>JAECXF010000057.1:2930000-5407500 GCA_018151655.1 Drosophila bocqueti
CAGGGTAAACGATTTTTTGCCCAAAATCAACGGAACTTCCGTGCGCTTGGAGACGCTGAACTTGAAGTTATGAAGCAGGGCGGCCAGACCAATCTTGGATTGGATTTTTCCAAACCTCAAGCCAATGCAGTTTCGAGGACCATCTCCAAAGGGCAAATAGGCCATCGGGTGCCGGGCCTTGGCTTCCTCCGGCTCAAAGCGACTCGGATCGAACTTCTCCGGCTGGGGATATATCTCAGGATCGTGGTGAATGTTGTGCACCGGTATCAGCAGTTGAGTGCCCGTCTCAATGACCACATCCATGTTGGGCACCTTGTAATCTCGATTGGTTTCCCTTATAAGGTGGGGAACAATGGGGTGCTTCCGAAGGGTTTCTGAGTAATAGGTTAGAGTAAGTAAGAGTTTTCCTTTGGCTAAGATAATATTTCACTTACCTGCCAGTACCTGTTCCAGGTAGGACATTTCGCCTACAGAGTCGTAGGTGATCTCTCCTCCCTCTGTCTTGCACAGCACGTTTTTGATCTCCTCCCTCACTCGATCCTGGATGTCCTGCTGCAGGGCTAGCTCATACAGACAGAAGGACATCGTGCTCGAGGAGGTCTCGAATCCAGCTATGAAAAACACAAAGGCCTGAGCAGCCATCTGCTCCAGGGTCAATCCGTGGGAAAGGTCGATTCCCTTGCCCTTCCTAGCCGCCTCCTCGTTCTCGGCCTTCAGTTGGATCAACTGATCGATGAAATCATTTCGCTTTACGTTATTCTTTTGGCGATAATCGACGGTGTTCCTCACAGTCGAAATAAAGAACTCTGTGAGATCGTCGGGCAACACCTTCATTCTCAAAGTTCTCGCCAACTTGGCGTTGGTGAAGAGGAAAGCTTGAATTAATTGAGGATGACGACGTCTCTCAAAGAGAGCACGTCCCATCGCCCGGAACTCAGCATTGGGATCCTTGAGACTGTTGCACTCCAGGCCAAAGGCGCAGGAACCAATCACATCCGTTGTGAAGCGAGCACACAGTTCCTTGATCTCCACATCGCCACCGTCCACTGCAGCAGCCTTCACCGTCTTATCCATGGTATCGACCAGATGGTGGCTCACCTCCACGATCACACTGGACATGTGCTTGATCTTGCCGGAGGTAAACACTGGCGACAACTTGTGCCGCATGGATTTCCAGGGCTCTCCCTCCAAGGCGAATAGATGTCCCGTCAAGGGATCATCCCGCGGGTTATTGAAGGCTCCCCGATCCTGAAAGTAGTTGAAGTCCTTGATCAGCACCTGCTTGATGAGATCCAGGTCGATGATCATGGCAACGCGCCTCAGGAACATAAACATCCCGACGAAGGGAGCCTTTCCCTTGAACTGGTCGTAAATCCTCTGGTTGATGTCCCGGAAATGGAACTTGGATCCGATTCCCTTCATGTTTCCGAGTACCGGAAGTGGAGGTTCGTAGGGCACACCCTTGCGGGCCCAATAGGTGTAGGTGTTGTGGTAGAAATTATAGGCCAAGGCCAAGACCACGCCCAGCAGGGCAATTGTTAGCAGCATGGCGAACTGAACGTTTGACACTTCTCTGGTTGAAGTCACAGGGAACACTGATTATTTGGTGGAGAAATGCAAACTTTTATTCCAAATTAAATGGTTCTTATCTTGAGTCAAACATGAAGGTAGTGATTACCTTATCACCTGTGTTAAATGAATCAGAAAACCAAAAATATTTGTAAAGGTATTTTGTCAACATTTGAGGGACTGATTAGGATTCTGATTTGTTGGGTAGATTTTATTCGGATTTATTGGGAGACGCATTTCAAAGGCTTTTTGTATTTTTTAATTTGTTAGCTTACAAGCAAAACTATTTTTTACTTTCTTTCCAGCAATTTTTCAAAGTCATACAAAGTTTCACCAGTAAGTACTAAGGAGAGTTAGAACTAATTTTAGGCGGGACACAGTTAAAAAACACACAGGCAAACACGGTTCCTATCGCAAATTATTTTCTCCCAAGTGGAGAATGACTCTTATGGGAACACCGACTGATTGGCTGACGCAATTTCAGCGCTTTCTATGGCAATATTATCGCGTACTCAACCTCACTTGATCGACGCGCGTTGACAACTAAAAAACCTGCCTCGAAGCATGACGGTTTTAGATTTCTGTGCAAGCTTTTTTAATAGCTCGAGCTCTCTGGCTCTCTCTGAGACTCACAAAAACAAAGCCAGACCAAAACAAAAATTATAAATAAACCTGTTTAGGCTGCAAATATTTACTATACTTATACGAATGTGCGAGGGGTATAATTGCTGGGAGAGCAGCGGCACACAGTTAGAGTGACTTGGCAGCAAATGTCAGTTAAACGATCAATTAGAGATTTTAGCAAGGGTGTTGTCTTTTCAAACATTATCAAGAACTGACAATTTAATGTTACTAAACTTGAGATAAGGGTTTCGACCTATAGCTATGCATGAAATATTTAAACAAAATATACCAGATTTATTTTTAACATAACTTCACAGTTTTAGAAACTTCAATTTACAACAGTTTATCAACCATTCGAAATGCTTTATTTCCCCTAACATATGCCATATTAAACCTATGTCTTTTGCTGCCTTAAATCGATCAAAATTGGCAAGAGCCCGTCATCTATCCATCCATGTATATAATATCCATAATATGCCATAGGAACGGCTCGTAGATTATTTAATTCCGGCTTTTGTTTTGATTTTCGTTTGTCACGCTGTGAGTTTTATGGGTCGAGCTGCCTTTACGGCGGCGTTACGATTTTTATGTCCAATGGAAAATGGCGCATTAGCGGCATAAAACGGGCCGTAAGCATTAGGGCCAAAATCCTTTAAGCACAGCCAACACACACAACACAACACACACGAACAGCCACAAAATGCTTTTAGGCGCGACTCTGTTTTATTATTTACTGAAGAGCCACAGACACAGGTCCTTGGAGTCCTGTCGATGCCGGGCAGATGGGCGGACGAGCCACTCCACTTCCACGGCTGTCCATCAGGAATAGCGTTTAATGGGCCTTTAATCGCTTTCGCATAAATTTCCCGCGACTTTGTAATAAACCTGGTGGGGTGCCGGTGCCGCCACCTCTGACATTTTCCCCCGAGGCTCTCCATTTTATGTTAGTTTCATTGAGTTTACGCATGATTTGATTCCTGCACTTGCCGAGCTTAATTAAAGACGAGACAATCTCAAAGGCCGGAACAAGGAGCACAGCACCCGGCACACGGCAAGTCGTCTAGCAAATCATCGGCACTCAGTCAACAGGCTTCTCGTTTCCTGTTTACACTCGCATTCTGGCATTTCAATTATAAAGGACAAACAGGAGTCGATTGACAAGGAAAGTGTCGGGCATTGCATACTTTAAAAGACTTTTATTAGTGGAGTAAAATGCAATGAAGACAGTGACAGAAGTGTAAACAAGCTTCCTGCTATTATAAAATAATTTACAAGAGCCCTGTTAAAATACTTGTAAGAAATTAATTTACAACAGAATTATAATGAATGTATATAATAAAGTAGTAAAGTACTTCTTTTCTTTACTGCTTTTATAGTGGAAACTCTAAGTCCAAGCCCCTATACTACATATTTATGAAACCCCGACCTAGAGCAACATCATTTACTTGGCAGTGGTGAATCAACCTCTCCCTATGAATACATACATATATATAATAAACCACAGACTATCTACACACTTTAGGTACAAACGACTATTTCAAATACCTAATAAAGAATGCTAAAGGTTCAGTTACATCAGTTATTGTTGAGATAACGCGTGCAGCCATAAATTAAATATTAATACTGATATATTCCCGCTCTCTTCAGCATTAGTCGGCATTTTGCCGGCAGAGTGTTCGTAAGTATATTCTATTGGGATCGTCATGTTTGGAGAGCGATAATATAGCGAGAGCTTTGCTGTTCAAGAAAGCTTCCAGGGCCTTTATAAGCCCCACAATTCAGCAAACATTTTATAGTTTTCATTGTGCGTTGTACAAGTGAAGTCGGAAACGGAATAATATACTTATAGTTATAGTTCTGATATTTTTTACCGAAAAGTGTGTGACCATGCTGCTCACAATCGCCCTGCTGGGCCTGGTCTTGGCCTTGGCCTATAATTTCTACCAGAATACGTACACCTACTGGGCCAGGAAGGGGGTGCCTCACGAGACTCCTCTTCCGCTGTTCGGAAGCATGAAGGGAGTAGGAATTAAGTACCACTTCCGGGACATCAACCAGAGAATCTACGACAAGTTCAAGGGGAAGGCTCCGTTCGCCGGATTCTTCTTGTTCTTCCGAAGAGCTGCCCTCATCCTTGATCCGGATCTCATAAAGCAGGTGCTGATCAAGGACTTCCATTACTTCCAAGATCGAGGCGGTTTCAACAGCAGCCGTGACGATCCCCTAACGGCTCATCTCCTTACTCTGGAAGGCGAGGAGTGGAAGTCGATGAGGCAGAAGCTGACGCCGGTGTTCAGTTCCGGCAAGATTAAGCAGATGTCCGGAGTGGTCGTGGAAGTTGGTCGATGCCATGGATAAGTGCGTCAAGGAAGCTTCCGTCGACGGTGGCGATGTGGAGATCAAGGACCTTTGTGCCCGCTTCACAACGGATGTGATTGGATCCTGCGCCTTCGGACTGGAGTGCTACAGCCTCAAGGATCCCAATGCAGAGTTCCGGAAAATGGGTCGCAATATCTTCGACAAGCCACGCCACTCGATGCTGGTGACCTCATTCATCATGTTCAATGCCAACTTGGCCAAAAAGCTGCGGATGAAGGTATTATCCGATGAAATAACCAAGTTCTTTTTATCGGCTGTTAAGAACACCGTCGAATATCGCCTCAAGAATGGCGTTAAGCGAAACGATTTCATCGATCAGTTGATCGAGCTTCGAGCCGAGGACCAGGAAGCGGCTAGGAAGGGCAAAGGCATCGATCTCTCCAAGGGACTGACCCTTGAGCAAATGGCGGCCCAGTCCTTTGTGTTCTTCTTCGCTGGCTTTGAGACATCTTCGAGTACGATGTCCTTCTGCCTGTACGAACTCGCCCTACAGCAGGATGTCCAGGATCAACTGAGGGAGGAGATTGAAAGTGTTCTTAGCAACGTGGATGGAGGAGAAATCACATATGACGCCTTGGCCCAGATGACGTATCTGGAACAGGTTGTTTCCGGTGAGTAAGGGGCTTTCGGAAGAATTTATATTATATTAATTCATATTGATTATAACGAAATCCATGTATCCTGCAGAAACCCTTCGCAAGTATCCCATAGTTTCAACACTTGTTCGCATGACACACGACAACTACAAGGTTCCCAACACGAACCATGTCATCGAGAAGGGAACTACAGCGATGATTCCCGTGCACAACCTCCACCACGATGCGGATATATATCCCGAGCCGGAGAAGTTCGATCCCAGTCGCTTCGAGCCGGAGGAGATCAAGGCCCGGCATCCCTTTACATATTTACCTTTCGGCGATGGTCCCCGCAATTGCATTGGGCTGAGATTTGGAAAAATGCAGACCAAGATCGGCATCGTCTCCTTGGTGCGAAGCTTTAAGTTCAGCATCTCCAAGAGGACTGAGGTTCCGCTGATCCTGAGCATTCGCAGCAATACTCTGAACTCCCAAAATGGCATTCACCTGAAGGTGGAGCGGATCTGAAGACTAGATCTGAAAACTAAAAACTGAGATATTAAAGTCAGCAAATCAGCATTCGATGAATTTATTTTCACTAATGTTATTTTACAAAAATATATTTATTAACGTAAATAATGTTAAATGTATATTTCATTTGTTTCTAAAGGTTCTTGAAATGGGGAAGCATTTTGCTTACTTCATATTGAATTAATTCTGCAATTATATAAATAAATACTTATATACTTAAAATTTGTTTGCTTTCCTATATCAATTCTCTAGTAATTTATAATTTAGTCATTCTTTTTCCCTTTTTCCATATCAATTTATAGCCCTTGCTCAGAAGAAATAACTTTAGGACTCAAAAAAAAATATATATTCTTATACATACATATGTATCCATATATTGAAAAGCGTTTCTACTGAGTACAAATTCAATAAATTGAATGATAAAGTGCCCTATCGATATGGTATTATATCTGTTTATATCTCTAGAGATCTCTACGTCCAGTCCATTTCTTGTTTAAACATAACGCAAAATGTCTAAAATAAATACAGTAATAATATGTATTCACCAAATCGGCTTCATTTGCATCAGCAATATGTGCGATTTCGCCTGTGGTAATAAAAAGATACGAGAGAAGCTTTCCAGATCGCTTCAGCATTATTCAGCAGTTTGCCGGCATGGAGACCGTGAATTATTAATTTATTTTGTTTGTTTTCTATCAGTTTTGTTGTGATCATCGTGTTTGTTGATAAAAAGAGCCTCTTGACAGATAGAGAGAAAGCTTATTTAATCGAAAAAGCTTTATGTTTGCCTTTATAAACCTCGTATCTGCTCAGAAATATTTCAGTTTGAATTCTACGTTGTGCAAGTGAAGGGGCTATAGTTAAAAACAAAAAACCGATTTAATATTTATAAACTACTTGAACTACTTATACAATCGGAGATACCTATACCTGCAGCAAGAGGCTTAAGCTATAGATTGCCTCATTATTAGTGCCATTTTAATTGCTGTTTTTTCATCAAACTAAAACTTAAATGCTAAAGCTTTCGGGCCATTAGAAAATTGTTCTATTTGACTGCAAATTCAGATATTTCTGCGTAGAAAAGCACCTCTAACCATGTTGTTTACACTCGCCCTCTTGGGCGTGGCCTTGGCCTTGGCCTACAATTTCTATCGGAATACTTACACCTACTGGGCCAGGAGGGGCGTGCCACACGAGACTCCTCTTCCGCTGATTGGAAATATGAAGGGAATCGGAAGGAAGTACCATTTCCGGGACATCAACCAAAGAATCTACGACAAGTTCAAGGGCAAAGCTCCGTTCGCCGGAATGTTTATGTTCTTCAGGCGAACAGCCTTGATCCTCGATCTGGATCTCATCAAGCAGGTGCTGATCAAGGACTTCCATTACTTCCAAGATCGAGGCATCTTTAACAATCCCAGGGACGATCCCCTTACAGGTCACCTCCTTACCCTGGAGGGCGAGGAGTGGAAGTCGATGAGGCAGAAGCTGACGCCGGTGTTCAGTTCCGGCAAGATTAAGCAGATGTCCGGAGTGGTCGTGGAAGTAGGTCACCATCTTGTCGATGCCATGGATAAGTGCGTTAAGGAAGCTTCCGTCGACGGTGGCGATGTGGAGATCAAAGAACTCTGTGCCCGCTTCACTACGGATGTGATTGGATCCTGCGCCTTCGGACTGGAGTGCTACAGCCTCAAGGATCCCAATGCAGAGTTCCGGAAAATGGGTCGCATGATCTTCGAGAAACCGCGCCACTCCATGCCGGTGCAGTCGTTCATCTTCACCAATGCCAAGTTGGCCAGAAAGTTGCGGATGAAGGTTTTGCCAGATGTGCTCACCGAGTTCTTTATGGGCACTGTGAAGAGCACCGTCGAGTATCGCCTCAAGAATGGCGTAAAACGAAACGATTTCATCGATCAGTTGATAGAACTCCGAGCGGAGGATGAGGAAGCCGCTAGACAAGGGAAGGCCATCGATCTCTCCAAGGGGTTGACCCTGGAGCAAATGGCTGCCCAGTCCTTTGTGTTCTTCATAGCCGGTTTCGAGACCTCCTCCAGTACGATGGGCTTCTGCCTGTACGAACTGGCTCTGCAGCAGGACATCCAGGATCGAGTAAGGGAGGAGATCAAAAGCGTCCTCAGCAAGACGGAGGGAGGAGAGATCACGTACGATGCCTTGGCAGAAATGACTTACCTGGAGCAGGTGGTGGCTGGTGAGTAGGACTCAGCAGACTGTCTACATTGAATCTAATTGAATGTCTTCAACAGAAACCCTGCGCAAGCATCCCATTCTGAACCAGCTGCTGCGAGAAACCAATCAAAGTTACAAGGTTCCCAACACGGATGTGATCATTGAGAAGGGAACTGCTGTGCTGATCCCCGTGCACAACATCCACCATGATGCGGATATATATCCGGAGCCGGAGAAGTTCGATCCCAGTCGCTTTGAGCCGCAGCAAATCAAGGCCCGTCATCCATTTGCATATCTGCCCTTCGGCGATGGTCCTCGCAATTGCATTGGCTTGAGATTCGGTAAAATGCAGGCCAAGATCGGCATTGTCTCCCTCCTGCGACACTTCAAGTTTGGCATTTCGAAGAGGACCGAGATACCCCTGGAGCTTAACACTATCAGTCCCACTTTGGCCACTAAGAATGGCATTTATCTGAAAGTGGAAAGAATCTAAATGGGATTTGGTTACTTAAAGTGGATTTCTTTGTAAATTGTTCCCATTTTAATTTAGATTTATATTTTGTATGTGATTGAAGCCATATTGTGAGTAACTTTATGACTGTGAATGGGTCCAGATGTTTCTCATTGCTCTAAACAAGTGTAAAGTTTACAATATATATTTTTAATATAAATAAAAAACTACTTTTTAATATAAATGTTTAAATGTCTAAATGTTGTGCCTTAAACAACATTTTGGAATTTATTAAAAGCTTTTTTCTTAAATGTATTTAATTTTTCGTAAACGTCTTATAAATTTTACTTTATTTACCTTACTTACTTTACATTAAACATCACTTATTTATTATATTTTATATTTCAAAACTCCCTCACTACCAGCTGGCAATTAATACTCCCTAGAAACTGCTACAAGTTTGTAAACAAATAATGACGGCATAAAGATAAAGCACTTATATTCTATATACTAAAATTGCATTTATTCCACAATATAAGAGAGAAACATAACAGAGAGAGACCACTGAAAGCTTTTCCACCAACCCATTAAGTAAGCTCCTCTCTCACACTCAGTCCCCGTTCGATCGCCCTGTGACCACCATGTCGACGCTCTTGCTTCTCGTGATCGCCGCCGGCTTCCTGCTCTATGTCCAGCTGCGCCGGCACTATGCCTACTGGAGCCGCAGGGGCGTGGCCGGTGAAAAACCTATATACTTCCTCGGAAATATGCAGGGCTTTGGCAAGGAACTGCACTGGACCGACATCAATGGTAGGATCTACACCAAGTTCCGGGGAAAGGAACGCTACTGCGGCTACTTCACCTTCGTCAACAAAGCTTTGTTCGTCATGGATCTGGAGCTGATCCGGAGGATAATGATCAGTGACTTTAACAGCTTTACGGATCGCGGACTCTTCCACAATGTCAGAGATGATCCGCTGACGGGGAATCTGCTCTTCCTGGATGGACCCGAGTGGCGTTGGCTGCGCCAGAACCTGACGCAGGTCTTCAGCTCGGGCAAGATGAAGTTCATGTTCCCCCTCATGCTCCAGGTGGGCGAGCGGCTGACGGAGGCGTGTCGCCTGCAGGTCGGTGAGATCGAGGCCAAGGATCTGTGCGCTCGCTTCACCACGGACGTTATTGGTTCGTGTGCCTTTGGACTCGAGTGCAATAGCCTCCAAGATCCCGATTCGGAGTTCCGGCGCATGGGTAGATCAGTGACCTCGGAGCCGCTCCATGGTGTCCTGGTTCAGGCCTTTATGTTCTCACTGCCAAAGTGGGCCAGGATGCTGCGGCTGCGTCTCTTCCGGCCGGAGGTGAGCGAGTTCTTTCTGGACACTGTGCGCCAGACCCTGGACTACAGGCGGCGGGAGAATATTAAACGCAATGACCTCATTCAGTTGCTCATGGAGCTGGGCGAGGACGGGGCCAAGGAGGGTGCCCTGTCCTTCCAGCAGATTGCTGCCCAGGCCATGGTC
The DNA here is from genome assembly GCA_018151655.1 of Drosophila bocqueti. Taxonomy (NCBI): domain Eukaryota; kingdom Metazoa; phylum Arthropoda; class Insecta; order Diptera; family Drosophilidae; genus Drosophila; species Drosophila bocqueti. The sequence continues at coordinate 2,939,834 of JAECXF010000057.1, forward strand.
TTCTTTTTGGCTGGCTTCGACACTTCCTCTACCACCATGGCCTTCTGCCTGTACGAACTGGCCCTGAATCCCGACATCCAGGATAAGCTGCGCCAGGAGATTTTGGCTGTGCCAAAACTCAGCTACGATTCTTTCCTGGAAATGCCCTACCTGGAGCAGGTGGTGTCCGAGACGCTGCGCAAATACCCAATTCTGCCGCACCTGCTGAGGCGCTCCACCAAGGAGTACTCGGTGCCGGATAGCGACCTAACCCTGGAGTCGGGCACTAAGATAATGATTCCCATTCACAGTATCCACCACGATCCGCAGCTGTATCCGGAGCCGGAGAAGTTTGATCCCAGTCGCTTTGAACCGGAGGAGATCAAGGCCCGCCATCCCTTTGCCTACCTGCCCTTTGGCGAGGGACCGCGGAACTGCATCGGCGAAAGGTTTGGCAAAGTGCAGGTGAAGGTGGGAATCACTTACCTGTTGAGGGACTTCAAGTTCAGCCGAACGGAGCGTACACAGATCCCCATTAGGTTCTCCCGCCGCCTCTTCTTGATAAACTCCGAGGAGGGGGTGCACCTAAAAATGGAGAGAGTCAGCGATCGCTAGAACTGTTCACTATATATGAAATTTGTGTAAACCTTCAAACAGTGGAATGCATAACAAAGAACATTCTTATCTTTGATAAACTAGGGCTCTTGATTGCATTAATTCCTAAATGTATATCATATCTATATATATGCCGAGTTTACAACACAGAACCATTTCTAATGACAAAAAAAAGCTGTCTTTCTCTCTGGAAATGCTTCTCTCGAAAGCTTAGTAATAAAGCCAAAAACAAGGCAGTACTAGACAAACCCCACGTATCATTTTCACATATGCATAATAATTGAGTTCTCCTGGAAATTAGTTTTATTTTTTATATGGAATAGGGTTCAAGGTAATAGAAAAAAACTTAATGTTCTCAATGGCAAATTTAATCATAATGATATTGTGAAACAAATAAGTGTAAAATCGTTATATTTGCGATTTGTGAGCAAAATAAATCAAAATCAGACACTGGAAGTCTAGGTATTTTATTATTTCTGAGTAATATTATTTTTAAACCTAAAACTTTCTTATGATTGCGGTACTTTCTTGTAATATAATAAATAACTATGAAAATATCTTCAATATATGTAAATTTATATATTACTTATTAAAACTGTTTTAATAGAATACATTATTAAAGTCCCTAGAATTTTGATATTTTAAGTCTTTTTAATGGCATTTGAGGTCAAAGAACCAAAGGTAATAAAAGTGAATTAATTTTTATTTTTAGCTTTAAAAGGGGTTAGTTATAAAAATCAACAAAGAGCCAAGGTTCAAAAAAATTTAATATTTTTTAATTGTAAACTCAAATGCATATTTATTACTCCCATTAAAAATGTAACACCAACAAGTTTTTGCGAATTGAAACTACATTCTCCCACTCACAAGTTAAAAGTTTTTGTATATAGTTTATTGTTTTTTTTCTATATTTTTAATTTGATATTCACTATTAAATGTTTAACTTTAAACTCGGAACTTGTTAAAGTTCACAAAAGCTTTCATTAAATTATTCTTCAAAAATCTTAAAAATAATAAAAATATAATGTTTATCTTGTTTTCTAGCGTGGTTTCTCTATTTTTAAGATTTTTTAAATAAATTTTAATTTAAAGTTTAAGTGAGGCTATTGAAAGCTCATTGCTACAACACATCGATAAGCTAAGACAGCGCCCTCTGTTGACGGAGCACAGCAGCAGAGCTTCCAAGTACCATCTCTAGCAGGCAGTATTTGGCGGGAAACTAAAGTTTGAATTTGTTTTTTACAAAAGAACTCAGATTTTAATTTTGAAATAAAAAAATAACAGTTCAAGGTTGTTGAATAATGAATTTACAGAAATAATTTGCCTGTAACTAAAGGTTTTTTGTAATTTCTAAAGCTTAGTTCCTTAGATTCACATCGTGGATAATGGAACTGTTTTATTGGCTTACAACCCACAGAATTTACTACAAACAATGAGAACAGATAAACCCAAAAAGAATGCATTGTTTATTAAAATATTTTATAAAGTCAATAATCTAAGGAAAATCGGGTTTCAGCTCACAACAATAAGTACTCCACTGCTTTGCTAATAATTCCCCTATTATTCACCCAAAAGCTGGTTTAATCTGTTCCTAAATCCAGCTAAAAACTTGTTAAAACATCGTTGTTTTTTGTCGTTATACCTAATTTTATTAATAATACATACAATTCGGCTTATAGGTACAAAGAATGCCTGCACGCAAGCGGTCATTAAGGTTGCATTCAACGCCCGGGAGAAGTTGAGTTAATAAGTTAATTGGCCTCGCTTCTGATGCCGACGACAATGGTATCCAATCTCAATGGTGATCACAGCAGCGACAACGTCGACGCGGCTCGAGTACATCGGGAATTTCGTGGGGGGAAGGCTTCTATTGTACATACACATATTGATGTCTTAAGATTAAAGAGCAACTACCATTAGCACGACTCCTTGTTGCAGTCGACAAAGTTGCTGAACTCGGTGGCATTGGGCGGGCCCTCACTGTACAGGTAGGTCACGGGCCACAGCCGGGCGGCGGCAAAGTCGCTGAGGCTCTGCAGGCCTCCAGGTCGCGGCGGATGCTGGCTGTACTCGCTGCTGGCCGCCGTGGCCTGCTGCGAGGGATGCGACGAATGTGGATGCTTCTGCTTCTCCTTGGCACTGGGCAGGCCCAGGTGGGAGTGGGTGACCTGCGTGGCATTCTTCCCAGGGAAGTAGCGGTCGCTGCACTTGCGCCACTGATCGAACTCATCGCCCACAAAGCACCTGAAGGAAGAAGTAATCCTTTAAGAGAGTTTTCTTTGAAGTTTCATGATTGTAACTCACCAAGGATAGTCGAAGCCCTTGCTGTAGCCGCACGGATGATCCGCCTTGCAGCAGTAGTCCCAGGAGCCCACCTCGGCGGCTTCCGTCTCGCAGGAGTAGAAGCCCGTGACCAGATTCTTCTCGCAGGGGCTGCTCCGGCGGCAGGGCTTGCCGGAAACGGTGTAGTGGCGCCAGGCCACGTCGCCTTTAGCGAACGAGAAGTGTGTTTAGTGTGGTCATGGGCAGGGGGAAATGAGGGTTTGGGAAACGGTAACGGTAACGGAACGGAAACGGAAACGGTGGCATGCAATTCCCATAGTTAGTAGAATTTTTTTTGGGGGGTTGGATTCGTCTTTCGGTTATTTGCTGGGGGACTGTACATGCTTAGTAAACGTTATTTACACTCAACACATTCGCCGCTACAAACTAATTTACACATACTATAGCTAATAATACAGAAACTATGACTAATCTACTGGCCAGGCGGGATCCTTTTGGTTATTTACACTGGGACCGAGGTGCAACAGGTTAGTAGACTGAGTTTACCCGGTTCCCGGAAGATGTCCATGCGCCGATCGTTGTTCACCCGCGAACCGCCAATGGTGTTGACCTTGTCCCGGCAGGTCCAGTCGAAGGGATTCCAGGCGAAAAGCCAGAAATCGCGCTCCTTGGTGTGCGTATAGTGCACATCCTGCTTAAGCTCGGTTTGATCGAGGTCCGAGAGTTCGCAGTTGAAGGAGCTGGCATGGGAGCTAGAGAAGGGTGAAAATAGAGTCTAAAAAGAGCTTCTGCTATATTTTAACTATGTATTTCACTTACCCATAACTGAAGGCAAAGCACTTGAAGGATGTCGTCTCCCTGAAGCGTATGCACTCCTTCTTGCAGGCCATCTCCGAGGGCACCGATATCACCTTCTTAATGGCCGGCGGCAGCAGGCGAGCCGGGGAGCCATAGCCCAAATAGCAAACTAACATAGATTTAAGTTTCCTATTAATACAAATTTATTGTCTTAAAATACAAAACTCACGCTTCTTATGCTTCTCATCCACAATGGGCTGAATCTCGCAGCCATGGCCATAGCTGGCTCTCTCAAAGATGTCAAAGGCCGCGTCCAAAATCAAATGACGCTCCTTGTCCATATCCCTCACCGGCCAGTCACTCAGCTGACAGTTGTCAATGACGCCCGCATGCCGCTGCTGGCCATAGCGGAAGGCAAAGGCCCGGCAGGTGAACTTCGTGGAGCGGATGCACTCCATCTCGCACTCGCCCACAGAACGCACGGTCAGGGAGTCGCGTACAATGGACTTGAAGAAGCGTGTGGCGTCAATAGCACGGAAGAAGCACTCTGAAGTACAGGAATGCATAGGTTTTCTAAAGTAATTTACATTCCAAATAAGAAATCCTTGAACTTACGAGCATTCCTGGGATCCGATAGAGCTGTGCTAGGTCCAGCAGTGTCATGACGTCGCGGTGGCTGCCGGCACACATCCATGTCGTCCGCCATGGAGTAGATATCGTAATCCCTATCCGGCTCAATGTCCACATAGTAATCCAACATGTTGATGGGCCGGTCGCAGAGCATGCAGTTGTCCCTGCCCGCCTGGTTGTAGCGGTAGCTGAAGGTGTGGCAGATGAAGCTGGGACGCTGGTCGGAGCACAAACGCTCGCACTCGGTCAGAGTGGGCACATTGAAGGCATGCTTCACGGCGGTCTTGTGCAGCCGGAAGCCCTCGCTGGTCTTGGCCGAGCACTCTGTCAAGGATTTTGAAGTGTGAAATAAGGTTTTAACTAGATTGCTATTAGAGGGACTCACCATCCTGTCCTGGTCGTCGCGTCCACTGCTGACGGTAGTCATTGCGCCTTCGGGGATAATCATCCTCGTAGCCCGAGCCCGGATAGCTCAGCACCGAGTTTGACTCGCGATGTGGTGCCCCCAGTTGGAAGTAATTAAAGTCCTGCTGATCCTTGCGCCTCTGCGACTCCGTCAATCCCCAGTATGAGGAAGAGGACGACGATGAGTGCTTACTACTGCCGCCGTAACTGCCACCATAGTGACCCCAGTTGTCCTCGCCGCCAATGAGGTAAGGAACGAATTTGTTCGGCTTTTTGTAGGATCCTGGCGGAGGAGGTGGTGGTCCTGGTGGCCCTGCTCCGTCCCGGTCGAGGTAGTTGTGCGAGGGACGACTCGGCGGTCGGTAGGGTGAGAAATCCGAGTCGGGACGATACGGCGGGCGGTACTTATCAATGCGATCCGTTTCCGGACGCGGTGGCCTGTACGCTGAGCTGTCGTAGCCCGAGCTGCTTGGCAGTGTTTCCCAGCGGTCCGGTCTGGATCCTATGGCAGGTCTGTACCTCGGCGGATCGTGACGATCCACGTAGGCATGCTCCCCGCCGCCATAGCTGCTCGGTGGCGTGTGACCAAAGTAGCCGGAACTGGAGCCCGAACTGGAGCCAGAGCCGTGGGAGGAGAACTCATAGGAGGACGCGGAGGAGGAAGAACTGTGGGAGCCGTGGTATTCCGAGGAGAAGGGCGGTCGGTGCTCATAGGAGCCACTGGACGGAGGTCCCGATGGACCGCGATAGTGATCCACGGCCGTGCTGCTGGGCGGACGATAGTGATCCCTGTCCCTGTCACGATCCCGATCGCCATATCCACCTCCACCGCCGCTGGGCTTGAAGTACACCGGCTGACTGCTCACTGGACCCTTGGAGCAATCCTGGCAGGCACTTCGCCTACAGCTGCTGGGCGCATTGCGATCCCTCTCATAGTAGTCGTAGTCCGGGTGCCTCAGCAGGTTGGCATCCCGCCGGTCCGGACTGGAGTAGAGATCCATTTGGGCCAGCGGCATCTCGACCAGCTCGCAATCGCCCTGGCCATGACCCGACGGATCCAGGCGGTAGTTGAAGCCTTCGCACATAAAGCGCCGCTCCCGACCGCACTCCCGCATGCACTCCTCCACCCGTTCGCAGGAGATGGAGCGACGCACCCAGTGGGGCGCTATCCGTTTGCCGGCCAGGACGCGCCGGAAGCAGGCTGGAAAAAGGAGATCGGATCGGTGTTGCAGTGTGCCAGTTGCAGATGCTACCTCTTACGCAATGGAGGGCAGACAATACAAAAAAAAATAGAGAAGCGGAAAAAGATCAGGCATTCAACGTTGTTGCCGTTGGGAGTCAGTGGAGTCAGTGAAGCGAGGACAGAACCCAAGATCGGGGCTGGGTTGCTTCATACAGACCTATGAAACCTGCACTTGAAAAAAAGCAAGTAGCTTGCACTAGAATAATAGAGAAACGGCATAAAAGGAATTTTACTTCGTGCTTTTTAGGTAAGTTCCTTCTTCTACAAATGGAAAAGCCGAAGAGCTGCTAGGGAATCATAATCCTGGTAAAGAGGTCTAGGTTGGGATTAATAATACTGATCTGCTAGATCATGGGCCTGGTCCTGCACTTTAGAAAAAGCAAGTATTTTCAATTAGACAATTGTAGAAAGAGCCATCAAGTATTATCTAATTTCAGCACAATTTTTAGTTAATAAATTCTTGTGTAAATTGAAAAGCTAAAGTCCCACTTGAGAATTATAATTCTAGTAAGTGATCTCTTGCTTCTTGGATAGGTGCCTTCACTTGGAAAAAATTAAGAATTATGCAGCTGAAAAGACGGTAATAAAGAATCAAGAAAAACAAAGGATTATCTCTATCATCACCCTTTAATTCTTTTTTAAATTGTGCTGCCAAAAAAGCCACTCAAAAATATATAATCCTGGGGTTTTGTTTATTTTTCTTCTTCAAAGAAATTATTTAAGTTATTACGAATCCAAAGCACTTAATTAAAAATCCATGCAGATGAATAGGTAATGTTTTCGTTAAGAATTTCAGAAAACAATCACAGACTTGAAGGAAAGCTTTCTTTATCAAAGAATAATTGCTTGAGAATTCCTAGCTTGGTGTCTTGTTAAGAAAATCAAAACAACTCATAGCTGTTTCAGCATAATGACTAAAAAACTGTTATTCATTTCTCACTTTCTCATAAGAATGTCTAAATTACACCAATTTTCCAATTCCAACAGCTGACACTTTTCTCCGTGTGCATTTATGTCTCAGTCTTGTTTTTTGTTTCTGTTACGGGTCGAATCGCCTTTCAGTTGCTTCTGTTTCTGTGTTTTTGCGGCACATCCGCTGCCGTTTTGAGTAAATTATGTTCGAGTCATGTTGGCTGCCGTGTACTAGCACTCGTACTCGTAGTCCATCAGAGATTATCTCCGGGAAAATTGCCAGCGAGACAACGCCGTTTTTCAAGCAGATGGCAGATGGAAATTATGCAAATTACATTTAATACGCACTCCGAAACGGACCTCAAGGGAGAGGTCGAGAAGCGAGCCCCAAGTGGAATGACCTACGGCCCGTTTACCCCTTACCCTTGGCATCCTCCACGATGATAATGGTGCTGCTGAGATCGGTGTGGCGCGTAGGACTAACGAATTTCGATTCGCTGTCGTTGAGGCGGCAGAAAAGCAAAAGCAGCGACAAAAATGTATGACAGAGAGTACGCATTTTTGGGGAGTTCTTTTTTTTTTTTGGCTTTGTTTGGAGTTTATGGTTCCAAAGCGGTGATTACGCGGTTTGATTACGTAATTGCTAAATTTTGCGTTCTGGGCTAATTAATTTCTGTGCAATGTCAAAGCGCTTCGAACACAATGGGCGACCAGGCCATCTCGCTCGCACACAGGACACGGATGCGAGAGCACGATTTCCGGACGCTCGAATTTTTCGGATTCTCGGTTTTGCGACGCGCAGCGCTGGCGATTCTAATCGCGAATGAACAGCGGCGTTGGTCAAGCTTGCGGTTTTATATACGGCATTAGAAAATCGCGGCCGTTTTCCGAGCTTTTACGCTTCTGAGCCCCGAGCCGAGAGCTTTGACGCTCTGGCTCTCGGAAAACTCCCACTTTGGTGGATTCTTTTTTCCGACTCTGCCCACCGGAGAGAAGCCTTGGGCCTCTGGGTATAATGAGTGCCTGTTTATTTTTTATTTTTTTCTTCTCGTTTTTCGGTGGAAGATGCCTATCTTGGGCCGATGATTCAGATGAAAATACGAGGGTACAGATCACTGGTGGGAGATGCGATGCTGAGATGTGGAGGCAGCCAAGCGTTGCCAGACCCCGCTCAAGGATGCCGCAACGCGATATGACACGCTTATTATTTCATTTCAATAAGAGCGGACCTTATGAGGTACTAGAAGCGGTTACCAGCTAGGCTAGTAGACGGTTACCCAAATAAATCATGGGTATATAAACTGGAATTATAGCTGACTAGGTTTCTTGCAGGTTTATTTTTGGGTTTCCAGATCAGGGTTGATCTAGATTTTTAATTTTTGGTGTGTGTTTCATTGCCACGAGCTGGTTTTTTGTGAAAAAATACAACTCATGGGGGAATAATCAAATATAAAGCTTTGGATATTGTTAATAATAGATTTTTGTGGCATATTACAATAGATTTTGTTAAAATTTTAATATCTAAGGGATATAATAAGACCTTTTATTTCATAAGTAAAACCCAAGAGGCTGATAACGAGGCAGGTTTGCAAGAATTTAGGGAGCCATTGTATCATGATTGTTAAATATATTTCTGATTACAATTTTCCGATTAATAAATATTTATTAAAAAACTAATTTAGGCTTATTAAATCGTTACAAGCCCTTACAGCCCTTTCAAGTTCGTTGCCTAAGTCTTTCGTAGTCCTTTCAAGTTGCTCGCCTAAGTCATTTGTCTCCTCTTAAACATTTTGCTTTCAAGCTTAATTTTCAAGTGTTTTCCTTGCATTTCCCAATCAAGCTTGACTACAGATATCAGTACATCGATCATTTTGGTCACTCCACCGCCCCAACTCCTTCTTGACTCCCCACCAAACCGCATTTCCGTTTCCGCGCCAATGTCACTGCTGTCAGGCGTCGTCGGCCAACTCGAACTCAAACTGGAACCACAAATGTGGGTGGTTTTCGAGTTTTTGTGCAGCGGCTACATGTTTGTATTTGCATACAATGAGCAGCGCCAGAGGAGCTTGCATGCCAAGTGCAGTTCCACTCCGTTCTCGGTTCTATTCCGATCTTGCACAACCCCATAGAACAGCCAAAAACCAAACTAAAAAAAACATAGAAAATACATATATTAGAGACCAGTGCTCGCCAAGATCGCTTCCGCCTCCAAGCGAATCCAAGCAGCCCAATCTCCCAGTGTAAATTACGATCTGTCCCACGCCAAATAAAAGCGAGCCAACTAACTAACTAGCGAACACGCCACCTTAGGAAAAACAAACACACAATTAATTGAGGCAACGTCATCAAGTTTTTGGCATTTGAACTTGGATTCTCTTTGTATGTTTTATAGTGTAGTATAGGGCATAGCATGGGCTTATGTCACCGCCACCCGCTGGGTTCATGTACTCCACAGGCCGTCACACTTGGCGAAGCCGAAAGGAAGTCGCCTCGAAATCAAAACTCAAATCGTTCTTTGATGATCTCGGCTGGCGAATTTTTATTTAGAATTGCCATAAATCTTTTGCACTTGACAACTGAATTTCTTCTGTAAAAAACAATGAGATCATGTACATGAAGAAGCCAGAAAGATAACCTTGATGGGGTTATACTTAAAGGTTCTTCTACGATTTCCTCCCTGCTAAAGATATTTGTGTAGAAATAAGGATTTATCAAAGGAAAATGAAATATAATAGATCTGACATAAGAATAACTGAGAATATATTAAGGAAGCTTTCTGAAAACAGGTAAACATAAATGCTTATATTCCTGGTTACTATAAAGTTCCTTTATAGGGTTTACTTGCCTGTCAAATATTTCAACTTTAAATACATTGCAATTAATAATTTATTACCTAAATTGCTCTCAAGAAGTCCATAAACAAATAACCCCTGCGGACGACCCCAATTTTTCATCGTATTGTACCGCCGCTTTTGGCCATTTATCAAATCTTTTGGCCGCAGCGTTATTTATTATACCGTTTTTGGTGGGTGGGTTAGTTGCGCCGAGCTTTCGGCGCGGTGTGTCGAGTGTTTGTATGCGAATGTGAATAATGCACCACCGCCCACTCAGCCATCCCCCACCGTCCCCATCCCCATCCCGCTCCCAAAACCAGATCCGATGAGCATTATGCCAGGCTAATGGGTTTAGTTTTGTTACGCAAATAAAAGCCGCCGAATGTGGGTCAATCGAGAGCGGCTGTCATCTGTCAGTTGGCGTCGACCCGAAACCTAATGAGTTTTAGTTGTGCGCGCCGCCAGCTTAATTCTAAATTTTAGTGTCATTGTGGTGGTTGCCGTTGTTGCAACCCTCAAGTGACCCGTGTCATAGTCATAGTTTATATAGGGTTAGCCTCAGCCTGTCTATGGGGTTAAAATGGTTTAACTTGGGACTTGGGACATCGCGAATCCATGAGTTAGTAGAAGTTGAGGGTTTGGGAGGGCAGGAGATCCTTTTATCAACTCACCCTTCAGTTCATCCATGGGATAGCCTAGGCGATCACGGTCCCGATCTCGATCTCGGTCTCTATCACCGGGCATGGGACGTTCTGTTATATGAAAATAAATATTTAATTTCAAAAGAAATATTTAAAGTAATTACTGAATATTCCACTCACTAAAGTCATCGGGATTAAAGTAGGTGGCTATAGTCTTGTCATCGTCATAGCCTCCATAACCATCTCCTGGACGCATGGCGCTGCCATTCCTTCGTATATATTCGTCTCTTGGCGGCGGTGGAGCTTCATAGGGCGGAGGAGGTCTGGCCGAGGGTCCGTGCATGCCATAACCGTCATGGGGTTGCTGTGGCGGCGGATCAGGACGATTGGTGTAGTCTGGACGAGGCTCCCGATGACCATCATAGCTGGGACTGGGTCGTGGTCCGTACGAAGGCGGCGTGGAGCTGTCATAGGGACGGGGTGGTGGCGGCGGCCCCGGCGGATACTCTGGCCGATCAGCGGTGGGCCTGGGCGGTGGCCTGGCAGCATAGCTGGGTCGCTCCTCCGAAGAACCGCTTGAAGGTCTCATCGTAGGCGGCGGAGTATATCTCTCCGGCGAACCATAGCTATAGCCATTGCCGTAACCCAAGCCGAAGATGGGTCTAGGGGGACCGTGCGGCGTGAGTCGGACACCATCATCCTCCGCTGGATCCACCGGGCCATAGTGCGGGCGATAGCGCTCATCCACCTCGGGAGCATTGGCAGCATAGCCACCTGGTATGTAGACCTCCTCGTTGGGCGAGGGATAGTTGTTCTCGTAGAGGGTGGGATACTTGTACAGTGGGTACAGGTCGTGGGAGAAGTACAGGCGATCGCCGACACCCGGAGCGGGTCCCAGCGAGGAGAGAGGCGGCGGCGGAGGCGGCGGTGCACCGCCATCCGTGTGGGGAGTGGGATTCACCACCAGCACGGGGGTATTGCCCACGTCCAGCGGTCGGTTGGGCAAATCCACGGGCGTCGGTCCCGGCGAGATGGGACTGGGACCCGGGACGGGCTGGAGGCCGGGGCCAATCGAGTTGTCGCTCAAGTCGAAGCAGTTCGTCTTGCGCGTGTACAGATCAAAGTCGGGATCGAAAATCACGCCCCCCGGCCGCCCGCCGCCCCCGGAGCCGTACTGTTCCGACGACAACTGACAAGTGCCGTTTCCGCGTCGATGAACACTGCAAAAAATCCAAACAAAACAAAAAATTACCGAAAAGATACATAAGTTGGAATGGAAATTGGGCAATTAATTGGCCAACTGACAGGCTTGGAGGAGACTCACCCGAACGAGATCGCCTGACACTTCTCGCCCGCCTGCAGGCACTTCTCCTTGCACATCTTCAGCGAGTTGGTGTCTTCGGTGCGGAAGGTCTTCTCAAATGGCAGCATCGCCTCCAGCGCGATCCGCTCGAAGCAGTCTGTCGATGCAGCGATACAGAGATTGGGGGTATTACAAAAGGTTCACCTGACAGTTGGGCAATGAATGCAACGAATCCCCTAACCGCCTCCCAGTTCCCCCTGCCAGCTCCCAACCATTGCGTCACCGCACTTGCACTTTCAAGGCCACCTCCGGCCAGTGGTGCTCCACTTCGTCCACTCCACTCTACGGTAGGTTAGTTTTATTGACTCTGCAATTGTCTGTGTTGTCCAATTGTTAACCGGCTTTGTTCTCCATTCGAATTTGAATTTGAATTTTATTAACTTTGCGTGCCGCCAGTTGAGGCATTAACCCATCGGTGACCATAGAGTTCTACCTTTTCTTCTATTTTTTGTCAGTGCATGAATAATTCAAAAAGGTCAAGCGGCAAACAGAAAAACACCATTGGCCATGCTTGATGGATTGGCCCCCAGCCTATGGTTATTAGATGGACATGATCTTTTCCAAGAAATTACCTCATTTAGAATATTTCCTATGTGATGTTAATTACTCTAGTTTAATTCATATTTACTATACACTTTTGTCCAAAAAAAGAGATTAATGATGTTTCAAAAACCTATGCATATGTTTTGTTTTTATACTAACAAGAATGTTGTGTTCTTAAATATTATTTACATATTTTTGAGCGCAGGTCAAGGTTTACAACAGAACAAACAGATTGTTAAGCCAAACCTAAACATTGTTTATAACACAAGCTTAATTTAATACTTAATAAAAATACTTATATTCTTTTTATTAATAAATTGTACAAATTTTCCCATTCACATAATAAAGTTTTTAAAAGCAAAGTTCTCGCAAAACGCCATTAAACGATTTTAACGGTCATTTGTTGATTAGCATAAATGTTGTTAGTTAACACATTAAGTGTATGTAATGTGGAAAGGCAAATTACATAATTTTAGTTAATGATACAAGAAAAAAAAAGCGGAATTGATTATGAAAAATAAATACTTAGTAATCAGTAAAGCAAACCCTATGTTTTAACAATTGTAAACTTCTATAAAAAAGAATGTGATCTAAGCTGTAATTGAGCAAATTAAAATAGCTTATATTTTTTCATTAATAACAAAAGTGTGCATCAGATCGTTTATACTTTAATATAATTTGATTAACAATCAAGGTAATTGTGCCAACACCTTTTTCTACTTCTATTTTGTTGTACGAATTTTCTACAGTTGATAAAAGTCTGTAATTTCATTATTTCATTCAGAAAATGAAATCATTTTCAGGCTCAATGGGTGTTCCCTGCACCAAAGCCCACTCTAGGGCTTACTGGTCTTCCATAGATTTACTAATAATTATTTGGAGCTCCCTACTGCCTCCCATTATCTCCCACTTACCATTGCGTGCGGAGACCAATTGATTGTCGACTGTCAGAGCCGATGTGGCGGAATACCAAAGGCCGATCAGGTGAAATGCGAGCAGCAGACGCAGCATCCGTTGCCGGCGACTGTTATCGCCAATCGCGATCATTTCGCGTCGATATCCGATAGTCAAAAATCCGACAGCAGTTGATGCTTTCTTTTAGATTTGCTTAACTCACTTAACTCGCTTTTGTTGCGGCACTTTCCTGGCACATTATCGGCGGTTTCACTGGATTTCTTACTGGGCTCTTGTGCCCGAAGATTTGCTCGAGGCACCGACGGGATGGACGGAAGATTGCGAACTGAGCGCCGGCGATCAGCTCGAGGCGCGTAGAAACCTTCTTCTTTCTTCCGCCTTTCTTCGGAGTCGCGTGTGTGTTTCTTTTTTGTTCGTTTGGGTTTTTTTTTATCTCTGGCTTTCGCGTTACGATTCGCTACTTTTCACATTCTTTTCACCGTTAATTATGTTGCCAAAATATGCAGATTATTAAAAATGAGCCAAGATCAGCTTGAAATTTACGGGCTCGCTTTCTGCGAAGATTCTGCGGTTGCGGAAGAAGCCGCCGAGTCTACATAATTATGGTATGAAGGGTGTAACTGCGAGTGGAGGAGAGAGGGAGAGAGTCAATAACCTGACCGACCAACCAAGCGCGGTACGGATTTTGTTTCGGAACTGAACCTTCTTACAGACGATGACGTCAGAGTTCACTGCACACACAAACACACACAGTGAGAGATAGAAGAGAAGGTGCCTGTGACCTTTCGACCAAAAGTTTTTGGAGTTGTCCGATAATTAAAAACGCGAATGACAAAGTGCTCATCAATGCGTAAATCCAGCATTTGTCATGGCAAAGCTAGAAGGTAAAAAATATACCCAAAAAAACACACACAATAATAGCTTATTTTTTATAGTTTTTGGTTAAGAATCTTGATGATTAATTAAAAGCGGAAAGAACCATTCTTGGCATAAAAATAAAATAGCTTTTGTGAAGAGTTTCAGACTTTCTTCGTTTTGGGGGAAAATTCAGGGCACGGAAATTAAGCTGGGAAATGTAGCGAATATAACGGTAGTTCGTTGCGCTTTGACACTTTTGCGAATCGCAAATCTCCACAATTTCGGCTAATGACAAGAAAGCCAGAAATCCCCACTCTCACACACACCTAATTTCAATTAACTTTTGTTTTAAGTCTTCTTTTTATTTAGTTTCTTGTTTTTTAGAGCAGTTTCAATTTTGTTTTTACTATTTTCTTTTTATTTTATTTTTCATTTGTTGTTTTGGGGCTCGCCTCTCGTTCGGTTTGGCTGCGTCGCGCACTCGACGCCGATCCGCACTCGCTAAACAATTGAAACTGAATAAAAATTCTGATTTAGTTGTGTTCGAAACTCATCGGAAGAGCAGAAAGCGGCGCAGACGCGACAGTGCTGCGGCAGAGCCGCGGGCAGAGCCAGTGGCAGCGGCAGCGACAGCTAAGCATCTCTCTCTTCCTAAATTGTTGGATTGCTGCACTGAGAGAAATTAAAGGGATAGTTTATATCAACTGGGATATTCCTTTCCTTCCCATTAATCTTTGGGAGTTGATTTCCCTTTTTTATAATTTATGAAGTAAAATATAAATATATTTTATAAAATTGTATGCCATTCAAAATAATTTATTAAATAAACATCTCTCTCTTCCTCTTCTCTCTTGTTGGATTGCTGCACTGAGAGAAATAAAAGGGATAGTTTATATCAACTAGGATATTCCTTATTTTCCCCATTAACTTTCGGAGTTGATTTCCCTTTATTTTTATACACTTGCAGGGTATTATAATTTTAGTCAGTAGGTTGTAAATCAGTGAAGGAGTCATTTCCGACCCTATAAATCATATATATTCTTGATCAGCATCAACAGCCGAGTCGATCTAGCCGTGTTTGGTAGAATACAAAATTTAAAAAAATTTTTCGAAATTATTCTTGTTAAATTTCTAAAATTGTAAAAAAAAAATTGACAAAAAAATAATTTTGAAATAAATTGATATTCAGTATGCAGATTTATTAGCATTATAAAAACTAACTCGAAACAGTTTTCCGAATTAAAATTAATGTATTTTTAGCTAAGTTATTAGATTTTTAAGCTTTAATTTGCCCAAAATGATGGGAGGTCAATATTTAAATTTTAATACTGCTTTCGGGGTATTATTATTATAATAATAATTTGATATTTCAAATATGAATAAGAAAGACTATAACCTTTCATGGCTAATCACTTCACGAATTTATTCCAAGTGTAATATAGTTGTTGCTTATTTAGATGGCAGCTCAGGTGAGCCATTGCCAGGCGTGAGGTGCTTAGGGCGCGGGTGTGAGGAGCTGCTGGGAGGCGCTGGAGCTTGGCTCTGCAGAGATCGTCATCATCATTATCATCATTAGCAGTGCCCACGCTGCGCCCACTTGAGTCAGCGGCGGAGGAGCGAGGAGCGAGGGGAAAGGGCTTCCGAGGAGCGAAAAGAGCTACTTGGGAGGTTCGTCCGAATTTCCCTGATAGCTGGCAATGACTCTCGAAAATTGTTTGAAACGAAATTGTAACAGGAAAATTACATTAGGAAAAAGTGAATACTCTTTCTTTAATTTTAAAAAATATTTGAATTCACAATAACTAAAAAATAAAGCATAAATAAAGAAGTGCATCGTACTTTAACAAGATGATTTTACTATATTTTTTCATCAGTGCAAATGTATAAAATTTATTAACAAGAGCAGCATTATTTGTTTGCCTTTTCAATAAAAGATATTAAAAAGTTTATGGTTAATAAAAAGTGCAAATTTTGGAGTACATGAAAACAACGTATTTTAATGATCTGTTTGCAAAACGTAAATAAAAACTAAACTAACTAATAAAAATCTCTAAGGTATAATTCAAGTCTAAGCTTATTTTTAATTATTATAAATTTATATTTATTTGATCCCATAGCTCAAATACCCCATAAAGTATGTTCATCAGCTTCGCGTGATTATTGCCTGTGTGTGTTATGTGTTTCTCTTGATGCAATTAGAGACAGAACTCTTGGCTAGAAGCCGGGAATTAGTGGAGCAATCGAATCAGAACCGAAAACCCAGGCCAAGAATCCAAGAAATCTAAGAATTCAAGCTGGAGTTTTCGAGTTTGGAGCTTGCAACTTGGAGAGTTTTCTTTCCGCCTTGCTGACCGCGCTAAGCGGTGTGAAATTCAAATTTAACAGACACCCAGCTGCCCAAGAGTGCACTATGTTGTTTGTTTTTTAAGTCAAGCGTTAATTTGAGCCAGTTTTCGTAAAAGGCTCGAAAAATACGTTTTTGAAAAGATGAGGAAACCCAGGCCCATAATAATTATAATGCGGGTAGGGGGAGGGAGTTGGGTGGCGCATAATTGGCGACACCTTTAAGTGCCGACCTTGTCATGCTCGCTGGCGTCGTCTAATTCAGGCCGGGGTTGTTCTTCATCAGCGCCCATCGCCATCGACTCCGAAATCTGGCTCTGCGCGTGCGCAAAGTCGCAGTCTCGGTCGCCGTTGGCGTCGATCTTGGCAGAGTCAGGAGGTTGGACCCTGATTCGGAATCTAATTCGAACTCAGGCAGAGATTCGGAATGGGATTCGCTGAAGGCGAAGATGAGCTCACTGGGCAAGCTCATTTGCATACCAGGAACTCTGAGGAATTCTAAGTCGCAGCAGAGGTTACGCCCCTCTTGGCTAGTAATCGGATTTGGGGTTTGCCCAAAGAATACTTAAAACGAAAAATTGGTTGCCAATTTGCATATAGAAAATTAATTACTTAACAATGTTTGGCTTAATAATTTTGGTAATTAGTGTTTAATAAATAGAAAAGGTTAAAAGGTATTTAGCAAATGAGAAACTGAGACGAAATCTTGGGAAAATAAGTATGATTTAAAATTATTCAGGGCTGAATCTTTTTTAATAGTTTTGGTAATGAATGTTTACTAAATAAAAAAAGTTAAGAGATATTTCTTAAATGAGGAACTGAACAGAAATATTATCATCATATCATATCATATCATCATAAGGAGAATACAACTTCTCATCTTCATAATAATTCACTGGTTTGTCGAGTAATCTGCTTGTGCACATAAATAACTTTAAAAGATATTTAAAAACGAAATTGGTCGTCTGTTTTTCAGAATAAGAGCACCTTATTTTCAAGAATTTTCAGCCTTCCAATATTCTTGATACTTATTTTTTAATCAGAGCAAAAGCAACACCTCCCCAAGCAGGTCAAGTCTGCTCCGTCTCGGAGCCAACACTCAAATGGCCAAAATAGAAGGCTCGCACTGGCATTGCACAATTATTGGTTTGGGGGCTGCTCCACATATCCGATATATATGGCATGCAATAGAGTCTTTTGCTTGGCACTTGTCCCTCGATCCTATCAAAGACCCAAATCGCAAACGCATCAAAATTCATCCAACATTCGGTGGCGATCGGCGATTCGGCGCTTTTGTCGCACGCTCTTAGCCTGCCAAGTGGGTGAGGCTATCCGAGTCGAAGTTGACCACGTCTCTAGCGTATCTGCGTGGAAATTTCAATTTTATTTCTCGCCGTGTCTAAAAGTGCAGAGATCGATGGCGACCCAATCGCCGTCGTTCCGCAGGAAATCCAAGCCGGCGTCATGTAATCCGCAACGATTGGGCAAACGACTTCGGCGTGGCTCAGGTCACATAAATCGCCGTCAAAAAGCCGATGATTGGCAGTTGTGGGCCAGCAGGAAGCCCTCCACTGATAACACGTACCAAAGTCGTTCATCCAAACTTGGTTTAGTCGCACGGATATGCAAATCCAAGGGAACACGACTTCATGAAAATAACTCATGCTCTGCGAAAGATGAAAGTAAGGCGATAACTGGGAGCTATAATGCTTCTTGATTTTTTTAGTAGTTTCTAAGGGATTTTATTATTAATAAAGTTATTTTCCATTTTATATTTTATATAATTGTATTTATCTTTGCCTGCCTTAAATAGAAATAAATCTAATGTCTTTTGAAGGGAAAATTGTCTTATATTTCCGCAGCTCAAATCCGATTAGGTATATCATATTACATTATACAGCTTACCAAATTTTCTTTCCACCATTCACTGAGCATTTCAATATAGTTTTAAGGGCCGTCTCCAGCTAATAGCTCATTATTCACTTAACAACCGCAGACACATTTAATTAGCAGCATAACAAAAAACTTTACATTCACTAAAATGCAATAAAAATAATGCAATAACATCTGCAAAAATTTATTTCAACAAGGGATTACGTTTAAGGGAAATATAACTCAAAGGCTGATTGCCTGGAAACAAACACCTACCTGTCAGACATCAGTCTCTATGTATTCCTATCCGTTAGCTTGACTTATGAGACAGATATCTCATATCAATCTAATTCGTTTTTATCTCAAAACGATTTGTCCAGCACTCCACCAATTTATGTCCCGTCATGTTAAACCAATTGACTGATCAGCCGGTCATGTTCCGCCGTCCAATTAGATAGGCATTGGTTTGTGGCTATGTTCATATATCTCTTGGCTATATCGTTTTGCTTTATTTGTATATATTTTTTCATATCTGCATAACGACGAGCACTTGGCGTGTTTTACATTATGTTGGTGGTGAGTGAGCCACTGGGTCTGCATTGGCGTCTGGGTCTGAGTCTCTGTGTCTAAGTCGGAGTCTAGTGACCAGCTGTTCGACTTTGGCTAAATGACAGATCCCATTACACAGAGAGAAATTGTGGGACTAAATAGGAATATTTTGATTTCTAATGAGAGCATTTGATCTCTCTTCCACGGTTTGCCAAAAAACAATATGCAATGAGAGTAGCAATGAAGCTTATGAGTTAAACTTAGTAGCGAACGAGAGATTTCATTTTAGGCTGTATAAATAACCTCCAATATCTTTCCTAACATCTTCTCAGATCTCATATCTTTTCGTGTAATTTTCGGACCCGGTCCGAGTGTTTATTGTGTGGTCCACATTCATAGAAATCAAAACTCACCTAGCAGGAAGTAGTTTTGCATGCAGAGATCCCGGGATTCGCGAGCGCGTTCGCAGAAAGCGAAAGTAATCATCCAGTGCGGCGCACAGCCAGCGGCGGATTATTGTTTTGGTTTTTATTTTTGTATTTTTTCGCCCATGGGCACGCATGGTTCGGAGGCAGAGGGGCGTGGCAGCCAGCAGCCGTGGCATATTTATCACACAAACAAATATCCATTATGCAATTTGGCATGTCTAAAACGAGCAATTTGCCGCAAATGCAATAACATCCCGGTGAGTCGGTGAGCTGGAGCCAAGTTGAAGCCAAGTCGAGGCCGGTGGGGCAGCGGCAGGATGTCAGTGGTGCGCCCTCAAACGCAGAAAAAGCATACTGGCCTACTTATACACCGATGAACGCAGACATTCACAGAGAAAATAGCAAAGAGATAGTAATAGTTTAACCCATTACAGGCCATATATGGCAAGCAGGTTTAGTTGGGCTTTAAATTCATGTGGTGGCATGCCAAAGTTAAGTGATTTAGGTGACAAAAATAAAATACATTTCCTAAACTTTTCAAATAACTTAAAAAGTGTTTTTCATCAAGCGGTATTCAGTTTATTTCCCAGATGAATACCAAGAAAATCACTTATCCGCAAACATTTAAATGGGAATTCAAGCAATAATAATCCCAGTTAAAGGCAGCAATCATCCGCTTGACTAATTTTTTGGAATTAGTTATTAATTAATTTCACAAATACCTTAAGTAACTAACCAACTAATATTAACTAAGCTTAGCTTTCTGCTTTAATTGTGAAAAACTGCAAAAAAGTTAATTAATTACTCATAACAGAAAAAGAAACTCCACTCTGCTTTAAAATGGGTTAAAGTCTTGAGCTCTTAACACTCGATTAACCAGGGACTTGCAACAACCAGTTGCAACCGCAACAGCTGGCTGACTTGCTGGCGTAGCTTATGTTATGTCAGGGGCATTATAGAATCGGGCAAAAACCCCACACAAAATCAAAATCAAAATCAAATTCCAAATCCAAATCGAATTTCTGTTAAATCGTGTGATGCATTGCTTGATTAGAGCCGCCATATCGCTGTTACTGTTAAGTAATGGCCCGAAATGCGTTTTATTGCAAATTTACGGCGTACGTGTTTCGATGTCGTGATTTTATTTCCTTTTTTTTATTGTGGATACATCTCACTCCTGTAATTCCAACGCTGACCCATATTAATTGACACCACCAGTCGCCAAAAGAAAACCCGTTCAAGGTCGTTCGCCGAAGATGTCATCGTAGCGATATGGAAGGGCCAGAAATCTGTCTTTTTTTTTTTTGGATTAGCGTGACAACTTTGTCGTGGCTCACGTTCACTTTTTACCCACGGAAGGCCGCTAAGTGATCCATTCAGCAATGATATATGTGCTACTTGGTCAGTCACTTGGAATGATTTTAGCCCCGCTCCTCGTTGTCTGGCGATTATGATTATGATGATGAAATTAATGTAATTTGCGTTGTATTACACAAAGCAGAGATCTGCACTGCCGCAGAGTCAAAGTTCGATTGTCAGCGTCATAAGACAACTGAAGCAGTGACTGACCACGCACTGGGAGAAAAGAATTTCACGAATTTTATGAATAAGTGAAACTTGGGTAACTACAAAATGCTAAGATAGAAATCAATGCAAAAGAACTAAATATGAAACATTCATTCAGACAATCAAAAAAGCTAGCAACTACTAAGAAGATCTATTTTTTCAATACTTTTCTATGGTCTGTCAATATGAAAAGTATATATTTTTAGTAAAAGCAGTTTGCTCCGATCTTAAAAGATATTTTTCCCTAACACTTATTTATCATTTTTATATTTTCTATAATTGTTTCATCGAGTTTAGCTATTACAAATATTTTTTCCTTATTTTTTCCACACCTCTTTGAATGGAAAATTAATAGGATACATACATATGTCTTTCTCATCATTAAGTTACCTCAAATTTGGCATCTAACTTCTGCATAAAATAATATAATATTTCTTTTGTATATATTTCACATATCAAACCATATTGTTTTAGTATTTTAACACATTTTCTTGGCGTGTAGCCAAACCCCCTTTTGAGCCAACCGATGGCTCTTAACCCCGATGAGTTGTAAACAGAAGCCACCGAGGAGTCAACCGCATGTACACACATTTATTAACATGGCCAACAGCGTCCACGTCCACTGTTATGGTTATTGTCGCTTTGCTGTTGCTGTTTTCTGTTTCTGTTGATTGTTCGCTGCCCGTTGCTGTTGATTGGTTGGCGTTACTGTTGCTGCTGCTGCTGCTGCTACTGCTGCTGCCGTGTTTGTTGCCATGTTGCTGTTGCCGCTGCACCAAGCTCACGTCTTTCGTGTGCAGCGGCGCCGACTCTTGGCGAAAAATCGCTGCTGGCGCCGTGTATAAAACGGATGAGTCGCAGCCTGTGGTTATCAGTCACCACCTGACAGTGCTCCGGTTTTATTATTTGCTTTGTGCAGAAAGTCAAGCGCCAGTCCACAATGTCCGCCCTGAAAGCCTTCGTAAGTGCGGAAAGGATATCTCGGTGTTCGAAAACAAAGTGCCAAAAACTGTTTCAAAAATAATCCACTTGGAGCTGGAAAATATTTAATTCAAGTGGAGTTTCGTGATCAGAAATCGGAATAATAAAAAGCTTACAAAATTTATAACGAAATCAAACAAATATTCAAACTATTAAAACACTAAAAAACTGAAAATATAATTTAAATTTAATTTAACAAAAATATTTGAAACAAAAAAACTAATAAACGGATTTTGGGATTCTTTAAAACAAAATGTTTCAAACTAAAGGATGTCATTTAAATGTATTTCTAGTAGCTATGTGCCCTTTGTTGTCAATAAAATAACACCCAGAATTTCTGTAGCTTAAATTTAACTAAAATATTATAATAATATTAAAATTGGTTATAATACTCAGAAATTTCGTATTAAATTATATATATTAAATGCATTTTATTTTTGTAGTATGAAATGAACAGCATATATTTTTTAAACTAGTAAAAATGCATCTTCTACTACTTAGGGAATATATTAAGTGTACAAACAATTTAAAAAAAATGCAAAAATTCAACTGAAAAATGTAATTTTATAGATTCTTTTTTATAAAATCTCTGAGAACGAAAATTGAATTTACAAAATATTTATTACGCTTTATAAACTGTCTCTCTCTTTTAATTTTCTGTAACATTATCGCTAAGACTTATTGCTAAAAAAACATTACCTCACAACTAAAGCAACTACCAACCGCAGCTATCTGGCTGACTGCACATTAAACTTAATTATACATATTAATTTGTGGCTTTTGAATCGGATCTAAACACTTCCTTATCCCCTTTCAGATCTTCGTTGCCCTCTTTGCCGTGGCCTACTGCGCCCCCCATCCCGGCTTCTTTGGCAAACAGTAAGTACTTTTTCGAGTCTAGAAGCGGAGAGTACGGATATATCTCCCTCTGATCTCTGGCACCTGAACTGATCCATAAATAAGCCAAGCGAATCGATAAAAATGCCCATTTCCCGCTTTATGCTAAGCTAACGAGCGGTCGCATGGCTTTTTAAACGCTGCGATTGAGCCGAGCAGTGGGTTTATATTGTATATAAAATATGCGATCGAATTGAGCAATCAAAACGCTCGCACCACTTGGACCGGCGGCGGACCGTTCCAATCGCGGTCTCTACCATTGAACTTAGCCGATCTTGGCTCAGCGGCCCACCGGCTCGCCGCTCAGGAATTTCACAGGCTGCGACTGGCATTTAATTCATTTGTAATGCGCGCATAATTGTGCGACTAATTGCCAATTCCGATTGGCTGCCAAGACGTTGCCTGAGTTCAAGCAACTGATTAGCTAATATGTCACACACACACACACACAATGGGGTGTTTTGGGTGCCAATAATCTGATCGATTTCACTTTTCCAATCCACAGCGAACACCACACCATCCACGTTCCCTACAAGGTGCACACCGTCCATCATCATCATGTCCAGAAAATCCATGTGCCGGTGGTGAAGCACGTTCCCGTGCCCATCTACAAGGAGGTGCCAGTGCATCATGTCCATCATGAGGAGGTCCCTGTGCCGGTCCATCATGTCCACCACGAGGAGGTGCCCATTCACCATGTTTTCGATGATCATCACGACCATCATGGCTGGAGCTCCCACGGACACGGACACGGCTGGCTGTAAGCCACCTGTAAGTCCCACAGTCTGAAGACCCACCCACACTCAGTAAATCAATGAATAAAACCAGCCTGTAAATATTGTACAATGCCTAAGTTAATGTTTGTAAATAAAATCACAATTCGACTGTATACAGAAAAGTACTAGCCGGTTTTTATTTTTGTTCTTTAAAAGAGATGAAGGAGGAAAGTGTACGCAGATGTGAGTTTATAAAAATTAAATGGATCAATATGAATATATTTAAAAAGAATATAATGGAATTACTTAAGAACAAATGAGATTGAACTTATTTTAGGTGTTCTTCAGTCTAGAAAAGGACTCGTCGAAATGCTGTATTAATCTAAAAGAAAAGTAAAGACAGGACTTTATGCCAACCTCTGTTGCATCCCCTGGTCTTGCCACCACATTATTCTGTCCTCGCTCTTATTATCTCTATACTTCTGCATAAAGTAAAGAAAAATGTAAACTCTTTAGAGTAATTTACCTACTTTACAGTCCACTGAAAGTCCCTTGAGTAATAGCTTCCAAAAAAATAACTGCCTCGTTTCATACATTTTTTCCCACGAAAACATGAAATAATAACACCCCAAAAAAGCAGAGCAATGCCATATTGATTATAAATGAAATACAATTTCGATTGCACGCACCGGACAGACAGGTAAATTGGCCCGGGAATGTGATAGTTTCGATTGGATCATTGCTCCATTAGTTAATCCCATTGCAAGCCTGTAATTTGCAGTTGCACTTGACCTTGGTGTGCTGTGCCAACCCGAAGGCGGCAATTAAGCCGAAGTTTTGCAAGAACGACTTTCACAAAGCACTCACTCACTGGACCAGCTCCGACTGAGGTCGACCGCCTGTCCGTCCGCTCCCTTCTGAGCCGATCCGGTCCGGTCCGATCCACTCCACTCCTCCTGGCCCACACGAAATGCTGTAAGTCAGAGGCGTGGCAGGGCACATTCTCGTGGCATAGCCGCCGCGCGGAGCATGTCTAACTAGTCCCACTTGCAGTTCCTAGTTCAACACGTTTAAAACTGGTCCTAAAACAATCGGAATTCTTAACTAACTAAGATCTCGACGAGTTGTTACTTCCTTGAAAGGATTTAAGGGACTTTTAACATTGATTCTGGTATGTTTCCTTGTTTTCTTTAGCAGAAACTTGAAGATTATTTAATATGTGAGGTAATTCAGTTAATTATTTTTGTAAATCTGTGCATTTACGATGTAATCCCTTAATCCCTTTCCACACATAAAGCAAAATCTTGTTTTTTACCAACATTTAGCATTTATTTCGGCGCCAACAACAAAGAATTTCAAATTAATGTTCACTAATTGAGAACTGGGAAAGGGGATGATGTTAGAGGAAGCTGCGCCCGCTTTAGTGGCAGTAGGGGAAGTTGGGGCACTCATGGGGCGAAACTCCAGCGGGATACAGGCGCTCCGTCCAGCCCGGAAGCGGGGGAGCAGCCACCGGGGCACCGGCATGTCCGGCATTCACATCGCAGTACGGATAGTTGGGACAGGTCTGAGGATTGATGCCAGCCGGATACTTATCACCGCCGGCAGCCGGAGCCGGAGCAGCGTTCCACGAGGGCTGTGGCTGCCACTGGGGCTGAGGCTGGGGATTCCACTGATGCTGTTGTGGCTGCTGCCACTGGGGCTGAGGCTGAGGATTCCACTGCTGCGGCTGGGGATTCCACTGCGGCTGCGGGGCGCCCCACTGTGGCCGGGGATTGTGCAGGCGCTCGTTATCACAGATGGGGAATCCGGGGCAGTCCTGGGGATTAACACCAGCCGGATACTGGGCAGCTTGTTGGTGCTGGGGCTTGGCCACGGCCAGAGCCACGAGGGTAGCGAGGAGCTGCAAATGGAAGGAAATTATTAAGATAAATGAATTACTAGGGATTTGAGAAGATTTAAGGATATTAACTTTAGATATTACATTTTATGCAAACATAAAGTTAACATTCAAAATGTATATCCTCAAAATTAGTTAATTAATTTCACTATAATAATTACTCCAATTTTAGGTAATTAAAAGTATTTAAATAACTTTTCAGCTTAAAATTTGTAACAGGAAATGTTAGCCTTGATCCGAGCCTGGTTCAAAGGCCACTTACCAGCTTAAAGAACATGTTGCTGGATGGGTGCAGGTGTGGCTAGAGTTGGTCTGTTTGGGGGGCTATGGTAATCCTTGGCCAAATTGGACTATGAAGTCGTAGCTCAAACTTCCAATTGGGTTCCTGGTCAGTGCTGCACTGCTGCTGCCGAGCCCGGCCATCTAGCTTTTATAGCTCGCCTGAGATGCTGGCTAGAACCGAGTCGGCTCTTGGCCAGGTCTCAATCTCAGCCAGAGTCTCTCGGTTTCACTTTCATTGCTCTTGGTGGTGTTGCTGCTGCTGCTGCCTTGGTTGTTGCTGTTGCTATTGCTGCTGCTGCAGTTGCTTTACATTGCTTGACTTTTGCTTTTGTTTTTGTAGTTGACTGATCTCGCGCATATTTTACTTGATTGGCCCAACAGATTATTATGAGTCTTTGTTGCGGACAAATAAATCGAACGGGGCCGGCGGACCGCCAGAGAGACAGACAGACATATATGTAGATATACATATATACCATACATTTACGGGGTAATATGCTTAAACACCCAACTATGCAAACACACAGGCGACTGTGCACTTATATCGAGTTACCACCGACATGCCGTCATTAGCAATGAACTAAGCCCCAACTTGCATTTTGGCCAGAAATAAAATACAAAATAAAAAAATGGAAATCTCCTGCCTGGCCTTATATATATGGTGTGTGTTTTTTGACAAAGCCGCGTTGGCGTTTGGCCAATTTTCGATTTCCAGCAGGGGGATCAGTTCGTGAATCACTTGGCTCGCATTGTATGGAATCGGATTGGTTCGTGTAAGAGGCACACAGGTCGCCATCGGATCTGGGCAACACCAAGCACCAAGCGTCGCCTTGGCATGCCACTGCCACATGTCGTCGGTCTGCCTGCCTGCCCGGAAGGCAGCGGTGCTCCGAGTCATTGCAAACGGGTTTCGGTGCAGCGAACTTGCACTAGATCCCAATGCATTCGAGGGGCGGCGGCCCGCCTGAGGTTCACTTCTAGGTTCTAGGGCTGGGCTATAAGCGATTCGAGGTCGGATTTTTAGAGAGCCAAAAAATAGTTCTTAAGATGAAGTTCGGATTTTCAAACACCCAAAAAAATGGTTATTAAGATCTTAGTTCAGCTGGAAATATTACCAATGTAGTTCTATGATATAATAATTAGACAGGATATATTTACTAAATGTCCTTGAAGTATTTTTATATCTAAGAATACTTACTAATTTTAAATTAAATCCTAGAAATAATGACTTTTTGAGGGATAAAATATAATAATTTGTATAAACAACCTACTTCACTTCTCTTTTTGCGAACAACAATCTGTGTTTCATCTTGTAAAGGCCCTGAAAGTCAGCCATAGCTTCAATTTCAAAAATGTATTCCCTAAAATTTTTGAAAAATTCCTTTTTATTTTTATTTTAAACCTATTCCGTCCCTAGTTTTAGATTTTTCTGTTGCCAGTTTTATTTCCGATAACCCGTTATAGGTTGACGGCCGTTCAGATCGGCCAACACACACACCACACACACACTCCGCACAGACCGCAGACCACGCAGCTTGCCAGTGAAACTGAAATTAAAACCGCCTTACGCACTAGAGTACGAGACAATGACGACGACAACGACGACGACGACTTCCTGGGCAGTTGGGAAATTCAATTACGTGGAAAAGAGCGAAAAATCGCACTGGCACACAGACACACAACACAAATTATGAGATAATCAGGCAGCGCCCAGCGCCCCCGGGTCGCCGGCACACGACTGGCTAACAAACATATCTACACATATATGAACATGTTAGATTCGGGGACAGACGTGCCCAATTGTTGGCAACGGTGTAACAGATTTAGTTTAATTCTTATAATTTGTGTTTGCCGCCAGCCATTGGCAGGAATTTGCGCGGGCGCGGCACCGTCCAATCCACACAATCCCCAATTCCTGCCGCCGTCGCACCACCCTCACCTAGTGATACATAGTTAAAAATAATACATAATATATCAATAGTTGATTTAAGAATATTTAAAAAATATACTTTTAAATTAAAATGAATCATTAAATACCACAAAAAACCTTTCGTTATATTTACTAATCCGTTTATTAATAAAAATAAATATTTCAACCTGGCATCTTTCTTCTTTTTTGTAAATTAGAACTCTTCAAGTTTGGTTTTACATTTTCAGTAATAAATAATATTTTGTTATTTTAAAGGTGTTTAATATCATTTTAAAATCTATTCAGTACCTCACACAAATTTCAGAATAATATTTAACAAACTTATCCAATAGAGCATTATTTTTCATAAAGATAACATTTTATTTACTTATTTTGAGACTGAAATGAATATAATAAATGTTTTTATAGTAATTCTTAGATTTCTTTAGCTTTTAACTGGGGCTGTTAATATAAAGTGTGTTTTAAAACCATAAAATAATGTTATAAACAATCCTGGAAACAGCTATAATTTCATATTACAAAATAAATAAATAAACCAATTTGCCAAATGGCCAATTTTGAAGATATTTCTTCTCTGTGTAGGTGGGCGCTGGTGGTCGCTGTGGTGCTGGTGTTGGCCCGGCTAATGCGTTATGTTACGTTACTCCACCGCCAGATTGCCAGGCAGGCCACCAGCCAGCCAGCGCCGATCGATCTCGTTAGCCTTGATCAATGGCCCGGAAAAAAAGACAGAATAAAGCAAAATAAAAGCCAGCGAAATTGAAATTGTTGACCGTTCGCATAATGCAGTGTTAGTCTGGACTCGCGGCGGCGGCGCAGTGGCATGTGTGTGTTCTCGCGCTTGTAAGTGAGTAGACTATCGCTGCCGGCCACCGCACCGAGTGATATCGCCAGGTAGTGGCTTGCCTTTTTTGTCACACGCCGCGGCGTGCTTTAAATTATTATGCCATTAGTTGTCGCCTTATTTTGTCTAGATTTTAATTATCAACTTCCTTCTATGCTGACAGTTGCTCGGGGGAGTGGTGGCATACCGCCCGCACCGCCCACACCTCGGGCGGAGGTGGGGTGGCTGACCCAATGAAGAAAGTGCCTGCCACTCGCGGCATTTTCGCCTTCCATTTAAATTCATAATAACAGATTCAGTTTAATTTTGCTTACCAAAGAAAAAAAAATATGTAAACTAATAAGCAAATAATCCAAGAATTTTGCTTGACTGGCGCCCAACGTGATGCGTGACGTGTGAGTGAGTGTGTTTACTCAAGAGCTTTCAGTTGCAGTCACCTCAGCTTTGCTGACGTCACCAGTAGCAATAGCAGCAGCAGCAGCAGTAGATCCAGTCTCTGGTGTCTCTGTCTCTGGCTCCCTCTCCTCCGTTTCCAAGTCTTCGGCGGCGTCGAGATCGCCTGGACTTGATGGCACATCCTGCAGCAGAACTCGTCGCACTGATGCCTGCTTATCTAAAATGGTAAAGGGTATTGTTAGTAAAGGTACTTTTAGAACTTGGAAGGTAAAGCCACTAAAAGAGGTGTCGACATATTCAAGAATATTAAGTAAACTTTATAATTTATATCCATTTCACAATAAAAACCATCCAATAGTAAAAACAATATTATTAACGTTGTTCAAAGTCTCAACGACCTCAACCTTTAGATAATTTGCAATGAAACGCTTCCTAAAATGGCTTTTCCCCCCAAAAAATAAAATATTTACCCGACTCCTCGTCATCAGATGATTCACTCTCGGAGCTCTCGTTGCGCTTAGCCGAGATTGGCGTCGCGGGCTCCAGCGAGAGGCGAGGTGCCACAGGTCGCTCCTTCCTAGCCTGGTTCATTACATGGCAGAAAGCACACCGGAATGAGGCGTACTCATACTCCTCCTTGGGCAGCATTCCTATATGAAAATATCAAGTTTTTATTATTAAAAATACTTTTGAAATATTCTTAACTGAAAAGGAAATTTTTGCAATACAATAACTCAGAAAATTTAGTATAAAATCGGTCATTAACCCAGAATGTCGTAGAGTTAGGCTTGTGTCTGTAGATTTCAATATCTTATCAAGAATTGCAAATATTTCTTTCCATTAAGCATTGTCTACGCAGTACTTTGTCAGCATTTTGCAGCCAAAATTTCTAATACAAGCGAATGCCTAACCGGTTTTCCTTGTTAATTAATATAAAGAAGTCTCCTTTACTGTTCATAACGCACCGTTGTGGGCATGACACTCCTTGCAGATCATGCCAAATCGATTCTGTGGACTGTCGCCCACGATGAAGTCCACGATGCGATCTATGGCGCTGCGCGACCGATCATCCACAATGGGAAACGGTGTTCGCCGTCGCAGTTCTTGCACGGCGCGCACTTGTGGCGATGCTGACGTCACCGCCAGCGAATGCGAGCTGATGACGCTGCGGTTCAGACTGGTGCTAGTATTGTTATTGTTGTTCCGATAGACGCTCGTGTAGGGAGTCAGCGATCGCTGCTGTTGCTGCTGTTGTTGCTGGGGCTGACCGATAGCTGCGGCTCGAGCGGCGGGCTGGGGCGTTGAATGCCGGTTGGGTGTCTGCAGGCCGGTGCCGAGGCGAAGCTGCTTCTTATCGCCAAAGCGCTCCAAGAGATTCAGTGCCACCTAGGCGAGGAGAAACGTGAGAATTAAATATTCCCAATCCTCCAAATGATTGTCTTACCTTATAGGTCTCCTTGTCCATGACCTGCTCCAAGAGGAGGCGCTTGTCCTCCTTCAGCTTCGCCAACTTATCGCCATTTTTGTTCAGCTTGCGCTGAAAGTACCACGTAAACAGGCGTCGCAGCAAGATGATACTGCAATATCCGTGCGATATACACATATATAATCGTATGACTCTTATAGAGGTGACTCAAAGACGGGATAGCTTGGGTTCGAGCACTCACAGGATGGGAAAGAGGAGCAGCGGCACCAGGTACACAATGCATTCCTGCAGCGTCGGCGGGAAGTAGAAGAAGTACCACAGTCCGAAGCCCACGATATACGCGCCGATGGTGAAGCCCACAAAGTTCGTCACGAACCGCCGCTTCCGCTCCTCCGTGTTGATCATGTACTTCTCCAATGCCTGGATCTGCGTCTGCAGCCCCTCCAACACCGCCTCCGTAGATTTTTCCTTCTATAATTAGATTCAGATTTGGCATTCGTTTCGTGTTTTTTTCGCCATATTTTCGGACATTAGCTAATTTGCATTTTCGCACTCCGCGAGTAGCGGTGGCCGGTTGTACGCACCCGGAACTTGGACAGCACGAATCCCATGTTGTAATTTAACTAATAACCAATAAACAATAACATTAACTCGAATATTTTGCTATTAAACCGCCCGCTGTCTTGGAATTATTTGTTGCTCAGTGTGCCCGTAAGTGTACCTTAAGAATATGCCATCGCGTCGGGCGATGCGAAAAATACCAAAATATACTGAATGTATTACCGCATTGTGTACCTAAGAAAATGTCATTGTAAGGTAGTGGGAAATAGAATAGTACCTAAAATAAATAACAGAATTTTGTGGATCAAATTATAAATTAAAGTATTAAATAAATAAATATTCTTTATAGTTTACATTATACATTTTATAATACGCCTGCTAATTGTAATTAAAGCTTTATAGTTGTATTTTATTAGACAAATAAATTAATATTAAATAAGAGGGCAAAATAATGAGAAAAACATGAGAGTACCTTTAAACAAGCCCAAAATAAAACTTGCCGTTAAATTCTTGACATGAGCTACGTTTTCGATTGGTATTTTAATCGCTCCATGCAAAGGTCACCCGCCACGCGGTATATCTTAACTCTCGCGCCTCGGTCACACCGCATTTCAGATTTGCTGTTTGGATCACAAGTTGAAACGGAAAGCTCCGCGCTCGCCTCGGTTCTCGGCCGTTCGTACGTCGCGAGTGCGCCAAATAGAAAACTGTGAAAATTAATATTTTAAAGTGAGAATTTAAACGCAAAGTGGGAGCTGAGATGATGGCGCTGCAGGAGTCCACACAGTCCCTGAGCTGGCAGCTGGAGGACTACGCGTACTTCCGCAAGTGCGGGGAAATCACGGCCTCGCCGGACGTCCAGAGCTTCGGCTTCAACTGCGCCTTCTGTCCGGCCATCTGCCTGCAGTTTTCCGTGTTTATGGACCATGTCCGGGAGCAGCACACCCAGGAGGTGAGGCGGCGCTACGACGCCGTCACCGCGGAGGAACGAGCCGAGCAGCAAACGCAGACGGATCTGGTGATCATGGAGATGGACTGCCCGGAGATGTACCCGCTGGAGGGTGCACCACAGAAGAAGGCGGACGAGAGCCACTGGGAGCCCATAGAGGCGGACTTGGACGTTCAGCTAATGAGCCTTCTTCCGCCGGCGACCCCCACTGCTCTGCACATAACCACCACGGAAGCCGTGGCGCCAGAAATAGATTTGGTTTACGTGGTGGAAAATTCATTGCCACCCTCGCCGCCGCCCTCGGCGGACATTTCGACGGGCGATGAGCTGCAGGCCCTGCACCTGGAACTACATCCCGAGCCCGATCCCTTCACCCTGCTACACGACGTGGTGATGTCTCCGCCCACTCACTTGCCATTGAATCCGCTTGCGGAGGGAGTAGCTCTCCCGCCGATTACAACTCCTCCGTTGCCGCGCTATGAGACACGACGCGTGGTAAGCTAATCACCCAATGGCCCCACAGTGGGCACACGCTACTAAAGTGCTGCCTTAAATATCGCACGACAAATTACTCTGGCAGTAAATAGCATTTTAATAATTTATTAAGTACAGTGGGAGTTCGGTAAATAGGGTTTATGTTCGGAAAAAGGGAAGGTAAAAGTACAAGAAAGAAGATTTACGGCAATATCACTTAGGTTAGGAATACCTAAATATAAATATAATTTTATTTTTCTATATGAAATTTACAAAGTAAAATTTAATTTAGAAGAAGGCTGCTAAATGGAGAGGTATTCCAAAATGTACAATTCAAATTGTGTTCAGATTTGAATAGAAAAACATATATTTTAAAATAAACTTTTTTTATAAACCTTATTAGAATTTATTAGAAAATATTTTGACTCTTTTAAAACTGAAAAACTTTCTTAATTAAATGATATCAAATCGTAATTAAATTGCTGGTGAAGGAAATTAAAAAGTACATATAAGGATTGAATATATTTCAACAACATTTTCGTATAGGAATAAGCAATTTATTAATGTTTCCCTTAGCGAACTCTCCCTGTGCTCTGTGTTGTGTTTTGTTTTTGCCTTTCCCCCTTTCATTCGATTTTGTAATGCAAAATTGGCTTTCCGTTGCTGTCAGGGGGAGGGCGGGCAGCAAAGGTGAGAGACTGGGCGGACTGCGCCCAGGCAGTTCCGGAGAAGGTTTTCGTTTCCCCTGGTCACTTGACCTTCAAAATAACGGCGCAATGGCACACAACACACAAAATATTGAGCAAAAGTGTGTCGCGCATTTTGCCCGCTCATGCCTCGCTTTTGTTCTCCGTCGTCTTCCCCTTTTTAAGTCCCGTTTGCTGTCCGTGGCCTTTTCTTATATTTTATTTTATTTTATTTTTTATGTTGGAGGAACTGGCAAACACTGAGGCGTTTTGTCAGTTTGTCAGTCAGTCTGTCTTGTTGCCCTGCTATTTTTTCTTTTCCAATGCGACGCAATTTTTCAGCTTTTTCTTCGAGTTTTCACTTTTGTTTTGTTCCATTTTTTGTGGACATGGAAATGACTGACTCTAGAAAAACCAACAAGAATATCTTTTGTTGCTCACACATCTGTATGCTTATATATTTACGTGTTAAAACAAATATATATGCACATATAAAACGTATAGTAAAAGAGGCTGAAAAATACTCGAAAATTGGGACACAAACACTCGGTGATGTTTTGGAAAACAGCCCGTCAAAATATTCTTTGTTTGGAGGAGGCCTTTGCTCTGAAGGCGATTTTTAAAAATAAATGGCTATTAAATGGTAATTAAAATGATTATTTATGTCAACCGACAGATACAGAACTTGTGGATGGTGTCACATATCGTGGGGTCCGCATAGTATATTCAAAAATGTTTTTTTGCTTTCTTATAAACCTATAAAGTTGTTTATTTCTTGTATAAATTTAGTAGTTCTTGAAAAGGCAATATTTGTGGCTCAACATATAATTTTGATACAATTTAAAACAAATCATAGTATAGTAAGAATGTAAACAGATTTTGACAAACAGATTTCTTAAATTATCTTAACAAAAGTGTAATTGTAAATTATAGAAATTGTTGTCTCTCTTAAAACATAAAGTTCTGTTAATGTTAATATATTACCTACATAAATCAATATGCTGGGAATATTTTTAAACTAATCACTAAAAAAACATACTCTTCATTGTCAAAGAGTTAAATTGCTTTCTCAGCCTTGACAGGCACTCTAGTCTGCCTCTCAATACCTATTCATAAATGTTCGTTCGTCAATGGTTTAGAGGTGATAATAACCTTTTAAAATATCAACGCTCCTATTTGATATTTTTCCTGGCTCTCAAATTATTTCATCTTTTTTCCATTGGCCAAAAATAGTATGCACTCTCGTTGACGTAATGTAAGTGTCAATAAATAATAATTCCACACACGAGCTAATTTAATAATAATTAAAGGAAAATAGTCCGGATAAATATGTGTATGAGTAATGTGAATGCATTTGTCGTCATCAAGGCATTATGGGGAAAGTGTATGGATGTGTGTACATTTGTATTGTATATTGCGCATACCGGAGACCATTAAAATGTTGGTTATTATTATCGCAGGCCCGATATCCGGGGCATTGAGCGGTGGGTGCCCGGCGAAATAACAGAACTCTCGGAAATAGAAATGGAAATGTTGATAAAAATCATTTTCTATTTGCCCGTAGGCTCTGGCACTTGCAGCAGACATTATTGGTAATTCTGTTGTTTTTTCGGTTTTGCTACTATCAGCGCACATTGGGCAAGCTTGTCGGCCGACGCTGGGCTTTATCTAGACCCCAAAGAGGTAAACAAATAGGGGAAAATTATCTAAGCTTCGATTTGGTAAGCATTCATAGACGCTACAGTGGTGCAGGAAATGAAATTAATAGAAGAAAACTAAATAATTTAGAGAGTTTTATAGCAAAATGTTAATAAGGATATAGAATATCGATTATTCAGAGTATTCTTATCGAAAATAATCCGTAAATTTCGATTAAAATATAGAGCCTTCTAAAGAAAAAATCAACTTGTACTTTTATAACAATTCTAACAAGAAGAATTCCTAATTTGATGTTATATTTGTACAATAATTTTACAAGTGGAACATACATTATCCTAAGTATTTTTATCGATAAATAACGATTACAAAATATAATTGTTTTTAAAGAAAATTTCGTAGCCTAAAAATGTATATTTTTATCAACGACATAAATTTGATTTTTATCCATAAACCCTTCTCTTAGAGCCCTCCTCTGACCCATGGAGAAAATGTACATATATTCGAACTATCGATCGTTCGTGAGACATTGACAGCCTGCCATAGCCATTATCTTTCCAACGCCATATAATTCATCGTCAGTCTCGCGTTGGCCAATATCTCTATTGGGGGGTAATAAAATAATTTTAGATTTTCGTCGATGCTTGTCGGCTATTGAAAATGGCTTAGAGATAAGAAAGTACCGCGTAACTCATAACTAAGGAGGTTTTAATGTTCATTTAAACACTTGTAAATTGGAATTTTTAGAGCACCTGCCATAAAAATATTCACAGGCCATAAATCATTGTCCGTTAGCGATCGGCTGGCAGTGCTACTGAATGTATATACCATAATGCTCAATTTCCAGAAACACCTTTTTTTATAGGCTTTCCCGAGAAAGGCTCAGCAATATCTGGTTATTTCTTATAACCATCGATTAGGTGTTTGCTTTAGATTGTGTCAGTGTGGAGAACCCATTTAAATCATCGCTTATCCATCCGAAATCAGAGTTGTGCACTGAGGACTCATCCCATATATCATCATCGGCCATAATCTTATCTTAAGTCGGTTGTATACTCGTATCAATGCGCTCTGTTTATTATCGTCTCCCCCCCAGGCGATAATTTGTTTTCAACCTTTCAAAATCTCCGGGTTCGGCAACGGTTTCGGGAATTTTCGATTTATGTGCACGTTAATCATGGTACAAAAAACGAGGACATGTTGACAGCAAATGCTTCAGTTTTTATCGGCCACATCCATGCCTATTAAATAATTAACAAGTTTAACTAAACATTTCGGCATGTGAACGTGTCTGGAAAGGAGGAGCTGGGGAGCTTAAGTCGCTTTCCACCCGCTTTAGTCCGGGGCCCGATCGATCAGCTGAGTGGGTTTTATAATCAGTCTAATTTAATTAATGCAGCCTTGTGACTGACAGAAGTTATTTGTTTAAAGTTTTTGTGCCGAGCGCATTAGTTTATTCTGTTGTTTTTTGTCAGAAATTGATTGCACTTAATGCCCCCCGGTATTATCTTTGAATCTGGCTTTCGCTTTGTTTGCTTCCCGGTTGGTTCCTGTACGGTATGTATGTTCTCTAATAGGGTTTCCCATCGTCGTTTTCGTCAAGGGCGTGGACGAGTTTTATGCTTGGCCATAAAACAGAACGGAACCCGGCCACGGGTTGCGTGAAAAAAAAAAACTGAAATATTCTTCATAATTTATTAGCTCACGTTGGCTTTATTACATTTACATTTGAGTCTCGTGTTCTCCCCGGATTTTGCATGTCGCCGTTGCCACCGCAAGCGCCTGCCGAATGCCTTTGTTCGTCGTTGTCATATGGCTTGAGGGGGCATAATTTTATATAGCATACATAAATGGGAGCCGGGCTTGTCCCGAGCCCCATAAACCCAGCCTATATGGTAAACAAGACACTCGGCGAATGCCGCTGTTCGCCGTTCGATCAATTAAAGCCCTCCCTGGGGCCAAATCAAACAGAGGGACGGGACGGGCCGTGTGTTGACACCATTTCGGGGCCAAAAAGCCCTACAATGGTACCGAGCATTAAGCGTCGCATTAATGGGCCTTCCCATGAATCTTTTATTTGCACAAATAAAACCCTGAAAGTTCCTAAGCTCGCACACATTCCTTGTGCAATTGCTCTACATCCGATAATCACCCTTCCATTTGGTGGGAATGAAAATGTATCGAAATAAGAGTCTCCATTAATTAATTCGATGCTCCCAATCGCATCGCATCGCAACATCTTCAAAGGAACTTTTTGATTGGTGCTGCTGCCCGCATATTATTATTATTATTATTCGCTTGGTGACAAATGCAATAAACAATAGCTTTTAATTGAAGAGCCGCCAGATGACGCAGCTGCTGCTCGGACATGGAATGGTTCTAGTCTGGCATTATTTTGACATATGGATTCCAGAATTATATAAGATGTAATGCAAGAGTGTGGCTAATCGAAAATACATTAATTTTAGCATCGATTAAAGAATAAATAAGGAATCTAGTAGGTTATTTTCTAGACCTAAGGAACTGTCTTTAATTAACTTAAATTAAATAACTTAAAAAGTGCTTTCTAAGCTATAGTATCATATTCTCTTATGTAAACCAATTAACCTTTAATCTAGTCGAACATTTAATGCTTTTCCTATTAATTTCTACAAATTTATTATATATATATATATATATATATAGATTATATATATAGATTATTCTCCAACCTACTAAGAAATATTCATTCATTTTCTTCCCTACTTCATTGATTTGAACTCCAAACAAATCCATTTTCCCTTCTCTATATCTGTGGTTGAATATCGATTTATGGCTTCAATGCAATGATCCCTCCTTCGCGCCCTTCCTCATCTTCAGTTCACATTTCAAGACACTGACAGTTCTAACGAGTTTCGACCGATAGACCCCCTCTTCGTTTGAGCAATTTATAAATAAACATAAAGGGGGAGAACACTCAACTTAACTCAATAAGATTGCTCTGCGATCGGGTTTCAATATACTATCGCATATCGAGCGAAATTCACCCCGGAATACAGAGCTTCACTGCTGCTGTTGTTGTTGTTTATTGAATTTTTATGCAATTTTGTTAACTGGATCAATTATTTCAATTGCGTGTTCGGTAAACACACAGTGGCCGCAGCCGCAGCCGGAGACATGACGCAGGCAAGGGAGAATTCCGGACGGAGAAGGCTGGGCTCTTGGACAGCCACACCCCACATTTCAATGGGGTTGTGTCTAGGGCCAGACTGGGGAGACTAGAAACCATCTAACCCTGGTCAGCCATGCCTTTGTTTGCTGGCTCTTTTGTTGCACCAATATGAAAAATAACAAGAAAGGAAAATAGTTGACTTGGGTGAAACGAACAGGGAATGCTCTGGATGGGGGATAGTTTTTAAGGGTATTTAATGTTACAAGTTTTAGTAATGAAATTTATTAACTATTTCTAATTAAAAGGTTTTAGAAGATGTTTCTCAAAACTAACCTTTGGCAAGAGCTAAAACCTCTTTAAAAACCTTATAAATCTTAAAAAAACATTTTAAAACCTCGATGATAATTCCAACATACCTCTTCCACCGAGGGAATAGTTGAAAAAATATAAAATAAAACAGCTGTTCAACCATTTGCACCATTTGGATGTGGATATGGCTGTGAATGTGGACTAGAGTGAACGCATGTGGGAGCCTAGCCCCATGCAATGCAATGCAGCTACGATATGGAACTATTTCCTGTTGCCAGGCAGACAAACGTCAAGGATGGCAGGGTCAGCCCGGTTTGGGGTTGCTTTTAATGGGTTTACTCTGTGCTCACCTTTCCGATGGGCGCGCTCCGAGTGCTCCGAGGTCCTTGGCGTCGAGTGGGTGTGACCCCCAGTTGGGTCTCGCTCCAGTCGCTCGAAATGAAAATGTTTTCGCTCGCTTTGCCACAGAGAGCGATTGAGGGGAGAGTGGATAGAGTGGAGTGGAGGGTGAAACTTTCATTTCGACGTTTGAAATTGCATTTTTAATTGGGGCCAAGGCTTGGGCATTTTTTCCTCCCTTCTGCGAATTTTTCAGTTATTCAATTAGCTATGTAAAGTAGAGTTAGCTTCCATGGTTTCGTTAAAAGGTCAGGGACCGGTTCGATGCCTGAATGAATGATTGGTTGCTGGCTTAGTTGGTTGCCGATTAATCAAGGCCAGTAACCCCATGTGTACAGCTGATGAATATCCAATAAAGTGCTCTGGGGGTTTTTAATTCAAAGATAAAGAGAAAGGGAGAGTTTTCCAATATTTCCAATATCCTGTAACTCAATTACCTTCATTACTCAAAGACAACTTGACCCACAAACGGCCAGTACAATTAATAACACATTAAACAAAATTCGGTCATAACTCTTAATGTCTTTGGGCCACGTTTCACTTTATCTAGCGGCCCATTAGCCTTATCGACGTTTTGTGGTGGGTGGTGTAGGTCCGGAGGGGTTGGGCCTAATTCAACCGGGAATACAAATCAAGAGACTAAAATATCAACGACTGTTGGCTGGTCACCTCAATTTCAAGACAATCAGGCGACAACTTCAATTACCAATTATGGCTAAACGATAAACTTGACGGCAAAAAAAAAACGAACTCAAGCCGTAGCTGCAAATGCTCTCACTGAAAATATATAGTTTCTATCTCAGGTTAATTATATTTTATGTGAAGACATCTTCTGGAAGAAGAAAAAGTAGGTAATTTCCCCTACATAAAACTTACCCAATTACTAAAGTAATTAATGAACCACCAAAGGAGACCAAGTGCAAAGAAGGGTATTGAGCGAATTATTATAAGCTCTACGCATATCGGGTGAAAACTGGTTAGAACTGCTCATCGTATGGGGGGATACGGTTACCCATATGCATTGTTTGTCGGAACAAAACATTTGCATGCCGAAAACAAATTTCGTTTCGCTTTTAATTTTGGGTCTTGCGAATTCCTAATTAGGCCACTGGAACCTTATCGACAACTGTTCTCGAGTACTTGAAACATATGAGGGTAGGTCGGGTTCTGTTTCGTAATTTTCAAAGGAGAAAGATGAATAAACCTCTAGAGGTTGGAATTTTGTATTGTTCTCTAGAGAATTCTAGACTTCTGAACAGAAATTATGATCAATTAAACCATTATTTATCATAAAGAATTATATTTCCAACTTAATTAAAGATTTAAATCAAAGCAATAGCTCTTCTAGACTTCCATTTCAATAATCATTTTCACTGATCAACTTTAAGGATTAACCATCGCCGGCCTACTTAATTCCCTTGAACTGTTTTAAAGCTCCTGCTCCAGGGATTACTTTTTCCGTAATATCTAAAACCTTAAACTGAGAAGTTTCACAGTGGAGTAGAAACACGATACATGAGTAATTATTTCTGGGGCCACAGTTTTGTGTATTGTGTACTCTTCTTCGCCAGCGAAACCAAAACAATATAGAAAACGAACAAACAAATAGACACACACATTCCCTATGAAATATATACATATATATAGGGGGAATATGGAAGTCGGTCTGGCCATTTGCAAGTGCGATAAGAACGGTGACGACGACGACGACACAAAGGCCAATAGCCGCTGATATTCGAGAATCGAGTACCCAGAGGGAGAGACATTGGGGGAGCCGGGAGTGGGGACTTTCGCTTTTTGTTTACGACTCCTCTGGCTGTGTATATACGATAAAAAAAAACCCCGGACGAGATCATGTGGCACTGCTAATCCCGCCGCCGCCGGACAGCAACTGTAACAAATTTATTTATTTATGCGAAATATTTCAACATCTTTATGCAGGCAATGCAGCGCAAGCTTCGTCAGGCGGCAAACGAAAATGCAAACGTTGGCGAAGTGGGGGAGCAGGTGGAGCAGCTGCTGCAGATAGAGGAGCTGGAGATGGAGGAGGCAGAGACGGACCCGGATCCGATCGAGCAGCCGGAGAAGAATGTTCTGGAAATGACGCCGCCAGCCACGCCGCCCACTCCCATGCCGCCCACCTCGCCCACCAGCAGCGTGGCGAGCAGCCTGGATTTCCAAACGGTGAGTAAACAACTACGCCCATCATTAGCTCCACTTAATGGCTTGCAAATCCTATTATTCATGTTTAATTGAGGTCTATCAGGAACGAGTATATATAACCAATATTCGCGATATTTCTCCCCCAGCGAACCCGTCGCGAACTGGAGCGCAATCGCGAGTTTGTTAGCTCTCTGTTGACGGAATATGAACGCCTGGAGAAGCTGTGGAATCCCCGGCATCCGGACTACAAATACAATGCCAAGCGTAGCGTCTACGGAGAGCTAGCTGCTCCGCTGGAATGTCACTGCCAAATGCGGCTCTCCGGAGCCCAAATCTTTGCCGTGCTCAAGGAGCTGCGCGGCAGATACCGCCGCGAGCTGAGCAAGCTGAATGCCCTGGGTGGCAAGTACAAGTCGCGGCTGTGGTACTTTGACAGGATGCACTTCCTCAGGGGCGTCATTGAGAACAAGCGCGCGGAGAGAGAGGCCAAGGTAAGTGATTGTACTAAAGTAGGAGGGTTTATATTCAATTTAATCTTCAGATTTCCGGTGAAACCACCGAGAGCGAAAAGTCCTGCGAAACGGACGCCGAGTCCTGCAGCAAGTCGACGCTTTACCGCGATGTGCTCAGCTTTATACTGGACGCCTTCAAGCGGCTGGAGTGCCTGTGGAATCCGCAGCACTACGACTATGCCAGTTGCTGCAAGAAGGATCTGTACCGGGAGATATCCGTTCAGCTGCAGGAGGAGCTCAGCTACGAGCTGAGCGGCGAGGAGTGCTACAAGGAGATCCAGAAGCTGAGGACGCGTTACCGCAAGGAGCTGCGCATGGTGATCAAGCACAAGGGACTGTATCTGCCCAAGCTGTGGTGCTACGACGAGATGGAGTTCCTGCAGCCGATACTGCAGGAGCAGATCTTCACCAAGATCAACAAGGTAGAATGAAATTACCGAGCTATTAGCCAGGAAAACTAATTTGTTCGGCATTCCAGAAAGTCGGGGTGGTGGAGACCAATCAAAAGACCAAGTTTATCGATGCCAGCTCCATACAGTTCGCCACTGCCGAGGACCAGCTGCAGTTCGTGGAGATCTACCGCAACTACCCGGCGCTGTGGGATGTGGACCATCCCGACTTTCGCTCGAATGCATATCGCAGCCAGGCCTTGGGCCAAATGCTGGACGAACTGAACACCACCTTTAGCACATCCTACGCCGCCGAGCAGCTGGAGAAGACGCTGTTTGATCTGCGCAAGGATTTCTCGGCTCAAAAGAGGAAAATACTCACCACTGACTCCGCGGACTCCAGTAGCAGCATTCCCCTGCTGCACGCCAAGTTGTCGGAGTTTTTGGAGCAGAACCTGGGACCCTTTCGCTGCGATGTTTGCTCGGAGCTAGTCAAGACCTGTGATCAGTACAAGGTCCACCGTTCAGCTCACGATGGCACGCAACCCTTCATATGCACGCTCTGTGGCAAGGGCTTCCAGATGCCGTGCAACCTGACTGTGCACATACGGCGACACCGTCAGGATTTCCCTTATGCCTGCGAGCAGTGCGACAAGCGTTTCGCCACGTCCACGGAGGTGGCCATCCACCTGCGCAGCCACACCGGCGAGCGGCCCTACATCTGCGACCTGTGCGGCAAGTCCTTCAAGACCTGGTCCTTCTTCGACATCCACCGGCGACGGCACCTCAACCAGTCGACATTCCACTGCCCGATCTGTGCGAAGGGATTCTACGAGAAGAACCGTTTCACAGATCACATGAACTCCCACTGGGCGATCCGCAAGCACCTGTGCACGGTGTGCGGCAAGGCATTCACAACCTACGGAAACCTGAAGAAGCACACGGAG
The DNA here is from genome assembly GCA_018151655.1 of Drosophila bocqueti. Taxonomy (NCBI): domain Eukaryota; kingdom Metazoa; phylum Arthropoda; class Insecta; order Diptera; family Drosophilidae; genus Drosophila; species Drosophila bocqueti. The sequence goes on from JAECXF010000057.1 coordinate 2,982,179, forward strand.
CTCCACCTGACGGTGAAGAAGTACAAATGCAGTGCCTGTCACAAGCGCTTTGCCCAGTTTGCCAGCCTGCGATGGCACAAGAAGCGGGAGCACGGCCCCGAGGGGCAGGCCCCGGACGAGAAGTAAACCGCGCCGCGTCGCGCCACTCAAAGTTCTCCCCTCCTCCCCTGCACTTGACTTGATATTTACAAGGCAATTGTAAAGAGTTAGCGTGCTGGAATCATATCGTCCATCTGGCACTAACTATAATGTATTTATTTACAGTCGAAGTCGAAGTGTGTCTGATAACCTAAGCTAGCAAGTGTTGCTTCTCAAGTTCTGTAATCGGACGATTAACCGGCCATTAGTTGAATGCTTGTAACTGGTTTACGAGCCAGAACCCAGTCATTGAAAGTGAAACCAAAAATATACCTATGCCTAAGGTTAACTATATGTATAATAAAGCAATTCTTTTGAAATTTAGACAATAAACAAGGTTTATTTTCAACACGAACTGGTTTCAGTCGGATGGAATTAGAATTTCTCGCTTAAAACTGGCTGAACATATAACTCTTTCCCGAAGTCGTAAACCGATATTTATTTAAGTGCCTGCACCGAGACTCTTTGGCTGTTTATTGACTCCAATTGAGTTGAGGAAAGTGCAAGTGACAAATGAGTCGGCGTCTCCCAGAGATATTTCATTTGTGCGCAAACACACACTCAATTAGATTCCATTAAATTGTTGCAACAGAACAAATTACGAGGCAGAAAATGAAAATTAATTGCACCCATCCAATGCAAAAAGCAAACACAAATGTCTAGAGCAAAATCCAGTGAACTGTGACGAAGTAATTACCCCAAGAGCGAGGCTGAAAACAAAATCGAAAGCCAATCATTTGTCCAAAGGGGGCGTCGAGTGGATGGCGGGCGAGACAACAGATATTAATGAGTTCGTCGGCTTCGAAGTGGGATTTATATATATATTTAAGCACTGAATTTGTGGCAAAATATACAAATTATTCGTGGAGAAGTTTCTTATCACAGATTCCTGGGTCTTCGCTTGGTCTTGGCCTCCCAGTCTCTCAGCTCCATCTGGCTCTTGGGACGAATGAGCATTTGCACGGACTTGAGGGAACGAAAGCTGTACCAGGGCTCCCAGTAAATGCCCTGGGCATTGTCCACCTCCTCCTTAAAGTATTTTCCATTTAAGTTGCTGTTTGCGAAACAAAAATAAGGACTATATATGGGACTTCAATAAGCTAAATAATGATCCCCTTACCTCCTAGAGCAGAAGTCATACCACCAAGCTCCTTGATGGTGCACCGCACAGTTCATGTGGGTAAAGGCATCATTGTCACGGTCGAAGGTCGAGAACTTCATCTTGTCGTGGGTGCGCAGGGCGTCGCTGGCGTTTCCCTGATAGTGACCCAGCAGCGTCAGCTCGTAGCCTTCCTCTGCGCTGCCGATAAGGAAGTCATCGTAGTGGGCATAGCTCGTCTCGCCGCCGAATCTCTTGATGCTAATGTACAACTCGTGGGGCTGGGATGTTGTCAGGCGGTGGATTTTCTCCAGACCCATAAAGAACTCGCCGTTGAGCTTGCCAAAGCCCTTGCTATACGCATCCCAGTTACGGTAGAAGTTCACGGAGCCGTCCGTCCTCCGCTGAATGGCCATCCAGCCGGGTCCGGCGGCAGTTTGACCCTCGCAGGCCACCAAAAAGGGAAGAAAATGCGGCAGTTGAATTAGGTGAATGCCGGGCGAGGTACCATAAGGCAGACAGGTTGTGGTGGCCGCCTCCCAGTCCGCCAGCAGGTCGTCCCTCTTCTCCCGAAATTTCCTCTGGAAATATGTAACCTTTCCCGTGAGATGTTCAATCAGTAGGACGTTGGAAGCATTTTGCTTCTTGAGATCGGTCACCAGATGTTGTTTTCTCTTCAGGCGGGTCTCGTAGACCTTAACTTTGTGCTCCAGCTCCTTGATCTTTTCGTCCTTCTCCTTAATCTCAGTCGTAAGGGAAACGTTCTGAGCATTGCAGGTCTCTGTGAGGTTCTGGAATCTCTTGAGGAGTTCATCGTCTGTTTGGTTCTTGGACTGCAGTTGGTTGATCTCGTGTTCCTTATCCTTAATGGTAGCGGCACTCTGAGCTATTTTTCCCATATAAACATCCAGCAGATCATCCAGATCTCCTTTGCTAATCCGGATGGTTTTGTGCTGGTCTATATGGACCTCGGCCAGTTTTTCTGGAGCGGCGGTTATGGTGGCAATTTGTGTACCATTAAAGGGGATTACTTCCGTTTTATTTTTCAAAGGCTCTTTTGGGATATCCCTGGGGGACTTGGGTTTGCTTACGACTTGAACGGACAAGTCTGAAGCCAACAGAAGAGTTAATATTACGAAGAAGTATTCCATTCCGAATGTGTGGATTTTGTTGACCCGTTTTGCAGTGAAATCAAAATTCAACTGAAATCGCAAGCGAAATGCATTTCCCAAGCTAAGCAAATCAGGAAGTAATAGCTAATGCCAAGCGCTCTGCTGATAAGAATTGCTGAACTTGGAAAAACTGAACTTGAACTTGAGAAAAGCGTAATTCTTGTGCGATTTTTATCTTTACGATTATTTACATGAATGTTACAGAAAAAATTAACTTAAGCATTTGATTAATTTAAACATTTATGTAGTTATTAAATTTATTTTTAAATCTCCCGGTTTTTTTCTAAGCCGGAAGCAGCGCCAATGAAATAGTTTCCTGAGTTGGCAGCACTTAGTATGACCAGTTTCCGTTAAGGCGAAAATCCTCCCGTTTTGCTAACTATTTTAGGGATTATGAGCAGCCCCACTGCTTGCTTCAAACTAGACATTCAAGTATACAGAATTTTTCTAAAAGAAAGTTTAAATTGAGCTCTCAACTAAAACGCACGGTCTTAAGTGAAAAGCAATACCTTTAATTAAAATAAAATATTTTAATAAAGAGAAGCCCACTATTAGAACAATAATTGTAAAGCAGAACAAGGAAATCTACGACTTAAGTCCAGCTTTCGTGCGTCTTTTCTACTTTTTCTGAGCTACGTCAGCAAATCACATTCTTCGAAGTGAAAACCCGTATTAAACAATCGAAATCAACAAGAAAATGCCTTCTCCAAGTGCTAATATGTGTAATTTCCAACAAAATCTGAAAATATCTTCGAGTTTCGCAATGGAAAATGTGTGGCAGAACAAAGGAAGCCACCGAAAGTGGGGCTCCGCGGGGCAAGTTGCAGCTCCAGACGAAACTTGAAGCGCAGCTGCAGCAACTTTTCTCTATATGTGAAGATATGTATGTACACATGTATGCAGTCGGGGTGTACAAAGAAAACGAGTCTTTGTTCTGCCAACAAATCGATGGGCGATGGCGATGTCGATGTCGATGCACCAACTCGGATCCAAGAAGGGTGTGTATTTTTAGTCTCTCCCCCTTTTTCTTATCTTCTGTTTGTCGTCTGCCTGCCTGTTCGTGTTTGCCATTGTGCGTGCGTGTGTGTGTGTGCTCAATACGTAAACAATTATCTTATGGATTCTTTCTTCCCTTTTTCAGGAATTTCTCATCCCATACAGCGTTGTGGAAAACCTGGAAGGTGAATATTGGAAAGGAGAGGTAGGCAGGATTTGACCTGAAATAAAAACCTTATTTAATTTGTGTTTATTTATAAATTCAACTATTTTTTCATTTATAACTTAATTTTCATTGATTTTTCATTTTTTGACCTTAAAATAGGTCACCCTTGTGGTTTATATAGAAATTTATCTTATTATAGAGATTAATAGCTCCACAATACATAAATTATATGTTTGTATATTTTATAAGAATCTTAATATGTGCCTTAGTACATTCCTTTCCCATTATGATTCTAATCAGGAACTTTATACATCTTCCTTTCAGTTCAAAAACACTCCTATAGCAGACCACTCCTTAAATTACCGATGATGGGCGGCGACCGACGACGTACTGTGAGCAGGTGCCGGCAGGATTTGGTATTTATGACTACTATTCTACTTGCTACCAAGCGCATCCATCGCTAACGACCCACCAACTCCACAAAACAGCCATCTTCACATATACTAAGTATATCCCAGGCAGTGTAAAAGAGTATCCAAGCTACCAACCATATATTGTCTTCTATATCCTATGTGCATATATATCGTTAGAGCGTAAGTGTCTTTGCAGGGCTCATCACACCAAAACCAAACCAAACTACAACAACCTCAAGCTCAACGCCACTAATTTCATTCTTCTTTTCAATATATGCCATAACTCTATATATTTTATTTGTATTCCAAATCCCGACCCACGACTTATGAATTGTTCTCGCCTTGCAGTTTCCAAGTACCAAACCGCCTACGCCTGCGAAGGTAAGAAACTGACCATCGAGTGTGATCCAGGGGATGTGATCAATCTAATCCGGGCCAACTATGGCCGCTTCTCGATCACCATCTGCAATGACCACGGCAATGTGGAGTGGAGTGTCAATTGCATGTTTCCCAAATCACTCACCGTACTGAACTCAAGGTAGGAATCCTTTATAGTTAAATATTTCCGATTTACTATGAATTTTAAACCGAATGAAGGGTTACATTTGTTAGCAAATTTATTAAATTATTAATTGAATTTAGAATTTAATGAAGTTAGACTAAGCCTGACCCATAAACTGTTACTTCCTTCATGTAGATGCGCCCACAAGCAGAGCTGCAGTGTGCTGGCAGCCACGAGCATGTTCGGGGATCCCTGTCCCGGCACCCACAAGTATCTGGAGGCGCACTATCAGTGCATCAGCGCTGCCCAGACCTCGACGACGACCAAGAGGCCCAGCCCGCCGCCGTGGGTGCTCAACAATGGACCACCCATCTTTGGCAATGGCAGTGGCTTGATCCACCCGCCTGGCGTAGGATCGGGAGCTCCGCAACCACCCCCGCGATTACCCACTCTGCCCGGCGTGGTGGGAATCAGTGGGAATACCGGCCTGTTCAATGTGCCACCGCCACATAACGCCGTCACCCACTCAACGCCAGCGAGTAGCACTGCTGCACGAAGTAAGGGTGTGGCCAGCTCCACAACGACCACCAAACATCCGGCTGGTCGGCACGATGGTCTGCCGCCGCCTCCACAACTGCATCATCATCACAATCACCATGGTGGCGACGAGGCCGCCGCACCCACCAAGGCCAGTAGTAAGCTTCCCGCTGTAGGCAATGCCACAGCTCCATCGAATACCCGCATCCTAACCGGCGTCGGGGGCTCGGGTACCGACGATGGAACTCTGCTGACCACCAAGAGCTCCCCCAACCGGCCGCCGGGAACGGCGACAAACGGATCTCCGGTCTCCGCGAATGGCAGTGTTGTGCGCACCATCAACAACATTAATTTGAATGCAGCCGGAATGTCCGGAGCGGATGATGAGAGCAAGTTGTTCTGTGGCCCCACCCATGCCCGCAATCTATTCTGGAACATGACCCGCGTGGGCGATGTCAACGTGCAGCCTTGTCCAGGCGGGGCAGCCGGCATAGCCAAGTGGCGCTGTGTGCTAATGAAGCGAATGCCGCCGGACTCTGGCTTCGATGAGTACGACGACGAACCACCAAGTACCACAACACCCGCAGCACCCAGTGGCGGCGACTGCCTGCACAACAGCAGCAGCTGCGAGCCGCCGGTGAGCATGGCCCACAAGGTTAACCAGCGTCTGCGCAACTTTGAGCCCACCTGGCATCCCATGACCCCCGATCTGACGCAGTGCCGCAGCATTTGGCTGAACAATCTGGAAATGCGAGTCAACCAACGCGACTCCTCGCTGATCTCCATTGCCAACGACATGTCCGAGGTGACGAGCAGCAAGACGCTCTACGGCGGCGACATGTTGGTCACCACAAAGATTATCCAAACTGTTTCGGAGAAAATGATGCACGACAAGGAGACGTTCCCCGATCAGCGGCAGCGGGAGGCCATGATCTCAGAGCTGTTGCTTAACGTGGTCAAAACGGGCTCCAATCTCCTCGATGAATCGCAGTTGTCCTCCTGGCTGGATCTCAATCCCGAGGATCAGATGCGGGTGGCCACATCGCTGCTAACAGGGCTGGAGTACAACGCCTTCCTGCTGGCCGATACGATCATCAGGGAGCGAAGTGTGGTGCAGAAGGTGAAGAATATATGTGAGTAGACTTTGTCCCTGAGAGGTTTCCAAGAAGACTTATCCAAATCCTCCTCCGCAGTGTTGACCGTTCGCGTGCTGGAAACGAAGACCATCCAGTCGAGCGTCGTCTTTCCGGACTCTGATCAGTGGCCCCTGAGTTCCGACCGCATTGAGCTCCCGCGCGCAGCTCTCATAGACAACAGCGAAGGTGGCCTGGTGCGCATTGTATTTGCGGCCTTCGATCGCCTGGAGTCGATCCTCAAGCCTAGCTATGATCACTTCGATCTGAAGAGCTCACGTAGCTATGGTGAGTAGCTTCGGAAATGCTTAAGTAGAGTGAAAATATACATAAATCTTCTCTTCCAGTTCGCAACACTGCCATACTGACCAACGATAGTAGTGATGCCAATGCGGGAGGAGAGATGCAGCAGCGCCTGCGTATACTCAACAGCAAGGTGATCTCGGCCAGCCTGGGCAAAGGGAGACACATCCAGCTGTCGCAGCCCATAACCCTGACGTTGCAGCATCTGAAGACGGAGAATGTGACGAATCCCACCTGCGTGTTTTGGAACTACATTGACCAGTAGGGTTTTTTTACCTTTTCTTTATTTTGCAATCTTTTACATCAAAAATCGTTGCAGTGCCTGGTCTGCCAATGGCTGCAGCCTGGAGTCCACAAATAGGACGCACAGCGTGTGCAGCTGCAACCATCTGACCAACTTTGCCATCCTCATGGACGTGGTGGACGAGCACCAGCACTCGCTGTTCACCATGTTCGACGGCAACATGCGCATCTTCATCTACATCAGCATCGCCATCTGCGTGGTCTTCATTGTGATTGCCCTGCTCACGCTGAAGCTCTTCAATGGCGTCTTTGTGAAGGTAAGAAACGCCACTGGTGGCCCGCTGCCCCATCAGCGGGCGGGAAGCAGCAGGCGCCAGCAGAACAATATACGCGACCAGACCCACGAGTCCCTGACTTTAACCGCGCCAAGCAGCCAGACCAATGTGTCTTCGGCGCCCAGCAGTCATGGCAATACGAACTTTATTCAGCACAACAATTCCATTCGCAACTCGCATCGCAACAATCTGAACTACAACGTCCAACAGCAGCAGCAGCAACAGCAACAAGTTGTTGCAGCAGCTGCGGCTGCTGTTGTGTTGTCCAATCAGCCGCAGCACAACAACATGCAGCATGCCATGAACAATCTGAATCTGAATCTGCATCAGCATGGCCAGCAGACGGCGGCGGCGGCCGCTGCTGCTGCTTCAATTGCTGCTGCACTCCAGCAGCACGCCGTGCAGGCGACCAGCAACAACCTCAACATCAGTCACAACTACCTGCAGCAGCAGCAGCAACTAGCCCAGCAGCAACATCGCAATCACAACCTGGACACCAACACAAACAACATCATCATGCAGGCGAACATGGATGACTTACAGTATAAGTGGTGGTGGTGGTGAAATAACAGAAAAGCAAACACGAATATTAGGCTAGGCTCTAGGCTCTCCACATAGACTTTATTTATGATTTATTTATGATCAGAGACTCATGTGATATAATGCTTAAGTAACTCGAATTGTTAATGGAACTGCGCTCTCTTTTGATGATAGCATTCAAACATAAGACTCGCAAGCTGTGCGTGGAAAGCGATGGGTAACTCTGGGGTCATGCTGAGGAGTTAATTCATCGCCTCCCAGCGACAGCTTGCACTCGAAGACTCTTCAGTTATATATCTAAATATATTTATGTATCGTAGTTATTTGTCATTAGTCTCTAAGTTTAGCTCACTTTATCCTCACTTTATTCGTTTTATTAGAAATCATCGTTACTTTGGCATGTTTTTAACCCCGTTTCCATGTGCATTCATTGTTTAACAAATTTAATTTAATGTATTTTACATTAAAACACTTTTGATTTTCCTTTGTATTTAATTTAATTCTAATAAAATCTACAAATGTTGCTAACCATTGTCCTGTAAATAGCGTGCATTTTGTGTTTGTTCATTTCATTTGTATTTTGCGTTGTGCTTGTTTCGTGTCTTGTTTACTGTTCTTAGTTATCGATCTTAATTACTTAGTTTTTCGGATTCTTTCACCACCACCTACCAAAATTATTGTAAATCAAAAAATCCTACATTAAGTTTGCTGCCTAACAAAATTTAAAACTATCTTTGGGGAAATAGCTGCTGGAGAATGGCGGCTTTCACAATTTCCATTTCACTTTTTTGGACGGCCACTGATCTTTAGGGAAACTTTTTGCGACTTCATCTTAATTGTCGCTTTGCCCTGCTGGTTTCCTTGCTCCCCAAAAGTCACCACTTACTGAACTCTGACACTTATCCCAACTCTCTGTCTCTGTCTCTTCCCTTACCCGTCTCTTTTCCAATTAGTCTGCGCGCACCTCGATTTATACCAGCATCTACCTTTGCCTGCTAGCCATCGAACTGCTCTTTCTTCTGGGCATTGAACAGACCGAAACAAGCACGTTTTGCGGCTTCATAACCTGTTTTCTCCACTGTGCCATCCTATCGGGCACTGCCTGGTTCTGTTACGAAGGTAAGGTGTCCCTGTTTTTTTTCAATTTTCAGCTCTAACTTGTAATTCCCAACCAGCCTTCCATTCGTACTCCATTCTCACCTCGGATGAGCTGCTCCTGGAGGTGGATCAGACACCCAAGGTGAATTGCTATTACCTCTTTTCCTATGGACTCTCGTTGACGGTGGTGGCCGTTTCGGTGGTCATCAATCCCAGCACCTACACCCAGAGCGACTATTGCGTTCTGATGGAGGCGAATGCCTTGTTTTATGCCACCTTTGTGGCCCCGGTGCTCATCTTCTTTGTGGTAAGTGTGAAAGATGCGTAAAAATACCAGTTCAACTCTGAATGGATTTATAATTGCTTTAGGCTGCCCTTGGCTACACATTCCTCTCCTGGATCATAATGTGCCGCAAGAGTCGCACAGGCCTGAAGACCAAGGAGCACACTCGCCTGGCCAGCGTTCGGTATGTCTGCATGCCTTTACATCCCTTTAAATCTCATTTGCTCATCCCAAGTGTCTCTTTCAGCTTCGACATCCGCTGCTCCTTTGTGTTCCTGCTGCTACTCAGCGCCGTTTGGTGCTCCGCCTACTTCTACTTGCGGGGCGCCAAGATGGACGAGGACACGGCCGACGTGCATGGCTACTGCTTCATCTGCTTCAACACCCTGCTGGGGCTCTACATCTTCGTGTTCCACTGCATCCAGAACGAGAAGATCCGGCGCGAGTATCGCAAGTATGTGCGACAGCACGCCTGGCTGCCCAAGTGCCTGCGCTGCTCCAAGACCTCCATTTCCTCGGGCATAGTGGCGGGTGGTGGACCAACTGCCGGCACACTCTGCAGTGTCTCAACCGCCAAGAAGCCCAAGCTGCCGATGGGTGCGATGGGCGAGGGTGATGGGGGGCATGATGAACAGATGCCGCCGGCGGGAGTGCCCGCCACCGAGGACATCATAATAGGAGCCAGCTCCGACACCGAACTAAACGAGGCCCAGCAGCGGAGGACGCTCAAGAGCGGCCTGATGACTGGCACCTTGCAGCAGGCACCTGCTCAGCAGCCACTGGGAAACCAGGTGGTGCTCGAGAGGAATAGCACACTGCGATCCACCGGACACGCCTCCTCGCCCACCAGCTCGGCCGGTTCCACCCATCACATCTTTGCCCACAAGCAGCAACAGCAGCCCCTGGGCGAGTCCTATTACCACCAGCCGGACTACTACAGCCTCAAGCAGCCGCCCTCCGGCACGGCGGCATTAAAGGCCCAGCGCGAGTACTTCAACAATGCTGCTGGAGCAGCCGCCTCGTCGCCGCAGCAGGCCCACGAGGTGTTCTACTGGACCCAGAAGCCAAACAGTCAGCATGGTAAAAAGAAGCGCGGTGCCGGCGGCGTGCCCGCCTCCCCGAGCGGATCCCTGCACAGCCGCAACGCCGCCGCCGTCTCCCAGGTGTTCTATCCCTCATACAAAAAGACCAAGCCCGGCCAGCTGGCCGGCTATCCGCATTACGCGGAAGCTCTGGACCCGCCGCAAGCCACTGCCTACTATCAGCAGCAGCAGCAACAAATGCGTCGCCAGCAGCAGCAGCAGCAACTATCCTCGGACGAGGAGCAGAGTGAGCAGCATGCCCACCTGTTGCATTTGCAGAATCAGCAGCAGCAACAACAACAGCAGCTGCAGCTGCAGCAGCGACGCGCTGGCAGCCAGCAACAGCTCCCCGCTCCGCCGCCGCACATGGCGCAGTACCAGCTGGAGTTCATGCAGCGCCAGCTTAGAAATAAGCATTCCAACTGTGATCTGGGCATGAACGATGCCTACTACAACCAGGGCAGCGTCGGCGGCGGTGCGGATGCCGGGCCGGTGTACGAGGAGATCCTCAGCAACCGCAACTCGGATGCGCAGCACTATGAGGTGGGCGACTTTGATGTGGACGAGGTGTACAATAACAGCGTTGGCACCGGCGTCTTCAACAATATGCGAGCGGCGGTGGCCGCTGGCGGAAGTCGCTACGGCGGCGGCAGCCTCAGCGGCGGCAGTGTCTCGTCCAGGAGCCAACAGCAGCAGCAGCAGCAACAGTTGCAAAAGCATCTGCAGCAGCAGCAGCAACAACAGTCGCTGGCCCAGCAGAGATCGGGTCGCCGCTGCACGGCTGACGACGATGATGATGATGACGACGACGAGGAGGAGGAGGATGAGGAAGCTACTGCCGCAGAGCAGTTGCACGGCAGATACTGTGATGACGAGGAGGATGAGGAGAGCGATTTGGAGGACGATCCACATGGTTTGCCGCCCCAGAGCGTTGAGCGAATGGAACGTTTGATGGCGATACAGGACGAGGAGTTCAAGCGGCGGTTTCAGTAAGTAGATCAAGGCTGTTTCCTCATAAGATTGATTTATCCATTTAATTTATCCATTTTCCCCCTCGCCAGAAGTGAACAGCGCAAGCGTGGAGCGCCCATTGATTATGGGGCTATGCCACCAGGATCAGCGCCACACCCCGACACGCACAACGGTGCGGTTTTTGGGGTTAGCGGCGGCGTTGGTGAGGGCTCCTCCATGCGTGGCGCGATCCGGCAGCAGCAGCAGCAGCAACAACAACAGAATGCCAAGTCGCCAGGCGCCCGTCTGGCGGTGAATGAGCTATTCGGTCAGGGCAATGCCGGACCGCCGCTGCCTCCGGCCAATCAGACGCCCGCGCAGAAGCGTCAGCAGCTACAGAAACTGTCACCGCAGTCCACCACATCATCGTCGTCGCATACATCACACAGCACCCCCCATCCCCCGCATCTCCTATCCCATCCGCATTCGCATCAGCATCAGCATCCCCCGCACCATCAGCAGCGCCACTTGTCGGCCATGCTGGACGAGAACAACACGGTTCGATGTTATCTGGAGCCACTGGCAAAGTGAGGCGTCCAACGTAACCCCCGGAACCCGGAACAGTCTTAGGCAAAAATTGTAGCTTAGGGTCTCTAGCTATACATACCTAGTATTAGTCGTTAGTCGAAATATGGAGCATTGTGTGAAACAACATGCTGACATGCTATACGTGCAGTGATTCGAGAATCCCCAAAAACCCTATGAATGTATATGTAATAACTCAAACCTAGGACACACACTGAGGAGGACCGACCGACCACACGGCGAAGTGTTGCGGTGAATGCTGTTCCCCAACACGATGCAGAGAGAGAGAGCAGTGCAAGCTTAACCAAAATGAGGAATGAGGAATGTGCGATCGACTTGCATGCATTATTTTATACCAACTCGGAAATCGATATTAAATATAAATGTATGTACCATATATATATGTATAATGTATAATGTGTATTGTAATACATGTCACCACATGCCATTTTTAAAAACTTAATAATAATTTAAAGAACAAGCAAGAATCAAGTATATATACTATATAAGATTTATGCGAGAACTGTATGTACATGATGGATATATATGTATATGTTTATGTACATGATGTATATGGAATGCAGGCGAATTATGTTTTATGTATTTTGTAAGGAATCAATTGTTTTTGATTTTCGCTGATTACGCTCGTAAGATAAAGCTTAAGATTTGTTTCGTGTTTCATAAACCAAAAGTGAAGTTGAGAAGAAACCCAATACTTTTTGTAATTATGTTTTTGCTATCCAACTGCCGATTTACACTGACACACTGACACCTCTCTGAACCAAATATTCCTTCCAACAGAAAATGACTAAGAGGCAAGTGTGTAAAGACCACTCATGAATATTTGTCGCATTTCTTTTATGTTTTTTGTAAGCGAACCAGAGCGAGGCATTTGAAGTGTACATTTTCATCAATATATTGATGCTTTAAGCACACATATAGGGGCATTTATATTATATTTTTTGAAGATTGGAATGCTTTATTATTTATACGAATATAACTAAAGAATTAATAAATTTAATGCTATGTAAATGTCTTGGAAATTGCATGGCAGGCACCAAACGATAGAGCTGCATACGCATACCTACGGAGAAAATACCTATATAGCAATGAAAGATTTCAACCAAACCTCACTCGTTAACTAGGAACTAAACTGTAAACTCTTAAAGAACAACACTAGCCAACTAACAACACACTCAACTGTACTATCAAGTCACACACCTTGCCCTAACCCCCGTATGGCATTCTCTCTAGAATTTCACGCATGTGTACAAAAACCAAATAAAAAATAAAGTGCAAAACCAGAAGATAATTTCCATATATATGTATATCTACTATATGTCGTACATACAGTCCAACCAAAGACTCTATGTGATTCATAACAAGATGAGTAACGCCATATGATTTTGATAGCAACATTTTTCGTGCTGGCTTCAAAAAGAGAGAGCACTCTCGAGATCTGTGCGCATTTTCCTTGATAATACTTGAAGCGCTTTCTAATTTTAGTTTTTAACGCTCTCAAGCTCAAGTGAGAGCGGAGATAATGCAATTTTGGTCGGCAGGAGAAATATTGCTTGCATATGGCAATTAAAATGAATCGACGTTATGCATCCTGTTACTTATAAGGTCTTTGATCCCAAGCCAGCTCCTAGGAGACCCCGACCCCCCCAGCAAGTACAACTTGACTGATTAAACCAGAAGCAGAAGCAAAAACCTATATGCACGCAAAAGGATATAGTTAGTTATTAAGCACCAGCAGCATTAAACTAAACACACAAATTAGTGTAAATTGGAATTGGATCGGAAGCCCTCCTCCAGGCATTGGTGTGTGTGGGCAAGGAATACGGAATAGCAGATATTGAATGTATAGTGTTGCGCCTCCTAGTACTTTACTTATATTAAACCAGATATATATGTATCAGATACTAGCATATATGTATGTGAATGTATATTGATGATGCAAGCCAGCCACTGCAATCCCCTTCCGCTCCTCAGTCCCCAATTTGGATCGGATTGGAACCACAAATAAAACCCAAATCAAGTCACCCAACAACTCTCAAACTTTATGAAAAAAAGCCCGAGGAAAATGTTAATGTACACAGTTTTTTCTATTTAAGACAAATTACAAGAAATGGATTGCATTTTAATGTAAATGGAACACAAGTGTCTTTTAATGGGATTACCATGGGTAGAAGCCCTCGGAATTAGAAGGTTTAACTAATTTGTTGTTAATTATAACTTTTTGGGATTCCGCTTTTGGTTTTGTTTTAATTTATGCTTTATTTAATATTTCTACCAATTTATTAAGCTTTAATCACCCAATGATTTCTTACTTTAAGGACCTTAGAAATGTGGATAGGGAGAGGACAGCGGTATACACGGTTGTGATCAGTTTTTTTCCCTGGATAACTCAGAACATTAGGTACATTTGTTGACTAAACGAAAATTAAGTTCAAGGAAAATTCGCGGGGCTTCCCCTTAAATTGATAAGAGTGATAGAGCTTTGACCTTCAGAATTTACCACATTATTTCGTTTCGTGTTTGGTATTTTAGTTCAAGCAACATATGGCCACTCTAATGCAATACTAACTAAAATTTTTATCACCAAAACAAATGTTTGTTTCGAATAGTTGATCAAAATGACTGATTTCCAGTGGCCCTGGGAATACACCTTCCCACCCTTCTTCACGTGAGTAACTACAGACGTAAGAGAGCAGGGCCTGCTTAATCCCAGGCTTCAGTTTACAGCCCCACGAAGAAACTCGCCAGCGGCAGCTGAAGGTCTGGACGGATCTCTTTCTCAAATACCTCAAGCACACGAACAGGTACTCGCTGAGCATCAATGACCAGAGTTCGCCGCTGTTCCACAACGAATCCCTCAACCGCCGGCTGTCGCCGGAACTCGTCCTGGCGATCCTGGGGGAGCTAGAGCGCAGTGGTCATGCCAATCCGCTGGACAAGCGCCGCCAGGAGTGGCAGGTGTACTGGCACACCCTCGAGGAGTACGGGAGCATGGTGTACGACTGGGTGCAGGAGACGGGCCAGACGAACACCATCTGCACGCTGTACGAGATTGCCTCTGGGGAGAACACCAGCCAGCTGGATTTCCATGGCGTGGACGAGGCGGTGTTGCTGAGTGCTCTGCGATTGCTGGAGGAGAAGGGCCGGTGTGAGCTGATCGAGATGGACGGCAGCCACGGCGTCAAGTTTTTCTAACTTTCTACTGTCCACATTTTTGTACTTGTTAACTCTGTTTTGTGCATCACTGGGAATTATGCTTCGGAATATATGTATTTAATTAAAACACACTATATGGCTTGTATATGAATTTTTGAATATGAAGACTCATGGGTACCCAATCAGGGTGTGCATCATTTGCCTACAAACAATTAATTTAAACAAATAAATCATGAGTAATCTTCAATTCTACTTCGATATATCGCTAAATTCAAATATTTAGGGTTCGTATCGAAACATTTTGCGTGCTTTTTAATTTTACAGCTATTAAGACCCAAATTTATTAAAAGTTATTGTATGTATTTGTTGTTTATAAAGTTATTTTTAACTCCAATTACTTCGTTGAAAAATAAATATTGAGGGTTTTCTTTTCACTATCGCGATAGTACCAAGCCATAACGATAGTCCCACCACTAATTGCTCTCACCTAAAACTAGCCGCGCTTCAACAATTTATTTATTTTTATTTATTTTTGGCACAAACAAAGCAAAATGGTAAGAAAAGTCTCCATATTTATACTTTTCCTATATTCAATTAACTTTTCAGAGTGTGGACGACCGTCTGAATATGGAAACGGTGCTGCAACACGCAGCTCTTGCTTCTAGTACTTGCACGGGACGGACTCTCGGCGAGGATCGGGATCCGCTGTGGGAGGCGGGTAGGCAACCGAATCCACGCAAAGCTGAGGATCCACCTGTTGTGCTGGAGAGCAGTATCCCCCCGCACATTCCCGTGCGAGTCGTCACCGAGCCCAGTGTACCCTGCTTTCCGGACGCGGACGCCATTAATGCCAGCATAGTCAAGCGGGAGCTGGCGGAGGAAGCGAAGAAGAGTGTTCGCCTGCAGCTAAATGCGCTCAAGGAGCGTCAGGAAGCCTTCCGGCTCAAGCTCGAATCCCTGCAGCGGGAAGAGGAGCGTCACAGCGAACAACTGGACCAGAAAGCCCTGCGGCAGAGAAGAAACAATCTGCTTATCGAGGAGGCGGAGAAGCTGACCAGGGCGCAACTGGAGGCACAGCAGCGGGAGCAGTTGGAAATGCACCATAAAACGGACAGCAAGCTGCACAAACTGGCGGTGGAAGGCGTGTCTCGGTGCCAGCAACGTTTCAGAAAGAAATATGAGGGCATCGCAAAGCTGCTGCTCTCTCTGGACAGGGAGACAGTGCAGGTGTGCGCCGAGCACAACAAACAGCTCAAGGAGTTGGGCCAGCAGTTCGATCAGCTGGTCAGCACGGTGGCAGCAGGCAAGATGGAGCAGGGCGAGTTCCTCCGCTCCCTCATCAAAGCGGAGCAGTGCTGCAAGAGCCTGCAACAAGTTGAGCAAGACATCATCCAGCAGCTGGCGGAGTTCTCGCAGCTAATTCAGCAGCAGCTGAAGCTGGAGGCAGCCAAGAAGCTGGAGGAGGAGCGGCAACAGCAGCTGGAGGAGGAGAAGCGGCGCCAGCAGCAGGAAAAGGAAGAAATGGAGGCGCGTCAAAAGCAGGCTGAGGCTGCGAGGGAGAAGGTCGCCGCACCCCCCGTTCCAGCGGCGGCGGCGGCTCCTACTCCTGCGCCCGCTCTTGCTGTGGCTCCGTCCGAAAGTTCAACGACAAACGTCCACCCAGAGCGCCTGCAGTTCTACAACGAGGTTATTGCCCTGTACCAAGGCAAGGTGGACTCTGTTAAGCCTCTGCAGACGGAGGAGTCACTAAAGCAGTACCGCACCGGCTGCCAGAGAGCCATTAATCTGCCTCTGAACGCCATTTCGGCGGTCAGCCCGCAGCATTTGTCAAACAGCTTTGAAAAACTATACAACTTCTTTGCCGGACAACCCGTCAAGGTGCTCAATGGAGCCTCCATAACAATCAATGACCATCCCTTGGCCCGCGACTACTGCATGCTGCTCATGGCCAAGAAGTTCGTTAGCCAAACGGAGACCGCGATCTCAAGCAATCCGCAGGCTGCGTTTCCCTTCGCTGCGGTGATTGCCACTTTTTGGAAGCTGATGCCCGACTTCGGGAAAGTATTTCTGGCCTACCTGTACAAGGAGTCGCCATTCCTGGTGCCCTATGTGATTCCCCAGCTGCCGGGACAGTCGCCGGAGGCGTACCTCAAGACGATTGGCTACCGTCTGTCGGAAAACAATGAACTGGAGAAACCCGACAACTATTTAAAGCGTCAAACGGGTATCGCTCGCCTCTATGCCGCCGTCATTATAACACCAGGACGCAAGGCCGATGGCCCCCAACACTGCTTTGGGCTAGAAGAGGGCTGGCGATGGCTGACCCATGTGGTGCATGTGAAGCCGCTGCCCGACGTCAGTGCCACGTTGATCATGGAGATTCTGCAGACGCTCGGCTTCGAGCTGTGGCGCACATATGGCAAGCAGTTTGTGAAGCTGCTCCTCTTTATCCAGAACCATTACTTGCCCCAGCTGGCAGTCTACGATGAGGGCGGCCCGAAGACACGGCTGGAGATGCTCCTGGCCAAGTTCCTGCGCGAGCGCCAGATACCCCAGGCAGTGGGAGTTTTGCCGCCAGGTTTTTGGTGATTTTAAGTAACTTAACAAGTAAAATACAAAATATTAAATATTAAATAAAATGGGGACTCTGTGAACTCTTGTTTTCAGTTCGTAAAACGCAATTTTCAGAAATGCAACAATTGAAAGCCACAACTTTATTGATTGATGGGGTAGCTAAAGGCAGAAATCATTTCATGAACTCATTTCGAACAAACTACACAAGGGACTAATCATCATCTTCATCCTCCAGATCCAGGTCATCCAGTTCGCCGGCCAGATCAACAAATAGATCCTTGTTGATGGGTGCAGCATCGTTGGCGGGTTCGGACGATGAGGGGCCATCATCGTCAGCCGCTGCCTCCTCGGCTGCGGCAGTTTTGGCTGCTTCTGTGGCCTGGTCCAGTAGACGGGTGGTGGATGCAATGGTGCCGGAGCCGTCCACTTCCTTGGCGGCCAATGAGAGGGCGGCCAGGTCGAGTTCCTTGAATTCCACGGCATTGTCGTCGTCGTCGTCCTCGCGATTGTAAATGTCGAAGGCAGCGTCACCGTCCTCCATGGGTCCGTCGTCGACCAGGTCGGGATTGAAACTGAACATCTCGCGACCCGAGATGCCAAACTGTTTGCCCTTGCTGAAGTCATTCTTCTTGCGCTCCTCCTCGGCGATCAGCTTGGCCTTCTTCTCCGACAGCTTGCGCTTCTTCCAGGCAAGGAAGGACTCGAGGGTTACGCGCGTCTGGTTGGGTCCCAGGGCGGCACGCTCCTTCTCGATCAGATCGACCAGCGATATTTCCGTGGGCTTGTCCTCCTTCTTCTTGTCACGCTTCAGAACATAGCCCGGCGGCAGGGCGTGCCGGTAGATGCACTTCTCGCCGTTGGGGCACTCCCAGAACCAGCCGTACTTGGACTTCTCCACGGCCTCCAAGAAGAACTTGCAGATCTGCAATTAACCGAGAATCCTTAGTAGGGAATTTAAAAGGAAGCGGATGAAACCTACAATATCCGTGGTGGGGCGCTGCTTCTCGCCAGAGCTCTTCTTGTCGACCACCTCCTTCAGCTTGGCATCGTCCCAGTTGGCCATCGAGTCCTCCTCGTTGTCGCGCATGTCAACGTAGATGGAGCGCTTCTCCACCTTGTTCTCCTGGGACAGGTCGTGGGAGAACTTGCATTTGTCGCCCTTGGTGCAGATTCCCTGCTTGAAGAAGGCGCACACCACCGACTTGGGGTCGGTGCCCTTCTCCACCTTCTGCGTCTGCACTGGCTTGAAGATCATGGCCATCTCACGCTGGTCAGCAATCTTCTTTTCCTTCTCCTCCTTGCGCTTGTCGCCATCCTGCCTCGGATGGTGGCCGCCAGCCTGCACCTGTTTCTGCACCTGCTGGATGAACTTCTGCTGCTTGTTGCCCTTCTTGTTCTTCAGTCCGAAGGTCTTGTCCTGCCGATGCAAATACATACACATACGTACATTTGTTGATATATCACTGATCTCTGTCCACATCACAGGAATAATGTGGAGGCAGCCGGGATGCCGATACACAGCCGCTTTCCCGGTTTCGCCCAGCCTACCTCAATGACTTTCTCCTTCTTCTTCTGCTCCGTCTTCTTGCTGGGACCAGCCGGTGCCTTTTTTGGTGGCATATTCGGGCGGTATACGGGAATTTATTGACTCAAAATTAGAAATTAGGTTCGACCAAATTTTTTTGCACAACCACGTTGTTGATATTATATCAAAATATCAATATATCGATATTTTTTCTAAAGATGATATATTTACATCACGAAATAATACAAATTATAAAGCTTTCATAGCAGTTCTTTTATTTTGTTTGAGATTATTAATGGCAACAAAAACTTAAAAAAAATGTATCAATAATGCTTTCAAAACAGCCTTTGTTTTTCATCGTGTGTTTATTATAATTTTTGTAATTTTCATAACACCACCAAACAATATCAACAAAAACATCGAAAGCCCTCGAAAAACATCGCTAAAAACAACATGTTATCACTAGTGCGCGCCACAATTCAAAATCGTAAATAAATGGAAGGAAAATTAAATTCATTCTATAATAAACTGTTTGAATCCCTCACAGATTGAGCATTTGTTGTACATAATTCGCGAACCCTGCGCAAATATTATTCTACAGCAAGGATCCGGGCGATGGAAATTTATTATTAGGGTTAATGAATCGGTATCTTTGAATTAATGGTCATATTAAGATGATACTTAAAGAAAAAGAAAACAATTTAATGCTGAATCATTCCAGTTTTATAATTATTTTATATTTATTTAGAACTGTGCTCGTTTAAAAATTTAAACTATAAAATGGTGGGAAACACTGCTAAATGATCTCGATAGAACTATCGACAATATCCTAATCTGAATACTCGCTCATAGGGGGCGCATTTCTTAAGTGCAGTAAGCGTTTAACTAAAAATTAATGTTAAAAAATTAAATTCTTTAGGATTTGTTATTTATACATATATACATGTATGTTATATATGCATTAATATATGTCTGGAAACCGATAATAGGTGTGAATTGGCAACCCGGAAGTCCTCCGACTCCCAGATGTTGGTGTGAAGCGATCAGTTAATGAGTTTACGTATTCCAGATGCACTAATGGCAATCGTGACTACTTCCAGCAGGTTCCTTCTCAGTCAACCGTTACCTAAAGTCTACAAAGGATACGCCATAGGACACCCCTATTAGCAGCACTCCCGCCAGCTTTAAAATAATCTATATCACAGTTTCAATGACAAACGAAAAGCCGATCTAGAAAATATATTTAAATGGATCCACATCGGCCAAGCCCACTTGAAAATCAAACGATCTAATCGGCATTTATGGATGCAAAAGGCCTATTTTCATAGCGTTACCTTCGGACATATATTATTAAGAGCAGCGGTCCAGGCTCTACTTCCCACACCTTGCCACCGGCAATTAATCCACGCATAGCTAATAAATCGATCAGCCACGCCCCGGGGGCCGTCAAAATATAGATCTCTAGCTCGAAAAAAGTGGCTGCTGTGGAAATGTAAATATCGGGAGGCGCCTAATGAATTCAAAGTGCGAGTACGAGTGGGGCGGCGGCGGGCAGCGTCTATATCTATTCAACAACTTCTCCTCTCGGGCGAGCGAGTATTACATATGCGCATGCATTGTATATATTTTGGAAAACCAGCCATGAGCAGTCACTTAGTTGGATCTCGACACCGGAACAGCGAGGTTGCTGGTCGTCGTCAAATCTCAGCTTTAGCAGTTTATCCGCACTCCAGTAATCCAGCAACCCAAAAAATGCGCGAGGAGGATCTGCAGCTGGCCCGCCAAATGGTGGCCAATTCGGTATCCAGCTCCCTGGAGGAGGAAAATGATGGAGGAGCAACTGCCGCCACAACGCCGGGCAACTCACCGCGACCCTTGAGGCGGGTCCTGGATTTGAGCGAGAGACGGAAACAGTTTCGGTGAGTTTCTAAGTTTACACTTCTTATTTACTGTAGTTTGCAATCACATATAGAAATATGTAGATACTCTATAATTGTAAGCTTTAAATTTGGCTAGAGTGGTCAGAACACACTGAAAAAAAAAACACCTTAATGGCTTTGAAAAGGGCAAGGATAGAGCCCGAAACGCGCACCCGTAGGGTAAGGTAGGCCAGGGGCAGTTATCATAGGAGTTTCTTTCGTAGGAAGCAAAGATTGTCGTTTTATATCTCGAGAGATACGGAAATCATATATTTCTGTGGGGGACTTTGGGACACTAAGTTTCTACACCATACCCTTAGAATCATACTAAGTATATTAAAAAGAGGTAAAACCTTCATACACTTTTTTAAGCTCATACTTGTAATAATTAAATTCAAATTACAAATTGTATAAGTTCGTATTACTTTTGTTGTGTTTGTTTTGTTTGAGGATTAACACAAACACATCTGTTTGCGATTTTAAGCGTTTACGTATATAGATTTATCTAAAAATAAACATTGTTTTCACGTGCCCTGCTAATTTGCATGCGTAAGCGTTTTTTTTTTTTTGTTAAAAATAATCATGAATGACGAATGGTTTTGTGAATGACGAACGCAGTGAAATATTTGTTTCTGTTAAAAAGTTGGCGCCTCAAAGGTGCCCAGTAATCGATAGTAGTAGTATCGATACTCAATTCATATCAAATCAACTTGAATATTTTTAAATTAAATTAAAATTAAAATATTAAATAAGATTTCTCGGTGATCTGTAGATAATTACATATATAACCAGGAGGCCTTTAAAAATTACATTTGTGAACTGCATTCGATATATTTCTGGATCTTTTTAAAGTCATGCAGCGGTCACACAATTGAGCAGCTTTTTGCAATAATTTTTTTAAAATGCAATAAGTATTGAAATTTCGGTGCTGAGAAAAAGTGACAGCCAGCCGCTTGGGCACAAATGTGGTCCTAATCTTTTGGAGTATCAAACGTTGTCCGAGAAAGATGCCCACGCCGGTCCTCAGGGACAATTCGGATGGCCAAACGTTTCCCTGCAGTGAAAAGGACGCCGCCGAAGAAGAGGGGAATCTGTTGCATGCCACTTCTGGAGCAGTGGAAGGAGCGGCGGCTGCGTCCACCTCTGCGCCAGGATTGGGTGGCGGCGACCTGATGAGCAGCAGCTGGTGGTGGTAAGGTCTCATCACCTGCCCGTATCTGCATACAGTTTACACCTTTGCCTCGTCCCTTGGCTCGTGAAACTTATTTACTTAGAAACACACAGTGCAGGGCACAAGAATAGCAGACTTCTGTAACTTACTCACTGGGAAGCTGTTTATATCGCTTGAGGTATAAATGTTGAGGATATTATACCTAAATGGCATCTAGTATGATCTTCACAAGTATGAACCTTACAAGTATACTTGAAGGCTTTTAATGTGTTATTTAAGCAATCGGAATAACAGCCGCCTCAGGGTTATTGTCTTGACCTTAACTGTAGTTGCCCACACATGCCATGCGTCTTCTCTTATCTAAGTTGAATGTACCAACTTGAACCTGAGGAGCTCTCATCGCCTCCCCTCCTCTACCTCCAGCAAGTGGGTTTGTTTTGATTCAGAGATTCAAGTGAAACAAAAGAAATTGAAAGGCGAACCTGGCTAGACTTTGATCAATCGATTGATCCAATTTTGGCAATTGATTCGCGCCGATAGCATCGCTGTTATCAATTTAACTGTTAATTGAGCGCCAAGGCCTTTGCGCCTGCGCTGCCGCAAAACCCACTTGCCATGTTATATATGGACTCTGGAAAGTTGTAGTTTCTGTTACTCTGCAGGCAGAGTAAAGAGTAAAAAATAAAAAACGCAGTCCGCTTTCGGACCAAGCCGAAACCTTGTCAACTCGGGTTGGCCGTTGCTCAGTTGTTGCTCGCACACGCGATCGCCCGGTTGACAGTTTCTGGGGCCCTCCGTTGCGTGGATTTTATGCCCACTAATTTTCTCATTTTCCGACCAGCTGCCCAAAGTAATCACTCCGCGACGTGAAAAGTCTGCGGCGAATGCCCTTGAGGACGCCATCGCCATTGGCTTAATGCATTTCTAATTACCAGTTTTGCCTTACTGCAAGACTGCAATACCGCAATACCAATGTAAAAGCACTTTCTCTTTTTCGCTGACACATTTTTGGGCTCGTTTTTATTTTTGTTTTGGTCCATCGATCAGAAGTGCGTGGGCGTGTTTTATTTTTAAAAGAAATATTTCGAAATTTATTGTGAAAACAAAACTAACCTTGGTCCCTTTTTCCAAGCGAACCGAACAATGTGGCCTGACGGCATTCCAAAAAGTCAATTGTAAATAATTGCGGGAGAGCAAGTGAACGTTTATTTCCAAACCGTTTTCTTGACGTTTTTCGAACTAATAACAATGGCCTGCCTGTCGGACATCGACTTGGCCACCTTGCACGAGAACCGTCTGGAGCAGCGCTGGCACTACGGATTGCCCAGCAGCGATCACCTGTACCATCAGCATCACCACCATCATTACCATCAGCATGACGGCTTCAGTCCCATTACGCGTCTCTGTTTGGAGCGAAATCTGCAGAAGAAGCTCCGCCAGAGGGACTTCAATGGGAACTGCTTGGATCGAGATAGTGGTACCGATGGCGGTGGGGTGGCGGCAGGTATGCAACGCCGACGCTCCGGCACCTGGCCGTAAGTGACAAGCAGCTGGAAGTGTTATCCTATACAATAAGCTTGGTGGGAATTTGTAATTTAAATGCGGAGGTTGCACTTCAAAATGCACTGCAAACATAAGAAACCTTTAAGAAACCTAGAAGTGTTAAGCTACAAAAGTATTTGTTCTCAGTGTACGAATACAAGCAGGAAAAGAAGAAGATCAATTCGATTCCCTTGAAATCGATGCATATTCGATCTCTCCCATGGTCTTCTCCTTATCCCCCAGTCGCCATTTGCATGTAAGAAGATTTACAGTTTCAGGCTTGATAACGCAGAGAGAGCACACAACAACATATTTTTAGGAAAACCTTCTAGTGAACCTTGAAAATACGTTTAACAATGTTTCCCCTGCGACCCAATCAGCCGCCGGCGGCTACTCTATTTCCGCTGCACAGCTCCCTGAGCATCGAGGAGTTTAACAATGTAAAATGGGATGATTTAAGTGATTGCAATAATAATTTCATTAAAGAGGAGGAGAAGCCAGTTGTAAGCGCTAAAAGCAAGCGTCATGTACTAAGGTCTGACTCTATATTAAGTGTTTATTAACTCCTCTTTAATCCCCTTTAATTTTCTGCCTTTTTCAGGCGCACTCGCAGCCTGAATGCCCCCTCGCCTGTCCAGCAATTCGGACCTTGTGGCCGCATCATGAAGAACTCCGCCATGGTCATGCAGATCCAGGATCCGGCCAGCCAGCGGCTCACTTGGTACAAGCCACCACTCACCGTGCTGGTCATCAAGAAGGTTAGCGATGCCTCTGTGCTGGCTCCATTCGTCCAACTGGTGGACTGGCTGCTCCAGGAGAAGAACATGGTGGTGTGGGTGGAGTCGGCTGTGCTGGAGGATGCCCAGCTCAACGAGGATGTGCGCTTTAAGGCCATCCGAAATATGCTGGTGACCTTCAAGTGAGTTTTAATTACCTAAAAAAATATAGGAAATTGGCTGACTCTCTTTGTTTCCTATTCTCCAGAGATGGCCGCGATGACCTGACCGATCGCATCGACTTCATTGTCTGTCTTGGTGGCGATGGCACCTTGTTGTATGCCTCCCTGCTCTTCCAGCAATCGGTGCCGCCGGTGATGGCGTTCCATCTGGGTTCCTTGGGCTTCCTTACACCCTTCCGATTCGACAACTTCCAGGAGCAGCTCACGAGCGTCCTCGAGGGACACGCTGCCCTTACACTGCGCAGTCGTTTGCGTTGTGTGATGCATCGTAGGGGCGAAAGGAAGCACGAGGCCAAGACCCAGCAGGAACTGGACCCAGCAGATGCAGATGCACGGCCTGTGGCCAACAGCATCCTGGTCCTGAACGAG
Organism: Drosophila bocqueti; assembly: GCA_018151655.1. Classification (NCBI taxonomy): domain Eukaryota; kingdom Metazoa; phylum Arthropoda; class Insecta; order Diptera; family Drosophilidae; genus Drosophila; species Drosophila bocqueti. The sequence goes on from JAECXF010000057.1 coordinate 3,006,990, forward strand.
GTGGTAATCGATCGAGGTCCCTCGCCGTATCTAAGCAATATCGACTTGTTCCTCGATGGCAAGTACATCACCTCGGTGCAGGGCGACGGCCTGATTGTGTCTACGCCCACGGGCAGCACAGCGTATGCGGCAGCAGCCGGTGCCTCCATGATCCATCCCTCCGTGCCGGCCATTATGGTGACGCCCATTTGCCCGCATTCCCTGAGCTTCAGGCCCATCGTGGTGCCTGCGGGAGTGGAACTAAAGGTAAGTTATAGTTGTTCTGCTTTTCAAGTACAAGAAATCATTTTTACTCACTCTTCCAGATCTCTGTCTCCCCCGAAAGCCGCAACACATCGTGGGTCAGCTTTGATGGTCGCAACCGACAGGAGCTCTTCCACGGCGACAGCCTCCGAGTGACAACCTCCATTTATCCCGTGCCCTGCATCTGTGCCCAGGACCAGATATCCGATTGGTTCGCCTCCCTCGCCGACGGCCTGCACTGGAATGTGCGCAAGCGCCAGAAGTGCCTCGACGAGCTGTCGGATCTGACGGCATCCGGATCGGAGGACACGCTGGACGAGATCGAGAACATGAAATTGTATGATGTGTAGTAGTGCGTAAGTCTCTGTTGGTAATCGTATTGGTAGCTTAGAGTAGGGCTTTTAGTGCTAGTTCTTAGTCCTGTCTGCAAAAAGTCTTTTTATCTAGTTTGTAAAAGAGCTCGAATATATGCCAAGTGTAAGAGTTTTCCAAGCAATTGTTAAAGCACAAAGAACAATATTTTGTAAAGATATCAAATATATTTATTGATTTAAAATATGCGAAAAGAGTGTAAAATGCAGCTAAAAAATATAATAACTTTGTCTGGTTTACTTCGTTTGAATTATATAAGCACCAAAACACTTGAATATAATCGAAATGCTTTGGAATAATAACTACAATATGGCACATTACTCTCTTAATTAAATATTACCCAAGGCAAAGCGCCCAAACCATATTTTAAAGTTATTAAACACACCTTTATTGTAAAGTTCTGGCAACCGTCAATTGCTAAATTCCAACTATTAAATTGTTTTGAATACAATTTCACCAAGTAAAGCTTTACGACACTTTCACGTGCTTCTGTAGATTAATGCCGCTTGCTGCAAACTGTTTGAATATTGTGTGTTAGAGAACATTGCCTTGTATATTTCACATAAACAAAACACACCTTGCAATATAGATTATATAGACAGTAAGTGTTTCGTATTTAGACTGGTTTTGGAGCCCCACACCTCCTCCTCCCGTGGCCACTTGTTGCCGCATGTTGCTCACCTCGCGGTTGCCTTTGGATTTGGTCGCAGCCGCTGCTGTTGCCACGCCACGCACTTGGGCCTGTCAGAAATATTAGTTTGCATCGATTTGGGTGCGAATCGAAAGTGGAGCTAAGGCTGAGGCTTCGAGACGTCGAAACTTTGTTTGCGCCCTCAGGCGTACAAGCCGTGTTCATTACACGGCAAAGATCTTGTGCTGCCGCCATTGTTCGTTCGCTTCGATCGTGTTTGCTGCCAATGCGAGTGTTTTTGCCTTTTTTGCCCGCCGAATTCAAGGTGTGCGCGATGTTTTTTGCGTTGTTTGTTTGCTCAGCGAGTGTGCGGGCAACAGGTGTGTGTGTGCGCGGTGTGTGTGCGGTGCGTGCCGATCTCTGGTCGTGTGAAATGCATAAAGCCTCGCAGAGTAGTTGACGGCGATCGTTGCCAGCGTTCGGTTGTGATTTTAATTGCAGTGGGAATTTTGAATCAGAAATCGAAATGAATCCAGAAGATATGCATCGGGCGCAACAAATCGTCGACGAAGAGGCCTCAACGCCCGGCAGTTCGCCAGCTCCGCTGAGAAAAGCTCTGCCCATAAGTTTGCTGGAAAAACGTACTCAGTTTCGGTAAGAAAAATTAGAAGTTTATCCTTGAACTTGGTTATTTTATTTTGTATTGAAGATGATTCCGCAGTTCTGGAATGTAATAAATATTCGAGTTTATTTATCACTTAAGAACTAATTATAGCTACTAATTTACGAAAAATATTCGTTTTTTTATATAAAATTCCTATTATTAAACGTCTCAAATTAAGGAAGTCTTCATTTTAATTTTAAAACATTTTTGGACTTGGAAATGTTACAAAATCGTTACGGAGACATTTCATGTGCGCGCCCTTCAAATCAGTGTGGCCATATTGGGCAAATACTTGTGAAAATGCTAGCCTGTGTATTTACTACAACGCGCCTGTCGGTCACACTGACGTGTATGGTGCAAGAAAAAAACAAATAACATGGACCCATTGGAACTCGCGTTCTTAAAATCGCAAATTAGCAGCTAGTCCGCGCTTGTGTGAATCCGGGCAGTTGGCCAGCGTGCGAGGCTAGTGCATCGCGTTTGTGGGTCAAAAGTAGGCCAACACCACCGCTCACCCACTTCACACGCATACACACAAGCTGACAGGTGCGCAGGCAGACACACACACGCACGCTCACGGAGCAAAAGTGACCACAATGACGTCCGCGTACAACAACATTTTGGCCGCCACCCCCTCGCCCGCCCAAACGGTTCCAAAGGCCAGCGGCTCCTCTGCGGCCACCTCGTCCTCTGGCTGCATGTCCAATGGATCCTACTACGACGACCATGACAATCAGCTGCTCCACGTAAACAGTGGGCGGCAAAGCAGTGCTGCAGCATCTTCGGCCCCGGGTCCTGGCATAAATAACGGGACTGCTGGCGATGACATGGAAATGCGTTGGTGGTGGTAAGTGGTGTTGGCAAACTGGATTATTTAGATTTATCAGCTGTTTTACAAGCTTATCTTAATTAGCCGTTACATTTCTAAGCTTTTCTCTGATTACAAATAATATTAATAATTCCACTTTATATGAACAAAGTAAGGAATAAAATATTTAATTTTCCCATAAACCTTTGAAAAAGGTTGAGTGTCATAAAGGTGCACTTATTTTCTCTAAAATATATATTTTTGCCATCACTGTTGTGCAAAACAATAAACGAAATGTATCCCATTATCATTTTGCTGGCAATCAATTAGAGCTGCCCGGAAAATGCCTCTCTTTACTCTTCTCTTCTTTCAAGTGGCCTGCACACATGTGTTGTGTTTTGTGTCGAAATCAAACCTCTGTTAACACGTGTGACAAATGTGTATCAAAGTGGGGCTCAGATAATCGATTTGGTTCAGTAAATGGCGGCGTACACTGTGGGGAATCCATTCATTGAATTTTTTATTAGCATAAGCCGCAGTTAGCGCTCAGGATTTTATGACTGTTAATTAATTTATAGCTCTCAGCACTTGGGCTCATAAATCAATCATCTCTTTGTTGTAAAAATTAATATAAACAATTAATCATTACAGCGTTTACATAACAGTGATTGTGCAGAGAATCACCTGTTGATAACAGCCGCTCTCTTCCACCTCCCACTCTCTCTTTATGCGATCGCGACGCGTGGCTCCGCTCAGCTGTTTACGATCAGAGATGCCCGGCAAAAAACGCCAAAAAGCGACGTTATAAAGCCAAACGACAGCCGTTTATTGTTTACAGTCGCTTTACGCTTGCACACTTTTATTTTTGAATCCGAATCGCACAGAAATCGTCAAACTTAATCACCTTTTTGGCGTCCCACCTCAGTTATCGCATGATCACCGGACAGCACAGTCGTGTTCGCGCTCTCTACCCCCCATTACTCCATCCCGTTGCCATCGCCGATCGCCGAGCGGTTTCGTTTTGTTTCGACTCGAATCGATTCGTTCGTTCACCTGTTGCCGATCGCCGATCGCTGGTCAGTTTAAATTTAAAGCTAAATCCGCTGTTACAGTTAGTGGTGCTGTTGTTGTTGCTTCTGGAGCTGGACTTTTCGCCTTGGTTCGCGTTTTGTGCTAAAACGAAAACAAAACAGATTATATAACGTGTAATTAGAGTACTTTGTTGCCTTGCCTGTCCAGTGGCCATGCTACTGGCGCCGCTTGGCGCTTTTCCAACGCAGACATGACTTGGCATTTCTGGGGCCTGGGCCCCCAGCCCACTTTCGATTTCCTTCAATGGTCACCCCTCCATCTAACCATCTAGCTTAGCTATCAATCCGTCAATCGCCTGCCGTGCCGAGCACTTGCACTAAACCGTGGAATTACTGTTGAATTTGTTTGAGTGGAACTTAAACTGTCGGGTCTTCCTTAACTGTCCCTAAATGCAGTTGTGTGTTCTAGATATCAATCGATATAAATATGTATATAAGAAGTGCTCCTAGTATTCCATAGCCTTTGTTCAAATTGACTCATTACAAAAATCCATATATAGTTCGCCAAAAGAAAGAAAGGGTTAATTCCATATATTCCACAAGTGATTATAGCTTCTATATAATTCAGATTTAACCAACGTCACAGATCCTTCTTATCAATAGATAGACCTATAGGCAGCAGATAATATATTCAAATTAAAAACAAAATATATAGTTTTACCCCCGTACATTACAGAACCCTAGAATTAAAAAGTTCTTAATGACAATTGGAGGTTGGGACCTCTACAAGTGCACACGCCAGTAATAACTGCAGTTGCCACTTTAGTACCTTTGAAATGTTGGCGAAAGTCGTCATTTGAATTATATCACCGCCAACACGGGCTCGCCAACGACATGCAGGCACGTTGCGACCAGGTGGTGGTTCCACCGATCCGTGGGTTTACTTTTCGATCCGATCTAACCAATGATAATCACTAAACTTAGTGGCTGGCAGCACTGCGCATTTCGTCCGTTAATTGATTTATTCATTTGTGGCTGTCATTAATTTATTATTTCATGTGTCTTTGTGCCCATAAGTAATTTAAAATTCGCTTTATGCACTCGTCCCGCCTATTGTCATAGTCCGATTGCTACGGATGTAACTAGCGATTCCCAAGGGGCAGCTACTGATGGGGCTGTGCCTTCCTTTGTTTATTTTACAGAAACATTTCCAATGACTTGTACTTGTTACTTCCTGATGTCGGTAAAAATAGAAGACTGAGGGGCCACTGTGGATCACGCGATCGGTGGAGAATATAGATGGTTGTTGCTATTATTCTTGTTACGCAATACATTTAATTGGAATTTTAATTAGAAGCCATGTAGTCGGGGTAATGATAGATAAATTGCATTAAAATCAGCGGAAAGCTTTGTAAATTGTGATATCCAAAGGGTATTAGTTATGTCTGGAGTACTTAATTTTACTGGAAATTCTATATAAGGATGCATGTGAAGATTTTACGTATACTTCTATGCTTTATTGAGAGTCGTAGAGTCTTCAATTTCTAAAGAAGAATTGTGGTAATAGGATTCATTCTAATATTTCGTACTTTTCTAAGTGAAAACTTCTACTTAGCTCTCTTCCGAATACCCTTCTTTTTACTTCCTCTTTCTGTTAAGTTCCTCTCCCTCTTATCAGCCACTCAATGGAAACGCCAAGCGACCTCTGTTAATGAACTGTTGATGAGGCACTCTTGGAAAGAAACCGAAAAAGATCGAGATTTTCAAGCTCATTGGGCACACAGGTCACGATTTCTAGATTAATGCCCGGCGATACTGTTATGCTCGGCTGCCGTTGGTTAATTGTAGTCTAAGTGGATGCTTTTGGTCTTGTTCGTGTTTTTTGGCTTATTAAAAGGTTGTTGACCAGCGGAGCTGCAAAGACAAAGAGATCTAGAAAAATGTGTATTTAATTGTATTTCTCGTTATAAAGCTAACTGGGTTTAGTACATCCGAGCCTTGTTTCGTGCCAATGCTTTTGGCCAATTGACTTATACTTGACATCGTTACGGGGCTCTGGCAGACGATAAAAGTTGGCCAAGTCCGTCGACGGAAGCTGGCCAATGACGCATATTAGCAAGCCTTGTCCCGCGCCTTTCTTCCCCGCTTTTATTTTTCTTGCGATGGCTTTTGCGTCAAAGCCGGAACTACGCTCCGGTCCGTTAGGTTGGCCAGAAAACAATAGCACCGAAAAAAAAGCAGCCAAAACAAACTATTTGATTGCTAATAACAAATTTATTTTTGCACAAATTTCAAAAGAAACAAAAACCGGTTGGGGTTGGCTTCAAGAAAACCCAATACTGACCGTTTTTGTTTATCAACTTTTACCACGCGCCAAAGCTGTTACCTTTTTATATCGAACAAAAAAAAAAAAAAGTGTGCGGCATTCTTCCGTTCCCCGTTTTGGTAACCCAAAATTTGGTTAACTTCGTTAACACCTCTGTCAAAGGGGAGCAAGGTTAATGGTATTTACAATTCGTTCGATTCAGGGCCGTCTCAAGGGTGTGGGGTCTTACGAGTCGTCCCAAAGAAATGCCAAGCCAAATGAAATGCCAGCTAATTTCCCAACCCAATTTCAGTGTATGAAAATGTTTTAGCAACACGAATCTCCTGTGAATTGTGTGTGCCTTCAGTGATATTTAGTGATTAGTGACTGAAAAGAACTCCAGAATGACGTGCCTGTCGGACATAGACCTGGCCACCCTGCACCAGCACCGCCTGGAGGAACGGTTCAGCTACAAGTTAGCCTGGAGCGGCACTGGTCACCATCAGACTCAATACAATGATCTCCTTGTGCGACACATTGCCTCGCTGAAGCGCCAGAGGATCTCGCAAAACAAGGCGAATGTGGCCAGCTCCCAGGCCAGAGATCAGAGCACGGCTAGTGAGAGCTTGGCCAGCAGTCAGGGCAACCAGCAGACCAAGTCCGAGGAGGAAACGGACGACGGCTACTTCGATTCCTCGACAAGGCGTAGACGTAGCGGAACCTGGCCGTAAGTAATTCCAACTAAACAAATCCAACTCGCAGCAAAGCGAACCAGAGTTTAACAAATCCGGAAAGGAGCTAACCAAAGAAAATAAAGAACACTGGCAAAAAATAGAGATAGAGAATTTGGAAATTTGTTGAAAAATCAATAGGTTTTAGAGGTCAATTATAAACCTTCTAATGGGTGGGTTTATTAGCAAATTTATATTGATTTTTTTAATTTTTAAAGCTCTTTTAGGGGGCAGTAAAGAAAACTCTCTCGTTCGCTACTAATCAGCAGCTGATCTTTCCGAAAAGCAAGTTGTCTGAAGAGAGCGAACATTGCTCTTTAATTTCCTTTTCAATTCAAAAAAATACTCATTATACCAGTAAGTTTATGAATAAAGAGAATACGTCGTTAATACTCTATTCATTTCTCTATGTCTAGATTTAGGTACCCCCTTGGTATAATAGAATATTATCCATACATACATATGTATAAGTAAATAATTGATTTTGTGCTCAACTATTTTGCGGTTATCTCAAAGTTATCAGGTCGCTCGCTGAACATTTGTACGCGGCATGCTCCTCCAGTGATAAGGGGAGTGTCTGTAATCAAGTGTTTACCTTGTCACAGGCGCTTATCGGGGGCTTGGGAAGTGTGGTGTGCATTTAGGCGCACTTTGTTTACCCAGATCAAATCTGCTAATTGTATACACACACCACCAACCGAACTTAGTATCAATTTCACAACTGATTTCCCCCTATCAGCATGATGGAGCAGACCGCTTTTGTGTGTTTATCAATAAATTGGGTCTTGTGGTCTGTACTTAGAATTTACAAAAAAAAACTGTTTTCAAAACTCATTAAGACAAAGTCCTTGACCTTTCTGCATAGTTCAGCATTTGTGGCGTGTTGTCTTTATTCATTTTTTTTTTGGCCACTTAAAAACGAGTTTGTTAACACCTCGCTTATTGGTACTACGACTGCGGCGGCGCCGTCTGTTAATTTATGGCTATCCGAGATGTCTGTAGGTTTTTTGTGTTTCTTCTCCGGCTACTACTATTTTTACGGTTTGTTTGGAACTCGAGAACTTGAGACGCCAGCCAGCTAGGTTTGAGCTCGAAATCGGTGCCAGTTTGTGCTTGGCGCCAGTCATAAACCAAAGGCAACAGGTAGAATGAATTGTGCATGCGCGAGTATGTTCGAGATCTTGAAATAAATATTCGATTCGGAACGAAAGCGGATTGACAGACGCCTCCTCGCTCGCTCGCTCGCTCGTGACCGATTTGGCATGCCGAAATCCAAAGGTGTGCAGGTCAGGTGGCTCGAAACCGCATTTGCATGGATTATACCGACGATATCGTAGGCCCCCTCATTAATGCCCGAGGGAAATGGGAAATGTATCGGACTTCGGGCTTACAGAAAGTCAATGAATTAACGAATTTAAATGCGCCGTCATGCTGACGTCCTATGCATATCTGTCTGGCTGCGGCATTTAGTCAGTTAGTTGGTTGGTTGGTGGCTACTTAAGTGCCCGCGTACCCTTGTCGAGCTCCCAGTTCAGTTGGTGCTCGGTGGCGATCGAGGAAGTGCTGGTTTAGCGGGAGCTCACTGTGAACACGTCGAGTAAGTGAATGAATGAGTCTGAGTTTCCGTCGAAATCATTTCCATTATCATATCGAATCAATGGCGACACGAGATCATGACCACCGCCTCTCAACACATCTTCCTGCCATGCATCAGATCACAACAGATGCGTCATTCGTCGTACGTATGCGGTTCCCTTTCGCCCAAGTGCTCCTTTCGGCCAGGTTTTTGTCTTTTTGTGACTCAGTGCCTCAAGATTAAGTGAGTACGGTGGGGCTTGTGTCTTAAAAAGTGATTAACAATGTGTAAAGAGCTTACGATAAGGAAGTTGCTAAATAGAGCCTTAGGTTAACAATTTCTCTTTAGCACGAAATATGAAGAGTACACTGATATTATTAAGAGATATTATTAATCAAATCCAATAATAGAGTTGTCTACTAAGAACTCAAAGGGAGCTTAACCGAAAACTAATTTTTAGGTATAAACTAGAAAAGAAGCGTCGGAACTTCGGAAAGTCGATGTTTTTATACCCTTGCAGTTTGCAATTAAATCAGGGGTCCGAATTTTAAATCCATCATAACTAAGCCATGACTTTGGAAAGCTTTTCTGTGGTTGTATTTTTTTTGGTTAACAAATACGAGACTTAAAATTTTTTTTAAAGATTTTAATGATGTGACCCCCTTATTAAAATTTTAAAAAAAGTGAAGTATTGTTATTTTTTTTATTTGGCTAAATTGACTCGTCTATAGGTGTTGATCTAGATTTTATATGATTTTTTGATGATTTTATGATTATTTATGATTTATGATGATAAATTAAAAAACGTTATTTATTAAATTGATGTCACAAGAATCGAAGGCTTTAATATTCAATAAATATTTGAAGTTTAAAGTCCAAACCTATCCCACTGTACTGCTGTTGTTACGATGCCCATGGTTCAGTGGTCCAGTTCAGCATAGTCCAAACTTATGGCTCATTAAGCTCTGCTCTCCGTTCTTCTTCCTGCTCATCTATGGCCACCCATCGCTGCTCCTCCTCCTCTCTCTCTCCTTGTTCCGCACTCTCTTTGTGCTGAGTCATCGCACATTAGCACATCAATCAAAGCGATGCTCGGCGGCACCCCCGCAGTCTTATGCCCACACCTGCTCTCCCATCAGCAGCAGCAGCAGAAAGCTCTCTTCCGCTTCTCGGCGCTCTCTTGGCCAGGCAGGCGCTCTTCCTCGCCGCCTCCGCCTCCGCCCGGACTGCGTCTCGCAGCCATTCGGCGGGTTAGCATGTGCAATTCCTGTTTGTTTGGACCTCTGAGATTCAACAAGTTTATTTGCGCTGCCGCCGCCACCGCCACCGCCGTCGTGTTGTTGTAATGAAAACAAAAATATAAATACGTTATATACCTTTATTTTGTGTTTTCGATTCGACCAAATTGGCCTGTCAGTGATTTTGTAACCTTCGAACGAGCAGCAGCCGCGCTCGCAGCGAAAAATTCCAACACGTTTTCGATTTTTGTGGCCAGAGTGTTTTGTGCTAGGAAAAGCCCGACAAGAACAATAAAACTAAGCAAAAAGGGCGTGACCCGCAAAAGTTTTCTTCAAAAAGGAAAATAAATACGCTTTAAACGAGAAGGAGAAGATGCAGCATCCAAAATTAAAGCTGGCAACGGCCTTGCAGAGCCAAATCTCTGAGGTTGAGGAGCAACAGGTGGCACAGGTGGCGCCCGATCCGCGTATCTTGAGGTCTATACTTAGTAGTAAACATCCTGTACCATTTGTATAAACCATTAGTATAAACTAAGCATAAAATAAATGTACATAAAATAATAATACCATCTCTTCCCTTATTTCTTTCCAGGCGCACCCGAAGTCTGAATGCTCCGTCGCCCTTCCAGCAATTCGGACCATGTGGACGCATTATGAAAAACTCCGCCATGGTGATGCAGATTCAGGATCCGGCCAGTCAACGCTTGACCTGGTACAAGCCACCACTCACCGTGCTGGTTATCAAGAAGAAGGACTCGCAGGTTTTGCTGCCATTCGTACAGCTCGTGGAATGGCTGGTGCAGGAGAAGCACATGGTCGTCTGGGTGGAGTCCGCCGTGCTCGAGGACAAGCTGCTGCGGGACGACGTCAAGCTGGAGGCGGAGAGCGCCAAGTTTCGGCAAGTGCATGGCGACTACGCCGGAGTAAGGGCGCGATTCCTGGCGCTACGCGACATGCTGGTGACCTTCAAGTGAGTGCCAGAGAAAGTTATCCTCCTAGAGTTGGTTAATTTAATATATATTTCCACAGAGATGGCCGCGATGACCTGACCGATCGCATTGACTTCATCGTCTGTCTGGGCGGCGATGGCACTTTGCTGTATGCCTCCCAGCTGTTCCAGCAGTCGGTGCCCCCAGTGATGGCCTTCTACCTGGGTTCCCTTGGCTTTCTCACACCCTTCCAGTGCGATAATTTCCAGGAGCAGGTGACCAATGTGCTGGAGGGCCATGCCGCCCTCACGCTGCGCAGCCGCCTGTCTTGCTCCATCCATCGCAAGGGCGAGCGCCGCAAGGAGTCGCTGCTGACTACCAGTGCCAGTGGTGGCAGTTTGCTTCAGCCGAATCTGCACAGGCAACTCAATCACGTGGAGCTCAACAATAGGCCCAGTTGGTCCCTCAAGGCCAACAACAACAACACGCCGAATAACAGCATCCTAGTGCTGAACGAGGTGGTGATCAATCGGGGACCCTCGCCGTATCTGAGCAATATCGATATCTTCTTGGACGGCAAGTATATCACCTCAGTGCAGGGCGATGGCCTGATTGTGTCAACGCCCACGGGGAGCACGGCGTATGCGGCAGCAGCCGGTGCCTCGATGATCCATCCCTCCGTGCCGGCCATTCTAGTGACGCCCATCTGCCCGCACTCGCTGAGCTTCAGGCCGATCGTGGTGCCCGCTGGAGTGGAGTTAAAGGTGAGTGGAGGTCGGGATGTGCTCTGGGTTTTGAGTGAGATAGCTTCAGTTTTATTTTAAAGATCTTTACTTTTTAATTGATTAACTCTTTATGACTCAATCTAATTAATGTGGACCTTGTGGTGAATAATGCATTAGCAGAAGATGCTCATCGATTATTTCCGTCTCTCCCCTTCGCAGATATCAATTTCACCTGATAGCCGCAACACCTCACGCGTCTCCTTCGACGGACGCAACGACCAGGAGCTGAATCACGGCGACAGCCTGAGAGTGACCACCTCTATATATCCCGTGCCCAGCATTTGCTCACAGGATCAAATCTCCGATTGGTTCGACTCCCTCGCCGAGGGCCTGCACTGGAATGTACGCAAGCGCCAGAAGTGCCTCGATGAGCTCTCGGACCTGACTACCTCCGGTTCTGAGGACAGGCTCGACGAGTTCGACAATCTAAAGATCGAAGCGTGAGCACGGGTGCTCGCCCACATTCAATCCAACCCAACTGACGCCCGATTCGCAGTTTGTTAGCGTGGCCAATTAGCCTAGTTGTAGTCCTCTAGTTAATAGGGTTTGCTTGTGTGCAATTTTATAGGCCTAGTAATGTAGTGAAAATACTCTGTTGTACAATATACACACCACACACATCATGGATCGCTTGGTTGAGTTACAATGTTAAATGTTAATTGAGTGCGCGATCGCAATGTTTGTTTTTAAGCTAGACAAATTCCGTTGTTGCTTGTGAACAAAAAACCCGCTTAGGCTTAGCTCTTAAGTTTCTATTATTGTGTAATAATATCTACAATTAATCGCGTCGAGTGTGCTAAGTACTTAAGCCGTCTCGCGTTATCTGTACAATTCGATGGAGGTAATAAAAACTGTATTATTTACTTAAAGCGCCACAAAATTCAATCTGTTTGTATTTTTATTTGCATTGCTTGCCTGCCGCTACAGGTTAATAAAAATACAATTAACTAGATAGGTAAGTGTTCGCTAAGAGACTTAACCGGAAAAGGCTCTTAAAGGCAGAGAATTAATGGCAGCCATTGGTCAATGTCCAGGAAACCCACTGCCAAGATGGATGGTGCAAAGTAGCGGGGCTCAGATTAATCATAAAATGATTTTCCTTTCAGGATCTCAGTGCCCGAATTCGTATGAATGCTGTCTTCAACTAATATTAATCTGTAAAGTGGTTTTAATATTTGTACAAGAAGCCTGAAAGTATGCTCTTCTCCCCACTAAGATGTGAATGATTATGATATTAAGGTTGGACTGCAGACTTTTCTACTGCCTCCGTCGACCATTGTCTAAGTGTAAAAGCCGTGCCATAAATCAAAAGCATAAAATAAAAGCTGGCAATAAATGCGACTAGAAGTGTTCTACACACACCACACCATACCTCCCCCACTGCCAGTGTGTGTACGTGCGAAGTGCGTTTATTATCAATTTTCACGCTTTTCCAGCGCTGTTTTCCCCCGTTTTTCTCCCACAAAAAGAGCGAGCAACAAGTGAAGAGCCGAGCACCTCACAGCTTCCTTCCGCTTCGGCTTCCTCTTCATCTGACTGGCGGATAAAAGCGTTGCGTATTATCCGAGCCATCCTATTGGTCGTTCCTGGCCACGCCTGCTTTTCGGACAGTGCGCAGGACGAGTCTGAGTCCGAGTCCAAGTCCTTTAGCCCCCGTTTACAGATAGGTTTGGCATGTGCTTGCTGCCAAGTGAAATAAATGGATGAAAGCCCATTAAATTAATTTTTCTTTTATTCGTAATCCCTGGCATACATATGCTTTGCTCTATATTCTGACATAATCTGGTCGTATCCGGGTTAGATATATGCTTAAGTCTAAGGTTAGTTTAAGTTTAAGGTTAGGGATAAATCTATAAACTGTTTCATTTTGAATTTTATGTATTGACAATGTTAAGGTTAGGCTCTGAAGCTAAATCATAAAGCCTAAAACATTTTGGAAACGAATAAACTATCTTCTTAATCTGAAATCCTATTAGGATTTCACATTTTTCCACATTTTCTGTGAATTAAATCAAACTTTCTTCTATCTCCATATTCCGCAGGTCTAAACTTTATCAATATTGTTCCATAGTTTTGACAGAAACTTATTCCTTGCCGGTAAAACTTTAAATAAAACGGGAATGATCAGTTTAATTCAGCTTCATTTTCTTCGCTCAATGGAATCCCTCAAGCATTGACTTTCACTGACTAACAATAAAGGACCACCCAAGCCTTTTCATTTTCGCAGGAAATAAAAAAAAATGCTGATAATAAATTCAAAATATTTGTGGAATTTCTTAATGAAGTCGCTGGTCCGTTGCTCGGCTAAGACAAATGCCAAGTGGAAAAGGCGAACACAACTATGCCAAACCGTGGCAGGAGCTGGGGCTGAGATGATGTGGCACGTGTTGATATTTCAATTGAATGCCACCAAATATGCGACACCAACCCAACCCCAACTCTTAGCCGGCTTCGAGGGAAAATGAAAAATATTTCCACCACAGGCATACACTCACATGCAGCGGGTGACATTTGAACTTTGACTGGGGGTTGGATGCTCGCCATCGCCATCGCCCTGGCACATTTAAATAGATTTCGCAAATGCTAATGACAGCTCCTGGATCGAGGATGGTGTGTGTGTAGCATTTCAAACAAAAGGAAATTAAACATTTGCGGCCGAATGAGTTTTCCGGTTTCCTTTTTTTTCCTTTCTCTCCCTCTTTCTATTCCCTCAATTTTGATAAAACTTGACCACAGAGATTCTGGCCAGAGATTCTCTTTCGGAATGACCCGCATCAGTTTTTGAGCGCTAAGCCGGTCGCATTTGTCATCGATTTAACCCTCAGCATATGGAGTAAAGCCGTCATATGTGGCAAATTCAATTTGTCAGGCCCAAACAAAGCCCGAGTCGCACTCGAGCCTTTTTAGCAGCCGCCCAGCCGCAGCAAGCAACTGCCCCTTTTTTTAGGCCCGGCGCGTGAGTGTCCTCGTGTCCCAAAAGCATTTCTGCATTTATTGTATTATTTAATGCCATCAGTCCTGGTCGATTTCTAGTCCATTAACTTTGAAGTTATTTTGGCGTCGCCACTTTAACACTTCAATGAAATTCTCCACCTTTTTATATATTTTTTTATGGCTCTATTGTAGTTGCTGCTGCCCCTGATGCTATTTTTTCCTGGCTTTCTCCAGATTTTCCATCGAAGAATTCAATAGAGAGTGTGTTTGAAATCGATTTGTAAGTGGCACGGTTTCGTATTGGCTTTGTGCTTTTTTTCTTATTATTTCTTTTTTGTTTGATATAAATAAAACTATATATATTTAATGAAACAAATTTATGAACTATACCAGGAATACTGCTTACTAAAAAAACTTGACATTAATTAACCTATATTTATACAAGATAAACCTACATCAATTTCCATTTTAAGGCGGTTTCTAGATGGGTTTTTAAATAATCAAGGCCATACCTCCTTCCATTTGAGACCGTTTCAGCCGGCCACTGTGCTTATGCTATTTTTATAATTTTCCCTGCTTCAGATTTTATTTCGCTTTAAGGTCTTTAGTTCTGTATGCAAATTTCAGGCTCTAAACGTGATCGCAAAGCTACACAATCATCGAGGAGGCTTGTACATTTATTTCTGACTTCGGTCTCTGGCCAATATCTGTTCCCATCTTCGATTCAGTCGCGTGTCGTTTTCCAATCGCTTCGGTTCTGTATCTGTATCTTACGAGCTCCTCATCCGGTTAGTTGCATAAATTTTCAACATCTCAAGCAGATTAATTGTAAGAGAGCCCATGTGTAAGGGATTTTCACCTTGGAACGCGCCATCAGGTGGTTTCAGTATCGACATTTCACCGGAAATTGGCCAAATCAGTGCAACAACACGTTCGGGCTGACGTTTCCCTTTGGGGCCAATGTCCTGGGGGATATGCAACACACACACCTGTTACACCTTCGCCTAACAAGTGAGCGTAAATTGTGACCTCGTTATGCTGCAGAACGTATGATTTACACACGACAAGGAATAAGTTGGGGTCTTAAAAGTGACTTGAAGTTGTTAATTTGAAAAGGCAGCACTTGGTTTTGCTACAGGATATCAAGGAAAAGTGTATAAAAATGTTTATTAAAGGAACTTTATGTTTGAAGTCGTCTTAAGAAGGTACTTTTTGCCGGTCTTAGTTTCTTAGAGTTGTGTTTATGCTAGGCATTTTAAACTGGCATTAACATAATAGTATTATGCTGATATGCTCTTTAATTTATCCCAAGAGGGCTTAACGCGAAACCAGTTTTTAAGTTGATGGTCAAAGCATTATTTTTGAAGAGCGGCTTCTCTTGTTTACTAAACTCATTAGTAAACCAAATATTGGTTATTTTATTTTTATATTTGTATTTATTATAGGTATTATTTATTTAATATATTATTATTTTCATTTGATAAATAACTCTTTGTAGAATTAGTTTATCTTAAAGATTTGTCTGGTTGTCCTATAAAGTAGTAAAGTAGAATTGTTTATTTATATATTAATATGTTAAATACTAGATTTTGTTTGCTATAAACACAAAATAATAATTTTAAAATAAACCCGAAACCCAAAAACAACCCCACAATTAAACTGTTTATTAATTATACGACTTTTTAAAAATAAAAGCCTTAAGGCATATCTAGGATGAGCTTTAAAATGCGAACCGCGTGTTTTTCGTTGCCCTTAAGACAACCCTAAAATCGACTTTCGCTAAAATGTATGTGTAAAAACCACTGAAGATGTCCTTTCTTCCAGTCTCCGTTCCCGTTCCCTTCGGCGTTTGTCCCCTAAAATTGATTTGCCACTTAGGAAGCGAAACGAAAATCAATTAGGCATAATATGCGTGTGCTCTAGCTGTGTGTGTGTCGGAGGCAACCCCAAAACGCGTTGCATACTTACAGGCGTAAAGCAATTGACAGTGAAAATAAAATCAAACAGCACACACACACACGCGCGTAAGTACGTAGAAAGCCAACACAATGAAGGCAATTGAGCAGAATCATTGCCGCTGGCAGCTTCCATCAATATGCCAGGGGAGAGAAGTGGGTGGAGGGGAGTGGGGATGAGAGAGTGTGAGAACAGGAAAGCAAAAGAACGGAAGAGCGACAGAACGGATAACGGGAATGTCCTGCAACAGGCATCCCCAGCAGCAGCAGCAGCAGACAACAAGTGGCAGCGCTGCCAGGATAGCTGCTTCTTCTGCCTCTTTTAGTGCTCCTTCTGCTCCTGCTCCATCTTCCTCTGCTCTTCCTCATCCTACTCCTCTTGCTGCTGATAAACTTTGGCCGCACTGGCACAGCCACATCCTGGGCGCAGTCGACGGCACATCGCCGGCGCCTCGTGCGCCGCCGGCCAGCGCATCGCGCCCGTTCAGTCACTCGTTCAGTGCGAGATGAGATCTCGTGGCTGATGGACGTGCCCGTTTCCCACGCTCGCAGTGCAGCCTCAGCACCAGAAAACACTTGTGGCACCTCAGTTCAGTTAGCACCGCCCGTTGTTGTCCAGCAACCGTATCACACTCACCGAAACCCCAAACAAATGTGCGCCTAAAAAACCGTGTCGAAACCGCCTAAAGTTCAAGCAGCAAGCCACGGGCAAAAAATCAGCCAAAAATATGTGAAAACTCGAAAGATCTAAGGGTGTAAGTTACAGTTCTGAGATATATTTTAAAAAGTTTTTAAAGCTCTGTGTTTAATCTTCATTTATTGTGCAAGCTTTATTGTTGTTATTAAGCCAAAGTCGTCTTAATTGTTGTCACTTAACTTTCTGGCTGCTGTCAAGCTTTTGTTGAATTTTTGGTTAATTAGTTTGATTAGCTTGCATTTATTTAGCTACATACTATAAATATAATAAAGAGCTGGGCATTATAATCTCTAAAGGAGAATATTCCGGTTCTTTAAATCAAATAATATTTTATATATGTATAATATTATATTTTAAATCAAAAAAAATTATATTACATTTTAAGAACATTTTGTTTATAAATTGTTTTAAACTCCATCAACTGTTTATATGTTCAAGAGTACACAAATTTCGGCTTTGCCAAAAAAAGCTTTCTTTCTTGTCTGTGCTAACTCAGTTTTCTGTTGATTTCAGTTTAGTTTATTTTAAGCTTAAATTCATTATGTTAATATTAAACATCAGGCTTTATTTGCTTTAAAATATTCGCTAGTTAATTAAAGCTATAAACTTTATTTTAGAACCATTAAAGATCAATATCGCTTATATTTACCATTAATATTTCATAAATACCATCATTATTTGCATCTTTCCTTAAATCTCCTCTCGTTTGTGAACAAGGTATATATTTAGCTATCAATCAAAAACTCAATCGAAATTTGCATTTTAAAGCGGCTACAAAAATGTCTGTTTATTTATACCTACAATATGATATGTATTTATTTATTAATCGATTTGAATCGTGGCTGGCAGGCACACAGAATATTTTTTGCTTGACGTGGCAAGCCGCTTGACATGCTGCTGAAAAAAAAAATCGAAGACAAATAAAAGTATTAACAAATATTGATGTAAATACCATTTACTTTTCATTATTTACCCTGGACAAATAGCCGGCGAATCCCATTGAGTGTGGCATATTTGGGGTATTGAATAATAAATCTGAACATATATTTCCTTATTCATACTATTTACCCTTGGATAAACCGCTTGCTGAGAGGCTAAATTGTTTGTGCCATAATTTGTGGATTTAAATTAAGTGTGAGACAAGCTATAAATTATAGCCCATCAGAAATAAAACAATATATATTCGTGGTATTTAAATATTATATATTTAAATGACTCCTGTTGAGCATCTCCCACAATTTCCTCCTATTCTTGGCTTTCCACTTGTTGGCCAACGACCTTGCCGCCAGCCAAAAGCAAACACTCCCTCGAAGGAGAACCACTTCAGTGCCATCACAAAACACAAAATCCACAAGTGGCCACTGCCAACAGAAATCGCTGGGCCACCGGAGACATTGCGAATCCGTTTCAAGCGCCTTTATTTAAACGACTTCTCATTTTGCTCCTCTGTTTCCGCTTTTTTCTTTACTTAATTCTCCCTTAGGAATACTCCAACAACGCACAACCTCACCCACCAAAAAAATCCGGCTACAAAAAACCTCCTAGCAACCTCAACTGGAAAATTGCAATAGACTTTTCGAACACGCCAGACACACAATCCTTCCCATCTGCCCCCCGAAGCCATAACCCTGCAGAAAGTCCCTGGAAGAAAGCCAAGTCTGGAGGAGGAATACGAATATAACAAAAACCTCAGGTGGGTGTTTTTGGGTATTTAAGAAGGAAAGAAAAGCTAAAGGAGTCTTCTAAAAAAAAAAAATTTAGGAAGATTTAGAAGTAGATGTGCAAATAAATTGTAGATGAGCAAGTGCAACCTTTCTTTTAGTTATTTTAAAAAAAAAACAACGTAGTAAACTTCCTAGTTTCCCGTAAAACCTTTTGCGATTTTTACTCTAACTCAGAGCTCTCGTTGAGTGTGGACTTATCTCGGGCCTAATTTTTTTAAAGAAATATAAAAAAAAAAAAGTATCCAACCAACAAAAATTTTTTTTACAAAAAAAAACACACCCCCCAAAAAAAAAAAAAAAAAAAGTTCTTAAAAACGGCCCCCCCGGCCGGCCTTGAAGAAACACAACCCCCCCCCCCAATTAAAGAAAATCCACGGTTTGTGGCCGTTTTTCGGCAACCGGGACGCAAAAATAAAAATAAAAAAAAAAATTGCTGGCCCCCACAAAAAACCCTTATAACAGCCCCCCACAAAAAAAAAAAAAAAAAAAAAAAAAAAAACCCCACAAGGCCACAAAAAAAAAAAAAAAATACGGAAAAAATTCGGCTAAAAAAAAGGCGCAAAAAAAACGAACAAAAAGGTTGGTGGGGGGGGGGGGGGGGCCCTGGGGGGGGAAAAATTGGGCAAAAACCCCCCCCCTCTCCCCGAAGAAAAAAACCATTAAAAAAACGCGGGAGAGAAAAGGGGAAAAAAAAAAAAAAAAAAAAAAAAAAAAAGGAGGGAAGAAGGGGGGCGGGAAGGAGGACCGGCGGAAGAGGTAAGAAAAAAAAAAAAATAAAAAAAAAAAAAAAAAAAAATAAATAATAATAAAAAAAAAAAAAAAAAAAAAAAAAAAATTTTTTTTTTATTTAAAATTAAAAAAAAAAAAAAAAAAAAAAAAATATGTCTAAACACGTTCAAGTGCCCTACAGTTTATAGTATTTGCGAATATGATTGCCTGGCAGTGTCGATTTGTGCTAATTAGCTTAAAGGGGCTTCATTTACACGTTCTAGATGTGCGGCCACCGTTTTGCAATTAAAATCGCAATTATAGATACTAAATAAAAAAGGAAAAAAGACTGTGAAACTTTGTACAGCAATTATATGGGAAGTAAAAAACCCTGTTCTCCGGGTAGAAGTGCCTTCAATTCCTGGTCGATTATATAGGAAAACCAGTTTATTGCCTTGTAAAAAGTAAATCAAACTGAGGCCTCTTCCATCTTCGTAAGCCGCCGGCAGTCTTCAATGTCAAGCTCAAGTCCAGTGCCCAAGCTCGGGACAGAAGCTTTGTTTAAATTAATAAAAATCTGAAAAATGAGCACAATTTAAATAAAGTTGCGTGTCGATGCTTAGAAGCTGCTAAATTTTTGACCGTCGCCAGTTGAAAAATCTTGTGCAATTAACCCAGGCCCCGCAACAAGAAACAATAGCGACAAGAGCAGCAGCAACAATTAAAATAAAAGCAGCGACAGCAGCAATCAGAAGAAATATCTGATGAGGGAACATAAATAATGAATTAAACAATCGCATTCGTAGCATCGCATCGCACATGCAGCTCAAAGTAATAAAATATATTACGATGTATTCCATATACACTACGTATCTGGCATAAATAATCAATTTAAAATGCATTAACTTCTTGCAATTATTTTAAATTGCATTTACTTGCATTCTATGACTAAATAATAAATACGATATAGTACATAGCCTTTACTAAAGGGCATTCCTCTTTCGTTCTGATACAAATCTTGTCAGTTTTCTCTCTTGTTCAAATTCATTATTATTAATTATAACATCAGAAAAAACATAGCAGAGCACACGCGACACAAAAGCAAAGCTAAGCATTATCCAATGTAGTCCATATTATATGGTTAAACAATTCCTTCGCTCGTACAACTCAAACTTGAAAATCGAATTAGCATAATCGAATAAAAACAAAAAACTTTTGTTCTGTTTTGATACTCTCACGCCCATAAATCCGAAATTGCATGCCAATTGTTAATAAATATTTATTAAAATGTGTTTTACACACTTTTCATTGTGCATTCATTGGAAATGCAAAGCTACCAGAGAATTCGCTGAACTAAGCTCAAATCTTTTCTGTTTTTGTTTTTTTTTTCCGCCTGTGCAAAAACTTAATTCGTTTATTAAGCCTCTGGCATCACGCCAATGTTTTTAGTTTGAGCTTAGAGCGCCGACTCGTCGGTAGAATCCGCGGAATGAACGATCCCCGCCGAAAGTGCTTCAGCCTCAGTGAACCCAGTGCGAAACCGAAAGTGCACTCCATCAGCACTTCCTGAATGCAAATTATATCGCCTTGACTTCTGAGTCGGAGTCGGTGTCGGAGTTCCCGGCTAATTGAGATTTCTGTGCGCGTATCTGGCGGCTAAAAGGGTTCGTGAACCACAACAATATCGGCATCGGAGCTCTGTATAAATAGCCAAGGCCTTTGGGCAATTCATGTTCATTAGTGCAAGTGATATTCCAGAGGCAAGCAGAGATTCATTTGTGCTTATTTTGTCCTTTGATTTAGTGCTTTTGTACAAAGAAAAGCTGCTAGGTAAGCTTATGATTGTTATAGCTATAAATATGATGATTAAAACTAAATTAAAAGTAACTTTCATATGGGTTAAGAACCTAAATCAGAGAAAAACGAACCAACGAACTCAGAACTAAGAGAGGCATATGTTCCCTATTTAATTAAATATTTCACATATTTAATGTCTTGCTAGCTAATTTTCATTAAATATATGTTTATATTATATATAAATCATTACCTATTTATTCAGCCAGGCACACAGGCCCTAGCTGACTTCCCATTACCATTTAACTTGTGAGTAATTGTCAAACGGCTTGTCAAACCCCAAGTAGATGCTAATTATAGTGATACCACTTTTTTACTGCTATAACTACTGCAACAGTTTTGTTTTCCTCATTTAATTCGAGTTGATTTCAGTTGATTTAATCAATTAAAATAACAAATTCGTGGCTGCTGTTTGCAACGCCCCCAAACGTGATGCAGTCTCTGAGGAACATTTGTCATTCAATGAGAGCACTTTGCCTGCGAGACAATCAATATTCCCGGATCGGACAGCCATCAATTGTAATTTACCCGAGCGAGAAGAGACCTGCTCAATTGCAGAAAATATGTTTCCACTTTTGGCGGGGAACTTGATTCATCTTTCAGCCTCAATTACGAGGGCTCTTCTGCTGTTAATTGTGCGATAATTCAATTTTACAAACCGAAAACTTAAAGAAGTCCCAGAAGTTTTGGGGAGCATGCTCCTTTGTGCGTCTTTTCTAAGCGAATTATGCTGGCAAATTCAATTTACGCCTGGCGTTAGGCAACGCCAAATGTTCGAATGACAAATGTTGCGCATACGCCATGTTGCCTGTGCTTAAATTTGAGAGTGTGCGAGGTGGCAGGCAATTAAATAAATATTTAAATTGTGTATGATTCAATTAGAGCTGAGTTACCGTGTGAAAGATACTTTTTAATTCGTATTCCAAGACTTGTAATTTATTTTTAATTAGCGAAAATCATTGAGGCATAAAGCGAGCGTGGGATACGGACGGGGAACGGGAATGGGAACAGGGATAGGGCTTGGGAAAAAGACGAGACCGCACCCAAGCTGCTTATGCCTTCCCCTTGATTTGATTACATTTTAAAAAGACAATCGGCTTACGACTAATAAGAGGAAACTGCCTTATATTTCTTAGCAACCAGCGGCTAGCGACGCAATGCAATCATCGACCGATGCGGGAAATGGTGGACCAAGAAAATACACGCCAGCACAGAGCACAGCCCAGCAGCAGCAGCAGTCGGAGATTAGCGAGACCACCTCCTTCACCGTAAACGCCGGCAACAATCAGCAGCAATCACATCCCTCCGGCGGCGGCAGCGGCAGCAGCAACACCCCCAGCAAGAATCCCTTCAAGCAACAGTTGGACAGCAGCCAGCAGAATGGCAACATGGACCAGGACTGCCCGGGAATCCTGGGCGTCGGCAAGGAGCCGCCGGCACCGCCACCGCCCACGTATCAGTCACAGTCCTTTGCCGGACGCCAGCCACCGCCGCCGGCGGATCAGTACCGGCAGGAGGATCCACGCGCTGCCGGGTCCTGGTCCGCCGCCAAGTCCTGGATGGTCAGCTGGCGTGGCTCCAATCGCCTGGTGCTCGTCATCGTTGCCATAGCCCTGCTCCTCGACAACATGCTGCTGACCACAGTCGGTGAGTTCACCTGCGGATTTTACTGGAAAAGCATATAGTATATAAATGGGTTCGCATAAATCTTTTTTCCCCTGGAGCCCATTAGCATTTCATGAGCTTTTATCTCCGGGGACCGCTGGTTATCCCAGCAGTCAATCGCCTGGAAATTGTCCATTTCCCTGGAGGTTGCGGGGAAAGTGTGGTGCCATAAAATTACCACAGAGCACCACTTAAGCTAATGAACGTTTTCCTGTCAATGCGCCCTGTCAGCTCTTTGTCAGTTCATCAATTTGGAGTCGAGGCAATCTCTGGATTAAAGCCAGAGATTCCTGAGATATATCCGAGTTTCCCGATCCTTTCTAGAAGGTGGTGCAGCCCTAATTTATGTTGAAAACCCCTGCAATTACAATTAGATAGAATCCCCGGCAACAACTAATCAATGCTCAAGTGGCCCTCCTGCTTGGTCATTAACAAGGACCAGTGGCCAATGGACCAGACTGAGTTGGGCAGCTCCAAGTGGCCGGGCAGTCGACAGTCAATTAAGTAGACACGCATCGGCTGCCGAGTTGGAGAACCAACGTCCTGCGTTTGACACTAAAACCCCAACAGGCAGGGAGGAGGCAGGATGAGGGAGAGAGATCTCTGGGGATGGACACTGGGCCGTTCGGTGGCCAAGTGCTTGTGTCAAGTGTCTGGCCAAACACATGGACATTGAGTGGAAATCCTCCAGGCCTCGCTCTCCACTTTTCCTGACAAATACAGCCAAGCAATGGAATCCCAAAAAATAAAAAAATAAATATAGAAAAAGAGCGGAAAGAGAACTTTCTTTGTGATAAACGTTCATGAATTTAAATCAACAAGTTGGGCGAAAAAAGCAAAAGGAAATAGCCGAACCACTCGAGCAACTTGTTGAGAGCACGCGGAAGTGAAAGTCAAAGGAAAAGTGGCGAAACTATTAGCTCCATGGAAGAAGTTCGGTTTTCTGTTCGTTTCCCTTCTGCTGACAGTCGGATGGATGGATGAGGAATGGGGCTGGGGCCGGGCTGGGGCTTTTAGCGTTTGACTCCAGGCAATTCCACTTAAGTGCTTTCCCCTCTCGCGCCCGCTTCAAGGTGCTGAAGCGAAAATTGCTGCAAATACATTTGATTATTACATTTGATCTCTGACCCAGCCCCCTTTATGGACATATTTTTGTTTCCATATCTCTCCCCTGGCTGGGCCTTCTCCCCAGTGAATCGCATAATAAGCTCATAAATTAGATTTAGCCGCGGAGCCTGTGGAGATTTATATGGGTCATGGGCCTTATCCGTTTGACTCGATGCCAAATTGAATATGCAATACGTTTTTTCTTGTTTTATTGAAGAAGATTGAATAATAGTAGCTTAAATAGGGTTCACAATGATGCAGGGATACGGGGTATATAAAAGGGATAAGGTACACTGGCATTGCCTGGCCTGCTTGGTATGCAAATGTGTGTCTTGGGCAAATCTTGGGGGTGCTAAAAGGGCAATTGCCGGACTTACATGTTAGTAATACTTATTCAATATATATTTGAGGAAACTGTAAAGGTTCGTTTGATGACCCTGGATTTTATGGCTTTCTTTGATTTGGTTTTTAAACATTCAGACAAGGAATCCAAGGAAGAATTTGTAACGCCAAATGTTGGATTGTTTTCTTGAGAAATGGGGGTTATTTAAGTATTAAATACACAAACAAAATTTATTATTTAATATTAAAATTCCTTGTGGAAGTTCTCAAAAAATATTTGTTCAAAATCAACTAAAGTTATTTATGTTTTACGCATGAAATAAAGAGAGCAAAGACGATAAATATTATCATATCTAAAGGAAACCTTTAAGGAAAATAAACCAAATTATTTTAAAATTTTTTTTTGTTACTGAAATCAATTAAGTCAAATTCTGCACTCCAAGCACAAGTTGGACTTATCCTACCTTAGTCTAAAAATGTCAAAAATTTCCTTTCAACCTTACGGACATCACAATGATTATGTATAGATTATCCTCCGGATTGGGGAGCTCTACTTTCCCAGGTGAGGCTGCTCCGCGGCGGAGGCCACGTCCACCGTCTCCAGCTTCTCCAGACAGACACCCACTGGCCGCCTGGTGGGCGTGGTGGCCAGCGAGCGGGACTTCATGGCACTGCCGCCCGCTGCTGCTGCTGCTGAGGGCAGGAGGTGATCAAGTCCCACGGATGTGGAGCCCAGGGCCTCCTTGGACAGCGAGGCGCTGCGCGAGAAGGGGAAGTAGGCGTTCAGCTGACGCTCCAGCACGTCCTTGTTGATGCTCGTCTCCCAGATCTGCTTCTGGATGATGCTGCTGTAGCGGGCCTCGAAGCTTTGCTGGTGGCGCAGCAGCTCCGCGGCACCGGCACGCCCGCCCCTGGGACGCTCGCGCTCCCGTTCCGCCGGCGTGGGCGTGGCCGGCTTGAGGGGACTGCCCAGGGAGTCTTCGTCGGTGGACATGCCACACTGCTAATGGCCGGAAAATTAAAATGCGCCGTGGAAAACTTTGCTCGTTATGGAATTAAGCCGAACTCCGAATAGAGGAACCTGCCGCGTCCGCTGCAGAAACGCGAATAAGTCACGGCAGGCGGAGCGGCTCGTCTATAAGTCCTCCGATGCCGCCTGTTATGTGTGCAATCCATATAGCCATTCCATCCACGAGGGCGAGTATTGTTGCGCATTTTCTTGCGAAACGAGGAAAAGTCAAACGTCAGGGCGGCCCGAAAGTTTTTGCCTCCAAAAAAGTAATTGCTCCCCTTTGTCTTTTGGCTTGCCTTGAAGTTGGCAAAGTTTTCCTTCGCGGGTTTTTTTAGCCTCCCCAGCCAGACCCATTTAGGCAAAGGTCACAATCGTGTGCGGCTTTTTCGGTGTCGTTTGCTGTCATGCCAGACGCAATGACTCATTGAGCCTATGCCTGCCAGCCCACCGGGAAAAATCAAGGAAAACAAGTGTACCGATCAGGGAATACCCGGCATAAAGGAGTTGTTTTAGAGAGGAATTAGAAGAGGTCTTACTTAAGATATTCATATGATTTTTGGTATGTGCCTCGCTAATACTTAAAACCTTTTAATAATCAATTTAGATTTGTCTTAAAAAATTGCAATACACAAGTTATTTTGCAGTGTATCCATCCGTATCGGTGACTTCGGTGTATTGAAAACGAATCTAAACACCGACGCGTCAGTCATAAAATAATACGATGACAACGACAACTTTCCACATGTGCCAAGGAAGACAGTTTAGCTCCGGGTGTTGCTTGCATGACGCTTGATGGATATCCAGGGAATCTCCCTCGCAACGGTTGACAGTTGTTGTCCCATTACACTGATGGATATGTAATGTCCATAATTAGTTTACGACTGTTTACGTTCTGCCTGTCGTAAGACCCATAAAAGTAGTAGTAGTTGCCAGGGCAGAGTTGGAGGAATCTTCTAGGAAAGTCACTTGAACTCTATGAGTATAAATGCTACCTGGGAATCACGCATTATTATCCGAAGAAAACAATTTCCAATGGAATAACTCCTCTTAAAATCCATAAAATTATTTATTGTTTACCTACCTTATTTTATAATAAATTTTAGTTGCAAAACCGCAACTTGGGTTCCTTTGGCATTTTGCGCAAAAATTGCCACATTCATTAAGGCAAAACTTTAACTTCAACTTTATGCCATTGTTGAACATGCAATATATATCCACAATTACATTGATTACGCTGCTTTCACTTGGGAACCACCCCATGACCAGCCCGAAAAAAATAATAAGGAAAATCCAAGAATCCACAGTGAACTCAGAACCGAAATCAAAACAAAAGAAAATGGGCGTGGCGCATTCCGCCGCCGACTTTTCGGGGTAATCCAAAAATAAACCCACCGAAAAAATCCAAGCAAAAAAGCAACAAACAAAAGGAACTTTCAATGGCAACGAAACAAAAACGAAAATCAATAAAACCAAGAAAAGATTGTATGATATTAATAAGGAGTCCTTCCCAAGCACAATAAATACCCTAAGAGTTCCTTAGAGTTCCTTAGAGAGTAAAGAGATTCTTGTGGATTTCTTAAAGGTTTCTTTTAAAAACTAATTGAAAAACTCTGAAGAAATCTTAATGTTTTATCTAAAATTATTAAGGAACTCTTAAGGAGGCTGATCCTTTAATATAATTACTTTGCCTAAGAGCATCCAAGATTCGTTTGTCTCTGACATCGGCTACCCATTTATTTCTGGTGTACTTGAATAGTTTCTTTCTTGTCTTCTATTTCTGTGGCATGTTAATATGACAGAAAACAAGTTGGTCTTGACTAATTTTCCCTTTCCTTATGATGTGCTTTATTGTGGCTTGGCACTTCTGTGGTGGCCTTATAAATATAGCGCGTGCTGTCTCCCAAGGCAAGCGCGTGTGGCAAACTTATCGCAATTTTTGCATTTCCGAGGGACACTTTAGCCCCAGAAGAAAAGCACTTAATTGGCCAAATTAAGTCTCTTAGCCACGTGAATGTCAGTGAACTCTGACATTTTAAAGGTGGGTGAAGAGGAAAATCTTTAAATGTGATCCTTCTCATTTAACAGTGAAAATATAATAATAAAGGTAAAAACTTGCTAGAAGAACTAAGTCCGAAGCTTGGAAAGTAGCAAAGAGGTTCATTCCCAACTCTATAATTCATATATATTTTTGATCATTTTTAGGGCTAGTTAAATCGTTGACCTTGTTAAAAATTTAGCTCAATTTTATTTTTACTTATTGCAAAAATCAGGATGCAGATTTCTTGATCTAAAACGAATATAGAAAGGCTTTCCGAATTGAAATTAATGCTTTTTTGACTTAATTATGATATACTTTGATTTGTCATATAAATTATGATATTAAAATATTGATTTTAAGTCCCTTTAATGCACTTTTTAGTGGTATAAAGAATATTTTTGTAAGGCCTAATGAACGATCTCTGAAAACTAATAGTCACATTTTTTAACAAAAGCAACGTAGCTTCGATTCCATTTTATTTTCTCAGTGTCTCAATCTGATTTTATGAACTACAACCAACACAAAGAGAGAGCTACAACTACAGCTGGCACAGCTCACTGAAGCTGGTGCTGAGGGCATCCTCGCTGGCTCCTCCGATGCCACTTCCTTCCGCGGAACTCGCTCCCAGCAGTCCCTTCTTGGGCAGGCTGGGCATGAAGATGTGTAGCTGCTTGCGGCTGTCCGAAGCGGCGGAGGCCATGCCGCGGCTGCTTAGCGGCGGCGTTCGTGCCTCCTCCGACAGCGGCGATGCAGTGGCTCCACTGTACAGGCGGGCCGAGGCCAGCTGCCCGGCCAAGCGGCGCGTGGTGTTGGCACTGCTGCTCAGGGCACAGAGATCGATGTTGCGGGCAGGGCGGTTCAGGCGCACGGGCACGCCTTCCTTGTTGAAGATGATCGTAATAGGCTTGGCATTGGAGGCGGACGAGGAGGAGTTGGTGGTGTTCACCTGCTGCTGCGGCTGCGGCGGCAACGGCTTGGTACTGGGCTTCCTAGCCAGAGATCGCTGGTGATTCGCTGCCGCCGTGGCCACGCGCTTAAGACTCATGGTTCGATGGTGGGTGCGCTGCATCCTCTGGGCGGATCTGGCCAACTGGGCACTGCTGGCCGCCGGCGGCGTGGGCACCGGAGCCTTGACAATGTCCGTCCGCCCAGCCAAGTCCAGCCAGTGGAGGACTCTTTCGGCTAGCCGCTCCTCGGGATTGTTAGCGGTTGGGGTGAGGGTGCTCCCAGCATCCTGCAGGGAACTTCGCCTCGACTGATGGTCGCCCAGGTGCTGGTCCAGGTGATATGTGCGGCCGCGACTGAGCAACCAAGCCCGCCTCTTGGACTGGCGAGTGCTCTGCCGCTGCTCTCGTCCACCGCTCGTCGCTGGGAATTGTCCTGGACGCCCACTCATTGTGGACAGGGATTGTTGCTGTTGCAGCGTCAGCTTGGTGGCGTCCAAGAGCAGGTACTCATCCAGGTACTCGACACTGTTGTCCTCCGTGGCCTGCTCGAAGAGCTCGCAGGATTGGGTTTGCTGGTAGTTACCTGAGGGGGAAGCATGAGCTGTGTAAGTAGCACAGGGAAGAAACCTATGTTCTCCAGGATCCAGGATAAAGCTATATATAGTCACCTCTCAGCCTTGTCTTCTGTCGCTTCCAGCGCTGCCTCTGTCGCGGCTCGTAGTCGAGTATGAAGTGTCGCCTTCCTATCGCCTCCTGCCACACGGAGCGCACAAACAGCGGCCTGCTGGCCGACTCCCAAATGGGTCGCATCTCCTCCGACTGCTCCTCCTCCTCTCCCTCCTCCTCCTCTGTTGGCTAATTAAATTCTCTGCATATTAATAGAACGGATAAACAAAGGCGTATATTCTAGAGCTTTCAGTTCCTGGATACTAAGTTGCTGAGTTGTCTTTTGCCTCGTCGGAAGTGAATGACTATGACTGGTTGCTTCGCCAGTTGCTGCCTCACTGCCTTGTCGCCTCTGTTTGGCTTGACGACGACGCCGCCGATGCCACTGTCGCCCGGCATGTCGGATCGATGTATTTTGGGTGACCTGCGGACGCCGCAGGGCTGCAGTACAAGAAAATATGTCACAAAAAAATATAATCTTTGGGAAATTAAAGATTATGTCTAAAATTACCTACAAAAGGCAGAAGGAGGGGTTTCGTTAAAAGTTTAATGTGAATTATTAGGGTTTCTGAATGATATATTATTCTAAATAAATACCTACGTAAGAAACAACTTCTTATATATCTGTAACTTCAAGCTAAACGTCAACTGATCTCATTTTAAGATCTATTTTAAAGATAACCCATTTAATAAGGGTTATTCTTTGATATTATTAAAACCCTTTCCTAGTCAAAAACCCTTCAAAATACCACCTAATAGTCATCCTGATACCGTATCCCTGACGCCACGGCAATCCCAGTTTGTTTGTCTAGCTGCCCCGAGTCGCCTTCCTTTTGGCATTGCGGTTTAAGTGTCTTCGACACGCGAAATGCAACCAAAGGCGACCGAGTGACTTCCGTTGATCCACTCCACCAGCCCAGGCCATCGATACCAGAGCGCCCTCAGTCGCTTTCCTTGGCAGCACGTGCTTTTACGGAATTATCTTTTTATGTCAAAGGCTCGGGAGACAGTTTAATGAGTTAGTTGTTGGTTGGGGCCTGGGGTCTGGAAATTACTTAGCAACATTTTCCGGTGGCATTAAATTCATGGGTTAATCGCCGCGCTCTGTTGCATATTTGCCAAGTGGTTAACCCCAATTAGGTAGATGTGGCGGAATTTGCATACATTTCCGCTTGCATGTCATTCGCTCGGGGGATCCTTTCCTCCTCAGGCAAAAGAGCAGGCCATCAAATGGCATGTTGGATGACACATGTGCCATGGCCGACATATGTCGGAGTTGCGGGTCAGGTGAGACTTCCACTTCCACTTTCGCTGAACTTTGGGCCGCGGCACATGGCGGTACGAGAACTTCCACTTTGACTATCTAACCAGCCATTAAAGGACGAGTGGAGCTCGTACTTTACATATGTTACGGCTGGCTGTCACTCCGCTAACCACGAATAGCTGGGGTCCATGGGCAAACAAATTACCCCGAACAATACTTCAAAACTCCGCACTCAGCACTCAACGGGCAACTCCGACTCCTGACCCAGCTCGGGCAGGAAATGCAATTACAGGGGGGCCCAGGGTCCGCCGGAGTTCTCGAGTTCTCCTCCGGGGTGTTGATAATAAATATAAACAGAGCCGAAGCATGCAATAAACAAATTGAATTTGCCGGCAGAGGGCTAGGCCAGACATCGAGCCACGTTTTCCTGGAGAGAGTCAATTAAATGCATCGTTGTGAACGTGGCGTATGCGCAATTTTAGGTGCCTCCTCCTTGGTTTCTTTTTTTCCCGCCTGCTGCAAGTTGCAACTCAATTAGGCCGGGGCAATCTCTGCCAGCAGCAAGGCAATTACAAAACTTTTCCGGGTCCCAACGGGAAAACGCAATTACCAAGCGGCGGCCTGGCGAAAATTGGCCCCCAAGGCATACACTATGCACAGAGAGAGAGCGTTTAGGTTAATTGTCAGCAAATTTCTTTATGTTGCAATCAAATTATGACTCCCACTTTCCCAGTGCCCATCATACCCGAGTTCCTGTACGACATTCGACATCCGGACGCGCCGCTCGACAGCTTCCCGCGGACACCGCTCACCTCCAACACGCCGCCGCCGCCGACGCCGTGTCCTTGCAACAAGGATGGCAGCGAGGCGGCACCGCTCGAGATCTCCACCCTGAGTCCGGAGGGTAAGTAATTGCCCCCAGGGGCGCCGCCGTCCTTTCGTCACCTAAATCCTTGGTTTTACTACAGAAAACGAGACCTACTACCGGGAGCTGGAGGAGCGGCACAACGAGCTGGTGGGCGAGACCGTCGAGGTGGGTCTGCTATTCGCCTCCAAGGCCTTTGTCCAGCTGCTGGTTAATCCGATTGTGGGTCCCCTGACGCACCGGTAAGTTGACAAGTGAAAGCTTTAAGCTGATTATTTCTATGCTGAACTAAGGATATTATTTATACATTTTAAAGTATATATTCTTTACTATAAATATACAATTTACCATGTTTAAAGTATCAGTTTATCTACATTATTCCCTCTACAGCATTGGCTACAGCATCCCCATGTTTGCCGGCTTCGTGATCATGTTTCTCTCGACCATCAGTAAGTTTCCACCTGTTCAATGGTAAATCCCTTCCAGTATGCATCAACAATCCCTTCCTGCCCTTGCAGTTTTCGCTTTTGGACGCTCTTACCTGGTTCTGTTCGTGGCCCGGGCGCTGCAGGGCATTGGTTCATCCTGCTCTTCGGTTTCCGGCATGGGCATGCTGGCGGATCGCTTTACGGATGACAAGGAGCGTGGCAATGCCATGGGCATAGCACTGGGTGGCCTGGCTCTGGGCGTGCTCATTGGTCCTCCCTTCGGCGGGGTGATGTACGAGTTTGTGGGCAAATCGGCTCCGTTTCTGATCCTGGCAGCCTTGGCTTTGGGCGACGGCCTGCTGCAGTTGTTCATGCTGCAGCCGTCGATCCAGAAGGCCGAGTCGGAACCACCTTCGCTGAAGAGCCTGATCAGTGACCCGTACATCCTGATCGCGGCCGGTGCCATTACCTTCGCCAATATGGGCATAGCAATGCTGGAGCCCTCGCTGCCGCTGTGGATGGTGGACAATATGGGAGCCACAAGGTGGGAGCAGGGCGTGGCCTTCCTGCCGGCCTCCATTAGTTACCTGATTGGCACGAATCTGTTTGGACCGCTGGGACACAAGATAGGACGATGGTTCGCCGCCTGTTTGGGTTTGGTTATCATCGGAGGCTGCTTGATATTTGTAAGTTTGTTTTTAAGACTTTAAAAATATTTTATAATCAACCAGAAACCGCCCAAACGCTCTCTCTCCCTCACAGATTCCCATGGCCACCTCAATCACGCATCTGATTATCCCCAATGCCGGCCTGGGCTTTGCCATCGGCATGGTGGACTCCTCGATGATGCCGGAGCTGGGCTACCTGGTGGACATCCGTCACTCGGCCGTGTATGGCAGCGTGTACGCCCTGGGCGATGTGGCCTTCTGCGTGGGCTTTGCCGTGGGCCCAGCGCTCTCCGGATCGCTGGTGAAGAGCATCGGCTTCGAGTGGATGCTGTTCGGGATTGCCATTCTCTGCTTCATGTACGCCCCGCTGCTGACCCTGCTCAAGAATCCGCCGACGAGCGACGAGAAGAAGGTACGTATGGCCAGGGAGGCGGCAGAGGCTGCTGCTGCTGCCGCCGCTGCGGCAGGGGAATCCCCTGGGGCAGCGACGACGATTCCCCAGCTGACGGCATCCTGTCCGGCCATCATGCATGGTACATCTGTTCCGGAAGTGGATGCGGCTGTGGCCGGCAGGACGAACGAGGGCTTCGAGAGCGAGAGGCTCTAGCCCTCGAATTTATTTTCCCCCTTAGTTGCTGATCTTGCTTATTGTTTAGTCATTACATTACCATTGTTTCCAGTGCTAAGTTCTGCTTAATTTGTTTGTAATAAAATTTATAATTTTTATTTAAAGCGCTGCCTGAGTTTCACTGAGCATGTTTTGAGTTTGTGTTGTTTCGCGGAATCTCATATCTCCTTTGTACTAACCCATTTCTTACCGACTTCCTTGCAGTCTTTGATCTATGGACGCGATCGGGCCCAGGTACGTTATGTTACCTATCAGAACTACGACGAGGACGAATAAGCAAACGATTTAACTCCAACGCAATGTCGCCAAAAGAGCGGCCAAAAACCCAAAAAAAGAAAAGTGTAATGAAAACCACAACCAAAAAAAAAGGAAAAGCCAGAAACTAAACGTAACCACAACCAACAATATCAGAAATATCATATGAATCTCCAAAATCGTTATTCTTGTTCAATGTTGCACGCTATATAGTAGTGTCTATACCTAATTACCATTGATCATATCAAGAAATCACCTCCCCCCGAAAGTCTAGCACACGTTACAATCAAGCACAGAGTAGAAAAACCATAGGAAACCAAGGAAAACTGAGTGAAAATAGGGCTCCGCGATGAGGAGCTGAGGTTCGATGCGACGGGTAAGTCTCTAGTTAGAGTAAGGAGAAGAACAGGATCCTACTGCAAACTGGAGACTATGTTTATGTGAAGAGAGCTCACCAAGAGATAGACAGAGCTTTTGAGAGTTTTTCCCAGGAAGAACTCTACTCCCAGCAGGGGAAGGCTTAATCGCTGAGCCAAGATGCAGGCGCCCGCAATTGCAATGATTTAATGGATGCATTTACCAAGGAGCGGACTCTAGACTTTACTTTTCACAAAACTTTGCCTTAGATTTAAAACAAGGATTCGCACACTTTTCCCGCTTGGTGGGATCTAGAGGAAGTGCATGGATGACTTCGGTGACAGGTCAACTCTTTGCCTTAGAGCTGATCTGTCCCCGAGTCCAACCATGCAACCCCTCTTGACTTCCACTGCTCAAATCCGCATCACATGCAGTTTGTCCGGAAACAAGTTGATATTGACATGACAGGCTTCCGATCCCCTTGTCCCTGGCGACGATCCTCGCACCCTGACGCGATTCATGCTCAAGTCCAGATTCCTGTCCACATGCCGCGAGGTAGTTATCCTTATAGGAATATTGTTCAGGCGGGTCACAATGGGCGGCCGTCCGTTCAGCTGCTTGGTTTCAGTCAGGGGCTGGACGGGGGATCCCCTTGCCAGGGAGCCACTGGATTTCTCAATGACATGGACGTTGTCATTCGAAGAGAAGGAGCTGCTGAAGTCTAGGATCTCAGGGATTGCAGGGACTGTCTCACTGCGGAGCAGACTTCTAGACGACGTTGATTTTTCTAAAGTGGGAGCAGGATTGCTGTCTCGGTAGGGTGAAGATGATCGCGGTATGGCACTAGAGGAAGGATTAGGAGAGCTAGAGGTAGAATTCCGGGAAACGGGCGAAATGGGCGTCTTCTCAGGAGCACTGCAGGAGGCACCGAGCGTTGGTAATTCCTGAACAACTGGATTACTCTTTTTTACCCTTACTCTCCTCCTTGTGGTCTTTGGCCGCTCACGCCGCGTGGCAGATAGATCGCAGAAGGCCATTCCTGGCAGGCGGTCATCGGAGGTGACAGTATACAGGTGAGAGGTCATGGACACTACCGGCATTGGTAGAGGTACGGGCGGCACTATTGGCAAACGTGTGGCCACAGCCTGCACGGGCTGCACGGGCTGCATGCGCTGCCGATACATCTGCTCCTGGAACATGCACATTCGGTGGTACTCCCTGTGCCGTTGGCTCTCTCGCTTCAGTTCCTCCAGCCGCAGCCTCTCACGCACCGCCTCCAGCTCCCGGAGGTGCTCTAGATCCCGCTGGCGGTCCTGCTGGCGGAACTGCTCACGCTCCCTATCCCGCTGACGGTTGCGTTCCCGCTCTTTCTCCAGCTCTCTCTCCCGCTCGAGCTCTAGTTCTTCTCGGAACTGACGTTCGCGCTTCAAGGCCTGCTCCCTGGCCAGCTCCCTGGCCCGCTCCCTCTGCTGGCGCTCCCACTCCGGACTGGTGCGCGGCTTCGTCCCGGTCACATTGAATTTGGACAGACGCTTGTCTATGCCGAAGGACGCTGTTAAACTGTCATCCGATCTCTGGGGAACCCGCTGCAGCTCCGGCCTAACCGTATCCGTGTTGTTGAGCAGACAGGCATCCGCCCCGATCCGGATGCTCACATTGTTGTCCGCCTCGGAGTCCGATTCCCGGTTGCAGATGCTAATATTGATCTCACAGCCGCTGCTGGCTTCTCTGTCCCTCGTGGGCGGCACCTGGACGTTGGAGCTGCGGCAGAAGGTGGTGCCGGAGATGCGAGGGGTGCCACCACCAGTGGCTCTCATGGAACAGCTGCTGGCGCTGCCTAACGTGGCGTTGCTCTGGCCGCTCCTCAGGCTCTGATATTCGCCCATCTGGCAGCAAGTCCTTAGGAGTGGACTATCGGTGACCGCGGGCGGGCTTCTCAACTGCGGGGAAACGGAAACGCTGGGCTGCCTGGTCACCGAAGAAGCCGTCGTCCTGAGGGGCGGCCTAAGAGCCGCCTGGAACTCCTGCAGGAAGCTGGGTTTTCTAGTGTTAGTAGCACCTCTATTTGGAGCCGGTACCTCGGAGCCCTGCCCAAACTTGGGGTTGACGAAGAAGGTCTGGAAGGAGGGCTTCCTGCTGGGTGTCGGCGGCGGCGGCGTCGTCGGAGCAGGCCTCTGGTATTGCTGCGGCGGATAGCATGGCTTGTCGGCGTATCGGAAGCTGTATGAGTGAATTTTGAAGGGATCTCCGTGGAACACATCGTACGCAATTCGGCGCGTGGGATCTGCCGCAAAAGGAAAATAAAATCGACACCTGACAGTTGGATCTGACACTTTCTGGAGCTTGGCTCGAGGGGAACTTACACCTATAACGATTCATTTAGAGCGGAGAATTTTGGGTATTTCCAAGAACTGCCACTTGCGGTCAACTTTTTTTAGTTTTTTGAAAAAATATTCCAACAAGTCCAAAGGGGAATTTATTCTAGAACCGAAAACCCGGCCGACTTTGTTGGCACTCGGTTCAGTGTCCGCTCCTGACTGACACCCATTAAAGCCTTCTGGCAATACGGCGCAGCAATTGGCCAGGATTGAATGGACACAACCACGAGTCCAGCCTTCCTTAATTAACTCAATTTCATATTTCAAGTTGTTAAAGTTAAAGTTACCAAGGATAAACTTATATACTATATATCTCTATAGCCTTGTAGCACACACAAGTTATCTGACAGATTAAGGGAATTATTGATAAGATTTTGGTGGTACCCACAGTGTACTCGGAACAGGAATACCTTTCCATAGAACTTAAATATGTTTACGCGTGCACAGTTTATGGTGAGATTTTTGAGTTGCATTCTTTGTTATACAAATTATAGATCGGAGAATGAAATCGCTAAGATGAAGGATTTACTGGTTTTTAAACTATTCCATATAGAAATGTAGAACTTGCACACTTCCCACCCAAGGTTTAGGAACTTCCCTCATAAGTACTACCGATTTCGTTCTTCGACTCCTTGAGATCACCTTGGATCGCCAAGGGATACTGCCGCTAGGTCCTTGAATGGCTGCAAGGGTCGACAGCGTTGGGATCCTCCCAAAGGTCCTGTAAAATCCCAACCATTTAAAGCAAAAGTAAGCCTCTCAATGGGCGCCGTAATACCCTAACTTTGCATGCGTAAATCCAAAGCTATTATATATTGTAAAGGAAAATAACTCTGTAATGGCCGAAACTGGGCACAGCAACCAAAGACAAAAAGGCCAACAAAATGTAGTTAATCGCAGGTATACAATGAGGTTATATTGACAAACTGTACATACGCATAGCTGAAGTACTTGCTGATTATCATCGTTGTTCCATTGTTGTGAAACTTGAAACTATCAATATTAAATATAGAGAAACTAGCGCATATATGTAGCTATATCTTAGATCCATTCAAAGCACACAAGAGATTCTACGTTGTGTTTGTGTTATGACTTTCCACGCTTTGAAGAATTGCCGAATTCAATCATGCCACACACGCGTTTTACTAACATATAACTATCACATAGAGGACTCTTCGTATATCTTATCCTATGTAGCAGTTCGAGGACGTTGTACAGGGTATGCAACTCAAGATATTAAGCAAATGAAAAAGGTTTTGTTCGGTTTTCAATCAACTCGTTGTGTAAGTTTATGCTTCGGCCCCCCTTCTGGGGGCTCAGCATCCAATATAAACGTGTGAATTAGACAATATAGCTTCTAACTGAATAATAGTGCAGCATACTCGATACTTATACTATATACTACTGATATATTCCTTCGTAACCAAGTCGTTATATTGTTGCCTAACTATGTTCAAATGTTGCATAAGTGTTAATCCACTAAAAAAAGCTGGTATGGGGTCAAACAAACAACAAACAATGCTACTAAAGCAGCTAACCAAAGCGTTTTGTGCACAGTATTCACAATATATATTGCAAGTAACTAACCTTAAATGTTTAATTCTACAACTTACTATGTATTTGCTAACTAAGCTAACTAAACTAACTAAGATAACCGCACACACATACTATCTCTCTCAAAAAGTTCGTATTCGAATGAAGGAAAACCTATATAGTTTAGCGCGAGCATATAGTCATATAATATATATATTAAATATGAAAAGCAGGGCATATATATTAGCATAATACTCGAGAAAGTAACTAAATGTATTATAGTCTCTAACGATTATCACATTTCTACTCAGACCTTGAAACTACATACATATTGTGTACTCATGTCATGCCATGCCATGTTTATAGGGTGAGAACCGGGAGAAACCAGGAGAAAAGGAACACAAAACAAACATACAACTTATAAGTATTATATATACTATTTATAAAGACGACGAACGATATACTAAATATGCCAAATACACACTACATATATCTCTATACACGAAACTAAAGTATGATTAACCCACACAACACACATGTGTTTATTTCCTAGAGATATTTATTGCTAACTAAGCGCTGATACCCCCGATTGAGGGAAAACCAAACGAAATTGCGTTGAGTTTAATATACTCGCCCATCATTATATATGAAATTTGAAACACTCTGCGAATGCAAAATACAATATGTAACTGAAGTTGTTGGTGAATAAACAAGCTACAAAAACATTTCCACGCCGTTTTCAATTCGTGCTTAAAACTTTATTTAAACTTTGTTGGGTTTATACATCATCAGTATATACATCGCATTCAAGGGGGGGATGCACTTTCATCATAATCATAATGGTAAGCAAAAGACGCTTGAAAAATTCGAAATAAATTGTCTTATATATGTATATGAAATTTGCTATCCGTATCTGTCGAGGTATTTACATTTTTTGGGTAAGATAGTAAAATTTAAGGTCAACTTTTAGAAAGCCAAATTAAGGGGGGTTGTTGCAGAAAAGGTCAAGAACTCTTTGAACTTAAAAACTAATTCATGTGTGACTAAATTAGCAGCGGTGGCCTACGAAGCTACATTGAACTCGTCTAGCTGAGCCGATGTATCGTTCTTCTCCTTGGCAAACAGGATTATCTGATTGAGGCTTTCGCCAAGCTCCTCCATTACCTCGCGCTCGGTGTCCTCAAAGGGCGTGCCCTGCTTCTCGTGCATCACAACGCGCGATATCATGCACATGATGGTCGCCTCAATCACATCGTCCGTCAGATACATTTTGGAGCGGTTCCTCAGCGTGTGCTTATCGCTCGCTTCTGTAAGCCCCCTTCGTGAGGTCTTGTCCCCCAACAGGCCGTCAAATGAGTCCATGTCCACGTCCGGACGGTCTTCCATGTTTCGACAGCCTGCAAAACGAAAGAGTTTCAATTAGTTTTCGTTACATTTTATAGAAAATCAAGCAATTCCTCTACTTACCCACGCATTTGCATATGCTGGTGCAGGGAATCTTGGCCTCATAGCATTCGCAGTAATTCTTGAGGCATCCGGATCTTTTGCAATTGCATCCCTTGTTATGCAGCCGCATGTCACCCGAATTGGGAGCCGTAATTTTGGGCCTAATAAATAGGGAAATGTTAGTAAATGTATTGCTTAATCGATCAACTTGAATCACTCACTTGAAGGCGCTTGGGTTGCGATCTAGGCAGCTGCGAATGGCTCGCTCTCGCTCCACCTCGTAGTCCAGATTGTTGTAGCAATCCTTGCAGGTGCAGTCCTGGCAGAACTCGCCGTTCGCAAAGCAGTCGCAGTACAGCTTGAGGCACTGCGATTTACTGCAGTTACAATGCTTGCGGCGCGACGTCATGCCGGCTAGTGCATCAGCGGCCGCGCCAGCTCCTGCCCCAGTCGACGGTGCTTTCAGTATCTCGAAGAGCGGCTTGCCGGCAGCCGCGGCTTTCGTGACTTGAGGCGGCTGCGTGGGCAGCGTTGGCAGCGAGTTCCCCTTGGCCTGCCCCCCCGCCGATTGCTGCTGCTGGCGGATCCTCAGCTTGGCCTGCGCCTGCAGTTGCAAGTGCTTCGCCTGCTGCTGGGGAGTCATCTGCTTGAACCTCGCCTGCTGCGAGGCAATGGACAGCGGCCGCCGCAACTTGTTGTCCACATAGCCAGTGTATCCCCGCCGCATAGAGCTGGTCGACGACTGGGGAACGCCCGAATTGCAGATCATGTACTTGACTCCATTGGCTCCCGTCGTCTTCATAAAGTTGTAGATCTTCTTGGCCGCATTGGAATTGCTGGAGTTGCTGCCACCAGCCGCCAGGCGTTGCTGCTGGGAGCCCTGTTGCATGGTGATCACAAAGCGCGGTTTCTTCGCCTCCGGACCTGCGTCGCTGCTGTCGCTAGCATCGCCGCTACTGGCGGTCAGATGCTTAAGCTGCAGGTTGAGATCGGTTAGCCGGTGCTTGCGTGGCGACTCCTCCTGTCCACCAGGCGCGGTGCTGCTGCTGCTGGCCCCGCTGGCCGACTTTGTGGCGTTGGTGCTGGCGCCCAGCGCACGCTGCAAAAGGTTGAGAATGAATTATGAATCGGCGAAACAGGAAGAGAGACTTGTACAAACCTTAGAGACCAACGTCTGAATGGAGGGCAAGGGGACAATGCTGCCCATTGAACGCATTATAATCTTGTTAGAGTTGCTGCTCACGGCGTTGTTTGCCTTTTGAGCTGATGCTGCAGAGGCTGCTGCTGAGGTGGAGGGTGAGGTGGCCGTAAAAACTCCAGCCTGAGACCGTACCACTGTTATCTTCTGGCCTGGCATGGCCTTCGGCACAGGCACGCCTGCGGTCGCCGCGGATGCACTGGTCCCAGCTGCACTCGTTGTGGTTGCACTCGTTCCGGCTGCAGTTGTCCCGGCTGCACCCTTGTTGCTGCTCCATACGCGCACATATTGCACTCCTTCCTTGCCGGGCAGCTGAACTGCGTGCAGTGCGCTCGTGGGCAAGCTGCCGCCGCCCTGCCCGCCGGCCGTGTTGGTTATGCTGCTGGTAGCACCCGGCTTTGGTGATAGCTTAATGATGTTCTTGCTGGACACCAGGATCTGCTTTCCGCCACTCTGTACCAACATCTTGCCGGGTGTCCCAGCAGAGCTGTTTGCTGTGGCAGCAGCTTGCTTCACCGGAGTCGCAGCAGGAGCTGCTGTCTTGAGAACCACCTGGCCGACGGGTTTGCCTAGCACCACGTTGCCTTTGGTGGGGGAGATGGCACCGGGCGTGGCAGCAGCAGAGGTTCCTGCGGTGATTGCGGCTCCACTGGCTGGTGGTTTGGCATTCAGGAGAACCGACGAAGTCGTCTGATTGATTTTGATGATCTTGCCGTCGGCTGTGCGCACCACATGGATTTTGGTGGCCTGTGGAGCAGCCGCCGCCGCATTGGATGTAGCTGTCTTGCCTCCAACTCCACCAGAGGCCAGCGGTGTAATGCCCTTGATGGTGATGGGAACGGAGCCATGGGCACCTGCCTTGACAGGGACCGCAGCCTTGACCAAGCCAGGACTCGCTATAGTCACGCTTTTGGAGATCACCGCCTTCTGGATGTTTGGCGAGGCAACGAGGCGGCGTATTCCTCCAGTCGGGGGCGCAGCCACAGTGGTGCTCTTCGCTGCAGTGGGTGCTCCGGGCGTAGCCTTCTGGACGTAGAGTATCCGGCCATCGGGCGTCTTGATCTGTGTCAGGTTGTTCAGCGTCTTGGTCACTCCGCTCGGCGTGGCTGCGGTAACGATCTTGACGTTGCTGGTAATGCCGCTGCTGCTATTGCTGCTGCTGGTGATTGGTTTCAGTTTGTTCAGGATCTTTACGTCCGTTATTTGGGGCTTGACTGAAGTGGTCTGTGCGCCCAGGCTTCCTAGTCCCGTCCCCGAGGTCACCAACTTGATGGCATGCGTCTTGAGGACGGGGGTGGCCAGCCGCTTGTTCTCCAGTATGTGAACGGTGGATTTCTTGAATTGCGGCGTGTGCAGCGAGTCACTAGCCATGTCGTGGCCGGAGGCATCCTCGTCCTCCGAGTCCAAGGCATCGATATCCATGTGCTGCGGGCTCTTATCCTCCGCTGGCTCCAGCAAGTCCTCAAAACTTAGTTCGGGCAATGGGGTGTTGTCCTCTAGGGAATCTGTGGGCGACAAAAGAATTATTATTTTCACATCGCACAATGATGCACTTTGGCTGGTTTGGCAATACCCGCAGAGTAGTCAAGGCGGTAAATACTCATATTTACGGATTTTCAAAATTATAATTTCAAAATGTTCTTTATCATCAGCTGCGGTTGCAACGTTTCTTTCCAACACCAAAAATCGGTATGTTCAAGGTTGCAAATATCGATTTACGATATCGATAAGCCACGTGGAAGAAGTACACTCGATGCCACGTGCGATAAGTCTACCAACGAAGGCGCCATATTTGAATTGAATCTTATCGCTGGACCTATTCAGATTTTGCCATATTCCAAGCTAGTTTTCTTTCTAATTATTCTAAACTGGAAAATGTATGTAATATTAACTTCTCGTTCCGTTTCGGGTGTTTGTTTTTATTTTTTTACTCGACTGGGACGACTGCGGTTGAAGCGCCAACAAACTTATACAATATGCATAAAAATCGCTTAAGAATATGATTCTATTTAATGACTGACAGCGCGTTCCGATGCGAGGCTCTACTTCTTGGCAGCCACCTTCTTCTCGCGCGCCTTCTTGCCCTCCGTCAGCTCGGAGCGCTGCGCCTCAGTCAGGGCGGCCATGGTCTTGGTGACGACGCCGGTGCCCAGGGTTAGGTTGCCGTCGCGCAGCGTAAAGCGCTGTCCCTGCTCCAGCACCATTGGCCGGATGAGGCGCAGGATCAGCTTGGTGTCTTCGCCGGGCATGACCATCTCCTTGTCGGGAATCTGCACCTGGACGGCGCAGTCCCAGGTGCGCGAGAACATCTGCAGCTGGATGAAGGACATGAAGGGCTTAGTGCGGCCGCCCTCCTCCTTGGACAGGATGTACACCTGTGCCTCCAATTGATCCAGAGCCTTCACGCTGCCCGGCTTGCACATGACCATGCCGCGCTTGATGTCATCGCGCTTAACACCGCGCACCAGAGCACCCAGCTGATCGCCGGCCTGCGCCTCCTCCAGGATCTGATGGAACATCTCCACGCCCGTTACCGTCGACTTGAGCACCTTGTTGTAGCCAACGAACTCGCATTCCATGCCCTTCTTTACCACGCCGCGCTCCAGGCGCCCGGTAACCACAGTGCCGCGTCCGGGAATCGAGTACACATTCTCCACGGGCAGCAGGAAGGGTTTGTCCAGCTCGCGCACCGGCGTGGGAATAAAGCTGTCGACCTCCTGCAGCAGCTTCAGGATCGCATCCTTGCCGATCTCGGGGCTCTTGTCCTCCAGGGCGCACAGCGCCGAGCCCTTCACCACCGGGATCTTGTCGCCGTCGTAACCCATCTCGGTGAGCAGCTCGCGGATCTCCATCTCCACCAGATCGACCATCTCCTGGTCGGCGGCGTCCACTTTGTTGATAAACACCACGATGTGATCGATGCCGATCTGCTTGGCCAGCAGCATGTGTTCTCGGGTCTGTGGCATGGCGCCGTCGGTGGCGGCCACCACCAAGATGGCGCCGTCCATCTGGGCGGTGCCGGTGATCATGTTCTTGATATAATCCGCATGACCAGGGCAGTCGGTGTGTCCGTAGTGGCGCGTCTCCGTCTGGTATTCGACGTGGGCCACATTGATGGTGATGCCGCGCGCCTTCTCCTCGGGCGCATTGTCAATCTCGTTGTACTTCTTACTCTCGGCCAGCTGCTTGTCAGCCAGCACCTTGGTGATGGCCGCCGTGAGTGTGGTCTTTCCGTGATCCACATGGCCGATGGTGCCCACATTGCAGTGGGGCTTGGTGCGTTCGAACACCTTCTTCTCGTTGGCGTACTCGCGCAGATACTGCTGCATGTTGCCGGTGGCGGCGGGGGCAGTGAGGAGTCCCTGGCCCTGCCAGTCTTTGCGGACAGCGGAAGCGGCTGAGGCGCCAGCCAGCCGCAACATCCTTGCGGAGCTCATGGCCCGCCGGCTGCAGCGCAGCGCCAGAGCCATTGGGGCGGCGGACCGGCAGACGGCAGCGGCAAATGCATGTGACATGGTTCTGGGCTTCCGTTCGCTCTTCTGTGGCGCTTGTAACTAAAGATTTGAGTTCAGAGGAGGGGGTTTGGTGCGTGGGACTCCTTCGACACTCACAAGTTTCAAATCGGCTGTCCTGGCAGGGGGCGAAATGCTTTTCCAGAAGAACTTTGGAAAATCTTGGCCCGAAATTGCGTAAACCGAAATGTGCTGAGGTGCAGAGCTGCCAACCCGACGGGAGTTATCGATAGGCGATGGTCAGTTCACCCCGATTATCCTAATTAACTAGGTGATTAGCTTATATATTTCCTATATTAAGTATTTAGGGTATAAATTAACGTAAAACTAACTGGTTTTTGCTTAACTGAACCTATTATTTTATAACTGCTCTACTTTTTTGGCACTTTAATTTAAGTTGGCAGCCCTTGTTGACGTTATGCAGGGAAATTATTTTGTGCGCGTTTTTTCAGCCAGTTAAACACAGGCCTCCACAAAACGAACACACTTACCAAGGTCGATAAGCACTTGCTATTTTTTTAATTGGCTTTTTTCGAAATCCTTACATGCACTTTTTTGCACTATTTCAGTGCAATTAAAACCTGCCCCCAAGACTGTACCCCACCAAAAACACCAATACAAGTAAGCCATGGCGTACGTGTGCGTCAAACAGTCTGGCAAGGCTGAACTGGGAAATTTGATTGGGATGTTCCCACAACGTTAAAAGCACTTTTCGATTCGTCAGCAGAGCCCAAACAGTTTACAAATAAGCGAAAAGCAGCGATCGTTGGAATCAAAATACATAACAGAGACACTTATCTACGTCAAGGTCATTAATCTGAGTGGTACTAGGGGGAGGGTGGGGCCTCTGGTCCGCGGGAATAATTTGCGCGCCAGCGGCCGGGGACGTGGGACCAACTG
The DNA here is from genome assembly GCA_018151655.1 of Drosophila bocqueti. Classification (NCBI taxonomy): domain Eukaryota; kingdom Metazoa; phylum Arthropoda; class Insecta; order Diptera; family Drosophilidae; genus Drosophila; species Drosophila bocqueti. Next base: position 3,051,384 of record JAECXF010000057.1, read on the forward strand.
CCAGGCCAAGTACACGCTGTACCCGCTGGGTTGAAAATTCAATTTGAAATACGAAAGTCCAAGTGCATCCTCACCTAAATTGCCGCCACTGGTGTCCATGGCCAGTTGCTTTGTCCGCCTCCTGTGCCTTTGGTTATAGTTCCTTGCTCCTTTCTGGCGCTTTTAGTGCACACAGTGCGCGGTTACTGCATGCAAAACAAAAAGAAAATCTGTACCGTCGTGTGCGCTGCGAAATGCGTTCAACTCATCGGCGGCGTCGCGGCCACAATCGCAATCTTGTTAGTCGCTGCAGTTGTCTGTGCGTCGCGGTATCACTATCACTCGCACTTTCACGGGGCGCCTTATCAGCGCTTATTTACAACCGGGTTCAACAGCAAATTCAAAATTCAATTTAAATTTCCGTCGGAACTCTATTCACTCTGTTGATGAGACATAAAATTTATCTAGGGCGGAGAGGCTCTCGATAGAAAATATACTAAATATACCACAACATATCGATATTTTAATCGCTATATTTTCGTTCAAACGCGGTTGCCCTGGTTCATGGGACTTTCCAGTGAATTTTCAGCCGAGAAAACGTTTTGATTTTGCTCTCCAGGGCTGCGCACACAGTTTAAAGGTTTTTGAAATACGGTAAATGGCAGCAGACGCGATAATTATCGCGGAAAATTATAATTTTCCATGATTTTCTTTCGCAGTCTGGCAGCTCTAATGTAAGCATTTATTGGCAATTTAAGTGTGGTCAGCTCTAAGGGAGATCTTTATCCTTATTCTGCCATATTATTGGAGTTACGCAGGCACATTGCATTTTTCGCGCTTTCTTTCTTATTGGGAAGAAAATAAATAAAAACAAATATAATTTTTGTGGTATTGATAATTTATTTAATATTATAAACCAATTGTTACGCCTTGAACATGCTTTCTTCTGCGCAAAGTGACAATTATACAATTAAATCTTTACATGTAACATAAAACTGAAAACAACGCTAAATCGAATTTAAATATTCAAATAAAACAACATTACATAAACTCCGACGACGGACGGAGACGGACTCGACGGGTACGAAGCGTGTAAGCCCTAGGAGTTTTATTGTTCTCATCATGGGCAATCGCTGTCATGTCCTGATCCAAGGATCTACGCTCAGTAGACGTCTCCATGGACATATCTTCTTCGCAGTCCTCCAACTTGTCTGCGCCCACCTTCTCCTCGGTGCTGATGTTGCCCTCCTCGATGGTAAACTGGAAACGGCGAACGCTCTTCTTGGCACTGAAGATGACGCCGCGGTTCTGGCGCTTTATGGTGCCCGGTGTCTTCAGAATGGAGGGGAGAAATTTCGGCGGTGGCGTTCTGTCGACGGCATTCTGCTCCGCAGCTGCAATCAGGGCTGTTTTCAACAGCGCATTGGGTGCAATGGAGGACCGTCCTTCGCCAGTGGACATGCGGAGAACTGTTCGGGCCGGCGAGAAGGATCTGCGGTCTCGCACCACGATGAGGCGCTGCGAGTTGCGACGCGAGGGTGTCGGTGGGATTCCATCCTCCTTTGGCTCCTCCTCCAGCTTGCATTTCTTCATGTTGGCATGGGCTTTGCGGAGGAACTGCTGCAAATGGCTGCTGGGCTTGGCCTTTGCTTTCATATTCACCTTGCGACTAAGCTTTGCCTTTGGCTTGTCCTTGGCGTGCTCCGGCTTCTTAGCTTCCTCCGCCACTGCATCCGGGTCCAGCCACTCATTCGCCTTCCAACGCTCAAGGCTCGCAAAGCGCTTGTCCACGTTGTCGCTTTGCAGCCGCAACATGTCCCACCAGCCCTCCAGATCCTCGGGCTGCACTGGCTTTGTGGCTTCGCTGCCATCGTTTGGCAGTTGGTTTTTGCATTTAACTCCAGCCTCGCAGCGATCAATCAGGCCCTTGAACTGCATCATCTTCTTTGTGGTGAGCAGGCGCGTCTGTCCGACAGTCACGTTGATCATGTCACCGCCGCCCGTCTCCTGCAGCCGCTCCTCGTTCGCCTTGCTGTACGCCTCCCACTCGCTGCAGAGTGCTTCAAGGCGCGCGATCTCATCTGCCAGCTGCAGCCGGAAGTACATAACGGATTCGATGGACCGACGTACCTCCGCCGGCGTCTCCCCGTCTTGCAAGTAAAAGCTATTCCGCTTCTCCCGCTCACTACGCGAGTTCACCTTTCCGCGCGAAACACTCACAAAGGGACTGAGATAGTTGGACTTGCCCTCGGAGTCGCGGCGGGGCGGAGTCTTCTCCGATGCCTGCACAATCGTGGCATCACCGTCCGTCTCTTGAAGTGGAAGGGAATGTGGCTGCGCTTGCTCCGCTGCCTGTACGAGCGTGGTTTCACCGGCATTTTCTTGAACTGGAAGGGAATATGATTTGAATTTTTAATGGAGAACAAATAGTTATCAACTCACGTGTTGTCTGCAGTGGTTCCAAGGCCAACGACTCGTCCGCATCTGCATTGGCCACCGAGTAGCGCGTAAAGGTGAACTTTTTCTTGGAACTCGAAGCTGATTTTTTAGAGCTACTAGCAGCAGGCAACAGCTGCCGCTTAACCACTTCCCCTACTTTTTTGCCCGATGCCACCGGACTCACCGCGGTGACGTCGCCAAAGGCCTCTTGAAGGCTACCGCTGTTCCTGTATTGCGTGGATGTGGACTGGGCCAGGAAAGGATTTTCAGCCTGCTCCTCCTCCATCGGCGTATGCGGAATCACGTCAGTCGCCGCCTGAACTAGTTCTGTCTTAAGTTGTGGCAGCTTTCGGGCTTTCTCCTCCAGTCTTGTGTAGTTGCTCTTTGCCTTGGTGGCCTTCATCCGAACGGACTGATGGGAGGCCTTGTTGGCTGTACCTGCCGCTTTGTTGGCTAGACCTGCACCTGTCGCTTTGAATTTGCCAGCAGCCCCGCCCCGAATGGGCTGTGGCTTCACTATATTTGCCCGAACTCCGGCTTGTGCTCTGTTCACGGCGGGCTTCTCGAAAGGCTGAGTCATGACATTGGTAAGTTTCGGACGCGGTTGGGCTGCAGCGGTTAGCTGCACTTGGGTCCTATGGCCGCTGGTTGGTGGAGGCATTTTGGTCGTAGTAGCCGGCGTAACAGGGACTCTTGGGCGGAGACTAGTGGCTTGCACTCGTGGTTGGCTAGGTGCTGGGACCACGGGTTTGGTTATTGCTCCCTGAGGCTGCACAGTTGTCTTTGACCTGGCCAAAATCATTGACTTTCTCGCCGGCATGACTGAAGGCACCACCCTTTTGGGGTGCTCCTTCATAGGAGCCGCTGCAACTGCTTGCCTTGATGAAGGGGCAGCAGGAGCCGTCTTCTTTGTTGGCACTGGTTTTACTACCCCCGCTGCAGGCTTGCTTTGCACTCTGGCTTGTTTAGTGGGCTGGATTCTAGGCTTGCTTGTCTGAGGCGCTGCGGCGCTTTGATTCCGTTCCACTAGCTTGGTCTTAGGATTGACAAGGACGTAGAGCGACTGCCGCTTCTTGGGTGGTTTGAAAACAGGCACACTCTCATCTTGCCCCTGGGACGGAGGCTGCCCGATGACGGGTGCTCGGAATACTGCTGATGTGGGCACCGTAGCAGCAGCTGCCTTGATGGCAGTGCGGGCCGAAGGCTTAACGGGCTGACCACGCCGCAACTGTTCTTGCGCTTTGAGTTCCTCCTTCCTGGTGGCATTCCACTTTTGGAAGCGCTCCAGAAACTGCTGGTGGCGAAGTGTTTTGCTATATTTCTTATTCGGCGGCAAGTCCTGTGCTGGATTCTGCGGCGGTTCACTTGGCGGCGCGTCGTTCTCTTTGGGAGCCACTGTGGTCGGCGACTGTGGCTCCGGCTTTGCATGCTGTTGCGGCTTGGCTTTGACCGGAGTGGGACTTACACTAATTATACGATTGTTTTGAAAGCATTCTTCTCTGTTTTTGGCGCGTCGTTCCTGCTGTCGCTCCCTATTGGTCTGCATGTGATTGCGCGGACTCAGCACTAACAACTGCTCTTTGTATAGTTCCTTGTGGCGCTGCATGGCGTCGATGGGGTGTAGCAGAATCCGTATGTGGCAATTTGATAATATATAAAATCTGACGAGGAAAGTGCCGTTTTTAGGCGTCGCTAACTGGATTTGAAAAATGGCGAAGCGTCAGACGCGATACCCCAGTGTGACCAGGATCAACATATACAAAAAACACTAATGTGGAAATGCCGGTATGCCACCAACTAGGACGTTTTCCGTTATTCGGTGTTTCTGACCAGTCCAAACACGGTCACGCTGCTATGAAAATAAAAGTGAATTACATTTTAGCGTAGTATAATGGTATTTCGCCCGTCCCCCGCATTTAATCAGTGTCACATAAGCTTTTAACACCCCAACTCGACGTATAATGAAAACAGCGGCCGGCTCCAAGCGATAAATATCCGTAAAACTCCGCCGCAACTTGTACTAATAAATACAAGCGGATCGTGAATAAGCCGCGCGTGTGTGAGTGTGTGTGTTTATTGGGGTTACAAAAAATAAAACAAACAACAACGTCACCGCAGCAGCATTGCCAACAGCGAGCACCCACGCCCTAGTTTGTGTCAAATATCTATATTGCTAAGCCTGGGTTTTAGAATTTATGTGAAATACACCGATTCTGGGCCCAACAAGTTAGCGCCAGCCAGGGCTTAATTGCCTTTGCGGTACCTGCTTTTCCCTGAATTTCCAAATCGCATGCTGCTGGCAACGCTGCCACGCTCACACACACCCGCACACGCGAAGACGGAGCGAGAGCCAGAGCGAGAGAGCGCTGTGTTGTCGCCGCCTGTCATTCTGTGTTGCTGCTCTGCCTGGGCATGTCGGTGTATTTTTAATCGCTTTTCGCCCAAGAATATTATTAACCAGAAAATCGCGCCGCCGTCGAACATCCATGAGTTATTGTTTATATAATGCGCGCAAACTAATAACGGAATCGTTTCGTTTTCATTTCCACAGCACTTGTAGTGTGAGGAGAGAGCCAGGCGAGAAATACAACCTGCCCATGTATGCTGTGCGTGAGTGTGTGTGTGTGGTGCATCAAGGCTGATAAAGCAAGCAGAATAGCAAGTAGCCAGTAGCAAATAGCAAATCTCAAATAGCCATACACTAAACGTTAACTAAAGCTAAACTGAAAGTGACTTCGACAGCGTTTGCAATTACGCACAAGCAAGCAACGCGCAGCAATGGAAGCGATTGCCAAACACGACTTCTCCGCGACTGCCGAGGACGAGCTGAGTTTTCGCAAAACTCAGATCCTAAAGGTGAGTTCTCCCTCCCATTCGTCATTATCACCAGATTTATGCATAGTGTTCGTGGGGGGGAGCGCGGGCAGGGGGATTGCATGCATAATCTCTGCCGCAGCACTGCTGCACTGCTCCAGGTCGTTGCCTTAACCCACATCCTAAGCCCCCAGACGTACGGATTTTGTTACCTTAAACCCGACAAAGATATAAGCTGGGAAAGCGGTTCAAAGGTGCATCCGCCAGAGCCAACACCAAAGGATTACCACCGGTCTCAGTGACTCACCGGGTAGCAAATGCTCTCACAAAAAAAAAAAAAAAAAACCCCAAATGAATATTCACAGATAAATACAGTTTATGATGGGGATTCACGTAGCACTGGAAATGTGTTTGTTGAAGTCTTTAGTGTAGTTTTTTTTTAAATTATTTATTTATGTGTTTTTAAGTTGATTTTCTAAACTAAAACCTTGAAAGCTATGAAAAATATTATTAATTTATAGTGGGACACTTTTATTTAATTCCATAGTTTATAGCAAAAGTTTTATAACATAAAGTTGTTTTTAGGGGCAACTAGTTTTATTCAAAATGTCATATAATTTCTTCTCTAAACGTCTCTAATTTAATTTGCAGCTTATATTTAATTTAAGTTATAGACACGTTTATATAGGCAGCTTGCTCATGCATATAGAACATCCGACCTGAGCTCCTGGCTAGCCGCGAAGATTCAGTTTCTTGCAGAAGGCTGCTGCTGCCCCGGCTGCGATTCGATCTGTTTTTCGCCTTTCCGTTGCGTCCCTTCCAGGTGCTAGTCCCCAGTCCTATCTCCTGGGCCAGGCCCTTTGTTTTGGCTGGCGAATTTTCCGGTTTCTTGTTGCCAGGGCGCGCTGTAAGCTGATTTTCGTTGCAGCAACTGTTGTTGGGAGCAGTTGCATGGCGATGGTGTGGTAATGGTGTTGCTGTGGCTTTGGTTGTTGGTGTGTCTACCTTGTCGTAGGTTAGTCACAGCAGGAGGAACCCAGGCACAGTCCCCAAGTCACTGGCACAGGCAGGTTTTTTTGCCTTTTGCATTTTTTCAGTGTGCCTGTATGCCTGGGCCTGTGCTGTGATTGATGGTGTCAATGACTCGCCAAAGAAGCTTCCTTTATCGGTGCCCGAAGGTCAAGTGTGTGCGTTGCTCTCGTCCCATTAGATAGTCCATGTCCACGGCTAGCTGCGGAAGAGAGTGTGGCTCTTGGGCTGCATAGCTCTTTAGCTCCCTGCTCCGGCTTATCATTGAGTAAACAACTGATAACACCCAGCTGTAACCAATTACCATTTGGTGCGAGCAAGGAGAAGCATTCCAATGGATAATCGACTGAGATACCCACAGTTCGAACTTGGAGCGCATTTGCTTGCCCTTGGTGCTTACTCACTCGATATTTAGAAGGTCTTATCTGAAAAGATTCCCAAACTCACACACAAAAGATAGAGGGAAACACACATGCGAGCCCCCCCTTGTGAATCATCAACAAACACTTCATTTCATTCCAGAAACTGGTTTCTTGAACGGCCAATTTCTTGGATATTTCGTGTTTAGTTTTCTGAGAACAACCATCTTCGGCTTAGTGCCACCGCCACCTCGAGTTCTAACGGATTCGTCGTCGTGACACAGAAAAGCCACGTTTTATTATAACAAAAGCGCGAAATCGAAATGGATATGGAAATGGGATTCTAAGTTCAACTTTCGCTTGCCGCGAAAACAATGAAAAGTGAACGAAGCGACGTTCGTGTCGATTTGACACTTTCCAGCGCATAGAACCCGCGCGGAGGCACAATAGTCATTTTCTCTGGTAATTACATAAACCAGCGACTGCCAACGAATTGATAATAACAACAATCACGGCCACTACGTGCCAGCTCTCGGAGAGCGTCGGCTAAAAAATATTTATGCATTTTCCAACTGCCCAGGCCCAGGCCCAGGCACAAATTCCTCCGTTCCCGTTTCTCTACACCGACAAAAAGGGTTCTAAACAATGATTAATATGTGGTTAATTCGTTGGAAGAAAATGTGATTCAAAACATTATCTTTGTTTTGCTGAGTATCGAATTTAACTCTCAAAAGATTTCCCTTTTAGCTTTACTCATGGTAAAAAATACCTAAACAATTGGCAATTAGAAATCCAAATAGCATCAACTTTAAATGATATTTTATTGTTTTCCATCAAACTCCAAGATAACATAAATACTATTTTCTTTGCGTGTAAAAGAATCGCGAGAAAATTGACTGTAATACGCGACGAAACCGTGGAAATGAATTTCTCAGCGGCGGCTGGCTGTATTCAATGAATGAAACAAGCTAAAAATAAAATAAATATACGATGAACAATGTCTGGGTGACAGATGCGGGCGGTATCGGCTATGGGGGATGGATTAGAACTATAGAGAGCTATGCCAATTAGCCCGACCAGATCCAGCAGAGCCACATTGCCACTGCCATTACCCACTGCCAACAACGATAAAAAACAATAATTGAGTTTTACATAAGCTGGAGAATTGACTTGACAAACCCTCCCCCGACGTCACCCGAAATTCTCCCACAACACTGAGACGTGCGAAAATTAACCGAAAAAAAACCGGAAAATTATTGTATCGACTTTGGGGTTATCTATTAATTTATAGATTGAAACTGTGTGGAATTAACTATTTACAGAACCTGGAGTTTTTAGTTTTATTAAGACTAGAAATCTATGAGGCATTCCATGGGATAATTATATACAAAACAAAGAATAAACTCACGAAACGAGGGATTTAACCAATAAACCCGTTAACCACTATGATTACACAGTATCACAGGGGGGTATAACAGGCGCCTTTTATGACTCATTTGAATGCCATTCCATTATTCCGACTCCCATGAACGTTATTGGGACACAGCGCAAAACCAGCCAAATAACTCAAGTACTCAAGGAAAAATCTGTTTACCAGAGAGAGAGAGAGAGAGTGTATGTGTAACAACGTTAACTACGTTATTTACTTACGGCTTCTTTTATATTTAACAAAACAGAAACTGACTCATGCCAGTGCGTGGGCGGAATCCTGACCTTTTACCCAACGTACATGTACATATTTCCGACATATATTAGTGGGAGGATTTCCGTGAACAAGGAAAACAAACATTAAGGCTGCTGGATGCTGGCGGGCAGATTGCAGCTCAGGTTCAGGTGCGCGTGGAGGTCGATGTCAACCAAGGTCTCCGCAATTCATTCATGAAAAAGCTACTCCAAGCTAATTCGTTTATGGGAATTTCCCTTGGTAGTGGCCTTTACAAAACAAAATATCTGAGAAAAAATCAAAGAGAGATTCATACATACACTAGTACTAGTACCCATTTTGACTCTTGGCAATTGAAATTGAAAGAAATCATAAAAGGCGCCGCTGCTGGGAGGCAGCTGGCGATTACGTAGGCTACTTGTTGTGTCATTTTTGGTCCAAAAGTTTGGCAAAAAAGAGGCTCCATTAGAGACACGAGCATAGTGAAATTGGACCAGCCGCCGTTTCACTTAACATTCTTATCACATGTCAGGCATAATGCTTGTTTATTTTTAGTCTCCGCCAAGCAACAGATATGAAAATAGCGAAAATAGAGGGGATAGATAACAGAGATATACTTCCCAGGCTGTATAAGCCTATCTTCAGTCCGTGCGCCGTTGATTGCGGACTGACACAGTTTTCGGCTGGCAATCAGCAGACAATTGAAAATTATTTATCGAAATCTCTGGAGAATCGCGGCCAGTCGTCGTCAATGAACAACAAAGCGGAAGAATGCCGCGCTTGAGACGAGTCCCCCTTTGTCTGGCCGCTCAAAGGGGTGTGGCCTCAGTGGCAGCAGCTTCTAAGAAAAGAATCGAGGGTCGGATTAAGTATTCAATATATGGATTGCAATTGATTTGAAGCAGGAAATAAATTCCAGACATTATTAAAGATATACATCATATATGTTTGTACTTTATGTAACTATGGAGCATCAATGATGTCTCTGATGATATTTTAATTTTATAACAATAAATAAATATTTTCTAGGAAAGTTTATAAATATTTTAGATAGCTAAATAAGACCCTTACCTTGCTTGACTTTAATTAATGTACTTTTAAAACCTCTTTTATTGCAGATATTAAATATGGAAGATGATTCAAATTGGTATCGTGCCGAGTTGGAAGGAAAAGAAGGCCTCATCCCCAGCAATTACATTGAAATGAAGAATCACGAGTGAGTAGTAATCATTATCCCCAAAACAGGATTCTTACTAATTCACACAATTAAATGTTCAGTTGGTATTATGGTCGCATCACACGCGCCGATGCCGAGAAGCTGCTGTCCAATAAACACGAAGGCGCCTTTTTGATACGCATCAGCGAATCCAGTCCCGGCGATTTCTCTTTATCAGTCAAGTAAGTTTATTCCTTCTCCATTTACTTCATCCATTCGCGCTGACCTTTGATTTCTCTTGTATCGCATGGCAGATGCCCCGATGGTGTTCAGCATTTCAAGGTTCTGCGCGACGCCCAAGTCAAATTCTTCCTCTGGGTGGTCAAGTTCAACTCCCTCAACGAACTGGTCGAATATCACAGGACGGCGAGCGTGTCCCGGTCGCAGGATGTCAAATTGCGTGATATGATACCTGAAGAGGTGGGTTACGAGGCCGGGGTTCCGCCTTGCATGTGGCAGGCAGATTTATTTTAAAAACACACACACAACACATATTGAGGTCATGCTTTTGCCCGTCCGACGCCCACCACCAACCATCTGAACTATAAACAAAAACAGTGATGATGCCAACTAGGAATGAAAATGATTCTCACGCTCTCTCTCTCCCCCTTCCTGTTTCTATGTTGCAGATGCTCGTGCAGGCGCTGTACGATTTTGTGCCACAGGAATCCGGCGAATTGGACTTCAGACGCGGCGATGTCATCACCGTCACAGACCGCTCCGACGAGAACTGGTGGAACGGCGAGATTGGCAATAGGAAAGGAATCTTCCCAGCAACTTATGTGACGCCATATCATTCATAATAAGATAACATATAAGGATGAGGATGCACTCGTCGTCTCTCCCCCGACAAACACACAGCAACACACAGCAACTGCAATAACAGCAAGAAGAAGGAACTAAACACAAATTTTAAATATTTATATACAAGAGAAATCGAGAAAAGGACGAGCATAAATTCAGTAGACATCGTATATACAACACACACACACACAAGTCTAAGCCTATATAAGCCGAATAATGCATTTTTTTACGTTTTGACGTTTTTTGATAAAACACAAAAAGGAAATACAGTACGATAGAGAAGAGATAAAATCATATAACAAAATCGTTTCATAGCCACTTAGCAGCCACAACAGAGAGTGACAGAGAGCAACAACCGAAACTACTTGCACTTCACAAGTCTAAACTAAGTTATGGACATTTATTTGTGTGCCTATAGCTGCGGCCGAGAGCAGGAAGCATTTGATCTGGCTCTGACAGGGACAGAGGTTGGCTCATTTGACCGCAACTATAGGCCCATTCAAATAGGTCTGCATACGAGCTGGCACTATTATTATTATTATTGTAAACAAACGGATTTTTGATATAAATATATTATATATATATACGAGTATATGTAATTTAAGTTTCGATAACGAGAAGAATATTTGTCCTTTGTGCTTCGAAGCGAGTCTCGAGTGTGCTCTTTAGTTTATTCGATGTTCGAGAGGAGGGAGTAAACAACACTTATATTATTATGATTACGAATTACACAAACAAAAAAACCTATAATGCTTAACAACAAATTGATAGAGAAAGCGAAACAAATTCACTATGAAAAATAACAAGAAAGAAAAACGTTTGCCTAAATGTCTCAAAGCTGAAGACAATTAAAACAAAATTTATATTATTATATTACCACGTAAATTAAATTAATTTTTGCATCGCTGGTTACTATATACATACATACATGCAATACATACGCACGCATCTATAATTAAAAGATATGTATCGAACGATATTAGGCCTCGGCTGCACGTGCACTCGATTAATGTCATATGTTTAAACTTTGTCAGTCGCGTTCTCTGTTATTCTTTTATTTTATTTTAATTTTCTTTAATTTGTATCCTGTTCTCTCTCAACTCCGCCACCAACTCGATTATAGAGATGAGAAATAAATCCTTTGTGTGACATGTGTAAAAAGTTTCAAAACAGCTGCTCATATATATATGATATTGTGCTATAATTAATAAATTACTACTACTATTTATAAATTAAGGTTGAGTGCGGCCTTTTTTCACAGCCAGGAGGCGACAGTTGCACGTTCAAGAAGAGCCTTTTTCAGCCACATAACTAAATAATTTTATATGCATAAACAAATGTAATAATGAGAGTTGCCAATATATAAAGTAATTGAAACAGCAAAATGCGAAAAAAACGAAAACATTTTAAGCCTATTTTTTTATCTACATATATTATATATATATCGAATACCATTATACATTTTCCTAATATCCACCAAACTAAGAAACAAACACGACGACGATGAAGACGATGCTCATGGGAATATAGTAAACAAGAACACATCAAAAATAACTTTTGATAGGCCATAGTTTATAAACATAAGCCACAATATTCAATGGGCAGCTGGACGCGCGACTTTTGTACTTTTTGAGCATTTAGATCAGGCGTAAAGCGAAACACATTTCTCGGCCCAGAACCAGTAGAAGCCGCATATTTAAACATAATTTTCAAATCGTAACAATAAAGCAGGCAAATGACAAGGTTTAGATATTAAAGAAAAGCGAGAATACACACACAAATGAAACATTGCATACGGTATGTTAAGTTGAGGACGTAGTTTAAGCAACCAAACTGATTTATCTAATAAAACTATGATATATATTAATTTGAAATCAATTTCTTTTGGGCGAAAATGGAGTATTATCGATAGGTCGATTAGTATATTTTTCTGTCGGTCGTCAGGTCGTGAGTGACCAGTGCTGCCTGACTTTGCGGTCGTGAGCGACCAGCGTTGCCAGACTTATCGGTCGTCAGCTAGAAAATATCAAATAAAATATAGCTATTTCGATATGTCTTTAGAAAAATATCGATATATTGATATTTTGATATATTATCAACAACAAAGGTCACACTTGTCAAATGGAAATAAGAAAAAAGTAGACACAATTAAGTTAATTTGCTAAGTAAACATACAAGTGCAGACTCGGCGCGCGCAACCAACAGACTCACACGGCCGACCCCGGAAAAGTGTTCACCGACACAAAGAGTGCGGATCCGTAGTTTCGCCAGCTCAGCGTTCCACGTGTGGAAATCTCGCCAGGAAAGCCCCGAGGCACACACACACACTCTCGCAACTACCTATACAAGCGCGAAGCAAGGAACACGTATACAAATGCGCGCGAGGGAAAAGCGCTAGGTCAGAGGAAAGTGAAAAGTGAAAAGCGCGTGCAGCACTCAGGGATTTGCCAACGCAACCGCACGTAACCGAGCAAGATGCCGCTTCTCGCATACCGGGAGAAGCACATCCTCAGCGCCCAACAGCTGCGTAAGCTGAGCGAGCACAAATACTCGTGCTTCAGTACCAGCCTCCTCGATCCGCTCCTGCAGCCCTGGTGGAACTGGCTGGTGGCCCAAACGCCTCTCTGGCTGGCCCCCAATCTCATTACCATAGTGGGCCTCATCCTCAATGTGGTGACGACGTTAATATTAATTTGGTAAGCAGCCCCCCCACTGTCCTGAACCTAGAAAAATAAACCGCTCTTGCCGGCACTCTCTCTCTCTCTCTCGACCCGCAAAAATCGCAAGTTTTTCACAAGTTTTGTTGTTGGCTTTTCATTGCCATCAGCGCCAGCTTTTATTTGCGAGTATATTTCCATCAAAAAATGAGGGGATTAGTTGCTTTGTGCATCAGCTGTTGTCTTCAATAAATTTCCCATCACCTGTCACTCTCGGCTTTTCTCTATTTAGCGACATTCCCCGAACGTTCTTTTGATTTAGATTCATTTTGGTTTAATTTATTTGTAATTCTCATAGAATATTCCTTTAAATAAGAATATTTTAATGATTTAAGTACATTTCTGACCATGTTTGTGTCATTTTGTATGAAATAATTAATGTGATTTGCTAGTCTAAACTCTATATTCTCGTCGGAATCAGCCCACACCTTTAAAATGACCAAATCATTTCGGTATCGATATCAAATCAAACCAAAACTAATTCGCAATAAACACAACATTAAACCAAAGAGAATATAGTAAAATCAGGCGACATAGTTCGTTTCATAATGCGTAGCGATAGCGTATCATGCCGTAACTACAACTACTAATAAATAACTGAGCCAGTGGGTGGGGAATCAGCGGCAGCGGCGGATACGCCGGACCCCCTTTCAGGGGGCACCACTTGGTCGGACACCAGCTCTGGCCGCGATAAGATAGCGAGGGCGTCTCGCCACTTTTCCCCCATTACACACGAACTGAGCGAAATATAAGTAATCGCAATCATCGTCGCTTGTCGCCGGCTCTCGGCCTGTGACGCATTTCTTTAGTTCGCCAAAAGAAGGCTACTCAAAAAGCGGATAAGTAAATAAACAAAGGCTGGGCTAATCCATCTCTCTGGATAGAAAGGGTTGATGCAATACTGCAGGTGCCAAAGAGCCGGTAAAGAGAATTTCCAGGGAGCGTCAAGATACATGGTTCAGACGAGTTAACCCTCGGGGTCGGTCACATTTCCATTTTCCAATTGTGTTTGACGCTCAATTGGGAGTCTTTTCGCTGTCTTCGTGTATACCTTTGATTGAATTAGAATGACAATTTGCATATGTAATTGATTTTTATGGCTCTACCGAAAACCAAAGTCCGACATTTAGCACAGGTTTCGCTCCGCTAAACAGTTTCTTTTTGTAGCAATTACAAGAACTATATTTAGAGAGATATAACTTTCACTCCGCTGGAGTGAAAACCTTGATTTTCTAAAGATCTGGGCCAGAAAGCCGAGTGAGATCTTTCTTACTTTGTTGTTATTCGTTTGCTATGAGTAGGTGAACAAAATCGTAAAACGTTGAGTGTCTAATAATAAGTAACACCTTTTTAGCGAGTGTAAAAGTGACTAAAAGGGGGCAAAAGTCATTTGTATATATTAATTATTACTACTATAATTTTTCCATAGGTTTTTAAGGTAGCGAGAGCATCTGACCCGCGTCCCCTTTTATGGCCTGATTTGTGTGCCAATCAAAGTACCCCAATTGTCACTTACTTTCAGACAGATGATTCACCTTTATTTTCTCTGCGCTCACGTGTCTACTTATATTATTTTTAGACCATATAATACACACAGTATGGGAGATCTATATATTCATTCACAAAGCGTCGCCAAAGCCAAAAGACCCGACCGGTTTATTATTCTACATTTGTTTGCACTTTTTTTTCGTTTGTATTTGTTTTAATAATTTTTCAGGCAAAATAAACTGTTGCCAGCCGCAGTCCGCGTAGCGTAGCTGCTGCTGATTTTAGCTGCTCTTGTCTAGGTCAGTGGGACTCGATAAAGCAGTAGTGTCAGCTTTTAAACGATGATTCAGCGGGAATCAGGTGTTTCAGCTTACTTAGACTTCACTTGTGGTGGCTCCAAGCCAAGCCGGAACCTTAAACACGGCTGAGGAGATTGCCAGCGATTCTCGCTTATCGCTGGAGCAGCAGCAGCAGCTGCAAACAAGTGAAATTATTATTATTTTGATAATTAAGACACTCAGCTAGGGAACTTTGCTCATCAGGCGATCTTATGCTCACTGACGTCAGACCCTTGCGAGTGTTCGGTTTGGGAATGGGAATGGGAATGGACGGGGACTGGTGGCTAATTGACTTGGAAACGCATGAAACGCTCAGGCATTTCTGATTGCTTTGCTAGCTTCGCTTAGCTGTCCATTATTCATTTACAAGACCTTACACACAACTAAATTACAATAATTAAATGTATTTCAATACACAAACATTTAAAGAGCTGGTTTATACTGAAAGTTTTTAGAGCGTGGTTGTTATTATTCATTAAATTCAAATACATGGCCTTATCAAGCTATTGAGCTTTACAAATAATCTGCTGTTTCACACAATGTCAGCTATAATCAGGGTCGTTCCCCCATTTTAAGTGTAGTATCAGGCATGGATTATATCTGTAATTAACTTATTTCTTCATGTTATTCTCCTACCCACACACAGCTACAGTCCAAATGGCGTGGATCCTCCTCCGCGCTGGACCTGCGTCCTGTGCGCCCTGGGTCTGTTCATCTACCAGAGCTTAGACTCCATCGATGGCAAGCAGGCGCGTCGCACGAATACCTCCTCGCCGCTGGGCGAGCTCTTCGATCATGGCTGCGATTCCATATCCACCGTGTTTGTGGCCCTGTCGGCGTGCGTCTCCTGCCAGCTGGGACACTACCCCAACTGGCTCTTCTTTCAGGTGAGTGCTGCAGGTGCAGGTGAGAGCTTAGAAAGATCAGCAGATTAATTATTGCGACTTTTCTTGCAGTGCTTCTGCGCCATAGCTCTGTTCTACTGCGCCCACTGGCAGACCTATGTGTCTGGGACAATGCGCTTTGGCAAAATCGATGTGACGGAGGCTCAGTTCTCGATCATCGCCATACACCTGATATCGGCTGCACTGGGGCCCGAGATTTGGCTGACGAAGGTAGGAGAGGTCTCTTAGAGACGCAGATCGAAGCTCTTTATTTCCGGAAGTTTTTTGCGTTTCCCTCTTACTTTTATTGGATATTTAAGCGTAATTTTAAGAGCGTTCTAATTTTCGTTACGTTTATCTTTAGAGCTTAGAGTTGAAGTTGCAGTTTTAAGCTAGGCATCTGCAGCTCGGCTCAGCGGTTGCCTTGAGTTCTGTTCTGTTCGAGTTCTAGTCGAGTTTTTGTGTGCTAATTGATTTAGTTTTGAGCTTCGGCATAAAACCCAACTATGTATATTTCCCAGTCACTCAGCATGGATGCTCCGATTGGGGGTTAGGTACCTGAGCCGAGAACAGAACACGCAACGCAGCGTATTTCCAATATATATTTCTAATATTCTTTAACCCGATGTTCAGTAATTGTAATTGTCTAATAACTTCTACTTCTATGTACATAAACGCTCTCTCTCTCTGAAATGCCAACACACAAATGCCTCTTGCAAACCAAAATACTTACAAATACCACACAAAACACACACATAACACACCTGCAGATCGGCATTGGCGGCATAGAGCTTTGGTATGGGCCGGCAATGACGACCATTGTGTGCGGTCTGCTCTCCCTAACTTATGTATTTTCCGTCATTAAAGCCGGTGGTGTTGGCAAGAATGGCTCGACAGTTGCTGTAAGTCCTAACACACACACTACACTTGACACACAAAACACAAAAATAATTACACAAAACACAAATAATTACACACACACTCTACAACACACAACAAAAACTATTTTGGCTCCCTTAAAAGTAAAGGAAAAACTGATTTGATTTCGAGATTTTTGCATTTCTGCTGACCAGCTCAGCGCTGAGAGTTTCCAAGGAAGGTGCGTGGCGTGAGGATACTACCCTTAACCCCCTCAATCCCGATCTATTTAACCCCCAAATGCCCCAACTGCTTGCCTATTTAATTTTGTGCCGTTGTTGAAATTTCCTTGTTCATGTGTCTTTGGTTTAAAAAAGGCGAAGAAGCTGCTGCAAAAATAATACTCCTGCTTTTAATATTCGGAAGCGAGAAGCGAGAGCATGCCCTAAAAATAATAAAAAAAAACAAAAACACAAACAAACACACACACACACAATAAATATTAATAATAACAACGAATATTGGCGGCTGCTGAATGCAACAAATTTAAGTTAATTATTAGCTATTTTTACTCTCAAAATTAATCTATGTATTTGCCCTGTCCCCACTGTCCAGAGTTCCTATATTATATTTACTCTTCTTTATGTCTTTTATATATCGTCTTCCGGTTACGGATCTATTATTACCCTCTTAACCTTAACCCCGAAATCGTAATATTTACTATTATTCTCTATATGTATTCACCTTAAGGATAGATCGTAAGTTAACTGAAACCCGAAACATTTTCCCCCTCATCTCCCCCAAGTCGAAGAATATTCTAAATTTGATTATTGTTTTCTCTCTCTTGCAATTCTTTCATCTTTACTTAGATACCAATCGTGGGCCTTTCATGGAATTACACAATATTAGTATTTATCACGTTCGGTTATACCTTGAATATAATCAATTTCTTAAAAATGTTCACTGAAGGCGGCAGTGGCAAAAACGGCTCCTCAGTTGCTGTAAGCATATGTTGTGGCATCCGCCGCCTCTCATGATAACTATGATGATGAGCGAGGCGAACTAATGGTTTATCCCTAAATACTAAGACTAAAAATCCTTGAAGACTAACACGAAGCTAACTCAGTAGCCTCTGCTCCCCCGCAGTCATAAATAACATTATAATCCTTGGTTGACTTGCTTTTGGTTCTCTACTAATATCCCGTTAATGCATTTACTTTTGGATTTCGATTTCGGTTTGGATTTCGGTTTGCAGCTTTCCCACCTCGTTTCGGTGTTGGGAGGGTATTCGGTTTTGGCAAAGACTTTGTGGTAACAAGATTTATATTTAAGACAAATATGGAATCAAATAAATTGTATGCCTTTCCTAATCTTGTTATTATAAGGTCTTTGGCCCTAATATCTTGCTCTTGCGCTCTTAATCCTCATATAACATGTCCATGGTGCACTAGTTATTACATAAAAAATAGCATGAAGCTGCCGCTGCTTGGGTATAAAATAGACGTTTAAGTGGTATTCTATTTATTTTAAAGCACTTTTGGTTATTTTATAGTACAAACTTTTATTTAAAAGTGTTCTCAATTTCGGAACCCTTAATTATTGTTTAAGTTTTTATAGGCCGCACTTGTGTGATCTCAAAAGACTTCTGGAAAATGCAAAGAAGTGTATCTCTCCTTACAAATTACAAAGTTGAAATGAAATTTTAATGCGTGTCGTTCTTTTCTTCCCCACGCAATCAATCAATCAAATCAATCAATCAATCGAATCCATTTCTCCCCCCATTTTGAACCTTGACATTGGCAGCTACCGTACTTCGACTGCGAAACACGATTTATGCCCCTTTATGTGGCCTGCGGCATTGATTTGTTACTGACGCTGCGCTACGCAAACTGCATACTGACCGAGGGTTGTGGCAAGAATGGATCATCGGTTGCAGTAAGAACTAACCTACGCTTAAGTACTTCTTGCAGAGAACGAACGAACTCCCACAGGGAGGCACACACACACCTCTCTCAGTACTCTCTCTCTCTCTCTGTATCTCTCGTTGGTCCTAGTCCTTGTCCTCGTGTGCAGTGCGTTTCCAAACTGGGGGCCTAAACGCACTGCAACCCGGCTCCAGTAGCGCACAAGTTGAGATCCGAATTGCTTTCTTAGAGTCCTAGCAATGCTATCTTATCGATCCGCGTGCATGTCCTGTGTTTGTTTCCTAACTAATAACTGTTATAAACTTTAATTTATGTAGCCTGTAAGTGTCTCCTCCGTTTGGTGACTCTGTTGCTTGGCATGGCATGTTTGCTGTATTTGTTTGGTTAATTGGCTTGATATTTACTGACCTCTGACACATGCATTTTTAAAACCATAAAACCCACAAATACCCACCAATCCACCCCACCCAACCAACCACCTGTCCACACACCCGCCCAACTAGCGCTAGACCGTGTAAATAAAAACATGTAATAAACCAGAAATGTGAGCGCACTTTGCCCTCTGACAAATTCCAGAGGGGAAAGTGCCCTCTAAATACTTAAAAAAAAAGCCAAAAGAATTTTTGTTCTCTCACTTTTGTTTGTGCACTCAAATTGTTGTGACTTTTGCAAACTGTGCCGTAAATCACTATAAAACTTGTGAATCTCAGCGACACTTTGCAAGATTTGCAACAAAAGCAACCCAGTGAGCCGCCCCACTAATCCAATTTCATCTTTCCGAAAAAACAAAAAAACAGGGCACCAGTGTGCTGTCGCCGAGCATTCCCCTCACGCTGGTGGTGCTGCCCGCCCTGATGATTGCCAAGAAGTCGCCGCAGAACATCTTCACCGAACATGCTTCGGTGTACATTCTGGCCTTTGGAATGGTGGCGGCCAAGGTCACCAATAAGTTGGTGGTAGGTGAAGATTGCTATTGAAATCCAGTCTAAAAATTCGATTCATTTATCGTTTCCAACCCCACAGATTGCCCACATGACCAAGTCGGAGATGGATTACCTGGACTGGTCGCTGCTTGGCCCTGCGCTGCTGTTCCTCAACCAGTACTTCAACTGCGTCGTCCCAGAGATCTGGCTGCTGTGGTTCACCCTCATCTGGGGCACCCAGGATCTGCTGCGATACTGCGCGCAGGTTTGCCTGGAGATCTGCCAGCACCTGCGCATCGATCTCTTCAGGATACCGTACACGCCCAAGGGTCAGGGTCAAGGAGGTGTGCCCTCGCATCCGGCCACCGCCTCCGTGAGCAGCCAAAGCAACTTTGGAGGCGGCAGTGCGGACAAGAACGGCGGAGCATCGCATCGAAAGTCGAAGAGCAAACCGCACTAGATTCGGCGTCATCCGCCGCCGCTACATTAATTAGTTTTCCTTTTACCAATTAACGTCGTTAGAGAGATGTGGGGGAAAGAGGGGGGAGGAGGATGATGATGATGATACTCGTAGGAGGAGGAGGAGGAGTCGCAGTCGTCGCAGGAAGTAAAAGAACTACAAGAAACGTAAACACAACCCAACAAAATTCACCGTACCGTCAATGTTTAAACAAAAGTATAGCAAAACGAAATAAAGCGAAGCCGCCAGATAGGAGAAGGCTCTCAGGCGAAGCGCAGTGTTGCTCCTAAATTTTAAGAGTTAGTTTACAACTTGTGTGTTGTTGTAGCAAATGTGGCAGGTGGCTAAAAAGGAGGAGGAGGAGAAACTAAAACCGAACTGTTGCAGAGTCTCCTCCTATATCAATTATGAATGGCTATATATTATGAAAATATACCTATAAATATACATATATTTTGTATGATTGTGTGTAAGTTGTAATAAATCTAGATGGCAGTATTTTTACTGTGCTAAATACACCCCCCACACACTTACGAATGTACGAATGCCAAAAAGAAAGCAGATTAGAAGCCCAACCTAAGCATGGCAAAAATACACACACACGTTTTTGGCGCTCAATTTACGTTTAAGACCGATCTATCCATCCCACAAAGACAGCTATTATGTCCTAGCATATGCAATCCTCGGCTGACCGAGCCTGTTTTTGTAGTCTACTATATCTACTCATGTTACTCGTATTTAGTGCTTAGTTTCCTACTCATCGTCGGGGCCGTGACATTCTAAATACCTGTCCCTATTCCTAAAGCGTTCCTTTCTTATGCATCCTAGCTAAAAAAGAAAATAATGCCCTACATATATACATATTTGTAGCAAGCGCTCGGCTCGGCTCCGGCAATCTTTATAGTTAAACTATTATGGATTATGTTTTATGTTGTACAAGACGAAGACGAAGAGCGAATTGAAGACGAAACAAAACACTACAAATAAAACGAATTGCAAAACAAACATTTATGTAATCTTTTCAGTCGAGTTGGGTGGATATATTTCAGAATATAACTAGGAAAACATTAAAATAAGAGTTAATAATTATACAACATAAAAATAGATAAGACACATTGATTACATTTCTTCGCTGATATTCATTTCAGTTGTAGATTAAGTTGAAATGCATTTAAACTATTAATAAGATGGATACTATAGGCTAGAGTAAACCAACTCTACTCTTTACATTATATTTAAATGTAGGTGTTTTTTTTGGTTTTAATCACGTTGTCAGTGCGCTTTTACGGTATCCTTATATCTTTGCTAAGATATTAAACTTTAACTGAGTTATGTAATTCGGAAATTTTTCATTAAATGGGCAATCAGCGCCATATCTCGCACCTCCAGTGTCACTCGTCCCCGGTGAAGGGTGAGCATGTAGGCGTCCTCGAAACGCTGCGTTAAATAGAGCTCCGAGGACTCTTGCAGCGCACCCAATGCGCTCTCGCTAATCCTAAGCGACGTAGTGTACTCACTACACTTCATGATCAGTTCTCGCACCAATCGACTGAACGGAAGCCGGGGTATTAGTGGTGTAGTAGATGCCTGTAGGCGTCGGATCTCGCGATTCATCCGGTTGGCCCTGCTTACGGGTGTGCGCTGCTTCCTTCGCCTCGTTGCTGGGGCTCCTGCTCCTGCGGCTCCTGCTCCAGCGTTCTGGCGAGTTTGCTGCGGCCTGGCTGCTGCTGGCGGGCGATTCTCCTGGTCTTCCACCCTGCGATTCGAACGTCGCAGCGTCGAGGAGGAGTTTTGATTGTTTGCGCTCTGCAACGACAGTCGGCTAGTGGCGGATTCCAAGTAATTGTCGAGCTGCTGCATGGAGTCCGAACTGAAGGTGTCTGTGTTACTGTCGTCATGCGACTCTCGGACCCTCAGAGGTCGCATCTTTTAACTTTAGTATTATGAAAATGTACGTTTCATTTAAAAGGCTCCAGTGTGACCGTATTTCGAATTTATTAACTTGATCACTATCGATTGCACTACTATCGGCTGTCCAATCAGTGCAGCCAGCCAAGACAGGAAATCGATGTTGTGGTAAGGCAAAACAAGACAAAGTTAAATAAAACTAATATATTATATATTTAATTAAATTATATATAGTGTCTCATGCACATGTGTATATGATAACAAAGCCAATTATTTGAAAATTCAAAATTAATTTGATTTGACGGTAAAATAACAAACCTGGCAACACTGTTAAGAAGGCTGTAGGCGGCACTGCTGGGTTTGTTTACATTTTGTAGCAATTTCTTAATTTTGTGACAAATTATCAGGGTCTGGACATGTCGGAGGACCATGGCAAGGACTACACGCTGGAGGCCGACTCTGAGCTGCGTTTCGAGATCGAGCAAAAGGACGCCAAGGTTTTAGTCTCCGTGAGTAAATAGTTTCCATCATTTTTAGACATGTCCTAAGGTTCTCCATGTACTTTCCGTAGCTGGTCAGTGGCTTTGCCGAGCTGTTTGGCACCGAGCTAGTGAAGAAGAAGAAGTACGAGTTCGGCTTGGGCGCCAAGGTGGCAATATACACCTTCCAGGGCTGTGTGCTGCACGTCTCCGGCAAAATGGACGTTTGCTACATCTCGAAGGAGACGCCTATGGTGCAGTATGTGAATTGTCACGCGGCACTGGAGCAGTTCCGCACCGAGGCAGAGGAGAAGGACCGCCGCGGGCCCGTCGCCATGGTTGTGGGTCCCATGGATGTGGGCAAGAGCACGCTCTGCCGCATCCTGCTCAACTATGCGGTTCGCGTGGGTCGCCGGCCGCTGTACGCTGACCTTGATGTGGGCCAGGGCGCTATAGCCATATCGGGCAACGTGGCCACCATACTTATCGAGCGGCCGGCTAGCGTGGAGGACGGATTTCCTAAGACAGCGCCGCTGGTCTACCACTTTGGCCACAAGTCACCCGGCGGCAACAGTGTCCTGTACAACGCCGTCGTGTCCAAGATGGCCGAAGTTACGCTCCAGTCGATGAACAACAATAAGCGCAGTGAGTGCTAGTTATACCATTCTCAGAGGAATCCTGTTAAGGTATCGTTTTTAGCAAAATGCTCTGGTATTATAATCAACACATGCGGCTGGGTAAAGGGCTCCGGCTATGCCCACCTCTTACATGCTGCCCAGGCCTACGGAGCCTGTGCCATCTTCGTGTTGGACCAGGAGCGCCTCTACAACGAGTTGCTGCGCGATGTGCCCAAGGGCGTCAATGTGGTGCTGCTACCCAAGAGTGGAGGCGTTGTGGAGCGCAGCAAGGAGCTGCGCTCCGAGTCGCGGGATCAGCGCATCAAGGAGTACTTTTATGGCAATGCCCGCAACCCCTTTTATCCGTTCAGTTTCGAGGTGAAATTCCAGGATCTGCGGTTGTACAAGATCGGAGCACCGCCGCTGCCGGACTCCTGTATGCCCATCGGCATGAAGGCCGAGGACAATAAGACAAAAGTGGTAGCCGTCACACCCACACCTGCCCTCATCCATCACGTGCTGGCGCTAAGCTTTGCCGAATCCGTGGAGGATGATGTGATTGGAACGAATATCGCAGGCTTTTGTTGCGTGTAAGTTCTTGGAATTTCAGGTTTTTCATTTATATAAAATTCTTTTTGGAATTTCCAGCACCGAAGTGGACATGGAACGGCAGGCGGTAATGATACTTTCACCGCAGCCGCGACCTTTGCCCCCGAACGCCCTGCTCCTGTGGTCTGAGCTGCAGTTCATGGACAACCACACATAGCATTTGTAAATCTCGTTTTGTTTCGATTATTCTGTCATTTAGTAAATGTGTTTTAATGAAACAATGCATATTATTTGCTACTTTTGATTTTTTTTATTTCCATCTAATTTGTTTATTGCTGTAATCTTAAAATATGTATACAGTCTGCAATCAGATAAAAAAGATCACATTGAATTTAAATGATAAAATATTTAAAATTTCTAATCATCTTACATTTTGCTGTAGTTCGCTTTAAAATAAATTTATTAGGAATTTAAGGTACTAAACAAATATACATTTGTATCAAACATGTAAAAATAGAATATATAATAGTGTGAATATATTTAAATTTAGGAATTTGTAGTATGAACTCCCAAATTAATCAATAAATTGAACTCAAATTTAATTTTTTTTCTTTTTATTAGCTATCTTATGTGCTTCAAAACCCGATTTAAAAATCTCTAAACTTCAGAGTGGCGCCAATGCTTGTGGTTCTGGTGTAGGGTGGTACGTTGTTCATGTTTAATCTATTGCAATTCGGTATTAAAAAAGTCATCAGACTTTTCAGGTAGAAGGACTCGGCGGTCCAGGAGGTCCTCGTTTTCTTTTTTGTCCGGGAAGACCTGGTTCTCCTTTTTGTCCACCATATCCAGGAAATCCTGATTCTCTATTTAGTCCAGGAAATCCAGGAAGTCTTGGTTCTCCTTTTTCTCCATATCCAGGAAATCCAGTTTCTCCATTAAGTCCTGGCTCTCCTTTTTGTCCAGGAAGTCCTGGTTCTCCTTGTTGACCAGGAAATCCTGCTTCTCCATTAAGTCCTGGTTCTCCTTTTTGTCCAGGAAATCCTGGTTCTCCTCTTAGTCCATATCCAGGAAATCCAGGAAGTCCTATTTCTCCTTTTTCTCCATATCCAGGAAACCCAGTTTCTCCATTAAGTCCTGGCTCTCCTTTTTGTCCAGGAAGTCCTGGTTCTCCTTTTTCTCCATATCCAGGAAATCCAGGAAGTCCTGGTTCTCCTTTTTCTCCATATCCAGGAAATCCAGTTTGTCCATTAAGTCCTGGCTCTCCTTTTTGTCCAGGAAGTCCTGGTTCTCCTTTTTGACCAGGAAATCCAGTTTGTCCATTAAGTCCTGGCTCTCCTTTTTGTCCAGGAAATCCTGGTTGTCCTCTTAGTCCATATCCAGGTAATCCAGGAAGTCCTATTTGTCCTGTTTCTCCTCTTTCTCCTGGTTCTCCTTTGAGCCAGTTGTCGGCATTGGCGAGTCCTAGGCCAACGCAAAAGCAGATGAGAAGGAGAAGCGAAATTTTCGGGGGCATCTTTAGTTTAATAAGCGAGACCGATGGACACTGACCACGACGGAGACCCCGACTCTATTTATACAAAAACCATTAGGTCAGTTCCACATTAATGTGCCACATGTATTAATCGTTTTTGTGCTTCTCGAGAAATAAAAATGATTATCAGGGGTGCCATGGAAACCACTTCCGCTGCAAAAGCCCTACAAATTAATTCCGAGGTGCCATGGCACTTCCACACAAATATTTTGTATTTGAAATTTCAATTTCGAAGCCTACCATATCGATAGATTCGAAATTGTAAGTCAGGTTCAGTAGAGCTGTTGAGCAACTTTCATTAGCATAGCGACATATCTCCTCCCAGTACATTTTCGTGCAGGAGCTATGTCGTTTTGAAAACGAGGAGGAGATATGTCGCGAGGACATATAATATGTCGTTACCCTGTCAGAGGGACAAATTCTATGAATGTATGTACAATACACGGATATTGCAGGCTTTTGTTGCGTGTAAATTCTTGGAATTTCAGGTTTATCATTTATACAAAATTGTTTTTAGAATTTCCAGCACCGAAGTGGAAACAATGCAAATTATTTTTGTTTTGCTACTTTTGATTTTTTTTATTTCCATCTAATTTGTTTATTGCTGTCATCTTAAAATATGTATACAGTCTGCAGTCAGATAAAAAAGATCACATTGAATTTAAATGATAAAATATGTAAAATTTCAAATCATCTTACATTTTGCAGTAGTTCGCTTTAAAATAAATGTATTAGAAATTTAAGGTACTAGCTCATAAACAAATATACATTTGTATCAAACATGTAAAAATATAATATATAATAATGTGAATATATGTATTTAAGTTTAGGAATTTGTAGTATGAACTCCCAAATGGATCAATAAATTTAACTAAAATTTAATTTTTTCTGTTTATTAGCTATCTTATGTGTTAATGCTTCAAGCGCGATTTAAAAAACTCTAAACTTCTGGTGTAGTGTGGGTACGTTGTTCATGTTTCATGTTTCATGTTTATTATAATATGGTATTCCATTCGTCGGGTTTGCTCATCACCAGAATTTCCAGGTCGACTAGGAGGTCCTGAGGGTCCTGGAGGTCCTGGGGGTCCTGGGGGTCCAGGACGTCCGAAAAGTCCAGGAAGTCCTCGTTCTCCTTTTTGTCCAATAAGTCCTGGTTCTCCTGTTTCTCCTTTTTGTCCTTGAACTCCAGGAAATCCTGTTTCCCCTTTTAGTCCATCAAATCCAGGAAGTCCTGGATCCCCTTTCTCTCCTGGAAATCCAGGAAATCCTGTTTCCCCTTTTGGTCCAAGAGCTCCAGGAATTCCTGCGGGTCCTGGTTCTCCTTTGAGCCACATTTGTTGGGCATTGGCGAGTCCTAGGACAACGCAGAAGCAGATGAGAAGGAGAAGCGAAATTTTCAGCGGCATCTTTAGTTTGATAAGCGAGACCAAAAGAGACTGACCACGACGGAGACCCCGACTCTATTTATACAAAAACCATTAGGTCAGTTCCACATTAATGTGGCACATGTATTAATAATTTTTGTGCTTTCCGAGAAATAAAAATGATTATGATAGATTTCGTAGGATAGATATTAGAGGGAGAAATTTTCCATGAATGTACAATCCAGGGAATACAATGTCAAGGTTCAAGACAAACCCCTTATTTTGTTTTAGAATCAGATGCATACACTAAAAAAAAATCAACTTTAAATTCGTATAGCGATACGTATTTTGAAGATTATATGACTTTTGCTAATATTGTATTTGGATTGATAGAGTTTAATCCAAGCTCTAAATAAATGTATCTCTCTGATATGTTATATACATACATACATATATATATATATACTAATGTTTTGCTTCATTGACTTTTGTCTATTGAATATTTTGGAATCTAAGCATTAAAACTACAGAAAAGTTCTTTTGATAATTTCATTTTTTAAATCACAGCCAGCGTTGCCACCAGTATGTATTCTTTTGTGTACAGAAGAGATGTTAAAGTGGTTTAAGACTCTGCTAAAATTATAGTTATTAAATGATTAAATATGTATATTAGTTTAAATCTACTTTAGAAATTAAGCAGAAAGTTTTATTTAACACCTTAATATATAAATAAAACAAACATTTTGTTCCAAATTTAATTTAACCCAGATAAACTCCAAAAACATCGATGTTTCATTAAAATAAGAAAACATCGATAGTATCGATAGTGCGACGATGTTTTGCAGTAGCGCGAAGGGTTTATTAAAAACCCGTCATTGCGGTCACACTGTTCGGGAGAGCGAGACGAAAACACGACAAGGCAACGCGAGGTGGAAACTCTGTGAAAAGTAAATCAAATATTTACAAAATAATGTAACCACAAAATGGCTACTCTCGGGCTGAATTTGTGCGCTAATCCACTAATTGTGGCTGTCTGAGTTTAATTAATGCACTTTAAGTGGCTCTAGAACGATACTAGTGCGGAATTCGGCGTGTTTTCGGGTTTGTTGTGCAGCGTGCGAGCTGTTGTTGTTGTTGTTTCTGTTGCTGCTCTTGCTCTTTCTGCTGTCGTAAATGTGTATAAAATGGTTCTAAAAACAAAACAGAGCGCACAGTAATTCCAAAAGATTTGATTTCGGTTTTTCGGGCATCTAAATTTACGGCCTTCCCGAAAGACATGTGTGCGTGCCTGCGAGTGTTGTGCGATTGTGTTTGTCTGCGTGTCTGTGTTTGTGTCTCCTCTCTGTTGCTCCGTTCGCTTTGTTGCTTTATTTTCCAGGCGGCATTTGTTTTGGTTGCGTTGACGTGAAATTTTCCACTGGAAAGTGCAGCAGCGCCTTTTTGGGGGTTGCATACAAACGCAGGCACACACACACACACACCGTCAGAGAGTCGCCGGCTTGTTGCGTCGGAAGGGAACATTAATTACTAAGTCCCGCGCCTTATCGTTTACAGTATTTCAATTTAGCAACCAAGTGGCGTGGGTGAGAGGGAGGTAGCAGTCAACCCCACACAGTTGCACAATTTCTTATCACTCGCTACTTTATGACAATAATGTCAACAACAACAATGAGTGCCAACAAACGCACACAATCAAATAATCAAAGTAAGCCAGGCGATCACACTGGCCAACAAGAGAGACATACAAATTAATATCAATTAATTAATGAAACTCGAATTCTTTCACATTAATCAAGGGCTTTGTAATAGGGAAATTGTAATAACACATAAACAGTTATCGTTATAATTTGTAGAATAATGTTATTGTGGACCTTTCTAAGACAAAAATATATTGTTATATTTTACAATGATTTGAAGGTTTAAAAATATTTCTTTTCAAGAAATATAAAAAAGAGGATAATTAGTTTAAGACAGCAACAAAAGCAAGCACTAACGATAAAAACACTGCTCAGAAAAACATTCATTACATTTTAAGCCACGAAACGACTGCTAAAACAACAAAGACAAAAGTCTAAAATAAAAACTACACAGAAAATGTAAAAAAAAGGAATCAGTTTAATCCCCGATTACCAAAAGGGAAACATAACCAAAAATAGTTTCTAATTGTCGCTCTCTTTCACTTGCAGTATTTTCCTTAACTATTATGTGCGCCTAACAAAAGACAAACGATCGGTTCGCGCTATCGATTCTCTATATATTTTTGCGCCAAATGTCTTAGAATTTGAGAGATAGTGCTTCCAAAATAAGATGGCTCTCGAGCCATACATTAAGTCTGCTGAAATCGAACCACAATTGTGCCAAGTTACGACAACAAATGATGTGACAACGAAAGCGAAGAGATGCGCCAATACGAGCGCATTAGCGGGACGGCGAGGTGTGCTGCTGATCGGCTTTCTACTGATTTGCTTTGGCATCTCAAACAGTTGGCAATACAAAAATGGTGAGTAAGACTGAACAAAAGGTTGCGTTTCGTCAAAGCAATGGAAAGAATAGACCTTTATGGCATTTCGATTAATTTGGCGGGCTTTGAAAGGTTGCGATTTGTCAAAGGAACTGATGGTACTTTGTGGTGGGTGTTCGAGCGGGACAATTGTAACACATACACAAGTTCATTAACACAGTGGCAGAGTGGGGGAGGCAGGTAGAGATACTTTGTGTCAAAGGAGCCTACAGTTGAGGGCGGAAACGTATAGTCTTGTTTCTCTTTTAGGAAGAAATTAGGATTAGGATTATAGTTTAGAAATATGTATATTCTTGGCTTCTTTTCCGTTACAAAGTCCTGAAACTTAGAATCTATTTGACTTATACATTTTATGTTATTTAAACTAATTAATTTTTTTACTCAAATAAATGTATGTATGTATGTAAGAAAACCAGTCGCCAAACTTAAAACTTAACCGAAGAAACTCTACCTCTGTCTCTGAGGGACCCCATCCAGGGGAGAAATATTTTTTGCTATTATTTTGACCGTCATTGTTGCCGACATGGCGCTGTCCTCCTACTACCATCTTCACCCGCCCCCAAGTATTCCGTTTTATTCCATTTGTCCGTGTGGTTGGCACTGCACTTGTGAGCTTCCCCCAACCTCTCCCCTTTCCCAGCCTGCTTTGGCATCTCCTTTGCCGCTTTGCGTTTTTCCTTTAAGCGCTTTTCGCACTGTCAAAGGCCCAAAGGCTGACAATTTTCCTGCGCAATGCTTTTATGAATAAACAACTACTACTACTACTTATTTAGACTGTAGTACGCACTCAACTTGATTGCACTGCGCATAATTTAGTGGCCCCGCTCCCCGCACACTTTGCCGCGTAGATGCGACGACGCTAATGAGCTGAAAAAACCCGCTTCACTAATAATTCAGAAGCTCTAATACGGCAAAGTTGCCCGGTAATTGCCGGCATATTTCAAATGCACAAAGCATTTTGGGGGTCTAGGACCCCGAAAAAATCCCGGGGTTATAATGGGGCACAAAGGCTAGGCCAGGCACGAGACACTCCACGGGTCAAGTCAATATGGAAATAGTGAGTGGACACAGGCCAACCAAACATCGTTAAGCCCCGAAAAGTGGATGCTCGAGTGTTTGGCTAAAAGATAAGCCTCCATTCGACAACTCCCCTCGTGTCCGGGAGTTTCCGCAGATCCCGGAGTACGGCGTACGGAGTACTCCAGCATGCATTGGGGCGCCCACAAAGCAAGTGCAGCCCGAAAAAGGAAACCCGAAACTTAAATTTTGTCGAGCTCTCCGGGCGCAGTAAAAAAAAGCGCATCAAATATGTACACAAAGCTCCGGGCAAACTCTCCATCTTCTTTGGTGCCCTGCGGATGTGCGGATGTATGAGTACGGGATGCGTCAGTGGCGTAGGAGGGATTCTATTACCCTAGGGAATCATTTTATTCTAGGTATTTATCATAATTTATAAATGCTAAGCTGTTAAATATAATTCCATTTAACCCACAGAATTTCCACTTACGGAAAAGGGGGTTTTTTCTAATCAACACATATTTTTTTGCCTGG
Source organism: Drosophila bocqueti (assembly GCA_018151655.1). NCBI lineage: Eukaryota > Metazoa > Arthropoda > Insecta > Diptera > Drosophilidae > Drosophila > Drosophila bocqueti. Next base: position 3,081,800 of record JAECXF010000057.1, read on the forward strand.
AAAAAGTAATATTTTAGCAACATTTAGCAAACAGACCCTTTTATAATTATTATATGTAGCCCCAACTAATACAATGTTTTATATTTAAATGTTGAATTTTAGAGGCAATGAGAGGTCCTTAAATAGTTTTTATCCCAACAAAGTAATGGTGTAAATTAAAATTATATTTCAAAAACTGGTTAAGCCCCCTGAAAGACTCCCCAATGCTACGCCTCTGCTTTCGGTGCTTACTTTCTTTAACACTTTGACGCGCGCACAAAGTGTTTTTTGCCTGCGTTGATTCCCTTCTGCCCTTTCCAAATTCTTCTCCTTCTTCGGCCCACTTTAAGCCTTGTTCTTTTTTGCAGCCACTGACTGACGTTTTTTCCCGCTGTCATTCCGTGTATGTTGTGGCAGGGGATTCCCCCATCTTCGTCCTTTCACGCCAGAGCCCTGCGCTATTTGCTTTAGCTTCTATTTACTACGCCGTAGTACGCCAGTTTAGTAGTAATGGGAGTACTTCAAAGGCGACGGCGCCTTTGACGCCACATCCCGTCAGCACCGCCCCACCCACACTGCATCCACTTCCATGGCAAAACCATCGCACATCCCGATCCCGTCCTTCGAAAGCTCAACGTTGGGGCCCCCGGGACACTCGACGTTTCACTGTTGTTGACATTGATTTTGATTTCATTTATGTGTGCACCAGTTTCACAAGCGTTGACATTGGCTTAGAACGCCTGTCAGCACTTGCGACACATTTTCTTTCTTTACCGGGTGAGTCCTGGCCCCCCAGGGACTATTATCTGGTGGTATTCGCAAATTATCCAATTAAAAATGACATATTGCAATTATGTTTTTTATCTTTAACTGGATTTAAGGCGATATTTGTTTAGGAAGCTTTAAATTCAACGAAAGCAGATGGCATAATAATGTTTACATAGATTTTATCAATTTATTTTGGTAGTAAAAGTTGTCATTTTAATAGAAATACATAAAATAAAGCCCTAAATCAAATCTGAAATGAAATATTTCATGTCTTTGACTTCGATTCAAATATCACCATTCAAAATTGATTGACTTAACGTAACCACATCTCCGTAATCGATCTAACAATTACATACGCCTGCCTATTAAAACGCATAACTTTTGCCCTAAACCTGGCCCAACAACTTTCGAAGCTGGAACATTTCTAATATTAAACTTAAGCTGACAAACCTGCACAATCACACAGCCACAAATATCCGAGAACGCAGGGCAAACACAATTGTGCTTTAACTAACCCAATCATTCTGGGTCCGGCCGGCACATTTCGTGTGTAAACTGCTAAAACCAAAGGCAAACTCTCGGTCCGCCGGCACAAATGTATCACTTTGCAATTTAAACAATAATGTTGTGGTGCGGTCTTTGCGGTGTGCGAGTGTGTGCGTTAGAGCAGGGCCAGCAGATTGGTTGCAATGCAGCAGCGGCATCATCATCATCATCATCGGCATCATGGCATCAGCCTCATCAACGCCAGTGAGTCCCCTTCTGCCACCAATTTATGTGGGCGGCTTGGCCTGGCACTGACCTCTGCATTGGGTGGAAATGGGTGTGTATTTTGGCTTGTGTGCTAGCACTGAGGGAAATCTATAAATGCAAGTGATAGATCTGGTAAATATTTCTAAAAAAGAGAGTATGTAATGGGAGCATTAGGCCGAAATAACCTAATTATATCAGTTTCTTGGGAACACTATCGGCAGATATAGTTTTGATTTATATTATTATTATAAGGCTTAGAAATTGCTTTTATTCTTTGATGTCTGATAACTTACTGTTAAAATATGAAGTAATTTATGGCAGAATATATTTATTTCAAACCTGTTATATTTCATTATCTATTTCTATACCCACTAAGAGTCCTGGAAAATCCCGAAAATGCAATTTTTCAAGTGCTCTGTGCATCTGCGTAATCGGTTTTGGTATTGCCAGCAAATTGGCTACCATTTCCAGTGCGGTCTGCATATGCAAATATGCCACTGCCACTGCAACTGCCACACAAACAAGAACCAGTCCTACAACCGACTGCTTTTGGCCATCTTCCCCCATATTTAGCCAGCATCTGCCTCCTGACTCTTATCACTTATCGTAATCTTGTAATTACGTGTGTTTCGCAAATGTTAATTGCAAAAGGGAAACATCGATAGGCTAAAGGCATTCCCACCATCTTCATTCCCTCATTTTACACTCGCTGTTTCTGACTTAAACGGGTTTAATGGTTAAGGTTACGATTGGGTTTATTTGCTGGGATACCAATTAAACAGCATATCAAAAGGTACCAATATAATTTAGGCGACTGTTTCATACTCATGTTTGATGTTTATTGGTTTTTAGGTGTAACCAAGCTTAGGCTTAAGTAGAATTTATAACATATGTAAGATTTAATATAAGGACTAAGATAGGAGATTTTATTAAACAAGACTCGACATATATTATATAAAGTCAGTTTAAGGAAAAGCTGCCTTGGTTTTCTACTTGTTGTCCCTTCTGAACAGCTGCTTTAGGTTCAAGTGCATATGTTGATTATGCGACTATAATTTAACCAACGAGTTGCCAATTTAAGGGCCCCAAACATGTCAGCAAGTAATTAAATTTCTATACAATTTGCATATCTAAAGGCGCGCAGGCAACTCTACACGGCTGAGCCCTCGCTTGTATGTATATGTGTGTATCTGTGAGTATGAGCCACTTAACATAGCCGTTGGCTTTGGCCAACTAACGAACTGAACGAGAAGTCGAAACAAAAACAGGGCAACCTTTTGACGAAGGGGAACCCATCTAGGGATGAGCGATATTTGTACCCAATCACAGTGGCGTGGAGAGTCACGGTTTTCGAGGAGAATTTTAAATTCTGGGCCTGCAGACAGTATCCAATGTCACAAAATTAGTTACTTCAGACTGGCATCGATTCTTTTGGAATAGTATTTTATTCCTACATTTTTATTTACTGGTAACTTGGCTAAGAACATGCCAGCAATGTTTCGATAGTTATCTGGCCAGAGACTCCCTGGAGTTGCCCATCGCCAGGGCAGCAGCAGCAGCAGCAGCATCTTGGCCATGTCTCCCTTGCTAACAAGCTTCCCAACCCCGCCGTCGACGTTCCTCTTCAGCTCTCTCCCCGAGTGGCCGTTGTTGTGTCTGTTTTCCTGCCGCAGAGCTGCTCGGGGTTTCTGCTGGGTCTGATGTTGTTGCTGATGCCACTACTTTAAATGTCTGGGCGTTCGTGCGTCGCTTGCAACGCAGCGCATAAACATGCACATCGTTAAGAGGAGACCGACGAGACCGGGCTCAGACCTCAGACCCGGGCCCAAATCATGGGCCCTGGCCGAGACCCTTTTGGGGACCAAATACCCTCGCCTCATGCCGTCCCCGGTGCCCACTTGTGACTCGTTTCGAAGCCGGTCATTTAGGGGCCAGGCCCGGCAGGCCCAGCAGGCCTTCTTCGACCACATCCACATATCCGTACAATCAACAGAGAGACCTGGCCAGAAATGTATTTTCTTTTTTCGGTTTTTTGGCTTGTTTGGGACTTTTGACTGCTCTTTGTTTTCGTGTAATTGTTCTGACTGCCGTTCTTGTTTACGTTCCATTGGCTCCCGTGTTTCTGCTTTCGGCCAAATGATCTCTCTCTGCTGTCGGCCATATGGTACAAAATCTCGGGTTTCGTTATCTAATATTGGCGGAGAGAGGAAACATTAATTCGCAGCTCGTTGGCACCAGATCCTTCTCCGTCGTCTCAGTTTCTGGACAGACTGCTAATTTATTTCACTCTTGTACCTCGTTCGCTTCCTATCTAAAAACAGCAAAGCAAAAAAAAAAAAAAGAACCAATTTAAAGTTTATTTATGGCTTTTATTATTTTATACCCTCTATATTTGGCATTTTTCCTGTTGCCTGCGACTGGCGTTTGTCAATTTTTAACCTGTTGTGCATACTAATTTGTCGGGAGTTGGGTTATTTTTTACTCTTCGTCTTTCGTATTTGATTTTGGCTTGCCTGGCTTTTCATCTTACTATCCCTGGAGAGCGTCTCCTCGGCATTAATTCAGTGACACTTTGGATGATTTGTGGCCCCAGCGAATACGCCTCTGCTTACTTTTTTAATTAACTTTTGTCGAACGATAAATTAAGGCCGTTTAAATATTTATTGGCTGTTTTTTTCCCTATTTTTTTGATATATAAAAAGATCCTGTAGATGGGCCCAAAACTTTACCAATCAAAACTTTGCAGACTGCCGGCTAACGCATAAATTAAATCACGAAAACGAATTCCAGCTATCGAGATTCATCAACATCATTAGTTATAGGTTTGAAAACCCAACAGAAACAGGCACCACAGTCCCAGGCCCAGCCACAGCCAAGAAATAACGAGAAAACCACAAAAACTAATTTATCACATAGATCGTTCATGGTTTGTTTTAATGGTTTCAGGTTTTTGATGGACAAAAGGAAAGAGAGTTCGATAAACCAATATGTCTGGCAAAAGAATTTAATTCCTCACTTTTTCGTATGGCTCTCGTGTGAATGTAAATTGTTTATAAGGCCGTTTTGCCATAAATTCATATAAAGCTGCAATGTTGAATTAAACTGCAACGCCAACGCAAACAAAAATTAGCAGACAGTCAAGTAAACATGAATAAATGTGAAAATCATACACTGAGGGAAACCGATTTAAAAGGGCTTCGAGTTAAGCACTCAATTAAAGTTTTTCTTATAAAAAAAACGTACATTTAGGGTAGGAATTAGTGGTTTGTTTTGGTATAAATATTTTTAATAGCTTGTTTAATTTGAGCTATTTATTATTATTTCTCATGCAGTTTTTCTGATATTTTAAATACGTAGTGGTGTTAATTTATCTTGAAAGTCTTTGTAAATTATTTCTGACTTATCTACACATTAGAAATTGTTATAAATTCATTTTACTTTATTTTTCTGACATTTGGCATATTTTTTTAAATTTAATTCTGCCTTGAAAGTCGTAACTTACTTTTCCCACTTTATATTTAATTTTTACCATAGATTTTTCTTTCATTTTCATCCAGCCCTTAATGCTAGTCTTGTCCGTATGGGAAAAGCTTTTCTTGTACGCTTTGCACAAACAAATCATTGATGGCAGTGCGTGTGCGTGTAAATCTATCAATAGGCCCCATTTGTAATTGTTACAACGGCCAGGGAATTCCGGCCGGGCCAATGGCATATCTCGCTGGGAATCGGCCAGAGGGGGTCGTGGGGCTTGTTAGTGCTGGGCACATCGCTTCGGACGCATCAACAAATCATTCTCTAATGTGTTGATACACAAATTGTTCGCCGTTTGTGTTTAATTTCTGCCTTATGCCCATGCACGCTAATTAACAGCAAACGAGGAAATTACCAGCAGCTTCCGCTGCCTCAACTCCAACTCCAACTCCTCTGGCTCGGCCTCCCCTCTCTCTCCCCCCAATCTGTATACTCATTTACACACGATGCCCAGGCCATTAAGAGCCGATGGTGGTGCTGTGTCGGTATGCCGGGCCAGGCCATCTTAATAATGACATTTATTTGTAACGTGTTAAGATACTAAATTGCCCCGGCCACAACAACATGCAACAGGAGGCACATAACCATAACTGTGAGCGATTCATCTCCATCGGCATGTCATTCCTGCTGCATGCCGGGACAAAAACATGTATGATGAATATGTATTATAAGCCCGGCTGGGGCTGGGCTGTGGTTTCACTGCCGGAGTCGGAGTCTTGGTAATTTTCAACAATTTGCAGCCATTTTTGAGCAGCAAGAAAAGCGATAACAATTTCCATGACTTTAGCTTATTACCTCTGGTATGCGTAATAACTTTGCTTGGTGTTGCACACGAATTACACTGGTGAGCAGGGTTGGTCTTGTAGATTTACAAGATGATTTTGGATAAAGTAATAAAGGTTTCAAGAAGGAAAATAAATATTTCTACAAACTGGAATATTAGGGAAAGTTTAATGTTGTTTTCAGTTTGAGAGATGTTCAAAATTAATTAAATATAATATCCTGTTCAGGGAAATTCACCTAAACTTGTAGTCTAGTACCCCATTGCTTCGTTCAACCTGGACACCTCCTCCTTCGATGCAGTTCAGCAATCAACCGCAGCTGCCGAAAGGTGCGTGTGAGCGTGCGGTTGCTTGCTGTTCCTTCGCTGGATCTGGGCAATTGTTATAATTTGCCACATATTGAAATTGAATTGCCCGGACGGACGGACGGACGGACGGACAGGCCGGTGAGGTGGTGATGGTGTTTGTGTTTGCATGTATCACTCACTCACTCGCTCACTCACTTGCTCACTGGCGGCCCACTCGCTCACCTTCACGGTAAATGCAGTTGCGCGCTTGACTAATTTCGCATTCAGGCCTGCACTGGGTGCAAACAGGCTGCTCGCACTCTCAGCACACAGCTCACTCGACTTATTTAGCCGGGTGCGTTGATGTGTGGCTGCTCCCACAAGTTTCCGTTTCCACTTGGCCATTGGATTCGATTCGATTCGAGCCGTTGACAGACGGCACTTTGGCCCAGAGACGCTCTAATTGAGATGGGAAAGGCTGGAACTGGGATTTGTTCACGGGAAAAGCGATTCCAATATCGAAAAAAAGAGTGAATTAGAATCAGGGTCAATAACTCGATAACTAAGGAATTTATATATATTTTAGTTTGAAATTATTAATTATTTAAAATACAGTTAAACAAGAAATAATATTATCAATGTTACAAATAATGTATAAATTAAGAAAATGTAATTAATCGATAAACTCGATTAAATGCCACAATTTCGATATACAACTAAAATCAATATCGAACGTCTTGATGTATTTTTTGAGTCTCAACTTGTTCAAACAGAATAAACTATTAAGGATCTATGATAAATTATTAACAAATTCCAGCATAAATATTCGTAATTTAAAATATCAATAAAATAAAAAATTACCGATAAATTCTATAAAATACTGATAGATCAAAGGCAAAACAATATATTTCGCTTGACATTGCATCAAACTATCAAAGTCAATTCTTTCCATGAAAATCCTGACTCCGTATTAACCCTCCAAATACGGAGCGTTATAAATTTCGCTTATGACACCTCTCTTGACAACCGACAAGCGACCGCCGGTTAATATGCATAGAGGAAGGTGTCAAGCCAACTCCATTTCGATCCAATCCCAACTCGGACTCGAGACACAAACACGTTTTGCGACTAAGACGCGCATTTAAATACAAAAGAGCTCAGATTCGACGCTTTAAACAAATCAGCTAACAGTAAATAACCTGTTGCGTTTGCGCCATTAATGTCAAACTTCATTATGCTGATATATGTACGAGCTGCCAGGGAGAGAATAAAGCAAAAATTCGGCCCAAAAGGCAGAGATTCGGGATATATGAGGAGGGAGGTAGTGTTACACCAGTAGACAACAACTTCATTATCACGAGAGCTGGTTCTTCTTCTGAGCTCCGATTACATGCGTGCCGGAGAGTCGAAAAAAAAAAAAGAAACGAAAAAAATACAATCTTTAAGACAAAGGCAAAAGAGGGAACGAATAACAATGCAAACATAATCATTATCGAGATTACGTCCGAATTTATTGAGACCCACAGACTCCGAGTGCTTAACGAGCCCCAAAGATGCCTTCATGGCTTGATTTTGAGCCTGCACAGAGAGAAAAGTGATCAAAGCTGCTTAAATTTACCATAAAATAATCGAAAGGGGTCTGTAAAGAGTGAAGATTCTTCTGCAAATGTAGTTTGGGATGATATTTGAGAGCAAATGAGTTTAGTTTTAGAATTACCTGCTTCTATTGGGCATCTATTTTCGCCTGTGTACACTATCTTATTTTGTTCTTATGCTGGTTTTTCGGTACAGACCTTGTTTGCTTTCTTCGTTTTCGAGAGTTACCTGCGCTACCTGAGTTCCCCCAGCTGTTCACGGACTACGCTACTGGCCAAGGGTCCAAGAGGTTAGGCTCGTATCTCTCCCTTCCAGCGCTCAAATCTCGACTCAGGCTTGTCTTTGAATTTTGGGTTTGAGTTTGGGTTTGGTTTTTTTTCGGGCTGTGCCCACGAAACGCCTCGAGGCAGTCGCCGTTGCTGCCGCCGCCACCACACTCGCCACACAACAAGCCATTTTATGGCCAAATCCAAAGCCAAAGCTCGTTTGTGTATCTGGCTTTGTCCCTAAACAAAAAGCCAAACAAGACAACAACGGTGAGCGTAAAGAATTTGTATAAATAAAAGCGTGTAGGGGGTAACAAGCGAGTATAATAATTAAAATGGAATCGAAAGAAGCTTTTCGGAGGCGAAGGAGGAGCAGCACCTATGGTGGAGAGACCCAAAATCTCCATTAAAAATGCTAAATTTGTCAACTGAATGCGAACATTGTTTTGCCGTCGATTTATTTGCATGTGAAAAGCAAATCATTGTCCACAAAGGAGCCATGTTTGAATGGAAAGGCCAAGCCATTCCCAACTAGTTTGGATGCTTCGATTATTTGCTTTCGAGGATTGGCAAACTTTTGTTATGCTAAATGCTGGCCTGGCAATCATAAATTTGATTTAAATTAGCATGACGCTCAAAGTTGGCAAATTCTGTTTATTATTACTAGATTTTGGCAAATAAAAATCGGGTGTATAACCTTTAGAACCATTTTAAGCAAAGTCGCTTAAAATATTTAAATCTCTTTAGGGTTATTTAATGAATCTTTACTCCTAAGGCCTAATCTTTGCTCTCTTAGGCCTTTCAATTAAAAATTAAATTATTTTGTTGCCTTAATCCTCTAAAGAGTTGCCAAGTTGTAAATTTGTTTATAATTCTTGCATGTTTTTAGTGTCTGGCCGTCAACGGTGACAGAGCAATTAGTTAGCCAGCACTTTCCTTGGGAGACTGACTGCATAAATCTAAAATTGATTTATAAATTACGGCCTGGCAATCGCAGCCACAGCAGCAGCCACAGAGCCGGGCTAAGGCTAAGGCTAAGGCAAAAAGTAAATGGCAATAAAATATCAATTTGCGAACTTGACCATCGGTTGGTGGAGGCTGCTCCTTCTCGCCGGGAAAGGAGAGGCAGAGGCAGAGGCCGAGGCAGTTGGAGATGAAGTAAGGCCAGGGCAAGGGGGGCCAATTGCAAAAGTGATTTGTTTGCAGCGAGTTTGCAGGCTCTCCTGGTTGGCAATTTACTTTTACAGCACCCAAGACGGTCGCGGGATAATTTATGCTGTAATTTATAACCAGCTACAAGCGACTCTTCGAGTCTTGAGTCTCGAGTCCCCAGTTCCGAGTTGCCAGTCCCGGGTCCCCAGTCCCTAGTCCCGCCAAGTCTCTCTTGTGTTGGCCACAACATTTCCATACATGGCCCCAGACTTTGGACCGTATGTGGCAATTAACCAAAAGTAAATCTCGATGTCAGTTTCGCTGTAGAAATTTCAATTCCAATTCCACTTCAATCAGCGTGCAAATACTTGGGCCGCGCGCCAGCCAGTTCAATAATTCAATATAAATCAATTCCATCTGCCGTGCGGTGCTAATGGCCACAAGTGGAGTAGTCGTCGTCGTCGTCGTCGTCTCAATTGGCAGTCTCCGCTGCTGTTCCCTCTTTCCTTTTCAGTTTTTTTGTATTTTCCATTCGATTGCAGGGCCCTCGAACATGTAGTTGTCGATTTGCTGTTGCTTTATTTATACATGTGTACAAATTTTTATTTTGCACAAATGTTTGCTTCTGACAGCTCCAGCGGGGAGCTGTCTGGAGTGGAGAGTGGAGAGTGGTGTGTGTTTCCGAGCAGGAACTAATTGAATGTCAGTTTGTTTGTTGCCTGCTGGATGCTACTCCTCATTTCGTATGCCTGTCAGGGAGCGGCAGTCCTTCGGCTGCTGCTGCTGCTACTGCTGCTGCATTAACATATTGCCTTTTACAAACCCAATATTGAATTTGCATTATAGGCCAGAGCCCTGCCTGGCTGCAATCACTGCTTCATTTATTTACCCCGTCCGTAGCCCTGCAGGGCCTTATTTGTCGCCGAGCTGCCTCTGCTGCGACCAAGTTATCGAGGGTAACTTTACTTTATTTTTAAATAGGCAAATATTTGGGCAGCCGTGGCGGTTGTCTTTGTTTGCCATATGCTGCTATGCCCGAGTTATCTGTATCTATTCATGAGACCCTGCAGCGGTATTAAAAATTTAATTAAAAGCAGCATTGAGGTAATGAGTTGGGATTACCTTGTTCTGGCCACAAGCCGGCGTGTCAACCTATTTTAGTTTCAACGCTGTACGGGGATTAAGGGTACAGTAAGGTATAATAGGGAACTATTTAATGCAATTTTCTTATGTCTCGGGTACGGGGTGTTCTTTCCTTTCTTAAATGTAAAAAACGTAAAAATAAGCTTAGTGTTTTTATTCTTCTCAAAAAAAGTAGTTTGTTTAATTAGAAAGAAATTTAACTTCGGTACGCTGAAGTTTGTATACCCTTGCAGTTTGCAATCAGATCTGACAGATATTACAGAATACCCTGAAAGGAGTAGAGAAAATTTAAATATTTATTCTCCATAATTTTGGGCAAATGAAAGCTTAAAAATCGAATAACTAAGCTAAAAATACATTAATTTAAATTCGAAGAACTGTACTGAGTTAGTTTTCATGCAAAATGAATTTTTAAAATTTTAAATTTTTAAATATTTTAAAATTTATTTTTTTGCAGAATTTTTTTTTATTTTATAAAAAAATAAAGATGGGAATTTTAAGAGAATAAAAAGTCTATGAAATCTTACATCAGAGAAGATAAGAATCTCCTCTTCTATACCTGAGTGTACTTATAATTCCCAAGTTTAAATTCGGAGACCATTTAAACTCCATTAACTTATTAATGTAATAACGTAAAGGCTTTAAAATGTAACCAGTGATGTTTAAGCATCTTTAGGCATTAAAAAGCCTGTAAACAATCCCTCTAGGGACATCGTTATCGGATATATCCCCAGCATTTTACTGTGCATAATGAACTTAATGAGCTTGCGCTCAGCTGGCTGCAAATTAATTTAAATCATCAAACCGGCGCGCGCAAGAATATTAAATTTACAAGTTTTGCCTTTAGTTTTTCTCTCTCCTACCTCTCCCACCTGCTCCTCCGCCCAAGCCCCCAGCCACGCCCGCCGCCGCCGCCCATGGTCCCGCATTGTGAGCGTTGGTTCGCCTAGGCTAGGCAATGCATTTCATAGCAATTCATAGCCAGCGAGGCACACAGCCCCGCAATCTTGATGGGCAACACTTGAGTGCAGTGCCAGCAACTACGGCTACGGCTGCAGCTACGGCAACTACTGCACAACTACGCTCGTGTACGGCGGCCGAACGAGGCATATTGCCATAAAATTAACGGATGCTGGCCGGGATGGGGCAGGGAGGACGGTGGCTGGAGGATGGAGGATGCGGATGCGGGAGTGGAGCGGCAGCCAGAGCTGTAGAAAATATTAACACGATATTTTCCAACCGTTGGATGCTGCTGCAGCACTGGGAAAAATAAGAAACCCAGCTGTGACTGTTTTTAATTTAAAAACTATCATATTTAGGACATGAATTTGATTGGAAATAACATTTAATTATAGAGCAAAGAACAATTTAAATAGTGTTTCTTTTAAAGCCCTTGACCTTCCCTTGAAGCGGGTAATTACATAAATATTTAAATGCATTCAAAGTTCTCCAACAAAAATCAATATAAGTTTTAGGCAGCTTGCAATGTCTCTTACAAAACCTTTCCTTTTACTTAAAGATACATTTATGCAACTACTGCAATTTATTCTCAGTGTTCTGATGGTGCTGCTGTTGAGGCGGCCGCTTCTGCTGATGCTGTTGCTGATGCTGCTGTTCCTCTGACCAACCCACATCGTTATCATAATATGAATGGTGGTGGCCCCAGTCGTGCCGTCGCTGGATGTGTGGGCGTGGCGGGCAGGGCAGAAGAAGGAGAACCACGGAGGCGGGTCAGAGGAGAGGTAGCCGCCACCATGTTCTACCTTCCACCTCAGCTTGATTATGAGTGAGTGCGCCAGCCATGAGAACAGTGCTTGCAGAGCGAAACTGAACCGAACGGAACAGAAACATTGAGCATGGTCATGTGCTTGTCAGACCCACTCCATTGGAGGAACTTGGGGGCCCCATGTGGGTACAGCCAGCAACCCTGTGCATCCTGCCATTGCTGATAATGATGCAGCACTTTATTCGCTGACTAGGCTCGTATCCTGGGTGGGTTCCTCTCTCGGCTGCCTCGCTTGCGTTTCGCTCTCGCTCTCGCCATCGTCGTTGTCACGTATTTGGCACAAGTATTTAATTAGGAAGTGCTTACGTGTAAGCGCTTTAAGTAAGCACTCGAGAAATGAGTTTTTTTTTGTGTGTCGTGTCCTTCCTCCCCCCTGAAATCAGGCAAATGTAAATTGGAACACAAAAAAATATAATGAGAGAAAAGTGCTGGATAGGAATTTCCCGCAGACTTGTAATTGCCATCATTTTGCATAATAAAATCCTGACCAAGTCTAGTTAAGAGCCACTGGAGTGTAAGTCAATGCCTGTGCATTATTTAAGGCTTATGATAGTACTCATTTGGCTAATAAAAATTAATCAGAAACACAAGACTTTAATTTTCCTAAACACTTAACCTATAATCTCGCAAATGCAATTACCATACTTTAAAACCCTTTTGTAAGAGCCACAAAACATTATTCCTAACCCCAAAGACCACAAAAAGGATCAAATAATTGCATTCCTGAAATGATAATTGGCACCATTGATCGTCCACTCACAAGCCATAACAATTCTTAGATATGCCAAGGAGCACACTCAGGGCGGGTTGTTGAAATTGAAGTTCGTCTTCCTTGACTCGAAATTGATGCAAATTTGAATGGCCCAAAGGCTTCAGGTAGTTTGGATTCAGAGGGGGCAAAGGGAGGTCCAAGTCAAAGCAGCAGCAACTGACCTCTCCACACCTACAAAATAAGCTGGGACCCAACCGAGGACGGTTTGCTTTTGGGCCACTGTCATTTCCAGAGACGGAGCGCTCGTTCAAAGAACAGCTCAGCTCCCGCCCAACTCCTGGCCCACTCGAGTTGAATCTTTGGCCCCTTAACCCGCAGGCGACTAACCAATGAGCTGAAGAAATATTCTCGAAAAAAAAAACAAGGAACGAACGCCTCCGCCCCCGATTTAACTGATAGATGTTCCTTGTTCTGACTCCGACTCCGCCGACCCACTGGAACTGCATCCCAGCAAGCATCTTTGTGGTCCCGGAGTTTGCTGCATGTCTGCGCCTTTTCCCCGATGCTGTGTTGTCGTCTTTCTGCTGGTGTGTTTTTTCCGTTGGCTGCCTTTTCTGTTGGGGGGCACAGCACGTTTTCCGTTTGGAAAAGATAACAAACCCAATCGTTTGTGCAACATTTTCAACAGTTTTGGCACGATTCCTACCACAACGCTTCTGCTTCAGCCTCTCTGCCTGCTCTACTCTTTTCTTCTTCCTCGCCAGCTATCTCTCTCTGTGTGGCACCAATTTGCGGAATGCTTTTTGTTGCTCTACACCGGTAAAAATAGGGATTTTAACTTAAGAATACCTGAAATTAATTATGTAAACAAGTGCTCTTAATTTTCACATATAATTTAATGTAAAACTCTGAACAAATTCATAGTATTCTACTTATTTTCTATAAACTTCTAAAAAGTGCAGGTTTTTCCAAAGGGTTTACATGAATTCAACATAAGAATATTAGGAAGGTTCAAAAGTAAACCCAAAACGATTTGAATTTGATGAAGTCAGTTTAAAGTTTGCCCAAAAAGCATGCTATACAATTTATTAAGGACATTTTAGTACCTAAAATATATCATAGCATACATTTAGCCCCCTTTTGAATTGATTTGAACTTTTCAGAGTAATTTCAAATTCGTTTTTTAAGACTCTGACAATTTTAAGATCTTTCAGTGTATCTATAGCCTGACCAGCTTCTTCTTTTAGCCGCTCCCCCGAAGCGTGAACGAGTGGAGTTTTGGCAAGTCTTTCCCTTCCGAACGTGCAAATTGCATGCTGTGCGAGTTAATGGCGTTTCGCACAGGGATTTTTCGGACGGGGGTGTGGTGGCAACGGGAATGGGAATGGGAATGGGTGTTGATGCTAACGAGTTGAGAGAAAATAAAGTTCATGACTTCATTTTTTTTGTTGTCTTCCTCCTTCCTTAGCATTTTATTCGGTCGGGCACGTCTTCTGGGCTTCGTGATGGTTTATATCGCACACACACTCTCTCCACACTCCCTCAACAGCCAGCCAGCAAAAAATATAAATAAATAAAAGGAAAAGAAAATCGAGCTTGGGGTTGGAACTGCCATATCCATCTGCATAATATTTAAATGCTCCATTCCATCAAGCAAATGGAAAGATCGTCGCAACCGCCCCATTGTAATATAATGTTGAAGATTTTAAATAAAACATGAGGCCTGCCAGCAGCAAAACAATGGCAAAATGCTCTCTCTCTCTCTCTCGGCCCCTTTTCGGGCACAATTGCAATTTCCACTTTTGGCTTCGACTGGCACAGCCAGCTGCGTCCACAGAGTGTTGTTCTGCCACACGGAGCTCCTCCTATCCAGCATTTTGTTTTGAGTCGCCCTGCGTCGCGTCTCGTCGAGTTGATGATGTTTGCCCGATAAGTGGGCAAAGGATTGGACTTGGACTGGAGCTCAAGCCCAGGCCAGAAGACCTGGAACCCGGCTCTGGGCAATTTTCAACGAGCTGGGATGGGCTGATGATGATCTGAGCAGCAGATGCTGCTGCTGCTGCCTTTCCGGGTCTGCCGATTTGGTTTTTGGCATAAATTTTAATGCAATCATGAGTCTGGCAGGAAGGCCAGGCTAGGCCTGCCTCTTGGGCTCGTTTATAATTTTTACAACACTCTTGATGATTTTATATAATTTTCCAGATTTTATATTACAGAGTGTAGAGCCTCTCTGCTTTGCCCAAAAAGTTGTAACTTGCCTAATAAACGAACACTCTGGGGCTTGTTGTATAAACTCTTTTAAATTCATAAAACTGCACTTCCCCAGGGATAATAAAATCAGTTTAGGAAGTGCAAAATTGACTTTGCCATAAAACTTACTTATCGAAAAATATTATTTTTTTGTAAAAATATCCATATTTTCTTTTAATTTATATAAAACATTACTTAATTTATCTTTATTTGCTTCCGAAAATAGTATATCAAACAGAATATCGCTATAGATATCTAATGTCGCGTCAAAAATCGATAACATTAATCGAAATAAAAGCTGTGAGTAAAAATTCCCAAATACGAATTCGGAGGCGCGTATCAGCTTTCAAATTTTGTGACCCCCCATCAGCAAGTTAGTCCTGAAGATATTCATAAATGTGCTTAAAAGGATAATCAAATTGCAGTACTAAAATCTTACAACAGATCTTATCTTCTTGCCAAAGAAATCTTAGTGAAAAAATCATAAATGTTGGTATAGAGAAGTTTAAAGTTCTGGCGTTAATGCTGGGCTGTTGCTCTCTCAGTTTTCACATCGCTTTAATGCCGTTTTGGCCAACTGACGGCTGCTGGCTGGTGGCTGGCAGCTTGTTAACTGCCTCGACGAACTCTGATGAGGATGTGGATGCGGATGCAGGCAGTCATGTTTATGTTTAACTTTTTAAATGTTAATGCTGCGATGCCGTTGCCGTTGCCCCGCCATGGCGAGCCGTGTTTTAATGCATTTTAAGTTGCTGTTGCCGGTTCTGTGCTGTGCGCGCTCCGCTGGACAAGCCATCAAAATTCGCCATGCTGCTGGCTACTCGCAATTTTTCATGCACATTATCGCGGCCAGGACAAGTCGATTTCCATTTTGGTGTACGCGTAGTCGTTGATTTTTTCCTCCTCTCCTCATCTCTCTCCCTGTGTTGTTTTTTTACGGAGATTATTTAGCATTTTTCCCGCATCCGTCGCCGGCTCATACGATTTGTGGTTTGTTGATTTTTCCCATTCAACGCTCCATCGCTTGCTTCCCCCGGCTCTGGCCCCCTGGCCTGTCAGCAACATAATCATTATGGCCAACTCTCAGTCGTTTTAGTTGGCAATTGGTGCTGGTGTTGGTGCTGGTGCTGGGGCCATCGCAACGTATTTATTTTAACGTTAATGGCCAGTTGTCATATCGAGTGAGCGGACAGGCACCCCAGCTGCCACATCCCGCAGCCGTACTCATCCTCCGCTTCGTTTCGGAGCACGCGGCGATTACATTTTAAGTAGGTGTGTGAACATTTTCGTGTCAGTGGTTTTGGTTTTAATTTAAAGCTGTCACGGCTGCTGGAGGGGGTGCTCAGCCAGGGATGTAGTATGCTGCCCTTTGTGTTGGATTTAAGAGGGAATATATATTTAGGGACAACTTCATTTTAGGGGATTCCCAATAATACCTCAAAGAAGTTTTGTTAATTTGGACATAGTTTTAAAACAGATCTCCTTTTTAAATCTTAGCAGGCAACAAAGTAAAAACAAAACCAAAGAATTGAAAAGAGCCATGAAAAGGTTCTACAATTTCATCTGGGATCTCTGGTTGCGGCCAGGTCTCTGTCTCTGTCCTCGTCCTTGATGATGGCCATATTAACAATTTGGCAAAAACTGCAAAGGCGAAAAAGTGGGAAAGAAACAAGAAACCCAACTTCATCATCATCATCAAGGTGATCATCGGTCCTGTGATTATTATTATCGTACGCAGGCAACCAAGCATATGTGTTAACTTGAAGTTAAGTGGATTCGCTGGAGGATTCTCCTCTCTCGTCGCATTCATTCGCTTTCCTCGTCGTCTCCTCGTCGTGTTGATAATTTAAATGAGTGAACTCCTGCTGCTGCTGCTGCTGCTGGCTGGGATGCCTTGGTTGGTTTGGTTGCCTGCCTCGCTGGCTTGTATGGTTTGGTGGCTTGTTTGGATCCCTGACTTCATCCCAAGTCGAGTCTCCGGTATCTTCACATTTTTATCTCTACCTTTTTTCGTGGGCTTGTTGTTCTCATGTTTCCTTCGTGTTGTATGTAAAATGCAGCGAGAGGAGAGGGAGAACCAAAGTTTGTCCGCAACACATCTTAAATTTTCACAAAATTGCTTTCTTTCTTTGGCCTTTGTTCAGTTTTCGGTTGTCTTTTTTTTTTGTATTCTTGGCTTGTTTGTATTTATTCGAGGAGTTTTGCTTGAATAACTTTGGCTGGCTTTCGTGGCAGGTGCTCCTCCTCCTCTTGCTCCTGCTCCACACACACAACCTTGCCAGCTCCAGTTCTGCTTGTTCCTCCTGTTGCGCAGTTTGTTGGCCATTAGGGCGGAACTGGCATGTCAACGCCTGATTGACGAAACAATGAATAAGTTGTAGATATTATGCAGCTGGGGGACCCGAGAGATTGGGGATATGGAAAAACGCCAGCAAGCTAAGATGCAAATGCTGGGATACAGTCGTCTCTGTAATTACAAAATGAAATACAGTCGAGTTGCTTCGAGACGAACTTCCGCTTGTCCTGGAAAGATGGAAAATATATTTTTAAATCTGTTAAACATATAATAAGGTGCTATAGAAATCAATAAGGACTTGAAATCCTTTTAAATTAAATTTTAAGTTTCTAAAAAATATGAAATCAAAACGTTTACAAAGAGCTTTTCTCGAGTTCCGACTGTAGCCCAAGACCCAAGCAAGGCGAAACTAATGGGAAACTTTCAGGAGCCCCTTTCCAACTCCAACTCCACCTCCACCTCTGTCGCCGCCACACTTGTTAACGCCTTTGGACTCGGTTGCTGGCTGCCAGCTCCATTTACTGCCTGGAATTGCATTTGCTGCCAACGTAGTTTCCCAAAGTAAAGTCGTCTGGCCCTCGGCGCTGTCCCTTCGTTTTGTCCCGCAATTTGCCATGGACATGGACATGGCCGCCGCTTGTCGCCTGTCGTCGTCGTCGGTCTTCTGGCGGCTTGAAGGTGCGAGTAATTGATAAAAAGCATGTTACATATATAATTTATTGAGCATTCAGCTGGCACTCGAGACTCCATGCTACAGAGTCCATCCAGAGCATGATGCATGATGTTGGGACGCTGCTGCGATGTGTCTCGGACGCCTAATGGACGACAGTTGATAACAGCCACGTACGTACAGTTGGCAGTAGTGGCAGTCCGGTTCCCCAGCACCGTTGCACTCGAGAAGTTGGTAACCTCAAGTAGCAGCCTGCAGCTACTCGTGATTCTCATGCCGGATGCTCCTGTGTTCGGTTGGGTTATTTCGATGCTCCGGCAGCCACTTGAGCTGCAGGCGGAGGCGCAACTCCACTTTGGATATGTGTCTGGCCGCCCCCCGCCTCGGTCATATTCCTCTGCTTATTTATTTATGTTCAATTTGATTATGAATGCCATGCAGGACGACTCTGCAGAAGCATTTTCCCCGCAGTTCGGTTCGTGGCTGGGTTATGACAAAAGCTGGGCACATTGCTCCTTTCAATGCTATTTTAGTGCTGCTCCCGCTGCTGGCTTTTTTTCTGCCTTCTGCTCTTGCACATTTAATTAAAAATTATTCATGAGCGAAATTAATTATGGAGCAAGGCAGTGAGGCCCTACAGAGCACTGCTAGAAAAGGCTGACAAAAAATGAAATTTAAAACAAAAAAAGGAAGAATTTCCAGCTTTCCGCAGTTGTCCAACAGTGTTGGTAAGCGTGGTAAAATAAGCTCAGTAACATGCAGTGAATAATCGATAAAATTATGGAATTAAATGCATACGGTCACACTGCCACGTGTAAATAAACTCGGAAAGTTTCAAGAAAATCATGAAGCCCTTTCGGTTCACCAGTCATAAGGGCGCAGGGGACTCCAACAATGAAAGTGCCAGTTTTCGATCACCGGAGGCGTCTGAAAATGACACCGATTACGGCCTGGAATTCTCCACAAGCCGCTTGCTGTCGCAGAACGCCAACAACCGACGCTCCTCGACGCTTCGATCTACGAGTAACAGGGAGCAGCACCAGGAAGACCAGGAGAATCGTTCGTCGTCAGCCAGGCCACCGGAGACTCATCAGAACTCAGAGGCAGGCGAAAGAGGAGCCGCAGGATCTGCATCGAGGCGACGCAAGCAGCCCGCACCCATGAGCAGGGCCACTCGGATGAATCGCGAGATCCGACGCCTGCGGGCATGTACTACACCATTAATACCCCGGCTTCCGTTCAGTCGATTGGTGCGAGAACTGATCATGAAGTGTAGTGAGTACGCTACGTCGTTTAGGATTACCGAGAGCGCATTGGGTGCGCTGCAAGAGTCTTCGGAGCTCTATTTGACGCAGCGTTTCGAGGACGCCTACATGCTCACCCATCACCGGGGCAGGGTGACACTGGAGGTGCGAGATATGATGCTGATGGCGTACATAGTCGATGTTACACATAACCGATCATAGCATAGCTTTGTATAAGATACTAAGAGTGCCTTAAAGGTGTATCGATCTCTTTATTTGTGATTTTAATAAACTTTATCAGTTTAAATAATGAACCCATAGGTCTTCTTATTCACTCATTTTTTCCAAGTGTAGCTCGGTGAACTCTATCCCCAGCCAACAACAAATACAACAATGAGCGCGCATGCAAAATGTGAGCAGCAGCAAAAACTACAGCCATTGGTTGGAGCAGCAGGAGGAGGAGGACATGGAGAAGGAGCAGGAGCAGCAGGAGGAAGAGGAGAAGGAGAAGGAGCATGAGCAGCAGCAGCAGCAGAAGGACCATGAGCAGCATACGGATGCTGGAAGCCAGCCTTCCTGGCTGCCAACTGGTGAACTGTTGTGCTATTCTACCGGCTGCTGCTGGTGGCTGCCTATTAAGCCCGGCCAGAAGCTCTTCAACACATTTAAATAGCTGCAACTTCCGTTGCAACTAGTGCGACGAGGAGCGAGACAGCGCTGGGGCGCTGGCAACAGGACTCGAGTGTTGCCAGTGTTGGGCTCGGATGGAGGCAGCGGAGTGGCAACATCCTGATGCCAGTGCTCACTTAAAGTTTTCTACGCCCCACCATCCATCCACCGGATTCGCAACGTTTCCCCCCCATCCCCTCCCGCTCCAGTTGGCTAACAATAACAGCACTTGCACTCATTTAGCATTTAAGTGCAGTTGTTGCTGGCGCAGTGCCGAGGTCCTGGTCGTGGTCGTCGTGGTCCTGGACCAGTTCGGCCTGCTCCCGCTCCCTGGCGTTGAAATTGTCGACTCGGTCATCCGAATTATGCCATTTTGCCACAAGCTACGGGCGAGAGGAAGTGGCAGGAGGAGACCAGGAACCCCATTAACCACCCAACCAAACCGAAACCGATGCCACCCAGTGCCAATCGTCAAGCCGCATCATCATTCACATGCGCATCCGTTGCCCATTTCTATACCCTCGGCTACGGTTGCAGCTTCCAGCCCACTCCATCTCCCACTGGAGCAGGAGCAGGAGCTGGAGCAGGAAGAGGCCCAGCCCGACCCCAGTTGTATACATTAATAATTAAAATATTTTCCCAAGTTTGAATGAAGTGCAGGCAGGAGGAATCAACGGGTTACGCCACGGTTCCATCTCTGGCTTCGTCTGCATTTCAATTTCGGTCGAGTGTGTGTGCTTACACTGAGGGAAAAGTGTACTTAAAAGTAAAGGGAAAGAAAAGTAGATTTATTGCCAGTATTTTTTATATAAAGATTAAAGGGTTATAAACAATTTCTGGTGTAATAATGTTTCGAGTTCTTCATTTATTTACATTTCTACATTTATTTATGGCATTTCCTATGGTCTTAACTCTGGGAAATAAATCTACAACCTTCGCCTTTGAACTATTTTTCCCTCAGTGCAGTGGAAACCCACTGAGATGGTTGCTCCGGTGACTCCCCTTCTTGGCTCCGGTACTCGACTTGATGAGCATGTCTGCTGATGTTGTTTTTGTTGCTGCCCATGATGCTGTTTTTGTTTTTGTTTTTGTTGGTAATGATGTTGATTTCTTAACGCTTCACTGCCGTCTGCGGAGGAGCATAAAAAATGTGAATAATATACAAGGATTTGCAGTTAAGTGCTGCCGTCCTCCTCAACCATCCAGCAGCGTCATTCCCCAGCAGCATCGTCGCATTCGTATGCCCATTGTCAGCATCCAGGGATTACGCTGCATATTATAGCCGGAACGTAGGGCTATATCGGATTGCGGAATTAGTAGCACTATTATCGAACCAGCATTTTCCAGAAGAGCTAAGCTGCTCGGCAAGCATTTAACCCCGCCGCACGCCTGTGGCATATGGCCTCCGAGCGGGTTGCATGTAAATATTGTTGAATTTGCACACTTGGCACATAAATCCTGTTGCTGCCAGCAGCCAGCCAGGTGAAAACCAGGGCTTATATGGCCAGGCAACGAGGCAGCAAGCAACCCACCCACTTTGCAAAATGTCACCATTTCTGTTCCGCTTGCTCTCTCCCCCGGTCTTGATGGATTACTCGAGAGCCCGCTCCGGCCCCGGCTGCATAAATATTGCAAATGCCTGTCGCGCTGACAGCAGGGGCAGGGGGATAAGGATTCACCTCCAACTCCTGTCCTGTGTGCCTTGTGGGTCAGCATTTTGCCACGGAAAGTGGAGTTCACTTCAAAAATAGCAGTGGAAAATGCGTAAAATTCGAAAAGTATTTCAATTTCGCAAAGTATTTCTGATATTCTTGGCTTATGTACAATTAATTAGATGTAATATTCTATAAACCTTATGGAAACCTGTATATTACTGCTTAAATAATTTACTGAAATTTTATATTAAATATTATAGCATGTAATAAAAGTAACTTTCAGGGTATTTGCAGTGGCTGTTCCCCCTTGTAAGTAAGCGTATAAAATTTGTTCCACGCCTGGCACGCCTTCTTGCGCTTATTCATACGCAATTAGATCAGCGTTGGCAGCTGCTGGTTGCTGCAGCTTGTAGAGCTTGGAGCTCGGAGCTCATAGTGGCCTCCATATCCATCATCATCCACCCACGTGCACAAGTGCACATGCATATGCGCGCACATGCAAATGCACATAAATGGTTAACAAAAGAGACCTGGCCAAGTTGTTTTAGCTGCTGCTGCTGCTGCCTGGGCGTAGTTGCGAATTCATTTAGCATTCGCCATTTACTACTGCCACAATACCGGCAGTAGAGACTCTCTCAGCCTGCTGCCTGCTGCCATATTGTTAACCACTCGAGCTGCGGAACATTGTTGCTTATTTAATTCTTGATGGATGCTGCCGCCTCTGCTTGAATATGGCATTTGGTAATTAGAAACGCCAATCTGGCTGGGTTTTTTCAACGAAAGAATCTTTAGATTGAATCTTGCTATAAAAGAGAGATAAGATCTCAGGGAAAAGGACTAAAAATCATAATCAAAGTAGGGATAAACTTACTCAGATTGCAGGAAATACAACAAACTATTCCCACCCAATATTAATTAAGCATTTTTATCTCAATTCCCCCAACAAATATATCAACTTTCCTCTCCCTCTCTATTTGCAGTTCATGCACCCAGCTCCTCATCTTTAGTAGCCAATACGCCGGCCAGTGCATTCGTGAATACGCCGGCCACCCTGCTCTTCACCACTCGCCATGACATCCAGGTGGCGAACATCACCAGGCCCACTGGAGGACCACAGATAGATGTGATCGTGCGGGATCTGGCCGAGGCCATGGCCATTGACTTTTACTATGCCAAGAACCTGGTCTGCTGGACGGATTGCGGCCGGGAGATCATCGAGTGTGCCCATACCAACGCCTCGGCGCTGCAGCCGCTTTTGCGGGCGCCCAAGCAAACTGTGATATCGACGGGTCTGGACAAGCCCGAGGGCCTGGCCATTGACTGGTATACGGACAAGATCTACTGGACGGATGGCGAGAAGAACCGCATCGAGGTGGCCACGCTGGATGGTCGCTATCAGAAGGTGCTCTTCTGGACGGATCTGGACCAGCCGCGAGCGGTGGCTGTGGTGCCGGCGCGCAAGCTGCTCATCTGGACGGACTGGGGGGAGTATCCGAAGATCGAGCGTGCCAGCATGGACGGGGATCCGCTGTCGCGGATGACGCTGGTCAAGGATCATGTGTTTTGGCCCAATGGCCTGGCCGTGGATCTGAAGAACGAGCTCATCTACTGGACGGACGGCAAGCATCACTTCATCGACGTGATGCGGCTGGACGGAAGCAGTCGGCGGACGATAGTGAATAATCTGAAGTATCCGTTCAGCCTCACCTTCTACGATGACCGCCTCTACTGGACAGATTGGCAGCGGGGCTCGCTGAATGCCCTGGACTTGCAGACCAGGGAGCTGAAGGAGTTAATAGACACACCCAAGGCACCCAACTCGGTGCGAGCTTGGGATCCCTCACTGCAGCCCTACGAGGATAATCCCTGCGCCCACAACAACGGCAACTGCTCGCACCTCTGCCTGCTGGCCACCAACTCGCAGGGCTTCAGCTGCGCCTGCCCCACGGGCGTCAAGCTGGTGCACCCCAACATCTGTGCCAATGGCTCTCAGGAGATGCTGTTCATTGTCCAGCGGACGCAGATTAGCAAGATCTCCCTGGACTCGCCGGACTACACGATATTCCCGTTGCCCCTGGGCAAGGTGAGGTATGCCATAGCCATCGACTATGATCCCGTGGAGGAGCACATCTACTGGTCCGACGTGGAGACATTCACGATCAAGCGGGCGCATGCCGATGGCACTGCAGTGATGGACTTTGTCACCTCCGAGGTGCGGCATCCCGATGGCCTGGCGCTGGACTGGCTCGCGCGCAATCTCTACTGGACGGACACGTCGACGGATCGCATAGAGGTCTGCCGGCTGGATGGTTCCGCCCGCAAGGTGCTGATCTATGAGCATCTGGAGGAGCCGAGAGCCATTGCGGTGGCCCCGTCGCTGGGCTGGATGTTCTGGAGCGACTGGAACGAACGCAAGCCGAAGGTGGAGCGAGCCTCGCTGGACGGTTCGGAGCGCGTGGTCCTGGTCTCCGAGAACCTAGGCTGGCCCAACGGCATTGCCCTGGACATCGAGGCGAAGGCGATCTATTGGTGCGACGGCAAGACGGACAAGATCGAGGTGGCCAACATGGATGGCTCCGGCCGGCGAGTGGTGATCAGTGACAACCTGAAGCACCTGTTCGGCCTGAGCATCCTCGACGACTACCTGTACTGGACGGACTGGCAGCGTCGCTCCATCGACCGGGCGCACAAGATCACGGGCAACAACCGGATTGTGGTGGTCGATCAGTATCCGGATCTGATGGGCCTGAAGGTCACCCGCCTGCGGGAGGTGAGGGGCCACAATGCCTGCGCGGTAAGGAACGGCGGGTGCTCGCATCTGTGCCTGAACCGGCCACGGGACTACGTTTGCCGCTGTGCCATCGACTACGAGCTGGCCAACGACAAGCGCACCTGCGTGATTCCGGCCGCCTTCCTGCTCTTCTCGCGCCAGGAGCACATCGGACGCATTTCCATCGAGTACAACGAGGGCAACCACAACGACGAGCGGATACCCTTCAAGGATGTGCGCGATGCGCATGCCCTGGACGTGTCGGTGGCCGAGCGGCGGATCTACTGGACGGACCAGAAGAGCAAGTGCATCTTCCGGGCGTTCTTGAATGGCTCCTATGTGCAGCGGATCGTGGACTCGGGACTGAGTCAACCCGACGGCATTGCTGTGGACTGGCTGGCCAACAATATCTACTGGTCGGATGCGGAGGCGCGTCGCATTGAGGTCGCCCGCCTGGACGGCACCAGTCGCCGCGTGCTGCTGTGGAAGGGAGTGGAGGAGCCACGCTCCTTGGTCCTGGAGCCGCGACGTGGCTACATGTACTGGACAGAGTCGCCGATGGATGTGATTCGCCGAGCTTCGATGGATGGCTCCGATATGCAGACCATTGTGTCGAACGCCAATCATGCTTCCGGCCTGACCTTCGACCAGGAGACGCGACGCCTCTACTGGGCCACCCAGTCGCGGCCAGCCAAGATCGAGAGCGCCGACTGGGATGGCAAGAAGCGACAGATCCTCGTCGGCAGCGACACGGACGAGCCGTATGCGGTGTCCCTGTACCAGGACTACGTCTACTGGAGTGACTGGAACACCGGTGACATTGAGCGGGTGCACAAGACGACGGGCCAGAACCGCAGCCTGGTGCACTCGGGCATGACGTACATCACCTCGCTGCTGGTGTTCAATGACAAGCGTCAGACGGGCGTGAATCCCTGCAAGGCCAACAACGGCGGCTGCTCGCATCTGTGCCTTGCGACGCCCGGAAGGCGGGGCATGACCTGCGCCTGCCCCACCCACTACCAACTGGCCAAGGACGGTGTCTCCTGCATTCCGCCCAAGAACTACATTATTTTCAGTCAGAGGAACAGCTTCGGGCGACTGCTGCCGAACACCACCGACTGCCCGAACATTCCGCTGCCGGTGTCTGGGAAGAATATACGCGCTGTGGACTATGATCCCATCACTCACTACATTTACTGGGTAAGAAGGGGGAAGGATACACCTAAACTGAAGAGAACTCTTTAATAATTTCGTTTAAATAATTTCAGATTGAGGGCAGAAGTCACAGCATCAAGAGATCCCTGGCCAATGGCACCAAGGTGAGCCTGCTGGCCAATTCGGGACAGCCCTTTGACCTGGCCATTGACATCATAGGACGACTGCTATTCTGGACATGTTCTCACTCGAACAGCATTAATGTGACGAGGTAAGGCAATGCTCTTAGCTAATTAGACCTTCATAACGTTTCTCTCTCAGCTTCCTGGGTGAATCCGTGGGCGTCATTGACACCGGGGATTCGGAGAAGCCTCGCAACATTGCCGTGCACGCCATGAAGCGTCTTCTCTTCTGGACAGATGTGGGCAGTCACCAGGCCATTATACGCGCCCGCGTCGATGGCAATGAGCGTGTGGAGCTAGCCTACAAGCTGGAGGGAGTCACGGCCCTGGCTCTGGATCAGCAGTCGGATATGATTTACTATGCGCATGGCAAGCGGATAGATGCCATTGATATCAATGGCAAGAACAAGTGAGTTTTTCAACAAAAACCTTGTTAAACCAAACAATAAATAAATACTTTTCCTTAGGAAAACCCTCGTGTCCATGCACATCTCCCAGGTGATCAACATCGCTGCCCTCGGGGGCTTTGTCTATTGGCTGGACGACAAAACCGGCGTGGAACGCATCACTGTCACCGGTGAACGTCGCTCCGCCGAGCTGCAGCGTCTGCCGCAAATCACCGATATCCGGGCGGTTTGGACACCCGACCCCAAGGCGCTGCGCAACCACACCTGCCTGCACAGTCGCACCAAGTGCTCGCACATCTGCATCGCCAGCGGGGAGGGAATGGCGCGCACTCGCGATGTCTGCTCCTGCCCCAAGCATCTGATGCTGCTGGAGGACAAGGAGAACTGCGGCGCCTTTCCGGCCTGCGGCCCGGATCACTTTACGTGCGCTGCCCCCGTTTCGGGGATCAGTGACGTGAACAAGGACTGCATACCCGCCTCATGGCGCTGTGACGGGCAAAAGGATTGCCCCGACAAGTCGGACGAGGTGGGCTGCCCCACTTGCCGGGCGGATCAGTTTAGTTGCCAGTCGGGCGAGTGCATCGACAAGTCGTTGGTATGCGACGGCACCACCAATTGTGCCAATGGCCACGATGAGGCGGATTGCTGCAAGAGGCCGGGAGAGTTTCAGTGTCCCATCAATAAGGTGAGTGTGCAAAAAGTGAGCATGAAAACTGAAAACTAAATGTAAATTCAACTCTTCTCCAGCTCTGCATCTCCGCCGCTCTGCTCTGCGACGGCTGGGAGAACTGTGCCGACGGAGCCGATGAATCCTCGGACATTTGCATGAAGCGCCGCATGGCTCCGGCTTCGGACAAGCGCGCCTTTATGATTCTGATTGGCGCCACCATGATCACCATCTTCTCCATAGTCTACCTGCTGCAGTTCTGTCGCACGCGGATTGGCAAGAGCCGCACGGAACCGAAGGACGATCAGGCCTCGGATCCCCTGTCGCCGTCGACGCTAAGCAAATCCCAGCGCGTATCCAAGATCGCCTCTGTGGCGGATGCCGTGCGCATGTCCACCCTCAATTCGCGCAACAGCATGAATTCGTACGATCGGAATCACATCACTGGAGCGTCCAGTTCGACGACGAATGGCAGCAGCATGGTGGCATATCCCATCAATCCACCACCATCGCCGGCGACGAGGTCGCGACGTCCGTACCGGCATTACAAAATCATCAATCAGCCGCCGCCACCGACGCCCTGTTCCACGGACATTTGCGACGAATCCGACTCGAATTACACCAGCAAATCGAACAGCAACAACAGCAACGGCGGCGCCACGAAGCACTCGTCCAGCTCGGCGGCCGCTTGCCTGCAGTACGGCTACGACAGTGAGCCGTATCCGCCGCCGCCGACGCCGCGCTCACACTACCACAGCGATGTGCGCATAGTGCCGGAGTCCTCGTGCCCGCCATCGCCATCGTCGCGCAGCTCAACGTACTTCTCCCCGCTGCCGCCGCCACCGTCGCCGGTGCAGTCGCCGAGTCGCGGCTTCACGTAACATTTCGAGATTTACATGTAAGGCGGCGGCAAGAAGGGGGGCAAGAAACATATCATTGCTTTTCCTTTGAGTTTTATTATTAGCTATTATTAATTATTAATTATTATTATTATTTGTACCACTCTAATGTCTACCACTGATGATGATTTGTAAATATGTACGTGTGTGTTTAATTGGTCATTTAAGGCTTTAACTAATTTTAATCGTAGCTTAGAGAGAGAGCGTCCCTGCCTGAAGGAGGACTTATCCGAGATCTCGTCAAGTTTCATTTTGCCAGATACACCGAAATATAGAAGGCAGTACAACAACCACAATAGACTGCAGTTTACTTTCTTTTTTTGCAATTATTAGCAATTACTTAAGGTAATCTATCTATAATACGATTTAATAATAATATTCGTTGATAAGTCTCTTTGTAATTCCGTGTGCCAAATTTTTCCACAAAATCAGACAGAAAGAACCTACTTATTATTAATTATCCTCTCTGTTTCAAAGCATTTAACCCTAGACTTAGTTGATAACGTGTGTAAATAGTTGATTCTTTTGACGAAAAAGCAATATTGACATATATCTGCGACTAACACAACTGTCTTCTTAATTGTTATAAACACCAAAAAGTGCCTCAGTAATATGCGTGTGTGTTTCTTATTGTTTTTACTTATAAATTCTCCTATATCATTTATACATTTAGTATATATTATATATTCATAGATAATACAAACGAATAGTTAGTTATTCATATGCCGTAGTAGGTTTTTGCAATAATTAAATGAAGGTACCATAAATACATATTTATAGTTTAATTTTAGAAGACTAAAGTAATTTGTATCAAAGCGAAACAAGCAACAAAACAATATTTTTAAATGTAAAATGCAGTATTTTTAACAAAATTAAAACAATGACTTTTTATTTGGGGATGTATTGTGGGGATGTATTGAAAGTTGCATAAAAAATCAGGGATCGCAAATAAGAGTTATGCGTAAAATAAAAGTTACGGCCAAAAAAATGTGCTAAAAATATGGAAAAATTGGGTATACCATATTTATTTAAGAAGTTTTCAAAGACAATATAAACTTTTATTGCCAAATTTTATTTTATTAATTGCGTTTTAACTATTATTTTCAGTTTTTAAAATAAAAGTTTGGTAATTGTTATTTTAAATTTTTTAATGTAATTGCGATTCAATTTTTATTATAAAAATAAATGTTATTCTCCAATTTTAATTCATAAAAATAACTGTTATTCTCAATTTTTATGAATTAAAATTGGAGAATAACAGTTATTTTTAATTAATTGTTTAAAAATTGAAAATAACAGTTATAACCAAACTTTTATTTTAAAAATTGAAAATAACAGTTATTACTTTTTTTTTTAATTGAAAATAATAGTTAATTAAAATTTGTTTGGTAAATAATTAGAAAATAACTCTTATTTTATGATTTTTATTAAAAAAATTATAACTGTTACGATCCCTGTACAAAATACTGTGGACCGCTCTCCCCTTGAAAGACCTCAAAACTTTCCTTACATAAATCGTACTTTTATTTTTATAAAAATCACAACGGTGTACAAATAAATACTATTTAACAAAATGGAATGTTTGTCGGGTAAATAAAATAACACAGTGCTTTTGCATATGTAATTGGTATGTACATAATACACAAAACATTATGAATTGACGACTACAGACTAGAAATACAAATGTGATTTATTGCAAGGGATTTGGTTTTCAGGTTGGCTTCACGCCGAACCAACTCATTTTCCAGTTGAGAGTGTCGTGCAGCAGCTTCTCCTCCTCGGATGTCAGTTGAAGCAGCGTGGAGACGGCACGCACAAGATGTCGTGCTTCAACCTGATGGGATAAATATGAATTTTAAATTTGTTTTATATAAAAGACGGGGGACAACACACCTCGCGGCTGGTCAAGAACTTGACGATGACGTGTTTCAAATATTGAAAATTAACTTCGTCCATTATGATGCAGTTGTTGCCCTTGTCGCCGCCCGAGGGAAATGTCTCGAAGCTGGTGACGGTGTGTCTTTGGCCTGGAGTGGTTATGGGATGCGAATCACTCGAATCCGTTGAAATTTGAGCGCTGCGCAGTTCCTTTTGCACAGTTTTCTTCAGGTCAACCAGGCGCTGATTCAGGGTTTTTATTGTCTAGAATATATTTGATAATTTCTAAATTATAGTTTTAAGAAAGCTTTAAAAAAGCCATCACTTCACACCTTGTTTTTCTCCACCATCTCCAGCTGAATTCCCTCGAAATCGGCCAACTTCTGTGCATTATCCTGGGCTATACTGCTGACCTGCTGCAGCGTTTGTCGGGTTTCGGCCATATCTCGTTCGAGTTGGTTATTCCTGTCCTGGAGATCGCTGGCTTCGCTGCGCTCCAGGCGCAACTGCTGCCTCAATATGTCTTCGCTCTGTGAGATTTCCGCATTGCGGAGTATTGCAGTCATTTTCTCCTCCCGTTCGATTTCCAGCTGCATTATGGTCTCGTCCAGCTGCTCCTGCTTGTCCGTCGCCTGGGCACGCAGCTTTTGGGCCACCTGCTCGGCATTCGAGGCGTATTCGGTGAACCTGTCATCGGCCGTCGTGAGACGAGTCTGGAGATCTTTAACCTCAGACTCCAGATTTTGCTGAGAACATTTGGGTTTAGATTTTTACGTTTACAAGGTCTCCGTCAAGCGGGATGTGGGGTCAAACGGGATGTAGGAGGGGGGGCAAACATATAGAAGAGGCGTGCATTGTTCAAGGAAAGAAGAGTTACCAATCAGTTTTACCAACGATTTCAAATCAGTTTAATAACAGAAAGGAAAACATTTATAATTGAAATTACAAAATAGGTGTGTAGGCGTTAAACTTTCCCCCTTGAGGTAGGAGCTTAGTTGTTAGTAAGTGTTTGGTTATTGTTGTTAACTAGTAGTTACATGTCCCAATGGAAATCGTCATCATCAGGTGGCATACTCACAGATTTGTTGCGCTCAAAGAGGATCTGCTGCTCGTTCTCCTCTCGGCACTCCTTCAGAGACACGCTCAGCTCGTCGATTTCCTCCTCCAGCAGCTTGACCTGGCGTTAAGACGGGGGGTAAGTTTCGCTCGATCTAAGAATGAGTATCACTCACCTTATCGTCTCGCTGCTTGATTTCGTCTTTGGCCTTTTCGAGTTCGAATGAAACCTGCTTGCGGCTTTCGATGGCATCGTCGCGGGACTTAAGAGCCTTCCGCTTCTCGGTCGTCTCCTCGGCCACTTGCTTGGACAGCCGACTGACCTGGGTCTCGAGCGCCAGATTCTGGCCACTCCACGAGCCCTTGATGTCCGATAGCTGCAGGTGCGCCTCCTCCAGGTGCTGCTCCAGCAGCTTGTGCTCCCGAATGAGGGCCTGAACCTGTTGCTCAGAGTTTAGTTTGCCCAGCGATTCTAGTCGCGATTCCTCCACGATTTTCATGCGCTTCTTGAGATGTCGATTCTCCTCCTGCACCGTCGCCAGCGTGGTGGTCAGCAGGTTCTTCTCCTGCTGCGTGGAGTGCCGCAGCTGCTCGAGCTCGTCTCGCAGATCCTCGGCTATGGATTCCATTGGTCGCAGGCGCTCCAGCTCTTCGGTCAGGGACTCGATCTGTTGGCTCTGTTGGCGCATGGCAACCATGCGATCCACGGACTCCTGCTCACGAAAGCTTAGAAGATTCTTCAGCTTGTCGATCTCGATCTGCTGCAGATTCTGGATCTTCTCCTGCTCCTCGCAGTACATGTCCTTTTGCGTTTGGGCCACACGCACACTCTCCAGCAGGATCTCGTTGGTCTTGTCCACCCGCGTCTTCTCCTCCTGCAGCTGGTGCATTCCCTGCGTAATGGTGGACACCTTGGTGGTGAGCTCATTGCACTGGCTCCGCAGCTGGCACAGTTGCTCCGACTGTGGGAAAATACAGCTGTTTATTTACCTTCTTTGCCCGCGTCTCCATATACACAAATAGACTGGTTTTTGCTTACCTCGCTGTAGAAGCCACCGCCGCCACCGCCCACATCATCAGCGGAGTTGGAATTGACACTGACCCGGCGGCTACGTAGCCGGTAATTGTTGTTGTTCCGCTGATGGGGCTGATTGGCCGCATTGGCCACATCCTCGCCCGTTTCCTCTTTTATTTTGTTTTTCAGTGTAGCGAACATTGTTGCTGGATCTTTTTCCACTCACTGGTTTTTTCTACGGTGTCCGCTCCTGTCTCTCGCTGTTCCCACCCAGCGCAGCGATTGGAATCGGTCTGGTTTCTATTTTTCGGGCTGGCGAAAACGTGCCCGCGGAGCGTTTATAGCATGGCGTTATATCTGTGGCCGCCGTGTGCCAGTTTGAGTTGCTTATCAGAGAAATGTAAATTTTTTTGTAAACGGTCCAAGTCGTAGCACAAGCAGCGGCGTTGCCACATCGCCGTGTCTTTCGATTCGCGCGGTCTGGCAGCGCTGCGGCTTAGGGCTGCATTTCGATAGGCTGTGGCAGACGCCGACGCCGAAAACAGCTGTCAAGCGCGCTTAATTTTCCAAAACGAAAAAAACTATTTGTTTGCGTCCTTTGTGAAAGTGTTAAATTAATTGTTTAAACAGAGAAACTAAGTAGCAGCCAGCCATGGACCAGTCTAAGCAGGCTGTAAGGGATTACTGCGGCGACGGGAACGGCACCTGCGTCTCATCCCTGCGGGAAATCACCTTGATCGAGACTGTGACCAGTTTCCTGGAGGAGCACGGCGCCTCCGAAATTGACCGCAAAGTGCTCCGCAAGCTGGCGGAGGCTCTGTCCAAGAGCATTGACGAGTGAGTAAAGAAGGCAACCATTACCTGCAACCAATAAGAGTTGAAATATATAAACAAAAACACGAATTGTCTGAGCAGCAGATGATGAACATATGAGACCGCTGTGGCGCCCGC
This sequence comes from Drosophila bocqueti, assembly GCA_018151655.1. Classification (NCBI taxonomy): domain Eukaryota; kingdom Metazoa; phylum Arthropoda; class Insecta; order Diptera; family Drosophilidae; genus Drosophila; species Drosophila bocqueti. The sequence continues at coordinate 3,114,319 of JAECXF010000057.1, forward strand.
TGAACCGCAGTGAACGCTCTCCGCCGGAGCTCTCGAGATCTCCGCAGCGTTCCGCCTCATTGGGGGAGGCATGCTCACTAATACAGCTAAGCAATAAGTACTTGATACCCACCCCAAAACAAATTTAAGAGAGCAGCAAGCACTAGAATACACTGGGAAAAATGATGTTGTCATTATTAGGTTAAATTTATTATTTTAAATGTGTGATTGTTGTGAATGATGGAGATTCTTTCATGATTTGATATTGATAGTAATTTTAAAACTTTTAGAATTTTTGTAAAAACTCGCTAGTGTAAAAAAATATGTGCAACAACACAAAAGTTATCTTAATAATGTAGCACTTAGAAAGATTCATCTAAGGAAAGTTCTCCTAGATCAGAAAAATGTCCAATTATAAGATCTTAATGGAAAAATTGACAAAATTGACATATGGAAAACCCCTTTAATAATATGTCCAGTTTTTTGGAGCATTTGGAGGCAGGTAAGTAGCAACATTTACCTTATCTTGAGAATAAGTAAATATAATCTTTATCTTTCAGAAACGATTTGGAAAGTATGGCTCCTTAATAAAATCAGAAAGGATAAAGGATATATGTATATTTGTGGCCCTATTATAACTGGTGACATTGCCGTAGTTGTAACTCTTTGGACGTAATGACACCAGAAGACACTCAAACTTCTGTTTATTTTTTTTATATATTTTTTTTATTAATATTCGTTATACAAATTTAAATTATGTAAATTTTTACTTCGCCTTACGTTGTACATTTTGAACTGTACCTTTCGTACTTATTGTTTTTCTCCGTGTACTGTTTAAGGCTATTCCGCAGTGGAAAATGCGTAACATCTGCTGAGCGCATTTTCCTTGCCGAGCAGATGATTCCTAGGGGTTTTCCCTCTCTCATCCCGCAGCAGCAGCAGTCGCAAGCAGTGCTCTCTTTCTCTTAATCAGTCGCATCGCTGTTTCAGTCAGTTATGTTCTGGCTTTCGGTTTATTTGGACGTATAAAAAGAGCATTTTCCGTTTATTTATTTTGCTTGCCTCTCGCCTATCACTCGTGCCATATATACACACACACACACACTCTTTCTCTCGCGCACACACAATCATTTGTAAATACGCAGGAACAATCAGCGGGTCAAGCGGCGGATTGTACATACGTTCTTATGTACATATGTACATTTATGTGATTGCAATTGTTTACAAAGATACTAAAGTGATAGATTGAATTGTATTCGTTGCTCGAAACGCTCGTCGCAGATACAAGATGCATGGGATGCTGCAGGCTCTCGAGTGAAAAGAAAACGAAATAGAAAATATGTAAGAAAAGTGTAAGAAGTGTGCTCGAATGTACAATGTAATACATATACTTGGACATATTAACGTGTCGCTGTGGTGGTGCCCCCCATTTGTGGTTGTTGTTGTTGTTGCTGCTGCTCGTGCTACTGTTGATTTCCCATTGCTTTTGTCGCCCGCGATGCTGCGGCTAATTTTAGTCGCGGAAAAGTATAGAAATTAATTTGTTTGTGGAATTGAGAGGCTCCTCTTGCCACAGTTCAAACGGCACAGGCCGCCCTCCCTCGCTGGAATTCCTCATTTCCCCATAAGTCGTCGCCTTATCACATGTTTTTCTGTGTGCGTGTGGTAAACATGCACACACACGTGCATTCAGGGGTCATGGACTCATGGAATTAACCCCTATGGTGTATAGTAAAGAGCATAACTCACCGCTTAGCTGCCCTTCGAAACTGCAACATTCCCTACCCTCAAAGAGCATCCTCTGCCCTGTAAGGTACAGTAGCGGAGGGTCGCTCGTACGTGGGTATATTTTTTGAGGCGTCATTTAATGTTTATCTATACAAAGAATACAAATAATAATAAATGAATGCCATAAAGTTGAGGTTTTTAATTAATTTATACAGCTCGTAAAGTTTTATTTGCTGTATAGTTATATTAAGTTTTAAGGTATTTCACATACCATATTTCCTTGCTAAGTTATCTATTTCTGCTTATCAATATTTATTTTTCACCTACATCAGTCATAATAAGTTAAAGCTAAACCATAAATTAGTAATTTTGTTGCTTGTTTTTATCTTTGAGGTTTAGGTTGGGGCTTTTATCTGTAGTTTCAAATTCAAAATGATTATTTTAATGAAATCATAATATTCCGAACCATTCTTAAAATAGGAAAGGTATGTTCAGGCATATTTAAAATGTATCTTTAAGAACAAAACTGTTCTTGAACATTGAAACATTGTAGCTTTTTCATATATTTCGATTCTTATTTTAAGTTTTTGATTTTTAATTGTATTTATAGTATCCTTGAAAATTCTTCTACTTTGAAATACTTCTATGTAAATTATAAGGAAATTTACATACATACAAAATATGTATGTACCTTGTTTACACCAAGTTATGATCTCAATTACAGCCCAGGTAGTTAGTTCCTTTATTACAATATTGATCTCACTTTCTCCTTGCACTCGCTTATCACTCGCGAGGTATGTATATATTCTCCTGGCACTTCTGTTTATTGTTATTGTACTCCTTTGTTGAATAATGCAGGCGCCTTTGTGTGTCATTGGCCATAGTTCGACACCCACTCGAGGCGCGCCAGGCGGGCAGGTAGATGAGCGCAGACACTGTCGGTTATACAGGTTCAGGTTCGCGGTGAGGTGAAAATGGGCTGCTAACTGCAGCTTACCTGCCGCCGCCGCTGGTGCCATAAAACGCATCAACGGTACAGAGTGCAGGTGTTAAATAGCGAGACACATGTTCTAGCACGTTCTCAAGAGCCACCTGTTGTGTGTCCAGCTGGCTGTACCACCCCCTCCACCCAAACTTAATCCATTGATTTTCATTACCGCCATAGTAACCGCGCCGAAAAAGCCAAAACAAAACATTTGGTAGAAGTGTTTTGCAGAGTTTTCTCGTCCCGGTGAACGGCTGCAGCTATCGTATTGCGGTCGGTGGCTCTTTCACGGTGACTTTTTGCAATTTGCTCAATTCCCAAAATAAATTGCGGCCAGAAGAGGAGGTGTGCACCAGTGTGTGTACACTTACGTACCCCTCTTGAGATGTGCAGCACGGATGGTGGCCCACATGTGCCATCCATTCGAACCTCCCAACCCAGCCCAGGGCGAATCCAATCTGTAGGAGCGCAGAAGCCAGAAGCCTCTTTGAAGCCTCTTCCGCTTTGCGGATGACTGCTCCCGATTGCTGCACGTAGTCAGTCGGCAGCAGCAGCAGCCGATGACTCATGGCTGCTGTCTCCCCTTTGGAAGACGGCAACGTGGCGGATACGTAACGAAGTCTGGCGTGCGCCGCAAAAGTATTTAGGGAATAAAGCCAAGAACAACAACAGCAACAACTACGAGCAGCAGCGGTGACGTGTCCGCGGCGCATAAAAACAACTAATTAAATCTCGAATTTAGAGTCGCTGTAATATAAATAATCCGAATCAAAAGGGAAATAAACGCGAGCAGGAGGCGCATAAATGCTAAATGAAACATAGAATATGGCGGGTATATTTCGGTCTACCTCTCTGAATAACTCAAACGATGCTGGTGGCGCCGGTGGCACACCATTCAAGCGATATTCGCTGAACACGGGAAACGGAACGTTCTGGTAAGTACGAATGTATATTGTATCTTCCCCAAGCAGGCTCCACTGTACGTGGTCTATACTGGCGCGGGGCTAATTGCTCATCCCACTTCCCCGAGCTGTCGCACGGCGGATTTAAGGCGCGGAAGTGTAATCTCATCCATTGCGACTTGTGGTTTTTGGAAGTGCGATCGCTCGAGTGTGACACTGTCTGAAAATTATTTAGTTCACAGAGCAATTTGCCAAAAGCAACCAGAGAAGAATACATAAAAAAGAGCTTTATTGCTGGCCATTTGGGCAACTGGGTGTGTCGTGTCTCTATAATTGACAGAACAGAACAGAACACAGTACAGTGCAGATCTTATTGTACTGCGAGTTTCGTTGTATTTTAAGTAGTTTGTAAATGTTTACTTTAGGGATAGAGGCGGAATTGTACTTAATTTAAGTACATTAATAGCTTAACTGGACACAAATTGGCTTTAACTTGTAATATAATTAGGCTTTCTATTCTCTTTCTTTGTTTTTAACTAATGATCGTTAATAATTCCTCACGGTCGCCATGTTATCTTGTTAATTCAGAGAATTATTAGATTATTATTTATTGATTTTCTTTAATTAAGCAAAAGTAAGTTTTATCTGTGGCATAATTCTTGCCTAGGTGTGCTTACTGCAATAAAATTATAATTAGTCAACTTTCCTCTACAAAATTCTCCCATTAAGAAGAGAAGGAAATCAATCATTTTCACGCCTCATCGAATTGCTCAATAGTAAGCCAGACAAAGCTGAGATGAGTTGCTTAATTAGCCTATAGAATGTTGAAAATAGAAATTCGGATCACTTCCAGTTTGATTTAAACGTAAATGGCATAATGAATAGGTAATAGGTAGGTAGCAAACAAATAAATACTAGCTTAGAGTCAAAGTGCAGTGAAAACATGAAACCTTGTTGCATTGTCCGTCGATTTTCCAGTATTTATTGCCAATTTAAGTCATAAAGCCGGGCCAAATAATGTAAACCGGTTTGCTAGAATCCGATTAAGTAAGCTCTAGCGCTTGATCGCTGGCTACTAGTTGTCGATACCTTGTTGATGGCCGGAGTTTCTCCAGCACTTTGTGACTGGAACTCACTAGGAATGGTGGTGGTCCGATGGAAAGTGAGAGTACTACTGGAAGCAGTACTGTGTTTCCTCTTCCTGGGGATTCCCCTGCTGGCCATTCGCCTCACGCCCTGCCAACTCGCCGGCCAGCTGTACATACTCGATGTCCCCAAGACGGAACTGCCTCTGTGGCTCTGCATTGCCCAGTTCGAGAGTCGCTTCAACACGCACGTCGTGGGCCAGCGCAACGACGATGGCTCCCGGGACTATGGACTCTTCCAGATCAGCGATCGTTACTGGTGTGCGCCGCCGAATCGGACGGAATACCATGCCTTTAACGAGTGCAATGTGAACTGCACGCGGCTGCTGGGCGAGGACATTACGATGGCTGTCCAATGTGCCCGGCGCATCCAGAGGCAGCAGGGCTGGACGGCCTGGTCTGTGTACCCGGAGTTCTGCAACGGCACTCTGGAGGCCATCGACGAGTGCTTTCAGCCTGGCAATACAACCGCCGTGGAATGCCCGGACGAGGTTAGAGGTTGTTCGAGATAGTCTCAGGCCATGTCATCATTATGTCATCACTGCCGAAAATATATGTTACCATAACTTGTGTATGCAAAATTAAAATCTTAATTATCGTTTAACATTCGACTTGTTTTATTGGTTGTTGTGGTTCGGCGAGGTCACCACGAAAACTGCCTTCATTGTGCTCTCAATTAACAGATTTCCTCTTTATCTTTGCAGCACCACTCCGGGAACCTTTCAAGATGTCACCATGGAGAACTCGTGTAAGTGGGCGTTTTAACTAATCTATTAATAGGTGATGACGATGGGACAAGGGATAGGAAAATATTTAAGATAGTTGTGGATTTAAAAAACGAGTTTTCTGGTTGGAATTCCAATATCGATATTATTTTAAAGTGACTTTAATATTATTATTTATTTAATCTTTTATTACTTCTACCAAACAACTAAGAACATATTTTTAAAATAATTAAAATGAATTTTTAATTCCTTAAAACCCAAGTAAACTAGTTAAAATCGATTTTATTTCTGTTATCAAAGTAGGTCTTGAGAGAAATGTCCCCCTGCTTAGGTTTCCTTAGTCAGAAAAGGTCTCAGACCACCACAACATAGTTTTGGCACCACACCCCAAATAAAGTCTACAGAAATTTGTCCCGAAAGTTTATATATATTTTTTACCAGTAACCATTAGCCATGAGTGACGATTATTCAAGGCCCTCCTCAGGGTCATGGTCGCGGAATCCGCGACTAAATGAATTGCATAGTTAGTTGGATACTCACAGAGATACTGCAGAGTTTCCAGATTGAAATAATAATCGCCGTGTGCCACTCGTGTTACTTACAGACGCCAGTTTTGATGCGGCGCGACCAGCGGGCGGCGGCAGTCACTCGCCCATGCCGGCCCAAGGGCGATCGGTGCGCGAGCTGGAAGAGCAGATATCCTCGCTGCGTAAGGAGAACTTCAACCTGAAGCTGCGCATCTACTTTATGGAGGAGGGCCAGCCGGGCGGACGTGGCAATGTCTCTGTAGATGCCTTAAATAAGCAGCTAATCGATGCCAAGATCGAGGTCGAGATGCTCCGCCGCACAGTCGATGAGAAGATGGAGCTGTTGAAGGACGCTGCCAGGGCCATTTCGCACCACGAGGAGAAGCAGCGCAAGGCGGATCTCGATAGTCAGGCCATAATAGATGGACTGCAGGAACAGATACGTGCATACCAAGTGAGTTTAAGGGAAAATTAATGTCAATTATGAATTCAAAGTAATAATTATTTATTAAAAAAACTTATCTCTACCTAAGTTTAATATATTTCCCCCCTTTTCCTTACAGTTCACGACATCGAACCAGCCAGGCGACCAAATTGACTTCCAGAAACTCGTGCGCCTGGAGATGGAAGTGCATAAACTGGGGGAGGAACTGCTCGAGACGAACAAGCGCAATGCCGCGGTCCAAAACGATCTTGAATTCGCTCTGGCCGAGCGTGAGGAATCCCTGACGGCCTGCGAGGCCAAGATCGAGGAGCTGGCCATCAAGAATGCCGAGATGGTGGAGCGCCTGGAGACGAATACAGAGTCCAGCGACGTGGCAAACGTAAGTAGCGCAAATAGAAAGTAATCCCCATTAGGTAAGATTAAGGGTTGTGACAATGAGGGTGGGTTGGTGGGAGGTTCTTAAGGCCAGAAGTGAACCGCCACTCACTGTTTAGAAAAAGTTGGCGCAGCTGAAGGCCGAGTTGAAGTGCTCTCAAGCTGAGGGAGAGCGCCTGATGGGGGCCATTGCTGCCGCGAAAGAGGAGCTGGCGCTCAAGAACGGTTCACTGAAGGAGGCCTTCGAGAAAATAGAGATGCAACGCCAGGACATTCAGCTGCTGGAAGTGAGTGCATCCTTTACCCCACATCCAAACCCAACCCCTAAACCCACCTAATCTTCAAAGAGCTCCATTAAGCAGAAGGCGGAGACCTGCAGCAGCCTGATGGACAGCGTAGTGCGGTTCGAGGAGCTGGTCACCAAAAAGAATACCGAGCTCGATATAATGCGGCAAGAGAAGAACCTTCTCCTCGGCGACAGCCGGCAGCCGAGGGAGCACATGTGTCGCCTGGAGCGCGTGGCCGTTGTCCAGCCGATACACTCTCAGTCGGCGGCGGCAGCGATGGATACCACCACCGCGGGGGTTGGTATGACAGCTTCTATTGACCGTTGTGGCAGTAGTTCCTCATTGCACTCCAACTTCTCATCGATCAGTATCTTGTGCGGGAATCGGCTACCACCGAGGACGAGCCCAAGGATGTGCCGGCGCCAGGTGACGCTCTTGCCATACCGAGTCCAGACTTATCAGCTCCTAAACAGCAATCGTCCACAGCAGTTCAGCAGCAGCAACAACTGTCGGCAGCACCGGGCACCATGTGTCAGTCCTGCGGCCACGTTCCTAACCGTGGCTGCGCCCAGCACTGCGTTCTCCAACTATTCGATACCAAGCCCGACTGGATTCCGGCAATTTCTCTGCCCCTGGGGAGCGCCCTTCTTACACTGACCCTCCAGGAAGTGCGACTGCAGGTCTATCAGCTGTACACCGGGATGCCGCTTTATTTTTTATCTAGCAAGCGCTCCTGTCCCAACTCTGTTCTCATCTCAGTTGGATGGCGGCGTAATGTTCCGTTCAATCAGCCAATGCCAATGCCAATGCAGTTGCAGTTGCAGGCCATTGCACCACCACCCCTCCGTTCGTTCCGAATTCGTTGATCCTTGTTAGCTTCATCGCTTTCAGATGTTATCCACATTCCGTGGAAGTTGTCAACGTCAAATTTCTCGTTAAGGAGCATTGAATATAATCCCAATTTCGCCACCATCGTCCCCCCTAATTGTTACAGAGAACCGAAACCCCCTCAATTAAAGCTAATACTAAATGCCAACTGTCTTGTGTTGATATTTTGCGATTCTCTCTCTCTTCCCATCCATTTGCAGGGCAAGCGGGAGCTGGGGGCCCAACTGGCTGACAAGGTGTGCGAGCTGCAGGACGCCCAGGAGAAGCTCAAGGAGCGCGAGCGCATACACGAGCAGGCCTGTCGCACCATCCAGAAGCTGATGCAGAAGCTGAGCAGTCAGGAGAAGGAGATCAGGCGGCTCAACCAGGACAAACAGCAGCAGGGGCAGCAGCAGTCGGTCAACAAGGAGGTGAGCATCAAGTTAACCAGGCTGAGAAGAGTCGGAATACTAACTTTCACTTTAAAAGAACGACGGCGCCAAGGCTGTAGCTTCACCATCGACGACCACAGGCGGACGCTCGCTGAGTGACAACGAGGCCTGCTCCCCCGAGATCTCTGTCAGCCTCAAGGTGCGCTACGAACAAAAGATCGCCGAGCAGGAGGAGAAAATCAAACAGCTGCAGGCCGAGGTCAAGAAGAAGACGGCCAACCTGCAGAACCTGGTCAACAGGGAGCTGTGGGAGAAGAACCGCGAGGTGGAGCGCCTCACCAAGCTGCTGGCCAACCAACAACCCAAGGCGCTGCCTCAAATTGGCGAGGAGTCTGGCGGAGAGGCGGCTGATCTACAGCAGTCCTTCACCGAGGCGGAGTACTCGCGGGCCTTGGAGCGCAACAAGCTGCTGCAGCGCAAGGTGGACGTGTTGTTCCAGCGCCTGGCGGACGATCAGCAGAATTGTGCTGTGATCGGAAAGCTACGCGTGGAGCTGCAGCAGGCGCGCATGGAAGTGGAGACTGCCGACAAGTGGCGCCTGGAGTGCGTGGATGTGTGCAGTGTTTTGACCAATCGGCTGGAAGAGCTGGCCGGCTTCCTGAACTCGCTGCTGAAGCACAAGGATGTGTTGGGCGTGCTGGCGGCCGATCGGCGTCATGCCATGCGCAGGGCTGTGGATCGCAGCCTGGATCTCTCCAAGAGTCTCAATATGACGCTGAACATAACGGGTGCTTCGCTGGCCGATCAGAGTCTCGCGCAGCTGTGCAATCTCTCCGAGATCCTGTACACCGAGGGCGATGTTAGCCACAAGACCTACAACTCCCATGAGCAGATCCATGCCGCCAGCAGCTCGATGACTCCCTCCATGGAGAACCTGAAGGCGGAGAACAAGGCTCTGAAGCGGGAGCTGGAGAAGCGGCGCAGCACCGACGGACAGCAGCTGTCGCGCAAGGAGCGTCGCTCTCTGCCCCTGCCCGCTCAGCAGCAGCTGGACAATCAGAGCGAGTCGGAGGCTTGGTCGGAGCCAGATCGCAAGGTATCCCTGGCTCGCATTGGACTCGAAGAAACCTCCAATAGCTTGGCAGCTCCAACAGAGCAGCCGGCCAGCGAGTCGGAGAGCGAGGGAGCGAGAGCCTGTTCCATGCGCCAGGAGCGCAATCGCAATAGCGAGCGCATTGCGCAGCTGGAGGAGCAGATTGCCCAGAAGGACGAGCGTGTGCTGAACGTGCAGTGCCAGCTGGTGGAGCTGGACAATCGCTACAAGCAGGAGCAGCTGCGGTGCCTGGAGATCGGTCAGCAGCTGGAGCAGCTGCGAGCCATCAACGAGGCTCTGACCGCCGATTTGCAGGCTATAGGTTCGCACGAGGAGCAGCGGATGATGGAACTGCAGCGCCTGCTGGATCACAAGAGCCAACAGATTGATCAGCTGAAACTGGCGCAGAGCACGCTGACAGCGGATGCGCAGATAACCGAGATGGAATTGCAGGCGGCACAGCAGCAAATCCAGGAGCTGGAGCAGCGGCATGCCGAGTCCTTAGACCTCCTGCAGTCCCAGATGGAGCAACAAAAGCAAGAAGCTGTGCTGCAGCTGGAGGAGCACGAGCGGCTGCACAAGGAGGCCCTGGAGCGCGACTGGGTGGCACTCACCACTTACCAAGAGCAGGCCCAGCAGCTGCTGGAGTTGCAGCGATCCCTGGACTATCACCAGGAAAACGAGAAGGAACTCAAGCAGACGCTCGTCGAGAACGAGCTAGCCACGCGGTCGCTGAAGAAGCAACTGGATGAGAGCACCCTGCAGGCCTCCAAGGCGGTCATGGAGCGCACCAAGGCCTACAACGACAAGCTGCAGCTGGAGAAGCGCTCCGATGAGCTGAAGGTGCAGCTGGAGGCACTGAAGGAGGAGCAGCGAAAGTTGCAACAGAAGCGTGCCAACAGCAGCGATGTCTCACAGTCGGGTTACACTTCTGAAGAGGTGGCAGCAGTGCCCATGGGTCCACCAGCTGGACATGGACAGGCGGCCAGCTCTGCCAGCTCCAACCCGGCAACGGCTGCAGTCCTGGCTCAGAGGATCAACAACTCCTCGCCCGACTTGGGCATAGAGAGCGATGCCGGACGCATCTCCAGCGTGGAGCTGTCCAATGCCCAGCGAGCCATGCTGAAGACCGTGGAGCTTAGGAGCGGCGAGCCAGTGGCGGCGGTCAGTGCGAAGATAAAGTCAGACGGTGAGTGTTGCTCAAGGTTCCAGAGAGATCAGGCAGGAGATAACCAAGTATTATATTTTTTTCCTACAGATTCAGCTTCACCCGACAGCAAGGACAACTTGGCTGCATCACCATCGTCCGCAGCCACGGCGGGTTTGGCCCACGACTGTGTCAAGGTAGATCTCGAAAACGCCGAGTTGCGGCGCAAACTAATCCGCACCAAGCGAGCATTCGAAGAAACCTACGAAAAGTTGCGTACGGCTAACAAAGCAAAAGCACAAGTCGAGAAAGACATCAAGAATCAGATACTAAAAACGCACAACGTGCTGCGAAACGTTCGCTCCAACATGGAGAATGAGTTATAACGATCGCGCCGACGTCCAGTCAATCAGCATTAACCCGAGAGGCCACATCCGAACTTAAACACCCACCCACCCATTACTTGCCATTTTTTGAAACGTTTCTTGCCATCATTATCGTTACTTTCGTTTCTTTTCACTTGTGTGTCAGCATATTGCAATTTGTTGTCTTGATATTAATTGATGTACATCTACTTGTTGCGTGGAATGGAAACGGAAACAACGAAGTTATTAACACGGAATACCTATGCATTTTCAAAAGACTGTTTGCGGCATCGAACTGAGCCCCGAAAGAACGATATATCACTTTTGGTTTTGACAACCTGTATCTAATGATCACTACACCTAATAACCTGGAGCACTCATTCATATTGAATGATAACATAAAATGTATATTAGAAAGTGTATATATCCATCCGCGTAGTACCTAAAAATTTATGAATACTCTCTCTAGCGTACAAAAATCTGGTTTTATGTGTCGAATAACCCAACCATTGTTCATGAATCCATCACTTGCATGTAGCTAAAGCTTTCTTAATTACTTAACCGCCCCCCTCTGAATTACTGATTTCAGTTAATCATCGAAACGGACATTGAAATAATTGTTTGAAAATGGTTTAACCACGTTTGCCATTTGCCATTCAAGCATCCCTTTGTACAATGTGTAAAAAGAGTAGAAGTGTGCGGTGTCCTGGAGAACAAGACCTAGAACTTAAGTCATTTGTACCCTGTCGTTTTATGGAATAAAATTGCGTTAGAATTACATATGAAATTTGTGTTTTTATTTTTTTTAAATTTCGATACCTGGCAACGGCTTTCGATAACTGCCAGGAGCTGTTGCTCGCGGCGTTGCCAGATCTGCGCAAAGGCGAATGCAACCGTGCCAGCTGCGAATAATAAAAAGCGCAAAATAATAAAAGAAAATATAGACCACAAGCCGCGACCTGCGTCTACTAACTTATAGTGAGTGAGTGAAGATTAAAACAAGTTTTTAGTATACACAGAGAAAATCGAGTACAATCGGGCGTAAGCGCACTTATCGCCACAGTTACGGCTTTGTTTACTCCCTTATCAATAATAATCCACACACTCGTGCAATTATTCACTGCGCTTAAATAGAATCAACTTGGCAGCAGTTTTGTGTGGGAGGTGTATTGTTGTGCGTAGAATAGTGAGTGTGCTTATGTTTGCTGGCATAAATGAGCTGATTTCCGCGGAAGTACACAGAGCAGCGAAGCCAAACAACAGCCGGCGGCCGCCCCTTTCTTGGTCTTTTCCCTTTGCGACTTGTCTCGGATGTTTGTTCACCAGTTGCTGTTGTTGACTTGGAAGTTATACCGATGCCCTCCATATTATCACGCTTACGGCGGCTCTCGTATCGCCGCAGCGGCGAGTTCCCCGGACCGGGACTGCTGAATACCTGTGAGTAACGTACTTTTTAAGTCATAAATATTGTAGTTGTTGCCACAGATTATAATAGCTGGTTATGACTGATCTATAGGGCTGCCTATTAATGACTCGTTTAAGTCCAACTGCAAAATAACTGTTTCAGTTTAATTTAAATATACATAAATCTGAGTTGTATTTATATAGGTAAAAGATTTAAAGAGTTCTTAAGGAATAGCTTTAAGAAGCTGTAAGTCTTAAAGAGACTTACATTTTCTTGTTTGCATGCAACCAACTTTTTGTATAACTTAGTACTTAAATGTTTACTAACTAAGCCTTTCAATCAATAATATAATCTGAGCTAACAAATCCAAAAGTAAACAATCAGTTTGGAAACATTGAAGAAACAACATTTCCTTACAAAAATAGAACAAAGAGTTAATGAATCTCGGCTGCCCTCAATAAAGCGATAAGATTATTTGCCCTAGCTACCTCACTGTTCTAAATGTTTATAGAATATAGTTTAAAAAAAAAATAGACTTGGCCCATGAGGGGATCGAACCCGCGACCTTCGCGTTATTAGCACGACGCTCTAACCAGCTGAGCTAATGGGCCGCGATGAGCAACCGCGCCCGAACGCAATTTGAGCCAACACAGAGCGGGGGCCAAACAATGTTGCATACTTCTGTCGGTCGACAAAACGTAAAATATAAGCAATCGCCTGCTCATAGCTGCCCAATTTATCTCGTAGTTTATTTAGTGCCTGGCCCACATACGCGCGTGTATTCTCCTGAGCAGCGACACATATATTTTTTTGAAAAGTTTTTGGGTAGCAGGACTCCCTCCTTTCCAGCTATACTAGCTAGCGCAGCAAACTTCGGTTGAGGGCTCGGCTTTTCGTGGACCGAAGGAAAGACGAGCAGGCGGCTGTGTTGTCCCTTATTTCGTAAAGGATCCGCAGTTGGCTTTTGACTTCGGTTCGGTTTGGACGTGTTTGTTTTTGATTTTTTTTTCGGCTGCGACCAATAGCCGTGGGAAATCGTTGAAAGTGGCGAAACTCGTCGTAGCCCCGTCTGTAGTCTCTTCCCACTTTGGCTTTAGCCTTTTTGCAATTACGGCCTGCAGCGTAGTAATTGGAGAGGTGTAAATACTCAATTTAGCGCTGCAGTCGCGAATGCAGCTCGATAATCTGAAGGTTTCCTGCCCTCCGCTTTAAACGACACTTTAATTATTCAGATTGTCACTGGTAACTGATGGGGCTCTGGCTCTGGCTCATTGGATTTATGTTTGAAAGATTGCCAGCGGAGTAAGGCACTTGAAAGTAAATATACATTGATATCTGAGACATCGAAAGCGTGCCATAAGCCCTCCTGTCTCCGGCTGCATATGCGTGACAAGCAAATAGCATTACCATTGCCCCTAAATGTCAGAATTGCAATGAATTTTTGATGTTCCGCCGCAGCCGTGTAGCCGTGGAGTAGCTTTAAAATCGTTTCACTAATGGCGGCGGCGTCCGCCTTGGGTTCGGTTCGTCGCCAGTTGTTCCGGTTCTCAACACCTGTCAGAGTCAAGGCCCCCGAATTGGGAATGTGAATTTGGTAGCGGAAATGGGGGAAACGGAGACGGTAATGGAAGCCCAAGCCCACACTCCCACCGCCGAGTTAGAGGTCGAGCGCCTTACATAACCGCTGCTCGAGGAGGAATAGAGATTACAAAACGAGAGTTAGTAGCCACATGTGCCTTTCGAGTGCCTGCATCCCCTGCTGAGTCCTGAACAAGTGCCTTTTTGGGGAGCGAATCCCCAGGAACCAAGAACCAACTACCCCACAAGAGAGAAGATGTCGGGCCCCTACCAGCGCCAGAGCCTGGAACTCCGTAGTCCAACGCAGGACAACGGATCTGCGGATGATCCCGGCAGCCGGTTGCGGCATTTGTCGGGCACCTCGGCCAGCCAGCGGCGACGGCAGCAACGTGTGGCCCAGCAGCGCCAGGACTCCTGGTTCCGGCACTCCATGCCGCCGGCCATCAATCGGGACATTGACTTCGAGTCTCTGGAGCACCTCACGCCCCGGGTCTCAGACGGCCTGGATGAGCAACTGGCCGCCTCCGTATCGCAAAGTGTCCACAGTGGCGGTAGCGTCACGCTTTGTGGCCGCGCGGATCAATCCAGCATCCACCTGAACAGTGCCAACAGCAACCTGGGCTTCATCGACTCGGACACGCCCAATACGCCAGTGACCCCGACCTCCGGTCAGCAGCCAGCCGCCTCTGTGTCCACCTCCGTGGCTGGCACACTCTCCTCTAACCGAAGGTCGGGCAACCGCAAGGATTCCAAGGGCTCCATTCTATCCCGTCAGAGTGGCCGGAGTCGAGTTTCAGTTCTGGCCCAAAGGGGCCTGCAAATGACCGCCTCCTTTCTACGCAGGAAGCGGGCGGAGTACGCAGGTGAGTGTGTTGAGCAGCAGCTGCACTCCCAAGAATTCTAGGCATTCCGTAGGCTAGTCACCATCACATCACACTGGGCATCCTCTTGCTGCGTCGCGTCACCTTATTTCTTTTCGGATCAATACCACTGGCGTCCCGTAGTCTGGACCCTGGTGGAGCGAGGGTGCGGTTGGCTGTGGCCAATGCCTCCCGGAGATTTAAGTGCTCTGTTTACCAACTTTCCGTTTTTGTTTAAAGGCCACACATATTTAGATTTTATAAACAAACATTTGTTCGTTGAATTTTCAAGAGTTTTTTGGCTTAAAAAAGATAAGAGGAATATGGTTTTATGTGGGAAAGTTTTCTAAAGTTATATCTATGTGTTTGGTTTGTTTTTATTATAAAAAGAAAGATTAAACATTTGTCCAAAGATGTATTAAAAGTGTTTGCATCTTTTAAAACGTATTTTTGTTGGTTTATTCTGGCTTACCAGCTTAACTTTATGGTTGTTTTGGTAATGTTTTGAAATGAATTAATTAATCAATTACGTAGTTAGGGTTTATTTTCTGGCACATTCTGGATTCTTTGTCTTGAGGGTTGTGATTATCTTGGCGATAACAAAAGCTGTTAATTTAATAATGCTGTAAACCCATCAATTGCACCAAGACAACAAAAGGATAATGTAGCTGATAGCTGATGGCTGCCTAAAGTTCACTTTTCGAACGTAATGGAATTTACCAATTTTCCTATTGTAAAAAACAACCAAGGAGACTTCACTTTAACTTTAGGGCTTGATTATAATCCCAGTAATTCGAAATTCTACAATTAAATGAGTGTGTCTGATTTGGTAAGTCCTTTACAGCCATGTCACAGATATGTCACACGAATGTACTGAGCGTTGAGTATGTAAATGCCGCTGAAACAGGCTTAGCATTGTCCTGTCCCCAATCCCCGCCTGTTTCGGAAGCCCCACCCGTCACTCAGTCAGTCAGCCAGGCAACCCCTGCGGACTGACCCAGATTGCATGTACGAGTGGCGTGGCCCACAGGAAGGGCACGTCGTCCTGCTGCCGCACATGTGGCATTGGGGACTGGATTCACAATTCACTGCTGCTGCTGCTGCTGCTTAGCAGTCAAATGAGCGGAAGTAGCAAAGGAAACGAAAGCCATGGCAGCTGCAGTTACGACTATGAGTTGTATTTTATTGCTCTTGCACTTGACTTAAAGCTAGACGGTCTTCTGGGCCTGCAGCACCCAATCGCGCAGCTCGGCCACGTTGGCGAAGACACCGGGATACTTGGCGAGGGCGCATTCCTCTCCCCAGGAGACGACGCCCACGAGCAGCCCTCCAGATACTAGAGGACCGCCCGAGTCGCCCTGGCAGGCATCCTTGTTGGCTGCCGCCGCACAGATCATGGTCTGCCGGATGGAAGACCCGTATCCGTATGTAGAGCTGCCGCACTGCGAGCGCCCCACGATCTTGGTGTCGATGTAGAGCAGCTGCGAGGAGGAGCTGCCGCCGTAGCTGGTCTTTCCCCAGCCAGTGACGCTGGCTGCGGCTCCATGGGCAGGTGTGGCAGTAGCCATGGTAATGGCCTTGATGGTGGATCCAAAGGTCAGCTTCGTCTGCAGGCGCAGCACTCCAATGTCGTTGACTCCCGTCTCGGAGTTATAGCCCTCGTGCGCCTTGAAAGCAGCCACTTGGATTAAAACGCCGCCATAGGTTCTTCGGTTCGAGCCGGCTCTAATCCTAAGAATAGAAGCCGTGACCGGAGACTGCAGGCAATGGGCGGCGGTCACAACGATGTCGGTGCTGATGATGGACCCTCCGCAGGAGTGACCTCCTGACTTTTGCACTGAAACCTGCCACGGATGATCCTCAATCGATGTCGCTGTGCCACCCACAATCCTGCCATCCGGCGTGGGCTGGGGCACCAGACCCGGAGGTATCGCTGCGCCATTGGCGATGGCCAGCAGCAGGGAAAACGAAGTCACAATTTGGAGGAACATTTCTGTGCTAACTCTGTGCTTCTCTGTCTCTGGATGGCCAACTAACTGGCCCCTAGGGCCTTTTATAGCCGCAGAACAAGTGCCGCACTGGGCATTGCCCGTGCGGATAACCCAGTCAAATGACGCGGCCATATATCAAGGCGATACCAATGGCTGATTGCCCAGCGACCACCATCATCCGGCAGTAGTCTTCAGGTGCAGGCAGGCAGTGTTATGGCTGCATTTAATTGCCAGCCGGCACTAGCGATTTGTTTGCCAGCCCCGCTAACTCTTTGACATAGGTCAGTTGCAGGGCTTAGCCTTATCGAATCCACGAGTGTGTTTTGACGTCTCAAAAAGGCCATAATCCTTTCATTCTCTGTGCTCTACGTTGGGCCTTGCCAATTGTAAATATTTCAAATTCTAATTGCTCCTTCCGCCCCCCAAAGCGCACCCATTCATGCGGTCGTTGTAAATCGCAAACTCACTTACGTGTTTCGTACTGAATCGAAGGCCGAAATAGTCGCCACCAAATGCAGAGGGGCTGATGCTCTTTTTTAATTCAAGGTTTAAAATATATAAAGAGGTGGAAATAATTATATTGGCAGGATACTGTCACCGGTAGTAGTAGTACATGGAAAATGCATTAAACTGCCAAAGTTTCCACGCAGGACACGGGCAGCAGTTTACCCTTCAATTAGGTTAAAAGTGTCACGTTCAGCTAACAACTTCCGCTGGCGGTTCCTGTCCGTGGTGTGTGTGTTTGCCCCTTTGCAAAATGGTCATATTCATGGGTCATAGCCCGTACATTCTGCACAATCCATATTCTGTCAATCAATCAATAGGGACGTTATGGAAGCGATATATATACCTCTACTCACCAACTCGCTTTAGCCCACCGGACGCCATCTTCAGTTTATCGTAGTAGATGTTCTTCACCACCGGGTAGAAACGTACTTTCTTTTTGGGCTTGTTGGCCCCTGCTGCTTGAGCTTTTCTTTTTAAAACTGAGAGCGTTTTCGGCATGGTGCTTAAGCGAAATATTTCAGTTAGAAATTATTGTTTAAGAACTGCCTTTGACGCATTCAAATGTTATAAGATTGAGTACCT
Organism: Drosophila bocqueti; assembly: GCA_018151655.1. NCBI lineage: Eukaryota > Metazoa > Arthropoda > Insecta > Diptera > Drosophilidae > Drosophila > Drosophila bocqueti. The sequence goes on from JAECXF010000057.1 coordinate 3,132,204, forward strand.
ACGAAAGCTAGGGTTACTTCGATCAAACATTTTCTGAAGAAAATTAATAACTTTGTCATGTCAAATAATTGTAAAATGGCAAATTGCAAGTTTTTATCTACAAAATAAAATTTGCTAAATAAATAAATTGCAAAATAAAAAAATATTTGTCAGAAGTGGGATTCGAACCCACGCCCTCAGAGAGGACCAGAACGCTCATACACTTTCGTTCGGAAAGCAAGATTCTACATCTTGAGTCTGGCGCCTTAGACCGCTCGGCCATCCTGACACTTGGAGTACCCTGCACCTAAGTCCCATCCGTCGACAGTAACGGGGGGCAATAAATTAGGATTTGCCCCGATTGTTGTTCGTTCTGTGGATTGCCTTTTGTCTAAAAGCATTTTCAACTCGTTGCGCCGATAAGATCGCCCAATAAACCGTTTAGCTTGATTGCCGTGGCGAATTAAGATACACCACACGCGCTGCGGTCGTGGTGGGGTTGGGTGGGGATGGGTAATTCAATCATCCTTGATGGCAAATTGAATTGACATTTCGCTTAGCTGCCTTGCAAGAAATAGACCACGTTAGATCATCCTTGTGTCCGCTTCTCGTGACATCATCGCATCGCACTTGGGGTCCGTTTTCAACCTGCACGGCATGAGATAACATTTAGCAGGGCCCCATAATTGGGCGATGTCCTTATTGGCCCTTATCTGGGTTTAGTGTATTACTTGGCGGGACGTACGCCCATCAAACCTATGTCAACTTTTTAATTTTCAAAGTGCATTGAAAAAAAAAGTAATTTCTGGCCCATGAGGGGATCGAACCCGCGACCTTCGCGTTATTAGCACGACGCTCTAACCAGCTGAGCTAATGGGCCATGTGCCTGCTGCTTCTCAAAAGGCGTACTAGAGTCGGAGAAATGCTTAACAGAGCTGTTTGACTTTGTTATTTTACAGTGCTCTGTTAAGTTACATTGAAATTGTTATACCAGCGTCAGAACTGTTCTATGCTGTTATACTGGCTGTACACGCGCACACAACTTGCGTTTCTGACAGTCACCCAGCACATGTCAGGATGGCCGAGCGGTCTAAGGCGCCAGACTCAAGATGTAAAAGTCTTGCTTTCTGAACGAAAGTGTGTGAGCGTTCTGGTCCTCTCTGAGGGCGTGGGTTCGAATCCCACTTCTGACAATACTTTTTTCTCTTTTTCTTTTGTGATTTATTTTCTTCTTTGTTTGTTATTATTTTAAATTGTAGTTTTTAATTATATTTATATATACTTTATTATTAATACTATTTTCTAAGAATACTTTCCTATCTTAGCTGAGATTTTCGTTTGATTTTGAACGGGCGAAGTCAACGAGGCCCATTAGCTCAGCTGGTTAGAGCGTCGTGCTAATAACGCGAAGGTCGCGGGTTCGATCCCCTCATGGGCCAGAATGATTTTTTTTTTTATTTTATTGAGCGCTCAGATGCGCAAGGATGATTACAAGTGGGCTTGGTGTGTCCTTTCATCCCTCTAATCGTCATTTGTCAAGCTGACACATTGCCTTTATGTTGTGACAGAATCTAGATGTGTGATAACTAATTACCGTTTTGGATGGCGTGCATGTAAATCGTGAATGAATAACGCACCATTATAAAGGGCCCTCTTGCTGGCCAAAATTGATTTCTTTTGCGGCAACCCGCGTCCAAACGCTAACACAAAAATCAAAATACACCGCCCCCCACACAAGGCAAACACTTGATGCCAGGTTGCTGCTCGCGGCTCTCAGCACGGCGTTCAGTTGTTGAGTTGTTCAGTCGCTTTCCGAACCGCCGAGCAAAAAGTCGTGCCAGCGGTCGGACGCATTTTGGACCGGTTAACGAGGTCGACGTGTTCAGCTAACGCGAATTATTACTGGCTAAAGTAAATACAAATACTGGATATATATCGGAGCCCCTTATTGTTAATCCGAAAGTACGGTTACGAGATACTTTTCGGTGATCTCAGTGATGCATCAGCACAGTCATCCGAAACGTGAATCGTATTCGAGCCCAGCCAGTGACTAGTGACTAGTGAATTTGAATAAACGAATTTGAATAAGCTAAGCGCCGCGAAAGGTCAAATGTAATTATCCGAGTTGTATGTGGTTCTATGTTAGGTGGGACATTTGTTGCATGGACAACCACCACAGCACCGAAAATACATATAAGTGTCGCCGCGTCAATTTATCGTTTGATTTTCATATGCTATGCTCTGCTATGTGACCAATGAAGAGTAGCAGCTGTATAATCAAATGTACAATATGTACAGACACGGAGAAAAATAAATATGCTCGGGTTGAAGATCTTGAAGATCTCTTGGAAAAATCTGTAGATAAGATGTAAGGGAAACGGATATCTCATTATTGAGTTAGGGAAACCCTACTTCTAGGTAGAGAAAATAGTAACAAATGGAAATCTCGTATCTTAAGTTTTCTATTTTCTATTACGCTTTATATATTTAAATAAAAAGAACTCCAATAAATACAAGTGCTATTCCTCAGATACATATACATATTACTTTAAAAACCAGTTTATTTCAAGTGTAGCCAAAAATTTAAGATTTTGATTGGATAAAAATATACAATATATTTTTATAATACACATTATTTTTAGGAGTGACAAGTGTTCATTATTATATTGAAATGCCAGCAGCAATTTTCGGTGCGACTTTTTCTCTATTTAAAAGGCGGACTTTGTTGTCATTCATTCAATGGCTTTGGCTTTTGAAAGTCGATTTTCTCTTACTCTCGCAACCAGCGATCCGATCCCCTCTCTTTTGTTGTCTTTTGTTTTGTTTTGTTTTGCAATTGCAAAATGCAATTGTTGTTTAATGCTGTTCAGACCAGTTTTCTTTTGCCATCGTTGAGGACGCTCTTTGCTGCGCTTCTCTTTTCCCTTTTATCGGGCATTAGCCGCACTCGCCGCAGTGGCAACCGTTGCATGTGTGAACTAATTTACTGGTGAATTGCATTCGCTTCGCATAGATCGAGGGGGTTGCCGTTGAGATCGGTTAGCGAGAATCGTTTAGTGCCGGGCGGTATGTCATTATATCAGTGTGCAGGCGGGAATCCGTCCATTCAACGACTCGAAGGTAAACTAGTCTCACTGACTCAATTCCCTGATCATTCGTCACCGTTGTGACACACCAGCTAATATACATATTATATGTGGGTACACACATAGTTAATCCCCAGCTGATGCCAAAAGATCCGATCGTAGCCGTAGAAAGTTGTTTCTCTTATTAATTTTCATCACTTTTGCTTTCATTTGCCAAACGCAAATTAATTATTTTGATGGCAGAAGCGAAAGACAAATAAACAGACAGGCAAACCAACAAACAAACATGTTTCGGGGCTAAAAATACGCAGAAATTAAAAGAAGTGACTTGACGAATTCGTCACGCCGCCCTGCACTTTTTTCCCACATGTGCAGGTGGGAATAAATGCGACTTACATAAGGGCCCTCTGAGTAAGCTAGCCTGCCATTACTGCATATTTACCCCGCATTAGGAGGCGGTGTTCCAGGGAAAGCCAAACAAACGATGACATCGCAGGGGGCGGCCACTACTTAGTAATCTTGGTCGATTGCCAATAATTTCCTTCCCATCATCGATTCGAATTCACAATTGTCTGTGGCCGTCTTTGTGTATGTTTGGGTTGGCGTCTCGAGGATCTGACCTCCTCACCCCTCCTCCCCATGAACGTGGTGACACAGCGAGTGTGTATCTCGTGGATACAGTATATGTATCTGTTTACCTTTGCTATTGCCACAACCCAGTATCTCGCAGATAAGCGGTGCGAGTACAGACGCACGGCACTGTGGCCCTCGTTTGTCGCGTAATTAACGCCATCGACTGACTTTTGAAAAACAGTTTCAACTCATTTCCATTCAAGTGTTAGTAGCTCAACCTTTTATTCAGTCGCTTTTACTATTCCAGTGCAGCCCAAAATGTTAATTTAAGATCTCAGGCCAGGGGAAATTACGCAGCGAGCAGCTACATATATAATTAGCTCTGTTTTGGTTACAGTGATGATTGGCCCCACCTACAGTACACGCTTCCCTCGGCGGCATTCCGTTGGAATTTATATGAAATCCGTTGAAATAAGTAAATTTCGCTTGGAATGAATCCAAAATACTTATTTCTATGTCTATGCTGGTATTTTTAGCTGCCGTCGCGGCTGGCAGAATAAACTTTAATAGCGTCGCGAATATACATTTGTAAGACCATATGTTTTTTTCGGATATATATACAAATATCTAGCTACTTGAACGGATCTCGCCGTCTGGTGATTTACGTCAGAAAAGGAAAAGAAAGAAATCAGAAAGTGAAGATAAACGGTTCTAGGTTCCCACTTCAAGTGAATACTCGTTAGGGCCTCCCTTTGATATGCCTGCAATTATGGGCCGAAGAGCCTTTCCCTATAAATATTAAAGGCTAATTTCCTCCCCCATCCCAGAACCGAGTATATAATTTTTTCGATTTTCCACACCCAGGTGTAATTGTGTGTTGCCTGTGTGTGGTGTGGCTAGTTCGTTCTCAAGGACATCGGGAGCTGATTGTCGGTGCTTAGAAATGGCCGCAGAATGCAAGGCAAGAAACTGGAGCAATCGATAAACTTCAGCGACGCCTTGGCTGCACTCGGAGCCCATTCAGGATTTCAATTTCAAATCGCCACACGTGGGGAAATCCTTTGGCAATCGAATCCCTGATGACGCTTTTAATGACTCTGCGGGTGCCATAATTTTGGTTCCATTCGCTTCGCTTGAATTTGTTGTTGTTGCTCTGGGTGACCATACATAGTTATGGCCGGAAAACACGGAAAACACGTACAGTGCACGCAAATAGAATATTTCACTTGGCCAGAGAGAGGAGAGGGAGAGCGCGGACAGGCCAAAAAGACGCTTCGTTAGCTTCCGATTTCCGAGGTCGATGTTCGCTATCTCCAACTCCCACTCCCTCTGACAACACACGTACTATATGGTAATTCCTTTATGGCTCTCTATCTGGCGTGTCCACGCGGCAAAGCCGGCACGAGGCGAGTCCCCCAGGAATCGGTTAATTAATCCACACAGCAAATTGCACAGAGTGCGGCTAAGTAATCTGAACAGATTTGAGGGATAATGTCATGTAATGTCAGCTTTTGACTTGGCTAACACTGCACACCCCGCCCTGCACTTTCCTTCTGCAGCCAACGACAGTGGCTTAAATTATCCACTCAACTGGGCAGTAAATCAATATCGGTCAAAGGCAAATAGACCGCGACAAAAAAAAAAGTACAATTCATATTATCTAACATGCATTGTATGCTCGTATAAAGGTTTTAGATGATCTTATCGGATGTTATATACATATATAATTATTATATGTATCATTCCATACAATTCAACCATTTAAATACAAATTTCATTTCAGGAACCATCTGTTTTTGTAAACATTTCCTTTGTTAGCTGTATACCCTTTGTTTTTACAATACTTTCTGTATTTATGTGTAACCAGCTGAAGTCTGAGAGTTTTATTTATGTCAAGAGCTTAATATTTAGACTAAAAAAAGGCTTGAGCACTTGGTTTTATTCCTAAAAATATCAATAACAACTTTCAGAAACTATAGAAGTAAATGTTTAGGAACCGCTACTATTTTCCCTTGGTGCTTCAACCCAGCAGGCATTTTAAAATCAAACAAAAAACGTATAAAAACAACTGACAGAACTCAATCAAAATGACATTTCAACGCAAAATCCTAAGTGCAACACCGTCCCGCGCTTGCAAAAACTCTCCGCGGTCCCTCAACCGAACCCACTAATTGAATCGTGTCGACACAGATAAGATCCGGAAGGTGAATGCGAGTCGCGGAGCCATGTTAGCATGGCGGACTCCGGCAAGAACGAGACTGGCAATGGAGCCGGCAACGGCGGCGGCGGCCAGAATCACGCCCAGAACGGACGCAACGGACATGGCCAGGAGCAGCATCACAATCCAACTGCCCACCGAGCCACCTTCGATGCGCGGAGCCTGTGGCCCAGCCTGCAGGCTTGGGTTGGCAACGGTTTTCGGCAGATGAGGAGCCAGGTGATGCGCCGCACAGCCACCACAGGACCCACGCGATCGGAAGGAGGTGCGGCCGGCGGAGAGGACAGACAACAGCCCAGTGATGGGCGTCAGGAGGACACGGCGGGTCCGTCGATGAGCGATGCCATTGGTGCCACGGTAACGGATGGCGGCATTCAGCACCAGCGACTGACAAATGCCACAGGAGCGGGAGGGAATAAGCTCTCCCTAAAGTGTGTCCTCAACAGGCTGCGAAGGAGAAAAAAGAAAGGTGCTTAGTTTTTATATTTGCCTAACTAAACCGAGTTTTTGGGATCACTTTTGGGATTGATTTTGAGATCATGTTTAGTGAGATCATAAGTATTGAGCAATTGGAGGGGTTCTTAGTTTGGATATCTTTATTATCAATATATAAGTCATTTAATATTACTATTTTGTAATGTGGAAACCTCTTTAAATCAACTTCAAAATGTTTCTATTAAGATTTTTTTAGGGGTCTTTGCTGGGTTAAGGTTTTATTTCTTTAAATTCCACATTATTTTATCCAAATGGAACACGGAATCTGGGCTTTGCTTTGTATTCCCTCCCTTAGCTGATAAAAAGTGCTTATCATGACTATTATGAAATATGTTTATTTTGTGACTTTGGACTTCTACGAAATAGTTTTGCTTTCCAAAAGTCATTCAGAGGAATTCTTGTATACATATATTTCTAGGAAAATATTTTAAAATATGTTGTGTAATGAGTTCTATGTTCAGACGAATTCTTGTATACATATATTTCTTGGAAAATATTTTAATAATATGTTTTGTAATGAGTTCTATGCTATATATGACTTTTATATATAATCATTTTCAATATAATTTTATTTGCAACTCCTAAAAGATCCGTTGACACATTTATCTTATCTTTTAACCGCCATAAAACGTGATTTCTTTACACACTGGGTGTAGAATATATACAATATTCCATATACTTTTTATACAGCGCAATAAATTCCGCCATAATAAGCAAGATAATAATAATTTCTTAATAGCCCAAATAGTCTACCAGAATAATAATAGAATTACGTATCTTATATTCCGTTTTCCTGAGGGTATCTTTAGGGTCGAGAGTCCACTGCCTCTCTCTTATCTCGCTCCCCTTTACAAAGCTTTTCTTTTACGGCGCAGGCGCTATTTTTTCGCTCTTTGTTTTGTGCGTTTTCTTGCTTTTTGTTGTGCTAGCAGCTTTCGCTTTCTCTTTCGCCTTTGATTTTGCCTTTGCTCCTGCATTCACAATTCCCTCCCCCTGGGTGGTACGCATTGTTTTCGATTTGCTGATAGCTCGTAAGCTTTATAAGCTCCCTGCGGAGTGCACTACGCAGCTTTGGAGGGCTCCCCGACCTGAGCGTAAACGGGTTACCTCCACCCATCCATCCCCATCCCCCCGGTGTGTGGGTCCTTACTGGGTTCTCGAGCACGTTGAAAATTCAGCTCAGTCGTAGTACCGGAGCCCAGGAGAGCGCACGCAGTGGAAATTGTAGTTTGCCGTGAACTTGGCTCCGACATCTGTGCTATATTCTTTTAAAAATCAACCGTGGAACTTGGACAACCATAGATACAATACCTTCCTTAAGGAAACTTCAATTCTAGGAGGAAAAACCTCCGAAATCAGTGGAAATGGTAGTGAAAATCACGTGCTTTACCCAAGTCATCGAATTGCGACAAATCGATACCTGAAATAGTGTGAACTGGTACCCAGAGGCACGTTGCCAGGTGACGGAACCGGAAGCGTAACCTTCCGTAACCTTCCACCTTCCAAGAAAACCTTAAGAATCACTCGGATTAATCCCAAGGAAATCCCCTGCCTGGCTGTGTGTATATGCAAATGTTGTGCATGCCACAGAATCCCGCGGAACATCTCGGGATGGAAAATGTGTGTTTTCTTATACGACGCACTGATTGAATCTGGGTAGCGCAGGCGCTGAGATTCTCTTATACGTCGTATACCTCTCCTACTTGCAACCGTCACGCCCACTTGTGGCTGAGTCCCTTCACTGACCTGGCCTCCATTCTGGGGTTTCCCAAGCGGCATCAGCAGGAGGAGACTGCCGGCGAGAGCATCGCTTTCGTGCCAGTTGGCGACTGCGATTCTGGATCCGACGAGCTGCCTGGGCCTGAGGAAGCGGCGGAAGTGGAGGAGGACGAGGAAGAGGAGGAGGAGGATACGGTGGAGTCAATGATAGCAGCGCCATCCGGGGATCGAACCCGGCGCTTCCGGTGTCCCGGTCTTTTTCGGCGAACCACTATGGACTTTCGGAATGTCTACAAGGCGCTTCGCATACGTTGGAGTCGTAAGTTTCTTTGAAACATAGAAATCTCCTCAGAGACCCATTATTTTTGGGGTCCAGGAGAACGTTTCTACCTAGCAGGCCTTGGAGGCAGAGCGAATCCTATTTCTATTAGGTTTTTTTTTCTTGTTTTTGCTTCAAAATTCAAAAATTAACTACTTAACATGCTGGTGACTTGCGCCCCGGAAGATCCGGTGGCAAAGCTGATCGAGGAGCTGAAGAAGCACCAGATCATTCCCCGCCTGCTTGCCTGCAAGCCATCGGTGTTGATCAATGTCCTGTATCCCTGCGACCTGGAAATTAATCCGGGCGCTTTAATCGTGGTCGACGAGGTGGTCACCGAGCCGATCATACGCTTCACTGCCAACCCTGAGAAGTATCATACGATAATGATGGTCGATCTCGATGTGTCGCCGGACAGCGAGTGGCTAGTCTGGCTGGTGGGCAACTTTCGGGGCTGCGATGTGGTCATGGGCCAGACGATAGCCGCTTACGACAATCGGAGATACCCGGAGGGTGAAACTATTCACCGAATCGTCTTCCTGGCCTACCAACAGATCCTGGAGCTGGACTTTGATGAGTCCTTCATACCCGTGGGCGAGGCCGAGGGTCGCGCTGGCTTCAATTGCAATCGATTTGCACGGAAATACGCCTTGGGGAATCCCCGTGCCTGCAATTTCTTCTTAAACGAATGGGTGATCCGATGGACGCCACCCTATTTCTAACGTCCACAAATGACAGAGAAATGATTACTTTATCAATCTATAAACCTCTAACCCAGAATGTGTCGTCTTTGCCATGTACAAATTATTATTAAAGTATCCTTTATTTAACGCTACCGATTTGTATGGTTAATAGTAGCACTCTGCAGGTAATTTCATTGACTAATCATCATTAGCCATGAATCAATACCAAGTTAATTGAAACATTGTTGGTTAAGGTATCAGATTACTAGTAATTTAGTAGCTTATTGCCACTAATCATCACTTCTAATATATAATATCTAACACTAAAATGCATTATCCTTGGATACTTTGCAGACGATGAGGACTTCACCTCGTCGGCCGGCTACGATGCGGATGATGGGGAGAGGCGTATCATAAACCTAAATGCGCCACAGACCACTAAGTACTGCAATAATCGCATAACGACGGCGAAATATAGGTGAGTTTATCAATCGGCGATAAGCCGCCGACCTAATTGGTAGATAAGAGGACTAACCAGCAATTTGCATTCCGCAGTATCATTAGCTTTCTGCCCGCCTTTCTGTTCGAGCAGTTCCGGCGCTATTCCAACTGCTTTTTCCTCCTGATTGCCATACTCCAGCAAATCCCGGATGTGTCGCCCACGGGTCGCTACACCACCTTAGTCCCGCTCATGTTCATCCTGTCGGTGAGCGCCATCAAAGAGATAATCGAGGACATTGTGAGTCTACGAGTTTGGGTTTACATTCTGATTTACTGATTTGATTTTCATTGAAACCCTTTCCTAGAAACGACATCGGGCGGATAATGAGATCAATCACAGATTGATCGAGCGGCTGGACAGTGGCACTTGGACCACGGTTCGCTGGTCGGAACTCACCGTGGGGGACATCATAAAGGTCACCATCAATTCCTTTTTCCCTGCAGATCTGATTATTCTCTCGTCTAGGTGAGCAGCGACTTTATAGTTAACCCCAATTATCGTTTATTAACCCTTTGACAATTTCGATTCGCAGTGAGCCGCAGGCCATGTGCTTCATCGAGACGGCCAATCTGGATGGTGAGACGAACCTGAAGATCCGGCAGGGCGGATCAGCCACCGCCGGTCTGCTGGAGACGAAGGACCTGATGCGTTTACAGGGCAGGATCGAGTGCGAGCTGCCCAACCGGCATTTATACGAATTCAATGGGGTACTCAAGGAGACCGGCAAGCCGTGAGTAAAGAATATGTGTTGCAAGGCCCAGAGATTGCAATATTTTTGGGTTCTTATTATAGAAATGCTTTATCTGACTTCAAGCATTTTAATCGTTAATTTATGGGGCAGAAAAATTCGGGAAACGCATTTCTATAGGATAGGAAATACACTGCTGGCAAAAGAGATAAATCTATCGATACAGCGTAGACTATAAATCAATCAATTCCCTTTTTCAGAACCGTCCCCTTGGGCAACGATCAGGTGCTGCAGCGCGGCGCCATGCTCCGGAACACGGCATGGGTCTTTGGGGTCGTCGTCTACTCCGGCCAGGAGACGAAGCTGATGAAGAACTCTACCTCGGCGCCACTGAAGCGCTCCACCGTGGACAAGCTGACCAATACACAGATTCTGATGCTGTTCATGATCCTCATCTCGCTGTGCATCACCAGCGGCCTGTGCAATCTGTTCTGGACGCGTGAGCATTCAACGACGGACTGGTACCTGGGCCTCGTCGACTTCAAGAGCCTCAGCCTTGGCTACAACCTGCTGACCTTCTTCATTCTGTACAACAACCTGATCCCCATCTCGCTCCAGGTCACCCTCGAGCTGGTGCGTTTCCTGCAGGCCATATTCATCAACTATGACATTGAGATGTACCACGAGCAATCGAACACGCCGGCCATGGCCCGCACCTCAAATCTGAACGAGGAACTGGGCATGGTCAAGTACATCTTCTCGGACAAGACGGGCACACTCACCCAAAACGTGATGGAGTTTAAGAAGTGCTCCATTGCCGGCATAGCTTACTCGCCGGAGCACACGCCGGAGCAGTCGCAGCTGGTGCAGAACATCCTGAGTCGCCACCCAACGGCCGGCGTGATTGAGGAGTTTCTGGTGCTGCTCTCCGTTTGCCACACGGTGATCCCCGAGCGTAGGGACAACGGAACCATTATCTACCATGCCGCCAGTCCGGATGAGCGGGCTTTGGTCGAGGGCGCCAACAAGTTTGGCTACATCTTCGACACCCGTACGCCCGAGTACGTGGAGATCAATGCGCTGGGCGTGCGCAAGAGGTACGAGGTGCTGAACGTACTGGAGTTCACCTCGTCGCGTAAGCGCATGTCGCTGATTGTGCGCACCCCGGAGGGCAAGATCAAGCTGTTCTGCAAGGGAGCAGATACCGTGATATACGAGCGTCTGGCCTCTCAGGGCCAGGCTTACAGGGAGGAGACCCTCCGCCACCTCGAAGACTTCGCTTCGGATGGCTTGCGGACGCTGTGCCTGGCGGTGACCGACATCCGGGCGGATGTCTACGAGGAATGGCGCGAGACCTATCACAGGGCCGCAACGTCGCTGCAGAACCGCGAGAGCAAGCTGGAGGATGCGGCCAATCTGATTGAGATCAATCTGCGTCTGCTGGGCGCCACAGCCATTGAGGATCGACTGCAGGACGGGGTGCCGGAGACGATTGCCTCGCTCCTAGACGCCGGCATCTTCATCTGGGTACTCACCGGCGACAAGCAGGAGACGGCCATCAACATTGGCTACTCCTGCCGCCTGATCAGTCACTCCATGGACATCATAATCCTCAACGAGGAGAGTTTAGATGCAAGTGGAAAGCCTTTGTTCTCTCCGAAATCTATTCTAATAAGCTCATGTTTTGTTTGTTTTGCAGGCCACCCGCGAAGTAATCCATCGACATTACGGCGAGTTCAAGAGCTCGACGGCCAAGGACGCCAACGTGGCTCTGGTCATCGATGGCACCACCTTGAAGTACGCTTTGACCTGCGACTTGCGCAACGATTTCCAGGATCTGTGCCTCCTCTGCCGCGTGGTCGTTTGCTGCCGCGTCTCGCCGATGCAGAAGGCCGAGGTGGTCGAGATGGTTACGCAGAGCACTAAAGCCGTCACCTTGGCCATTGGCGATGGCGCCAACGATGTGGCCATGATACAAAAGGCAAACGTGGGCATTGGCATTTCGGGAGTGGAAGGTCTGCAGGCGGCCTGCGCCTCGGATTACTCCATTGCCCAGTTCCGGTATCTGCAGCGCCTGCTGCTGGTGCACGGTGCCTGGAACTACGCGAGGATCTCCAAGCTGATCCTGTACAGCTTCTACAAGAACGTGTGCCTGTACGTGATCGAGCTGTGGTTCGCCATCTACTCGGGCTGGTCGGGCCAAATCCTGTTCGAGCGCTGGACCATCGGTCTGTACAACGTCCTCTTCACGGCCATGCCGCCGTTTGCGATGGGTCTCTTCGAGAAGTTCTGCACGGCGGAGACGATGATCCGCTACCCGATGCTGTACAAGACCTCACAGAACGCCAAGCTCTTCAACGTGAAGGTCTTCTGGATTTGGATATTCAACGCGCTGCTGCACTCGGTGTTTCTCTTCTGTCTGCCAATGGCCGCCTACGAGGGCGACGTGATCTGGAAGGACGGCAAGACGGGCGATTACCTGTTGTTGGGCAATCACGTGTACACGGTGAGGCCGCTGAATGTGCCACAAGCTTTAACTTTACTCTATAATTATGAATTTGCAGTATGTGGTCGTGACGGTGTGCCTGAAGGCCGGCCTCATCACCAACTCGTGGACCTGGCTGACGCACCTGGCCATCTGGGGCTCCATAGTGCTCTGGTTCACCTTCCTCCTGATCTACAGCCATGTGTGGCCGACATTTAAGATGGCCAGTAATTTCCCCGGCATGGACATCCAGCTGCTGTCGACGCCGATCTTTTACTTTGGTCTGCTGCTGGTGCCCATCACTACGCTTCTGGTGGACGTGATCTGTAAACTGTAAGTGTGCGCCACGGTTATAGAAATGGGTGGGGAGAAAAACAATAATCCATTTCCTTGGCAGAGTGCACAACACGGTGTTCAAAACACTTACGGAGGCCGTTCGCGAGACGGAGATCCGACGCACCGACATCTCTGAAGTGTTGAATGAGCCGCGATCTTCGTAAGTATCGGAATCCAATGCCACAAATGCCACGCTTTATCCCTCGGGCCTCTGGTCGGCCTCATACATACATAACTCCATAAGTATTTAGTTTTGTTTGTCCAAGAAAAAATCAAAAAAAAAATCCAAACTATACTTTCAATTTGAATTGTTGCGCATTTGCTAAAATCTTAACTATGTAGAGCCCTAAGATACTTCTACCAAAAAGATCTTATAATAACAAGATGAGTAACACTACATATAAATTTTAAAAATCGTAATTAGAAAGTTTGAATTAAATACAGATCAAGCACAAATTTCTCAGGTGTTACCCATATAGTTATTATATGGTCTTTGTTCCTACCAATCCGAAATCCGATGCCCTAAAACCGAACCCCAAACCAAGGCTGATTGAACATATGTGCCTGCACACAACAGTATCCTGCTTTTTGTAGTAGTTGCACCAGTAGAACCTTCACCTTAGTTGTTATTTATATCTAGCGTTCGTTTTGGGTCATCTACTATACATGCCATAAGCATTAACTTAATCCTGTTCGAGTTCATTCCGTAACTGCACTGCCACATCCTCCTCGAATTGTGTTTGTTCAACTGTCAAATGTATGTTAGTGTTTCCCCCTTTTGCATATTGGCCACCGAAAATTGCTCGAACCCTTAGCTTATCCCAGGATAAGAACGAAACACCAAATGTTAACCCAAGAATAGGGATACAGACTACATATATAAGTATTAAACAATGGAACCTGACTTAGTCCTAGCGGATAAGAGTGTAAATATTTCTAGAGTTAAACATATGTTAAGTTGTTGCTGTGAAACACAATATTTCTTTTTTTTTAAACTGATATATAACCTGATTTATACGCACACTTAGCTATTAGCTTTAGCCATAAACTACAAGTTGAAATTGTACCCTAGACCCTAATGTACTTTTAGTGTTTGATACGCATTTTGTAGACCTCGTTGAGCAATTTTGAATGCAATTAAAATTTAAATATGAAACTCAATTGTGCAGGTAATTTTCTTAGCTGCTGTCATTTAATCTAAAGAACGAAAACAAACACAATTTTATTGAGTTAAGACAAAAGCCAACATCAATCAGAATCAGATGACTCTTATTTAATGTTCGACTCGCATCACCACTGCGCGCAAATATCTTTTTGAACTGATATCCCTAAAATGTAATCTCTCTGTCTTCCTTTATCCCGCATCAATCCTTGACGGCTGTGACGGCCCTCTGAATCCCTAACCATCCATCCATCCATGCATCCAAACCCAAACCAACCATTAACCCATTTACCATTCCCGCCTGCACGCCATTAGAGATTCTGGTTACGGATACGGCCGCGGCAAGCTAAAAAAATCGAAAAAGTCTCTGGTCAGTCAGAGCAAGCTCCGCAAGAGGGCCAGCAAGCTGCTGCACCACATTGGTACGGAGGAAACGAATCTACGGGTGGTGAACCTGGAGCTGGAGGTGGACACCGAGGAGCAGCAGCGGACAAGGCAGCGTCAGAAGTGGCGGGGCGGTTTGTTGGCCGCCGACCGATACTCGGCGGTCAGGAGGGTCTCATCGCCTAACCAGGCCACTCTCCATATGTGAGCGAAGGCCAAGGCAAATCGCATTATTATTTTCCCTTAGTGTGTAGTCACTGATATCTGATAAGTGAGCATTATTGTATTGTATTGTATATCGTAATGAGCATGTGGAGCGGGAGACTATTGCCCGCTTTGCACGCGCATCATCGAGTAGCTCCTAAGAACTGTTGAAATCATATCCACGCCACGAGCAGACCCAGATCCATGTGTGTATATAGATGCTTAAGCGTTAGAGAAACGAACTATTTTTACATCGCCTACAACTTCTATTTGCCAACTGTGATAGTGTCTAAGAGGAGCCAGAGCCGTAGGATAGACACGGTAGGATAGGCCAATAATCAGGGAATGCATATCATTCCCAACGCAGCTGCGTTCGTTTACAAATTACTTTATTACACATTAATTATTATGATTGTACCTTAACTACATTAAACTTTAAAGAGACTTGCCAGGTTGTAAAAGAGAGTTAACGAAGCCCCCCTCAGGGGGAGCATTGATCCCAGTCACAAATGTTTAGTATCCTTAACCAACCGATATACATATATTCATCCCAACGTTAATGGAATGTGATGACGGGTACTTACCCAGAAGATATGTATGTATCAGTTTTGAATATATATGTATCCCGCACCGTCCACCACAGCTCGCATGCAATTTCAAATCGGCCAATGATATATATATCTATACTAACTATGGCTGCTAATCTGATCTGATCCGATCCGATCCGCTCTGCACTTATGTTCTATGTATCTTATTCTTTATTTTTTGTATTACAACAAAGCGACTTAACCAATCACACGCCCAACACCCAACACCTGAAACCTAAAACCAACTCGCAGTACCAAAAATAACACACCCAAACAAATAACTAATCAATATATAATTTAATAAAAAGTCAAGAGTCAACAGCAAAATTCTGAAAAAAATGTTTCTTTGAAATTTCTCTGAACACCGTTGTTTTCTGCGCTAAAATTTCGGTGAGCGCAGTACCATGTACGCCTTGGGATCGATAATTCGGTGTAAGTAAAATCGTAGAAGCTGCAAAAATCATATCAACCCATACAGAACACCACACCACACCACACCCATAACTACACTCACAACCACTTCCACTTTGTCACCTCTGTCACAGGGTTATTTTATGAGGGATAATAATGGGGTTGTAATAGGCTTAGAAAAGGGAAGAACCTCCAACACTATAAATATATTTCGTACGGCCTTATAATTTACCTTTTTGTATGTAGCGTCAAAGATTCGTTGTAAGAACCGCATCTCGTATTCGTTTTATTTGCCAATCTTTACAGTATGATGTAGGCTCTCTCTCCATTTATTCCATACTTTATATTCTGCATGCCCCTTCAATTTGGTCTACACCTCGTTGCTCATCCTAATTTGATTATATTCGTACATATGTATGCTCCCCCTATGTCCTGACCACTCAAACAAGAACAGCTACCTTCCGTAGAATTCGGATTGCCCACTGGCTGTGTAACCTGTGTAACTCATATTGTGTAAAGTGCTAACAATTCAAAATGGAATGAAAAAACGAAAGATATCCCCGACTAATATGATAAGCCCAAAGCGAAATTGAAACCCTTTACTAAAACCATATCCGCCCCGCTCAAAAATTAACCCAACAGATTAACGGAAACGGCCCGGCTGCTACGCAGTGTCTTTACCCGTCGTGCCAACACGAGAGTCGAAACGGAGCTAGAACTATCGCGTGAGTACCACATAGTGTTCCAGGATTCGCCCGAAAATATAATAATAGTGGTAGGACCCTAGCAGAATCGGGAACGGGGAATCGCCAGAGCGATCACACACACTGTGGGACAACAACAGGAACAACATTCACACATTACAGTTTCCACACACACTGAACATTACGATTGATCTGATTTCAATTCCCACGATTCTAACGCAACCAATCTTCCTTCCCCAGATGGCTATGCATTTTCCCAGGAGGAGGGCGGAGCTGTGCCGCAGTCTATCATTATACGAGCCTATGATACGAATCTGCCAAAGCCCGAGGGCAATTAGTCTGGAGAGAGTACGGATCTCGCGGGCCCCATGGTGCACATACACATGTAAATAGGAGAATCCTGGTTCCCTGATTCAGATGATTTTAGAACATACTTACAAATCAGAGCACCTGGAATCACACTTCTGGTAGGCCAAAAAATAAAAAAAAAGAACTCACAGAACACACTACATTTATTCTCTATGTGTCTTACACTTGCAGTAATCTATAAAAAAAAGCATGTCCTAGAACCCACACAATCAACATATATTGTACGTTTATCTATCTTCGTGTTATTTATTTTGTAAGTTCAAAAAAAAAAGAAACACTGAAAAGGCATTATAAAAGAGGCTAGAATTTGTTCAGTCTTTCGTATCTGTCCTTGTCCTTGGCGCTGCTTTGTGATACGGATACAGACTTGCATTCTTTTTTAATAAAAAACAACCTATCTCTAAGTAAGCTGTAAACATTTGTACCTACATATATATGCATTATTACATTACATTATTTTGAATTTCAAGAAAACCTAAAACATATTTATTTCCGCAAAGATTCTGTATTTTGCGGTCACTGAATCACTGATATTCATAGAAAATAAATCATATTTCTCGTATGCGGGCGTATCTTTTACTGGTGGGTAATAATTAAAAATACAAATATTTAAGAACAAGCAGGTTGGCTTTCAGGGGCTTTCCCGGTGAAAATACGCTTTTAATATTTAAATTACGCGCTTTGCGTGGCCTGTATAACGGTTGAGTTCCAGTGTTGAAACGATAAATTGCCTCTGAAATTGAAAAATTTAAATTTTAAATAAGTCAGCCCAACAAACTTTAAACTATTTAAATTAAAATTAATTAGTAAATTACACATCAATAAATAAACATTAAAATCGAGGCTGGTTGGTAAAAAGTCAAAGTCAAGCTCTATCGATATATCGATTGCCGGCACCGCTGTATTGCCCCGTAGCTTTTCCAACACTGCCCGCCTAAGCCACCGTTTTGTTTTGTTTTTGTTTTCGCACAAATTGTAAACAAAGCTGAAAAACAGTTCCTTGCTCCATGGTAAGACACCAAAATTTTTTATTCCCTGCTAATTCTCATGCCACAATTTAAAATCCTCGCAGATCGGTTTAAGCTTCCCCCTGATACCCTGCCTTCTGATCTGCTGGATTAGTTTGGTCGCCGGAGAAAAGTTACCTAACATTTTACTCATACTGACCGACGATCAGGATGTGGAGCTCCGTGGCATGTTTCCCATGGAGGACACCGTGCAGTTGCTGGGCCTTGCGGGGGCCCTGTTCCACAACGCCTTCACGCCGACCCCCGTTTGCTGTCCGGCGCGGGCCAGCCTGCTGAGCGGGATGTATGCCCACAACCATGGGACCCGCAACAACTCGGTGAGTGGGGGCTGCTATGGAACCCATTGGAGGCGGGTTCTAGAACCAAGGGCTCTGCCGGCCATACTGCAGCAGCATGGATACAACACCTTCTACGCGGGGAAGTATTTGAACGAGTATAATGGGGAGGAAGTGCCGCGAGGCTGGAACGAGTTCCATGGCCTTCACGGGAACTCCCGCTACTACAATTACACGCTGCGCGAGAATGCCGACAATGTCTATTACGGGGCGACGTATCTGACTGATTTGCTGAACAATCGTACCGCGGATTTTCTGCGAAGGGCCACCCAGCAGGCGGAATCGGAGGATCGACAGCCCTTCTTTGCCATGGTGGCCCCGCCGGCGGCACATCAGCCCTTTACGCCAGCACCCCGGCACGCGGGCGTATTTTCCAAAGTGAAAGCGGTTCGAACGCCCAGCTTTAATCAACCGCAGGAGGGTAAGAAACTTGTATAAATGGATGTGTATAATTATTAAATTAAAATCTTCACGAACAGATAAGCACTGGTTGGTTCGCTCATCGCGCCTGCTGCCCAACGAGACCATCAACACCATAGACTCGTACTTCCGGATGCGCTGGGAAACGCTGCTGGCCGTTGATGAGATGGTAGCCAACCTGGTGGCCGTGCTAAATGAGTCGCAGTCGCTAGATGACACCTACATCGTGTACACCTCCGATAATGGCTATCATGTGGGACAGTTCGCACAGCCGTTCGACAAGCGTCAGCCGTACGAAACGGATATTCGCATACCGCTGATAATTCGGGGACCGGGCATAGCGTCAGAGAGGCATATAAACACAGCCGTCAGTTTGGTGGACTTTGCGCCCACCATATTGGCCTGGGCCAATGTGAGCACGCCCGCCTACATGGATGGGCAGTCCTTTCACGAGCTTTTGTCCTCCGACACCGATGGGGTTTCCCTTGGACCCTTCTCGCGTTCCCTGCTGATCGAATACTGGGGCGAGGGCAACCGCAAGACATACAATCCCGAGTGCCCCTGGTCGGAAGGAGATGGATTGGCGCAGTGCACCTTGGAGGCGGATTGTCATTGCCAGGATGCGTGGAACAATACGTACGCTTGTATACGAACTATTCGATATCGGGATGATCGTATTTACTGCGAGTTTCGCGATAACGAGGTAAGATTGAAGACGTTCTTCTGATAACCTTTTAGGTATCTCTAATGTATTTTTGAATTCAGAACTTTTTGGAGGCCTACGATCTGCAGTTGGATCCCCACCAGATGACCAACATTGCCTACGATCTCCTGCCAATTGAACGGGCTCTATTTTCATTGCAACTGAAGAATCTGACTCAGTGCTCTGGTCACTCGTGCTTTGTGTAGATGAACTACTACCCGTCGTTCATCATTTAACCAAAATTGTTATCTCAAGTGCAACACAAATTCTCTTACAATTGTTTTTGAACATTTTTGTATTTAGATATCATGTGATTTAAGTACCTATAACTGTACAATATATATACAAGTTGTTTTTTTTTTATAACTATGCAAAAGTCGCCCGATTTGGAACCATGTTTAGGAGTACTGCAAATATAAATGGATTAGTTTATTGTGGCGATCTGAAGCTCAAATTAAACTCACGTGCTGGGTACGTCTTCGACCGGAGACAGTGGCATGCCCATTTTTGTCCACTGTAACTGTACGTCCATCTGGACGCTTCCAAATGGAAACATTATCATTCCATACACCAGCCTGATCTTCGCGGGCCACAAAATTTTCGCCTTGGACGCGTGCATCGTTGATACCACGACGGCGTCGAATTATTATAGGGATACCTTCGTTCTCCTCCTGAAGGCTACGACGGCGTCGAATAATAATAGGGATACCTTCGTTCTCCTCCTGAGGGCTACGGCGGCGTCGAAAAATAATAGGGATTCCTTCGGTTTCCTCCTGAGGGCTACGGCGGCTCCGTTGGACAGAGAATCCATCGTTATCAAAGTCCACTGAACGATCCGGACGCTCTACATGGAACTGGGGGCTTCGACGACCACGTTGGACGTAGACGCCGCCGTAGCCAATATCGACAGTGCGATCCGGGCGGGAAATGTGGAGCTGCCGACTGCGACGGCCACTCGGAGAAACTCCAGCATCTGGGCCTCCATTGGGACCATCTAGACGGTTTTGGCCCAAATTCTGGGCTGACAAGGTGGGTCCACTTATCGAGTGAGTGGCTGAAAATGTAAATATTTGAATTATTATTAATACATAAGAAAAATGTATATTAATCTCGACTTTACCTGGACCTCCTGGGTTCTTGCGGTGCACAAAGGTGTTGCCCTGCTCATCGGTGTAGACATGCGATCCCTGGGACGGTGAATTCTGGAACTGACCACCCACTCCGGGCACAGTATAGGTGCCCTCATTTTGCCCTCTTATATAGACCTGGTTGCCGGGAGAGCCAAACACGTGCGGCCCATCGCGACCATCATACGTCTGTTGAGGCTCTGCAGCTGCAAGGACAATGTACATTTATTAATAATTACCATTAACAATTATCTCTTATTCCTTATCCTCACCGGCGCCGATGACAGCGCAGGCAGCCAGCGCAATTAATCCAAAAGATTTCATTATATTCAGTTGCACAGCTCGGGTTCAACTGATTGTGTTTAAAAGTGCAATCCGGTATTTATAGCCCGGCACCTACTACACTGGTTAAGTTCTCATCTGGCTGAGCTTGTTTATAGCGAACGCTGAGAATTTCCCAAGCTGCGCCGCAACCTGACATGGAAGTGCGATCGGGAATTTCTGAAAATTGCTTAGCGCCCTGACCCGATCCACATAATATATCTATAATCTGATAGCTCTTTGAATGTGTAATTGTTTATGTGGAAGAGCTGTAATAACTTGTTTGATGTGTGTATAGTATATGGTAATCTCTAATAACAATGCTTGGCTTCTGATTAATGGAATAAACTAGAGAATATGAATGTGACTAGCACGTTTTGTGCTTTTGTCAGAACGTGAGTTGTGTCGTCCATTTCAATAAAAATTGACAAACTGTGTTAGCCACCAAATAGGTGCAGCTTGAGGATATGGCATTTGACAGGAGTAAGCTGTCTCCTTGAAGACTTCCATTCCCTTGAATGACAAGGGCAGTGAATACGGTTTTGAACGAATTAATATCGATGTCTTTATTCGAAACTGTTTGCTTACTTAATATAAATTATAATACTGAATAAATAGTAAGAGAATTGCAAAATATTACAACAAATTATTAACATTAATAGAAGTATTATTTGTTTACAAATCAAAGTTAAGAAACCTTAACTAAACATAACCATAAGATAATGCTTCCTTTATTTAATTATTGATATTTTTAATGACCTTTAAAAATGTGAAACTTTTTTACAATTTTTAAACTGTTCTCTGCCCTTGGGCAAGCAAGTATTCAATCAGCATTTTCAGTTATACTTATTTTCGTACTTAAACAAGGTTTAACCATAGCCAGAGCTCACTGTATTTCCCTGTCTGCATGCGCCACCCATTTGAATAGAAACTGTCCACATGCATTGTCTTCGACCAGAGCCACAGCCAGAGATCCAAATTCGTTTCGTTTTCGGCTCTCATGTTTATTTAATCTGATCAATTGGCGCAGCGTGTCACATAAATTTGAACAATTTTAAAAATGCACAAAATACACTAAATTTGTCGGTTGTTTGTCTTGACATTCCTGGCTCCCCCAGGACACCCCGGGCTCCCGGCTAGCGGCGACAAATAGACGACACTTGTGACCAGGCATAGCTGCTACTGCCACTGCTGGCTTTCGGCCACGTCGGTGCATCTCAACACCTTGGCAAATGAAAAGAAATTGCCCGGCGAAGGCCTGGTCTCCGGATGTTTCCGGTTGCACGTGCAGATGTCTCTATATCTACCGGTGCGCCCAGCCCGGGGAGCCAGCTCCTCCTTGTTCGTTCTTTATCCCTCTTCTGCTGGCCCCCGGACAACATACTTCAGTGCAATTGCATTTAAATCAGTTGGCCGTGCTGCTCGTGCGTTGTTTTCCTTCGAATCCAGCGAGTCCTTGCTTCCACATAAATTATGCAAAATTTTTTACCCCCCCAGCCAGCAGTGTCTATGTGGCTTGTGCGCCATTTGTTCATTTCGAGACCAATAAAATGAAGCATTTGAAAGTTGTAAATATGCGCTCCTGCCATTCGACGTTCAGCAGTGTCTGCGGCTCGTAAACTGTCGGCCAGCATTTTGTCAGTAATTTTCTATTTGGCGGCGGTGACGGTGGCGTATACTTAATGAATTGCTTGTGTGGCAGCGTGTTGCTGCCGCTGCCGTTGCATATGCATAACCAGCGACGCAAATTTGTTTATAGAAACGGCATTTTAAATACGCTTTTAGCGCCCCCTTTCATGTCATTTCATTTCGTTTTTAGCCAAGAGCCTTTAGCATTAACAAAGGAGCAAAGTTTCCGCTTTCTTTGTCGCCGGGGTGTAACATAATATTTTACTCAGGGATCGCCGAGTGAAAAACAGAGAAAAATTTGTTTGGCCAGCGGATGGTCGGATGGTCGGGCAGCTGTAAAATGGGAATAGAAAAAACAAACGGAATGGCTCGTGCCATTGCCATGTCATGTTTTGTGATGCACGAGTCCAAGGATGCGCTTGGGTGTCCTTTTTTTCGCCCTCTTTGTCATGTCGGTTGGTCGCCCTCAGTACGCCGTCCCCCGGCTTGTGCAGTCGCCGTGACAAGGCAAACGAATTGAGGCATAAGTAGGAATCGCTGTAATATTTCCAGGCAACATCCCGAGTTGCCGGATAGCTTGTACTCTCTGCTGGGCCCGAAAAACTTTAAGCCAAGACAATGCGACATAATCGAAAAACAACAGACGGATGAGTTCGCGTGAATTATGCTGAAATGGTTGAGTCCGCCTCGGAGTTTGGGTGCTGGAAATGTTTACTTTTGATTGACTACGCTGTTTGATGAAGTCCCGTCTTGGCCAGGATTAGAAATATTCATTTCAAAAGGGGGCTTGGACTTGGTTTTCGGTCGGGTGGTTGAGTCTTAAACGTAGGTTTAGCCCAATGAAAAACTATTTGAAAACATAAAAAAACAAAGGTTTTTGTATTTATTATGTTAGGGATATCAAGGAAAAATTATAAAAATGTATTATTATTATTTTATTAAGAAAGAAAAGTATTACAATTTATTTAAGTCGAAATAAATGGTAATAAATTAATATATAAATGGCAGTGATTTTTATTTTTATACAATTAAAACGCCTTTATTTATTACTTTTTTAGGTTATAGGCTCACCTAGCTTATTTTGTTTTAAAATTTAAAATATAATTATGAATGAATTGAAAAAAATTAATAATTTCCCGCTAGTTCTATTTTGTAATGTCTTTCCTTTAAAAATAAACCAAACAATCCAACTAAGCTAAACTTTAGTCAAGTTGAAAACATGGCTGCTTATGCTATTCCCACATTTCTGGGGATTTGGATGCCGGGAATCTGCAAAGTTGAAGCCAAATCGATTCTAATCCAAATCCCCGTCAGCCTCGGGAATTTGCTGCCATATTTCAATTCTATTCTCAACCGGAGGGTATGCAACGCTTTGCAGCCCGCCCAGCGAGGGGCAATCGAGAACTGTTGCATACTTGGCAGCTGCACGAGGCCACACACACTCCGGACTATTTATCAATTTATTACGCGCAAAAAGTTGCGCTCTCTCTCGCAACTAAGCCAACTGTCGCTTTGGCCACTGATAGCGCTCAATGCTCATTGGGAATAAGCCAAGTGTGCGTGCCGCCAAATTAGCCGAGCCAAGCGAACACACGCCACGCACACACAGATAGATATTCACAGCTGGCATCAGGTGGCCGGGCTTTGTTAACGGATTTATGCAGCCATAATAAAACTTGTGCGCTGCAAATTGATTTATGGAAGGGGCCACAGCGAGCACAACAATTGCACACACAGATATGTGGTCGCTCGTACACACTCGCCCGGCCTGGAAAACTTTTAATTTCCTAAATGTATTCGCCGACAGAGAACTTGATGCCTTCGATACGCAATGCCCGTAAAGTAGGAAAAGGAAGTGGGGGAAGACCCTTACCCTACGAGCAGGCGGAGGCGCACATCCGTCCCAGAGAGAGAGACGGAGAGAGAGCCGAGTTGCAATTTAATGCCGAGGCCAACGTAAAAACTGGAAAATTATGACCAAAATGAGAATTTAATCGAAATACGTGAGTGGAAAAATGAAAATTTGACTGCAACTTGGGAACGCGTCTGACTGGCCAAAGACCGAAGCTTTTCGCAACCCAATGCCTTTACTATTCGCTGCGGAAAAGGGCCATGCAGTGGGAGAAATAAGAAAATATAGGGAATAGGACTGATCGAGTTGGATTTTTTAATGATTCTATAATTTGATAATGATGATTTTTTTTTTTAAGTATTTAGTGTTTATACTTCTACATATTTATTTTTATTAAGACGTTAAAGTACTTGGTGTTTAGAAAGTTCGATGTTTTCATATTAAATTCGATTTGTTTTATGTCAAAGAAGAAGGGAATCTAACTTTGGGATCCAAAATTTGTATACCCTTGCTATTTACATTGTTTATTGTTTAAATTGTTCATAGCTTTGCCAAAAATGTATTCATTTCATTTCGGAAAGCTTTTCTGTGCCAGATTTTATTAGCTTTAAAAATCTGCATACTGAATATTCAATTTTTTTAAATTAAATATTTTTTTGAAATTTTTTGAAATTTTAACGATGTAACCCCTTATAAAATTTTGAAAAATTGAGTAAAAATTTTTTTTCTACCGGACATAAATAAATCAACTCGGCTTTTGATGCTGATCAAGAATATATATGATTTATATGGTCGGAAATGACTCCTTTAATACTTTACAAGCTTCTGACTAAAATTATAATACCCTGAAAGGGCATAAAAATAATCTTATTTGATTCCTTCCTAACTCTTATTTATCGATTTTAAAATGATTTGTTTATTTTCTAATACAAAAATTAAAGTTTTCTTGACTATACTATATAATCAAAATTTGTTAGCTTTTAATTTCATTTAAATAAATTAAACATAATAATAGAATACAAAATATATTTTCCTTGTGTATAGATATCAAGGCAACAGGCGGCGTCGGCGGCGGTGGAAAGCATAAAATACCCAGTGCAAGCTCATGCAACTTTTATCATGGCCGCAAACGCTGCTGCTTCGTCGGTTGGCTGCCAACTTGCAGGTTCCAGGTTCCAGGAGGCAGAAGGTGGCTAGAGTATCCCGGCATCATCATCAACACTGTCTTCATCTGCTTACGCGTTACCTTGAGAGAGCCAGGGCCAGCGCCTCCATCTCAGCCTCCATCTCCCAACTCCAAACCTCGTTTCGCTTCGGGCAATAGCACAAATTAATGCCACCGACACTGACTCTTGCTTTCTTTCCACCAGTTTGTCTGTCTTCAGTTCCACCGTGTTACCTTTTGCCGGATCTGGCGGTGGCAGGAGAAGGAGTTCTCGCCCCGATTCCCATACGCAGGCAGACAGACAATTCTCAAATGAGTCAACAACAGTAAAATGGTTTATTTTATTACCAGGCAGCACCAGCACCAGCACCAGCCGCCGCCTCCTCCGAGATGGATCTGTTTGGGGGAGTCGGGGTGATGGCTTACTCCCATTTTAACTTTTCCGCAATTCACTGATTGTTGATCTTTAATTAGTGTCTTAGGGAATGATTTAATTTTAACTTGATAAATGGAGTGTATTTGATGCTGATTTGATTTTAAATTAGAGATTTAACAACTCAATTTTTAATTTCAAGTCAAAATAGAGATTCAACCATTTAATTTTAATTTTAAATCAAAGACTATCATAATTTAACTCATAAATCAAATTAATTAGTAAACGAAATAAACCATTTCGCAAAACTTACCTGCGTATACGTAATATTGCGTATACGTAATATTTTTTGTTTTAAATATTTTATATTTTGCCTCAAATGAGATGCCCTAATAAAGCCATCTTGCTCTTTTGTTAAACTTGAATTCCTACCTTTTCGAGCAGTCAAAAAAGCAACTCCTTGAGGCAAGCAAACTTTTCTCGTAGCTGTTAAAACCACTGGCAAAATGTCCCACTCGTGACCAATAATATGCAATAGATGCATTTAGGCGCTTAATATTTAATTCCCGCTGGCAACATCCGCTGCTAATTGCTTATAATTAACTAAATGACAGCCTGAGCGCGGACGTGCCGGCAACTTCATCTGGCGCTCATAAAGCAATCACATGCACTTGCACAACTATAAAAACTTCCTGTCCTGTCCTGGCCTGTCCTGGCCTGGCCTGGCTCAAGGACCCACTGCCTGTTGGCAGCAGCTCCTTGATTCTGGCTTTTGCTCTCTCTCTCCTCCTCGGTACATGTTTTCTTGTCCGTCTGGCACTCCTTTTCCGGCTGTCATGCCACTGCCATTAGCCTGGCCTTTACTACTTTGCAACATTTCCTCTTGCGACTTCTTTCCTTCGGCTCGCATTTCTTTTTGCCTGGGTCCAACTTTTGGCAATTTTCCATATGCAACACGCAACAGACGTTTTTATGTTTTCTGTGTGCGCCGCCCATAAAAAAGTGAACGAGCAGCATCCGAGGATCCCAGGATCCAACGTGGGGCAGGAGCACTGAGAGCCGAGGAGCCGGAGACCCGGAGACCCGGAAGGGATGACAATGATTTGGAGCGCTTTGGGCTTTGGGTGGGAAATGGAAGTCAATTATCGAATTAATTTAGTTGCCCAGTGTCCGTCCGGGCAATGGTTGGGTTCTCACTTCATCCGCATCATAAATGCGAATGACGATGACTAGAATTGGGGATTATGACGATTACCGTCGCGCTGTGCCGGACGGAGCTGAGCGCTGGTTCGGAATTCAAATTGTTTTTACCAGGCAGCCTCGGCCTGATTGTGAAATTCTGCAATTAATTAAATTACCCGACGAAATGAAATTTTTGTCGCTGCAAGCAACAGCTAGCCTGCCCCGCGGCCCTCGGCCCGTGTCCTGTATCCCAGCATCCCAGCAACACAGTATCCCATCCCCCCAGCTCCTGGCGTCCTGGTGTCCGTGTAATTGATGCGTTAATCCGCATATTGACAGCGGTGGCTGTTGCGGTGGCTTTATGGAAATATGTATGGATGCATGTCCCCGGGCGGCACTGGGCGCTGACATGGGCACTTGGCGGGCCTGTTGAAAGGATTTGCGCAGTTCGTCCTGCCACTGCGACTGGCTAAGTAATTTAATTACATCGCAATGCCGCAAAATTATCGCAATATTGTTTATTGGCCGGCGGCGCTCGATGAGATTAAACCGGCATTCTTTGGCGGCCAACTATAGGCTAATCTGCGGCGAGAATTTGCTGTATTTGTTGATATTGTCACATTGAGATTTCTGAACGGCAACATAATTTGTCAAGCAGCTTGTTTTAAACAAATAAATACTCGATCGTATTTACAGGACTAATAAATAAGGTTTATTAAGGATATATCAGATATTAATGAGTTGTCAAACAAGTGGCAATTCATTTTCTGAGCCTTTAATGGGAATTAATTAAATAAACTTGATTAAATAGTGTGTATTGGGTAAATTAATGTGTAAAATACACACAAGGGATTAAATTACAAATACAAATAAAGGGTATTAGTAAAATACATTACTGGTAGTAGTATTTTTTCGTTTAATAAATGTGTAAGAGAATTAATAATTCATGTGCTGATTTTAATATAAACTTCACTTATTATGTATTTGTTAAAGATCCGAAAATCAACTAATATCATACATAAAATAAAGGTTGGATTAAAGTTAGTAATAGTAAAAATAATGAGAGAAATTTCTACAATAAATACATATATAATAAACATACATAATCGATATCTTTAAAACGGCTCCGTTTTCTAAAGGAAATAAATATGATGTTGAAGGCCTGCCAAGGGGAGTGTTAACTGAGATAACTTTCTGCCAGATATCTGGTTTTGTTAACTTTTTTAATTAGTTTTCTGACAACCTAACTCTCAAGAGTTAGAAATAACCAATCGTCTTAGGTTTATAAATGAAGTTAGCTGCTGACAAATAAAGTTAACAGTTTAAACAAAAGCCCATGAAAGACAATAAACCTACACTCTTAGAGCTATTTCTATAACTCCCTCAGAATATTCAACTAAAAAATGTTCTTTACTTCAATTTATATACAATTTATGTATATATCTCCTCCTCTAGGGATTCTCAACCCAAAACAATGCTCAATGCGTTCATTCATAGTGTCGCTCCAGTGTGTTGCTCAGCGTATTATCGCGGCCAAAACTTTTAATCAAAAGCGAATGCGTTCTGAGCCCGCTAATTACGTTAGTTTTGTTCGGTGTTCCCAGTGGATGCTGGCGGTGCTCTCTGTCTGCTGCCTCTGGTTGCTTCTGGAAGCTGCAGTGGCTGCTCCCACAGAATGTTTGATTATTTTCAATTATTTCGAGCGGCGCATTGTGCTGACTTTGGCATTGACAACGTGCAGGATAACGCACACACTCAGGCAAACACACAGGGACAGACAGAAGGAAATAGGAAATGTTATTGTCGCTGCGCATCCCCATTCCATTTCCATTTCCCCAACCGCTTTTCCTTCTCTCCCCCTCTCCACGAGCAAAAGTTTTCGTTTGGTGTAAAACAAAAATCTGATTTACATGGGCGAGAAAACAATACTAGGAGTGGGAGTGGGACGAGGACTGGGAGTGGGAGTGGTACTGCTCCTGCAAATCATTTACCCGTGTGGGCGCCCAACAAAGGACATTTCATGTTAAACAGCTGTCGGAAGCCGCCGGCGCAGTCGTCCTACGTGTGCAAAAACTTGATACAATGCAGCAGGAGTTCCCTTCGGTGGCTGGAAGAGGGGGGATTCCCGTTCCAGGAGGTGGCGCTCTGGTGACATTGCGACTCTTATCGGGCCACGTTGTCAAAGTTGTGCGGCAGACACCTGTTGCCAGCCGGCAAATGGAAGGCTCCATTACCTTTACCAGTCTCTGTGTAGCTCTTTAGTTAAAAAATCATTTTAAAACATTTTAAACTGCTTCCACTACTTTCCCAAATGAAAAATTTGGAGAGCATAAAGCTATAACTGACATATTAATCCCATTTTCCAAGTCCACATTTATTAACTTCAAAAAATTCGAGCTCCACAACAGAATGAGAGTTCTTCCATCTTTATTGTGTGCAGTGTTGCTGCTCAGCAGTTTTTCTCTCACCTTAAAGACCTTGGATCCTAATCATAAAGATGGCATCAAAAAGACTTCAGTGAAGGACAATGACCATTTGAGCCGCTTCTACCTGGAAGTGGAGAAGGCTCTTCCCGAGCTGCAAGAGCTCCGATCCTCGTTTGAGGGACTACGTAAGCAATTTAACCATTTTCACACTCTCGACGATATGCTGGCCAACTTCGACCAGCCGCAGGACGGGGAGTTCAAGGCAGACTTGGGGGAAGAGGAGCATCATGCCTGGCAGGAGTCAACAAAAGCCTGGGTACGCGACATTGAAGCGAATATGGCCAAGAACGGTGTAACTATGAATATATCAAAGCTGGAAGTGGTTGCCAATTCGTCGGCAACCGAAGAAGAGTCTAAAAAGCAGGTGGAAAAGTTGAAAGAGTATGCTTACTCTAAAAATGATAAATTATGCAAACCAGAGGCTTCAGCCAATAAAGAAAGTAATTGCACAAATAAGAGCAATCAGGATATCGAAGCTGGCCGATTTGACTATCATAAAAGACCTAAGAGGTCCCTGGAAGAAAGTCCCCAGGAGGAGCAGCCTGAGCAACGTGTGGTGGCCAAGCGTAAGGCACAAATGCTGGATGATTTCGAGGATCACAATGGCAATCGGGCCAGCTTCGGGGTCTTGGGTAATGGAATGCTGACACCTGATGCCGAGGAGCAGGGAGGAAAGTCCCAGTCCTTTCCGGGCCATGAACTGCTGTCACATTACAATGACCTAGAAGCCAGTCACGATTACGAATCCCTTGCGAATATTTATGACCCGACACGGAATGAGGTGCCCCTGATTAACCAGCAGCAGCCAGTGCCGTTGCAGCAACAAGTGCAACTGCAGCAACAGCAACAGCCACAAGCCAAATCGTCGCATTTTAAAGCTAGCTTCAATCTTAATAACATTTTCAGTGACCTAAGTAAGCTGCAGAGCCGCCAACCCGCCCAACCCGTGCAGCAGCCGCCACCTTCAAATATCGTTCCTGTTCAGCAGCCGAGTCTACAATACCGACAACCGGTCCCACAATATGTCCCACAAGCCCCGAGGATGGGAGGTTATCGGTACTTTGGACAGTTCGGCAACAAGCAGCCAAAGCAGCTGAACGTGGACCCAAACTGCATACCCGTCACGATCATTCCGCCTAACTGCACCACCTCGCCAAGCTCAGCGTCGGGAATCTCTAACCCGACAGCTCCAGCTCCTGCGCCAGCAGCATCGCCCTATCCAGCTACAACAAATGCTCCAGCCCCAAGTGATACCGGGGACGCTTGCAACAACGCGGATGCCCTGAAGATGAACGTCGCCATCAATGCCAATGTGTGCGCCGACCCGAAGACGAAACTGTTCTCCGGCAATGGCTCCATTAGTGTGCAGCCAGCTCCTCATATGTTGTATTCCGAAGCCGAAGTTTACCAGTCACAGGATGACCGTCTGGGTCAGGGCAATGGCAGGTTAGACGAACGTTATATCAGAGACCTCACCAAGGTGCTCGACAAAGACGTTTCGATCCATGAGTGGGAACTCGTGAAAGAAGATAAGAAGCCCAGACGGGTCAAGGCCCACGGTAAGCTACCCTCCATGAAGTGGGCACGAAAAAAGCAGCCAGCCAAAAACAGCACAACGAAATCGACTCCACAGACCTCCACAACGAAAACACCCGACAAAGGCCAGAAGAACACAACCAAATGGTAATTATTCTACTTAGCATTGATAATTGACTACATGGCACTTCTTGACAGCGACCGACTCCGGCCAGAGAAAGGTGATCAACGGCCCAGCAGCTTCGACAACCTGATCTCGGGCAAACTGTCCGAGGATATTGTGGACGCCGTCTTCAATGCCATCGGCTGTGACCCGGATATGGAACGGCTGGTGCCCGTGCTGCAGCGGAATCGGCAAAGGCAGAAGCAGCCCAAGGACTTCTACCAAATCCGGACCGACAAGACCGAGAGCTTCGTGCGCCAGACGGAGGGCATGGTGCGGGACACTATGCAGGCCATTAGCGAGATCATCGATCAACAGATTGGCCGTCGGGCCTGCATACCTCTGCGCCCGGACCTTGTGGAATTCTACGAATTGATTCTGAAGACGGCGGAGGAGGAGAGGATCGTTCGCGAGAAGAGGCAGAGCTCGCTGCGTGTCCTCTCCGCAGACTTCAGCGAGGATGTGCGCCTGCTCGATCCCAGCAAGATCAACGAGAAGACAAAGATTGTCAAGAAGCTGCTGGAGCAGTACCAGGACCTACCGCTGGGCGACCAGCTGGCGGCAGCGAAAACCCACGATGAGTTGCTGCTCGATCTCGAATACCTACGCAAGATGGACGACACTGTCCAGCGTCGCAAGCGGAGTGCCCGGATGCAGGAGGTCGTGAAGGAGCAGACTTTAGATGAGGCCCTGGAGGAGCATGTGAACAGCGAGTACTCGCCGCGCTTCATCAAGCTCCTGAAGTCGGCGGACCTCTATAAGGAGTCGGGGGAAACGCTGGCCAAGGATCGTATTTAGTCTCTAGTATTTCGTTTTTTGTTTAGTTTATTTGTTAAAGTTAAGTTGGATGTTCTGCGAAATTAAATATTGTAATATACAATATGTAATTACATATCTAAGCATTTGATTTTTCTGTTAGTTGTATTTTTTGTTAAGAAAATAGTAGCCACTTGAAAGGATGATTTTCATGAAATTCTGGTGGACTTTGATGGTCATCTGTAGTCATGCTTTCGCTCTAGGAAACACTGATGCGGAGAAAAAGCCTAGTGATAAGAGCGACAGCATCGACTTCTCCCCGATGCTAGTAAAAAAATCAAAGCTGGACACTGAGAAAGATACCTGGACCTGGCTGAAGGAGGTTGATGATTGGTGCAGCGACGATACCAATAGCGGTAGCACCCAGAAGCGGTCAGAGAACCAGCTGGAGGAATCCATTTGCGAGGAGAAGGATGGGGAAGCTACTGACCAGGATAACACATCAATGAAGTGCCCTGCATTGCTAGATGGTGAGTAGGAGAGCAGCCATAATAGCTGAGCTATTTTTCATGCCAATTCCCAACATCTAGACCCCGAGGACGATTACGAACTCTATAAAATGAAGCTAAGCGACCGGTTCCACAAGGTATTGTCGGGCCGAGTGCCCGAGGACCTTACGAACATTGTTTTTGAGTTAATTCACAATGATACGAAATTTGAGCAAATGGTGTCCGTGCTGGAGAGCAATCTCAAGGCCCGGTACGGGAAGTTGATGTTCCAAGCGGAGGAAGAGGGCGACTATTGCGAGATCATGACCAGGCAGAAGTGCCCAAGGGACAGCAATCCTTTCGTTCCGCGTCTGCAGAAGTTCTACGACATGATTTTGAAGACGGCAGATGAGGAGCAGAAAATTCTTGAGAAGAGACAACTTTCGCTATGGATTCTGGCTGAAAACTACACCAATAAGATCAGCCAGCATCAGGATCTACTCCTGGGAAATCAGCGGGCGGAGACTAAAGTTCACGATTAGCTCTAAAGCAAGATGCTGTAGATGAGCATCAGATCAGAAACCGCAGTCTGGAGATCAGTTTTTGTACAGATTCAGTTATAATGTACTTAAAGATTATTTAAAATAAAAGATTAATAAGTTGACTCTAAATAATTAAGCAATATTCGTGTGTGGATTTTTTAGAGGGAGTTTATCTTGGACCTTTACCCACTCTAGATTCTTACGTGTACCGGCAAAGACTGAAAAAAGTAATTTTTCAACTTGAGAATCGGGGTTTTTGAAGGTGGTTCAGAAGGCCAAAGTACATATAAATAAATTTCATATCTATCATCCAAGTGGGCGCTGGTTTTTGCCGAAATACAATCCAAGTAGCCCATCTCCTCATGTGTCAATCGATGTGTACTTTCACTTCCGGGCTTACAGTCAGTCTCCCTCTGGTTCTCGACCTAACAGTATTATTACTACAGTTCCAAGTATTATTAAATTTCGTAACAAAAATGATTTTCGCACAATTTTGGTGGACTCTATTGGTGTTCAATAGTCTGGGCTCCAGCTGTCTGCCCATGGCCGGGGGGCAGCAGTACGACGCCCAGAAGGCCAGCGAGCAGCTGCAAAGCTTTAGCCACGCAGTGGATCTGGCAGGACCCGATTTGCAGGACCTATGGTCCTCCTTCGGCGATCTCCCGGAGTCGCTGGACCAGATGGAACACCCACGAGAACGACGCAACGCACTTGACGGCATGCCCACCGACAAAGCCAAATCGCCGGTGGATCTGGCAGGTCCAGAGTTGCAGGACCTGGGGTCCTCCTTTGCCGATCTGCCGGTGTCGCTGGACCAGATGGAACAGCCACGTGAACGACGCAACGCACTTGACGGCATGCCCACCGACAAAGCCAAATCGCCGGTCGAAGGATCGAAGGCGGCGGCCAAGGATACTCGGAATTGGGAGGCGGAGGCAGACGCCTGGTATGAAAGGTTCCAGGTGAAAATGGCCAAGAGACAGGCCAACAGAAAGCGTATGGCCGAAAAAAAAGAGCGAACTCTGGTGAAGTCGGTAACCGATGAAGATATGCGGGTTTTGGGAGCACAGGCCGATGCCTGGTATCGTGATTGGATGGCTCAACGGAAAATGAACAGTGCCGCCCAGAGGCGCGCGGGCCGCAAGGTGGGCAGATCCTCGGGCCAGGGGGAGAGCAAAGCCATGGAACAATATGACCAGCTCGTAAAGCGCATTGATACGGGCAGGGCAAAGCCTAAGAAGGCCTCCGAAGAAGCCACTTTTCAGAAGCCTGGGCAGTCACCGAGTCTCTCCCAAGCGAAGCAGGGAAGTGCTGCCTCCCAAGACAATGTAAAGCTAAAGAACATGCCGCAGACTATCGGTCAACTGGAAAACTTACAGGCTCAGAGCCGTTTGAAGCCCAAGGCTGCCCCCGAAAAAGTTGATGACCCGCTTGAGAAGTTGCAAGAGTCCAGAAATGCCCCGGCGCCACTTGGCGTCTATCATAACACAAAATCAAACAAGCTTGACCATGAGGCCAACTACAAGCTCTCCAAAATCGAGCAGGAGGCCTCCGAGAAGATTCCGAAACTACCGAGATACGATTATTGCAAGCCGAAGAAACGCAGATCCAACGGAGAGTGTGATCCTATGGAGGAAGTCAGGTTGAAGACCAGCTCTCGCCTGATGGCCAAAGGTTTCGGTCCTTTGTTGCCCAGTGAGTGCTATCAGCTTACTCGCAAGGGCAAACTTAGGGATTGGCAGAATCATATGTTAGATGCCACCCTCGGAAAGAACAAAGACTATGATCGATTGAAAGATATGCATCTTCAACCCGAACACTTCGAATCGATTGCGGACTTGCCCCCCGCCTCAGCCTTTGAATACAAAGAACCTCCATTTGACAGCTTGTATACCCTTGACCAGCGGAAGAAACCCAATGTCTTCGACTTCGACAGGTCCAAACGCAAGCCGAATAATGTGGAGATAAAAAGTGAACCAAGCTTAAGGACCTTTTCCCATGACAATGTCTTTGACTTCGACAGGCCCAAACGCAAGCCAAATAATGTGGAGATCAAAAGTGAACCAAGTTTAAGCAGTTTTTCCCAAGTCGATCACTTGGAGTCTGACCAAGAATTATCGCTCAAGCAAGCTGTCGGAGAGCCATTAGCCCCGGAGGGTCAGGTGAAAACCAATCGGATTCGATCCACCCTGGAAGAAGAGGAGGATCTGAATGCTCCGCAGCAGTGGACAGCTGACAACACCCAGCTGTCGGACATCAATAAGGAGACTGAAACCTCAGAATACGAGTCGAAGGACACAGTGCAACAGAAGTTGCAGCAGGAGTTGCAGCAGGAGTTACACGAAGACACCAATTTACATCGCGCCTCCTTGGCCAAACCATCGGCTTTTAAAGGGAGCGACGAGGAACAACTGAAGACGGATGCTAAGATGTTGGCCCCGACTATCAACATGAATCCCGAAGTTACGAGCTGGCTGCAACCCAATCAGGAAACCAGAGCTCGCCGCTCTCCCCGGCGGACCAGAAGGGTTAAGAGATCATTGGAGGAACATCATGTGGCGGCCAGGCGGAGGGCTCAACAGCTGGATGATTTCGAGGATCACAATGGCAACCGGGCGAGCTTCGGGATGTTGGGTAATGGATTGCTGAAACCTGATGCCGAGGCCGAGCTGGGCGGTGAGTACCTATCCTTCCCGGGCCATGAACTACTGGCATATAATGAACTGAAAGACAGTCAGCGCGATCCCATTAAGAACCTGGTGTCCATGATGAATGTGAGCTCTAAAACTCTATATCATCATCATGAACCGCTCTTTGGGCAGCCACGCAAATCCAATTTCCAGAAGTACACCGATTTTAGCAAATTGAATGATGTACAAAAGTTTTTACAAGTGCAGCAGAACAATCTGCAATTCATGGTTGAGGTTTTCCTCAAGAATTCGGACCTCCTTGACCCCACCAAATTCAAGCCAAAGACACAAGTTGCTAAGGCTTTGTTACTCCAGTACCAGGATCTGCCGCTACTGGATCAGCTGCAGGCCACTGATTTGCTGGCCGAGGATCTCGATGAACTGCTCAAGACGGCTGGCAAAACAGTGCATCATGAGCGTGACGTCTTCCTCTACAAGGTGCTGGAAGGCGTTATCGAAGAGCAAAAGAATACCAAGCCCTCATCGCGCTTCCTTAACTTCCTGAATGCGGCAGAGCTTCTGAAGGATGATAGTGAGCAGCAGACCTGGGACATGTTGGCTGTTATATAAATTTAATTGTTTAATGTGGGTAATTTCAAGATACCTATTTTCTATTTTGTAAAAAAAATTAAAATTGCTATTTGCATTTCTAGTCTTTCAATTCCTTCAAGACTTTAGGGAAAGTTAGCCGTGCTATAAATATTTAAATTGGTTTAGCTATTATCTTTTTATTTGTTGTAACAATTTAGTTTAGTCAATAGATTCAAAAAGAAACCTTTCCTCTTAGCCAAAGTAGTGGGACAGTCCCAGGTTGGCGCCCAGATCCGACTGCCCCTTGAAGGGTCCACTGGTCCACTTGGAGGCCGTGCTTCCCAGATCCAGTCGCGTGTTGCGATCCTGCGACTGCCAGAGATTGGCCCTTGCTCCCACCTCCATCTGCTTACCCAGGCCGGGAATGTTGCTGTGCGTCAGACTGGCGCCATGGCCATTGATGTGCGAGTAGTCCAGGCCAGCTCCGTTTCGATCAAACTTGAAGCCATTGGCCAGCTGGTTCTGCGAGGCGAAGGCCTTGGCATCCAAATTGTGGACTCCGTTGTTGAAGAGATTGGCCGTGGCCGTCTGCTGGAAGCTGTCCCGCACTCCGGGCGTGTGCGTCTGGGTCAGCTCGATTCCATGGCCATGACTACAGGACAGGAAAAAATATTAACTGAATTCTATAAATACACAAACTGACACTCACTTGTTGTAGGCCAAGGTGGCGCCGCTGGTTACGGGAGTGGAGACTGGCTTGGTTTGCGTGTTGCCCGCGGCAAAAACCTGGCCAATCACATTGTGACTCGGCGTGCCAATGGCCTTGCTAAGTTCCATGCGGGCATCCGCACCGCCATTCGGATTCGAGGTTAGGGAGCCACCCAAAACCTGGCGACGTGGTCTGAGATGCTCCTCGGTTGGAGTTGTGGTCGAGGCGTACTCGAGCAGTGGTTGGGTCAGACGACGCTGAGGCAAGGCCTCGGTTAGAGCTCCGAACACACAAATTGTGGCCACAATGAGGGAGGCGAGTTTGCTCATATTTGATTTTGTTTTGGATTTGAAACTATGTATTCTTAGATGCACTATTGGAGAAAGCCTATAGAAGACTGTGGATGCTGGGTTCTGTGCCTGTCGGGTTTTATAGCAATCCATCTCTGACCGAGTGCTTTCCCTGGAATCCCTCTGTGATTTAAATTTGCTCTTAACGAAGGCCTTATCAGTAATCTGAGAGCTGGGAAGCCCAAGTCAACAGGTGCTTTACACCAACAGATAAGAAGTGACACTGTAATATGGAATCCCCTTGCCAGCCGGTGATTTCTGGCAACATTTTGATAGGGCAATTTGTTGTTTTAAATAGATTAGCAAATAGATTTTTTAAGAGCAAGCTTTTGGGCTGAGTTAAGCATTGAATTGGACAACAAAAGCATTACAAATACAATTTATTAAATTTAAAAATGCAACAAATATTTAACGTAATTTCTTTACTTTACCAACACTTTTTGCAAAGTGATTTCCATAAAATCATGCAGTGTTGAGCAATTCCGAAAGTAGTAAAATCAGTGTTTCGAAAAATTATCGAAATGCTTTTTACACATCGATTACCCAAGTAATTTGCGAAATTGCTATCGACACGGGCCCTATGCCATTTTAATGCAGCCAAGAAATCATTCGTCTTCAGGCTGTTGACCAGTGCACAAGGTTTTCTTTATTTTTATTTTTATTTTTATTTTGAATAATTTTATGATTCATTTATTTCATTGTGTTATTTTTTAGACTTATTAATTTAGTTTAATAAAAAATCGCTTAACAATTTTACCATTATAATAATGGGGAATTTTGCGACAATCTCGATATTGTTTTATTATTATTAATTATTATGTTCCTTTTATTTTTATAATTCTACTAGAGGGCCCGCTATTGCATCCTCGCTTTGATCGGATGTAGATCCGCACTTAAAATTTCGTATTAAATTAACAATATCGTAATTAAAAAATGTTCAAAGGTTAATAATAAATATTACTATTTTAATTATTCCTCATTTCCACACCACCAAAGAGGTAGAGGTTTCGGCGCATTTTTTTTTTATAGGTACCTAAATATTGGAAAATTTTGAGAACGTTTTCAATGCTTGCTTAGCGAGCTTGCATTTAATGTAATTTAAATTTATGTTTTTTATTTTTTAAAATAGGTTGCAGGTGGAATTAGAAAATTAAAATACCCATACGAATCTGGAATTTTTTTTTCTGATTTAAAAAAAAACTTCAAGTCTCTAAGACATGTGGTTTGGCCATGGCTGTGATATATCAGTCAGTCAGTCATTGAGTCAGTGAGGACAAAGCATTTTATATATATAGATTAATTTATTTCATTGTTATTTTTTAAACTTAATAATTTAATTTTTATTCGCTCAACAATTTGACCATTATAATATTGTGGGTACAATGGCAGCTATGATCAATAGTGTGTGACATACTTTCATATTTATTACATTTGCTTTTAAGTCGTTCTTTTTGCCATTTATTACATTTTTTATTTTAAGAACTATTTAATTTTATGTTATAGAAAAGTAAATTACATTTTACATCCTTGATGTTTTGCCAGTTCGCATCAATACAAACTAAGGATTGTCGGCGCTCATCCTGAAAAAAGTTGGACAAATCCAGCTTCATGGAGAAGTTGTCCATATTTCGAAAGGACAATGGCGAACACCACGAATTACAGATTAAATTTAAATTAAATATGCAATAAATGCCATGCTGCTAGTCGGTAAAAATTTGGTGGTGAGAATTATACGATAGTCTGTAAATCGAGTTATTATCTAACAAAACCAGTTATTATCAAAGCAAACGTAACTTGGACGCAACTCGGAAGCAAGATTTTCCTACCACTATTCCTATTCCTATCATACCTAAGCCTATATAAAAGAAATTGAGTTTGCTCTGATAGCTCAATAACGCAGCCTATTTTCAACATGGCCTAAATTTGCTTTCTAAATGCTGCGAGCAAAATTGGAATATATTTCGCTCGGGAACCAGTATAATTTAAATACGACGAAAAGCTAAAGTAACTAAAGTAATAAACCCATCGATCACCTAATTGGTTCGCTTCCTTTACAAATAAAAATGAATTTGTTGTAACTGTCACCTTTTTCCATATAAATACAGTTCAACCTTTAAATCAGTAAAACCTTTTTTTACATATATAAATACATACCTATATTCTTTATATATATATATAAATCTGAAATCACTGGTGATAATAGAGACAACGCCATGCAACTGCCACTGCTGCATCGTAGCACTCAGATGGCGGTGCTGAAGAAGCTCGTCCGGCGGAAGGTTCGGGAGCTGCGCTGGCGAAGGCATCGCGCCCAACGTCGCCTGGAGATGATGCGCCAAATCCGGTGGGAGCTGCTTCGGCTGATGCAACGTCTGCTCGACTTGCGGCAACGCGACGCGGAGCAGCAGCGACGGGAGCAGGCACGGCGGGCAGTGGGCGGTATGCTGCACATGTACAGGCGTTGGCTGGGCAAGTGGACCAGGGCACTAAAATCCCAAGGACGGCTCATCCGGCAGCAGGAGCAGCTGAAGCGCAGACTGAGCCGTCGGCTGCGGCTCCTACGGAGGCGGCTGCGGAAACACCACAGGCCCAAGCAGCTGGTGGACAGGTGTTTCGAAAGACTCGCCAAGGCGGTGAAGAGGTGGCAACGGAGACCGGACCACCATCAGTTTATCGAGGACCAGGGGCTCATCTGGGCGCAGGAGGTCGAGGAGGTGCGCAGATATCTGACCGACATTCGAGGAAAATCCGTAAGACGGCGAAAGTCACCTCGCCCAAGAGGGGACGACCTGCATATAGACCTGCCGAATTTCAACAGTTTCTGGCAATCTGAGGTGGAGCGTAGGAAGAAGAAGTTCGGTATGATTCAAGCATTCAGCCAGGAAAACCCATCCGAGAGGGAAGTCTACAGAATTCCCAAGCCACCCCTGAGCAGCAAGATTCACCCCAATCTAGATGCAGATCAAATAATGCGTCGTAGTAGGAGGAGGATTCCCACCCGGAGACCTGGCAAGAAAGATCGTTTGGTACCTTCCCTCAAAGAACTGCAGCAGGTATTCCGACTGCTACAGGATCAGAATCCATCAGAGCAAGGAAACGGCACGGCTTCCACTAGGAATTCCAAAAGAAAACTAAGCCGGAAGAAAGCTAAAACTGACCTCTATCAAGACCTGAAGAGGGAAATGAATATCAGAAAGCATCAATCTCAACGCAAGAGTGATGGTGGGAACCAGGTTAGCTCTTTCCTGAAAAGGCTGCTGCGTATAGGCTCTGACATAAGATCCAAAATCCAACAGTCCCGCATGGGTTCAATCAAGAGAGACAAGGAACACCAGTGGCCCGCGATGACGACCCTAAGAAGAAGAATTCCAATTCGACAAAAATATGTTAAAAACCCTAAATCGAAGTTTGTGGATGAGAAAATTAGAAAAGAGATGAAAGCCATGAAGATAAACCACAAGAAAGGTCAGAGGCGCATGGATTCAATGGAAAGGAAGAAGCTTCGGAACAACTCTTCAATGGAAAGGAAGAAGCTTCGGGAAAACTCTTCAATGGAAAGGAAGAAGCTTCGGGAAAACTCTAATCTCTCAATGTCTCCCTCACACAAAAAAGATAGAAAGCCAAATTCTAAATTCGTTGAAGAGAAAAATAGAAAGGAGCTGGGGATAAACAACAGGAAGAGTAACAGGCGCAGGGAGTCGATGGAAAGAAAAAACCTAAGGGACAGCTCTGATCTCAAGAGCTCAATCTCTTCCACACACAAAAATGTTAGAAACCCTAAATCTAAATTCGTAGATGAGAACATTAGGAAAGCAATTGGAGCCTTGGAGATAACGAGCAAAAAGAGACGCAGGCGCAAGAAATCAATGGAAAGTAAGAACCTTTGGAACAGCTCTGACCCCTCAATTTCTCCCTCTCAAGAATATGCTAGAAAGTCTAGATCTATTGTCGTGGATAATGAAGCTAAAAATGAGATCACAGAGAAAGAATCCTTGAACGTAAACCAAGGAATGAATTCGGCGAAAAGTGAAAACCTTTGGGATAGCTCTGATCTCGTAGGTCCTGGC
This sequence comes from Drosophila bocqueti, assembly GCA_018151655.1. Lineage (NCBI taxonomy): Eukaryota > Metazoa > Arthropoda > Insecta > Diptera > Drosophilidae > Drosophila > Drosophila bocqueti. The sequence goes on from JAECXF010000057.1 coordinate 3,173,561, forward strand.
ACCAGGCGCCGCAGATCCAAAAAGATCCACAAAATGAGAAGAGAAAAACATTTGAGTAACGAATCTCTCTCTAATGATGGCACCGAGAACATGGTGAATAAGCTGATGGAACGGAAAAGGTTGTACGAGACGAGCGTGCCCGACCAGGACTTGGTCCGGGACAGCATCGCCTCCTTCAGCGATTCGCTAAATCAAATAATCATGGAAAGCCGAAAATCTATTCGCAAATCCATCTTCGGTTGGGGCCTGCTCCCTGCGGGTAGCAAGAGCAAGAAGCGTCCGTCTATACAACCCAATTTGAATCAGAAGCGAACATCGATCAGGGATAGTTTGCCCGGTAACTATCGGCCGAGGAGGTCCAGCTCGTCGGTGGCGTCCAGTAAGAGGGGTGTGAAAGTGGACACCTATCGAAAGGGAAAAATGCGAAGGTCTAGGGGCTCTGATAGATCAGTGGTGCAAAGTAATGACCCAATAGCGGTCCAAAGTAATGTCCCGATAGCGGTGCAAAGTAATGTCCCGAGAGTGATCCAAGATAATAAACTGAAAGTGATCCGAAGTAATGAAGGTAGCGTTAAATTAGGCATTAAGGCAGATCATAAACTTGGCGACCAAAAAGTAAATGAAACTGGTAATAGAAAGGGTTTTCCCTTTGTATATGAGAAAGACCATGAATTTGGCAAGCAGGATAAAAATAGTTCCGTCCCTGAAGGGGATGACATCCTTAGATTTATAAGAGGTACTCAAACTTACGATCAAGATGAAAATAAAATGGTCCCCAAGGAAATTGAGGTTAAAGCAGCAGAAACGATCAATCAAGATAGAAATAAAACAGCTCCGAAAATAAGTTTTTCGATTGGCGTTGAAGAAGATTATCCAACTCTATATCAAGATGTAAATAAAACTAACACAGATGGTCAACGTAATGGTCAAGATATAAATAACACTAGCCAAGATCAAGATCAGGAGGCATCTCGTGCTGTAGGTCAGGAGCAATCTCGGAATGAAAAAAATATCAACAGTGATCCTCTGGCACATTTTGGTAAATTTAGTTATAGTCGATCGGAAAGCATAAATGAGGAGGGTTTGAACCATAAGAAAGACGAGGGTCACGAGGAACATACCAATGCCGCACTCTCTCCCAGCAAGTACAACATAAAAAGCTTGCAGTCTGATGCCAAGTACAGACAAATCCAATACTTTCTAAAGGACGTCATCGAAACGAACGACATCCTCGAGCGCGTGCCCGACGTCCAGGGGCTGATGAAGGCGGTGGGGAATCACTACATGTGGGACAACCTGAAGGATCTCTACAGCGAACTGCTGGCCGGCGGCATAAACAAGACGGATGTGAAGCGTCTGCTGACCGACAAGTACCTTAACTATCTATCCTCCATTCGGAAGGCCCAGATGTTGGCCCCCAAACACGTGGAAGCCCGCGAGCAATACAACAAGAAGCAATCCATGTCGGATCAGCTCCGGAACCTGAGGTTTTGGTATCGGCATCGGATGAGTAACCGGCTATTTCAGAGCAAACCAAACGACAAGGGCGAGGTACGGTCCACAGGAACCACTCAAGATGTGGATGGAGGTACGATGTACCAGAAGCTCATCGCGCAGGAGCTGAAGGCGCAGCGGGCGAAGAGGGAGAAATGGGATAAACGCCTGCGCCGCCTTCTCCCGACAAGTGAAACCTCCGCCTCCATGTCATTTGCGAGCAATAACACCTTGTGGGAGGTGGAGGCCGAGGAGGAAGAGGATCTGCGCACAATCGACGAGCGCTACTCAATAACGAACCTCAGAAGGATGATGAAGGAACATGAGGTTCGGTTCCAGGTAAGTTGTCTGCCGATGAAAGAGGAGGTTCGCCCCACTAAAGTCTACCTCAACTTCTAGGCCATGGAGTGCGAACGGATGAGGGAGAAGGTTCGCCAGGGGAAGGTCGAGTCGAAGGTCAAACTGGTGGAGGAGCAGCCGGAGAGTCCTACGCCAAAGAAACTCTCATGGCAATCATCCAAAAAAAGGGAGAAACACCTCCTGAGACCCATCAATCAGTTGTACTACGCGCCCCGGAAGACGAGCCGTGAGCAGCAGAGTATCAAATACTATTCAGACAACTCAGACGAGGCTTTGGAGGAGGAGAGCGAATACCAGGATTCCTGCATGGAAAAGTGCCCAACATGTGGCGACAAAGTAGAACTGCCATGCTGCGTTCCATCGCCCAAGGCCAGCAGTGCGATCCTGTCCAGTGGCTCCATTGAAGCCTGTGCCAAAAACGAGCTTCTGGTCAACACAGTGGCCGATGTCTGCACTCGCTGTGGGTATGTCCATGACCCGACCAATACCTGCTCCCAACCCCCCGAAGATCCGAGAAAAACTCTGCTTCTGAGAATGATTAGGGCCGTTCAGGCAGTGAGATCCACCACTCAACCACCACAGTGTTCGGAACTCTGCTCGTGCCGCGAGATCTTGAAGAGGCAGGAGAAGGACTTTAGGAGTTGCAAGTCCAAACTCCGTCAAGTGGAGTCCAGAGTGCGGGGATGTCCAGGGGCTGATGCGGGCGGTGGTGGGGATAGATGAGAGCACCAAATCAGCCGGCTGAGGCGAATGAAACATTTGGTTTAAGTGCTAAATAAATTCAAGTAATGAGTTTGCCTCTGTCTGTGGGTGTGCATGTGTTGTTAAATGCTTTGCCAAGTTTCATAAAATATGCAAGGACTTTGCCGCACATACACACCCACAGGCGATGCAATGCACTCACGTAAAGGCGAAATGTCTGCGGGCTTTTAATACACTTGCAGGAGCAGCTCCATCTACGGGTCCTGCTCCAGCTCCTGCTCCTGCTACAGCTCCCAGCGAGTGCAACAAAATTTCATCCTACCATCCAAGCCTTCTTCTTTTTTCGGCCAAGTTTTTTAAGTCGGGCCATTGCTGTAATGGAATTTTATTGCATACTCGCACTGGCATTCTGTTTGCGCAAGCGAAACATGTTTCAGACATTTTCATAAATGAAAACGCCAAAGGACTAAGAAGCCGATTGGCCCAAGATCCTGGCCAGATGCCTTTAGGGCATTCTGATAAATCGTTTTGCAAGCTGTTTATAATATTTAATGATTGCTTGGCGGATATTTGTGAACAAAATTCAATAAACCTGAAGTCCAAGTGCACTGAAAGTGCTAACGGCTTAAAGGCATAATTAAAGTCCTCGGTGGTGGGGACCTGACCTGACCTGACCGTCAATCGACCCACTGTCGAACGCACGGCAATAACATTTCTGGGGAAATTGATGCCGACGATCAATCATTGCCCAGCCTAGGGAGACCAGCAAAGGACACCGGCCACTTGGCAGCCTGTTGTGGCCCGTGCCAGCATTTTCATTAAGCCCAGCTCCCGGTCTCCGGCCCGGCTCCATTTCGGTTTCCACTTCCCCAGACCAGCTCCTTACTGGCTGCCCGTAAGCTGAGACGTTTTCATTTGCATTTTTGTACAAATGGCCGGCGGGGGCAAGGAGTGGGAGTGGTATAGCAAACTGCCAAAACCGAATGCCAGCGGATGCCAAGTGTCCCGGGTCCTTCCGCTCCTTTCTCCTGTCTCCTTCTGCGCTCGATTTGCGATGCCTGCTGTAACATTATCTTGTTTGCTCATGACACGCGACGAGGCCCAGAGAGTCCCCTCGTGTCGCAGCGTTTCCGGCCCTGCCAGCTGCCCGCCATTGTCCGGCATTTGGGGCACTGAAAGAAAATACTTTGCGAGAGTTAATACTCTCCCAAGTAAAGTAAAGAAACATTTGTCTAATTTAATTCTTAATTATTATTTTACTGACTTAAAATGCTGTTGAAGGCATACTTTCTCTATAACTAATTATAGAACATGCTAACTCCTTCCCATTTCTCTCCGTGCCTTTTGCCCCGCGAGCTGGGATTCAGCACTTGCGACTTACAGCCTGCGATTTGCGATTTGCGACAGGCTTTTGTCATTTTCGGTGCGGGTCTCTCGCTGTCATCAGTGTCTTTTGTGACTCGATTCCGATGGCTTGTCAAAACAGGCGAACACAGGCGAAATGAAGCGTGCAATTGTCCGCAATTCGCAACTTAAATGGCCATTGTGGGAGCCATCCCCCTCTGTCACTCTCTCTCTCTCTGTTCCCCTCTCAGTGTCTCTGGGCTGTGATTGCGTTTTATTAGCTGTCAAATTTTAATTAATTCCCAACATCTTGAGCGTTCCCTTTATGCATTCAAACCATTCCACCGCAAATGGGAACAAGAAAGGCCAAATCCGCAATGCAAACCAAGGCCAGGACAATGGGACAAGGCAGCTGGCAGGCTGGCGAGCATGTAAAAAAGCGAGCCAAAGCCGAGCACAGTAATTATTGGGCTCAGGTGTGGGCAGGACATGGAATATAAGTAGCCATAAAGGAGCAACAAATTGGACTGCTTAAGGGAGGCAGACAGAGGGACACACCGAGGCAAACAGAAAAAAGTGCGCACAAAGAGGAAAGCCATAAGATAAATGGGCTAACTTAAATTAGAATGGCTTCCAGCCGAGAATTGCTAAATGGGGATGTTCCCCGAGTCGGTTGCCTTCGAGATTTGAACGAGGTCCAGGTGAAGTCCTGGAAGAAGAACAGAGTAAACAACTCCGTTTTTGAAAAGGTATTTAATAAAAGTAAACTGGGAAATAAAATATATTCGAATCCGAAATATTCCTGTTCAATGATTACTCACTAAAGTAAGTTGCTAGATTCCCTTAAGTTTACAGAGCTTTACACTAATTCGGGACACCCTAAGACAACCTTTCATTCCAGGACAATGCTTAGCCTAAAGTGTGTATAAGAAATACTTACGATAACTGCAATTTGCACTTAACCCTTGCCGACAGTCGCCAGTTTCTTGGATGTGTATCTGGATACCCGCTCCGAGACTCTTGTTCTCTTTGGACAATTAAAGGAGCACCGAACACAACACACACACTGGCACTGGCACTGGTACTGGTACCGGGAAAGGATCCGGCTAACTGACTCCAGCTAACCACTCCCAGCCACTTGAAAAGTTGGCCGCAAAGTGCGAATGCATAATTAATTCCAATTATGAGTTTACCCAACAACATTGGCAACATTGGCACTCGCCTTCGTTCTCGAGACGAGACAAGATGCGTTCGGGCCAACTTCAGAGGGATGCTCACATGGAGACGGGGATGGGTTGGAATGCGGAGATAGGGGGACTTATCAGCGCATCGACAGGGGGCCCCCTCTCCCTTTTCTGCTTGCCTCGACACCCATGAACTTTGATGCCAGCGAGTAAAGTGTCAACCCGTGCGGTGCACTGGGGGAAGTCTACATAAGTTTCTTGAAGCCAGAAGGCATTTTATTTAAGGAATTAAACAAATATAGATTTTAGATTTAAATTTAGTTAAAAATGTACAAAAAAATGCTTCTTAAATGTTTGGGATTTGATGAATTAACCTTTCGAGATCCTAAACAACTTGTTTCCTAAGAAAGATATTGTTGAATATCTTTTTTCCAGTGCTATGACGTAGCTACTGCTGCTCACTGCTCCTTGCTGCATAGTTCGAGTGGGCCAAGTGCTTGGCATGTTTAAACACATGCTCAAGTGTCATTTAGACAGTTATCCCGCCCCGCAGAGGAGCAGCAGGTTCGCCCTGGTATCTGGTATCTGGCAGACAATTGATGGCTGCGATAGGCAGCCGACTTTTGCCTCAATTACAAAATGCTAAAAATTGCAATATCAATAACATTTTATGTCCCCTAAAACGGGGGAAGGTCCTGTGACGGCATAGGGTTGGTGTTTTTGAGTTTTTGAAGGTTTAAGGGTAACCCAACAAGTGCTGCTGCGTCTGAGTGTTGTGTGGCTGCCTTCAAAGCCGCCTTCACTATTAACGGAAATGCATTCTGGTTGCCGCTGTTGTTGCTGCTCTGGAGAGCACATGCCGCGTCGCGTCTGCCAGGCTCAAGTGTTTTAATGGGTTTTTTCCACATGAACATGGGAGTTGGATTTCCTATACTTGTTCCTCTTTTTTTTTTGCTCCCCGAGAAATGTCAAGATTTCGGGCTCATGTTTTCCCAGTGACATCGCCGAGCAGGCATCAATCATTCGGGGCCCCCGCAAGCGGCAAGCAATCCGCAACAGCATTAAACCAATCAAAACGGAAGTTCAGTTCATAAAAGATAATAACCTGGCTTAGCCGAATGCCACTCAAGGACTTACGCCGGCCAGGTCGCAGCTGTGGCAGGGACTCCTGGGGCAAAAGCCTATAAATTTGCAGATTATTTGCATATTGCGTCTGCTCCGGGGGCGGCACGTTCAGCGCGGTTCTCTCTTCGGTCCTGTATGTCCTTATTTTTTTGTGTCATTTTCAGTGGAAAAGCCTGGCAAATTCCATTTTTCTCGCTGCACAAACTAATGTAAATCAAGCGACATTAAACGCATAATGCAAACAATCATAAATTTGACGGCGAAAAAGTGCTTTCACAGAGATTTCTTTGGGGTTATAGCCATAATTGTTTATCTGCCTTTGTACCTTGGAAGTTATTGTAAACGTTAAACATAAAATTAATATTTGCTTGCTTTGCAGCTGCTTTTCCAGGGACTGAAACTATCCATTTAATTTTTAATGGGACCATCGTTTGTAGAGTCCTGGAAGGGAGCATGCTAAGCTAATGAAAGGAGCTTCATTTGGAGTTGTTTTCTTGTCTTTATTGCACTTGCAAGTTAATTGTTGATACCTTAAAGTCTTAATGTATGTTTCCAGTGCATAAGACTTAAATACTTGCTTGAAAACTGCCACAAAATACTATATTTCAATGGTAAAAATCTGAAATGCTCTCCTTATTGGCTGCTAAACGTAATTATGCAACTGCCAACGAGTTAATTGAACTGACATTCGAATGCAATGGCTGCATCAGTGCATCAGACTGGCAATCATTGCCGGATGCCAAAGTATTTTAATTTATTCGCTTCCGAGCTTGGGTCCTTTAAATCATTTTTAATGAAATCTCCAACGGGTGGGACGGAGTGTCCTGCTGACAGGCCATGCTAATCCCGAGCAGCAAGCAGCAAGCGCCGAGCTGCAGTTGATAAATGAGTCATTTGCTTAGTAATTTAAGCGTTCATTCAATAAGCGGACCCGCCAGAGTAATGTGGAAGGGTCAGCTCAAAGACTTGTGTAACCAAATACTCATTACATAAGAAGAAGCTGGGCAAACAGAGCCAACGAGACTCTCGCCGAATATGCTGATGTGGGGGTTCTCGCCGGCACCCCTAAACCTAAACCTAACCCCCAAAGCCACGCCACTATGTATGTGCTAGTTAAGCCAAAAGCAAATATTGACAGGCAAAGTCAAATGCCGAGGAGCGGAAGCGGAAGAGGAAGCGGGGTGCGATGGCATTTAAAGTAATCGAGTGTTAAAAACGGCAAACGCAGCCAAACACTGGGCCGGCAAAAGTCAAACACACACCCCAGAGCCTGCCTCCTCCGCCTGTAAATATTTAGTTGCTCATAAATTACGAGTATACGTATGTCGGGGGGAAATCAGAGTAGAGTCGAGTTGAGTCGAGTCGAGGCTTTAATGCCTCATTAAAATATGCACGATGGCAATAAAATTCAAGCTGACGCCGCGGGCAAAGTTGAAGCGATCTGCGATCTCGGTGCCTCTGCCACAGACCTCCATAAAAATCTTCGGAGGAGGCAGCTTGACAAACTTTTCACATAAAATAAATTGCTGCCAAATAATAGTCAGGAAACCCGTTAACGTGTCGAAGCCGAGATGACGATGGCTGCCTGGCCTGGCCTGGCCCCACGGCAATTGATAGAAAGGGGTTAAGTGCTGGGGCGATGGGGGGAAATGCTTGCCAGCCATCAGCCATCAACTTGTTGTTTATTAAATTACAAATAAATAATGAGACTGATGGGCGCTGCCAGCCTGCCTGCCCGGAGTTATTAAAAACTTAACAGAAACAATTAACACAGTCGGTGGCAGTGGCACTGGCACTGGCACTGGCTCGGGGGTAAGAGGCTTTTGCTTCCTGTCATACGCTTTAAGACCAATGACAAATTGGAATCCTGCAATCCTGGATTTCACTTAAAGCCGATTCCCGGACCCACGCCCATGGCCCGACCGCTGGTGCCACATCCCCCGCAAGAGCGGAGCATTAACCAAAGTTGCAGCCGCAACAATAACCGGGAGTACCGACCGAGTCGTCCTGCGACGTCCTGGCAAACGGGGGAATTGGAATTGCAGCCGCAAATAAATTTGTGCACAGCAAAATATATGGCAAAAATATAAAGAATTGCATGTGCATAAAAGTAGAGCCAAGCCGCAGCAAGAGCAGCAAGAACAATGCCAAAAGCAACAAGCAGCAGCGAGTTGCTGCCCCTTTTTCATTACAATCCTTGCTGCCAGGATGCCAGGATGCCGGGCTGCCAGGCTGCGAGTGGGGTTCGGCTTTGGATTGGGCGGGATGGCCATTGTTTGCAGGCGCGCGCTCTGATTAGAGAGCAAAAAAAGGGACTCCCTGTGTTTCGTTGTATTTTATTCGTAAATGCGGTATCAAAAGGAGCGAGTATCCTTAAACACAGCAAATTGAAATAACTCTTTCGCCGGGTATTCCGAACCCATCGAGTGGGTGTTTTTCGTTGGCGGGGAGTGCGAGCTGCAGTGCAGATGTGCGAAAGTCAATCAATTAAAACAGGAATTGATTTCGAAAAATAATATGTTTTGCCAGCTCCGTAACTAAGCTAAATGCAGTTTAGTTTTCACTTAGCTTCGCCTTTGTTTAGGCGCTTTAAAATAATATGTATGGGTTTATAGAACCAGCAAAAACATGAAAGAAAGTTCACATTGAAAGGCCGATACCCTTGCAGCTAGCAAAGGATCAATGGCGGTAACTTATCATTTTTATAAACCTGTTTTTATTTTTGATAAATTGCCTAAACTTTTCTACAACTATTTCTTCTACATTTCTAATTATTATATTATTTCCTAATACATTCTTAAAGCGATCCAAACATATTTTATTTGCATATTCTTGAGGGCTTCCCCGGCCTGGCTTTGCCATTAAGCAACTGCGACTGTCAGCGCCTTTCAAATGCGACCGCCCAGTTGGGTCCGATCTGTCCAGCTCCTGCCCCCATTCTCCATTCTCCATCTCTTTCTGCCGGCATATCCCTGTCTCACTCTCTGTTTCGAGGGACTGCCAGTCATCCGAGCGTGCGTTTTGTGCTCTAACCAAAGCGCTCAGTGTTAGTCTTTGATTTGTCACACCAAAGCGAGCTTTTCATGGCATCCTGTCAGAGTTCTTTTTTTCCCTATCTGCCAGGACACAGGGAGGAGCATCCAGGGAGAGAGTGAGAGGCAGAGATGGAGCTGCTGCTGCTGCTGTGCCTGTTTCACGTCCAGTTTTAGCCCTTGGCTGATTTTTGATGAAAAGTTTTCAGTTTCACATTATTCATGCATCCAACTCCTCCTGCTTACTGCCTCCTGCCTCCTGCATCCTGTCTCCCTCCACTGCCTTGCGGTTGAATGGAGCTTGCAATTTTTCTATGTTCCCTTGTACTTTTTGTGTACTTTCTGCACCCGAAAAACTGGTGTTGTCATTGTTGCTGCCGTATTTTAATTTTGCGCAAATGGAAAATAATAATCAAGGCAAAATAATAAAATGGACGCAGGCGAGAAAGGTGCGGAAAATCGGCAAATGGGCGAGGGAGGATTGACAGGACGACCCCGCATGTCAGCAGTCAGGGTGGGACGGGGATGCGGGCTGGAAAGAGGGGTGAAAAAGGGTAGCAGACCCGCAGCATCGTGTGGCTTTGTTTCGAGTGATTCTCAACAAAGCGCACTGCACTTAATTCTCTTTACGCACACACACACACACACCCGCCAAGCCACACTCATGAGGGCAGGGCAGACATGTATGACAGGCTTTTTATGCCTAAGTATCTTAAGTTGTCAACTCGAAAAGGCAAAAGAAATCCTTTAATTTGCAGTAAAATGCAAAACGCAGCGCCACTTTGTCACAGCCGCCGAGGGTTGGGTATCCCATCCATCCAGGGGGTGAGGGTATCTGTGTGTGGGTGTGTGCGAGGGGGTGTATCTGGGCGAAGGCAACAAGTCAGCTCCGTCTCCGGAGGAGCGTACATTGGACTTTGCCACTTGGCATGCGAGCGCAGGCGAATGGCGCCTCAAGGTATGCAGTAAATTAAAATGCAGTGACAGTGGCGGGCCGTGGCCCAAAAAGGGGGTCGTGAGAGCCCTGTGTGTGTGTTTGTGTGTGTGTACCGGGGTTCCTTAGGCAAGCGGCGAGGCAGTGACATGCCTCGTGCATGAGGGTTGCACTCTCCTTTGCACTTTTCACATTAAAAACTTTTGCCCGCAAGCCAACGCACACTCCCACCCACACATGTCATACTTTTTAAAGAAGCACAGAGAGAAATAATAGAAATAACAAGAGATCTAATGATCTGTATAAGAGATGGCCTTTGAAGATCTTACCAGCTTTCCAATCGAAAACCACCACAGAAAAGCTTGCAAACTTAAATGTAATGCCTTTTTGGCTTAGTTATGATTGATTTTCCTGACCAAGCTTCGGTTTTCCGAAGTAAGATTACTAGTTTGTTGAATAGTATTTAAAAAATAAAATAAGTAAAAGTAAAAAGTAATGAAAAATGTTCTTAAATTGCTTAAAAATGACAACCTATATACATATATTAATATTTAGGTTTAAAAGAAATTATGTTGGTTTAAGAAAATTAACAAAGGAAAATGTCTTACTTACTAATAAAAAATTTAAGTCTCTTTCCTATGACGCTCCTATTTCATTGTTAAATTATTATTTCTTCAGTGCACATTTGCTGTTAAGGGAAAGACGTCGCACGGAACTTCAGTTTTGACAACACACCCGCTCCCACACACACGCTGCCTTGCAATTACAATGCATTGAGCCGTGGGCGTGCTAGAGAGTCTTTGATTTAGCCAGGTTTGCTAGCAATCTTCCACGAGGACGGAGCCCTCTTAGGTGCACAACTCTCGCGGCACACCTCGCTGGAGCTATTTTGCATATGAATGGCAAGCAGGTGGAATGCACACACGCACACACAACATATCTGTGGGTTCTGGAGGAGTGCGGAGAGTGCTGCCTGGCTGGCCAGCGCTTATGGCCACGTTAATGGCAAACTAAACTGCAAACTTTGCTTTTGCCCCGACGCACGCATACGTAATAAAAGGTGTAAATGAGCAAAAGAACCGACTGCCACCGAGCGGCAGCAGGTGAGTGCGCGGACGAGGGCCCGGGCTGAAAGTCAGCCAGGTGAGCGAACAGGCAGCAGCAGCAGCAGCAGACATGGACTTACGCCTTGGCCCATTATAAGGGCCACTTGCTGCCGACCAAGAAGACAGATTCGCATTTGTTTCGCCAGCAGCGGGCACAGTGGGCTTGCAGCGGCTAATTGAAATTGGGGTTTATTTGTTAAAAGAGAAATTAAATATAATTTCAATTAATGATTAACTTATGAATGAGTCTTTGAAATGCAACTAGTAGCTCAGCGACTAACTTGTAGATACTAATAGATATAATATAGAATATTTAAAGCAAATTCTGAAATAACATGTGCAAATAAATGACACAACTCGGTCATTTATTAAAATAACATAAGTTTCCATTTACCAGCGCCACACCTAGGCATTTGGTTGGCGGAAAAACAAACATTAGCAATGAATTCAATAGAAATCAATTAGTTTTCTTAGGTTTCTAACGCCTGCCGCCCTGCAGCCTCTTTCGTTTCGCCTCCTTGCTGTGGATATTCAACTGTTTGCTGACCTTGCCCACCACAACCAATTGGCTGTTGTTAAGGTATTTTAAAATATTCCCGTAAAGCTCATCGGGCAGTCCCACGAGCGACGGCTGCAGCGTCTGATTCAACTCCATCAATTGCTGTGATCTCATAGGCTGGAAGAGATTCTGTTTGACCTCATAGGCGAGCTCGTCCAGCTTGCGGAAGCGTTGGTATATCGGCTTGTTTTTAGCCTGAATGTTGAGCACATAGCGGCCAATGGAGAGACTGATGCTATAGCCTGGTTGCTTCGAAGTAGGCGCCGGGGACAGGGTCACCATTAGTTGATCGCCTAGTATGATGGCCATCAGGCGGGACTGGAGAGCAGCCACCCGGGAGACATCCTCCGGTGCATATTTATCCATTAGTGTTCGCAGACGAATCGAAAAGGCGGTGTCGTTGAACAGACAGGCATAATTGACGACCTGCTCGCTGAGAAGACGGACGTTCGTGGCATGAAAGCTACTGAAGACGGGCACCGGCTGCAGCAGATGTCTCTTCTGGGCATATACTTCCTCCTCGACGAATCCACACTCCAGGGCCAGCACGTATATTAGGTGAGTTAGCCATTCGGCGGACGATATCTTGCGATCCTTGCACAGATCCGTGAGATTTTTCAATTGCTGCGGCACCGATTCCAGGCTGGCATGCTCCAGGAGCAAGGGATACTCCAGGAAGTTCTGCTGCCGTTTGTCCGCAACATCGGTGGTTGTGTGGACACTTGTTGCTGCCGTGGCTGTGGCTGTGCCTGATGCTTCTGCAGGAGGAGCCACTTGTTGCTCCTGCTGGTGGGCTCCATCGTTTGAGGTTGTCTCCGACTTTGTCTCAGACATTTCTATTATTATTTACGTATGAATTTTGTGCTTTCAAACGAAAATATGACTGTGACGTCTGTCCATCGTGCATTTATCATTATGTTTCAGAGAATGACAATCGGAAAGTGGGGCATACGCTGGATTTTTATAGAAACAAAACAAAAGTTCTAGAAAATGAATAATTTAAAATCTTGCTCACAGTTCTAAATCGGAAGCTTTAAATTCTCGAAATATCTGCCCTTAAAAATCGTTGTCTGAAAATCTTTTGCTTTATTTCCAATTAATTTTCAAGGATACCTTTCAAGTGGAAATGCCACCTTTTGTGCCACTGTGGTGTGTGTGAATTAAACTAAATTTAGCGCCACTTTGAGTTACGACAGCGACGGTGACGGTGACGATGACTTGGTGGTTGTGGCAGGAGCAGGAGCGACAGCAGGATATTACAATACCAGAGCCGGAATAGGTACGGTCACGGCGAGGAGGGTCTGAGGCAAGGACATCATGTTTGCAAATTTATGTAGTTGTAAGTTGGACCAAAGTAAATGCCATAAAAATGGAAGGCGGAATTGTGCGGGCGACGGATGGATGGCAAGCTCGGACGCGTTTAAAGTGCAATTAGCGCACGTAATTGTAATCGAGTTGGCCAGAAGCCCACCTGCCATGGCTGGGAGTCCAACTCCAAGTCTGATTCCAGCTACCTCTTCCACCACCACCACCACCACCGCGTATCCGGCTTTCTGCTCTGTTTGCCCACGGGGCTCTTCGCCTGCGTTTTCCTTTTTTTTCGGCTGCTTGCCTCTTTTTTAAAGGCAACCGGGGAGCTGTAAATAAATTTGGCACTTAATCATATTTACGGATTTTGTGGGCACATTTATTTATGCGTCCCACAGTGGCCCCAGAGCTACTTACTGCACTTTGCCCCGGCCCCACCTCCAGGGCTGCCACTTTTTGGGCATTGTGGCGACTTCTTTTTTTGTCGAGCCTGGATTTGAGGGACACTCTAGGATTTCTTGGAACGGACGGAAACACAATACGCCCAAGACCAATTTGTGGCCATTCTCAGTCGGCGGCATTTCAGTCTAATTATGCGTTCCCTTCGCAGGCATTGTCATGGCTGCTCCCCGTCCCCGAAAAGCCAAATCCCCAGCACCAAATCCTAAATGGGAAATGGGAAATGCGAAATGCTAAATCCAAAACGTGTACCTGCCCACGAGGCTAATTAGGCACAAAGCGTTGGCCATTGTTGGCCTGGCTTTGTTAGGCGCCACTCCCGGCCAGGTTCACTCACCTGTTCGCTTCCGGTTTTTTGGCTTTATGAATATTTCAGCGCTGAAACGAGCCTTGGAACTGATTTATTTGCCGTGTTTGATGGGCGTTCAAAACAAATAAACCAATTTCGGTTCCGGCTTTGTTTTGTTTTCCCTGCGGTTGCTGTGGCTTTCGTTTAATTTACGTAAGTGTTGCACTTTCGTTGCCGCACTCTCGATGCTTTGCATAATTTGCGGTGGGTTTTGATTGGGTTTCAATATAAATTACACTAAATTGTGTGTGTTTTTTAATTCATGTAAATGCAATTAAAGATGCTGCCTAGCAGAGATCAAAGTCAGATTGCATAGATCCCGTTTGAAAAAGGAGCTTTGTCTGTGTTTATGACTCTTGCCCCATTCCCTGTTCCGCATATATTCATCGATATATATTTCACTATTGTTGCTCCGTGATTATTGCTAAGTGCATGTGGGCGGGGGAGAGGGAGGAGAAACTGTCACTTGAATGCATTTTCATCACACCTCATTACGTTTCACTTGCATCTGCAATTGTGTCACGGCGCTGCTGTCTTTCGCTGCTGCATTTCGAGCCTATGAATGGAGGAGCTCCTGGCAACTGCCGAGCGAATGGATTCGTTAGCTGAATGGGCTGTGAGTGTTTTTAATTGAAAACAATAAAGTTCTGCTGGGGGAACTGGGCCCATACCGCCAACAATGCATTAAATGTAGCAAGTTCTTTGGGGGAATTTTTCTGAACGAATTGAGTATGCTCTTTTCGAAAGGTAAAGGAAAGTCGATAATTATAATATGTCTTATGGAGCATTCTAATTTTTAAAGAGTATAGAGTTATAAATTTATAATAAAGGAATTTTAGCCCATTTATGTTTTCGTAAGGTACCTTAGAGCACTTTTAAATATTTCCAAAAATGTGTATATCTTTTAATTTGAGATGTATTGATAATAAATATTATTTTAACTAAGTAACCTTTCATAATTACTCACAGAAGTAGGTATTAAAAAATGTATCTTTATCTTAAATTACAAATTCTGTATTTGACAGTAAATAAATTAAAATCAATTATAATTTTATCCATAAAATATTTAAACAAATCCATCGCTATCCAAATCTATTTTCTCGATTTCTTACAACCCTCGTAAGCCCCTAGAGCTACCCCTTTTGCAATACCCTTATCCTAGGAGAAGAATCTTCACTAAAAGCTGAGCATTCGATGGATTGTTCGGTTCGCTTTCTTTGTTCGAAGCGTAAAAGGCCCGCCTCCGATGGAAATGGAAATGAATGTGGAATATGGAATGTGGCAGATAGAGATTCAGAGCCAGAGCCCGCCATAGATGGATAGATACGAGTCGTGTTCCGAGGCAGACAATACACGAAATGCGAATGCGAAAGTGATAATTAAAAATCGCGCCATATATAGACGCTGGTTACCAGATACTGTTGTTGTTGTTTTCCCCGGCATGAAATGGTTATTGTTTATGATTTTTTCCCGCTGCCGGGCAGGATATTCGCATTGCAATCAACACTGGCTGGGGGGGAGTGCGACCAGGACAGGGACTGGGAGTGGCAAGTGGGCTGGGGACCGCTTGAATGAAGTGATCAATGCGCCTAACAATGATTGACGCCATTTCCCGCGGAGGGAGACAATGGAAATCGGTGAAGTGGCGGCGGCTTCGATATGAGGGGCGGCAGCCTGTCGAAGATGGGCGGAGGATGAGGCTGACAAACAATTATGCAAAAATTGCAAACGCTTGCAGTTTGAGCAGAAATTAATTTTGCATTTTTAATTTTACACACACAGCCAAGGGCAGGGGGCTTAAAGCCAGGGGAGAGATGCCGAGATGCTTCCGAGCAATGAAATCAGCTCGGAACTGCTGGGACGGCAAGCTGCACTGCTCACAAAGGATTGATAAGTGCTTGGCTAGGCCTACACGGCAAAAAATCGTAGGAGAAAATGCTAATAATTAAGAAACAAATAGGAAATAAAATTATCAAGGGTAAAAGGAAACTTTAAGGGTGTTTATAAGCCTTTCTATGGTAATAATAAATGTTTATTATCTCATATACTCCTCAGAAATACCCAGAATACCCATTCATTGTTCCCAGTGTAGAACATCACGCGAGCAGCTATCAGAGGCGGAACTCTATATGGCCACGTACCCCTCTGGGGGTGGCCTGTTTGCTCGCTTCCCGATCGGAATTCTGAAATCATTCCGCAATCGGAAGACCTCATCGTTGGTAGTGCCAAGATGTTCCAAGCGGACCGCCGAGAGTTGGCCTGCCTGCCGCCTGCCAAGCTGGAGCAGGACCATCAGGAGCAGCACCAGGACCTATCCAGTAGTATTGTGGTAGTCCCAGAGCCGGATCCCGAGCGCCAGGACATGCAGTTCCCGGACATTTGGCTGCGCGACAACTGCCGCTGCCCGGAGTGCTATCTGCCGCAAACTCTAAGCCGCCTGCCCCAACTGTGGAACAACCTGGACACCAGTGTGCATGTCCTGCGACAGAGTGTGGATCTGCAGCAGCAGGTCCTGTACATAAACTGGTCCGATGGCCATGCCTCTCAGTATCCCTATGGCTGGCTGAGGGAGCGGGACTTCTCAGCAGCGAATCGTGAACGGTATCTAAGGGAGTCCTATCGTCCAGAGCAGAAGTTGTGGAGCGGCCAGGACTTTGAGGCGATACGGCGTACCTTCTACTTCCAGGAACTGGTAACCAGTGACTTGGAATTGCGGCAATGGCTCCATCATTTGGCCGTCTATGGGGTGGCCCTGGTGCGGGAGGCCCCACTGGAGATGGACGTCCTGCGTCGCCTGACCAACCGAGTGGGCTTTATGCGGCGCACCACCTACGGGGAGGAGTTCAGCGTGCGAGCCCAGCCCGGAGCCAGCAACTATGCCTATCTGGCGGCGCCTCTGCCCCTGCACACGGATATGCCTTACTTTGAGTACCTGCCCGGCGTGACGATGCTGCATACCTTGGAGCAATCCGCCTCGCCGGGTGGGGTCAACCTGCTGGCCGATGCCTTCTTCGTGGCCGAGATCATGCGAGATCGACATCCGGAGCAGTTTCGGGTGCTCTGCCAGACGCCTGTGGATTGGGCGGACATAGGACACGATGGCGACCTGCATTTCCACAACATATGGCGGGCACCGGTCATCAAGTGAGTGTGATCCTTAATCCTTATTCTTAACATGAAATCAAACCACCTTTTTATCTCCTCCAGCTTGGATTCAGAGGGACGCTATGTTCGGATTAACCACAGCATTCCGCAGCGCGACAGCCACTTCAGCGTGCCGCTGGAGCAGGTGCGACCTTGGTACGAGGCCATGGCCACCTTTGTGCGCCTGGCCCACGAGCACTCGTGCCGCTTCAAGACCACACCCGGCGACGTGCTCACCTTCGACAACCTGCGGCTGGTCCACGGACGCACCGGATACGATGACACGGACCGTAATGTGCGCCACATCCTGGGCGCCTTCATCGACTGGGACATTGTCTACTCGCGGCTGAGGGTCTTGCAGGGCGCTCACCTCAGTCCCGATCCCGCTTAGGCGGCACCTGTATTTCCCCCTATTAATTACGAACATTAGACTGCATCCAGTGCCGCCTGTCCCCTTGATTGACACATCACACTGCAGGCGTAGCTTTAATGAAATTATTACCCTATTTTCACATTTATGCTGTAATTGAAAATAAACACTCAGTGACATTTTAAATAAATACCATTTTAATTGATTCCTGCCTTTGACACACTTCAGTGCTAATTGATGCTCTTTAATTGGGTTATACATGTGATTTCAAGTCATTCATGAGTTGCTGCTGCGGCTGCCCATCGGCTGGCAATAATCTCTCAGGCTAATCACAGCCCAAACTTAAACATCTGGCTGATAAGTTATTCAATGAAGGTGAATGCCCTACCAGAAACCTAAACCTAAACTGGAGTATGACACTTATTAATTTGTTTTGGTCAGAAAATATTTAACACTTGAATAATTTTGTTGTTTTGTTTTTATTTTTAAATAAATGAATACAATATAATTTGAACACAAATTTTAATATTTATTATTATCTTCTATTTAAAAATATTATAATAAGTGCTGTTTCCTTTATAAATGTTTTTAGATATTATTGTTATTTTGTATAACATTTTCATGGAATTTTCATTGGAATTTTCATTGAAGTTCTGTCTTATAAGTAATTAGTTTCTCTATCTATAATTTGGAAGGGTAATAAAGACACTACTCTAATATTATAAAACAACATTCTTTCAGACAAAAAGAGTATTGAATAGTTTTGTACTCTTTGCTAAAATATAAAGATATACCTCTTCAGAGAATCAAACCTTTACTGAGTACATTCACCTAGCCGAGCAAGTTGGCTCCCCCATCTGCGTGTGGACGGACAGCTGCCGGCGGCCAAACAGGCCACTTCAAGTGAAAGTCCAGCACACGTCATTGTTTACGCTGGACAACAAGGTGGCTTATCAGTGGCCAGATGAAATGAGTCAACAGTGTCTACACATACGCCGCTTCCCAGTTATCAATCGCCGACTTGGCAGAGCAGAGCTCTCGGCTGATGGCTCCCGGCTCCTGCTTTCAGGCGTCTGTGTAAATCACACCCGCACACACCTTCTGGATCCGCATCCGGATACCAAATGCGACATACGGATTTTAACGGGACAGGAAGAAACTCTCGGTTTGTCTTCTTGTCTTGGCTGCCAGGGATGTTTTTTGGGTGTGTGTTTTTTCGGTTGCTTCGGGTGGGCTTGGGTGCGGTGGCCCGCAGGCAAATCCTTTGGAAATCTTTTTATTTATGTCATTGATGCCACCAAAACATAGAGACAGGGAGCCGGGGGAAGCCAGCAGCCGGATTCCGAGTTGGAGCACATGAATTCGTACATGCCAGCAAGTAAATCCCTCTAATAATCCACATAATAAGCACTGGAGTAGCTTGTGGCAGCAACAGGCCGAGCCGAAAGGGTTGCCGCCGGTGCCCCGGCTCTTGTTTATAAGTTCATAAAAGTCAACGAGCCGGGACGGTGGAGCGGGGCGGAAGAACACATAAAAATACAAAAAAAATAAGAAAACGGGCCAAATGCAAACGGAAAATGGCCAAAAAGAAAAGTCTGAGCAAAGCCAGCAGTCGCAAATCCAATTTCTTCGCCATGTGTGTGGGTTTCTAAAGGGGTTTTGCTGAAATTTTACTGCAGTTTTGGTGCGGACCGTGCAGCAGTCATAATGTGTAATTGAAAACCTGCTCTGAATCGCACCCCTGGGTGATGTACACCCTTCTCAACCCCTTTGGAGGAGGGGAAGTAAATGTGAAAAACCCCCTAATTGGCAGCATGGTCAGCCGAGACACAAATTGTGTGACAGACACGGAAATGTGGTCATTAGGTAAGGAAGTTACAGGCAATGCCAAGATAAGAGGGGTGAAAGTTACAGGCAAATGTTCCCAGAATATTAATTCTTGAGATGTATTGATAATTATTTCATCAAATTGATAAGCTAACTTGTAATGCATATATACAATCCCTACTCGAGTTGGTCTCCTTTAAAATATATTTATTTATTTTTCTAATACCTTAAATGCAGATTTAGCTCTCTTAAAAATCTTACATGTCAGAAACGTAAATATACAAAAATATATATACAATCCATAGGTATATTTTCCCCAAAATCCAAGTCAGAATGTGTCACTAAAGCACAACTTTCACGATCTGATTGACCCTTATTTGGCGTTTTCCCTCCTTTTGAAGCCAGCAAATACTGAGGCAGAAAGGGTTTTCCAGCACAACACTTGCACAATGGCCAAACTAATACGCTTACACACAATTTCCACAATTTCCGCTCTGGCGGCGGTGGCGGCCCGCCTTCTTGGCCTGCCTCCTTGGCTGGTTTTGCGGATTTCGGCCACGAGAATGCCAAGTTTGGCTGTCACAATGATAAACATGCGGCAATTGACGCAATCATTGTCTGTCCATGAATTGAATTAAATCAACTGGAGTGCGACATGGCCCCCTCTTCGGGCTGACACTTGCAAAATCAGCGAATGACATCTATATTTTCTAGTGTGTGCGCGATTTCTGTGGAAAATGAATGCCTTGGTTATGCTTGGCAGGGCACCGAAATCAAGCCAAGTATAGGTTACAACCGATGATTGTCGGTGGGTGTGGGTGGGTGGGTGTGTGTGGTGTTGTGTGGGACGGACAAGGGTTAAGGGTGCTCCTTGGGTAATGCCCCATAATTCCGTTTCGTTTCCGTTTGATTCCGTTGCAGGACAGCGCATTTCGCTTATTAGAATCCGCTTGTGCTCCTCGGAGGATGTGTTTGTGCGAGTCGTACTCGTATCCTGAATGTGAGCTCTCTGATGCCGCTGGAGGGTAATAAATTCCGGGACGCCCCCCTCGTCCTGTCCTGGCAATTTCAAAGTTTATCACCAACGCGCGTCTGCAACTTATGTCGTCCTTTGGATCTGCTTCTTCTGTTCCATGCTCCTGCTCCTGCCCTGCTCCTCTTCTGGCTCCAGCTCTTGTTTGTCTGCACGTCTGTTGTGGTTATGTGAAATCACATCGTAAAAATGTCCAGGACCAAATGCCGTGTGTGCGAGTGTATGCCGGGGAGGTGTGGAGTGTGGCGGCGGCCAAAGCCCATAAGTCCTGCCTGTCTCACCTGAGTTTCTGCCGCTCGTGTGGCAACCCTTTCGCCATTCAATTTATAGATGCCGTCCATATAAATATTTATTTCTATGTGCAGCTGCCTGCCCCTTTGACACCACGCCGCGGCATCATTATTATTTTTATGCGCCGTGTCTTAAAAGCATTCCGCCGATCAATAAACCAGCGCCGTGCCGCCTTGCTGCCAGGCATTCTGCTGCATCCTTTCCAATAAGCGAAAGTGGTTTTTGAACCCCCCCGTCGTCCGTGTGTATGTGTGTAGGCCATCAAACAATTAAAGGTCATCCCAATTCCGAGCCCCCAAACGAAATGGCGTTCGTTCGCGTAATCCTAACTGGGCCAAATCCCCGCGAACACTGTCACGGTGGCATTAGCCGGTTGTCAGCACCGCTGCCAACCGAGAAACAATGCAAAATGCAAATAATTTTCCATTTAGCCGCCAGGCAGCCAGCGACATCATTTGGCATTTTTAATTAGGCTAACACAGCTGCCATCGCACAATGCAGCAGGGGGCAGTCGACTATAAAAGCCACGTTAATGGATCCGAGATGCACATTCATCCGCGAGGTGAATATTTATTTCCTTTTTTGAGGACAGGTATTTAGGTAATTTGGTCTAGGGACCCAATTTTTCATTGCTTTTGATTTAAAGAAATATATACTGGAAAATACATAATTATTCAGGGTATTCTAATATTTCCCAGTAGTTCGGAAAGCATTTTTAGACATTTAAGAAGTAAATCTAGTTAGTAATCGGTGCCTTTGAGTATCTAAATAAATACTACTATCAGGCAAATGAAGTAAATTTGAGAAATATTTCCCAAATTGCACTTTGAATTTGTTGTTTAATATTCAGATATATTAGGATTTATATTTGCTAAATATAGTAATAGTCAAATACTAAAGTCTTCAGTGTGCCTGCTTTCTTGGGCTTCACGAACAATTGGCTTAATTGCAGCCACTGACAGGCCAAATAGTAAATGGCAAAAATATGTAAATACCCACTCAAAGATGTGTATATATTTGCTATGTGAATAATTTCTGCATTGCTAGCGTTGAGCAGAGTTTAGAATCTTCGAAACTGACGCAATGTAAATGCTGATGGCTGCCTGCAGCCTCTCATAATGAGCATTATCATCATCAGCATCATTGCGGTGGAAACGTTGTAATTAGAGGGGGCCAGGAATTGAGTTACGCTCTGAATTAATAACATTTCCGGCATTATAATTTGGACAATATATCAGGGGTG
This sequence comes from Drosophila bocqueti, assembly GCA_018151655.1. Lineage (NCBI taxonomy): Eukaryota > Metazoa > Arthropoda > Insecta > Diptera > Drosophilidae > Drosophila > Drosophila bocqueti. The sequence continues at coordinate 3,195,425 of JAECXF010000057.1, forward strand.
TTATCGTGATGCCAGTGAAAGGGGCCATTGGCAGCCACAGCAGCAGCAGTAGCAGCAGCCGATTGGCCGATGTTGCCTTGTGGCTTGTGGCATGCAAAACGTAACGGTAAATTGGTTAACAATTACACAAATCTCATAATGAAGTTAAGGGCTACGAACCGAGCCAGCCGGAGTCCACAGAGTTCGTCCTGGCAACAAGCAGAGCCCGGAACATTTCCATCGCCTGCGGTCAGCAGAATTTCCTTCGTCCCCGTCCTAGCTCTGTGGGTATAACCTCCTCTTTCCCGGACTCCCCCCCCACTCTGTGTTAAATTGATTAGATGCTGTTGTTGTTGTTGTTGCTTTTGGGGTAGGGGTGTGTGTGTGGGTGGCCGGGGGGTGTGGGTTTGCCCTTAGCCAGAGCTGCTGCACTTACCAGCAGCCAATTTGCAGCTTTGTTCTCGAGTGTAACCCTTAACAGGTGTTGATGTTTGCTAAGTAGCCTCCATCCTCCATCGACACCCCTTCACGGCCAGCTGCACATTGCTTTGATTATTTTCTATTTTGTACAAATTGTATGCAAATAGTTGAGGTTTTTGCCTTGGCCAAGGCTCCAGTATCCTTCCATCCGGAGACAGTTAATATTTCCCAACTAAAGCCGCAATATTGACTTTTCCACCTGGGCCAAATGAAGCAAGCGTTTAAGCCCTGGCCCTTACACTTTTACACCTTTCGATCCGGCCAGAAAGTCCTTTGTCCTCCGCCTGAACCCCGGGCAATACGGGCTGTGCGTGTGTGTCTTCATCGAATTTGTGTTGCTTTTTAAAACGAATCGATATTAGTTTTTGTTTATAATTTAATCACAAGGAATACGGGTCGGGTCTGGTTATTTTTAAATATATCTAATGATTATATTGATAAAAATATAGTAACTTGTTTAAAATAAAGTAAAGTAAGGGATAATAAAATATACAGACAACACTCTCCTATTTAAAAATACATATTTCTACAATACCAAGCTGACTTTACATAAATTAATATCTTTCAATACCTAAATTCCTGGTTGATACTAAAATATCACTCATTAAATTCATTTTCTGTCAATTTAATTGTTGTTTAATAGTTTCCCTAGGCTTACCTTCCTTAAATGTAAGCCCATGTTTATCCCCTAACAGATTCCTTTGGCATCTGCACATATCAACGCTTATTTCCTGCTGTAGTTGCTGCTGTAGTAACTTCATTGTTTTGCCTGCACGAAACTTGTAAACTTCAATTTCCTTTTTAATGGAAATCCAGAAGATTGCCAGGGGAGGGCTGAGGCTGCTGAGGCTGCCTGCAATTCGAGCTGCTATTTGGCTAATTGCTTTACGGCCTAGCACAGGTGTGGCCTCTGTGTGCCGGCCGTAATTTCATAAGCACTTGCAGTTGCCTTTAAATACTCGAAGGTTTTATGAACTTAATAAGGCAATAAGCTAAACATTTTCCCAAGCTAAGCAAATGTGGCATGCCTCCATTTTCCAGGATATTTGGTTAGGACTCCGGCAAGTGTGTGTGTTTTCATGGAAGGTTAGCCTCATTAGAGGACACATTCTGGCATTGACTCCTGGGCGCTTGAAATAAAATTCAAGTTTTTATGAGAGCTCGTAAACAGAATCGAATTCTGTGTGTGTGTGTGTGTGTGTGCGAGGGGGTGCAAGGGATGTGTGTGCCTTTTTTAATAGTAAACGAGCTGATGTTGTCGCCTTTTGTGTGACCCAAAAGTTGGCAACCCCAAAGCACGCTTCCAACCCCTTACCGTTGGCCTTTCTTTTCTGGTCAGCGGCTTATTGTTGTAAGCCCCATTGTTGCAAATTTTCTTTTATGCGTTCTGAACGGGGTTATAAAAATGGCATCGACCGGAAATTACAAATGTCCATATAATGTCACTACAAGTGCAGATTAGTGGTTGTCATGTGGGTCGTTAGAGTGTGTGCCGGGCGATGGGCGGTTACGAGGTTTCGAGGCTCCGAGGGGGTGGCCTAACTAGGCGGGGCCTTGAATATTTGAAGGCTGCTCTTCGATCGGTATTTGCCATTTGCTATTTACTATTTACTATTTGCTCTAAGCAAACAGCACCGCCGACTACCGGAAGTCATTCGCAATAGGCCAATGAAACCTGGTACACTTGGAATCCTAACTGATAGCTCTATTACTTAACTGAAGTAAAGTATTTTTATATGGCTGTTCTTATTGGTTTATTATATATATGTAATTTTAGTATATTTATTATTATCTTTTATTTACTGCCTCACAACCTTCACATATTTCACAAATACACATCTCTTAATGTTCATAAGAATTTAAGTCACAAAGGCGATTCTGCAAATGCTGGTTGGCCATCCAACAAAAAGGATTTTCATCTGATTTATATGTTAACGATCTCTTAGCCATAAAAGACCCCAAAAAGGCGAGTAGTGTAAGGAAAGTAAACAGGATCTTCAGCTTTTTATTTGTCGTACTTTTTGCACAATTTCTGCTGTGGATTAATTTATGCCAGCTACTCGGGACTTCAGATCCTCTCTGACTTTTGAAAGTTAATCCTGAAAGGTATTATTTTACCTGATTTGCAATCAGCGAGTCTCTTAAGAAATTTATGTTTATTGATTTTTAAAACCAAATAACTATGAAATATGCGAAAACCCAGTTATTAACCTCTGAATTCCTCAACTCTCAGGTGTAGTCCTGGGAATATCTGCTTTTCCTACAGTGCAGTCCTGAAGGATGTCCATCCTCCCATTGAGATGGATTTGCCGATTTGTTGTCCTCGCCTGATGTGGCTGTTCTTGCAGCTGCGAATGCATTAAATGCGAACGCAAACAAACGCCGGCTACAAAGTCCTCTCTCCGTTCCCTGATGTCCGTTCTCCGATGTCCGTTATCCGTTATCCATTGCCCGGAGTCCTTAGCTCGCCCCCGGGTTACGCCCACTTGGTGCTGCTGCTGTTTTGGCATTTGTGTTAATTTCATGCCCGGCACTCACACACAGACAGACGACGCCCATGGCACAACATTGCGGTCTCTGGCGCTCGTGTGCTGGCATCTCTGAATTATGTTTTTGATTTTAGTTGACAATGAGCGGGCGCAAATTTATTGTCCACAGCTGCAAAATCGAAGCGTTGAGTGCGAGTGCGAATCCGAGTGCGAATGTGAATCCTAATGCAACTGCAACTGCAACGTGGGCGTTTTGCAAAGTGCCAACTGCGACAAGGCGTGGCCGTGACAGCTACATAAACACAGGGCTACCGAGCGCCAACGCCTAAACGTATGCAATGCAAGCCCGGTTGCTGAGGCAGGGAAAGAGAGAGGGAGAAAGAGAGGCGAGCGGGAACGAGTTAGAACGAGATGGCAGTCACTAGCCACCATTTGCCAGTTTAGAGATCCTCGACAAAAAAACACTTGAAATTAAAGTTGTGACTCTTAAATTGAAGGTGTACTTTGGTTATTTTACTTCTGGGAAATTAGAATGCCAAAGACTCATGACATAATGCCTTGTCAAGAGGATATTTCGACAGCTTTTTATGTCCTTACAGGATCTACTTTTTTTAGTTAAAAGCTTGCAATGTACTGAAGGAGTCGTTTCCGACCCTATAAATCATATATATTCTTGATCAGCATCAACAGCCGAGTTGATTTAGCTTTGTACGGTAGAAAAAAAATTTTACTAAAATTTTTCAAAATTTTATAAGGGGTTACATCGTTAAATTTGTTAAAATTTGATAAAAATTGTAATTAAAAAATATTCTAAATTCAGTATGCAGATTTCTAATGCTAATAAAAACTAGCACAGAAAAGCTTTCCGAATTGAAATAAATGTATTTTTGACAAAGTTATGAATTATTGTTGTATTAAAAAATAGCATCCCAAAGCTCGTTTTCTCTCTTCTTAAATTGGTTTTAAGTCTAATTTAAACGGTTGATAAACTTATATTACTTAAACTATGCATTTATCTATTTTATTAACTTATGCACTTAATTTAAAAAAGCAAGATTGAATGTACTTTTACCTAAACAAACAATTATCATTCATTAACTATCATTGTGTCTGTTCTCAGATGCAACCCATAACGGATGACAGTCATAACAACTTAATACATATTTCATTTTCTTTTGTTAAATAAATATAGATATTTTATCCTGTACAAATTAAAATATAAGCCCCGCCAAACAAGGACTTCTCCAATTTCTGCATCCCAAAGACAGACAGTTTTATAGATTTGTTTTTTTTTTAGAACTCATATATCTTTTATTACCGCCGTTCTCGTGATGTGCCCCTTAACTACGGCGTTTTCTATTAACAAACACATTTTGGAATTTTTGTGTATTTCAATTTGAGTTTGGCGAGCATTTTACGGCACTTGTTTGGTGGCAAGAGGGGCAGAGAACTTGCAACTTTTACATGTCCACAAAATTAGTAACAGGCCCATTACGCGACTTTATTTGTGTGGCCAGCCGCCCCCTCAGCCCTGCATTCTTACATACTCAGTCCTTAAGTTTCAAGTGTGTGTGTGTGGGAGGACATCGTAAAGCTGCTACTGCTGCCACCACCCACTCGTCCTTGCCCGTGGTAATCGCTAGGTGACAGTGAAGTGCAGTGCAGTTCGGTTGAGTTGAGTCGAGTTCCGTTTCTCTCTCTTCAGATGCCAGTATTTTTGGCATGCAGTCAAGATGTGGGAGGATATGGATGTGGACACACGGCCAGAGACACTCCAAGAGGAGGGAGAGGCCATAAACGTGTTTTTACAACTGCCGAGGAAGCTGGAGAAGAGCAGGCGGGGAGGAGGCCATCGGACAGGGACACCACTTCGCCGGACGGGCAGCAGCATGTTGTTTGCGCTCGGGCCATGCAGTCGACATTTGCACGGTTACGGCTGTCTAACACTGCCAGAAAATATGGAGTTCCATTTGTGATACATTGTATTTCTTAGACAAAATTTGAAATATGATTTTTGGTAATCTATCTGCAGATTGATTAGGAAAAAAAATAAATTAGAAATTGATATTCAGATCAGATCAGATCAGGTCAGATTTTCCTTAGTGCAAAGACCTCTCTGTCTCTCTCCTCGCTGTGCCGCTCCTGTAGGAGCCTCGTCTCTTCTGGTAAGCGCCAGGGATTGGCTGCCAGGTAACCCGGGGGCCGCTGGCCGGGCGGGTGCTAAGTTGGCTTGCAGGTGTGATTTTATGCAATTTGCTTTCATATTAAATGAGTGCCCGGCTCGGGCCCGAATGCCCATAAAGAACTTTCATTCATTGCCGCTGCCCCGAACGAATCTGGCAACTGTGTGGATGATGCCCCTATGGAGGATGTCTCTGAAATGGCTGCCTCTGCTGCTGTGGAGCCTGATTCTGATACTGCTGCTGCCACTGCTGCTGCAAAGTAACTGTGCAAACGCTGCAGCTGCAAATCCGCAATCAGACAAAGCAAATAATTTTGCAAAAATAAATATGAGGGATTATTGTGCCGGCTTTAGGAGAGGCGGAGGAGCAGCGGCGGCTGCTGGGATAGTGGGAAAGTATGCTGTAATAAAATGCAGCTAAGTCGATGGGGACACTGCCTGCCAGCCGGCACTGATATTAAATTTCAAGTGCACGTGTTAAGCTCCTCGCTGAGGTTGAGACTGAGGCCGCGCTGCCATTGAAACGCTGCCCTTGCTGCATCAGCACTTCCCCCGGCCCCAGGACCCGGGCTCTCTCCAATACCATCCATGACATTCATTTGAATGCATTTGCCACTTGAGAGATTAGCCTGGAACCCTCCACCTTCAGTCCCCCCCTCCGGTTACCTTTGTTTGCATTTCGAAATTTACTTTTGTCATTGCTTTTATTTATTTTTGCCATTGTTGTCGTCTATTTCTTGGCTTAGAACCCGCTCCAGGTCCGGTGCCAGCCGAAACTCAACCCACAACCATTCGCTCCGTGTTCATCAACCATCTGAGTCATTATTTTGATTATGTAAAATTTTTGCATACTTTTTTCGACAGTTTTGTTTGCGTTTCCTTTACCTGACCCGGCCTTTTTCCCCTCTCTGAATTATTATTATTATTCTGCTGGCTTTCCCATTGTCCCGGCTGCTTTTTCCGGGTATCACTTTTTTTTGGGAAATTTATTTTTAAAATATTAAACGGGGCAGGAAGGGCAGGCAACCACACCACTAACGATGTCTCAAAATATTAGTCAGTAAATTAAATGAGAGTCATTGTTGGTTTGAAGTCGTTGCGTTGAAGTCACTTTGAAATAAATGTCTTTTGGTTGACCAGTAAGAGGGGTCTTGAATAATTTGCAAGAGTATATTGGTCGAGGCAAAGTAATAGTTGTTTTATTTCGTTTTAGGAAGGACTAGTAATTTTGCACACAATTTTAATTGAATGTTGAAAGGCTCTTGCCTTAAATAATAAACTTGCTTGCTCCTTAAAACATTTGCAGTGCAAAGCCTTAAAGCTTTGAAATTCACAGTTTCACTTAAATGGACTTAAGGAATTCAATTTATTGACTTCTAATTAAGAGCCTTTCCCCTAAAATCCTGGGGAACACCCCTAAATCTTGGCCTCCGACGACCCACACCAGCTTGTAGTAGTGAGGAAGCCTTCAGATCCGAACGGACTTCATGACAAATGCACGTCATTTGGCTTATTAGTGGTTTTATTTCGCTCTCGGCACTCAACTACAATACAATTACCCTCTCGCCTTTCGGCAATGAAATCGTGGAAATCAACGCTCCACTCCGTTTTCCCTTTGATGAGACGCGCGGCGCCAATTTGCAATTTCATTACAATGCTTAATCATCATTACGACGGCGAAACTCCATATGCGAGCGAGACGGAGCGACTGCGACTGCGGCTGTGTGCTCACAATATTGCGTTCACACTTCCGGTGGACGGACTCACACACACAGCACAGCAGGACGATGGAAATCCATACACGGAAACAAAAATGCAACACGAAGTGCAATTAATATAATTTGTTTATAAAGAGAAGGTAGCCAGAGTAGTAATTGGATTTCATGAAATGTTTATGGATGAGAGATGAAGTTAAAAGAAATAAATTAAAGCAATTAAATCAAAATTGTGAGTTGGAAATTAAAAAACAAACACAATATTATCAATAACTAATAGCTATTTTTAGTCAATAGTTTAAATATTAAATTAATGTCACCTAGCTTTATGAAAACCCACATCTCTCCGTGTAGGAAAACTGGCATTCTCGCTGCAATTTCGTGCCTGCCATGTCACCGTTCATATGGCTGGCCGATCCGGGAGTATCCCCGCATTTGTTGCTACTATTTGATTATATATGTAGCCATATCATGCACTGCCACTCCTCTCTGCCCCTAGTGCCCCCTAGAAAGCGATAGAGAGAGTGTAACAGAGAGGCTGGGAAAGAGACAAGCGCGTCAAATGCAGTTTATGCCCTGGCCATAAATCAAAATTTTTGGTTTTCTGCTGTCAGGCGATGGCATAGCTTGGGCATCTGCAATGGCCAACATCCAGGAGGCAGTAGCTAGGATCCAGGAGCCAGTAGCTAGGATCCGGGCACCCCTAAATCCCGCCACCCCCCTAGAGCTATTGTTAAAACATAGTGCACATTTTGCACACTGCACACCGAACTGAACTGAACACAGAAGAGAACAGTGCAAACTGTGCACGGTTTCTGCCTTTTTGCGTAACTCGTTTATTTTCGTGGTCATAATTTGCCGATGCCCGTTGCCACCAACGTTCGCCGGCATTCCTCCGCGGCTCGGGAGGAGCAGCCATTCCATAGCCAGCTTGCAGCCCTCCTAAAATATTGGTTTAGATTGTGTCAAACAAATTGAATTTGCGATTTTATGATGAACTCGAACGATAGCCCAAGGGCCGGAGTTTTAGAGGAGTTTCAGAGGTTTCTACTGGGCATAATTAGTTTGACAGATTATCGAGGCGATGAAGAGATCAGTGGGTTTATGAATAAATAGCCAGGGGATAATGATTGCTAAATAAGGTTCATTTCAAGGCTGGATAATTTGTATACAGATATGCTTTAGCGTCTGGGTTCCTAGGGGCTTATAAAATATGTTGGCAGCACATCTTCTCTGATAGATTTTACATTGTAAATTGTAAATTGTTATCTATTTCCCTGAATGATACTTTCATTGCTTACTTGCCTTCTTTCCCTTCTTCTTCAATGATAGCTTCGTGTCCAACTTCTCTTCTTTTTCCGCCCTTCAATAACACGTTATTTTTCTGGGCCTTCTCTTCCATTTCATACCACATAACCCCTTCGGTGGCCAAGTTGATGGTGTGGACACCATAACCATCATCTTCTATATCTTACTCGCAACTCCAGTTATTATTATCTCCCGGCTGCTGCTGTGTGCTTTGTTTGCCATCGTCACATTCGCCTGGCTTCCATCTCGTGAGATGGTTATGGCAGCTTAAGTCTAATGGTCAGGGCGTTGTGGCGACTCCAATTTGCCACCCACACCCACACACACACACACGATATTCCCCTCATTTGCTGGGATTTCCCAAACTCATCATCAGTTGGAGGGAAAAATACCAGAGGCGTTACTTTCAGGAGCAGCCAACTTTCACCTGCAGCTTTCCCTCAGATCTGCACGTAATGCTAAAGCGAATTGGGCTCTGGCCCGGGTTCAGGCCTCACAGAGCTTTTATTTAAGCATAAATTCCCGCACAATGCACTAGACGAACATTTTCCACATGAATTGTAAATGGTTTTCGAGTCGACCATGGCGATTGGGATTTTCCAGAGGCTCTCCATGCCTTCGCTCGGTTTCAATACTTTTTTATCGGCTGCCATCGATCTTGGGTCTTTGCGTTTGACAGATCGAAATTAGAAATCGCCGCTTTATAGCTGCCGTTGCCGTTGTCGTTGCCGCTACTCTTGTTGCTGTTGCCGCAGCTAATTGAATGTGGCAAGTTAACAAAGTGCAGAATACAAAGTCGCCGGGCTGCCAGGTCCCCGGCTTTGCGACTTGGCTAAGTGCAAAAATTGTATCGCGCTTTGTTGTGAGCCAGCCGTGCAACCAATTTGCCAGCAAACAGCCATTTCCGGTCGCTTATCGCTTATCGCGTGTATCGGAAAATCAACTCGCAACTTCAGGGAAATATCCCAACGTCGGCCCTCCCCGAAAAGTGATTCCTCAGCGCTTTTCCGTTGGCCTTTTCATATGCAAAGGAGCTGGGAGCGGGCACTTGACTCCGGGCCCGGAGCGTGCCGAAATATTGCCCGTTTAGCGGTTTATTTTAATGGCAACAAATTTATGTCAGGTGGCAGGAGAGGGCGGGTGCCGAGTATGTTTTGTGCCACTTGAACGCTGTTTACAAATTTGATTTTCGTGTTTGATTTGATGGCTGGCTGGCAGCGGTGGCGGCGTCCTGCGAGGGTGTAGGCTGAGGGGCTGCTCCGCGTGTCTGCGAAATGGAAAGCCCCGAAATGGCAGCCCATGTCTGGCAGCGACTATTTATAGTCTGACCCCGACTAAATGAAACTGTAAATTAGAGAGCCAGGAGACAAAGCCGGCGCATAATAATAACTGCAGCACCGCCAAGGCAGCGCAAAGCCAAACCGAACGAAACGGGATAGCGAAAAAGTACTAGGAAGGTAATAAAAAGAAAAAAGAAAACGAACACAGGAACACTACCGAAATCCTGGAGGGGAAATCCCCGAGAATGAACCCCAGAATGAACACCAGCCGAGGCCCGAGCGGCCTTCGTGGGACACCCGAGCGAGCCGCACGAAGGACCCGTCACGAGCGCGTCACGCATACGAAGCGTTGGCCGAGGCGGAAACGAGTGCGTGGAAAAGCTCGCGGCCAGCTTTTTGGGACAGGACCGCTCGGGCAGTGCGTGCGCAGGCGGCGACGTCGACGGCGGCAGCACAGCATCCGCTCAGTGTCCTTGTGCGAGCGAGAGGCGGACAGCGCTGCCAGCTTATCCCTGCATCTCCGCTCTGCTCTGCTCCGCTCGGCTCTGCTCGCCGCCTTCGCCTTCGCGTCCGTTCCGTGCGTCTTGCGCTTCTTTTCTTTTTGCATATCCCCACCCGGAAAATTCATCCGGCTGGGCGGCTGGCGGTATAAAAACGCCCGCAACGCATTTCGTTGCTCACAAGTTAAAACCGTTGCGTCCTGTGTGTGTCCTTTTAGCCCAGCAGTGGCAGCACCAGCACCAGCACACCGCTGCAGTGGCAGCCACTTCACCAGAAAAAATATATTCCACCAGCCGGCGAGGGAAAAGCAGTTCGACAACCAGCGAGAATATATATATCCGCCACAACAAAAACAAAGTGTTGAAGAAAAGTGTGAATAATTCGAACCAATGCAAGTCAAGCCAAAGACGTGACATTGACACTAGGGCCGGCGCCACCTAGCGACAGCCAGCAGTAACTAGTGACAGGATGTCCAAAAAATGAATTCAAAGTCGGGCATTTAATGAGTGCCGCTCTCTGTCAAAAGTAATTTGCATAATTTGTGGACCGTGTCGACTGGTTTTTCTGGCCGCCTTTTCCCCGTATTGCTTCTGCAATTGTTTAATGCATTATTTATTCGACACCTTCAACACCAGCCATTACACTGGCAATTACGAACACAAAAACTGCGAACACCGACACGGACTGACCTTGCAATTAACGAGCACAATGGCGCCCATGAATGCGGACACGAACATTAGCAAAATGTACTTTGTTGAAAATAATTAAAGTGACATTTGACTGGCTTGGTTGGTTAATTACAACAAAGGACAACAGAGAGTTACAAAAAAAAAGAAAATATAACAAAAAAGTAACATCAGCGGAAGCAAAACACAATGAAATCCAATTGGAAATCATTCAATCATTAAAATGCAAATTTTCTGCTGCGAGTCCTTCCCCTGCTCCTGGTAAGTACATAAATTTGCGTTTAAATTCATTAATGCCCCTTTGACCCGCCGTGTATGGGCCTTAATTGAGCATTTTAATGGCGAAATTACATCGCCTAAACTGGCGCATTAATTAAAATGCAGTCTGCTTATCCGTTAAAACCCGCCCACCACGCGTCGTCCTTGCGTAATTTATATACTTGTGTTCCATTGATTACTTTCCAGCGGTCCGTTTATTACTTTCCCAGCCGAGTCCCGAAAAAAAATGCATAGTTATACGCAAATATTTATATGCAAAGCCCCCAACACTTTACATTATTAAAATGTGCAGCACCTGCTCGCAGCTATTTTTGCAGTTTTTTCCGCAGAAACAATTTATTTTTATAGTCCACTTTGGACATTTTTATTAAAGCTACAGCAATATTTTTAGAAGAGATTTAAATTGGAGTTTGCTGACATAGATAAATGCATTTGAAAATATTTAATATTCATTTACATATTTGGTTTGATTTTAATTAATAAATTAATTGTTGCAAAATAATGTTACAAAAAATTCCCAACTAATAATAACTATAGATGTATGTATATTATAATGAAATATTACCTACCCTTAAATATAATCATTACTAATGGAAGGTGGACCCCACATTGCCCCACCTAATGATATATTTGACAGTTGTTGAATGCCCAACTTTATTCTTTTAATCCCAGCCGTATTTTTTGCATTACCTTCCAACGTTCACTATCAATTAAGTGTACGTATATGTATCCACGCTGGCGGATAAATAATTGCAACAATATAATGCACAATTACACGGGCAGTAAATGTAAATAAAATGTCAATCAAATGAGCATGCAATTTAAATGAATCTCGTTCGTTATGCGAATATGTGAATTATTTATGGCTATTTTCCATACTTTTGTTAACCAAAGGCGATTAATTAAGCGCAGAGAGGAGCGAGTAAGGCAGGAGCCGCCTCGAGGCATCCATTACTACTAGGAGAGACTTTCGAGAATCCGGCAAACTACTGCACTTTAAATTCCAATTAAAAGGAAAATGTGAATAATTGCAAAAAGTGCTTAGTAATGCGGCGCATGTGTGTGTGTGTTGGGGGAAAAGAGCTGCAGCTGGAAAAAGGGCGTGCAAAGGGAGCCGGCTAAGCCTGAGGTTTAAGGCAGCAAAAAGCCTTGTTTCAGCTTGGCTTAATTGCATTTTAGTTGCCAAGCTGCCGTTGGTGCTGCTACTGCTGCTGCTGCTGCACACACCAACGCCCACACAACAACGGCAACAAGAACTTCCACACACTTAAGCACACACCCGAAGCCAGGACTCGAACACACACACACCCAGACAGTCGTCCACAACAGCATAAGCCTGAACGCGCGCTGTTGATTTTGCGCCTCGGCTTCGGCTCCGGCTCCAGCATTTCCCATTCCCATTCCGACTCTCACTCCCTTTCCCGTTACCATTCCGCTGACATTTTCACATTTTCAGTTATTTTCCGATTTCCCAGCCTGGCTTCCGTCGCAGCAGCAACATGTTTGCCAGCTAAATGTGTTACTGTGTTTGCCTCAAATCAGCTTCCGTCATATGCCAAGCGGCAAAAATAAACATAGAGAGCGGGCGGGCGCGGTGGCGAGAGAGAGAGCCCGAAGAAGAAAAGGCATTGAAAAAATACTCGTACATGCAGCGGAAAAACCCGCAGCGGCAGCGGCAGTGGCAGGACTAAGGACTAGCGACCAAGGACCCTCGCTCGTCTGCTCGTTAAAGTTTGCGCCCTGCGTCCTGCATCCTGCGATAAAGTGCAAATTTTGTTAATTATTCGTGCGTTCGTGCGCTTCGTCCCCTCCGCTTTCAAATGTTTTCCCAGTGCTCGCTCTGGGGGGAAAACTTTTTCTGTCCCCCACACGTAATTGCCACAATTTCTGCTAGGTCCTAGATTTTTTCCCTACTTTCTATTCTGTTTTTTTTTGGGCCCAGCCCCAGCCGCGTTTAATGATAAAAAATCGGGCATCTTCTGTAATTAGACGCTATGTACACTTGCCACTCCGTTTTGTCCTATTTGACCAAGGACTTGCATATGTTAACGGCGGCGACACCTGCTGACCAAGGTAAACTCGTGATATTTGCACAGGATTTGCAGGGATTTTCGGTCGTGGTTGTGTGGCGGAAGGAGCGGACTTGAGCTCGCTGAGACCCAATGGCCGTTGAGATTTTGCGCTTCGCACGCATTCATGGCCAACAATTGCACACGGCTGGCACAAAAAATATGCAGCCAAGTGCGGAAAATATTAACTCAAGGGGCACCTGGTGGCTGTCAAACAAAACCGCACACACAGCGTGAGTTTCTGTGGTGGCCAGCCCGGCGTATACGTAATATGCTCATGTTAGCTTTTCTCAAAGTCCAGACTTTTCATAGTTTCTGCTGCTTGTGATTTCCACCTTAAATTTTGTAGTTTTCGAGGTCTTCAAGCCCAAGTTATATCTTAATTAAGCATATAAATCGTTGGCGAGTCTCGTATCTCTCTAATTTTCCTAATCGAATGTCGTTCTAGATTGCCAGCAGCTCTTAGTCCTCACTTGAGATAGAACTAATTCTCGCCAGTGAACCAGTATGCATGTGTATGTAAGCGAGTCCTTGGCCTCAAGAGTCCTGTTTAAATTGCATTTCTCGGTGGCTTATGTTACTCGTACGACAGCATACACACTCGACAGACAGATATTCCATTTTTGACTCCAAGTCGTCGTATCGTTCGTCAAGTCCTTCAGCTTAGAAGCTTTCTCGCGTCGAGTGTGTGTGCGTTCAGTATTTATGAAAGGAAAATTGCTGTGGCATTTTGAAGCTGAATATTTGAATTCCCTTCGAATAGGGACGAACTTGTGATCTCATTAGCAGATAATTTGCGATGCGTTTGAAGGTATTTCCCACACCTGCGACCTGCAACCTGCAAACTGCAGCTTACCAGCACTCTATTATTCCAATCAAAAAATTTGTTTAGCTGGGAATTTTCTGGGAGCCCCAAGAGCAACTATGAAATGGAACTAAAAATGTGTGCAAAATAAAGTGAAAAAGCCAAAGCTCGGGAGCTCAGCAAAAAAAGCGGGGGGAAAATGCTGGAAGGAGCCCAGCAACTCTGCGGAGCTGGCAATAATAGAGTGAGCTTACTGCTCGCTGCTCAAGTGCAACGGCAATTGTTGTTGGTTTAACTGGGAGCGTGTATACAGTGCTGCGGATAAGTATCCTGCCAAGGGCCGGCTGTGGTGCACTCAGTTTCGTAAGCAACAGTAAGCAAACTGTGGAGTAATCCACGCTCGCTCATTTTCACAATTAGGGGATCGGGGACGGTGCGGATGCTTTAAGCACAAATTTTCAGCTGTCCACGACCGATGGGCCTTTGTTTTTCCTCTGACGGCAAGGAAGAATTTTCCCAGAAAAAAATTCAACGCTTTTTGTGTGTGTGCTTTTTTGTTTCTTGTTATATTTTTTTGTATAATTTTTTGCTGTTGTGTTTTCTTTATTTTGGACTGCTCTTGACGTCGTCGTCGTCGTCATGGTCGTCCTTGTTGAGTGCAAGTCCTCGACGGAGTCGCCATCTCCATGGCATGCTTGGAATTTGCTTTGCTTTATGCTCTCCCTCCCCATTTCGGGATGGGTTTTTTTTTCGGGCGGTGTAAGTGCACCTTATTTCTTCCATTTTTGCATTATAAAAGGTAGGAATTAATGCACAGTCGGGTGGAGGGTCCAGAGGAGTCCTGTCCCCGTCCTCAAGTTTGCTGAAAGTGTTGGGAACTGTTTCGTGGTTTCTTCTTGTTTTATGATTAAAGTTTGTAGTGGGCGACGGGGCTGAAGTGGGCGGGGGTGAGCCGTCAAAAGGACGAAGGAGGAGAGAGACCTTAAATATGAATAATATAAATTATAAGATGAATTTTTAGCAACTCGTGCCTGGCGTGCCAAGAAATATCCTTCTTATCTTGTCTACTAAACTTTGTTCTCTCCTTCCTGAGATATTCATTTCACGTAAAGCCACTTGGCATTTATTTTCCGCACATATTTCCTTGGGTGATTTTCAAGCAATTTTCCAGCTTTGTTTTACAGTCTAATTTGTGCCGTTTATATATATATATATGAATATATACAAATCCCAATTTATATCCTCAACGAAAACAAGAAACATCCAGGCTCCGGCATCAACATATTGCTTATCTATTAAAGCAATCCCAAATCGCTCAACTTTGCATAATGCAATTCGCCCAAAAACTAGATAAACACAAGCATATATATATATATTTTGTGCTTTCTGTCTTCAGTTATCCTTAAGGCCTTTCCCTGACTTTCCGCTTTGCGAATCCTGCCGCCTCCACTGTAGCTGCCGGCTTTTCAAAGTTTTCCCAGCCATTGCATGTCATTTGCATAGTTTTCATTGCCCAAAGTCCTCGTCCTCGTCCTCGTCCTGGTCCTGCCACTGCCATTGCTGTAACGAGCTGTCAACAATCTTTTAGTTTGGGCCATCGGCAATGTATTTGCCAGTTTTTCAATTGAATTGTCGAACGAGTCTCGTTGATATCACAGGCTTTCCACTTGGCTTCCTTCCTGGGCTACCCTGCCATTGCTTATCCCCCCGGTTCGTCCTTTCAAACATGCAAAAATATTAACTTAATTTATGAGACGACCCGGCCTGTGTTAATGTTGCAAATCGGCCGACAAATTGCTCGCCATTGGCCGGTTGATTTATGGCAACTGGGTCGCTGAGCAAGCTCGCACTCCGCCCGATTCGGGGAATGCAACTAAATGTGCAACCTACTTTCAAATTATCCTACTGCAGTGGCTCCCGCTTCAAGGACCGACCGCAGCAACAACAACGACGACGACGGCCACTGTGTGTGAGACCGGTTAACAAAGCCTGGCTGAGTGCATTTTAGCTGAATTACGGCTCTTTCTTGAGAGCGCACAAAAGACAGGTGGGCGAGTGAGTCTGGGAGAGAAGGAGGGGTATGCTGTGCCAGGATGCACTCACCTGCATGTGCGGTGAAGGCTGCAGGACGTGAAGTGGGTGAAGGCCTCGGCGCACGCCCCAAAGGCGAGTAAATGGCCTTTTGTGCCCATTGTCTGAGGCTTCTGCCCCGGCTCCTGCTGCTCCTGCTCCTGCTCCAGCTCCTGCCATTATATGCCGAAATAGGGCCACTCAATGCCAGCATAAGATCTGCCCAAGCAACACCCGAGTTTCATTTGCAACACCTGCAAATGCAATTTTCATAATTCACTCCAATTTACTAGACTTTTCTGCTAATTAGTCGTTGAGGAGAGCGAGTGCTATGCAAAACTTGGGCTAATTGCTAAATAAGCAGGGCCTCATTAAATTAGAGAGTATTGCTTGGGAAAATCGCCTCGAGGCGGAAATCTGGGCGGGCAACATCCGTTTCCGTTTCCGCTCTAGCTGTAGCTGTAGCTGTTGCTGCTCCTCGGGTTGCCTTCCTGTGAAATATTAACCCACTAATGCCGAGTGCCCCGCTCTATGCCATGATTCACGCGGTGTCACGTTAACCCATTAAGCACAGCGCCATAGATACAGTTGTTCATTGTTGCCGGTGTCCTTGTTTTGCGGTCTAAATGCACAAAAAGCTTAGCATAAATGAGCAGCGCTCTCTTCCGCTGTGCAGCTGCTCCTGCTTCTGCTTCTGCCTCTGTCCCTGTTGTTATCCTTGTTGTTGTTGTTGGTCCGTGTCCGGTAACAAAGCTCATTAGCAAAGGCAGCCAAACTGGCGAAAATGTTAGCGAGTGCAACAGCGTTACTCAGCGGAAACTGTGGCCGCCATTCACCAGAGGAGACGCTCCCGCGGTCCCACCGAATAAAAAGCGAAACATTTTGCAAATATTAAATCAGTCGAGAGAGAAGCAGAGACCTGCGGGATTTCTGCAAGCACTAATTAACTTGGTGATTTAGGGGAATGACTGTAAATAAATAAGAGTTGTGGGAGTTTTTAGAGAGGTTTCCATTTTATAACGTTAGATTGGGGGAGAAGTTTAAGCAATTTGTAAAGTAATTTTAGATTTTACAATTAAATATAATAGCTTTAAATACCTAAAAATTAACTTTGTTTGATGCATTCCAACATATTGCCAAGCTTTAACAATAACATTTCATTTGATAATTGCTTCAATTTGGTTTACTTCATTGTTTCCATACGATTTTAAAGTCCATCTTTGTACGAATTCAGCAGATTTCCAGCACTCTCAAAGTGAAATCCTTTCTTTTGTAAAATATAAATGCCATTTGCCTTCGTTTGATTGACAAACGTTGAAAGGTTTTCTCGCATTCCTTGCATAATCTTTACTTTTAAAGTTCTGCCTCCACCGCCTGCCTTCTCAGACACCCATCGAAATTTCTCTTGATTTCCTTTTAATTCTTTGGGCAAATAATAACAAAACGAATCCCAAGATAAAGTTCAGATACTCCTACTGCTGCCCCCCGTTAGGCCGGGGTAACTTTTCCGGATTGGTGCTGTTTGTCTTTGGGCGTATTCCGGGACTGACTTGGGTACCTGCTCGCCGAACTGGAGCAGAGCTGTGGGAAAAGTTGCTGAGCCGGGGCGCAAAAGTGTCTTAACAATTGCTCGGGCATCTATAAACATAATTAAAGAAACTCTGGCAAATTAATTCAAGTTGAGAATTTAACAATTTATCCAAGGAGGGAGAGAGAGAGAGAGAGTGAGTCGGGGAAGGCGCAAAGTTTTTCTGTCCTGCCAAACAATAAACAATCAAGTTGAATTCAATGGCGACTGGCAGCAACTTTTTAATCAACTTGAAGATGCAAATTCTGGATAGTTGCTCAGCTCAGCTCAGCTCAGCGCAGTCAATGTGGCCGTCTAATTGGCCGGCGTTAATAATGTGTGCTTGTTACTCTGTTACCGACTCTTAAATTGCCGAGCAGCTGACGCCAGTGATTCAATTTGTCAGCTGCTTGTCGGACGGATGTCCTCCGGGGGGCCAAGGATGTCCTCGAATGATGTGACTTTTAGTGCCTGAGCTTAATTAAAAACCCTGTTGGAGTAATCGCCGGCGTCTTGTCTTCATCTTATCTCGCCGGAGCTCCTTGCCCGAGCTCCGGAGTAGTTACAAAGTTCGATCTTTGCCGTCTGTCTGCTCTGCGGTCGTTTGCCCCAAAGTGCAAAGCGTTGTCCTGTGCCGGGAAAAATCCAGCAAAGAACGCGACACATGGCTTCGCTCCACGCCTCGCTCCACCCCTTTCGCCGCCAGACGTGTCCCACCTCCTAATTGAGTTGTACAAGGCTACTACTAATTGCATTCGATGCCTGCCGCTCGGCGTTGATATAATTAAATTTTATTGGCAGCAGCCAGAGTCGGAGCCCGAGTCGGAGCCGTGGCTTAAGGTGTTTTCCGGTCAGATTTATCGCCGTGCAATTTAATTAAAATTTAATCGCGGTGGAGTAGCAGAGCCACCGCCGCCTTACCTGTCAAGTTCAAGTTATGGGCATTGAGATTATTTAGTTTGAACTCAACTCTTGCAAGAGGGAGGCACAAAAAATACTTCATGGTTTTGAGTTGGGAGCGGGACACGCACAGACACCACACACACCACACTTTTACACCCGCCAAAAAAGTCACATACTAAGACGAAACACACACAAAGGGGCACACACCTCCCGACCGCAGCATCCCAATGAATGGCCTAGTAAAGGACAGTAGCAAAGTCTCGGCGGATGCGGACACGGAGGACCTGTGCGCCTTCTGCCTGGATCGCATCCAGAACCCAGAGAAGCTGCACTGCAACCACGCCTTCTGCAAGGCCTGCCTGGAGATCTACCTGGAGGCCCGCAACTGGGTGGCCGAGCGTTGTCCCATCTGCCGGCGCAGCCTGGGCCAGCTGGGGGTCAAGCAGGGTAACGAAGTAAGTGACTTTCGGGTCCCCGGGGAATACAAAAACGTAAGAAAACCTAGAGAACTTTGTTTCTGCTCTCGCTCACATCACGATCGTGTGATCTCCCTCTAAGGGCTGGCGCCTGTTTGGCTCCATGGCGCTGGCAATGATGCTGCTGAGTCTGGGGCCCTTTTACCTGCTGCTGATCTACTGGTGAAGTTCCTTCCTATGGCAGAGGCAGCAACTTATTTGGCAAAGAGAAAAATAAGATGTGTATTTGTAGTTAGATAGACTCACGAGACAGAGATATGTATGCAAACTTGCCAGTGGATTTTAATTAAACCCGAAAGCCATAAAATGCCAAGTGGAATTCGCTTTGTTCTGCTGTTGTCCCTGGTCCTGGGTCCTTTGTCCACCATAATGAGTTTTCAGCCACTGAGATAGATAAGGGTGTTCTTAGTATTCTTGATTTTCTTAGGTTGAAAAGCGGCTGAAGAGCGCAGAAACTCAACTTGCGGGCGGGCGGCACAGAGTACCACATTGCACACACGCCCTGTGGTCCCCGGCTTACCCATTGTAGTGCCGCGTTTTAATTCAATTTTATGCGCCAATAAACTGCTCTTGGGTGCCAGCATAAAAAGCGCACTGCCACATGCCACATGCATGCACGCTGCAGTGGAAGCAAATAAATCTAAGCTGAGTCAGGCCACCGGCAACTATGTATGCTATATTCCAAAAATATATCCCAATAACCAAGCACGGCTGGCCCTTATTTATGTTTGTTTGGCGGCTGTAAATCAAAATGTTTTTGGCCACAAAAAACGCATATAATTTACAAATATTTTGCCACTTAAAAATGACCAACAAGTAAATATTGGAAAATGCTGAATATTAAATGCTGATTGGCAAACAGAGATGGATCAGGGCATACCCTATGGGGATTAGGGCTAACTAACAAGTTATGTTAATTTTGCATTTTATTCATAGTTTAAAATACAGTTTTTTGTTTTATTTTCAATGGGATTACACAGGACTAAACTCTACCAAATGCTCGTCTATCTCCTAACAGCAGTAAATATTGTTTTTAGGGGCTTTTCCCATGGATTCCGGTATATCCTTCTGTCCAGGGTACAATTGTGTTTTAGTGAAGCCATTGATACGCGCATTGCATTTCGGCCATGTTTGCGGCACAGTTCGTTCTTTTTGGCCGTAATAGCTCACACAGCAGCCGGAAAAACAAATATGGCGAGGCGTTCGCTCGACCATGTTGTGTTTTTCAGTTATTTGCGCCGCGAAAACGCTCCGGAATTTCGGCCCAGGCCTGCCCACCTGAGCATGTGGCAAAATATTCCGCCGTAAACTAATATGCCGCTGCCCGAGATATGGAGGATAACCACCGAGCAATGGCATTCCGGGTTTCGCGGTGGAATTGGAATCTACGTGGGAGGAGCGGGGGCCTAATCCTCGCCCGGCTTTGGGCATCAGCCATGGTCGAGTTCCATTTGCCGCTCGCTGTCACATCCGTTCGCACAGGATATGAAATGGCTGCCGCTGCTGCTCATAGTGTTTCCCGGTCTTTGGTTATATTCTTGTTTTTCCCTCGCTATTTGCCCGATTTGTGGGCCAATCCACACTCGATTTTTGTCGATTTTTGTCGATTTTTTCCGCTCTTTGCCCGGCACTCACTCGGCTGCCAGTGTTGGTTGTTTGGCTTTTGTCAGCTGGCAGGCAAATTGAAATGTTTGCCTCGGGCATCGGTTTTCCAGCAAAGCCCCTTCGCCGCGTCATCCCACGCCTGCCATTTTCCCCCCCGCCTTTGTTTGTTGATCTTTGACACTAGGCTGTAATTGAAAGTTTTGTGTGGACATTTGAGGAGACAAAGCCAATCGATAGGGTTTTAGGGCCGCACCGAAAACTGGTTCAGCAGAGCCAGCTGAAAATTGAATTTCGACTTGCTTTATATACGCTGCGACTCTGTACTCTCAATTAGTTTTGTGGACCCGAACGTGAACGTGAACGCGAACGTGGGCGGGCTTAATTAATTTTTACATGTCCCGGGATGACCCCAAACCTTGGCCACGGCCTGGAAACCGCCCACATGGACGCCTCCTGCTGCAAAGTCCACCTGTCCTCATTTGTAACGCCCATTTCGTTGCTGGCAAGCAAGCGGCTTTATCGCTTCCCCCTTCCATGTCGCGACCACAATTTCATCGATAGCAAACACAGACAGCGGTGGCGGGTGGCGGTGCTTTTCCAACCGCTTTTCCGACCGCTGCCGCCCCGCCCCGAACGTTGGCTCATTGCCAATGCATTGTGCGCCGATTATTTTGCCGTTTATTTTGCTCTCGCCTGGCGATTTTCCTTCTCTTTACCGAGTAATCACAGGGGAGAAGGGGTATATAGCCAATGATACTGCATAGTATTTATTATTATAACTATTACTGAGCATTATTTAAACATTTTCAAACTAGGCTTGGCTATTGTAAGGGAGTTCCTTTCTTTGTAAAATAAATCAGCTGTCAAAAATCCCTCACTACCGGGTATCTCAGGGTCGTGGCACCTTGACTTGAGCTCTTCCTTCAGTTCTTTTTTCTCTCGCTGACTCTGTTTTCCCGGGGCCTGGGTTTTCATATTAAATTTTTGTCACTCTGCCATGTCTATCTTCGGCTTCGGTGCTCTCCAAATTGGCTGCTTTTCAACAAAGATGCAACATCTGTTGCCATGAAGCTGCTTTCCAGCGCCGCCGCTCCTGCAGCTCCTGCCGCTCGTCCTGCTATCGCTTTGCATATCCTTTTTGGCTCTGGTGAAAATTGCAGTGTTGGGGCTCGGGCAAAAGGAGCTCATGTCCCGTCCCGATGTTTCTCCGGCTGTTTCTCTCGCCGCAGAAACCCAAAATCCTATTCATTATGTCACCGGAGGACGAGGAATGGGTGCGGGAATGGAAACGGGAATGCAATGGGGATCCGGGATTGCCATTTGCATGTCCTGTTTCGTTTCATTAAATGCCTGCCTTGCCTTGCCTTGCCTTGGCTCAGCCCGCCCTGCCTTGCCGCATGCAATTACCAATTTATTTTGCCGGAGTGCCCTTTTGGCTTGTCTCGGCTTTTTATGGGCCCAGCCTGGGCTGTGATAAGGCACCACCTCCGCAGCTTAGCTTAGCGAGTGGCTCACATGCTCAAATTGTGCCAAATTAGCTTGGTTTTGATTATTTTTGTTTTGATTTTTGTTTTGAGAGTTTTCTTGGCCTTTGTCTATTTTAATTGTGGAGTGAATAATGTGATTTCAGTTCATTTTTTAGGGTCATTCTAGGGATTGAGGTTGGTTGAGCGGTTTAAGATTCTCTCAGGCTTCGGGATTACATTTTCTTTGTAGAAAATATAATCAGAAATAATACAAATGCTTAAACAGACATGCATTATATCATTTTTTGTAATCTAAAGTGATTTGAATAGTTATACTCATTGAAATCTAAAGATATCTCACTTTAATGTATCAGAACTTGAATTCTTCTTATCTTTTACTTAAATAACCCTAGTTTTTTATTGCTTTCTTGTATTTGCTTCGTTAATACATTAATATTCATTTATTTATGAAAGTTGTATTTATAATATATGTTTTAATAGAAACGAGCACTTAACCTAATGCTCTTGATTTATTTTGATCAGCTTTTGTGAGAAACCCGAGTAAACTGCACTATAAAGTGCTTGAATTTGCTAATTTTATAGCCTTTACTCGCCTTAATTTAACTCAACTTTAGTCTAGTTTTGTGTATAATGATTCCTTAGATCTTTTCCACCGCCTCGGCTGGTGTAATGATATAATTAATTAGTCGACCTGTACGGGGCGTCGCCGTTGAACCCAGATGCCGCATTTGTTTTTGCCAGCTGCATGCACACGTTCCCGTCTGTTGTTGTTTCCCGAGTTACCTCGGCTCCTGCCTGCTCCTGCATGATCCTGTCCTCCTCCTGCGGCTTCTCCTGCATCCGGAATCCCTGGTGCCATGCCATGCCGTGCATTGTTTGCCCTGATTGCCGGCGTGGCTGGTGTGGAGACGAGTTGAGGCAACGACCTCTGGCTGCTTGTCAAAGATTAAGCAAACCGAGCTAAGCGGACAAACAAACACGCACTCGAGGGCATTTGGCAGGACCTTTCCGGCAGCAGAGAGAGAGAGAGAGAGAGAGAGTGGATGCCACAGGATTGCACAGGACACGGCGCACACGGATGCACATGGCAATTGCTGCATTTAGAGAGCAATAAATTCCCTTTTAATTTACTAAATGTGTTTGTGCGAGGCCAGCTTCCAATATCCATCCAGTGTCCTGTGGCCAGTGTGTCCTGCGCGTGAAGCGGACAAATGGCTGCGGAAGACGGATGATGCAATTGTCTGGCCCGACTCTTAATTGCTCCTGCTCCTGTTCTTGCTCTTGCTCTGGCAAAACAGCAAGTTTTTCGGCTTCGGCTTGCAATTATGCAAATGCCAGTGGCGAGTGCAGAGGCGAGTTGCCAATGATGATTTTGTGGCCATAATGATTTGTTTCTGTGGCCGTGCCTCAGCTCGGTCACCTTGATTGACCGCACAATTTCCTGTCATTAGGGTCGAGCACATGCCGCTTCTGCGGCGAGTCAAAGCAGGCAGGATCGAGTGGCGTGCTTCGAGTGCCGGCTTCAAATTAAACAGATTGTGTATTTATGAAAGCATTTAAAATGCAAGCACAAGGCGGCAGGAGCAGCAGGGGCAGCAGGAGCAGGCCCACTGCCATAATTTCACATTAACCTAGTTCCAAAAAATGAGCAGCATCTGGTTATGATTTCTTCTCCCTCTATGCCGCTCTGTGTGGCCATTATCCTGTTGTCATCCCTCTCTGCTGCTCATTAGCTGGCACATCCTGGATTCTGGCGTTTAATTATGTCACACCCCAATGTCGTGTGTGTGTGTCTCTGTAAGAGTTGTCGTTGTCAACGTGGCATTCATCAAACATGCAGCGGAATGGCTCCCCTGGTCAGCTCCGGCGCCGCACTCGTCCCCGCGGGTCAGGACATCAAAAGTCCTGGCCATAAACTCACCAATTAGATTTCTGGGTCCTCTCACTGATTGCATTTATGTACGAGTAGTAGGTGTCCTGTGTGTGTGTGTTTGAGCTGTCAATCAATTTTTAATGAGTTTGAAATTGTTCGGCCAGCCGACAATAGCTCAATTTCCGGCTCAAACTTCTTTTACGACCAAGTTATATGCTCCATATACCATGAGATCATCTTACCTTCTCCTCGGGATATATATTTTGTAAGCTTTATTTCCTTTCATGTGACTCTAGGGGTTTTCCCTTAAGGGGTCAGCTATATATACGCTTCTAATTTCCCCCTTACTTTCTCTTTATAATTAAACTTT
Organism: Drosophila bocqueti; assembly: GCA_018151655.1. NCBI lineage: Eukaryota > Metazoa > Arthropoda > Insecta > Diptera > Drosophilidae > Drosophila > Drosophila bocqueti. The sequence goes on from JAECXF010000057.1 coordinate 3,219,549, forward strand.
CTACGTACATATCCATAGATATTATTGGTGTTCCTTCTGAGGCTATAGAAGTGACAGGGTACTTAAATATTCTCAGATCTCCCTTAGATCCCTTCCAGCTTATTTTCCCTGCTGCTGCTGCTGCAACTTTAAAGTCTGATTCAATTAACATGGGGCCACGTCTTCGACTCCTTGGCAGACTTAATTGCCTCACTGACTTATATACAGGAAGCATAGTCCTTTTGCAGACGGGGGAAAAGGCAAAAGGAGCGCTGCCCAGATAGGGGACAGCAGGTGTTCTGGACTTGGCCAAGTTAATGCTCGCCTAAGCCCCGCAACTGCAAACATCATTAGCCAATATTATATGCATTAAATTTTATGCCCAAATGGCCCAGAAAGGGGCTGGCAAAGTGGGTGGTTTCGTGGGGTGGCAACTGGGTGGGTGGGTTTCTGGGCGGCTGCTCCGGCTGGCAACGCTGAGTTTTCTGCTGGCAAGGCAAACTTTTCTTTGGCCGTAGTTAAAAATGTAAACATCAGTTGTGGCTTAATGCGGACGGCGGTTGCTTTGGTCTTGGTCGGGCTCTGGTCGGGGATTCTGGCGAGGATTCTGGTCTGGGCCAGGGGTTCCGTTCAACCGCAGGCGGCTTGGGCTGCCAGCAGTGGGCGGCAGTAGCCTGGCAGCCTGGCAGCTGGCATACAAATTGTCTAATCCCACATAGTTCTTGCCACCTTGGTACTGGCAGTGGCAGTGGCAAAACTTTGTCATTATCCTGTCCTTCCACCGTCGTCTCCTTTAGCCAGTGTGTGTGTGTGTGGAGGGACCAAAAAATCTAAGCCACTTGGCCAGAGCGGAGTTTTGCATAAGCCAAGTCCCATTGAGTGCGCTGCATATTTGGAAACAAATGTGCAAAGTTTAAATTGTTTACTAAATAAATTTGGGCACGACGGCGGAGGCTGCAAAAGGCCATATTTAATTTTGTTTTCATTTCATTGGGCTCTATTTTGCTTGGCTTAGTCCCCGTTGGACTGGGCGAAAAACTCCATTAAAGTTGGGCTAATGATGTCAGTTATGTTTTGCCCGAAACTGCGTTATGGCCAAGTATTCGCACAGGCTCACACACTCGCTCGCACACGTGGTGGCAGCTCCCCAGAAATTTATTATTGCCCGGCGAATAATTTTAATTAATTATGCCGGGGCGAAATATGCGCTGCTCTCGGAAAGTATGCCACGAATTTTGTGCCATCTTCTTGGTCGCCAGTCCCGCTTTTTGCCATGTTTTCTTTTTTCTCGTCGCTGGTTCATTGGCGACAAAGACCGCCGCGGATACCGCTTTCCACCGCTGGCACTTTTTTAATTAGAAGCAGCCACAAAGGGGTTTTCCTCCTTTTTTTGTAGTTTTGTTGTTTGTTGCAGAGACACGCCCTGGGAAAAAAGACGAGTCCTTGTAATGCAACAAAAGCGTTGCAGGTAAGGCAAAGTCCAAGTTATGAGAGAATTTCTGCAGCTGAGGTCGCTTCATTAAATTTAAGAACAAAAACTAGAGGTACTGGATTTATGGACATTGAAAACTATTTTGTTTTTAATTTAGGTATTACAGATTCCTTGGTTTTGAGTTTCGCAAGCTAAAGTTGAATTTGAATAATATTTTGTTAGATTTTTGTGAAGGATACTTTTTAGTTATCCAAACTGACGGAGAATTCAGTAAGTGGTACAAACCTGAGTTGAATAAATAGTTTTTTTTTAATATTCCATTTATCTTGTAATTATAGCATTCCGTTGTAATTTTCTTTTATTTATTCAACTGTTTTTCATTTATAATTTGAATAAAGCAGCATATTCATTCCCTGTTTGCAACAACAAAAATATTTTTAATAAATTCCGTATGGTCAATGAACCTTAATTAATTTTATATTAAATTCTGATTACATTCACTGAAGGCTTTCTTGTGGGGAAACATAACAGATCTATGAATAAATCTCTCCTTTTTTGAGGATTTAAAATTTATAGCCCAAGCTAGTATCCCTTGGGGTAGTTTTGTCTCATGATATGCTAATTAGAGAACCGACACCGTACCCCTTAAGGTTTGCACAGCTTTTGACATACATACATTTTGCCCAGTTGTTTATCTCCTTTTTTATATTACTTTTTTTATTTATATTTTTGTTGATTTTGTTTTTTGTTCTTTGCTGCAGTTGTTGCTCTTCACAAATATTTACACGTGCTTAATGCGTTCGACGTGTTTGCGTTTTATTTGTTTTGCTTTTGCAGCACTGCTGCCTTCTGTGGCCCTTTGTCCTCATTTAAATATTTACTCTAGCCGGAGTTTTTGTCCTTTTCGCTGGGACTGGGATCCTTTATGTGCGTGAGTTTGTTTTTTGCCCTGGCCGGGATTGGCTTTAAAGCGAAATTAATTTAAGTAATGCGTTGGGCAGGACCATTTATCCGCTAGAGTGGGCGGGGTTTTTCGGGGGGCTAAATCCCTTTTAATATGCCCGACACATTTTTCATTTGTCACCGGGAGAGGAGAGTCTCCTCTCCCAAACCCAAACCACATTACACACACACCACACTAGCCGGAGTTTTCGAATTGGCCAAAATGTGAACCTGTTATTTGTATTTTCCGGGGACGTCCGGACTAGGCGGACGGGGGTGGTGGCCGCCTGTCAACGGAGTCAGCGTGTTATCGTCATTATCAGCACTTGCTTTTCCGACCCGCATCGTCAGCTGTTCCGTTTGTTTTCCCAACTCCGCTTCGCTCCTCTCTGCATCGAGTTTTTTCATCGTCCTTCGTCCTTCGGCCCTAGAATTTTCTCTGAAAATTGCCTTGCATATCGGTAGCGATATCGCTATCAATCGACACGTTTTCTTTCTGGCGCTTTCTTCGGCTTTTCCACCGGGCTCCGCTTTGCCCAGGTTACTCAATCAACTCGAAGCTTTCAGCTTATCCCTTTTCCCTTGCCTTTCCACGGCACAAAATCAAATTTCATTTCCAGGGCTTTTAGTTTTACTTTGCTCGTGACACATTCCATCGACAAGTTTCCTCGCTGCAAGGACGAAAACAGCGACAATGCAAAGCGGTCATTAATCATTCGGCTTTCCTCTTCGAACTGTAGGGGAAAAATGGGGAAAAACAAGCAGGAAAAGGGCGAAAAAAGGAGGGCTGGGAAAAACTACGTGCTGGCTGAGCGTTGCCAGACCGTGATTGAAAACTAGATAATTTAACACCGCATGTGTTGATTGTTGCCGGCTTGCAGCGAGTGTGAAGGACGAGCAAACAAACTGCGGGCATTCAAATTCAAATTGGTTCAGTGGGCAAGCCAGGCAGGACCCCTTCGCCGAAAAAGGGTTACATGTGGTGCAGGAAATCAAATGTTAATCCGGGAAATTAGTCAGATAATTGACTAAGTGGAAAACAAATTCAACGAGCGCTATATTTGTATAGGAAAAAGGTAAGTGTTTCAGATAAAACTAACTTGTTAGAGGTGTTTTTTAATTATTATTATTTGTTTCAAGTAGAAAAAGCTCGAGTTTACTGGATGGTGACTAATGCGACAATGTGACCATTGTTCGTTGTAAGACATGACTATCGCTTAATTTGGAACCATAACGAATGTAATAAATAATAAATTGTGTAATAATTAAATATTAAAATATGTATAAGAACAGAAAAAAACAAAGTAAACATTATGAGTGTCATGTGTTATGGAAAAATGGTCGCCAGATGAATCACTTCAATTAATTGGCATCTAGATGCACGCCCCCATAGGAGTACGTGCATATGAGCCACGGCAATTAGTCGAGTGTCCAACTTGGACTCGTTTGATTAATAAGCGCCCTTACGGAGTTTCCCCGGCATTTCTCTAGCTCTTTCCCTTTTCCTTTTTGCCTTTTTCTTCTTCCCCGGGAAAAACAAATTTGCCTTCATTCAACATTTGACGTATGCCGGGGATCTCGAATTAAAGCTGCTCAGATTTCGCAGCAAATGGCTCGCACACGGGCGATGGGACGATGGGTCCGAGTCCAGTCCACTCGAGCCCAAGCTGCTCCCCCAGTTTGTGCGCCACCACTTTCTCCACTTCAACTTCTGCGCTGGCTTTTGTCTCTGAGCGGCTTTTGTTTGTTGTGTAATCTATGCGCTCCATGGCACAGCTGTTTGTCCAGACGCCCCCGCACCGCTACCCCTCTTCAGTTTCCCTCAGGGGACACCGTGGACCCCGCTCAGTGGGGCGAAGAAAAATGCCAACAATTAAGTGGCCAAGAGAGCGCCGCAATGTAGGCAATGCATTAATTTAATTAAAAGCGCTCGCCGAGCGGCAAAATTTGAAAATTGTGTAAATTCAACGTATTTAGAAAACACTCGAGAGCGTTTAGTGCCGGGCTAAGCCCACTGTATGGCATCCGTGACCCCCGTTTGGCCCCACGCCACTGGCCAAGACAAAGGTCAGTAGCCTTATCAGCGAGCAAAGCGAAAAAGCTCTTCGGGAGCGGGTTCTCTTCGCTCGCAGCGACTCTCTTCGGGGGAAGCCTCTCTTCGGCTCCGCAGCGATATGCAAGCGGTGGCTAATTAAAGGCAGCAGCATCCCAAGAGCCGAGCTCCGAAATGAGACGAGCGTTTTTTGTTTACATTTCCCCATCGAGCATCCTGCTCTCCGGCCCTGCGCACAAGCCACTCAAGCTCTTGTCCCAAAAAATAGGATTTCCCGAAGCCCTCGAGCAGGGGACATCCCAAAAGCCGAGGCACGAGGCGAAGTCTGTTCGTTTTTGCAGTTCGTGCATCTGAGGGATACGCAGCATCCCACGGATTCATTTGGCTGCAGAACTCGCTCGTGTCAGGTTGTTCCAGCGGCTAAAGGACGAGGCAAAGTTGAGTTGAGTCCCTGTGGCCGTGTGACCAGGCTCTCCTCTCAGTCTCTCTGCGTTTGTGTGAGGAGGCATCCGTTGAGGCATCCCGCAATCAATACTCGGCGCTAATGCAACAGCCGGCGGCCAGGCTTTAAGTTGAGCGATGATGACAGCTGCTGCGGCGGCGGCCACTTAAAGTCGCCGGCGGCCAGCAGAACCGGAAGCAGCTAAGCGGAAATTGGAAAACCCCAAGCCCCTGCATTTTGCCATGTAAGTAAGCGTGTTAAAATCATCCGAGTGCCGAGTGCCGAGTGTGTGTAGCATAATTTGGAGCTGAGTGTGCAAAATGTGAGCGGTGTGAGCGAGCCAGATAAATGAGTTCCCCCGGGTAAAACGTTTGTAATTCCAGCTCTGTGCCCGCAGGGGGAGTGACTTGTACTAAATCAATTAAATGGCAGCTCCCCCCTTGGCCCAGGGCACCATAAATTACCATCTATGACAGCCATAATCTGTTCACTTTCGCCGTTTTTTATGGCCTTCTTCTATATATATTTTAAAGGAGAAATTTATGAGCTGCCAAACCGAAGAAGGCAAAGAAGAGAAAGAAAACTTTCAATATTTGCAGCAAAGTTTTCCACTTTCTGCAGATTGTTATTTATTTGCCATCAATATTAGCATAATCAGGCCAAAAATAAAGTGGCATAGCATATGGTGGGACAGACAGTTCGGGAAAAGAAATGAATTAAATAAAGATAAACACACACAGAGGCTGGGGGAGGGAAGCTTGGGGCGGGCAAACAAACGCGTGAGAAACCAAATTGAATTGAATTGCTTGACATGACGACAGTCCCCGCCGACTGCTCCTCCTCCTCCTTCTCCTCCTCCGGAGCTCATTTCTCAGTGCTCGGTCGAGGCTTTTCGGTCTGGTTATGCCATTGAAACGGGCACTAGGCTGCAGGGAAAACGCCCCCACAGCCACCGCACCACCCCCAAACACACACACTGACGACTGCTGTGGGGCTTCGTATGCGACTTTTGGGTAAAATTTTATAGCAATTTATTTGCTCTCCGCTGGCAAAAGGAAGTTCTCTGTGCGAATACATGTGCGGGGCCGCATCCTGCGGGATGAGGCGGCGGAGGCGGTGGCAAGGGCGGGGGCGTGGCATCATTACAATTTGAAGCCACGCCTGGTCGTGCCTTCATTTTGGGTCCAGAAATAAATGCCTTTTGCACTTACACACACACACTATATAGGGATGTATGTGTATATACCCCGCCTGCATGTAGCTCAGATACAAGGATATCGGGATGTGAGCGGGGGATGTGCCGGAATCCTGGCAGTAACCAGGCACATCATTACTTATTTATGATTATTTGATTGCACTGCCGTGAGTGTGTGTGCGAGTGCGAGTGCGGGTGCGGGTGTGTGCCCTGAGCTATTCAAATATTCCAAATAATATGCAGGCTGAGCAGATTTACCTTTGCCAAGCGGGTTCTTAACTATTTTAATTATAATAATCACTTAAAGTGCATATTGAGTCAAGTAATGTTTGCCCAAGACCCAGAGATAAATAATTCAAGAGTTTTTCGTTATTTACTTTGGGTAATATCCGAATGGAAAAGATATTTGCTGGGTAAAAATTAAAATCAAACAGAAACACGCGATATTTGCATTTAGGAAAGTTGTTTCAGTAAAAAAGATAGTCAAAGCATTTCAGGTATAAATATTTCATGGGAAAAATAGGGGGTTGCCGAGCTGGAAATGCAGACAAGCGATAGTCGCCACTTGTTGATTGATTTTTATTTATTTATTGGCTGGCTGATGGCTGGCACATCCTTCTCGGACATTTTTGGGAAATTTCACACACTTTATTCTCTCATTCTCATTCTGTGATTCCGATTTATTTGAATGGCAGCGAGAGAGCGGGTCGCTTCCGCTGCCAGGCGGCGCTCGATAAGCCCTCATTATCATTTCCACGAGGGGCTGGCACACACACATTTCGATAATGAAATGTCCGACATGCACCCGCACACCCACACACATACACGCTGTGGAACACACAACAAAGTGAGCTCATTGTGGCGGACGGAGATACACGCAGCACAGATTCGGATACAGATACTCGGGCAGCTACAGATACACAGATGGAGATACTCCACGCACTGATTTTCAGTTTGCTCTGCCAATTGTTGGCTGGCACGAACGCCGCTCTAATCTCGGCTGCACACAGTCGGATGTACAGCCAGAGATACAGCTACAGCTACAGATACATTCGGGCTGCTTGCATTTCAAATGCTCGACTGTGACGGAAATCGTTTATTAAACATTCAACTCTAGCCCGGGCGAATGGAGGCAACGGCTGCCCCTCGGCAGCTCGATGTATGGCATTTCCATCTCGCAGCTCGTTTATTTCAATTACTTCATATCCACAGAACAGAACAGAACAGCGAACACTTCGCCGTCTCGTCTCTGCCAATTTTCCAATTGAATTGTCTTTAATATATTAATAATACTCAGTGGCTTCGCTTCGCTCTCGCTGCTTGCTCGACGTCTGCTGGTTTATTAGCAGGTCCTTGGCCGTGTCCTTGCCGACTTCTAAGTCACTGCCTCGCCGAGGCTCTCTGCCTGCCGCGAATTAGTCACATTCGATTTAGCAGCTCGTTACAGGAGCCGCCAAAAACACGAAGCCAGAAAATCAGGAAGCCAGCCAAATAGGCCAAAATATGTTCACGCATCAACTAAATTAGCTTTTGGCTTTCAGTCCGGGGGTGTGACGGCTAGTAAAAGGAAATTATGGTTAAATGGGTCCAAAGCCGACTTGAAGTGCTCATAAAACTGGCGGCTTTAACAGCCAGAAATAAAATTGATAGTGAAGATTGCGGTCTCCATACTTTTATAAGCGAAAATTCATTGCATTTGCAACTTTTTTTAAGTGGAAAATTGTTTATTAACATTGGTTAGCCAAAATAATCTTTTACCTTTCTACAATTCTATTGGTTTCTTAAATTAAAATACTTCTTGCTTTGTAATTTGTTTTGTTTTATTTTTGATTGATTATTCATTTGATTATTCATTTCTCCTATTTTATAAAAATTGTTCTATATATTTTCCATATACTCATCTCCTTCTTTTTAATAACTTGTCTTAACTTCAGAAAATGTATAGCCCAGGGACAGTATTATTTTCAATAATTAAGCCTATGTTTTGAAATCAATTTACTCGGCTATTTCTGGCAAAAACTTGTAAACCAATTGGCCCTAAGTCATCATCAATAAATGGTTTGTTTTTAGTTTTTCTATTTTATGGAAATAATAATAATCCTGTAGCTTAACAAACAAGGCTGCTTGGCTTGCATAATAATCATGGGGCACCCCAAAGCATATTGTTACAAGTCCTGCCACAAAAACCCGGAAAACCCGCAAACCCCTGAAAGCCGATGCTCATGCTAAACTAAATACCGTTATCGTTTAAAAAATTAAGAACAAGCTGCAAGAGCGGGGCGGAAAAATGGAATGGAAAACTTTTCAAAACAAAACTGTGCGGTTTCACTTTGTTAACAGCTCAGAGAATGTTTGGCTCGGCTTGCCACGGGCTTCTAATTCCGGCAGGCTAAGGGAAATGGGAGAGGAGGCCTGGTATATAGAGGATATAGAATCGGGATCAGGAGCCGGACCAACAGCAGCCGCAAATAATGCAGACAATCTTTTAAAAGACCGCAAAGTTGCACGCCATGTGTGTGTGTGTGTGTATTGGCATATTATGAATTTTCATAACTTTTCCTGGAAAAATGTAAGCTGCACGGCCAGTTACACTCGAACACCGCACATAAGGGTGGTGGGGGGATGCTAGGGAAAACATGGACCAAACTTTCGATATTTTATAGAATTTTTATAGGGGATGGGATGGAGGTGGGAGGGATGGCAAAGTTGAGACTAAAATATTTTGCCCAACTCACGTGGGAAAGATGAACAAAACTGCAGTACGCAGGACGTTGGGGGAGCGTGTGCGCTGCATCAATAAATGGCCGCAGGGCGTTTTATTTGTTTGCCAGCTATCCAGCCACTCAGCTATCCTGTTTTTCCAGTTTCCCTGCTCGTCGGACGATTTCCCTTTTGCCCGAGCCTCTTGCACTTGACTTTGTCTTATGTTGCCAGTTGATTTCTCGGGGCGTTCAAACATCAAACAACTTCTGACGTGCCTTTGCATAATCCTGGCGCGTCCTCTTTGCTTTTCGGTCAGCAGCAGTAGCAGCAGCAGCAGCAGTTGGAGCACGTCCTGTATGTTGCCTTTGTTGCCTCAGTTTCCGCCTCGGCTTTAATCATATTTCCATCGGGCACACACTGTGCATATTGAACAGCCCGCCGCAGCCACCGTTGAAGCTCTCTCGCAAATATTTTACCGACTTTTTGTCAACTTTTTGTGCGGGATAATTTTTTAATCTCCGCAAAAAGAGAAAAGGATGCAGCTGCATCAAAATGTGAATGTCCTCGACGGGGGCGCCACACTGAATGCTGGCTGCTGGCTGGTGAGTGTGGCACGTACTTGGCAGCTCAAGCGTGGATCACGCCCTCAGTTTTACTCTACCATCTACACTTGTAGGAAAAACTATGGTTTTCTATATAAAATGAGTATAAATTCTATATAAATAATAGGAATATTCTTATATATATATCATGTCAGACATGTCCTTATAATATTCCTCTAATAACTCATCTAAATCCAGACAACACCTTCATTGTCTCAGTGTAATACTTGACTTTTCCTCGCTCTGTTCTCTATGCCTTTCATGCTCTTCGATGTTTGTTTTTCTTTCCATTAGGTGGACAAATCGCCTCAAGTATTTAAGCTGCCGCCAACCACCACCCCCTTTATTCGTACATTTCCGCTGGCGGATGTTGGGGCGAGTTTCAAGTAAATTAACGTTAATTAACGGAAGTTGGCCGACAGAGCGCCACCACCTGGATGGCTGGCTGACTGGCTGGCTGGCGGGAGAATGCGTAATGGCGCGTTTGCTCATTTGCCTTGAGGTTGACAAATTAGTTGAAAGAGAGGGATTTTCAAGGGGGTTTTCAAGGGGCTGGTGTAAGTTCCGGTCGCACATGGCCATGGTTCAGGGATCGGGACTTGGCTTTTGCCATTTCGGGGGCAATCCTCATACCCAGCATCCTTTGCATCCGCAACACATACTCGTAGTCCTACTCGCACTCGCACTGGCATATTCAATGCCCACTCAAGACAATGGGAACTTATAGCATGCTTCAGATACTGCTGCCACGCCCCTTTCAATGGGCGGCGGGGCAAACACAATGGCGACAAACAATTGAAATCTGTGCGCTTTGTTTTAGGCCACCGCATCCACGCTCGGCAACCTTTTTCGGTTTGTCCTTGCCATGCCGGGGGTTGTCTTCTCCTCATCCACATCCTTGACATTTTTTTTGGCACAGTGGCCAGCAGTGCGGCAATTTGCTGGCAAAAATGTAGAAATTTGTACAGATTTTAATTAAGGCCGCAAGGAGACAGGACAGAACTGAGTGTAAAAAGGAACGAGTGACGAAGGACAATCATAATTGCGGAAGCCAGCAGCCAGGAGGGTTGAGTCGTCGCCTCTCCACAGTCTCAAAGGAAATAAAAAGCGAGGAAGAATTACTCGTATTTTGAAAATGCGCTAAAAAGCAAACGCCGGGCAAATAATGCCTCCGGAATGCCAGGCTTCCCTCGTTTTATTTGTATTATTTCTTTTTTTGCCCTAAAATCCATTGAAACGACACGGGATTTGTGTATGAGAAATTTAATTATCGCATAATTTTATGGCTCACTGACATCTGAAGAGTTTCATTTACCACTTTTTGACAGATTTCGTTCGCTGAGCCTTTGGCACTGCATTCTTTGTGTCGCCATTTCCCCCGGCAACCCTCCTGCTTTCTGATTGATTGGTGCAGTTTTAAGGGTAAGCCCTTTTTGCAGAGGCTGTAACCGGGTTAAGGGCTCTCAGCACGGCAAACAGTGTAAAAGCTTTTGGGTTCTAAAAGGGCAAGTCCTAATGGTCGTAGAGAATTCAATTCGTTTTGAGGTTTTTTAGGGGAAAAAAGTTCCACACGATTTAACGAAATTGTAAGACCAAGAAGTCGTTTACAGGGTCAATAATGCCAGGAGGAAATATCATCATTTGGCTTGAATGCACAGCAGCTTTAAGAAGAGTACGAAATTAATTAAAGTGTGTTTTTTAATTTCAAATCCCATTGAAAATGCATGAAAAATAGTCCTTAAATCACCAAATACTCCCCTAAAAACGAAGCTCTCTGAGGTTATTTCGGGGAAACCATAAACGTGGCCGTCGAAAATATCAAATTTAATCCAGCATTTTCCCCCAGGGGTTTCTCCGTCTTGAGTGGGTTTCCTCCTCTGAGTGATTCGTGGCGTAGTTTCGGGATATAATGGTTACTTGAAATTCCAAACGCACAAACCGTCCACGCCCACGCTGCTCGATTTCGGGGCCATTATCTGAATTTGCTTGTAAATCATTGCCAAATGTTAATTCAATGGCTCAATCACTGCCAGGACGCGATGTTCCGATGTTCTCGATGTTCCCTTGTTGCTCAAAGGAAGCGGAGCACATCCCAAGTTCAATGCCAAGTGGTTGGAGGGGTTGCTCAGTTCCCGTGTCCGTCCGTCTGTCCTCCGCCCTTATTTCCCCAGTATCGTCTCCACTCGCCTTCTTTCTTTTCGCTGCTTTTATTGTTGTACTCATATTCCTTCTTGATCTGTTTGCCGTTTGGCGTGCACTGGGAGAAATCAATTATGATACTAATAAAGTAAAATGTTATTTTTAAAAATTTTTATTTTTTTACTTATTAAAATCCTAAATATGAATTCCGTAAGAAGTATAACTGAAATTGACTTTTTGACCTATTTAAGTGATTATTTTTTCTCAGTGCAGAAGTGGCGAATAAAAGAATGCCAAAGTGCTCCATGCTGGTAGTTGCTCGGTGGGTGTGTGTGTGTGTGTGAGTATCGCGATATTCAACAGATGTTGTAATTGCTCATAAAACTTGATGACGATGCCCCATTTGAAAGCAGAGCAAGAAGAAGAAGAACGCAGAGATGAGGAAGAGTAGCAAACGGTTGCATATGTCAGTTCCATCTTCCTTTTCGTCTTCTTTTTCTTCTTCTTCACCTACGCCTCCATCTCATGGTTATAAATTATATTTAAAGGCGTATGAAAGAACAGGGCAAAGCAACAGCGGGCAGCTTGACATCAGCATTCATACGTCACACTCTCGACGGGAGAAAGGGGATGTGGGGAAAGGGGAGAAAGAGAGAAAATTTGCATATGCTGATGCTCAGACTTCGCATCTTTGCTCCGCTTCCTTTCGACTGCTCTTCGCCTTTTCCGTTTTATTTCAAATATTTAGCTGCGCGCTCAGCAATCTTTTTTCTGTCGACTAATTTTTATGCACCGAGAGTCCCTGTCCCTGCGCCTGTCCCATTCCCCTCCCACTTTTGAGCATTTCGCATGCTGTGACGCAAACAAAAGGATTTTCGTGGGCAAATCCCAGGGTCCAAAAAATAAGAAAGAAAAAAATAAAAATAAAGTAAACATGCCATTGACATGTGTTTTGCAAATGTTGTTGGCATTTTCCCTGTGCCTCTCGCCGTTTTTTTTTTCACATTTCTATGCCGCGTTTTCTTGAGCTGAAAATCTTGTTTTTATATGCGATATAAAAGCAATGAAAATGAGAAGAATTATGAATAATGGAGTAAGGCCATCCCGCTCTGACCAGCGATCACTGATAAGCAGTGAGTGAGGGAATCGTTATGGAAGCGAGTCACCCGCAATCGCTCTCTGTAGTGTGCGCTCTCCCTCTCTGTAATTTTTAGGGTTGGCAATTTAGAAAATTTAACGTTAAAAATTTTTTGTATGTTTGCTTTTAACTTCCCTTGTTTTTAATTTCATGATTTATTAAATATTTATTTTTATTTAATTAATATTTATATTATTTTATTTTAATGGCCAATACTTTCACTAGTTTCACAATCTAGGAGCCCGAGTTTTAAAATATATACCTTAAAAGATAATCGCATGAGATAAGAGTTTTGAAAGAAAAAATCAGATAAAAAAAATATAAATATAAAATATAAATAATGCTGGTTTTTTTATTACTCGCATTTATTTTCCATCCACCCCATAAAAATAGCTAACAAATTGAGCAGCACTGCTGCGTTCCTTGTTCTGTTTCAACTATACAATTTTCGCCCGTTTATTTGGCCTTTCACAGTTGCTCGTCATCAGCGGTGGAGAACGGAACGGAAAGCGCAGCGGAATGAAACGGGGAATCGTTGAATCTGGGTGAAGGCCCCAGGATGTGTGGGTAGAGTGTTGGAAAGGCTCCAAAACAGCCACTCGAGGGCTGCCAAGTTCAGGCGATAAAGCCTTATCAGTGAGCCACATAATTGCCCTCGACAAGCAGCCGACCCGTTGCCGCCCTTCAAATGGAAAACATCCAACCGACAATTAAGCGATCCGCGTTCGTTAATTGAAATGTGTAAAGGCAAACCGATCAGTGGAAAGGGAAAGCGAACTGGAGAGTTGGAGTACTGGCGATGGAAATGGAACTGGGACTGGTCTTATGGATTTTCCCTCGGGTGAGTTGCGTTACGGATCCAAGAGTCCGCGGTTTACTCATCGCCTTCGTAATTTAAGACCTCCGCCTGGCCTGCCACATGGCCACGTATACGCATACACGGACAGTACAAACAAAGTAAGAGTAATACCGAAAATACATACGCTTATCGCCCTACAAATTGCTCGTCGAGCTGATAAGAAAGCCACATAACAGCGAACAGAACCGAACAGCGAACAGAAAGCCTGCACAAAGAAAACGCACAGATAAAGAGCGAAGAGGAAGGGGACTGAATATGTCATTGTACCGCCTGCTGTTTGTGACGTAGTGGGATCTTATCTACGAAGAGATCTTTCTCGGGGATCCTTTTCAAATAGTCTACTTATGAAAAGGGGGCATTACTTATGGTACACGGAAAACAACCTGAACTAGTTTTATGGTCTAATTTCAAAGAAACAATTTAAAAAGCATCAGTATTTTGTTTATTCCTAAAAACTGACGCTCACTCATAAACCTCGGGCATTTCCTCAGGTTTTATTTATTTTTCACAACAAAATGAAGCTCCCAAAACATGAATATGCTCTTATTCCCTTTGAAAGTATGATATTTCATAAAAATTCTCACTCTACTTCAATGGCATTAACTCTAACATTCGGCCATCTGAAGGATGTCACATCCTGTTTCACATTTCTGCTCATTAGCGCCTTGAGCAAATACTGTTTTGTCTGGAGATACGTATCTCACATCCTTGGGGAACAGGAAATTCGGGTTTCCTCAGGAAAGGAGTGCTGCTGGCTGAACTTTGAACCGAGCTAAGTTCTCGACCGCAAACATTGAGCATAACCAGACCAGTTCCTCTCAAACTGTGTATTTTTTCGGATGAATTTCGCTTTTCCCTCGCTCGGCTCTTGTGTCATAAATTTCGCTTTTATCATATTATTTAATTTTTGTTGTGTCTGCTTTGTGTTCCCTCTTTGCTGAGCGAAAAAGTAAAACAGAAAACGAGAACTGTGAGATACACACAACAAACATTCGGGCAAACAGATACGAAAACATGCACAGATACGGATAGAGGGGCAGCAACACATGCCCCAGTGGGAGCCGCGAGTGTATCTGTAGCTGTAGCTGTATCTGTATCTGTGTATCTATGCGCCGCATCTGTGTCCGCGTATCTGTGTGTGTGCATGCCATAGCAATAACAGTTAATTTATTCCAATTAAGGGATTTTCCTGTTGAACATGCGACTCTGCTGCGAGACCAGACCAGAGCCTCCCTCCTGCGACGCCACCCCTCGGCATCGGCTACCTTGCCGAAATAAAATTGTTGAGCCAACGCTCTTCTATATATTTATCTCACCTCTTTTTTTCGCCTATTTGCTTTTTTCCTGCCAGCGCTTTTTTCCCTGAATTGTTTACCCGCCCCCGGGGACACTCTGCTGTTGTCTGTTTGTTGTTAGTTCCGCTGTTTTGGGAGAGTCACATTTTTTCATTACATTACTTTACCCAGGAGCAGCCAGAGTGGAAAAAATTAGCAACATGTCGCACGTTTTTTTGCGTCGAATCCTGCGGGATTTGCCGTCAGCTTTGTCCTTGTGCTAATTTCGTGAGCCATTCGGCCCCCAGCTAATTTTGTTTATATTTTCATTTATTTTCCACACTCACTCGCCCTCGGCTCCCCAACATCCATCAGCGCGTGGGGCAAACATTTTAATAAATTCCCCCGCCAAAGCCAAAACAATTTCCAAATAGCTCAAAAGAGTTGCGATGTTCGAGCGGTTCTGGAGGGGAAGCGGAAGTGAAATTTATGCGCACATTGAACGCATTGGCCCCGCAACCCACACAACACTCTCGCGCACACACACTCATTGCTTCGATTATTAAAATTCTAATTGAAATTCAAATGCGCGACGTTGTTGCCCGTCGCTTATCGCTTAAGTGTCCGCGTCGCCGTCGTTCTACATACATATATGTATGTATTCCCCAGTCCCCACTCCACGTGCCCCATGCTCCATGCCCCATGCCCCCGAGTCCCGTATCCCGTGGCTCATATGTATATACATATGCCCATTGTTGCTAGCTAACCCCCCCTTATAAACATGGCCCCGTTTCTGTGACGGACGCCACTGAGCCTCTGGCTTCCGCTATGCGGGCGATGCCAGGAAGTGGACAGTTAAGCAGCAACTGAACTCGTCCCAACTCAACTCAGCTCAAATATGGGATATGGGTACACATACGGGGGGCATTACTTCAGGGGGGGAGGAGGGTCTGTTAGGTGGAAGAGTTTTATAGTCAATGCCAAAAGCGGTGGGCCACACTGGCAAACAAGTTCTAAAGAAAAAGTGCTTAGAAAAGTGAAATTCTATAAATAAGTTTCAGGTGGTTAAATGTTTAACAACTGACGTTCAGAAATCATCATCTTAAAATAAGTTTTATACCTGAAATATTTACAAATTAACTTTGCAAACTAAATTGTTTTAAAATAGCATTAAAATGTATTCAAATTCTTGACAAATGCTTGTTCAATTCCTGACATTCAATCCCATAATTAATAATAAAATTGTAGAGACCACAATCATAATTACACTGGGAAGAGTTTTACTACAAGAGAAAATGAAATAACCGAATAAACAGCTTAATATTCCCTTTTAAAAATTGCATAAGCTCCCGACTCTACATTATTCAATTCCAGAAAATATAAAACATGGTGTATGTTTCACAAAACAATTTAAGTCATCTAAATACCTTACTTTAAATTATATTTTCAAACCCAGTTTGATTCCTGCACTATTTAACTTCTGGTTTAAGTGCACTTCTATATATTTTCTGTGTCTTTGGCCCCCAGTGATTTCTTCATTCGGCTGTCGCATCATTTAATGCAATTAATCAAATTTGGCCTGGTCATGCGTGTGTGGCCGGACTATCTAGACAACGGGACAAGGTCTTCTTCCAAGTAATCTGTCAAATTACCCATGCAAATCCAAGGAGCAAGCGAACCGAGCGAGGATCTCACATGTAACTAGGGCTGCGGTTCGTCCTGCCGGATGTTTGGTGGTTGCTCCGGCTTCTTCGTCCTGCCATCAATTAAATTGACTTTGCAATGATTAATTAGCGTCTCGAACCGGCGCACATAGGGGTAGGGACTTATGCTGGGCTAGGCTGAAAACATTTCCAATTGATTGGCATTTTCTCGGCGAAGGCATTTGGTAGGCAAATGAGTGAGCTCAGTAGAGCGGCGGCATCAATTATGCAGTCGGTTGGAGCGGCGGCAGTGGCGTAGCCAAAACAATGCCCTTCGGTTGATGTCACCCCGTTCGGGTTATCTGCAACTGCAGCTCTACATTTTATCGCCTTTTCCGCTCTTTTTTTATTTTGCATTCCTTTTTTTATTATTTATGCCCGCACACTCAATCCAAACCTATTTGCATACATGCGCCAAGCGACGGCCTTATCAGCGAGCATACCAACCGCAAACACAAAACTCCCCGAGCGGCGACTGAAAATCTTGGGAATTGGCATTTAATCTCAATTCAAAGAACCAAAATGGAGACGGGGAAAACACCAGAAATGCGATTCCCTCACACATTCCATAGCATTTCTGCTGACTGCAAAAAAGAATAATAAACTAAGCGAGAGCGCGACAAAGTTGCCAGAGTAAATACGATCCGGAATATTGCACAAATTCGCAAATTCGATTTAAATTTGGATTTGGTTTCGAATTCACAGCTTAACCTTATCTGGCATCAAGCATAGCATAATCGTGATCACCATCAAACTCCGGGGCAATTGCGCGTTTCCGGAGCATTTTGTGGCATTTATGATTTAATGTTAATTACACGAATATTGCAACTGCAACAATGGCAACAACAACTTCCGTTGATTTGGTTTTGTGGCTTGCTTATTGAATATTTTGTCCGCAACAGCAAAGTTATACTTAATTAAACAACAAACAAAATGGCAAAGAATCGAGGGAGCGGGCCGGCGGGGCAGGGAAATGTTTGTGAAAATATACGAAACGAAACGAAAACAATTACATATGCATGGCATAATTTATGAGAGTTTTGTGTAATTGGAAAATGTTAATAGTTGTCCATAAACAAATTTCAAGCCCATCGACCAGCGGCCGGCGATTGGCGATTGGCGTTGCTTTTTGTAGCTGTCCCTGGCTTTTTGCTAATTAAATGCAAATATTTCCTCCTCTCTCTTCCGCTGTACTATATCGCTTTGCCCATTTGGTAAATCCTTTCCAATTCAGTTGAGCCAAAATGTATCTAAATCTCGATATCTGTATCTGTGTATCTGTGAGCGGCCTGACCGCTTCTCCGTCTGCATTTCCAATTTGCATTTGATTTTATATTTATGACATTTGTCTCGCTTCTCTCTCTCTCGGCCATTGTAGTTCTGTGGCCGGGGCTAAACGCTTCACTTGATTGTTTTGATTTCCACATTTCGTAGCATTTGGAACGATTTTGTGCACGGTTCGGTATTTGCATGCCAAATTCATTTCAAATGCGAGCACATTTGCATACACAACACAGCCACACACACACATCGCACACCATCTATCCATTCATATGAAAATATCCGTGTGTGAGATGTCAACAGGCCATGTCCATTTTGGCCTACGCACTTACTATACGTATGAACAACACCAACTCCCCAACCAGCCCCAGGCCGATTTCCCATTCATTCACATGCCCATCTCCATGCCCCATCTCAATGGAAATACCTCCCATAGCCAGGCCCATCATCATCACCATCGCAGTCACCGGAAAAGCTTGCAAATTGATTCGAGCATATTTCATTTCGGATTTTCAACTCATCAACCGATTTATATCTTCGCCTGCGTACGATTGGCATTCCTTTGCCCAGCAAATTCCCCATTTACATGCAGGTAAAACTCAAATGAATATTAACTTGTTGTTTGCCCACAATTCTACGAAATTTCCATTCAACAAATCGGTGAGCCAAAAAAGCAAAAACACACTAGAAAGGAAAACAAAAGCAACTTTTTATTCATAATTGCTGGCCGAGATTGTTTGGACATGATTCACGCGTGGCAGAAATCTGCCGCAGATGGCAAATACATATTTAGGCCTAGACACATTCCAATGCTATTAAGTTATTGGCAATTTAAATATTTGTTTGGCTTTAAAGACAGCTTAGTTTGATGAGTTTGCCTTTTAAAAGATAGCACTTTGAGTTGAATGTATGTCAGGCTTTTTTTAATAGCTTGAAATAATTCTGGGAACTCAGTTTCTATTATTATTTATTATTTTCTATAGTAAAACTATAAATTTCTGTTCAATTTCAGCCGTCACTGTATATTGCTTTAATGAAAATCTGCCCAAACGCCACTATTTGCTTACATAAATCGTTTATAATTCATCAAAAATAGTTGTGTATTTACCATATTTACTGCACTGAAAACTTTCCAAACTTCCCGCCGGCAACTCCATTGAACCAAAGCCAGGCAGGCAGGGAAAAGTTGCCATGAAAACCAGCACAAAGCCAGACCGCACTGGGGGAGAGCAGGAGGAGTAGACGAGGCATTGCCTATTCAAAATGCAAAATGGCAAGCGTAAAATTGTTTCAATATTCATAACGTTGGCGCTAAATGCTCGATTTTCCAGTCATAGTGGGGCCGAACTAAGAACTCCGAAAACGGAAGCGCATAAAAAGCCAGTATTCGATGTCACAGGCCCATGAATGTTGACACTCCCTCTCTCTCTGTGGGAAATTTAAAGCACCTGTGCGCACCCGGGCTGGTCTGCCCTTGGCAGGCCCGATAACGCAGTAGGTGCCGTGTCGTCCTGCGTGTCCTGGCCGGTGGCGATAGCAAACGATCCGACCCAGGACGGCCCGGCACGGCCAGGTCTGGCCTGGCCAATTGCCATTATTGGTTAGCCAAAGCGGCAGCCGCACGACCCAGATGCAAACAATGGCCCCACTCTTTCAGGATTCTGGCCATGTCCTGTGTGTCCACACCGAACCCAGCCAGGGCACACACATAAAAAGCGCATAAAAGCCGATAAGCGACATTTATGCGGCCAAAACTCTCACAGGAATAGGCCATCGCCATCGCCATCTCTGTGGCTCCAGCTCCAAGTCCATCTTCTTCTTTGCTCTTTCGCTCTTTCACTTTTCGTGTAAACCTCGGCACTAAGCAAAAATTGAATATTTTTGGGCCAAATTCGGTGAGGCGCTAATTGAAAACGATAGACAAGTTTCAGACGCTGCTGCAGCAGCTCCGGGTAAGCGCTTTAACTTCCGCCGGAAGATTTTATGCGCGTCGAGGAGCTGCTGCAGCAGCGGAGTTGCCGAAGTGGGACGCCAAGAGGGTGAACATCCTTGCCATGCATCAGCGAGCTGTGAGCATGTTTGCGCCGAAGATTAAAAGCATGTGTCCGGTTTTATGTGCCACGCCCACTGCCAGCTTCCAGTTGCCGCATAACTCCACTCCGCCGGCGCTCCTGGCCCCCGCAGAGTGTCTGCAGTAGGGGCGGAATTTATAACCGTAAAAGTGCAACAGTGAAAAAAGCAGAGTATGGCAGGGAGGTAAACCAGCTGGCTTGGTTATACATGGCAGCGTTTTACGGGGCAGAGATAAGTCCTCTGGCATCCTTTTTGGCATGGCTGCAGCCCAGGCCCAGGCCCTGCCACTGGCAGTGGCAGTGGCAGGAGCATCAGGACCTGCAGAAGCCAGAGTAGCTGCGCGTTTTGTTGCATAGTTTTGATTTATTGCAGAGCAACAACGGCTACAGCAAATTCCATTTGAAAATTCATAACGTGCAGCGCCGAGACAGCGACACAGAGACCGCTCGCTCTACGTGAATGGCATGGAAGGTGAGCAGAGCCGTCGGAGGAAGGAACCCCGGAGCCCTGCAACTGGCACTAGTTTATATCCGCAATATCAGGGGCATTATATTACCAGGGACAGGTCGGCTCTGGGAGTTGGACTCAAAGCTAATTTCGAATGCCGCGCTTGGCTGCTGCTATAGTTGCCTTGAATGTGATTTGGAAACTCCCAGGAGCACTTGAAATCGAAAACCAACTAAAACTAAATCCGGATCAAACGGAGAGTGGGTTCTCGAACTGGCGAGTAAATCAATTAGTGAGTTTCCAACTAAAAGCGCTTGGAAAATATATTTCAAAAGGGCTAAACGAATGCGCCAAAAAGGAGCCTCTCCTCGAGCTCCCCTGATTGTTGAATTATTTATACGGTCTGCCTGTACATATGTGTGCTTAGTTGATTTATATACATATGCGTTATGCAAATGAATTATGCACATGAGTTAGCAGACGGCTCTTCTCGGCGCCTTTTAGTTTTTGGCTTTTCATTTGCAGCCCCGCCAGCTGCTGTTTAACACCTTCTTTACCCATCCCAGAAAAAAAGAGAACCGTGAAAAACATTTTGTCAGCCGTTTAACCAGTTTTTTGCTGGCACCTTTTTACAGATCCGCGAATGATTGATGGACCACTGAGGGCCAATATCATCATCTATGTGGGGTGAGTATTGTTGCAGTTTTCAGTTCAAGTGAGAAGTGTTCAAAATTGGCGGAAGAAAGGCGAGGCCAGCCCCGGATGATGGGGTTGGCCGGTGCATTCGTACCCTTATCATTCTCTCGCCCCGTGTGCGTAATGAGACAACTGGACGGAGAACTGATAAGGGCTCGTATCACCGATTCATCAAGCTGTTGCCACGAGGAAGTCTCTCAGGCGAGGAGGATTAAAGCCGCAGTGAGCAGGATACCTGACATGAAATTAAATAAAATGGAATATGGACAAGTGTGCAGCGAAGCGTGGACGGAAAACAAACTAGAGGATACTCGGAGTTGGAATCCCTGCAAATCCCCACTGCCAAGTGTCCATGTGTGGGTTGGAAAATCGTTTTCAAATTAGCAGCTAACGTTGCACACAAAAATCACCCAACTGCTGTCGCTGCCGCTGGTTTCATTCTTTCTGCCAGACTAAATTGCAAATTGAACGTGTGCTGAAATGAAATTAAATTGTTGATACCGCCCATCCCTCGCCTCGTCCGATGCACGTGTCTATATGTTTGGAAAATAATTTCATCAAGCTGCGATATTTAAACATTTACATTGCGTTTTGCGGTTGTGGAATTAATTAATTGCTCTTTGCCATCCATGCAACACCAAGAGTATTTACCAAAATTCAATATTGTCATCGCCAGGAGCAGGGAACCTCGCCGGAAAACGTTGATCTATTTATCTCCCACGGGTAAACACTGCAGCGAGAGGGCTGCGTTTATGGTAAAGCAATTATCGGTATTTTATTGGAATCCTTGGGGAGTCAAAGTTGGTTTCTGCTTTTTTATTTATATATTTTATTTTTTGTGTTGGTCATGGCAGTATGTTTGGCGGGTGGAGGTGTTTATCTACAATAATTCAATAAATATATAATATATATTTGTTCTTTGGTTAACCGAAGGGAGGTATAAATATTGAACTAAAGATTTAATATTTAATATTTTGAAATCAATTTGAGAATGTATTTAAGAGAAGATCTTTATAATAAAAGTTTATAATAAAGTTTGTCATTGAATTAATTATTATTTTTCAAATTTCTGTCTAATTTTGTTAGAAGGCAACATTTAAAGTGAAACAGAACTGAAATTCTTTTAGATTTACTGAAGAAACGGATAATGTAATCTTTAAATTATTAGTTAAAACTAAAAGGTTAAATTAAGTTAAGTCTTATTAATATATACTAGCCTCATAAAAAAAACTACCAGCTTCTTAGCAACAAAATTTCCTTGCAAATAAATCGTAAACATTTAAATAAAACGGCAGAATTAATGACCAGCCTGAAAAATGTTGACAGAAAGGACTTTAAGCCACAACGTGTTCCGGCCAGAGGACCATCAATCATTTACGATAATTTAATGCTTGTAAGAAGTAGGATACTCGTACGAGCACTGCCAGGGATCCATAGAATTGGTTAAATTACACTCGGCCACAGGACTGTCGCCAAGGAAGAGCTTCTGACGTGGCAGCTCGCCAGCGGCCACCACCAGCATCTCCTGGCGGGTAATTAAGTTCCACTCAGCGGGCAGTGCCACATTCTTTATGGGGTTAATCTATCAGCGAGTGGCAGTTATGCCCCACACTCACACACATATCGCTCCCGCTTTAATTATCAACAATGAGGAGGGACGACCAATAACTGTGCGCCGTTATTCCCTGCGGTGACATTGCAGACGCTTTAATAAACAAACCATCGGCACTTAAGGAATAAGCAAAATACACATTAAATGTCCGGGGCCCGAAACAGAGCAGAAATTGAGCCAGAACCAGAGCCGGAATATAAGTACAACTCTTGGGGTGTACCAAGAGCTGGGGTAGGGGTACGAGAGCTCCTGAGCAAGGACCAAGAACTTGAGCGGCAATCAGCGAGGGCAGCTGGAATTATGGCAGAGCAGAGAGCACCGAATCAGGCGGAATCTGGAGGAGGAATCAAGCGGCATCGGGCATTGAGGAATCAGGGTCCAAGGACCCAGGACCAAGCAAATGCTGGCAAGGGGCGAAAAAACAATCCAACATTCATTTATTATTTAATACGAAAACGCAATTCGTGCATTCACCTGGAAACCATCAACAAACGTCACCAGCGGGAATACTTTTGCTCCTTCAAGCTTCACACACACACACGCGCGCGCGAGTCCTGGAGGACAGCTCGCTCACACAGATGCGGATACAGCTGCAGATACAGATACAGATACACACGGCAAATAGTTGGCAAGTTCGAGTGGCTGCGGCTGCCTGAAGGCCCAGGACGCGGCACGAAGGACGCGGCGCACGCAGCCAAGCATAACGGTAAACCAAGCTGACGTTAACTGGCAAGGCGATAAAGCAGCAACACACACACACACGCACACTCTCACGTACACATCCAGTTACCAGGACACGGGAGCAAAAGTCTCAGACAGAAACGGACACACACAAATGAAATTCAAGCAAATTGAAATTTTATTTCAGCAAATGTCTTGCTCTTTACGCTCTGCGGCTGTCTACCTCTGTTGCATGCACGCAAAAAAATGTATATAAATACATATATAAATAAAATAAAGTGTATACAAAATAAATTAAATATAAATTACAATATAATTAGATTAAACGCTTGTTAAATTGAGACTAACCTGACGAAGCGTTAAGTGAAATAACTTTTCATTGTCAAAATATATTTAAATATACAAATTCTAGCCTTAAGCTTTAAATTATAAATTTATTTATAAATAAGAACCGTGTCATTACTTTTATCATTATAAATATTTGTTTTAATCAAACTGAAATAATAAACATTCAATGGTGTTGATTGCCAGAGTTCAAAAACCTTTCTAAATAATATTTAAGTATAGAAAGCATTTTTCACTGCTTTAAATTGAAATTTAACTTTATTTCTTATTCATAAATTATTTTTTTTCTTAAACTGTTGTCCCATTTCTGTAAGCGTATTCATCCAAAGGACTCATCCACCCACTCAAACTTGCACCGAATCACCCCTTGATGTCCTGTCTGGCACTCTGGCAACTCCTGGGTTTCGTTGGTCATCCTTAAGTTGCGCGATTTGTTGCACTTTTCAATTTAGATAAATTAAAAACAATGCCACAGAAACTTTGCTGTGCTTGCGGTAAATGTTAAATGTTTGCCAAGAATCAAACTTGAGAGTTGCACCGCCACTGCCACTGCCGCCGAGAAGGGATGCCGACACTTTGTGGATCCAACTTGTAATCGCCCGGGAATTGTGCACTTTTGTTTGTTCTTTCGCTTCGTTCCGTTCTCTGTTCTCAATTCTCCGTTTGTTTATTGCAGTTCGGGGGCCTGGGGTCGGGTGAAGCAAGGGGAGGGAGGTCGAGAGATACGTGCAATCGATGCTGCTGGCAATTCAAGTGAAAACGGCAAAGGATCCCCGTCCTAAGCTGCAGCTGGAATCCGGGAGAGAAACGATGCGACTGGGGCCCGGAGTCGCGTGAGGAATTCCTCCAGGTGTTGCTGTTGTCTCTCAATTGAAAGTGCTGCCAGGTCTCGCGGGACCCACAAGTTGCCGAGCAAATAAAGGAGCCTTGGTCCTGGTCCTGGCCGAGGCGAGGCGAGCCGAACTCGAGGCAAATATCAAGCGGGAGCCGGGGCATTGCTCATACGCCAGGTAAGCCCGTCTGTTCGGCTTAATCGATGGCTGGCACACACGAGCGAGCAGCAGCAGCAGCAGGAGCAGCAGATAGTCCTGCTATCCTTGGTCCTGTCGACTTAGCAGCAAATAATGAACTCAGCAGGCGGCCTTTAATAACGAGCTGCTGTGCCTTGCGCTTTAGCAGATCGATGGCAACCACTAACCTGCTAACCGGGCCCACACTGCGGATGCGGATGCGGAACCTGCCCTGCACCTGCACTACACACCAAGACAGACACAAAGCCATTGAATATTTATGGCATTGCCCCGGCGGATTATGCGGCTAAAAACTTTAGCAACTTGGCACACTCGCACCGAGGCAGACGTAAGCGGAAACGCAAGTAACTGGCAAATGAAATGCAATTTGGTTTATGAACTCCGCGCAATGCAGGCCAAAAGGTGTCGAGATTTAGCCACTGCCAAAATGAACTTGACGCCAGTTTCAGTTAGTTTCAGCCACTTGCCGCCGCTGGTTTTCCACTTCCACTGCCATTTTCATTTCCATTTCTATTTCCATATCCAGGCAGCGGCAGCGACACCATAGCTGTCAGGACATTGCGACCACTTTGCGTCACATTCGCAAACACTGAGCTGCAAGTTTATTTCTGGCTGTGACTTGGCAAGGATACGATGGCCTTTTTTCATGCAAGGCAAATAAATAAATAAGCAAAACTTATGAATTTCTAAGCACCACGACGACGAGTCACAGGTTATTTAACCGCCTCTTGGGATATTGCCAAACATAAATAATGTATGCACAATTAAAACTCTCAATCGTTAAGCTCCGTGAATTATTAAGAACGCAAGTGCTGTCCAATAAAGCATATTATTTAAATCTCCAGACGATTTCAAAGGAGTGCATAATTTCTTTTGCAGAGTCCCTAATTCCGCAGCTTAAATTAATTGATTTCCACTAGAGAGAAATTCCAATTTAAATAGCATTCAAAATGACAGAAATTAAAGCTATGGTAATCGTACAACCTTTTCAATAACATTATCTAATCAGCCAATTAACCTTCAGCGTTAGAGGCGTAATTTATGCAGCTAATTAAATGTACGCCGATGTCCTTGTTCGCATGGCGGACATTTCTGGGCCAAAGGCTAATGGCTATTATTGCAGCACATTAAATTGCTGGATTGAATGGCTTTAAAACATTTACAAGTTAAGAATTAAACCCTTTTAAAGGGGCAACTGCGACAAAGTCACATTTTGTGGGAGGGAGAATCCTTGCAAAGTTGATTAAGCGAGTGCATATTGCTTGGCGGCAGCTCCTGGCATTAGCGGCGCCAGGTAAATATTTGTAAATCAACACACACAGACCCACTCACCCCTCGGAGCCCCACACATGGCAAACTTTGGGATTGCCAAGAGCGACACGCACTTGACTTTCGAAACTCACTTCAAGTCTAAGTTGGCTGTTGGCTGAGTTTTTCGCTGCCTTCTGTCTGTGAGTGAGTGAGTTTGCCTGCGAGTTTGTCGTCTGTTTGTTTGTTTGTTTGCTCAAGTTCGAGTTCGAGTTCGAGTTTCCCCCAGCCTCTGCCCCTTGATGATGTTGCACTTTTTGCGGCCCAAGAATAAAGTTGTTTTCATCATCATCCTCGGCTTCGAGTTGAGCGAGCTGAGCAAATCTGGTTAAATTACGAGTATCTCTGCATCTCGGGCGTGGCCAATTGAACCACTTCTAAGCCAAGGTGTTCGAGGGTGGCACTCTTAGGGGGCGCATGGAATATGTCAACACGTACATATCTAAGGGCTCCCTCGGCCTCCCTCGGCTGCCGCCTGCTGCCCGCATTGACCCCAAAATGTCTAGCCATCCGGCCTGCAACATGCACTCATTCATTCACTTCATTTGCCGAGTTACGCACGCTCCTCTGCTTTGAATACCAGCGGGGAGATTGCGAATCCCGGAGAGTGAAAGGGAAGTCCGGGTCTGGTTAGGGGCCTGGGGTCTCTCGGTCTGGGGTCTGGGCTCTTGGTCTGCCCTGTGATGACATCAATTTGCGTAAATTGTGCTAGGAAAACGCTGCCGGAAACAGGCAGACTAATGGAGCGGAAGTTTTTCCAAAGCATTCGAATGGCGCTCGTTGAGTCGCAGGCCCTTCGTGCAACAAACTAAAGCACACAGAGAAAACCCAGTATCAGTTTCTAAAAAGTAAATTAATTAAAACGCCGCATTGTTTATATGATCTAAGAACTGGATACTTCTCTTGTAAACTGTAAAAAACTCAACAGAGTTTGCATTTTCCAAGGGATATTTCTGCTCAGATTTCCCTCAGTGTACTCAGCCAAGCTAGAAAATCGGATCCAGTTGCCCGATCCCCCGGCTTCCCGCTTCTCCAGGCTGCCAGTCAGTTAGCCATTTCGTGTTGCACATTCAAACAGCATGCAGATGAGCCAGGCGGGCAGGATGTTGCTGCTGTCAGGGGGGGAGTGGAGGAGTGGGAGTGGGAGTGGGAGTGGGAGGCACTGGCAGGTCCTACTGAAAAGCGAGGGACGCTGTGTTTCAGTTGACTGGCAGTTATTTAGCAGCTCTTCTAATGAAGCTGCTGACGGCAATTAAACATTACGCATACGCACCGTTGTGCAGGCAAATTTAATGCAATTGTCTCGTGTTCTCACTCACTCACTCACTCCCGAGGACAATAACCGAGTGAGACAGGGAGAAGGAGAGAAAGAGAAAGAGAAAGAGAAAGAGAGAGAGAGCGAAAAAGGGGTCTGGGAAAATGTTACGCTTAATTTGTTTGAACGTTTGCCGGGGCTATGTAAAATTAAACTTGTCTGCTGCGCATTTAAAATGTCACCGAACAGGACCAGCCAGGACATGGCCGTGATCCGGTTGTGGTGCCCCACCCACCACCCCCACTCCCACCCCCGTTTGCCACCCACTGATAGCAGCACTAGCTGCTGCGGTGCCCGCATGCAAAACGAAAATTTTATCAGCATCAGCATGAAAATGTCGCCGCATATTAACCTGTCATCCATCACTTTTGATACTTTAGCAGTCCGCCGCCGTTGCCATCGCCGCGTGTTACCTTTTGCCAGGGATCCTGACCCTCAATCTCCAACCCCTCCTCTCCGTATCCACCTCACCGATATCCCGTCACCCGGCCCCTTTGACATCCCCCCGGTGACATCACGCAGCGGCAAAAAAGGGTCAATTCCGCTGCACGACGATACACAAAAGGATAACGAGCGCAATATGAGTTGGCATTATAATACGACAACAACAACTCACTCCCAAGGAAGGCAAGCAGTGGCAGGAGCAGCAAAAAAAATGGCACAAAGAGAAAATAAAATGGCGTCGCTGTTGCTGTTGCCATCAACGTTGTTGTAGTAGTCCTGCTAGTCCTGCTGCTGCGAGTCCTTCCTCCTCCTCCCCCCACCGATGCTCCTGCTGCCACTGATGCTGATGCTGCATTGAATGACGATGGGGAAATGCAAAAAAGTCTCGGTTTACAATTTTTATTCAATAAAAACTTAACTTGATTTCGAGGGACACCGAAACAGCCGAAAACCGATTACGATTATGCAGAATTGTGAGCTATCCAACCTACAACCAAAGCTCAGGGGAAAAAGAGTTGCAATGGAGTTTGGAAAACTTAAGAGGGAGAGGCCTTTGTCAAAGGTAGTTAATGAAATGCTGCCAAACAGTTAATAGCTTCGGCTATTGAGCACTTTTATTATCAAACAAAAACCCTATGAATTTAAAGTTTCAATCGATTTAAGGTGAATAAACCTCCTTTATTTGTTAAGCTTTTGGTTTCTCTGTTGCTATTTCCAAACGCTTTCAAATCGAATAAGCGAAATTAGAATTTAATAGAAAAGTCACTAAGTCTAGCTGCTAGCTAAAATGCTGTAAAATGAAACGAATCCAAAGTAAGAGGACTTAAAGGATAGACACTTCCCATTATTTTCCCATTATTCAATTTAAATGAACAAATATAATAAAAGATGTACAATACATCTCCCTAATAGATTAAAAATGTAACTAAATGACTCAAGCCAACTCTGTCAACAATTTAACTCTAACATAACGTCATTATATTGAAAAACAATGTATAAAAGCCAACAACTAACTACTTTGCTACATAAAATACCTAAATACACACACAAGCATTCCATTAAATTTAGCCAAACTCCCAAATTTATTAGCTACCAGAAATCAGATTTGGAAAATTCAACAAAATGAAATAATAGCTGCGGGGAGGAAGGGAGCTTCAGCTCTACTCACTTTGCCCCACCGCTCGATGTTTCATTTACTGTTGATTCGCTGTTGGCCAACTTGGGCACAGCCAAACGACCAACTTTAAAGGGGTTTTGTCGAAGGCTTTTGTTCGGCGAGATGCAGGGGAGATCCAGCAAGGGTTGCCCTGTTGTGGTGCCGTTGGTGGTGTCTACGCGTGTGTGGGTTGTGTGCTTTTTATGACTAAAATTGTAAATTATGTCAACTGGCCACGACCCACAGAGCTCGTTATAGTTGGAGTGTTTTGCTGGATTTAGGGGGATGCAGAAGGCCCTGGGGGAAGGGGACACACCCCCATTTCCCCCCGTCCAACTGCTACACGAAACTAATGAAAATTTATTGATAATAAATTTAATATGTTTTGCGGTTGCATGCTTTATGTAGTATGTCCCACCCAATAATATCTGCTTATCCCCGAACCCTCGTAATCGATAGCTCTAAACGAGCTCCAACTGTAGTTTCGGGCATCATCATAATTAATTTATGACAATTAATTCGAGGGGCGGTTATGTAATGCACTTGGCAGTGCAACACTGCCTTCTCCACGCCAAGTATATGGGTTTTTATCGGCGGCCATTATCATCTATCGTCGTGCCGCTGTTGACATTTCATTGAGTCGGGCTCAAACTTCATTATGTCCTGCAGCGGTCCTGGCGCCAGGACCCGGTCTCATGTCGTATGCGTGCTGTGCTCCCCTTTTCCTTCCTCCTCTGCAGCTGCCCGCCTGCCTTGTACTCTGCCTCCTCCTTGGCCCCGACATCTTGGTCTGCTCCTTCTGCTTGTGTGACTTTGTCTAAGTTTGTTTGCATAACCTATTTGTATAAATATTTTGCCTTGCTCTGCTGCTCAACTTATTTGCACGTAGCATCCCCTGGAAGGACCCCGCTCGCACACTGTCTCTGTTCCGTAGGTGATAACAATGTTTGTCTTCATTTTCGGGGTGGAACCAAAACTTTACTCTTAACATTTTCACTTAAACTTGCACAACAAATTCGGTTTATTATTTTATAGTTTGGACACGTGTGGGTGTGGGTGTGGGAGCGGGGATGGTGTGTGCCTGGATCAGCAGAAATATTTGGAGCAAAATAAAACACTGTCTGGTGAATGCTGCATACTTTCGGAGCTTAAGCTTAAGAGACAAGACACAGGATTCCTTGTCGGGGCTTTTCGACATCTTGTGCCTCCCTTCTGGCCCGAAGTGTTTATGCAAAACCAATTTAATTCCAGCGATTTGTTGACACATCGACGAGAGCCAGAGCCGGAGCCAGAGCCAAGATTAGAGAGCAAATTAACGTGTCTGTTTCGCCTGATCCCCGGGATGGTGAATGGTAAATGGTAAATGGTAAATGGGAGATGCAATTTCGGAAGCGTGTTCGCAGCTTAATGAATTGCCAAACACTTTAAGCCAATAAAGGCAATGATGGCAAGGCAGCCAGGCTGGCACACACTCCGCCGTCAGGTGGATATCCCAGGTAACGGCAATTGCAAGGCGTTTAGCTGTGAAACTTTTAAAAGTTGCCAACTTTTCCACAAGCTCTGGCTCTGGCCCTGCCCCTGTCTCTCTCCCTATCCTCTTTAGTACTCTGTAGCAAACACACGCACGATTTTCCACCACTCACATGCCAGGACATTTGTCACAGGGCTTTTCTTTTTGCGGCCATGACTGTCAGCGAAACTTTGCCCCCTCGCGCTCGACAGCCGGCAAAGTGTTTATGTTGGCCGGAAGACATAAAAGCGAGTGCAGTCAATAGTCTGGATGGCATTCTGGATTCTGTATAAAGCGGGGGAGCATTGCCATGCCATGCCCTGCCCTGCCCTGCCTGCCAGTGACACGCAACCGCAACAAATCCAAGCGGAAATCCACTTTAAACTTGGCCAAGAGCCGCTGCCTCCGACCTCCCTTCTCCTTGCCCGAGCTGCACTTGCACTTGCACTTCAACGCTTTGCTCGAGTGTTATCAAGCAATCGATGGACAATGCCGAACAAAGACAATAACCAACCGCTCGAGAGGCAGACTAGGTAGCCAGTCCTCTCGGGCTTCCTTCCCTCCACCCACACTCACAGTTTCCCATTTCCCATTCAGGCGGCATTAAAAGCCGGAAAAGTGTGCCGGAAAAAAGCGAAAGTTGTCATTTGAGGTGGCTGCCAAGTCATGTTCAACTAACCAAATAGTTTTTTCGGCCTCTAAATTCTATATTTTTCACAGAATAAATTAGGTTCCTGGTAAGAAAAATGGTCAACCTGAATAAAATTTGTATACAATATTTTCTACGAAATAAATCTTGATTTTACCACAACTTTCCGCTATTTAGCCTTATCTTGGCAATGAGAAATACATATTTAATTGAATTATTGAGACTTTTTCACAGAAGTGAATATTTATAATGCTTAATTGACCAAATGTGTGCTATTTATAATCTACTTTCTCAATCTTAAGCCCATATCTGTGCCAAATCTTCAATTACCAACAAAATGCAAATATGAATTTAAAATTCGCACACTCTTGGGGCACGCATGCAGAAAGTCTGCCGCAGGGAAGACGACACTGAGCTGGGGGAATATAATTGGCATAAAATGACACAAAAATTGATTAAAAGCCCGGAGACCGAACCGAAATAAAGGCAGCTCTCAAAGCGGTCATGAAATATTGAACACAATTTATACATTTAAAGGCGAACGGCTAACAAGCAACAAGCCAATGAAATGCGATAAAGAATGCGTGAAAAGGAAAGGCGAGAGAGAGGAAATGAAGAGGCGAGAAGAAATGGCAGGACGAAGGACGAAAAACGAAAAACGCCGGAAGAAGGCAGCGACAAAAGTTAAAAAATCAATTCGTGGCCAACTGAAACCTGATTTATGGCTGCATTTATGAAATGCCCCAAAAAAAACCAAGGCAAACACACAAAAAGCCTTACACACAAAGATACATATACATTGTAGATACTTCCCATATCCTTGCCACACACACACTCACACACTCAGGGCGGAAAGTAAAACGGCTCGGAAATAGAAAACTAAGTGATTGAGGACTTCTAACGAGTCCCAACAAATTTACCAGAAAATTGACTTTTTCTGTTTGGAATTAAAGCGCTTGGCTAGGCCACGCCCACCGGATCTGTGGAGGGGGGCGTGGCCTGTCAACAGGGGGTTGGACGGGACGGGACGGAGTCCTCTACCGCCAGGACTCGTTTTGGGCAAACGAAGTGAAATTGAACTGTTTGCAACTACAAATTTCAACTTGTTTTCACCTCGCTGCATTTTGTTTTATTTTCGACAGGTGAAATAACCGCAATTACGCTGATGCAACCCCCGCTCGGAGTCCGTCTCCCCCTGCAGCCTGGCCAGTAAACTTCAGAAATGAAATTGCCAGTCCGAAACACATTTGCTGTGGCAAGAAGTACGCTTAAGTGCCGCTTTGCGAAACATTTCATTGCATAAGCAGGAGAGCGGGTGGCTCCCCAGAGGGGCTGTCGCGAAGGCACGGAGAGAAAATTAAGGTTCTGGGTGATAAAAGGGTAATTTTATTTAAGAGGAAATTATTGCGATTAACTCAGAACATGTTCATTATCCTTTCAAGTATTTTTAATCCCTTCAAACTAACTAAGTCTAAGCTTGTTTCTCTGAGTGTCCAGGAAGCTGGGCTAAAGTGAAAAATAAGCAACAGCAGCGTTGTCGTCGTCCTCGCAAAGTCAAAAAACTAACGAAATCGGAAACGGAAGCACACAAAGCGCCAGGGTCCCGCTTCGCTTCTGCGTACTCCTCCGTCTCCGTCTCCGCTCCTGCTCCTGCTCCTCTCCTTATCCTGCCGCTGCTGCTGCTGCTGCTCTTCCGCTCGCCGTTTGTCCTGCATCATCATTGTCGCTCCGCTGGCTGCCTGAGAACTGCTTAAAAGTCAAAACACAGAGAGCCAGAGAGAGAGAGAGAGAGAGGGAAAGGAGGAGCAGGGAGAGCTGGAAAATAGGGCCGAACTTTTCCCCAGTCAAACGAGAAACAAACAGAACGGGCAAAGTTGCCACAGTTCTCTGCCCGCAGCTTCCCGCGCACTTTTTCCTCCTCCGGGGTTGTCATCATTTCTATATAAAAATTGGTTGCTCATTTGCTGCTCTTGGTCAGCTTTTCCGCCCGCTTTTCCACTCGAACCGCTGGTAATTTGCAGCGGCCAATCTTTACCTCCCCCGTCTCCGCCGCACACTCGAATGCTTTGTTCAATTAATGAGACTCTTGACAGTTTTCCGCAGCGCAGCATTCGGTTGCTCCTTGTCCGGGCCCGGAACGTCCCGCGTTTTCCGCTTTTCCTTCCAGTTTCCTTCGGTGTCCTCTAGTTTCCTTCAGTTTCCCCGTTAGCGGGCCACTCGTGCCGCTGTTTTGTAATTTATAATGTTAACTTTTTGATTTTTTGCCAGGTCAGGGCGCACTTAATTAATGAAACAGGCGCAGCAAAAGGAAATTGCCGCCGATGGTGTGGGGAGCGGACTGGATGGAGTTGAAGGGGCAATGCAATTGAACACAAATACATAAATTCAATTAGGCAGGGCCACAGCAGAAATCAATAAGCGAGTTTCGTCCCATCTAATTGGCAGCCACGCCCCCAATTCCATTGGCTTATTAATTGCCCCACGTACATTGCTCATACGTCACGTGGCGCGCCAAATACCGAAAAGGCGTGGATAAATTCCTGCACAGGGACAACCGGATCGATCAGTGATCTGAGAAAATAATATTGGTGGCATGAATATTATTAAAAACCCCCTTTTTTTAATATTTAATGATTAAACAATAAACATTTGTAGATATTTAAACAGTTTATAGTATTAAGAGGAGACACTGTTAATTTCTTAATATTTCTCTCAGTGTCCTGCTGTCCTGCCATCACCACAACTGTCAGCTGTAATTAGCACACATACAAACACTTGTACACACACATCGCCTAACCCGACTTGACGCGTCGAAATTTTTGACTGAGTGATGCCCACATATTTCCCTTTCCCAAAAAGCCGGAACCCCATCCCTGGAACCCGAATTTATGGCTGGCAAAAGATGAATGTCTTTTGCTTGCATGCGAGCATGCCTGGCGGTAATTATTAATGCCATCATCATCGTCGTCATCATCTTCGTTGCGTCGTCGCTGCTAATGCTGATGACTTGGCGTTGCCTGCTTTTAGGCGGCTCTTAAAGTGTTGAACACACAGATACAGATACTGGGATACACAGATACGACTATACAAAGATACAGATACAAGTACGGGCGTGTTAGGCTGCCACACCCTAAAAGGGAAAACACCAACGCATATTAAACAGGACTACAACTCAGACTCCTTCAGCCGCGGGCAAAAAATAATAATTTGCAGTGCACATTTCTTGCTCTCCTTTCCGTTCGCTTTTTTCTGTCCCACTTTTTTTTCTCCATCCCTATATTTTTTTTTTTATATATATTTTTATACATATGTGTGTTACACAAGTTGGCATACCTTTTTTCCACTCCCGCTGCAATTTCAATGGACGGACGGACACGGACACGGATGATGGGATCCCGGGGATACTGGTGCTGAAGTTAGTGCGAAAGCCGAAGCTGAAGCTCTGATGCTCCGGAGCTCTGATGCGGCGGTGTTCATGTTGTTTGGCGCCATTATTAATAAAGTTCACGAATGCAATGAGCACCAAGCGCGTTATGAGTGAGTTTCCCGCCGCGCAGAGCCTGCACCCGCACCACACAGAACTCATAAGCACACGAGAGCCAGGGCCAGGACCACGCCCGCACACGGACACGGGAGCACATATAGTTGGTGGGAGGATGGGGCATAAGGGAGGATGAGAAGAGGCTGCACACAATTGCAGCGGAGGCTACAGTGTGCGTGGCCATATCCCTTCGAAAGGGTCGCTTCCAGTTTTAAAGGAGTTTGTTGAAGCCTAGAATTAAAAGAAGGACTTTTGAATAATTTAAATTAATTGATTAGGGGAACGGTTGTTATTTTTTTACACAACTAGTTTTAAAAAATTGCAATATCTTTGGGGAATTTATAATAAATTTCTTAACTTTTACATAATTTACTTCCTTAAGTGTTAAGAAAATTAAAATTGAGAAACGCAATGCTAGCAGCTCAAGCTTTAATTAAAAAGTTTTATTGCTTCATCTTTAGTGGAGACTGGAGAGACTTTTTAATGACAGTAGTAAGTGCATCGTAAGCTCTATAGCTTTTTTTAAATGCCTTTAAATGAGAAAAACCTTAGAAGTACTCTTAAAATATATTTTATATTATGCATTAAAGTTGTGTAATTTATTTTTAAGACTATAATTCCTTGTCTAGAGCCTCCAAAAGTCGTGGACATTGCCACTAAGTTCATTTCGCATTTTTTATGCTATTTACACTGGGAGTCGCCGCCGTATCTCCTTCTCGATTCGGCCCTATCCCCCCGCCGCCGATAACTCCTTGCTATCTGCCACAGAGGCCCCAACGCACACACACA
Organism: Drosophila bocqueti; assembly: GCA_018151655.1. Lineage (NCBI taxonomy): Eukaryota > Metazoa > Arthropoda > Insecta > Diptera > Drosophilidae > Drosophila > Drosophila bocqueti. The sequence goes on from JAECXF010000057.1 coordinate 3,254,888, forward strand.
CTCAGCGGCACTCACACACACCCACACACTATATAGTGGCAGCGGAATACAAACGAACAAGGCGCGCACTTGTAATTCCGCCTAGGTGCATGGCAGACCAAAGTGTTTCTGTTTCATGCCCATTGCAACAGTTGCAAGTTGCAACGGCGGCGGCAGTGCCACATCAGCTCTCACAGTGGCACACACCGCACACCCCTGCACACACCAGCGGAGATGCACGGGGACAGACGAGGACGAGTTGGTTGATGTTGATGCGCCTCGAGTTCCGTCAAGTGCGGCTTTTGTGGGAAAAATTAAAAATTTCGAGTGGGCCGCAAGTGGTTTCAAGGATTTGCATTAAGCGCATGCAACCAACTTGCCAACTGTGTGGGTGCCCCCTCCCCCTCCCCCATTGGCCACGCCCACCTCTGCTTACCGCCCACTAACCACATGCCACGCATACAAAGGGATGGGCACATTAACGCAGCGGATGTGTTTTGGGCTGTTAGTTCATGCTTACACCGCTGGGTGGCTCAAACCACTCATTTTAGCCCCCTGTTTACCCCGTTCTTACCCTCTATTTTCCCCTCTTTACCCCCCTTTTTACCCCCCTTTTACCTCCCTTTTAACCCTATTTTACCCCCTTCTCTTTGTGACTTTCGCTTTAATGACTGCCTTTCCAAGCGCTTAAATTGCTCAGCAATTTCAAATACTAATTCCCATTAAAGCCCACGATGACATCCGCAGAGAAAGTGCAACTCGAAGAACATGAAGTGTATCAGATTGGCAGGAAATGACGGTCCGAAGGAAATCTAGCCAAAATAGACTGGCAATATGCTAAAAGAAAATAACAAATACAACTTGAAAGCCTAAAGGAATAGCTTCTAAATCAATAAAGACTTAAATATTTAAGCTTAAACTTCTTAGATAGAAATAAGAGGATTTTATGATTTTCTAGCTAACAAGTTGAAGTATACTATATGATTCCCATCCAAAACACAATTATCACACATAGCTTTCTCTCCCGACTTAAGCCGACTGGTCTGAGCCATTTTTCCTAGATGTACTACAAGCTGAAGCCATCCGTTTCCGTTGGATTTGCGTCGCCGCTTAATAATGATCCCTGCGCCTTTGTGATGCCCGTCCCGGCATCGCATCCTCGCATCATACAGCACATGCATATCAAGCTGCTTTCAGCTGCATTCTTAGCAATTACATGGGGCTCAGACTCTGGCAGGAGCGGAGGAAAAAATCTGGGAATGCGAGGGCAAAAACATACAGAAAGTGGAAACTAAACCTTTGCATGGCCCACTAAGCACACTCGTCAGTTTGTCTCTGTCGCTGGCTCAGCGTCCCCCCCTTCCGACTTTTCCGACTATCCTTGTGTTGTTTTCTATTTGCCAAGCGCTTCACTTGCACACACACATGCCGATGCTGGCTGCTACAAATGCTATTTTTATTTATTCTATTCCCTTCCTTGCCTGAGCTTTGACTGCGACTGCAGCCCCCTCGCATCCTGCCGGCCTCCTCCTCTCGACTGGCAGAAATTTCATAATAAAGTTGTTGAACTATTTTTCATTGCATAGTTTTAGTTTTAGGGGCCTCACCGTGCACTTAAGCGTATTAAAATGCACTCGACAGACGAGACAGGGCCGGAAGGGGGATGCAAATAGCAGATAATAATCGGGCATCAGAATTTAAAGTGGCAGAGGTGAGAATGAGTGCCAGGTACGGGTCTGGCCACGTGTAATTAAGTTGGCAGCAAGGACACTGTATCCAAAAATCCAGTACTAGTAACCAGTGTCCGTGTGTGGCACGCTCCAGGACACTTTAAATTGCCCTGGACGAAGGAGACAAATGGCCAAAAGGCCCGCAGCTCTCCGGTGGCCCAACGGTCGCCTGCACGTACCTCCTAATCCTTTTTTTTTCGTGTGTCGTGTGTCGGTCCCCCCGAAAACCAAACCAAAATCGGAGCGGCACAGTTGCAACGTGCGACGAAACGAAATCAAAAAGTTTCGAAACAATTTCGTCGTAAATCTTCGAAAATAGTTTTGCAGTCAGGCCGACAAGCAACGGCAAACAAACAGGATTGTGTGACTGCCCCCGAAAAACAGCAACTAGGACCAGAAACCGAAACCGAAACGCAAAAAAAAGTAGCGCCTGGGAAAAGTGGAAAATTCTCTCTCTCCTTCTATGTTGGGTCAGAGGCAAGCAAATGAAATTGAGCTTAGAAAAATGTGTGCATTGCATTGTTGCACCGTGCGTCTCTGGCTTTCAAAGTATTTTAATAACCGTAGATGCTCTGCGAGTATCTCTGGTCTTTAACGCCAAACTTCTGCGAAATCGGGGGCCAAAGTTCAGGGAGCAGGCAGACACACAGACAGATAGACAGACTGCTGACCGCACAACTAGAGAGAGCTGCTGGCCAGACCAAGGAAATAAAACCAAACGTGCAAATAAACATTTAAAACGCTCGGAAAATCAGTTCGCTGACAATGCGGGGTGGCGGCAGTCAGGGCAGTCAGGGGCTTGTGGCCAAATTTAAACTGCCAGACCCAAGTGGTCCAGCTGGAGAGTGTGAGTGTATGTGTGTGTGTGGGGAAAGTGTAACTAATGCTCGACACTGGCACTAATTTAATTACGAAAAACGCAAAAGTGTCGCCCGGCCACATTTTGCAGCTAATGCAGCTGCAGCAGCAGTGGCAGCATCGCCTTGGCCATTTGCTGATTGCCACAAATTGCTCTAGGGGGCCTCCTTCTTGGCCAGCTTTTTTTATTTCGGCTACACTGAGGGAAATAGTGAATTAAAGCTGGTAAATTATTAATATTCCTAGTTGGTAAGCATTTAAATTTTATTTCAAAGCTCTAATAAAGGTTATTATCCTATCTCCATTTTTACCATTTTTTCTTTGTAATTATAAATTATAAATTATATTGAATATTTCAAATATCACAATTTTTTGCCAGTGTTTTGCCGCCAGAAACTGTGACACAAGAAGTCACTGTGGCAGAGCCAACCGCTGCCACCTCCCTGGAGTTTTTATCAGAAGCAGCAGGCGGAGCAATTGCAGCTCATTAGACAGACACTTGCCAAAGGATTTGTCCTGTCAGTGTGCTTGTGGCTGTCCCATCTCTCTCTTCTCTCTCGATGTGTTTGTGTGGGGCAAATTAATTAATTTAAGTCTTATGCAATTGCAATTGCATCGCACTGCATTGCCAGTGAGACAGCAATAAAACATTAGACAAGTGTCTGCTGCAAACGAGGTTAAACATGCCACTGGCACTGCCACTGCACACTGGGGAATGCCACGCCTCCGGTTTGCAGCTCCATCTCTAGCTCCTGCCGGCTCCTCTGTTGTTTGGGCCAGACTACTACGATTCAATATTTTCCGGCCATTCGGCAGAGGGGCACGGCTTGGTTGAAAAATCGATTTTAGTTTAAAATTAACAGCCTCAAAAATGACAAACACTGGCACTTGCTCTCGATTCACAGGAGGAGCTGCTGTTGCAGCTGCAGGATATTGCATATTTGCTCACACACTGGCACACTCCCTCAGACACCCTCACACACACACTCGAAACTGGCAAATGAAAAATGTAACTTTAAAACGAATTGCAGGCCTAAAATGGAATGAAATAGCCCAACAACGGCGTGTGTGAGGAGCACATTTGAGCAATTTTGCGGGCGTTTTCCTGCCGGAGAGTTGCAGCCTGTTCTGCTGCTGCCAGTCATTTCTTACATTTTGGTTGCATTTCGGGAACACTGCAATAAAAACGTCCTTTTTATATACAAAAAGGCTTTGAAAAGTAATTAAAAATTAACTAATTAATGAATAAGTTTTTTTGAATTGGTAAAAAATACTGGTAATATTATATTAAGCGTTCACAATTTGTAGTTTGCTTTAATGTTAATGTAATGTTTGTTAATGGTGTTGAGTGTGACCTTACCATTTAAAATAGCAAAAGCTTGGCATTTTTGAGGAATATTTCAGTTATTTTATAAAGAAAACATGCAAAATCAATGCAATTGTAGATTTTTTAGCAGCCATGGTTTATATTTATCCTCTAGCTTAATTTATAATTAAGTTTACAGTGAACGAAATAAATAAATGTAAATTTTTAAGTTAAAACCTTTAGTTCCTAAATTATAAAACAATTTTTTCTGCGTGCCCACACAAATGTGATGTGAAATTTGCAATTGAGCGCGTGTCAAAGGACATGGAGAATCCTTCGCCCGGCGCCTGGCATCCAAATGCCCCAGCCACGCGTCCTTTGTCCTTTCGTCCATGCCCGTCCTGCCCTGCCCAATGCTGGTCCCTCGCTTAAAGTGAAGTTGTCCACATTGACATGACCAGGGCAGTCCAGAGCGTAGGACGTATGTATGTAGAACCAAATGCGGCCGTGGAGTCCGAGTCCTGCTGTGTCTGTGGGCGTAACGCAACGGAATCGAGTTGCATGTGTGACGGAAATGTGAAACAAGCAGTCCCAGCCCAGTCCCAGTCCCACTCCCAGTCCCCCCCCCCCATCTCGGTGCACTGTGTGTGCGGGCCAAAAATGCAGTTGTTCCATTGTCACAATTGCCAATGTGGCTGCTGTTGCTGCACCGCTCGGCCTGCGGCAGCCGGAAGTGGTAAACATGCATACCAAGACCTGCAGCTGGAGCTGGACAGGAACAGGCAGCGGAGAGCAGGAGCTACAGCAGCCTACGACCCCAGCGGATGCTGCCTGGATATGTAATGAAAAATCAATCAATGCGATACACTTGCCACTTGCCATAGGTCAAGAATTCCAGGGGCCCCAGTGTGTGCGACAGCTTTTTGAAGGTCCTGTCCGAGTGCTCCAGCTGGTATTTGTTGATTACATTTCGAGTCAAATATTTTTGTCAGGCATATTTTTTGTCAGGCTAACCAAAAAATAATTTAAAATAACAAAAATATGTGCATACAAATATGTTGTGGATTTTTTTCAAAGGAAATACCAATGCTAGATCCAGATTCAAAGTTATTTTTCATAGTTACAGATTTCTGCATACGTACATAGTTTTTCTATGAATTTATCTAGTATCTACATTTCTTTATATAGTGACACCCCCTCACTGTACCTATACTTTCGATCCCCACTGTATAAAAGCACAGCTTAGCTTGCTTATTTTCCTGCCGAAACGAAGAAGACGACGACAAGATGCTCCAAGTCAAGAACTTCTCAATTTCCCGAGGACTCCACTCCGCAGCAATAACTACAACTCAGACCCCATTTACGGGGACAGCGGTGGAGCAGGGAAAAGCCGGGAAAATGCGGAAAAACCAGCAGCAGTGGAAGCTTCGTGCGGCAGGCAAATTTCGAGGGAAAGAAATGTGCGACAGGCAGTTAAGACAAAAGAATTGTGGCAAAGCCAAAGAAAAGGGCGGGCAGCGCACAGACGCAGACAGCAAATTGAAATAAATGCAAGACGGCTGTAAAAGCTGCCGTCGCACGTTTCAATTGCAACCCCCAACCCTTAACTGCCACCCCCAATCCCAATTCGAATCCAAACCCACCCGGCAAGTGCCAGGCAACAACAATTTTTCGGCTTATTAATAATGCAACGGCCGCAATTCAATGAATTTTTGACTCTCCAGCCGGAGAACTACGGACGGGGGCGATGGCTCTCGGGCATGCCATCGCTGCACGGCAAAATCAGCAGGAGCAGAAGTTGAAGGAACCCGTACGAACCGCAGAGCAGCATTCACATAATTATACCTGGTACTCGCAGGTGATAGGGGTGTATGGTATGGATGAGAAAAGGTATAGGGAAATTTTAAACAACGTTAGAGTAAGTAATTAAAATGTTAAATTGGCTTTAAAATATACAAATAATAAAAACCAAACTATGTTATTTTTCCTTTGAAATATCCTTTCTTTTTTTCAAAATTATTTAAATAAATAATCTTAAAACCATCCTGTAATGCATTATGGAACATCCTTTAGGTATCTCTTAGTCGTTGCACATGACCCAGCTTTCATTCTGTATTTTTCCCTTCTGCTTTCTGGCTATCTGATGAACCTTTTAGCTGCGACTCGGACCCGGGGCTGAGAGGTTGGAGGTTACAGGGGGAGACTGCTGCCGTAACATGGCTGCTTAAACCTTTACGTGCGACAAATTTACGACTTCAAATGTGACCGCAACAACAACGGCAACTACAAATGGAGCAGCAGCAGCAGCAGGAACAGCAGGAGAGAAGCAGCAGCAGCATCAAGGTGAACACATTTTGCGGCGGAGAGCAAACAAAGTCCGCCCACGCAACCGCAAAACACAAGCACACAAATCCAAAGGTACATTTTGAGGATGTTTCGGTTTAAGAAATCACTTTGAAAGCTTAAAAGTTGTGCAGATTTTAAGCTCCGATGAAGAAAAGTAGTTTAGTTTTAGTAAACATTTTGAAATTACTTTAAAAACTTGTAGGAAGAACAGTATTTTTTCTGTACTAATAAGAATATAGAAGAAATGGGGAAATAATTTTAAAGCCAATTAATTTAATTAATTTATTATATTATTTTATTATTATTACAACCATTAAAATACATATAAAATGGGTTAAAATAAAGCATTTAAATATTGTTAATTATAACAATAGTTTAAACTCTCATAAGAACTTTATAAGTAATCCTAAAGTTACCTACAATAAATGTTAATATTATAAACTGAGTATTTATCACTCAAAGGGAAAACAGAGTAATAATTTGTGATGAAAACATAATACTCCAATCCGAGATATCCCTTTCAAACCATTTCCGGAACATCCTCATCGTGGTAGAACCTATCTGCATGCCGATTTGGCTGCCCATTCAGAGGTTCATCCTTACTCCCACTCCCTGTTTTCCACTCTCTCTCTCCCTGACCCAGGCCCACAATTGCCACTCCCCATCCATTGGGCATGAGGATAACCTTTAGGAAGTGCCCAAAAACCGGAGCCACCCTCTTAACCCACCGTCCGCCACGCAAAGAGTTCACTGTCCATTACATAAATATTTTATTTCAATAAAACGTGAGCAGTTTTTATGAATTTCATCGACATTTCATGCACTCTGGTGCACGAATTTTGCACTTTACTGTCGCTTAGTGGCATCGTTCGTGTTCGGTTAGTGTTATGCGAGCGGAAGGGGGGCTTAAAGGGTTAAGGGCAGCCGGCTGTATCTGTGTTTGTGTGTGTGTTAGCCCACGGGGCCCGACCTGTCCACTGATGTATGAAACGTTTGATTGAATTGACAGCAGCGCGCCGGGCCAGGCACTGTGGGCCAATCGAACGAACCTCCACGCACCACGATCCGCTCCTGGCTATAAAAAACAAGATGTCATAAATTTTCAACGCATTTCTGTTTGTTTTCCACGGAGCTTTCCCTGCCTGGTGGCCCGTGGCTCGCTGCTCGTTTCCACGTTTGCTGCTGCTGCTGCGTGTGCATTTTGTGGCTGCTCTTGCCTTTTTATGCACATTAAGTTAATTGAAAAACCCATAAGGCCCAATGAGCATCGCTTTCACCTGGCTGGCTACCGGGCGAATTGAGCTAGTCACCTCTTCAGATGGTTTCTCCCACAAAAATAAAAAGCAAACATTAATCTCCGTTTCCCACTAAGGAAGGGAAAAATAGCACATACCCCCCTGATTACCCCCAGCAAGAAAATAAACAAAAACTGGGGGAAAATTGAAAAAATTTTAATCTCTATCGCGGAGCGGAAACACGCAGTTCTCTCAGGCGCTCGACTCTCATTCAGTCCGCCATGCTGACAGTCGCCTGTCGACGCACTCCGCTCGACTGCCCGCCGCCATTGATGTATAGCTAAGCGCCAGCTTTTTGACCACTGCCAGGGGTTAGGGGGCGGTGCCCAGGACCAAGGACACGCCAGCGGGCGGCTAACAAGGCAACAGCACGAAACAAATTGAAATGAGGCGTACGAAACTGTCAACACTGGCCCGTCCTTCGGCACCCACGAAAAAGTAAATTTAATAGCCCCGCATATTTAAATCGTAAAAAAGCGATAGCGAGCGCCAGGCCAAACAAACTTTTTACAAATTAGCTCGAATTTATTTAAATTGTGTTGCCTACTCTGAGGCCAAGGCGAAAAAAGTGTGGCTGCAAAATGGCACATTATGCGGTTGTACTTCCCCGAATAAAGAAATGGGCCAACACAGCGGGGAGTACAAGGAAGGTTGGGTTTAAAGTTAGCCAGAGGCTGGAAAATGTGTCACAGAGATTGGAAAATTAATGATTTTATACTTTACATTAGTTTGGCATTGGTAGAAATTCGTTTTATGTAAGAAACTCGTGCAATTTGCATGCTAAATTCAAAAGTTTTTAAAGAAACTAAGAAACTTTACAACATTTTGATCAAGAGTCCAGGTGCGTTAAATTAGCAACTTTCAATCATACTTATTCCCAATAAAGTAGCTCTACTTAAGATAATTCGTATTCTGTTTTAATAAATTCTCACACTCTGGTCAAAAATGCCACATTTTCTTTATAAACATGTAAGTGAATTTTGGAATATTCTTTGCTGGGTTCCATTATAATTATGGCTTTGGCCTTTGCGTGGTTTTGCTAACTTCAAAAATGGAAAAAAGAAAGCAAATTCGCATAAGCCGAAGCCAGATATGATTCGCATCTGCTGGAAAATGTTTGCCAAGCGCGTTGAAATGTCGCATTTTATGCGTTTGTTTTTGTGGCACTTTTCCGTGGCTTTCCGTGGTTCCGAAAGGCAGATGAGGCAGCATTTTTATGGTGCACCACCCACACACGCATAACGCCCCCTACCGCTCCCACAATCCCCCTCAACCCCCGCCGGTGACAGTCAGCCTGGATCCAGCAGCTATTTTTTTCGCACACTCGCGATAATTGCAGCCACAGAAGCGACACGAAAACTGTTGCAATGCAATTAGGAGCTGGCTGGAATTTATTTTTGCACTTTTTTTTGCTGTTCTTGCTGATGCCCGGCGCTTCCGTTTCTCGAAATGCCGGAAGGACCCGCGCATTATCCTTATTAGTTTCGTGCTCCATTGCGCCAAACTTTTCATCGACACTGGCCATTACGCTTATGATTATCGTCGAGGGTTGGAAAAGCGGAAAAACCAAAAACCAAAATCGTTGCCACCGGCTGCTGGCGGCCAAACAAACATTTGCTGACCATTCCGAGCGGAATCTCATTTCGAATTCTATCTAATAATTAACATGGCCATAAAAAGCACACGCCTGCCCCGAACCACAGCTTCATTCATTATGTAAACTGTCTCGCTGGCATTTAAACTTTCAAAAAAAAAAAAAAAGGAAAACAGAAGAGCGAGGAAACTGAAACAAAAGCCAGCCGCTTTTATTTTTATTTCCAGGCCAAACAACCTGTCGCCAGGCGAAGGGAAACGAAACTCATTTAAGCCAAACAAACATTTGTAGTCTTAATTTTCGTGGCTCATCATAAACTTGGTTACATTTCAGGCCTCCCCAAGCCCCCGAAAGAGACTCCACCAATTCCCAGGACCGCCCCGTAATGGCCTACACTTTGTTGATGATTTTCATTAAATTCTTACGCCTTTTCTCCACATTGTTGTTGCTGCCGTCGTCGTTGTCGTTGTCGTCCTTAAAGGCAACACCCAGCCACACACAGCCAGATTCAGATACACACGCACATACACTTTGCGGCAGGGAGCTTCATTTGCGTGCGTTAAAAATCCGACTCAACGTTTGCCTCTTATTGCACTGAGAGAGTGTTAACGAGTACTATTTGAAATTAGGTAAATAATTACAATCAAACTGTGAGCTTTCATTACGTTTTTTTTAATATTATTTATTAATGGGAATGTTATTAGATTTGCATACATTTTACGCCTTAATATTAGTAGCCAAGTCGAATATTACAAAATCCATAACTAAGCCAAAAAGGCATTAATTTCAATTCGGAAAGCTGTATTATGTTAGTTTTGATAAAACTAATAAATATGCATTATAAAAAAAAAACTAATTTAAAATAATACAAATTTTATAATTTTTGCAAATTTTAATGATGTAACCCCTTATAAAAATTGGAAAAAATGGGTAACATTTTTCCCAAGCATTTATGGCTAGATCTATTCTGCTGTTGATGCTGATCAAGAATATTATTATTAATATTATATTATTATTATTTATAGGGTGGAAAATGACTTCTTCAATGAATTGCAAGACTCTGACTGAATTATAATTCCCTGCAGGAATATTAAAATGGGGTAAAAATTTTAAATATTCATAAAATGTATATTCAAAAAACAATTTTTAAACTAACCAATATTAGAAAGTACCATAGTAAATGAACCTTTACTGAGGTAAACTTTGAATGATATAAAATCCAATTCACTTAAAGAGCTCCTTCAATTGCGTTGCATTATATTTCCCAACTAAGATTCTGGCAAGATAGATTTCAGTGTTCTTTAGCATTAAATACTGAGGGATAAGATTAAAGCAAAGATATATCCAAACTTGCTGTTAAAAATAATTTAATTGCATACAATAATATTATTTTAAAATGTTTTAAATGCTTTTCCCATATTTTTTTCCAGTGCCTCTCCCCGTTACTGCCTGCCTGCAGTTAACTTTGTGTTTTTATCGTTATTTGTGTTGAACACGCATACTTAACACCATCGCACGCACACACACACACTCACACGCATACTATGGCATCCGCAGAGAGAGATAGAAGCTTTCTCCTGGACGGTCACAATATGGCTGAATTCTCATCAAAATTTTATGCTGAAATTAACAAATCTGTTTACAAATTTATTAAAACGTTGCCTCGGCTCGCTCATTTGCCGAGATGCGATGCAGGCACCCGAGGCGGCACTAAGGGATGGAGTTGGATATTAATGCCCATCCCCATCCCCATCCCTAGCCCAACCCCAACACCAACCCTTCGCCAGCGGCGTTGTCATTGTCATCACCATCATCAGCATCATCATCGTCATACCCTTTCGCCGGGCGGGGGCAGTGTTTGATCTGCTGACAGTTTGATGTGTCCGCCAATTTTTCCACAATGAAACCTATTGACCAGCAGGCCACAAGCAAACAAAACAATAAACAAAGCAACTCGGCCAACAACAATGGCCAAGACCACACGTAACGGCAATTATTCAATATGCAAACAGGCAAACGGTAGCGATTAACATATTATAACTCATACAGCTCGGACAAACAATCGCCCACAAAAGGTGTTAGAATACAAATACACACGGCGAGCGGAGGGTGTGCGTTTTGCATAATTCCCGAAATTTCCATAAACACAAACAGCGAGAAATTCATAGTTCAAACAGTTACCGTGTCGCCGACTCGATTTGCATACGGACTCAATCCCACCAATACCAATCCCAGGCCCAGACTCGAACTCGAACTCGGACACCCACTCGGATTTGAATTCGGATTCAGAGTCAGACTCAGACTCTGTCTGGGATTTTGGTTTTGGATTTGGTCTCGGTTTTGGTTTTGGTTTTTGGTTTTGGTTTCGGTCTTGGATTTGGATTTGCATTCTCGCATGAATTAGCTGGCCAATAAGAAGTGTGAGGTGTGAGGTCTGCCTGACTCATTCACAACAAGAAAGGAACCTAACTTCGGGACGCCGAAGTTTGTATACCCTTGCAGCTTACAATTGGATCATTATAATTTAATCCAATTTATTCAAATGAAGAGAACAACTAACAGGAATCTCTGGGCAGATAAAAATATGTTGAAAAATAGCGATAGAAGTCAGATTTTGATAACATTAAAAACTAAACCGCGGACAACTATTGTCAGCGACAGTTCCGGAGTCACAGCGCGTATGGTTGATGGGATTGGGATAAATAATGGCATACGAAAGGTTAACTTGTGATAAGCTCATTGCACTTAGACTGGACATTAGAAGAAATAAGCCACATGATAGTAGTAAACCAGAAAGTAAGCTCTCTTTGGAAAGTCGAAGTTTATGTTCTCTTTGCGGTTTGCAAATTAACTTCCCATTAATACATACATCCTTTTATATATTAGATATTTATTTCTCAATGGTTCACAATGAAACAATATCACTTAGCCGTCCGTAAAACCCCTAACCTTTCGCACAATCCAGTCAACATAACTTGTGACATCGGTATAAACTCCTCTACTACAGGAAAGAGTTGCGTGTAAGCCTATGACCCCGATCTGCGTTTGGCGTTGAAGTCCATTTACAAGGACATTTTTTGTCAGGGGACCGCCAGCATCGCCCTGACACGTGGCTCCTACTGAAGATCCAGCACAGATCTGACTTGAAATTAGTGGGAATCCAATCGAATCACAGCTATGATTGTAGCGATCGACGGTGACAACCTGAAGCAGGTTGCCTAGAATGAGGTCCTTTTTATTACCCCAGCCATAGGCATCGAATGTGTAAATATTTTCTACTTTTCTCTTAAATTCCGGATTCAGGATTATGCAGATCGGATAGATACGCCCTGCGGACAAGAAAACAAAATAAGCTGAATCAAAAGCAATATAACTCGATATCACTTACTACTAAACGGAATATCGCCTGAAAGTTGCAGAAGTCCAATATCATTAGTTTTCCAATCGAATTTATCGTGCCTGATCTTTTTGGTAACCTTGAACTCCATGGTTGGATGCCGTGTGGCGTATGCTCCCAACCTGACAAATCTGCAAACAGTACGATTATATTATTATATTAATAAGTCGAAAGCTTATCAAGTATAATACTTACAGGTCGCAATGAAGGGAAGCGCAATTGGCGGAAGTTAATACAAAGCCTGAGAGACAAAAACAATCCATTTCATTTGTACCTCTGTAAACCAAGGATTTTTCAATAGCTCTATATATACATACGTCTGTGAATAACAGTGCTGCCGCATATCACATTTGTTCCATCATGAACGGCAGCCATCCAAGCAGCAGCCTCCAGTTCGGTGTTTTTACCATTTACAATTCTCGTACTCACTGCAGTTCCACAAGGTTCAACTAATAGTCGGGCTCCGTCGAAGCTTTCGGCACCGAAAGCCACTGTTTCGCATGGAGGACTAATGGAGACCGGATTGGCGATGCCTGCCGCTAAGAACATGACAGTGTGTAGTGTGGACGAAGTGAAACATAGTCAAAATGCTTACCAGAAGATGAAGGCGGCCAAGAATACTGGGGAAATGGAGCTTTAATCTTCTCCTCAATCCAGTCAGCATAGCGTGCGACATCGGTATAAATTCCCACTCCTTCGCATGATGTTAACCCATAGCTTACTATTCCTAGCTGTGTTAGACGTCTGATGCCATTATAATTAAGTTCTTTGATCAGCGGACCGCCAGAATCGCCGTAGCAGGTGTCTTTGTTCGAGGACCCAGCACAGATCTGATTTGAAGTTAGTGGCGAATAAAGGATATCGTTGCACCTGCTGTGATCGAAGCGATCGAGTGTGACTCTTTGAAGAATTTCACTCATGTCGGCCGCATGCGTTTTTCCCCAGCCATATGCATCGAATGTGGAAGCATTTTCCGCTTTAGTCTGCGTCGTGGGATGTAAATTTATGCAGATCGGATAGATTTGTTCTACGGACAGGAAAACAAAGCTAAGGTCCATCAGAGGCGATCATCCGGATAACACTTACCATTATACACAACATCGAGTGGTAGTTTCAGCAGGCCAATATCATGGTGGAACGTTTCGCTACTGTGTCCTCTGTGGAACTCCGCATGGCTGACCCTGAACTCTACGGCAGGAAGCGATAAGTTATATGTTCCCAACATCACGAATCTATGGACAATATTATAATATAATATTATTATAAATATGTTATATGTTGTGCTTTAAGTATGCTTACAATCTGCCTTGACCTTCAATGCAATGAGCGGCGGTCAGCACAAAACCTGACAAGAAATAAGTCCAATTAATTTGGAGTTGACGTGTTACTTATACGTATATATATATTTACGTTTGTGAATCAGAGTGCCGCCACATAGAAATTGTGTTTCATTACGTACGCCTGCCATCCACGCAGCAGCCTCCGGTTCAGCGTTTTTGCCATTCGAAATTCTCCTAGTTACTGTCAGTCCGCATCGGTCGTCCAATAGTCGGGCTAAGCTCCTTTGAATCAGAAGCCCAAAGATCACTCTAACCAATAATAAGGTCTGCATCCTTCCGTCAGCTCGAAGAAACTGAATCACACAGAGTGCGATTAGAAAAATGAAAAGTGTTAAAAAGCCGCTTATCAGCATCTTAAAACCTGGCATTTCTGATTCTGTGTTAAAATTGTGCCTAACCTTTAGCTTCGTACAACAGATAATAATGTGGTCGTCATACATATAAGAAAGCGGCTATAAATAATTATTAAAATGCTAACAATCGCTGACTGGGAATTCGTTATTGATCCCTGACAAACCGAATATATTTTGATGTCCCAAATTTAGCTTATTTTAAAAATATATACTTCATTAATATTAATATTATAATATTCATTAAAAATATATCTAATATTTTAATTTTAAACATTACTTGACATGCTTTATTTTGAATTCCAATATATATTTACTTCTTAAGTTATTATGACAAATATTATTTCGTTTGAGGTGATTTAGTATGCGTATGCCAGTAAAATTAAATAATAAACAAGAAAGGAAGCTTACATCGGCATGCCGAAGTTTGCATACCCTTGCATGGTTACAATTGAGTCCAATTTGATCAAATGAAAAAACTGACTGACATTATATAAATCATTTATACATTATACAATTCGCCTTTAATATTTTCCAATTCATATTACATTTATAGTTTTACAGCTACAGTCTTACAATCACAGTTTTGCAATTCCCTCAAGATTTAAAGATCCTTTCTATGGAAGCAATATGAAATAATCATCCGATTTGCATAAAATTTAAACCGAAATTCTAAAATAATAAAAAGTCGCAACTTCTTTGAGCAGATACAAATACGTTGATAAGCCACGAAAATATAATTTGTTTCCAATAAATTTCTTTATTGTTTCTATGGCAGCTATATGAAATAGTAATCCGATTTTGATAAAACTAAAACAAAAATTCTAGAATACAAAATGGCCTTGCCTCAAATTATCGCCGCTGATCGATTCCCCAGTGTGCAGCGTCAGCGGCTCGAGTGCCAGGTGCATCGCGGAAATCGCCGAGGGTTATCGTTGGAGTGTGCATCGCATTCGGGCGCAATGCAATCCCCGGTATGCTTTTCGCTAGCTAACTTTGCTACGGGAGGCCTGAGCAGTCCGCCACTGCGATTGCCCGCCAGCGACAGTTCCGGAGTCACAGTGCGTATGCTTGATGGGATTAGGATAGTGAAAACTAGTGAAAAGCTCGCTACACTGAGAAAACTAGGCATTGGAAGCACTTGTTAGTATTAAGCCAGAACGTAAGATCTCTGTGGGATGTCGAAGTTTATATACTCTTCACAGCTTGCAAATTGAAAGTTAATACATTTATGTATGTATATATTAGATATTTATTTTTTCAATTCATCTCTTATTTATCATATCGGAGTCTGTAACCCATAACGTTTCGCTCAATCCAGTCAACATAAGTTGTGACATCGGTATAAATTCCCACTCCTGTGCATGCTACTGAACCTTTGCTTATGATCCCGAACTGCGTTTGGCGTTGAAGTCCATTTACAAGGAAATTCTTTGTCAAGGGACCGCCTGAATCGCCGTTACAGGTGTCTCCTACAGAAGCTCCAGCACAAATGTCACTTGAAAAGACTGGGATCTCAAGTACATTGCTACACACATTGCGATGGAAGCGATCGAGGGTGACTTTCTGAAGCAGGTGGCTTGTTGTGGCGAAATTTGTTTGCCCCCAGCCATAGGCATCGAATGTATAAGTACTTTCTACTTTGCGTTTAACTTCCGGACTTAGGACAATGCAGATCGGATATACACGCCCTGCGGAAAAACAAAATAATCTTTATCAGAAGCAATATAACTCGATATCACTTACTATTAAACGGAATATCGTCTGACAGTTGTAGCAATCCAATATCATTATTAAAATTTGACTGGTTGAATCTATCGTGCACGATCTTCTTGGTAACATTAAACTCCATCGTTGGACGCCGCGTGTCGTATGCACCCAACATGACAAATCTGCAAACATTGCGATTATGTTATTATATTCATAATAAATCGAAAGCCCACCAAATACAATACTTACAGGTCTTTATCTTCGGAAGCGCAAAGACCGGAGGTTAATACATAGCCTGAGAGAAAAAAACAATCAATTTCATTTGTACCTCTATAAACCAAGGATTTTTCAAAAACTCTATATACACATACGTCTGTGAATAACAGTGCTGCCGTATATCACATCTGTTCCATCATGTACAGCAGCCATCCAAGCAGCAGCTTCCCGTTCGGCGTTTTTACCACGTACAATTCTCGTACTCACTGCAGTTCCGCAAGGTTCAATTAATAGCCGGGCTCCGTCGAAGCTTTCGGCACCGAAAGCCACTGTTTTGGTTGAAGCACCAATGGAGCCCGGATTGGAAATGCCTGCCCCTAAGAACATGACAGTGTGTAGAATGGACGAAGTGAAACTTAGCCAAAATGCTTACCAGAAGATGAAGACGGCCAAGAATACTGGGGAAGTGGAGCGTTAATCTTCTCCTTAATCCAGTCTGCATACCTTGTGACATCGGTATAAACTCCCAATCCTTTACATGATGTTAACCCATAGCTAACTATTCCTAGCTGCGTTAGACGTCTGATGCCATTATAATTAAGTACTTTGATTAGCGGGCCGCCAGAATCCCCGTTGCAGGTGTCACTGTTCGAGGACCCAGCACAGATCTGATTTGAAGTTAGTGGCGAATGAAAGATATTTTTGCATCTGTTGCGGTCGTAGCGATGGAGTGTGACTCTTTGAAGAATTTCGCTTTGGTAGGCCGCATGCGTTTTTCCCCAGCCATACGCATCGAATGTGGAAACATCTTGCGATACCGTCTGCGTCGTGGGATGTAAACTAATGCAGATCGGGTAGATTTGTTCTACGGATAGGAAATCAGATCTAAGGTCCATCAGAGGCGATCATCCAGTTAACACTTACTACTATACACAACATCTATTGGTAGTTTCAGCAGCCCAATGTCGTGTTCGGAGGCTTCCCCGGAGTATCCTCTGTGAAACTCCGCGTGGCTGACACTGTACTCAACGGCAGGGACGGATAAGTTATATGCTCCCAACCTCACGAATCTGTTGATAATATTATTTTATAATATAATATAATATTATAAATATTTGATTTAGAGTGCTTTAGGTATGCTTACAATCTGCCTTGACCTTCAATGCAATGAGCGGCGGTCAACACAAAACCTGACAAGAAATAAATCCAATTAATTTGGTGATGACGTGTTACTTATATGTATCTGTGAATATATTTACGTTTGTGAATCAGAGTGCCGCCGCATAGAAATTGTGTTTCATTGCGTACGCCTGCCATCCAAGCAGCAGCCTCCGGTTCAGCGTTTCCGCCATTCCAAATTCTCCTATTTACTGCACTTCCGCATCGGTCGTCCAATAGTTGGGCTAAGCTCCTTTGAATCAGAAGCCCAAAGATCACACTCACCAATAATAACGTCTGCATCTTTCTGTCACTTTGAAGAAACTGAAACACTCAGTGTGCGATCAGAAAAATGAAAAGTGTACAAAAGCCGCTAATCAGCATCTTAAAATTTGGCATTTCTGATTCTGTGTTAAAATTGTGCCTAACCTTTAGCTTCGTACAACAGATAATAATGTGGTCGTCATACATATAAGAAAGCGGCTATAAATAATTATTAAAATGCTAACAATCGCTGACTGGGAATTCGTTATTGATCCCTGACAAACCGAATATATTTTTATGTCCCAAATTTAGCTTATTTTAAAAATATATACTTCATTAATATTAATATTATAATATTCATTAAAAATATATCTAATATTTTAATTTTAAACATTACTTGACATGCTTTATTTTGAATTCCAATATACATTTACTTCTTAAGTTATTATGACAAATATTATTTCGATTGAGGTGATTTAGTATGCGTATGCCAGTAAAATTAAATAATAAACAAGAAAGGAAGCTTACATCGGCACGCCGAAGTTTACATACCCTTGCATGGTTACAATTTAGTCCAATTTGATCAAATGAAAAAACTGACTGACATTATATAAATCATTTATACATTACACAATTCGCGTTTAATATTTTACAATTCATATTACATTTACAGTTCTACAGCTGCAGTCATACATTCACAGTTTTGCATTTCCCTCAACATTTAAAGATCGTTTCTATGGAAACTGTTTGAAATAAACTTCCAAATTGCATAAAATGTAAACAGAAATTAATAAAAAATCGCTGTTCTTTGAGCAGATACAAATATGTTGATAAGCAGCGAAATTAGAATTTCTTTCCAATAAATACCTTTAATTTTTCTATGGTAGCAATATGAAATAGTAGTTCGAATTTGATAAAATTAAAACCGAAATTCTCGAAAAAGGCCTCAAATTATCGCCGCTGACCGATTCCGCCGTGTGCACCGCCTGTGCAGCGTCAGCGGCTCGAGTGCCAGGTGCACCGCGTGGAGATCGCCAACGGTTATCGTTTGAGTGTGCATCGCATTCGGGCGCAATGCAATCCCCGTTGTGATTTTCGCTAGTTCCGGAGTCACAGTGCGTATGCTTGATGGGATTAGGATAGTGATAACTTGTGATAAGCTCGCTACACTGAGAAAACTGGGCATTGGAAGCACTTATTAGTATTCATCCAGAAAGTAAGATCTCTGTGGGATGTCGAAGTTTATATGATATACTCTTCCCAGTTTGCAAACTGATAGTTAATACATTTATGTATGTATATATTAGATATTTATTTTTTCAATTCATCTCTTATTTATCATATCGGAGTCTGTAACCCATAACGTTTCGCTCAATCCAGTCAACATAAGTTGTGACATCGGTATAAATTCCCACTCCTGTGCATTCTTCTGAACCTCTGCTTATGATCCCGAACTGCGTTTGGCGTTGAAGTCCATTTACAAGGAAATTCTTTGTCAAGGGACCGCCTGAATCGCCGTTACAGGTGTCTCCTACAGAAGCTCCAGCACAAATATCACTTGAAAAGACTGGGATCTCAAGTACATTGCTACACACATTGCGATGGAAGCGATCGAGGGTGACTTTCTGAAGCAGGTGGCTTGTTCTGGCGAAATTTGTTTTCCCCCAACCATAGGCATCGAATGTATAAGTACTTTCTACTTTGCGCTTAACTTCCGGACTTAGGATAATGCAGATCGGATATACACGCCCTGCGGAAAAACAAAATAATCTTTATCAGAAGCAATATAACTCGATATAACTTACTATTAAACGGAATATCATCTGACAGTTGTAGCAATCCAATATCATTATTAAAGTTTAACTGGTTGAATCCATTGTGCACGATCTTCTTGGTAACATTAAACTCCATCGTTGGATGCCGCCTGTCGTATGCACCTAACTTGACAAATCTGCAAACATTACGATTATGTTATTATATTCATAATAAATCGAAAGCCCATCAAATATAATACTTACAGATCGTATCGGGTGGAAGCGCAGGAAGCGGAGGTTAATACATAGCCTGAGAGAAAAAAACAATCCATTTAATTTGTACTTGCATAAAGCTAGGATTTTTCAATAATTCTATATATACATACGTCTGTGAATAACAGTGCTGCCGCATATCACATCTATTCCATCATGAACAGCAGCCATCCAAGCAGCAGCTTCCCGTTCGGCGTTTTTACCACTAACAATTCTCGTACTTACTGCAGTTCCGCAAGGTTCAATTAATAGCCGGGCTCCGTCGAACCTTTCGGCACCGAAAGCCACTGTTTTGCTTGGAGCACTAAAGGAGTCCGGATTGGAGATGCCTGCCCCTAAGAACATGACAGTGTGTAGAATGGACGAAGTGAAACATAGTCAAAATGCTTACCAGAAAATGAAGGCGGCCAAGAATACTGGGGAAATGGAGCTTTAATCTTCTCCTCAATCCAGTCTGCATAGCGTGTGACATCGGTATAAACTCCCAATCCTTTACATGATGTTAACCCATAGCTTACTATTCCTAGCTGTGTTAGACGTCTGATGCCATTATAATTAAGTTCTTTGATTAGCGGACCGCCAGAATCCCCGTTGCAGGTGTCACTGTTCGAGGACCCAGCACAGATCTGATTTGAAGTTAGTGGCGAATCAGCGATATTTTTGCATCTGCTGCGATCGTAGCGATGGAGTGTGACTCTCTGAAGAATTTCGCTTTGGTAGGCCGCCTGCGTTTTTCCCCAGCCATACGCATCGAATGTGGCAACATCTTGCGATACCGTCTGCGTCGTGGGATGTAAACTAATGCAGATCGGGTAGATTTGTTCTACGGATAGGAAAT
The DNA here is from genome assembly GCA_018151655.1 of Drosophila bocqueti. NCBI lineage: Eukaryota > Metazoa > Arthropoda > Insecta > Diptera > Drosophilidae > Drosophila > Drosophila bocqueti. Next base: position 3,275,296 of record JAECXF010000057.1, read on the forward strand.
CAGATCTAAGGTCCATCAGAGGCGATCATCCAGTTAACACTTACTACTATACACAACATCTATTGGTAGTTTCAGCAGCCCAATGTCGTGCTGGGAGGCTTCCCCGGAGTATCCTCTGTGAAACTCCGCGTGGCTGACACTGTACTCAACGGCAGGGCGAGATAAGTAATATGCTCCCAACTTTACGAATCTGTTGACAATATTATTGTATAATATGATTATAAATATTTGATTTAGAGTGCTTTAGGTATGCTTACAATCTGCCTTGACCTTCAATGCAATGAGCGGCGGTCAACACAAAACCTGACAAGAAATAAATCCAATTAATTTGGTGATGACGTGTTACTTACATATATGTATCTGTGAATATATTTACGTTTGTGAATCAGAGTGCCGCCGCATAGAAATTGTGTTTCATTACGTACGCCTGCCATCCAAGCAGCAGCCTCCGGTTCAGCGTTTCCGCCATTCCAAATTCTCCTATTTACTGCACTTCCGCATCGGTCGTCCAATAGTTGGGCTAGGCTCCTTTGAATCAAAAGCCCAAAGATCACACTCACCAATAATAACGTCTGCATCTTTCTGTCACCTTGAAGAAACTGAAACACTCAGTGTGCGATCAGATAAATGAAAAGTGTACAAAAGCCGCTAATCAGCATCTTTAAATTTGGCATTTCTGATTCTAGGAAAAATGTAAGTGTCTAACCTGCATTTGGCTTTTCTGATTCTAAGAAAAATTGAAGTGTCTAACCTTTAGCGTACAACAGATAATAATGTTGTCGTCAACTAAGAATGCTTTAGCTCTTATATTATATACTATCGCTAAGTGATAAAAGATAATATGTAGATCCTCACCGTGAATCGATTGAAATATCACATAAATACCTCCAAACTGTAAATGTTTGTATTACTTTATAATGTCTCCTTTGCTGCTTTTTAGTAAAGTATAAAATATAAATAACTAACTACCAGGCTATCCTAAGACCCCTAAAAAATCCCCATAATCCTAAAATTCTACCCAATAAGCAATAAAATCTTTCTTTTATTCGATTGTCCACTCAAGTAAACTGTTTTGCATTCGAGACCCTTTTGGTCGGAGCAATTTCCCCTTTACGCGGCCATTTGAATGGAAAGTCTTTAAGCCAAGCCGGCTTAAGCATTTAATCAGTTAATTGCTGGCAACGGGCGTTACGCATGGGTGTGATTTTTTAATTAACAGCGCCATTTACACAGTATTACCGTTCTCCAATGCAGCCACGCCCTCCGAACGCCCACCAACACCCACACAACACACAAGGAGGGGCATTGGTATGCAGGGGAAACAAGAACAAGTACAAAAATTGCCGTTATCACGCCACAATAACCTCAAAATTTATTCACTTTATTGATAATGCAATAAATCGCAGCCGAGTGGCCAATATGCACGAGTATGTGTGTGTCCTGCGATTGTGTGTGGCTGCGTGCATGTGTGTGTGTGTCTGGGGAAGCTGTGTGCATTTGAGTCTGTGTGTGTGTGCATGTGCGTACTTCGGCCGCTCTCTGCGAACTGGCAATTTTTTCGTAGCATATTTTCGGGCTGGCGCATATTTTTCATGTTTGCATATTTCATTTCAATTTTATTTCTTGCTGCACCCACCCAGGCACACACCGCCCACACCCACACCCACGTAAGGGTGTGTATTTACAGTCAGTGTAAAATATGCCATGAAAATCAACAAGAATTCGCACACCGAACACACGTGAGTGGATTCCTCTCCGTCTCTGACTCGGTCTCTCGCTCGGCGCATCGCAATTGTATTTCGATTTTACAGTTTTTGTCTTTAGAAATGTTATGAGAGCAGACCGCTCGGGTGGGCGGTGGGTGGTGGTGGTATACGTTGCGCTCGATAAAAAGGACATTCCGCCCGCCACAAAGGACAGCTTCAATATTTTCCTTTCATTTCATGAGCCTGCATGTTGGCGACAATGTGTTGATAGGGCAACAACATCAATATGCAGGCCAAGGGGTAAGGATAGTGTGCAGAGGGAAAAATGGGGGCTCTTGGGAAACCACTTGGTGGCTTATCCTTATATGAAGCATTATCAAGCTGAAGATTGTTGAAGATTCTCCTTAAATAAGATTTGAGATCCTGAAAGTTTAGTTTAAAGGTAGCAATTTTTAAGCGGGATAAAGATAATATTTCTGATAGATTCTGTATGATAGAACATTAAAATATGGTTACGGCTATATAAATTGTTAAAATAATCAAGCGGATATGATTTTCTGCCTGTGCATCGGTTATATTTTCCATTCCCACTTCGGTGAACCAAAAATTGGGTCTCTCTCTGTTCGAGGCACTTTGGCATGCATTTTCACACCCTTGCTGACCGTGACAAATTGGCTGCATTCGTGTGTCCGAGTTCGCTTTTTTGTTTATTTCCCCCTCTGGCTTATTACCAATCGAGGCGAGATGCCGCGCCGGCTTAAAGTACACTTTAAGCCCCGTTCGGGCTTCTTATCTTGGTCAACTGGTCGAGGACGCAGCTGCACGCTATTCGCACTTCCGGTTACAGTCCATTTAGGGCACCATATTGCCGGGTGTTGGTGTTGGCACTTTTGCGCATATTTTGCAAAATCATTACTTAAACACACACACACAGATACAGACACGACGAAAGGGTACTGGCCAGTCCAGTGGAACGCTGCCCTTGCCCTTTTCCCCAGATCCTTTACTCCGTGCTTCTCCTTGTTTTTCCACGCTCTGTCCTTCGCTCGCCTCGTTTGCTCTTGGGGGAGGGTTGGGTGGTTTTTAAAATGCATTTTCGTTATTTTCACTGCAGCTGCGACGAGCTGCCGCTGCCGGTGCCGGTTGCTTCTGGCTGGCTGTCGTCGATCTTTTGCCACTCACAGCATTTAGCCTCAGTTGCCCCCGGGACGGGAGGAGCTCCCTCTCAGCTCGGCCACCGCGCCATCCCTCCACGCTGCCCACCAACAGTTTAGTTTGGCGTTAATTTATGAGCAACATTTAGCAGTTTTGTACCTGGGAAAGCCGCTGCACAGGCCGTTCCAAGGGAACTTTGCTTTATGGCTTGTTGTTTGCCACCTGAAAAATATAGCAAAAGGATGGCTGTTTAGACAAAGGAAACGAACATTAGATGCTCTGGAAATACATAAATACAAGAATTTTGTCATATTTTCGTTGTGGTTCTTCGAAGTTAATGAGTCATTTATAATCAGAATTTCATATGAAACGTTTGTGTCTTCAACAATAGTTCTCAGAACACAATATTGTTATAAATATTAAATATGAAAGGTAAATGAGGTATAAATTAATAGTTATTCTTAACATTCTTCAGCACCTTTTACTATTTCAATTAAGAGCATAGTTTATAGTTTTTAGGAACTCTAATAACCTTCTAAAAGTATACAAAATGACACATTTTATAAATATAAACAATTCGTTCCTAAAGGGTACCTTTTATTACTACACAAAAGCAAAAACTACAGCTTAAGCTGGCTGCAATCTTTTCACGAATGGCCTGCTCATAAATACACATATCGTTCGATTTGTTGTTGTTTTGGGTATTTATTTATTTATTACTCCCGCCCGTTCTTTTTTACCCCATTGAAGATGGGGCAAGTGGCTTCTGGAGCCGCTTACCTGGCAGGTGCGAACACACTAATCCAGCCATAAAGAGACTCCCCCATTCTCGGTACCAATGGTTAATATTGACCGTTGGGATTGGGCCTGTGCCTGATTGGCTTATTTTACAATTTACACCAGGCCGAGTTGAGTCTAATTGAGTGGAGGTGGAGGTGGAGGCTGAGTGAGTGGTCCAGCGAGTCACTCTGGCTGCCGGCGCTGCTAAATGAGCCATGATCGCGGGAAGAATGCGCCGGCCGTCAATTAGCGGGCTCCCAAATCTAGCACCTTGTCAAAGTGAAAGGCCCCTCCGGGCTGGAGGCGGGGGGCATATAGAGTAGTAGCTAGTGGAAGTGGGTTTCCGGCACGGTTCGATTGCCAGCTCTCAAAGCTGCCAATGGCGCATTTTATACATTTCTATTTGTTGGCTCCGCGTTGTTCTCTGTTTATTGTGGCATTATTGTCGGGGAGTGAGAAACAGGAGAGTTGCCGGGCAAACAGTGCTGACAGTCCTGTAGGGGGTTGTGTTTTCCAAAGGGTCTGATTCGTTTACCTTCCTTGAGTTACCTTAAAACACTCCATTGCTTGATATGGAATATTGCTTTCTTGTTCGTATTTATTGATAGATTTCTTCGTTTTATTTTTGAAATATTTTAGTGGCAGCACTGATTATAGCTGCGGCATTGGCTCCCCATTGCGCCTGGAAGCTCTTGACTTTAATCACACTAATTACGCAACTAAAAGGATAATCGTGTCGCTGACCGCACAAGCGCCTTAATGCGTTTCTCCAACTTTTTGCCCGAGTGCGTTTGATTGTGTATGGAGTGTGTATTTGTATGTGTTTTACCCCCCCAACCAGCGATTGTCATAATCCCCACGATTCGGGGCATGACAAGCTCATTAACCGAGTAAAACATCAGCTTAAAGCCGACACAGTTCTTAAAGACATTCGAGTTTATTAAATCCTAGAGTAACCTGCTATCGAAAACCTATTAAGCATTACCTCTTCTAAGCCTAGAGCATCGAGTTCCTGAGGCGGTAAGTGAGGCTGAAGCCTGTCTCTACGCTCCTGTCCAGGGTGAGCTCGTCGCTGGAGAAGTGCAGCAGATAGGGCGGCGAGGCTGCAAGGGGAGGGGAAAGTCCAAGCGATATCAGTGTCCTGCAGGATGCAGCCTGGCCACAAGCAACCTCACTACTCACCATACACCAGCAGGTTGTCATTGCTGCCACAGTAGTAGGTGGGCTGGTAGGCCATGTTCTTGGCCAGAATGCCCTGCGGTATCATCAGGTAGTCCTCCTGCCGGCCCGCTGTGTGCACAGTGGCGTGGCAGAACTCGTCGTAGCCCTCGGCGGCACCGTCCTGCACGGACATTGAGAACTTGCTGAAGGAGTACCTGTGGGGAGGATGTGGTTAGGGTTCACAGTCCTTATTTATAATTAGATCTCGGATATGCTCACTCAATCATGCTGGCACTGGCCGACGACTTGATGCAGATGTTGTAGTTCAAGTTCGGCATGTAGTTGCTGGTCACCGCCGTCTGGAAGTTGAAGCTGCGAATGGTGTTCGACAGCTCCGTGTAGTATTGCTGGCAGCCAGCCGGAGCCAGTAGCTCGTAGTCGGCGTGATGGGAGGCGAAGATGTCGCGCAGATCCTGCAGAGAATTTGTGCTGGCCCCAAAGGCTCCCGTGGTGGTGCCGGAACGCCGCCTGCTGCCCGCCGGCGGACCCTCCAGTTGGGTCACTATCAGCCGCCACACGGTTCCCGTCCATTTTGAGGCCACCGAAAAGGTGAGGGTCACCTGCTCCACTCCCGCGGCAGCATTGAAAGGCAGATACAGGTGCTGGCCACTGTTCACGCCGCACAGCTTGAAGCCGTCCGCCTCGAAGTAGTCCTGGCACTCCAGGACTCCATCAGTTTCCGTGGGCTGCGCCAGCTCGAACTGCTCGAAGTCGATGCGTAGCTGCTGGACATTGCTGCTGAAGGCCTCGATTGTGTAGGTGTTGAGTTCGTTGACCAAGGCTCCAGGATTCTTGATAATAGTGCGCTTTTGGCGAGTAGAGGAGCCGACTTGGAGGTTGGCTGTGAGAGGAAAATTGGGAGAGTATTAATATTATGTTGATATTTAATAATTATAAGTGCATATTAGGAAAAACTCTACTATAAGTTTGTTATTCTATTGTTCATAGACTTGGAGGTAAATTCGAAGTGAAGACAATGCTCAAGCCTAGATTCTTTTGGAATATTATGATTAACAAACTTTGATACCATCTCAACAGAGGAAGGTTATTATTTGGGACATTTTTCCGAATACCCTTCTTCTCCACATTACCCTCTTCAATGGTTTATCCACTCACTTTCACAGCAGACGCCGTAGGTGCCACAGTATCCATTGACGGTGCCCGACTGGCGCATGCACTTGAACCGCGTGAGGCAGGTGCCAGTGGTGCCGCTGTTGGTGAGACAACTATCGGCTAGGACGCTCCTTCGCCTGCCCTGGCGCCACATGCCAGGTTCCTGGGCCACTAGGCCTCCGCCTAGGATGTTCGAATCATTCAGCGCCTGCGTTTGAGCCCGGGCAAAGGCCAGGAGTGCCAGCAGGAGCAGCAGCAGCAGCGTACAATTTAAATATCCATTCATGGTAATCCTCTTAATGTCCCACTCGAACTCAGCACTCTTCGCACCCACGCTCACTTTCACATCGACTGTCTGCGTTTTTCGGAGGTCGCCGCGCTTTTATAGCCCTTCTTCGGGAGCGAAGAAGAACGAAGAATTCAGTGGAATCCGAGAGATACGGCGTTGCGCTGATGAGATTTTCGTGTCGGAGGTACCGGCGAGTCAATATTTGGTTGAAGAAGAAGCCCGGCTTGTCACTTGCGCTGGCATGAATATTCAAAGCCCGTCTAGTTGCGCCTATTAACTTGCTGGTGATCGAGTCATTGAACCTCGACGAGGTGGCCAGCACTCTGATCTTAGATCCGTCCAAACTGGGTTATGTTTGCTCACATTTTTTTGGGCGGAGATCGATCAGTGCCCGTCGTCATCATTATCATCGCCGCAAACGAAGATGACGATCTACTCACAGCGATGATGATGATGATGCTGATGATGATGTCAAAAAGTGAAAAGAGGGTGTGAAAATGACAAGACCCCAATTACTGAATTGCACAACAACAAAATAAAATTGGGCAACAAACACGGCGATAAATGCAGGAAAAGAGTCAAGAGGTTTGTTCTATTCTCGGCTGGTGGGAATTTGTCCAAGAAGGCGGAATGCCAATCAATTGATTGATGTCGAAAAGATACGCAAACATTTAAGCTCGATAAGACCCTGTCAATTGTCTGTACGTCAAACTTTATCGCTAATCACAGGGATTCACTAGGATTTAATTAGAATTTCTTGTTGTTTCTTCAACGCAATTCATTGAGACGCTTTTGGTGATAAGGAATATTAATACGAAGCTCTTTTAATTCGAATATAATATATCGATAAGGAAGTGTCTTCATTATAAGAAATAAATATAGAAAGATTTAAAAGAGTTATCAGAATTTTGTTTACTCTAATGTTTATAGTATTCCTTTAGATAAAGGCTATTTGGTATTAATTACCTCTAAAATCCCCAAGGAAACTTCAAGTCCCTACATTTCCTCCTCTTGTTTTCCCGTCAGAAATCCCCTTGCCACCGCTTAACAACTATTTTTAGGGATACCCCAAGCGTTTTGCAGGTGCCCCTTGGAATGCCGATAAAGCCAGCGATCGATCATGTTTGCTGACACTGAGAACCTGGACAATTGGCTGCGATAGGTGTATGTGACAGGTGAGATTGCGGGCGGGCAATAAAAAGCCAGCGACTGACCGCTTCGAAGACTCATTGCCAGAACGAAGATGAAGACGTTTACTGCAACAGGCAGCCTGCTCCTCCTGGTGGCGGCACTCTCGACCATCGAGGCCGCTTCGGTGGCCAAGCCCACGTGCGGCGGGACTACCTCCTCGAAGAACATCAACCTTGTCAACCCGACGACTCCACCCAGGGAGTGCGAGTACCACATTAAGGCCTACAGCAAGTATGTGTGCCAGCTGCGCATTGACTTTGCCATGACCTTGGCCCAGCCCTCGCTGGTGAGCCAGGACTCGGGTCTGACCTACGCCGAGTGCACCAAGGACTACTTCGAGGTCGGTGGCCTGCGTCTCTGCGGCACCGAGGTGTGGCAGCACATCTATGTGCCCTTCAATGCCACCGATGGCGAGACTGTGGTGGATCTCAAGATTGCACTGGCCGATCGTGCTGGTACCTATGGAGAGGTCACGCCCAGCTGGGATATGATTCTGACCCAATTGGAGTGCCCGTCCGGTGCCTCTGTTCGCTCCCTGGAACTGGAGGAGGAGCCACTGACCATTGAGGGTCGTGCCAGCTCAATTAAGGATGGCTTCTGGGTCGCTCCTCCGGGCTGCTTGCAGTACTTCCCTGAGTCCAAGGGCGTCGTCAAGTCCTTCAACTACAACAAGGGCGATGGCGTCTATCCTTCTAAGATGAACTACGCCATCTGCTTCCGTCGTAATGCCGATACTTCAAGTCTTAAGTGAGTCGTATTGCGTTTTTTGCATAGTTATAATTTCATTAACTAAATACATATTAATTTATATTCAGCATCCGCGCCTATTTCTTCAATGTTGGTGCCCAGGAACAGGCCAGCACCCTGATGACTGACAATAACTGCTACGACAGCGCCAGTACCAGCGACCTGGATGCCGATTTCTTGATGGTGCCCCAGGCCACCATGGAGGACAGTCACACGCACGCCACCTACTTCTGTGGCTCCATCAAGAAGGACGTGGTCATTTCGAGTAAGTTTGCGTGAGCTTTTCCACCGGAAAAGCTTGGAAAACACTAGTTAACACATGTTAAGGAGGTGGAAAGTTGAAACGAAAATCAGGGAAAGAGAAGTGGTTCGGGTTTTATTTTATTTTTAAATTTTAACATGAGGTAGAATGTCTGGTGAGGATTACAGATAATTATTCGGCCGTAAGTATTTTAAATATTGTTTAATATGTAGTTAATATTATTATTAATATTATTATTGTGTTATAAAGTTCTTTTATAAAAAAGCACCTAATAGCTTAAAGAAGTCAGAAAAAGTAATGAAGAAACTATACATATGTAATTTGATATATATTTTTAAGATCCCTAAAGACAATATGATTAACAGTTTTCTCACTAATTTCATCACTTTCCACCATAGATATATCCCTAAAATTATTCATAACAACCTTCTTAATTTCCCTTTATTTTCTAAACATTTTCTCAGGCAACAATCCCGGTCCCCTGATGGTTCTCTTCAACAGCGACGACATCTACAGACAGAGTGAGGCTGGCTTTGCTTTCACCTACACCGTGTCCTAAGCGGCAAAAGTTTCTTTGATAATATATGTACTCAAGCAAAAGAAGGAATTTGCCAATAAAAACGTAGAGAGCTTTAAAAGAAAGACTTGCCAAGTGTTTATTCTGGCATTAGCGGCGGGCAATCAAAGCCATTCGCTTTGGGAACTGAATTTGGCAAATAAAATTAAAGGCGGCTTTTTAAGGTATTATTTTCTACACCCTTTCGGTTTCGTTTCCTATCGGTTTGCTCTATCAATTACAGATAATTGCGTGGGTATCAGGCGTTGGGTAGGGGTTGTGGTAGGGTGTCAACATTTGCCAGTGACAATTACCAGACAAGCGATATATTATCTCAAGAAGTCCCGCCTATCTGGAGCTGTTCAAGCGCAATGTGCGAGGCAATCTATCAAGTGGCCCGCATATCTAACAGATTCCAATCTCGGCTAAACTTTATCTAAACGCCTGCAGAGCTTCGAACTGAAAAGTGAGTAACTGCAAAAGTCATCCATCAAGTTGGAAAACGGTTGGGTTGGGTTTTCCGTGAGTTTATTGAGTCATAGAATGACTAGTTTCTTTAATAATTTAAGTTTAATTACATTATTTTCTTTATAATAATTTAAGAAAATCTATTTTCGGAGGATTGTGTGTGTTACGAATTGTAATTTCTAAAATCGAAATAAGAAAATTGGATCTAAATTTAAAGAGATGTGAATTTTACACATAAAATAGTTTCTAAATAAAGTGCAAGTGGTACTCAATAAAGGAGGCTTCACGCCGCAGTTTGGGGCCTCAAAGGCTCCACAAAAAGAAAAAAAATAAATAAACAATAAAACTTTTTTTTTATAGGTCCATGTAATAAACGTAAGGTTATTGGTTGTATAGCTTCATAAATAAAATGGTTGTTGGCAGGTAATCTTTTTCTTTCTTACAGCGGAGCGTATACGTAATCTTTTTGGAACTGCTATAAAGGCCTTATTTTAAGGTCTTCTTGGAAGCCAGCGGCTAATATTAAGACGATAATTTTAATACAAATTAAAAAATCGGTTTATCTTTTAAAATATATATTTCCCCCTTTTATTCTTTCTTAATATTTTAAAAGCTAAAACATTATTTTCAAGATCTAAAAAGCTTCTTTTAGCTTCAGCTTTTCAAAGGACTTCAGGCCAGGACCAAAACCAAATATAATTCCCTTCAAAAAGCCTTTGAAAGCTTTTGCAATCTTGAAAATATATCAACAAGTGTGCAAATTGAGGCTCGCCTTTTTTGAAAATATTTTTACTGCTGATAGACGGATCTTAAATTAGAATTCAACAGATTAAAGGCGGCAATTAACTCGAGTTTTTAATGGTTGGCGCTAAGCAGAATCCAATTGGCAGCATTGCGTCTCGCGGCGTCTTATTGGAACCGAGGGGAGCTCTGATAAGAAGCGAGCGGCGCAACAAGTTGCGAGCAACAAATAGCGCCCCGTGGCGAATCTGCAGCGCAAGCTCCCAGAAAGCTCTGCCGCTGTCGTTACTGGAGCGCTGATAACGATGTTGCTGGGCCGCGAGCTGGCAACATGCCATGCCGCCGGGCAACTTTGTTGCCGGCCACGACGAAGGCCGGCTGGCTGCCAGTTTTTGTGGCACGCGGATGGGATTCAGTCCGATTGGAAGCGCGCGCGCAAATTCAAACAGGAATTTCACTCGACGACGGCGGTTGTGCCGCGGAAAAACGGAAAAGCCGTGGCTGGAAAATACAACTGCGATCTGGGCACAGTGCTAGTGCGATTTCGAGTGCTAGAGCGAGTGCGGGAACCGCTCATTAAACCCCGAATGGGTGCACAATAAAAAGTTTTTCAGACCCGACCATTGAAAAGCGAGCGTGTGTGCCGGGGCGTGCGTGTGTGTTTATTATATTGCCGCTGCCATTGTCATCGGAACTCTGGAGCTCTGGGCGCAGAGTGCGGGAGTCGCTTAAATGCCCATCTAAGTGGCAGACGTTTAATCAAGTCAAGACCCAGTCTCAGGCCCCATCTTCGACGCCGTCGGTGTCACACAAGAGTCGGGGACGGGCGAGAAGCTACTCCCGGCTTCCTGGCTTTCTCACATACCGGGCCAGGGCACCCCGGGCACATTCACGAAATTCCCAGTGAAAACATAGCCATAAATTAACAACTAATTCAATTAACTGCCGACAACGTCAACGAGCGGCTGCAGCGGGAAAACCCCTGCCAGAGGACCTGTGTCGAGTCGAGCCGGGTGCCGAGCACTGCAACGCCGCAGGATATGCGGCCGGCTGCCTAGGAGGAATTCCTTGTGCGAGTCTCCTACTTCACGGTAAGCCAACGCGCACAATGGCCCCAGAAATATTTCATAACTAACTCACACACATGGGCTGAGGCTACTGCTGGGAACCGGAAATTATGACAAGAGTTCTGGTTTTTAATTTCGCCAAAAATTTAGCACTTTAGAAACTCTCAAGAAAAATAAATTAAGGTTTAACAGTTATCAAAATATTGAAGATTTTAAAGTGTTTATCTTTAAAGGGGAATAGGAAATTCTAGAAACTATTTGCTTAGAAAATGTACAGAATTTTTTATCAACATACTTTTTGCTTAGAAAATGTACCTATTTATATTTTCTATCTAAATAGTTTAAAAATCCAAATAAGTAATGTTTATATTTGTTTTGCCGGTTTCTATGAAGAATAAATTTATTTTAAATAGTATTGAAATATCTTATACTTGCACTTTAAACATCAGTTTCCGCAGCAGCTTTGCAGTCTTCTTTCCACCTTTATTACCTTACCTAACCTTACCTTACCTTACAAAGTGTTTATTCCGAATAATTTATTACAAACTAAACTAAATTTACAACATCTTGCTGTGCTCTGTAAACAATAGTTTTCACAAGGGGCGAATAGTACTACAGAAATGCTATAACTCCTGTACAAAACACTGGCGAAATTCCTAAAAATAGCAAATGGAAATTCCGTGAAAGTGTAAACCGGAACTGCCTGGGTTGACTTTTCCGTATGTGCCAGCTCTTGAGGACCTGAATGAAAGAATTCTTTAAGATATTCACTCAATGCCCGGCCATTATGCAAATTCCTGATTGGGGGAGAGGCGCTCAAAGGATTTAGTTAGTGCCAATCTATTCAGTGTATGTATTTGTGTGAATTGGCTTTGTTTGGTTGCCGAATCCTGGCCAGCAGGAGCGTTGCATAAATCAATGGCAGCAGCACTTCTCTGGCTTCGTTTGATTTCTGATTTTCTCATTACCAGCTCGATGCTGACGCACGCTTTAAGGCCATAAATCTTGCGATCTGGCCGAAAAATGTCTTGGTCTTTAATTGTTGAGCGCACAATCGCAATGGCAATCTGCAATCGATGATGATTTCACAGCACGACGCGACATTATCATTGAATGCCCCCGTTGATCATGATGTATCTGCTGCCATTTGTCACTGTAACAAGTTGAGCCTGGCGGCCGAAAGCAAACAATTTGCCACCGGCTATATATTCGCTATTTGCTGTTAGCTGTTTGGCTTTCAGATATTTGCCATTAGTCGCTTGCGTGGCGCTTGCACTGCAACGTGGATGTCATAGATACTAGGCAAAGATACATGGGTATATATGCCACACTATGCCCTATATAACACTGGGTTACTGGGAAAAGATACATTAAATTAATAGACTGAACTTAAAACTAATTAAGGCGACATTTCCTTCAAACTAAGCTATAGATATTGTATCTTAAAACATAAAGATGACTGAAAGTATGTATATATTACCTATAGGTTCTAAGGTTTAAAACCCCTTTAGGCTGCATTCTAAAAATATTATTTTCTATAAACCGATGTCAGAAAAACTATATATAAATTAGTTCCCTGTTAGCTAGTGTCATCAGCGTGGGTTTCGCAGGCGGGGCATGAATTTGCTTCTACGCTTTTACTTTAAACAATAAATTCTGGCCCAGCGCAATCTCTTAGCCAGGATGATGCCCGGGAATAGTCTGGAAAATGCATTTAGATATATATACATTTGATATTTTTTTGCTGCTTTTGTTTATGTCCACGTGAGCCATAATGCAGCGGCTAATGAGTAAATATTGCCAGAGATAATATACGACGGCATGGTAGCTTTCCCGAGAGATAGAAATCTTTACTCTGCGCGACTGCAGCAAGTAATTCAGGAAGTACTCTATATCTTTTTCGCTTAGATATAAGTAGTTCGTTATTCGGTTGAAAACAGATAAGGCAATGGCTGTGAGTGCTTCTTAAATGTTATTCAAATATTATACATTCTGAGGACCCATTATGGGTCACTGGGAAATAGCTGCAATGAATGCCAATAGAATTTAACAAGTAAATGGGAGAAACAATTAAAAAGTCATTAGGTAAATTATTAATGTGTTTGCAAATAGATTGTTAAATTATTTTGCAAATAAATTAACCTATAAATAGCTTCTGCTCATCTTATAATCGCCCATTAACATTCCTTTAGCACCATAAAAAAAAAAATCAATTAGTTCGAATTATTTATAAAAACATTGAAGTATTAAATTAAGAGCTTTAGCACTTGGCCATTATAAGTTTTACTCGTATTATTACATAGTTCTCGAGGGCCTATGATTTTATGTTTTTATTATCCATAGAGAATTTCTTTGATTATGGCCAACTAAAAACCATTTGGCCATGATTTATGCCATGTAAACAATTTCCTCCAATAAACACAGAACACAACTCACTCCGAATTTCTCTATTTGCCATCGGCCACGCATCATTTGTGGCTTTTGCCGATTGATTGATATTTCCTAATCGACATGCTCCCAGAATTAATTTGCTTTCCAGTCATTTCAACAGCATCGTTACATAACAGGCAATCGGATGTGGATTCAAACTCATCGACCCAGGCTCATCTCCGGCCTCCGTGTTTATTGTATTAGGCATTTTTCAAAAATTAATTGCATATTTTGAGCTATTTTCGAATCGCAATTTTCCACCGTGCGCGATTTTTCTGCCCACAAGAAAACCAAAGAAACAAAAAATGGAAGACGGAGAGGTCTAAACAATAACAAAAGGCTCGCGCTGATTGAACCGCTCAGTGCACAATTTCAATCAATTTTTCAATTAATTTTCATTACCCCTCGTGCGGCCAGTTGGGAAGTGGGCCCGATGATCAAACGTTGATGGGATCGCACGGCCAACGTCATTGTTAAGGCCGTACTGGCCATACGCAAATTCAGGAAAATTAAAATTAATTGTTATGGGACCCCATAAAGCATTACAATGCAGGAAAATCGCTTGGCGACGTGACTCACACAGCAAGTGGGACAAATAGTAACAAATTAAGCGATTAACTCAAAATGTGTATGGATTGAGATTATTCTTATATTTATTTTGTAGTGAGAAATAAATAATTCATTAACAGGGAATTATTGAATTTAAGGTCTCCATTTGTGTTATTTATTCTTGTTAGGACAAGAATAAGTAACCAATAAAGCAATCATATTCAATTCCAATATTTGTACCATTAAATCCATAAGAAACCAAGTTTACAAGCATTTCTTTCAACTTGTTAACTCGATTTCGTCAATAAAATCAAAGATTATTGTTAATAAACCCTTGGCAAAATGGTTTCTTGCTGTGTACAACCTGCAACAGTTGTCGTTCTGGCCAAGAGGGCTAAGAGGGCAGAGAGCCGGGCGGTTCTAAGACATGGCCAAAACAAACAAACAAACTACACAACTTATGCGACGCTTACATGGTCCAGTGTGTGCGGGTTCAATTAACGTTGGCCAAAACGACAACTTGTTCTCCAGCCTCTGGGAACCTGGAGTGGAGTGGCCTTAAAAGGCGGCCCGAGATGCCCTGGCAATCAGCGGCCCAACTGGCAGAAAAAGTTGTTAATTGGAATTTAACAATCGCTAAAAGCGTCTAATGGAGAGATGCGTGCTAGATGCGTGCGTCGCTTCTCGGATCGCTGGCCGGCTTGCCCCACTGTGCGGCTACCAGTTTACCCACTCTGGGCTTTATCTGCCGGCAAATGTAGAAATTAAGTTTCGCTTGGCCAGATGGATCCATCCATCCCAGACTCGGCCTCGGACTCGAACTCGGACTCGGACTCGCTTGGACTGTCAGTATCGCTTACGTGCCGCCGCAGCAGCAGCCGGGCAAAAACAATCAACATCAACTTATTTGTCCGCTGGCTAAACATCGGCCAGCAGCAGCTGCTGATGCCAGATAGCCAGATAGCGGAGGCCTCGTTGTCATGACCATTCCTGGGCCCCCAGCTCCGTCCCCGGCACCGGGAAGAATCGTGATTTTCCCCCACACACACTGGCCAAAATAATGAGATGCCGCAAAGAGTGTCACGTTTTTTTGCTGGCTTTGGTCCGCTAATTTAATTAATTCTGTTCAATTCTTAAGCCAAAATGTTTGACATTCTGAAATGTTTAATTTAGAATTGACTTCCCCTTATTGAATTAAATTTTTAATTAATTTCCCTCAGTGCACTGCTTGCATTCTTGCGCCGGCATTTAGTCGTGGGCCCCGCAACAAAGATCGTTAGCCGAAGGAATTATTGGGAGCAGCTTTTCCAGCCAGCCAGCTAGCCAGCTTGTGTGGAAAATAGTTTCTCTCGGCGGCTCTGCTCCGCTGTGGCTCTGCGGATGACAGGCCAACGCTTTTAGCCGGCCCGCCCGCTGGCTTTCGGCTGGCTCCCCTTAGCTCGTCGGAGGCATTGGCTCCTCCTGCAGGTGACAGTTCACGTCACCGCAGAGCCACCAGCTGGCAGCCACCGGCGGCACCGCTTCACTCGGCTCCTTTGTGGTCCCCTGTCGGCGCTAATGAAGCATCACACACACACATATCGTCCAGGCACGCTCCAAGGTGGCTCATACTCGTATGCTCTCACATCTCCCAATTAAAGTCAAGGGGCACCGTGTGTTCAGCTTAATTTGCAGCGCTGACATTAATCAATTGCAACGTGGGCTGGGCCCAGCGGGAAGAGGATGCGGATGAGGATGAGAGTGGAGACCGGCGACTGGAGGGGATGGAGAATGGAGGATGCTATGCGTTGCGGCCGCATGCTGCTGGCCATAAATTAGCTGCGGCGGGCCACGAGCCACGAACATGACCAGAGACACCTGTTGGTGGCCACTTCCGATTTGGCTCGCCTCTTGGGGATGGCATTAAATGGAGTGATTTGCGGTATTCTATTTAAGCATTCGTTAGATTTCTCATTTATATATTACTCTTTTAATATCAAATCATATAAAATAATGCTTTAAAATATAATTATTTTAAAGTTAAAAGCAGACTAATAAAATGGCTTTCAATAATTTACTTTACTGCTTCGATAACAGATATTTTTGTATTGCTTTTAAGCCCATCTCTAACGCATCTGAATATGATTTGCAGCCTTCGACGTTCGCTGAACATCGATATGCTCTTTAGATAACGCCGAGGAGCCACTTTGGCCATTAATCACGCGCGGATTGCCAAGCTCATGCTCGGGCCCTTGTTCAGACACTTGTTGGCATTAGCTGCAACATTAATCCAGGCCAGACACTTGGCCCACAAACACTTTTGCTGAAGCGCTAAAGTTATTGACACATCACATAACGCGAACACCCGCACATACATACATAGGCGCACACCCGTCATTTGTCGCACCGGAAGTCGCCTGTCACAGGCTTTTGGCGTCTTGGCCAAACGTGTTGACAGCTGCAAATCAAATTGTCATTAAATTTTCATTTTAAATAGAAGCCTCTGGGCACGTCTCCAGAAACTAGCGACTCTGCCACAGGCCGCAACATAGTGTGGCAGCGGTAATTGCAATTAAAATGATTTTCGGGGCGTGGCCCGCAGACACCGACAAACTCTGTTGGTGGCAATTGGGGGCGGCATTCGAAACTTTTTGGCCAACAACTGCGAACTGGCAAAATGTCAGAGGCAAGACTGGGTTACAAGTTCGCAAATTGTTGCGAATCGTTGGAAATTGATATGAGTATGTGTTTATAAAGTGGAAGATTTACCATAATTGAATCGGTTAAAAATACTTTAAAGTATGAATTACTGAAGTAAAAGATGTAAAGTATTTAATTAATAGTTAAAGATATAGTATAAAGATATAATATAAATCTAAGACGGAAGCTGTTATTTTTATAAAGAATTTATTATCTAAGATTTGCGTTTCCCAATATTTTAATTATTATTTATGAGGCATACAAGACTACAGAAACTGATCTACCAAAGTCAGTCAAAAACATAAGACCCTTTCATAGCTCTTGACATTGATAAGATAGGTAAGGCTCACCATTTGAATGACTCAGAACTTGACAAATTTAATACCCAGAAGTATTTTCAGCTAAGAAAATGTATACGAAAATTACTCAAGAGTTTGTTAAATTCTTCTGAACCCCAACCAATTCCTAGACTCGGACTTTATCCAACTTAAAATACAAGTGCAGGCCCTAATGCAATTCTAATGATAAATTGGGACCCTGCTTTGTCTGGGAGAAACCAGGTTAGCGGTTTGACGGCAATGCGGCGTATGCGTAATATTTATGGGACAAGGCACATGTGGCAAGGTTCCAACTGCCAGACGAGCATCACATGGCATAAATAAACACATTTCTCTCTTGGCGATGCGTTGGCGCTGCTTTCATGTGCAGGGGCAGCAAGAGAATTGCATTAGCAAAAGAATGGGGTGGGCCACGAGGAACACCCACACCTCAGAGCTCCGGCCCACGTCCGTGTGTAATGAGCAATTAAAAAAGCGCGCATAACTAAATTAAAGATGCAGAAAGGAAAATCGAGTTGTGGCCAAGAGCCCACTGCCCGAAAGGCCGCCTTTCTGTGGCCGGGCTCAAAGTCTTGTGTTTTTGTCGTGTCACAAGTCCCATTTGATGTTCATTAGCTTGTTTATTGGGTTGTTTAATGGCCAAACCACCGACAGCCGGCAGCAGGCAGCCGGGTCCTTTTGTGACAAGCTCTAATTACTTGTTCTCGGGCAACAAAAGTCGAAACTTTTAGCAACAAATGTTGCAACATTAATTAGGGACACATTTGCAGAAAATTCTCTTTCAATTAGCGCCCGCTTTTGTGCGCCGGCACACGGACATTGGCACGGACACGAACTCGAGTGTCCTGCGAATGGTTTCCGGCTGTGAAGTGCCACTAAGCAGAGCGGAATGTAGTGAGCTGCGGATTAAGCAAGTCAAAGGTCAGCTGCTCTTAATGTCCTGCCACTGGGTCACTTGCCCGTTCCGGCTTTAAAGGCTCCTCCCACCAGCTACCAACCACTGGCCGACCAACCCACTCAGTAAATCCCGGCTAATGAGTTCCAGAGTGGAATAAATAATGCAAAATGTTTCATAAATAAAATCAAAGACAGAGAGACAGTACAGGGAGAAGCCTATCGAGAGAAAGGACTTATGGGATTGATATCAAGAGATTTGCTTGATATATCATGACTTTATTATCCATGTAGTCAGGATAAGTAATATAATTTTCTACATTTCCTTGGTAGTTTCTTGTAGATAAATTGAAATTATTTAAATTATAGAATAAATATACTCATAAATTGCTTTATAGCTTTTTCGTCTCCCTTCTTTCTCTCCGTGCAGCTTTGCACTTGCCCCCAACTCATTGGAGTGGCTTGTTTTAACAAATGTCCATCTTCACACGGCTGTCTCAGTGAGTGGCAGATGGATTGGCAGCCAGTGTCATTTCCCCAGTCCATCACGCCCCAGGATGGCTCAAGATATGGCCATCGATGTCCTCAGATCCTGCTCAAGAACCAGAACCAATCACTCCGAGAAGGACCGCAAATCGTGGGCTGAAACTTAAACCAGAAAACTAATTGAAGTTGTGCGAATTCCGTGCTCGGACATAATTTGCTCGTAGCTTTTGTACTCTTGGATAGCTGCTGATCCAATCAGCGAGGAGGAGGTCCGTTCAGCTCCGCCATTAAATCCTTTGCGTTTCGACTTTGGCCAGTTGATTAAGTATGCATAAACAGCAATTATGCCGCCCCGCGGGCAACCCACGTAATTTATGCTAAGTTATGGCGTATTATGTCTATTGCGGGGCCGAAACCGCGCGCTTGTATTACCAAAGGAGCCCGAGGAGCCTCAAGGAGATGGCCAAACAAAATCCATACATTAAGCATATCCTTTTACGGGAACTGGGTCCCCGGCCATAGTAACCCATTGAAATTAAAACGCTCTATTGAAGGGGCTTCCTTTTCCCTTTTCGGGAACCCTTTGTTGCCATTTCCACGTCGCTGCCATGTTTTTTGTGTGCTTTGCGGCCACGAAATTGCAGGTAATTAAGATACCGCCCACTGGGAGGGGGTGGCAGGAAGAACGCGAAAATACAGGGAAAGCAGAATGAAAAGCATAATTCACTGTCTGAAAATTCATTTCGACATTTCGCTTCCCTTTGACACGGCGGCTAAGTGGGTTGAATTTCCCTCCCACTTGCTTGCCTGCTTCTTAAGGGTCTTTTCGTCCTTTTTTTATTCGAGGAGATGGAGCACCTTCTGCGCAATCCTCTCTCCTTGGGTAAATTGAGTGTAAAGTGTGTTAAGTGCGCCCGCGTCTAGGCATTTACTCAAATTGAAGTATAATTGACTGCCAGCTATTTGTTTTGAGTGGAGGAGGCCCCTAAAATATTTCGCTTAATTTATTCAAATGCGCCATAAACCGGGAAACGCACGACTAAGAGTCCCATAAAGCAAATACTATTCGGTCTGCTTTAATTATCAAATTGCGGATTGTATTTGCATGAAAAATAAATATAAAGCAATGTAATAAAGATCAGGCTTAACACAGAAACTAATAAATACAATTTATAGTAATCAAGAAACTAATCAAAATTTTAATACATTCTTAAAGCGCTTGTGTATTTGTTTCTGAAAATCTAATACAAAATCCAATCATAAACAGGAGCATTTAATTAATGCCACAATGCAGGAAGTCTCCTGCTGGTACAGCCAATCTGAAATATATTTTGCATGAGGGCGCATGTTGCATTCGTTTAACCCACTTCGCTTTCATTGTTGCATGCAGCATGAAATATGGAAAGTTATGCTGGGGCTTGGTGGAGGAGGAAGTGGCAGTGGAATTGCATTGCTTATCGAAAAGGTAGGATCGTAGCAGTCACACGCAGAGAAATGTATACCTTTTCAAAGAGAAGTTTTTAGAAAATATTTATTTCAAGTTTAAGATAAGAAATCCTTACAAATTTAAGACTTGCTACAGCTTAATAAATTTTTGGATTTACTGAGATCCACTATTTAATATCCTTTTAATTTTAGAAAAACTTCAGTATCCCAACTATTTTTATGTTCTCTTACCAATCTCCTAGTTCATAAATTAACCAAATTATAACAGCCATTAAGTTTCATCCCATTAATTACTATTTTTCCTTGTGTACAAGCTGCATGCCGCACATTTCCCATATGCCAGGCCAGAGAATCTGGTTGAACATTGGCCATAATGTCCATAATTTGCTAAATGCACAAACACTGCCAGGAACCGTAAAGGGGGCAGGAGTAGGACTCTCCGTATTCTTCTCGTTACCCCCCAGAGGAAGCAGAGATTTTTGGCCAAGCGACAACGTCGCCCTGGGAGATAACTCTGGCCAAGTTTATTGAATTATCCGGCAGTGGATGCGGGACGGTCGACTCTGTTGTTGGGCAGCCATAAGCAACTGTGAGGATAAATTGGCAACATCGCTTTAATTGGCTGCGAGGCATGCAATCAAAACAGTTTTCGATAACGCGGCCCGATAGGTTCAAAGTTCCTTTGACATGGCTTGCGGCCGGCCTGCAACTTGGCATTCGGATTCGGCCACAAGCCCTGGGCCTGGCTTTGGCTTTTGCCTTGCTGTGTCTTGTGTTGTCTCGTGGGCGAGAAGGCAAATCAGATAAGCACTTACGGCCAAGCACACACACAATGTGGCCAAGAGCAGGAGAGCAGGCACACACACACATGACTGGCTTGTAATGGAACTGCGATTGTATCTGACAGATACAATTGTGCAGGGCCCACAAACGAACTCATTTGTTTGGCACGCAGATTTATGCTCATGTTGCTCTCCCTCCACACACTCGACCTCATGTTGTCAACCAGGAGAAAGCCTAATTAAATATCACAGACAAGGCGAAAGTTCAGAGCCAGAAAAATTACACTGCAACTGAATTAATTAACTCAACAAGTTCAACTTCATTAGCAGCCGAGTGGCATCTTTGCCCGGTTTCATGGACAAGAAGTCAGTAAACAAAAGTTTGCAGCTGTCGGGAAAGTTTATGATCTGACCTCGCACTTGAAACGGAAAAGATACACTGGGAAGATAGAGGAAAAGGTCGGAAAACTATTACAAAACTAACAAATATCTTGCTCCTATTTACTGAAAAATATCTTTCCTCAGTCAAGTCTCTGAATTAAAGGGGAAAACCGTATAGAGTAAACTATCTTAACCACCCAGAAGTAGAAAAATGTAATTCTATTTGGGGCCACTATTTCCCACAGTGTATAGCAACAAGTTCTTAGGAAACACAACTCAGAAGCTAAGCACGCGCCATCGGCAAAAGTTACATTTAATTAATTTTTGATTCCGCCAGATACATTAACAGCTCTATTCGTATCTGCGAGTGACGCAGTTGGCTTGCTTGTTGCTTGTTATTGATTCAGATTAGATTCTGAACCGATCCCTCGGCTGGCCATAGTTTACCTTAGACCAACACTGACCACCACTTCGCCCGCAACTTTGTCGGGCCCAACTTTTCAGTTTAATTAAAAAGTTTAGCATGGAAAACAAATTATGCCAGCAACTTTGTGTCCGTTTCCAGCTTGTTCTACTTGCTCCGACATTAGATACTGTAATTGTTTTCAAATTGCTGTCGCCGTTCCTGAAGCTCAATTGCTGGTGGGCATTAAAATGCAATAAATCACAAATAAGATTCCAGTCGGACATCAAAAGTGGAAGAGTCCTAAGTAAACTTTCACTTTTATTTGCCTGAAGCTGTATGCAAAATTAGGCGCAAACTTTTCCAAATCGAAGGCAACTCGAACAACTCAAACACAAAGGCCACAGCTGACCCGAGCCGGGGTATTATCGAGGCACTTTTGGCGTCCATTGTTCGCCCATTATGCATTCAGACGGGGACTGAGACTGGGAGTGGGACTGGGATAGGGATCGGTGGACGAGGGACGAGGGGAAGTCAGCTCGGATGAGTTACTGACAATTACACAATGACAATCCAGTCGCATTCCAGCCGGAGCAACAGTTCAAAGAGCAGCAGCAACAAAAGGAAGCCACCAGGCAACAACATAAATAAAGGAATACAGCACATTAAATCTGCAGAAATAGCAGTAGCAACAATAGCCAAGGAAAATAGCAACGAGATAACAAGAAATTAAACCAGACATATAAATAAAACAGAATTAGTTATAATCGCTAGACTGAGCAGCAGCGATAGCAGCTTAAGTTAGAGCAATTGAAAAGTGGACACACAAGAAAGTGTATTCCGTCTTTAATATTTTCTGCAAAAATAAATATATAAAGTTATCATCTTTAACTAGTTTCAAAATGAATTAATGAATGAATTTGACTTAATTAAAAATCACAGACTTTGACTTGCATATTTATAGTATAATTTTCAATACTTAAACCATTTTTTCTACATATCCCCGTTGGAAATAAAATTGTATTAAAATATACTTGATTTTGGCTATATAAAACAATGCAAACATTTAAAAAACTACTAAAGAAGTCCTATTTAAAAGAATATAGGATAAAATATTCTTGAAATATTTAATATTTAGTAGAAAATTGAAAGAAGAAGCATCCACAATAAGAGCAGTTTTCTCGGTGAAGCTAAGACGACAACTTGGAATTTCCATATGAATAGAGCAACAATTGTCGAAAGGCAGCACAAATTGCGAATGAAATGAAATATGAAAATCAAACTGCCTTTCCCAATTGACATTAGCCGAGGCGGAGGGGAAACCATTCCGCGGGGGCGCGCCAAATGCTCAGGGGCGCGGAAACGGAGGTGACGGGGCCAAAACAATTCGACTTGTTCGGCTGACAATGGCCTTAGCCGGGTGTGTAGTCAATTGTAAACACATTTAAACAAAACCCAACGAGACGTGCAGAAAATTGCTGATACGAAAAGTGAAAAGTGCGACCGGAATGCCGCCTACGCCAATTTGTGTTGCCAACATTCTTCGGGGGAGACGCGAGATGGCCAAAAAGGCAGGCAGCAAGGAGCCAGCCGCAAAACAATGTTATTGATATGAATTGAGTGAGTTTCGCAGGAAGCTAAAGTGCGTGAGCAGGTCGAATAATTATCCTGGCTGCGTGCTTGGAAAACTCTAATTTCGTTGCCCACTTTAGGTGTGGGTTTGTTGTGAAATCAAATTAATTGTGAGACGGTGTTTAGGGTGTGCAATAAATACGAAATAATGGCAAATCAACAGGGCCAAGTACAAGTGTTGAATATCAATAATAAGAATGATGTTCTCTTCATATTTAATAGGATAATAAAATTATAAAATCAAGTTTAATTATTATTTCTTTTTACAAAAAGCTAACCAACATCATATTGTTAAAGTTAAAGTCAACTGTTTACAATTTAAGTGTGTTCAAGAACCCAATTTTCCAAATTTGCTTTGGGATTTGACAAATACAATATTCTTACTGCTTGGACCACAACTTCAGACATTTGTTTTCTTCAACTCGAAGTAACCCTCTTTATTTTATATTTCCATCCTCATTTCTTGAATTGACTACAAAGAATTTGACAGAAAAAATCTTCCGTCCTAGCAACGACCAAGAAATAATCAAATTTTATGATGAACACGCCTCGACGGGGAATTATTATAAGAGGCCTCGCCAAGAAAAAATAAATTCCCAGCTCACAAAAAACTTTGGCGAACAATAACAAAATGAAAGAAATGTGCACTTGAGCCGCTGAAAAGTGAGGCAAAGTACGTTTTCGCGAAAGGAAAAGTTGTTGAAATCAAAGTACATAAGCAGCACAACAAATAAGCGCAGTTAAAGTACGAATTTTCTCACTGGCTTTGGCCAAATGACAAAGTTAAATAAAAGCCAAGGCAAGGCAGGGCAGGGCAGGAGAGCATGGATGTAACACAAGGAGGAGAAGGAGGCTCTGGCTTGTTGCTAAGTCTGTCACACTTTGAAAAGGATACGGCGCACATGCAATGTGCCTTTGAGCAGCTGCTCTCCTTAGTGTTAGGATTTTGTGGCATGTAGATAAACAGCGGGGGAAGCAAGGGAATTTCGAGGTTTGAATTATGAGAGTCATACAAAAATTTGTTTCATATTTTTACATCTAAATAAGCATTAAAAACACTTTTTTCTTATTAAAATCATAAAGATTATTTGCTGAAAAAAGTGTAAGTCATGATCTTGGTAACTACCACCTTGACCGCATCTGTGCGTGGATTTGGTGCTGGGTTCTGAGCACTTTCGAGTAGACCGCAAGACATTTGTGAAAGAGCAAACAACAGACGGCAAACAAAGTCCATTTCAGTTCTCACACTTTTACCCGGCTCAGACATATGCAAATTTTTCTGCGCGAAACAAATTGTGCAATTGTTGCTGCAAGGCGGCGTGAACAAGGCATTTAGCACGTGTGGCACGTATTTCATTTTAGAACCCAGCGAGAACACAGCACGCACCTATCCCCAGACCACTTTTCGGATTTTCCCTTAGCTTTTCGCCAGCGCGAAAAAGCAATGAACCAGGACAAAGGTCGGCGAAAATGAAGAGGGACCGAGAACAGAACACCATCTCCTCTAAGGCAAGAATGTGGCACAAATGCACTTTGTGTTGGGCCCTTTGAAACTCCATTTTGCTGGCTCACTGGCCTAAAGCCTCATCTTTCTTTAATTCACGGCTGGCCGGGGCTTTCGGGCCAGTTTTATAAATTATTCCATTCCATTAGGGTTCGGCTTTCACGCTCGCTCGGTGGCCGTTTTTGAATCTGGAGCCAAGTGCGAAAGTGCCGAGGGGCAAGTGGCAAGAGAAATACGGCAAGTGGAAAGAGTGTGTGGAAAAATAAATAAATCGCCTGTACTCGTAATCTCCGACAACATTTTTATTGCCTTCTCCCGCCATTTGACGCTGGCCAACCGACATAATCTTCCTCCGCATACAGAAAGGATACACAGATACATCCGGTGCTTACAGGAAGTTTCATACTATAAAAAAGGAATATAAATTTAAATAATAGATTTAGAAACATGGCACGAATTTTTAATATTTAAATAAGAACAGTTTTTAATTAAAATTATCTTGATAAAATAGTTACTCAGAAATACTGTTTCCATTTAGCTTTCAAATTATTGCATTTGATTTTTAAGAAGTATATGGAAATGACATTGGAAAAAAAGATTTACTGCAAAATATTTTCGATAATAATATATAATATTTTTCTTAATTTGTATCTTAACTATTCAATGTAAGCTTTTCATACACACAAAAAAATATGAGAAATATATTTATATATATGACCAACGTATAAAACTCCCTGTTTAGAAAGTCCCTCTGAATTTCTTCGCGTGTGGACCCTTTTTAGCAGGATCTCCTCGCCTGTTGAGCTATTCCTTATTTACACTTTACATTTATTTGAAATATGAGCTGCCTTCCAGGCTGCCGAGTGCAGTGCTAAATAAACCAGCAAACACGCTCTCGTTCTCGCCTCTCAAATCGTCCCCATGGCAGCTGTCAGTTGGCATTATTATCGTCAACAAAAGACCCTTGTGGATGTGATACATTCCCCGGACATAACGGCTGGTGGGGCTTACAAGATGACAAAATGCGATTTGAATGGGGGCACTTTCCACTGAGCACCAGAAAAGATTTCAATTCCCTTTTGAATCAGGTTCCTGCGTGAAGGAGATGAATGTTGGACATTATTGGGAGATTATAAAATTATAACTTCAGGAGAGTGATTGGACACATGAGCTGGAAACCACAAGATGTTCCACATAAAAAAAGAAAACAAATGATAATATAAATCATATAATAATATTTACAAATATTGAGCAATTTGAAAGTAAGTGTAAAGTGATTAATAAATATGCAGAGCCTAATATATTATGCATTTTAATTAGCTCTTTCTATATATACCCGCTACATTCAAAACCAATTGACAACCGAATTAAATTAAAACAGGACTTAAAGCCTTTATTCTCTGTAATTAATTGTGCGAATTGATTTATTGTTTAAATTTAAAGTCTCTTGGCTCAATTTTGCAAGCTCAATTGAAACCTGTAAACAGTAAATAAAAATGTCTCTTCAATAAAAAGGATTTTCATTTATAATTCGAAGCGGCAATTCCGGCTGAAATACGGATCTTTAATCCACAGGAGCTGGCGAAATTGAAATCTCATAAATTGCCTTTATTCGCTGTCATTCCATTGGCAACAAAAGTGCTGGGAAACAGAAACGATTCGAATGCATCAATGGGAGTCCAGTGAAATCCAATGGAATCCCCACCGAGTCGGGCCAAGGCTAAAACGTTTGAGCCATGGCTTGGCCAGCAGCCGGAATGTTGTTTTAGGCTATTTAAACGATTTAAAAGCCCGCTCGACAAATCCCCTCCACTCGCGCCAAAGTACTCAATGAAATATACACATAAAATTCTGTGGAAATGGCTCGCTTTTAACGCAAACTCTTTAAGCATAACATATTTGATTTATGCCCGTTCGATTGTTTCATCTTACACTTTTCTTTTAGACGCAAATAATTGCACCAATCGACCCACACTCATTCCATTTAATAATTAATGCCATTGTTTGCTTAAAAAGCAAACGAAAATTTTAAGAAATACAAGCATAAATCATGCAAGTTCTGTCTGTGTGGTGGGCGGGACAAAAAGATATGTGGAAAGCTGCTGCAGACATCGCCGTATGATTTATCCGCCTAATAAATTCTGCAGCAACATTCAACGCTGAAACCAAGAGCACAATGGAGATAAACTATCCGCGGGGTTGCAGTCGCACTAAACCCCAGCTCGATTCACGACTGACAGCCAGCGAATTGGAAATCGGCAAACAAACATTTTCATTACTCATACGTCATGGGGGCAGAACCAAACCAAACGAGCCATCGAAAACATTTTGACAGATGCAGCAGACTGCGGCACAATTTCGCATGGTTACGTTTTTTAATACACAAACATTTCGCGAACAAAGTTTTTCCATTGTGCAGGAGAATGCTTTTCCACCGGTCGCCAAAAAAGTGTAGTTTTTAGGTAGGTTACATATGGCATTAAGGTTTCACAATAAACAAAAAACAAAATAGAAACACAATTACTTTTAATTTAAGAATTTAAATCTTATGTTAAATGTCTCGAATCTAAAAATGCTTTTATAATTTAAAGGTATTTTATATTTTAGGGTATTATATATATATTTTTCCTCAACAGTGTTATTTTTCCAAAGAGGAGGCGTGCCGTGGAAAATGCTTTTTGCGGAGTAATGGTCGAGGTCGACACTTCAACGCCGAGTGCTAAAATAGATGCCTTACACATGTAACTCACGCGCACACACACGCGGGCGTACAAAGTCAAATACATTTGCCAGTTTTATGCTTTTCCGGCTCTCTCTTCCCCGCCATTTCCCATTTTCCCCTGGCCAACGTTTTTATTGAAGTTTTCTCCCGTTCGCTCGCTTTTATCAAATGCAATTTACGGATCCCTGACATCGGGCATTAGCGCCGCGGCTGCCAAAGTCAAGTGAGACTCGTTTAACGCACCACAGCAGCTGCTTTGGGCCCTCCCCCAAGATTTTTCCTAGTCCATCCCTGACTCTGCCCCCGCCTCCCTGATTTTTCCATGCCCCTCGCCAAGGGGCAACTTTTTTCCCGGCTACTTTTCGCCTATGGCACTTTTCCACACGCTTTTATTGCTAATTTCTGTTATTGCCAACGTTTTGCGTGAGTTTCGCGCGTTGTCGTAAAAATATTTTTATTAGCCGATCGACGGGTGGCCACGAAGTGGGCGGCCTGGGAGGTCATGGGCGTGGCCCCGCCGCCCTTACATGTAGGCACATTAAAACCTCCAAGAGCTGATATATTCCAGTCATGAGAAACGCTGAATAAATTTTGGTTCTAGGTTTATGTTCTGATTTCCACTTTCGCCTAGAATTCTCTTTAATTATGTGTTATTAAATATAAACTTAAAACCAAAAATGAATCTAATTAATAAATAAATAAATCTAATTGAGATTTTACCATTAAAAGTTGCTCTGACAATTTGTGAAATAATAATATCCTAAATCGTCATTTAATTGCCAAAAAGATCTCTCACTTGGTTCTTTTTCATATACTCTATACGCTTCGCTTATTTGCACAACAAATTTTGTATTTAAAATGCTCTGCTTTATTGAAGACTATTTTTCATTCCACTTTTAGAATAAACTCAGAGATATTTCTGCATTGATAAACTGTTCTTTAACCGAACTAGGTATATTCTCCCCCACCGCTTAAACGGCGAATCACTTATTTATTCAATGGCTGCCAAGTGGAATGGCCAGGTTCAATGTTGGGGAATTTACGGGCAAGTTTGTACCGAGACATCGTAAAATTTAAGTGGTCCCGAGCCCCCGCTCTTCAAATCACTTTTATGGCTACGGCCAGTTAATAACCAAATTTGTCTGCTCAGCTTAAACGTTAAACCCAATTGCTCCGAGATGCGGGATGAGCTTAACAAAATCGAGGGCCAGGCGCACACCGAGCTGAGCTGCCCTGACTGATGGTCTGCGATTTCGTGTAATTTGTGTAATAAATATAAAACTTGTGTTATTATTACAACGCAACAAAAGGAGAGGAGGGAGCAGCATCAAAGCCGGGGCAAACATGGTTGCTTGGTTGGTTTGTGGGTTGTCATAAAACGCAACTCGCTGGCAAGTGTTGTGCACACAGAATGCATTCAGCTTGTCATTACCCATTCCCCCAAGGACTCGCCCCTTATTGCAGCACAACCAATTTGCAATCCTAGATTTTATGTTCATCGCTTTCGTAGAATACTTTTCTGCGCTCCCCGCTCCCGATCCTGACTGCATCTGCTTCTGTTGTTTTTGCACTTGTCACATCGGAACATAAGTGCAGGCAGCAATTTGCCTAAACGATAAGATTACAGCACGCAAGGGGGGGTACCAAGTCTGGATTTCCACCACCTGACAAGTGCTACATGCTGTTCCATCTCCAAGTCCAAGTGTCCCAGCAGCAGGACATTGCACATCCTGTTCGAGCATGACTGCACATCGATTGCTGCCACACAATCCTAGGAGCAACATCATCAGTGTGAGCTCTCACATGCCCACACAAATATTTATTTGTTTTGGCCCAGTGAATATTTGCACACACACCTTATTGCTGTTACTGGAGAACAAAACAACACAAACTTGGGCTGAAGATTGCCATTGATGGCTTATTCGAAGGAATTTGTAATGGCTTATTAGAATTTATTGAAAACGTAGGCAAAAAGTAAATCTAAGAATTTTAAGATAGAAAACATAATAAATTTGAAATTTATGGATTTGCCTTTAACTAAATTGTTTACATATTAATTTAGTTGATTTTATCCCTATTGAAATAGTTGAACTGTACAAATTAAATTTTCATTAATATATAAAACACAAGAGCTTTTTAGATTAAGAAATTAATCAACTATTAACCTCTGCAATATTTATTTAAATTTTGAGGACATAAAAACCGTGCCATCACACCAAGAAACTTATTAATTAATTGATAAATTGCTGTTAATAATACTTAACCCGAAATAATACCCTTAACCCTTTAAACCAATTATTCCAGTAGCGCCCTCCTTAAACACTTTCATCAAAAAATCAATAGATTCAGACTTGTATATGTATGAAACCGTTTAAATCAGTGCAACTAAGTTATCTCCCGCAACTTTAATGGCCACAATCTGGTGGAAAACCAATTAAGTTTGGACCGTAAAACGCAGAAATACTTATGGGGGAGGCCGTATGTGCCGCTTACACACTCGCTCTCACACTCGCACATTTATGAGCTCTCGGAAAGCAATTTGATTGACTAACGAATTTATTTGTGGCGTTTCAGCGGAAACAGCTCCAGCTGCAGTCGCTGCAGAGGCAGTTCCAGAGGCAGCCATGAGCGAGCACATTGGCCACAGCAACAGCAACAGCACCAGCAATGGGAGTAGTTCCAGCACCACTGGCCACACGGCCTCCACCACCATGGCCGAAAGTGCGGCGGAGAGCGGCCCGGACTTTGACGCCCTGCGAGTTGCCTGCGAAACGCGGCTAAATGGTAGCGGTCATCTTTCGGGTGAGTCTCCCCCTTCCTCCCGCTGTCTGCACAGGGAAAAACATAAGCGAAATAGGTCACTAAACTGCAGGATGACAATCAACTTGACTCAATTAAAAACTATGCCTTAAATTCATGTAATTTTCCTACCCATATCCCGTTTAAGAATAGTCCTAATATTAAAAATATATTCTAAATTAAACGCACCAAGCCACTGATATTTTTACGATGTGCCTGCGTTCTCTGTGTGCAAACTGCAATTTCGGTGGCCATTATGCACGAGTAACTTTAAATTGCTGCCCCATTTCATTGCGTTCCCTTTGCTCCCCATAAACAGACGGTGGACCCCGCTGCGCCGGCACCTTTGATGGCTGGCTTTGTTGGCCGGATACGGCCGCCGGCACTTCCGCCTACGAACTCTGCCCGGACTTCATCACGGGATTCGAACCAACAAGTAAGTAAAGTACGCCAAGCGGCGCCTCAACTGTTTATTAAATTCCACAAGGCAACTTCCGTTACGGGGTCAGCCCCGGGATCTGCATATGACATGGAATAGCACATACATAAAGTACAGGGACTAAAGGGAAATGTGTTTGCACGGGTCTGAAGCAGGCTCGGTGTGAGTGGTGCTGGGAGACTCTGTCTCCCATCTAATTGGCCTCATCCTAGGGCTCATCGTTAGATACCCGTAAATGTAACAGAAAATACGCTCGCAGCCGGGCCAAATCAATTGGAAACTTGTTATGTTTATGCTTTGATTTCGTGTCGTATGGAAACATAAAATATTCACGGAACCCACCACACACAGAGGCAGCTGGATCCGGCTCCCAAGCTCCTTGAGCCACTAAATTATCCAAGAGAGAGCGTTCGGCAAAATGCTAAAATGTTTTCGGCTGATTTGCCACAATTTACCGAGTTCTTGCCGGAATCAAATGAAACGTCGAAAACAAGGCCAAATTGTTTGTGGCTCCTGGGCAAAAAAGTTAAAGTCAAGTAGGTGATGGAGGAGAATATACATTTAAAGCTTCGAATTGCTTGGATTGGGATATTTAAATTTGAGGAATGGGAATCCATAAAAATATATTTTTAAAGCGAGGCCATTAATCAGTTTCCTTTCGTCAAGGTGTTGCTGGGAGCTGATGATGCCACCTGAAATATAATAAAACAAGGAATGAAATATTATCCTTTAGTTATTCAACTCATTGCTGAATCATTAATTGGAATAACCGGCATCCGGCGAAAGTGACTTGAATTATTTTTGCCATCTAGCTTACTCATAATGAGGATTTAATAAATAATTAGCAAAGTGCATTAATAAAGCACAACCCCAATGGCTGTGTGAGCAAGAAAAAAGCTAATTAAATATGCAAGGAAAATGGTTGATTAACTCGCGCATTAAAGCAAACATTAAAATATAATGCAAACACTCGCTAGAAATGCCATTTTGATAAATGAAAATTTGTATAAATATTTGAAGCAATTTATGGAATAAATCATTCGCCGTGTGCTGCATGTCAATTTGCATTAATGGGGGATGTGCATTATGGGCCAGGCCAAAAGCCACCACCACCAGCTTAGGGAACCCACCCACTCCCTCGGTCCACCCCGTTTTTCGGCCATGACCAGGACAACGAAAATAGCAAAAGTTGAATGACTTTTTTTCGGTATGCCGCAGTTAGAGAAAAAACACAAGGCAAAGGAGCGAGGACCGAGAAAGTGCTACTTTCACTACATTTGGCCTGTGGTTGGCGACGTTCATCCCCTCTTGGGGTCGCCGCCAGCTTGTACGAGATTATGTGCTTTAGCATTGCGCCGCCATTAACTTTTATGGCACTTCCGGTCGCCGGATGCCGATGTGGTGGGCTACGGCAGCGGGAGCGGGCCTCTCCCTCTCGCTTGGCTACTTATCTGCCACACAGCGCGTATACGTGATTTTCTCCGTCTGCGTGCCAAACGACGATAAATGGCTTCGACGAAAGATCATCATCAGCGGTCGCTAGAAGCCGGAAAAAAGCGTACAAGCCGAGAAAACTCACCTTTGAAATTCCCTCGCTGGATTGCAGCCATTGGTATTTACTGCACACTTCCGGAAAATGCCACTCGAACGGAAAACTGCACCGAAAACTTGGTAATTCGCAGTCGAACAGCACTCGACATGCCACTGGCAAAACTAACTTTGCTTCTTCACAAACTTTGCCTTGATTGGACTGGAATGAGCCGTGGTTTTGGTAAACAACAACAGGACGATTGTGCAATTTTTAATTCATGCATTAAACGGATACATAGTTTTGTTTTCAATTCTGGCCACAACACTTGTTTGCGGTTGGCCCGCTGGCACATGCCATAAATCATGGTTAATACAATTTAAATACGCTGGCTAGCCGCAAAGGCAAATATGAGCTGGGCAAATATGCGAAATATTTATACAAGAGTCAATCAAAAAATCACGCATATTTAGTGTGGGTAAATATTTGTGGTGCAGTGCATTAAATGCTGGGAAATCATCGGGGAATTTGATAAAAATAATATATTTAAAGCACTGTTTTATGTATAAAACTATATATTATGCACAGGATATGCGCACAAGGAGTGCGGTTCCGATGGCGAGTGGTTCAAGCATCCGCTGACCAATAAAACATGGTCCAACTACACCACCTGCGTGAATCTGGACGACCTTGAAGTAAGTAGATCCTACGGAGCAGCGTGTTTAATTAATTGAAACTTATCATCCGCAGTGGAAGCACAATGTGAACCTGATCTACGAGGTTGGCTACGGCATCTCCCTGCTGGCCATCCTGCTGTCGTTGGCCATATTGGGTTATTTCAAGTGAGTTTCCTCCTTCATCTTCATATAGCTTCCGAGAATCCCACAATCCCACAATCCTCCAGTTGACAGGCTTCGTTGGGAGCATGAAAAACCACTTGCGGGTAATGAGGCTCGCCGGTCGTTACGTTATGACTGCTGCTGGGCGCCTGGCGCCAAAAACGAAATTTATTGACGGCAAGCAAATGCGACAGTGGCTTAATCAACTGCCAACCTGAATGTGCTTACTGTGCTCACTTAGTGTCGGAAATGAGAAAATACTTTAGCCAGCTTTAGCCACTGCTCTTTCTGTTCACAATACACTGCTGCAAGCAGGATATCGATTCATTTCCCAGTGCCGGCAGACCAATTAGTGCTCTCGGTTTGTTTATCGCCCAGCTCAGCCCAGTCGTCTGGAGATGGGGATAAGGAACGGATAAAGGACGCTGCAGATAGATGGGGACATATCCCCCATAGAAGCGTTTAAAATTGTGCGCGCAGGCAAATAAAGCCAGGCTGCTGCTGCTACTGCTGCCGACGTGTGGGAATTTCGGTCTGCCCTATACCAGGGGATAATTAAAAGTTTAATGACAAAGCAGCGTGACCAAATGAATGAATGAGTAAAACCCCCCATTCACTTCAAACAAATGTAATGAAAATTCCAGGAAATTTCAATTTAAAACACAATTGAATTGGTGAATTGAAGCAAGATAGAAGGTGTGGCTATTTGTTTATTTGAAATGTATAGCAAATGCAGTTTAAATTAGTTGCGAGATTAGGAAGTTTCTCTTATTTTGTAGCTTTATGTGAGGAAACTCTTTTTATTAAATCCTCGCTTTATAAGTTTATTTACTTCCAAAAGACACCCCAAAAATGAAGTCTACTTAAAAGGACACTCTAATCTGGCAAGCCAGAATCGATTTGTGGTCGGAAATCTTGTTTTCTGTTCAGTTTGACCCCAATCGAAGAAATTGAGCAAAAATTCTCTATCTCTTGCCAGTTGGAAATGAACTTTAGCCTTTCCACTCCAGCAACTGCTGGCCAATCCAATCTGTGGCTCCCAACTGCCTTGTGGCAAAAATGCAAATTCGTCAGCAGACAGAATTGCAATTGTAGAGTTCCTCGAAAGTAACCTCCCCTTCCCCACAAAAAAACCGCCTGCCAAAGTAATTCTATTCGCATATTTGACATTCGATTATCGTGACCAGATCCCTGAAGTGCGCCCGCATCACGCTGCACATGAATCTGTTCGCCTCGTTTGCCGCCAACAACTCGCTGTGGCTAATATGGTATCTGCTGGTCATGCCCAACACGGAGCTCCTGCAGGACAGTCCAGTAAGTGGGCGCACCTGGCGTATGCGCAATGTTTCGATTACCATACCCGGGCCCAAATTCATATCCATTTCCCCTTTTCTAGGTCCGATGCGTGGCGCTGCACATCAAGCTGCACTACTTCCTGCTGTCGAACTACTCGTGGATGCTGTGCGAAGGCTTTTACCTGCACACGGTCCTGGTGGCGGCATTCATTTCCGAGAAGCGCCTGGTCAAATGGCTGATCGCCTTCGGCTGGGGCTCGCCGGCTCTCGTCATATTCGTGTACAGCTTGGCCCGCGGTTTGGGCGGCACGCCCGAGGAGAATATGCAGTAAGTGAATAATGAAGGGGATTGGTACACAGGAGAAAATCACAGGGTACATCTTAGATGAATAATATAAATGTCTTGGAATTGTTATTAAAATCATATTTTAAATTAACAATAGAATATATTTCGTAATATGCTTGCACTGGCCAATGGCTTTCGGAGTTTTCTCTGAGTGATATTGCTTTCCCAAATGCTATAATCGATTCAATCAGAAATTCCTCATGTGAATCACGTTGTCCTCTTCCCACCTGCAGCTGCTGGATGAACTCCACCGACTATGATAATATCCTGGTGGTGCCCGTCTGTATCTCGATGTTCCTCAACCTCCTGTTCCTCTGCAATATTGTGCGTGTGGTCCTGCTGAAGCTAAATGCTCCGGCCAGCATCCAGGGCAGCTGCGGACCATCCCGCACCGTCCTGCAGGCATTTAGGTAAGTTTCAACCTGACACAAAAAAGAAAAAAAAATGGAAACGAAACGAAAACAAAGAGGAATGAATGCCTCCCCCCTAAGACCTGTGGAGGACTCTCAACTGGCCCACGGGGCGAATGCGTAATTATATTTTGTTTCCCTTGTATTTTTGTATTTATCGTGGCGGGTCCCGTCCCTCTGCCGACAGCTCTTTTATTGTTTATTCGCTCTGCACTTGGAAGTTTGCTTCATTTTACATTTTAAATTACGCATACGCAGCGTTGACTTGCATGTTAATACACACCCGAAAACACAGCAGAAATAACAACAAGGCATTTTAATACGGCCGATTCCCCTCATCTCATCCTCGTTAGGGCCACGCTGCTGCTGGTTCCCCTGCTTGGCCTCCAGTACATCGTAACGCCGTTTCGCCCGGCGCCCGATCATCCCTGGGAGAATACATACGAAATCATCTCGGCGTTTACGGCCTCGTTCCAAGTAAGTAAAATGTTTTCGCTGCCGTTCTCGTTCGGGCTTTTGTTTCGCACGCTTTCATAAAATCACTTTACGACTCTGAGCCAGCTGAAAAGTTATGATGTTAGTGTTCGCTTTTGCAACTGGGAATGCAAAGAAGCCCGGCGCTGGCATTGCTGGGATGCCGCGGAACAAGCTCATTAGATCCTGGAATCAATAATGAAAATACATGCCATGTGGAATTTTCGCCATTTCGCCATTGGTATTTGGCCAAGACCTCGGCATATTAAAACGCTGGCAGAGATTGACCCGTGGAGTTCCCCCTGGAAGAAGGCCACGCTCCGCTCTGCTGGTTGCCCGGCAGCAAGTTGAGCATGAAATGCACTCCCGCACGGCGGAGGAGCTCATAAAAGCCAACCGAGCTTGTCCCTCCGGCCAAGTCAGTCTCGATAGACCAGCATTTACAGTCAGTTAACATATTTCTCTTAAAGAACAGGAAAATCTCCAGCTGGCAGCAACACTCGCATCATCTGGGTTGAGTCCCCCAAGTAAGGAACGGTGTCTCTGGTAAATGGTTTGCAGTCGCAGCTTAGCTGATTTGCAAATGCAAATGCAAGGTTCATTTCATTTGTATATCAACGGAAAAGGATCGGAGAAATACATTTATTGAATCAAACGAAAAGTGCGGGGTCTTGTGAGATATGTAAAGGATAAATTATAGGTGGGATTTCTTGAATTAATGTACTTCTTCACAGAGTGAATTCTTAAATAGATGTATTTCTAAAAAGCAAAACTCGTAAGAAGCTTTAAGAACGTTATAGAATTTAAGTCCTTAGATGTCTTACAAAACATATATTTGTCACAACATTAAAGACAATCCTCTGACCCCCATTGACAGTTGGCACTTTCAGCACATTTACAATCGTGACATTTCTAGAAATTGAATTCTTGAAACAAAAGCAAAAAGTCCATTATCCTGCGAATAAACATAAAACCCTCTTGGGTGTGGCTTAGCTGCAGATGAGTTCTTCCTTTTTGTTTTATGTTTTCCAGTGAACGATGTCACCTCTTCCTGAGCCGCTTTCGTCAGTGTCAATCGATTGATAAAATCCACTTTCGCGAGTTGAGGGACCTTCCTTGTGGCTTATTTATTTTATTTTTTATTGTCTTGTTTTTCTTCACCCGCATTTCCTGGGAAGATGGGAAAGTTTTTCCTTCGAGCTGTGCGGTTGCATATAATTTGGATTTATTGTGGCAACCGCACTGACGACGTCGAGAGTCATAAAAGATTCCCTGCAAGTTTTAAGCTCCGCAAAGAATATCAAATAATTTCTGACTCGGCTAAAGAGGGGGGCATGCTGTGGGGGATGTTGCAAAATCCCGGAAATACAAGCACCAAAATGAAAATTTATATGCACTGTAAACGTGTTTATTCGGTTGTTTTTGTGCTAAAATCAGAAACTTGCTGCAATTGGCATTTCACAGCTTGTCAGCATTTCCACAGAGCTTTTCCCCTAGCTTGCTTTCCATTTTCCCAGCCCCAAAGAGCTCAGGGACATTTGGTATTTAACAGATATACAGACAGAACACGTTTTACTCAAATTGAATTAAAAACTTCCGCTTGGCAGGGAGCTAACAGGGGATAAACAAACGCCGGATGTCAACAGATGTAGTCTTGATATTTGAATGGCGATGACTGTGTTCCTGCCAGGACTTGACTTCTTGAATAATTTTTGGGACTCTGCTAATTGCTTTACTTAAGCTTATTAGCTTGCTAAAATGTTTTGCTACTATCTGGAAAACATTCAAGTCTCGTCTAATAAAATTCAACGAAACAGATTTTTTGCAGTTTAACTTAGGAGTAATTGCTTTCTAGTTTAACTCCTACCACTTAAGCCTTTCACAGCTTAATTATAAATGAAAATAAAAAGAAACAAAAACTGTTATCTGTTCAAGAGTTTTTTCAAAGAGAGCTCTTGAAAACTGACTCTGCGGAGAGGAGGAAACATAGTTTAAGCGGATGCTTCATAAACGAGCAAAAAAATACAGACTAGAAAATGGGAGAGAGTAAAGGAAGTGGTATCAACTATATTCCGAGTCCTGCAAATATATTGTCTGTCCATTGTGCTCCGCACACATTTCTATTATCCTTTCTGTGGTCAAGCATATTCCGGAACCAACTGTGCTAACATAACAACCAAATAACAACAAACTATGTAGTATGGAAGCGTTTTACATAACAAAAGGGAGCAGAGGAAGTCAAAATTGTGATAGTTTCAGAATTGAAAAATGGGAAAGCAAGGAGAGCGAAGGACATATGTACACCACTTAAATCCTGGAAATCCTGAAACTTTTTTAGGAGTTAAGGATCTTAATATATTTAAACTAGTCTGTGAACTTATTACTTTAATGAAGTCTGAAATATTCCGTATACGGAATCAACAAGACACGACTATAGTATTTCCTCAACTCACAAACAGTAACTCAAACATATTGCATACTTGTTGGCGTCACCGAATATTTTCTTTTCGAGCTCGAGAATCTCTGGGAAAAAAAGATAATCAGTAAAATGCCCGGAATTTGTACGTTTACAATCAAATAACGAAATGTCTTATTTGCAATATGCTCGGAAAGGCAACAAACCCTATGCTGATGATGATGGGACTTGAAGGTAAAGGAGCTAGAGGAGCGAATGGACGGCAACTGCGGCTGATTGAGTCCATGATGGGCCTCCGTGAGTAGTGGCAATCAAACGAAGCCCCACGCCGAAGTGCGAACGAGAAATCCTGGCGGCAGTCACTGCACGTACACCCGGCCATACATTAAATATTTACATACATAGTATATGTAGATGTGCGGCCGCCTGCGACAATCAGGCAGAAAGTGGAGAGACAAATGGCCAGCAGACGGTTCGGATCGGATCGAAGGGATCCGGCGGCAGGGCGAAGGACGAAGGACCAGAGCTCGTTCAAGTGGCGGCGGTCTGACAGGCGAAATGAATATTGCGCCAGCCGCGGGCCGAAGCGGGGAACATAACCAAAAGGAACAAGCAAAATTGTATTATGTATTGTATTAGAAGCCACTGACGGGAAACAAGGGACAGGCGAGAGAGAGAATAACGAATCAGGGAATACTCTTCCAGGGTATCAATTCCTAAGGGAGTTTTTTGAATTTAAAGCAAGGAACGAACAATGGTAGGGCTTTGAAAATGCTTATCCCTTTCTTTGGTCAGCTAGCTAAGGTTCAGCTTAGAATACCCTTCGAAAGCGTATCAAAAAGGGACAAAAATAATGGGCATTGTAATAAGCACAACTGCGATAAGCTCCGGCGATAATTTAGCCTGCTCGCCCACTCTATTCATATTACACTCGTCCTTCTCCGTCTCCTCCTCCTTTCAGGGTCTGTGCGTGGCCACTTTGTTCTGTTTCTTCAACGGCGAGGTGATTGCCCAAGTGAAGCGCAAGTGGCGGATGATGTGCTTCAGCAACCGGCCGCGGACCAACTCCTACACAGCCACTCAGGTCTCGGTAAGATTTCTACTAAAGCTTCACACGCTTTGAACTCCCCCTTCCCTTCCTGCCTTCTTTATTTGACTTTTTACCACGGGTTACGGCGCGTATGCGTAATGCAGCAGCAACACTATAATAGCTAGCACACTTTTAGCACTCTCACACAGTTGATTGGCCTCGCGCGAAACGCATTAATCGCATGCAAGAATAATAACTAAAAAATAAAATAATTCAAGACAGCCACAGATGCCGACGCACCGTTGCCAACCTGCCAACCACCATGATAGCAAATTCTCAGTTCTTTTGATTGTAGTTCGTGCGCTGCGGACCGCCACTGCCAGGAGAGGAGAAGGTATGACTAAAGGACATGTCGGCCAAGCGACGCGCCTCCTCCGGCCCCCATCACCACCACCACCACCAGCACCAGCAGCAGCAACAGAATCCGGATCACCAGCCCTCGGATCAGCACCGAGCCCGCAGCCAGAGCCTGGCGAGTTCGTCGACCTTCCTCGACGGCTGGCGCAGCCGGATGCCCTTCCTGAAGCGCCGCCAAACCATCGACAACAGCCGCCAGTGCCAGCCGCTGATGGAGGAGCGGGAGCCGACGCTGGCACCAGCCAAGTCCGAGGTGGGTGTGGCCGATAGGCCGACATTGATGATAACCATAGCAGAGGATGTGGCCGAGGCAGGTACATCGCAGGAACCGGCAGCTCGGAACTCTCCGGAACCAGGAACTACCGACGATGGCCAGCAACCTAATACCAATCCCAGTCACAGTGCCAATGGCATGGGCACAGTCATCGTGCGGATGGAGGGGGCTGGCCAACAGCACATGGCCGATGAGGCGCTCTAGGTAGAACCCTGCAAGTCACATAACATCTCATAGTTTAAGCCACTGAAATACCAAAACAGGTCAAGAACCCGAGCCCCACCAAAAGTAGCAGCAGACCCTTAGACCCAGTTAGTGTCCTTCTAGGATGTTCCTGAAGTAAGTGGAGGTTTCAAAGTCATAATTCGGTTGCCCTGCAGTATGCCACTTCCCTTTTACTACTTTTCTTCTAAGAGAAATTTTATAGTTTTTAAGTTATTTTTATTAATTGTTCCCTTTCAATATTTTATGGCATACTTGCAGTCATCCAAAGTATAGCTCTTACAACTTCCACATACTTTGATGACGCCCTCAGAAAATTCCCTGGCCAGCTGAAATAAATTTCGCTGCATCCTGCAAAATGTTAAGTTTTCATAGTATATTCCTCACTTTCCCTTGGTTTCCTCAGATTGCAACATGCGAAATGAATTTCAGCCTCCGGCCGGGCAATGCAAAACATATTTATTGTACCTATGAATGTAAGAATTTACGTGGATATCAAATATCATTGTTGTCTTAAGTGTTAAGTGTATCCTAGGGCAGACCCAGACGCAGCACCCCTCTTCCCGCGCAAATATATCTCTCTCTCTGTGGTAAGCTGAGCTTTCTGGCAATCGCTTTTAGTGTGTCTATGAATGTACGCAGGTGTAATAAAATTTTAATTATATGTATATGTACACTAAACATTTCCAAGTACCCCTGGCAGCTAATTAGTCAACTTTCAGTTGGTTTAATGAGTCCAGGAGCAGGCTGTCAGCAACAGGAGGAACCACAGGAAAATAGCAATGGCAAATGGCAAATGGCAATGGCAACGGCGACCCAAACCCAAACCTAATGCTCATTTAATGAATGCCATTTGAAGTGAGCTCCACAGCACTTGTTCCCCGTGGACGTGGACGGACGTTGGCCAGGTTGAAAGCCCAACAGGTGCTTACGGATTCCATTTAGCCGAAAATTTGTTTGTGTGGCAAATTGAAGCCTTATTTTGTAATGAACGAGAAGGAGAAGTACCTGGCTTCTAGGGAAAAACAAATAAGAGGAAATTGTAATATCGTAGGCAGGCTGGTAATTTTGTTTTTGTTTTCAAGAGAATAAAGCAAGCCCGCTTTACAACTAGTAAGTATGGGTAAGTTTTATTGAATTATGTTTTCTGTTTAATTCCGCTTTATAGTTCAAATTTCAAATAAAAGCTAGGCAGCACTAAAAAATAATTTAATAAATGTTTTCAGAGGACCTGAAATGTCCTGGAAGCTATAAAAAATATCTAAAAAATAATACAAGTACCTACATATATAATTATAAAAATGTTACAAGAAGAGATACTTTGTCCAGACCGGGCCAGGACTAACGACAATGCCCACATCAGGACACACTCCAGTGCTGTCAACATTTGTTGACACTTATTGAGGACTATCCGTTGAGGTCTGGCTCTGGCTTGGCCATTTCCCGTTGGTGGTTTTTAATGATGTCCCTGCAAGTGGCACAATGTGCGAGTGGGAACGACAGCGGGAGTGGACGTGGCACCCGCCCAGTGATTGTGCGCCAGACACGTGTCCTTGCTGTTGGCCCATTGTGCGGCACAATGTTTTATGCATGTAAAGTGTGTGCGATAAGTGGCATTTCCACATTGTACACTATCAGTGTGCACTAGCAGCAAGCACTCGCCCTCTCCCCCGCGTACACTCATAATTCCGCAGATTATTCGCGCCCGAAAGCATAGAGTGAACATGATGCTGTTTACAGCCCAGGTTGATATCGCTCATACGCCACGTAAGCGCCCGGAGTAAACTTTCCCCATCAGGGGGCGAGGCAGCAGGCAAATGAGCTGATTAATTCACCACGTGTTTGTACGACTCGAGGGCTGGCAGCCGCCATCGAAAGTGAATTTTCCAAAAGGGAAAACATTTATGGAAGCAGCTCGAGTGAGAAAACAAGGCACTTACTTATTTCACTTACGAAGCTAATCTTGCATGAAGTTGCTCAGAGTAGGAAAAAGAAAAGAGAAAACTTAGCATAAAGACAGCACGATTAAGAAAACAATTCAGATTTTATTTAATGGTTTTTTCTATAGGGGTAAATATTTCCTGTATTTGGTTCATAAATTTCCTCTTATGAAAAACTATCAAATTTGTCAAAACTCTCTCAGTAAATTTATTACATTTCAGACAGGAACTTAAATGTTATAAACTTTATTACTACAAGAATTTCTTCTTTTTATTTGTGAGATAAAAAATACTACCAAATGGTAAGTAAGTTAAACCTTCTATGGAACTTGTCCTATCCTATTAACTCCATACAATTTAAAACCAAAGTAAGTATGGCAGTACAATTTGTAATAGAAACTTTGTTGATTGTTAAAATGGCACAGAAATTGCAAATGAATTTTTAAAAATAGATAATATTAATAAGAAAATCTGATATTCAACAAATCTTCACTAATCATGAAGCGATAGCTTCTTCAAAAGAGTATAAAAAACTATAAAAATGGTTTTCCACCATCGTCATGGCCCGTGCTGGTATATTTTGCGTGACTCGCACATCCTGACGTCGAGGGGTTAAGTGCATTGCGTTGGCTTTCAACTGAAATTTATGGTGCGGTAGGTCACAAATAATGCATAACCTGCCCAAGTTGCAAGTGCCGTTTGGAGCTGGGGGACTGTTGGCCAAGTTGGTCTACTTTCGGTTTGGGTTTCGTCTTGATTTTGACTCTGGTTACGGGTGGCCTGGCTTGGCAGTGATTTTTTGTTAGATTTTTTTTCTTTCGAGAGTGCACTTTAATTAAAAATTGTACCAAAGCTAAAGGGTGTGTGTGGGTGAGTGTGTCTGAAGGGTGTTTGAATAGAGTTTCGC
Organism: Drosophila bocqueti; assembly: GCA_018151655.1. Classification (NCBI taxonomy): domain Eukaryota; kingdom Metazoa; phylum Arthropoda; class Insecta; order Diptera; family Drosophilidae; genus Drosophila; species Drosophila bocqueti. The sequence continues at coordinate 3,318,174 of JAECXF010000057.1, forward strand.
ATACGCCCTGGTGTGCGGCTTTTAATTGAAGTGCTGCCAGAGTTGCGGCTGCTGTTGTCGCCTGTGTATTTGCATAATGAACTCAATTAAAAGTTGGATACTCCGTCACTCCTAGCCCTCCGAGGTTAGACTTAAGCTACTGGCAGGAACTGTTTAACGTGGCTCTCCTCCAATGGCGCCCCTTCGCGACTTACTCCTTTCTGTCCTTGAGCAGCAGCTGCATTCGCTGTCCCACCAATCCCAGTGGTTTGCGTGGCACCAGATGACACGTGGATTGCCTGGAATTTATAGGGGTTACGTCGGGACTTATTTGGTTTACGCTTACTCATACTTGTAGATGATTTTCTCACGGTCCGCCCAGGGCCAGGATCGCTCCAGCTTATCCAGTCTGAAGAGCAACTGTTTAGGGGGAATAAAACGTTTAAAGTTTAAGGTATTTAAGAATTAAATTTTGATAAAATCTTGTTAAAAATTCCACAAGAATCAGGTGTGACTGATGAATTTCTGAGTAAGCTGATTGGAATGCGCGTCGGCAGCCATTACCTTTTGTGTCTGTCCCTCGGCGGAGTCCTGGGAAGGGGCTTGCGGTGTGGGCGTGGCGGGGCGCACCTTTGATTGTTCCTCCTGCGGCTCCTTCGTTTCCTCCTGGTCTTGCTTCTGCTCCAACAGCTCCTTCTTTTGCTGGCCCAGTATCAGTTCGCCATCGGCCTCGGCATCGTTAATGCGCACCTTGGGCACATTGCGCAGATTCCAGGTGTAGGTGGTACTCAAGAAGTCGCTGTCGCTGTCCTCGTCCTCACCATCGTCCTCGGAGGGGAGCGCCGCTGGCAGTTTTATAAAGTAAACCGCGTCGCCAGCCTCCTCCAGCTCATCCTCGGTTGCCGTGTCATCGCTTGCCTCATTTGAGGGATAATTGGCTTCCGATGCATAATCCGATTCCGGCGTGACATCCTTCAGCAGCTTTGATTGCTTGACACCTTCAGTGGCAGCTGAATACTCCTCATCCTCATCCTCACCCTTATCCTCATCCTCCTCATCCTCTTCCACCTGCACCAAATCATCCTCATCACTGTCAGTGTCACCTGGCTGTTCCCCATCATCCCTCAGCTCGAAGTCAAGGGCATCCTCGTCATATGAAAACTTTCGCTGCACATAAGTCTCCTCGTCATCCTCATCCGCCTCCGACTCACTGATCCGGCCAAAGTTCTGCGAGACGGTGGCCAAAGTGGAGGTCAGGATTTTGGGTATTTCGGCTATGGCCGACAGCTTGCGCTGCATCTCCAGCAGGCGCATCTCGATGGAGCTGGCCCGAATCCGCCCTAAAGGGAATCCATCAAGGAGGGACGGGGGGTATTTTCAGGGGATTTGTAATTTATTAAAGCCACAAACACAGACACAAAATATCTAAAATTATATACACAAAGAAGGGAAAGAAACCCCTGCACTGAGCAAAAAAATATACCGACAGGTCAGAAATTCCGATTGAAAAGCTATTGAAATTGATAAGCAGAGATATTTCTGATTTACGGGTTGATATTTTATCCCAGCGCGGGGCTAAGACGACTGCCAGGGGTTAAGCCGGTTAGCTGGCACTCCCCTCACTTGGCCTTGGAGGCGCTGGGCAGGGCCAGCAGCATATTCTCGATGGTGCTGGTGCGCAGCTCCTGGTTGTCGCCCACCTCCGCGAAGAAGCGCCGGATGTTCCGCACGATGCGATGGTGGGGCAGCTCCTGGATAAGCACGAAGGAGTTACACGGGGAGCGAGGACAGGCAGCGGAAGGTGGAGACCAGTGACCGGATGCGGAAGACCGGAAAAGAACGGGGGGAAAAGGAATGGGTTAGTTTCGATGGCGTGTTGTTGTTGGCATGCAATCGTGTGGGTGCTTCACCTGCTCCTCCTCGTCCGAGGACTCGTCCTCGCTAAGCTCAATGACCACCTCGTTGCCCTCGTCGTCCAGCTGGGTTTTGGTTTTCTTTTTCTTGGGCTTCGGCGGCTCCGGGGGGTCTTGCCACATTATCGGATGCCAACAACGCGAGCCAAGCAGGGGGGTTGGGGTGAAGTCTACAAAAAGATACAAAGCCAAGTGAGTACCAGGGGGCACAGCTTTCATACATACTTAAATAACACTGATTTCTTTTCTTTTATAACGTGTATTATATTTATATTAATTTATTAATATAAGTATTTATTTTCTACTTGACGTCTTTATGGCAACAAAGAGGGTTCATGCTAGGATGAAGTACTTACCACTGGGCGGTGGCAAAGGCTTGGGAATCCGCATGACAATCGACTTCTCCTCGCCGGCCTCGAACTGGCCCATGGGATCGTCCTCCTCCATGCTGTCGTTAGGGATTGAAGAGGAGACAGTGGTTTGCTCATTACATAAGTTAAGAGCTGGCCCGAGGAGAGGGCCATAGGGGAGGAGGGATCTGGGGCAACCTACTTGCGCAGCAGGAAATGTATCTTCTTGGGCGTCGCGTTGATTTTCTCGTGGGCCTGGGACAGCGTCAGCTGCGTGGCGTCCTCCTCGTTTATCTCGAGTATGATGTCGCCCAGGCGAATGCCCGCTTTGTCGGCCAGACCGTCGGGGGTCACCTGCAAGTCCAAAAGGATGAAATCGAGAGCGACACTGCCGAGGCCCCTTCGGGTCCTTTCACTTTCCGCGGATCACGGAGTCGCCCACTAAACACCGCTCGTCGCGAGATTCGAGGCGCAATTGAACGGGCATCTGCGTACTTTTGAGTTTGGGTTCGGAAAATATCGCGTATACGCGATGCGTGGACGGGGGACAGATACAGATGACATCTATACGAGATGGGCTAACTGAGACGGCTGCTCGCGAAAAGAAACCCCCAGAAATAATGAAAAACAATAAAAACTGAAAGCAAAACATACACACGAGGCGGCATTTCTGAAGGCGCTGAGCTCGGAGAGCTGAGTACCCTGGAAAGTAAACTAGGAAGTGATATAAAACTAAGCTAGAAACTCTCTAGAATATAATGGGAGAAATATATTTAAGCAGGTTTATTTATAGGAAGAATGCAGTTAAGCAAAAATCTTGGTTAAAGAAATTACAAAGTATACTGAAGGTTACTTCTTGTATAATTATTTTTTATTTATTATTCTAATTTTTTTTATATTTCTATTATATTTAATGTTAAGCCTTAAGCCAGCTCATCATACCCTTCAGACACTTGCCCTCAAAAAGAATTAAATTCAGAAATAAAGCAAACAAAGCTATTTTTCTTTTAGACAAAACGCGAGACGTCAAAAGTAAAATGTTGCTCAAAAGCCGAAAGCAATACTAATAGTTGTGTGTGCCTTATGGGAAAACACTTTGAACAAACACATATACAGTACAGTGCAAGTCAAGGAAATAGTTATAAAATATTTAAAGCATATTTATAATAAGAAAGAAAGCAAACTTTGGGAAGGCAAAGTCCGTAACTTTGCCAAAAATACATTTATTTCAATTTGGAAAGCTTTTCTGTGCTATATTTTATTAGCTTTAAAAATATGCATACTGAAGATTAAAATTTTTTAAATAAATTTTTTTGTTGAAAGTTTTGGAAATTTTAATGATGTACAAAATTTTGAAAAAATTGAGAAAAATTTTTTTTACCGAACATGGCTAAATCAACTCGGCTGTTAATGCTGATCAAGAATATATATGTTTTATAGGGTCGTAAATGATTCCTTCACTGTATTGCAAGCCTCTGACTAAAATTATAATATCCTGCAAGGACATAAAAATAAACCAAGTTAAGCTCAGGGAATATGGCATAAATATTACTACATTTAATATAGGAATTCACATAAAGTGATATATTTTCTTAAAAATAAGTAGCAAATCAATCTAAGCCTCAGCAATATTTCAATGACTCTCATGGTAGGCATTATTTATATATGAGAAAAGATGTGGAACTCGACTAACCCAAATATTGTTCATTCACTCGAGCCTCAAGTGAGCCAAGAGAGATACTGGGCAGGCGGGAAGAGGGGAGCCAAAAAAAAAAACAAGTCAGAACGGAAAACGGGGTGCGGCAGGTGCAGATGCCAAAAACAATAAAATGTTCGCTTCTATATGGCGGCAGACAATTTGCATTCGATGTGACTTCGTCATAGCGTAATTGGAATTCAAATTTGACTTCAGATTGCTTGTCGTTCTGGCCCGCGACCAAAACGAAAACAAAAACAGCAACAGAAAAAAGGAAGCAATGACGAAACGGCCATTGCAGCTGTCTAAGAGGTACAGGGAAATTTGGATTAAACATTTTCAAATTTCCGCTAGATGTTGCTCAGCATGTTCTTAGCCACATTTGCTTGTCGCAGCTATATACCCTTCAGGCACACTCTACAGTATCTTTCAACATGTTTATTCTTCATTAGAAAGTCTTTCATAAGAAATTAAGGATTAATATTATTTACTCTAAGTCAAAATATCCCGCTTAACCAAATGTTGGAAGGGAACCCAGACTGTATGCCAAATATTGCTTCAATTTAACCAGCTGCGGCTGTTCCCAGGAACCCAGAGAAGTCAGAGGGGGCAACTCACCTGGAAGACTGTTAGCGGCATATGGAACTCGGCCCCGCCGGTGATGAGGAAGCCCCATCTGGTATCATCCTTGGAGGCATACGCATCCGAGTCGACGTCGAAGGCGGGAAAGCCATCGGTGTCGCCGATGCCGCAGGATACCTTGATAACGGGCGCCCTCTTCCGCGTCTCCGGCACCGACCAGAGCAGTCCCAGTGGCTCCGGCATCGCTTTTGTTTACCCGCGTGCGCTCTTCGAAGAGACGCCGGATCTCTCTTCCTATCCGCTGGTTTTATTTATAAATTCGCACTCGCGCCGGTGGCACTCTTGCTTCCTCCGTTTGTTCACTTTTCCTATTTTCCGCTTTTCTATTTTCTCAGCTATTTTTCTCGGCTCTCTTTGCCTGCGGCACTTTTGGTTGCTCTTTTCCTAGTAGTTGTTGTTTGCCTTCCCGCCTGTCAAAATTTCGCCCGTGCAAAAATATTATTTGTATTTTGCCGGCTTTTCAGCGCTTTCTGAATAGAGTTTGCCTTTCCACTTTTCCGCTTCTTTTGACTGAAACTTCGATACAGCAACGAAATCTTGTTCAATTATGGGACTTATATAATCACCAGAATTATATAATCATTAAATTTTGAACTGCAGATGCGTGAAGTGCAGTGGAAATTCCAAAAACGTTGAACACTGAGACCACAGGAATTCGGAGCACTTTAAGGGCTAATTATGGAAAGTGTATTTAACACTTTTTGGCCTTTGGCTATCCGTTTGCTTCTTTTTGTGTGCCTTTTTGGCTTCTTCCCGTCCTCACTTCCACACGACTGCACTCGACTTGGGCAACTGAAATTATTTTCGAGAAGTTTTCCTTTGTGGCTGCAACTATTCCATTTTCCTCTCAGTCTGTTTTGTACTCTCCTCTGTTTGGCGTGCTTTTCCTTTTTATAGATAATGTTCCGCAGCAAAATTGTTGCATTTATTTTGCGGTTTTTTGCATTTTTTTAGACTTGTTTGAGAGTTGTTCGTGGTGTTAGTTAATAGCTGAAATTGTGTTATCCAGTTTCTTTTATAATCAGAAGTTCTTTGTGCCTGGAATTTATTTTACATTAAGATAAAATCAATAAATATCTAATGGGTGGGAAATTAAAGAACAAGATGGATTTGTCTTGTTTTTCTTAAGAAGATATGCTTTTAAATTCAAAATGATAAAGGCCAACATAATTGTATTTTGGTTGTAATAATTCCTATATAAAATCAAAAGACTGTCACTCTAAACATAATCAATATATTATATATACATATAAATCAGTATTCAATAACAACCATTATAGTTCTTACAATCTTGTACATAAAAATAGAAAGCTTTCTACATAACATGGTCAAAAATCGATATATTTCGATCAAGCTAGCTGTGGGAATCGTACTAGAAACAAGCAGCTGTTGCTTCATTTTATTTCCTTATTAAAGCAACTGTGATTGCCCACCCACAGGTGCCCTGACATATCCAACTATCAGGTATTAAAGCCACGTAAAGCACTTGAACGTGCCAAGCTCACAAGCAAAGTATTCCGCTTGTCAAGTAAACAACAATGGAAACTCTGAATTTCATATGTGAGAGAAAGAAAATTTCAAGAGAAAGGCCCCAAAAGCAAGTCGCACACACCTGATGGAAAAAATTCGATTAGCACGGGGAATACTGCATGCTGACACAACCTACATACATGTGCTGATATTTTCGCACAGATGTTCAAGGAATAGTTCACACAAATTTGTTGTTGGCCACAAAGGGGTGGGCCCAAAACGTGCCTTATCAGCCGCAGCAACAACAACAAAAGCTGACAGCCAGGAGACAGACAAAAGAGATGCCGCCAGCAAAAATTTGCCAGCAAAGTTTTCAATATCCCAAAAAACGTCAGAACGAGTGCAAAATGCAGATGACACGAGTCAAAACAGAGGCTACGTAAAAAGACAACAAGCTTTCCGTGTATGCCCAGCTTGTTTCACTTCAAAAATTATGTTTCAAACTAGAATTATAATATTTTATCAGTTACTTTATGTCTCTTACTTTACGAAGCAATTTCATAAAATACATTGCAGTTAATTGATTCTTTTTAAAAGGGTAAAAGTTATTGAAATATTTTCTAATGTACAAATTCTATATATATATTCTATATATATATGTATGTATGTATAAAACTGAAATAAATTACATTAAAGTTGGACTTCTAAATATCATGAAGTACTGCGGCATAAACGACACTCAAACTGACACATCTTCGGTCTGAGCTTGGCGACATTGACGCCGCCGTCTTGATAAGGACGGTATTAGCGATAAGGTCGCAGATGACAAATGGTTAGGGGCAAAGGGGCGGGGTAACATGAATTTCAAAAGTAATATCAAGTTGGGAATTTTTTTCAGAGACTTTATTTAAATACATAAGGTTGCTTTTTCACTCATCTCCTTTGGGGATGTCTGTCCTTTAACTTATCACAAACCGCATACATATCTTCTATTTCGATTCTGACACTTATTAAAGGATCCTCCTCTAGATTCTTAAAGTCCTTTTTAGGGCAAATGGTAGCCAGGAGCTCTAAGTTCCTATACTTTTCCCTTTCCGCGGATCTTCGTTTTCTTGAGGCGAACTCCATGGAGTGGTCTCCATTCTTTTCGGACTGCTTGTCTTCGTCGGATGAGATGGAATCACTGGAATTGTCCGCCTTATCCTTTGCCGTATCCTTTTGCTCCTCCTCCGAGCTGTCCGAAGCCTTGGCAACTTCGATGCTATCCACCTTCTCGACGCTTTCCCCCTTCCACTCCTGCTGCGAGTTCTCCTCCAGAGACTCCTCCTGACTTGCTGGCAGAGCAAATGCCACGCTCAGCACGAGCACTGAGATCAGCACCAGCAACACAGATCGATGCATTGTTTATTCCCGATCCTTGGTTTATTCCTTTAAAGTTGAGCTCCTCTGATCGAACCGTTGGTTACAATTCAATGTGTCAAACTGACTCCGACCCAAGACAAAAGTTTCCCAAGAAACCTCCACACATTTACTATCGCACGTCGGCGATTATGTGATTATTGACTCAAATGCTATTAAAGCATCCATCAACAAGACGAGCCAGATAACGAACAATCAACAAAACAAATATATATTGCACATAAATTGACCGTAACCGCTACGCCATTTTATTTGCATTATAAAGCACCTCAATACGTAACTAAACAAAATATTTCAGATTTATGGCACTGTTTTTAGCTTGCGAGGAAGCTTAGGAAAGCCAATTCTGTGTTATGAGATAAATATAAAATTAAATAAATTGAGAAAGTATCTTTTAGTCGGATACCCAATTTTTATTTAGTTGTTAATAAAAAGCAGTAATACTCAAACATTAAACAATCATTGATATGACACAGCTCTGACAGCAGACTTTGAAAAGTCTGTCTTGATAAGAGTGGCACTTTTCTGTTTCCATTCCATTAAATAAATAAAAAAGTTTCCCAAGAAAAATAAGTAAGGCGCTTATTGGTTTTCCCTTTTAGCTTTATAGTTTAGAACCTATTTTTGAAACAGATTCGTTGTTGATTTTTTTATAAAGATTAAATTAAATTAAATAATGCAAAAGTCAGAAATATCTTCTGGAACAAGTGTTATATTTGAGTTTACCTTGGATAATTAATTGCTTAAAAGGTACTAAGTAAATATTCCACAAAAACTATATAAACAAAGAATTAATTCTTTTTATTTTAGGATTCTGATTTCTTGGAATTTGTATTGTACTTATTAATTAATAAGTAAATGTGATTATGGAAACTCAAATCGATTGAGTAGATAGAGTAAGCGTCAACTGAGAGAAATATAAAACTGTTTCGCCCGCTTCGAAGAATAAAGATCACTCCTGGGAAGAGCTTCAGCATTGATATATGTATTAAAGCAATAATTTTCCGCAAAGCCTGAGCCATAAATAAGACAAGCAGTATATGGGATTTATTTTAGGTTTTTTATTTTTAGTTTTTAAAATTCTCGGCTGATCATTCCGCATAGGTGGCCTCGTTGGCCTCCTTTGAGCTGACCTCCATGACCTCGCAGCCCTGCGCATAGTCCTCGATGCTGCCATTATCCTTGACATCCGCCACAGCCCGCGCCATCTCTTCGTCCAGCTCCTTCTCCGCCTGGGCATCCAGTTCCAGTTCCCCGCTGGCCTTATTCATCCGTTGCTGTTCCTGACCGCTGACCTGGCGCCTGAAGCGCGGTGCTGTATCAGATTTGCGTATCATTTCCTCCACCTCTTGCTTCACCCTCATTTGCTCCAGAGCCCGTGGATCCTCAACTACTGGGTTCTCCCGGTTCAAGTACTCCCTTTTCAAGTACTCCCGTTTCAAGTACTCAGCCCGCTGATTCTCAAGTTCTTGTTCCACTAGTAAAAAGTCGGACCGACGTCTCCTGGCAGGGGCCTCAGTGGTGGTTTTCTGTTCTTCAGATGAAGATTCCCCGGAACTGTTCTTCGCCTTGTCCTTGTGCTCCTCGGAGGAACTGCTCGAATCTTTGGCGGCCCGCTTGTGGATGGTATTTCCGTCGTTCATCGGGTCCCCAAAAGTATCCGCACCCGAAAAGAGATTCGGGCAAACCATTTCCCTGATATCTCGCAATCTATCTTGAAGTAATTCCTGGCGCTGACCCGAAGCTCCAGTAATTAATTCATCCGGATGTTCGCATAGTGTATACCATGAAGGCTGACGTCTGTCCGGGGTCGTGGGCGCATCGAAGTAGCTCCCCGAGTTCTCGGCAGAACGCTTGTGGATGGCGTTTTCATGGCCAGAGTCCAGAAGCTCATCAGACTCCCAGACGTCCTCCAGGAGCAGATCCAGCCAGGTCTTCTCGGCGGACTCCTCCAGACTCAGCGGCAGGCCAACTGCCACGCTCAGCAGGAGCGCAGACATCAGTAGCAGCAACACGGATCTTAGCATGGCGTTATCCTTGTTAATTATATATATTTCCGATCCTCTAGGCACTCCTGGGCGCGTAGACTGACTTTTTCGAACTGAATGTGAGCGGCGGCAAGAGTTTCCCACGAAACCTCAACAAACTTATTATCGCCCCGGCAGCGATTCCCTGATTATGAGCTAAAATGCAATTAAAGCGGCCCAGCAGCATGCATATATTTCATGCGGATTGCACCCAAACACCGCCGCTTCCCATACTGCGCAATTTCCGAGTTTGTGCCAATTGCGATTTCAGACTTTCAGACTCTCGGACCAGCGGACTTGCCTTGCATAATTCATGACAACAAATTGAGATGTCGAGCGATGCTCCGCAATGCTCCCGGTTCAAATCCAGCGAAATCGGCAGCGATAAGCCCGGCAACTGAGACGCGGATCACAAGAGACCCGACGCGCAATTTGTAATTATCGACGCTTTCCAACAAAACCGAATACAAAAAATATGTAAATAAGTAAATAAGCACGGGCACCTAAAGAAATTTAATATACGTTCTTAATTCATTTTTGTGGTAAGCAAATTGTTGAAGGAAATTTGGACTTCCTAATTAATGTATTGGGTTGACTTTTAAAATAAATATAAATTCAGATATCAAGCTCTAATTTATGGTCATCCTATCTTTTCTCTGAAAAGGAAATTTGTGTGGCACATTTGTTAAATAAAATAACTTATTTATTAGCAACATAATTAATCGTAAGATTGATTTTTAATAAAAAGACTTGATCATTAAAAAAAACACTAGAAATGCTTCTTAGTTTACATATCAAATTAATAACAACATTATTTCTTAACTAACTCTTTAACTTCTTTAATAAATTATCTTATAAATGTCCCTAACCGTTTTTAGTGTGAAGGGTAATTTCAGCATTTACAAAAACAAATGTTTTTTCTAAGCTTCCTAATATTTTTTGCCTGCCTAGGCATTTTTGCATAGCCTTTCTAGTGTCGCAATTCGAGAATTCTTATCATCAGTAAACAATATTTTTAATACGTAAATAGTGACTCATGAAATGTTTTTTATTTTATAATTGGTACACTTAAGTGCAAATGTAGATTTCAAGATTAGAGAAAATCTGGGTTAAATTTGATAGAAACACTCTGCAATGTATTTAATATAAAACACTAATTGAAAATCAAGGCAGAATCAGCCGTATGAATTTAAGTTATTCCTGCAAAATATATATAAAAAAAATTAGTTACTCGAAATTATATATGCCTAAATTTGTAAATAGTACAAAGTCGAACCTTGACCTGATTTTGTGATTAAATTTCTCCCGGTGCACAGCACTGGAACACTCGTAAATTACAATTTCGCCGGTTGGAACGTGCCGGCGTAATGGAAGCGTGCCGAGGAGATTCAAGTTTAAGAGCTCTCCCAAGTATCCGCCGGATAGCGAGATACTGAGATACTGGAGCCGGCTGAGCCGTAAAGGCCACTTAATGCAAGGCGGCGGCAGCGGCGTCATCGTCGTAGGCAAACAAACTGGAGAGCCAACAAAAAAAAGGATTCTCGGAAAGTTCCGGCCGGCATGATAAATAGCCGGGGTTTGGGCCAAGTTTCGGCCAAAGACGTGAACGGACTGGCCAATCGGCCCAAAACAGAGGCCTCATGTGTGGGCCAGACCATTCCCTTGACGAATGTCCAGGGGCAATTATTTCGTCGCCAGTGTTTACCTGGCTATTAAAAGCCCATCATCCGAGGAGCTCGACTATTATTCACCTGGAGCCAACAGTAAAGGGGGCGTGGCTGGTGCTTAAGCGGAATCGAAAGCAAATTTATTTAACAGCCATCAAAGGGGATTGGCCCTCTCTACGACTGTCATAATGTCGTAAAAAAAGTTCCCTGGCAGATCCGGCTTATTGAATATGATTCCCAGATGTCCTCCGTACGAACATCAAAGGCATTGGGGAGCCGGGAGCCAGGAGACGGGAGCCTGGGAGCCGAGGATAACGTCGCAGACTCATGCATAATTTAAAGCAATTTGGCATTTTGCTGAATCAATTTCCACGGCAAGACAATCAAACGGAAAGTATTAAGACTTGAAATCCATTCCAAGTGCTGCAGTGCTTTCTATGCAAATTACACTCTCCAGCACTGCACCACTTTTATGTAAATCTGGCCGCCACCTGGTGTGTTGGCCAAGAAAATAAAAAGGACATAACAGGCGGGATGAGCGGAATTAAAGCGCGGTGTATTTGGCCGACATTTTGTCATATTTATTAAAAATTTATCAATGTCATAAAGTTTACCACACAAGCGCACACCGCCAGAAGCGCACAATGGCCAACGATCAATCACGTTTAAAGCTCTCTCAAGATTTACTTAGGACTCCAATTTGGACCGCAGATGGTGATAAAAAATTATATAAAGGTGAATGGAGCAGGCTTAAATTTAGAAAAAGTTTCGCCGGAAAATTGTCATTTCAAGAAAGACTTTAAGGAGTCATAGTGGGAAGAGAAAATGTTAAGTCCTGTTTATTCACTTTCTAGCTAAACTATTAATTTTGGACTACTAAAGCTGTTACCTATAAGTTATAGGATGCAACCAACTAATTTTTTTTTCACATTTTAAGTGCTTGCTTGTTATAGGATTTTTACTACGTCCTCTCTAACACCCCAGCAGGTTTGTGAAAATCTACATAAAGGTACTCGTAAAACCAAAAGCCAAAAAGTATGCTTTTATTCTTAGCTAAAAGATAGCTGCGAATTAATTATGAAAATATTTCTGCGAATAAATACCTAAACATAAGATTTAAATGTTAATTCAATTGCAATTCGTTAACCTTGTAAATATATAAATACACCAAATTTTAAATCAAACTATACTATGATTTTTGAATCACTCAAACACACAACACCGACAGTTACATTTAACACTTAATACAACTACAAAATACAAAAAAAAAAGATTATTTATTATTATTATCACACAAAACACACTCACACATACACTTATGATGTCCCAAGAAACCGAAGGCACCGCGGAAGGACTGCAGGTCCTCGAGACCACGACCACCGAGGCAGCTGCAGAGCAGACAGAGTTTGCAATTGCCCCCGTGGTCTTGCCTCCAGAGCCAACGACCGAAGTCGCAGTGGAGGATCCTCGGTTGGAGGAGAAGCGCTCCCATACGAAGGTGGCGGAGGACCAGGATCAGGAGGTGATAGCACACAAAGACGAACAAAATGGACTTTCCAACGAACTTCATGGGAATCTAGGGGATGAGGAGGGTGATGTCGAAGGTGAATTTGAAGGCGAAATCCTATCGGCATCGGCGCAAAGGCACAAATTGTCTCAGGATCGAAAGCAGGGTCGTAAGGAAGCGATTAAGCGACGCTACAGTTTTGGGTTGGCCAACGAGACTCGCTCGGAAATGGATAAAAAAGATGAAGGCCAGGAGGAGGAAGACTCAGACGAGGACAAGGAAGAGCACAAGGTGGAGTACAAGGAAGAGGACAAGGTGCTGTCAATCTTGGATGAGGAGGGTGACGGCGACGAGGAAGAACCCAAGGTTAAGACCAGGTTTGAGGAATCTTATACAGGGGGTATTTTTGGGGCCCTCGGCGGGGATACCGCCAAGAGTTCCAAAGAAATCTTCTACATGGATCCCAGATACGACAACTCTGAAGTCGCCAGCGTCGCATCGCTCAAATCGAGTAAATCAACTAAATCGATCAAGGCGGACACCATCCAGATGAAGGAGGAGTTTCTGCTCTGCTTTGAGATGCCCAGCCTGTCGGACATATCGGAGGAGCACGAGCCCGATGACTTGTCAGTCGATAATGTGTCACTCGGTAGCATAGCCCAGGTTAAGGGCCACTTTACAGATCCATTGTCTGCAGATTTCCATGAAAGCTCTTCTACTTCCTCGGAAGGGGCCTTGCTTTCCGATCACGAGGACCAGGATGACGCAGAGGCAGCTGCAAGCCCTCTGGAGAGCTCTTCCGAGATCTGGGACTTACCCGATGATGTACTTGCCTCTCCCGATGAGGCGCCAAAAACGAAGGAGATAACCGTTACCGTTGAAGAGGTTCCGATATCCTTTCATGAGATTCAAGTGATCGACCTAGACGAGGATGATGAACGCCCTAAAAAGGAAATCGGGGTGGACACGATGGTTCAGGATTTCGTGGAACATCTTCTGGAGAACATAATCACAGCATACGAAAAACACGAATCGGACGACAGACTGCGGTCGATGTGCGACAAGGGTAAGCTTCTCGCCGAGCTGAAGAATATCACCGACACTTACGTCACCGAGAGGTACACCAACGAAATGCTAAACATCCGGCTCGTGGAGTACTACAAGCGCGTCCACAACCTCCGCGCCTTCGCACACGTGGACGATGAGGAGAATTACGTCGCCCGCTACTACGAGGCCCTGGCCAAGGTGGACGGGCACAATTTACGCTTGGACGCCATCAAGTACAAGTACAAGATGGAGATTTCTAAGATGAGGCTCAACCTCCACGCGGTCCAGCACTTTGTCTACTTCACAGAGTCAAGGCTGGAGTTCAAAGCGCGCAAGTACCTCGTTCGGCCGGACTCCGAGTTCCTGAAACGCTTCGTGGATTGGGCGCTCCGTCTAATGTACGCGAAGCGAAACGAGATTAGCGACATGCGACTCCGCTTGATCCTCAAAAAGACCACCTTGGCTGAGCTTCAGGCGGTGAGTAGGGGGATCCTAAAGGCATATATGTAAATACTCTTTAACAAAACCCAACCTTCCATCTTTCGTAAACATAGAAACTAACGGAACTGGAAGCCCTCAGCAGCACTGTAAGCATCCAGGACTTTTTGGCCATTCAAAACGACGTTATTAACCTGGGGAAGAAAATTGAAGGTGAGCATTGAGATTTTACCTACGCCGAGAACTTTGTTAAGTCTCTCTACCGCTTGTGACAGAACGCAATGTGGAGCTGAACAAAATGCGCACACAGTACCTCATGGACGTCCACATTACCCACCACAATAGGGAGAAGGCCCATGCCCTGGGCGACAAGCTTACACACATGAAGATCACGCTGGCCAACGCGATCAAGAAGCAGCGGTCGCTGCGTGCCAGCCTCTACAGCAAGAAGCTGGAGCGGACACGGATCCGCGAGAAGCGACTTGCGCTGACCTTCCAGGGCGGCATCCTGGCGATGCCCGCGCTCATGTACGAGTACGACAAGACCGTTGAGCACATTAGGGAGAGTCGAAAGCGGGTGACCAAGCTGAGGGACACTGTGGAGGCACTCAATAGCCGCTTCTCCCGAATTTCGGAAAATCGTTCTTAGTTCTATAGTATATATAGACAATAAACAAAGCGGAAATGCATCTTAAGGCTCGTTATTGCAGGCAAACTGCCTGTCGTATAGGTTTTCCATTAGCTCTCCTAAAAAATTATCTTGAGGTTCAACAATACCTGTTACCTGCTCTGTTCCTTATCGATTTTAGATTTTTGGTTCTTTGAATATCGCAACCACGCAAAATAATGTAAAGCTCTGATTCCTCTTCAGCAGCTGTACAGGGAGTGGGTATATTTATGGAATTGCTAACGGTAAGCCTTTTAAGGAAGGCTTATCCCTGTCTTCGCTAATGGCAATATTTTATAATTTATAAAATCATAGCAGTCCGACAGACAGGCACCTGTCAAAGTGAAAACCTAGACCACACTCACTCTACATCCGTACACAGACAAGTACACAACAACTACATATATGCCACAAAAAACCCAAAAATAGTAAAAAATACACTGGAAAAAAGAAAAAAAATAGACACTTAATACAGTTAAACACTTAAAAACTATAAAAAAAACCATAAAAATAATAATGGCTGACGATACCATTAAGATGGTAAAAGACCAGAAATCGGAGGAGTCCCCCATTCAGGATGTGGTACCCGAGAGTTCACCACTGCCGGATGTAGCCCCGGAGTCCCCACTGCAGGATGTTGTACCCCAGGAGTCCCCACTGCAGGATGTTGTAACCCCGGAGTCTCCACTGCAAGATTTGGTACCCCCGGAGTCCCCACTGCAGGGTGGTACCGGAGTCAGGAGTCTCCACTGCAAGATTTGGTACCCCCGGAGTCCCCACTGCAGGGTGCGGTACCCCAGGAGTCCCCACTGCAGGATGTTGTAACCCCGGAGTCTCCACTGCAAGATTTGGTACCCCCGGAGTCCCCACTGCAGGGTGCGGTACCCCAGGAGTCGCCACTGCAGGATGTTGTAACCCTGGAGTCTCCACTGCAAGATTTGGTACCCCAGGAGTTATCGCTGCAGGAGGTGGATCACCGGGAATCACCACTATCGGATGGGGAACCCCGGAAGTTCCCACTATCGTTTGTGGAACCCGACGAGTCAGCACCTCAGAATGTTGACCAGTGGACAGAGCTGAAAAAGCGACGCGTTCGGGAGGTCTGCCACCGACTGAAGCTACGGGAGGGGAAGGAGAGAGAATCGCAGAAGAGGCCAAGCCGCCAGGGGAATGTCTTACGAGAGAAGATCGAAAAAGACATTAAGATCGTGACCTCCGATGAGTCTTCGATATCCAGCACATCGGGCTCCTCTCTTGAGGAGGCAGACGATGACCTTATAGATGGCGTGGAGAAGCTGATGAAGGCGAAATACAAAGACGTTGAAGATGAAGTGATGAAGACCATAAAGGCGGAAGACGATGACGTGGAGGATATGATGACGGTCGAGAATGAGAGCTTTACCGAGTTAGTTCCCCCCGAGATGCTCAGCGTTGCGGACGGCGAGAGCTCCGAGGACCCCATGTATGCGAAGGTCGATGAGCTAATGTTGGTGCCCAGCATCTCTGATTTGTCGCTGTCCGATGAGCCCAGCGTAAAACGCGAAGTGTCACTGAAATCCGTTGCCTCTGTGGGGATTCTGAGCCGAGCCGAGAGCGACAGCTTGGAGTCCGAGTCTGAGGATAGCAGCGAATCGGTCTATTCGCTCCGAAAGAGCGGGGATGAACGTCTAGATGATTTCACCGAACTAGTCATTGAAGATCGCTTGACTACCGAGATCAATGGAGTCGCGTTCGATGAATTCCCTCGCTCGGAGAAGAGCATAGATTTCACTGAGCTTTTCTCCGAAAGCAATACCAAAATACGCGAGTCCTCCATTGTAGAGGACCGTCAAAAGATGGATAAGGAGCGTATCGTTAGCGATTTCATTGACATGCTCATCAGCCAAGTCACTAGTGGCCCCAGTGCCGATGAGCTTAGACGGAGCCGGCTGGATAAGAATAAGCTCTACGGCGACCTAACTGAAAGTGTGGCGGAGCACATGGAACTCACGACGTTGAACGATATGCTTAACGGATTGATGGCCGAATTCTACAAGATCAATAAGAATATCCGCGCCCTTGCCGAGCTTTCGGAGGAAGACAGGAAGAGCTACTATAATCGCTACAGGAATGGGCTGGCCTGCGTGGCATATGGAGAGGAACGGGTTGCCGCAGCCAAGGCAGCTGCCCACAGGCAGACCGTAATGGCACAGTTGGAGCTCAATAATGCCATGCTCGGCTCGCTCGGCACCGAGCACCATTTCGACCAGACAGTGCGCCGCATCCTCCTCCGAGATTCTGAGGATGAACTGCTCAAGCGCTTGATAGCCCGCGAGATGCGTCTGATGACCCAGTACCGGACAGAGATCAGCTACTACAGGTACTTGATGATCAGCCTGAAACACGAGCTCGCCAAGTTGAGGAAGGTACGTGAACAGCGAAGTCTACTAATTTATTCCTCGTGTCCGTCTGTATATCTCTGCATATCTTTCATCCAATTTTCGATATGTTTCGTTATACACAATTCGATATACATAGTTGTCCATCTATTCAATGGGGTCTGTATTAGTTATATATAATATTTCATTTTTCATAGCTATATCTACTAATCGCTCTTTAAAACTAACTGAAACTTTTCCACTTCTTAGGAAATCGATGACCTGGATTCAGTGGGTGGACATGTGAGCATGCACGACTTCTTACTCCTGCAGGCTAAAGTGGTCGGCTTTGAAAGGAAGATTGAAGGTATTGAGTTCCACCTATTCCTTGAACAAGTTCCTCATAATATTTCTCGCCCTCGCAGAGCGAAACATTGAGCTTAAGAAGATGCGCGCGCAGTACCACAAAGAGATGCACCTGATCCAGCATAATAGAGAGAAAATCAAGGCACTGAAGGAAAAACTACTTATTCGCAAGGAACAGTTGGCCATAAAGAACGAGAGAAGAAACGACCTTAAGGAAAAGCTGTACCTATCGAAAATACATCGCAAATCAATGCAGGAAAAGTCCAAGGAGCTTACCTACCAGGGCGGTATTCTTTCGATGCCATCTCTGATGCACGACTACGACAGGACACTGGACTTCATTCGGCAGAAGAAGGAGACCATCGCAGGGCTCAAGGAAACCATAAGATCCATTACCCAGCGCTTGGACACCATGCATCCGAAAGGTTCTAAAGTCAATCTAAATTCGGTATTAATTTCATAATAAAGCAGCCAGAGGAAGTCTCTTCTCAAAAATTTTAAAATATTCGCACAACCATCAATGTTTCTTGTATGATAAATAACAGGCTTAATTAATTGACAAAACCCAAGAGTTTCCACATATATAGTAAGAGGATCATGCATCAATAATAACCCTGAGTCGCTAGAGAAAATCTCTTAATGAACCATTATAAAAATATATTTCCCCCACATTTTCAGTGTCAAGTTTGATATTTATTTGCCTGTTTTTATTTATTCCCACTAGATATTCGGCAAAAACTACAAAAAAAAAATGAAATGCGGCGAAGAAAACAGCGTTTTTGAATTTAGTCAGCCAATTGTTGGAAAAATTGAAATTCTAAAAATAATATCAAAATATAATTCTGAATTTGGCACGCTTTATTTTTAATATTTTTCTTTGTTGAGAGCTAAAGGAATGGGAAGTACTCGAGTTCTTAGAACGCCTCAATTAGCCCCAACTAATGGTACAAAATTATTTTGAAAAATGTATCTACATATAGACAAAAAGTAGGAAAATAACCCATACTCGAAAATAAACCTGGAAATACCCTTATGAAAATGTTAAATACCTTACAGGATGATTCATTAACGACCAATTTTTCTATTTCTATAAATTTGAGGCTTCTTAGCAGATTTTTTGATCTGGACTTTGGGTTAGTAAACTTTTAGGGGTTACGAGGAATGGTAATAAATTAGAATATTAGAAAAGTGCCAGTCGGGGCGTGAAATATTTATTCTCAAGAGCTCTCTGGCATTTCTTATTCTTGGCACCTTCGTCTTAGCTGCACCTGCAAATACATATATCCCTGCCTATGTTGTTTTTAGAGAGAACAATTTCACGCCACGGACAGGTGAGTCTTTGCCTGATTTTCAATAGATATATAGCCCAATCTTGATGTTAACTCTGCCCATCGGCGATGTAGTGACCTCGACACGCTTCAGCGGAATTTTTCAGATCGCACACAGGCGATCAGAGTGTGTTTATGTTTAGTTTATAACGGCGATAGGATGATACATATAGCTACATATGCATATGTATAAAATATTCATTTATAGAACGTACTGCTGCGTGCCATTTGGTGGCCATAGGCAGATAAATAAAGTCTCTACACCCACACAAAACAGCAACAACAGCAAGAGCGTAGATCGTGTAGAGCTCAAGGTTATAGAGGTGATCGAATCGAATCGGAAACTGGGATTTTTGAATTACTTTATTGTACTCATAAATACGATTAACTTAGGCGTATACTTAATTTTAAGGCTTTCTATGTTGCTACAAGCCTTTGCGTTGCTTTTGTGTGTTTGTTGTTTGTGTGAGTGTTTGTTTAGTTGTTGTTGTTGTTGATATTATCATTTTTTTTTTTTTTTGCTTGGTGAGGAATATCTTTGTGTTCATGTTTGATCATACAAAATGTATATATATATATAGAGATATATATGTGCGTGTGCGCGGTCACTTAGCATACGTGTAGAAAAGAAGAACAAGGGCCTTCGCTCGCTGCTTACTTGCCGAGCAGGATCTTGCGGCCAGCGCCAAGGTTCTGGCCAGCCTGGGTGGCTCCCTTGTTGGAACCGGCCTGCAGACCGACAATGGTCTGGCCGGCCTTCAGCTGCTCGTCGGTGAAGTCGCGCTTGCACTCGTCGGCGGGCTTGGGGCCCAGGAAGGGACCCTTGAAGTCGTCGTGCTTGTAGGTCTGCCGAAAGTCAAGGGAAATCAAGTTATAATCAGCTCTCCTTCAGAAGTGAAAGATCTCAAACTTACAGCACGGCCCAGGGCAAAGATGGTGTTGGTCACGTTGGCAATGTCCTTCTTCTCATAGAGATCGACGGTCTGGAAGACATCGATATCGGGCACACCGTAATCCTTGAGCGCCTTCTGGAAGTTGTTGATGTTCTCCATGAACTTGAACTGGCCTCCCGAGGAGTTGACCTTGGGCACGGAGTTGGGCGCCAGGATGTTGATCAGCTTGCACAGCACCTGGCCGTCCTTGAGCACATCCTCGTAGGCCTGCCCGGCGGGGAACTTCTCACCAATGATGGCCTCAACCCATTCCTGGGCCTCCTTGTCCATCTCGGGATTGCGCTTGCCGGCAATCTAAGATGGATAAAAGAACAAAAAGTACACAACATTTAGTCACAACTTCTTCACTGAATTTTCCCAGCTTTTCACGGTAATTTTCTTCACTTTTGTCTTTATTCGATTTAAGGATTCTTTGCACTGCTCGATATTTATTTATTCACCTTGGCACGAACGGCACGCTCTAGAGACATGTTTGTTTTCTGGATTTGGGTTCGGGTTCTGTGTGATCTTCACAAGAGACTGATGCAGCCAACGGGGCGTATGCGGCTTTTAAAGCGCGCGAGAGAGCGTTCTCCGTCCAATTCGGAAAGCGTTCAAGAATTTTCCAAAAATATATCCGAATTTCGGAGTCGAGTGTGTGAGAGGCTGTGGGGCGCGTGGGCGTTCTATATAATCGAAGCGCCGACTCTTGCCCGCCTCCCTCGCATGACTCGTCCGCTATAATTATAGACCATCCTCGTCGTCGTCGTCGTCGCCATCGGCCGAGTAAAAGGAAAATATCCAAATGCTTAATAATTTTCACACACATCCAATCGATAGAAATCCGTGTTAGGCGAGTGTGTGCGAGTGTGTAAAAGCGCTCCCTGTTCCTCTGCTCATTTGCATGTTAACCGCATTTTTTCGGACTCGACCATGCCAGCTGTCCTGCTGACATTCCGCACTCGGTGGATGCCATTTTGCAGTCGTTTCGGGCGCGTGCATTGCTCGTAATTTTAATAAGAATCGGGAGGGATTGGGTCATAATTAAAAATGGCTTCGAATTAACGTTTCCCATCGAATGAGACACATTCTCCAGAAGCCACTTTGCGGCCAATAGTCACGCGAAAAGTGCGAAAAATTATTACCTATAAATATTCAGAGACTATTTTCGTATTTTATGGCTGTCCTGGGTTTTAAGGGGGAATTTATTGAGCGTGCATTAAAACTATGAAGAAAGAATTGGTATATTAAACTTTAATTTATTGCTTGGAAGTCATTAAAACTATTCAAAATATTTAAAGGGGATCCAAATTAGATATAATATGTTTATTAATAAACTTTTTTCGATTTAAGACTATAGATGTTTTATAAAATAATATATACAATTTAAAAAGTTCTAAAACCGAAAAATTACTTCATTTTAATACATTTATTTATCTAAATTTACTTCTAAAGATACCTTTTTTGTGCTTATAAATTTCTCACATGAAAGCCTCCAATAAATTACATACTTATATTTAAAAGTAGTAGCAAATATTCATCTTAATATATTCATAAATTAAGACCCTATAATTAAAAACACTTTGTATTTAAATGAGTCCGCAAATTATCTATTAATAAACCGAATAATTTCAATAATTAAAAGCACACACCTCCTCATAATTGCAGTTAAAATTAAACACAACCCGCCTCCTGGCTGCATTTAACCCATCAAATTAGCAATAAATTGCAATTATAATCTGTTGGTACATATCAAATCGGATTTCGAGTTTACAAGCACAAGGCCGGCAGCGACTCTGCTGCTCTGTTATGTCCAGACAATTAATTTGAATTATGCGCCTTGTGTCACTGAAAAACACATTTTTTGGGGGAAAGACAGACAGACAGACAGCAGTCGTGAAAGTGCCCCTAAAATCACAACAAGAGGGCAGGCAATAAAGTGAGCAACAGTCGACACGACAAGGCGACTGGGCAGAAGGCCAAAGGTCGTGCCCCCCCCAGAAAGAACGAAGAAGATGAATATTTAATATGTAAAAGTGGCAGTGGAAAAACCAAACAAACAAATATCGCCAGCGACGACACCATCTATTTCGAGCGAGACGGAGCGATGAGAAGAAAAGTCGAGGGGAAAATCTTGCGCTAGAGCGGATACAGTTTCGATAACACTCGGAAAATCCAAGGCATATACGTAAAAGGCCTGGCACATTTGTGCTATGGGTAACGCCGACTATTTCTGAATTCTGAATTGTGAATTCCGAATTTCGAATTCCGAATTCCGAACACCGAGTTCCGAACAGGTGGAACCGAAATACATAGTCGTCGAGATTTTCCAGGCTTTTCTCACGCCCGCATAAACAGATGGCGTGTTCGTTTATTTTTACCGCCTCCTTGGCCCGCGGCACTTCAGCGGACAGTTGCCTGTTGCCTTCACTTTTTTGTTTTTCTGTATTTTTTTGTTTAATTAACAAATACTTTGCGGATTGGAGTAAGCCGCCGCAATTGTTGCGATTATGCCCCACCGCCGCCGACTGGCTGCCATTTAAGTGAATTAAATTCGCCCAAGGCCCGGTTTTCGACTATTGTCTTCACAAAAATTTAATTAATGCCCCGCAGATGTGCGGCCATTTTTCATGGCAATTAAATTATTGTAATTGCATTCCGTGGGCACTGTTGAAGATGGGGGAGCTGCTGGCCGTAATGTAAAAGAATCGAATTCAATTACTCTATGGTACTCCTGAGAATTCTGCAAATCCTTCGGTCTGACCCCAAAAGTTGAATTGCAGTCCAAACACACAACACGCCTGATTAAATGTTTATCCGGACCCTTGGCCATAAACGGAATGGTTTCGCCAGGGTTCTTTCATGCATTCTCATCAGCCAGTGTCGTTTTGGCCAAATTGCATATAGGAGGTACACTGGCAGAGATACCGAAAGGAAGTTTAAGAAGATATAAGCAAAGGGGGTACTACATATTGCTATTAATTGTTTTCATAATAATTTTGCTTGGTAGATTGTAAAAAAAAAGTAAGTAGTGCCATTAGACTTTTATTTGTATTATTAACTTTAGCTAAGAAATGGTTAAAAACTTGCCAAATAATTAAGAACTTTAAAAATATGTTTACCAGTGATTACAATTTTAAAACATAAACCTCAAGATACTGCCCTTATTCCACCTCATTTCCAGTGTACCTACAGAACTCGTGTTTGCCGAGCAAAATTAGATTCGAGTGTGCAAACATTCTGGCGAGAAACCACTTTCTGTGTGCCGCCCCGCACTAGGCGCTAAGTTGGTGGGGATTATTTTCCCATAAATCAGCATAAAAACTCCACAAAGGCCAAGGCCTCCGCCCCGAAATGGCCACCAACGGCACAATAGCCCCAGAAAGGCGGCCAAAATGGCAACGCATATCCGAGATGAAGTCGACCGAAAATTAGGTCGTTCGGAGGCGGCAAGGATAAGGGATAAGGTCCTGGTTACCCGCCGCCCGAAGGAGTGAGCAACCACTTGCCGGCATTTGTGACGCTTCCGCTGCTGGCTTACTGTGAAGCTGGAGCGGAAACGGAAATTGAGTCAAGCATTGTCTGCTCCCCGGGCCGAGTCTGGACTGCAATTTCATTTATAAACAAACAGAGCCGCCGCGCCGAATGGAATCGAACAGCATTCACTGAATTCGTGCCGCAGAGTGAGTGAGTTTGCCCGGCCAAGAATAGCCACATTATTTATTTAAGCTCAACATTTAATTGGAAAATCATGCCCAATGTCGTCATTTTCTTAACGAAAATAAACACTCGGCTGACATGGCATTGGGACGGCCGGTGGGAATAGTTATTTATAAGTTTCTCATAATTCCTCTAGACGTCTTCCCGCTTCTAGCGACAAAAGCACTTAAATAAATATTCGCATTTTCACATTGTCGTAGAAAAGAAGAAGAAAACATGGTACACAAATTTTTGTTGGGTGAAAAATACTTATTCTTTGATATTTATACATTTTACCTTTTGCTAATATTGTGGTTCTAACAATTCGTCCGGAACAGAAAAAGGAACCACAAAGTGTAAACAAATTTTGGCGTGAGTTTTGGCTAACCTTAGCATTCAATTTGCATTTATTTCTTGGCATACTTGTATTATTTTTATACACTTTTGTAGTAGGTGGACTTGGACCCGAGCAGATGTCCTGTGAAGATTATACATAACAGGCTATCTCCTACTGCTTGTTCTTATTTTATTGTTTTATTTGCATTTATTTTCCAGGGCCAGTTTATTTTTAATTATCAAAAATAAACCAATTTGCTTTTTCGTATTTTTCATTTCGAATGTCCTTATAAAATGTATTTTTATTTTATTGCTCCTCAAGCTACTCTGAGGCTTAAATAGGGTATTTTCGATGTCACCTTTTAGCATAAAGTTTTATATTTATTCTAAACTTTTGCTTCAGCAATTATTGCGATTCGGAATCTTTTGAACTTTTTTGTTTGTCGGTTGTCAGATGTTTGTTCGGTCTGCTCCTCTCGGTTCTGTGTTTGGCTTTCCGCCCAATATCATTCACCCCGAACTGCCTCAACCCGACGAATAAATGATACTGGCGCCGTGGGTGTGGCCCAGCCTCCGCCCCGAGAAAAACCAAAAAAGGTTAATTAGAAATTCAGCAGGACCGCAAGACCAAGATGCCTAGCACTTAACCACAACAAAAAGGTCTCCCGCCCCGGCTGGCCATGGATATTGGCCCGGCCAAGTGTTGGGAAGGTGAAAATAATATAATAGAAATTTATATATGTTATGTGAATGTGGGGAGGCCAGGAAAAGTGTGCGGATTAAGCGACTGAGCAGCAGCCGTCGCTTTTAATCAATAATTCAACTGTGACTGCTTTCCAATTTATGGCCAACTCAGCAGTGGCCAAAAACCAACTTGTCTGACCCGAAATAAAATCGGCAAATATTGCATAGAAGTAATAATCGAAGAACCAAACCCGAAATCGCCGGGCCGAATGCGAAAACTTTGTCAATATTTCAGCTTCACGCACCGCTGGCTCTGACCCCGGAGGTCCTGTGAATGGCCCTGTGAATTGGTAGTGCCGAGTGCGGAATGTCCCCTGGCCTAATTGAATTTCCTGGCTAACACTTTAAAGCCGGCTGCTAGGCTACTTAATAGGAGAGCGCGTGTAATGAGGTTTCAGCTCCTCCCCCCTCGCATTTCCCCGAAAACTTTCCATTTCGACAAATTGACTGACAGGCGCCGGCGAGGGGGACAGAGAGCAGACTTCAAAGCGGCCCGTCTTCACTAAATCAATTTGCACAAAGTATTCGGCAGCATTAGGCTCAAGCAGTTCGGCCCCCGACTCTGGAGAAACAAAATAAAAAGTTTTTGGAACAAAAGTTGTTCTTGACTGACACCCATAACTCGATTTGTAATTGGCAATGTGTGCCACATTAGGGTTCGCTCCTTACCAAGGGCTCGAAGGCTCAAATTTTTAACAGCTATGCTAATTTGATGCCATTATGTGCCTAATTATGGCGTTTGTTCTGGCGAGAAAATATGCAAGGCCTCGTGTATGTAGAAATTACAACAGGAAGTTGGCTTTTGTTGGCAAAAAATAACAAAAGACAACCAGAAATAATATAGCAGAATTTATGTATGCAAAATTTATGCAGCTTTTATGTTGAGTCTAGAAAGTAAAGGAAATAAAGGGAGAATAGGGAAATGTATACATCAAAATGAGAAAAAGAAATTAAAGAACTCATTTTTTACATTCTTTAACAAAAACGGTTAAGCTTTTTCCAAAATACACCATTTATATTTCCTTTTCAAGAGTAAAATCAATAATTATCAACACATTTTTTAATTTATGCTTCCGTTTGTTTTAATTACAAAAAATATTATGGCCCCTCTTGAGGCAAAAAGTTAACTTGTTATCACCGAGTTTTACCGAAGCTTATTTGCATTTGTTTATGCTGTGCCTAATTTATGCAGGTTGAAAAGTCCCAGCCTATTGCCCCATTTAATTATTTCTTTTTTTGTTGCCTCATAATAACAATAATAATGATTTAAATTAAATTGCCTGGCTGTGCAGACGTACATTCAATATAAAAATGTATTTTTTCCACATTTAAATCTCAATTCACTTCCCAGTGGGCGGCATTGCATCATCCTCGTCCGGCCCGACGGCTGGAACAAGCCCATAAATAAAGTTTCATGTATGAGGAGGGGACGTGGCCTTTAATCGAATTCATAGCAACATGCAAATACAGACAAAAAATTGGTAGAAAAAATTATAGAATTTTCCCAGAACGAAACAAATGATTCTCTTCAATTAAAAGTTCAGCTATAATTAAATGTTTTTAATTAAAACTAGAAACTAGTAGAAACTTGGAAGTTCCTTAAACTATTTTTACGAAATATTTCATAATTATTAAGCTCTACTTTAACATTTCTCAACCTGATCCCCTAACCTCTAGACTTCCCATAACTATTTTTCTTTTCCATAAAATCAACTTGCAAATGAATGCAAATCCCTTGACAAAGTTGCTAAGCTCTGCTCTGGCAGAAGAGTAAAATGAAACTTGAGTAAAACAATTCTGTTTCCTGTATTCAGGATGCGCTTTTGGCGACTGTTGGCAAGAAGCTAAATCGTCCTGACATCCACAGCGAAAGGACGAGCCAGGAATCTCTGCGCCCGCACTGACAACGAACGTGAAGGGCAGATAAATGTTGAGACAACGCCAGAGCGAAATTGAAAAACTTGCAGGCCAAAGCGCAAAGTTTGCCGCGTGCCCCGAGAAGCTGGAAAATCTCTGGCACCCACAAAATTCTACCAATAACTGCAGCAGAGTTTTCCTAGACATTCAAGTCAAGCCAAGGGAGCAAAAATCCATTGAGGAGTGGTGGCCACCAGGTGCACACTCCAAGGATGAGATAGTGAGCGATGCGTGCGTTAAACTTTGTTCGAGTTGACTGGCCAGGGCATCGAATTACTGGTACTTGGCCCAAGTTCCCTGGAAAATCCTCGACAGCAATTAGCGAGGAGCGGTTCTCGAAAGGGATTACCTACCCCGCTCAACTGGAGGGCACTCGATATGGCTATTAGGCCTGACAAGCTGTCATTAGGGCACAAACGTCCGACCCAGAGCCGCCAAATATTTGCCAACATTTTCGGGTAGCAAACAAGTGGGGCATGCCATACGAGGATATGTTAATGAGCCGGGCAAAGGTCGCGGCCAGCCGCGAAATTGCTTTGAAATTAGCGGTATTACACATTAGGAATTCCCTCCAGCAAGGCAAACATTAATTTGCAATGGAGAGACCCTTACGCGATCTACCCCATCTTAAACATAACGAGTTCGTGGAAGTAAAAAAAGGTATATACATGTTTAGGGGTTCTTGGAAATTAAGGGAACAAGCTAAAGACTACTAAAAACATTTGAATAAATTAAATAATAATATTTTACAATTTAAGTCTTAAAAATATTATATCAACATCGTTTTGTTTTCTTAAAACGCATTCCTTCCACATATGGAAGTCATTTATCCCTTGGTCTGCTTTTATTTGAAATTTTATTATAATCTTTCATGGAGCGTGCACTATAAATAGGAAATACGGCTGAAAGCTTTATGTCTTTTCAAATAAATCATTTACTATACGGTATTTACGATTTAGTAAATATATTCTTTAAAACCAAAAAATAAAACGACGGATTGGAAGTATATGTATGTATGTAGGTTTAATGCAAATTAAGCAGTTGGAGTGTTCAAGAATTTTCATTCCATTATTTTATAATACAAAATATGTTAATACATATTTGAAGTGTATAATTACACATTTTATATTTCAATAAGTTTTTAGTACAGTTTCAGTTATGCATGTCCCGCTCCAAACCATTTCCCTTTACCTCCACAGCAAACAACAAATTACACCCAACCCAAAGCCGGCATATAAATTAAACAGACGATTTAATAGCCATCAAGAGCTTAAGGCCCAGCTTCCACGGGGGAGGAGGTGGGAAACTGGAAGTTGCCGATGGCCTCCATCGTCTGCCGCAACTTCTCCAGCCCGCTGCAGTTGGCTCCGTAGGCATCCAGCTGCTGCATCGCGGTGAACCAACGCTGCAGACGTGGAAATCGCGTCAGCGGAAACATGAGATTGACGGTGCTCAATGTGGTCACCAGGGAGAAGTCGGCGAGCGTCAGCTGAAACCGCAGCAACAAAGGTGAAATTCTAAACTTGATTGAACCATCCCCCTCGGAGCTCTCCTACCTGCTCGCCGGCCATGTAGTTACTCTTTTCCAGGTAGCGCTCCATGATGCCATATGCCTCGGTCAGCTTGCGTTCGTGCTGGGGCACATCCACTTGGGCGAATCCCTGGCGGACAATCGCTGACTGCGGTAAATGTTTGCAAATTAAATTAAATTCAATTAAATAGAATATCTAAAAGTAAAAAACACACCATAAAACCACTGTCACGCCGGAATAGAAAGGAGCACTCGAAGAGCAGGAGGTTTAGGACCTTCATTCGTTGGGCGTACTCCTTGGGCCACAGACTGCCGCCCTCGTCAAACTTTTCCGCAAGGTGAATGAGAATGGCATGGCTATCGGTCAGTACGAGGTCACCATGCACTAGTGTAGGAACACTGTGCTGGGGATTTAACTGAAAAGGAGAAGCAAATATAAAATCCACTGAATAAATTACCCTAACTCACCGCCAAGAAGTCTTTCTGGAATTGCTCGCCCTTGAAGAGATCCACGAAGCGAAGCTCCACATCGATATCCAGCAGTTTAATTAACATAAGACAACTGCGTACCGGCGGACTACGATCGTCGTAGTACAAAATCGGCTTGGGTTGAGACATCTCGCGGAGAACAGGTAGAAAATCGAAGAAACGAGCACAATGAAAGCCGATCAGTAACTAAATCCGATTGCAGCGACTGTATTGAGACCGCTGTGGAGATTATGTAAAGCGAATTTTATTCTAAATTATTTTCCTACTTAATTATTAGCTAAAATATATTATTTTATCGGCAGATATATACCTGGTTGTAATTAAAACCTAGAATTTCATTTGTGCTCTTATTTTAAATCTAACGTTTATTTGCTTTTCGAAGCTGTTGACCTGAAGTAGTGTTGGATAACCCCTTTTTTTGCGCTAGACTGGCGTTGCCAGACTAGTCGGTCTTAGTGTGCCCAGCTACCGCAACGCTCTTCTTTGCTAATATTAGATTTATTAACTAAAACAGTGACGACCACACTGCACTTAAAAAACCAGAAAAACATTTAATAATTTTTTTTTTTGGTTTTATAACTGAAAGTCCCGCTGTTTTGTGGCCGCACACCCCTGACGATGTTTCTGTCGCGCCACCTGAGATTGCTGCCGCGGGCGAACATCGCGCGCAGCCTGAGTTCCAGCGGAGCACATTACACAACCGCCGCCAGCAGCAATGCGGCACCGGCGGAGGATTCCTCGTTTGAGATTCCCAATCGGATCGAGCGCTCCCCCACGGATATACTGCAGGCCCTGGCCGGCACCGTGGGCAGGGATCACACGGCGCCGCACTACAAGTTTCACGATGACCCATTCCTGATACCCATGTCCAATGCGGCGAAGCGAACGTATGCCATGTCCAAGGAGTCCGGTCGCAAGGCGGCCAAGTGGATCAAGGAGGAGCACCGAGAACTGTTTTTGGTGAGTACATTAACATAATCCAACTATAAACTGAGCTAGAAACCTCTATTTTAGCACCAAGAGGCTCAGCCGGCAGTGGAGAAGTTCGCTCCCAGCATGGTCTACACCGAAGATTCCGAGGTGGACGAAAGCTCTCTCCGCCGACTCATCGCTCAAAGCGAGCTCAAGGATGCCGTGCTGGTCTACAACCTCCTAGAGCAAAAGGGAAGTCCCATCAGCACAGATTTAAAGCAGAGCCTTCTGGAGCTCGTGTGCTTCCACAACAACCAGGATCCCCTGCCAGAGGAGTACATCGAGGAGCGCTGGTTCATACAGAACAATCGCAGGCGTGACCGGCACGGCAAGACGTGGAAGGATGGGGATCTCGCCGAAAAGCTGTACGCCGAAATTGAACCAAAGACACCTGAGTCCTACGCCTCGCTTATTCGCGGCATGGCCAAGTATCTGCAGTGCGAGCGTTCTTATGCGCTGCTCCAGGAGGCGGGCGAGAAGCGGATCCAGCTGGACACGAACACCTATAACTCCATCATCGAAATCGTAAGCTATCTGAAGGACACGGCGGAGCAGCGTTGGCAGCTCTGCACGGAGCTGCTGCAGGAAATGTCCCAGCAGAAGCTGAGACCCAATCTGGGCACCCTGAACGCTGTGCTGCAATGCATCAGCACCTTTGGCAACTTCAAGCTGGCCCGCACCGCCGCCTTGCAGGTGCTGCCCGAGTTCAAGCAGCTGGGCGTGAATCCCAGCCTGGG
This sequence comes from Drosophila bocqueti, assembly GCA_018151655.1. Lineage (NCBI taxonomy): Eukaryota > Metazoa > Arthropoda > Insecta > Diptera > Drosophilidae > Drosophila > Drosophila bocqueti. Next base: position 3,348,404 of record JAECXF010000057.1, read on the forward strand.
CACCTACTACTACCTGCTGATCATCTTCTGCCGGGAAAGGGGCCCCGTCTCGCACGTCATTGTGGACATTCTGAACGACATTGCCGGCAGGGAGTTTCAGATTGAGCATCCAAAGGACACGTACTTCTTCGCGACCGCCATGGATGTGTGCCGCAATCATTTGAACGACAAATCGCTGGCCAAGAAGGTGGACGAGCTGCTGCACACCGGCAAGAACTATGACCTGGTCGGCGACTCCTTCAAGGAGTCCGTCTACTACCGCAACTACCTGGCTCTGCTCTGTCAGACGGAATCGATCGAGGACTTTATGCTGACCTACGACCTGCTGGTGCCCAACATCTACATACCCGAGCCCGGCATCATGGAGGAGATCCTGCGTGCCATTGAGATCAACAACGCCGTCGAGCATGTGCCACGCATTTGGTCGGACATGGTGGTGTTTGACCACACGCATCGCGAGAGCCTCCTGCTCTCCGTCCTCCGCATCATGGTGGACAATAAGCCGAATCCCGAGTCACCAGCCCAGCAGCAGCTCCCGGAACAGTGCGCCAAGGTGGCTCTGGACATGTACGAGCGAGTGGAGGAGGCCATAAAGCGGCTGCGGAAGGTCTCCTTCACCGGCCACATGCTGGGAGACATCCTTACGCTGCTCGTTCGCGGCGGTAACTTCGAAAAGGCCAGCGAGGTGTTTGCCCACATCGACAAGAACCAGCACAGGATACCCGGCACGCCCGCCGAAAGTGCTCTCCAAGAGTTCGTGGAGGCCAGCGTGCAGGAGAAGTCACCCAGTCAGGCGCTGGCCGCTTTGCAATACGCCGTGGAGAACAACATGGAGTCCACTGCCTTGGCCAAGCGCATCCACGAGGGATTCACTCTGAACGAGACGCATCTGGCGAAGCTAAAGTCGTTGGTGGGTGAAAGTTTTCTCGATAAGTAGAAAAGTCTTGTTTTAATAGAGTATGTTTTGTAAACACGAAATTTGTTAAATAAATAACTATAAAATTAAGAAAATGTACATTTTATTTAAAATTTGCAAAGTGCTAATTTTGACGAGAAAAATTTAGGACACTTTTAAAAAGCTTTAAATATTTAAATAATTGTAAAAGCAAATAAACAAAATTAAATTTAATTAAAAGCTCCAGTGTGACCTTACTTACTATACCAAAAAATACCAAGAATGTTTTGAACAGTTGTCTCTGGTCCCACTGGTCGAAATGTTGAAAATAATTACAAGGGGTTCACGTGCAGTCGGTCGGTTTTCCGGTTTAATTCCAACGTCAGCAGCAGCAGCAGCGGTTAGCCAGAGATATATACAAGTCGACCGTAAGCGCACGAAAGCGGCCAACATGTCCCAGTACGAGACCATTGCGAAGGGCGCCCCCAACTCGCCGAGCTACAGCCTTTACTTCAGTAAGTACGCCGCAAATCTGGCCCCAATGTGACCCGGCATAACCTGCTGGCGTCACCAAGCCAAGCCACAATTAAGCGCTAGCTCTCTGAGGGCAATTGCATCCAACGGATTAACTTACTGGGTTTAATCGGGGCCGGAGCAATTATGCAACAAGTCAAACCGGACTCTGCTTACTCAACACCGCGTCGTCGTCGTCGCTTTATCAGCGCTATCAGCGATTTGTCTTTGCGTCGGAACTGGCGGAAATACCAAGACCTTGGAACTTCTGTGGCCAGTGTTCCGTGGACTTATCTGCTCTCTAATATAGCTTCCATATCGTTGATATCGAGATTGGTGAATTGGGGGGGCAAATTTCATCAGACTAATCAGGTTCGGCACGCAAACTAATTAGACCCGGGCCGGCCGGCCGGTGACCTTTGTCTAGACAACGAAAAAGGGGAATCACATCAATCAAATCGCGTGCCCCGCAGCGCTAATATTTGCAATAATTTCTGCCACTTTTCGCAGAAAACAAGTGCGGCAATGTCATCTCGCCGATGCACGACATTCCACTGTACGCCAACGAGGAGAAGACCGTCTTCAACATGGTGGTGGAGGTGCCACGTTGGACCAACGCCAAAATGGAGGTTAGTCTCTGCGCTATAGCGACTGTCTCGATAATAATCCACCGATTGCATGTCCATCTAATCAACAGATCAGTCTGAAGACCCCGCTGAACCCCATCAAGCAGGACATCAAGAAGGGCAAGCTGCGTTACGTGGCCAATTGCTTCCCCCACAAGGGCTACATCTGGAACTACGGCGCCCTGCCCCAGACCTGGGAGAATCCCGACCACATTGAGCCCTCCACGGGCTGCAAGGGCGACAACGATCCCATCGATGTGATCGAGATCGGTTACCGTGTGGCCCAGCGCGGCGATGTGCTGCAGGTCAAGGTGCTGGGCACCATTGCGCTGATCGACGAGGGCGAGACCGATTGGAAGATTATTGCCATCGATGTAAAGGACCCGCTGGCATCGAAGGTCAACGACATTGCTGATGTGGATCAGTACTTCCCGGGCTTGCTGCGCGCCACCGTCGAGTGGTTCAAGGTTGGACTTAAATTCTTCGATTTCTTATGTTTTTGAACCTTGACAAACTTTTATTTGAAACTCAGATATACAAGATTCCCGATGGCAAGCCAGAGAATCAGTTTGCCTTCAATGGCGATGCCAAGAATGCTGACTTTGCCACCACCATCATTGCGGAGACGCACAAGTTCTGGCAGAACCTGATCAACCAGAGCGGCACTGCCTCAACAATCTCTACGTGGGTTCCCTCACTTACTCAATAACTCCTTGAAAACTTAGTAATATTGATTGACTTGCAGTACTAACATCACCAACCGAAACTCGGAGCATGTTATCCCCAAGGAGGAGGCAGAGAAGCTGCTGGCCGAGGCCCCCGAGGGCGGTCAGGTGGAGGAGGTGCTAGACACAGGTAAGGTTTACTATGTTAAGGCGCGCTTATAGCTGCCTCACCTCAACCCACGCTTGCTTAGCCCCAGCCAAGTGCAAACAAATTGGTTACACAAACCCAACCTGCATGCTTACTAATAACTACTCTAGTGGTGCGTCCTGTTTCGAACCAAAAATTTGATTACCCCACGCTGTAAATACTGCTAAATACTCCCCCATATATGTAATTGGCCTAATGGTTATGTTAAATGTGCTGCTGAAATAAACTAAAACCCAAATCCATGTCCCTCTCTTTCGCTCTTGCAGCCGACACTTGGCATTTCATTCACCTCAAGTGAGGTGGTGCCGCTCCGTGATGAGCCCGCTTCAAGATCATCGGTATATATATATATCGTAGTGTAATCGAATTGGAGATTTTTATGCACTTGTGAATTATTGATATTGGAATTGAATAAAAACCTGCACTTATGTAAACGCTGGCGACTCCTCTTTGAAATATACAATCTTTATTTATATTTTACGACTAGATCCAAACAAGTTTAAATTAATTAATAGTTATGTAATTGTAGGGCATATGCAAATAGTACATATCTATAGAATCGAATCGAATTATGCCGTGTAAGGATGTGTGGTGTGTGGTCGCCTTTCGGTTCTATGTGGGGGGTTGGGTGTGGAACGTAAAATTTACTGCCGTAACAAGTTAACTTAGGCTTATGAAATAAAAGAAATGTACAAAATAGTTAGACGTTATAAATATGTGTGTATGTATAGAAATCTTTAAAAGAAGACAAAAATAATTTATTTACATCAGACATTTTGATTCTTGTTCGTTCGTTCGTTTCATAGTTTATTTTCATATTTGTTTGTTGCTTTGCTTTGATTCCCATTCTTTGCTTCGTTCTCTCGCTAAGAACTCTAGAAAGTGAGCATAATTCCCGTCTTTCATAAAAACTAAAAGCTCCACGAGACTGTTTTAACGGATCGATGTGCATGCCGGAGATTAAAGATAATAATAAATGAACAAAAACGAATTTCCTTCACTTTCCGATATCGGTGCGGATAAGTAACGCGTAATAGTTTTCATTATCTTCTTTTTTTTTGTTTCTTATTTTTTTTTCAACATTTTTGATCTGCTTTCTCTTTTGTAGCTTAGTGGCTAGTTATTTCTCTTTTAAGTGGGGTACACATTCCTCGGGTCGTTCGTTTCCTGGTTGCCATTGTTTCGTGCCGTGTTCTGCCACAGTTATCAGTTATACAATACATAGTGTACTTTTAGTTTAGTATATAGTTAATAGAATTAAGTAGCTGCTCGTGCCAGTGACGGTGCCAGTGTGCCTGTGCCCAGATAGTTGGCAAGTTACTTGCGGCCCAGGGTGTCGCGCCATTCGTTGTACTTGTCCATCTCCTCGTGCAGCTGTAGAGCCTCAATGCAGGCGTTGAAGAAGGGCGATCCGAAGCATTCTTGCCTGTTTTTAAGTAAATAAGAATAACGGATTAGTAAATAAAATCAGGAAAGGACTTCTTATCAAGGGTGCTCAAAAAGGTGGAGCCAAAAATTCAAAAATGCTTGATTCTTGTGAGGCTGGAAAATACAAAAGTTGCTCTCAGCGACGGTTTTTTGAACTTAAAATGTTTAATCAAATTAAAACGAGTAAAATATTTACTGAAAAATGTAGGAAATACTTAAAAAACATTTTGTATTTCATCAAGTTCGTTTTAAAAATGTTTGTGCCAAAGGTTTATGTACAAATATTGTGAATATCTATAGAATTCACAATTTCATTTAAAATAAAAAAGCAATGATGATTTTTTTAAATTTAATCTGGCTTAAATAATTCTCAAAAATATTTGAAAGTCCAAAAATTACCATAGGTATGCGTTTCAAAAATTGTATTGCATACTGTTAGGCGCCAAAAAATATTTTCGAAACCTTTGCGATTTCGGGGACTGAAATTCGACTTTAAAGTCAAAAATCAAATAGAAAATAAAAAAAAATAATACAAAATAAAAACGTACCAAACAAAAACGGTAAGCAGGCGTTTTCTAAGAGGACGCCAGTATCGCGCTCAAAATGTATAGCGATCTCCTTCACTGGCCGCCGTGGGACTGTATCTGCGATCACTTTCTGGGGCATCTCTGGGCACATCTCGGCCTCTCCGCGTCGCGCATTCGCATTCTAATTCTCATTTATCACAATTTTGATGCTCTCAAATAGCCAGCGAATGATTATCCTTTATTATTTTACATTGGGGCTTATAGTGGTGGTGTTTTTGCTACATTTTGAATGTAATCCAAACGTTTTCGAGTGTTTTTACCGAGGGTTTTTGTTTGTGTCTTGCACAAATTGCGTTCTTGCGTTATTTAGACTAAACATTTAGTATGTGTGTGTGTCGTAGTATGCGGATAATTGTTAGGTTTAGATAGATATATGCATATTCCTCTTTTTTGCCAACAAATTTACGCTAATTAGGGGTTTAATCTTTACAAAATAGCACGAAATTATAACTGTAATACATTTGCAAAATACTTTCGGTCTCGTGTGTGTGCGTGTGGGTGTAGCTGTGTGTGTGTGGTGTGTGTGTGTGGTATGGATTAGGTTTTCCTCCTGCCTTTTGTTGGTTTGCCCTTGCAGGAAAATCGTGTAAAATGTAAACGTTAAATGCTGATTTTACAATAGTGTACAAAAATAAAAATAATCATTTAACATTACATAGATTAAAAACAGTGGATTTCGTTTTGTTTATTTTATATACATAACGCATAACGCAATAATAATAAAACAAGCTAAGAATACTTATAAATAAATACTTCGGCTTCCTATTTACGTCGTCGGCGGCGGAGCTGCGAAAGGGATCTCTTTAACCTATGTGATCCGTCTCGCTTATCCTCTCCCAACGCCCTCATCTTCCCTACGATTATGTTACTTACAACAAACGCATAACGTTCTCAATAAATTAATAAAAATAATTCGTTTTTAAAAAAACACATATATAGTAAAAACTGTAAAGCATACAGTAATAAATAAGTACGAATTAAATTTGGGCGTTTTAATATTTTAGATTTCTTTGTTCTTGGCTCTGCATTTGTGGTTGCGGTCGCAGCGAATTTCAACTGTTGTTGTTGTGTTTGGAAAGTGTTGTGTTTTGTTGTGTGTGGTGTGTGTGTATGTGTTTGGATGGTTTTACGGGGGGTAGGGTAGGGTTTTGGGGAAATCGGGGACTTAAAGTTATGTCTGCGGCGCCATGTTGAAGGATATGGGCGAGCCGTTAACGACTCTCAGAAAGTGCTGTAAGTTCGATATTTCCTCTTCGGGTATTAACAGCACTTTCAGGCATTCGCCGAACCATTTTGAATCAAAGCAGTCTTTCCTAAAATTAAGAAACGAAAATGATAATGAAACACAACCATAAATAAAGTAAACTCAAGCTTAATCAAATTAGAGAAACTATGTATAGCAAGCGGAAACGGAAATGGAAATAGAAACGAAAGAGGAAACGGAAATGGAAACGGAAAACGAGAGACGGCGGAAGGTAAGCTGTCTTAGTGATATTTGGGCTTGTGGAACGGATAGGGTGATCCATTGATCACTTTCAGATAATGCTGCAGCTGCGATATCTCTTCATCGTCGATCAGCAGCACCTTCAGGCAGTTCCCGAAGGTTTCGTGGACGAAACAATTGGCCCTGCATCGAATAGACAATAGAAAGACAGATGTAGAAGGCCGCACAGAGAAATGGTACCAGAAATTGCCAGTTAATTGTAGTGATTTTCGAAGTGTTTAAATTTTACTTTGAAAAAAAATATCAAAATGTTGCATAGTTTTTTTTAAATCCATATAATTAGATTAGAGATCAAAGGATAGTAATAAACCTAAAAAATGACTAGTTGGCAACCCAGGGGCTCTGCTATTTTCTCTGTGCGAGAAAGTCAAGGAGAAAGTGGCTAGTGGCCATAAAGTTTAGAAATAAATCGAGGTCCCGCGATCATTTCCCGAGGATTTGTGTCAGGGTCGAAGCAAGCACCAGAGATCCCATTTGGAATCCGACCTTGCCTTGGACCACCGGCACACCCAACACCCGGCTGCTCTGTAAGGGAATCTCTGCTTCAGGGTTGCGTTAGTTATACGGATGGATGTCCAACATATATCCGAGGCGTCGGCGGCGTTGGAAACTTACTTGCATAATCGGTGTATACTCGTCTCGCGGAACAACTGGTAGCAGTCCTCGCAGATGCGGTCCAGTCGGAAGAACATGGTCTTGTTGAAGATGCCCTTGCACTCCAGATCGAAGAAATTGCTGCGCTTCGACAGATTGTGGTTGTGTGGCAAGGCGGTGAAGATTGGTATCAAGACGAGAAACAGCACCACCGAGATCTTTATGTTGCGGGAACACATCTGCGGGAGAAACAGAAAACCACAAGAGTGAGTGAGAACCGGAAATGCTTTAAAAATAGCCTCCCTATTTATAGCGAAACCATCAATTAACCGGCACCGTCTGCCCCCCTCGGTCGATCTGGCCATCTGCCGAGGCGGTTTAAGCCTCGGTACCCGGTAACTGGGTAAGCAGATATGGGCCAAGCTAAGCCCTGGCCAAAAGCCGCCAAAGGACTGGGGCAGGGGACAGGGGCAAGGGCAGAGCCCAGACCCAGAACCAGACCCAGGTAATCAAGCTGCCGGCTGAACGCGGCTCCTATAAATAGACTCTGTCTGACAGGCGGCTAAAAATAGGGCCCCATCCTTCGCCGCCGTCTGCCCGAAAGGTGCAATTGCAATTGCAGACGCGATCTTATCGCAGGAAAGCTCTATAAATAGGCCCGGCGGCGATTTCAATGTTCATGGCATTATTTTTGCCATCTGTCGGCGGACTTAATTTATGATGTAAGTTCGCCGCTACGGCGGCTCAAAGGAGAGCCAATTTACGGGCGGACAGGCCCCCAAAAAAATATATATATACAAATATATAGTATTTAGTATAGTGTGGCGCGTATTTGTTTACTTTGCATATTTTATCTCGAGTGCTCGCGGTTCGGCTTCAATTACAGCATTTGTGTACATCGTGTGGCATTCCAAACTATTGAATAATTTGATTAAAACTGCAAATTTTTCCATTGCGCATTGTGCCAATTGCTTGTTTGCACATGACATGTGTGAAATTTTTGCGCCATTCGGAAAAGGCAGAAAAAAAAACCCATTTAAAGTGAAGTGAACTGAAATGCTGAATGAAAACCAAAGCAGACAGAACGACGTCGGCTATTTCGAGAGATAAAATATCCACAGCGGCAGCGCGGAGGGTAAAACATGAAAGCGAATTTGTAAGGCATTTTGGCGCTCTTGGCGCTGATGATTTAAACACATTTTATGTTATTGTTTTAACGCGTCTCTCGGCTGTCGGCTGTCGAATCTGACGATCTGTGCGTCCTAAGATCTTTAGGCAAATTGATTTTTTATTGCCTTGTTGATGTCTTCAATTAAGTTGAGCACATTTTTCGCTCAGCTCGCCTCGCCTTGATTTATGGCCGCTGATGGGGGTAATGGTGGGCATGGAAATCGTATTGAAATCGGAATCGAAATGGGAATGCGAATGGGGCATTGGGGAATGCGAATTCTTAGAAAGTTCATCAGTCGCTTGCCAATGGCCTAGCCAAGATATAGGCATGTTTATACGACCCGCATAGCCTTATACTGAGATTTGTTCTTGACAAGGCTAGAAATGGCCATTTCCGCCCCTAAAAGTATGCTTATATGTGGCTGTTCGTTTTATTTAAATTTAATTTATTGCGCTAGGCTTGCACATAAAAGCGTTTTTAATTTTTTTTAACCCGAAATTGCGTTTCTCGGGAATTGCCTTTAAATTAAGAGAAAGTATTCAATTGAATTTTTAAGTGAGTCAGCTCAGTCGTTTAATTTTGTATGGTAATTCAATTAGAGGTTTTTTGTTGAGTTAAAACGAATAAAAATACAAATTAATAGCTTATATTTTTCCTAAATTTTCCTCACTTTCCTTTTCAAGTATTTACATTTTTATTTAGCACCTCGAAAGCCCAAAATGGTAAGAGAACCCTTCACATTTAATTCCCTCCCATATGGCCCACCAGCCATTGAACAATGTTTTCCTTTTACGCAAATCAAATAATTACTATTGGCAGCTGTATGTTTTCCCACACGTGTGTGGGCGAAAAAAAGTGCAAGTTGCGGCCAAGTGGGGGAACCCAAGACCCGATAATAAGTATATCCACCGAATAGTGAGCGCTCGTTTCGTCAGAGATCTCCCGGCGACGACCGGTCCCAGTGCAAAGTGCAACAGCTGGGGCCCGGCCTGGGCTGGCGGAGAGTTGTGCCTCGCATTTCCCCGATGGCGTATCAACTGCTGCGATTTCGAATTCGATTTCGAGTGATAATTGGCTTCGAGTTGCACGATTTATGGCATCATCGCCACTGCAGGCGGCTATTTTTAACGCTCTTTTAGCCGGCCGCATGAATGGTATAATTGATATGCGAAACGCGTCAAAGATAATGTAACAGCCGGGGGGAAGAGCAAGACTCCAGACTCCCCACTTAGAGGGGGAAAACCTCCCTCACAGGGCAAAGGGAAAGTTGAAGGAGAAGCTGAATGAGTGAATGGGCCGAAACGATCCAATGGCGTCATCGCTGACCACAGATACCACACGCATAAAAGAAGAGACAATGAACGACGCGGCGTCACTTAATCGATCTTCGATCTTCCTTCGCATTTTCATCTTTATTATACATATGTACATACATATATGTATGTATAGCATATAGTAGGATCTTCGATCATCATTATCGCTGCGACATGCTTCGGCAATTTGTTTGCATTTCGCCATTGATTAGCTGCCAATTGATTTTATTTGTCGGCCGGCGCTTTGTATCAATTCAAGTCGCGAGCGTGTCGCACATACAAGTCATCCCATTATTCGAATTCCAGGCGGTGTGCCTGTCAGTGTCTGTTATGCTATAGCCGGACCATGTACACACTCGTATCACTGAATCATTGGACCGAGTCGCACGCACGCCTCTCAATTGCCATCACTTCGCATCCCAACCCACCCCATCCCATCCCGACCCGCGATTGCCGTCTGATTGTACACTATTCAACTTTGATTTGATTGCTGTTTTGACGATGATTTTATTTTCGCTGCTGCGGCTGCTGCCAGGCGACATTGAATGAAGTCATGAGCCAAAAATAATTGTGGCAATTATGACATAAAAACGGATTGTGAATTCTTTTTTGCGCAATAGTTTATAATTATAATACCCAGTGAAAAATAAAGGGTTGAGGTATGATCAGTTGTGGGGAAGTTCACAGAAAAGGTCGAAAAATCGAAGGTTTGGAAGGGGATTACAGTAAATATATTTAAAATATTATTTTAATCATTCTTTTGTCTAGTTAAAATGTGTATGATTTTGTTCTTAATTTAATTTGTACTCCTTAAAAGAGAATGTCCTGTTTCCAAATTCGTACTTGGGGATTTTATGAATTTTACAATCAATTTAATGCTTTGACCTTTAAAGGAAGCATTTTTTCAGAGTTTTCTTAATATTTTAAAGCGTTTAGCTTCTACTAAAAGTAAGTATAGTGTGTAATAATCATAAATACCTCTTAAAAACCCTTCAGAATTCAGAATTATTTTGTTCGCAGAATTCCAAGTCGAGCTTCTTTGCATTTACCTCTTTTTTTTATAGAGAAACGCCCACCAGCAACTGCCACGAAATGCTCTATTTATAGAACAGCTGGTTCAAGTCCAGCGACTCCTTATCTGTTCCCCTTAAATCCGCCTCGGTATGTGGGAAATGTTATCGTGAGATAATTGTATATCACCGGGAACCGGGGTCGGGGACGGGGACTTAGTGGCTTAAACGGCTATAGCGACACTGAAATGCCTGCCAAACTGTGGCCAAACAGACGCGTGCATTCTGTGTGCCTGATATACCTGATTGCGATCACATATACGAACGAATGTATGTATATACCCATACTACTCCTATGTGTCTTAACGCTTGGCTACGCAAGCATGGCAAGCCGAGAGCCAAAACATAAGACCCCACAGCCGCCCCCTTTGGCTGTGTTTTAGTCTTTTTACAGCGCAACTAAAAAGTGCTTAGACACGTAAAAACAACACCGAAAAGCGTATATAAACATTGGCGATGGCGAGACTGCTTGGTACCAACTAAAAACTAAACTGGCACAGCAGCAGCAGCACCAGCAGCAGCAACACTCGGCCGATGTTGCCGATGCTACACACTGGCAATGTTGCTGGCGGGGCGCGCCTGCGTGGAGCACTAAACGCTCTGCCGTTAATTTGATGGACATGCAGGAGTCGCGAGCTCTTGAAAGCAATTTGCATGATATGTGTATTCAATTAATATTCATTTATTCATGAAATCTCTGGGCTATGCAAAACAGGAAAGGCCGACGAGAGAAAAACAATATCTTAGCCGGCGAGCCGGCTGAAGCCAGTGTGCACTGGAGAAAATGTCTTAGCCCAAATCGCCTTCTCCAAGGAAACCTCAATTCACACATTTCGCTCCATCATCCAAATAAATATACGTATTCTCCCTGCATCACATGAGGTGCGGATTTTACTGTTTGTTTAGATAGATGAGCAGTTTGGAGGTGAGTTTACGGCTGAGATAAGATGGAACTGTGGATGCCTCTCATGCTTTTCTATGAATCGGAATTATTTTAAAGGAATGATGCATGGGGAAATAGCGGAGGAGATTCAGCAGAAAAGATCATGGGAAATTTTAGCATTTTAATTGGTGGTTAGAAAAATGATTGGTTAACAATAACAATTGTTTCAGTTTAAGAACTAAGATTTCCTTAAGACATTCTTCTGCAGAAGTGCATGAAATTAAGAATTTATATTTGAAGAATGTAAAAATTAACTATTATTACTAAGCACTCTCTCTATATATTTAATTACTTAAATTAAATATTTAAACACCAAATAAGTAAAAAAGATCAACACCATTTTAAAAGATAAACCTAAGACTGACGATAGTACAACAAAATTAAATACTTGTTTCAAATGACTCAGAATTGGGACCCCAGCCCGAGAGACCTATTTTCTGGTACCCCATGAACCCCCTTGAATAATTCATCAGGTTAAACGACGATCCATTGTAGAACCTGGTCTAATTTGGTTTAATTTCCAAGCAATTTTACATCCTCCCCACTCACAGTAGTGGTGACTGCAGCGCTGATGGCAGCGATTCTATGGCTTCCATCCATATCGCAGAGTCAATTGATCTGAATATATATATCCAATTGATATTATTGAGATTAATGGCGAGCCGTTTCGCAATAGATCTTGGCGTCTGCCAAAAGGCAATTGGCCCCGCGCGCGATCCGATGCACTTCACTCCTCGAGCACTTCTTCGAGTGCTTCTCGCTCCGCTCCGTTTAAATCTCGGGCAAACAATCTCGAGACCCAAATGATGTTTGGACAGCGCTGACAAGAGTCAACACGAGATATGCGAGCCGAAAAAAAAGCCAAAAGGAGGAATAATAAAATAAATAGAAAAGAAATACGGCGACTCGACGAAAGGCGACGCGCGAGCAATCAACTTTTGTTGGCAACAAAAATAAAACTGAAGATCGCGAACGGCTGTGTTGAGGTTGGCAGAGGTTCGTGGTCGCTGGTTGGGTATTGAGGTGCTGTGCTACCGCTGCTGCTCTTATCACACAGATACTCACACACGCACACACAAGCCCCCAGCGACGACGACGGTGGCGGCGACGACAGCGAGTCTGGCGTATTCCGTCCAAGAGAAAAATCCCAGCACATAGCCAGCCGAGTGGAGCAGAGAGCGGGCAGCTACTGCGAGTGTATGTATCTGTGAGATCTCTCTCTCTCTTTCTCTGTTTTTCTCTCTGCCCCCCTCTGGCAGTGGAACACCCAGGCGTATACGTGATGTGAATTACCAACTCGCCCCGCCGAGCTTCTCATTCGAGTTGGCAAGCAAAAGCCGTTAAGAAAAAAACCCTCTGGAGAGCGGCGGCAACGGCGGCACTTGTCCTGGAACGCTCGTCGCATACCCAATCGCGATCGCTGTGGGCTAAACTAGTTGCTGCCCGCCCAGCTTTTCTTCCCGCTCTGCCTTCGAAAAGAGTGAATTAATCAGCCATCGACCAGGGGAATGGAATTTTCTGAACCGATTCTATCTGGTTGGTCCAAAGTCTTCTGAGGCGAGTGAGTAAGCGGTTCGAGCTAATTGTCGCAAGTGAAGTAATTTCCGTAAATGCTTCGTATAAATTTCGCAATTACCCTACTGCTTTTTATGACGTCTTATAAACCTGATAATTTGAAGGGGTTTTACGAAAAAACCCACCCGAAAATTCGTTGCATACATCTCGGGGTTGTCTGGGTTTGTTTTTGATTTATCATTAAGATAAGGTGTAAATTTCCTAATTTTGTAATATTTTTATATGTAAAGAAAAGATTTTAGTACAAATAACTCCTATAGAAAACTGTCTTTAACTTGATTACTAGAATTCCAAATCATTAGGTTCCTAGAATTCAGCATAAAATAAACTTGTTTTATAAAAAACATGTATTTCCACATTACTATTAATATTATTTAAATTCATTTACAAGTTAAGCTTTATTTATGGTTTCCCAAGTACTAATGGTAGTTGTATATAATTAAATAATTTACAGCTTCTACTATTTCCGATAACATTTCCCTAGAGACCCTTTATTGAACTAATTGCATCCTGCATCACTCATACGCCATGGTGTACGGGCTCACCAATTAATCAGCCAGCTCTCTCATTCTCCGCCGCTCTGCCCGTCTCTCTCTCTCTCTCTCTCTCTCTCTCTCTTTTATCTCTCTCTCTCTCTTGGCTTCCACCGGCCACAGCTCCAACGTAATAGCAACAACATGCGATCGAGAAATGCAGTCGCTGGCCGCTGGCCATATATATAATACATTGCATATATTATTGTACGGCTAGGCTGCTGACGTTGTCGCGCGACTTTGCCAGCCAGTTGGGCGACCATTTGGCACAAACAGACAGACAAACCAGCAAGAGGCAAACAAACAGACGGACATACGTGCATACTCACTCACGACAATTGGCATTTTATTAGTTTAATTGAAAGCAAAACAATTTAGCATTGCGAACTGGTTTCAGCTCGTTTTCCAAATGCAAGCCAAATTATCATACTTGACTCGAGTGCAGCGACGAGGCGGCCAACTTTTTTTGAGTCTTGAGCCAGAGTTTGAGCCCAAGATTGAGCCTGAGGCTTGTGCCTGGCATCTGTATCTGTATCTCGAGTCCGAGGCGCACAGAAGCGTGTCACACGTTTCGCTCTCAGAAAGGTATGTTTGTATGTAGGTATATGCGGGTATGCTTTTGAATTTGTATATAAATAAACAAGTCCATTGAGGAAATTATTTGCAAAATATTCGGCGAGAGAAAAAAACGGATCGCCGTTTTGCTGATTGTGCCAATTTTCGGTGAATTTGTTGTTGTCGCTACCGCTGAAGCTGCTGCTGAGCCCGTTGTTTTAAATAAAATCGAAAAGCATATAAATCACATAATTAAGTTTCGGGCTCGATCTGAATGTTATGGCTACGTGAATCGTATTAATGAAACGTAACCCAGCGGGTGTTGAGCTCTCGATAGGGCCATTACGCCCCGCAGCTGGAAGTCTCATTCTGACGGATGAAAATTGGGGAGAAACCGCAGAGAGAGAGGGGATCGAAGATCGGGAATTGGGAATCTCTGATCCTCCGATCGGCAAGGTGTGGTTTATTTTCGGTTCGCGGAATCCTCACTCACTCAGAGCCACACACTTAAGCTGATTAAAAGTAAATGCCACACGAAGTCACCACATCAAGGGGTTTAAGTTCGAAATAGAACATATAGAAGTGAAAGTGTTACGTCTTGGGAAAGCTTGAGAAATATTTAATTAAGGGATTATAGCAATCAAGGAACTACTTTAAGAGGCTTAAGCTGGAAACTACTATATATACGGAAGTGAAAGCCTTTATTCTGTAATTTTATAATTAAAAGATTATCAATAAGTGTTTAATAGAGATTAAATTAAAAAGGCTTAACCCTGAGAAGCTCAAGAAGTAATTAAAATTAATAATAATGCTAATCATTACAAATTGATACATATTCAATATAAAATTTATAATATACTACACGTAATATATTTATTGTACCAGCAATTATCAAATTAGTTCATTGCCCACCCGCAATTTCCGACTCTATTGATAGCCATTATTACTAAAACGTGGCAGCTTCCAAACGGAACAAAAATACCCACCAAAAATATTTGAAATATTCCAAATCGTCGACCTATATTTCAGAGATTTGCTAAATGTATTTTGCCAAAATACAATTGGATACAAGTGTGCGCTCGGTGCTTCATTCCACGAATGTCAAACGGAAATGAGTCACACTGCCAGAGAGTGTGCGGTGAGGCGAGAACGATCAAAGAACCAATTACAAAGAACGGCCATTGAACGATCGGGTGTGAATAAAAAAGCGTGGAAAAAGCAGCGGCAGACGGGCCGCATTTAGTAGATAGCAAGCAGCAGAGTAAGCTGGCTATAACCCATAAGTGCACTCGCTGCCTGACATACGGACACAGCCTATACAATCGCTCGTGCATTCCAAGAATGCCGAGAAATGCCTCAAAGCGAAGCTGATGCACAGGGAAAAATTAAAGAAAATCATTTTAAGCGGGATAAATAAATGCAAAATAAATATATTCAACATTGAGAAAGTCATTTACTTTTATATATATTTCCTATACATTAAAACAGTCAATATTCTACAAAAAAGGTTATAAATGAGACATAAGTCTCTTAATATTTCTATCTGTGCATTTTGTTTGGCTTTTGGGGTTCTATTACATTTTATTCGAGCGCCTTGATTGGTTTTTGTATTGGCCAATGCTAGTGGTCCAATAAGGTCACTTACAACTCCGCCGGCGACTGCAACGCGGCTGCCCCAACTGCAATCTGTGCGCTGTACGGCCAAGGACGGAAGAAATGTGTGCGAGGAGATCGGAGCGAGTTGACGTCAATTAAATTGGCTAAATGCCTGAAACTAGTTTCAGCCCGCTCCCCATTGCGATTACATGACATGAAAATCAATCATTAAACATTTGTATATCGCAGACATACGTATTTGGTAACCTGTGCCGCTGTGGGGTCCCTCCAACTTTTCGACTTCGACGGGCCCCCGTTTTCAATTGTTTTTTTTTTTATTGATGTTATTGTTTTTTGCTGTTGTTTTTGTTATTTTGTCTTTATTATTGACTGCCGCTGTTATTATTGTTATTGTTTATTGTGAAGTTTTAATGGCGTTTTGTCAATTTGTTGTTCATTTTCATGGCTCATTACGGGATTTTATTATTTGCCTGCCGACATAAGAACTCATTAATGATTTAACGATTTATTTATTAATAACAGCCACAAGCGCGACAACTAATTGATTTGTTCAGCATAAAATAATAATTACATGTAGTGGAGATATGTGAAGTTTATGACTGGTTACGAGTTAGCGGGCCATAGCCATAGAAGGCGAAAATTAATTTTATTTGCAGACAGGCCATAAAACGACTCCCGGCCGTAAGCCTCGCGGTTGCATCAGCCAATTCCAATGCGAATTGAGTTGGCCATGATTCCGAGCGATTGCCGCCCCTCACCCCAAATGCTCGGAATTAATGTTGAGTCATGCACTGTAGTGAGCGAAAGACAGATATGACACTGACGATAAGGTGGATAGTTGGATACGAGGATGTGGACACAGTGTAAGTGGGCTCAGATATCACTCCAGTGCTCTCATTCATAAAGTTTCCCGATGGGACCCCCCCTTTTCCCCGGGTTATAAAGCATTCCCCTAATTTTTCACACTGAGATCATAATGCTCCAGGGATCGTGGTGTCCCCACGATCAAGCCAAAATAAAGAAGCAATCAAAGAGGCAAACAAACTAACCGCCAGCAACTCAGTTTTGGGGCATTGAACTGCTGGAGGAAATAAGCCAAACGACACAAGTCGGGAACAGTTGGCAGATGTTATGGCACACAAACATACAATTATACGAAAGCATCGCAAAGTACATATACTATATGGACATATGAATATATATGTTTGCATATGCATGGTAAGAGCATATGCATATTGTATATTGGATGATATATGGCCAATGACTGCCGCGAGGCGAGGCGAGGCGAGGCGGGCCGGTCTCTTGAATTGCCAACATCAAAGTCGTCGCGTATCTGCGAAATATATTTGTATCTGGACAAGAGTGGCGGTATCTTCTGGCACACATTAACCCCGGAGAGAGTGCGGTTCGATCCACACACACACACGCACGCCTAGTTGAGTGCGCCACAATTGCTTTTCAATTAGCCAGGGCGGCGGATCTCTTTCGGTTCTGAGGTGGCGCGTGGCAGTGATTTATCGCAGAATTCAATTAGAGCCACTTCAGTCTCTGGCAAGCCGCAAAAGACGAAGGTCAATCCATTGACCGTTAACCAATAAATAGTGGGGATCTGGGAAGACAACGATTGCGATTTGAGCAGGGCCATAAAGAGTGAAATTAAAAATGTTTTCACAATGTTTTTGCAAGGACCAGAGAAGACTTTTTATAGAGATTAAAAATTGTTATTTTAAAAGGCTCTTAAAATCAATGAAATTTAAGTGAAAGATTATGAAAAACACTCTTCCCAAGGAAATAATTTACTAAACAGAATACGCCAGTTCAATCAAGATCTCTTTCTACTCAACTTTGGACTATGATCTTGCTCAAGTCTAGATGTGCCATCGATTCTTTCATTTGCCGGCTTGTCAGACTTGTCAATTGACCTGAATGTCTCCATTCAATTTTCCTTTCAATTGACGTCTTCGAAGCTGCTGTTTCAATCTCAATCTCGATCTCTCCGATTCTTGAGTTTAATTCGAAACGCCGCCAGTGCCTCGAAGTGCAGAAAGACACTTCGTCATGGTGCTCATCATCGCCAGCCTTTGGGATCATGATCTCTGCGCCAGCGATCGAGAGTCTTTTCAAGTTCATTAACATGACACGGTCCCCCCTTTGGGACTCCGTTCCTGAACTTGAAAAAGTGCAAGACTGCCCTTTGTTGGGACAACATGTTGTTTGCATTAAATACTATATGTATGGGGGACCGGGTGTTGATGTCAACAGTTCTTGTGGCCCGAACAGAGATTGGTACTTACGTTCAGTGACAGCTTCTTCATAGCGAACGATTTGTGTTGTCTGCCGATGTTTGACGTTTGTTGTTTGTTTCTCGCTTTGGTTTGCGTATTTGTTTGGGTTTCTAATTATCGTATAATTTCGAAACTAAATGTTTGCCTAAGTACTCTTGTTGCTTGGTGCTTAAGTACTTTGTGTAACACAGTTTTGGTTGTTATGGGTTTGCCTTATTTAAGTCGCTTTGCCGCAGATGTTTTCATTTAATTGTGGTTTATCTAAAATTGAAATGAAACTAGTTAGGGGTTTTGATTTCCCACGAGATCGGGTACTTTTCCCTCTAATTTGAATTTAATCACTTCTCCATGATGCCTCAACAATGAAGTTGTGCAATCTGGAGCTCAAGCACAAGATTGACAGCCATCACCGATCAAAGTCTCGCGGATTGACATCTAAATTTGCCGTTTTCGTACTCCATATAAGTCCATATGCAAAATGGCATTTGTTATACCGCCGCCTGATGCCTGATTGTCATTTATTGTTATTAATGTTGTTGCTGCCGGTCGTTGATTAAAATCATTTATATGCAGTGAGCAGGAGATGAACGGGCTGAAAGGGAGGGGGCGGGTCCGCTGCATATATGTATATGCAGTAGCAGGGCCCAGTTGTTGTTATTGCAACAGCTACTGCTACTGTTGCTGCCGATGCTGATGTTGATGTTGATTTATTTAGCCGGTCCGATCGCTTCGCTCGCTGCATTTAAAATGTCGGAAGTGTTTGCACGCAAAAAGTATAAATACAGGCATACAAAAACAACAACAACAACAACAAAAAGCAGAAAAAACACATACAAAATTGTGTGTGTTTGCTGAGCATAAAATATTTCCTGTTGCACGCACAATTGTGCGATGGCAGCGCGATAGACGCCGCCGCGATTTTATTGGAGATCTCGATTCAATTCGAGGAAATGCCCAAGACCGGGCATTCCGCGGTCCCTTGTCCCTGTCTCTGTATTTTGGTCACTTATGACATCATCGCCGGATCAATATCGGTCGAATATCATCGAAAGTTGTTCTTGCCGCCATTCCACAGAAAGAAATTCAGCTTGAAATTAATTTGAAATTCGCTGATTGAGCTGAGTTGTCTTGAGGAAAATTGTTTTTGGCAAGCAATTAAAGGGTATTTCTTTACAATATAGATTTGCGTGGGCTTAAGGGAAATCAAGTATTTACAATTGACTTGCAAATTAAGGTTTTTAATTTTAAAATTAACTGCTGGATTATGGCTCTTTTTTTCTCTGCGTGTGTGGCGCACCCTTGACAACACAGAATGAAAACCGACACACAAAAAAGGCGTCCAGAATGGAGAAACAATGTTGGAAAGATACTCTGGCATTGTTGCTGCCGTTGGCTGCAAGGTGGCACCATCATGCGAAAACAACAACAACAACAGCCTCAGAAAGGGCCACAAAAAGCCGGCCAGCAGTGATATGGCTATATCCAGAGATTGTTATTGTTGCTGACCAGCAGGCAGGTAGTTGGGATGCGATACGGATACCCGTTCCCAATCCCGATCCAGGTGCAATTCGGTCAACTGACGCAGGCCGTCGAGACAGAAGACAGAGATTACAGATAAGCAATTGGTATTTGGTATTGGTATTGGCTTAAACGCCCCGGCTTCGTTTTCGGACTCGGTTTAGTTCCCCGCTGTCCGTCACTTGGGTGCGTCTCTGCAAGCCGTCAAGTCTTGACCAATCAGTTACATGCAGCGGCATTTACAAACGCATAAAGATTATAATTGTTTTTTAATGTTTCCTCTTGGTACTCCCGGTACTTTTCCACATTCGATCTGATTTTTTCTGTGCGTCCAATTTGTAGCGCTTAATTTTTCGACCCGAGATGTTAATGGCTGCCAATTTTGAAAGCTGCTTCAAGTTCGAGTTGTGTTTTTCTTATATTTTCGGTTATAATTAAACGTTTAACGTTTATTACATTTTCGTAATTGTGTTTGCTGTCGCCGCTCTCGCTCTCGGGAGGTAACTGTTCGCTTCGTTCGATTTCTGTGCTGGGCACCGACCGGCACGGGGTTACAGGTTACAAGTTACAGGTAACAAGTTACAGGTTACAAGTTACAAGATACAAGTTGTAAGTAGCAGGTTGCCGCCGCGAAATGCTCGTTTTTGAAACTCTTTCACTCGAGTTTTTAATTTGCCCAGAAGTACCGCGATTCACTTGCACACACACTTTGGGTATTAACTCGGCATCTCAATCTGAGTATCTCAACTTGGCTGCTGCGCTTGTGCGATGCGATGTTCACTTGTTGCTTTCTTGCTTCGTTTTTAATGTTAAAATTTGTTTTTTTGGAAGGAAAAAATTGAGAATTCTGGATTTTTAAATATTTATTTGGCTTTTATACAGCTTTTTTTAAAGTTGTACCAGTTTTTATCTAAAAATCTTTTTTTTTTTTGGACACTGATTTATATGTGTATTTTATTTGTATTATTTTTTAATGTTTACTACAAAAATATATAATAATCGCTGAAGGAGAACTCAGGTTCCGCTTAGTCTCTTGAAATTACTTTATTTTCCTGCTGAACGGTTGCCGGACTGAAACGAAGTGAAGGCTGCGGCCGTTGGCGCTGGCTTTTATAGCCGCTATATCTGAATCTATATCTGCGAGCACAACACAAACAAAGCTTTCGGCGTCACTATGTTTTGGTTTTGGTTTTTCTTCGAGCCGTTTTCGAATGACTTTAAATCTTTTAATTTGTGTCTCAGTAAAAACTTTGCGAAATTCACAAGGCGCACGTTTCAGAGTCTTCTTTCGATATTCAAACTTGGCCGCGTGAGGAGAACAATTGACGGGTAACAACCGCACGCCACGAGTTTAATTTTTGAATTTTGAATCCCGCCGACACTCATTCCACTCACTCATTCTGTTACTCTCTGTTTATATATATTATTTTTGAATATCCCGCCGTCTGTTATTCTTCTGTTGCTCTCTGTTCCGTTTTGTTCCAATGCATTCAAAGACTCTGTTACTCTCTCTTTTCTGTAAATTACATTCACCAAATCCTTTTGCTCTCTGAGATTTCATTTTCATTTCATTCCTCTGTGGTGAAAAGCTCTTTTTCTCTTTTTAAAAGTTGCCAAAAGTGACATAAATATCGTTATTTCGTTAAAAATTTGTCTTTTTTTAATGACACTTTTGGCATTTCGTTAAAAAATGAGGCAAATTAAATCACTTTTGGCCACTTTTAAAAAGAGAATAAAGAGCAGCGCTGGAAACTGTTGCAGCAACATGTGTCCGCAACACTCAATCTCATAGATACATACGATCTCATAGATACATCCGCTCTCACAACCACTTGTTACTGTTCTTGGGCCTTTAGGGATTCCCCCGCTCGTGTGATCTTGCTGGATCATCTGATGAAATATTGAGGTAAATGCTCAATTGCTAATCAATGCAATTACCCGTCGTGGCAATAATTGCAGAGCAATCTCCATTGTTTTTCCACGAGAGAGTGGAAAAAAGGTGAGCCAAAAATCTCAGATAAATAATGACTCGGATTATTTCAGCCGGAACTTGAGCTATGCGATCAGGGTTTAAAAATAGGTCGTTTTGGAAAGGCTTATTATTCATATTGTAAAGAGGATACCTTTTCTGTCATAAAATCTTGCAAATATTTAGGTTTTCAGTTAAAAGGAGGTCTTTGAAAGGGACTGATCTTATAATTTTGTTTTAAAATTGTATAAGTATAAGTTTTCTAAGATAATAAACTAACATGTTTCGGAATTCTAAATCAAAATAATTACTGGAAATAATATTCCTTGTTTTTTTTATACAAATTCTTAAATAGACCAAAGTATAAACCAAGAAAAAAATATATATTTTCCATAGAGGAAATATTTTTTTTGAGATATTCATCTAATCTGACATAAGAAAATATTAAAGCTGATTTCCAATACTTTATATCAATATATAAGGCTTAATATAATTTAATAATTTGCTTTATTTTTTTGATGAGTAAGCGAAAGAGAATGGAACCATCCATGAAGGGTGTTAATTGCATTGATAATAATATGCCACCTTGCTGAAATTGCCTAGATCCCGGCCGCGTCACTTGTCTGCCAATTACGACTGCACTTTTTATTGATTAATCTGATTAGCAGTAGTTAATCATTCATTCCCTCCGCTCACCCCTGTGGGGGACATTCCCATTCCCACAATTGTTTTATTATTATTAAGCAGAACCGAATGCAATTAATGCCCCATTTTGGTCATTGCCATATCGGCTGGGAATATGGGCTCACGTTAGTGTCCATAATTTGCATAATTCGCTCGATATGAGAGTTTGGGGAGAGAGAAGCCGCAGTGCTGACTCAGTTTTCCCATGGAAAATAACCGATGGATGCCATAATATCAATCGAAGGTGTTTACGTCTGTGTGACAGTTCTTAACTTATATAACTCAGAGCTAGATGTTCTGGTTTACATTATGATGATAATTCTTAATAAGGTAACATGTTTATATAAGCTGAATAACGGGTTTGAAATAAATTACTGTAAGGTGGTTGGGGGTATAATTGTATAGATATTTATAGAGTAATATATACCTAGTATAAAGTTGGAATTGGTTGGAGCCTATCATGCTCCGAATAGTATGCAGCATCCCCTGATTAATCAAAACCAAATGGATAATGATAGGGGATATCCATTATATAATTAGACCTAAGTAAATTCAGTTAAACTAATCCATTTAACAGATATAAAGACAAATTGATGATCCGATTGAAAGAGTTTCCCACACGCCTATGCTGATCAGTTGAGATGCGAATTAAATATAATAGCTGACGTAGCGCGGCACACACACAAACGAACAAACGAACATAATGGGGCACAGGCACCCATTACAGAGATTTAAACAACGGAACCGGAAATTGCCTCAAGAGAATCTTGACTCACGCATACAAGCGCTCTCGACGGAATTAACTTACACACTCGGGGTGGATTGTTAAACTGTGCTAATAAATGGAAGCACGAGATTGTACAAAAGTAGAAGTGAATTATGATACGTAAGTATATTCTTCCGAAAGCGTCGCTCGCTTAAACTACTACTGACCTTGTAACAATTTCTTTTTACACGAATTCTCGTGCCCCTTATTGGGGGAATAATAATGCAGGGCCAGGGACAGGGCCGCCGACTATTTACGAATATGCTCAAATGTTATTAACCTCCAAGTGGGCCAGTCCCAGCGATCCGGACAAAAGCTGAACTTGTAAAAAAGGGTGTGACATCGCTAACTGCGACGGCAAACAATCAATTTTTTGCGAATGTCGATCGAAATGCTCTGAAGGAAAGCCCCCAACTAAATATTAAAGTAATAGCTAATAAAGACTGATAATTTTTCTGTGAATTTCTGAAGTTTCGAGTATGAAAGAACATGGTCTTTCCTTTAGGTTTAACGTTCAACTAATTTTTCTTTATTTTTAAATGTCAGTATGTTGTGGTTCTCTGCGTGTAGGAGTTCGGATTCGCATTCGAATTGAAAATCGTTTTGGAGTTCGGACTCACCTTAGGCGCTTGTTTCTGGTTTGACGCGGGGTTGGCTGCGGACTGGGCCACCCAAACTTTCAGATGGCTTATCGCTCCTCCAATGGATGCAGCGCTGGCTCTCCTGGAATCGCTATCTTGGACTCTGGATAGTGGGTGCTGGGTGCTCGGTGCCGGTGGGGGGAGGGTGTGTGCAGCAGCAACAAACTCGTTTGTTTCTTTACACTCCTTCTTTTTCGAGGCGAACTTCTAGGCCCGCGGCGATTCTCTGGCACTTGGGTTTATCGCCATTTTGTGTGGATTTTCGTTAGGTCTTTGTGTTTGTTGTGTTTGGTGTGTGTCCGCTGATAACGCGTCACAGGGGGCGTCATAAGTGGGCGTTCCCGATCGACTTTCCGTGCAAAGGGGGAAAGGAAACGAGGCAACTTCACTCCTCTTTCATTCTCTCTCTCACCCACTACTCTTTTGTGCGTGGTGAAAGAGCAGCAAGAGTGGCCAAAGCAAAACTGGCGATAATCGCAGCAATGAATGGGAATGAATGTGAATTGTCGTTTTGCTTTGCTGTTTGTTTGTTTGTTTGTTTGCTGTGGTTGTTGTGGTCGTTGTCGTTGTTGTTGTTGTTGCTGGCGGTAACTGATCTACACGCACTGAACTAAAAGAGAGCAGCTGGCAGGCCTACTCCCACTCTCCGGCTCTCTTTCCGTGACATTCAGTGCCAGGATCGCACACACACACGCACTCTGCTGATGATGGGGTATCTTTGTAAATATATTTCCACATAATTGACACTCCACATCGATGGTACAACACTGCGGATTTGCAACGCCAGCGCAATTCTCACGTTCGCACTGATTATTCACACATTTGTACAATGCATACAATACATATATTTGCGTATTTATTTATTTATTTAGCTCGTATATTTCCAAAATATTTGTCTGGCACACAACAAATATTTTCGCACCTATTCGTTGGTCGCCGTCTATAGTTGCATCTCTACAGGTAACATATGTACGTATGTATGTATATATAGCAACGGCCAAGGCAACGGACGCGATCGCTACACAAGGATTTTCCGGCGAAGCCAAAGAAAAGAGAAGGAAACACCGAACCGAATGAGAAACGAAAGCAGACTAACTGCAAACATGAAATGTCAAAATGCTGCGACCGTTCTGCCATGTACACCAACACACTCACACACCCGCACACCACGCAAACATCATGTGAGGGGACGTGGGTGGATTGAAAAGTATGCAGATCATAACTTTAAGTTGAATATTAAATCAATTTTATGTATATTTGAGGTTCTCCACAACAGTTATTGATTTGTATAATCCCATACAGTTAAAAAGATTTTTAAAATTAAACATAAAAAAATATATATTTGAAGATGTCATACTATTACTTATTACTAAATTTCACTAGGACCTTAAATTTAATTATAACAAGTTACAGTACAAATAGGGAAAACAATGTTTGAATGTCCTATAAAATATCCTCTTATTCTAACAAGCATTGACTACTCTCCGTGGAATACTAGGTACTATGTACTCCTGTAGGTACTTTCTAAAAAGCAAATCTTCTTCGTTCCATCATGAATTTATTAAGATTTTCGGTCGATGTAATCTTAATTCTTTCTCCATTTATATACTGCCGTGGCAACCCCCTTTTGGTATATGGAACGCTGGTTGCTCGAAAGAGCACGCATGTGCCAGCGGCTTTATTCGCTTTTCGTTTCGTTTTCGTATGTGTGTCTGTCAGACAATGCGGCCCCAAATCTTGCCCACTACACACCCCACTCTCCCGCCACCCCCTTTGGGTATATGTGAATGAGGAGACAAGCGCCTCTAAGGGGTCTTTAGACGAACAAAGGAAGTGGTTCGAGGGTGATAAGTCCATATTCACATCCATATTCACATCCCCCCACTTCCAGTGGCGAGTCATGGTCGTTGTTTATCGGGCTATCGGGGTAACGGCCCCCATTCGCCTGCATTCATCGGAAAATCGACGCCCCTGCTCACTGACTTTAGCTTACCGTGTCACACACACACACACACCAGCCCACGTTCGCTAATTGAAATTGAAGCATGTAACTGTAAGTCAGGCTCTCGCAAAGAAAGCGTGAGCATAAGCCTTGTTCTCTCTCTCCGCTCGAAAGAGCCCCAAAACAGCTCCTCCCACAGATACACAGACACACATGCAAATGTATCTCTAGCTTGAAAATGCAGAAGAATCGGAAAGAAGAGGCACTTGAGTTCGAGTTCGACTTCGGGCTCCCTCGCTGTAAGGCGTCTGTGTAAACCGTTTGCGTCGCAAATTATTGCCCATTTCCGTTCTGCTCTGTCTCTCCGGTTGTCCGTCATTCCGTCCGTTTTTCCGGAGCACCCGCACGACCAATTCCAGAAGCTGGGGCCACGGATCGAGAGTCCAACATACGGAAGTACTTTTACAACTCGGAATTTAAAGCGGATTTTTCGAAGTCGAAGTTATAAGCTACCGAAGGAATTACATTTTTTCTAAAACTTATTTTTCAAGTTTGTTAAACAACATTTTTAAGAATTTTTAAACCAACCAACTTTATATTTTCAACCTTTGGCAATAAGCCTACAATGGAGTTAGTTATTAGCAAACCACAACTATAACTAATCCGAATGATTTTGAGTATAAAGAAAGCTATTAAAATTACATGCAAAGCACAAGAAAGTAAGAAAATTACTTTCAAAACATTGTTTTGTCATAGAAATGAGCTGGAATTTATTGTGGGACACCGAGAGTGGCCGAGGTCTTGATGTTTGACTCCGCACTAATGACCACACAATGTATGTAGGCTTGTTTGCAATTAGATTTATGGACATTCTGCGCTCAAGCTCTGCCCCCGGATCGTATATCACGCATACGATCGGTCTTTTCTTATATGTATATTGCCCATTCGAGTTTTGTTTGCAATAAAATATTACGTATACGCCGGGCAGGCGGAGTGTCAACAAACTTGTAATGTGGCACAAGTGTGATTCAGTGCGCCAGCCCCCGGTTCAAAATAGCCATACTGTGGGGCCGGCTCTCCCAGCGCGGAGTTATGTGCCCCGGACAAGGTTATATAATGCAGCAAGTGGCAGTTCAGTCGTCCCACAGCAATATAGTAAGGAATGACTTGACTTTGACCGGTCGGTCAATTTAGCTGCAGTTGAGCGGACCATTTAATTGCCGCTTTCAGATCTAAATGAGCGGCGCACACGCAAATAATAATGATAAAATACTCGTAGAAACACGGCCACTTGAGCGGCACAGCACACATTGTAAGGAAATGCCAGGCACAAGCCTCTGAGATCGAGATTCGGATGCGGATTCGGATTCGAGCTCGGATTCGTACTCCGACTCGAGCACTTTCTCAAAGAGCCTCGCAAAGGTCAGAGCGAAAACGATCTGCAGACGTACTGTATATCTCGGTTCGTGACTCTGACTCGTGATGGGCACTTAGAAAATCCAGAGATAACCGCTGCCATTTAAAGCCGCCTCGAGCTGTCGCCGTCGTCGCCTGCTCGCAACATAAATAGCAATTTCAAACAATTTTCAATTGCCAAATGCCCGCAACGATGGCTTTTCCTCCGCCGCCAACGCGTTGCAACGCCGCCAAAACCCGTTTCTTCTTGTAATTGAAACTAGATCTATTTTTAGACCCAGTCAGCTAATGAATTATTGCCAAAGCGGCCCACGGGCACTAGGCACACGCGATTCAACCACAAGCGATCGTTCGATCGATTGCCGGCTTTATGTTACCTATATATTAGTACTTTTAGCACTGGGCAGATTACAAATACTCTAACAGAATAGTAATTATCAATCAATAAATAGATTTATATCAATTTACTTAAATTCTTAAAAGAAAGGTATTTAAAGATCCTTTAGAAAGGAACTCTTCTGATTGTTTTTTGACTGTGAAGCCAATTAAGAACAATCTAAGATCGATAGGAAAATGAAAAGATGTTCAATCAACAGCTCTTATAATGTTTTAGTCTGTAATTTGTACAGTTTTAATCCAATATTTACAAGATTCTTATATACAAGACTCGTTACTTAAAATTCTTTTTCTTTAAAATAGAACATTTATTGAAGTCGAAGTCCACTTTATGTCATAAAATGTAATCGATTTCAAAATTTTCGTCCAATTTTACTATCCAGTCGTACTCCCCCGATCATATTATATCCGGGGTTCGCTCTCAGCAAGTATATATGTACATATGTACTTACCATTTTGATAGCCCTTCCAAGTTGGTTCTAACGGATTAACAAAATATATATTTCCGGACGAGACTATCACTAAACCGTGTCGGTGCCAAAATGTTTGCGAAACTTCTGGCCAAGTTGCTTTTATACCGCCGCCGCTCGCATCCAGCGGATGCCATGGCTTTGGGGTGGTAGGTGGTGGTGCCGATGGTTTTTTGCATAATACGCGGTTAGTATTGGCTGATTACAAAGGGCCTCGAGTCACAAACACATAACCCAAAAAGAGACAAGACAAGGCAGGGCAAGACAACTCAAACTGAACTCGAGCCATGAAAGCCGTATAAATTATACGATTGTATCCCCTTCAGAGTGTCTGTTCTGGTCATATGATTATGATTACGTTGATTAAAACGCGCTCTTATCGTCACTTGGTCCGCTGCTGTGTGTTAATGTGTGTCCCATGCCGAGTGGCACTCCCGTTCTCCTCCAGCATCCGCCTCCGCCCGCTCAATTGCAATTGCTCATACGCCGCGTTGGCGACAGGATAACCAGATGCTCCATCAGTCCCGCCTTTCAATTTGCTCACAAAAGGACGTCGTTGGGCAAACGGATGATGGACTCATTATGCACATCGAAATGCGCTTATAGACGACGATTCAAGGCTTTCCCTTTTCGTATAAAAAACACACACCTTTAAATATATTTAAAGAGACGATCGAAATGATAAATTTAATAGAATTTCTTTGCATTAAAATATCTTTCTTATAATTTATGTATTATTTTAAAAGGAAAGATAACTCATTTAGGATGAATTCTGAATGATACTGCAACTATGAACACATATTTAAAATGATATGATGATATTATTCTAGAATTTAAACTTATTCTTGCCATGATGTCCATGGCCGTGACCATGTCCATGTCCACCTCCGCCTCCGCCGATGACCACGGGCTTGACCACCACCACAGGCTTCACGATGACGGGCTTGACAAATACGGGCTTTGACTTAGTGAATTTGGAGAGCAGCTGGCTGGGATCCGATAGGAAGGCCGGCTTTGCATTGCTAAGTTTTTGCGGAAGATTGGCGAGCAGCTGAGTAGGATCCGGTAAGGAGACAGGTTTCGGCTTGGTGAATTTAGCAGGAAGAGCAGCAAGCAGCTGGCTGGGATCCGGAAGGGAGGGCATGGCTTTCTCGATGGCTAGCGTGGCCTGGACTCCGCAGAAGGACAGGCAGATGGCCGCGGCCAGGAGCAGCAGGTAACTCTTGAGCAGATCCATTGTGAGTGTGGCTACTCAGTTGAGGGAAGCATCTATTTATGGTGCATGATGTTTATGCTCCAGTCTCCGACTCGTAGACTGAGCTTCATTGGCATGCAGCACCTCTAGAAGCTTTTATTCAAATTTAAGCCAATCAATCGATCGAAACTCTTCAGACAGCCGGCGGCGGCAGCGGCACGAGTAGTTCTGTCGGAAGAATTCCCCCGAGTGTAAGTTGAATTCACAATTACCCGTGGGCAGGGTTTTCCTTCTCGTAATTCTGCGCGACATGATCAGATTGAAGTTGACATTCAGCAGACGCTTCGCGAGATTCAAATCAGACATGACGTCTTTAGCTCCCGAGATTGGCATACTTAATGTGTGCTAATATCAGGAGTTGACATAATTTCTTGACGATTTTCTTGATACATTAAACAAAACCAGACAGAAGGCGGAAGTAGATCTAAAAATTAAATGATAAGAATAAAGGAAGGGTTTATTGTTATAATTTGTTTAAGAATTTTATTCTATTACAATTAATTTTGGTAATTCCTCGCTTAGTTTTTATACCCTTGCAGGGTTTTATAATTTTAGTTTTATACCCCTCCAGGGTATTATAATTTTAGTCAAAAGATTGCAACGCAGTGAAGAAGACATTTCCAAGGAAAAAATTATAACTTTGCCAATTTTTAACATATTTTCATATAATTTGAGATATTGCCATTTCGTATTACTCTAGAATTTCGGTTTTAATTTTATCAAGATCGGACTACTACATCTTATATAGCTGCCATAGACACGGAATTGGATTAAATTATAATGATCAAATTATAAGCTGCAAGAATATACAAACTTCGGTGTGCCGAAGTTAGCTTCCTTTCATATTATTTAAGTTTAAACAAAATATTTAAAAGCGTACATTCAAAAAGTATGCTACACTTTCGAACGCGATATCAATATTCCTATATACTGCACCTATCGAGTAGTATTATCGATTGCATTGCTTTGAGTTTTTTGTGTTACACAACACTGCTCGAAGTGGAAAAAGGAAAACTAGATTAAAAATATCGTATCGATGAAAAATATCGATATATTGATATTTTGATATATTATCAACAACCCTAAGAAAAACATTGTTTTTAAAACAATTTATTAAAACAAGCTGATTTATCAAAGATAATCTTATCGCAGAAAGATATGGACGATAGCGTTATAGTGCTAGACGACAGCGTGATCACCGTGGAGGACGACGTGGAAGACGGCGAGCTGGAGGACGACATAGTGTGGGTGCTGCCGAAACCCGAGACAACAAGAAATGAGGACAAGCCGCCAGACGCCGACGAATCAGCTAAAAATGACAAAATTGAAAGCAATCAAGAGGCAATTGCCTCTCAGGAAAACAACCAGAAAGAAGATACCGTGGTGTTTGAGGTGAGGTTCTCCAAGGAGGAGCGCTTTGCAGGCCTTCAAAAACAAATTCTGGAGCTTCTGGAAATCACATTTGCGGAAAACCAGCTGGTTCTCAAAATAAACAAAGAAGAGGGAGTGATAAGAGCCTATGAAAATAGTGAATTCCAGCTGGAGAAGTCCCCGTCTCCCGCCCTGGACACCGAAGATCTTTTCATGATCGACATCAAGCCAGCCACCAAACTGAATGCCTCCCAGGTGCCCTCCTACAAGCGCAGTGCTGACGTGCTGGACGAACAGACTGAAGCCCGGAAGAAACTCAAAGCGGAGGCGGTCAACAAGTGCTGCCGCCCCAAGGCCCAGGCCGCCTGCTTCAACTGTGGCGATACAGACCACTCCATACGCGAGTGTCCGAAGCCGCGAAACAATGCCCGAATACAGCGGGCACGCAAGAAGAAGGTGGAGAGGTATCATGTGGACCCGGAGCAGCGATTTGGACACATAAAGCCCGGCAAGATCAGCACCAAAACCCGCCACGCCTTGGGATACGCTCGTGGCGAGCTGCCCTTCATGTACTACAGGATGCGAGTCCTGGGCTATCCGCCCGCCTGGCTGGAGGAGGCCAAGGTCCAGAGCTCGGGCATTGCTCTGTTCAGTGCTGATGTAAGTTGGTGTCTCTATCAGATCAGAGAATTGCTTCACTTACCGACTGTTTTCAGGGCACGGAAGTCACGAAGTCCGACGACGAGGACGGGGAAGCAGACACCTTCAAGTACGACATCAACAAGATAGTGGAGTTCCCGGGCTTCAATGTAGAGCCCAGTGGCAAGTTCTTCGATGTAACTATGAATCTCAATTCCGTTTAAGAGTCCGCTAATTCAATGTTTCCCTAAAGGACTTTCAACATCACAATGTTCCGCCGTTCCAACCGGACAATTCCAAAGCAAACTTCATCAAGTCTCTGGGCGAGAATGTGACCAGCGGCTACAGACGCAAGAAGCTGGTGGATTTTCCATCTACACGCGAAGAAGTACCTGTTGAGCAAGCTACCCTCGGGGACTGTGACATGGAGATAGTTGACGAAGCCGAGGATCCGCCTCTGCCCGCCTCGATACCGCCACCACCGCCTCCGCCACCCGAGTCCACCAAGGCGGAGGAGGAGGAGGAGGGGCAGGCCCGCTCGCCATCACCCACACTGGATGACCTAAAAGAGCAGCAGGAGAAGCTGCTTCTCCAATTGGATTGCAATACTTCGCTGAGCAGCACTACCGCGAACGACTCCTTGAATGCCACGGCGGAACTAGAAGCTAAAGACATCCCACAAACAGAATCAGCGCCCGGAGGAACGAGAGCTTCTCCTGCTGAGAAATTTAAGGCCTCGTTCAAGGGAACACCTGTGCTGAAGTTCTCCGATTTCGACAAACTGCCCGAGGGCAGCAACTTCAAGGTGGGCGTCAGCGATGTCATTAACTTTGAGAATCTGCCCGACTCCACGGGAAAGTATGAGAAAATGAAGGACGTGCTAAAGAACGTGCGCGAAAAGATGACCAAGCTGCAGAGCGAAGATTGACACTTGAATTAACCCGAAAGTCGATTGTACAAAGTTTACTCCTCTCCCTCCCATCGAATTAGCAATAAAAGTTTAGTTTCCAAAATGTGTATTTTCAAAAATTTCGGGATTATAAGCCTGTGTGTACTTGTGTGTGCGGTAAGTTGTGTGTCTTTCTCTTTATATTTTTTGTACAAGTCAGTGTGTGATGTATAATTTGCCTAGTCTTTGTAAATCGGCCCACAAAGGATTTCACCAATCTACATTTTTGTATTTATTGTTCCGATTCCAACCGAATTGTGTGGAAAATGTAGTGAACGCTATGTCTCGCCAAATTAACAAACAAAAATTAAGGAAATGCAATTGCGAATTGTGAAGAAGCTCAGGTTTTGGCGGAAGCAGAGTTCCTCGCTCGACACCATCTCTAGTTGATGGCCGGCGGCGGCGGTTGCGGGGACGGTGGCGGCGAGCCGTCCTGGTTGTTGTCACGCCTGCCGCTTGCTGGCTTGTTGCTGGTCAGGTGGCCCCAGGTACTCGGATTCAGTATGTACATGAACATGGCCACGATCATGAAAATCATGGCGACGGTGAAGCCGCTGTCCCCGCCGCCACCCACGCTCTGCGGCGGCTGCTGCGTACGTCCGGTGACTGCGAAAGGGATTGGAGATTAGCTTTAAATTACTGTTTAGGAAAAAAGTTGCTTGAGAAAAGCTATCAAGGCAAACGTTTATCATAGAAAACGAAATTAAAGCGTTTGGTTATCAGATATCTTTCGCAAATGTTCTCGATTTTGAGTTACATTTTGTGGACTTAATATATTAAGTCATATGGAAGTAAGGTAAAAACTCTTAAGTCATATCAAATTAAACTAAAATGGAATGTATAAAAATTGTATTACAAAAACTGAGAAGAAATTTAAGCAATAAGACATTTAAGATTTTAAAATATGAATAATATAATATTTAGAGATAAATAATAATAAAGTTTAACTACAAATTCCCGAAATATTAATCTAGGGATGTTCGACTTCAAAGGACTTGAAGATTACTCACCATCGAAGCACTCGGTGTCCGTGCAGGCATTCTGGTTCTGTCGTATCTATAAGGAAAAGTAATCCAAGACAGGGATTAGGATCAGCAGGACGACGGGAAGGACTCAAGATCCCAGGAACTCACAAAGTTGAGGAGCCGCTGCATCGCAAACTCCTGCGACCAGACGCACTCGCAGCCATCGAAGTCGTCGGACATGGTTTTCGGATGGAAGACGGCCGGGAAAAATTAGAGCTTGAGCCTGGAAAATAAATTAATTAACTCTTTGTGATATTTTCCGCAACTGACGTGTCTTTTCCACAGATTACAGGCAGAGAAGTGTGTGTTTTGAAGCGAAAAGAAGTCAGCTGCGACTAAATCGCTCTGCAGGCCTCAATCGAGCTGAGCTACATACGTAACGTCAGTCTGTCTAGTATATGTATTCATATATATATTCCGATAAAATGGCTATATAGGTCCGCGAGAGCGGCGGTCAGAGAGTGCTCCGAAATCGTGGGTTACGTAGCGGACTTACTTTTTAGTAAAATTGGTCCGAATTATCGATTTGGAATATAGAATTTCAATATTGGCAGCAGAGTCTGGTTCGAATTCGAAACTGACTTGAAGGGCAAATCCCCGAAACTAATGTCCACCCCAAAAATTTAGTTTGAACGCACACACAAGTACAACTCCCCAGTGAGTCTTTCTTTTTCTGTATGTACTCCCTCGTATTTGACATTAAAAGAAAAAACACGATTAAACCGAAAACCCACAGCAAGACGACAGTTTTTAATCATTGTCGGAACACAAAACGCTTATCACAATTAAGTACAAGGTCTTGACATGGCGAGAAATTATTTAGAAGCGCCGTTAAAACCTTATCGAGGTTTCCAAAAACGTAAACACAACTTTCCCAAACTGTTGTTGTTTTTCCAATTGGAGGCGTAAACAAACGAAATTTGCAAGGAAATTTGCACTACCTTGGTTTTCTTCACACTCTAATTGGTTATGCAGGCATGCCTATCGTCGGTGTTGTTAAATTATAAATTATTAATTATGCTTTTATACCTCGGCAACGTAACTTGTTATTTTTAATTTATTTTTCTTACCAACTGGAATGTAGTGATGGACGAGACTTCGATAGAAAAAATCGGTACATCGATGTCAACAAGTCGATGCTCTATTCCGATAGCCGACACTCTACTATCGCTTAAAAAATCGCGGTAAAAACGGGTACATTTAAAATAAAAAGGGAAACATTTTGATGATATTTTTAAACTTCATTTAGACACAATTAATTATAAACACATATAATTATAAATCATTTTCATAGTTGATATCTTGAATAATAGATTTCCACGAAGAAAATTACTAAAGATGTCACCAGACCAACAGACCATATTGCAAGCGCGAAGTAGTAGAACTGGATGTCAAAAGCCTTGGCCGGAGGCTCCTCATCTCGCATCAGGGTATACATATTCAGCTCCACCATGACCCAGAAGGTGTCCCTCTTAATTTTCATATTTATCCCATGTTCTTGGAGTCGCCTCATAAACTCGCTAACCAGTCCCAAATAAGGCAAGCTCATGGACACATAAATTCCTTCGAGGCTATAGGTCACACCCTGGCGGATCACATCGAAACGCGGCGTCTTTAGGAGATTCTGCTGCATCAGGCTCAGTTCCAGGCGGTCCTCGAATAACAAATAAATATAACTCCTGTTGAGATTTTCGCGATAAGCCTTCAGCAAGGTGAGGTTAATGGTCGCGCTGTTCAGGCGCAGAGCCTCGGGCAGAAAGGTATTTGCTCGAAAGTGCTTTAAGTACAACTCGTCGTGCAGACTGGGATAAGGGGCATCGACTAGATCCTCTATAGTCTTATATTGTTGCTCGTACAAGCCCGATGCCAGGATACTGGAGAGCGTGGCCAGATACAGGTTGGTCAGCATAAAGCCACCGAGAGTTAGGATTCCATGGATCACTTGGTCCCTCCAGCCCGCAGCCCTTATTTCTTGATTGCACGTAAACAAAATATGGCTCAGACTATACAGCAGACACTCACCGATCTCGTTTCGATGTCGTCCCGAACCAAGATAGAGCATTAGAGCGCCATACAAGACTGTGAAGGCTACGACCAGCCACAGGGTCCATCTGAAGGGTCGCGAATAGTAGAGGTAGCTGGATATGGGTCTGGCGTGAGGGACTATGAAGTACGATCTGATAATCGATACTGGCTCTGTGTAGGGAATATCCACCTCGAAGTCCAGATCTTTATAGTAACAAATCAAGTCGACCTCTTTATTCAGTATCATCTTTAGCACGGCACTGTAAATTTCCAAATCCGTTTTGGGCCCTTCTGGCACTGATAAACTCGTAAGTGAGGCATTATAGCGGTCTATGAACTCATAAGTGGCAGCGAATATTAATCCTCGCCGGACCAATTCATTCCGGTCGTTGTAGTACTCAAAATCACGAGGAGCTATATTGCTTCGAAGTATGCGAATAGGAAATCCTTTAAAGTTACGAATTGACTTTCCTCTTTTAAAATATTCACTGACATTTGCGAGTCTAATTGGTTGAATCGATGGATAGGGTAAATAGCTGTAGAGGCTATCGTTATATATCAGAATCACATTGATGAAGCCCTCCTTGTAGCAGTAGGTATAGAGCTCCATTTGCAGAGATTGTGGATCCTCCTGGCTTAGAAATACTACAGGCAGCTCGTGAAGGCGATCCAAAAGGAGAGGCAGGAAATCAAACACTTTGGAATGCACGTGAAAGTACATCAATTGTACTATGATTAAGGCTTGGCTGGTGAAATTTCCACGAAGACGAAGATTTATAGCTTCACTGGTCTGTGAAGAAACTTGAATTCTTGGTATATCCAGGCTCTGAAGGCTGCTAGAGCCGTTGGATCCAAAGGAATCCTCCACATCAATTAGCACGTTGAGTTCAGTTCGCAAGGCCAGATTGAGTTCGTGGATTATTCGGCTGGGACCCAACGCAGGAGCACAAGCAAATTGAAGAAGAACGGACACCAGCAGGATTGAAAACATTTTGACTTGCATTCAGCCGGATATTGCGGTTTTTATATGCTCGTCAGTGCTGAATGGCAAGCTTTTAAATTTCTTGGCCAAGGCAGTCAGCAAATTACAGGGTTGTTCCTTAATAAAGCAGATTTAATTGAGTTGAAATGCTTTACTGAAATGGAGTAACTGGCACACTTTAACACTAATGGGTTTACCCCCGTCTGTCTGTCAAATCACAACCCAATGCTTTGGAAGTAGAATGCATCTCCCTTCTAACTTTATTTTTTAAAGTGGTTAAACAAAGTTTTACATTCATTGCAAGTTTATGGAAAAAAGTTTAAGTGAGTTAACGGTCCTCGTACAGCATGTTCATATAGTTCGTATTGAGTCCATCGCGGTAGGCTATCAGGCTATCATACTGTTCCGGCCTCTGGAATAAAGGGTGTCTCTAATAACTGCCTATGATACAGCTCGTCGTGGACACTGATATAGGGTGCCTTGGCCAAATCCTCCAGCGTGTGATACCGGGTTTCATTTAGTCCTGAAATCAGGATACTAGATAGCACATGGATGACGACGTCCCTCCAACCTTCACGCCTGATATTTCGATTGATATAAACATATATAAGCATTTAAGTAATTTATGGTATTTATTTATTTATTTTATTTATATTTATTACAGCTTTCAAAGGATGTTGTTCTATTGTTTCTTCTTGTTGCTCAAGCACGACTTAATTACCTCCACAAAGAAAATGACTAATGACAAGCCAAGACCCACACCCCACAAACCGAAGGCGAAGAAGTAGAACTGAAGATCAAAGGGCTTGGCCTCTGGCTCATCATCGCGCATCAAGGTGTACATTTTCCGCTCCAACAGTACATGGAAGGCATCTGCCTTTAATTTATGGTTTATTCCGTGTTCCTGGAGTCGCCTCATGAATTCATTGAGCATATTTAGAAATGGTAAGCTTCTGGACACGAAATTTGCTTCTAAGGCGTATGAGACTGGCTCGCGAATCATATCAAAGCGCGGCGTCTTGAGCAAATACTGCTGCATCAGGATTAGTTCTAGGCGATCCTCGTACAACAAATATATATAGCTCTTATTCAGACCATCTCGATATAACCTAAGCAAGGTGCCATTCAGGGTCATGCTGTTCCGCCGAAGAGCCTCTGGCAAGAACTTATTAGCCATCAGTTGTCTCCTGTATAACTCGTCGTGCAGACTGGGATAAGGGGCAGCGGCTAGATCCTGTATGGTCTTGTATTGTTGCTCGTACAAGCCCGATGTCAGAATGCTGGAGAGCGTGGCCAGATACAGGTTGGTCAGCATAAAGCCACCGAGAGTTAGGATCACATGTATCAGTTGGTCCCTCCAGCCCGCAATCCTTATGGCTTGATTGCACGTATACAAAATATGGCTCAGACTGTACAGCAGACACTCACCGATCTCGTTTCGATCCCTTCCCGAACCAAGATAGATCATTAGAGCGCCATACAAGACTGTGAAGGCTACGACTAGCCACAGGGTCCATCTGAAGGGCCGCGAATAGTAGAGGTAGCTGGATATGGGTCTGGCGTGAGGGACTATGAAGTACGCTCTAAGGATCGATAATGGCTCTGTGCTGGGAACATCCCACTCCATGTCCCTAAAGTAACCAATTATATCAACTTCCTTATTCAATACCATCTCGAATGCAGCACCATATTGTTCTTTTTCAGGTACTTCCGGTACGGGAATACTAATGGTAGTGCCATTATAGCGATCCGCGAACTCTTTCATAGCCGTGAACATATATCCTGCTCGCACAAGGCTATTGCTTTCGTCGAAATACTCAAAATCGCGTGGAGCTAATGTGGTTCGGAGTGTGCGAACAGGAAATCCTTTAAAGTTACGAATTGCCTTTCCTCTCTTAAAATATTCACTGACATCTGCGAGTCTAATTGGTTGAATCGATGGGTAGGGTAAATAGCTGTAGAGACTATCGTTATATATCAGCATCACATTGATGAAGCCCTCGTTGTAGCAGTAGGTATAGAGCTCCATTTGCAGAAATTGTGGATCCTCCTGGCTCAGAAATACTATAGGCAGCTCGTGAAGGCGATCCAAAAGGAGAGGCAGGAAATCAAACACTTTGCAATGCAATTGAAAGTACATAAATTGTACAATGATTAAGGCTTGGCTGGTAAACTTTTCACGAAGACGAAGATTTAAAGCTTCACTGGACTGTGAAGAAACTTGAATTCTTGGTATATCCAGACTTTGAAGGCTGCTAGAGCCGTCGGATCCAAAGGAATCATCCACATCAATTAGCACGTTGAGTTCAGTTCGCAAGGCCAGATTGAGTTCGTGGATTATTTGGCTGGGTCCCAACGCAGGAGCAACACCAAATTGAAGAAGAACGAACATCAGCAGGATTGAAAACATTGTGACTTGCACAAGTAATACTTTTAGGAACTTTATGAAATAAATATTTTGGAAAAAACTTTCTGTTTGAGTTCTTTAACAGTGTGTCCAGATATAAAATCGGAATTATTGCAAAACTCTTGACCAGTACTTGGTACTAACTCAGGCTGGTTGACGAACCGAGAAAAAAGCAAACTATTTTGATCAACCTTCAAGGGTGGTACAAGGCTTTTATAGGTGTATTTTAAGTCAGTCAAATGACTGGGCTACATTTACCAGACCAAAAACGTTTTGTTAACCTAACCCTTTCTTTTTGTGCATATTGTTAAGTCATTAGTATTGAAATGAGTGCAAGCAATGCTCAAAGAAGGGTGTTAATTGGCCTAATTAATTCCAACCCATTTCAATAATTATTCGTATTCTTTAGTTAATTTTTGTATTTACTTACAAAGG
The DNA here is from genome assembly GCA_018151655.1 of Drosophila bocqueti. Taxonomy (NCBI): domain Eukaryota; kingdom Metazoa; phylum Arthropoda; class Insecta; order Diptera; family Drosophilidae; genus Drosophila; species Drosophila bocqueti. The sequence goes on from JAECXF010000057.1 coordinate 3,387,376, forward strand.
ATAACAAAAAAAGCATACACTAATTGCGACTTCGACTTAGACCAAGGCGTCAGGACTTGTTTGGAGGCGTGCAAATCGGGGACATATCCTCTGCATTCTGTTTGTTGGCTGCCCAGTCCTGGACGTGATTTGTGTTCCTATCCGCCAGCGGAGTACTTGTACTGTACTGGGCTTCACTTAGCCCTGAAGTCAGGATGCTGGACAGCATGGCCAGAAAATGTTGGTGAGTATGAAATCAGCTAGCATTAGTATCACATGGATGACGACGTCCCTCCAACCTTCTCGCCTGATATTTCGATTGATATAATAAACATATATAAACATTTAAGTAATTTATGATATTTATTACAGCTTTCAAAGGATTTTTTCCTATTGTTTCTTCTTGTTGCTCAAGCACGACTTAATTACCTCCACAAAGAAAACGACTAACGAAAAGCCAAGGCCCACAGCCCACAAACCGAAGGCGAAGAAGTAGAACTGAAGATCAAAGGGCTTGGCCTCTGGCTCATCATCGCGCATCAAGGTGTACATTTTCCGCTGCAACAGTACATGGAAGGCATCTGTCTTTAATTTATGGTTTATTCCGTGTTCCTGGATTCGCCTCATGAATTCATTGAGCATATTTAGAAATGGTAAGCTTCTGGACACTATATATGTTTCTAATGAGTATGAGACTGGCTCGCGAATTATATCGAAGCGCGGCGTCTTGAGCAAATACTGCTGCATCAGGAGCAGTTCCAGACGATCCTCGAATGACAAATAGATGTAGCTCTTATTCAGACCATCTCTATAAACCTTAAGCAAGGAGCTATTCACGGCCACGCTGTTCCGACGAAGAGCCTCTGGCAAAAACGTATTAGCCATCATTTGTCTCCTGTATAACTCGATGTGCAGACTGGGATAAGGGGCAGCGGCTAGGTCCTGTATGGTCTTGTATTGTTGCTCGTACAAGCCCGATGTCAGAATGCTGGAGAGGACGGCCAGGTACAAATTGGTCAGAATAAAGCCACCGAGAGTTAGGATTCCATGAATCACATGGTCCCTCCAGCCCGCAGCCCGTATTTCTTGATTGCACGTAAACAAAATGTGGCTCAGACTGTACAGCAGACACTCACCGATCTCGTTTCGATGCCGTCCCGAACCAAGATAGATCATTAGAGCGCCATACAAGACTGTGATTACTACGACCAGCCACAGTGTCCATCTGAAGGGTCGCGTATAGTAGAGGTAGCTGGATATGGGTCTGGCGTGAGGGACTATGAAGTACGATCTGAGGATCGCTAGTGGCTCTGTGCTGGGAACATCCCACTTCACGTCCCTAAAGTAAGCAATTAGATCAACTTCCTTATTGAATACCATCTCAATTATAGCACCATATCTTTGAGGTTCAGGTAAGTCCGGTAAGGGGATACTCACGGTAGTGCCATTATAGCGATCCGTGAACTCTTTCATAGCCGTGAACATATATCCTGCTCGCACGAGGTTATTGCTTTTATCGAAATACTCAAAATCACGTGGAACCAATGTGAGTCGGAGTGAGCGAACAGGAAATCCTTTAAAGTTACGAAGTGCCTTTCCCCTCTTAAAATATTCACTGACATTTGCGAGTCCAATAGGTTGAATCGATGGGTAGGGTAAATAGCTGTAGAGGCTATCGTTATATATCAGCAAGACATTGATGAAGCCCTCCTTGTAGCAGTAGGTATAGAGCTCCATTTGTAGAAATTGTGGATCCTCCTGGCTTAGAAATACTATAGGCAGCTCGTGACGGCGATCCAACAGCAGAGGCAGGAAATCAAACACTTTGGAATGCACGTGAAAGTACATCAATTGTACTATGATAAGGGCTTGGCTGGTGAAATTTTCACGAAGATTAAGATTTAGAGCTTCACTGGACTGTGAAGATACTTGAATTCTTGGTATATCCAGACTGTGAAGGCTGCTGGAGCCGTTGGATCTAAAGGAATCATCCACATCAATTAGCACGTTGAGTTCAGTTCGCAAGGCCAGATTGAGTTCGTGGATTATTCGGCTGGGACCCATCGCAGGAGCACAACCAAATTGGAGAAGAACGGACATCAGCAGGATTGAAAACATTGTGACTTGCTCTCAGCCGGGTATTGCTGTTTTTATATGTTCGTTTTAATGGTATAATTTCCAACCACTTTAACGTTTTAGATGACGTGAAACACGAACACGAACCTATTACGAACAAGCAGGGGCTTGGTGTCAAATGTCAACGTATAAAACAAAAAAAATCTATTCACGGAGTTTTAAATGCTTTCTGCATTCCAATGTAAATGTAAAGTTGTTCAAGTGTTTAATTAGATATTTGCGGTAACTCATTCAGTGAAAGTGGTTTTAAGCTTTTAATAAGGAATACTTTTAGGAACTTCATAAAAGAAATATTTTGGAAAGAACGTTTTGTAAGACTAAGCCTTTCTTTTGTGCATGCAATGCTTCAACCCAATTCAATACTCCCTAATTATTCTTATTCTTTAGTTAATTTTGTATTTATTTACAAAAGATAACAAAAAATGCATACACTAATTGCGACTTCGACTTAGACCAAGGCGACGCGACTTGTTGGGAGGCATGCAGATCGGGGACATATCCTCTGCATTCGGTTTGTTGGCTGCCCAGTCCTCGACGTGATTTGTGTTCCTATCCGCCAGCGGAGTACTTGTCGATGCTGGCATCGCAGCTAATCGAGATTTAATTGGAGTAATGGTATTTCCCGCCAGAGTTCCAGTTGGAGTGCGGCTCCGCTTCCGCCGCTTACTCAGAGTCAAGATGTTGCGGCGGGCAATCACTGAAGTCTTAGTTTTGTGATCCAGCGGCGAAAGGCCGGCCAGTTGCGTCAGTGAGGCGTGAATCTCCTGAGACTGGATGGGTGTCTCAAGTGCACTGTGACACGAGGTCGTCTTGTGCACTTTCCGGTTAGCTTGCTTTTGTTCAGGAGATGAGTTTGAAATCCTGCGAAGTCTCTTACTGGAGGGTATGCCATCGTAGGTCTCCCTTCTCTGCTTGGGTGTGGACAATGTTGAGTCCTTTTCACAGTCGGGTGCGTTTCTAGTGGTCTGAGACAGCCTGGGAAAAACATAATCACTAGAAAGGTCTTCTTCTGCGAACAGTGAATGTACTTCGTTCTCGGGGAAGCCTTTGAATGTTTCTTCTGAAATATCAGAGAGGCACTCATTATCACTATCGGCTGTCGGCTTTTGATTCTGATTAGCTTCAGATTCAGCTTGTACTTTTGATATTAATTTAGCAGCTTTGTCTTTTATTTCCTCCGATACTTCAATGCGTTTATTAAAGGCTGTTCGGGATCTAAATAATTCTGGAGCACCGCCTGAGCACGCCTTATTTTCAGGATTTACACTCTCTGCTTGGAATTCGGCCATAAATTTTGCAGCTTTGTTCTTCATTGCTTCGGAGATAATAATTGCTTTATTTGAGGCAGTACGAAAGCCCACAAAACCTGCATCGCTTTTGACTGAGGCATCTGCTTCTTCCATTTGCTGATTCGGACTGCTAGCTCCCACTTTAGCTTTCAACTCATAAGTTCTCTTTTTTCCCTCTTCGTACGCCACAGTCGGTTTGTCTGTACTGTTAGTGTCTTCATGGATAGATCCTCCAGTTTGGAATTCAGCCATAAACTGTGCTGCCTTCATTTTCATCTCTTCTGAGACCACAATCGGCTTGTCAGAAGCTGTACGAAAGCCAACAAACTCGATTTCCTTGACTTCAGCTGCCCCTATTTTCAGTTCCTCAGAAACTTCATTGCGACTATGTGACTCCCTCACTGAAAGCACTTCAGTATTTTGCAAGTTACCCCTTTGACTAGGTTGATATAAACCGGACTCCACTTCAGCCATCAACTTATCACCTTTGATTTTCATTTCCTCTGCCACTTCCATGAATTTGTAAGGAGTTTTGCGAAAGGCAACGAGCTGCGGAATATTCACAGACTGGCTTTTATTTGGCGTCTTGGTTTCAGGTGGCTCCAAATTATTTATATTAATTGATTGACTTGATTCTTTTTTTGCGGGAGCCTTAATGGCTTTCTCAGGCACATCAATTGGTTGCCACTCACTAAACGCTAGGCCCTGGAGGAGTTCAGCGTCGTTGGATTGACTGAGTTGATCGTTGACCTTGAACTGAGCAATGAACATGGCTCCCTTGCTTGCCATCTCCTCGGTAATCTCAATGGGCTTGTTGGAGGCTGTTCGGAATCCAACAAATTCGAAGGATTCGGTGGGTCTGTCGCTTGGTGGCTTTGGTTCTAATTCCCCAATATCCGCCAGCAATTTGGCGGCTCTTTCTTGCATTTCCTCAGAAATCACAATGGGTTTGTCAGAGGCCGTGCGGAAGCCAACGAACTCGGGAATCTCCATTGGCTGCCATTCGTTCAGGGAGCTTTCTTGGAGCAATTCAGCGTTACTAATGCACTTGGAGGTAATTGCTCCCACAGCTTCTTGGGTTTGGCCCTCGCTTGGCTCTACTTTGATATTTTTTTGGCTTAACTCTGGGGTCTCCTCGATTGACTCTTCTGTAACATCCATCAGGCTTTGCCACTCACTGACGGGGATATCATCCAATATCAGTTCAGACTTTACTCCTTTTAGCTCCGTTTTAACTTGATCTATCAAGAGTGGTTTCTCTTTAAGTTCCTCATCACTTAAGGACACCTTTTCTGTGTTGTAGTTCTCCAAAAGCGAGTCTCCTTCCGACCACTCTGCGCAAGCCTTGGAGTCTGTGGAAAAGGAGAAAATGTACATGATTTTACCATAATAAAGAAAGAGATATAAGATATCTTACCCGACTTTGACTGGTCAATAGTTGTGCTTGCTTTGCCATCACCAAAAAGCGTATCCCCCAAGTTACCTGGAACTAAGGGTTAAAATATATAAAATGATAAATAAAGACATTTAAATATAAACTTTTACCTTCAGGTTTAATATCACAGATTTCGGAGGCCTCAAAGATGAAACCCATCCCCAAAAAATGGGCCTCAAGGTTCTCCACTTCAGTCGAGGTACATTCCGCGGATGCATCCTTATCTGACAGATGGCTACGCTGGTCCCGGGAGCATGAGGGTTTATGAGGACCTCGGACCACTTTAGTTGGAAGATCAATTTCAATACGAACAGCCGGGGGCTGGTCTTTGTTAGGATTGGAATTGGAACTGGGGTTGCTCAACGAAAAGTATTCACTTAGATTGAGTAAATTTTCACAGATTTTCTGCGAGGTGTTCGCATCCAGTTCGCACACAGATGTGGCCGGTGGAGCTGTGTGATCCTCCTGCACGGAGAGGCCTGACGAGCAGCTCAGCCGATCGTCCTCCTCCTCGTCCTCGACTTTAATGGCAACACCTAACACATTCTTCTGCGCAGGAGCTCGTTTTCTGGCGTAAGTTCTGATCTTTTTTTTGCGAAATCGAAACCATGGCGGCGACTCGCAGGTGGGCACGTCCTCGTCCTCCTCGTACGTCGGGGGTGAGGAAAAATCACGCAGAATCATGTCGACGATTTCCTGGCCGGGCGCGGGTTCAGCTTGCGTTCGCAGAAGGTCTTCCAGGGATATGAATTCACTGGTGGGGGCCACTGTCCGATTTCGCCTTTGTGTTCGCTGGGCTTGTAAGCAATCCTGTTGGTCCACATTATGTATTCTGGCCACTTCGGCGGCTATACCTCCAATATTTTCATGATTCTCAGCTCGCACTACGGGTGGATGTGGATTCTCTGTTCTCCGGCTGACACAACTTGTGGTTGGAAGACTCCCCGGGGACTGATCCTGGTCCATATTGCCTTTGAATTAATTAAATTAAATTTAATTAATTAATTGTTCGGCAAAAACCAAAACAAGTGCCCAATATTATTATTCCAGCATTCCGATAGATATCGCCAAAACAATCGATAGGGTAGAGAGGAGACAGGGCGTTCGATATTTTGGGGAGGCCAAAAAATATCTAAAGTATACCAATATAGTATCGATAACAAGCTGGCAGCATTTCTTGTCATCAATCGCATATAATAATTAAATAATAAAGGGCGAACGCCGACGCTGCGAAACGTTGTTTTTTATTGCTGCAATTGCTAACGAATAGAGTTAAGAGCCACCCGAAAATCGCAGGCAGAGCGGTCGCGAAATTGCAAGCAAGAGCCACAAGAAAAAGCAGCGACGGCCCAAAAGTGAAAGCCCCAGAAAAAGTACAAAAGAGAGACGGAGAAAGAGCGAGAGAGAGGAGACGAGACGAGAAAAGAGTCTGGGCGAGAGAAAAAACGATTTTTTCAGAGAACACCGCGAATTTTTGTCATATTTTCCCATTTCTGTGTGCAGTGGAACGGGCAGCGCGTGAGCTAAGACCTGGTGAGTGGATTTTCCGCCGATATTCCTCGTCCGGGATCGAGATATATGTGTACTATATGTATGTAACCCCAACCGAGCAGCAGCAGAGAACCCAGCGAAGCGAAGGCAGCAACAAGGAACGAGGAGGAACACAGCCAGAACCTAACCAGCGCGCTGCCACAGAATCGCCTCAAGATTCTCAGCCACATTTACAGCGGGATCCAGATCCAGAGCCTGAGCCTGAGCCACGGGAGCCACCGGGAGCAGCACAGAACAGCAACCAGCGCCAACAGCACTCCACTAGCCGCCACCACGCTCCACAAACAGCCAGCCATCATGTTCGTCAACTCGATGACGTTCCGCGGCAACCCGGCGAACTATCATCAGCAGCAGCCGGCCCTGAACCACCACACGCTGGCGGCGGCGCATCATCAGCAGCAGCTGCACCACCATGCCGCCGCCGGCCACCTGGGCCACGTCGGCGGCGGTCATGCGGCCAGCAATCACCTGGCTGCCGCCGCCGTTCTCGGCCGGCATGGCCACAACTCTCTGGGCAGCGGGCATACGTCCAGCTCGTCCCACTCCACCGGCGTGGGCGTGGGCGTTGGTGGCGGCGCCCTGGCCAGCGGTACCAGTGGCGGCAGCGGCAATAGCTCGCCGGACAGCGGCAAGATCTATATCAAGAACCTGGAGCGGTCCATCGACAACAAGGCAGTGTACGACACGTTCTCCGTGTTCGGCAACATTCTGAACTGCAATGTGGCCAAGGACGAGGATGGCAACTCGCGCGGCTACGGCTTTGTGCACTTCGACTCCGAGGAGGCTGCCCGGGCGGCCATCGAGAAGGTGAACGGGATGCTGTGCAATAACCAGAAGGTGCATGTGGTCAAGTTTATACCACGGCGGGACCGGGAGCAGGAGAAGGCCACCCACTTCAAGAACCTGTACGTGAAGAACCTCAGCGAGGAGTTCACCGAGCAGCACTTGCGCGAGATGTTCGAGCCCTACGGCCGCATCACCAGTCACAAGGTATGTTCTTTTTGGTCACCTTCCCCCACGGCCCGCGGCTGTGGGTGTGGGTGGGTGGGTGAGAGGACTGCAGATGGACAACCATGTGGCACAGTTTCTCACGCAATCAACCGCGCTCTTAGCTCCGCTCTTTGTCCCCTTGCTGCGCATGCTCACGGGTGAGAGAGAGAGATGTGACAGCAGGGGAGGACGAGCGGCACTCTGAGAGAGGGAGGAGGACGTGCACTTGGCCCACCTGAGCGGATTTGTTTATTTCATTCACTCCTGATCCTTGCAGCTCATGCTGGACGAGGAGGGGCGCTCGCGGCGCTTTGGATTCGTGGCTTTCGAGAATCCACAATCGGCGCTGGCCGCCGTGATCGGCCTGCACGGCAAGCAGCTGGGCGACAACAAGTTCTTGTACGTGGCACGAGCCCTGAGCAAGGCCGAGCGGCAGCAGGAGATCAATCGCAAGCTGGAGGAGCGCAAGCGTCAGAAGGCCGGCCAGATATTCTACTACTAAGCCGGACGGAGCAGCAGCTGGATCGCGAGAGGAGTTTACTCAGAACCCACATAAATACAATATACACACATATATAAACCCTATATAGCTATTTACGAGAAATTGTATCGGCAGCAAACATTCAGGCAGCTGGCAGGCAGAGGTAGGACGCAGGACACTAGTCCTGCCATTACACATTTAGACGTAGGCAAAAGTGTTGCAACACAGTTGAAATTTATAGAAACACACAACACGCATAAGAACAGAAAAAGAAATGGAAACAGAACTTAAACGCAAACTCGAAATCGGTATCGAATTCAAGGGATTTTCTAGGCATTAGGACAACAGTTTCTTAGCACTCACTAGCGTTTTTTTGGAATTAGATGTTTGTCTTTACTGTTGAATTTAGTGAGCAGAGGCTTTGGTGTCAGCTTCTCGCCTAAAAGAACACATCGCGTACGTATTTCGAACATGTATTTACCCCACACACCACCCCAAACAAACACTCACTGGATATTTGGCATTGTCGAGCTACGCCCAGATGACATGAATATTTACACATACCTTATATATTATTATTAAAAACAAAACAAAAAACTAAACTAACAAACAAAAAAACAAAAAAAAAACTAAAAGGAAAAAGGAAAAAAATACAATTGATGTAATCCCTCTATTAACAATTGAAGCACTCACTCTACGTATATACATAAACATATATATATATATTTAATGTACACGCTGTAGTTAAAAAGCGTTTATAATAATACTCACACACACTCTACGCTATGACTAATACTTTTGACGACGAAAGAAATCAAGTGCAACCATTGCGAAAGCAAAACCCTACACGTAATTTATATAGTAGACGCAGCTGCGGATGAAAGGAAGGATAAATGGAGAGTATAGGGATCGATGCTGAACAGCAAAAATATTTAGCAGCGGGACAGGACATGAGTATTAAATTTTTAGCAATTACAAGACACTTTTTGTAATTAATTGTACATTGTTTCAAGGTAGCAAGAACGAACATGAAACCACAAAACAGGACAGCAAAGACAGCCGTAAATGTAACGACAAAACAAAAAACAAAAACAAAAACTAATTGAATATAACACAATGCAATGTTTAAAATCTTTTAGAATATTATTACGAAGGCACGATATAAAAAAAAAGGAAACTCTGAGACCCTAAAGGAAAACGAAAATAGGCAGGCAGGCAGGCGTGTATACAATTTAACCCGAAGTGAAAGCAAATACATACATAATTTAAGATTATTGAGCTTAATTTTTAAAATGTTTCCAAGAACAGAAAAGCAAAAAAGAAAAACCCAAGAAAAACAAAAGGAAATTGAGAGGAAAAAAAAACCCAAGAAACCATGCTAAAAACAAAAACTCACTCAAAATTCGTAAGACTCAGATTTTGCGTCTACACACAATGTATAGTTAAAAAACATTACCACAAGAGAACTAAAAATGAAAATGACCTAACAGAATAGTTATATAAACAATGGCAATATTTAGGATGGCATAATTAATTAATTAATGTTACCCTCTCCCCCTCATTTGACCATATTTATTTCCATTTACATTGCTTACGATTCTAGTTTTTCCAGGACAAAAATGTAGTAGTATTAGGCCTTCCACACTCACACACACTCACAGACACACAGACACACATATGCAATATGAATGAATTTACAAGACAAACAAGAAAATTATCTAATTGAATAAAATATTTACACATAATGTACAAAACAAAACAAGAAAGATGAAAAACGAGATAAAAAGAAAAAGAAGTTTATTTTCCTTTGCCAAGCAAATGCGACATACTTTTTATTATTATTACAAATTATAATTGTAATTGAAACTTCATTTTTGGTAATTGCTTTTGCAGAATTTACCTAAAATAAACAACAAACAAAACAAAACAAGAAGAAACCCAAAAAACGAGAACCCTTTTATAGTGCTAAATTTTTAGAGAGTACAAGAAATGTTAATTGAAAATCTTACAAAAAATTAATTGATAAACTTACACACCAAAACCACACACAAAATTCCCATTTTGAACACATAAAAAATTACTCAATTTTGCACATTTGCTAAATATGAGACATTTAACGATTCTACTCACAAAAATCTCACCTTTATTTCATTATTATTATTATTATTATTATGGCTTGGACTGCGGAAGTTCCACATTTTATTGACTAGCGAAACCCACACAAGAAGCACAGCAGATAATACTGACACACGGATGATGGCGTATAATATATGCATTATATATGTAATTCCATTGAAACGAAACTCCTAATTATAACATATTACAAATACCTACTTATTAACAAACCTAAAACAAAAGAAAACGAAAACGAAAAACACAAGAACAAAAACCAAGCGAAAATGAACAAGAAAATGGAAAAACATTTAATGATGAAAATCAAGATGCAGTGAGCAGAGATATGTGAAACTTGAATAAAAATGCTTTTGCAAAAAGTGTTTGAAATTGCGACCCATCGTGTATTTATTTTTTTATTTGTTGTTTAAATAGTTAGAGTTTTAAAAATGTATATTTCTTGAGGTGTTGTTATCATTAAATTGAATGGGGACTAGTTTCCAGAGCTCTCTTCGTAAGATAAACACATCTTTTAGGGGTTCAAAAACTAAATCTAAACATCGTCTGCTTTTTTTAAGAATTATGAAAACATATTCCATCTGGGTTATGTAATTTTTGTAAAGCTCCCATCTTGAAATCCAAAACTACTTTCTAGTGATCCCTCTGCCACTTATAGTATAGTATCTCGAAAGGTAAAACCAGGAGGCTGAAGGTAGTGCCTCCTATATAAGCTATCCACACGTAGAACAAGTCATCCCAGATGAGATCGTGATAGCCACCGGGCTCCGACTGGTCCACACTGTAGTTCAGCTTGCCAATGGCAATGAGTTCGTGATAGGATCTCCTAAACCACAGATCGTACAGACCACTACACAACGTGTGGCTGAGATATCTGTTAAAGGCATCGCGATATATAGAGTTCCTGGCCATGGGCATGGTCACCGGCATAAAGGGCATAAAACTGATCTCATTCGATTTTCGAAAGGCAGGCCTCTGCATCTTGATCTGCTTCAGTTGGAGGAATGGCCACAGGGTATTGGTGACCGGATAACTAAACGAAGTATTCAGCTCATTCCGCTTGGCCAGAAACTCCACAATCGATGGGGTTATATGAAAGGTATCCAGATTCTTCTCCAGCAGGTCCTTCCCTATAGAGTCACTCAAAGTCGGCAGCTCCTGTTGGGAAATTAAGATCTTGCCGTGGGTTCTCCGCAGGTCCTCGTAGCTCCGTATCTGGTAGGCAGCCGGTGGATGAACCAGTAGCGTCGACAGATTGGCGCCGTAAAAGGTGCTAACTATCAGTCCCGCCACCATCAGCAGACTGTAGAGCAGAGTGCGGCTGAAGAAGAGGCGACGGTTGGGCATGACGAAGGACTCCGCCAGGATGGCTCTCAGCACATGATCAGCAAAGATGTTGCCACACCTCAGGGTGAAGTATCCCTGACCCGTCTCCAGGAGCTGGGCATTGGCCAGGAGTAGAGCCAACACGACCATCAGGCCCAGGAAGTAGGGCCAGCCCTTCAGATTGAAGTACAAGCTGGACAGCGGCATGTCGGGCTCCACAGGCAACATCAGGAACCAGCTGGTAATCTCTGCCACATAGCTGGGGTAAAAGGGTTCCGGAGCCAGCGTTGTCAGCACCAGTGGGAAGTCCACCAGTCCATCCCTCATCAGTCCGGAAGTAACATTATGGTCGGGCGCCTCGGTCTCCGGAACCAGGTCCCATCGCACCCGCAGTGTGGTATTCAAGCTCCTGGCGAAGTTCTTGTAGAAATGCGTGAGATAACCCGTCATCTGGCGACGTCCCTCCTTGTCCCTGTAAATCACCGAACGTGGCACCAGGCTGTAAGGAATAGTGGCGATGGGGTGGCCTTGTAGATCCCCGACCTGTGGTTCATAATACCTTTTGACTTGGACTAGCCTTCGCCGAACGACCTTGAAGTGGGGGAAAGCACGGTAGCTATATATGAACACTCGATTCGAACCCCTCAAGGCCAGAACATTGAGCATTTGATTGGAATGACAGTCCTCGAATAAAGACGTGATATTGGTATCCATTGTGGCCATGAATAATACGTGAGTACCCCGAATATCCATTAGATTTTCACACAGGGCTTTCATTGGCTCTTCTGCTCCAGATTCCAAGCAAACCAAGGCTAGTATTTTCCTGTTAACTTTACCCTTTAGCTGGTTACTTTGGTTAGCATTAAAGGTGAGATAGGCTAAGCTTAAATCGAGTTCGTTTTGCCTCCAGCAGGCATCCTCTTTATTCTGCAGCAACACTAGGGTTCGGGGGAATAGCTCCTGCTTCAGGGAGTTTAAAATTCTTTCCAATGGAACATCCTGGGCTTCAACCAGAACGATGATGATTATAATAAGCGATTTAATAGTCTTCCACATTTTGGGCTTTACTCGCTAAAAATTCTACGATAAATGACACCGGTCAGGGTTTAGTTTCTGCTTATTAGGGGCTAGGAATAGGCCACATTTATAGCCTTAATAGGAGGATAATAATCAATAGATTTCCATTACGGGCATATTTCTTAACGATTAACACTGATAATAATTGAAGTTAATGGGGCTTATTTAGGTGTCCTTTTCAGACTCCACCTATAGTAACCCAGCTCCAGCAGAAACCCAAGGACACTAACCATTGTTCCTACCACAAACCCCAGCCATATAAAGTAAAAATCATCCCACTTCAGATCACAATATTCTTCAATGTCACTGTCGACCTTGTAGGAGATTTTTTGAAGTGCCCGCAATTCGTTGAAGCTTCGTTTGAACCAATTATCGTACAGGCCACTCTCCTGAGTTCTTCTCCTGTACCTGAGGAGTGACTTGTGAAAGGGGGAGTTCTCCGGCAGCGACATGGCCAGAATCAGCATCGGCTTGAATACTATTTCGCGGGACCTGCGGAAAATAGGTCGCTGGAGCCGTGCCTGACCCTGTTGCAGGAGCGGCCACAGGGTAGTGGTAACAGGATACATATACGTTTGATCCATCTCTATTCGCTTCCTCTGGAACTCCGCCGAGTTTGTGACTTCGAACATGTCCCGATGGGCATCCATGAACTCCTGGCCCATGATCCTCGCCATGTAGTTCTTTTCGGCGGAAAAGGTAAGTATTTTCAAATTTAAAGAATGCATTTGCTTCCAGTTATTGATGGGATCCCACACCGGTGGATGCACCAGCCAAGTCTCCAGAACAGCGGTGTAATAGTTGCTCATGAAGAAGCCGCCTATGAAAAGCATGCCATAGATAGTCATTAGGTTGAGGGAGAGTCTTCCTGGCAAAATAATGGGCTGTCCTAGGATTCCTCGCAAGGCTTGATCGTCAATGACAAGACTCCGCCAGCTAGGACGCAATCCAGCCTCAATGCGATGGGCATTACCCAGCGCTACTGCCACCAGAAGCATCAGGGGAATCATGCCCTCCAGACGCAATCGCTGAATGAAACGAGATCGGGGAATGCCAGGCTCCATGGGCAGCATCAGGAACCAGCTGGAGATCTCCAAGGGAACGTTCTGTTTCGCCGACTGCAGATCGAGACTATCAATGCCCAGAAGAAAGTCCACTCCAGCTATTTTGGCCATGGCCAAGTGGGTCATGCCGTCCTCAGGAACTAGATCCCAGCAGATTTTGAGAGTAGCGTTCAGGGTGCTCGCATAGTTCCTGATGAAGTGCGCCAGGTATCCCCCCAACTGGCGGCGTCCATCTGAAGACCTATAGGCCACAGTTCTTGGCATTATGTTGTCGGGTAGCGTATTGAGGGTATATCCTCCCAGGTCCTTTAGTTGAGGCTCAAAGAATCTATCAATTTCCATCACGCTTCGCTTTTTAAGCCGAAATTTTGGAAATGCTTGGTAGCTGTAGACAATATCCCTGTCTGAGCCCAGAAAAGCCAGCACATTAAGCATTTTTTCCTTGAAACACCCCAAGAACAAGTCACTTATTTGGACTTCTGAAGCAGCGAACATTATTGTGTGAGTATCGCGCATATCCTGCAGGGTTTTGTAGAGAACTTGCATTGCCTTATTTTCGTTCATGTCCAAGCAAACTAGAACCAGTATCTTTCTGTTGAAACTATCCTTCAGATACACACTTTCACTCGCATTGAAATTCAATATTGGCACCGTTTCTTCGAAGTCAGTCTGGTTCCAGCAGAAGCTTTCGTTTTGATTTTCCAGCAAAAATATAGTTTTATACGACAGTTCTATATCCAGAGACCGCAGGATATTATTTAATGGCTCACTATATATATCCACAAATATTGTGGTAACTATTATAGAAAGACCCAGCCACATTTTGAAGCTGACCACTCCAAGCGATTCGCGTTAACAAACTGCAACTTGGCGGAACTTACACCTAGGGTTAGGGTAAATACCACTAAATGAGATAGAAATCAGTCAAGGAAACGAAGACAATAAGGTCATGGTTTTTAATTGCTCGTAAGGGGCGAAGGAGAACTGCATTTGTGGTTTGTTTTGGTTTCGAAAAACCAATTCAGAGCGGGTGGTAAAGTAAATACAGGTAAACCCTTTGAAAAATTATAGCAAAGTTTAAATAACTGCAATAAAAATATTTAGAACATTATACTTATAATTTATAACATTATACTTCATCAGAAAATTATATTGATGATAGATGCGTGAAAATCTTAAACTTAAACGTTTTTGTAGGAGGTTTAAGTTTGCTTCTAAGCAGTCGGTTTTAGATGAATTTAAACACATTTAAGTAAATAAATGTGAATTCTGTTAAACCAATAATAATAGTAAAAGCATATTTGATTATTATTCAAGAGTCACGATTCACTATTCTAGAGTTCACTGTAGAAGAACAAATTTTCCGCCATTCACCATCCAAAAAATCCAACCTCAAGATTTGCTTAGCTTTGCCGGCGATTTTATATCGATGTATCGCACAAGCGAAAAAATCGACTCATCGATTTCCATATGGCTTGTATTAACGCTCTTTTGGTCACACTATCATAAAAATTTACCAGTTTTAATCCAACAATATTTTGTAGTTATTTACCAAAAGTAAATGGGTTATATAAAAACGGTATTTATCGCATGAATCGGCGACAGTGTAACAGTTGCGGGTCAGCCGGTTGACACTCGCACGAAATACGCCAATAATTCGCAATGTGTGGCTAAAGTTGTGTAATTTGCAAGAAGAGTAGTGCGAGGAGGGGCAAAAACAAAAACAATGAAAGATCGCGCGATATTGCGGCGATGACGTAGCCGCCCCGCCGCGTGCGTGCATGTGTGCGACAAACACATATTTTCAGTTATTAAACAATCAAATATTTTGCTTTACGGCTAATCGACATTACTCCTTTCCCTTTATTTACTCTCTTTACATTAGTACCGTTAAGCAGCGAAAGATAGAAAGAGAGAGGGAGCGAAACGCCAACAAACAAAACAAAAACACTCAAGCAAAACGGAGACGAACGACAAAAAAAGCAAATATACACAAAAGGCAAATATACACAGTTTGTCGGAAATTATCAAAATTACATTTAAAAATTCTTCGAAATCGGATTGGCAGCAAAGCCGAGCCCAGCGCCTAACAGCACCAGCCCCCGCTGACCACCGAACGAAATCATGAACGCCCTGCTGCGCCACAAGGGACGAAATCTGCGGACGAGTTACCTGGTTCAGAACTTCAATCAGCGATGTAAGTTCCCAGCCACAACAACAGCAACAGTAGAGGAACAGCGGGAAGAGTGGAAAGAAGGCGGTTCATGAAAACTTTCCATTGATTTTACCCCTTCTGAGTGTGTGTGAGCGTATGTTTGCGCGCGTGTGTGTGAGCTATCCAGTATTTTGTTTTGACTGCATTTTCGCTAAAACAGCTGATTGCCTGCGTTCTGCGCTCTAAGGCTTTCCGAATTACCCTGGGGAAATTCTCCATTTCTATAATTTCCCTGCCACACGCAATCGAGTGATATTGGTTTGAAATCCTCCAGCTTAGCTGCTAATTTAATTACTCACTGTTTGTTTTAGTTTATTTTTGATTTTGTGGACTTTGAATCTTGCCATATGATAATCTTATCTTTGGGTTAAATAGTAGAACCAGTTTTTAGTTAACTTTACTACGAATTCACATAAGTCATATATTTGCATATTTTTTGTTATTCTTGTTTAGTCAGTTTAGTACAAAAATAAGATGATAATAACAAATTTTTAGTTATAAAGGTTCCACTGTGGTTCCTGAATAGCAAATCTTTTAAAAATGTCACCCACAAATTTAGAATTCTAGATAATTTCCGAGTTTTTCCCTATATAAAACGACAGGTGCCAAAGACAGGTAGAAAACCATGCCAGACACAGCGGCACCTGCGAAAAGTACAGTCACGCAGAACCTGTAAAAAGGGGAACCAAAAGAGGTTTCAAGTGCAGCCGAAAATAGGTCTAAAATGGAAATCTAAAATGTTTAAAAAGAAACGAAAAAGAGGCCAGAAATCTCCTACACTTATCCTCCTCCTCCCCTATTTCGCATTCGATTACCTTGAGCAATTGCCAAGAGTGAATAAGCACAAAAAGAAAAAAGCGGGAAAAAGAAAAGGAAAAGTGTGCTTGCTGTAAACAATTGCACTCTCGCCGCACATCGCTCAATGTTTGCCACATCGTTTATTTATAGAGGAGGAAAATTCGCGTCGTCGAGAAGGTTTGTGGGGGATTTACATAAGCTATACATACTCCAGGTGCTAATTCTCGAACGTCGCCTTTTCCATTACCAATCCGTTGCGTCTACCTACTAATCTTCTCAATCCAAATAACAATCCGTTATCAACCGGTTATCAAGCTTATCACCTGCAAAACTTTCCTGCTTTTTGTTCGTTTTGTGATTAATAATTTATTGTTCGGTTTTGTTTTCACTCTTTGTTTGCCTTTTTTGTTTTTTTTTTTCCTTCCAATGCCGGCTGTTTAAGATTGTTGAACTGTTTTCATTTTCTTAGGAAGAAAGAAAATGTGTTTCGGAAAAGCCTTTAGGTTGCGAGGGGTACGGTTTACTGTATATTCAGTTCATTGACCTAAATAATGACTTCTTTTTAGGAGATGTTATTCCCGAGTTATCCAAGTTACTAATCTAGATTTTCTGAAACCAATTACAGATCTCAGAACGAGCTGTGCCTGCAGCTCGATCCACTCCACAGATGACAACGGAAATTCGGCCGAGCGGCCCCGGAGATCCGCATCCACTTCGATGCTAGAGATAAGCAAATCCCTGGGCTGCTGCCAGCTCTACGGTCAACGAAGGTTCCAGGCACAGACCAGCTACGGATACCATTACTCGGGCCATGGGTTCAGGCATCTTCATATCAGTCGATCTCTGTTTGAAACCTCCAGCTCGAAGATCGATGTGACGGTCAAGAAGCTGAAGAACCAACAGAAGGAGAAGGTCGAGGAGATCATGAAGGAGGTGGCCAACGGCCAGGCAACGGCAGGCACTAAGGGCGCTGCAGCCACTGCCACTGCCTCCACTGAGAAACCCAAATCCGATGGCGCAACGATGGGCGAAACGTCGGCGACGTCTAGCTCGGCAACCTCTGTGGCTAGCCCCACGGACAAGACTGTGGCCAAGCCAAAGAAGCCGCTGAGGACACGCATTTGGGACGAACTGGTGCACTACTACCACGGCTTTCGTCTGCTCTTCATTGACGTGGCCATCTGCTCGAAACTGCTCTGGCGGGTGCTCAACGGCAAGACGCTGACGCGGCGCGAGAACAAGCAGCTTCAGCGGACCACCTCTGACCTGTTCCGTCTGATCCCCTTTTCTGTGTTCATCATTGTTCCGTTCATGGAGCTGCTGTTGCCGCTGTTCATCAAGTTTTTCCCCGGCATGCTACCCTCCACGTTCCAGACCTCGAACGATCGACAGGAGAAGCTGCGACAGTCTCTCAATGTTCGCCTCGAGGTGGCCAAGTTCCTGCAGCAGACCCTCGACCAGATGCCCGTCCAGCACAAGGAGCACAGCAGCGAGGAGGCCAAGCAGTTCGAGGCCTTCTTCACCAAAATCCGCAATCCCAATGAGGCCGTCAGCAACGATGAAATCATCAAGTTCGCCAAGCGCTTCGACGACGAAATCACCCTGGACTCCCTATCGCGGGAGCAACTAGCGGCCCTCTGCCGAGTGCTAGAGCTGAATACGATCGGCACGACGACACTGCTTCGCTTCCAGCTGCGCCTGAAGCTGCGGTCCCTGGCCACCGACGACCGGGTGATTGCCCGCGAGGGCGTCGACACCCTGGATCTGTTCGAGCTGCAGCAGGCGTGCAAGGCGCGTGGCATGCGTGCCTATGGCCTCACGGCCGAGCGTCTGCGTTTTCAGTTGAAGGAGTGGATTGACCTGTCGCTGAACGAGCAGGTGCCACCCACGCTGCTGCTCCTGTCACGAGCCGTGCTCATCTCCGACGACAGCAACACCACCGACAAACTGAAGGAGACCATGCGTGTTCTGCCGGATGCAGTGGGCGCCCACACGCGTCACGCCATCGGCGAGAGCGAGGGCAAGGTGGACAACAGGACCAAGATCGAGATCATCAAGGAGGAGGAGCGCAAGATTCGTGAAGAGCGCGAAGAGGAGCACGAGGAGACGATCGCCAAGCGAACGGCCATCAAGGAAGAGTCTCCCTCTCCCTATGTGTTCTCCAAGAAGATGGCCGCAGCCAAGGAACTTCATCACGAGGAGCAGGTTTCAGTGTCTGAGACGGATAAGGGCATTTCCTCCTCCGATGTCCAGTTGCTGTCCGAAGCTTTGAAGACTCTCTCGTCCGACAAACAGCTTGTTGTCGAAAAGGAAACGATCAAGGAGCTGAAGGAGGAGCTGGCCGACTACAAGGAAGATGTAGAGGAGCTACGGGAGGTGCGCCAGGTGGTCAAGGAACCAGTGCGCGAGAGTCGAGCGGCGAAGATGCTCTACAACCGGGTCAACAAGATGATTTCGGAACTCGATACGGTGCTCAACGACCTGGAGCATAGACAGCACCAGATCAAGCAGGCGGATACCAGCGATTACAGTGCCCCCAGAGCAGACAAGGTGTCGAATATGGTGCACATCGACGAGCTGGTTTCCACGATTCGGCGGGTTAAGGAGGCCTCGGACGAGGAGCGCTTAAAGGTTGTCGAGGATCTGTTGGTCAAGCTCGATGCGGACAAGGACGGCGTGATTTCGGTGAACGAGATCACACAGGTGGTGCAGAGCATTGACAGCGAGGCCCTCAAGATCGACAAGAAGCAGCTGGAGGAGTTTACCCAGCTGCTGTCCAAGCAGGCGTCGCGGCGGCGCCACGAGGAGATTGTCCGCATTGACGATCTGATGAACAACATCAAGGTGCTAAAGGAAACCAGCGACGAGGCGCGCCTCAAGCACATTGAGTCCGTTTTAGAGAAGTTTGATGCCGACAAGGACGGCGTGGTGACGCTTAACGACATTCGCAAGGTAAGTGTGCACCTGAAAAACCTTAAACCAAAGGTATGTTTCTAAGATTTTACTAATCGTTACCAGGTTATGGAGTCCATTGGTCGCGAAAACATCAAGCTAAGCGAGAAGGCCATCGAGGACCTGATCTGTATGCTCGAAAAGGAGCAGGTCCTGCAGGCCGAACAGAAGATTGAGAAAGCGATTGCGAAGAGCATGAAGGAGGCTGAGAAACTGAAGAGTGAGGTTGAGAAGGCAGATAAGGACCTAGCCAAGCTAGTTAATGACATTCACGACTCGGCCAAGGAGATTCAGGACATAGCCCACGAGCTAGGTGCTACGCCGCCCTCTGCAGACAAGCTTGACGATACAGCTAAGCCGTTGAAGGAAGAGGTAAGTGATGGTGCCTTTGCTTTACTTCTTATTTTAACGTTTTAATTGTCATTTTCAGCCTGCTTTCAAGGACACGGCCAAAACGCTTAAGGACAACGCCTCAGACCTTAATGAAGTAGCCCCGAAAGTTCAGCCGGCGAAAAAGAAAGATGATCCCAAGAGCAGGCCGGATGACCCGGCCGGCGGGAAGTCTGGTGGCGGAGGCGGCGGTGGTTGCAGCGGCATTTCTCCCGGAGGCACCGCTACAGAAGCAGTTCTGCGACAAGCGGCTGAGCGGCAAATAGAGAAGATTCTCCCCCCGACGGACATGGGCCTGCCGCCCACGTTACAAGCACCGCAACAACAGCCCTCAGCGACGTCGAAAGCAACGACCGGTGCCAGTGCCTCCCTGTCCTCGACGAATACGACCAAGAAGCTGCTCTGACCGACCGAGGGTGAGTCGAAGGAGGGAGAGCCTAAGCCGAAGTGATGGTGTGGTAGAGATGGAGTTCGGGCGAACGAGAGTGAGAAGAAGGGGCTGCTCGTGTGTTCAGAAATGTTCTGACTAAAGTATGAATTGATTGTTAACACTTAACATAAACCTGTTGGAGAAGTCCCCAACGAGAAAATGCAACTTTGTATTTAACTGCATCCGAGCGTCCTTGAGCGGGATAAGAAGTGTCAGCTCTACTTAATGCCTGGCTGTAGTTTGATATCTTCTCTATGTAATGCACAAAAAAATCGATAAACTACTAGAAATACATATTAATAAAAATACTTAATCCTACGTATCTTGATTTCTAATGTCAAATGTCCTAGTTTTATGCCTACACCTCCCCTATATATGTGTGTTATGTACCTCCCATTCGATTCCCAATCCATGGACGACTTCACTTGGCCCCCCAAACAATATTAGCGAAGCGATTGTGATTATTAAGCGAAATGTTAATTTACGATTAAAACCCTATGCTCTATGAAAACTTGAGTGTATTTACAGCAAAGCCACTGAATTAATTGTAGGCGACGAGATATTGAATTTGAATTGAAACCGCGTGATAACTCTAAACAATAATATAGTGTGTGCTTGAAAACGAGTTAGTTAAAGAGAAAGTTTGTAAAATGTTTCGCAATAAAAGTTAGTATAAAAACCAAATTGTGTGGTATTATTATTCGCTGGGTCAACGAGAAGGGTTTAAGTCTTATCAAATTATTTTACATCGAAATTAAAGCTCATTTTCGCCACATAAACAACAACCTTTCGGGGGCATTTTAAATAATGAACTCCAACCACCGAAGAATGGCTGTTACAAACCGCATTGATTGCTCAGAATTATATTTTTGCATTGTTTATGGCCCTGGGGGAGTGGAACTAGCCTGTTTGCCTCTGCTCACTGGCTGGCTGTGATTCGCAATCGACAACCGCAAAACCCCAACTTTTACGGCAACCATCAGGACTTTGGCCGAGGCCAACTTAGTTCTGGAACTGGGAGCTGGGAGCATTGCATTGCCAGCCAGCCAGCAGCTTCATGTCCTGGGCAATAGAAGTAATAAAAATTACCGCAAAATGTTCGAAAATTTCATCTTTGCCTGGCCACTGACCCATAAATTCACATCATATTCCGCAGAAATCGGCCAAGGGGAGGAAGTGTGGTACTCGTAAAATATTTAAAACTGCTCTCAGATATTTTGGCATCCTCTTTGCCGGGTCACACTCAAGAATCTTGTCGTAAATTCCGACATCTTCCAAATGGACTGTTGATCCTCTGATCTATGGGAGTCTAGTATCCCATAACATTCATCAATCACAATTTGTGCGCCAAATACCAAGTAAATACAGCGAAACTTTCACCCCAGCCATGAAATCGAAAACAAATAAAGGCAACCCGATGGAATAGAACAAAACGGAAATTTATTTAAAGGTAAATAAAACCGCCAAAACGCGAAACAAGCCAAATAATAATAAACTTCAGCCCCGTTGGGAGCCAGCGAGCTGCTGCGGGCCAAGTGAGGATTGTTGTTTGCAATCAGGCAAAACCCAACAACCGCAGACAAGCCAACTCAGTGGACCAGCGCAGGAGGAGTTCCGGGATCCCGACTGACTGGCCCTGGACAGGATGGACATGAAAGTTGTGCAGAGTGTCTCGCCGAAAGTTTGCTCAGCTGAAAGTGCTTCGGATGCAACAATGAAACCAGAAATCTGCCATGAATTGCAGACAATCAGCGACAGAGACGAGCGGACCCGGCAAATTTAAAGTGTTTTTGTCAGGGAATGAAGTTAATAAGTCTGAAGCCAACGCCCCATAGAATCTCTGTGCCAATGAAATAAAGCTGCAAGACGACGACACGATGACAAACTCCAGCGGGGAAAAAAATGGCAAAATTATTTGAGGAAATGTTACAAAACAATTAAAAAGTTGCAAGACTTTCATGAGTCAATCAAAAGACCGGGAACCGCAACGAGTTTCAGAAAGTTCCTCAACTTTGCGGCACTTTAAATGCCAGGCAACACGGGCCAGCAGCAGACAGCGCAATACGCATACGCCCTGTTGTACGGCATGCATGTGTGTGAATGGTTGGGGGTGGGTGAAAAACATCCGTCGCCCTCGACTTATGCAATTTGTCCTTGCTGAATTTTATTTTCTGGGCAATCAGAGCCAGAAGCCGAAAGCGAAACTTTAAAAACTGCTGCAGCTAAACAACGGACGGAAGCGGAGGACTGTCAGAAAGTCGGGGCTGTCAGTTACGGCCCTTGGCATGTGCTCCACATATTTCGCATTATAGCACGAGATGAGCTGGTCGGAGGCGGCGATGCACACCAGATGCAGATGCCTAAATGAATTGCTGCCTTTCCACAATTTAATTTATTTTCCGTTCGCTCTGCTCTAGTAGCTGCATATTGCAATTAAAATCGATAACGATATTTTTACCCAGTCAAATTAAGTTATAGTTGGTTTAAAATAAACTGGAAAACTCTCTGAATTTTTTCAGTTAAACAAATTTAAAACTAGCTTTTAAAAATACATTTTCATAGCTTTATAATCTCTAATTTTATATTATCCATATTTTATACACAATCTTGCTGGGTTAAAACGACTTTGAAAACACACATATGTATAGTTTCTTAAAACCCTTACTAATCTTTTCTTGGTTCTCGCTTCTGGTGAAGATCCCCCAGGCGATGGAACCAGCCGTATCTCATGCTGGTGGCTTCGGGATAGTGGTACTTGGCATCTGGAGCTAGTTCGTATCGCTTCTCAAGATAGGTGGATCGTTGTCCATTTTGCAGCAGCTGGACCTCTTTTGTCGGGACCAATTTCATGGGGTTCATGGGATTCTTGTGACAAAGGCCATAGTTTGTCCGCTCCAATGGTGACAGATCGTAAGAGAATATCGTGGACTTCGTGGGTTTGTAGGCGGACTTGGTCACCCTAAAGTCATGCAGTCCAGAAATGGGATTCTTTCGTCGGGAATCGGGGAGCATTACTGGATTGGCAAGAGTCCGGCCGAAGGCTATAATTTTGGGTGAATCTATTTTTCTAGGGGACACAGTTGTCTTTGGCGGGACTCCCGCAATCTTCTTGGTCATGGACTGCTCTTGCTTCTCTTTGGCTTCAACCGATTTAGTATTCGAGCGAGGATTATGCTTCTGCTCTACACTTGGTGGCTTCTCCAGAGTCTTCTTGGAAGCCTGAGGAGACGATACAACAGCATGACGAGCTGATTTAGCAGGAAGAACTGATACAGCAGGAGGAGCTGCCTTAGCAGCAGGAGCTATGGCAGCCTTAGCCACCGGCTTGACCTTTCCCTCACGGCGGAGGAATAGCAGCTGTGCGGATTCCACGGGCACCTGGGGAATTGCAACAGAGAGCATTGTATTCATTTGCGGTGAGATTTTGCTGCTTGTGTGCACTTTGAAATTTTGATGTCACTTGTTTATTTATGGAAGTAGACAATGTCGATTCTAGTATGATGAATGAATTTATAATAATTACGATTGGAAACTGACTGAATTATGCCGGAATTGTGATTTTAAACAAATTATATTGTGAAATTTATTCACTATTATTTTAAGGGTTTCTTCTTCCTTCTTTATTTTATTATAAATCGTTTTCTATTTAAGAAAGTTTTCATTTACTATTTTTTAGCAGTCAAACTGTTATGAAATGGTACCAGAAAAATAAACCCTTTAAAGCAAACGTCAATTACCCAATAATTCCCTTTGGCCTGAATGCCTTTCATAAATGCCGATTTTGATTTTCGATGAATGGTAATCCCCAGATGAGTTTTCCTTTGGCCTTTCCCTTTCCCATACCATTCCATTTTTTTTTTTGCTGCTCGTAACCCGAATTTGTGTTTATTTTCAATTTGTGTGTGGTAGTGTGAAAATATAAAGTGGATTATACAGAGATAAGGGCGCTCTACAGACACATTTTTCTCCCATTTTCCGTATATTTTTTTTCTGGTCAAAAGGAAACTCTGTTGGTTGGTGTGCTGGCCCGCACGTTGGCCATAAAAATATAGCAGATACGTCGCCAGACTGTGAAATGTTTATATGCATGGAGGTCGCGTGTCGTCGTGGTCGTCGCCGCCATTGCAATTGCACTGCTGCGAAGACTGTATAAAGCTGGGAGTCGAAGGAATCGACAGGTCCTTCCTATGGCATTTCGGAGAGGCAATATCTTGTGACTTTGATTTGGTCGCGTTTCAATTGGCTTGTTTATTTCCGAATCTATACTGTTTACCTGCTCTGGCTTCGTTAAAGGTGTTTGTGCTTTGGGATATTTCCGGAAAGTTTGTGTTTGCGTGGGGTAGATCCTTCCCCTTCACTTGCATAAATTAGCTGCTAGACGTGTGTTTTTATTGTTATTCATTCCCTAAAGTTTGCTATCTGTTGGCGAGGAAAATATATCAGTGGAAATTGATACTTAGGATGGGTTTCACTCTATTTTTGAACTAGTAGTCCCAGATAGATTTCTCCAAGTCCAACTTCAATATGATATATGGTTCTTGTGTCATCAGCTAAAAAATGGAAGGACTTGCAACTTTAATAAGACGAAAGTACGCGACAGCTGAAGCACTCACAATTTCCTCGACCCTCGCTGACCATTAGTGGAAAACGTCTCTCCATGCACCATGCTTCTCGTTGCTCGCACTTCGATTTTCCCATTTCCATTTTCTTTCGCTGGCTGCATTTTTCTCCATCAATACCTTCCTGGCGGCTCCCATTCCCATTCCCAGCTCCCAGCTCCCGGCTCCAATCCTCTCCAGCTCCTTAATTTGCACAGCATTTGTCGCCATTTGGCTTTTAGTTAGCGTTGCGGGGGATGGGAGGATGATGGGGCTGGCCCAGGAACTGACTGATGGAGCTGCAGTTGCACTTTACTGCAATTGGTTGCACTTTATTCGCGGTTGTGCGTGAGTGCAACTGGAAACTTCCAAATGGAATTGGCAGCGCAGCAACTGGCAACTTCTAAATTACATTATTGCCTTCCGCCCCGTAACCCGGCCCTCGGAAGCCGGAACTGAACCCCTCACGGACATATTGTGTTCCTAATTAAATTGAGTATCGTCCATATACGAAACCAGCTCACGTATTAATGTCCTAATGACTAGCAGGCAGATCCGCCGATATGCCCATCAAAGTTTCTGTAAGCGTAATTAACTCTTCTCATCTCCCGGTCTGAGTTCACTGAGGGAAAATGCTTGAATGGAAAATGGAAAGGGATATTTTTAAATATATTTTCGGTATAAAAAGCAGGAAAAGAAATCAAGCTTTAAGTGTTGTTATTTGATGTCTAGAATGCGTACTCCGATTTTAATTGCGATTTTCTTCTCAGTGTCGCGTCGAACACTTTAGAGCTATGGGCGCCGGCCTTTAGGCCACCAGGTGCTGCTCCTTGGTAACATCTCCAAGTTCAACAGGCGCATGGCCAATAAGCACAACCTAACTTATAAGCGGCCATCAAAGGACGCAGCCTGTTGTTGGCCAGGCCAAAGTTCGTTGACTCAAAATGGCACTTTTGGGGCGAAGCCCTCGCAAACATCTACATAAGCAGCAATGGCAGCTCCAGGACGAACAGAAGCGGGATCCTTCCGAGGAGATGCGAAAGGACTAAGTCAACAATGGCGTGTGCATTGCTCGGTTTATTAAAAAGGGCTCAGGCCCAGGTGAATGTCTGAGCGCGCCGTTTGAAACATCAGGTGCCGGGGCGAACTCTGGCCCTCCCCTCGCCTTGTCGTGTGTTTACTTAGCCGAGACACACGCAGCTTACGTATACATAATATAGAGATAGAGTCGTGGCAAACCGGGCCGGTAGCCGTCTGCACTCAATGGTCAAAGGTCATTTGCATTTTGCCGCCGTCAGCGTGTCCCGGGAAATCCAAACAAAATATAAATGTTTCCCAGCTGCCGGCAAGCGAGCGAGTGAGGGGAAGCTAGAAATACAAAACTGATTAGATAGCAGAGATTGGAGGGGCAGAAAAAAATATTTTAAAGATACAGAAGAGCAGTCGAAGACTACTACTATTTAAAAATATGTTTATCATTCCTTAAAAGGATTTATAACAAATTAGGAGCCAAGATAAGGGAGACTATTCGGAATACTATGATTTTTAAACATTTGTTTTAAATAAATAAAATATATTTTAAGTAACATTCTTAGGGATAAGACACATATTTTTTTAGTTAGTTGTATATTTTCCAAGATAATTTTAAAAAATTATATTTTTCTTAGTGCATCTTATCAGTAGAGCCTGAGGGATGGGTCGATTGAATAAAGGTATGGGAATTAATGCCATAAATTCAATAAAATCAGATACACGTCGGCGACTGACGACCCCTACAACACAAAATTATATTATATATACTTTCCAACAATGATTAATTGACAAATTGCTGAAATATGTTTCTTGCATGCCGCAGGCACAACGAGGACTGCCGACATTTTCAGCATGTAAACACATTTTCATTTCCATAGCTCCACTCCCGATCTCCCATCACCCATCACCAATCTTCCATCTTGTTCAAATCGCTCGTCATTAATTTCCACACATCGACGTGGGAGTGGGGATACTTGCCCCGCTCCGAGCTGGGAGCACTTGAAACTGTGCTCCAAACCTTGTTTATCCACAACAGCGTCCTCAACTTTTATTGGGTCCTTAGTTGCGATGACGATGGGGGGTGGCGTGGGGTTGGAAGCAAGAAAAACAACAATCAACACCATTTGACGCTACAAATTAAGCTCGAAGCAAACAAATCGTGGCAAGTTCCCTCGGCTTTGCCCCGCCAAAAGTTTCTGCTGTTTTTGGCTCATGTTGTTGCCTTGTTTTATGTGGCTGTTGTCTTGTCGGCTCTCTGTGCACCCCCTCGCAGCTTTTCCGATTTTCCGCATTTTCTACTCATTGCCTGGTCCTATGGGCCACCCTTCTTCTTCGATTGCCTCAAGGGCAATTCCTTGTGCGGTGTGAAGCAGCATTTTCGATTGCCTCGATGCTCACTATTTATGGGGCAAAAGTGCTTAATCAAATGCCGAAAACGGGCAGGAGCACGCACCGAACACACGGCGTATACTTAATGCTCGCACATTGCCCGGGGCCAGAGACACTCGTTTCCCCATCTGGTGCTGGCTCCATTTTGTGCAAAGTGCTAATGAAGCCATGGCCCTTAAATTGGAAATGTTTATTTAATTAACAAGCTCAACGAGAGCTTAACTATTGATGAAGCTGCTTTCTGAGAGGGTGAGTGTTTTGTTTTCAAGAAAGTTCTATTAACAACATATGTGGAAGGTTAATAAATAATAATAACCAAAATTTATAGCAAATAAGCTTCTTCAAAGAGCTTTGAATGTAATAAAAATATATTTCTCAGTAGCTCAGCAAATTTATTAATATTAATAGCGATGACTTTTAACTCGTTATTTTTAAACAGAAATGTTGTCCTAAATTAAACCATATTATTTAGATTTAAATATATTTTAGGCCTGACGTTAAGCTTTATTCCTGTTTTTTCCTTTCCTTTCTTTCTTTTGTTTAGTTTTTAATTAAAACCAAAAAATATATAAACTTTTGAAAATACAAATCGAGCTTTTGCCCGTTGCTGCGTTTCACTAATGCATTTTGATTGTCAATTTTGATAAATGCCTTTATTAATTCATTTAGCGCTTGGCCCCGCGGCCACGGTAATAAAATTTTAAATAAATTTCGTTGCGTTGGCAGCGAAAATAAAACAGGTTTCCACAGAAAAAAAGAAGGCAGAGAGTGCGACAACGTGTGTAAATTGGGAGTGAAAATAATTGCATTTTTGTGATTCTATTTGTCGGTCCGTTTTGTTTGCCGCCATGCTTAATTTATTTATTTGGCAGTCGTCGCACTTTTGTAAACGTTTGTTTTGGGGCACACTGGGTGTTTCGTGATGGCACGTGTTTAATCCTAGTAAGTGTGGGTCACACCTACCGGATATGCTCCGCCAGGACTCCCGGAGGCGGCCGCCCCTGCGTTCGGTGTCCCTTACTCCAGCGCACGGTTGTCATAAAATGTTAAATATAAATTTATGGCGGACTGCGCGCTGCTGGCATACTAAGCACCGCATCTTGGCCCTGCCATGGAGTCGGATTCAAAGTCGGATGCGGACGGAGCCACCTCGGCGTTTCCCGTCTGTTGGCTAAGCACATTAGCCAAATGAAGCTGTTTCGATTACGATTACGTTTGGACAGAGATTTTGTTGCATTTTGAGATTTTGTTGTCAGCATTCAGGGCACAGGACCCGCTTGACTGGCAGTTTCCCTTTTTAACTAGGATCTAAGCCCGGGCGTCGACGGGTTGAAAAGGTGGTCCAAGCCAATAGCAATTTGCCCAAAATGTTGCTGGATACTATTATGGCAAAACAGCTTCATTTGTAATTGTCTCAATTTGTGACATCAATAATTCGATTAGGGCGATAATTGTTAATTCGCATATAGAATGGATTATGCACATTTGCTGTTATTGCAGCAAATTCAATTATTTATTTTAGTTCATAGCGATTTAATTAAAACTTGATGGCCCTGACAGCTACAAATTGCATAAAGTGATTATTTATAAAACCATTTAATTGTAAAATTAGTGGTATGTTTTAAGGATATTTAATTTCGAATTTGTACATAAATTTCGATTGTAAATTTGATGACAGCAATTTGTGGTATTTATCACTTCTAAAATGCAATTAAGGAATCAAATGTGTTTTAAATAAGTGGTTCTGCAAAATTTATTTATTATAAAGGAAGGTTTTTTGAAAAATGGATCTTATTATATTTATAAAGTTATTTTTATTGATATTTTTTAACTCTGGGAGAAGTTAAATTTAGACTTATAATATAAATTATTGTTCTATCTTTTTAATGCAAAAATCAATTAATCATCGATTACTATTTGTTTTCTTAATCATACTGTTGAATTTTATTTTCCAGGCTGCTTTGACTTTATATATAGTTTTCTTTATCCTAGTATTCCGAAAATTCTTAGCTAACAACTAGTACTTCAAATAGAATTACAGAAATATTTACAATTTCCAAAGACTAATCCCATGGCTGACCGCTATGATCGCGCTGTGACCATTTACTCGCCCGATGGCCACCTGCTCCAGGTGGAGTATGCCCAAGAGGCCGTTCGCAAGGGATCCACAGTGGTGAGCTACGCTTTCCTTTTGAAATTAACTCATACACAGGACACCTTACTCCTTGACTCCAGGTGGGGCTCTGCACCAATAGCTCCATAGTTCTAGGCATGGAGAAGAAAAACGTGGGCACTTTGCAGGAGGCGCGAACCGTGCGCAAGATCTGCATGCTCGACGACCACGTGGTGATGACCTTTGCCGGTCTGACAGCCGATGCCCGGATCATTGTCAGCCGGGCACAGGCGGAGGCGCAGAGCCACCGCTTGAATTTTGAGAAGCCTGTGTCCGTGGAGTATATAACTCGGTGAGCAAAACTAAATGGTTTCCTGTTTTTCCATTACCCTTCTCTTTTCCATCTTTTTTCCATATTTTTTTCCCATGCAGATTCATAGCCCAGATGAAACAGAAATACACACAGAGCAATGGTCGGCGTCCGTTTGGCTTATCCTGCTTGGTGGGTGGCTTCGATGAGGACGGTACTCCGCACCTGTTCCAAACGGAACCCTCGGGCATATTCTACGAGTGGAAGGCAAGCAGCACTGGGCGCTCGGGGGCCATGGCCCGGGCGCATATGGAGAAGCATGCCGACGAGATTCTGGACTCCGCGGATGAGCCCAAGGCCACGCTGAAGCATGTGGTCCGCACACTGGTGAGTTCAGCCGCGTTGAATCAGAACCAACTGGAGGTGGCTGTCCTCGAGCACAAGCAGCCGCTGCGGATGATTGATCACCAGGTCGTCGTCGATCTCGTGCGGGAGGTGCAGCTGGAAGCGGAGGAGGAGGCCAAGCAGCGAACGCGCAAGAAGCCGCGTTCTTGATTCTGGACACTGCCAGCGGGCAGGACACGACACTTTACTTTACTCCTAATCAAAAGTTGATAAACCATTCCTTTCCTGGCATCGCATCGCTTGGTTTTTTTATTTTGGGCAATTCAATTTCGGCCAGGGAGGTGGAGAAGGAAAAGTAATCAGCAGGAAAAATGTGTAAAGCGGGGCAAATCACTTAATTTGTCTCGAGGGCGTATTTGTTTACTTTATGTCCTGGCGTCCGCTCTTTTTCCTGCCAACCAAGTTAAAAAGTTTTAAGTGAAAATGGGAATTGAATTTGCTGGGAAAAAATGGTAGAAGTGCGTGAACACAAGAAGAAAATATTGTCTTGTTCTGCTTTGATTTCTTAATTTTAAATAGAAAATATTGGGTTAAGGGAAACAATTAAATTAAATTTG
The DNA here is from genome assembly GCA_018151655.1 of Drosophila bocqueti. Taxonomy (NCBI): domain Eukaryota; kingdom Metazoa; phylum Arthropoda; class Insecta; order Diptera; family Drosophilidae; genus Drosophila; species Drosophila bocqueti. Next base: position 3,418,023 of record JAECXF010000057.1, read on the forward strand.
TTTAGAAGTTGGTTACAAGTTTAATCTGTGATTTATTTAAATTAACAAGAGAAGTTCGATATTTTTTGAAGTGCAGCAGCTGTCGATTTTTTGTTAGTTCCATTAAGGCTTTCCTGTTCCTGGCACACCTTTAAGTCCCCAGGCTGTCATATTTCCTAGAAAAGTTTTCTGAAATCGAGTGCTTCAATCAGTGAGGGGCGTCCAAGCCAGGCTGCGGTGTGGAAACGAGCAAACTCAAACAGAAAGCAACGTTTAACCCTTTAGGCTCGTCAGGCCCGCTTGAATTATTTCGTCGGTGAGCAGGAGATTGCCGGCAATGATGGAGCAGGAGTTCAGGATCTGCTTGCGCACACAGTAGTTGTCAAAGATGCCGTTGGCAGCAGGGTCCATGGCCTCTCCGGTGGCCAGGTCGAGACCCACGGATAACTCGGCCTCCCGCTGGGCCTCCGACAGCTTGACAATGGTGTCCTGGACATCAAAGCCGCTATTCGCGGCCAGTGTCTTGGGTATGACCAACAAAGCCTCGGCAAAGAGGTGGACCCCCAACTGCGCCTTGCCTTTAATGGTGTGCTTGAAAGTCTGGAGTTCGCTGTGGGCCTTCATCTCGAAGGCAGCCGCTCCGGGAACAACGCTGGCATCCCGGATGGCATTCTGGATTGCATGGAGGCCATCGCGTATGGCATCCTTAATGGCTATGATCTGGTGACGTGCCTCACCGCGAATCAGGATAGTCACTGAGGTGGGATTGAGGCAGTGCTCCACAAAGGTGTACTTCGTTTCGCCCAGGACCTCCTCACGAACGGAACCGGCAAAGCCCAGGTGCTCCTCCTTCAAGTCCTCCAGAGAATGCAAGGCCTCACCGCCGCAGGCTCTCACCAAGCGCTCCATGTTCCTGGGCTTGGCACGACGTAAGCCCAGGATGCCCTCCTTGGCCAGAGCCTCCAAGGATGGCACATCGATTCCCTTCTGAGTGATGACCACAAATCCCTTCTGGTTTCCCTCGCAGACCCGCTTCTTCAGCTCTATGATCTTGTCCAGGCGGAGATCTATGAAGCGATGCTCCTCGGTCACAAACTTATCCTGTTCTTCGGCAGTTTTGTAGCAAAAACTGGAAGTCACCGAGGTTTTCTCCAGCTCCAGCGACACATTGCACGTGAGGATGTAGACGTCCTTCAGTTCTTTGGGCATGTTCACGTGACGCCCTCCGTGATCAAGGACCAGTCCCTCCACGAGCAGCGTCTCCAGGCTGCTGCGCTGCAGCATTTCCATCAACTCGATCATGTTGAGATCCAGCGGATCCTTGCCATCGCCCAGAATGGCCAGGACAGCATCCACACAGATTTCAGTGAGCATATCAGCCAGGCCTGGCTCCAGTTTAGTTCTCAAACTGGTCCTGGCCACGGGAATTAAGGAGTCTCGGTCCACGGCCAAAGGAATCTTGAGAGATTGGAGCACCTCCAAGGCCCTGTCCTTGGCCAGCATTATACCCTCCACCAGCAGGCGGGGATGCAGGCCCTCTTCAATAAGAAGGCCCGCTTGCTTCATGAGTTCGCCAATCAAGAGCACCGCGGATGTGGTGCCATCTCCCAGGGAATCGTCCTGGGCGGTGCTAGCCCGTGCGATCATGTTTGCCGTGGGGTGGCGAATGCACATCTCGTGGAGCAGCACATTGCCATCTTTGGTGATTTTGATGTCGCCCGCCGGCGATACAAGCATCTTGGTGGTGCCCTTCGGCCCCAAATTAGAGGCCATGAGCTTCTGCAGAGCCGTGGCCGCCGTGATATTGATTCCCAGTGCCGCGGCAGCCCGAGCGATTTCAGCTTTTGGGTTAAGGAGACTTACAGCTGCCATAGTTGGTTTCGATTTGATTTTGATTTAGTTTTCAGAAAAGTAACTCAGCGAAGCAAGGCTATGTCAAAGTGACAGAAAAATCAGTGTTTGCTTGGGTGTTGCAAATTCATTCAAAGATGGTCAGCACAATATGGGCTCATAGTAGGCTCTGGAAAAGCCTTCAAACTTTGGCTTTTGCTTTGTTTTCAGTCTGTACCAACATGTCGGGGAGGTAAGTATTTCTTTCTACTACCAAAAGTTTTTTAAATTTCGCAATTAATAAGTTCTTACAAAAATTTCGATTTCTTCGCTCCTCAGCCAGTACTCCGCCGCCAGTCCTTATGGGGCTATGCCAGTGTGCAGCTGGATCACCTGGCACACCAGTCTCCACGGGCACGACTTCCTCTGCCGCGTGCCCAACGACTACATAATGGACAGATTCAACCTGACGGGCCTGGAGATGTCGGTGCCGAACTTCAGCCTCACTCTGGACACAATCCTCGATCCGGAATTCCCTGGCGAGATCTGGGACAAGGCGGTGGACAGCGCCCATGTGGAGAGCTTGTATGGCCTGATCCATGCCCGGTATATCCTTACCGCGCACGGCGTGGAGGCCATGTGCAAGAAGTTCCAGAGGGGCGAGTTCGGCATCTGCCCGAGGGTCTACTGTAAGGGTCAGAACACCCTGCCGGTGGGCATGTCCGACCTTTGGGGCCAGTCCAACGTGAAGCTCTATTGTCCGCGCTGCTGCGACGTTTTCCAGCCGAGATCCCGCTGCTGCCTGCTGGACGGGGCCATTTTCGGGACCAGTTTCCCGCACATGTTTTTCATGTTGCTACCAGAGCTGCGCCCTCATCCGCCGGATGAGAAGTATGTGGGACGGTGGGTACTGATTATATTGTTTAAATAAGCATTTAAACTATTTCGCCTGACAGTCTCTTTGGATTTCAGCTGCATCCCTCGGCCCTAGTCCCGCCGGAATTGCCAGAACAGCTGAGGGCCGGCGTCGAGGCGGCCAAGACCAACAGTGTAGCCCTGTCGCGACCGCATCGACTGTTAAGCCGTTTTCACTTTCAACAAAAACACTAAAATAATTACGGGAAAGCACACATGATAACTATATTCTCTTGTTGCAATTAAAGGGATCCTGATGCAGTGCGTTGATATGGCCAGGGACACAAGGCACACAAACACTTGACACTGACTGTAAAGAATACAAACATGCCTTGGTTGAAGCCTGACCATATCAAACAGTTGGATGTGAGCATACTTAAGAGTCCTTGTAATTAATAAGGGGAAAAACCAGGGGGTTTTTAGAACAGGAGCGCTCTTAATCGGCCTTTTATTATGTTATATCTGCATTGAAAAGTGAAATAAACACACTGAATATGAACTCATTGAAGAATAAATAATAAAATGAGAGTTCTTGATGCCTTGAAATATTTATTTTTTTAAGGAGCAAGTGAAGTTCTGCGTCGTCCATAATTTTCTCAAATATACTTTAAACTTATAAATCGCCTTGTAATTTAAGAGGGGATATAACTTATTCCTGCGTGTCCTTGGTGCGCTGGATTGCACAATCAAAATCCACTTGCCAGCATAACCTGCTAAGCCGATAATGGGAATTACGCCCAGTTGCTGAGGCGTCCGCAAGGAGTCGAGTCGAGTCCTGGGCCTGAATTACCGGCTGCTCCTGCTCTCCGCCGGCATCTCCAATGAGTCATGCCTTTATTATTATTTACTGCCGCCCTGCCGCTTTCAGTTTTCCAGGCCACTCGACGCCGTTTCCTCTGTCCTTGAGTGGAGTATTATGCCGGCACAAGCGTCTTCTCGCCGGGTTTTCCTCTTTCTCTGCAGCACACACACACTTTTCACACTTAATTTCATTAAGTAATCTTTCATACTGCAGCTTTTTATTGAGTTTTAAACTGGCAGACCGTATAATGAGCATGGTGGCGGAAGAGCGGGAGAAAATGGAACTGGAAATGGAAATGGAAATGGAAAGGAGCAGGATTCGAAAGGAAGTGAGCGTTTTGTTTTACATTACAATTGAGCTCTGCAATGTGTTGTCTTATTGTCTGAGCTGCCTCTGGGAGGCCTTTCATTGGGTGCTACTTTTGTGACTCTAAGAGGTATTCTTTCACCAGTACATGGTTACTTGTTGAGCCTGCACCAGAAAGTTTTCTCTGCATCAAAGAGTTTCCAAATTAACTTTCTTTATTTTTAATCTTTAAAAGTGTAAAAAATAAATATCCCCTAAAGTCACCTATATCTTTAATAACAAATTAAGGCATTTCTCTGCTTATTTTTTGGTCCTTTATTTACACAACTTACCAAGTTCTAAGCCAGGCCCCCTTGGCTCTTTACAATATATGTAATATTTACACCATTTCCGGCACTCCATGTGTCGTGTTGCATCTGTCCCTGGTTCAATAAACAAATCCCAATGTTGCCCCAGTAAAGAATGCACTTGCACTCGATTGGAAACTCCGTTTCGAGCTGGCGGTTTCCATCCTTTTATCCTTTTGTTGTCCCTCCGCCGGACCAAATGTGTTTTCAAGAATTGCCGAATATTTGATTGTATCGCTGCGGGCTCAGCAATTTCTCTCTGCCATCGCATCGCCAGAATGCATTTTTCGGAAAGTTGTTTTTCCAAATGCCGCAAAAGCTTACTACGGAAATATTATTGTGCGCCGGCTTTTAGAAATATTGTTGTCCCCTCTCGTTTGCCAAACAATAACGAAAATCCTATGAAAGTCCGTACAGTTTCAATATTATTAATGATTCCATTCCGACTGCAGTGCTGTTTGTAATCCGCTGTGGAATATAGTAAAGTTTATATTAGATTAGCTGCTCTTGTTTAAACCCTTGCAGTAAGTCAGACAATATAAATCGTATATATTCTTGATGAAGTATATATTCAGAGAAGAAAATATTTGCAATAGTTTAGTGGCTCTTAAGTAAATTTGGAAGAGTTTACGTATTTTAAAGATTTAATATAGATACTTAACCTTTTTAAGAACCTGTAGGGTCAGGCTTACATCATTATTTACTGTTTATACTTTTCTTAGATTGTATTATTTGTTCTCTGCCAGTTAAATTAGTATTTGATTTAATGCAATCATCTGCACCATTCCTCTAATGATGCTCGTTTAATTTTCCCCCAGCTTTGATTCCCATTTAAAATAAAGTCCTTTGTTTCACCATACAGCCCAAAAAAAAATGCTGTATTATTTTCTGTATCTTGGAGCAGTTTTTAGACTCTCTTTGTCTCGCTGATGAACCTAGGCGAGGCTAAGCGATTCAGCAATTTATGGTTAATGGCACTAAATTGGTTAACTTTGGCAGCCGGCAAACTTTTCAAAAACTTGGCAAGGGATAGGAAAAAAGTGCGGTTCCGTTAATTTGGAGCTGAGCGGTCGACTAAACCCTAAAGACTACAAAGTCCTGATTAACCCATAGAGACAGGGACACTCGGCCGCCTGCACCGTCGTAATTATCCTGATGAGATTGGCCAGGCCAGGCCGGACGGGGCCGGGAAACTTCGTTGAAGGTGGCCCCGGGTTCGCCAGCCTCCAAATTAAGTTACGGGGACGGAACGGCGGACATGTCTGCCCCGTAATAAGCTAAATGAAAACAAAAATGGACGTCACTCAGCGTCACAAATTGATGAAGATGGAAGCGGAAGGAAGCGCCCAAGGAGGCGAGAGCGTAACCTAATAACTTTGGCCACGCATTAATTGGAATTTATGAAGCGGGCACTCGCTCTCTCCGGCGGAATCCGTGCTAAACAAAGCGCATAATGCGTGCCGAGTGTCACTGGAAGGGTTACAAGTGCTCTTCCTTGGTAGCTTCCCGGCTCCTCCGGCTTCCCCGTCAAATAACGAGTGGCGACTGGCGGCTGGCAAATGGCAAAGGGCAACGGGAAGCAGCGTAGAAAAGTGGACTTGTGCGCCAAGTTTAAGTGCTTTTAAAAAACCATTAACGTCATTTCCTTTGCCGTCGTCTGGTGACTTTCCCTCAACTCTCTTTTTTTACATTTATTTTTTCTATCTGCACTCGCGAATGGTCAACATCAATACAATACAACCTTTTGAAACGTAAATTTGGTCAGAATGTCTCGCCAGGACTTTACTTCGTTTTCCCTTTTGTGGGCATTACCGGCAGTGATCCGTCGCCCCAGGTTCCCTTGGGATTGGGTATGGGAGCGGGCCGATCATTGCCCGTGAGAGGAGCCATTAGCTTCGTGGGGGCGTTGCCCCTCTTTGGGCGACCGACGGTCTGGCGCCTTCGCGGTGGCTGGGATTTGGGCAACGGAACGTGGGCTCCTGCTGAGGCTGCAGGTGGGTCATCTTTGGATGCCTTTTTCTGGGGTTGTTCTACCGACGGCTTCCGCTTTCCGTCTGTTGGAGCAGCTGGCGGAGGGATGCTTCTTATGCTGGTCTGTGACTCCTTGGTGGGCACCAGCTTGGCCTTGGAGTGTTTCACTACCAAACTATCAACAATTTTCCGTAATTTATCAATTTTCGGCTGCTCCCGCATGGGAATGTCTGGCATCGGGGGCAGCTTCATAGATGTCTGGCTGATCCGACGAGTGTTGTCCAGTGGATCGTTGTGGATGACCTGCATGGGTCCGGGACAGGCGCCCACGGTCGGTGGATCCTCGTAGCACACGTACTTGTCGTAGTCGAAGTTGTCCTTGCTGTCGGTGGCCGGAAGGCCGCGACGGTGGAAGCAGTTGATGGGACAGGAGGCCACGCAGGGCTGGTAGGGCTTCTCCACCTCGGCCAGCTTCTTGATCTTCACCGAGTTGCAGAATATCTGGTGGCGATCGAGCACCTGCTCCTCACGGCACATCTCACGCTGCTCGTACTTGCGGTAGGCCAGCTCCGCCTTGGAGTAGTATCCCGGCCAGCAGCCGTCCCTGAGCTGGCTGCGCTTCACCAGCCTACCCTCCGGCTGCATGTCCAGCTGGTTTAGCTTCTCGTAGCGCTTCACGGCGTTGGCTATCGGATAGAGGGGTCGGCCCACCTTGCGTGACTTCTCCATGATGTCAACGGCCTCCTCGAAGAACTTCTTGTCGTCCGCCAGGTAGGGGTCCTCGTTACAGGCGGTTAGGTTCATTCGCTCCTCCCGCCGCTTCTCGAGGAACTCCTCCCGCTGGCCGAAGAGCACGTTGCGCAGATCCTCCTTCACCTTATCCTGTCGGCGCTTCTGCGAGGCATCAAAGAAGCGGTTCGCCTCGGCATTCTTGAGGCGACGCGCCACCTGGAAGCGTTGCAGCTCCTGCTCCTCCCGGTGTTTCTGCTCTCCCTGCTGTTTCTCCACCAGCTGGTAGGCTCGCCGCTGCTTGGCCAGCTCCTGGAGCTCGCACTGGCGCCTGTTCTCGTCCACCTGCGTCTCGAATTCATAGCGATCCTCCGCGGTGGCCTGCTTCTCTTGCAGGAGCCGCTTGGCCACCCCCTGGGCCTGGCTAACGCGGATCGCCTGCGCCTCCCGAACCTCCTGCTCCTTCTGCCGCATCTGCTTCACGTGGGCGGAGTAGCGGGAGTTCAGGTTGCGATAGGCGACAGTGTAGACGCAGTTGCATCGGTCGTCGATTTTATCGCAAATCTTTTCATCTGCGATTAGGTGGAGAGTTATTTTCATTGTCCTTACCCACTCTAGGACACTACTCACGATGTGCGATCTCGGCTTTCTCCTTGATGGCATCCTTGTAGGCTTTGCGGTAGAAGGCAATCTTCTTGGCCTTCTTCTCTTTCAGGGCCTTCTCCTCCTTGTCCTGCAGGCACTTGTACTGGGCGCGGTCCACCTGCTCCTCGAACAGCGTCTGCTGTCTGGCCGCCTCCCTGAGCTTCTCCCGCTCTGCAATATCCTCGCGTATGAGCTTGCCATACGTCTGGTTCATTTCCTCTTTCTTGGCCTTTTCCTCCTCCTCGGTGACATGCCCGAAGGGCACTAGCGCCGCCGGGCACAGCTTCTCGTCCGCCTCCTCCTGGGCCCGAGCCGCCGCGGCGATCTCCTCGTTGAGATCCTCGTTGTACTTCCGCTGGTGAATCATTTCGCTGAGCAGCAGCGCCTGGTGCAGGGCCCGCGGTCCAGGCTTCAGCTGATTCAGCAAATTGTTCGCTCGCATGATACGTTGCTTGCGCGTTCGCTCATCGGCCAACTTGGTGGGCACCTCCTTGACGGGATTCACTATTTCCGTACTTGTTTGCCTGCGCAGCACCTGGTCCTTGGGCGCCGTGGGGTCCGTGAACAAGCTGCAGAGTAGATCGTTGCCATCCTTGAGGTACTGCCGGTATCGCCGCTCCTCCTCAACGCCTGCTATCTGGGCCTGAACCTCGTCCTGGCGAGATCGTCCCTTGATCGCGGCGAAACGCTTGGCCGAGATCACGACTGGATGCCGTGCGAAGCGTTTCCTGACGAACAATCCATCGGGACCCACCTGCTTGGGCGTGCACGGAATCATCTTGGACATGGCAGCATATAGCCAAGGAGCTTGAAGCGCCTTGAAGTAAAATCACCGAAACTAGGGACAGGAATGAGACGTCGTGTGGGTGTATAAATTCATTTGAACAAGCCGACATATAGTATCGAAGTCAAATGAAACTTTTCTCAAAGCCAGAACCTGGCTTCAGTTCAGGGGTAAACGATTTTTAATAACAAGAGAACATTAGTTATTCAGGCGTAAAAAAAGGAATTTCAAACCAATTACATAGAATAATATGTAAGTTATCTCAATTTTGATTTGATTTTGAATTTGAAATTTTAATAATTATAACATTTTATTGAGAGTGAATAACAAATTGCGGCTATATTACTTCAAATATTAAATTTTTCAACGACTGTCGTCAACCATCGGCCATCCCCAACATTCGACGGTAAGCTGTCGTTCCAAAACCGAGAATAGATTCCCTTTGCTAGGATTTGATGGTTAACAAAATTGTAGAAATTAAACAACTACCAAATTTAGTAACAATTACAATGATAATACAAAATATTAATAAGAAAAGAATTCAATTTCTCTCTTCCTTAGTGGTCTTGCCCTCATGTGAGCGGAACCGAAGAGGTATATTGATATTATACACTTGAAATTATTCAAGTGTGTTAAAAAATAGTAATAATTGTTGAAATTCAACTGTGTCAATTAAGAATTATAATTATTATACTCATCACTGATTAATAATAATAATATTTATAATGATGCTATTATTTTGTTTAAGTATCAAAGTACAGTTTCTGTTTAAAGTTGTTTAGTCACTCCCGCATTGCTTAGCGCTATGGATCATAAAGTTGTCATCGTTGTAGTATATTTCACTGCTGCTTTTCTGCTTTGTAGTGTAATATATGCCAGATGATACTGAATCTTAATTGGAAAATAATTTATTTTATATTTCCACCAGGAGGCGCCTACCGTTAAAATGACAAATGCCGTCTGCAAGTCGTACAACAAATCCTGGGTCGAGATCCATTATTGTCGGCTCAAAGCCTATTCCCGCATCAAGACTAGCCTCAATGTCAACGCCACGTTTCTGGAGCCAGCCAATAATATCTCCCTCCATATGAAGGTGATGAAAAAGGCCAACGGTTATAAGCCATTTCTGTTCGATTACACCATCGATGCCTGCCAGTTCATGCGAAGGCGAAACCAGCCCTTCGCCAAGATGATCTGGAATCTAATCAAGGATGTGTCCACGGTGAATCACACCTGTCCCTATGTGGTGAGATTGTTTTTTAATTCTTTTAAGAATTCCTTACAAACTCAAATAACTTTACAGGGCCTGCAAATGGTACACGATTTTCATAAAATTCAACTACCCATTGTTTTGCCTACCGGCGACTACTTGCTATTATTGGACTGGATATTCGATGGCAAGCCGCAGTTTGCCACAAATGTTTATTTTAATTTTGTGGAGGATCTATAAACCAGTTTATGAATCTAATATATAAAATTCCATATCGTCGTGTTCGAAAGAAAACTCCTCCGAAACGGCTCGACCGATTCTCATGAAATTTTATATGCAGATTCAGTAGGTCTGAAAATAGGCTATCTATTTTTCGCACCGCTAAGTGTTAAGGGTAGATAAGGGCTGTCACATTACAAATTATTAATTTATATGTGATGCCAAGAAATTTACGTCAAGTTTTGTGTTTTAAACACCCAAATAATATTTTGGTGGCAGTACTGAGGCATCTCGGAATTATTTTTCTTGGTTTTTGGAAAGGAAGAGGTTTCTGTGGAACAACTGTGTGTTTTTTTTAAAGGTCGATTCAAGTTTTAAAGTGATTCAATTAGTTATATTCATATGTGTTTTTTTAAAGAAAAAAATGCCAACAAAACGCAAAGGGGGCTAATTTGAGCCGAAGCTCAAGTAATTCTAAAATATTTCGAAGCAAAAGAGACGAAAAAACAGAGAAACAGATCCAGCAAATGCATACTGATGAGCGTATGAGAATGAGGCAATTGCGTCAAGAACAATCAGAAGATACACGAGCCGAACGCAATGAAGCAAGAATACTAGAACATTGACAATAACGCAAGTTTACAGTCGATAGACACAGAAGAAATTACCAACACCGCCTACAGGTACATCGAGCAATTACATTGGACTCATTCGTGAGTCTTGCATTCCGGTATGAGCCCGATATTGAATATTATTTTTATTCAAAAGTTATAATTGGTGCTATATGGTAGACAAGGAATGCCCGCATTGTCATGCTCTCAAATTCACAAATGAACCAGCCGGGATTTGTTGCGCGTCTGAGAAGGTGCAACTACCTGATATTGAAGCTAGAATTAAATAAAAAAAAATCATAGTAAATTGAATTATCTGCGTATTATTATCACTCTAGAACTATATAAAATAACAATTAGGGGCGAGACAAAGTTCGCCTGGCCCGCTAGTAATAATTATAAAATACTTAGCACTGAATTATAATGATGTTATTATTTTTGTACAGCTTCTGTTTGAAGTTGTTTAGTCACTCCCGCATTGCTTAGCGCTATGGATCATAAAGTTGTCATCGTTGTAGTATATTTCACTGCTGCTTTTCTGCTTTGTAGTGTAATATATTCCAGATGATATTGAATCTTAATTGGAAAATAATTTATTTTATATTTCCACCAGGAGGCGCCCACCGTTAAGATGACAAATGCCGTCTGCCAGTCGTACAACAAATCCTGGGTCGTGGTCCATTATTGTCGTCTGAAAGCCTATTCACGCATCAAGACCAGCATCAATATCAACGCCACGTTTCTGGAGCCAGCCAATAATATCTCCCTCCATATGAAGGTGATGAAAAAGGCCAACGGCTATAAGCCATTCCTGGTCGATTACACCTTCGATGCCTGCCAGTTCATGCGAAGGCGAAACCAGCCCGTCGCCAAGATCATCTGGAATCTAATCAAGGATGTGTCCACGGTAAATCACACCTGTCCCTATGTGGTGAGATTCTTTTTTAATTCTTTTAAGAATTCCTTACAAACTCACATAACTTTTCAGGGCCTGCAAATGGTACACGATTTTCATAAAATTCAACTACCCCTTGTTTTGCCTACCGGCGATTACTTGCTATTATTGGACTGGATATTCGATGGCAAGCTGCAGTTTGCCACCAATGTTTATTTTAATTTTAAGGAGGATCTATAAACCAATTTATGAATAACAATTAACTAATTCTTTTTATATATTGTTAAAATAATATACATCAGAAGCAACAATCAATCCACAAAAATTAAAGAAGCTGAAAGAACTTTTTGGTGAACTACTCTTTGCATCAAATAATATTTTTTTATGGCAGAGTAAGTCATCAGGATTTAATTAAAGTATTTTTCAAGTGCCCCAAGCTGTTTCACCTAGGTAATAATTAAGTCAAAATATATTCCTACTGAAAAGTTTAACTGCCATCTCCTCTTCCTCTTTCAGTTTCCAAATAATCATTTAGACATTCCAAAGTTTGAAACAATCATAAAAAATGAATTAATTATTAATTTCACAAGAGTTTCGAATAATTTCCGCAATTAATTTCCGCCACAAATTGTTCCTCGTGATACGTTTGCTCTGGCCATCCGCAATTAGATGAACCCCAATTAGTGTTAATCAAATTAGGCAAAAACCTTACTTTGGCGGCGATGCCAGGATTAAAGGAGCAGGCTGGTGCACAATCCAATTCCCGGCAGGCGTCAAATTATACAGAAAACTCAGATGGCGAACACAAATGGGAATCAGAGAGGCAACAAAAAAAATAAACGTGAATTGAGCAGGGGCGGCCGAAAAAGTTGACTTTCATGCGAAAAGTTCTTTTTCGGGACTTTACTTGGCCAGGCTTTTTGTGGGGGCAGGCGGCGGGCTTTTGCGAGGGCACTGGGGGCGTGGTCAGACGGCAAACACCGGCGATTATTGTTACAAAATGCAGCGGAGCGTGTAATTTTTTAGGGCCACCCAGGCAAAACCGAAAGAATCTACATTCGCATTCGGTTTGAGATTCAAATTGCCGAGAAGCCAATGCCCCTGGGTAGAGAGGGACGGCGGCAGGGGGAGCAGCGAGGACGACGGCTTCTGAAAATTGTTTTGCGAAAATTAGTTTTCAAACTTTTCTTGTTCGTTTATCTTGCATTTTTCTTCGGTTCCGTTGTCGTCCTCTTCACATCCCCGTCCCTGTGGGTGGCCAAATGAAAATCTAAGCGCAGTATGCGATATTAATTTGCATTTCGGGCCTTGCTGTCATGTCGGGGCAGTGGGATTCGTGGGAAAACGCGTCCCTGCCACAATAAAAATCAAATTTGAATAATTTTTAATTTATTTAGCAACGCTTCGAACAAATTTCGTTGGTGTTTTTGTATGTAATTGGGAATTCTTCTTCGGCTGTTGTTGTTACGTTTCTTTTTTTAGGGATCCATTCGTTGGCTTCCTTTTTCTAAAGGTTTCAGAGTAATTGCTATGAAATTGGATTTTGAGTAAGCAAACGACGATGGTAAAAAGGGCAACACTATGCAAATCGCTTTAGTGATATTTATTTATTTTTATTTAAATACAGTTTTTGTTTGTTTGCGTATTCAATATATGACTAGTGTTTACATAACTAAAATAAATATACCTAAAATGTAAATTGATTTCGCTTTAACTATCGTTTTACTTAGCTACAAATTATAAATGATTTAACAATTAATTTCCACATCGACCGACTTAAATTCTTGACAATCACAAAGTTAGGATTTGATTTTGATTTTGTAGAACAGTGAGTAATTTTTACCTTTTTTTTTGGCTATGGAACTAGGACTATGATTAACCACAACGCTTTTAGATCCGCCAATATTAGACACTACGTTGATCCTTAGATGCTTAGGGGTCGAGGGTTTCGAATTTATAGCAGGATCTGAGAGGAAAGTCTGATATCTCTGTCTTTATTATGTCTTCTTATTACGGGCGTCTGTTTTGGCACAGAACGGGGCCAACCAAGTTGGCCAAAACCATTTATTTAGCTTCTATTCTACTCTCCGATTAAGCTGAAACATACACACATACAACACTCAACAATTACGATTAAATTACCTTGGTTTTTGTTATAGGGAAACTTAGGGTATCACAAACACTTAATGAACACTTACTATGGTTAACGCTTTGCTTAACTTGGCTGATTCCGATTGGATGGGCGTAGTCGTGGAAGTAATAGCCCCCACATCGGGGACTTACGGAAGGCAGAGACTTAAAGTAGGCAAAATAACAGTCTACCTTTGGAGTTGAAGAAATCGACAGAGGGCAGGCAGAAAGTAGAATGAAAATATTGCCATTTAGCTGCCAATTCCTTGGTGTATTTACTTTCACTATCTTTTTGTGGTTTTTAGCCCTTTCTTGAATCATTTACTCTTGGCTTTCTTTTAAAGAAATTATAGATTCAATTTTTAAAATTAAAACTTGAAAGATATGGCTTTTTGATTTAAAGAATGTTAACTATTTATAGTTCATAGAGAAATTGGATAAATATGGTTTCGGCAATGAACTGAAGGCAGCTTATTAGAATACAAGTTTCCACATCTTCCCTTAGACATCTAAACAAAATCGAAAGAGTTCCGTGAAACTAAGAACCGAACCAACCCTCTATAATCGCCCAGCTCCTAATCCTAATCCTAACCCTAATAGACGACACGCAAATAGCTTTATGGTTGCCTCGACGATATTATTTAGACACACACACGCACGTACGTACACCTATGGAATCTTATAGATATTTGCTCATTTCTCACTCCCTACTCCGCCCGTGGGTTACACCTCTCCTCCAATTCAATCTCGGCCAGCTACTTCCGGTACTCGGCCAAGGGAATTCCCCCAGCGGAGGCCTTCTCCGGCGGCGGACTATGGCAGGCGGCACGGATCCGGCTGAACCGCAGGCTGCCCGTGTGCTGGTGGGCCCGCATCCTGGCCAGCTGGTGCTGCGGGTGATGCGTGCACTTCGCCTGGCGGGCCAGCAGCTGGGTCTTGGCCAAGATCACGTCCTCTGCGTACTAAATATCCGGAATGCTGCGCCCGCAGGTCAGCTTGGCGGACGAGTCGTCGCCCACGCCGTTTATGATTCCACCTCCTCCGCCGCCGGCCGCCTTGTTCTTGGCACAGTTGATGTCGTGGAAGAGGTGCTCGCAGAGCTTCGGCTCCGAGTTGGAGAACTTGCCCAGCTCGGCCGCGGTGGCCGCCTGGGAGAGGTTCAGCTGCAGGTCGCTGGCCTTGCTGAAGGACGTGGTCTGCTGTTGGTGGTGCTGCTGCGGCTGGTGGAGCTGGTGCACCAGGTGGTGGGTGTAGGGCAGGTGGGGCAGATTCTTCTGCATGGCGCTCAGGTTGCCCGAGCTCACGGTCCGCTCCAGGATCTCGCCCCAGTACTTCTCCGACAGGCCCTCGATGTCTGGCCGCGTGGTGGCGTATGCCTCTGACGCCTGGTGGACATGTCCTCCTCCTCCGCCGCCGCCCATCGTGCCCCGTATGTACTGCGAGGCACTGCGGCTCAAGCTATTAGCCCGAGAGCGGGCGCAGATTCCCAGCACCGAGCCACCGATTGTGCTGGCCACTCCGCCGCCACTAGAAGCGGTGGCCCCGCTGCCAGCGGCGGCACTGCCTCCCCCTGGGGGGCGGGACGATGGCGGTTCCGGTGGAATCGGAAGCGTTGTGATTTCAAAATCGTTAGCATTGATGTGACAACAGGCTGATTTGTGTTCGGGCGTGTCCTCGTGGGGGAAACACTGGAATCAAACACAAAGCGGGAAAGGTCGTCACTTAAAAAAAAGGGAATACATAATCATTTTTAACAAATGCTACCTAGTTTAAAAATTAAATTAATTATTAATTTTTAAATACAAATTTCATAATTTAAATAATTCATGTTTGAGGAGATTTATGTAAACTTTTTTTAAAAATAGTAATACATATGTACATATTTATTTATATTCAGAAATGATCAGTGATACACTAAGAATATTTCGAACTAATATTAAAAATTAAAGAAATGTGTATTTCTTAATTCATTGTTCCATGAATTTCCCTATTAAAAGTGTCATAGTTTGGTGTTACTTTCACAAATATAAAATCCTTTAAATATTTCCAATGAAAACTTAAAATTCCTGCTAAATTCTAATTACACCCGTTCATAAATATTCGTTATGCCATTTTTTTCTGGGTGCAGGGCATCATAAATTTGACTCGACTCGCACAAAAATTAATAAGGATTTTGAATTCGCATTTATTCTGGCCGGGCACAAGGTTGTGCCATAAATATTCCACAAACTGACCCCCGGCGGTCCCCCTGCTCCGGAAGTAAATCATGCAACTTGACTGCGTTTACCCAAAATAGAATAGGTCTGGAGGATGCTGGGATCTGGTAGTTGGGAGCTGTATGGGATGGTGAGTGGTGGATGTAAATGCCGTTTTGGATTTGCTCTTTCATAATTCAAAATCACTTTTCAGGACTCGTTACAGTTGTTGTTGCTGCTGCTGTTGGGGTCTGTTGATTGGAGCCGGTCTGGCAGCAGCTTCCTGGAGCTTACACCTTCGGCTACGGATTTATGCCATGGGGTTGTGGCAGGTTGTGTATGGCTTGCGCTTGTCTGCTTTTTGTTCCCCGAAAAGTTTTGCCTTTAAGCACTGGCAAGCCCCTGGAAAATATACGAGCTGCAGGGTGTGCACTTGGGTGAAATGTAAGCATATTTTGGATATTTTCGACCGGCCAATGAATGTTTGGATAGGGTGCTTGCCTAAGGGCTAAGCGAATCAATCAATCAGGACTTATGACAGATTTACAGGGCTTGCGGATGATCATGGACAGACTTCAGAAGGAGTTTTTTCTAAATTTCTCTCACCTTGTTGGGCATCAGTTGGCGACTCAGGCGGCGGAAATCGGAGTTGAGCAGCCAGTACATGAAGGGGTTCCACAGGCTATTACTCAGCGCTGTCCAGGTGACAAGAAAATCGAGGAACGGCGGCAGCTGCAAGCGGATTGAGAATGTCACAAAATCAGAACTGATGAGAACGACGTGGCCTCATTACGTATGCGCCGCGTGGTACGCAATAGAAAGACGAAAGCGTGGTAAACAATAACCCAAAGGACACTTGCCTTGGATCCGGTGCAGGCAGTGACTATCTCCTGAATAGTCCACGGTGTGACCATCACAATGAAGCCCAGCGAAATGGCAGCCATCGAACGTGAGGTGGATCCGCTGGAGTTCTTCTCCTGGATGGGTACAATCTGTGGAAATACATAGGGCAGGCTCATTAAAAGTTTAAGGACTGTTTGCAGATATAAGAAGGGATATAAAGTTGGAACTAGTCTTAAACTTTATGGTTTTAGTTTGGATTTTATTGAAAGATGCTTTAAAAATGTCAAGAATTTAAATCTTTGCAATGAAGGAATATTGTAATAAAAAAATGGTGTATGGAAAATATTTTCCCGAACAAAAATATAAAAATCCTTCTAACCTTGTCATAATATTCTCCCCAAAAATATAAATAAAATATAAAACCTATGCAAGCAAAGCTACTGGAATTCAGGATATATAAAATAACCTACGATTTCCCTAAAACCCTTGATAAATTCCAGCGAAAATCAGCTCCCTACAACCTTATTTACTTTTAGAACGAGTTTTTCTCATTCCCAAACTCAATTCGCTGTCGGTGAAATATGGTTTTTAAAGACCCCTTAACAGCTTTAACAATTTGTTTGTCCATGCAGCCAAAGCTAATTCTATTTACTCTTAACTTAATCCCCGGCTGCCCCAATGGGTGGCTGAAACTGTTTTGAAGCCGGCGCTTGGCTCACCTTTTTGGTAATCTTGTTTGTCATGTTCGGCATGCCGGCCAGTCCCATGCCCATGGCCATGCCCAGGTGGCCCAGGTGATGCGGATGCGGATGCGGATGGTGTGGGTGCTGATGCTGTAGCGGATGCGGATGGTGAGAGTGGGAGTGGCCGTGGTAGAGGTGAGAGTGCATCCCCGCCTGCTGCTGCTGGTGCATCTGCTGGAGCTGCTGGGCGGCAGTGGGGTGTGGATGCGGATGCGGATGATGGGCAGCAGCCGTGAGGGGCATGGTTGGATCGTTCAGCCGGAAGCGGCTCATGTGGAAGCTGGAGCCGTAGCAGTACATCAGGACCATCGTAGTGGGAAAGTACAGGGCGCACGTCGACAATATCCTGTAGGAGGGCTTGCTGTAGAAGGGCTCGCAGGCCATTAGACCCGTATTGTTGAAGTAATAACCTGCGGGAGCGAGGTGTTCGAGAGCATACTTAATATAAAGGAGCTAATCCAAGGCAAGGACTCACCTTTCGGCAGCACCAGGAAGCCAAACACCGTGAGACTGATAATCCAGGTCAAGCTCAATATGGCAACACAGCCCTGCAAAAGGGGTAAACAATTAGTGGCATTACATTTACCCACAGCTGTTGGTTGATTTATGGGTTATTTTGGGCACGTTTCTGGTGCATTTCAGGTAATAAAATCGAATCTGCATAGTTCCTTTTGGTTAAAACCCCTTAAAAATAGAGTCAGGAGTACTGAAAGTTTGCTTGTGTTACACCTAATTGAATTCTTTTGTTCGTATTTTCCCCTGACAGACCGCAAATAGAATAAGCAAACTTTTGATTAGGTCGAAAACAGCTAGAAAAGAGTGCCTTTGCCCGGCGACCGCAGAGGGAAAGCGATACATTTTGAAAATGCGAAAGAACTGCCACAATCAGAACTGACGTCCTGAGTTCATAAATGCGCAACTCTGGCATGGCAAATGGGAGAATATTGTCCTGTCCCTCAACGGTTGCCACCTGAAAAAAGCACGAAAGAGAAGGTCCGTTCGCATTCAGGCTGAAAGTGGCAGCAAAAACTGAACAACAACTTTTGTCTGCCTCTATGGCTCTGATATTATTTAATTTGCACTATTACATTTAAAAGTTTTCCCTGTCAGAAGAGAATATCAACAGTCGGAGAGCCCGAAAAGGTAAGGCAATCACATTTAAATGTAAATAAAACATTTAGTTGGAATAAAAAAGTTTTCTGTTTGAGTGAATTCGGTGAAAATGTAATTAATTAGAATATTTAGAGCACTTACAGCAAATTCAGTTGAAGTTCAATTATTTTTAATGCATTTTCAAGACGTAAAATCATTTGCAAATATGTTTTAGGACTTTTACAATTTTATAACCACTCAATAAAGAGTTTTCCTTGCTTATAAAAAAGCATAAATATCCATGCATTTTTTATTTTAACGAGAGCTTCAATTTATGGCACTTTTAAAAGTACGTAAAGAAATGTAAGTCAGAAGTTTCTGATGCCATTACCGAGCTCCCATCGAGCATTGGTTTTTTCTGGCATTCCAAGTATACCCCCAATCAGAGACCATTTATTAATTTTCGACTCTGCGCACACAAATTTTTATAAATGGGGCGTGGCAGAGTGCCAATTTCGCCCACTGGCACCATTTTCAGAAGCCAGATTGCATAAAAAACCACAAAAAAAACAATATAAAAACAGCAACGCACTTTTATGTAAATACATTTTTCCAGCATTGATATGCCTCTGGTTTTCCATTGATATATTTAGCCTGATTGTGTTTTCTTTCGTTCGATTGAATTACAACTTTTCTGGAAAGCCAACAAGGATAATTGAGAGTTAATTCGAAAAGGGAAACTCGATGAATATAGTTTGGCAGGAAATTGAAAACGCTTGAAACTTGTTAGACTTTTAAAACAATAAACAAGGGTTTCTTTTATTTAAAAACTTGTTTGAAGTACTTAATATTAATGTAATCCGAATGGAAAATTGCAATATTCATTTAATTATTCCAAGGTATTCTCTAAAAACCCTAAAATTCCATCATTATCTTAATTCTTTTCTTGTAATAATCATGTTCATTATTTTAAGAAACTAAGTTGAAAGCACAAGTTTATATATTTATGCTTCTTAAATTCCTCATCACTTAAGCCTTGGGATCACTGAGAGCAAGGACATTGGAGCTTCGGTGTCCTGGCCCAGGCACTCTCCCAATCTAGTTTCCTTTTTGTTTACAGTGCGGGACCCATAAATTACGCTGTAAGTGTGTAACTGGGAATGGGAAATAGAGTTGGTGCCTCGTTTGCTGCTCTTTGGCCCCGGCCTTCCTGCGGTTTCCGTGGGAGGTGCCGCTTCATTTGCCTGCCCTCGTCCTGGAACAGGACTTTGCTGTGGTCGTCGCCCTTTTGCCAAAGTCATTGCGCGTAAAAAAAGGGAGAAGAAGGATCTCTAGGCCAACTTTCTGCTCTGCTTTTTTATCTTTATTTTATACACTTTCCCAATGTCTATTCGGCGGCGCTGGCTCCCATTTTTTTGTGTCGTATTTTTCTGCCAACTTTGCTTTTTCATTCTTCATCTGTTGGTGCTTTGTTTTGCTGTCGCTCTTCGGTTACCCCGGTCTCTCCGGGGCTTCCCCGCCCATTTGTTTGCTTTCTTAATGACTGTCAAAGAGCTTAAGGCCCATTATCCTTATTTATGCCTGCGTAATTGGCTCGCAGACAATATGCAGCAGTCGCTGTGCCATTGTGTTATAGTTGATTTTTATTGGCGCGTGATTCTCTTGATTTCTTGTAATTACGCCAACGCTTTGTTTACTGGCCAAGAGTTGCCCCGACAAGGATCTAAGGATCGCCAAGGAGCGTGCCCTATCTGGGTGCCCCCAAAAACGTATCTTACCTTCTTGCTGGAGTGCTGGTAGTAGCGACGCGGATGCAGCGCGCACATGTACCTATCGACGGCCATGCAGACCAGGATGACGGCGCTCTGCTGGGAGAGCGCGCCGCGGAGCAGGGCCTGAAAAATGCATGGAACGGAAAATGGGGAAAGCGTGTTAGTCGGCCAGCTTAGCGCAGCTCAGAATTTTACTACTATTTATATTATGGGCTTTTCTGTGCCCACAGCGGCCTTCGTTCGGGTTTTGTTTTGCTTTTGTATTTATTTTTTGCGCTCTGCCTGCGGCCGGGTCAAAATGAAAAACTTTTAATGGGAATTTTCGCAGCGCCAGAATGGCCCGGCTTATATGAGATTATTAATTCTCAGAATGTGTGGTGTAAGAGTTAGTTATGCGGGGAATGCGTGCATGTTTTGCCAATAATCTAAGATGGAAAATAGCTAAAAAACTAAACCATGTGGGCTTCAATCGGGAAAAGTTAATTACATTTTTTCATGAAAGTTGGATAATAAAATAAATTATAAAGGGAAGTTGCTTTGGGAACATACATATAAAATACATTTTTAAATGCAGTTTCTGCGTCTTATCGTTTAAATTTAATTTTATTAGCATCAATAATTAGTTTGCCACTTTATAGAATTATCCAATTTCACCACTTAATCCTATTCAAACTCAAACTGTTAACATTAGCATTACACATTGTTCCGGATTATCGCATATTCCTCTGACCATCCCCGGCACTTGTGTCCCTTAATTACCCGGCATTGTGAAGCGAGTTAATTGACCGCAATGGCTGTAGCCACAACAGGATCCCCAGTATTAAACAACAAATTATCGTGTTTCCGAGCAGGGCTTCCACCTGTTGTTGACCCACTCACCTGTATCTGGCAGAAGATCTCTCCGTACGGCCAGCAGTGGAACAATGCCGGCATTAGGCCAAATGGTGTAATTAACAGACCGATTGTCAGGTCGTTCAAAGCCAGGGAGGTGAGCAGGTAGCGGGGCTGTTGACGTGGCAAAATAAGACAAAGGGGTGTTGGAAACTCATCCAGTGAGCCGGTGGATTTCTCTCTCACCTGTTGGTGAATGTAGGCGGCATAGCGCCGATTGTTAATGACGAAGATGACCAGGCAGTTGGCCCCGATGACGCCCAGGGTGAGGACCAAAATGAGCACAGCCTCAATGGTCTCTGCGATGCCAATGTGAGCGATGAAATTGTGGCCCGAGTAGCGCGGATGCGAGCAGCTCGAGTTCTTAACGGCGGGCGCTACCAGGAGTGAGCCAGTCTTCAGATCCATGGCTGGGCTGTAATTACAAAACGAAGTGGATTCGAGTAAGTGCCACAATCCTTTGTGAGCCAGTCAAGCGCATTCAAGCACTGAGAGGCATGAGATTAAAGAGGTTTAAGATGAGTCTTAAATATTAAGCATTACAAAAATATAAATAATAAAGAACTAATTTTGGGAAATGGTAGAAAATCCAATAAAATTTGTAATCTTACTTATTTATTTAAAAAGTAATCAAAGGTTTATAAAGCTATCACTGGTAACCCCAAACCTAACCTCTCCCTAAATCCAATCTACATTTTTGATCACTCATAACTAATGTGAAATATTATTTCATAGAAGCAAGCCATTTATAATTTTTATTGTATGCTATTTTCCCCAGTGTCTGTATGCGGTTAAAGGCGGCACTGAGTGAGCTCTATATTGTCTATTTGCCTTTTTGGGCCATTTTGTCGTCAGGCCACAAAATCCCGGCTAGCAGTTTCTTTCGCAGATGCCTTCCGCTTCCGTTTCCGCAGCGAGGAATGCAAAATGTCGACGATTTGTTACGCCATAATCAAGTCAAAGCATGTGAAAGCGATGCCGCGCTGACGATTTATCAGCCGAGCCGGAGTCCCTGTCCCTGTCCTCGCAGGGAGAGTGGCTAACAGGATGAAACCGCAGTGTTGTCACTCCGGACTCCGGAGGGCACTCTGCATAGACAATGGCGGCGCAATGGCGCAACAATGGCCCAATATGGCGGCACATCCGCTCCCAAAATAGCACACTGACATAATGAAAGCTAACGGTATAATTGGATGAGTCGAGGTTGTTTGCGATAAATCAAAATACGCGCACTCCCCGCCCGACGTTGATATCTTTCCCTCTATATGGCACCTCTGCGCCGACACTGAAAAATGTCCTGTGCAACGGAAGTGGCTTTAAAGGACCCGCCTGTCTCTCCCCGTCTGTCTAGTTGTCTATTTGTATCATTTGTTTGTTGTCGCATCTCTTATTAAGTTTTCCATGCCACTATATATATCCCCCCTTCCCCCCATGTAGTATATGGAGGGACCCCGAGCTCCCGGCTCTGCCGCCTTGATTTATCGTGGCTCGTCCAAAGTCGCCAGAGAGTCGGTGCCGAGAAGGCCGCTTGGTTTTATGCTAAGTCCACAAATCACCGCATGATATATAACCGAACGGGCTGGCATTAAGCCCTGGTCTCCGGGCTGGATTTACTACGCTAATGTACCGGATCTATTGGCTTCACATCCGCAGGTTCAGGTTTTTCATTAACAAAACAGAGTGCACCGTGTGCCATGTGCAGTAAATCTTCAACTTTGACTAAATCAATTAGGGATTGGTTAGTTCCTAGGGTAACTTAACCATCAGTGTGTGTCTGGGATAAAAGCAATTCCAATTTCCAAGTAATGAAAAGCGGAAATTCGCTTAATTCCTCGTATTGTTAAGTCTGGCGTAATCGAAGAGTTGCAACTGCAAAACCGAAACAGAACCTAACCGAGTCGAACAGGGCGGAAGAGGAAAAAAGGAAACCCAATCCAGACGCAAATGCCAGACTGCGTAATTGTTTTAAAATGCACAACGAAAATGGCAATAAACGGCAGAGCCAACAGCTAAGGGGCACGGGATGGCTGACAACTGGTCCTGGTAACTGGTGACTGGTAACTGGTTAAAGCCCCGCGTCGTCACGGGGAAATGCCATTAAAATAAACGAAATTTCCATGCCAAATTGTAATCACCACAGCAGCACACCCCGGCTGCTGTTGCTGCGACTTCGTGAAACCCAATGCGATGACATTGCCAAAGACAAATGCAGAATAAATAATTTAGTTGCCGGATTAGAGAGCCGCAATCCGCCTGCGAATTTACACTCAAGTTGCTGCCATTAGCGGCGAACTATTGCATATCATTAGGCGGCGCCACCGCAGTAACGCGTTGCAATGTTGCAGCTGCACAAATGTCGCACCCGCCTCGGAATCCGGCTTAAGCCGCAGCCAGAGTTATAGCAGTTACTTGCCACTGGATTTGGCCAGCTCGAAAATAACAACTGGCAACGCACACGTCCGACTGGCTTTTCGTCCTCTGGGGTTAAGAAATATGAAACCATTTCACGTTGAACCAGGTTATGCCATGCACTGTAAAAATAACTGAAGAGGACTTAAGTTTTAAGTATTAAATATTTATAATAAATACCAATCAAATGTTGCTTAATTTCAAGGATTTACAAATAGACAATTTAAGAGATAAGAAAGTTTATCCCAGTCCTGGCTGGTTCTGCTCACTTTCAGAGTTCGTCAAAACTTTCAGTACTGCATTCTGACCCCAAAAAAAGAAAACAGCAGAGTTCAGGACCCACAAAAAAGGACAGCCCGAAATGGCCGGGCATAAAAAACAATGCCACAGGAGCAGAACAGGGCACCATCGAGCAGAACGGACGCAAACTGCAGCTGGGGGGCAGGAAGTGCCAAGGGGTGAGGACACACCGATTCGGCATGCAGAGTGCGTTTTGTCCTCCCAAAGGATGCGTGTGTGTCTGTGTGGGCCCTCTGTGCGTGCGTGTTAATGCACGAAGCCGTAACGTCTGACAGAGAGAAAAAAAAGATGCATTTCATGCACATTTACGTTGGGAATGTGTAGCATCAGCACAAGGAGGAGCACCAGGGGCAGCAGGATTGAAGTAGTAGTGGTGACAAGCCAGAAAGTGGGGAAATTTCACATGCAAATTTGCTGGTAAAGTTTTCCTCATTCTTTTAGCAGCGTTTTTGCCAGCTCTGGCTTATTTATAAGATCTTCTTTGAGGCCACTCACTTCGCACATGGGTCGATGCAGATTCCGTTTGACAAAATGCCCTGGCGGCGGCCCCGTTGACTGATTGCCACGCCCACAAGCAACCAACCAAGCAACCAGCAGCCTCCACCATCCTTTTTGGAACATGGAACCAGTGCTCGAGGCTAGATTGCGACCAGAACTCTGTGTCCTATGTCTCCTCTGTGTGTGTGTGCTTAGCCGAGTATCCCCGCAAAGCGACTGGCGTAAATTGACTGGTTAAGGCCACAGATTGCCTGGCTTTGGCTCTTCGAAATTCTGCAAATTTACCCAAAAACACCCTCAAAATTGGTTGACATTGTCAACCGTTTCCGCCTGACTAATTTCTTATTGATGGAGCCAGCAAAGCATGACACACAGCACACCTGGCGATGCGTTAATTAATCCCATGCAGATGTCACTCTTGCAAAGTTGAAATCTCCCATCGTCAACGTGGCGTATACGTGCTGGAATCAGCATTAGCAAAAGGCAAATGAATTACGAAATGAGTTTCATAAACGCAAACACTTGGCGAATGTCACTCTGCCAAGTCAAGCTGTGTGTTTACTTTTAAATAATAAGTGATTAGTTAGACTCCAGACAAGATGTTGCCACGTTCAGATTTTTGACGCTGATATGAGTCTGTAAAACATGAATAATTTGCAAGTACTTAAGAAGACAGAGAGAGATGGGAGTGTCATGAGCCACAGTTTGCATTTACTAAAATGATTCACCTGTTATTAAAAGTAAAGTGAAAACAATAAGAGATTTGTACGGCTTAAATTGTTACCGTTTACATGCTTACATGTTGTAGGTACTTAAAGTTAAATTTTCAATTTAATAAATTTATATAAATAATTGTTTATACGTAGACTGTTAGAGATGAAAAATCACCTTTTTATTAAGAGATTAATATCCTTTTAGGCCGGCAATCTGCTAATTGCAAATGTTATTATTTTCCAAGCGCTTAATATGCAAATGGAAACTGGAAACTGGATATTTCCCTTTCATGTGTTTGGGTTACCACGCAACGAAATTAACCTGTTTTACCTCCAATATAATAGAGTTACGTGCCCCGAAATTGATGTATTCGAGGAAATAATGCGATGCATGCATAAATCAGTAGCATATTAAATTATTGATTCAGCGATGAAGTTAATAATGAGAGCATTAAAATATTCAACTGGCAAAAGGATGACAAGGTGGGGCGGGCAATACAGATTTGATTGGCATGCAAAAATGTTTTCCGCGCCCGTCCAAACAAAGGGGAGCCCGGATCCAACACAAAGCCCCAATGAACACATTCACGTACTCGGGGCGGATGCGAAAGTTTCCAACTCAAAACGGTGCAAACGGAATTTAATAAATACGTGCAAGGCATTTGTGATTTTTATTCGTGCCGCAGAGAGACGCAGAGGGAGCGCTGTTGGCATTGCCGTGAAAGGGCTAAAAAGGCTAAAAAACTTGCCAAAATAATCACCCGCTTGGCTGCAATTAAAGAGCTCCCCGCAGCCATAAAGTGAATCCCCTAAGAACATTCCCACTCTGCGTGTGTTTTGTGTATGCCGGGTACAACTTGAGCGTTTGCCATGCGTGGTCACGTACACGTGAAAATGGCGTAAATGTTTTTAAAAGTTGCATCAAACTTGTTATGAAGTATTTGCCCGCAAAAATGAAAGGAGCAGTCGGTGGCCTCCCTTTACCTACCCCAAAACTGGCTCCATTCCCATTCCCCAACTTTCTAAAGGAATTGCAATGCATGTGCGAGCGTCTAAAGAAATTAGCAGCTACATTTTGAGGCATCAGGCAGGACTATAAACGTGCCGTATCCCTGGGCAGGTGGTAAGAGCCAGGTGCCGGTTAACTATACTCCTTGGACTTAGCTGGCTTGTACAGGTATCTTTAAACCGTTTTAGGGACTTTTAATTTTATAAAAATAAAGGAAATTTGTACATCTACTTGAAAAAGAACAATTTCTTTCTTAGTAACAAACTTTTCTGTGCAGAAAATGCACTCGAGATGATTTCCCTGATATAATTATTCCAAAATTTCCGCTGCCATGTTGGACTTGAAGGATGGCAACTAGGCTTGGCTTGGAAGAGCGTCAACCACAACGACAAACACATTGCACAAAGTTATCTTTGGCTGCGGGGTGTACTGGTTTTCCCAGGCTCATGTTAGTTTTCAAGTACGAAATAAGCAGAGTTTCCTGTGCTGGTTTACTTTTCCGAGCCTTTGGCGGCGAGTGGAGTGGGTGGAAATGCAGGTGGAAAGGCCTTATTTCGACGGCGGTGTCGGTGATGTTTCTCTTTAAGCCACTGCACTGCACTGTAATTAAAGGAAAGCCCTTGGCGCTTTTTTCGGAGTATATTCTGCTTTTGCCAGGGCCTTTGTGTGCAAGCGGAGAGATTATTGCCCCGACAACCGAAAGTTGAAGTTAATTAATGCCTGTGAATCGGAAGTCACATTCCCCTTCTCCACAGCCTTGTGTTATTAACTCACGACATATTCGATATATGTTTTCATTAATTAAATCGGCAGATTGCATTCTCTCCACTTCAGATCCCTCTTTGGGTCCTAATGGTGTCGCTGGATTTGATTGGTGATATCCTCTTAATTGCCGGGGCCTTAAGTTGCTAGTGGAGGCTCAAGGACCCCGTTTAATTGAGGCTTAATTGGAAAGTAATTAAAATGAAAAATGCCTTAAAGCCAGTGAGGGCTTTTGTTTGGCGAAACAATGCCGCTTCCCCACACTCTTTCGATCCAGTAAACAATGGAAATTTTTGTATTCCGCGTAATAATTTTTCTGCTGTCAATATAAATATATGTTTTTTAATTGCTATCGCTGGAATCTTGAATTATGCATTCAATTAATATTGCATTTGGCACTATGAACAAATGCGGAACCATGACTGATTTGATTTCCAGTGACCAATTGGACATGTAACCCAATCAATGTCCCATGTGCATATACATATATATTTTATTGAATGCGAAAAAAGCAACTGATGAGTGACGAGAGCGCTACCATAAATGTTGAGCGGCGGCCTCCTTACCACCTCGTTTTCCGCACTCGGGATAATTTTTAATCTCCTGCAACATCGCCCGAAAAGGGCTCAAATGGAACTAATTAAGGGCAACACATGTCGGGATTGGCTGGCATGATGAATGTCCGCAAATGCGGCAAAGGGGAAGACCATTACTCATGTGAATGTGTGTTGGCCGAGAAGAACATGGAATAAGGGTCAGGACTTGGTCTGAGAAGGGAAGAGGAAAAACTCTACAGGGAGTTTTACTCATCAGATCATTATTTGAAGGGAACTTTCCTAAAAGTTTAGAACCTTAAGATGATAAGTTCCCTGAACAAGCTATAAATGAATTAAACTTGTTAAAAATTATCGCTTTGCTTAGCAAACTTATTGAAGTTCTGCAAATACCTAATAAAGAGTGAACGTTATATGGAAATGTGGGTATTTAAAACCATCGATGCTAACTAAAATCCAGAAATAATGTTGAGGTTTATCTTAAAAATACATATTAATGCACATCGTTCACCATATAATACAATTAAAACCCTTAATGAGGCTTGTTAATACGATCGACCAACCACATATTTATGTTTTTAACTATTTTTCGTCATTACAAAGGTTTGACTTTTTGCCCACACTATAAACAAATACAGTAAATACAGTTTGTAATCGGCTTTTTCCCGGCAGACAGATGAACATCCGTAGTTGTATGCAGGTAGTTGTGCTTTGAGAGCCGCGTAATGAGCGTTTGGTTTTGGTCAATTTTCCAGGGGAAGAGCCCCACCTTTCCGGGTGTGGGTGTGTGGTGTAAATGGAGCTTTTGCATAGCCCAACAGCCATTTTGATAATGTTGAAGTGGCGTCGGCGTCGTCTGGCCAAATAGCCCTTAAGCTTTCCCGTAACAGACGGAATTATATTCGTTCGCCTTGCAATTTTACGATTCATCGCCCGCCAGACGACGCAATTTTGGAATCTGAAGCCTCCGGGGCAAGTTGAGGATTCTCGAATGCCGGAGTATTGGGTATTTCCATAATTTAAGGAACGAACGAACTCTTTATATGAAGTCGGTAATTAAAACGGCAGTCGCTCATCCTTCACTGGAGTGGCTGCAATGTAAATTCCACGCTCTTACATTATTAATAACTCTCGAATATTCATTGAAAGTCAACGCACTGTTCCCGTATGCTGCACTCGCCTCCGATCGAACCCAATCGAATCGTTTCGAATCGAACGAATCGAGTCGAATAAATTAAATGTCAACATGTGTCGTGCTCGATGCACTGCCTCGATGCCCGCCCGGTCACTTAATCACGTTGAGGGATTTCGCAATTTGCTCCTTGCACTCACTCTCAAAAATATGATGGATGCGAATTGAACGGCGGCGGCTGGTCCTTAATCCGATCGCGTAACTCTCTCCCCGCCGTAATTCATACAAAACCCAAAGCCAACTTTATTTAGTATTTGCTTTTTGCAGCGGCACGCATTTGCGTTTAAGGGATTTGGCATTCAGCGGGAGACAAACCATAAATATTTGCACCGCATTGAATAATGTAACACTAAACAGAGCAAAAAAATACAACACGAGCGCCAACACAATGGCGCATATGTATCCAAAACACAAAACACATACGCATGTACATGGGGCCCCTGGGCAAATGGCGCTGTCCGGGTGCATGTCCTGGCCCTGGCCCTACAACAGGTTGAATAAATACTCGCAATTTGAAACTAAAACAATGCCCAAAAATTCACCGCACAATGGGCCGTAAAACAAACACAAAGTCATTGTGTGCCTTTACCATTTCCTGCCCCGCGGGTAAATGTTCTTGCCATTACAAACACTTATTTGGGGGTATAATAATTTGGATAAACAGTTTGCGACACAGGTAGGGAAAATTAGGCCGCCATTATCACCTTGTCGGTAGATAGTCTCATAGTGACATCAGTAAAATATAGATAAGTTCAGCGTAAAGTGTGGAAAAATAAGGAATTCTTATTCTAAGACAATAAATGCATTTCTATGGGTTTCTTGTTATACTTATACTTAACTGAACTGAAAAACTGAAAAATAAATAATTTAAAAGGGACAAGCAAACAAATTAATCATTAAACATACAATTATTTCTTCTTCAGTTTGAAAAATATTGCCTTTAATTATTTAATTTAAAACTGAATTACTTATTTGCATAAGGTTTAAACATAGTATTTGTGGTCATTGAATTACATTATATAGTTTAAACAATGGTTTTACAATGTAATAACACAAAAGCCCTGGTGTATACTTATCTTTTTTATTATATGTTTAATTTGATGATTTTCCCTGTTTATTGACGATTTTAAAGCATTTAAAAAGCAAAATTCTATCCGTTTCATATGAAAAATGTTTTAAAATGTAACCTAAGCCTCATTTTCTTTGATTTTTCTAATCCATAAAACCCATAAAATAAGGCTGGCAGCAGGAACCAAACAACTGCGAACAAGACTAGCTATTCATCAAGACACAGAAATTAAGACATGCGAAATTTAATTGCTATTATGTTTGATTTTTTTGCCATGATCTGTGGGTGTTGCTCTGTGGAAACTAACTTCTTCTTATTATTTTTTGCCAGACAAGAAAAATTCAAGAGACCAGCGAAGATTAATGAGAGTAGCGCAAACTCAATTGAGAGCTTCACCATTCCCCTCACAAAGTCTAGCTCCGCAAATCGATTGACAAGCGAAATGAATAACCGTATGTGGCGCTAATTGGCGCTTCAATGCATTTTCCGGCTTTGTAGAAGCAGCACTGGATTTCCCAGAACTTTCCCCCGTTACCAATTAGCCCACAAAATCAATTTCGACCACGATTCATTTGCTGCAATTTAATGTGTAGTGGAATGATATAAAGCTACATAGCTCATTTATCCCCCGCTTCGGTGACAGCGACTTGCTTCTTGAACCGTTGCACGACTATCAACATGAAGTCCGATCCCAGGGTCATGTGTACTTCGCCAACATTGGAGCGAATGCGCATGAATGTTATATCGTTGGAGGGGTCCAGATCCCTGACCACATTCCGGGCCATGAACAGAAGGGGTTTCAGATTGGCCATGAGAAAAACGGTACGCCTGTGGCTGGAGGTCGATCGCAGGGGTAGGCCATTGTTATCCATAATTATGATGTCTCGACCTCCGCGATGGTCGAAGAGTTTGATGAAGGCATCATCATCGTAGGATCTGTCGCGACTGCACAACTCCACGAAATTAGGAAAGTCCTGAAGTTGGAATAGAACTACTTACGTAACTACTTTCTTTGGGGTTGGTGGCAGCTTAGGTGGTTCGTCTTTCGCATCCGAAACCGATATTTTAGAAATTTTCGACATTTTGACTGAAGCCAAAGCCGAATTAGTATGAGTTGTGTGGATTATTTCAACGCCAACTAGTTGTACATTTTATTTCAATAATGAGCGCAGAATATAAATAAATATAGAATAAATAACTCTTTTGATATTGGTGACGGCATGGGGATTTATTATTGTCATAGTAACTCTAGGGAAAAATTCGGTAAGCCATTAAAAAGGGAAAAAGTAGGTATATAATGAGGAAGTTAACACCATACTTGCAATCATTGTGGTAGATATTAAAACCAGAGCATTGGCCATTTGGAGTTTTTCTAATTAATTAGAGTTTATAAGCTGATAGGAAAACTTATATTCTTTTTATATAAATTATTATAGTTGTCAAATGTGAATGAATCTCCGCATTTTAAAAAGTTATCTGCTTCATGTCAATTGGAGTTCTAATTTATTATTTAAAATTGAGTTTTGATATATATTTAGGGGATATTTCCTAAATAAGAACTCCAGAATGCAAATCTGTGTACTGGAATTTTCAATCGTAGTTTTCTGTTCGCCTTTAAAATTAGCTTTGATTTATTTTACATTTTCCAAATTTATTTATTATCTTTAGGAAATACCGTGCACATTATAGAACATTTAAAGATGGTTTGGCGCTTTTTAAAAGCAATAAGCAATATTCGGTTTCCCGCGACCTATTCTCTTCCTTCTCTATTTGTTCTTTCATAAAATAATACCAATCTGATTTCGTTAAAAAGTAAAAAGCCTTCGGCCGTCGTTATTCGTCAATACTTAAAAATTTTATTTGCATTTGTGCCGAATTAAATTATGGCAATACTATAATTGTCTGATTTATGTGGGAATGCGAGTACGCAAATAGGCCAGCACCGCCATTGTTCCCATCGCCAGGACCTGGTGGCGCGGCAGGCGGAAGGTATTGCCCGACAGCTCCAGCTGCTTGATGTTGGTCAGATTACCCAGGAGGGGCGGCACCATTTGGATGTCGTTGTTGTTCAGAGCCAGGGTGTGCAGATTTTTCATGGCGCCCAGTCCCTGGTCGCTGGCATCGATGTCCTTGATGCGGTTGTCGTGGGCCTGCAGCTTGCCCAGGCTCCGCAGCTCGTAGATGCAGCGCGGCAGATGGTCGAAGCGATTGTGGGATATGTCCAGCTCCTGGAGCAACTGCAATCCGGCCATCTCCATGGGCAGCTCACGGAGGAGATTACAGGACAGGTTCAGGACCGACAGCTTCGAGTACTGCGATATGTTTGTGGGCACGTAGCATATCTGGTTTCTGGAGAGGACCAGCTCGGTGAGAAGTTCGCTCAGCATGTGCAGGTCCTGAGGCAACTCGACCAGCAGGTTGCCGTCCAGAATCACAGCACTCACCAGCTCTTGACGAGCCGTCTCTATAACCTCCATCGGCAGCTCGGTAAGATTGGCCATCGAAACATTCAGGATGCGAGTATTTCGCATGAAATATTTGTCTGGAAACGGGGAAGTCTCCGCATCTACTCCGCCGCCCTGCTTTCGGGGACTGTTCAAGCCATCGCCAACGAAAGTCATCTTG
The DNA here is from genome assembly GCA_018151655.1 of Drosophila bocqueti. Lineage (NCBI taxonomy): Eukaryota > Metazoa > Arthropoda > Insecta > Diptera > Drosophilidae > Drosophila > Drosophila bocqueti. Next base: position 3,450,063 of record JAECXF010000057.1, read on the forward strand.
GGCAGATTCTCTAAAACTTAATAGTTCTGTTCTAGTTTAAGCTAGAATTAACAAATTTACAGAAAAAAATATTTATAAATGCACTGATAGTTTACTCTTACGACGTGCCTCAACTGCTTTGAACTTGAAACTGAAATGAATACCCAGAGCTTTAGCAAGAATGAATCTTTTCAAGGTGACAGTATTTTCAAGGAACATTTATAGAAAATTTTTTTAAGATTTTTGTAATATAAAAGGAATTTTTTACCTACTTTATCGTTATAGAATGCTTAATTTGAAGTAGGATTTGCTTAAGAAATTATTTCTTTAGTTAATTAATAATAATATGGTTGAATCCCATTAATTGTCCCATTGAGTTATCGTCATATACAATATGCTGTCTTAATATCCAATTACCTTAGAAATATACTAACATAAATTTCAAAAAACTATACAAGCCCTTTTTTTTCATTTAAACATTTTTAAAGCATTTCGTACGTCCTTATTTACAAATATAATTTATTTTAATGAGCTGTTTACCAAGTAAAGTATCGTCTAATGATTCTATAAACAATAATGCAGTTGTACATCAAATTTGACTTAGGTTCAGAGAACGCCACAGTCTGTCAGAAAAATCTTCTCGTGTCCGTTGGTCAGGTGTCCGATGGCTTCCTGAATCTTTTGCAGGAACTGCATTCCCTTGCGCACCTTGCCAAAGGCAACCCGGCGACCATTTAGCGTCGACAGCGGCTTGAAGCTGATGGTGAAGTTCACCGAAGAGCCGGCAGTGGCGCGAACGTAGCGACTGGGGAAGGAGAGGATGCCTGCATCCACGCCGTGATTCAGCGTCTCGAAGTCGTGCTCGATGCTGGTTAGCCCCTTGTTCCGTTCCGAGCTCATCTCGATCTTGCCCTCTAGCCAGATGGGCGACATGGCGCGGGTGAAGGCGATGGAGCGGGTACGGTTCCGCGTGCAGACCCGCATGAACTCCAGGACGACCTGCGGACAGGCCTCGGTGAACAGCTGGATAGAGAGCCGGCCCTGGAGGTGGTACTCTGGTACCTCTATGTCCAGGAAGATCTGCGGGCGCAGCAGCTGGCACAGTACACCCACATCGCACTGATCCATCAGATTCTCGTAGCGATGGAGGACGTGCATCGGGATCTCGTAGCTAAAGGAATCGTGGGACTTTTTCGACTTTGCCGCCATCACATCGAAGAGTTCGCCCCCCTTGTGGAACTTCTTGTTGTTCTCCAGCTGCCTCTGCTCCTTGTTCCGTGCCAAGGCGGCGTTGCGCCACCTGCCGCTCGCCAGGCGTTCCGGCGACTTGGTGAAGGTGCGCAGCGTGTTGTTGCTCTTCTTGTACAGAGTGGTCAGCATCTCCATGTAGGACAGCTCCATCCCATTGCCCTCGATGGTGACCTTCGGCGGGGGCAGGTAGGTGTTTACCTTGCCCTTGACTTGGCTCATCCGCTCCCGGTGCTGGCGGTACAGGTCCCGCTGCTCGTTCGTCACCAGATTGGAACGCCCCTTCGACAGGGACGGCTTGCCTATGGCCACCGGGATCAGGCGCTGGTGGTGGCGGTAGTTGCTCATTAGAGCCTGCTTATTGATATTAAAGGTGTGCTTCTGCGCGGTGTCGGCCACCTGGCCATCGAATGCCACCAGGTTGGGATTTGGGTTGCTATAAACGGGATTGGTTATCGTGTAGGGACCGCGTTTCATGGCTGCCACGTACGGGGTCATCGAGCTGGGTACCTGGGGAATACTACCCGCTCCCCGGGAGCCGCGCGTAGCATCGCCTCGGATAAACATGGTCTCTTTGAAATCTTTGGATATACTTGAATTTTAAGCTGCTAAGGCAGTGTTTGCGGAGTGACTTGTGTGGGTTGAATATATATAAATGTCTGACTGTGTGGGGTTTGAAACTAGGAATGTGAATGGAAAAGCAAGGGAGCCCTAGATGGGTTGTTAGGAGAAATTACACCCACTGAACTCATTGCCTTAAACATAACTAAAACCTAAGCCTGGCTTACATACCCGTTATTCTCTGATGCCAAATTAATTAAATATTTATTCTAACTATAAAAACTAATTGAATGTAGTACCCTTAAAGTTAATAAAGAAGCGGACATTCCTGTATTGTAATCTAAATAAATAAGGAACGCATATCAACTGCCCCTCTCTTGGACTGACGGTAATTCCAACCATCCTAATTATCCATTCTAATGCTAATTTCATTAACTTCAACATAAAAACTGCTGCCTGACAGAATAAAATTCACGGAATGTGCTGCTTCATATTCTTTGATGTGGAAAACAACATGAAATTGTGCAATTCGCATCAATTATTTAGTAGTATAAAGTTCAATTTAATTAATTTCAACAAATTGGAACGGAATTAACACTGCGGTGGTCGGCCGTCTCATAACGCAAACTTGTGTTCGCGTAATTAGTGATTTAATTAAAATCTGCAAGTATGCATGTCATTAAAACGGAAATAGTTCCCCTTTTTTATGCAATTGAACTTCTAATTCACAGCTCGTTACCTCTTTACATGTGTTTTTCATTGCGATTTATTGTTTTTTAAATACTACATTTGTGCGTTGCTCATTTATCTTTTTTTTTTGTTGTGTGGCTTTCCCTATTCTGTGCCTTTATATGTTTTGTCATGTAGCGATTTCCACTCAATTGGCATTTTAAAGTCCATTGAAGCGTTGGGAAAACGGACAATTAGTGGTCATAACACTCGAATAATTGTGCCACGTGGTCTGAATAATTGGCGGAACTTGGAAAGCATTCATTGGGTTCAGCATTGTGTAAATATAAATAGAGTATTCACTTTTTCCCTTAGGCTCTTTAAAAATATCCATGCTCTTTTATGGTTATATTTCCTGCGGGGAAACTATTTGAAATTGAAACTTTTTCATCACAATAATTGAATTAGGGTAAAGGAATAATAATGCGTTTTAATCTATGAGCTATTTTTTATTATTCCTTGATTTACTTTTGTTCAAATGGGATTAAGTAGTATCAATGGCATATGGTACCCATGTAGAAAGCGATAGCGGGATGAAAAACCTATTGGAATTTTAATTGATTGTTAATATGGTAGGGATTTCGCGGTCACAATTAAATGATTAATGCGGTTGTGTGCGGTGGGTGGCCAAGCAGAGCATAAATTTAAGATAAATCGGCCATGACAGTGCCATATAAATATATGTAGGTGCGATATATATATATACGCTGTATGTGCAGTCATAATAATCTGATGCATTAATGTGCTCTCCACTCAGCCGATTATGGGGCCATCAACTGAAGGACATCCCCCAGTCGGGGCCAGAGTGTCATTAGGGCAACGCTCTTATCGCTCAACAATCAACGTCAGGGTGGAGACAACGGGTGTCAGGGATGACGGGCTCCTCTGGCCCTAGACATTGAACCACTTAAGCGTTTTTTGTTCTCAAGTGTCACTCCCACGGCTGCCTTACCACATCCACCTCGCATCCTTGCCCTGCCTGGCTATATCATCAACCACTCTGCCCATCCGTCTCCACTTTCGCCTCCACGTGTTTTTTACATTCTCTAGTGCCTTCGCATCTGGCATTCATATTTGGTATTCATATTTCAGGGTACATCTTAAAAATGTGTCAACAATAAACCCACACACAGCCACGCCAGACAACACCCGTGCGGACAAGTGACTGCAATTTGATCAAACACGTATGCGTTGCATCCCAGCTATTTTATTTATTTAGACCACCACCCCACCACCAGCTCCAGCTTCAGCTGCAGCTCCAACTCTCGCTCTTGCCATGTGACAAATATCTAGCCCGGAATGCCTGACATCCTCAATACACCGCCGCACTGCGGCTGTCCACAGTGGAATGTGGAGCTTCCGGGTGGCTGTCCGGATATATATTTGAAATAACCCGAACGGAGAGCATATAATTTAAAGTCCTTGAAAGGGTTCAAAAGGGATCAAAAAAAATATGTATTTTATAAAAATAAATACGGTGAACTATACTTCTTTAGTAAGCAGTATCCGAAATATACAAATTTATATCCATGAAGAAAATATAAAATATACCAACATACTCTGTTAAGAATATCTCAAGATAGAATAGAATAGATAGAAATTGTTTTTTTAATATAACTTAGCTAAATCAACTCGGCTGTTGATGCTGATAAAGAAAATACATGATGTATAGGGTCGGAAATGACTCAAAGGACTACTTTGCAAACTTCTAACTAAAATTGTAATAACTTGCAAGGGAATACAAATGTATTTCACTTTAAGAAAACACACAAGTAAAAGTAAAGTCTCTTTTTAAATTGTGGACTGCCCTTCATCCAGACAATATGGCGATGAATCTGACCTTGTATGCACACCGCATATCGCCCTATTATTTTCCTTGCTATTTTTTTTTTATGGACGAAAACAAAAGCCGGAGCCTTTAGTTAAGAGCATAATGGATCATAAATGCTTTGGTTGCGAATATGTGATTTTATTCTGTCTGCTCCGACGCGTCGCCCGCCGCCTCCATTATCCCGACCAAAATATAGCATCTGGCTTATGGAACCTGTCTTATTGCTCCCAGCTTATGTACGTATAAGTATGGATGCGTCCCGGGCTCAAGTGTGTGTATTTTTATGACATTCTGTTTTTCCTCAGCTCATGCTCGGGAGCACTTTGTGTTTGTCATATTTTCTTTCCGACTAGAAAAGTCAGGGGAAAACGAGACTCGAGCTGGATTGGGGGGGAGGTTTCTGGCCACACTGACGAAATCATGTAAATGGAATATGTGAGTATTTAAGCTGAGATTTGGCCAGGGATAAGCCATGGCTTGGTCAGAGGTTTACCATTAAGGCATTAGGAAAAAATTAAAGGAAAGTAACACCAGGCTTTTCTACATTAGAATCTGCGGAGGAGCAAGCGTTTAACTGGGAGATTAGGGCTGCCGCCGCCTATTTACTTCCAATCCATTTAATCAGCTCTAATTAGTCCATTGCCTGCTCAGTTCTGGCTTAAATGCCATCAATTTTGGGCCCATGTAGCCATGTCCGACAGTAGTTGAGTGTGTCTGGATCGGTTAAGCCCTAAGGCCATCAATTAATTAATGGCATTAATGTCTTAGCAGTAGCTCTCGAAACCAGTAATTAACCGAGTTGACAAATCAAGTTTGTTCCCCGGGGACGAGGGTATAAAGGATTATATCAGTTAGCAAGCGGGCTTAATTAACAATAAGCCAAGGTGTTAATAGCTCGACGACAAACAGCAGCAAACCCAAAAGTTAGATCCTACACCTGCTCGGTGCTCGTCCCAAAAATGTCGCCCGAAAAATATTTAATCTAATTCGGCGACGAACACGGAGGAACTGAGTTGAACGGAACCGTACCCTGGCCAGGTGGGCGGGTCGTCCGCCCCCCTTCTCACACATTAAAAAACCATTTCAAAGGTTTAGGCTTTTGGGGCTTAGGCCTCGTCCTGTCCTCCATCTCATTTTGAGCCCACAAAGTTTGAGCACCTTTCGGGACGCAGGAAGCAGGCAAAGCCAAAAAGGTAAGCGAGGAGACGTTGTCGTGCCAAAGATGAAGATGCCCGGATACAATTTTAAGTATCCATGTAATCCTTAAACAATTTATTAGCCAAGGGAGCTCACGAATAGAAAAAGCCAATTAGGTTAATGTGTCGAAAGAGACCCAGACTGTTCTCGAGTCATTTGAAAAGCCTTTACCCTTAATTAAATATCCTGCTTGTTTTGTAAGGTCTTAAATTGTGTTTAAGCAGCTCAAAGCGACGGCTGTGATTTGAAGACATTGCTGATTTCTTGGCTAACCCCGATTATTCAGATGAACACGATCTATGCTTGATTCTGAAAGGTGAAGGAGTGAAACCTTAGCAGTGGCAAAACCAGAATTTCGAGCGTTAATTAAATGGCTTGAAAGAAACTGCAAACTCCATCGGTTCGGGCTGCAGCTCCTATGGCCAAACCATTTAAGGGAGGACATCTGGGGAATGCAAACACGTGAGGGTACAATTTGGGGCCGTGATGCAAATATGCAGGGTCCTCCTGCGGCTCCGGTTCCGGTTCCCCCTCCTGTTTCTCATCCTGCAGCTGGCAGGGGGCAAAAACACGAGTGTTCCTGAGACCCTCACAAAGGGCTTGGCACGCTTTCTCCGTTAACCGGGCTCAGAGGCGTTCGAGGCTCCCACAGAGTTGGTTCTGAAAAGCCATTTATCAAGACATTGCATAACAATGGCGCCCTGTGCAAGCCATAAAGGATATTCAAAACGAGTTAAGCTGTATGATTTGAACACGTGTTAACAACACATAAAAGCGGGCAACGAGTTGGGCAAAGGCAAGAGCCGGAGCCACGTCCAGAATGGGAATCCGGAGAACTAAACTAACCCTGAATTGTGCGATGGATTCACTGGGGCAGCAGTAATTGAATCGTTCTCCGGTTCCCAGAGACTCCACTCACTGTCGAAGTTTAAAAGTGTAAAATAAATAAGTGCTCTTCCGTTGGCTTCCAAGGCAGACGAGAAACTCGGTGCCTTGATAATTTATACGGGAGCCCCTACAACAAACATAATAACTTTTGAATGGATGAAAATATTGCCGTAGGACATGCCCCTGAATGCAGCTCACAAATTGCACGGATCATAAATTAAAATCAAAAGCAAACAGCCAAGGAAAATTGCAAGAAATGTGATAACTTTACTCAGGAAGACGATGCAAGAAAGCTCGTTGTCTAAATGTGATATATACCTAACGTAATATTAGGTAACTCCAGGTTTTTTTCTATGATTTAAGGTTTTATTTTAAGTGTTATTTGATATATTGTTAATTACATATTTAATATGGTATCTAGAGAACTTGTAAGTTGATATATCAATATTTAATATAAATTATAATTGAAATACCAAAGGCTGTTCACAGTTGATTTTTGATATTCTCCTTGTTCCGAAATCCATTTCTTAGTTCTGAATATTAGAAGAAATATAACTCTTTTGCGGATTTTTATACCTTAACGCTCTTCTATCCTTAAATATTTTTTATATGCTTCGCCTATTCATTTCATTGGCAGTTTCGACATTTTTTTCTGACAATTCTTTTGCATTTTGCAAATTTTCCCATAATATATCTCCGACAAAGATGGCGGCTCGGCAACTTCCGTTTCACATTCCACTATTAATGACAAACCCCACTTCTCTCAGCCTGTTGCACACATCCGCAGGAAAATAATATACCCAGACGGCTAACGAGTACCGGGTAGAAAAGACAGACACACACCCAAGCACATGGTGAAAAGTCAAGTGCATGCAGGAGCGGCAGGAATGAAAAGCCGGGGAAAAGCCAAGTAAAAGGGGAAGGAGTCTGCCACAAAGCAGCTGTAAAATAGTTTTAATATCCGCTGGCAAGCTTCATTGTGTTTGTTGCCGCTTGTTTCTTCTCTGTGCCTCACCTTTCTCTCATTTCTTAAGCTCTGCCAGCTGGGGGCTTTCCTTGGGCTTTCCTCCGCGTCCGCCCTTCGTTTTTGTCACCTGCTCTCCTTGGGCGTAGTGGCACACACATGTGTCTGGTTGCTGTTTTTGTTGTGGCAACTGCTGTGTGATTGCACATTCATAACATTTCCTATCAGCCCCTCAGCCTTTGAATGCTGCACTGCACACAGGCCCTTTGAATTGGAGCTCATTTTTTCCCCATTTGACTTGCGGAAATTTGAACCGCTGCAAATCAAAGTGCAGAGAGTGTCTGTCACTAAATAAACTTTGATTTATTTATACACACTTTGCACTCGACACGCCCTCTGGCTCAGAGGCGTCGTTCCTCTTTTCTTGCCATTCGGGGAAATGTCCTCCGAGTCACAGCAAATATTTTGTGAAGCCGACGTCCTTGCCATCAACTTAGGACTCCCCAAGTTTCCCGGAGCGTGTTTTCTGGGCAACCTTTTAGGCAACCCGGCCAGGCTGTGGAAAATCGCAACAGTAGCATACCGCAATTTGCTGGCAGTTATTCCTGGCCAGCCAGACAATTAAGAGGTCAAATATTCATACGTGCCGTGGCCGTGGCAAAACTAATGATGTGGCCCTTGGAGGTCCTCAAAGGGGCCACAATGTGTGTGCCAGCGATTAGAGGTTAAATAAACATGACTTTGCAATGCAATTTAATGGCAGTGGTGTAACAGCTTGGGGTAGGAACTCTATGGAGTTGTGTGGAAAATGTAAAGTCAAAGGCTGCTACTTATTTAATAATAATAAAAAGAAGTAAGCTCTTTGCCTCATTTAATTTCTTATTAAATATTTCTTTTTTAAAATGTTTTCTTTGGATGAAATAACTATAGTTATTATATAAGGTTTTAGCAACAGTAAATCTCACTGCTCGCTGAGCTGCAAAGAAGCTTTCTCAAACTAATTCTCTGCCACGGAGCTAGGAAAAAAACTTGTTGCCTGCATGGAAAATCTGCATAAATCCCCGTTAACGATGTACCATCACGTGACAATATGAGCACAGTGGAAACTCAGCGAACGAGCTATCCCTGGAAGTGGCAAGCCAGCAGTGAATGGAAAATTGTTGCAGTTGCAAAGGTCGTTGAGTGACTTGGTAACCCCATCTTCCGGTCCCGTGCTCCTTTTGCCGTGAGAGCTAGCTGGTGCTTAACTTACAATGCTTACACTTTCGCTTACACTGCATATAGATTGGAAATACATAGCTGCGAGAGGCAAGGCAAACATAGACACCTGTTGAAATTTTGATTTAGCCTTAAAGGCAGGTAAATGAATTATCGCTTAGCGCCGACACATCCATCGGGTTTTTTTTTTGCGGATTTTCCGTGTGGCTGCTCGAACTCTTTGAAATTTTCCTGGCATGCCGTCATCCATTGGGTTTGAATTTGTTTGCTTACCTACTTTATTTGACTTCTTTTTGATACATTTTCCATCTTTTGTGCACGTACACTTAGCTCCAACCGGGTTAGGAGCAATAAAGTCACGTAGAAATACTTACGGAGACGAACTCCAGACTCTTTCCCAATTTTTATAAAGAAATATATATATATTTGTATACCCTTTTGGAGGGTATTTCAAATGGAGTATGAAATGGCAGGTTTGTTTAACTATATGAAAACTATCACAGAAAGCTATTTAAATTTAAATAAATGCATAATTTAGTTTCAATCCCCGATGACTTGGGCTGCCTGAAGATAGTTTCCTTTCTTATTTATATTTAGATTCTTTTGACACCCTACTAACGCTACTTTATAACCAACGAGACGAACGAATTATTGTGCCACATTTAGTATAAACTCGCATTCAAATTTCACTACACTTTCCGCAAACTTCACAATCGATTTTGCACCCCGTATTATTGCTTTTCAACTCGACCTCCCAGCCAAGCCAAGCCCAGCCAAGCCAAGCACTTGGCTTAAATCAAATTGCGGAGCAAAAACACAATTTCAGCAAATAGTCAGGAGACTGAGGAGCGAGAGACTCCAGCAAATCTAATGAAGAGGGCATTCCTTGGCAATCGGGATGCTCACCGCACCGAGCTCGCACTGATTGACTTCGCAGGCGAATGGCTGTACAATGGAGTAGTAGTAAGTATTTGCAGGAGAAAAGTTAAATAACTGCGAGAATGGGTGGTCGTAAAGGGAAACAGAGACCTTTCAGATATTAGACTCAGATGGCACGACCACAAAACGCGAACTGAGCAGTTGCGATTGATAAAAGCATGCAAAGTTTGTTCTCGTCATCAGTGATACTTTATCGCTATCCGTTAAATCAAAGTTTCCTTTTCGTTATTTTTCCAGCACTCCGAAATACAGAGAAATTAGGAAAAACAAGCTTAAAATTCTCTGCATACATAATATTCACAATAAAAGAATATTTTTCTTCTAAAAATAAACCTAGGTACTGTAAAATAGGTCTCTCTATCACTCAAGATCTCAAATTCTATCATTTAATGAAAAGCCCTTACACTCTTTTGTGCCGCTGTGTAACAATTGTTTTTTCAAACCTTTCCACCAACGCTTCCACAAATCCAGTTGCTAAATGGGGAAAATTCTTTGTTTTTCTGCTGGTTGTTTGCCACTCGCAGCTTAAAAATATTTTTATGCTCTGCAGATAAATAAAATGTTGTAATATTCCCGGCGAGAGGTCTGGGGGTCAGGCCGAAAATAAATATCCAGCTGGCACATACGCAGATATTCAGTGCCATATATGCAGGCATTTTTCCGAGGCATGAAGCGAGAGTCGAGTGCCGTTTAAATGCAAACAATTTAAGGACGTTTTTGGCTTACAACGGAAGCTGGAGAGCCCGGACGTGTATGTGTGTGCATGTTTTTGTTGTCGATGTTGCCACCGATGTTATTGTTGTTCCAGTCGCCGCCACCTGTCGCCCGAGGAACCGGTGCCCTGATATTTTAGCTCCGGCTTTATCCACATCCGCGTCTTCATCTCGGGTGCTTAAACGCGCGCACACGGCGTATGAGTAATCCACATGACGTATACGTATTTCGCGTACACGTTCCGCCATATTCTGTCGTCCATATTCTGCAAGCGCAGCTGCCGCCGCAAGTTTGTGCCAAGTAAATTAAATTTTAACTGTGAGTTTAGCTTAAATGGAAAGTTTCCGATCCCCAGAGCGGCGGAAGGAGAAGTCTAAGGGGGCTGGCTAAGGCGCCCCCGACTTTCTTAGTTTAGTGGGTCTTAATTAAAACGCGAAACTTGCTCTTCATGTGTTTTTTGTGCGCCTCTTGATGCTTAATTAAAATACTTATACGACATGTTGTACATGGCTGCGATGTGGAGTGTGTCAACAGCTGCCAGCTGCCACCTGTCATCGTCCAGGTGTCTGTCCCACCTGAATGGAGACCCTCTTCTCCCACTCAGCCTCTTGGCTCTTCTCTCCCCCTTAAGCTGATTCGCGACAAAAAGTGCGCAATCCACGCTAATTTGCCATTCCCTGCGAGGTGACACCATTAGCTGGCTTTGCCGCTTTGCCGGGCTCTTCCTAAGAGATGAGCTACTTTACAGCAGTCATCATATGTGGCTGCGAGAAAGGGAAAATCCCTTTCCCTTTTAACTGGTCCGTTTCCTTTTTCAATTTACCGTTGTGTTTCCTTTTGGTTTCCCCCCTTTGAAACGGCTTAAAGGCTATCAGAGCAATAAATTTCGCCCTTAAATGCCATTTCCATATCAGTAAATTCCCAAGTTCAAAATCTTCCTATTCCCCTGGGATATTTTAATTAAAAGTCGTTAGTCTTTTGCTCAGGAATTTTGAGGCACATTGCGTTCAAGTTGGCGCTTGAAATGAATTATGTTAACAGTCATCCGGTGTGTGTGTGTGCTCGAGTGGCGGTAAATTTCTGCGCCCAAATGTTATAACCGCATTTCTCGTTCATTTCAACGTTTTGCGGGTGTCGCGACTGCGGCTGGCGTTTTATGGCATTTCTTTGTACAGATTTTGCGGCTTGCGGATGCCGCATTGACGATGACAGACAAGTGACTGATCCCCACGCTGCGAAGGATATGCTTTATGGGATAGGACACATAAGATATGCTCCTGCTACCTCTCTTCTTCCCCACTCCTGGCCCTGCTCCTCAGCCTAATGAGGGGATGTGGCCCGAAAGCTTGAGGATTAAGCACCGAATTTGTTGTTGACGTCGTCGTCTGGCTTAAATGAGTTTACGCGATTTCTGCTCTTTTGGCCTGAACTATAACCTAGAGAATATGCCACAGGAAAATGCAAATATTAACATAAATTTCAAGGGCTAAGGCTAAAGCTATTACAAAATGGTTCATGATTATTTGTGTGCTTAATTATTAAACAAAGAATTAAATGAAAAGTTTTTTGTATGTTATAAATTACACACAAGTTACTTGGTGTCCTTGATTAAATACCCTGACTTATGAGTGGCTTAATCGTCGTCTAACATGTCTGCGTCATCGCAAAGTTCAAACCGCTAAACAAGGGGTTTCGTGGGTTAAATGTCACTGCCTTCGATCGCACTCATAAGCGAAAATTCCTTAGGGATTTCCACCCCCGACTCCGCCCTGCGGTTACGCACTCGCTTTGAGTGACAATGTCTTGTTAGCCAAATTGGATTTAGCGCGGTTAGCTTAAAGCGCGTATATATTTATTCATACGAGCTTCAGTATGCATATAGTATGTTTTTTTGCAGCGACAAGAAAAGTTGGAAAAGGGTTATCAGCACGCAATCAGGAGGCACTCCGATGCCGAACAGAGGACCTCGTCCTTCGGTTTGTTTTCGCCCTTCGACTTCTGCTCCTGACGTTTATTATATTGCATTATGCCCGCATTTGTATTGGTATTTATGCGCGTGCTTCTTGCGGCGGCATTTTTATTTTATATTTTGTGGGCATCCTCTTTGTGGCATGTGAGTGTGTGCTAATTTGAAATGTGGTCGCTTGACATTTTTATGTGTTTGTGTGTCACCGACACTCGTAGGACAGAATATATCTATTAGGGATGAATATTGAAAGGGACGAGGGGAAATATTGACTCAAAGAATTATGACGCTACATTTTATTTCACATTTAACACGTGCTTGTATAATCATAGAAAAAATACCTCGGTAACCAAAAAAATCTGTTAATTAAATATACCCATTATATACATACATATAGTATGTTATAAAAATCACATATTTACTGACCTAAATACTTTACTAAAGAAGTGTCATTGAACGTATTTAATTGAATGAAAGCTACAATATATGTAGTGTCATCATACTTTGAAATATTACAAATTGAAATAATTTACAAGAGCTTTAAACCCAATTCGAAGAAAAAATATAACCACAGGTACATCAATGTACATAAAAATGCTACAATGCTTATATCGCCACATTTAAAAAATATAAGTAGACCTCTTGCCATCCCTAATACATATGTATGCTTGTCTCTCCGGATTTTCCGATTTATTTTAATGTGTTTTTATTCTTCATCAATGCGGCATGCTTTTGGCAACACATGCAGACGCCTGTCTATTTATGAATTATTTATTGACAACAAGTACGAATAACAACAAAATGGAAAAAAATAAAACGACAAATACGGGGTAGACGACAGACAGTAAAGTTTTGTCCTGTCTTTGACAGCGACCCGAAACTTGTGTCGAATTATCCATTCAAATTGGCAGTGGAAAGTTTCCCCCAAGAACTTTCTCAGTCCGAAAGCCACTTAGCCAGCGAAAAGTCTGCAACAGAATTTGACACAAGTCGGCTGATAAGTATGCAATGCAGTGCCTAAAGTGTCGAAAGGGTGGACGAGGCATCCCGAATATATATCTTAAGCCGAATTCAATAAGGCCCGTAATGAAGCCCGAAATAAGGCAATCAATATGCATGGCCAGTTGTAATTTACAGCTAGAGCCGATGACAAAATTCCAAAAAAAAAAACACAACTCAAGCCAAGCGCCAGGGGAATTTATTTATTTCGATTTGCATATTAAACATATTTAAATGACGAAGACACACGCTCGCGCCGTAGGTGTTCCGCTCAGGAAATAAATGGCGACATTATGCGGTAGATATGCGGCCTCTGGTATTAAGCTGCGAATGGAAATCTGATCGGTAAAGGGCGCACGAGATAAACGTAGACAAACAGGCCAAAAGCGTACGGCTTGTGGCGTTAAGGCACTTAAATATACACACACATTAAACATATACATCTATATATAATATATACATATATATTAAAAAAGAAGATGTACAAACATCCGAAAAAAGGAAAGGCATAAAACCGCCAAGTAACTGCCACTACAATGTGAAAAAATGAAGATGAATGCGAAAATATTGCGTATACGCCGCGTTGCCACCGATGCCGCACTGCGGGTGGCAGCCCTGCTGTTTGGCTTTGGCATTTGTGGTGACAACCCTCGACACACCCATCATCACACCCCACTTTATTGCCCTTAAATCCGATTTCAATACTTAAATCCTGTGGCACGCAAGTGCGAAGTTAAGTTGTGAAAAACTTCTGCCATTTCACTTTCGAATCAATCCGAATTTATTTTGTATGTTTGCGTTGAGATTAGGATCGCAAATAAATGAGAATAAATAATAAAATCGAGAAAATCAAATATTAAACCATGCTTTGCGATATAAACTGCAGAAATGCAATCAATGTGCCTCGAACTTTATGCAGACTTCGCGCCGGCTAATGGAATTTTTGGATAACAAAAAAGATCGAGGGAGGCATTAAAAGAGTGAAAAAACACTCCATAAGTATGAAAAACTGCTGAATAAAATGTGAGAATAAATCAGCACCGAACTTTGGAGAACGAGGACAACAAATTGAAGGAAAAATAATATTAACTCAAAGAATACATTCAACTGATTTCATTCAATACATCGTCGTCGTCTGGATTCTTTGCTTATTATAAAACGAAATAAAAAAAACAAATCTAACAAAGGATTCGGACGGATAATATCCTTAAAGTTGAAGTAAGGACACTAAGGCTGTGAAACAAGAGATAAACAAAGCAAATACCAAATCGCTTAAGCGATAAGGTGACGGGATGAAACAGAAGTGAAAGGAAATAAAAAAGAAGAGACAAAACGTGGAGACAGTAATCCGAAATAGCCATCACCGATGAGCTTGTTGCGGGTAGGTTCAGAGCCGGATTTTGCTACTAAAAGTTCATTTTTGGGTTAGGTTTGAGCTGTTTTGGGGACATTGAAAATCCCACAAAATGGCTTTGCGGTATGAAAACGGATTCAATGCCACTTTAAAAGGATTTCTCACATGATTTTTATTTAATTTAATGCAGAGACCTAAACATCTACATAAAAACTCTCGAAAGCATGGATAAATTAAATATGCTTTAGCGGAAATTGATTGAACCGAAAAAGTTCATTGAAAATTGATTGAGCCTAGAAATGGTTTGATTTTTATTGCTGCCATAGAATTTTCAAAGCTTTTAGAGTTAACTTCCTAATTCTTTTCAGTAAATTTGTGCCATGTTTTGCTACATACAAAATTAAAATCAAATCTGTTTTTGTTTTTATTATTATAACGCATTTAAAAATGTCAGGTAAAGATAATAATAAACAACAGCAAAATTTTCGTATCAATATTTAATGTTAAAACAGCTTTATTTATTTTATTCTTTTAGAACTTTGCTTTAATATTTGTTTTCTACAAATATGATTGTCATTGCCCTGGCCTGGACCAATCAATAAATCATTTCCGCTGCCGCTAATTAAAGCGGATTGCCTGCCCATCAAAACTTTATCAAAAAAAGCGAAAAAGTAATTCAAATATAAATCCTATTAAGCTAACAAATCGCCGTGGGCGTCAATATGCGAATAAATGGCTCGGAACAAGTATGAAATATGGAATCATAAAAGTTAAAGTGTCTTCAAAATGAAGTGAGGCCGGAGGAGACGCGCCCAAGACGAGTGTCCCAAGTGCCTTAAAGTGTATTACATTTCTCATTCTTTTCCGGTGCTCTTTGTTTCTTCTCAGCTTTCCACTCCGACTTCTATTCCGGCACTGCAGAATCCATTTCCCCCGACTCTCGGGGGGATTCCCGCCGTCGACGCTAAGGCGACTTATGCACGACAGAGGAGAGGAATTACACGGGCCTTGGCTTGAGACTTGAGACCTCAGACTACACACACAAATTATGATAAGCACTTAAGTATAATAGGCCGTGGAGCAGCAATCAATGCGCGATCCGTGTTTCAAGTCGGAGCACCAGCTCCCCAATGACTATTGAGCGAATGAAAATCCGGCGGACTGTTTGCCAAGTGCATGGTCAGCTCTGGGTTTTCCTCCAGCAAACGAAATCACTTAGACGGCTGTCGACAATTTTGCTTGCCAAGTTCTGGCCCGAAATAAAATTTGCAAAAATAATAGAAAAGTCTAACCGAATAACGTGCCAAATAGTTGTTTTACCGCCTCACCCTCTCTCAGTCTCTTTCCCTTTTCATAAAGTTGCATATATTCATATATGCACTCTATATATATATATTATTTGGAAGCCAAATGGTGAAAGCCGAAGAAAACAGCACAGCAAAGCGAGCCGGAAAATGCCTTGAAATGTGTCATAGACATACTTTGTAAATGGAAAAACTGAAAACTCCGGCCAAGTCCGAATAAATTATGGCAAACAAAAAAATTAGTTCGGGGCAGCCCACACGCATTCAGAGATATACAAAAACGAATAACAATTTAGGAGGAAGATATACAAATATATACACTGCGAGAGGTCATTGAATTTGACTAACTACCAAGCGTTGTCGGGTTTGTTTGGGTTTCGTTTGCCAAAAAATAAGTATTCTCGGGTACAAGCTGAATTGGAAATAATTTGATTTTAGCATTAGCCCATGTCAGTGGAAGGACTCCCAGAGGTTTTGGAGAAAAAGGAGTGAAATAGCAGGACTTAAACTGCAGTCATTGGCTGATAAACTGGTAACGATAAAGGACCTGGGACAACGTGGCTAAAACATTTGTCTGCCCAATTTAAGCAGCGCTCAAAGGCAAACAGAAACCTGCATAGCCCGACTTTGCGGTGTCCCCTTGGCAATGGACCTCTCATTCCATACCATTGGACTTCAGTCTCAATTCCCTTGGACAAGCCGACGGATGAAACGAGGACAACGGCCAAACAAGATGCAGAAGGCGCCTATTATTGTTTGCCATTGAAGCATCACACGGTCCTCCGCCTCGCTTCGCCCTGCCTCGCCTCGGTACGCATCGCCGCTCCGAAACCCAAAACATCGACATCGACATGGTCGTGGACGTGGATTTGGATGTGAACCACTCCGGCAACCACCACAGCGGAAATCAAAACAATAGAGGCCAACCCCGAAAACTGTGCAAAATGACCGATGAAACGGGAGGCTGTGAAGTGGGGAAATGGGAAATGGGGCAGGGGAACGGATTCGGAAGCGTGCCAGCCAAAGTTCCACTTCAAAGTGCAAGTGGTAAGTGGAGAATGAAACTATTTCCACAGCATTTGCACTGTAAAAATGACAGAGTTAGTTCTAAATCAGCAAATAAGACTCAGTAAATGAAGAATTTAAAATAAATAATCAAAAAAGAACTGCGTACTGAAGGGGAAAGTCACATTTCTGTATTCATGTATTCATGAATTCAGCTAAATAATCCAATATATATTTAAAAAATTAATAAGTATCATCTAAGACCTCTTTAAAAATATACATTTTCAAATGCTCAAGATTAGAACCATTTTTTTTTATAGAACCCTATCTTCAGTTGGGTTTTATTTTAAACTCCATTTTTCGTGTGCTTAATCTATCCATTCAAACTTACTTTAAGCGTGCTTAAATTGGGAAAATGCACAACTGGGAGTGCTGAAACTTTTGGCTGATTACGTACTAATTACCTATGGGATATCAACTTGGGGCGAACTTTTATTTCGGCTCCCCGAGGAGCCGGGCCGGCGAGCTCCAGCTTGTGACATTGCGTATACGCCGGGTGGGACACGCACAGCGGAAATACAAGCACGTCCCATAACGAAGCAATTAAAAGGAGAAAGTATGCAAATATCAACTGACCAAAAAGGAGCAAGAGGCAGTGAATTAATGTGGCGTCAAATTGAATGACAAGCCGCTGCCAAAAGGTAGAAATGAAAATGAAAAAAAATATATAAAATAAGAAGACACAAAAAAAATAGGAGGGCGCAATGGAATTAAAGATGCTGATGGCGACGATGAGTGAGGCGGCAAAAGAAATGGAACGACAATTTCATTTCAAAAATGCAAGATGCCGTGATGATGCTGATAAAAATGAAGTGGATTCCTCCCGGAATTATAAACAGCTGTAAGAAGAAGGATCCCAGCAAGGAGTCTGGCAAGAAATGTGCCGCTGCAGGCAGGCAGACAGCCCGTCTCCTTTGGATCCCTGACGAGGGACTGGACACGGGCAGACAGGTTGGTGGCCAGCGAAGGAAGGAGGACGGAACCTGTGTCACGTTTCAGTTAGTCAAATGAGATGAAGAGGTGGCGGCAGGACGGCAACAGGACATTGCTGCGGGCTGGCTGGCCAACACAAAATGATGGAACGGAATTACATAAAGTGCTGGGACAACCGAGTGTTCCTTAGTAAAGACTCCGATTCATTTAAGACTCGTCAAAGGGTTTCCAATGTCCGCCCAGAGTCAGCAAACAAAACAAAAAAACAGGAAACGTTTTAATTGAATTGTCCAGAGGCAATTTCAAGGAAAAAACCGAGTAGTTTTAAAGCAAATATACATAAATAATTGGCAGAGTCCATTGTTTCTATTTGATTTTTATCTGCGTCTCGGTCTCAATTACATTAGAAAGTTGTGAACACCATTTGATTTCGGGCAGTCATGAATTTTATTTTGTAAGTGATTCATTTATTACTCAATATTGCTACGAGGGCAGGACCGACAGAGCAATGATAAATAAAACAAAATAAATGCTTCGTTAGAACCTTTTGTGTGCCCTGGATAATTTAATATTTTCTTTGACACTCGAAATCCAAACAGTGCCTTGGGCCATAAATGAATGCTTTGTCATGATTTCTTTCATTACAGACCGACACCAAATGACAAACCACACACAGGGAATGGCAAAGTCAACGGACTACTGCACACACACACTCAGTCGAGGCGAGTTTAATGAGAGTAGAGTCTGCCCTCCTACTCCACACATATCCAGATATCCATATATCCCGCCATCAACTACTATATACCAGAGAACCTGTCTGTGTGTGCAAATTATTATCCCAGCCGCATACGTACACATATAGATATACGACGTTTGAGTGTTGATTTACATTTTTGATTTATTTTATTTATTTAAGCTCGTGCCTTTTGCCTTGTGTGCGTCGTTGTCGTCTAGGCCACAGAAATGGCAGAGGCAACAAAACGGGCCAAAAACCAGCTAGCAAAAATATTGCTGCCCATAATTTTCATGGTCTCATTCGTATATTTTCGTATTTTTTTCCTTTCGGCTTTCTGGGGATTTATCGCAGATTTTGTTCTTTACGTAAGTGTTTTGTTTCTTTTTTTCAACTTTTTTCTGGTGTCCTAGAAAGTATTTCACAGATACAATCGGATCTAAGCTACTTGAAGAGATCTCTGCAAATGTTTCAATGACTTACAGACTCTTACAAATACTCCGATTGCCTCGGGGTTCAAATTACTAGTCAGCCATCCCTACTGAGGTGAATGCATTCCGGTTTATATTAGAGAGCAGCCAGGTTGATGTTTTCCATTAATCAGAGTTCCTTTGCGATAATTATTTGGGCTCAATCATTGGTTAATTTCGCTCCAGCTGACGCACTGCATCAGTGTTAAATGGGCCGTTGGACGTAAATTGTATTCAAGAGTCTGCAAAATTTATTACCAGTAAAATTTGTGTTTACTGCTCGGGCGGTAATTATTTTATTTACCCTGCGGCGATGGATGTTTTTGGCCAGATGTTTTGTTGTTGTTTTAAGGCAGAACTTCCGCAGACGATGGACTGTGTGGCCCAGATAAAAAGATAAGCTGGAGAAGGACTCGACCTCGATTTAAACAGCGTTGATCTCAGCCAGACTCCACTGTATGTAGTTCGGCCAAGTGCTTTGTGTATTTTTCATAATTATGTGTGCATATTACTCATGAGCAGCCAAGAGCAAACAAGGACAATGCCAGATGCAGGGGCAAAGGCAAAGGCGGATGCGGATGCGGAGGCGGTGTCCGAGTCTGAAGCAACAGTAACTAGGCAAACATTTGCCGTATATTACGGCTAATTTAATTGACTTGCCAAGCTTGCTGTTGGCCATGTGTGTTGTGCTACGTGTGGCTTTGTGCGCATTTATATGGACCAACTCCGATACCTCATGCTTTGTCCCTCGAAGCGGGTCGGGTCCCTTTGATGTTTCGGCCGAGATTGAGAGAGAGGGGAGAATGTCGGTATTGACATTTCGAGGAAATATTTCAAAAATACCAGACGGCACAGTCTGGCCAAGCCAAGCGAACAATATTGGTTAAAGGTTATGGCTGGAAGCACACGGGCACTGCCAAAATCAATTGCGATCTTTGGGGAATTCCAAAAAGGAAAGTGGTTAAAAAAGGTGGAAAGCAATTGAAATTGTTAAGAAAGTTCAAGAAAATGTACTTATTCGAGTCATTTTAATATTTTATTAAACATTTCCCTCAGTGATCAAATCCTCAGACATTAAAGGTGAGAGATCAAAAATGTCTCCTCGGAGTGTCTGATTGCATACCCTTTCAACCGGAATGAAATGCGTACGTCTTTGGCAAATGCCACTCACAGATATCTAAGGGCATTCTCCGCGACCAGGACGACCAGAACGGCCAGGACGACATGTTCAATTTCTGGTGCAAATGTTTCGCAGCATGTGTGGGAGCATGGAATGCCTCCGGAATGCTTTATATTCACTTAATTATAGATGCGACACGCACATTCTGGGGTATTGTAATGTGTCCCTGCCCGAAACTGTGAGCATATTTATGCGCCTGGGAGAGCCAGCGGATGCGAATGGATGCCAAATGTGGGTCCGACCCTTTGGGACTCCTTTTTGGGGGCTCCTCGTGTCCATTTCGTAATGGGGACACGAAGCTGCAATAAAGTAGCAATTACCACAAGTATAACACACTTTGCCAAAGGTACATGCAAATGCCCAACAAAGGACCACACAGAGAAGCTGTCAGGTCTTTGAACATTTCGGTTTTCAGTTGGCTTCGGCTCAATGGTAATTAGGTTTTGGCCAGTTGCTAGCAGATATAATTGGACATGGGAAGGAAACAAGGGGGAAGTATGAAATCAAATGGCATTTATGATGGAAATAGTAGGAAATTCATTATGGGGAGGCACTAATGCAAAGAGCATTAAGATGTTAAATGTCTACTCAAATTATAAACATATTTTGAGTAAAGCTCTACAACTTGAACTTAAATTCACTATACTTCAATTATTTTTTGTGTTGTCACACATTTAATACAATTTTATAACTGGAATTTTAAACTCCCTTCAATTTCCATTTACAAACAGTCAATCTTAATTCAAGAAAAATGCTTCTTGGCATACTAAAAGCAGTGCAACTTGATCCATCAGTTTGTTTTCTCCGCCTTCTTTCGATACACAAAAATCCTTTATCTTTACACACAATGCCAATCAGTTTTGACGAAGAGCAAACTGTATTTTCCACATTTTTGTGTTGTATTTTTGAGAGGGAAACCTGAGAAAAATGCGGAATTTTTCCCGGAAATCGAACTGCATCTGCTGCACTTACCATTCACATCACACGTTCAATCTGTTCACTTTGCTTGCGTTCACGTAGTTAACCAAACGGGGATCGAGAGGCTGCAAAAAGTTCGAAACTATTTTTTACCGCGACCTGCACGTTGGGCTAGGCCGAACCAGAAAAAGAAAAATATATATATGAAGCCGCGGCCTAACTAAATTTCGTTGTCAAAACTTCAATTGTTGTCGGGGGCCAGCAGAGGCAGCAGGAGCACTATGAAAAGTTTGGGCCAAAACATTTTGACAGCGTCCCGGGACGAAAAAACTTGTGAGTGCGGAAAATGCCAACGTGTGAGGCAACCCGAAGCGGCCGAGTTTCAGTTACGAGAGCGCACTTAACTATCACGGCAAACTTTGCGGCACTTAACAACACTTGAGCGAAACTTTCGCCAACTCCAGCCGCATAGACTACGGACTCCGGCCAGCTAGTTCGGCAATGCGTTAGAGCCCTTAACTGTGGCTAATTCGTGGTCATTGGTCGTGCTCGTCCAGCCACCAGGCGCATACGTGTATTTTTTGGCGTCTTCTCCCTCAGTTAACCCCGCGATAGGACGAGCCGCTCGTGAGCCGTGCTTGCAACCGCCTCGTCGAAGGAATCACCGCAAACTGTCTGAACTTAGCCAAGTCCCCAGACAGCAGACTGTTGGCCCGGTCCAGTCCTTGGCAGCAGCAGCAGCAGCGGCAGCAGCATCCTCCTCGGTCCTGAGCCTTCGGCCAGGAAACATCGCCTGGATTCATGAATGGTGCGATGTTTTTGGGAACGGTTCGGCAACGGAACAGGGCCCGCGCATGCCCACGGGGCGTATGCAAGATTTATGACAGTTGCGCGGCCCGAAAGACATCGAACACGTGGCGGGGCACCAACAAGTGTGATAAGCGTGATAACGCCCGAACGCAAATTCAACTGTGATTCTTTCTCGGCTTTTTTTTTGGTCTTGGTTTATTTTTTGCAGCCCTTGGTCTGTGTGTGTCTAAGGTCAGGGACGATGACCGCAGGCCGCGGCGACACAAAGTGACGTGCAGATTGTCAGAAAGAGGAGAAAATAAGATCGAGTTTATTTTATTTTAATGGGAAATTCAAATATTTATTAATATAACTTCTTAGGAGATTATAAAATTCACTTTAAGCTTTAATTTTACAGAGAAATGAAAGGGGATTCTACCTAACTTTTATTTTAAAGCAACATCAACTTACCTTTAGTCTAAACAATGATGTTTAAAATAATTAAATTACATTAAAAACTTTAATATTAATATTCTTAATTTGCTGGAAAGCTATCTTCCTTGGGAAAAAAATATTTTCAGGTAGTGTTCTAAGCAAGAAAGCTTTTACCCTACCTATCAGCCAAATAACTCAATTAATTTAACATTTCAGTTATCCAGCTTTTCCAGTTATCACCAGTCAAGAGCTATCCAGTTATCAAACCCACGTCAATATATTCATTCAGAAATAATGCCGTAAGCAGATAAGTTCCGGCATTATAGTATTTTTCTTATCAGGCATCAACTGTTTATTCAATTCTCCTAGCGCTCGCACTCGGTGGAAGTTAATTAATTAGCTGGCACCGGCCTTGCGATGACTAAGATGGCTGGCATATGGGCCTATCGGGGTATCCCATCAGTCCAACAAGTTTGCGGTGGGATCTGCCCCAACCTGGGGAGTTGAATGCACTCGGCGTGTGGTTGTCTCATTATAATGCGCTTTATTAACTGACGGCTTCTGTCACGGCTGAGTGGGCAAAGCGACCGACTTTGAGGGTGGCCGCCAGACCGGACGTCCCGAAAACCGCCAATCAATTCCGATGCATGTGCATCCGGCTGCTGTCAAGTTCTGAGGACTTAAAGCTTTAAGATGCCGCAACCGGAAGTGACCCTCGTTCCATTTGCATGCCAATCGGGAGCATCTTGTCCGCTGCACTCTCTGAATTTTCTGCATTTGTGCCCAAAACAAATTCAGGAACTCTTTAAGCCATTTCGCTCGCCTTTTGCCCGTTTTCAGTCTGTAATTTCATGTTAATATATGCATGCAGCTGAACTCCCACCAACTTTTGGAGGTGGCACCCCACACACACACAATGCAAATGGCGCAACAGGGCGTGGCTTTAGCCCCCCAAAAATATTGCAAGAATAATAAAAAGCTGCTGCAGCGGGAGGTTCACTTGAAAAGGCCAACTAGTTTGCAGAGCGATTTGAAAGCAGTACGGGGTAAAATTAAAGTGCATACATGGAGTCAACTTGGCTTAAATAGCTGCGTGGAATGTCCACTTTATACACTTTAAATGTTCGGTTTATTTGATGCACTTTAAGAGTGAAAATTGCAGTAGTAGTATTGTGGATAGATCTAGACTCTTTTTGAAATTAAATACTTCATGTTTGAATCAGAAAATTGTAGCTATTTGTATTCTAAATTATTCTTAATTAAATTCCAAGATGTCATTGAAGTGCCTATATTTTACATTAACAATACTGCTAATGGAACACTTTCTTTTTAAAGAATATTACTTATCGAGCCATATTAATTATTAATATACAAAAATCAAGATTGCTAGCATATGAACATGAGCTGATAGCCTTCTTAGAAAACTCTCTTAATTGTTAAATTTTTATCAAAGATTTAAATCAAATTACCGAAAAACAATTTATTCTATTGTTAAAGACCCCACATGAAATCCCGACCTGCTCCCTGCTTATTCACTTACCTTTCGAAGGGGTTCCCGGAACGCTCTGCTACCAAGTCGCTATAAAATACGGAAGTCACTCCCATTTTCAACGGAAATTAAAAATTTGTGCTCTGTGGAGATTAGGCGACCCCATCATAACAAACATCAGCTGATGTTGCCACCCCATTGAGTGCGAACCAAGAATGTTCAACTAATCTGGCTTTCAGTTTCGGATAAACTTTGGACTCTGTTTCGTCGGATTTCCGATTAAGTGCAAAATTGATATGATAAACGGACGGACCCAAGGCGATATAAAAAGACAATGGCATTGGCAATGGGAGCTCAGAAGCGAATTCAAACTGGACTAGCAAAATGCCGACCAAGGCAATTTTTCCCACCTTCTACAACAAGGAGACGAAAATCTGGAGCGGCCCGCCCCGGGCCACGCTGTTCGATCCCAACACCTCCGTTGGCCAGGTCATCTTCAACTCGCTGAAATGCTGGCCCACCAATGTGATTCAGGTAGGTACCGCTGGAGTAACCTCCCAGGCAGAGGAGCCGCAGGGTCTGATGAGCTCGATTATATAAAAGTAGATCAACGACGACGATGGAACCGTCCTGACCAACGCCGACATGCTGGCCTACGCCACCCGCATTGCCCTGTACTTGAAGAGCGAGGGCCTGACCCAAGAGGATAGGGTCGGCATTTGCGCCAATTCCGGCACCTATGTGATTCCCCTGGCCGCCGCCTGCTTCTTCCAAGCCACGCCCTTCCATGCCGTCAACTACTCCCGGGAGCCGGCCATCATCAAGGGTCTCTTCTCGGTGACCAAGCCCAAGATCATGTTCATCGATGGTGCGGACTATGAGAAGATCAAGGAGATCGCCCAGGAGTGGTCGCCAAAGCTGATCACCCTGTCGGGTCGCGTGGAAGGTGTGACGAGCATAGAGGATCTGCTGAAACCGCATCCCGCCGAGAAGATATATACGTGAGTTCTGAGGAATAGTAATTAGTAATTACATTTAACTGATTAATCCAATCACCTTTAGACCCCCTGCCCTGGCCAATAGTGGTGACCAAATCGCCGTGGTTCTATGCTCATCCGGAACTTCTGGCCTGCCCAAAGCCGTGGCACTCTCCCACCGCCATGTGGCCTCGACCAACTCGTGAGTGTCGCGATTGCAGATCCTCATTCTCTATCTTAACCCAAATACTCCTATCCCCAGGCTGTGCATCAGCACCGATGTGCTGTATACCAGTGCCACCATTGACTGGATGACCGGATTTTCGATTACCATCATGAATCTCATTTGCGGATTCACCCGCATCCTGTCCAGCAAGCCCTTCAGCGCAGAGACTGCCGCCAGCATAGTGTCCAAGTACAAGGTGACCAGCATTGCCATGGCTCCCTGGCAGGCCTACGAGATGTATACCAGTCCCCTGGCCACTCCGGAGACCCTGAAGAGCCTGACAGTATCCTTCGTTATCGGTGGCTGGATATCGCTGGCACTGCTCCGTCGCGCCCAGGAACTGATGCCCCATTGCTACGTCATGTTCTCCTACGGAACCACGGAAACCGGTATTGTGACCGTCAACTGCGACCAATCGCTGGAGTGTGCGGTGGGTCGATTGGCGCCTGGAATGAGGATAAAGATCCAGGACGAGAACGGACAGCAGCTGGGCGTGAACCAGACGGGGGAGGTGCTCATCGATATTGGGCTCAAGTGGGAGGGTTACCTGGCGAATCCGGAGGACACGGCAACCACTCTCCAGAACGGGTGGATCAACCTGGGCGACCTGGGCTACTTTGACGAGGACAACAACCTGTACCTGGTGGACCGCAAGAAGGACTTGCTGAAGTACAAGTCCAAGCACTACTGGCCCAATGAGCTCGAGCAGGTGATCGCCGAGCTGCCGGAGGTGAAGCATGTCTGTGTCGTGGGTGTTCGCGATGAGCGATATGGTGACGCCGCCGGAGCTTTGATCATCAAGAAGGAGGGCGCCGATATCAGTGCGGAGAAGATCATTGAGCACGTGGCCCAAAAACTGGTGGTGGAGTACAAGCACTTGAATGCCGGCGTCATCTTTGTGGACAAGTTCCCCAAGAATGCCAACGGTAAGGTTATGAGAAGCCTGGCACGTCAGGTGTTCGAAGACACAAAAAAATAGGTTATCAAGAAAGAAATCCCACCTTAAATAATTAATACTATTAAATAATTTTACGAATGAGTTACCTGTTCTTAATATAATGCCTAGAAAACTGTAGTCTTTGTCTCAAGGTGTATGTTTGCTGTACAGTTATAAGGTGTTAATTAAAAATTGAATTTGATAATAGTCAAACAAGTGTTTTTTTATTTTATTAGAATTTATTAGAGTGTAAATATTATTGGTAAATTATTCAAAACCGATATTGATCTTTAATTTTAAAATGTATTAACATATTTATGGTATTTTTAATAAGTCTATAATTCTGTCTGTGAGTGTTTAATTAAATCGAAATACTTTTGTCTTGAATAAGATAAGACACATATCAGAAATAAGCTTAGCTAACAGCTAACGAGTGCGATAACAAGCTACAATATTAAATAAAAACTTCATTAGATATATAAAATACTATATAGATAACTATAAATAATAGAAAGTCATCAGCCCATCAATAAAATCACAGCACCGAAACAATTAAATGAAACTAAATAAAGACCTATTATTAAAGTTTACACCCTTTAAATGGAATACAATTGTTATTTAATGGAGTACAAGCTCTTGAAATAGGACTTTCACCACATTTCCGGTTTCAACAGTCCGCATAATGGTCAATATCCGTGCAAAAATTGCCAGCACTTGATCCCTGCTTTTATATATGAACACCTTTTGTCATGGCAACTGCCGCCACGCCAAATGCAACAATTTACGGTTATGAAAATGAAAATGAAAATGTCGGGCAGTCCGATGTTGCAATAATTTACCTTCCGGTCGATAGCGGCATTTTGTGTTTCCGGAGGCGTTCAACGCTATCGCAACCGCTGTTTCCGCGGCTGCACATTGGCCAAGGGTTATGCGCAGCTCGGCTGACCGGTTGAAATTTCCCGGAACCGTAGTTTTTGGTCAAGCAAATTCAATGTTTCACGTCCCGTTTTTGTTTCTGGGTTTGGTGGAGGGGGTGGGAGGGGGTGTCAGGGTGCTTGAAACTAGAGTGTCCTGCGAATCCTTGCTGTTCCGTCGCAATGCTTTTGGCCCCACATTCAGCCATCTCTCTTCGCTGCATTCTTGGCCGGCCGTCGTCGCCATCGTAAATTATTCAAATTTTAAGTCGTAAATAAACGCGCATAAACATAAACACAATCGTTGCGCTGAGCTGAGGGCCTGCCGCTGCCATTGGCCACGCCCACAGGACATCTTTCCAGCTTGGAGAGCCGGCGCCTCCATGAATTCTGTGGCAGATTGTTCAAATCGCTGGCTTCCTTCTCGGCTTTGCAGCTTGCTGGTTGGAATCTATTACAGTATTCCGTGTTCCCGGCAACTGATACTCAAATTTCAGAGACACGCCCAGCAAAACGTTCAGATTTTATACGGAAATCTTTTTGTTTCGTTACATATTTATTTATTTAATTAATCCCTTAGTGCTGCATTGAATATTACACCAGTAAACTCATTAAAACTATCGCTTCTGACTGTCTGAAGATTCTACAATTGTGATTGACATTGACCTCACGCACGAGTTGGTTTTCGGGTTTAGTTCTGCTCACACACAACGGGACAGCCATCACATCCAATCTTCAACCTGCCCTGAAGACCGAACAGTCCTGGCATTGACGCCTGGTGCATGTACTCAAGACTTTCGACTCGACAGGCCATTGGCAATCGTTTGATTGACGGACACTTTGGGATGGATAACTACGGGACTGGCGGGCTCCGATTACTCCGGCTGAGTGACGTGGATGCCAAAGTCTTTATCTGCAGAGGACGCACAGCCACACAACCACTGAAGGTCGATGACACCAAAACCCTTTTAGCTAGTTGGACAGTGGATGACATCTAATTATTCCGAACTAAATTGGTGACTCAGGTCTACAGATACTTATGCATATTATTATTATTAAAGGAAGTTAGGTCGGAAATCTAAGAAATGGGAACCCCAATGGCCTATCTTAACATCAAGTAGAGACTAAGTCAATATTAATGCTGGACTGATTCCTATATTTCCTATTTTTCTAATCCTTGAAATTCAGTTTCGTGAAAATTCCACCGTTCAGTTGGCTTTAATCACTCACACTCACTAATTATGCCATCGCCGCAGGCAGTGCACCACCACAGCCGCCGCTCACAAACGATGTTTACATGCAATTACCGCTTTAGTGTTCCGCTGTCAACTCGAAAGCGCTATTTGCCATTGTTTATTACATGCTCTCAACTCGGCTCAATTCGGTTCCATGCAGCTCCTGCCTTTGGGGGTGCTTTGGGTGGATTTCTGGAGCATTTCATGGAGGATTTCACAGGAATTTTCAGTTGGTCCGAGAGGCGAGGGAGGGCTATCCTGCTGTCGGTGGCATTCTTAATTGCATTGCTGCCAGCCATGTATCATCGCAGAGCCATTTCAGCTTCCCTGTTCTGTGTTTCTGTTTTTGCTTTCAGCAACAGCATCTACAGGAGCAGGTAAAAATGTTCTGCGCTAATGTCGCAAATGTTTGCGATTGGCTTATGACTCTGCTCGAGGCGAAACAAGGAACACAGAAAAGTGCAGGGAAGGACCAAGGATGAGGTTAATTCAATTTATATGGTCCCGACAGGGGTTTAAAGTGTTACAAAAATTCTTTAAACTTTTATAGTTTAATTACTAAGCAAACTATATCAAATTCTTAAGTTTTTGATTTGTATTTTTAAGGGTTTACTAAGATGTTGTCTTTACGGATAATTCTGTTTTGGTAATTATCTTTAAATACCCCTCCCGATCGTGGCTAATTTATAATTTGACTAACAGATTTGATAAGTCAATTAAAACGCCGAGATTTAAATTTTGCCTGGAAGCGTGATAAACTTCTGAGACTGTTCCCAGAAGGGCCACCACCCAGGGCAATTTGGCAATGAATAATTCATGGCCACTCGTTGTCCTGGCCTAAGCGTCGATGATTAAATCAAATCACTTCAAACTCTCCCAAGGTCGGAGGACAACCCGACAACCGTCCACCGATCAACCTTATCAGCGAGCGGCAATGTGCAAATGATGCCCGCGGGGCCGAATTACCAAAGCAGTTGGCTGCCTGGCAACTGTCAGCGATTTCAAGGGGTTAATTGTGCCGTCCAGCCTTAATTTACTGAAGTTTTTGCAGCTATTTGGTGAGGGTCCAAGGGCAAGTCAATTTCAGTTTCCTATTTTCAGTTCGTTGCTTTGACAGGAAACAAACAAACTTCCAACTGACTGGAGTTGAAGCCGAAGGTCCGAGAAGGTCAAAGGTTGCACAATCGAAAAACAATGAAATAAATACCGAGTGCCCCACAGGCAGACATTTATCGG
Organism: Drosophila bocqueti; assembly: GCA_018151655.1. NCBI lineage: Eukaryota > Metazoa > Arthropoda > Insecta > Diptera > Drosophilidae > Drosophila > Drosophila bocqueti. Next base: position 3,479,491 of record JAECXF010000057.1, read on the forward strand.
GCCCACTTTTGTTATTAAATTACTGCAATCCCAGGCCGAGAGTACAGTATTTCAGAGAGTCCAGGGGATCACCCAGTCTGGCCTAGGCTTTGGCTTCGATTTTGCATTCGTTTTCGAATGCATGGACCACAAATTGAAACGACATTTTCGTTCAAGAGCACGTTGCGCTGCTGCTGTTTGCCATTTTTGGATTTTGATTCGTATTTCCATTTTGGTGCAATGCCCATTTCCTTTTAATGCTTTAATAAAAATTCATCAAAAGTCAACAGAAAACAAAAGGCACAAAACGTGGACGGGAGCGGCAGGGGGCTCGTGTGTGCCAGAAGTCATAAAAAAATAGGGGCGAAGGATTGGCCAGAAACAATGGCAGTGGCGTGCAACCGGAAACGGAAGTCGACGCAGACAAACACCAGATACCAAAAGGGCGCCATGGCGTAAGGGAAAAAGAGGGGCAAAGACTGAGAGGAAAGGCGAAAAACGATGAGGATAAGGGCCAGGCCAGGGCTCAAATGGAAGAGCGCCCAGTGACAGAAGGAATAAGCTGCCCTTTTTCTCAGACGTTTCCATGAGATGATTTTTAAATAAGCAAGCACACACACATACCTCCGCACTTTTATGGCATTCCAATTTGAGGGAAACAAAGAGATGCTCCAAGAACAACAAGGCATCCTTTCGGCCAAGGACTAATAGGCACAGCCTTGACAGCACGTCCCGGGAGGAGGAAGCGAAGCAGCGAAATGGCAGCAACCATAAACGAAAATGTGTAAAAAGCTTAAGCGGCACTAAAAGATCCTTCCCAGGCCATCCAGCCAATGGAACCGCCATTCGCAGCCAGCAACCCACATCCCACATCCAACATCCAGCGAATAGGTACATAATGGCTGCCTGACACTGTGGGCAGATGTCAACATGTGCTTTTATTATCAGAAAGTGCACCGGCCACCTCTCCTGCCCAACCGCCTGCTCCTCCTGATCCTGGCCACGTGGCAGGACTCGAAATGCAACTTAATTAAGAGCCGAAAAAGGAAGGAGGGGGCAGCACCAGCGGCACCAGCGAAGGAAACTGCAGCTGGCATCTGCGGCGGTTAATGCCAGGCGGCCATAAATCTGCCGAAATGCACGGCAAGCACCAGAGATCTGGTGGCAGGGACCACGGCGCTAGGGAGAATGGCTATATAAATATACGACTGCCGGCGATAGCCAAGCGAATTGCGACTTTTATGACCTCAGCGAAGCGAGTGAATTAAATGCGAGGTAATTACATATTATAAATGTGTTTAGTTCGGCGATAGTTTCCGGCAAGGGAAAGCTAGTAGTTATCACAATGTGTGAGGCGGGGAAAATTGCCAAGGAATTAAAATCTTATAGCATTGAACACACTCCAAAGTTATATTTCAATATAAATTTTATTCTTCCAATTATTTTCCAATTGTTGTGTTCAAACTTAAATTTAGAACTCGTGTCTCCAGTCCTCAATACAACTCCTAACACTCTTCCAACCGCTCACAGACGGCCTCGACGAACTCTGAAACCGTGGCCTCCCCGCCCAGATCCTCGGTGCGAATGTCCGTGTCCCGGTAGACGCCTCTAATGGCGCTCTCGATGCGATCCGCATACTTATCCTGCTTTATATGGCGCAGCATCAGGACGGCGGAGAGCAGGGGACCCGTGGGATTGGCCAGATCCGACTTCATTCGGCAGTCGAAGAGGGTGCCCAGTGGGCTAACGGAGAAACCGGGACAGATGCCCGGCGCACCCATCATGCTGCCGGCAATGACCCGCATCACGTCGCCGTACATGCTGGAGGAGGTGAGCACATCAGCCTGGTCCGGTTTCATCAGCAAATTCAGGCAGGCAGTGTCCAGGTAGCGATCCTCGAACTTGAGCGTTTTCTTGTAAGTGTCCGCATGTCGTTGCATGGCCTCCAGGAAGTTGCCGTCCGTCATCTTCATGATATTGGCCTTGTGGGCCACCGTGATCTTCTTGCGGTTATTTCGAGAGGCATAGACGAACACGAAGCGTGCGATTCGCTGGGCTCCATCGGTGGTACACACCTTAATGGTCTGCGTCACTCCGGGCACGACTTGATGCTCGATGCCCGAGTAGTCGCCCTCCATTTGGTCCCGGATGATCAGGACGTCGAACTCGCCGTAGGGCGACTCCAGGCCCTCGATATTTTTGCAGGCCGAAACGTAGGCGAACTGGTTGAACTGCTTGCGGATGTGACGCTGCCAGTGCCGGCTGTCCACGGGTCCCTTGATTCCCACTCGGTTCTTACGCAGACTCTCGATGATCGCTGGCGCCACATCTTCGGAGTCTGGGGAGGCCTGGTACTCGTCGTGAATTTCCCACTCGATGGGGGCCTTGGCGGCTTTAAGCACTTCCTGGACGGCGCTCATAAGCTCAGGACCCACGCCCTCGCCATTGATCATGGTCACTTTGGTGCTACCCTTGGGGAAGCCGTCGTTCTCGCCAAAATCCCCCTCATCCTTGCCCTTGTCTTTGTCGGTTTTCTTGCCCTTGTCATTGTCCTTACCCTTGTCCGGTCCCGTACCCTTTGCCTTATCCTTTTCCTGGGTCTTAACATTAGCCTTTGTTACATCTTTCTTGGGTGCGGTCTTGGGATCAGGCTTGGGTCCAGGCTTGGACGCAGGCTTGGACGCAGGCGGGGACGCAGGTTTGGACCCAGGCGGTGACGCAGGTTTGGATCCAGGCTTGGGCTTGTCCTTGTCTTTGTCCTTGTCCTTGCCGGAGTATGGCCTAAAGGTAGCGGCCCATGATCCCAATTGGCCCACTCGAATCCTCCTCACGAGGTTCATTTGCTTGTTTTTATTTTCTGGTAGATTTTTTGTGTTGTTGCAAGAATCTCTGGCCCAAAAATGTGATTGGGTAGACTGACTGGGAAAGCTTTGTTTACTTTGGCCACGTGGTGTTCATTCTTCCCCGAAAACACTTGGCCGCAAATTGATTTGGCAGCGATTCAAAGGCTCTTCCATAAATCCCCGCCTTGGCAGTGGCTCCAACTGGGTCAGCCGTGGAGTTAAGCTCGCTGTTCCGCTTTAATGCCATCGCCCCCCTGAAGAAGAATCACCTGAAGGCAGCAGGCGGTGGGTGTGAGTGCGGAGGCCTCTTCTTCCACCTTCGTCCTGCGGCTGTGTAAATGTGACAAATGGCTTGTCAACGCTGGCCCGTGGGCCGAACCGCGACGGCGACTGCTGGCGACAGACAAATGTCCCCCTCCAGGGGCCTCGAAGGGGGCGTGGCAATTATGAGGCCTGCTGGCAGTGATTTTTCACACGGCATCAGAACAACAGCGAGGGCGGGACGAAAAGGCAGACCATTAAAATCGACGACCATTAAGCGCAGACCACAGGGAACCGGCGACAGGTTGTGAAATAAATACTCAGTAATTATTTCGAACTGGTGCTGATTACGATTTAAGAATTATAAATGGGCTTTACCAGGTTTTAGCTGACTGAAAATTAAAAGCTTTCATTTCCTGTAATCCTGGTTATTAAGCTGAACACATCATTTTAATAAGGTTAATTTTTAAGCAGTTGATTAAAGACAAGGTTTGTTTATCTATCCAACATTTACTTTTAAGTTGAAAATCATATCAATTTCATTGCCTACTAAAACTAGTGTTGTCTACAAAGTCAGCTTTTCTATTATCCTCTGTCGACAGGATATTGAATCCTTGAAATACTACCTCCAAGGGAACATAAGAAATGCAAGGGATTCCCTTGAATGTGTTTGTGTCATTCCGTGCTCCAGTATCATATTTTATCGCGTTTTGGCCTCTATATTGACAGCTTCCTGAACATAAAAAGCCGGCAAAGTGCACTTCGCCAACAAAGTCGGTGCAATGAATGGGCAAACTTAGGAAAGTTCGTGTAAACATTTGCCAAAAGCAAACTGCCAAGGAGCCAGCAGAGCAGACACAATGTGTGAACCCAGGACTATTATTAACCCCCGAGTTCATTGTTCATTGTTCCGCTGTTCAGCAAATTGAATGTTGAAATCAGGGCGACGGACAGGGAGGCCTTGAAGGATGAAAGGTGATTTTCGGATTGGCATATTCGATTCGACGAGATGTCTAGATGTCAGTGTCATTGTTTAAATGGTATTTGAGTCGAGTTATTCCACAGGGAATCGGCTGACACTATCTCTTACCTTTCGGTTAAGTGAACAGCGTCGTGTGGTTATTATACATATATGTAGGTAAGAAAATAATGGAAACCAGAACTTTTACTCTTTTTAAAAAAAATATATTAGAAGGGGACTTAAAGCTACTTTGTTAATTAATTTATTCTTTTTTCCTATTTTACTTTACTTTGTGCTTTTTAAAATACATATATTTTTAAGGCATATTCAAAGGGAACCCTTAAGCTTCCCAATTTAAATATATTCCACCCTTGTCAAGGGCCAATTGTGTTCGAATTAGGCCAAGTGCATGTGGCAACTATCGAGCACTTTGCTGGTAAACCTCGAATGGGTCCCAAGAGCTCATCCAAGCCCAGCCTGCTGCACTTAAAAAGCGCTTAAAGATGCGAACAACTTGCGAATAATACAAGAATAATTCGACTCGGTTCGCTGGAAGGGAAAACAATATAAATGCATGGCTTATTTACAAGTTGTGTGTGCGTGTTTGTTGTGTGCTCTCTCGAGTGCATACATAATGCGAGGCTGCCGCCTGCAACTGACGAGGGGGAGGCAAGGTCGGTGGTGTGTTCCCTAAGTGAATTACTTTTAAGCATCTGTGAACTCATTGAAATACCCACAGGGCCACTCACATACATATGTAAGCCGATCTGCGGTACAGTAATACTTTTGAGACCGAGAAGATAAGCCAACGACAGCAGCTTTTTATCGGGGCTATTAGGCCGAGTGCCGGAATGAGCAGTTATGATCCCCTGATTTTCATTAGCCCGACCTTTGGCCTCATGAATTATGTATTTCCAGTTTATCATTTCTATGGGCTACATGTTGATTTAAGGCTTTTAAGGCTAGCCCCGGGTCAAGGAAAAAAGGGAAAACCAAAACATAAAAAAAAACAAAAGGGATGGAGAGAAAGCCAGTGAAAGAGGAGCTCTCCACACCCGAGTTCCCCATCGGACAGACAGATTTGGTTGTTTATGAAGTCCTGGGACGTGCCAGGCAACCCTTTTGTCAATGGGAGAGGTCCTGCCAAGGAGGAACCGGAGAAAAATACTGTTGCATATTTGATTGTCTCGTTCAATATTTACATATTCGTCAGACTCGTCAGTTTCGCCTTCTGCCTTACCTTTCGTTGGTTTACGCTTCGCATCGAATGTATATATCAAGGGTATCGACTCCCCAAGACGATGCATAACCATCGGTATATCCACTGCCATCCGGTTGAAATCAGAATTAGCATTTCTATAGTTGGCCCCCTGTTACGGGTGCATTCCAGAGTCCAGGCAAAAAGGCGTGTGAACCCCGTCACCTGGTTCGAGTGCTGAAAAAATGGCAAGAAGAAAAAACCAAAATCCTGGCACGCACCTGATGCCAAAGGATCAGGGGGTCGTTGGCTATAACTGGGCTTACCAACAAGCGATTGTTTATGGCTGCAAAAAGGAATAATCAAGCGGGTTTTTTTGGGAGATCCCTGAAATAATAATCGAACATGTCCAATATGCATTTATTTATAGCGCTGGCTTGGCATTCATTACAATCTACTATTTGCACAGAGGGAATTGCCGGAAAATGCTGGAAAACAAATAAAATATTTATGGCCTTCACAACACTTTTAACTTTGTATTAAAAATGATCAGAATTTCGGCTAAAATGTATCCGATTTGATTAAGCTGCTGCAAACTCACTTAATTAGAGTTTTCACAGAAACCCGTAACTGCACAACTTTGACTTAATTGCTCAAGAGTTTCCCGTTCAATTAGGAGTTAAATTCTGAAGCGTTTGCCGCACTGAGTAAATCAATTAATAAGCGATTAAAAATATATATGCAGTCCAGGCATCGATTGTGGCTTTGTACATCATTTACGTGGCAATCACTTCATAGTATTGAGACACTTTGTGGTCAGCCACAGGGCATTCCGTTCAAAGCCCGAAATGCGGCTTTCTCCTGGGGATTTGCTGGGGGAGCTGCTCCTCCATCCATCGATTTACCCGTCGCCTCAATTAAATACACATTTTTAATCAAGATGAGAGCCGGACACACACACGCTCGCCCATCTATTGGTCAGGCAAATATTTGCCAGAGCCGAATAGCATGGATTGATAAGCGTGTGTTCGGACACGGGATAAACAAATAAATAAAATGTAAACAAGCTAACACACAGAGCAGATATTTGACAGTCTGAATAATTTTCTAAGGCTTAAGCAAGCCTGGCCTGACTGCAGGAGAAGCCAGCTCAAATACTCCCCTCCCCGCCGCCGACTGATTACAATTAAAATGCACAGAAACCGCAGGCTCCTTCGGCACACTCACTCACATATTAAATACTTCGGCCGGGCGAGACTCTGTATTCCAGTCACAATATTGAGAATATTTCTGCACGCAGTGCGGTTTGTTTATGCGTCTGTCGAAGCGTAAAAAGTCGCACAATGTGACAGTTAAATATTGTGGGATATATGTTTTTTACGGCCCCACCAGGGTTGCGCTGGGTGGCCGCCACCGATGCACGTGAGTCGGAGCCAGGCGGCAATAACGGACGAAACGAAAAGTTAATTAAGTTCTTAAAGGACCGAATGATGCCCTCCCTTTGTCGCCATTTCTCTCGTCCTTCTCGCTTTGTCCTGTGTGCTTTGCATATCTCAGCGAAAACGATGACACTACGTGGCAGCGTGGAAATGAACGAGCAGGAGGCGGATGGGCAGGACGAGGAGCGAGAATCCTCACGCACCGTAGGTGCTGCCGTTCACATAAATTGATTCCATACAAAATGGTATAATTCATTCTCGTTTCGTTTGCACCTCGATGCCCGGCTGCATCGCACGGCCCCCTGGGCGGGCAGGATATGCGCAGGATGCCCGGCTGCTGGGTCCCAATCCTTCGGATTACCATCGCGTCCGCGCTCGCTGGACAATATAGTAAATCATGCCATGCAATGGGGCCAAAAGTGTCCGGACAAATCAACTTTATTTCGGGATTTGTGTTGAAAGCGATTTAAAGCTGAAAGTTGATATATTTGGCAACAGTTTTAGATGTAGAAATATCCGAATTTTTCTCTTTCAGCAATAAATGAAATGAAGGTATAATCTTCCCATTCCTTTAATTGTGTACCTATAAATTTCAGCAATTTAAGGTTTCTCTTTCTCTACAATTCCCCTTTACACTTTACTAGTCTTTTGTCCCTCCGCCTAATTAGTTTACTAACCATTAACACCACACCTCCACCAGCAGAGATGGCCCTTTTGGGAAAAGTTGCAGGACCTAAAACTTGAAATGGCGCTCACGTAAGGAGTTGACACCGCGACTTTGGGCCAACTCAGCGGCGACTTTGTGCCAAGTCAATTTATATCGGGCGCAAAGAGCGGACAACGACCGACAGGTGAGCAAAGCTCCCGGCATGGCCCATAACTCAAGGACTCAGGAAGTCGAACGGAGGCATCTACCAAATTTAATTACAGCTACATATTAGTAGGAAGTTGCATAAACAAGATCCAGTCGTCGGAGGAGGGTAAGTCAGGCGAAGTGTTTTGCAATTTTAGCAGGCGGCCAAATTGCAGGGAATCTTCTGCTCCTGCTCCTGCTCCACCTCCTGCTGTCACTTCAGTTTCCTGGCTAGCTGGACAAACTTGAGCCAATTTCATGCTGCAGCCCACGAGAAATATAAAGGGGAAAAAAAGAGCAACCAACCTCGACTAGGACGTCTATTACTTGCCTTCTCAGCTCAACTGCTCCTCCGGCTAGCAGGGTGTGTGTGAGTGTGTATTTGGCCAAAGTCGGAGCCACTGTCTGGGCCAGGGCCATAAATTATTAAATTTTAACAAGTTTTTATGCAACGGCAACATCCTGTCTCCTTGTCAGACAAACCGCCGTCCTCCGCCCAAATCGGGCAAGTTGGTTTACTTTGTCAGTGGCCGTCCAGTACGTGACCGAGAACCAAGGGGCTCTCAGACTGAGGGAGTCGTATCCTTCGCCTCCAGCTGCTGCCACGCCTCTAATTGCAAGGCATGCGGCCACTTTGATTGCAATAATGATATTATTAATTGTAACAACTTTCCACTTTGAAAGCTTCAAAACACAGCTTAAAATTCGGCTCTGGATGGGAGAGAGAAACGATATGCGAAAAGTTTGGGCTTAAAAAACGGGCGATTTGGTGTAAAGTTGATATTATATTTTAATAAAATTAAAACAGAGATTAGGGGTATTATTTATATCATCTTTTTAGAAGTTCTAAGAATTTTCTAAGCTTTAAAGACCCTAAAGACAATTATATAACTTTCATTAGGACAAGAGTCTAAGGTGGTACTTATTATAATGAAATTTAAATATAATAGGCATAAATTGTTAATAATTTCAAGCCTTAAATAACTCATTTTCCAAGTCTAGCCTAAGGCCATTGTGAACATTTATCAAAGGGATGTTAAGAAGAGTTTAACATAATAGCAAGAAGATAAGCAGCATTAAACCCACATTAAGGGGTTTAATTTAATTCTAACTAAAAGAGAAATAAGCATAAAGACGCCGGCAGAGAGGGAAACAGGTGAATAAGCGCCGAGATATTATTTAGTCCTTTAGCACTAAGAACAAAAACCGAGCCACAGAAAACAAATTAATTATTATAATTACAAAGGAGGGTGGGATACGGCGGGACGGTCCACGGTTTGCGCACATTTCACTGCTGCATTGTAAAATGAACTCGAGGTTTAATTACGGGCCATAGCCGGCACTTTCAACGCCAACGGAACGAACGCAACACGTGACTCCGGAGGCCACAGGCTCCGGGATACTGGATTCAGGAGCGGTGGCCGAAATGGTTGCCATAATTACAGAATATTATGCTGCTTAACGAGAGTCTTCTGGAACTGTCTGCCGACGGTTGAGCAATACATTATTTATGCCATTATGCGAGACCTGAGCGCAAGGAGCGGGGCGGGACAGAGGCGAAATCTGTGCGTAAATTTATTCAAAAGTGTCGCCAACGTGACCCACATGACAAAGGAGTCGGCCCTGTCCAAATATGTATAAAATAACAGTGACAATTGATGGAAGGAGATGTGATACTATCGAAGCGAAAGTAACCCTTTGCATGTGAATCAGCTTTATGGCCTAGCACAGCTGTGAAGCTTTTCGTATTACTATTATTACTTTCTATGGGAAATAAAATCAAAGCGACAATGGGATATTTCTTCCAAACTGCTCACCTTAGCTAATTTTCTTATTGACCCCTATTGTTGTTAACAACATCAGCGAGATTTCAACTTGAGCTTAACTTGGCTAACCAAGAGCCGGCCACTTATTATTTATGAAAATTGTTTTGCCTGCCACTTGAAAACTTCGCTAGCCTCCAAAACGGGCAAAAAAGAAAGCTAGACAAGTGGGAAATGGAAAAGAGAAGAAAAGAATTTAAATAAAAATGAAATTTCTTTAGTTTTTACTATGCAAATTGCTAATTGCACTCATCAACGGTGCGGCCCCCAAGCCCGGCCCTCCGCTCCTTCCCCTAATGAGAAATGCAAAATAGTCTCAATTTATAAAATGTTCAATGGGAAAACGCAAAAAAAGGAGGAGAGCTGGGAAGCTGAAAAAGATGAGCGGCGAGTTCGTTAAGGCAAAAATTAAGCAATGGCCGGGGAGCAGGGGAGCTACGAGGACTGGGGGCACCTATATAGAAACCTAAGTGCCCAGAAATGCGCACGCACTGAGGCGTACAAATTGCTAGGGGACCTTGGGGGGGCCAGGGAAGAAGATGCGAGGCTTTCTCCGCGTAGATTTAAACAAAGGTTCCCCAGCGCCCTTTTCTTTGCTGCCTTCTTTCGTCCCTTTATCACCGCGGGGCGCATTATGCACAGAGCGAGAGGCGAGTGGGCGCCGGAAGTGGGCGGCGAATGTCACGGATGCCACAGCAGGGCGCAATAAGTGTGAAGTATTTGCATGAGAATAAACACGGAACTGAGCAGGGCCGGAAGAAACAGCAAGTAAATGAAAAGACAATAAGAGAGTGTCTCTTTTTTTTTGTGTTACCCTTCCAACTTGTTAATTGAAAGATTAAATATTAAGGCTATCCTCTTTCTTATTTTATTTTATTTTATTTTGAGTAAGCCGGCAGCAGCAGGTGCAACGCCGCTCACAGACTCACAGCACTGGCGTTCCATTGCCGGGAATTCCCCTCAGTTCGAGTATAACAGTTTCCTTGCACGCTGAGACAAAGGCTCCCGGCGGGCCTGAGCTCTTAAGAGCATCTTGCCGGTGTACATGTAACTTTACATAAATTTGCAAAATTCGAGAGACCGGATTCATTTGCATATTTTATACATCTTGATGAGGGCTGAACTGCCATGTAGAAGTGGCATAATTGAGGCTATCAACTGCTGCTGCATACGTTGCGAATGCAAATGAAACAAAGGCAGAGCAGTACTGCCATATATACCGATAAGCTCGTGTACATCCATCGACTAACTGAGATGGATGGCGCCGAGCTATTTAGCTAAAATACTTTGTAGGCGGCCTGCAGGAATAAATAATTTAAGCGAATTCATGTAAGCCTGAGGGAGAAAGGGAAATTGAACATCCGCTGCTGGGCAGCGCTAGACCTGAAGCTGTAGCCGGAGAGCCGGCGAAAAAAAAGCGGACATGGCCACGGACGGAAGCCATCCGTAAAGCCCAGCTCAACTATCACACGGCTGGCATGTTCTACACAGGCCAACTTAGCTTAACTCAAGTGAACTGAGCGAGGATGCACCGAAAACTAAATAATGTTTGTGCCTAGGGTGGCCCTTGTGAATGTAGTTTCAGCGAGCAACGTGGCGTATAAATGATTTTAAATAACTTTTAATAAACACTTACTTTTTAATTACAATATATTATATATAATGCTACAAAGTAAGTATATTTATAGTTTCCCACGTGGCGTATGAGTTATCTCAGTTATTATGGCAATATCACTCATACGCCGTGTGGTTTAGAGGAAGATGTTAACATCAGGCTTAGTTTTAAAATGTTATCCTTGCTTTGTTCATTACTAATCATTTATTTCATGTATTATTTCTTATTAATATATTTAGCTTTAGCATTTTTAGAGTAAAAACTTTAAACACTACAAAAAAATAAAACCATTATAAATAAATAAATATATTTAAAATGTCAGGTTTTCCAAGGTTCACCCCACCATATATATATACTTTAGTGGCTGATAATGCTGATGACTCCAAGCCTCTCGGAGATACTCGCATTTTCGGGCCGCCGTTGATGACGCTGCCGGCGGACGAGCGTGCGAAAATCCAAACTCGAGGCGGCAGGGGAAATGGATAGCCATGAATGAATGAAAGGCGGATGTTCGCCACCAAGCCGCTGTCAGCAGAGCAGCGATTACACCAACAATTAGGGCCAAAAACGGAGCTAAGCGCCGGAATCAGATGGAGTAGAAAGAGCAGCCGCAAGTACCAAGTACCAAGGATCCGAGGAGGATAGAGGATAGAGAATACTGGAGAAGTCCTGCCACAGTTTAGGACTATGGGGATAAGCAAAATAATGTGACAAGGCTAAATGGCGGAGCTGACATTGCACAACTCCGTCTGCTTGGCTGCGCGGTTGGTTGGTTGACTTGGCATGGCCCAGAGCCAGCAGCCAACTGAGTGTGAAGCGGGAAGGTGACCTGCGAGTTGTCGTCGTCGTCGTCATGGCGGCGCGGACTAGATTCCCATATTTTAAACTGACTAAGCCGAACTTTTGTGACTTTTAATTGCAGTTAAATGTAATTACACCCTGGGCCGAGTGCATTTTCGCTTTCCTTGCCATTCGAAAGGTTGAGAGAATTTTAGACTGGCAATTAAAATGGATTTTTAAATTTGATTTTCCACTTATGCGAATCAAATTGCAATTCCAAATGTCTTTAGGTCAAAAGAGTTTTCTTTAATATCTTTAAATATTGCTTCATAACAGAGTCTTTTTTAAAATATTTTACAGAAATCCCCTTAGAAGCTGTGGTGTGCTTTCATCTGAAAGTGACTTATGGCCACGTATCGCGATATATGTCGATATAAAAGGACTCCTCCGAGTCATAAATTAACTAAAATGTATTTTGTAAATTATTCTCCAAAAACTAAGCTTTCAATCGACAAACTAAACACCAAAATCGATGCCGGGGCAGTCATGCATAAGACCTACAATCGACGTGTTTCAATCGAGGATAAAACACTCTAGCACACTTGCAGGCACACCCACACACAAGGCACGAGTCCTGGTTGCAAGGATTACATTGCTTAACTGTCCGTACTTTGGAACTTGCTCGAACATACTTATTCAAATGCAATGTAACTTTACTGTTGCCGCTGCTGTGGCTGTGCGGAGTGTGTGTCCAGAGTGTGTTGGTGGGTGTGCGGCTTAAAAAGTTACCACGACTTTCGGGCAGAACCATTATTAAGCGGTATCGAATAGAATCACAGTAATATGTATTTTTTTTTAAAAATGGGACAAGCGTTGGCAACATAAATAAAAGTTGGTCTAAGCCTGTCTTAATATGCTTTAGAAAAGAGACCTAACCATATTCCTTCTACCTTCTTTAGTGAGATGATTTTATTACAAATGAAATGCTTTGAGTTATCATAAATATTTAGTAGTACAAATAATTATCTCTAGAACATAAAAAATAATTCAATATCTAAGATATATTTTTATTGTTATATCCAAAAATATATTCCTAACAGAAGCTCAGAGATCCGCCGATCCTACCCTTCATTTCCCATTAAACCCTAAACTCCCAGTCAATGCCGGCACCATTTTCTATATAGTATATATTCCACATATGCAGAGTTCGCCCCCAAAGAATTGTTCAATTGCCAGAACATAAACGTGTGCGTGCCATTTTTTTGCCGACCATTCGCCCATTGTTAGTTTGATTTAGGCGGCAGTATATATGAATTATTATTGTTAAATATGGATATTTATTGCGCTTGCCAGACCGATTGTTGTAATGCGAAACTGCAGCTGAGGCACAAAGCCCTTGATCTGCCGGACAATGTCGGGACATCCTCTATATAACCCCCAACCCGACACACTGGCTGGTCGTGTATTTGAATTTTATGGCCAGCATAATGGGCCAGAATTTTGGTTCTATTCAGAACTTGCCTCATTTCAGTCATATTTATTTCTTTCGAGTGCCTTTGCGAGTGCCCCAAAATTAAATTGCACAAAAGTTTCTGTGGAAAACCAAAAATTATGATGCAATGAGCAACTTTCTTCGTTATGGGCTAATCAAAAATGTTGCCAGTAGTGCTTTTTAATTGAAAATTGTGGGGCCAATATCAAAAGGCTCTCCAGCTGGGCAGTGCAATGAACGCAATTAGTTTTAAAGCGCAATGTAATTTGATTGCCATTAGGCAGCCAAGAAGGGAAATTAAAAATGAACAACCAGAGAGCCCAATTGCAAGTGCAGAGAAGAGCTTCGCTTCAGCTTGAGACAAAACGCAAATATAAAATTTATGTGGAGAGCAGCACATTGAAAATAAGTAAATGGGGGGATAGGGCGATGGCAGCGTCCTGGTTTCGCCTCGGACCCGGACATAGCCCTTGGCTTGAGCCATAAATTGTAACGGCTTTTGGCCCTACCTTATGCAGATTTGTTTAACTTCAAAAGAAAACAACAAATTGCCCAGATGCCGGGATCGGTGGCTCGTACGTACACACTGTATTTTTTATTTATTCCCCTTCCCCACGAGCTGAGCTGACTTTTATTTAGCTTGTTCCGTGTTTCAGTTTTCCTTTTCCCCTTTTTATTTTCCTGCTCTCAAACATTAATCCACTAAACCGTAAACAAACGAGGCAGTCAACAAAGGACCTACATGGCGTATGAGCTATTTAGAGTGGCCAGTGTGTGTGCGTGGAGTCTAGCCGTATTTTAAGCAACCCTGCAAGGGGCAACCCTGCTGCTTCCGCATTCTACATTCTATACCGTTATACACAGAGTGCAACTGCAGCTCTCATTTCCAATTGTGCATGCGCCTTCTGCGATTTATGGCCCTGCGAAAGCCATTAAAACACAAATTTTAAAAAGCAATAGTTCAAGCTTAAGAAAATCCCTGCAGAACAACCAAAGTATCTAATTTAATATTTTCATTAAAAAAAAAAATAAAGCTAAATAATTAAAACAACTCGAAGTATTATGGGCAGACAAAGCAAAGGCAATCACTTTAGTTTATTGTTTAATTTCCCAGTAATCCAATTTAATTCAATCCCAGCAAAGGCATAAAATGTTTCAGAATGCACTTGCTTTGTGCGAAGCGGGAGCGAAACTTGAAAATTGAAAAATTAAATATTTATTTGCTCGCTGAAAAGTTTGAGGACCCGAAAGTGCTTATCCTTTCGGCACACTCGTACCCTCGTACCCTCGCACAAGGTCGAACCGCAGTTGGGAACTTGCCTTTCATTGGCAATCCCTATCCGTATTTGTGTTTCTGTTGTTGCAAGTATTTTTATTCGAGAACAAGCTGAAGCCGAGCTGAAGCACAAGCACAAACAAGCAGCGGCAATGAAAGTTAAACAATGTTTGCGGCTTTGCTATCCGGTTCCGCAATAATTTCTCGGATCCGGCTGCGAGCGTTTTGTGCCCTTGACACGATTTCCACAGCCGCCCCGAGAGCGGAAAACTTTTGATTTCGCCACAAGATAATTTGCCAGCTAGTCAAGGATCTGCAAGGGATGGGTGGGGCCAGCAGGCTGCCGGTGGGCGTGGCACTGGGTCGCGGCCACTTAAAGTAATGCAAAAAAAGAAAAAAACAGTAAGAGAGAGAGAGGGGCAGATGGCAACGCGGCAATCCAAATAAGGAAATCAAAATGGCAAAGCAACATAAAAGACGAGCGAAAATTGAACATCCTGCAGCAGGATGCGTTGCGGGTAGCCCAGGGGCTGCGAGGAAAGGAGCAGGGCAAGAAGATGGTTCCCAGTGCCTGTTCCTGTCCCGGCCAAGACGAACACCATAATTATGGGTGACCGCGATAAGGAGCAGCACTGAATGTAAGGGAATTGTAGGAGTCCACTCTACGTTGCACGGGACAATTGCGGCCAAGGACTACGTCGAATAGTGCTGCCCAAGAACCTATTCCAAAAGGATAGCTTTGTCAACAAAAGAACTGCAAAAAAGGATAGCATTCAGCAGAAGTTGGCTAACAAATTGTAAGCGGAAAGCTAAAACAAATTAAGATATTAGAGGGTTACTTTATAATTTTAAACGCTTGATTTTTATGTATAATTTTTTAGGTTTACTTTTATGAAAAGGTTCACTCAAGAACTTTAAACATCCAGTTTTCATAAATATATATCATCTTATTATAACCAATAAATCAAAATAAATAACTTACAAACCGGCAACACTGTTGCCTCAGGCTGTTTTCCCAGCGAAAGTGGGTGGCACTGGCTCCTCCAAGCTCCCAAGGCTCCTCATCCTCGGACGAGTGGTCACCCTGTATGGGAGCAACGGGGCTGGTGTGCCACTTTGTGCAATGAGAAATTTCCGCTTGCTCGCTCCTTTTGCTTGAAGGATGACATTTTTGCAAATTGCCATCATAATAATAATCAAATTCGTGTAAATTTGTTTGCAAATTCAAGAAGGAAATGGTGTCAGCTGCCCCAGTTCCCCTGCCAGATACAGATGGTCTGGGATTATCAAGTTAATAGCTTTCCTCGTTCTCATCTCGGCTTAATGTGGATGAAATTGAAAACATAAACTACCGAAGCTGCTCAAAGCAGAACATACGAAATATGAAGACAGACCTTTGTGAAATGCCAACAGAAAATAATTTCCCATGTGCAACGGATGGATATTAATTAATTTTGTTTAATTGAAAAGGAAAAACAGGTCAAATATTGCAATTATAAATATTTAAAAGTCAACGAAGTGGTTGTATTTATACAAACTATAAATGTTTAATAATTAACCAAAGGCATGTATGGTTTGGTATAATTTGGTCATTATTTTAAATGACCTTAGCTTGTTTCATGGTTTTTCACTTAACATATACAACAATTATAAAATTTAAAAATTTCGGAAATTCAACTCAAACTACGAGCATAAATAAAAGCAAAGGCTGTAATGATTTATGCAGATATTAAATTCAGCACAATAAATTTCAAGTTAAGACCGCAGGCAGTAAATATTTCAATGGAGGGCCGAACAAGTTCTCAGGATATGAGTTACAACTTTGAATTGACTTTCCCCGGCATTCATTTCCTGCTACCTTTCACACCTACTGCACACACACCCATTTATTCAGACACCTTGTAAGAGTAATCCCCCTTCGTATTCTAGGCCGCACAATGCGAGATCTGCTTTATGGCAACGTCAAGTGGCTTATTGCGAGTAGACCCTCTCGGGAAGCAGCAACTGAATGTGTGCCAGCGAGCAAGGCCAAGATGGGGGCACGGGCAGGAACAGGAGTGAGTCCCCCAAAGCCTCTTTGGGGACTTTTAAGGGCGATAAACCGGCATTAGTTCGTTCTCGTTCAGGAAAACTCGCTTAATTTCAATTCCAGGCGGGCACCAATCGATGGGGTTGGACTTGCCGCAACTTCTGAACCCTCGCAGCCCGCACATTCCCCCGGTGGTGGCATGGTGGCATGTCAAAAGTTTCAGTCAACTTCATTAGGCCAAATCTGACGGCCAACTGACTAGGCACCAGCACGGAGCATGGTCAGCCAGCCACTTGTGGATATCCTTTGCATTTTTGCCGCTGGCGTTGAAATTAAATGAAGCAGAAACTTGGGCCAAAGTTATTTAACTGGCGATAGGCCGCCGACTCGCCTTTTTCTGGCTGACTGGCTGGCTGGCTGACTGGCAGGAATTAAATGCCGTGGCGATTTAAAGGCAAACATTACTCTTACTCGTACTCGTTCTCGTCCTCGTCAGGGTCCTCGTCGTGGTCCTCGTCCTAGTCCCTTGGTCGAGTGAATTCACAGTTCGTTTTCCATGGCATCACCTTGCTAACTTATTCGGCTTTTTGCCGGCTGATTGTGGAGGGCGCAAAGTTTGCCGCTCAAAAAGTTGTCCTCGAGTATCCTGCCGAGGGTAAAATAACTTTGACACAAAAGTTCCCCGACCAGAACCTTTCAGGCGCCCACTTCCGCAACTCTTTTGCTTCGCCCTGAATGCTAATCAAGGAAGGGAACTTGAGTCCGAATCTGAATAAACTTTGGAAAGTGCAGCAAGACCCACCACCGAGACCCGAGAAGTCAAAGTTGATTGCCAATGCAATGGAGCTTAACCCATAATTGTTCGATTCCTGGGCAGCTTGTTAATGAGTGATGAATGGAAACCTTAATACTCCACTTAATGTGTCAAAGTAAATAATAATAAGTAATTCCAGTAGGCTTTTCTGGAACTAAAATCAACAAATAGCTAAGCAAAATCTGTATGCTTTGTCGGGGAATTAGCCAGGCATCAACACTAGCTCCACTTTGACGCTCTTATAGTCCGCCCCAATGAGATTGGATGTTGTGGGACGCTCGTTGGTAGCAATGAGTTGTGGCTCCCTGGCCACCTATCTGGCCCTCCGTCTGCTCGAAGGAGATCAGGTGGCAGTTCAGCAGGCAGAGCAGGCCTCGAGTCTGGAGGCCAATGGAGCATGGCTGCACCATTGGGATCGCCAGAAGCCCACGCTACAACAGTTGGACAGCAGTTTCAACTGCGATTCCTCCGCCCTGCGCCACATTATCCTGGTGCGGCACGGCGAGTACTCCAGGACCTTGTACGGCAGCCACCTCACGGATCTGGGACGCCTGCAGGCGCGCAGAACGGGTCAGAGACTGCGAGAAATGGGCGTGACCTGGGACCAAGTAGTGACCTCCACGATGCCGCGGGCCGAGGAGACGGCCACGATCATTCTGCGGGAGCTGGACATCGATATGCATAAGATGAAGCACTGCTCGCTGCTGCCCGAGGGAACCCCCTATCCGGCGGATCCTACGCCCAAAGGCAGTTGGCGCCGCGTTAAGCTGTCCTACCAGCGTGATGGTCCCCGGATCGAGGCCGCCTTCCAGCGATACTTCTTCCGGGCCACTCCGGAGCAGGAGCACGACTCGTACTTACTAATTGTGGGCCATTCGAATGTGATCCGCTACCTGGTCCTGAGGGCCCTCCAACTGCCGCCGGTCGCCTGGACGCGTCTCAATCTAAACCATGGCTCCATCACCTGGCTGACGGTGCATCCAACGGGCTACGTGACCCTCCGCTGCCTGGGCGACACCGGCTTCATGCCCGTGGCCCAGGTGACCCACCGAAGGCCGCTTTCGGCAAAATCAGATAGTTGTAACTTGTAACTAGCTCATGATTAAAGCACTGCTCTGCGGAATACGTCATTTTGCATCGGGCGAAGTGGTTACGTGACTTCCTGTGCAATTTTGTCGCAACTGAAAAACCACTTTAACTTTGGCCAAAATCACTTGGCCAAAACACACACACACACGCTCGCGTTCACTGGCAGCACAGCTGCAGCTGCATTGGCATTGGCATCGGCATCGGCATGGGCATCTGCATGTATGCATTCCCTCTCCAGTGGCCACATCCACATCCACAGACTGGCAGCCGCCTGGTCGTTGGCACATTTGCGCCACTCTTTCGGGATTGTCTCTGCTCATTAGTGCGGCTTTAATTTTGGTTATTGCGCCTGTCCCATGTTGTTCGGTTTTGGTTTCCGGTTTCGGCTTTCGGTTTTCTGGCTTTGCCTTCGGTTGGGGTTTGAGTTTGAGTTCAGAGGTTTTCGCCCATGTTGCTGCTGTCTTTGCCGTTGGCGTTTCATTAAATTTGCATCCGTCCACAATTTGAATTTAATTTGTTGGGGGGGCGGGGGCTGCTGAAAATTGCATTATACGTGGAGCAGCCGGAGCAGCCGGAGCATCCGGAGAAGCGAGAGCAGACGAAGCTGCTCAAGTGCCACTCACAACGAGTGTCAGCTGCTAAATATTTGCCTCGCCACAGAAACTCTAGAGCACATAAAAAAGGGAAATGTTTACTTTATGCCCCTGTTATTGCTGTTGCGGTTGGCTGCCTCACAATGGCCCTCGTCGGCCCTCGGCGTCCCATAAATGTGCATATATAATATGGGAGCCGGGAAGCGATTATTTCATCAGCTGAGGAGGCGAAGATTGGGGGTAGCTGAGTGGATTATTTAAGGGCCGTACTGATTTATTGACATTAAATTGACAAGCCCATAAATGGTTTTGATTTAATGTCCTCCTCACTTATAGTTTGGAGATCGGAGATTGCTTTATTGGGGCTTATTGTCTTAAGGGGAATTTTATAAAGTGAAAGCATTCTAAGTTGGAAATTAAACCTCGCAATGGTTAGGTTTAAAATAACAAGAAACTCTTTCAACTTAAGAACAAGGAGATTGTTGTTAGTATTCTTGTCGTTTTTAGTTTGTCTTATTGTTTATACACAAACATAGTTATAGCCTATCACTCAAATTTCAAAATGGCAGGTACGTGATTTTCAGATCCAGTTTTATACAGTTAATTTACATACATCAGCTTAAGTTTGTTTGTTTTTCGAATTTACAGAAGAGGAAGTCTTAAAATGCAATTCTGGTTTCTCTGGCTTACCCTACTCCGATTCTTGGTCAGGGCGGATCACGGGGTCGTTAGCGATCTCAGCGACGAAACCTTCGAGCTCCTCATCTCTGGCGGCTATAGGGCGATCGAAAGCAGATGGAGCCGCCACGTGGTCTCCATCAGGACGATCAGTTACTTGAAGTCCCCCGGTGACAACCACTTCTGCGCCGGTATCCTGATCAGCAGCCGAGCCGTGCTAACCGCCGCCCACTGCCTGACGGAGTAAGTTTCAGTTATGCTTCCCTTCTTCCCCTGGACTTGTAATCCTCTCGCAGCCGCTTCAAGGCCACGCTGAAGCCCCGTGGCATTCAGATAGTGTTCGGTCACGTGAAACGGCTGGACAACTTTGATATTGGAACCGAGAGCCGGACCGCCGATCGCCTGATGGTGCATCCGGATTACGAGCGCTACAAGAGCAACGACCTGGCCATCATACGGCTCGACAAACGAATCCCCAGATACAACCCCTACGCCCAGCCAATCCTGATACGCAGAGTGGCGGACTTGGGCATTAACAAGACCTGTGTTACCATGGGTTGGGGGCAGCTTTATCAGGTACCAAATTATGCAGTCCCCTTGAGAAGTCCTAATGCTATTTGCTGAGTATTTTCAGCACGGACCGTACTCGGATGAAATTCTATATCTTAACGTGGTCGTTAACCCGCCGTCAGAGTGCAAAACTAATGTTGAGGGGGACATATGTGTGCGTCCCGAAACGGAGGGTCAGGTGTGCGCCGGTGACATGGGCGGACCGCTCATCTGCATGGGTGCTCTCGCTGGCATCATTTCCGGAACAGTGGGCTGCTCTGAGGGCCAGGCCATTAAGTTTGCTAGCTTTCCGCACTACAAAGATTGGATCGAGAAGACGTTGTATGAGTTCAGAAATGGCGGCGTTACACTCTACATAGACATTCTGCTGCTTTGGAGTCAACTCTACCTGCTCCTCCTGTATTAAAGACATCACAAGGAGAGAGTTGGTATTTATAGTGCGTCGCCAGCAGAAGGTGTGCCGCTGTAGTGGCCCCTGGTGCCAGATCTGATCTGATTCGTCTTCTAAGTGGTAACAGATTCAAATAACACCATCAGGGGATCACAGAAATCGGCTTGCAATAAAGTACATGTTAAAACCAATTTAGAAAAGATTTTCTTAAGTAACATAACCGTATTACCTGAGCTTGTGCGTCCCCAGGGAATTGCATCAACAGGAACTGACACTCAAACATCGCACACACAAGGACAGTAAAAGGACCTTTGAATGTGGCCTAACCGCTGTTTCCAGTCAGAAACAAACCGACCTTCGCAGGGTCATCATTTGCGTTTGATACAGACTCCAGACTCCACCGACTTTAAGTTTGAAAAGCCCTTCAGGCCGGCGTGCAAATCTGACGTAAAATGCATAAATCAAAGGCAAATTGAATTTTAGCCATGAAAGGCACTTCTGGCACGGAGGCATTGCAGCTACCAAGGCCCAGAGTTTGTCGGCGATGCCGTTGTCGTTGCCGTTTTCGTTGTCGTTGTCATTGGCGTCTCCCGCAGAGAGCCCTGACAATATGTTGAGGAAAATTCCAAGGAAAATGACAGTTCCACCCAGCTTTCGCCCCGGATACATGCCCAACTTTATTCTGCTCTCCGCTTTCGGCTCTGGCTAAAAACTTTGTCTGGCTTGGCCTGGCATTGATGCAACTTTAAAGTAAAGTCTACTTAATGCAAAGCTCAGGGCGCCTGCCGCCAACACAAACAAAAACTGCGAAATTGGTCGTTACTACTTATGAGATATATATTTGGCATTTTCACGAGAACTGAAGAGCTTTTAGCGAGGCTTTTCTGGAGATCTAAAGTGACATGGCGCACTAAATTGCAAATGGTGTTAAAGAAATCTTAGGAAAATATAAATCGCACTCTGAATGAAGAATATTGTCATATGAGGATATAAAGCTTTATTGTCCTTTTACTTTAAATTTTAGAAGCTAAATAAGTCTGTAAACTTCTACTTCTTCTATGACTTGGTAAGACTGGCTGAGTTTCCGCATTTTTTCCCGCCATTTCATCCAAGTGCTTTTCCCCCCAGAGCCGGAAAAGTGTCACCCAGCCAACAAGTCAGTATTCACCATACGCCTCTTGTCCATTTTCACTCGCTGTGTCTGCTGGCTAATGCAAAAAGTAAAATAGGGAAAAATTTCTAAGTTTTCTTTGCTGATTATTTGGGCCTAACACCTTTTTCAGCGTTCAGTCGTCTGACGGCGCTGGTCGAGCTTTGTGCTGAAATCGCGGAACAAGTCAAGTGAGAAGGATATATACACATATAAACACACAAGCATAACTTATTCCCACTGGTACGCCTCTACTAATTATGTGAAAATGAATAATTAATTGTCTGACAATTGCCGGGGCTGATGGGATGTGCAAAGTAAACAGCGAAAAATTAAAGCAAAACGCGATCCGAAAACCCTCGTGGCCCTCGTTATATATTTGCACTCCAGTGCTGAAAATCGATATCGATATCAACTCAATTTCGGGTCTCGGTAGCGCAATGTTCAAATAAACGAAACGAATCAACATATCAAACTAATTGCATTCGAATTTAAATATAACGTTCAATTAAAAGCATGATTTCCAAAGCCAAACCCCATAATCACACCAGATGCATGGCTGGACGAGCGTGTGTGTGTAGGGAGTGTGTGTGCAGGGAGTGTGTGTGCAGGGTGTGTGTGTCTGCAGGGTGTGTGAGTGAGTGAGAGGGAGTGAAGGAGCGAAAGAGCCAGGGCTTCTGCTCGACATCAATCAATTAATTGCGAATCCAAACGAGGTGCGTAAGTTCATTTGGCGTGCAATTTGTTAATTAATCGAATTCGGTGCATTAGCAAAAACTGGAGCGTTAAGTCTGACTGATTATTGGGAAAGTTATGTGAGTGCCAACGACACAAGGGAGTTTTGTGGCTTAAAAATGCATTAAAATAGCGTTTGAAGTTATTAAGAGTTATCTTGAGGTTTCAACAATAATTTAGCTGCCTAAAAGTATGACACAATTGATTAAATATATTTTTAGGTTGTTAAATTTGCAAACTTCTTTTTATCAAAAATATAATAAAATATATTTAAAGACCTTCTATTATTTAACAAAAAACTTTTAAATGACACTAAAAACATATTCATTTATTTTATTATATTCAAAAGCATACTTAAATTTATCTACAAGTATTATGCTATAATACCCAACAAAAAGCGTATTCATTACAAATTTCATTTACTAACCACTCCCTCTATTCTCGGTACAAGATAAATACAAAGCACATTGTGAATAACTTCACTGTAAGCCCCCGGAGAAAAGCCCTCTCAGTCACTGTTGACCCAATGCATTGAACTCTGCCACCTCGCTCCATAATACTTTGTCTGTTATCATTGCAATGGCTTTCACTAATAGCTCCCTGCCAGGCATGGCTATAGCTTCACATATAGCTACAATAATAGGGAGATAATAGCCGACAACAAGTCCCAGTATCGTTGCGTATCGAGTTGCCTTTGGAAGTGCTTGGCCAGCAGCAGTAGCAGCAGCAACAGCACATTCGGGCGCCTTGACTCGTGTCCACTTGGCTAACATAATCGCACATGCAGAGCAAACAGAACAGACCCATATGTACATATATTCTATATAGATAGAGGCAGAGGTGGGCAGGCAAAAGGTGCCAACATATATTGGCATATAGGGGGGAGGACATTGCAAGACCCAACCGATGCATCGGGGTATCGAGTTTTAATGACCCACTTTCTGGCTCAAGACTGTTTAAGTTTGGTCTAATTCTGCAAGTCCCACGACGGAGCAATTAGTGTGGCCAATGGCCAATGGTCAGCATGAATGGGCGATAAAGGCGGCAAACGGCGCACGTCTTATTGTCAAGGAAAACAAATGAGTTGAGTTTTCCAGCGGCGAAACTTGAGGGGCTTCCTAACGGCTTGGCTTGGAGAGATGTTCATTCCCAGACGCAGAGAAGACCAGAGGCTCTGGCAAAGAGAAGCAGTCAAAGAGAGAGAGAAAAAAAACGAGGAGATAGTGCGGGAGTCTCTGAAAGTCATTACCCATTGATACATATGTGTGTGAGCGGTGGAAAAAGAGACATTTTCGTAGCTTTTTTTTGTTTCTCTTTCGAAAATGTGTTGACAGCATTGGAAAGGGCAAAGACAGCGCAAGACAGCAACAAAGCGAAACATGAAATTAATAGAATTAAGAGGTGAAGAATTCGATTCAAGGCAACATTCAGGGACGGCAATTAAATGGAACAGAACCTTGTCAGGTTTTTCCATACAGTTGGTCAGCGAGCGGGCACACACGGCGTATACTTAATGTGAAAAACTTAAATTAAGTATACGCCGTGTGTGACTTAAAAGAGGATAATTTTAAAATTTATGAATATAACAAGTCTCAGCTAAGAAGAGAGTTTCAAATTGACTTTAAGGACTTAAAGGATATCTGCTATCCACTACTTCAGGAAACATAACGTATACGTAATTTTAGAAAACCCAACTTGGGGCAACTTTAAGTTGACCCCCAAAAAAAAGAGGTCACTGACAGGATAATAAATACAATGTAAGACCCACAATAAATTCATTTGTTTGGAAAATATGTGAAAATTCCTCACGGCTCTGCCATATTCATTAATTTGGTGAATGTCACATAGTCCCACATAGCACAGGCCCCCAGGCTAGTTACTTGGGGATGAACCCCATACATACATATGAATGCATAATTGGAACATAAAATTCCGAAAATATTTTACAACATCTCCCTTGGTTCCCTTGCGTGTGTGAGTGTGTGTCTGCTTTTTTTGTTAAGCCGGATCCCTCATGGCCGTGCCTGTTCCGCATTAATTCATTCGCAGGAGGCGAGCCCTGGCCAACAGCGAGAGTTAAGGCCAAGTTAAGGCAGCCATCCGGCCGAAGATGGACCAGCGTAATCTAACACTGCCAACGCCAGCCGCAACAACAATTATGTCCTCGTCATCCGCAGCAACAGCGGCAGCGGCAGCAATGGCGAGCTTCGTATCCGGATCCGGAGCACCGACCACATCTGCGATGGCGGCCACGACACTAGCATTAGCAAATGCAACAACAACAACGGCGCTGGCCACAGCACCAACAACAACGCCAGCCACATTTTTTACCTACAGCATACCAGGCATGGACATAGCGCCAGGACCATTTATATTCACCTACGTTAGTGAATTTTTATCGCTTATCACGCCCGAGGAATTGCCGCTGGGTAAGTCCTTCCCTCTACGCCCCCCAAAATGGGCGTGTCTTTGCAGTTTAGTGTCCCTGAGTCCATGTGTGTGTGGTGTCCATGGTAGTGGGCGGATGGGTAATCCCGCCCTCTGGTCAACACGACAACAATAAAGGCATTAGAGATGTAAATTCGGGGCAGTATTTGGAGGGTAGGCATATTATGCGGGACAGATGAAAATTCCCAGTTAAATAGTGCACAGAGATAAATAATGGAGAAACGTGGTGGGAATTGAAAAGTCAACGGATGAAAGTTGGAAAATAATTAATTTTAATCATAAACAGAATGATGGAAAATTATTAAACTGGTTGAATCTTTAATGGGAATTATCATATAATATATTATATTGTTTTCTGTTTAATTATTATTATTATATAGAAAATATAATCTATTAAATACCTTTATTTTATCAGAAATGCCTGGCAACGCAGCGTCTTAGCCTCTACAACATAGCAAACAATCCACAGAAAATTATTTTAAATCAGAACTGGCTTTTAATTTGTTTCTCTGCACTAATACGTTGGTTTCGGTTTAAAACAATCAGGGTTTAAATAGTTTCTGTTGCTCCAAAAGCCTGAATAGAGACCACCGCAGCCGTGAACCTTTTTCCATTAAATTTGCATGTAGGGCAAGGGGATGTGGCTATGGCTGTGGCTTTGGTCGCCACACGGATTCTCACTACACAGCCCAGCTTAGGCGGCCTTGCCACAGTGGTCAACATGAGTCTGTAAATTCAATCCATCGAAATAGCCCCAAAATTGGGCGTGCCAGTTCAGATGGCCGATGAGCAGAAGCTGAGCACCTTCATGAAGCGACATGGCGTGCAGAAGGAGGTAGCTCGTCGGTATTTAAGCTCCAACAACTGGTCACTGGAGGCGGCCAGCAATATATACGATTCCGAGACGGCGGCGGAAGCGGAGAAATTTGAATCCGAGGCACAGGACAGACCAACCGTGCAGGCTGACAGCCAGCGGGACCTCCAATCGCTGATTAGTCAGCATTCGCGCCGACGGGATATTGACTTAACTGGTTACCAGGCTGGCACTTCGAATAGCTCCTCATCACGCCAGGAACCGACCGTGGAGAAGCATGTGGCCATCGACAACTCAACACCCGCCCTGACCACCATCGACAGCAATCGGAGTTTACGAGTCTGGGGTCACGGTGTGCCTCTGGGCAGTGCTCACCCCTTCAATCCACCGCCATCTCGTCGGCCAGGCGAGGATTCGGACAACGAGAACACCGAAGATGAGCACACCATGGTGGTGCTGCACCTCTGGTCCGAGGGCTTCTCCCTGGACGATGGCTCCCTGAGGCTGTACGCCCTGCCCGAGAACGAACGCTTCCTGCGCGCCGTTCTGCGTGGAGATTACCCGGAGGAGATGCTGGACAATCACCCGGGCTTACAGCTTAGCGTCCAGGATCACACAAATGAAGCCTTTCGCCATCTGTCGCGGAAACAGTTCATGGGGCCAGGTCGTTCCCTGAACAGTCGCACTCGCCAAATAGGTGTAGCTGGCACAGCACAGGTGGAGTTGCCCCAGGTGCAGGTCAACGAGGGGGCAGACATTACCATTGTTCAGCTGAGGCTGGCCGACGGAAGCCGCGTGGCCGGGCGCTTCAATCTCACGCACAACATAGAAGATCTTTATCGATACGTACGTCTCGCCAGGCCACAGTACTCCTCTAGGAACTTTGTCCTGATGACGGCCTTTCCCCGCCAGGAGCTCCTCGAGACGGACACACGCACCTTGATGGAGGCCAATCTCTGCAATGTGGTGGTCATACAACACCTGAACGATGAGCTGCCAATGCAGCTATCCAGTGATCTATCCGAGCAAATCCTTAAATAAAAGTCAGTTGAGATGGATGGGCTGGAAATGGGGATAATTATTAGATGTTAAAGGATTTAGTGGAGTTCTGAAACTAGAATAAAAATTGAAAAGATTGGCTATATATGGTAGAAGCATTAATTATTCTCTTATGTATTGCAGATTCCATTCGCGATGTCCTACACAAAAATGTCAGCCTGCTGGACTTTGCCTCCAACGTGAGTTATCCTCGGACTTGGCACATTTCCGAATTTCCTCTACTCCTTCCGTTCCCATTTAGGCCATTAAAATCGAGTCCGGCTTCATAGCCCTGATGAGCGTGTTCGCCATTTTGGCCCTGGTGCCGCTGATTGCCACCTGTGCCTGGTGCTGCGGTCGCCGGTCCACGCAGGAGGAGGTGGACCACATACGGAACGCGCCGTGCAACATTCGCGACGAGGCGCTGGAGGAGAGTTTGCGGTGCCGCAAGAGCGCCGGCCTGGTTACCATGTGGATTGTGTTCGTGCTGCTCACGTAGGTTGAGGCTCTTCAATCGGGGCTTTTACAGAGTAATCGAAGGGTTTCATCCCGTTGCAGGCTGAGCGACTTCAGTATATTCTACGCTAATAGCCGCCTGTCCGCCGGAATCGAGATGACGCCCGAAATGGTCCAGTCAGCCGTGCACGACGTGGAGGTCTTCCTGAAGGACACGCATCTGCAAATCAAACACAAACTGGATAATGGCTTTCACGTTTCCGTGGAGCGGGTCGTCAAAGACTTGGAAGGTCAGTCCGTCGGCGGTGGGGCGACGCAAAAGTTTGCGCCATTCGGCATTCGACAATCGCTTTGCCAACTTTGTACTCGAAGCCGTGCACTTCGGCCTTCGATCCATGCATTATTCTCAAACTTTCCCAAATGTATGAATCTATATATGCAGCTCATGTGTGTGCGTTCCTCCTCTCTCTCTCCCGCAGACGTGGACGTTCTCCTCGGCGAGCCGATTCAAGCGGAAATATCTGCACACACTGGCCTTGAGTTGGCTTATGATTCACTGACGACACTCAGCCTGGGTGAGTACGGATGCGAGTACTAGCAGTGGTGGTGTTGGTGGTACCAGGGCGCTCTGGTTAAGTGCTCCCATGCGATTGCCATGCGATTGTCTGGTTACGGACTTGACCCAAATTCCATTGTTCGTGGCAAGGCGAACATGGCCAGTAGACCTAGTAGATGTGCCATCACTCCCACCGAACGACCGAAACCCCTTTCCCAGTTGGCCAAACATGACAATAAACCAGCCCCAATAAATTACAGCTAAAATGGGTGTGACCTTTCATTGGCGAACGGGTTGTGCCGGCTGCTCAGTGTGGGCGTTGTACATTTTTCACATTTCTCTTAGTTTTTTCACTCTTAGTTCAATTTACATTGATTCTATCGATCTGTGTGCCAATTTAAAGGTTCCTTAAAGGAAGTCAAGGCTTTGAGGAGAAAGCTACCTCAACCAGAAGGAGGTTGTCATTACTTTAAATTTTTTCTTGCAAACAAATTCCACATTTTAAATACCCACTTCTCCTCGGACTATTATCCAAACAATCTGCGCAAATCCCAACCAAAAACATCTTGAAAATAGCAAGTAGAAGGCTCAAACCAATGGTAAATGTATAGTATCTATAGCCAGAAAAGATTGTTTGCGCCCAATTTCATTTTCGGCGAATGCAAACGGAGACTCGTGGAGGATCCAGCCGAACGTCCTCCTTGCGATTGTCCTCCTCGCGCACCACAATTGCCAAGATGACAACTCCATTATGGTTCGCCTTCGAACACAATGTGTAATTTGGAATCATGCTCTTCTTTGACTCCTTGACTCCCCGCCTGCTCCTACCATCCGTCCTGTCCTGCCCCGTCCTGTCCAAATAAAACACGCTACAATAACGCTGCAAATAATAATATTTTCGTGCATTTGTCGCTGTCAGCGAACGCCGAGCTCATCTATCGCGTCCTCATGCTGCAGGAGACGGTCGGCCGGGCACTGAAGCTGTCCCAGGAGGCGGCCGCCCGGATGGAGGAGCTGCAGATCCAGCTGTCCGTGCTGCAGCGCCAGTGCACGTACCGCGACCGCCCGCTCTGCGACACGTTGCGTATACGCAGTTTCGAGGAGAACGGCGTGGTGGACGCCCTGAAGACTGTGAGTCCTTTATGGTGTGGCATAGTGCAGCTCGTATCCCGCCGCTCGATTATAAACCGTTTTATACTCTTTTCGTGGGGTGCTATGGGCTAAGAGGGTTTAAGAAATATAAGTTAAGCCATTTTTAATATACTCCCATAAGTAAGTGTTGAAGAAGACTAAACTTAAAGGTGTTTAAATTAATATTAGGGATAATCCTTTGTAATCCCTTATAGATAATTAAAATTAGTATATTTTATCATTTATTTTAAAAATAACTAACTGCAAATGAAAGAAAAAGCACTGAAGAGTTATTCGTTAATTTGTTTAGTACTAACTTACCTTTATATTAAACCTTATTCCAAAGAAATAACTTCCCTTCAAGGGTATTCCAAGCTTCGGTCACCGAGCTTAGCCTTTAGTTTCTAGTTCTACGTATAAATAATTTGTACTTTTACTTCCTTTTCACCCTTTTTTCTCCCTCCACTGCACTGTTTTTCTAATTTCACCCGCAATATCTTATTTCCTGGACAACTGCAACGACGACAACGACGACGACGACGACGACAACGTCGACATCGCCGACAATTTGTCAGCTGCAAGAGGACCAGAGCATCTTCCGTATGCGCTACTTGGGCGAAATTGAATTTGGGGCCACTGTCAAAAATCTGACATCGGAAGTTGGCGTGTCACGTTCCATTTTCAGCAATTTCCCGCAACAAGTTAAACATGACACGGCATATGAGCGGAACTGTGAGTAGAGCAATCAAAGAAATTGTGGCGCGTTTTCACAGAGTCTACCATACCCATCAGTAGTAGGCAATGCCCCACCCTTGGATCCATCCCCTGAAACAGAGACCAGTCCCTATTAATCGGCTTCAAAATCCATATTGTTCCCCTCGGCCGAAACTCAATTATGGCACCGAGCTAAATGTACAATTCAATCAATAGTCCAGGTGTCGGGCTTCCCATTCAGGCCATAACATTCCCATGAATCTGGCAATGCAATTTCCGAAGCACACCACCCAAAGAGACACAGTTTCAGGGCTGGGTGGCACAAAGTCCTCATAACTCTTGTTTAGTCCCAATATTAATTATTGTCATTGGTTCTGCTCTGTGGCTGCTAATTGAATTGGCCACAAAACTTTTCTCTCCCGCAGACACGCTGGAGCAACTGGCGAGCATTCGGCACCGGACAACGGCCAATGCCCAGCAGCTGACCTCCATCGTGAACGCACTGCTCCGTCGACTGGAGGGCACCTGGCCCTCCATGCAGCCGGCGTTCAATGAGCTCAAGGACTGGGCGGATGCCTACTGGAGCGTGGGCTGGATTGCCGGCATGGTGATCGTCTGGGTGATGCTCTTCATGCTCATGTCCTACTGCTGCTTCCTCTGCGAGTCGAACTCCAAGTCGGGCGTGGTCTTCTTCATTGCCGTCATGCTCATCTGTCTGGCCAGCATCTGCCTCACCATCTATGGAGTGTTCTCTTTGGCCATTGGTGGCAATGCCGAGGTCTTTGTCTGCCGATCGCTGTACGATGAGGACTACTCCACGCTGACCAAGCTGCTGGACAAGCCGGGCTACGCATACGCCCGGGAGCCCCAGACGGGCATCATTGGCGAGCTGCTGCGTCCCGCCGGCGTCAATCGTTCTGTGGTTAATGTGGGCCTCGGCCAGGCCCTCAGGTAAGTCCACTAACGTATGTACATGTGTGTGTGTATCCAGACTTCCCCCAGGTAGCCCAAGCCCCAGCCCAAGCGCCGAGTAACGAATTTTGTTATCCAATTACTTTGATACTGTACGTGCCTGTAATTTTGATTGCCCCCCAAGGACCAAAGACCATGGACCATAGACCGACTTGCTGTGAAAGAAGCAAAATGTACTCAAATTTTTATGATCGAATCGATTAGCTGTTGAGAGGAAAATTAAGTCGAGAAGGGAATCGAAATAATGGCTAGATTTCCTTTTAAATTTCCTGCAAAAAAAATGCAATATGTATTTAATATTTAATCGAAAAACGAAGCCTTTGTAATAAATATATCTTAAGATAGTTCTTTGGAACGACCTCATATTTATTATATTTTATACACGCAAAGGATAAATTATAAATACCTGTAAAAAACCGATACTTTAAAGATTCAGTTTTTAGGAAATTTAACAGAAAACTTTTTCACAGTTTAACCCTTCTCTTTGAAAATATTCTTCATGCTAGCTAAAGTGCAGCGTAATCTTTAACCGACTTAAATCTAATTTCTGGTCAATCGAAACCCTCGGAAAGCACTTAGTCGATTTCACTGTGATTACCCATTTCGGTGATTATTGTTGCCACACTCTCAAACTTTTCCTGCTCCAACCAAGCCGGGAATTTGGGCAGCCGCAACGCAGTGCCAAGCACCACATTCTCTCACTCCCCCTCTTGACTTGCGAAGTTATTCGGTTCAAAATGCCAAGCAAATCCAAACCATGTCGAACTGAAGGGTACCACAAAGCACCCACCTACCTACGTACAGAGCAGCTTCAAGCCACAAAGTTTTGAAAGTCCAATGAAATTTTCCTACCCACATGGCACTCAATTTTGCAGGGAACACGCCAATGCCAATGCCAATTCAACTAGCCGCACGCACCACCCAGAACCCAGAACCCATAGACCAAGGCCCACACCGCCAGCACCCCCTTGTAACCGCAAATTTTAAGCACGATTCCAATTATCCAGGCAGAATACAAAATGCACATGCAGCCGAAGCAGTGCGGAGTAGGGGCATAAATTGCCAAATTCGCCAGGGCGCACAGCCACATCCTGCCCCGGCCCCTGCCCTGCCACTGTGCTCCCTGTGCCACGTAGATATCATGGCCTTATCCGGTTCTCCAACTGAGGCCCCAAAAGAGCCGTAGCCCCGCCCTTGGTCCAACCAGAGCCTGCCCCTTTGGTATTTTGACGTTTCTCTTTGACAACCTTTTGAAACAGAGGCTGCGAACAAAATCAAGCATCGTACAATGTCTTTCAATTGGATGCATTCGTGAATACCACCAAAATAGCCGATTTGAAGCAGTTCCCCAAAGTGTCCACCGCCATCGATGCGATATCCGTGTCCGGGCGCACGCTCCTCTCGCTGACGCAGTCCGTCCAGAACATACTCGAGAACATGCTGCAGACCTCCTCGTTCAATCTGACCACGTACCGCAGCAGCGTGGGTGCGCCCACGCCCGAAAAGGATTTGGCGACGTTCATTGATCAGATGCAGCGGGTGGCCTTGCAGGTGAGTGCATCTGACAGAGTGAGAGCGAAAGCACCTGGCACCCCGCCTGATTAGTTTCAATTAAGAGGGTGGCAGCGGTGGCAGCGGTAGCCACGCGGCGGATTTACGTGCTACGCATAATGTAACCGCCGTGCATTCAATTCGCTCATCCGATTTGTATTCGCCAGATTCAGGATGTGGCCACGTCCTCGCGCATGACCACGCTGGGCAGCAGGGCCAAGCGGCTGCAGGCCGCTATTCTCCAGCCGCTGGAGAACCTGCAGAACGAGATACTTTATCACCTGACCGCTCTGGAGCTGCAGCGGGATCCCTGGGCCAAGCAGGTCAACCAGACGCTCAACCACCTGAAGAGCATCCAGGGTTACTTGGAGAACAAGGCGGGCGAGATATGTCACAATATGACAAGGACCTACACGGATCGGTGAGCTATAACCTACGTATTTTATTTATTAATATTTTTAAGAAACTAATAAAAATCTTATTTGCAACAAGTGAGAATTCGTTCAAGTCTTGGTAATATCTTTAAGCATTCTTTTTAGGGAAATATAAGATAATTGTGCATTAAATTGTTTAGTCTTTTTGCTTTAAGGGTAACTCTTTACTACAAAACTCTTTCAAAGGTAAATTTATGTTGCAATAGAACTCCTTTAATTTTGGTAGCCTTTAAACTATTTAAAGGGAAAAAGACACATTCAATCTATTTTTGTGCTTCCTAAAGGATTTCTAAAACTGTCCAAACAATTAAGAACCCATTCGCCTTCGAAACAAATTCAAGTAAACTTTTTTATGAATAAGAAAACTATTTGTGATTTATAATCAAATTCCTACTAATTGTAAAAGGAATAAAATAGGCTTAGCACCGATTATAAACCCCAATTTATAGTTTACCAATTATAGGGAAACTCAAACCCGTAGCTCTATCATTTTTCCACCTATGCAAAATCAGCTCACTTGGCTAGGCCCATGCACACAGTTTGTGCCAAAGTTAATTGCGGTAAATTCTCAGTGATTTTCAACCAAAAAGTTAGGGGGTGGGATATCACCACACTCTCGAAAATGCTTCGCTCCATTCCGCTTTTCCAGCCACTTTTCCCACCGCCTGTGGCACTCGGAGCTGCATTCTCGGTCTGTCCGTCTGCCTGCGTGTTTGAGTTTTATTATTGTGTTGCTCTTTCGGTAGCTAGCAGGGAAACAAACAACTTGAACAATTTCTGTGGAGTTGTGGAGCTGTGCAGGCGCTACGGCAGCCCCTGAGAACTGCACATAGTTTCCGGCTTTATCAGATAATTGAAAGTCCTAATCGTTTGATTAAGTTTGCCAAGTGTCATGATTGCATTTTCAGTGTTTTTCCAAGTGTTCACTTATGGTGCCACAGACACGAATTCTAAGGTGAGCATTTATGGCCAGGAATGCTAAATATTTTGTTTGTCCGATGACAAATTCCTTGTGCAATTTATAATCGTTTTGAAATTGTTACAGCCACTTAAGAGCTGAAGGGCTCTTTGCTGTGGAAACAATAAACAATTCAGATTAACTTTAATATATCAGTGACCTTAAGCCTACTCTTAAGTTGATAATTACTGTTAAATTGGATTACAGGAGAGTCTGGAGATTGGAATTGAATATTTTTTCATACCCCAAGGTAGACCACAGAAATGTAAATGTAAAAAGGGAAAAGCCATACTTTATTAAACCCTTCCTAATTTTATTTATTTATTTACTTTCTGGTATATATTTCCCACACTCTCTCTATCACAGCCTGAAGGCCTACTTGACCAGCAGCCGTGCTACCATGGAGTCCCAGCTGGGCGACACCACCACCAAGTGCCGACCCTTCTACGACACCTTCGATGCCAGCCGCTCCTTCCTCTGCCGCAACATGGTGGACTTCATCAACGGCCTGACCTTCTTTATTTTCCTCACGCTCCTCCTCTGGGCCATAGGCACTCCGGTTGGCCTTAATTTGATTACCGTCCAAACCCGTCTGAATGCCATGCAGGCGGCGCAAACGCGCAGCAAGAGCCGCCAGAGGCGGAGCGACCGGAGTCCGGAGCAGGAGCAGCGCGGCGAGAGCCGTGGCAGGAAGAAGCAGCGAACCAGCAGTGCCGCGGCCAGCGGGAGGAGCGGCAGGCGAGAGCAGAGCCGGGAAAGGAGCACCAGCAGCACGGCACGACCAAAGCCACCGCTGTAAGTCATGGGGAGGGAGCAGTTTCATCATTCCAAATTGAGCCAGAAGGGCCTAAGAGGTTTCCTCTTTATGATATTAATTTTTATGTAAATTTAAAGGGTGGCTGGAAAACGAACAAAGTTCCCATCGATGCTCATATACATAACTGCCCAGACCCTTTTTCTCTATGTAAAAGGCACTATTAACATATAGACCTCACCCTTCCACAGACGACGCACTGCCACCGAGGAAACCCTGGACCTGGCCGACGAAGACTCTACCCCATCAAGGGAACAGCAGCAGCAGCACCAGCAGCAGCAGCAGCGGCGGCAGGAGCAGAACCAGCGGGAAACGGATAGGGAGCGAGAGCGGATCAGGGACCAAAGGAGTCGGGAGCGTGAGCTGAGCCGTGGCCGCGACGTCTCCGCCTTGAATACGCCGGTGCGCAGCCGTAGTCGCCAGCAGCTGTGAGTAGCGTAGAGATTCTCCATTGAGGCGCCGCATCTCAAGCTCATTCCATCATTGCATTAGGCGCCACGACCCCGAGGATGACAATTGGGGCTCGTCCAGCGGACCCAGTAGGGCCAACTCCCATGAGAGGGAACGTGAGAGCAGTCAGACTAGAAAGATTCTGAATATTTGGCAGTCGCGCAATAAAGTCAAGCCGCCGCTGTAAGTTGAGGTCCCTTCGAGTCCCTAGAGATTCGGCCCCGCCCTGTTCTGATAACTCTACCCTTCTTTGCGAACAGTCGTCGGCAGGGCACTGAGGAGTTCGACTTTGAAGATCATCCCGAGGACAGTGGGTGGCGCAGCCAGAATCAGACTCAGGGCCAGAACCAGAATCAGAGCCACAGCCATAGCCATAACCAGTCCAGTGTTAGTCCAGAGCAACGACCCGCAGATCCGCGCAGCCATCGCCTCAATCTCCGTACTAAGCCAAAGTTGTAAGTGACCCTGACCCCGAGCTCCCCCCGGTTGAGGTCCGCAGCACCCCACTCACTCTGACTGCCCCAAAACTCTCTGCATGCCAGACGTAGTACTCGTACCAACGCGGATAGAGCTAGCAGTGAAATGGTCCGGCGCCCCGTAACCCCCGTGCTCAGCGTCAATCCGGACATTCCGGCCGCCGTTCCGATGCCCCGCACGCCGATGCGATTGAAGAGCAAGCTGTCGCTGACCGCCCGAGCCGTGCAGGACATTGTCAACAAGCGGAATCAGCGCCTGTGAGTGTCCCAGTGCCAGTCCCCAGGACCCCAAAAAGAAATCCCTAGGCCAGTTAGAGCAAAGCACCCACTACACTCGCCCCGTCCATTAGCCTATCTATATGTTGGTATTTATATATTTAAAGTAGTATATAAACTAACCTTGTGTATCCCACAGCCAACGCACTGGCACCGATGAGTTCGACCTGGACGAAAGCGATGCCGCCTATGGTGCTGGAGCTCATATGGATGCGGACGTTGCGGCGTAAGTTGGAAAAGTGGGGGAAGGTGTGTGGCAGAAATCTCTTACAAGGCCATTCCAACGAAGTCTCTCCAGGAAATGGGCTTATCTACAAACGATTCAGTGCCGCAAACTTACTCCGAAGTACCTATGAATGAAGAGATATCTTAACCATGACGAAATCAATTACTCAGCAAAGTTCTGAAACCTCTAAGCCCCAATGATTTCTCAAGAGGTTCAGCGAACCAATCGGCCTCTCGAGATTTCTGTGACACCCGGATAGCTGGATAATTAGATATAATGAGCTAATGGTAACTTCCCCAATAACAACACTGATACTGTCTTTTCCAGCGCCCGACGCACGCCGCCTAGAGGCGCTCCACCGCCACCGCCCCCGCCAGCGGCCGGCATGAACAGGTTCTACCAACGTTATTAACCGTATTCAGTTGCCAAAATGAGTTTGTTTTTTGCCTTGCGTTTGATTTTGATTTTGGTTTTTTGATTGATTTGAACGAATCTTGTGCACATGCCAGAGACAAGAGTACCAACCGAAAACACACACAAATTCTTATTGTGTTCACAGCGACAAAGTCTATATATTCTGAACTTACTTTCTCTCCCCGAAAACCGATCCCGCTCTCGCCTGATGGTAGTAGCGATCGCACGGTGCGCTGGAACAAGGACGAGGCGGAGGACTTTGAGTTCGAGGAGGCCGACGCACCGAAGAGTCCCATGTATCTGAGCCACAACCTCCACTGAGCCACAGACCCATCAACCCATCGATCTCCCCCCCACAAATATGGCAATTTGTTTTGCATTTCGCTTCTATCGCTCCCTAGTGTGTAAGTGAAATGTAGTTATAGTATCGAAGCAATATGTTTTTAGGCATTTAACAACCGTAATAAACAAATAATCTATAACGAATGAATACTTTACATTAATGGTCTACGGACCACTGCAGTTTATTCAGTCCTCCTAACCATGTCGCGGATTGTAGTGTGCAGCCTGCTGCTCCTCTTTTGCATTGCAGACCAGGTGATATCGTTGCCATTCACCGATCTCCAGATGTTTGACAGGGTGATAAACGAAATATCAGATGACAACGTCATCATATGCCCTCCGGCGATCGATCTGGCCCTGATCCAAATTTACCTAGCAGCCGGAGGAGATACCGAGAGCGAATTGCAAGATATTGCGGCCATCAGTGGAGCCTCAAAGGAGAGTATATGTGAGAGGCCTTTTCCGTCGTGGGCCTCGGTGACTGAACCTCCTGTGCGGATTGCCAGTCGATTTTATGCACACAAGGGAGCCCGCATCCAACCGACTTACGAGAGGCAGTATACTAAATATCTGAATACCGAAATCGAAAGCGTGGAAGAGAGTGACAAGTGGGCTGGAACGATTAACCGCTGGGTTACTTCGCACACCGACCAAGGCCTTGAGCACCTTATTGACCCTCTCGAGGTCGAGGATTCGAGAAGGGTATTTCTGACTAGCGCCGTCAGTTTTTCTTTGCCGTGGGAGATCCCCTTCAAGCCGATTGCCAATAGCATGTTTTATGTGGCGGCCGAAAGGCGTTCGGCATCGGTTAAAACGATGCAAGTGGTGGGCAATTTTAAGTACCTCTTTGATTCCAGACTACAATCTCACACGTTGCTTATTCCATTCTCCAAATTAAATCTTGACTTGCTCCTGCTGATTCCCAAAAGATCTGATGGGATTCAAAAGATAGAAGAGGGTCTGAAATACTTAGATGTCCGGAAAGCAGCTCTCAAACATGTCAGTCTTTTCGTGCCACAGTTCAAGTTCCGGTATAGGCGGGATATGCTCCAAGCGCTGATCGATCTGGGAATTGACAAGACTGTTTTTGGGCACACAAATCTCTCAGAACTTATCGCGCACAATAAGAAATTCAAAATCGATAGCATGATGCACTCGACTATCATTAACATTGACGCAAAAGGAATCAGCTCAGCTTTCGGCACAGGTTCGATATTATATTTTAGACCTTTCCACCAATTTTAAATCCATTTCAAGGTGTCGACGTGTTATCCTCAAAAGCGCGCACAGCACCCTTTTGGAATGAGTCAGCATTGGCCAATGATTCGATATTATCCATGAGACGGCAGCAGAGGTCCCCACGACAGACCAGGCCATCATCGCCTGTGACCATACAGGTGAACCGTCCTTTCCTGTTCGCTTTAAGGGACGCTAACAGGACGTACTTCTTCGGCAGATACAGTTATCCTGCTTAGCTGACGAATATAAATATAATATTGCAAAAGTTTATATTTTTTGGGTAAACATTCACTTGAATTGTCGCTTTATTTATTTATCAAATCGATTGGATGGATCAATGGGTGTATGGCTGGCAAGTCCCCCTTTACTTCTTCTTCAGGAAGGGGCTGACGATGGCTGGAGCAGCATACGTGGAAATGGGAGCAGTGTAGGCAGTCACCGGAGCAGTGTAGGCCGGGGCGCTGTACACCGAGGCGGTATAGGCGGGAGCAGCAGCAGCATAGGTGGAGTAGGCGGGAGCAGCGGCAGCATAGGTGGAGTAGGCAGGAGCGGCAGCAGCATAGGTGGAGTAAGCAGGAGCGGCAGCAGCATAGGTGGTCACGGGAGCGGTGTAGGCCACAGGAGCGGCGGCTGCATAGGTGGCGGCATAAGGAGCAGCGGCATAGGTGGTCACCGGGGAGGCGATGAAGCCAGCCTGGGCGGCGGCAATGCAGAGAGCCAAGCAGATGAGGAACTACGGAAATGCAAAACAGAATCCTTTAGCAAGACCATTCGATGCTGAGTGGCAGGCTGCGGCTTACCTTCATGTTGATTTGGTTGGTTTGGGTTTGT
Source organism: Drosophila bocqueti (assembly GCA_018151655.1). NCBI lineage: Eukaryota > Metazoa > Arthropoda > Insecta > Diptera > Drosophilidae > Drosophila > Drosophila bocqueti. The sequence goes on from JAECXF010000057.1 coordinate 3,518,200, forward strand.
TGGTTTGTCAGCGACTGATGCTGTTGGCCACTTTTCTCTGCCATTTTATAGGCCAATTGTCGCCACATTGGCCAAAACGGGTTTCCGGCTTAGGCAGCCCCCAAATACAAAAAAACCTAAATTAGAACACACAATTGCGTTCGCAAGTAACGTTCAATGAACGCGGATGCCGCGCCTCGCAACGGCGTGTCAAATGGATTACTCTTTTCCAGTATTCTCGGCGAGAGATCTGATGGCGACAACTGAAATGGACAGGGAATGGGAATTACGATTCTGATTACTGATTGCCTTTGACGAAACAATTCGGTGTGTGGGCAGACTCACCTCTCCGCTGGGACTTCCACTTCAGCTGCTCCGCTTTGTCTTTGGTCACTTGTAAAGATTACTCTATGGATTGGCTCGAGTATTTGTCAAAACTTAATGGATAGTTAAAGATTAAGTAGCTATGTGGTAATGACTAGGAGTATTTCTAAAGTATTTATAAAGTATTTATAAAGTATTTTGTGCGGTTAGCAGGAATGTTTACGGAACATGATCCGCAGATATCATAATCTACCGTGAAATACAAAAATTAAGCTTAGTTTTAAATTTGTAATCTTAGCCTACGACTTTGGTTCAAGGCACTTGGATTTACTGAAGAATAGGCCGCCCTACGCATTAGTTTCCTGCAATGTGGCTTTCATCTTCACGTCCACTGAGCTTGGCGGCTTCTTGCGCCTCACATCGATCTCGTACAGCGCCAGTCCCAGTTGATGGACAAAGGAACTGAATTGCTTGTTCAGGTAGGCAAAGCTCAGCGTTGGTGGCTGCTCCACGGCGCAGGTCCCCCGGAGATCATCATGAGCCCAGTGGGGGGCGTCCACATCGCAGGGATGCCTGCCCTGCAGGCGAGGAAACGCCTCCGTGGACAGATGCGGATAGAAGACGTTCAATAGCTCGAAGTTGAGGTAGCTGCTGGCATTGGACTGAACAAGTGCCTCGTGCAGATCGGCGCTCAAAGAGGCGGGAATGGCCAGGTAGAGCTTGTACCGCAGGCGACTCGGTCCCGACTGCTTCACCTCGCAGTTGCCACTGATGAGCTTCACCTTCTGCATCAGGGAATCCAGGGGCAGACCACCGTATTCGTACATATAAAAGTCCCGCTGGCGGCGATACCGTTGATGCGTTTGCCTGTTGAAGTGCAGCACCCGGGAACTGGGAATGTTGAGCAGGTGCAGAGGCAGGCTGTAGATGTGCGAGGTCATCAGGTGGACATGGGTGGCCGCCGGCTTGGTAGCCATCACATGCGACATGTCCGCTGCCAGGGGATAAACCCCTGCCTGATGGATGAAACCGAAGAAGAGGGTGAGCGCCACATTGCTCACATACCAGATCCTCAGGAGGTACGGACCGGAAGCTTTGCTGGAGAGCCATCTGTCGTAGAACCACCGCAACAGCTGGTGTTCCTTCTGGAAGGGATACTTGGCACTGAATCCGGTGATCAGCTTGGGAGCGTGTAACAGCAGCAGAGGGAATGTCACCGGCAGCAGAAAGCGTGGCTCCTGGTGATTAATCAGCGAGAGAAAGAATAGCGGCACGAAGATGGCACCCGACATCAGCGACACGATGCTTTGGAAGCGCGGCAGCACCTGGTACTCCGCCCGGAAGAAGCGCAGCAGCAGCTGGGCAAAGGCACCCAGCGAAGCCAGGGCCAGAACATTGAAGAGCATCGGCATATTGACCATCAGATGAACATAGCAGGGATGCACACCATGGCTCGCTGTTTGCGCCGAGTCCAGGTTCGCCTTGATGAAGTTCCAGGGCGTAAAGACGAAGTTATCGATGTTCAGATGCATCATGTGCAGCTCGCCAACGGTCAGGTGCTGGTAGTACAACGAATCGCAGAAGATGAAGACCACGAGAGCGGGCAGAGCACACAGGCAGAAGAGAACTATGCGCAGGTTAAAGTCCCGGAAGGTGACGCTCCGCGTTCCCATCCCGCGTAGCAGCCAGAAGAAGACCATGGGTGCTCCAAAGAGCAGGAAGGTGGGCCGATTGAATACGCCCGCCACGCATATCGTGGACATGGCCAGCAGGTGCTGCAGATTGTGCGGCGGCAGGGCGTTCTTCAGCTTCCAGATGCGCACGCGCTCGCTAATGGACTCCGCCTTGTCGTACTTCTCCTCGAGGAACTCCTTCTTGAACACCACCGTGTTGGTGCGCAGCATGCACTCCGCCACCAAACAGAGCAGCCACGAACACATGGCCATCTCGAGGCTGTTGGAGAAGGTGCGCGTGCCGAAGACGAGCAGCACCCACGAGCTGCCCAGGGCCAGCAAACGGATCTCGAAGCGTAGCCCGTACAGCCGGCAAATCCTGTACAGACACCAATCGTTGCTGAACGAGATTAAGGTGTAGACAAGCCGCGGAAAGACCACGTACGCGTACGTGCCCAGCAGCTCCACATCCCACCAAGTCTTCAGGTACATCGCGATGAACTCGTAGAAGCTCCAAGGCACGCGGAGCAAGGCAAAGGGCAACGTTATGCTCCGCACCGGCATCGAGTTGTTGAACTCCCAGGTGCGCGTGTGCTCCAGCCGAAAGTGGTCGCCTGTAAAGGAATTAGTTAATTAAGCCATGCTCTACTTGATTCCCAGTTCACATCCTCACCGGTCATCACTTCCACGCTCTGGAAGAACTCGTCCGGATGCACGTAGCCCAATTGGGGCACGAAAACCAGAAGCAGACGCACCGCCGCAAAGCAGAAATAGGTGCTCAGGTGGCGGTCACCCGGCGACCGGTTCTGCCACAGCTTGGTCAGACGCATTTGGTAACCAGCACCAACTATAAACTACGGAAACTCCACTAGTTATTTCGGTTATTTTTGATAAGAAAGTCAACGAAAATGCATTTGTTTTGGTTTTTGTTGTTATTGTTTTTACACCCAATTTCTTCTTCGCCACTGCTGGTCACACTTACATTTTAGCTGGTCACCCCAAGACAATGGCGTTGCCATATCCTGCACTGACTTATGCACTTTTCATAATGTTCTCTCATTTGTATATTTTTCTATCAAATAAAATAATATGGATCCGCATCCTTGGAAGCATCCGGTTAAATCCTTTAAAGGACTTTTTGATAGCCTCAAAACACATTCAAAAAGCATAAATGTTAATAAAACTACGCTGCCAGACCGGATATATACCACAAAACGGAAATACTGAAAAGTAATTGTACACGACAGTTTGAGAGTAACTGCTCGAGTTTGGCGGCAAAGTTTTAAATGAATTGGGAATTTAAATAAGAATGCTTCTACAAAAATTTCGTTAAATTAAAGCTTGATTTCTCTTTTACTCCTAATATTAATATTTATTAATAAATAATAAATATTTGTCTTCAAATTTTAAATTTTTTATATAAAAATGATTTACATGAAAATGTTTATGAATAGCATAAATATATGTTAATTAATGTATTTATTTTTATATTTATTTTGTTAAGATTATTTGCTCTAGGTACCTTTTTAGACAAGAAAAAACATATATGTATAAGATTTCATCAATTCCAAGCCCTCTTTTTGCTTTCATTACACTTAAGGTGTGTTGTAGCCTTAATTTATGGTTGAAACAATTAATATCCCATTTATTTGCATTTATTAATCATTGTTTTTGCAGCACCTCTTCCCGCTTTGAACCTATCTCCTCCACCACCACCTGATCCCCCGATCAATTGCAATCCATTCAGCTGTCGCGCCTTCCGTTTGCTTATTTTGCGTTCGAGCCGATGACGTAGTTTGCGGCTTGGCTAGGAAATTCGATATCGAGTTACAGTTACATAAGCCCCGGTTCTGTGGCCAAATAGTTCATAGACGCACAGCGATGATACGTCGATGAATAATACTCGAACAACCGAGGCACTGCATCTGTACCCCTATCTTCGTTGACAGACAGAGCAGCGTCTAGGAGCAGACAGGGAAAAGTAAACAAAAAGCAAAGTCGTTTGTTATTAATCTTTCAGACTACATTTACACAAATGTATTTATTATGCATTACTTTATTTATTGGTCTACGTTTCTTGATCATTTTAACTAGAAACCAGATAAAATTAACCCTCATTTCCATTCAACATATTCCCGTTTAAGGTGGGGATCGGGTGCGGGATCGGTACCGCCTACCCCAACCACAGAAAACGTGTGCAGCCCATGACGAAGGCGGCCAGTCGACTCCATACGAGTCGAACGCCTCCGCGAAGTCCCCCGATCAGCAATCCGCGATTCGCGATTTGCAATTACGCTGAATTACCCACTTGACAAACCGAGTCGAGTGTGCGCGCAACGCTCGCGGCATCTGGGCTCGCAATAATTAGCAAAAATAAATATAAACAAATAAACAAAAAAAAGTCAAATTAAATTCCAACTTTTTGCTCGGGAAAAAACTCTAATCATTCTCTCGGAAATCAAGTGAAGCATTGCAGACAATTTTAGAGTCAGATAGCAGAAGCTATTCAAGGGGTAAACAACTTGGAATATCCGCCACGAAAGTCTGTTCAAACCGATTTCAACCGAATTTTAAAAGTATTTATTTGAGTTATGAGTGTTTGTTAGTTACTTTTCTAGGGAACTTTAAATTAGTTTTTTATAAATAATTATTAAATGGAAAGTAACAAGTGAGTGCAGAGCTCTGAAGTGAAAAGTAAAGTGCTCAGAAAATGTTTTAAAAAGTTCAATTCAATTTTGAACTCAATAAAATATATGCAAATGTTTATGTTTTGTTATGTAACTAAGTGATTCTTATAATAAACAAATTAACAACATAAATTAAAAGCTATGTTTGTGTGACCTGCCGCGCATCCTCATTTAGCTTCCTCAATTATCTATTCCAACTTGAAACTGAATTAGTGAAATGAAACTTTTTCCCCTGTCAATCGGTTGGACAGTTTAGTAATGTGGCAAGCGTTTAACAAGGCTTCTAGGCAAACTTAATGGGACACGCCCCCTACCTACAACGCTCCAGACCCAACCCCACCTTCCAACGCCCATTAAACAACTTCGATGAGCAACAGTTGGCTGCAATTTAAGTTACACTTTGCCACCTGTCGGACCCAGTTCCTCCCAGTGGCCCCAGCTGCAACCCCAAAAGATAGCCGAAGCTGACTCGCCTCGTCGTCCTGCCGACGAGCTCCTGGCGCCCGCCTGCGCAGCGCGTGTATAAAAGGAGGACTCCGGCCAGAGGATTCATCAGTTGGCCCAGCGGAGCGGCGCGCGTCTCTCAGATCGGACGCCAGAAGGAAGCCAAGCCCGAGGAATTTTTTAAGTTTGTGCAGTGCCATGGACAAGTAATTAATAAAAGTGTTATCGGTTATTTGTGGCAACTAAAATTGGTGCTTTTAAAGTGGAAATTTAAAAATTATTTAACAGTTCTATCAACGGAAGTAAGTGCAAAAAGTAATTACATTATTTTACAGAAACTAAAATAGTTGTTATAAAGTTTGAATGTACTTTTCCATTTTGGGCCTAAGTGTGATAAAACTTTGCCAGTTTTTATAATAGTTTCCTTAATCCAAACAATTAAGACTGGTGATTCGATTAATTGTTTGTTAATTTGATCATTTAAAATTCAATTTGTTATATTCATTTTAGCTAACTATATTTAATTATACTAAAAAGTACTATTAAATCTTTTAAAAATTCTTGAAGTCGGCAAAGGCTTTGATTTAAATAAGGAAATATTTATATATATTGAAGAAATGCTCAAATTTCTTTAAGGTTTCAAGAACAAACGGTGATATATGAATTATTTATTTGTAAAATATAAGATTTCGGCTTTCATTTTTTTAAATTTCAAAAGCTTTTTAAGAAATTCTCTTCGAATAAAAGCCATTTTTCTGTTATATAGAAATTAGATGACTTTATTCTTATTTTAAAACAAGAACTTACAATACATTCAACCCATATTTACCACAATAAATCTCCTAACATAGATATAATTTTTATTTTGCTCTCATTAAAAATAAACTTTGTTCTCCTAAAAATCAAATATCAATTAAAAGCATATTAATATTTTAATTTCCTTATGTGACAAAGTTTGTTCAGGCCTCCATATCTCTAAGTGCTTTTTGATTGCTTTGCGTTTTTTTTGGCAGCTCGGCCTGTATTCTTGATACTTGTCTAATCAAAACGATTTAAATTTCGGAATTCCAACTGTCGTCGTCCGTCGGCACTTGTGTACGACTTTCTTTCTTGGCTTTATCATTGCTGTGGCTTCGCGTGTGGGTAACAATGAAATGGTAATTAAATGGTAATTAAAAAGCCAAACGGAAGGCGAAGGGAAAACCCCATCGCGCCGCGTGCGCCCTTCGTCACTCATACGCCCTGGTGTTCCACAGAAGGTGTACCATTTAAGATTTATCGCCAAATAAAACAAAGAGTTTAAAGCTGTTAGGGGAAAACAATAGTTATACCGCGACATTGACATTGAAAGTGAATTTTATGTTGGGGAGGCCACCATTAAAGGACGCCGCGGGTGTTCGAAATCAGAACTCGGTGCGGTCAGGGGCATTTACGTTTTACGACTTTCCGTTTTGTATTTACCATTTCGAATCTGTTGCAAAACTGCATGCGGAAAAATCTGCGTTAATTTCAATGCCTCCCCTGGGGCCGTCAATAAATGGCCACCATTAGCCAGGCCCCATTTAATTCGGTTTCCGATTTAACCCCGGTTCCAGTTATTGGCCAGCCCACTCGTCGTCGTCGACATCGGCGGCAGATCCAGCATGTGAACAGAGCCGTGGGGAAAATGCAATTTCCACGACCACACACGCGCTAAACGGGCCAACGGGACCAGCGAAAAAGCGGAAAAGTGGAAGAGCGGAGTAGTGGACGAGCGGAAAAGCGAGCGAAGCAGCACAGGTCGCCAACGGACAACGGAGAGCCGCAGGGTTCCCTTCCTCGACCGCGGACCGTGTGCAGAGTTCGGCTGGCTACGCTCGTGCCCCGATCGGCGTACACTGCCACGCCTCCCGGCACAACGCCCCCGCCCACGCCCAAGCCCCCGGCACGCCGCCTCAGCATGGATCGCAGCGGAAGCGCAAACAACGGCTCCGAATTTGGCGGCTGCGGCGTCTCCGTCGGTGCCGCTACCACGACGGGCCGAGCCAACACCGCTCCTTGGAGCAATGACAAGGAGTCGCCAAACAATGAGGACGACTCCAACGAGGATGACGGCGATAATGCATCGCCAGCCAAAGTCACCGATCCGCTGGCCCCACGATTGGCCAACAACGAGGTGAGTTCTGCACAAAATGTTTCTTGTAAATTTTGTATTGTGATTTGTTCATTGTAAATAGTAAATTGGTTTAGATTTATTGTTCGAGATTGTTATTTCAATCACATCTCTTATAAAAGAAACAAGAAATTAAACACGATAGATGCCCAATGGAATCGTATAAAATAGGCAAAAGTAACAAATTAAAAAAAAAAAGGAAAAATAAATAAAACAGAGACACAATTCTTCAAACTGACCTAAGAAATAATTTATTTATAGGATTATTTATAGGATATTTATATAATGAAAATTGTTTAAAAATTAACATTTTTGTTCGGAAATATTAAGGGTAATGATGCTTTTGCTTCACAATGTTAGCTTTCCTTATTACTTTGTTTATAAAAATATTATACTTTGCACCAAAATTAGGAAGACGAGAAAGACAAATTATAGATGTCAAAATAGGATCAATTACAATAGAATCTTTCAAAAAAGAAAAAGAAGGAAGACAAGTTATCCATCCTACCGGAAAAGCTCAAATTATCTATAATTTAAAAAGAAAATACAATATAAAACATTAATTTTATAGCTCTAATTTCAAAGAAAATAAAAATAAAATAATAAAATGACTGGCTACTAGAACTACTCCCTTGGAAACCGAAAAATACATAGTATTATAGATGTCAAAAAAGGATCAATAACAATAAAATCTTTCAAAAAAAGAAAAACAGGTTAAACCAAAAATATACATGTTTTTCCGAACATCTCAAATTATATAAAAATTTAAAATAAAAGTCAAAATAACTCAGTACAATAATTGCAATAATAAAAACCTAATTTATAGCTCTAATTTCAAAGAAAATAAAAATGAAATAAAACAATTACTGGATACAAGAACTGTTTCCTTGGAAAACCAGGAAACGACTGAAAGTATGTCGGTGCTCAATAGCAAATATCGGAATTAAAACTGACATTCATCAAGCAAAGGCTCCTCGATTACTTGATTTACTGTTTCACGTTTATTTTCTAATTCATTTTTTTTATGTAATCTGGCAGCGCATTTTGGTAGTGTCTGTGACGGAGCGAACTCGCGAGACTTGGGGCCAAAAGGCGGAATTCCTGCTGGCCGTGATTGGCTTCGCCGTTGACCTGGGCAATGTGTGGCGATTTCCGTACATTTGCTACCAGAACGGAGGCGGTGCCTTCCTGGTGCCCTACTGCCTCTTCCTCATCTTTGGCGGCCTGCCCCTCTTCTACATGGAACTGGCCCTGGGTCAGTTCCATCGTTGTGGCTGCCTCAGCATCTGGAAGCGCATCTGTCCGGCCCTGAAAGGTGAGTGGAGAGCCGTAAGGAAACCTATGTGTATTAAACGTGGCACAAAAATTTAACCCATAAAGAACTCCCTACATGGGCTTTTAAAAAATGATGTGCAAATAAATATCAAGATGCCTGAGGCTTACAAATGGGATACGAGATTAAATGGCAATTTAAATGAATTACAAATATTGAGTTTTAGTCGCATATTATAAAAAAAAGAAGAAAAAACGCGTGATTGCATATTGGAATCCATAAAGCCGTTCAATATTTGCGCAGAACGGAGGCCTGTTGCCGGAGGGGCTAGCTTTTTGTAATGAGAAATTAAGTATACGCAGCGGGGACAGGCGATGTTACCAAGGCATGAGCGTGTGTGTGAGCGAGTGTGTTGTTGATGCCTGATATTTCACGCTCGGCCGAGCATTATTGTCTCAGCCAGATTCTGTGGCCGCCCGCACTTGTGCTGGCCTGAAGGACAAAGCACCAAAGTTGATCCTGCATTGTTTCCCTTTTTCGGCTAAGGGATGTGTGGCTTTAAAAACACGGGGAAAGCACACAATTGTGTGCCGGCGACATTATCAGGCAGTGAAATGGATAAGAGTCGCCAGTTTTGTTGCAACAATTAACAGCGCATTCAAGTGGAACGCACAAAGCCCAAATCAGGACCTCCATCCGGGCCAGGGCATCCGTTCTGCTCTCGCGTCGCAGCTCAAGGCCTAATTAAATTGTCCTCAAATTGATTTACAGCCATGAAAAGACACACCACCGAAGGGGAAGTTCTATTCAAAGTTTGCATATCGAGTTGATAATTTCATTAAGTGACAAACAAAATGTATTATGGCCTGGATCTGCGTCGGTCTCTCGCTTAAAGCTTGAACCAAAAACATTGCCAAGTCACTACTGGTCTAGGCCAAATCCCACCCCCATTGAAAAGTCGAAGAGCAAACACCACTTTGTGGCAGTCATCATTTGCTCAACAAGTGTTTGCTTTGGCGAACCTTTTGCCAAGCGACTCGGCAAGCGGCTCTGGCCCTTCGAAATGAATGGAAAAGCAGCCGGAAAGCAGTGAGCAAAGCGAGTGGAAACTTAAAGGGGGTGAAATCACGTGGCGTGTCTTATTGGCCTCATAAGTAAACTGGCAGCAGAAGGAAGGCAGAAACGGTTTGTTCAACGGCTGAAACCTGCGAATTGTCACGCGGGAATATTCCAATTTCTTTTTCCGTTCTGGGTCTCATTGTGCCGTCTTTCAATCAGAAATATTGGCATTCCCAGGCTGAAACGAGCTGGCTTTTAAGTGCTACCTGTTGATTTGCACGCTTTGTGTCCTTGTTAGCATAAACAATCAGCTAAATTAATGTGAAAAATAGGCATTCTTTGGGTCCTTTTAACCTGTTGCTAAACAAGGGGGAGTCCTTAACTTAACTTCAATTATTAAATATTACATTTCCCAGGTGTTGGCTATGCGATCTGCCTGATCGACATTTACATGGGCATGTACTACAACACGATTATCGGCTGGGCGGTGTATTATCTCTTCGCCTCGTTCACCTCCAAGCTTCCCTGGACGTCCTGCGATAATCCTTGGAACACCAACGACTGTATGCCGGTGACCAGCAAGAATTTCAGCGAGTTTTCAACCTCACCGGCAAAGGAGTTTTTCGAGTGGGTACCACTCATATCCCCATAAATTGTATCCCTCAAAGAATATCTTCACAGGCGACAAGTGCTGGAGAGCTACAAGGGCAACGGGCTAGACTTTATGGGTCCTGTGAAGCCCACACTGGCACTCTGTGTCTTTGGCGTCTTCGTCCTGGTGTACTTCTCCCTGTGGAAGGGAGTACGGAGTGCTGGTAAGGTGGTTTGGGTAACCGCACTGGCACCCTACGTGGTGCTGATCATCCTCCTGGTGCGAGGAGTATCTCTGCCCGGAGCGGATGAGGGCATCAAGTATTATTTGACACCGGAGTGGCACAAGCTGAAGAATTCCAAGGTGTGGATAGACGCCGCCTCGCAGATATTCTTCTCCTTGGGTCCTGGCTTCGGCACACTGCTGGCCCTGTCCAGCTATAATAAGTTTAATAACAATTGCTACAGGGATGCCCTCATCACGAGCAGCATCAACTGTTTGACCAGTTTTTTGGCCGGATTTGTCATCTTCTCCGTGCTGGGGTGAGTGTTTATTGTGAGGAATTATCTTAAATTCTTCTATTTTATATTATTATATTATATTATATTTTTTATTTATCATTACTATATTCAGAAATCGGTTATCTATTCCCAACAGTTACATGGCTTACGTCCAAAAGACCTCCATTGACAAAGTGGGACTAGAAGGTCCCGGCTTGGTATTCATCGTGTATCCGGAGGCCATAGCCACAATGAGTGGCTCTGTGTTTTGGAGCATCATCTTCTTCCTGATGCTGATCACACTGGGCCTGGACAGCACCTTTGGCGGCCTGGAGGCGATGATTACGGCGCTGTGCGACGAGTATCCGCGTGTGATTGGGCGGCGACGGGAGCTGTTCGTCCTGCTGCTGTTGGTCTTCATTTTCCTGTGTGCTTTGCCCACAATGACCTACGTAAGTGACGGGAGTCTGGGGACTCCCTAGGCTGTGATTCGGTTAATTAACTCCTAAGCACCTCTAATACATATGCATGCATGTCCAACTGGCCCATTTAGCGCACCATCTAGCAGAGATAGCTCTCCCTCCCCCTGTTTAGATATGCCAGCTCCAAGTCGATGGATTGCCATGTTAAGTGCTTTTTATCGTTCGCCAGTTAATCTCACACACTGGCCACCCCCAGCCGGCCGTCACCCTTACCCTGCCTCTCCTGCATTTTTATCACCTGTCAAGAGCAGTGGACTTGTTTGCCTTTCACCTGGCCAAACATCCACCGACATGTGGCTAGTGGCTGCTGCTCCTGTTGCTGCGGCGTTTAAACACTTGGCTGGCAGCCAGTCCCGTCTTCCTCCCGCCACTTTATCTGATTACATTTGAAATTGTAATTTGCTGCCTTCGTTACTTGGCCACTCGGAGTGACCAGTATCGGTCAAGGGATCAAGCTATTCAATAACTCAGCCGCCATCCATTAATCAGTGCCAGTTTAAGTGGAGATCTTCCCTTGGAGTGGTTGAAGGTGTTATAAAAGTAATCTAAAGAGGTGTTTTATGGAAAATAATAAGGAAACAAAAAGGGATAATTATGATAAGACATAAAGTATAAATTAAATACATCCTCAAATGTAACAAGAGTTAAATAAGAATGTACATATTACTCTCCCTTCAGGGCGGCGTGGTGCTGGTCAACTTCCTGAATGTCTATGGACCCGGCTTGGCCATTCTATTTGTGGTCTTTGTCGAGGCCGCCGGAGTTTTTTGGTTCTACGGCGTAGATCGCTTTAGCTCCGATGTGGAGCAGATGCTGGGCTCCAAGCCCGGCCTCTTCTGGCGAATCTGCTGGACCTACATCAGTCCCGTATTCCTGCTGGTTAGTTGCTCAGGAACTCAACGAAAATAAATATTCCAATTAAAAATTCTCCCCCTGACAGACCATCTTCATCTTCTCCATACTGGGCTACAAGGAGATGCTTGGCGAGGAGTACTACTACCCCGACTGGAGCTTCCAGGTGGGCTGGGCGGTCACCTGCTCCTCGGTGCTGTGCATTCCCATATACATCATCTACAAGGTGTTCTTCGCCTCGAAGGGCGGCTGCCGGCAGCGGTTGCAAGAGTCCTTCAAGCCGGACGACAGCTGCGGATCGGTGGTGCCCGGCCAGCAGGGCACCTCGGTGTGACATGACCACGCCCAGGTACACCTCAACATCCGCACCAGCTGCACCAGCATCAAGATCTACAACCTCAACTGCAGCAGCAACAACAGCTTGTCACCAACAACCTCAGGGGCCGACGCTCTCCACACAAACAATCTCAACTGCAACTGCAGCCACAGCTTCCCGCTGCCGCCGGAGGATCCGCCTCAGTACCGCAGTAGCCGGTATCAGCCACAGTATCAGCATCGGATCAGCAGCGATATCATTAGTGCTAGTCTTAGGCAGTCGCATAGCCATAGTTTAAGCCTCTGCTCGGTGCAGAGCAATCCCATGGCGACCACAAGGATGCCACTTGCTGCCGAGGACAATAACTGCTCGCTGAGACTCAGCAGCTGCCAGCCGCTCAAGTTCCCGCTGGCCAGCGAGTGGCTGGTCTAAGGAAGAGCCAAAAGAGCCCTTCTGCTGGGAGTCCTGCAAAGCAGCCATTTTGCGGGACTCCCCATGAATGGCACCCCATGAATCACCAGAGAGAGGCATGCAAGGCCGAGGAACTCAACGTTTAATCTAGTTTGATTGCTTCGCAAGCACACATAGTGAACCTAAGTATTCTAGTTGTCCAGCCTTCAGTGGCAGTAGCCTTAGTTCGTAAGCGTTAACTAGCTCAGCTGTAAGTGAAGTGAAATTTGGTAAAATGCTTTCTAAGTAATAACTGCTCTGCGGTAGAATTAACGCCCTGTACAATGCATTAATCACACTCACACTTTCCGCATGCTGGGAAAGGCAATCGTAAGACAGCCACTTGCATTGCCTTTCCAGCGGCGTGCTCGTTGATTTGATTTTTAATTAAAAGTATAATTTCGGTTTTACGAAATAAGAAACAAAGCGAAATGTGAAATTCTAGAGTGGGAAATGGGTGAAGTTCTCTGCTAATGAGAGATCATTGGGTTTTCCAGACTTACTTATTAACAAAATGCCTCTTACATATACCCTTAAAATCCCCTTTGAAAAGTCACATTTAAATTATTTAATTTTTAATTACATAAACTTGCCTTTAGTTAGTTACGCGTAGCTGGCGAAAAAATAAACAGGGAGCTTGAATTCATGGGGTGGAGCGACTATGAACGATGAAATGGTAGCAATGTTTGATTTTCGGAGGCCACTGCGCACGCCCACGCCGTGTAGACACGCTGTATACTTTGGAGGCGGCTGGTCCCAACTCCTACGGATCGCAGACAGCAGCTAATCCTGCGGCGCCTGCTTCTTTCGCTTGCGACGAGGCTTGCGCTTCTTCCTCCGCTCCTATTTGCGGGACCCCTTGCCGCCCTCGTCCTTGCCCTTGTCGGCCTTCTCCTCCGTCTTCTTGCCGTCCTTGGTCTCCTTGTTGTCCTTATCCTTGCTCTCCTTGTTCTTCTCCTTGGCATCCTTGCTGTCGCTCTTGCCCTCCTCAGCGTCGCGATTCGCCAGCTTGTTGTTGATCAGGTTGTGCAGCGCGATGATCGAGCGCACCATGGAGGCCAGGTAGACGACCAGCATCTGGTCGTTGGTCTTCACGTACATGGTGCCGGTGAACTGGTCGTTGGTGATGTCCGGGAGCAGGTTGAAGATGTCCTGTAGCTGGTACACAATCTGGTGATTGATGGGCATCTTGCCATCCCCCACGCGCTGCAGATACTGCTTGATGTCGCGCAGCTGGGCGTTCAAGCCCTTGAGACCCATCAGCTGGTTGGTGATCTTCTGTGAGAGGCTGCCCACCGTGGTGTCCTTGATGTCGCGCAGCAGATGCTCTACGCCCACTTCCTCAGCCTCCTCGGCTCCGATCTCGCTGGGCACGTGCTCGAAGGTCTTGCTGGTGGGCGAGCCGTCGTCGTGAACCTCCTCCACGGATATGTACGCCTCGGTGGGCAGGCCCAGGTCCTTGGGCTTGGCGTCGATTATCACCAGCACGGAGTTGGGGCAGTAGCGGCGGATAAGCTCGTTGATGGCAATGTCGTTCTGGTGCAGCTTGGGACCCGTGTGGTACCAGCCCACGACGCGCTCCCTGGCGTTAACCTTCTTGAACATGCCGTACATGTTCTCCAGGTAGTCGTGGTCGAGGAACCACACCGACTTGTCCTTGTCGTCCTCATCAAACGGCACTGAAAAGCGGGGGGAGTCTCTATTCTCTGTTTCGCTTCCGATTCTACCACGTACTAACCTGCAAAGCTGTTGGACACGTCCAGAACTCCCTTCGAGCGCCAGCAGCCCAGAAGCACGCCCACGACGCGCTTCTGGTTGCCAATCTTGCCCATGCGATTGAAGTGATCCACCACGGACAACAGGACCAGCGGATGCACAATCACTTTGTTTACGCTCACCTCCAGCGACGGCATGTTTATTGTTTTTCTCGGTTTTCGGTTGGGTGACTCCTATATTGTGTGCACCGCTTGCTAGGTGCCAGGCTGCTCAGTGTCTCGAAGGTAGTTTCCTGCCTGGCGATTATATAGATTTCGAGAAATTCGTGCTTTGCGGCAAATTGAGAGCAAAATGACAAGCAGAATCTGAGGGTTGTGATATATCGATATATTCTAAAGATGATAAATTTACATCACGATAATAAATATCGAAATAGCGGTATTTTTTAATTTTATTTATTTTATTTTATTATTTTTTATTTTGATAAAAAAAAAAATATAACATATATTTTGCTATTTTCAGCTTTTCTTAAAATTGCAATCATTACTAAATTTGTATCTATCACCGGCCACCTAGGCGGATGAGCAACGTCAAATTTCGAACACGGCCACCCAGGCGGATGAGCGACGCAAAGGATCGTGACGTAGCCCCAAACTACGTCACGATCAAAGCAAAATACAAAAAAATGCTCATAGCAATGAGTGCAATTTGTGATATTGAGTGATATTAGTTCACATCTGAACTCACCATAAAATAACATGAGCGTGTCGGTGAATTTCTCTGTTAATTTTCCCATATAAAATTCTGTTAAAAAATTTTTTCACTCATAATTCCACTCCAGTTCACTGACACGCTCATGTTATTCTCTTACACGCTCATGTTATTTGAGTGTAATTCTCTTACGCTCTGTGCACCTGTGGCATCTATAGCTAGGCCACTAAAATAGCCAAAACTAGCTATAAATCAAAAATTCAGTCGTCCGAGAACTGTTAAAATTGCTTTGAATAGTTCAAAAAGAGGGGGGAACATTAAAAACGCTATTTTCCACTTTATTGTGAGTATTTGTACCTGTTTTTTTATTTATTTCTAGTTAAAAACAGCATTTTTTTCTCAAAAAGTGGCAGCACTGTCTGCAACCCGAGACTATGGTGAAGGTGAATAAGAGCGCAGCTGTTATTTAAAATATATCAATATTAGCAATATATCGATATTTCTAAAGATGATATATATCACGATTTTTGTTTCCCTGATTATCGAAATCGTGGTATTTTTATGAAAGTCTGGCAACGCTAGTTACGAACTTACAGTTCGGCAACGCTGGTAGCTGCTTTCGATATAAATATATCGCCTATATCGATATACCGATAATTGATATAAAAAATCACGAAAAAACGCCGTGCAAACAGTTGGAAAGTGCGAAAATCAACAAACGCTGCAATTGCTGCACTCCAGCCAATAATAATAGTAAATAGCCGCCAACAGCGGAATGAATCCCCTTTTCAGCCTGCGTGCGTGTTCGAGTGTGTGCTAGTGTGTGTTGTTTCTGTTTTTGCCCTTGGCGAAGGCAGTCCATCGTGCCGCTCTCCTCGCACACCAGAGCTGCCAGATGACCTAAACGCCATTTTTGAGCGCAATAGCGGCGGGTTGGCAGCACCGGGCGCGAGAGAAATTACAAATTGCTTAGCTGCGCGTTCGGCCGTTCGGGGAAAATACGTTTTTATCGGTGGCAAAAGGGTGCGGGCGGCAATCAAAAAGGCCAAAACAACAACTGCGAACGCTGGCGCAGCACCTGATATCAGCAGACAACTGGTGAATGAGGAGCGGATGAGGTAATTCCCTGGCTGCGTGCGTCTACAGTTTCACGCCCATTCGCCGTCGCCGTCGCCGCCGCTCGTAATCATCAATGAGTGCTCTGCCGCTGCATCCACTTTAAACTCGGATTCGTGCGCGTTTTGTTTACAAATTCCGGGCTGCATTGTGCGATTCAAGGCGCCGTCTGGCCGTTGAAGTTATTTGCTATCGGCCCCTCGGAGGCCTCCAGTTTCGCCGAGATTTCGGCCAAAAAATACAGTGGGGAATAGAGTTGGTTCGTTTGTGAAGGGAGAGAGGGGGGACGGGGACTGTAAAAGCCCAGAGACCAGCTCACAAATACTTAGAGAAAGACGACACAGACACGCGCGCACTCACACATGGACGCGGGCAGAGCTACGCTCTTTTGTCTACGTCTTTGACTTTTTCTCGTTTGTAATCATTTTCCTCCCATTCGTACGTGTTTTTTCTACAAATATTAGAGCTCGCGAGCTGCTAATTAAATTATAAAACATACAGAAGCGTTAAAGACTGCGAAGACTGCGAAGACGACGACGACAACGGCGGAATCCCAACCAAGCCCACAATCCCCGCTCGTTGGCCCATTTTCGCTGGAAGAGCGCACTAAACGCTAAACGCTAAACACTGAATGCGGAACGCTCTGAAAGGCGAGGAGGAGAGAGTGTCAAAAGCAACGGCTAATAGGTGAGTGTAGTTTAAACTGGGCTACGGAATAGTTTCGTTGCGTTACGCTTACGGGGCTTACTGCTCCCCCGGACTTGAAACCCTGCCAAATCTCTACCTCTGCTACCACTGCTGGTGCTGTTGCTGGTGCAAAAACCAATCAATAACCACTCGCCAATGTCCAATGTGTCGTCGCCCCGCAGCTTTCACCAAATCTAGTTTTCCTGGTTGGACTCTCGCCCAGGAGCTCAGCTATGTAGAAGCCAGACTGAGCAAACAGCACAGCAGCAGGGGAAATCTACAGAAAGAGACACCACACACCACCGCCGCCATGTCGTTCATCACCAACCTAAAGAAGGTCTTCCACCTCGGCGGGGGTGAGGCCAAGAAGAAGCGGCTGTTCAATAACATCAAGATGGACACCGATCCGGCGGAGGTCTGGGAAATGGTCGGCGAGCTGGGCGACGGCGCCTTCGGCAAGGTGTACAAGGCCCAGCACAGAGAGCAGAAGCGCTTCGCCGCCGCCAAGATGTGTCAGCTGGAGGATGAGGAGAATCTCAGCGATCACATGGTCGAAATCGATATTCTCTCGGAGATCAAGCACCCCAATGTAGTGGAGCTGTACGAGGCCTTCTCCATCGATGATAAGCTCTGGGTGAGTAATCACTAGTTGCTTCTCCGTTAGGCAGTTGGGTGTAACCACTGTGATCTGTGATCCCCACCAGATGCTCATCGAGTACTGCGATGGCGGGGCCCTGGACAGCATCATGGTGGAGCTGGAGAAGCCACTAACTGAGCCGCAAATTGCCTACGTCTGCAAGCACATGACCGAGGGCCTCACCTTTCTGCACCGGAATAAGGTCATCCATCGTGATCTGAAGGCCGGCAACGTCCTGCTCACCATGGAGGGCGGCGTGAAGCTGGGTAAGTTTCTCTTTTATCTCTAAAAACCAACTAGGCTTCATAGAAGACTCCCCCCACATTTAGCCGACTTTGGCGTCTCGGCCAAGAACAAGCACACGATGCAGAAGCACGACACTTTCATTGGCACCCCCTACTGGATGGCGCCGGAGCTGGTGCTCTGCGAAACGTTCCGGGACAATCCGTACGACCACAAAGTGGATGTCTGGTCACTTGGCATTACGCTCATCGAGCTGGCCCAAATGGAGCCGCCCAACAGCGAGATGTCGCCCATGCGCGTGCTCCTCAAGATCCAGAAGAGCGAGCCCCCGAAGCTGGAGCAGCCGACCAGGTGGAGCAAGGAGTTCAATGACTTCCTCAAGAAGTCTTTAGTCAAGGTAAAGAGATTGCACATCCATCCGCATAACTCTTTCATTCATAAAGTGTTTGTTTCGCTGTCAACAGGATCCGCAGATGAGGCCCACGACGGATGTGCTGCTGCAGCACAGCTTCATCAGCAGGGATTTGGATGCCAAGCCCATCAAGGACCTGCTGCTCGAGTACAAGGCCGAGGTCGTGGAGGAGGTGGTGGACGATGAGGCCGAGGTGAGTGTTGTGTGTGTCTCCGTAGCGATCTCCCATCTCTGTGCCCTGCACTGCTGCACCCTTGTAGTCCAAGTGCTAGACGTGATGATGATAATCTCAACGTTCTCTCACCTCTCCAACTGCTCTCTCTTCTCTCTTACACGCTGCCGCCTCTCAACCCAACTCAACCCAAAAAAATCAAAATCTCGCACCATGCGATAAATTTTTCTTATACTTTTATCTTGGTTTATTCTCCGCCTTGCGTTCTGTTCGGTTCTTTATTTTCCGTTCTGTGTTCTGTTTCTCACTGCCAAAATGTCGCAATGTTTGTGTTCTTATCATTTTTGTATGTGGTCACTTGGAATATAATTGATATAGAAGCTTAAGCGCCAAGTGAAGCGGCGTTCGCTCTATCAGAGGGTTGGTAAGTCGTTCTACAGCAACCCGTCTAGCGCGCTCCGTCCGTTTCAGCCTCCCACCAGCACCCCGCTCCGTCCGTTCCTGCCACCCCGCTCCAACCGTCTCTTTCTGTCCACCCAGCCAACCCATCCGGCACTGCATCCCCGGCACCGGGCACTCCGATAGCGGGGGCCCTCCACAATTAGTTTACTTATTTTTATCAGCATTGCCAAATGCTGCTTATCAAGACGAGGCATTCCTCTTAGTATTGTTGTGTATGTAAAGTAAAGCCTTGCCGCTGCTATCAGTTTCTTGTGGTAATTATAGCAATCACATTTTCCCACATACACTACGTTTTGGGCTACTAATAAGTCTGACCAGCAAGTGGCTGCTGACAACTGTGTGTCTTCCGCGCTATCTATGCCTATTAGATCGAGACCCAGGTAAAGAATGTGGCTAAGTTTTGCAATTGGATGTAAACACTTTCACGCTTCGGTGTTTAAAAATAGCAATTACGCAGTTTGTTGGTAACATTTTTCTCGGCCATCCGAGGTAGCTAACTGCTAACTGAACACAGCTGTATTAGGAAGTACTTGAAATGACTGCTGACTAATGGGGGCTTTCCCACACATCTTCACCCACACAGGAACCCCGCAACTCGGCGCTCCAGCTCGACCTGGACGATGACTCTGCTTCGCTGCAGAGCCAAGACATTGACAAACGTAAGTATTCTCCCATTAACCTTTTAGATCTATCAAAGTAATCAACTTGAATTTGATTTAATTTACTGATCAACAGTTCCAGGTACACCTACATCCATTTTGCGGGATGCCAAAGAGCAGTCCCAACCAATCGCAGCAGCTGCAACAACTAAAGCCACCACTCCGGACAGACCAAACCACACAAAGGATGACAATGCTGAAGCGGCAGTCCAGCAGCCGCTGCCGCCGGCGCCGCATACCAAAGTGCCAGCTCCAGCGCCGCCTTCGCCCCAGCAAACGCCTCCACAACAAGTCCAGCAGTCGCCACCAACTCCGGCAGCAGCAGCAGCTGCAGGGCTGCAAAAGATACCCGAGGATGTGGCAGCTGTCGTCGCGGAGGCAGCTGAAAAAACCGATTCCGACAAGAAGGTATTTTCCACACTCTTTCGCTTTTCCCTATGATTTTTCGATTACAATTTATTCCCTTTTATCCACAGCACTTTGTCAAAAAGGAAAAGGGCAAGGCGCCACCACCACCTTCTCCCTTGGGCATTTCCAACTCAAAGCAGCCGCCGGCTCAGAAATTGGCCTCTCCTGAACCCGCTTCCCCGGTCACCACAGCCATTGAGGTGGCCATTGGCCAAGAGGCAGCGGAGCAGAAACCGCAGCCGCCTTCGCCCACCGCCTCGTCCATTGTGTCCGTGCAATCGGTGGGATCGTCCAGCTCCTCGGGCAGCATTTCCAACGCTGTCCTCAGCTCGAGCACGTCCCTGATCACCATCAACAGCGATGCGCCGACACCGCAGCATCAGCAGCAGCATCAGTTGCAGCCGCAGCCACAGCATGTGGTGCTGCCCAACAGCCTGGAGTCGGTGAGTCAGATCACTGTGGTCACCAGCACACATCCGCCGGTGATTATCGACAACTCCGTGGTTCCACCGCCGCCACAGCTGCAGAGCGAGGTGATCATTGTGTCCAACGATCTGAACAAGAGCACGCACTTGCACGAGTCTTCGACGGACGACGACTTCCCCTCGCTGGACGACAGCCTGGGCGATTCCAGCAGCACGCCGCCCCACAAGCAATCCTCCATGATATTGGCCGTCAATGAGCCGGCGGCAGGAGTGGTTCCCGTTCCGCCGCCCCAGCCGCAAAACTCCTCCTCCACTGTCCACGCCCGCAAGCTGGACGAGAGTGAGGTGCTGATCGTTAGCCCCTCGTACGCGGATGATGATTCTGCCTACAACACGGCCTCTGGAAGTCACAGCCACGACCACAGCGACCATCTGATGGACACCAGCCACGTCTCGGTGGTCACCGTGGGCGACGAGGAGATCAAGGTGAAGGACAGCAGCAATGAGCTGGGAAAACGACAGCCCAACGGAATGGTGGGCATTGTGCCCGAGGACGTTAACATTATCGTGAACCGGTTCAAGCAGGAGAAGCGGTCGCCGGACAGCTCGCTGAGCGAGAATGGCTCGGTGCGCGGTGGACGCAGAGGCATCGAGGTGCAGGTGAGCGGCAGCGGCGGCGGCTCCGACGTGGACAGCATTGGCACCAACACTAGTCAGGACAGCCGGCACGAGGTGGATCATAACAACAAGCAACAGCAGCAGCAGCCGCCAGCTGCCGTGCTGATGCCACCGCCTCCGCCGTCGGTGGTGACAAATAACCACAATCACATGACCATCGATGAGGAGGAGGAAGTGGTGATCCGGCCCAAGGCGAGGGTGCCGCCGGTGGTGAAGTCGGTGAACGCGCAGGGTCTGACCAAGGAGGAGATTGAGCTGCGCAATCTGCGGAAGAAGACTCGCAAGCGCACGCGCAAGTTCGAGATCGACGGGGTGCAGATGACCACCACCACGAGTCGAGTGATCTACGGCGACGAGGAGAACGGACGGATCTACGATGATCACGACTTCCGCAAGCAGGAGCTGCGCGAACTCAAGATGCTGCAGAAGCAGGAGAAGAAGCAGCAGACGGAGCTGCACACGAAGGAGCAGCAGGCCAAGGAGCAGCAGGACCGCCGCTTCGAGCAGGAGCGCACGTCGCTGGAGAAGACATACGAGGCGGACATGGACATGCTGGCGCGCCAGCACAAGCAGCTGGTGGAGAAGACTGAGCAGACGCAGGAGAACGAGCTACGCTCCTCGTCCAAGCGCATCCGCTCCGAGCAGGAGCAGGAGCTGAAGATCTTCCGCGAGAACCTCAAGCAGGAAATTCGGCTGCTGAAGCAGGAGGTCGACTTGTTCCCCAAGGACAAGCGCAAGGATGAGTTCAAGCAGCGCCGCTCGGCCATGGAGCTGGACCACGAGGAGAAGGAGCGCGCCTTCCTCGACTCCCTGAAGGAGCGCCACGAGCTCCTGCTGCGGCGACTCAGCGAGAAGCATCGCGACCATCTGGCCACCATCAATCGCAACTTCCTGCAGCAGAAGCAGAACGCCATGCGGACGCGCGAGGCTCTGCTCTGGGAGCTGGAGGAGAAGCAGCTGCACGAACGCCACCAGCTGTCCAAGCGGCATGTGAAGGAGCTCTGCTTCATGCAGCGCCACCAGATGATCATCCGGCACGAGAAGGAGCTGGACCAGGTGAAGCGCATGCTGCAGCGCAAGGAGGAGGACCTGGTCAAGAAGCAGACGCTGGAGAAGCGGGCCCTGCCCAAGCGAATCCGGGCGGAGCGCAAGGCGCGCGACCTCATGTTCCGTGAATCGCTGCGCATATCCACCAACCTGGATCCGGAGATCGAACGCGATCGCTTGAAGAAGGTAAAAAGCAGGCAGGGAAATGGAAATTGAGACTAATTCCGACTTGAATTGCAGTTCCAGGAGCAGGAGAAGAAGCGCTACATGCAGGAGGAACGCCGCTTCGAGGTCAAGCATCAAAAGCAATTGGAGGAGCTGCGCGCCACGCGTGAGAGCGCCATAAGGTAAGTGAACTCAAGGCCTAGCCGAACGCTAGAAAATACATTAAACTTCATTTACAGGGAACTGGAGCAACTCCAGAACGAGAAGCGCAAGGCTCTAGTGGAGCACGAGCACGCAAAGCTGGCGGAGATCGATGAGCGCCTGAAGGCCGAGCTGCGCGAGTGGCGCGAACAGTTGGTGCCCCGCAAACAGGTGTGTATGACGCAGCAGCAGGAAGCTCTTAAAATTCGCCTTATTTCGTTGGTGTTTTGTTTTTGATCTCCTCCTTAATGTGTACAAAGTAGATCAACTCGGTTGATATAAGTAATGGTAATGAAATATTAATTTGTATATTGATTGGTTTACGGTGAACTGTGGTGTCATGTGCAAGCCTCTCCCCCCCTAAAAACGAAACCCTTCCCGTTCCCCCAAGGCTGTGTGTGGCTTACAGATGAGCAATAGCCGAGGAATTGACTTTAACTTTGCTTTTTTAATGGCATTTACTCACATTGTGAGCTGTGTCATACGATCAATAGATGGACTGACTCATTAATTTTGTGTGTGAAGTGTAGAGACAATGAATCATTCTCCAGTCAAAGTCAAGTGTAATCTATTTTGAATTACTGATATGATACGAAGGGAGAACTGGGACTGACATGGCTCATCTTTAAGCTGCGACAGCTGCTGGGCGGAACCAAGGCTCCTCAACTAAATCCAATTATTTTTTCAACTTTTTCTCTCTCTTTACACCCCCGCAAATGCATTCACTTTGGTGGCCTACTGTACCTACTACTACCTACAAAACTAAACAAAAAAATACAAAAAACGAAAAACCGATAACTGATAACTGATAATTAAACAAAATAAAAACCAAATGCTTACCGCTGTGCTTCCCAACTACTAACCAAAAATACAAAAATACAAAAACCAATCAACGGACTTGGTCATGCATGTGTGTTAACATCAAAACCCCTTCGAAACGAGCGTAGCGGCTGAACCAATTGATCACCTCGGCCATCGATCAGCACGAGAAGCGCTTTGGCCTGGTGGCCAATCGCGAGGAGTTCGAGGACCAGGAGGTGGAGCTGCCTGTGCGGCTGCGCGGCATCTACAACGAGCGCTCCTCGCGCCTGCTGCCGCGGAACACCTTTATCGATCCGCAGCACATGCCGCGCTCCCGCTCCTCGCTTCTGATGATGGGCGGCAGCGGCAGCGGCTCCGGCAGCCGGCTGTCCAACTTCCGGGGATCCGCTCCAGATCTCAGTCGCAGTGTGCCCAGCACGCCCATCCTGCACAAGCAGCAGCGGTCGCAGATGATCAGTGATTTGGTGCTGGAGGAGGACGAGGAGCAGCTGCTGGCCGAGCAGATGAAGCGTGCCAGCGTGACCACGCTGCCGGCCCAGAACCAGTTGCGTCTGATCACCCAGCTGCCGGCCAACGAGCTGGTCAAGGTGGTGACCACAACGCCGCCCATGAACAGCGCCGAGGATGCAAGCTCGAAGCCAGCAATGAGCACTTTCCGGGCAAGCAGTGCGTCACCGAGGACCCCCGATGAACTGGGTCTGGTGAGCAATCGATTCAGCTGCCTGGATGCCAAGGCAGCGGCGGAGGCGGCCAGTGTGGAGCTGCGCATCCGCGAGGGACCAGTGCTGACCGCGCACACCCAGCGCCTGCTGCACTCCACCTCCTTTGCGATCAAGCGGCCCTCGGTGGCCAGTCGCAGCAGCGGCCGATCGTCGCTGAGCAGTGCCCAGTCAATGTTCAACATTAACGAGCTGACGACCACCACGAGGTTTACCAGTGATGCAGACCTGATCTTCGACTCGGGACGCAAAGCAGCCGCCTTGCTGGATGAGGTGCAGCCGCAGCTGAGGTCCTCCGTAAAGCCGGGACACAGCCGGCTCAATGGAAGCTCGGTGTCGGCGGATTCGGCGGCCTCGTCCTCCGATGATTTCTACTACGATCTGTATGCGGCCAAGTACAGGCTGCCGCGGGTCAATCAGCGACAGCACAGCTGCGAGGAGGACTCGTCGGCCATCTAGGAGGCAGGACAGACAGACACCGATCATCGCGATCAGCACTTGTGCCACGTTCCAGCAGCAGCAGCCAGTCTCCTGCATGCACTAACCACTAACCCAACCCAGCAGTCAAACGCCTAAACTCACACCTACTGACACTGAATCAAGAACCCGCAACAATCCGCTTTCATTCCTCGCTTGGTGCTGGCTAACTACTAACTCCACATACACATATCATCTAGCTAACCGAATTTGTACAGCTTTCTGACCTTTTACTGCTCTGCATCTGCATCGGAAATTGCCATAACACATTCTGTCTTGCCAAAGTTGATTATGTTTGTCCGTTGGAATCGCAAGTTTTACTATATTTTTTGAACGAAAGTGGAGATTTGTACTTGTGTTTGCCTAATTTTAGTTATTAAAGTCATTAAAGTATTCCCTTCCGCCTCCAAATGCATTCCATTTTAGCAGTATTATCGAAGTACTTAGTAACCAAAGTGAAACGAAAAGATAAATAAAGAATATAAAATCGAGAACATTCCTCCGCTCTTAGCCACATGCCAAGCATTTGTGTAGCCATATCTTACTCTAAACAATACTTAAATACGATCATAAATATATATATACATACTTATTATAATCATATCGCAATTTTCATGATGCTTCACTGTACACACACCCACTCTTACATATAAACACATACACAACAACGCGCTGCTATTGAAAAAACCAAAAAACAAAACCAACAAAAATCTGTATCCAAACACTTTTCTTGCCGGCTCTCCTCCTCCTCTTCTCGTAATGTGTAAAGCAACTACAGCAGCGGCTGCAACAAGAGGTTAGTCCTTTGATCTATCCCCAGTGTATTTCCCGACCAAAAGGGAAATGCGCTGTGTATTATAGTTACTCTCCAGTTACTCTCTAAATGTCCCTACTAATGCATGCGCTATATACAGCTCTATAGCTCCTGTCACTCTAACTTGATATTGTCAGATTGAATGTTGTTGCTCTGTAAAAACCCCAAGCTTAACCTCTGCCCACTAATGTTAATCATTCTCTCGATTAGCGCCTGGAGGAGACCTTCGCCCAGCAGCTCGACGAGATGGAGACCCTGTATGGCGGCGCTTTGATTGTCTCCATGCCCTCGGACACGCTGCAGCGGGATCACTTCACCGGCTCGACGCGCAGCAGCCTCAGCTCCTATTCCGAGGGCTGAGCGAGGGCGCACCTCCTGCTGTCCTGCTGTCGAAGAGGCAAACAAAGGAAACTGCAACGGCAGCAGCTACGACGACAGCTTTGCACAGAGAATATGAAACAATTGTCAGCCATCCATTAAGGCTTCCGCCGGCGAATGAGCGCCCCTGCCTTTGCCTATTATACATATATATACTCGTATATATATATTATATAGATATATATAGAGAGAAGGGTATATATTTTAGATGGACATGTATATGTATGTGAGTCGTGCCAAGCAGCGCGTCGTCGGGTCAAGCTTAAGTTTTTTTGTGTCGTAAAAGCCTAATGCATAAGCTTAATTTTATTATCTTGCAGTGTGTATGTTAGCCTATTGTTCTATTATTATTATTATTATTATTATTATTATTATTATTACCATTGTACATGTCTATCGATCCGCGTTGAGATGTCATCATATCTACGATTATACATGCAGCCATGTATATAACTAGGTATCAAATGTGTTATATGTGCACGAGCAGAATTAAATCTACTTAATATTTATCTATGTTTAACACAACACAACAACACACACACACTCCCGTAAGCAAATGGACACACATAAATACGTACACCAAACAAATATAGTTTTTTGTTGACCTTATCGCTATTGTAAATATATCTATAAAAGTATCTTAACTATGCAACACACACAGAGACACGCAGACACTTAGAGACAGAACAGCATTCACGGGAAAGTTTAGCAAAAGTTGGAGAGAAATGTATGTGAGATGTTTGGGATTCCATAAAGCAAATTGTGTGAGAAGACGTATAAGATATGGAGGAGATATGGATAATGAGAGGCCGTCGGGTAACGATAAAAGATATTTATATTTGTAAACGTTTATGCTTATATATTTTATATAAATATATACTCTATATGTATATTAATTTAAACAAAAATAATATTCAACAAAAAAATATTAAAAACAATAGAAAAATGACAACAAGAATGGGTCTTTTCTTGGGAGTCGAACGGGGGCCTCGTGTCCATTCTATTTATGTTAATTACTCAACGCTTTGTGTCTCGCCTGGCGATAGTTTAGAAAGTTTCAGCATATTATGGCAAGGTTCTCAGGCCTAACGTTCATCTGCGGCACAAATAAATTCAAGTTAGCAAGATTAAACGGAAAACTTTTCCTACGAACTTCCACTAACTTCACTGCAGTAACTCAACTCGGACTCCGCTCCGCATAGTTAAAGTAAAATTGTGCTCGAATGCCACAACCAAAAATCTAAACGAGCAAATTTCTGAACTCGAAAGGCATCTCAAAAATATCTGTCCACTGTGCTTGGCATCTCATCTCGTTCAGCGGCATGCTGTGCCTTTCAATTACATGGTCAACGGTGCGTATGGGTGATGCGGGGAGGCAGTTTAAAGAATTTTCCGGCTTCCTCGACAGTGTCAGTACAAAATTCCAGCATATGGATGGATGCATTGGCCTGTAGTAGGACAAGCATCACTCGATATTTCTGGCCATTTACTGCAGCAGCAGCAGCTCTTGGAACTTGGGCAAAGCCACGCCCACTCCCCAAGCCTACTCACAATCAATTCTGGCCCTAATCCATGCCGACCATCCACCACGCTCGTCCTTATCCTCCCAGCGGCACAGAGCTCTTACTCATCTTTCCTTTTGCATTGTCCATTTATGTATTTTTATATCATATATGGTGTACGGTATGACGAGCATATAGAAAGTATCCGCAGACCTTAACACATGCCATGCCCAAGGGGATGTGCGGGCCTGTCGGTTGCCAGGATTTGGATGGGTGATGTGGGCCACCCGCCCAACCGGGGGATGTGTGAGGGGTCAGTGCCAGTGCCAGTGCCATGTCAGGCGCGTTAGATCCATTGTTGTCCAGTTTAAACGCAACATGAGTTGCTATTAATAAAGCCAAGGCACTTGAGGGACCAGTTTGTAATTGGCACAGGGTTCGAAGTTGGAGTACTGTAAGTTAATTACATTTTTGGGCTTGGTAATCATTTTTAGGCGTTGTTTCGTAACCAATTAAGGAAATAAATGAGAAGGTGTATGCTCTTCGTAAAATATAATGCTTGCTTAAGGACCTAGAATGGCATATTTAGAATATTAAGGGACCTATTTGGTTACTTAAAAAGTGAAATAAAAACTACAGAATATATTATTTATTTACTCAGTTTTACATATGACATAAAACATTATAATAGCTTAGGGATATTTTTATTAGTTTTATTATAAAACGTGTAAGGGTAATGGCTCTTTTATCCTTAAAACCTCTTGCATATATTTGAATAAAAAGTACCTCTAAAAGCAATTGTTAACCACTCGAGATTTCTTTGGCACCCCTGATACTTAGCTCTCTCTTTGTTATATTTTTTGGAGAATAATAAAAATCCAACAGTTAAAAACTCAACATTTATTTAAGTGCCCCCCTTTGTGGCTTACATTTCTTTGTGGCATTCTTTTTCCTTCCTTTCCTATATTCCCCAGCGAGAGGTCCTGGGTCCTGGCCCAGTACGCCCATTGAACTGGCAATTGTGAACTATGCTATGCTGCTGGTATTATTTAATTGAAATGTGAGAATGCGCTTTTCCAGCGTTTCCACTTCACACGAACACCCTCGCAGGCACTCACACTAACGCGCCCCCACACTTATTCGCCCAGAGTCCCATTGAAAAGCCAACGCGGACACAGGCTCTTGATGTTGCCGCTGTTAGTGTTGCTGCCTGCAGATGTTGCTGTTGCTGTTGCCGCTGCCACTGCCGGTGTAGATGTTGCTGCGGCTCTTGCTGCTGATGAAGAGCGCGCAGAGCAGTCGTAAGCTACAAAAGATGGCACGGCAAGCATGCTTGAGCAATGCCCGTGGGCCTCGTGGCGGACTTGCCTTTGCCACCTGGAATTTGCACGCGGCAAAATGGGCTTTTTTTTATCGCAGAGTGAAAACTATTCCCTCCTGTACATTGGGAGTGCATTTTAAGGAACTTGAGACTTTATATATACTTTTGGGATAGTTATTTAAATTCTCCGAGCATACTAGGCTTTAAATATTGGAAAATCTTTCATTTTCTTAGAAGAATACAGAGGATTCTTAATTTTGAAAGGACATTTATGGTGTAAGCCTTTAAAACTATGAAGAAGATGTACATACAGGTTACACTTACCAATATATTCCCGTTAGGTGTCTTATTTCTTCAAGTATCCTTATTTTTTCTGTGTGCATTCAAGTTGCTAACCCCTAACCGCTGCTCTGCTCCCTCACCCCCCTTGCAGTTGGACTGTTGCGGCGTTTTCATTCATATTCATCCATTAAGTTCCGCTGCCAGCACATTTTCGGCTATGCAGCGTAACGCACACACAGAGACATTCCTGCAGGCGCGCTGTTTTCCGCTTTTCCGCCACCCACACACTGACACAGGCACGCACATGTCCTTTGTGCGAGGGTGTTCGCCAAAGGATGCTCGCCATGTTGCCCAACAAACACAAATTCCAGCACAAAAGCATCCTGAATCTCGCGCTCTCCCGTTCGTTTTTGGGTTCGGCACCTTCGGCGGCTCTTCGGAACGCTCTTCGGCTAGCGCTTCGGCTGCTTGGCTGCTCGTCTCTCTTCGGCCGTACCCAGTGATACCAACATTTTTCTGAAAGAAAAGGACAGACAAGAAAAGGCTGACAAATTTAAAAAAAGGATGAAAAAAGGAAACATTTTTTTTTATATTAAATATTATATTATTAACCTCTAGGAATTATTATTATTATTATTATTATTAAGTTAAGTAAATGTTGGGCTATAAACACACCTAGCTACTGCAGCCTCCTGGCCACAAACTTCAGCTTGTTTCACTGGCATAAACTTTAATTTATTCTCTAACAATGTAACTTCTTATTCAAATTCAACTCTAATTCGTTAAGTATTTAAATAAACAAGAAATACATTCCCAATAACTTATAAACCGAACAGTCCGGATAGGGGCTGTTATTTTCAGGCTGAAGCAGTAAAAAACAGGATAGATCTATCCGGAAAAGGCCAAATGGGCATCACTGGCCGTACCGTTATATACCTTAACTGAAATTTTCAGCTTCAGTCCCGGATGAGATTTAGCAACGTGCGCTACAGCTTCTGGCCGCGAAAAAAAAACAAACCCCATAAAAACTGGGGAGAAGCGAAACGGAAGGCAGCTAAGACGCGTGCACAAACGCTTAACTGTTTTTATTACATAGCCGTAGAGTGAATCCTAAAAGCAATAATTAATGAGAGAGAATAATTAAATAATACCGAATAATTAATAATAAAAGTGTGCAAGGTTCTAGCGTGTTTCATCTATCTATGGCGAAAATAGTAAACCCGATTACAATGTTAAATGTGGAAACTTTGGGCACGCAAAGCGTCGCAGCGTAGACGCCGACTGTGGCAGCGGGGCAGCGGCAGCGACGACGGCGTCGCAGTTCGCATTGTGTATAATAAAATTGGCGAAAGGCGAAATGAATTGAGCAGGCCAACACAGCGCGGAGGCGAAGAAGCTGGGGAGCAGCAGCAGGAGCAGCAGCCGGAGCAGAGAAGGACTAGAAAGCAGAGCCAAAGATGTGCGCGCACAATACAAAAAATTACAAAGCATACTTTTGGGAGCGGCAAATGGCCAAAATCAACAGAAACAGCAACACCAACAGCAACATCAACATCAACAGCAGAGCAGCAGCGCCAGCAGCAGAGGAAGAAGCAGCGGCAGTAGCAGCAGCAGCAGCATCAGCAAAAACAAAAACAAAAGCAAAGCCAAAGGAAAAAGCAAAAGTTCCAACAACAGCAACAACACCAGCGATGTCACCGTTACAACTGAAGCCGCTGCTGAGCGTGCACAAATAAGCAATAGGTTAGAGCAAGAGGGCAAACGCCAAAGGAGAGTGGTGAACGGAGAACGGAGAGCGGCCACAGCGACAGCGAGAGAGAGCGCAAGTAAGTGTGTATGCGTGCGTTGGCAGCGCTGCTTTCTCCGTTTCCAGTGCTCTCGTTTTGATTAAACTTTGTGCGAGTGAGTAGGTCGGTGGGGCGCGGCTCAGGCCACCTCCCCTGTCCCAACGCCCCTCCCTGGACCGCCGACCACCGCCCACCAGCTCGCAAAAATCTCGCAACGGAGCCTGCACGGCAAAAAACCCTAAAAAAGAACAGTAACCATAAACTAGTTACTAGCTGCAAAAGGACCTTTAATATCCTGAAATATTGGCAATATTTTTGTTGTTGTGTGTGATATTTGCATCATGGGTATCCTAAAAAAAAGAGTTGGAAAACAAGGATTTTGCTGAGAGCTTTAACTATTGAATTAAACTATAAACGAAGTTTTGACGGCATTATTGAATTAATAATTGAATTACTAACTTCAGGCATTGCAATTCAATTATTATTATTTCGCTAGAGTTTTCTCTTCAATATTATTATTTATTCTAATGGGAAAGTAAAAACCAAAATAAATCAAATTAAAATTACACTGAAATGTAAAGGAATTCTGTAAAATATTGAAGATAGGAAACAATATACAAATTTTCGAGTATTTTAACTCCTAGAATCCCAACAGAACATTAGATATCCTTAGCATCCACTCATGCCTTGATTTTCTCCCTGTGCGGGACACATTTCGCATGGCAATATGCTTAGCATAAGGTGAAGCCCAGGACCCGACGTCCAGCAATTCAATTTCCGCAAACAAGCCAGGCACAAGTAGGAGCGAACGCGGCTCTCGGCTCGGACAGCTCGAAAGGGCCGAAAGCAGCAGAAAGCAGGCAGCAGGCATCTAGCTAACAGCATCCGCCTGGCATCAGCAGCCATGTGGCAAGCAATTAAACTCGCGCAAAAATTAACATAAGCCAGCGGAAAGGAACGCCAGGGAGCGGCCAGGCGAAGAAGACACAGAAGGGCGCACAAAAGTATGCAGCTAGTTGGCCTTTCTTCTCCTTTGCAAAGAGCGTGTGTGTGTGTGTGTGTGGGTGCGTGGGTGAAATAGGGTGAAAGCGTGTGGGGGAGCGTTGACAGAGCCCGCATAAAAGAAGGCGACCCAGAACGAGGGCCAAAAATGCGAATAACCGAATATATCCAGTGCAAAATAAAGCCGACTGTTGATGAGCTGATCAAAAATACACACAGCCGCCCTGAGCAGAGACAGTGACAAGTGACTAAGGGCGTACAAATTTGCAATTTTGTCTTCTTTGCAAGTATTTGCTAGCAGAAAATCAAAGAAGCTTAATTCAAAGGCTTGTAAAAGACAAGAGAAAGTTTAAAGTTGGATTTTTTTGAAATATGGATATAGAAGATACATGGTATACCTTATCATAAGATACAGTTCAAGAATTGCACAGCTGAGTATTTAAGATCTAGGAGAATTTGGTAAAAAATTTGTTGGATCACTGTTTTAAATCATTTCTATACCTTGAAACCAATAATTTAACTTACCTAGTTTTTACTCGACTTTCGTGATAGACAGCCCACGCCCTAGTAATTTCCTATATTTTAATACTTTTCCCAGAAAAATTTCCCCTTGAACTTTGCCTAAAATACAACCTTTAACAAGTAATTAAATACATCAAGTAATTGTTTCCGTCACCTATTGTAAAGTGCAATTAACAGAAAATACATTCGGCCGAATTGCCAGAAACTGCATTAGGGAATTAGGGGGAATGCATTGTTGAGGACTTACACAAGCAATTGCAATTCCCATGAATTTCTAAACATTAGTTAATTAGCAAATGAAAGCAACTTTCTGGCGCCATTTGCCAACAATCAATAAATATTTCAGTTGGTATTTAATCACCGGTTGCTAGGAGCGTGTAAGAACTGTATCACCTGATTGCCACTAAGTCTGCGATAAAGCGAAATTTACAATTATCTATTGTACAGCTAATTAACTGGCCTCATTATGTATTTACCAGCAAATGCTGTGATAACAGCCAGATTCGCAGTCCCTAATCGTGTGTATTTAATGAAATGGCCAGAGAGTGGCCTGTTAACAGCGAAAAACATAATTCCCAGCACCTGGTGTACATTTTTAATAAATAAATATACAAATATATGATATAGGCATATATGGGTATATAGTAGCTGCCCCTGATTTGATTAGCGGTTACTTACTGTGTTTACTCCAGCGTTCCACTGGCTCTCTGGCTCCGGCTCGTGGCCGTGTCATAAAAATAGCCTAATAAATGGCAAAACAAATCCGCGCGGGTCGCAGGTTGTGTGTGCTGTGGTGCCGCTTTTCAGCCTGTGGGTGCTGGTGTGGCGTGTGTGTGTGTAACATCATACCATTCCATACTATATGTGTATATGCGTATATGGTTACTTGTGTTTTTCGCCCGACGCATTTGATAATAAATCCATAAATCCTTTTTTTATGGCAGCCAAAAAGCGAGGCACGGCAACAAGAAGCTCAATTCGATTATTTGCCAAGGAGCGGTTGGTCCGTCGGTCGGTCGCCTGATAAATTTGAATGTTACATGCGGCAGACAGCTATCCGGTTACCTCAACCCGAGCACACTCCATAACTAGTTAGCCCCAAAGTGGGAGGGACAGGGGCAAGGTACAATATCCGTAGGTAGGTTCAAATCACGTAGCCGGGAAGTAACGATGCAACTATACTTTCGGTCTCGGAAAAACATCTTACTACAAGGATATAACCATACGAAGGCAGGCCTGGCAGGCACTCCTGACTCCTGCGATTTGTTTTTCATTTATTGGAAATGTTTCTGCTCTCTCCATTCACCGGAGCCGGAGTTGTTGTTTTTGTTCTTGTCAATACGATACGTCGGCTCAATTTATGGCGCCCCATTGGTTTGGCCCATCCCATCGCAGCCCCTGCCCCCTTTGTTAGCTTGTTTTGCAATTGATTTATACGTGTGTGCGTGTTTTCAATGAGATAAACAGACGGATTTTGATTGATTTATTGGTTAACGCTGCATTTAATTGGGCATCGATTGGTGGGTTTTCCATAAATAGCCCCAGAACAAGAGCGATCCAAATTCCATGGAAATGATACACTGATTGAGCCCGACATGAGGTCAATTACACAATCATTGCGCACTTCCACCGAAAGCTATCACAATTTAAAATATCGGTATGCAAATATGAGATTCCGATTAAACGTATTTACCGACAATTGGTTAATTAATTTGGTCGATTTGCCGTGCGGTGGAATCCCACAAGGATGTACTGGGGGATTGAGAGAAATTTTATGAATTCAATAGAAGTCATAAAACAATTTGAGCTTTCAATTCAATTGAAGGAGCATTGAAATGAATCAAAAAAGTAAAATTCCCAGAAATCTCTGCCATGCAAAATATTACGTATACGCAATATTTTTATTCTCTCATATTTTTAGTTTTTCATTCAATTTAAAGTCCCATCTCTTTGCTTGGTTTTTATTGCAGCCTTAAGGGCAATTAAAAATAATCCCAACAATTGTATGAAACCAAAAGTGAAATCCGGTTAGATGGGAAATTTAGTTTTCTGGTGTCCTGACCCTTTTGTGGCCCGATTTGTATGAAATCCCAGTGACAATGGACTAGCTGGCACACAATAACTTTACACTTATTGAATGCGAATCAATCACGGACAGTACAGTCCGTTGGGGCCCTTCATTTCACCAGGCCAGTATCAGGGCCCATCAATCAGGTGGCAGGCAGGCATCCATGGCGTATGCGTAACGTGGCTTTTCATTAAACAGAGAACTTTCCAAATCAAAGTCTCCGCGCACACAATGGCTGCCAAATGAAGGCGATATGTATAGGCATATGGCCAATGACAACATCAATAGTTTTGAAAAGTGTCAGAGGAAGCCGCCTGGAACATTTCCGTGCCAAAGTGTCGGAGTGCCAGGAGCTGCGAGCATCGAGCCAAGTTCCTACTGCGACACTGTTGCACGTTGTGTTGGTATTTCTTTCCTCTCATTTTTATTTTATTTTTTGTTCTGTGTCGTTTTTGCCACTGCCATTGTTGGCAACAGTAATAAACGAACAACAAATGTTGTGGGTGTGGCTGGAAATGGAAAGGCAGAAAGCCAGAAAGGCAGATGGATATGGAAATGGGGCGGCCTGCCAAGGAAACGCATTCAAGCCGTTTTCATTTTCATTTTCATTTACACTCAGACTCACATTTACATTCGCATTTCCATTAAAACAAATCACACAGAAAATGTCATTTTGCAGAAGGGACAAAGCAAGTCAGGCCCCTGGCATTGTAAATATATTATTTCGCTTCCTTGTCCCACGATTCCCTGCCGCCAGTCCCGCCCAGAGCACAGAGCAAGATGAAGGGAGAGATATATCAAAGGCCAGTGACGGGGACAGTTTCTCATAAATCTCGCCGTTGCCCCTCGCCCGTTGCCTTTATGGCTGCCATCCGTCGGACTTGGTCTGGCCATTTCCATTTGGGAATGGAATCGCGTGGCCCTGTGCAGCGGTTCCGCTCGGGGATTACTGCATTTTCCCACAGCCACATGCAATTGCTGTGAGCCCTTAAGCTGATTACACGGTCCTTAGGCATCATGAGCATATTTCGGTACTAACCGCCAGAGATGACTTATCTTAATTAGAGATGCATCCGGCTTTAAGCCGCGCCGGAATCTCTGCCTATGTAATTATTTACCACGCGGAAGGAGCACTCTGACTTGGTTTCTCTTCTCCCAACACTTTGCGGTGTACATTGCCCCATCAACTACATTTAATAATTTTCCCTGGCGCCACTTTGCCACTCCTGGCCTCGCCGTAAGCACCTATTTTACTTTTATTACTGATATTCGAGAGGGGCTATAAGGGAGACTAGTTACGAGACTTTTAAAGGCTGACTGTAAGAGAGTGATGGAAAAGTTTTTCAGTTCTTTGTTTACTTATATTGAGGAAAAGTGCTACAAAAGTATTAAAGTACTGAGAGTTGGGGTGAGAAGTACAACACTATCGAAGATTACCAGTCAAGGAAGTGGATTGGAACGAAGAAATATTAACAATTTATAAAATAACACAGCAGTTTTAAAGAGGTATTTAATAAATATGTACACCCACTTTCACACATTATCTTAAAAATAGAAAAGAATATCTCCAAAATGCTACCAAAAAATAAACCTTTACCAAAATATAATTCACGTTCCAAGGGAACTATAAAAATCTCACTAAATATTTTCCTGAATTCCGAATTAGCCATGATTAACTATCCACCAAGTATACCCTTATTTGCTTAAGAGCATTCCAGGGTTGCGCTTGTCCTTGCCCTTCCCCCCCTAAACTCCCATATTTGACACCCCATTTTTTTATTGCTTGCAGGGCCGGAGGAGAAATGGCCAACGCCTTGCGTGGGTGCAGCCAAAAGGATAAGCAGCGGATGAAAGCAAACTAAACGACCAGCGACAAATACAGCAAGCGAGTGGGAGGGATTCCAAGAGATTGAGAGAGATAGATATAGGGAGCAAGACAGCATCGTAATTCTCACAGCTGCAGAGCAGATAAAATCACGTATCCGCCATGGAGCCGGTGATGAGTCTGGCGTTGGCCGCCCACGGGCCGCCCAGCATACTGGAGCCGCTGTTTAAAACCGCAACCACGAGCACAACGACCACCACGACCACGACGACGAGCACGACGACGACGACAAGCAGTCCGGCGGGCCTATCGCCCACGGGCACCACCCTGCTGACGGCCCTGCTGGAAAACCTGACGACGACGGCCGCCAGCGGGATGTACGATCCGTTCGGAGGCGGATACGGCAATGGAACGAATGGAACCATGGGCTTTGAGACAAAGGGACCGCGCTATTCACTAGCCTCCATGGTGGTCATGGGCTTCGTGGCGGCGATTCTGAGCACGGTGACAGTGGCGGGCAACGTTATGGTGATGATATCCTTCAAGATCGACAAGCAGCTGCAGACGATCAGCAACTACTTTCTGTTCTCGCTGGCCATTGCGGACTTTGCCATCGGTGCGATATCGATGCCGCTGTTCGCGGTGACCACCATTCTGGGCTATTGGCCCTTAGGACCGATCGTCTGCGACACGTGGCTGGCCCTCGACTACTTGGCCTCGAATGCCTCGGTGCTGAACCTGCTGATCATCAGCTTTGATCGCTATTTCAGCGTAACGCGGCCGCTGACATATCGCGCGAAAAGGACTACCAATAGAGCTGCTGTCATGATCGGCGCCGCCTGGGGCGTTAGTCTGCTCCTGTGGCCACCCTGGATCTACAGCTGGCCGTATATCGAGGGCAAGCGAACGGTGCCCAAGGACGAGTGCTATATCCAGTTCATTGAGACAAATCAGTACATTACCTTTGGCACGGCGCTGGCTGCCTTCTACTTTCCGGTGACCATCATGTGCTTCCTGTACTGGCGCATCTGGCGCGAGACGAAGAAGCGGCAGAAGGATCTGCCCAATCTGCAGGCGGGGAAGAAGGACTCCAGCAAGCGTTCCAATAGCAGGTAATAAGATTGGGGCTTGTAATCCCTTCCCCTTCCTTGCTAAATCCCATTTAATTTTGCAATTTTTTCAGTGACGAGAACACGGTGGTGAATCATGCGTCCGGCGGCCTGCTGGCCTTTGCCCAAATGGGCGGCAATGACCACGACACCTGGCGACGGCCGCGCTCCGAGAGCTCGGCGGATGCGGAGAGTGTCTATATGACCAACATGGTCATCGACTCGGGCTACCATGGGATGCATTCGCGCAAGTCAAGCGTAGGTTTCCAGCGCCCCTCGAATCCCCGATTACTAATCAAAGCCCGGTTACAGATCAAAAGCACCAATACAATCAAAAAGTCATACACCTGCTTCGGCAGCATCAAGGAGTGGTGCATCGCGTGGTGGCACTCCGGGCGCGAGGACTCCGACGACTTTGCCTACGAACAGGAGGAGCCGTCTGATTTAGGGTATGCAACACCAGTAACAATTGAAACTCCTTTACAAAGCTCCGTCTCCAGGTAGTAAAAACAATCAAAATTCTGAACTTTAATCGTCTATATCGAGTAAGCCGACACCGCACCCACTCTCTCACTGTATCCTGTAACCGTGTTTTGTTCGTGTTCGCATCGATTGCACCCAGAGAGCACTTTTCCACTTTCACTTTTCACCGAAAAGCACAAGCACACAGCACACACACTGCAATACGTTTAAGCTTAGGTTTCTCGGCAAACGGAATGCGAGAGAACTCGAAATCCTTCACTGGCCACCGGCCATCCATCTGCACGAAACTGCAGCAGGTCCTTTATCACACCCACCGCACCCACTCACTCTTAATTCCACAGCCACACCCATCCCACCGCCCATCCCGGTCCGCACACACACGAATCCATCAAAGTCGTAGTAGCCAGCACTCAAATAATCCACGTAGATGGAGGGCTTTTCACCGATGCACCAGCAACACCAGCACACTAGCACCCGCACACCGCTTGGATGTCCTGAGTGTCCTGGATGGAAACTAATTGAGGCTTACATACGTCCGAAGAGCTGGCCCGGCCAGCATGCTGCTCCGGACTCCAGAGTTCCCTCATTCCTTTGGCTGTAATTAATTCATGAAATTGCATTTAGATAACTGATAGTTTCGGCTTTGTTTTCAATGCCCCTCAGAGCCCTTTCTGCATTTAAATTGTCTTGTTTACGGTCGGTGAGCCTCATGGCCCCAGCCGAGAGGAGGGCAAGTGCAGTTTGAAATATTCACATTGTTGCATTTAAATTTTGCAACTAAATAGCTCTTTCAGAGTTGAAAGGTCGTATTTAGAGCTGAAATTCAACAGGGCTAAAGGCTAATGATTGGTTTGTTCATACTTTGAATAGGTTTTTTGTTGCTAACTAAAATTGAGGGTTTATAAGCCATTAAGGGCTAGGAATGGGTATTTACAGAGGAATGTGAAAAACTAAACAGGCAGTTTGAAAAAGTGGTCATAGTTTAAATATAAATATTGCAAACTAAAAGTTTCAGAGTTCATTGGTCAGTTTCAGTTTACAAATTTATATTTTCGGTGAAAAATGTATTTTAAATGAATTCTCGTTAGTTAAAAGTTTGTTTGATTTCATGCTAAGAGTAATTTCTATGAAACACTTCAAACTATTGAGCTATTATTATTGTTCCAAGAATTTATTAATAAATAATTTCTTAAAGGAAGAGGCTTTTTTTTTGGCTGTTGCACATTTATGAACAGAGACATAGCTTTAAATTCTACCTGAGCAAACTACATATGCAAATTTTGTCAAATATCACAGGGGAATAATAATCACACATAACGTTTGTAGTTAATGGCTTTCTGCATAAATAACTGAAAAATTCAGTTTGAGGCTAAAACACAATTAAAAGCAATCAGCGTAAATTGAGTCTCAGATGAATCTACAAATGAAAACGCATACTAATTTGTATGCTAATGAGGAAAATAGCGCTAATTTCGCCTAAATAAAATGCTTTTGAAGGATATATCTGTATATATCCAGGACTGGATGACTCTGCTTGACCGCTGGACTTGTTTCAATTTATGTGTGCCACTGGCATTCGACTGGGTAATCGATTTGAGTTGCGATTTCCGGCCACTTGTTTCCATTCCAAAACGCACTTCGCAGGCTTGTGTGTCACCGCAACCGCATTTAGCAGCGTGCACTGCGAGAAATTAGTTAGGATATTTGCTAGAAATATTGGAAACGATGTTTACCTTACAAAATAAATACCATTAAAAGAGGGAAGATTTAACAAGAGTTAGAGGAGAGTAAGCAGTTAGTATGAAATATAGTTTGCACCTTCGCAAGGACCCCTTCTCGCTGTGCATCCTTGTGTGCCAGTTAGACGAGCAGCTGCATCCTGAGTTCGGCCCCGGGGCGTTGTTTCTGTTGTCAGCTTTCGTTACGTTGCCTGTCAGTGTCAGAGTGGTCCACTCTAATGTATCTGCGTGTGCCTGCCCCTGCATCTCTGCATCTTTGTATCTCTGGCTCTTTCTGTATATATAGTATGTATATATGTATCTCTGTTGCTCTGCAAGAGTGTAAGCTTGTGTGTGCGAGTTTCAAAATGCGATACCAACCACATCCTTTCTCGCTTCCTTCTCGCCCCTCTCCCACGCAGATGCACCTCGATGAACGTGATGCGGGACAACTACTCGATGGGCGGCAGCGTTAGCGGCGTACGACCGCCCAGCATTCTCTTGTCGGATGTCTCGCCCACGCCGCTGCCACGCCCACCGCTCGCCTCCATCTCGCAGCTGCAGGAAATGAATGCGAACGCGAGTGCGAATGCGGGTGCGGCCACTGGCAATGTGAGCTCGAATGCAATGGCGATTGCGAATCCCGGCGCGATGGCCACCAATTCCAATGGCAACATCAACAACAATCACAACAACAACCACAATGCGAACGGCATTGGCACGGCGGCCAATGGAAATGGCGGCGGCGGTGGCGGGGGCGGAGCAGGCGGAAACGGAAGTGCCGCAACGGCACGCGACTCACGCACACTGCCGGTGATCAACCGCATCAACTCGCGGTCGGTGAGCCAGGATTCCGTATACACGATACTCATCAGGCTGCCCTCCGATGGAGCCTCCAGCAATGCGGCCACTGCCAACGGGGCCAATGCGTCGGCGTCGGCGGCAGCAGCCTCCACATCCTTGAGCCTGCAAGGCGACTGTGCACCCTCCATCAAGATGATACACGAGGATGGGCCATCATCGACCGCTGGCGGAAATCCGAGTGGCAACGCGACGGGGCCGCCGGCCACCACGCGACGACCGTTGGCCTCGCGCGACTCCGAGTTCAGCCTGCCACTCGGACGAAGGATGTCGCATGCCCAGCACGATGCCAGGCTGCTCAACGCCAAGGTTATACCCAAGCAGCTGGGCAAGGGCGGCGGCGTTGTGGGCGGGGCGGCCGGGGCCCATGCCCTCTTGAACGCCCGGAATGCGGCCAAGAAGAAGAAGAAATCGCAGGAGAAGCGGCAGGAATCGAAGGCGGCCAAGACGCTCTCGGCCATTCTGCTCAGCTTCATCATCACGTGGACGCCGTACAACATCCTGGTGCTGATCAAGCCGCTGACCACCTGCTCCGACTGCATACCGACGGAGCTGTGGGACTTCTTCTACGCGCTGTGCTACATCAACTCGACGATCAACCCCATGTGCTATGCCCTGTGCAACGCCTCCTTCCGCAGGACCTACATCCGGATCCTCACCTGCAAGTGGCACACCCGCAACCGCGAGGGCATGGTGCGCGGCGTCTACAACTAGATATCCATAGATATATATCCC
Source organism: Drosophila bocqueti (assembly GCA_018151655.1). Taxonomy (NCBI): domain Eukaryota; kingdom Metazoa; phylum Arthropoda; class Insecta; order Diptera; family Drosophilidae; genus Drosophila; species Drosophila bocqueti. Next base: position 3,559,147 of record JAECXF010000057.1, read on the forward strand.
CTGACCTTAATATATGTTCACCCGAGTCCGGTTAGCCACTAGTAGTTGCAATAAGTGTTGTGCGGGCTTCAGTTTGAGGTGGCGTTTTGGAGGAGTTTCCAAGGAGTTCGGCGGCGAGTAAACCAAAACTAAGCTTAGTGATTACCCATTGACAAGCAGTACTGATTTTTTGATGTCTAGCCCCCGACTTTATACACAGAAATACTTATATATATATATAGAACACGCATATTCCCAATTCCGGGAGGGTTGCCCAGCAATGATTTGCCAGAAGAAGGGTTTGAAGGAAACTAGATAAGTTAATAGTCACCTAAGGGGGGAAGATCGATCCTCGGTTACGTTCTCACTCCTAATCCAAGTTCAGCCTAACAAGTTCGACCAACTGCTTCCAAGTATGCCAAAGATCTCGTTTAGGTATGTTTAGATTTAAACAAATTCCCGCAGGGGGCAGCCCTCCCAGCACCTGGCCACGTTCCCCAGAGAAGCAAGGAGAAGCTAAGGAAGCGAGGCGACATATTCCTTTTTGTTAGGCGATTACGTACTGTTAGGTAGGCACATGCTCCATGCAAGAAGAATTTAATACAAATATAATGGATTACGATTTGGAATCCATATATATATATATATATACATATATGTATATTATTATACACATGGCAAATGAGTTAGCTTAAGTTGTTGGCGGCGAGGCAGGAAGCTGGAGGCGTCAGGCGAAACCAAAAAAGCTTTAATACAAGTTCAAAGTAGGAAGAGGATTCAGTTCCGCTGGCAACGAATCGCAGCGCAGCGGATCTCGGGAGGAGGTTGCACCTTGGCCAACCAATGGAATCGTTCTGTTCTCGTTCCGATTTTCGTTGTGTCGGTTGGGGGTATATATTATATTATACATATATATATATATTAATTAATCGTAGGGGGAATATTGTGATTGTACTGCTCGTTTTTGATAGTTTGAATCAGTTTTTTGTACATGTGCGTAGAAACCAAGTAACAGAGTAACAAAGTAACAGAGTAACAGAGCCAGCATCAGCCGTGCGAAGAACAAACAAGTTTGTAGACACATACCGCTAAAATATATCTGAATATATGTATGTATGAACTAACGATAATTTGTATGTATTAAGAACGTAACCCACCATGGTTCAACAACTACGAACAAACCTTTTGTAACTGACGAGGCGAACTAGAAACAAAAAAAAAAAAAACGAACACAGAAAACCCAGTGAATATGGAAGTAACAGCAGTAGCACAAGCAATAGATATCGGGGCACCAATATCGGGGAGATGGCCCAAAAGATGGTCGACAAGAATATAGAAGGGATATGGCAAAGACAATTTAGTAATAAGATGTGTGGCAAATACAAGCCTTTAAGCCGAAGGCTCTCTCTGTAGCTTCTTAACCGAATTTCAAGAGATCAGGAAGCAGTTTAAATGGCTCTATGCATCTTATTGCTAGATTATCTTTTCATATACTTTATACTTTATTTGGGACGGTACTGGGCACTAGACTAGGTACCTTAGATATTTAGATAACCCACACACGGTTGTGCTGAATGTGGCCAAGCCGTCGCCTCGACTGGCGGACCATCTCCCCTGGGATATAGAGGACCCTCGAATCGTACCACAACTCATAGTTATATTTAAAACCAAAATGCTTCTCCGAAGTGCACCAATTCAAAGTAACGTAACGTAACTAAACGTAATAACGAACCGCAAGCATATTTAAAGCATATGAGAGAGTAACTTAAAGAAATACATACAGTGTAAGCAAACGAGACATCCAGGTACTACGAGATATATATATATATATATTCGATGGGGCAGCGATAGGAGGGGTAAAGTGAAGGAGAACCTTTTTAATGAGTGTGTGTAGGTAACTAACTAAATTGAGGGATTAACAAATTGAATTAGACGCGAATCAAGCCGAAATCAAAGCGACATTTGTAGTGTCTGTGACACAATACGCATATTTATACCTAACGATACGATATATACAAGTACACTTACTATATATATATGGATATGTATGAATACGACGTTTACGTTTAATATGAGAAAGTAAAACCAACAACCAGCAAACCCAAAAGACATGATTTACAACCAACCACGCACACACATCCTAATGAAGCATATATAGTACGGCAAACAGAATATATCCGACTAAACCGAACAAGCAGAGGAAAACACCCGAAATACCTACATATAGCCTTTAGAAATACATATTTAATCTCGGCCAGGGCCGATCTCACACTCGAATCGATTACCAAATAGATCACGTTTTTGACTACCAGCGAGAAGGGTTTGACATGTATATCCTATAAATATGTCTATAGGATCACAGAGCAGCAAAGCAGAACAGGACAGGACACCATTTTGATGGTGAGAGCTGATTTAATTGCATACAATCTAATTGTTTGGAAATATACTACGATATATAGTAATACATATATATAATTTAAAGCTAACAATAAAAATGTGAATGAAAAAGAATAACCTACTCCTCGGGCTTTTCCTTGGGCGACTCTCCATCTTCCGTCTCGGTTGCAGCCTCTGCATCATGACCCCGCATCAGCATCTGGGCATTCTTCTGGATGATCTCCAGCTTCTGCTGCATCAGCTCCTGGCGCCGCTGCTCGGCCTTCTGCTGCTTATCCTCCAGCTCCTCGAGGGTGGGTGGCTCACAGCTGGCCGCCTCCTGCATCAACTGCTGGATCCTCTTCGGCGGCTGGCGCAGTGTCTCATTCAGAGGCACCTCCGGGTTCTCGTCCTCATTATCCAAGGGTATGGTGAATGCCTCCGAGGCAGCTGGAAAATGGCTCTTGCAAGGCTTAAAGTGTTACACAGTTTTGGCACTTAACTCACGGTACTCCTTGTGGCCGTCCATCTTCGTTGACTTGGCTGAAATTGGCTTGGCTTTGATATCGTCTACGGTGGCTGTGGACTTGGAACTGGAACAGCCCATGCTACGCAAACCGCTCAGGCGCAAGGCATTACGCCTAAGACTTCCGTTTGGGCGTTACCTTTACCTTTACCTTTTCCGCCAGCAAAGGGAGATGATAAAAACGATGGCGATGGCGATGCCGATGCTGATGTGATTTCCTGCTGCAGCCGCTTGGTTAGACTCAACATTCAATTTCCGCCGCTGACGCTGAGCTCATTAGACTACGGCCGACTGCAGCTGAGGCCACGTTTAATGGCTCATTAGTATTGATTTTCTTGGGATTTTCCGAAGGGCGGACAGAGCCAAACCTGCCAGGACACTGGGACACAGCCAACTGACTCGACTGAAGGAGAAATCGCAATGCAAAGTTTTCCGCGCGCGTGACCATTATTAATAATCGTCGGTCTGGACGGGACAGGACAGGACAGGTGAACGAAACAGGATCAATATTCACATGAGCTTCGTGTGGGTGCGGTTAATAACCAAGCGGCTAGCCAGGACAAACACAGACAAACATACAGACAGCGAGACCACATGTACTCCATGGGGCCAGGACTAGCCCACTGAAATGTCAATCAACTCGGATCAGGCCATAATAAACGCTAATTGCGGTTCCATTCGCAAACACCGCCACCGCCAAGTTTAGTGACCCACTCAACTTTGACCGGGCCAGCCGCAGAGAGAGATGGATGAATGGTTTGGGTTGCGATGGCTTCAGCCTTTGATTTCTGTCTCCACTGTCAACACTTGGCCATAAAAGCCCACATGGCCCAAACAACTAACGGCTTCCGGCTGAAGACCATGGCCAAAGACGAAGCCCACGGAAACCGCGGCGCGTGCCAATCCACCGCACAGGTCGACCACCGCACAGTGGAGACGTTTTCTAAATAGTTTCTAATAAAATCTGGAAACCTGAACAATTAAAAGAACAAAGGGTAAACAGGTAAGATTTAATTGTAATTAACTATTAAAGTTTGAAAGATTTCTGTCTGAGATTTAAGCAGGTTTCTTTGAGTTGATATGGCTTTTAATTAATAAACTTAATAAGTAAAAATATTATATACCCGTTGAAAAATCTCCCTTAGATCAAAACTCCCGATGTAATTTCATGAAAGAAAGTCCAGAGTCCATTGTGCGGCATTTGGTAAGTGGCCACCATTAGTATGTGCCACACGTTGCGCCTTTTGTGGCCTCTTGTGGGTCTCCTGCATGCAAAGTGCCTTCGACGAAGCGGAAGCACTCGTCGTCCGTCGTTCCTCCTCCGCTCCTCCGTCCAGGGAAAAGATCAATGGGTAAGACGAGGGCCTCCTTAGCCCCAATCGAGAGCCATAAGCGGTAACAGGTGCTAGACGGCGAGCAGCGGCAGCGGCAGCGACTGGGACACCTACCTGTGCCGGCGGCAGGTAATGAGCGACGTTTAATTAGGTTAAGTGTCAATAAGATTATGTCGTCAATCAATCAATTGCACAATACCCACCACGGACACATCCATCAAGCGGCTAAATACCAAAAGGCATTTGTCCGTCGCCCGTTCTGTGAGTGTGCTTAAGCCAAGCACTCTCATAGATACACGCTATATGTAGTGTAACTATAAGATATATATACCTGATATCCCGCAGTATATGTGGCTGTACATAAGTGCTGGTGGGAGAGCATTGCCCTTGATTAAACCATACATTTTCCGACTTAAGTAGCCAAGGATATGGCGCAGAGTGCAATTTTGTCACAAACCTAACTTTAACCCATAGAAAATAAATAAAACCAGCACATTTCTCTTTCCTTTTTATGCAAAAAAAGTGATTTATCTGTATTTTCTGTATGTTGTATAATAAAACGATATAAACTAGTAACAAAGCAACATGATCTCTGCGGTTTAGGAACATCCATATCATCATCCTTGTTTCCATTTCTCATTCTCAATCATTATCATCGATCATAATTCATCTCGATATATCAGATTAATGCCTTTACGATTTATAACTTGCAAAACTTTTAAAACTTACGTACGTAGATATGCCGCGCTGGCATCGTGATCAGGGTTTCATATCATTTCATTTCTTCACTTGTTCTCCTTGTTGTATAGGTATAAAAAATAGTATGTTTACGATATAGTAGATATAGTATGACTTAGACTTAGCAGGCGATCGTCGCCACCATCTTTAGATGGCTGATGCAACGAAACTTTGGATAGACTTTAAGAGAGGCTGTGTGTGGGTTATCATCTCCTGCTGATCTTTCAGATTGAGTTCGGGTGTGGGCAAGTGTGTGGATAAACGCAGTTCTCAGTATTGGATAAGCAGCGGACGTGGCTGGTGGGGGTGCTATTCGTATTCCTGTTTGATGGTCAGTGGTTTCTCGGCACTTGGTTCTGACTTGGCAGCGGTTCCCGTAGCTGTAGCTGTTGCTGATCCCGATGCTCCGCTGTTAGCCACCGATAGCTTATTGCTCTTGATCAGGTTGGCTGCTGTGGAGCTAAGGGGTATGGTCACATACTGGTTGCCATCTGTGAATACGGAAGATATAATAAGTTAACTAATCTTGGCCAGAGACCGTGTGGCACACTCACCCTCCTCGGCGTGCAGCTGCAAGTGTCCTGTCTGTATCAGTTGCCTCAGCATCTTCTGCGGTATGTTGGCAAACGAGGCGGCCGGATAGACGTACTTGCTGCTGTCCGCCGCTGATCCCCCGCCGCCTCCACCCGCTGTCGCAGCCGCTGTGGACGTCGAGGGTCCGTTCTCAGTCTGATAGTTCAATGCTGGCATTGGCTTGGAGCCCGAAGACGAGGCTCCCGTCGCTGAAGTGGCTGCTGTGGCAGTGGCGGCTGGCGCTGAGACCGCTGTGGCCTCGGCCTTGCTAGCTGGCAGCTTGCCGGCAGAGGAAACCTCCGAGACCTCTCCCGGCATCTCCATATCCGAAGAATCATCCGACTCGTTGCCCGACGAGGTCGGCGATCGCTCATCCTGCAAGAAGCCAAGAAAGACACTCGATTAGTGGTGGTGCAGCCAAACAGTCTGGCGAATCTTATGGCTAAGCCAGGTTTAAGATGATTGCGCCTGGATGGGGGGTAGCATGCGAGTTTGAGGGATCTCAATCCTGCTCCAAGGCCTGGCCTGCTGCTCTCAGGCTCAGGCCTGTTCTATATGCCGGCCAAGTGTGCAGCGAGAACGAAAAAAAAAAGTACAACCAATATGTTTGGACCAAATATGGCGCGAAATTGCGTATAAGTGCTGGCCAGGCTGTTCGCCGGCACGCATCTCAATGAGCTGGCGTTGCCTTAAATGTGCACACGCGTTAAAGAATTTAGAATATTGATTTCTGGCTCTCCGGCGACAAGGGGGGACCCATCATCCTCGAATCGAATCGAAACGAATCGCATCGCCATGTCTGGTGTATCGATCGCGTCATTTTAATTTTGATTAGTGCCAGGGAGCCGGGCAGACGCGACAGCACCAGCACAAAAAATAAATCAAAATAATTGCAAACTGTAACAATGCGATCGCCATTTTGTGCGAGGGAGATCGCAAATTGCATTGCGCATACGCCGCGTGCCCCCGCAGCAAACTGCAGCTGCAACAGCAGAGTTCCAATGAAATTGTAGCAGCAACGCGAAAGGCAAAATCGCATTGTTGCCGGTGACCAAAATGGGCGTCGTCATCGTCGCCGTCGCCGTCGTCGTCGTCTGCCTGATCCACTGGCCAGGCCAGGCAACTGCCTTTTGAGTGACAGCACCAAGACATTTTAATTAGCAAAGCCAGCGACGACAAACTGTCTCCAAGTAGCCATGATATACTTGGCAACACCAGCATGTGCAACTGTTGTTACGCTCTCGGGGCTTCATGAAGAAAAAAAAAACCAAACAGAAGCTCAAGCTGAAGCCGGCTGAAAGTGGAGCTGCTCATGTAAAGGTTACAGCCTAGCCCCTATATAGTGAGCTAATAATCACTAAGGCCTGCCTGTCTGGGCCTATAAATCATTTGTATCTTCTCATAGAAAAAGCTGATTATATACATACATACTTCCGACTTATCTAATCAATTCTTTACGAGCCTCAAGACCTCCCAAAGCGATTTGCGATTTCACTTTGTTAATTGTACCATTAAAATTCGCCACACAGAAACTAATAAATATGAGTTTTATTAATAACAACATTAAGGAAGCTATTTTGATTTTTTACTTGTTCAAAAAACAAATAAAAGGTAAAAATAAGAAAGAAAAAAAACATTGATACGCCCCCGGGTGGACTCGAACCACCAACCTTTCGGTTAACAGCCGAACGCGCTAACCGATTGCGCCACGGAGGCTCTTGGAATCCAGCTGGCAGCGAGCCCAACTTCTACCCGCTGCCACAATTTTTCCACGACATCAATGTCTAGGGGTTGATTCAATTATTTAAGTGGATAATATGCGTCTTAGTTAATATAGAGACGTATTTCTGGCTGCCTCTTGTATGGCTGAGAATGTATTTATTTGTTGTTTTGACAGCGTATTTATTTGTTGTTTTCTTTGAGGAAAAGAATAATCAGCACCTTTTCGGTGCCAAGAAACTACTATAGGTACCTATTTTAGATGCTGCTTCAATTATTTAAAGTTATTTAAGGATGGAAATAGGAATACTGCTTTAATACTTAAAGACCCAGAAATTATAATAAGCCTTAAACACCCAGTGAGTAATTATATAAAGGGTGTGCTTTCAATTAATCAAGGGAATTATATACGCCAAAATAGTTTAAAAGAATTCAAAGCGAATTTAATGTAAAAATATAAAAGAAAACAACAAATAAACAGTAAATACTTGTCTCTTTCAGTGCCAAGAAATTTTAATAATCTTGAAATACGTAATTATTTATATGATTTGCGGTTAGCATTTCATAAACTGTTTAGGCCACGTTTATTTTGGTTATAGCAATATATATAAAATATCTTAGATGTTTATAGAAATAAATACAAATTAAATATTATACATTACACATGCAAAACAATAAATATATCCCAATACCCCGAGTTAATTTCTTGCCAGCAAACATATTTAAACATATTATTTTGGGACCCCTTGTAAGTATACAAATATTTATGCTATTCTGCTCAAGCATTTATACTAATCAAATGGCACACAAAATTCGCGATCTTTTTGTTTACCTTTTGGTTGCCAAGAAATATAGAATCAAAATACAAAAGTGGTAAATATATACGACATATATGATGCTTAATCAAAGAGAGCTTAAAACGCAATGGCATTCCAATTTACGCTTCATCAACATTGAATTAAGCTTCCATCGGCAGCAAAAACGCTCCTCCAGGCAGGACGAAAAGTTGAGTTCAGTTTGTCAGAGAATCGAACAGATTCATCTCTGTGACTTCGATTCCGATTCGATTCCAATACCATGGCACTGCACACAACTTTGCCAAATTGATAGTCGTGTGTCGTGCGCAAATGCCGAGCGTGTCTCATTAAATGACAATTAGAGTTTGAGCCTGGCTAAAAGCGAAAAACTACAAAAAACACAATCGGAGCGAGATGCGAGTAGCGAGCCCAGCCCCGGCTCTTGGCTTTGGGCTTTCAATTGGCCGGATGGAATGCCACCGGGCCGGGCCAATGGCATGCAATTTATATAAAAATAATGCCTGGCATTGTCCGATGGCCGATCTGGGTTCGCAGCTCCGAGGTTTCGCAGAGCCTGCGACAAATGCAATTATATAGAAATTTGTCCGGCTGTGATATGTGCGGCATGTTGTTGTTGCTAAAGCCATTGCTACTGCTACTGCCACTGCTGTGTGGCCATCGGTAGCTCCAAAAATAGGCAGTTTGGGAAAGGCTAATAATAAATGTTGGCAATAGTCAGCCAGTCAGTCAGCCCAGTCAGCCAGTCGTCACAGAGAGCACACATTAAAGAATGAATTTTCAAATTGGCCAACTGACATTCACAACCAAGGTGGCATTTTATTTGCCCCAAAAGTGAATGCGAGTCAATTCTGCAGCAAACTGCCAGCGTCTCGTGTGGTGTCGTGTGACCTACACCACCGCCGCGCCGCGCCGAGCTGGACAGACTCAATTGATTGACGGATGGCACATTTGCCAATTGATTAGTTGTTCTTACCAAAATGGTTGCTGCCACAACAAAAGGCGACAACTGTGTGGCAGTCAGCACCCGCTGCAAGGCCCGAAAGAGGCAACAGAGCCAGCCAGCAGTGGCAACATCAACAAGGGGCCCCCAAACAGTGTTAGCCCGTTCTCAGTTTAGCCAGGCTGAGATCGTTCAGCATTTGGCCAATAAACATTTGCATTTTGCATGTTGTTCTCTGTGGTTGCTGCTGCTACCGTTGATGCCGTGTACATCTACCGACACTGATAACTTTAAGCCGAAAACAAAGGAATAGCCAAATGTGCTCCAGCGAACGAGCAGCCAGCAGCGGGCCCCATTGATGCTGGCGCTTTCAATGAAAACATAAAAATAAAAATGCAAATTAAGCCTGGCAAACGAAAGCACTTAAATCTAACGCACAATTGCCCAGGGAACGGGCCGAAAAGGATAACAGTGGAGCAAAGGGGTGAGAGTTTTGGTTGGAAGTTGGCTATGATTGGGGGGTTTTTTCTTGTTTTTATATTACATGGAGTGTTCAGAAAGGAAATTTAATAAATTAAAGTCCAAATCAGCTGGGAAGATTTAAGGGCTTTACAACAATTTAAGTGCATCTTCTATAATATTTGAATAAAAATAGGTCAGGTATTGGTAGGGGTATTTATTCATTAAAATATTATTTTGAAATATAAAAACCTTTAAAATAAGTCGTATAACTGGATCATATTCGAAATAAAAAGTTGCAATAGAAACTTTAAGAAGACTGTAAGTAAAAGTAAAAAATTATGAAGCTATCTAAATTAAAGTATTACCTCGTTCATTGATGTTTTTAATTATTTAAACAATTTGCATTAGGTTCTGTTAACGTATTTAAAACAAAATTAAAGAACAAATCAGGCAAATTCCTTAAGAAGTTATTAATTGTTTACAGATAAGTAGGAAGATTGTAAGTTTTTAAAAAACGTTCGAAGTCTCAAACGAATGTTTTCCATATGTTTCACCATTTTTTGTAAGGATACAAACTGTGTTAGGAATTAGGGAATCACGAAAACATGAGCTCTATGTAACGAGCTTACTAAAGACTCATTCAAAGTTACCTCACTAATATAAGAAGAGATCGAATTAATATATCCATCTCTAAAGCAACTAAAAAACCCTTTCCGGAACCACTGTCCCCCTAAATTTTGTAGGAGGAATCACACAGTCACAGTCACAATCACAACCAAGGGGACAGGACAGAACAGGACAGGACAGCGGGCAACATTCTGAACAGGAAACGTTGGGGCGAATGTTATGGGATGGCTGGCTAAGCAAAATGGGGCGGCTTGTGAAAACAAAAGCCGAAAGCTGTGGCCGGGGCTGGAACTGACTCTGGAGCTGGGGCTAAGGCCCAAGTCAGTTGACACGAAGCGGCAACAAGCGAAACAACAACCACATCATCAGCAACAGCAACAGAAGCGGCAACAAAAGAAGGAGAAGCGACAACGCTGCGTAGACATTTGCCGGCTGGAGTCGAGTTTGGCCATTTGGTCTTCACAATTGTCGTCGTCGTCGTCGTCGCATCCGGGCCAGGCAGGCCACAATATGGAGTTTTAAAGCGTTTATATCCGCAAAGCTTTCTGGCCGGCTTTCTGTTTTTGGGCAAATCACAGTTTTGTGTGCTGTGCGGTTACACGGATTCACGCGCAAAGAAAGCGGCCAGCAGGAAGTTGGTAGCAGTGTCGTGAGCTTGCCCCCAATCGGATCGCCGCAGAGTTCAAATTCATTAGTTCAGTCAGTTATGATGGGAATTAGCATCTATTTAAATGTCAGGGCCGCATTAAGATGCCACGATTGGCCCGGGAGTATGGCCACAAAACGAACGAGCTTATTGTTTTCAGTTGGCAATTATTTGGCCTAAACCTGCTGTTGCATTTGCACGTGTCGAAAATGGGTAGTTAGTAAATAAATAATAAAAAGTTGTTGATGTTTTTCTGCTTGACATTTTATATAAAGAAATTTAGATAATTTTCTACAAACTTTAATTTGTAAAACATACATACATTGGGAATATGATTCAATTTTGGTTAAAGAAATGGTGCAATACTTGTGTTTCAATAAGCACTGCTTTTTCTAGATCAAATTAAGTATGCTAAGGTAGCAAAAACCAGGAAATACGCTATGAATTCTACAGCAAAATTCTCTTTCCGATTTTCTCCAGTGCACTTGGCATAACGATTGTCCTCAAGCCTAATTATGCGTGTGCCGACAGGCGAACAAGCCGCAACAGGACAGCAGTTCACAGATGAAACGCCACCGATTAGCCTGCCCACTCCCACTGCAATGGGCTTATCCTGATCCCCTGGCGGGGAGGCTCCCTTCAAGCTTCCTCCACCTCCACCTCCACCTAATTCTTGCAATTTATGATGGGCACTAACAACCGCAGCAACTGGCCAAACAAATGAAACGGAGTTGGACACAAACCGGCGGCGAACAAACAGTTGAATGGAAATTGCAATTATACGAATACAAGAGCTCAGATCAGCTTGGCGTATGTTAAGCTGGCCCGATCGAAGGCAGAGGGAGCTCTACGGATTGCGGATATCGCAGCCCACTGTGGGTGCCCAGGCGAGTTCGATGTTTGGCTGGATTTGGTTAAGACGCAGGGGAACCCTAAACTGGCCAAACAATCTGGAGCTATTGACAGCGATTAAACGCTGAAATGCAGACCCAATTCTTGTCAAGTTTTAAATGGGAACCGAATTGTACAACTTTTTAAATAAGACAATTAAATAAGGGAGGAATAAACTTTAAAGCTTTGCATATAACTATATAGAAAGATGAATAATATAGACAATCTTTACAAGCTAGATATATGAAGATGTTTAAAAAGGTTTTTATGAGAGATAAAAGTCCCAAATTAAAAAGAAGTTGTAGATTTTCGAGGGAATTTATTAGTTTGTGATTAAAAAGTAAACAAAATAAATTTAATTGTTCCTCAAAGGAAACTATATTATTTTTTTTCGTAGAAACATAGATTTTAAAATGAAAAAAAGGCAGCACTGTATTAATTTGTATACCCAAGCCAGCTAACAAAGTTAATATATCTCCGCTAATTAAAGCCAAAAGTTAAGATCTCAAAAAGAAACCAAACTACAAAATGCTCCAACTAATTGAAAAATCAGTTTCGGCACTACGATCACCACCACCTTCGTCATTAGTCAAACACCAAGACGAGAATTGTTTGGATTTCATTAAATTGTGTCACTTATGACAAAAATGAGCAAAGGCTGAGCAAAAAGCATCCATCGAATGGGTGATCGGGGATCGCAGATCGCAGACCGGAGCGTGCCCACGCCCACAGTTGGGACCGAACAAATATTCAATCGCTGATTTCATATTTTTTTGGTGTGTGCAAAAACTGGTTACACCCAACAAATCGCAGCGAAAGAAACATATATAGTATAGCTCGGATCTCTGCGATTGAATAAATTTCAATAAACACACAGCCAGAGAGCGAAACATACGTCATTTTGTAGCAGGTTGGTGTAAATTGAATTTTCATGCCGCCCGAGACTGGGTGGAGGGGATCGAGAGACCGGGAACCACTCATTTGTTTGCCCATTTGTCCAATGTCCCCACGCAGCCCAGGTATATAAGGCCCGGCCCAAAATGGAATTGGTGAGCAAGCCGCGAGTCGCGTTCGAGTCTATAAAATCTAATACGCACACGAGCGGGCCGCTGCAAGTCCCGCCCACAGATCGTGGCTATATATATGAACGACTATATAAAATATAAGTGCCTAATGAAAAGCCCCGGCAGAGCGAGAGAGCCGGGCTTAAGAGAACCCCAAAGAGTTTCCAGCGATGAGTGCGAGTGGATAGGTTGTGCCATCAGCTCCTCCCTCGCACTCACCGCACCCAGTGCCGGGTCTTGCTCTTAAGTCCCCTCCAAACTGGTTTCTTCTCGGGTTTCTCCAGCGCCACTCAAGAGTTTCAACAGCCAGAGACTTTCAGTCTGTGAGCAACTGCGTGACCTGCACGACGATCGAGGAGCAAATGCTTTGCTTCAGTGATTGAAAGACGTGATGAAAAGTGTGATCAATCGCCAAGAACTGGGAAAAGTGTGTGAAGAAAATTGATAAGAGAACACTGAAAGATGGTGACTTGAATACACAAGAGCTGCCGGCCAGCTGATATGATGGAAAACAGACTTGGAAGATCCGCCTTAAATTAATTTGTCTTATTAAATGGGTAAGTGTGTGTAAATATAAACTATACTTTCTAGGAAAATATAAATTAAGAGAAGTTTAGTAAATATAAATTTTAAAGGGATTGCTTAAGCTTTATAAAATTAAATTGAAAATTTGATAATGGGTTAAGGTGATTAATACTGTGATACGTGAATTACATGCTAGTTAGTACGTGAATACCATTAGAAAAGTAAGGTTATACAGGTGTTAAGCAATGGAAACATTTAATAAAATATTTCCCAATTAATTCTCCCCAAAATGTATTAAGTAGCCAATTATTATAAAAATCAAATGAGCTCAAAGATTAAAACATTTTTGGTTTAATTTCTGTAAGCAGAAATATCCAAGTAATAGTTATATTTATTATTAACGAAGCGTTAAGAACTGATCATAAAACAAAGTATTCACTCGATTTATTCAAAAAAGGGCTGAACTAACAGATATTTCCTAATTCAAAGGATTTGTTACCCAGTACCCATGAATAGATCTTTTCAAGCTAATAAAAATCTATTCAGAAGTTCAGTGGAGAGGTTAACTGCTACTCCTTCGCATTAAATGCGTAACTTTCAGCAAAACCGAGCTTCGAGATTGACCCCTCTAGACCCCTCCTAGAATAAAGCCAAACTTTCCAATAGCTGCGATTCCGAGGCAAAAGATAAACCATTCTCGGCTCTCCAAACTGCAAACAGTAGCCCAGCATGCCGACAACTCAATCACCGGCTGCTGCAATCACACAATCACAATCACCCCTGCCGACTTTGGGCTCAGTCGGAGCCTGGCCAGAGTCAGACTTGGCCTATTGGGGTTGGGGGTTCGGTTCGCTTGGGATCTGTGGTTGTGGTTGGGACTGCGTTTTGTGGGCCGCCACATCGGCGGCCACATTTCATAAATCAGCATGGGAGAGCCTGGCAGAGAGAGCGAGCGAGCTGGTGGAAGCCGCCTGCTGCGAGTCCTGGCTATTTATTGTATTTTAACAACATTATAAACGAGCGTTTAAGTGGCGAGTGTTGGGCTGTTGCTGCTGGCCGGCCATGATTTGTGTTAGAATGCAAAATCGAAGACAATAACCAAATATCCCTCCCGATATACCGACAAAGCCGTTTCATAATCAGTCGAGTCGAGGCTAGCAGGCGGCCCAAAGCCAGGCTCACAGGCTAAGAGGCAACAGGCAACTGGCAACAGACTAGCTAACTAGCTAGCAACATGTGGCATGGCCATAACGTTGTCGTTTGGGCCGGGTCAAATGTCAAGCACATTATTTTTGTATTTACGTATAATAAATATAAATGCATGATGCATTTTTAATAGATTTTCATGCCAATAAACAAGCTAAACGAACCGCTAGAATGGTGTTTAGGCCAACACCACAAGCAGCGACTCCGTCGTCGACTCCAACGGCGACCAACTCCAGCGAGGACGGCGACGGTTTCAACTGTTTTGTTACCCCATTGTGTGGGTACATAAATTTCATCGACAAAAAAACAAACAAAATCACACAGAAAAGACCAGGAAGCTGCGTTTTGGGTCGCTCTTGGGCTCGCGGTCTCATATAATTTTGTGTCTATGCAAATGTACGCGCTGCATACGGTTTTGCATTGGCCCGACTTTGGTCTGAGCTTGGTCTGAGATGTTGAAAAATCGAAATTCGACGACGATCGGACGGCCGATCGAGCCTGTCAGTTGAGTCAGTCTGAGCGAGCCCGGAGCAGGGCTCCGATGGAGGACCAACCACGTTGACGTTCGCCAAACAATGCCTTGTTGACACTGATGGAAAATCTGCGTGTCACAAATATCAAAAATGCAATCGTTAGAAAGCAGGACGAGCCTCCTCCTCATATGATGGATCCCATATGATCCCGGTCCGTCCACCGGAGCGATGCAATCTTAGCGGGGCGGAGGCAACTGTCAGCCGGGCCCGACGGGCTTAGTTATAGATCTTATGACCGATATGCTAATGCCTGATTGGATGGAAATGCGATGCCAAGTAGCCAAAGAGGCAACAAAGTTGCAGTTTCTTTGAAAACGAAGGCATAGCTTAAGGCCTTCTTAATCAGTTACCTAAAATAAATGCCTAAAGAAAAGGTAAACTGGGAGAAGTCATTTTTATATGTAACATTTTTTGTAATATTAAATCCGTTTTTTAGTTCTTTCTACATCATTAAATTGATTAAAATTGTAAACTCCATTTGCTGGATTATTATTTATTATTATTATTAATCAAATGTAGCACAGAATTCGGAATTAAAATGAATTTATTTTTGACTTAGTTATGATCGATTTCAAATACTGTTCCCTGATCCAATTGCAAGATGCAAGCGTATACAAATTTTGGATTTCCAGAGTTTACTACCTTTCTTGTTATATCTTCTGTTTAGTTTATTTTTTATTTAATAAATCAATTAAATCTTGTAGATGTTTTGTTATAGGTTGCTATAGCTATAACTTCTCACTTTTAGTTTGATAAAATAAAAGAACAACTTTATAGTAAATATTATAGCAAAATTAAAAATAATAGATTTTTATTTGTTTTACAATAATTTCCTATCTTCGAGTATAACTATGAAAGATGAGACTTTGTTATGTGGTTTACAAATACCACAGTTGTTTAAAGACTTCTATAATTTTGATCAAGGTATTTTAATTATTCAGGAATCTAGAATTATATATTTATTTCCAGTAAACGAATATCAAACATATGTTGAAAGATTGAATTATCTTGAATTAAATACCCCTCCTCTCTTTATCTTTATCTGTCTGGATTGATCTTGCCACAAAATATCAACTTCTTGCTCAAGGATCAAAACACCTTTTGCCTAATTGAATGCCAATTTATTGCATTTATAGAAACAATAACAAATTCAGCTCACAAAGAAGCTCTTTAAACAAATACGCCAAATGCAGTATAGAACGAGAGAAAAAGCCAAATGCAACGCGTAGAGTTAAGCAACAAAAAAAGGGCCAACTAAATTACTTAACAAGCCGTTGGACCCGTTGGACGTTGGGACAGGGACGAGGACGTCGTCGATGATTTACTTGTGCGTAATAATGCAACGCCCGCAATGCTGGCGGACAGTGGGTCTCCTGCCGACCGAGGAGGAGAGCCACAGCCACAGCAACAGCCAGAGCCAGAGCCAGAGCCAGGTCCCAGGTCCAGTCGCAGTCGCAGTGGCAGTTAAAGTCGTACTCCTCCGCTCCACGGAGGACAGAAGGATGCCGAGGTAAATGCATGTGAGAAGAAGTATAACTGGGAATGCGCCTCAATTTAAAATGCGAATTACATTATCTGATCAAATGCATTCTTCAGTGCGCTCCAGGAGGAGCGCACACACTCCATGTGGATCCACTCCACTCGGAGGCACTCCAGCCAGGAGCATCCCCAGTACCCATCAAGTGTGTGTGTGTGTGGAGGCTGCACAAATAAATAAATTTTAAAATACAAACAAGTAGCGCGCGCAAAAAGCGCCGAGTGGAAAATTCGTGACAGCAATTGTTGATGAGCAGCGTGTGAACAGCAGCAGCATCAGCCCCCGATCCCGTCGATAACTCAAGATCACAGAACACGGGGAGCTGAGAGCTGCGAGCTGCAGAGCTGGAGGAAAAAATAAAAACAATGTTGTCGGGCAAACGCGTAATATTGAGCGACTAATAGCCGGGGCTTGACTTGAAAGCGAACGACGACGCGCCGGATCGACGGATCGCTCTCGGAACTGGGTCCGTACACCTCCGCAGTCTAATTAACTCCTACGAGCAGCGGGCCACGGTTTTTTTAATTAAGCCGCACACTCGCACTCAGTATTATTATTCTATATATTATATATATATACAGCAAGAATCAAATGTATATTAAAGTCCAATAACAACAATAACAGCTAAACAATCAAGCAGATCGTGGGCAGCTGAAAGCTAAAAGCCACAACGCAGCTAAGCGGCCAAATCAAACAAAAGAATTGCACAATTACATCGAACCCTAGAGCCCAGGGAGTACTTGATAGTTCAGAAGTAGTTAGTGCTTTGAGAGCAGGGTTATTCCCAGAATATTTCTTGGGAAATTAATTGAAGAGCAATATGCTCACAAAATGGTAAAAGAGCGTCATCAATTAATCACAGAAAATGTTGAATTTCTAGGCTCTCAAAAATGTATCTACAGTTTTTAAGCAAAACAAAAACTATTGTAAAAATATTTAAAAAACTAATTAAGCTTAAGCTTATTCCGTCTAATTTTTGAGAATATTTTGCAGTATAATTTCTTAATGCTTGGGGAAAATATATGCCTGAATTTTGCCCTTGGAAGGAGGAGTTCTGAAGACTCCTTAAGAGAGTCTTTCCGTTGAATATTTGTAAAATAGTTTAATGGCTTTTAAGTTTGTAACCAAGCTTCCCCACTTCCCTAAGCTTTATACCCACTGGCATAAAAATCTGTGTTCCCTATGACTCTGGGGAATACAAACAGAGTCCACCCCTCACGAAAAAAAAGTAACTACGGTTCCAGGGAAAAATGAAATGCCAAAGTGCGCAAACTGTGCCAAGCTCTGGCTTCTGCCCACTCCGCCGATCTCCTCCCTGATGATTCCTCTTCTCCGATTCTGCAGGGATTGGACTGAATCGACGGCCGAACGGACAGATGGACGGACTGACTGACTGACTGACTGACTGTCTGACTGCAGAGACATCAATCTAGAAACGGCAGGCAGAAAGATAGCCGGGACAGACGACGATTGGCAACTCGTTGGGAGTTGACAATAATGACGATGGGACGTCGTCTTCGTTCGCGTCTGGCTCGCTGACTCGATGACGATGATAGAAAGTAAAAGAACGGAGGCAGAGCGTCTTGCATTTTAACTGCAATTTTAATGAGACGTGGGAAAAAGAGTCGACATATATGTACCACGACGAATGCCACCGAATGCCAGTTCCTTGCCGTTTTGCTCGTTTCGTAATTTGTAAAACTCGCACGTTGCCGGCATTAAGGACATGCAGATTTCTCTCCCTCCCTCGTCGGCTGGAACTTGTTGTCCTGCCTGGCCGATCAACATTTATGGCTATATTTTTAGTACTGCTGCTGCTGCTTCTGCCTCGGGCTGGCTGCACGAGCAGCAACAAATTAGCACTGACAGGCAGAGGAGGGGAGCAGGAGGCTGCCGGGAGAGAGAGACAAAGGACCACCGGCCAGCGATCAGTGGCCATTGTCCAGTTGGTGGCACCATGTGGCCGCCAATGTGGCCATGTGGCATGACCATGATCGGCGGCGGCTCTAGCCAATTGGACGCCTAGCGTGAGCTTTCTAGGTGGCATCCTTGGCCCAACGGACAGTCGATGCTTGTTAAATGTTTGCCGCCAAAGAGAACGGGACGGTTTGCCACAAACAAAATGTGTCGACTCTTGCCAGTTGCATGTTGCAACTGTTGGCGGTTAGCTCCTGGTGGCCATTCAATCCAAGGCACACCCCCCTCCACCCAAAGGGTAACATTCGTGAGCGTCATTTGAATGGTGTGATAATTTTTGCGCCTTCGCCTGGCAGCTGCTCTGTGGCAGTGAATTAATTGCGTGCCACATTATAAATTTTGGCTCCCTTATTAAAAACAAAAAGGCTTCTCTACTGGACCTGGACGTGGACCTGGACCTGAGCCTGGTCTTGGACCCACAATCTCACCTGTGGAATTCTCACACGCCGCTACAGCAGCGAAAAATTCCAAAAGTGTTGTGGCATGTTGCAAAGTTGTTGGGTGTTGTTGTCGCCGGACGTGTGGGCATGTCAAGGCGTTGTCGCGTAAGTGGCAGCCGAACGAACGCCGCCTGATTTCCCTCAGATCTTACGCAAATATTGCGCATACGCCCCGTGTGGCGTGAGCAAATTGCGCGTTTTGCTAAATAATGGTAAAGGTTGATATAATGGGGAGATCCTGTATTAATTGATTTATGAAATTTTGTGGAATTATCCATATTTTCTGTGGTTTTTAATAAAATAACTTTATTGGATTTTTTCCTTTAGTTGGAAGTTTACGTAAGTTTATGTTTTAAAAAATTAAAATGAGTTCATTTGAAAGCGTTCTTTATATGAAATTCATTAAGAAATGCTGCGATTAATATAAATAAAATAGGGATATAAAAAGTAAACTGCATTTAACATAAATTTACATAGATTTCCCTAAAATGTAGTCTGCAGGGAGAATAATACAAAAATATTAAAAACTCTTACAAAGAAAATTCTTTATTTAAAATTGTTGAAAAATATAAACACACAAAAATTGTATGTCAATAGTTATCCTTCTAAATAAGGAATTATCTTCTCGAAATAATAAACTTCTTAATCCATTATTTTGAAATTTAAAATAATTTCCGTTTTTGAACAGATAATTTTTTTTTTCAATAATTTTCCCCCATAAATTTTTCTTTTTATAATTTTTTAATTGAATAATAGTAAATATTTAATCGAGTTTCACCGCCAAAGAATATGATAATATGCTGTGCAATTATTAACCACTAAATATACAATTTCCTAGGCCTTTTTTTTGTTGTCCTCCAATGCATATACATCTCATTTCCATATGTTGCCCCTGCTCTATAGCTCCCACTACAGCAACAACAACTAGAGTCAGATACGATAATTCTGTGTCTCTTTCTAAAAGCACAAAATTTGCATATCAAACGCAGGCTAAAAAAAAAAAAGAAAAGGAAAAACAACCCGAAAAGCAAGTAAAAACAGACGACGCCGCGCAGTCGCCTTTCATGACAACAACTACAACTTCACCTACAGCAACAACTAAACAAACAATAACAACCAGAACGAACAACAACAACGACTGTGGCTAATGCATGGACAATGTTTTTTTCCCCCAAACAATTTTTATTTTCTCGCTTTAGCGCACAAAATTTGCGTATTCTGAACGATACGAAATTAAGTAAATTACAATATTTGTACGACGATTGTCGCAGTCTGTGCTATATTTGCGTGAAATTATTATGGCAATCGATTTGGGACCACACACAAGCTGGCAGAGGGAAAGGAGGCTCCAGAAAGTAAAGAAGAAGAAAAAAAATAGCGTAGAAGAAAAATAGTAATAAAATTGGCGATAAAATTATTATTGATTACTCATACGCCCCATGTAACGGGCTAATGAAAACGGGCAAACTGCGATGGGCTTTCTGCGAATAATCGATAACGATGACGATGACGCGATCGCCAGTTAGAGATAGCAATAGCCAGCAATTATTTTCGTCATAAGTCAGCCAATGCGGCGGTGGCGGCGACGAGACTTCTCCGCTGCACTCGGCTTTGAAATCAACTCAAAAAGCTCGCCTTTTGGCCACCGACGCTGCACGGGGAGAAAATAGGGGGTCGGTTTGCAGGAGAAAAATAATTACAATTGTTAAGTAACATTTTCAGGTTCTAAGTTTGCACAAACCATATATGTTATTAATCAGCCTTAAAAATCGAGTCGATCTAGCCAAGTCTGCTATAAGAACAATTACAAATTTGTTCATCATTTAAATTAACACAAATTGACAGATAACAACAATTATTTGCAACAATTTTTAATCTTAATATGCTGGTTCTCATAAAGTAATAAAACTTGGCACAGAAAACCTTTCAAATTTAAATTAACCCACTTTTGGCTTAGTAATGATATTTGCAAATCATTGATTTAGTTTTTTTTTTTTAACATGTGTATGTAGCTTGAGATTCTCCTTGAATAATATGGATTTCAAGACATAGAAATACAGGTAGCATACACTTATTCTCAGGGCAGTAGTTCTTAACCTTTTATTTAAAGGGGTCTCTCATAAGCCCCTGATGTTATCAACTAATTCTTACTCCATAACAAATGTTATATATTTTCTCACAGTTTATTGATGTTGTTGTGCTGGTTTTTTCTCTCTCCGGCGTTCAGCTGTGTGCGTTTACACTGCCATAGTCATGCATATATATATATAATTGTTGCGCTTCGCACACAAGCTTCCAAATAAGGGACGGCACATGTGAGCTGAGGAAGCTATAACTATCGCTGCGGGCCACGCAAATCGCTGGCGTTTCCACTTTCGCATAGATTTCGGGGTAAACCAACGCATGCCGCCAAGCGGGAGTCCAGCCCGTTGATGCAACCGCCTTGAAAATGGTTCAGTTGTGCCAGGTGGTGACAAGTCGCCAGCCCCGAAAGCGATCACCGATCAATGGCGACCAGGAGTCGTCGTCGTCGTCGTCGTCGACGGCATCGTCGGTGGTTGTTGGTTGTCGCCGGTTGTTTGCCAGTTGCCGCTGCCGCTGCCTTTGCCACTGCTGTCGTGCAACATATGGCAGCGATGACAACGCATGTTAACAGCTTTTTAAAGTCGTTGCACAACGCGGCAGGCGCAGAACAATGCCACAATTCCCAGGCCGATAAGCCTCGCCGAATCGATGTTTTATACTCGTACATATACAAAAACTTTAACCTCCCGAACCCGAACCGCAAGAGGCAGCCAAATTTGGCTGAAATCCGATATGAAATGTCCCGAAAGTGCAGACAGGAAATCTCACGCGTGCCACAGAGCACTGGAGCGGATGGAGCTCTGGTGGAGCTCTCTGTGGAGAGTATATTATCCAAAAATGCGGTCTGGCGTGCCTTTGAATTAAGGTATCGATTTAGCCTGAGGCTGAGGCTAAAGCCCAACGCTGCTCCTGACAGTTGGTCATCTCCGTCAGTCATTTTCATTCATTGTTGGCGCGCGCTCATTGTTGGTGTGAAATTTAGCACAGCAGCAACATCACATGCAGCAGCAGCAGCCGCAGCGGCAACAAGTGGCTGCGGTTGCAATGAATCCGCATAACAGACATACAACAAACGACGACGGACCGAGACTCTTAAAATGCGGCAAATATTTCTTTAGCTGCCTCGCTGGCTGCTGTTGTTGTGGCACGAAAATACTTTTTAAATGCGCTGAAGCGTCAAGTCCAGTCAAGTTGCAGACCCAGCTTTCAGCGGATACGCACAGGATCAAGTGTTATAAATGTTAATTCGCAAATAATTGCAGCGGCAGCATCAGCAGCATCGCGAAAAGTTTCTCGCTGAATTGCTTAATCGGCGCCAATCAGACGTAGGTTCTCCCCTCTGTCTGGAGGAGAGTCCGCACAAAAAATAGAATTGCATCTTGGGGTTTAATTGAAAATTTATGGCACTTTCATTAGCGACCAGTGGAGACGTGCCATTAGGGTCCGGCCTAGCGAGAACTCTTTTATATTTAGGAAACAGTGAAAATACAAATCTGTTACACAGAGTGTATATGGTTTATATAGTATTGTAACTCTCACATAAGTTGTGTGGATTTCAACATTTGACTTTATTGTGGGCAGGAAATGAGCTGAGCTGAGCCGAACATCGATTGTTGTTAACTTTTGTTAACCGTGCGGACGGACTGTGGGTAGAAGTCGGCTTGCCACTGGCCCGTGTGGGAAGTCCGCGTGTGCTTCATTATATAATGAATCGGGAGATGGGAGATGGAGATGGGCACAACGCAATCACAAATAAACCAGACGCCAGCCAAAAGTTTTTGCCTAGAATTTATTACCGGCTATGTTTTTTTCTTTTTACTTTATTTTTTTTTGCTCTCCCCGCCAAGTACAGTTTGGTCGGAGTTTCTGCTGGAACTTGCCACAGATTTAGATGGCAAGAAGCTTGCCAGGGGAAACTTGAAAGTTTATAATCATTTTTAGCAGATAAAGTTTGCACAGTATTTGTCAACAGTTTATTGGCTAAAGCTTGTTATTTGGAAAAGCATGGAAAAACATTTTTTTTTGGGAAAACCATAAGTGGGAAGGCAACTTTTTCCTGGCTGCGAGATTATAAGAAAGAGAAGTGTCACTTTTTAGGGATTTAAGCACGTTAATGCTTTAAACATTTTACTTTTAAGACATTTTAAAACTTTAATTTCTTTAATTTTGTTCCCTTAATATGAATTTATTTATTCTAAATTTAAATGGAAGTTACAATTAATGAATTTATTTAAATCCTTGCTAACAGCAATCCTTTTCTATTCAATATATTTATTACTAATACGTTCCGTATTATTTGAAGCTTTAAAAGGAGAATTTTTAGCAATTGTTGTCTTGCTTGAAGATAAAATAAAATTAACTAATAAATACCGAGAAATCATTTTTGCCTAACAAATAATTAAGTTCATATTTAAAGGCATTCATTTCATTAACGTTTTAATTTCAGTTTCCCTTGAAAGTATTGAAATTATGAAGAAAAGAGACTAAATATACTTTATTTTTATTTAATACCTATTATTTTTTAATAAATTAAATTGTATTATTATCAATAGCTTGGCTGAGCTTTTCAACATAAATGAAAATAAATAAAGAAAATATGTGGAAGTCAATTATAATTTAGAAAGCACCTTTTCGTGAATTTTCTTTTGGTAAAAATTTGAATAAAGTGTCAATAGTTTTTTCTAAATAAATTTCTAATTAAATTCTGTGTACCTTTATCTTGACTACATATTTTCCTCCCCACACTCCTATAGTTTCCACCAACTTTTCATTAAAGCTGCCACAATTAGGCAAAGCAAACATCTTCATACAAAAATCCCCGCTGTGTGGCAACCGAGAGGCATCGGTGGAATAAATAAAAAGAAATATTCTCAGCCATAAATTGGTCAGTGAAGCGGAGCTGCCTTTGCCTATATAAGTAGCTAAGGCGGGGAGCGGTAAGCTTGGCTATAGGAAAATCCAAATAAAAAACTATAAGTTTCCTCTGCCACGCTCCACTGAATGGGCGTTGCATTGGGCGTGGCTCAGCGGCGCTAGAAGAGCTCTGGACAGCGAGAGGGGGCAGGAGGAAGGTCGCTGAGATTTCAACGTGGATAGCAAAGAATTTTGATTAACTTGGAAAATCATTGGAGTAAGTCCGGGAGGCAAGGGCGAGCAAGGAACGAGCAGGCACAATGTACGCATTATTTGTTTGCATTGCGGCCAATAATTGCTTAACTAAATGTGAGTCCTGAAAGGCCGAAAGCGCCTCGTTAAGGTCCCTCAGACGGGCTTTTAAATAATCACAATGAAAGCGGGCAGCCGGGCAGGACAGGCCACAAGCAAAAAATAAATAAAACACAATACACGGGGAATAAAAGGGAAAAACAAAACAAAACCAAACCAAACGAAACCGAACTGAACCAAAGAAAAAAGCGCTCACAAATTGTCATTTCTTAACCTTTTCAGATTGCGAAGGCGGCGCAGAAGCGGCAGCAGCTTTAGAAGGAGGAGGAGCAGGAGCAGGAGTTGGAGGTTGCAAGTTGCCAGTTGCAAGTTGCCCAGTGGCCGATCGGTCGCCAGAAGTTGCCGACTCACAATGTGTGTGCGCGCGGGCTTTAAGAAATGCCGAATTCCAGAAGCTGCAGTACAATCAGTTGAATTAAAAAACGAGCGCACAGACAGAGGACGACGGCTGGCCGGGAATGGAGGCGGAGAGCTGAGACCTGAGAGGGGGCCTGGCTGCAGACTGGACTCTGCAGGAGGATCGACGGCGATATCATCGCGTGGTGAACGCGCGCGCGCGCAGCTGCGGCGACTAGGAAATTAAGAGGACATTGTGGCGGCATGCGGTTAGAACTTGAAGCGGCGGCTTAAACACAAAATCCGCAAACTGGCCGAAAGATTCTTTGCGTGGCTGCGTTGTTGGTGGCTTTCGGACAGCTGGACATGTGGACATCTGGACGCCGCTGCTGCTGCTGCTGCTGGCTGACAGAGGTCGCCCTCGTACGTAATCGACGAGCATTGCAAATGCTTTTGTCCTCCTGCGTCTGCGTCTGCATCTGCGTCTTGTGCTGCGCACGTGGCCACATCCCCCCAGAAGAGGCAGGGACAGCAGCGGGAGCGGGAGCAGGAGTAGGAGGAGGAGCAGAAGCGGGAGCAGGAGCAGGAGCAGCAACGGCAGCCAAACAGCAAATCATTGAAATGTCGTTAGAGGCTCGAGCGGCACGCAGCTTCGATAGTCAAGGAAACCGCAAAATGCTTTTAATTTCTCAAACTGATATGCACCCTGGCTCCCACTCTTCGCAGGAGTAGAAAAACAGGGCCAGAGGTTCAATCTAGGTGGGTTTTTATTTTATTTTCTTGGCTGGGATGGCTCCAGAAGGCAAAAGAAATGGGCATGGAGCGGAGAAGTACAGCTAAAGCTCTACAAAACTCAAGGATTTTATATTACATTTTTGAAAATTTAAGGAGAAGCCAAAATTCATAATTTAATAGGAAACTCAATTTGTAAAGTAAATTAGGTATTACTTCAGGAAGAATATATTTAAATTCATATTTTAATTGAAAATGGAATTTGTACATACAGTAAATTAGGTTTTCCTTCAGGAAAAAGATTTTTGAAATTGATTTCTGTTAAAAAAACAACTCAAATTGTTGAAAGGTCCTTAACAGGCATTTATCAGGGTAACTTCAGAGAAACTGAACACTGTTTTTTGGGAACCATTCCAAAGAATTAGTCTAATCAACAATGACAAGGTAGAAAATGGTATTTTAGATAAATCTGTTTAGAATTAATAAACCCATTAAATATACCCACAATTTGTTGGAGACTCTAAGCACGCAAAACAAATAAAATTTTGAAATAAATACAAAATCATAAAAGCCAACAAACTTGCGGTGTTTTTTTTGTGATTTTTTGTATTGGTTGGGCCACGTGGGCGGCTTGGATGATGATGATGATGATGATGCGCAGGTGAGCGACCATAGAA
Organism: Drosophila bocqueti; assembly: GCA_018151655.1. NCBI lineage: Eukaryota > Metazoa > Arthropoda > Insecta > Diptera > Drosophilidae > Drosophila > Drosophila bocqueti. The sequence goes on from JAECXF010000057.1 coordinate 3,585,113, forward strand.
GGTAATCTATGTAGCCAAGACACCCGCGCAGATCGATGGATCGCACTCTCGATGCTGATATATAACGTACATAGTACGAAGCCAGCAAATGTGTTGGCCAACTGCGAAACAGCAGCTGAGCTCTCGGCCCACTGCAAGTCGGCAATTAACCTTGGCTGGACAAAGAGTTGGCGGCGGCGGAACGACCTACAGCAGCAGCGGCACAAGTTATGAATTTTATCAGTCAAGTCAGCTGGCAGTCAGCCAGCAGTCTGTACACACAAGGAAAATAGTGCAAAATATTAAAAAAAAAAGGTATTGGAAAATTGTAATTTAAGATACATTACATTTCTGCAGACGGTTTATATTTGAGAAATTACAAGAGTAAACTTGGATAGCTAACTTTATTGAATGTAAAAGTAAATCGAACTTTAACTGAACTTTTTAAAAGCATTTTGAATGTTTGAATTAATAAGTTTGTATACAAATTATTGCACCAATATTTGGGTATTATTTTGTAAGTGATAAATTATTATTTATGATTTTCAAAGCATGGCATAATAAAATTTAAGAAACGATTTCATTTGATTTCGTTTCTTTACCCAAAAATCATCAAGTTATGACGAATACTCTGTAAATTATTGCCTTTAAATGAGGCTACAAAATTACCATAATTTTCTTTGTGTGTAGACAACAACAACTGATGACCTGAGCCGGCGTTGGTGTCACACCCACAACATTTTGGCGTTCATTCATCGGCCCATGCTGAATGGAAAATGCTGAACTGAGTGGAGCTGCGCTGCGCCGAGTTGAGCCACCGAAAGAGAGGGTTCGGCGGAGACCGGAGACCGGAGATTGTGGTGGCACACGTCATCGGGGCAGTGGAAGCCGTGTGTGTGTGCCTACGCCGAGAGGCTTTTGGCATTGAAAAGTACGAGCCACAAAACGCGATTTGCATGCCAAGCCAAGCGGCGGCGTCGGAGGAGGAGGGAGCCAACCGACTGACTGACTGACTGGCTGTTGGTGCATGACGAGAGTCCCCTGGTGGCTCTGATCGATTTATGAACTCGTCGCCGTGACGTCACAGGCCCCACACACAAGACGGACTCTGGCTCAGCGATTGTGGAAGCGGAAGCTCTTCTACCAAACATCGAGGGGAAAACGCAGAAAAGATCAACTCGAAAAAAAACACACAGAAATTCATTCATAGAGGAGTCGGCAGGCAGCCCACTCGCAGATTTCGACTAATATCTGCGGCGGTGTGTAGGCTAAGTAATGTAGAAACATTGGACCTGGGCTCGGAGCCGTGGATTCGGGGCCTGGGCTTTCGGGCTTATCTCAACGCTCTTAACCTTGCTCTTGAAACGGCTTTTACATCGTGTACAGCATTCATTCCTGCATCGGGTTTTTGTGGTTTTCTGTTTTATTATTTTATAATATTGCGCTAAATAATATATATTGATATATATTCATATATTTATGTTCTTCTTGCGTAGATACTATTTTGTGGTTTTGTTTTTTAAACATATTTCTCGATCGCTTATGGGGTAAATTGCTTTAGGGTTATTGCTGCGGCGCATTGCACGATCCATTAAATAATAAATTTAACTAGTATTAAGAGAATTGCGTTGCTTTGCTCTCTGTTTGACAGGAGTGTGATCGGTAATTAATATTAAATAATGTGTGAGAGAGTAAACATAGGGTAATAAATTAAATTTAACTTGATTTGATTTTTGTTTTTGAGTGCGGCTTTGAGCTGTTTTTTAATTTGGTATTTTGAAATTTAAATGTACAATAAATATTAGTAGAAAGAGTCGTAATGCAAACAGCTCAAAGTTGAGTAAGTGGCGGCCATGTTGCACAAAGTCTTTAACTAAAATATTCCATTTTACAGGACGTTCATCATGCAACATTCCAATTAGTAGAGGTCAATGGAAAATACTTTGAGCCAATTTTAGGGGCGGGATCAATCAAATAAACATAACTACGTAAAGTCGTAAAGTAATAACTACTAACATTAGGCTAAACGAGTCCGGAAAATACGCTTAAACTTTATTGAGCACGCTCATCACACTCGCGCAAACACACACGGATTCAGGAAAATGGAAAATGGCCGCCGGCGCATTCGACATTTGTATTTGTTTTATTTATTTGCTAACATTTCAACTTGTAACTAAGTACTGTAAACCCAGCACACTCGAGCTGTTTACCCTTTAGACTCTGTCCAGCAAATCTTTAATCTTTACGGAGGGGAAAGTTTCCCCCAGTTCTAGTGGTTCCTCTGACTCTCCACCTCCTATTCCCTCATACTGCCCCCTCTAGCTATGTTATTGCACTTACTCGGTAATAAAAAGGACTAACTAAAGCAGTCTCGGCTGTGTCTCGATATCTGTGTCCGCCTCTGGTTCGGTTCGGTAGAATGGCACTGGGTTTAGGAGCTGCAGCTGATGCGACAATTGATCTATTGCTATTGGATGTACATGGAGGAGCTGAGCTGTAGCTTTGATATGGCACAGTCGCCTTTAAGTAAGAGTCTTGACTAGTATACAAAAAAATAAAATAAAAAAAAATACATTTACAAACACAAAACACTGCGGTCGGTAAACAAGAACAAAACGAGCGGCGAGATCGTATTGGCCATGGATCCGAAATACGAGTATCGAAGTTCGATCGAGCCATTTGCTGCACTTTGGATCTGCTAAACATATATAAAAACTGCTGTCTAACTAAGAGCTGGCTTGGTTTTTGCGGAACAGCGCTGAGGTGTGGCTTATGTTTTCACATTATATTTTTTTTTTTGGAAACCAATTAAGAGGTCTGGCAATGTTTATGAAGGTAACAAAATATGTCTTTTTGGGTTTTTGTAAACTGAAATAAATGTCTTTTCTTGAACTGTAAGCACAGATGTAATATTTCTTATTAGGAAAACCATCTTTAAATCTTTTAATCTGGAATGTTGTTGAGTCTAGTTAGGATTAAGGAACTCTGATCTTGAAACCCCCCCAGCTGGCTGTCCGCCTAAACCAAGTCCCAGATATTGCCTAGAGAAATACGAGGATCACGGATCTCGTCCGGACTTAGCGCTGCGCATGCGTGTGGGACATGTGCGAGTGCGTCGAATGCGGCGGCGGCACGTGCGGCACATGCGCATGGTGCGCATGTCCGCCGTAGGCCTGGGCGTGGGACAGGGGCGACGCCTGGCCGCCGCTATAGCCGGACTGCATCAGACTCTGCTCGAGGCTGTAGTGCGAGGGCGGCGCCGGCGGGTGCGCCAGATGAGCGTGCCCATGGTGACCGTAAATCAATTGTCTTACTTTGGAGTCCTCATCGGCGATGTTGTAGCTGAGCTCCGTCTCCTCGAAGCCGGTGGCCGACATCCGTTGGTCGCCGCCACCGACGCTGGGCGGGTCCGGCGAGTTGAGGCAGGTCTGGATGAGCTGCTTGCCCGCCTCCGAGGTGATCATCGGCTGCAGCTTGCGCGTGGCAAATGTGTACACGTGGCCCGTCTCGCTGGCCACCAGCAGCATCACTTGCGTTCCGGTCAGCGTGGACAGCTCGTAGGCCTGCAGGAGAAGACAGAGAGGGAGAGTCGTGTTAAGTACTCGATGGTATCGGTTCGGTATCGGTATCAGGATTGGGTATCTGGCCGCGGAAACTGTCGACGCGTGTGTTGGCCAAGCGGCACATAAATTTCCCCACCAAACTATGCGATTATGTTGCGGCGATAAGGAGAGGAGCCCAAGCGTGGACCGCTTGGATTTTAAATTACCAGAGATGGGAGCGTGACTGAAGGAGACTTAAGCTTTGAAGTCAAGGTAAATTAGGGTTGAGTTTAAAATGAAACTAGAGAGTAAAAACCTAGAAGAAAGTTTCCAAAAGTTATTTAAATAAAACAGAAACCTAAAACAAAACAAACTATGCATGAAAAACATCTTTGATTTAAATAAAACCCACTTTAGTTTATCTATCTATGCCGAAATAACTCAAATAAATGCTATAATTAGGTTCCTGTGCAAAATAAATTCATATATGAACGTTCCTACGGCTAGGTTTTCTTTTCTAAAATTAGGTATTCAGGTGATTCAGCTGAAATTGAATAAAGCAGATCTAGGCAGCGACATAATAGCCTGAATAAGTTCTACGATCTACACTAAATCGAGACTTTCTTGTTTCTATTTCTGAAACCAAAATATGATTGCCCCACTTTTCAGCTTTGCGGCGTCACAACAATTGATATATATATATATATGTATGTGTTTTGTAAAACAAGCTTAATCTCCCATAAAGGCAACCATACCATTTCGTGTGTGCCCCTCGCCAGGCAAAAGTCTGCAAGTCGAACCCTATTCCACCCACGCAAATGGGCCAGAAGTCACGCAACCATCGCGATGGAGCTCTCCGTGCTGGATAACACCTGGAGCCAGTGTTGCTGCACATTAGACGGTAGCCTAAGCTGCCTATCAACAGCTCGTAATTACTATAAAAGCGATAAAGTCGCTGTCTGGCTGACTGGCTGGCGGGCAACAGCACTTTTTTGCTACTCCTCGGTGGAGCGGGCAGAGCGCATAAATAACTGGCAAGAAGCGAACGCTCCGGGAACATTTATTAATATTAATGAAATTGTTGTACACATTGTTGGGATTCGGATTGGGATCGCTACGGATCGGATTGGATTGGATTGGGTTGGGGTTGCATCCATCGATTGGCTGCCAATTTTATGTGTAACATGTGTAAATGCAAACAATTGACACGGTCCGAAAGCGGAATCTGAATCTGAATCGGATTTCGATTTCGATGCCAGCGATTCTGAGTAGGTGTCGATTGTATGTGGGCCTAGGTCCCGAAGAGGCAGGGACCCGAGCAGGCCAACAATTCATGTCAATTTGAATTTCGAACAAAGACAAAAGGACACGACGCTGGCGAGGATTGGCCAAGGGTAAGGGCCAGCTTTGACAGGACAAGAAGGCACAGCCCCAGAGACTGCTGCTCGGGCCAGATGGAGAGTCATTTGTTAGAAGCCGATTGTTGCCTGTTTTGTAGGCTGCCTGCCTTCCTGCCTGCCTGCATGCATGTGTTGCATGTGGCCAAAAGGCGAGCCGACACGGCCCAGCCATGGAGGAGCCTCTCTGGCCCGGCTTTAGGGGCTTATCTGGGCACAATCTGCCGCCGATGGTGAAGCTTCCGTGCTGGGGCCCACGAAAACAATTCCCAAGCCAAGCCAAGCTCGATGCCTCGTGATTTCAATTTAACACCTTTTGGCGGCATTTTGCGCCTGTGCCTGCCTGCGTCCAGGCCTGCACCCTTTTGGCCATGGCCAATTGTTGGGAACTTGTCGATGGGCTTGTTGTGCATTATGCAGGAGCGCTTTCGCTGCCGTTCAAATGGATTCGCGAATCGATCCGCTCGAGCCCACGCAATTAGGCTGGCCAACAAATGAGATCACTTCTGATCTGGACATTAGCTCACTTTTCACTTTTGTGACCTTTTTTGGTCACCCTACTACCACACTACCGCCGCCGCCGCCCGCCCACGCCAGAAGATCTGGGCGCGCAACGGATCGAAATGACCAAAATTGCCCAGCGGGAAAGCATGCCAACAGGTTGTCGCTGCGACCACTCTCTGGGCCAAGTTCATTGGCCGCAATTTGTTGGCTGCTCCGGCCGCTGCTAGGGATTGCGCATGGCGGATTGCAGATTGCTTCGATTCGATTTTTGCTCCAGCCGCTGCTGGTAGCGCCAAGTCGCGATTCCATTGTCTGCCTGTCAACTGTCCGCCGGCTGGACATCGATGAGGGACCGCATCAAAGTCACCAAAACGATATATATTTTTTTGTTTTTTGTATTTTTTTTGAGGGACGCATATTATGGAAGCGGGATTTTGTCTTGCGGCGTGCGCCTGTCATAAGTTTGGCCCCCGAGAACAAGCGAGGAGGAGAGAACATTTGTCGTCCCAGGGGTCAAATATTATGGATACCCTTTCGGTAAGGGGGGCATATAGGAAGCTTCCTTCCTTTGTAAAATGTGTAGAGTATAGTTCTAACTTTTTTCATAAGATTTTACTTTATAGAAAAGGAAAGCAAAGGAAACTTTAACTACTTCTTAATATCATTTGAAAATCTTAACTTTTCTTTAATAATTTGAGCGTTACTTAAAGTAAGAAAAATACTTTTAAACTTATACTCTTTAAGAGTATTTTCTAATTCGATTTCTTAAATATTTTGCACACTTCTTTTTAAAGCTCCTACAACGTATTGGTTTTTTGGCTTGCTTGGGTCAAATATTTCATAAGATTTTGTGTCTTGGCCAAAGATCGTGCTGAGATCGTGATTTAGCGCCGCGATGTTGATGCTTTTTGTCTGATTTTGATCGCGGGCTTGGTTTGTGTTGCGACCAGAAAAGGTCTATTTAAAAAATGTGAAAAATTTCATATGCAGCCGCCAGATCGATCGATGGAAAGCAGCAGGACCGGCAGCAGGAGCAGGAGAGCAAATGCAGTGGCATTATGTAAGTTTGCGTGTGAAAATTGGTCATTTGAAAATACCAAGCCACTGGCGGCCGCATTGCAGCGAGAGCCCGGGAGCACGGCACGCATCAATTGCTGGCGGGGGATTGGGATTGGGAACTGGGAACTGAGAACTGGGAATGGGCGGACCGGGGTAGCTAGCAACCAACTGGTAGGCCTCCTTTGAATGCAATTGCGGCGGCAAATTAACATTTTATGAAGCCGAAAACAAAGGGAAATGCGGAATCGTGGGCTACCGTGCTTACACACAACGCCGCCAAAGAGCCAAAGCCGGGTTGGCAAAGGAGATTCGACCGAAAACCGAGGAGGATCTCTGTGGCTACTGTTCTGGAGTTGAACTGAGGGCTGTTCCCGGTGAACAGTGGTTCCGGGTTACACAATATTTATTTTTTATTAAAAAGCCCTTGCAATATGGATTATTTCGGACTATAAAATAGGGGTTTAATTGTTCGATTTGAAGGTTAAAAAATCAATTTATAAAAAAACATTTTAAAAAAGATTTATGAAAACTAAATTTGTATGAAACAAATTTACTGAAGAAGACATTTAGAAGGTAAAAATCTAAATTGCATTTTTCCTAAAGTTTCTTTATACAATTCAACGAAGTACTATAGTTTCTAAAGGTGTTTTTAGCATGTCCTTTTCGAAATAAGTAATAATAAGTAAGTAATTTCCTATTGGAACCACTGTCCCCGATGGCCACATGACGATAAAGCACCGTTCTCTGCAGAGCCTAGGAGAGAGTCAGAGAACAATGCCAGCAGCGCGGCTCCTCCCGAGGAGCTTTGGACTCCGACGAAGTCTAAGCCAAGCATTTATTAATTGCACATGCGCTGGAAACGTGGCCCAATGTCAACATCCCAATTGCAGGCCCAATCGTGGCCAATAGGGGAATGGGGATCGGACCCGGAGCTGGAGCTGGGATCGCAGGGAACTCTCTTACCTTCTTCATGATGCCCGTCTTGCGCTTGGAGAAGGTCGTGTAGCGACGCAGCTTGTTGTCGATGTATTCCATTTTGATTTTGACACGTCCCTTTGTCTTCTTGCCGTTGGCGGGCGGTGACTTCTTGTTGGGCAGCGGGTTGTAGCCATCCACGTTGTCCTCGACGCCGCCGGCGCTGCTGGCGACGCTGTCGAGTCCCTGGAGCGTCAGTCCGCCGGCGGATCGATGGTGATCCTCGTAGCAATCGCTTCCCGAACGCTTGAGGCCGCGATGTTGCTGCTGCTGCTGCTGTTGTTGCTGCTGCTGCTGCTGGTGTTGCTGCTGTTGCTGTTGTTGCTGTTGCTGCTGCTGCTGCTGTTGGGAGGCGTGCTGGGGGCTGTGTAGGGTCTGGCACTGGGCGGCTGTGGCTCCGGTGGCGGGATTTGGCCGCTGCATGGACGGCACACCGCCGCCGCCGCTTGCGCCGCCGCCCATGCTCTGGAGGAGGCCGCCGGAGGGCGGGCGGGCGCCCAGGGCGGCCACAGCCGGGTTGCCGTACATGTCCGAGGGATCGGAGAGGCTCAGCCCGATACTACTCATCGAGTAGTTCAGGTTGTAGCGCGAGTCGCCCCGCGTCGGATCCATTCTGAGGTAAAAGTTCTCCACCGTGGAGCCGTAGAAATCCAAGGCACCGCGCGCGTCTATTATTGCTACCTTTTCGGTAGCTGTGAGAGGAGATCCGGCCGCGGCACACTTTCCCAGCCGCCACCTTCCTGCGCGCTGCCTCGGATCGGATCGGATCGCTCTTTAATTCCAAAAATAACACACAAAACACACACCGCGCACACAACGCGATTCGGCTGCTGGCTGGCGTTTTCCCTGCCGCTGCTTCTGCCTGCTGGCGCGGGCCGCTGCTCTGGGCTGGCTCTGCCCTGGGGGGCCTGCTAACAGCTCAGCCTGGTTTATGCCTTCAGAAAACCAACTAATTGGACGCTTTTAGCCAGAATTTAACGCGAATTTTAAGTGCAACGCCGACGTTTTGCAACACGCACACACACACGCACACGGCTCGCTTGCCGTCTGACAGCTGACAGTCCTGCAGTGTTGGAATGCGGCGGAAACCAGGGATGTAGCGCTCGAGTGTTGCAAAGCAGTGGTGTTTTGGCGCTCGAATTTGAATTTCGAGGGGTTCGCTGTTGCCGTTCTTAATTTGTTGTTGCGTGTTTTAATGTTGCAGTTATAGTTTGTGCTGGTTTTATGTTTTGTTAAAGTTACAGTTTTGATGTTTAAGTTAAAGTTCTAATTGGTTTTGTTTTACGTTGACTTGTATTTAATTTCTGGTGATTTACAACCTTTTTGTTTAAATACGTTGGTTTCTTTTTTAGTTGCTGATTTCAGTTTATTTTATTGTTTAATAAATTCTGAAGAGAATTGGGAGTTCTTTTTGTAGTTTTTATTTGATTTTAAATTAAGCTTTTTCTTGTTTCTGTTGAAGCTGCGTAATTTTTTGTTTGTTTGTCATTTAATCCTTGTTGCTTTTTTTTAATGATTATTTCGGGTGCTTATTTTTTTTATTAATAATCCATTCATTCGATTTTAAAATATTTAATTTACTGATTCGGTGATATATTTGTGCAGTTTTTTGTTTAATTTTATTCAAAGTCTCCTTTATCTCGTTTTATTTTGATTTATTCAGTTTGATTTATTTCGTTTAATTTAAGCTTGAGTCTCTCGAAAATCCTTTTTCAGCTGCGACGGACTCGGCTTGTTTTGATTTTTTGGGTGCGCGATTATTATAGAAATTATATTTGGATATTTGTTGGCGCTGCTCTCCGAATGTGTTGCATTTAGTTTAGCTTATTTGTCGTCGCTCGGCGGCACTTGTTTGGACCGCTGTTTGCTTTATTTGTGGCAATTTTATTGTGGTTCATTCCAAATACGATTCGGAAAACGGAAAATACAGAGAGCTGAGGGCTAAACTAGCGATCGATGGCTGGCGTTGTGCTTCAGATGGCGTGCAATCACCTAATAAACTGCGGTGTATAAACAGCGACGACGTTCGTTCGATATTCCAAACTTGGCGCGGACCGGTTTTCTCTCTTCCACGCTCTCTTCTCTGAAAGACAATTCTTCCAATCCCAGACTCTCTTCTTCGAAAGAGAATTCTCCAAAGAGACTCTTCTCTGGGATTCTTCCAATCCCAGACTGCGCTCACCACTGGGGGAGTACATAAGCGCGGAGGGGCATTTCGTCTTTCATTTTGCAGAGGCGGCTATGTTTATGGCTTAATTAATTAGATACATATATCTGGCGGATACGGCGAGCGTGTATCTGTATTTGTATCGCTCGCCACGCCCCTCCCCGCAATATGCATACTCATTCGCCGCGCAGGCGCATAGATCGGAACGGAAAGAAATATGATGTGAAAAGCCCCTACAAATGCTAGCTCCTCCCCCATGAAGCGTTCGTGATTGAGTTTTGTAATTACACAGTACGCCATTTTTTACCAGGGGGCTTATCAGCAGCTTAATTTGTGATTTTTTGTAATTGTCTCTGATTTTTGTAATTTTATTTCTCCTCTCTTTATCGATCGACAACATTTGAGGTCCCCACGAGAGACGACGACAACGACAACGACAACAAAAAGCGATACACTTAAACTATGCCAGGAATTTTTGTGAGCTCGGCCAATATGGTCAGAATGCTCTAGAGGATTTGCGTGGTGGGCCCCACTTGTACACAGGAGCACGAGTATTTCGCCATGTCCTTAAATAGAGGTTCGCAAGAAAATTCTGCCCCGCGAGCGAGGCATCAAGGCAGGGCAGAGCGAGAGGGTGGCCACGTGCAGTGACTAACAGATAGCAGGAGAAATAGCCACCGCTGGATGAGTACACTTCGATACATCGATACACTCACCCGGGGGCTCCATCTCCATCTCCGTCTCGGCCTCCGCCGAGAGCTCTGAGCTCTGAGCTCCTCGATGATGCATTCCTCGCAGCAACTGCGACTGCGACTTTTCCCCCAGCTGCAAATGGTCATCGTTGCCTTTTCCAGCCATCGGTGTCGTTGTCGCCAGCTTGTCTCTTCCGCGAATAAGCCTGGTCTGGGCCCGAGTCCCGGAGTCCCGAGTCCCGAGTTCGAGCCAAAGCCAAAGCCAGAGCTAGAGCCCGTGGCCAGGACCAGGATGATGATGGCCAATGTCGCCCCGCCGCCTCGTGCATTTAATTAGAATGAAATATAGGAACTTGCGGCTCGTCCATCTCCGCGATGGTTTGTCTACCTGCCCGGGCTGCCTAATGATTTAAATTAATCATAATGACTGTCAAAATAGAACGTTTGCCGCTGGCCTCGGACTCATATAAGGATCGATACGCGCAGCGGGCACCCGGTCTTGGGGTTCAACTGCCCCCCAAGGCCACTGTGAGAAACGGATGCGGGTTATAAGTATCTTAGAAATACACATTATGATACCTTTTAAACAATATTACAGTTATTATACGGAAATGGTTTTAATTTATATTTAAAGATCCTTTTTTAAGATTTATATTTGTCTGAAGAGTCGCCTGAAAATGTAGGGAAATGTATAGAAAGGTGACTATGCTGTCTACGAAAACAACGCATTTTGTATAATCTTTTCAGCTGCTAATCAAGAAGCAAGCTTACTCAGGAGTAGTTTTAAAATTTCTTGTAAAATTATCAGCTACTAATTCAGAGACCATCAAAACGTTGGGGCTGCCCTTTATCAAAATTAGTAGCTCGAGGCTTAGTAGCTAAAGTAAGGATAATTTTGATGAAATTTGGTATGAAACTATAATACAAATAATGCAAAATATATATCAAAATATATACATTTATAAATAATTACTATAAAAATAATAATGAAGTAGACTTTTCATTCAATTTTGTATATATTTATGCTCGCTAGTGGAAACAGTCACCAAAGTATACAACTTTTCCCTAATATAATATTATTTATATTTTTAAGCAAAAGTGGAGCTCCTTTAGAAAAGGAAAAATGTATTATACTCTCTACAAAGATTTATGTTAGTGTGAAATACACCCTCTATGAGGTTGCCAAAAGTTAGGCCATACTTACCCAAGTGACGCTCCTCCTAATCGAATATATTTAATATATATATTTAATGGAGACCCCCTATTTTTGCAAGTGCCTTTCGCTGCATCGCCTGCTCCTGCTGCTGCTGCTCCTGCTGACATTTCATCATACTCACACGGCCCGGCTTGGCCTGGTCCAAGGTTCTCACAATTGTAGACGCGTTCTGTGCAGCGCTTACTAATTGGTTAGTTGGCCGTCGGCTGCAGCCTCTGGATCCCGAGATCTTCGAGTACGCTCCTTCTTTCTCTGCCCCTTTCTCTAGCCGCCTCCCTGGCAGTGGCTCCAGTGCGGCTGTCTTTCTAGGCGAACGTCAGTCTGTCTGGGCCGAGGCGCAGGCTCAGCTGGGAACAACTGCAACATGCTGCTGCTGTTGCAGCTTCTTTTTTTTTGTGATTGAATTTTCCACGGAATTCTCTGCCGCTGAACATTTCTAATACTTAATTATTTGCGAGCCTTGGCTTGGCGATCTACGTGAGGGAATGGAGGCCTACTCCTGCTACTGCTCCTGTTCCTGCATTCCCCATTATGTAATCCTGCAGAGTTCACCTTCAAAAACGTGGCAACGGGGGATCATCGGGGTATTCTGTATATTCCCGAAAATATTTATAGCTAGTGGGGAACAAAGTTTGTTCCATTTACGATGTTGAACTATTTTTTTTTTGGTGTGATTTTGCCCATGCAGCCGGCCAGCTAGATATGTATTTCGATATATGTATATATAGACTTTTTTACTATTTATAGAGCTACTTGGGCATTTGCCATAAGCCAAAGCCAAAGTGTTTTAAATAGTCTAAATATGTAAATTTTTGTATTTTGTCTTATTTAGTATATTCATGAGAAAAGGCGAGAAAGTATCTGATGGATGTAGAGATTGGAATGTAGATTTTAGGAGATGTTTATCTTTGATTAAACTGATTAAGAAGGAGGTTGAAAAAATATTAAATAAATGAAACAATTTCCAATAATTATTTTGTTAGATATATCAAATGAGATATGCAACTAATATACAAATTAAAAGTGCCGCAAAATGTTTCTGATTAATTTACTGAATTAATTTAATACAAAACAATCCAAGCAGGTACATTTTTATTTTGTACAGAGATAAGCTACAAAACTATGGCCATAAGATTGATGATCATGAAAAAGATAATTAATTTTCTTACAAATAAGTCATTGTGTCAACGAAAATACTATCTAGATGATAAATATAGATTTTAAGCCAAATTTCAAATCAAAAACAAGTATATTATAAAGTCAGGAACGTGTCAACACCTCTACTTTGAAATACATAATTCACAATACAAAACGAAACAAGACCCCAAAGACTTATTTAAATTAGAAATTCGATTTGTTTAGAAACTAGGTTGTTAGACTAACTCAAGAACTAGCCACCAAGCACACTCCTTTTAGAGGCGAGATTCAAGATCAGGTCGCAATGAATATATCTGATTGAATAAAAACAACGTGCCACAACATGTGGCATGCATGATGCATCACCAAAATAAAAAAAAAAGAAGAGGAAGAGGGAAAAAGGAATAAACTCAGGTGTCTAATTGGGCGCTGGGGTGACAATGAACCACTTAAGCATGCCAACTCGGAGGGGACTAAGCCGCAGATTGACAAAAGCCGGCACAGAAAACCGCCAACGCCAAGAGCCAACTCAAAGTCGAACCAATTGGCAATTGGTACAGGCGATCGCAATGTTTTTTGCCTCATGAATAACGCATAAGGATTGCGTTTGGGGCAAGGAATCGGAATCGAAATCGGCTTCGGGATCGGGATAGGTATAGGGTTTGGGTTCGGGTTCGGGTGCGGGTTCGGGTTCTTCGGGGCAATTGACTTGGCCAGGCCTTGGGGCCTTTTGTGTTACAATTTAAATAAAATTGAGTCCCCCTCTGGGTGAAATGGAACAAAAGGAAAGGCAGACATCAGTCGGGGATATGGGTTTTGGGTTTTGGGTTTTCAGTTCTTAAGCCTTATGCCCCCTTTCAGTGGCTTCAAGTACCGTTCCGCTGGGTCTACATACAGGAAACAAAAGCACCGCTACACCGCTACAATCATAAAACGATTAACAGGTCGTGACCGTTTCACCTGATTACCGGATCCCAATCTCATTTGCATTCATCGCCAGCCCGTCTTTGGCACTGTGACAAGTGCAGGCACTGCTCCGGGCGGAAGTTCGGAGGCCTCTTCCTCCCCCACTCGGTTCTAACTTCCTCGGTAGCATTTCAATTCACTCAATATTTAATTATGAAAACGCACGAAACAGAGACGGACATAGAGATTGGTGTTTTGCTGCGTGCTTTGCATCCAAGACGGGGGCTCTGTGGCTCGGACTGACTGACTGACTGACGTCAGGTTGGGCTAAGATCGACTCGAGGCCTCCACAAATTAGAACAGAATTATCCCACGCATCTCGGATAATGTACGCGAAATACTTGATCGATTGCCGGCGATCGATAGTTGGTTAGGCTTGTTCTTGCACAACGAGACGAGGAGGACCGTACCGTCGTCGTCGTCGTCGTCGCAGACAGGCGGAGGAGCCATCAGGCATCAGCCTCAGCTTGAGATGAAGCTCCAGCATGAGGAACAGCCAGCAGAGACAGAAAACAGCAGCTTGGGATCGTCAGATCGTCGATGGCACAACAAATTTCAGCGCGTAGAACGGTAACTTATTTTTTTCTACCCGCTAACTAAGGGGTATTTTTTGAGGGTATGCTGGGTTTAAAGAGTTTTTGACAAATAAAACTTCCTAACTGATTAACTTGGAAGTTAAGCCTTAAATAATTACTAATTTTAATGTATACATATAATAAATATTATAAGTGAAATTTAGAATTATAAGGAAAAGAAAGTTGTAGCTGAGACAATGGTGAGGTTCCCCTTGAGTGCTTTGGACTGCGTTCCTTTTCATACCTTTAGTTACCTTTTAAGAGGTATTCCCCATTCGTTTACCCCCTGAAACCCCTTGAGTTGAGTCCACTTATTGTCAAGAGCTGAGGCGCAGAGGCAAGAGGCAGGGTATGCTGCCTTCGCCAGGAGTTGGAGGTGGAGGCTCGCAGCAGAGTCTCCAGCCTGGCTGTGATAAAATGTGCGTAAGTGATCAGTTGGAAGACAACGAAGACTCGGACTCGTACTCGGCCTCGGACTGGGACTGGGACTGGGACTCAGACGGAGATTCAGACACTGCCTCAGCGACTACTGCGAGCCGTTGCGTTGGGGTTAAAATTCCTGTACTTGTGCGATTCTTAACGTTTTTTTTTTCTTTCAACTCTCTCGGCACTCGGTAGCATTTTAAAATTACAAGTATGTAATTTTACTGAAATCAAGCGCTCATATGAAAATTCCATTGGCGAGAAGCTGTCGATCGATCTCGCTCGCTCGCTGCCGGGGCAATTGTGGAGCATTTTTAATTTGTGCCTGGAAATCAGAGCAGCAGAGTGGCTGCCACTGGACTCTGCGGCGACCTTATCGCGCCCACTGTGCACAAATGCACACACAAAATGTCAATTCTGCGCACGTCGCTTCACCAGGCATCCCAATCAGTCGTGGCCCAGGCCACAATCCGGAGAGAGATCCGGAGAGAGAGGGTGGAGCAGGAGCAGGAGCAGCTCCAGCCTCAGATGCAGCTCCTTCTGATGCCGTCATCATTATCTCTGCGCTCTGCCAACATCACAAATAATATGAGGAAAGCGCAAAAAGGGTAAGACAATCGAGGGACAGAGCAGGGAGCAGGGTCCACGGCTGGCCTGCAAATAAACTATTTCAATCAATGCGTTTGTCGTCGGGCCATCGCTCGATCGATCGCATGCCAAAGGCAGTTTAGGTACGATGAGTTGTGGGCTCCTCGACTTGCTTTTCTTCGAGGTATTTTCGGTGGCTCGCGAGCTGGAGGTGGAGGTGGAGATGGAAATGGCAATGAAGGTGAGGTGTTGGGAGATGTATTTCTGTAAATTCTGGATTGTGACCGTGTGGGATTACAAAATTCCTTTAAAAATATCATATTTTACTTGGAAAGCTTCATAAATTTTATGTATTTTTTATTTATATTTTATAATTAGTTACTTTAGCTATATTCTACCTAAGACAATCATTTTAATTATTTATTTGTATGTAAAAGTTTGCCCTATTAAAAATTTTAAAATTTGAATTTAACTTCCAAGCAGTTTCCTGCTTGAAGAAATTGATTGCCAACAGGAAGTTCCGGCAACTGCTTGCACTGCTCAGCTAGATGGCGCCAGAAAACTTATCGAATCTTTTGATATATACTAAGCAGTTCGATAGCCAACTCTTTTCGCCACTGCTTGATAAGCAGTAGATTTAAAAACAGCGCGGAAAATTTACACATTAAGAAATTGAAAATTTTATGTATATGAAAAAATAAACTAAACCAAAATGATAGCCTCTTAAATGTTTTTCACCAAAATACAAGTTGCTTTGAAAAATAGTTTCTTGAAAATTCAAAATACAATAACAAAAACTAAACATTAAAATTTTTAAATTAATGAAAACAAAACGCTGAGAAAAATATAAATATTCAATATTTTGAAAAGACGAATTTATAAAAATTTATCCAAATTAGAAGATATATACATTCACATTAAAATGTATAATTTTGTTCCATAAAAATTCCACAGGAAATTATTAAGTTTTTTTTAATTTTATATATTGTATATATTTATTTAAAATTGTTAATTAATCGAATACCGTATATCTTACAATTAAAAGGCGCCTTCCTTGACTCATTCAATCATTCAAAATAAACAAAATACACAATCAGTAAACTCAACACCCTTAAGCATATTTTCCACAAATGCCCGCTTAGGAAAACCTCTGGCTCTGGCGATTTCCACCTAATTGCAGCGTACCTTAGCACCAATTCGAAATGCAGCCAGTTCAACGACCCCAAAACTCATTTCCCAAAAGGGGCTTGGGATTCTCTTGGGTTCTACGGTGGCTTCTGGAGCTTCTGTCTCCGTCGCCGCTTCTGATTCTGATTCTACTTCCACTGAAAGCGAGCCGTTCGTTCCCTGTGCTCACCCAGTGATTGCTGATGGCAACAGAAATTAATAATATTTTAGCGCTGATCCAGCGTAATTCGCCCAAATTCGCGCCAATGAAAGTTCGGTTCGCTCTTCGGCGAAAACTTTTCGCTGCTGGCCAGCAGAACAGTCTTCTGGCAGAGGGGAGGGGAAGCCACCACCACCTAACAGGGCCGTGAGAATAATACCCCGAGTCATCCAACTCTCGGTTCGAGTTCATTGCGATCGGGTTCAAATTTAAGGAAGTACAAAGCCATCGATAACGCGTCACTCTTTCGGCAGATAAGGTGACTAATAATAAAAGGTGAATAGCAAAACAAAAACAGAAAATTGAAGACTGAAAGAGGCCCAGAAATCAATGGCCAAAAACTCACAATTATGGCCATGTTTTGCTCTGATTTTTTGCGCCTTTTTGCATGTGTCAGACAACTCTTGGCGGAGTGCAACGAACGCGGCTGAGAGTTGTGAATTGTCTGGCTCGCCGTGCTGCTACTAGTATTTGTTTTGTTTACGCGCCCTCGCGGCTTTTGGCCGTCTCTTATCAGTCGTTTGCCAAAATATAAATACGAAAAAATAAACTCTTTTTTTAGCGCTGCGCGTGGCGTTATACAGATAAATACACCCACCATCTGCCCTCTCTTGGGCGAGAAAAAGTGTCAAGATAGATTTATATACAAGTGCCCTTATCTATATCTTTGGTGTTTTGGGTTTTTGCCGGACTTTCACTTAGCTGGAAGTGTACTTGGTTGGTACTTATGCATTATCTGTTTGATTTTGTAAGCGGAAAGCGTTAACATGGTTTCTATGTATATCGATTATAAAATGTAATTATCCTTACTCTAAATTGCCATTTAATAAACTCATTGAAGTTTCTTTAAACTAAGTTAAACTTAAGTTTAATGCTACTTATTTAAGTCTTAACTGAGCAGAGCTGGCTGGTATCTGAGAAAGGTATCTTTGTTGGTTAAAAGACCTTTAAATGTAATCTAATTATTCAATTTTAGGTCTAAAATATAAAATTAAATAATGTTCGTTTATATTACCCTTGTAGGAATTATAATTTTGTTTAGAAGTCTGCAACGCAAATGATTTCCGACCTTACAAAGTAAATATATTCTTGATCAGCATCCAACAGCCGAGTCGGTCTAGCCATGACCGTCGGTCCGTTTGCCCGTCCGTCAAAGTAGTCCCTCGGTTTTGAAGCTATCTGAAAATCTGCGAATTGTCTTATATATCTATATCGGACAACTATATCATATAGCTGCCATAAGAACGATCGGAAAATTTTGAACCGGATTCACAAAAGTAATTATAATTATGTACATATAAATAACACGTCAACACCAAATTAGCATTGGACTTTAAAGAAGTTTATATATTCTTGGTCGGCATCATTTGCTTGTGATTGGATCGTATAGCTGTGCCATAGGATATATGTAGCTGTCATGATCATTTAATGAAAATTCGAATAAATTTTAATTATCCAATTTGTATCTGCCCGGATATAGTCATTTTATATTATTTCAGAATTTCGGTTTTAATTTCATGCAAATCGGATTATTATTGTTCTCAGCTAAAGGTTAAACACAATTTTCACACAGAATCAGAAATGCCAAATTTTAAGATGCTGATAAGTGGCTTTTGTACACTTTTCGATTTTCCAATCGCACACTGAGTGTTTCAGTTACTTCTAGGTGACAGAAAGATGCAGACGGTATTATTGGTGAGAGTGATCTTTGGGCTTTTTAATCAAAAGAGCTTAGCCCGACTATTGGACGACCGATGCGGAACGGAAGTAGCTTTTAGAATTTAGAATAAGCGCGTGATAAGCGACCTGCTTCAGAAAGTCACCCTCAATCGCTATGATCTCAGTGTGTGCAGGAATATAATTAGGTTACCACTAATTTCAAGTCATATCTGTGCTGGAGCTTCAGTAGGAGAGACCTGTACTTACGATTTAGGCGGTCCCCTGATAAAAAATGTCCTTGTAAATGGTTTTCAACGATTAGTCGCAGTTCGGGGTTATAGGCTTTAGTTCAAATGCGGCTTGCAGTAGAATGGACTTTATACCGATGTTCACAAAGTTATGTTGACTGGATATGTGCAAACGTCGGGAATTTACGGACGCCTAAATGATATTGTTCCCTGTGTGAACCATTGAAAAGGAGATATCTAATTTAGTAAAAATATGTACCGTCGAAGTTTACATAAGCTTCGATTTGCAGACTTACTTTCTTGCTTACTACTATTATGTAGGCTTAGGGTCATCCTAATGTCCATTTTTCTGAGTGCAGCGAGCTTATGAGCTATGTAAGCAAATGCTAACGCCATTCGACTATCCCAATCCCATAAAGCATACGCACTGTGACTCCGGAACTGTCGCTGGCGAGCAATCGCAGTGCTACAGGTGCTTGAGGCAGGGCAACGGATAGTCTTTTTTTCGCTCACTAACTATCAAAGTCAGATCTGGGCCGGATGGCCGACTATAGTCAGATGGCACCCATAGGAATTCGATGGGAATTTCTGAAGGACTAAATTATAACTTTGGTCATTTCGGACATATTTTTACATAATTGAGATATGACCAGTTTTGGATTATTCTAGGCTTTCGGTTTATATTTTATTACGATCGGACTATAGGTATTTATGTACCGATTTCACATAGGAATATTAAAGAAATTGATTGTGCAAAACAGTTCGGGGTTTTACGT
This sequence comes from Drosophila bocqueti, assembly GCA_018151655.1. Lineage (NCBI taxonomy): Eukaryota > Metazoa > Arthropoda > Insecta > Diptera > Drosophilidae > Drosophila > Drosophila bocqueti. The sequence goes on from JAECXF010000057.1 coordinate 3,604,403, forward strand.
CAACGCCTAATTGATATCTGTTTCATTGTTACAGCCATTCAAAACTAAAGTTTTTCAGTATATAAAAGGATTTACATTTTATGTAAATCGGATGATTGTAGCATAAAAGTGAAACCTCACATCATCCCTTCTAAACCAGCAAATGTGGCTTATAATGCCAAAATAATATTTAAGTGCAGCGAGATTAACACTTTAAGTTAACCACTTGATAGGCAACCATTCACTAATTCCCTTTAATCAAATAAAATATACGCACTGTGACTCCGGAAGTCTGGCGCTGGTTATTCATTTTGCATTGCTCAGGTTATTTAGTACACCCTTGTAGAGTAGTCGATTTTTAGGCCTAACTGAACTATATAAGTCGGAGCGGAATCGTTATACCCATGTCCGTCGGTCCGAATTTCGATATTTAATTTTAATGATTTGATTGCAAACTGCAAGGGAAGAAAGGTTTCATTTTAGTTTTTAGATAAATATGGTGCAGAGTTGTCAGAAGCGCAAAGCTATTATAAGAATTATTATTATATTTAGGATTTATTAACGATAAAAAAGAAACTAATCGAAAAAGGACTAGATATTGAAATCAAATAAATAATTTTCTATGTACAAAATCCCAGAAACTGAAATCAAATGAATAAAGTAATTAATTTTCAACTGAACTTTGGGGTCAAAATAAACCCCCTTTTGTTTTATTTATTTTTGAGATCAATAAAACAATGTCCAGAAACTGATACGATATCATTGAGGGCAAATCGATCTTGCCTCATCTGCATGATTTCATCAGACTGAACAGCAGTTAACCCCTTATCAATCAATTCTTGGGTAATATTGCACCCATAATGCAATGTGCCCAGAACAACAAGGGTGCAGTTCGAAATTCATCATGTTTTGAAATCAACATTGTTTTATTTACGCACAAGGAAGCCGCTGCAACCGAGATTTTGCACAACCCATCTGGGCGATGTAGTCATCGATATCGCTCCGATATATGTTATATTTTGAATTCGTTGCAATAACTTGACTGATAAGCCAGAAGGAGGCTCTCCATCCTGTCATCGACATTGCCTGGGCTGGCTCTTATCGTCCAAGCGCACACGGGGCGTATGATTAATAAAATCCAAATAAACAAAAGGTGGTCAGAGAGAAAGAGATACGGAGAGACAAGGAGTGGGCAGAGAAAGAGAGATACAGAAAAGGAGAGAGAGAAATGCACACACCTTTGGCAGGTAAAGTTAAGCGACAACTTGACCCAAATTAAAGGCACGAAGACCCGCCGAAGGAGAGAGTAAGTGTAAGCAAGCGAAGGGAGAGCGACTGACAAAGACAACTTTTACAAATCGCTGCATTTAAATAAACAAAACTACGAGGCGTGCTAATTTTTTATGAATTTCATAACACGATTTTTATTTTAATAAGGCAGCAGCAGCAGTGGCAGCAGCGGCAGAAGAAGTCCCAAAGCCAGGCCGCTGCGTATTACGTGAAAGCTCCCTGATGCGTTGCGGCTGCAAAGTCACGCATGCGCGCCAAAATAAACCCCGAAAAAACCAACTCCCAACCCGAAACCCAAGCCCCAATTCGAGACCCAATGCAGCACGAGCCATAAGGCAGCTCTTCTAAGGCGAAATAAGAGTCTAAACACAAATCGGAGTGGGCAAGGCACCGAAAATTGGACAGCGGCGAGGTGGGAGTTCGTTGGTGGTTCCAGGGTGTTGCGGGGGGCTTCGAACTTCCCAGCGGATCGCCGGTTTATGAGGGCATACCTACACATATATATCTGTATATGTATATGTATATTTATTCGAGTATTTAGCTGCTGCTTCTCCCCGAAAAAAAGAAGCAAACGAAAATGAAAGCGAGCAGCGACGCAACAAAGACGCTGCCAGCGACGTCAACGTTGCCCTGCGTTGGTGTTTGTTTGTGTGGTGTTTTTTTTTTTATTAATGGGTGTGTATGGGTGACAACGACTCTTTTCCTTTTTGTGTGGAGTGTGACGTCACTTGTCAAACGTATAAAGGTGCATTGAGGTTTTTGGTGAAACAAGGCCACTAAAGAAGGCAGTTTTTTGTATGTTTAAAGGGGAATCCCGACATAGATTTATTAATATTACAACTTGTATTTAAAAATGTTTACAAAATATGATATATTATTAAATCAGTTAAAAATAAATAATGAAAGAACATGATTTTGATTCCGTTTGTAATAACATTTTTGTTTTATTTATAATTTTCATCGCAGAAATCTTTAATATTAAACTTATTAAATTATACAAATTATGCAAGTCAAAATAGCACACAAATATTTATTTATATCTCTGCATTGGTTTTTTACTCTCATACCTTTTATTATAAAAATTTAATTAATAAAAAAACAAATTAAATATCAACACTATATCCATATCCCCCTAATTTATTTAATTCGAATTTTCTTTGAATTTCCCTTGTTTTTGTTTTCATTTACTCTCGTTTTTCACGCTGCGCGTCGCAGCTTGGAGCCAGCCAAGAACTTGCCAAGTGAACTGCCTTGCAACGAGAGTAAAAGTGATTGGGAAAAACTTTTGCTTTTGTTACCTGCTCCGAAAGCGATCTTTGCTCTCTTTCCCTCTTGCGCTCTCGCTGGCTTGCTCTCTCGTGGCGCTCATCCACAGGTAGTTGCTGTAAAGGCAGCGCAGTAACGGCGACGCGTCGTCGTCATTTTGGGGACTTTCGGTGCGAGTGTGTGTGTTGTGTGTGTGTGTGTGTCTTACATGCGGCGCTGCCTTCTCATTTTCTTTCTGTTTTCTGCCTTTTTCTTCGGCGCTGCCGCTGCCCGCTGCCAGCTAGCCGCTGCTGCTGGCTGCGCCAAAGACTTTTGCGTTTGCGTTCGCCTTTTGTCACAGTTGTAATTCAACAATTGTGAGCGACGGTCGCTCAGCTCCGACTCCGTTAACCGAAAACCGAAAACCGAATCCCCCCCAGCGAAGACAGGCGGAAAAAAGCTCTGCTAACGGTTCTTCAGCAGGAGGAGCTTCAGCTTCTAATACCAAACGGTCGTCGGTATAAAATCTGTTGCATCATTGCTGCGCCACTTCAGTCGTTCGAGCGCGTGCGGCCCGAGAAGTGCAGTGTTCCACAATAACAACAACAACAACTACAACAGCTTATAACAACAATACAACAACACAACAATAATTTAGTAAAAACAAAACCAAGAAAAAGTTAATAATGTCCGGCTGCAGTGCTCCGCCAAAGGGCAGCCTAAAATGAAGACCAGGCAAAGTGTTTAAAAATTTATAAAAATAAATTCCAAACAAGAAAGAAAACAATTCCTAAGAAATTGGCAATGCTTTAGGAAGTACCTCTGAGTTTCAAGTTTACAAAAATACAAAATTAAGTTAAAGAAAAGCAGCCAAAATTAGCGCGCTACAAGGAATCAAGATTTTACCCTCTTTTTCGCATTTGAAAATGCTGAACATGGAGTCGCCGCAGATGTACGCCGATGCCGTTCAGACATTGGCCCAGCTGGACCTCAAGAAGGAGCCGCCGCTGCAGCAGGCGACCATTGGCCAGATCACACTGACGGCCATGTCCACCGCCCAACAGCAGCAGCAGCAACAGCAACAGCAACAGCAGCAGCAGCAACAGCAGCAGCAGCAGCAACAGCAGCAGCAACATCAACAGCAGCAGCAGCAACCTCAGCAGGCAACGGATGCCAATAATAACACCCCGCAGGATGCTGCCTTACTGGTAAAGCAGCAGATGCATCAGATGCAACAAGTGGCCGCCGCCAACAACAGCAACCTGCTGCAGAAGCAGATGCTGCAGCAGTACACCACACAGACGGACCTCGACGAGCTGACCACCCAGGAGATCACCCTGGACCTGCAGCACCTGATCGACGACCAGTTCCGGGACACCGAAACCCTGGGCATCTTCAGCGACATGGTGACCAGTCCGGGCGGACTTTCGGCCACCTTGCCGCCCAGCGGAATGGTCAGTGCGGCGGCCAAGGTCCTGCAGCAGCAGACGTTGCGCAATCAACATGGCTATGGCGGAGGCGCCGGCAGGGGAGGAGGTGCTGGCGGAGCCCTGGCCTACATGCCCCAGCCGGTCCATGCCACGTACAACAACTCCAGCGACGAGAACAGCTCGGTGGGCTCCGATTCCAGCACGATCAAGGAGGAGCCCATAGATCCCGAGTACAGGCGGCATCTCCAGGAGGCGGCCAACCAGCAGGCTGCATTTATGGGCAACGGCGGAGGACTCTACAATGGCTACTCCACGGCGGGCAATGGCCTGTCCAATGGCGGAGGCAATCCCATGAACGGCAACACCACGCCCAGCAGCAATGGGAGCAACGGCAGCACCGGGAGCAGCAATGGCAGCCAGTTCACCAACCTGACCACGGCCAATGTCCTGGCGCATCACAATCTGCCCCATTTAGCGGCGGCGGCGGGGGCGCACAACCTGCTGAAGCAGCACAGCAAGCTGCAGCAGCAGCACGCCCAGCACCATGGCCAGCAGCAGCATCAGCACCACCGGAAGCACAGCAACAAGCACGTGGACAAGGGCACGGAGGAGTACCGGCGACGAAGGGAACGGAACAACATTGCCGTGCGCAAGAGCCGCGAGAAGGCCAAGGTGCGGTCCAGGGAGGTGGAGGAGCGGGTGAAGAGCCTGCTCAAGGAGAAGGACGCGCTCATCCGGCAGCTCAGCGAGATGACCAACGAGCTGCAGCTGCACAAGCAGATCTACATGCAGCTGATGAACCATGCCAATCCCGAAGTGAGTCGCGTCTGCCGCAGCTTCCTCAACACCAACGAGCATGCGCTGTAGCAGCTCTAGGTACGGATACGGATACAGATGCAGATGCAGATGCAGTTACAGATACAGAGATCCGCCGGATGCGTGAAAGGAGTGTGTGAGAGCGAGTGCATGAGAGGGTGTGTGTGTGTTTGTTGTGCGAAAGGTCCTGGAGCGACTCTGCTAAATCAAAGATTCAAAATGCTGTGTGGGTAGCTCGTAAGAACCATTTTCCTTTGCTATTTTCATCGCCTTCTCTACTCGTAACTTAAACTTAACCCAAAAACATCCTTGTACATTTTCTTCAACCCCCCCCAAACCCCACTTCCCTCTCTTGTTATCATTGTAAAGCATATTTTTGTACTTAATTCTTAACGACTGTAACATATATTTCGCACATTTTTTATACACATAATCGTATATAGTACATTATATCTTTATCATAAAGTTAAGCCAAAGAAAAATGTTAAAAATATTTATGTAAAAAAAAGAAAACACAAGCAGGAAAGAAAACAGAAAATACAAAAATCTAAAGTTATTTATACCACAAAAAAAAAAAAACAAAAAGGAAAAAAAACAATCAAAACAAAAAGTATCTAAATAAAATTTGTACATTTCTTGAATGGTGTGTGTGCCGCTTCGCGCTATGCTTCATGCCACGCCCACTCCCAGCCTCAGTCCCTGCTTGAAAAACCACAGAGAACCAATCTAGCAAATCTTTAGTCCGTAAGCCGACCATCCCCCTGGAACATCGAGTAACCGCTTTACCTGCACCCTCGAAGGATTGCCCGCAGAGTCCGCCCCCGCACCCAGGGTCCAGCGAGTCCGCTGCAGGCGCGCGGCAATTCGCCTCCGCGAGAGCGGAGAAGATATGAATGCTATTAATTTGTAAGGCCAACGCAATGTTCTCATTTTAATTTATATATTCGTAAATTAAATATACACAAACCACAAAGAAAACTGTAAAGCAAATCTAAATAAATTAAATAAAATTTACAATATACAAAGAAGTTATGGTGGTGTTTTTACTTATATTGGGGGAACTTTTATTTCAGCATTTAACTTTTATAAAACATATGGTTAATTAAGGGGAAAGGTTTACTTTTCAGCTTCTGATGTCTTTCAGGTTAAAAAAGAAATCTTCAATTATTTTTTTTTTAATAATTTTAAATACTTTTTATAAATATAAATATTAAGTCTTTACAAATATAAACTTGATTAAATTTATTTATATTCTAGGAAATATATTTTAAACAAGACTCATTTAAAATTTCTTTTTCTTTCAGTAGAAGTAATAAAACCAGCCTAAAATAATCTTTCAGTGAAAAACAATTGTAGTTATTAGCTAATTAAACTAAAAAATAATCAAGATCAGTGTAAATATTTATTCACAAAATGTCAATACTTGAATTTAGTTGAAAAGCTTAAATTTTAAAAGATTTTCTTTGCTTAAAAGACTATTCTTTCGATTTTCTTATTATGTATCTTTAATGAAAAATGTATCTTATTTTCCCTTAAAACTCCTTCTCCTAGGGCTAATTTTAATTTTCACAAATTATCAACAATTGGTAATTAGTTTCCGACCCAATGAGAAGTGAAAAGCCCTGCCAAAAAATGTCTAATAAAATGTCTGCCATATTTAGGCGACAAAAACACACGATCTTTGAGTAGCCAAAGACCAGAAAGAGACACCCGGCTGTCTCCCCAAGCGTGCGAGGGGTTCTCATTTCTTCTGGGCTGTCTTCTGAGGCGACACGGCAATGCATTTTGGGCTGCCGGGCGCGACAGCTGAGACACACGGGAGCCAACAGAGGAGAGGGGGACTGGCTGCAAGAAATCGAGGGGCAGGCCAAGGGACAATGTGCAGACCCCCAGACAATTGCAAGGCGACCGTGTTGACACGATTTGACAGTAAGACAAACCCGAAACGAAAAGCAAATTTATAAACGACAAAAGCGAAAAAAGAATTAATGCAACTCGGAAAAAGCAGACAAATTAACGCGCCAGAGAAAGCCCAAACAAAGAGGGGGGAAACGCACTGCCATTGCCAGTGCCACTGCCACTGCCTCTGCCCCATTGCCTCCGACCTGGGGCAGATAATCACTTACAGAAATGTTGGGCTCGGGCTAAGCCCTTTTGGAAACCCTAGGCGCTGGCCAAAACTTTCTTTCCATCACTCTCGGTTGCTGTATCCGAATCCGTATATCTGTATCTGTATCTGCGGCTGCCATTGCCACTGCCCCTGCCCCTGTTCCTGCTGCTGCTGCTGCGTGCGCCCAATTTGTCTAGCTGCATTGTTGAGTACTTTGATTGATGAAAGCTAATTGCGCATGCACTCTACCCGAAACCAAAAAAAAAAGTGAAAATGCCCCGAACTTGTGGGTGTCGCCTGCCGGCCACAAGCCCAGCGACCGAAAAGAGCCTTCAATTCAAAGCCCGACTTTGATAAGGGTTCTAAGCGGCTTACGGTGAAAGTTGTGGTCTCCCTTTCCTTAGCAGCTAATGCAGCATCGAGTGGCAGATGCAGAGATGCAAGATGCATCTGGGTTTTGGCAAGCGAACAAAAATTGCCGCACAATTACTGTTCAACTAAGCGCCAAGCGAGCGCAGCGGCCACGAGGCGTATGAGTTATGAGCGGCGGCAGCGCAAAGTGATAAATTCGCATTCACAGCGAGAAGATGAGGCAGCGTAAATGTACATGCAATCTGGCAGCGCCTTTTTTTTACCTGTCTTACCTGTGCGACAAGCTGATAAATGTTAATTGCCCTAATGAAAGGGGCGGGGCTAAAACGTTGACAGGATTTGACTTGGGAAGGGAGCAGGATGGGGGAATTAATTGGCTCTAAAGGGATTTTTAACTATGGAAAACTTGAATAAAATTAAATAGTAACTTGGTAAATAAGAATATAAGAATAAATCCACACATTTTTATTACAATAAGTATTGTAAAATAACTTTTCAATCTTACAATAACAATACTAAATCGACTGATTTTTCTAAAGCCTTATAAATATAAATGTAGCTCATATAATCGTCTTAAAGGATTTTTTAATGATTTAAGTCATTTTTAGATATTTAAAGAGTTAAAATAAGTACAAGATTCAGAAGAACCATACGCTATAAACAAAATCAATGGCAAAGAAAATAATGTAAGGATACGAAACTTAGTGTCTCTTAAGAATTTGAAAGAAAAATATTTCTTTGGTCTTGGCAATAAAAATATTCATATAAGGATTTTGTACTGAAAACTACAAGTACTTAAGTTTAAATTTGTAAAAAGGTTTATTATTAAAAGATGAAAGATTAGACCCTTTCGATCACCGTTACTTTCAGTTTTTTTTAAGCCCAATATTGAGGTGAACGTATTTAGATGCAGATCCCCGATCCCCAAGCCCCGATGCCGAACCCGATTCAGTTGTCATCCAATCCATCTTTCACACTTCAGTTCCACTTTGTCCGCTGCGCATTGTTGTGCCTCCGCGGCACCGTCATCTGGCTCCTCATCTCCTCGGAGCTTTTTTTTAGCTGCAGCAACTATGGAAACCATAACGGAAAAAAGTGGGTTACTTCATTTTTATTTTCATGCCCCAGCACGGCGAAAGAGATGGAGAGAGAGAGAGAGAGACCGACTTCACATCTATCTATCTATCTTTATTTTTGTTTCTTTTTAGCACAGATTGAGTAATAGTTAGTTGTTGTGTGTTGGCTTATATCTCAAAGCCAGGCTTCGTTCCCTCTCTTTTGCGCTGGTATTCGTTAGCCAGTTCGCCTGGCAACGGCGATCGTGCGGCCAACTCGGTTTCACTTTCTATGCCGACTCCGGCGGCAACGGCGACTGACTTTTGCTATCTAATACAGCAGCGGCAACAACAATGGGGCATCCAGATGCACGCAGAGAAAAATTTGGAATTATTATTCAGTGTTTGCATTAATGAAAAAGTTATCAAAGTAAGTTGAGTGCATTCTCCGGTATTGCATTCACAGAGAAACTGGAAATATTGATTTAACGGTTGCCTGAATATTCTTCTATTCAAGATATCATAATTTGGAATATATGAACTAAGGAACTATGGCACTATGGAGCATCAAGAGCTTCATAACTTTGACAATCCAGCAGAAATGTTATATATTTTTATTATAACAATAATACTACAGAAATATGTCTTAAGTATAAGTATTTTAAGTTAAACCCCTTTTTTTTAATGTGTTGATACGAATGCAAGCGTAAGGGTAACAATATCTCTCAAATTTTTGAAAATATTGTTTCTTAGAGCTAAAATTTCATTATGTATTTTTATTTAAATCTAGGAGTCGATACTTATTCTCCTCGTGTACTAGCAGCTAGCTCACCTCTTTTCCTATGCGCTTTGGTGTTTTCTTTCCACAATACATTGACTATTTTCTTTTCGACGTCGCCATGTTTGCCGCTGTCTAAGACCCAGACTCAGTCTCAGTCTCTGGTCTCCGGTCTCAGTCCCGGTCTCGAACCCCAAGCCCAAGCTGCTAAGACTGAGACTGGGACTGAGACTGGGGCTCAGCTTCACTCTCAGTATCTGCATCGGTGCGAGTATCTGTATCTGAGAGTGTGGGTCTTATGTAATAGCCATGACTGCTGATGTTATTGTTGCTGTTGCTTTTGCTGTTGCTGCTCTTAAAGATGCCTTTTCTTTTGTTGTGCTGTCTGCTGCTGATGCCTGATGACCAAGTTAAGATATTATGTTCGTTATGTTGCGCTTATTAACGTGGCCCACAAAAATTGTTTAACGTTTTGTTTTGCTTAAACGAATTTTCCGTTATAAATCAAGCGACGAACCACGCAAAATAGAGACATTTGTGTGGCCAAATGGTGAGCCATCAAGTAGATTATCCATCCACAGTGACCCACAGACGAAAATGATACCCTTACCGTGTGTATATAAAGTAATAGTAATATTGAAAAGATACCCTTACTGGGTGTATATTATGTACCTATATGTGGCCTATCTCCTCTCCTGTGATTTTTCACTTACGCAACTTGTTGACGGGGGAAATGACGGCGTTGTCTACCTTCTCTCGGCTCAATCATTTAAAACAATTACAGAGCTCTGGCAGCAGCCAATAAAAAGAAATAATTTTACGCATAGTAAAAGTATCTTTGCGGGAAAAGTATCTCACCCGGGGGGGAAATATAAAAAGTGGTATTTAAGGGCTTTGCACTTGAAGAAAATATTTGGAAAGGTAAGATGTTAAATTAAAAAAAGAGATGGTATACAAATATAAATAAGAAGATAGAAATGAAGTCAACCTACAGTTATTTAAAGGTTTCTGGGGAAGTGTAAGCAACAAGCTAGAAATTTGAAATTAAACTTTAGGTTAATAGTTAAGATGAAAATAAAACAAATTCAAAAATGACCAACTTTAAAATATTTAAAATGTAATTTACCTTTCAATTATTGAATTTACCAACAATCTTCCCTGCTCTCTTCCCCCTCTAAATAAAACCCAATTTACTTCAACTAATTACCCTATGGAATAAATACCAAATAAATAGATGGAATCAAAGAAACACTCCATTCAATAAAAGCCGAAAAAGAATGGCGATATCAAAAGAAAGCAAGAGGAAGAGGAGACTGGGACACAACAAAACTAAATCTAAACCACTCACCCAAAGACCCATTGGCCTACTTTTCTTACGGAGCCCAGAGAGCAACAACAATAAAACTATAAGAAAAGTACAATAAAAAAATATACAAATACAACAACAAAAAATGCTAGAAAATAATCTCAACGCCAACACACGCACACATGGCTAATCAAGGCGTATCCGTGTGTGTGCGAGCTTCAAAATTTACAAGGGGCGCCCTTTTCCAAAAAGAAAAACAAAAAAAGCTGCGCGCGCTTCTATTTTCAGCTGCGCGTTGGCGTCGCCGTCAACGTCGCTGCCTTTATCAATCTTCAGCTGTGGGGAGGGGGATGAGGTGCAGGGCGGCGTCGTTTTTTTTTTTTTTTGGGGGGTGGTTGGGGGGTTTTCTTTACTTATCTTAGGGCAAGACCCGCGTCCGCTGAGCGAGAGAGATGGCTGCCGAAAGGGCCAGACCAGACACTTGTTGCAAGCAGAACGCCCCGGCAGAGCGCGGCAACAACAAATTGACCTAATTTTTGTAAATTTTTTTTCTTTACTGCACACACACACACCCCCAAGTACATGCACACGAAATACAAACAAACCTAAATATGTGCCCTGAAGTCATAAAGAATGAACAAAAAATATATAAACGACTATATGTCGGCACAGGAAGAAATTGGATATGATAAGGGGATAAATTGAAGATTTAATACGATTTATTTAAGTGTAAGTTAATAATTAATTAATAAAAAAATTAATTAATTAATTAATTATAAAAATTGTACTCCTTTTTTAGGTTCAAAAAGCTTTGAAGAGTTTTATAAACACTACCTATATTTTGATGTGAAGAAATAATAAAACAAAATATGAATCACATAAACAGAAGCATTTCATTGGCAAGACTTTCAAGATGTTTTTAACTGGAATTTAAAGTTGACATTATAATTTGTTATTAAGAACTAAATTTTATTAAGTAAATTAAGCACACTATATTTATCATGTTTTTAATCCATTTTGAAAAAGCAAAACTTACTTCTTGAGCCTTGAAGATACATACTTCAAAAATTGCTGTTCAGAATTTTCTGCATCTTTTTTTTTTTTGATTAGCTTTAAAGAAAACTTATAATAATAATTTAAAATATTTAATATTTTGGTTATTATTACTACATATTAAATTCTATAAAGTCTAATAAAGATCTGCCTGTTTTTCCCTGTGTATATTGCTCCCTTAAAATTGAAATTGTTGTTAATTATTGTTGCTGGTGTTGGTTGTTTGCTTTGCGGCATTGTTGAGTTGTTTGCAGGGGAGACGTTGAGGTGTGAGGTGCTGCAGCCGCCCAGCAGCAGAATTCACTTTCAATTTTTCGTTTTTTACATTTTTTTTCTTAAAGAAAGAAATGTTCTTTGCTGCAGGAATAACTACAGCAGCAGCAGCAGCAGCAGCAGCATAGGCAGCAGCCAGAGCAACAAAATTTTTCTTGACTTTGAGCAAAGTAGGTCAGCAGCTGTAAAATAGACTCCAACAGACCAAAAAGCCCCTTAAGAAAAGGCAATCAAGTCGAAAAAGAGCGAGAGAAATGTTTGTGCATTTGCCAGTGGAATGTGTCTGGATATGTGTATCTGCGCGATCGCTGACTCTGTTTAGACGGTGTCTATTTCCCCTTTGGTGTTGTCGGATGCTCGACTGTTTTTCCGGCTTCTCCCCTTGCCATTCGGCCACCCGGAGTCTGTTAAGTAGGTCAGCACTTACGAGCCCAAGAACTTTTCATTATCATCATCACCATCCCATGTGCAGTCGATGCAGGGAACGAGAAGCAGTATCTTTGAGTATCCAAAATGTGTATGTTCGTGTTGTAACATCGGCGGAGTAATGGCAAAAAGAAATGGTTCAGAGACTTTCATGTCTAAACAATGTAACTCCATAAAATGTGTCTTTCCATAAGGAGAGCGATAAAACAAATTGGAAATGTTTCGTTAAGCACTAGGTTGCAGCCAGGAGATCTTGATGGATCGCAACCAGAACCATTTACAAGCTCTAATGAATTCTTTGCTATCATTGAATGGCAATATAGAAGAGTATTGCAATATTTGAATCATTTAATCTTTAATTAATGCCTCTATAATTTATACTCATCCTACAGATACTACTTGCCTTAGGGCATGCGTGTATGTTCTTGGCCATTTCCCACATGTACATCATTGTTTGTCTCTCTAGATCTTTGTCCCCCAATGCTAGCTCTCTCGTCCACTTTATTTTCGCTTAAAAAATAGCACCAAAAAAGGTTCATTCTGGTGTCCCAGAGAGTGAACAATAAAATCGACAAAAATGTGTGATTTTCTGCGTCGCATTTCTTATGGCAGCAGCCAAAATCCCACAAAAACCCAACCAAAGAAACGACCGACCACGAGCTGCCAACGAAATAAATAAATGAAATTAAATGAATTACATTTGAATGTAATTAGTATGAGTATACAAATCCGCAAACTTGACGCAAATCATGTGTTATATATTAAGCTAAAAACATGTCAAGATCACACACAAAGTTTTCCCTATCACCATCTCAGGGTGATTGGGGAAGTGGAGCTTGTTCAAGAGGAAATGGGGCGGTTGTAGAGGCTAGAGGCTTTCAGAGGGAGAATCGAGACATTTTCGGTGAAGTATAGAGGAAAATTTGTGGTTTTTGATAACAAAAGATAGCTGATTTCTGGGTATAATGGCATTTGATTGCTTATATATCTTACAAGTAGGTCAATTTAGTTGAAGACTTCCTGTATGCATTGGGGAAATGAGTCAACAGTGACACTCAACAGTGACTCAGGTGGGTTTAGCCATGGAGATTTACTTTTTTCGATGGTTCAGCTTCTACACAGAAAGAAAATTTAGTTTTGTGATCAATTGGTAATGAATTATATGTAAATGAGACCCGTGTTTGACTTAAATGTTTTGCAAAACAAGTTTCATAGAAAAAGAAAAGTTGTACATATTTTAAACATAAAATGGAAATTACTTGTATTAAGTTAAGCTATTTATCTATGTATATATATATAACAATTCTTTAAAATATTTTAAATGCAAAGAATGCATTAAAATCCAAGTGCAGACTAAAGCTGTATGGTTCTTTGTGTACTTTATGAGAACGCTAAAAATCACAAGTGTAAAATTAATGATTTAATGAATGTGAAAGTAATTCTTATTATTTCCCGTGTAGTTGCATTTTGGCGCCAAATAAAATCATAAGGCCCACAGCCACCAAAGAGGAGACGCGACGAGCGGGCCAACATTGCATTGGCATTGCCTCATTTCGCCGGCTCGACTCAACACACTAACCGCTCCGACGCGACTCGGCTTGAGCTTGAAAGTAAAAGTGGTTTGGCTTTCTTTTGTGGCACACGCTTTTGGCGCTGCTTTCCAACACAACATTGGCCACCATAATACGGCCACGGCAACGTCGTCGGCGACAAGTTGCCGTGTTGAGTCCAAGGTCAAGAGGAAGACTTTGAAAATGCCTCAACAATGTGGCTGTGGATGTGGATGTGGATGCGGATGGTGATGTCGTGGTGGATGAATAATGCAAAAGAGTGAGAGTTTTGAGGGGGAATCGAGCCGATATACTGAGATCAGGCTTTGTCTGCTCACCGTTTACCGTTATGCGGGCCAGTTCCGGTTTACGACTGGCTAACTGGTTGGCGGAGACGGGGATCCGACGGAGATGAGCGGTGCTGGCGCCGGGGATCATCTCAAAATGTAGTCCATGTAACTGGCACAGACGACTGTGGCTGGTTTTATTTTCAGTTTTTGGTTTTATGGTTACGCGAAAAGCAAAAATGGTAAGAAATCATTTAACTCGGGCCCCAATCTCCATATCTCTCTCCCTCGGCATTTGTATCTGTATCTCTGCGTGCGTGTATCTCAACCTGTTGTCGCCTAACTCCAAAGCGTTATGCATAATTAATAACCGTTAACGGAACTGCAACCCGCAGGAAAAATCTGCGTTTTTTAGGGGGGGCCACAAAAATATATTAAATAAACGAAGGGAAAGACAGTCATTAAAGCGAGGCAGAAATGCTCACATTAAAATGTGTATCTGTTGCAATCGGCCTGAACTAAAAGAAAAATGCATAAGCGTATGTAATATTATTACGATTATATTTTGCTTTTTGGGTAGTTAAAAACAATTAAATATGTGAGCTCTGAGCTGTGAGCTGTGAGCGCCGCCGACTTATATTATATAATCGCTCGCCCTGTTAGCTATGACTACTGCCCCGTGTTATTTAATTGCCTCCAGCCGACGAGAAAAACGAAAACAAAACCCACAAATAAAATGTGTTTTTAACTGTTAATGCAACTGCTTATGAAATGGGGTTGCCTCGACAATTAACTCGAGAGTTGGCCGGCCAGGCCTTTTGCCGGGATTTTATGTAAATGAGCCCCCTTGTAGCCCCAGCCTCAAGAGCAAGCCAAATACTATATAGTAGTCCCGATCTCCAAGAAGACAATGAATGAGTCGTGAAGGAAATAAAACCAAAGACCGATCTTGGTGGGTGTCGCGTGGGCACTGATATTTGACATTTGATAGTGCCAACAGCCGCACGGAAAAGTGTCAGAATCAGCGCTCAGATTTAATTGCTATTTACGTTTGTAATTTCAGACAGTCGGGCGTTCTGAAGTTGGACCATGCAGAGCTTTGGATACACTTATATTATTTATAAATATTAATATGGCATTAATTTAATATTCATTGGGCTTATGGTATATGCTTTGAATATCTTCGAAAGCTTATGAATATTTAATAAATTATAAAACGGTACATGAAGACAACATCTTACTTACTTAATATTTTTATAATATAATATTTAGTATATAATACCTATTACTTAAAACAGCCTAGGAAAAATGTTAAGCATACCTCTGACTTGTATTATTTACTTTTCTCTCTTCAAATTCTGTTAATGGAAAAATTTAATAATACTGAATTAATACACCAATAATTTTGATACAAATCTATTCTTTAACTTCTAGTAAATGCATATATATGATAGCTTCAATTTCTATTTTAATCCATTATTAAAAATATTAAATATTTCTCTTGAATAGTATCCACTTACATATCGCTCATATATATCATAATTTTATACAAATCAAGCTCAACATATACTCCGAAACCCGTTCTTTATTCCTTTGTCATCGAAGAAAACCAGAAAACCTTAAAAAGATAGAGCCCCCAAAAACTATTGTTTTGATTTATTTCTTGACTTGTTTTGTTGTTCGGGAAAAAAAGCGAAAGTGGCCAAGCCACAGTCGACACCTTTTCACTTTCAAGGCCGCGTAATCAAAACGCTTCGAACGTTGTCAATAAGGTTGTCCGCTGCCCAGAGACAGACACCGAAAATAAAAAGAAAATAAAAAATACGATGTGAATACACACACGCACACATAGCACGGGGAGACTTCGGGGGGAGTCACGCGTGTGACCCACAGCACGGAAGTCGAACACCAAATAAAATTAGAAATAAAAATAAATAAAATATCTTTCGAAGCGTTGGAAATAAACAAACAAAAGATACTATATCGGATCGGGTCGGCTCGGCTCGATCGGCCGGCCGATCGCCTAGAATCATGAATGGGATGCAGTTTTATAGGCCACACGGCAGTTGGCTAGCGGATTATATAAGAAATGTTAAACAGTTGACGCAACATCGGATGACTTAGGTCAGTTACGTAAGCCCCTGTTCGAAAAGCGTTTACATTGGGATGTGGAGTTTATCTAACGGATGCGCTTCGGGTAAGCGGAAGTTATAGGTCGAATGCTGCGTGTTGCCTGGCTTAGAAAGATATTGTAGTGATTATGGGGATTAAAACGCTTTAGATTAAGTAGGAGATTGAGGCTGGGAAAACAGGTATTATAAGAAGGGGAAACGTATGAATTAACTATATATAATAATATATTTCTTCAAGACCTCTAAAGAGAAAGACAAATAAGAAAGAAATGGGGATTGAGTTCTTAGTTAAAGCAGTTTACTTTTTTTTATAAATTAAATTAAATAGGTGAGGTAGAAGAGTAGCTTAATTTTTTGAAGCCCATTGCGGGATATTGTATACATTTTAGTTGTCATCTTTTAGTTTATATTTAACTAAAAGTTTATATTAACTATTAAATTTATATTAACTGAATGTTAAATGGATTTTCCTAATTATTATTTATTTTTCGGATTGATATGTTTATCTTACATATACACAGTTATTATTTAAATAGTTATAAGCTTCATAATTGTTTTCTTTATAAAATGAAGATCTCTTTTAAGTAAGATTTTCAATGAATAAAAACATTGTATTGATAAGAATATAATCCTTATTAAATAAATAACAATATTTCGTAAGAACCTTGATCTCTTTAATATTTAAATATAAAATCAGTTGTTTAAAACCAAAATGTATCCCTCCAACCGCCCCCTGAAAACCCCCTTTTTCCCCCCGGTTCTTCGGCTTCTCTCTCTGCATTCCCCCTTCCTGTACTTACCAGTTGATAACTCCCGCCCAAGTCGATGAAAAGTGCACTCGGTGGAGTGCTCTCTGTGTGAAAATTGTGGAAAGGAAATACAACAAAAACTTGAACTCAAGTGTTGAAGTGTCTTGAACAAACAAACAAACGGCGGCAACAACAACAGCGGCATCGACAACTGAGCCAGCAGACAGCGATGCCGACAAACACACACGGGACACAACAGGGGTGTCAGGGGGTGGCTTACCAAAGGGGTAAAAGGGGGCTAGAGAGGGGTCGCTGTCGCTCCACACACTTGTAACTGCATGCTAACATGTTTCACCTAAAAAAAAAATAAAAGCGGAAAAAACAACACAATTTTTTTATTTATTTATTAAACGAAAAGAAACAAAAAATAGATATATAGGCAAACTTGTTTACAGTTGTTGTTGCTGCTAGCATAGTAAACACACACACACAGACACACGGGCTCTTTTTGGTCAGGCCAAGAGCGTAGATGTGTGCGAGCGCTATATGTAAATGGGAAGCGCCAAGCCATCCGCCTAAATTCATAAAGTTTTTGAGTTGACAGCAGCGGTTACATCACTCTCCACCACCGTTATGCGTACGACATTAATTTTTGCATACGGCGACAGTCATAAATTAATTTCTTCTCCAAAATTCCAAAAAGTAAAAATATTAAATAATGCTAATGCAGGAGCAGTTCAGGAGCCATCGCTCATTTTCTTCCCCCGGGGCCCAGTCACGCCGCTGTGATTGTGGTTCTTTTGCCGGCCGAATTGCAAAATGCTCGAGATTTGCCCAATATTTACCATTTCCTCACCAAAAGCCCGAGCTTTTTCCGCCGCGGCTCAGTTTTCCTTTCGCTTTCATTGACGCGTGAAGTGGCTCAGAGCGTAGGGCAGGAATATATAGAGGAGTTGGAGCACAGTGCATACAATAGTGGCAGTGGAAGCAGCAGCCAAGCAAAAGAAAAACAAAAGCAGTCACAAGAAACTGGAACAAATTTTGTGGGGGAACAAGGCGAAGTTTCAAATACTCTATACTACAAATAAATAAATTGATATAGATTTTAGAGTATCCAACCTATTAGTTAGGTTTTTTTAAATAAATATAGTAATATAATATTGTGTGCTTCGAGTTAAATGTACTATTTTAGTAAATAAAGAAAGATTAAAATACTTTTTGAATTACTTTGTAAATAAACTCAAGTCACATGAACAATACTTTCTGATTTATGTTCAAGGATTTTCAATTATTTTCCATAACTAAAATGTTTAATATAAATGTCTCATTTTACTCTGTTTAACCGATTTCCCCCAAGTCGGTAGATCATTCAAAAATGCTTAGTTAATGTGCATTACATTTTCGTGATTCTGATCGATATCGCCAAGCGAGCGACGTCTCGTCTCCGTAGTTAATAGAGCTTTTGTTACAGACATAATCAGCGGAGCAGAAACCCCCTGAAGACCCCAACAAAGACCCCTCCTCCCAACTTCCCCCTCCTAGAAACAAAAACGCCAAAACTCCTTAGTCATTGCTATGCCATCCGCCGTCCTTAGATGCCATGTGCTGCTGCGGTGTGCTTCTACCCCCTCTTTCCATTCCGATGACCGGCCAATTAAGGCAAATGCATAACCCAAAGATCCCCGAATTTCAATTATTTGTCAGATAGGCCCACATGCTGCATAATATCGAACGATCGCATCGGATCGGATCGGCGCACGATAATTGATAATGGAAATATGTGGATGGCTCTCCATCCAAACTGCATAAGAAACCGAATGCGGAGCCGAAGTCGAGAGACGAAAGAGAAAGAGGAGGAGGAGCTCGGACGCGGAGGCACGAAGCCAGCAGAAGCAAGAAAATCAAGCAAAGCAAAACAGCAACAACAGCGAGCGAACCATAATAATATTAATTCCAGTGTGTGCTTCCACGTTCGCCTGTAGTGGTATGAGAAACTGGGTCAGCGTGTCGTTTTGTGCACACACACACATAGCCCCGCTCGACAAATATATGCACACATGTAAGTTGCTGTTGCTGCTGTAAGTTGTTGCTGCTGCTGCTGCTGTCGGGCAGCGATAGAAAGTGAAAACGAAGCAGCAGCAGCAGCAAAAGCAAAAGCAACAGCAGCAGCAGCGACTACGACAACAAAATGGCTATGACGAACGAACGGCGGCAAGAAAAATCACATAATCACAACAACAACAGCAGTCTCAACAACAACACACTCTGGCTGTAGGGAAAAAAGGGCGATCGGCGGGCAAATGAATTATAATTTAGGGAAAATTATGCACGCCGCACTGTAAATATAAATAAATAAATAACAGGCATACAAAATCGAGGCACAAATTAAGCTCACGTCGCCAAATGCGGGGAAAATAAAATGATACAAACCCCAAATTTCTTTCAAAGCCTCTTTTGGGTGGCCCTTTCCAAAAAGAAAAACAACAAAATAATAAAAACAATTATTATAAATTTTTTAATGGCTTTTTGATACATAAATCACAAATGATCACATAACAGCTAAAGCCTTTCTTTAAAATAAGGGAAGTCGTTAGTTTTTAGATTGTTTTAATTGAAAATAAAACCTTATATACTTTTTTTGCCTTAGTAAAAAGGCGTTTTATTTATTTAATTAAATGATTTGGGTTTCCTTATCAGTTAATTTATATTATTTTAAGCCTAGTCTGCTTATCAATCATCTATAAATCCTCTTTATAAATACTAAAATATCATTTTCCCTCTTTTTACATTTCCCATAAAAAATATCACTCATACGCCATGTAAGCCGATTCCCTTAAAACTCAACAAATTCACCCCGAAGACAGCACTAGTCCAAACTAAATATTGCATAAGCACCGAATCCCTGTAACAATAAAGATTCCAAATAATAGCCGAGTACCGAAAAAAATCAATTTCATGTGAAAATTAGCGCACGTTTGTCGACTGTTTACCTTTGGAAGGCTCATAAATTGATGTGCCCCGAATAAAAACAAATGAAAAGAGAAGCCAAAATAGATAAATATGTCAACGGCAATACAAAGGGAATCGAAGTAATCCCCCGATCTCCCCCGATATAACGCCGGCATGCCGATAGACACTACGACACAATCAAAATCGTGACAAGGCAATTACAAGCGGCAAAGCGAAAGGGAGCCAGGAGGAGATGCCTAACTCTAAGCCTTTGGGCCACAAATCTCCGGAAAATGGTCAGAAAATGTGAGTGAGTGAGTGAGTGAGGTGAGGAGATCATATAGGATTTAAGTGACTAGTCGTCGACCCCTCCAAAAGCTGCAAGCTGCCAGCTATGCAACCGGTCCAGGATAGCCGAAAAAACCACACCCAAACAAGAAAGCGCGTCGAAGATTACAGGCCCGTGATTAGGCCAAACAAATTTTCAATGTGTCTATGAGTGGGCAGAACTGCAGCCCGAAAAGAAGCCTCCGTCGACCAATATAGCGCTGGACTAACTGGCTAGGCTGCAAAAATCAGCGAAGCGCTGCAAAAAAAAAAATGCACAAAAAAATATATAAAAAGAAACAGCGGCAGCAGGCGATTACGAAAGCCTGCGAAGATACTCCAAGACAAGCCAAATCGCAGTCACAGTCACCGTTCGGCGATGGCCACGTGATAAATATTAGGAATAAGATGCCATCCTGAGAATATCGTGTCCCGAAGACGAGGGTTTTCACATAGTCGGGGAAGATGGGATACTAAGTAATGAGAATCTTCCTTGAAAAATAAAAATATATATAATATATTTAAAACAAAACTTTACCATAAAGCATGCATATATTAACAAATAATTATTCTAATCCATTATCATCTAATCATAATAAGACTACGATTAAATCCCTCATCCTACACAAATAATTTATCCCCATTTTCCCCGTGAACAGCTTGATAGATTCGTGATTTTCTTTTTGGAATACCTCAATAATTTACGAAAATAGCTGCCCTGCTGCTACTGCTTTCTCGCTAATCACGACCCACTTGACGCCCTCGTAACGAATCGCTTGCATCTCTGGTCGCTAGTCCCTAGTCCCACTAGTCGCTACTAAGTCACTAAGTCAGTCTGTCAGTCTGCCAGGCGACGGCCCACGGTATGCGAGCTACACCCCCTTTCTACTCCGCCCCTCGGCCATTCCACGGCGATTCCAACCCACTCCCGCTTCGGTCGCGATCCCCCGTTTGGCATACATATTTGTTAGTAGCTGGGTTTTGTTTTGTTTAGCGCTTTTGGCCTGGGCCTGGTTATATCATCGAGCACTCTTACGACGTGCCGCAGCCAAATGGTCAACAGCTTGGTCGCTTGGCTGGAGTCGCATTCGCAGTCGCAGTCGCTCCAGCCGACCAGTAGACCAGTAGACTAACAGCCCCAGCCGACCGACTTAGGAGGCTCCAAACGGCAAAGACACTCCACGGAGAGAAATATTGTCATGTTTGCTTTTAAATTCTATCTAAAATTAATTGTATTTGAAGTAACAACTTAATTATACAATTAAAAACATTTATTTTGTATCTAAAAAGTAGGCAACTGATTTAAAATAACCAAGTTAAGATCTTTTCTATGCGGGGAAACAGTTTTTTTAGATAGTTAACTTTAAAAATTTGTAGGTTTAGGAAATGTGCGAAATAAAAGCACAAAAAAACCCTCTTAAATGTGTATAAAAGTATGCTAAGAAAAGTGTATTTATAACTTAACCATCAATAGTATTTTTCTATTGCATTTTGAACATATTTCTATAAAAATAAATCAAATAATTACCTTTAAAATCTATACAAATTCGAATATTTGTAATATTTATCACCCGAATATTTATTTTTTGCGTGCATTTAGTGGGCCATAAGAGCCATAGCTATGGCCATAGCCCGGCTCCAAGCCAAAAGCCCGAGCGCGCGCTTTATGCATTTTCGAGGCGGTACGAAACGGGACAGCAAACGGCGCTAAATGGCCGAGTGGCCGACTGGTTGCTTGGCTGGTCAGCTGTCCGATCGGCGGATCGTCCGGAGCGGAGTGGAGTCCGGACCCCCGAAGGCCTCTGCGTCTTCGCCCCACTCTCACTATTCATTCATTCAGTGGTGCGTCGTCGCTCGCTGTATTTGAATAATGTTTGACCCAAATTCGAGTTTTGTGCGCTGGCTCTGGCAGCGTGTCTTTTTTTTATATTTTTCCCTCTCCTGACAAGAAAGTGTTAGATACTAACAAAAGCCTAGCCGAAAAGTCAACAATGTCTTTTATTTCATATTTTGATCTTTTTTTGTCGTTGATTTTTCTTTATTTTTGTTTTTTTGTTTTTTGCATTCAGGCGGCTTTTATCTTTTGCTGTAACAGACAATCGGCCATTTTTTGGCTGCGTGTGAAAAGTTGTCAGAGATCAGTTCGGTTCGCTTGGCTCGCTAAAAGCCGGACATAAAGATATCAGAAATATGACACCAGAAATTCGCTAAGTGGATTTTGTCTTACACGGAAAGCTGTAAGCGAGGAAGCAAAAAAAAACAAACATTCGAGAAACGCACGGCGCTGATTCAGACTAGTAAACAACCGTCGTCCTTGAGAGCCGCGACGTCAACAGTTTATAAATAAAAACAAACCATTAGCAATGGGAAAGTTGTTGATAAATATTCCATTTTATTTTGGGTTAATTCCCGAAGGGCTTGATCTCAATATTGGGATGATTAGTATCAAGAAATCATTAGGAGAGCTATTAGAAAGGTAAAAAGTCTTGGACTTTGATGACGATGAAGAAATGCAAATGCCATGGGACTTTTTACACTCTCTCAAAATGTAAGCATGAAAACAAACAATAAATTAGCAGGGCTTTACAAAATATATTAATTATTACAGGTTTTTAATGATATTAAGACATTTTTTAACACATTTTCAGAGGTGTAAGGATTTGGATAGTGTTAAGGTTTAACATGCTGCCATTTTCTGATACATAGAGTATATAGGGGATACCTTCAGCTTATGACATATTTAATTTAATATTTGCCATACTAATTATTTGGGTTAACAATTTTCCTCAGAAACTGAACCCGTTAGGTTGGCTCGAAACCCAACTGGGACTGCTGCCAAAATCTGCTGCATCATTGGCAGCCGTTAAAAACCCATTTTACATATGACATAAAATAAAATAAGAGCCATGTGATCGTGCTTAACATATTTGGCTTAATGTGCTCGTTGCTTTTTGGCTGTTTTTCTGAGCTGGCCGAGTGAAAAATCCGTAGCCAGCACATTAAATCATGGAGGGAAAAAGAGAGCGCTCGCTGGCTGACTTGAGCTGTTTACATGCAGTTAAACTTGATGAAAATGTCAAATGTTTTTAGTTTAAGACAAAGGCCACAAAAATACACAAAAATAATGAACAGGAAAAAGCAACAAAAAAAAAAAGATCAGCAAGTGACAACAACAACAAAAGCTGGTAGAAAATACAAGCAACAACATTAAACAATCAAAAGCGCAGATACGTGAGCTTATGGACGTGGCTGAGAGTGTCAAACGTGGGCCACTTTAGTGAGGCCCGAAAACGATGTTGGACCTTTGAGCCCTAAAAGGGGTTTGCAAGTGAATCATCACTCGTCTGTAGGTATTTTGGCAAACAATTTAGATGGATTATCTGGCAGCTACAAGCATTTATTCCGAGAGTGAAGGAATCCTTGATAATCCAGAAGATATTTACCAAAGTCAGAAAAGAAGCCTCTCCAAAAGGTTTGTAAGGCAGGAAAGCTTTAAAAATATATACAGACTAATTAAGGATATCTCTAATTAAATTATCAAAATCCCTTCTTTGATTATTAAACACCACAAACCTATACCTAACTAAAATGACTTGACACGATTGGCAGATATTTAAAAGATGACTAACAGCTACCGGCCTTAGTGATTCAGCTAATTCGTTTAACCAATATGTTTGCATACAATTAACAATTGAGGTATTTATCTGGAAAAACAGTTGCATAACAATCGGAGGAGAGGAGCCGAGTGCTATCTGTGCAGAATAACTTATGGTAACTATTCCCGCGATTCATTTAGCTGGGCGACTTGGCCAATTTCACATCACGCCTGAGATTGATGCCACAAATTGGTTCACATGGCATATGCCTCTCCGGCTGACTGACTCCTCTGCCGCCAAAACACACACACTCACATGTACTTGCTGTGGTGCTACTGTTGTAATCTTACAACTTTAATTTCAGTTTTTTCTTGGGGTTTTCCTCGTCTCCTTTACTTTTTGTATTTTGGCTAATTTCGGTGCATTCTCGCGCATTGAAGTGCCGACGTATGTTTTGTGATTATTGCATAGCTCTTTTTTTGTGTGTTATTTTTCTCTTGTGTCTCTCCTTTTCTTTATTTTTCTAGTCGCTCTAAGATTTGGCATGGGTGCATGTCTTGGTGTTGGCTGATTGTGTGTTAATTAACTTTGGCATCGAGTGGCAGGCGGGGCAGGTAAATTTATGCTGTTGTTATTACAGTGGATAACTGTGGAAGTGCATTTAAGGCAAGGAATCTGGGAGAATATATAAAAAATATATTTAAAATAAACCTTTAAAAAAATCGAATAAAGTTAAAATGCCAAGTGTTTGTATATTATTTGTTTTGAATATTTTTCTTTGGCTTTAAAAAGTTGAAGTTCCATTAAGATTTTTCCCCTTTCTTAGCCTCAAACTATGCCACGGATAGAAGCCTATATTATATGACTTCCTTTAACTCTTTTGTGGAAAATCCCCAATTATTTAATGGCCCAAATTGTAATTAGCCATTGGCCACTGTTTACCAGACTTTTATCGCCCCACAATTCGTGGAATCTGTCCATAATGTGGGTCTGGCTGGCCGGAGTTTAATTTTGGGCCGGGTTTATTAACCGTTGACATTTGTATAACGCACGTCGACATACAGTTAAGTCCACGTAATTTGGAAGACACAAAGTACTGGCTCTGGAGTGCCGTTATGGCACATTTTCCTGTTTTATACCTTACTTTATATAAGTATATTCCCAAGAAAGGCAGCTCATCCACTCTGCCCCAATTTCTGAAGCCAGCCCGAGATTACAAAACCAACTACTGACAGCAAGTGGAGATACAGATACTTTTTCTTCTTTGGCCATTTGTAATTGCAGTTGTGCCGCAAATCAATCAAATCGAAGCCGGGCGGGCAATTTGTCTAATGAGTTGTTGCCACAGGTAGCAGCACAGCAGGTAAATAGGTGCTAATAACTATTGCCAATTGAATTGAATCGACGTAAAGTGAAGTGAAGTGACCGGCAGATCTGCCGTGCACTATCTATCCAACTCCCCATCGAATTGAGGCTACTCCCTGCCTCTTCTAGCCCGAATCGCGGCGCTCTGTGTCGCAAATCTGCAATGCGATTTGATGCAAATGCTAATTTGATTGTCGCAGCTCATTGCACCGATGCGATGCCGCCGCCAGTTGCTTGATTGATTGCCTTGCCTTTCTGTGCTCTCGCACCTAGATACCTCTGCCTCCCCTCGAATAAATGCGCATTTCGATGAAGCATCGGTGGCACAGCATCGCCAGGCGAGTCGGAAAAAAAAGGAAGCAAGTTCTTAGACTTATCGCCGTCGGCATATATTGAACTCTGCGGCTGATAAACAAGAGATACCCCAACTCGCACAATATAGTATACAAAATGCAGTGCATATTTATGAGAGAATTGTAAATTCAAAACAGTGCAAGGTAGCAGCTGTATAGGATTTCCAGAAACAATAGAATGTTTCGGGTCCATGAGATTACGCAGAAAAGCTAAGCTGTGCATGGTGCCCAAAAGTCTATTTCAATTTTAAAACTGGAAAACTATTTACAGCAATTGATTTAATAGATCTAAATAGTTTTATTATAGACGGTAAAGTGTTAGAAGTAATAAAACACAATAAACATGGGGAGAGGGAGAAGTATGTTAAAGAATTTATAAAGTGACATAAGAGTTTTACTTATCAAACACTTTTGGTCATTAAATTAGACAGCAATTTAAGCTATTAAACAAAACAGGTTCTTCTTAGTTTACTTTTATTGAAAGAGGAACATAAATTCAATTTAATACAAATAGTAAATTGACTTATTTTCCACATAATAATAGGAACTAAAATTAATAAATTAAGTTTAAAAAAAACTGTTGTACAAATACCCTAATAACTTATAAAGACGCAAGCATATTTTTAGCAACCAATTTAATGGCAGTACCAGAACTTACAGCCCCAGGAAATTGATAAATGAATAAACAGCACTAAAGCTTTATTAACCAATGGAATTTTTACCAAATAGTGTTTATTCGTCCTTGGGCAATCGTAGCTTTTAGTGCATTGATTTACACCAATAATAATTTGCATGCAGCCAAGCTCTGAAAACCATTCATATATCACTCGCTTATGACAGGCTTCGAGGGTGTTTGTTGCTTATTAAAAACTCGAAAAAGTTTTGGAGACGGGGCTCAGAAGGCCCGGCCCAGGCAAAGACTCACCTGAAGCACTTCCGCTGCACTTAGTCAAGCACTTGTTGTTGGCCAGAAAATGCAGCGAGAAGCTTGGCAACGCCGCTCTGGGCCCAAGTGAACGTCTGCCAGCCATGTGAGCTGCTTGGCCTGGCTGGATTTCGGTGGGGCTGTGGATTTTGGCTTTATGTTTTTTGTGTTTTAGGCCTGTGCTGTGCGGTCGCATCAATGACCAAGTCAAGCGTGTATTTTCGTGTGGGCCTCCGAGTCTGTCTCCGCGGATTTTCCTAGCTGCAATTTGTCTGGTTATATTGTTGTTCTACTCGTGTTTGTCTGCCAACCGCAAAAGACCACAAAGGGGAGAGACGACAACAGCGAAAAAGCCAGGCCAGCACGTAGAAAACTGATGGCAGAAACTCAAAAAGCAAAAAGCAGCGTAGATCGCTGTCTAAGTCCAATCTAAACTAGTCGAGGCGTTTGCGGTGGCTACCACAGAGTGCATTGACGTGTTGTTTGCATGTGCCTCCAGCTCAGAGAGGCACCGCCCCACCGCCCCAACCCGCCTCCTTTTTGGACACTTCAAGCAAGTTTCGTTTTTTTTTTGTTTTTGCTAAGCTTTCCGAAGAATCGGCAACTAGCTGAAAGAAACAAGATTTTTTCCGATCTTTTCTGCCTGCAGTTTCGGCGAGTGCAATGCACTTCCCCCAGCGGGTCCGACTCTCCAGCTTCAGAGATACAACTTCGCTTTCGGCTTCAGATACAGCAACACAGATATATATATGTATATACATATAGCTATATAGCTCCAGCTGAGTGAGGAGGATCGGCATCGCGGCTTGGCGGCTTGGCGGCAGGTAAGCGCGGCACGTAGGAAGGTAGGTTGTTGTCGTCTCGGGAAACTGGGTCAATCACTGCTGCTGTCGCTGACGCTGACGCTGCTGCTGCCTTGCTCCGTGTTTTCTTGCCTGGACTGGCTTTTGGATGACGGCGCCAAATGAGTGCGAGTTGGCAACTATTTTATTGCTTTTTCATTTGCCTATTTCCAAGTAATGTTGATGCACAGGAAAAAATATAGGGATGTACGATTGAATGGGGGAATTAAAACTTTAAGACGTAAGATACATAATCTGAGCGATAAAAACATAAGTGGTTGCCGTCTAATAAATGGGATATTAATAGGCTTAAACTTATCTCACCTCAAGTTATTCTTCTGTATATATTTTTATAACATATATTCCGATGATAATCCCGGTTATCATCTTCATCTGACTTGCCCCACTTTTGGCGAGCTCCGCGTTCTCAGCCTGAGTCTTTAGTCTCGGCACTTCCGCTCTGCATAACCTTTCTTTTGACCCTGTTGAGTGATATACATAACTAACGGTTGTCCGCACTTTAACCGGTCAATCGCAAGACGGAAGAACTTGTTACCAGCTTTCTGTTTTTTTTTTTATTATTTCTGCCGGCTTCTAAAGGTTCTCGACTCTCCGAGTTCTCATTCAGAAACGCCGGCCGGCTCCGTCGGCTCATTCGATCAAAAACAAAAAGAAAATAAAACTGGTTCCCTCTTGCATTCGCCTCTTCGTTCCGAATGTCTGGTGTTTTGTTCTTAGCCGACTGTGTTTTTGCCTCGTCTTTGTTGTTGCCTTACTTTTGTCGTTTTTTATGCTTTAAAGCTTTGTTTGTGTCACGAGACCGCTAACGTCGTTTAATGTCTTTTAATTCTGGTGAATTTGTCACATATGAGGTCTTCGGAGAGTCACTTAATGGAAAGGTCTGTGCGACTCTGAGATCCGCCGGAGATTATCATATCGCGAGCGTATGGCACGTTGATTTTTATGTGGAAAAATTACGGTTAAAGGGGGTTGGCATTTTTCAGAAAATTATACTAGCCACTTATGTTTGCTATGAAGCTTAAGTATTTTTACAAAATTTTATTGCTTTGGCGAGGTAATAATAAAATAATTTTGCTTAATTGTGATAATTTGTTTGTTCTATGTTTAGAAAAAAGAACTAAAGAGCTTTTA
The DNA here is from genome assembly GCA_018151655.1 of Drosophila bocqueti. Taxonomy (NCBI): domain Eukaryota; kingdom Metazoa; phylum Arthropoda; class Insecta; order Diptera; family Drosophilidae; genus Drosophila; species Drosophila bocqueti. The sequence goes on from JAECXF010000057.1 coordinate 3,632,763, forward strand.
TTCTAAAGCTGCGACTTAAATTGTTGTTTGATAGTCAAACATTAATAGCGCATCGTAATTTATGTAATAAATGTTCTTAATAAAAACAATATTATTTTGCGGTTTGGCTTTATTCAAACCAATATATTTAGCTTCTTGAACTTAAATTAAGAAATTTTAAATATTCCAATAAGGATAGTGTTGTAAATATATCCTGCATATTTTTTTCTGCCCTCGCTCAGAACATTTCTAAAGTTATTTTTATTTTATGTTAGTTGTAGGCTTTAAATGGAAGAGACTAGAATAATTTGTAGTTGTTTTCTTACTGAGTGTCATGTTCTTATCGATTTTAAGAAACGGAAAGTAAGAAGCTTTATTTCCTTCTATAAAAGGAATTGCGAAGACTGGTCTTCCAGGATAAAATGTTTGCATTGTTTTAAAAATTGTGAAATCATTACTGGTGTTTTCTTTAGACCAGTATGGCAACACTGACCTATCAGTGTTACAGCTTTTCTACAATTTTCCGCAATTTCTACGTCTGTGTAGGCGCCATCTATGTATACAACATTGACAGTATTCCTTCATTGTATGTACATCAACTTTACATCTACTTTTGGTGGTTTTAATATTGGATGATTTATGTAAAATGTAAGCCAAAAAGTACAACAACAAAAATGCATAAAAATAAATTAAATTAAATTATTATAACTTGAGCTTATATTAAATCAGACATCGATTTTCGAAGTACTTAAGATTTTCTGATCTCTCAAAAATATTGTTAAATGAAACAAGTTTATCCCTACAATTTCATTTCAAATTTACTTAACATTTTTTACTCTACATTAAAAATTCCTGCATAATATTAATTATAAGTTATTACTTATATATAGTAAGAAATATTATTTTTTAAATTAAAGAATATTTATATTTCTTTGCCCAGAAATATACATACATATACCCTGATAAAAAAACCACTTCATAATTTTAAACAAATTCCATTTATTATTTTTCAAATATATGTTGCCGTTATTAGTCATTTATTTGGGTAAAAGTGTTTTTTATTTTTTTTTATTCATATAAAACTACTAGAGAAACTTCTGCACACGAATACAAATTGAATAAGTTGTGCCCTAAGATTATGTAAATACAATTGCGGATGATTTTAGAATTGCCTTTATTAGAGGATCTCGTGAGAGTTGTCGATTATCTTTGGATAAGCTCGTATCGTACCGTGTCGTATATACCACATATCTCTCTATATTATTATATATATGTATTTATTGCCAAACTGTCTTCGTCAGTCTTGGGTGCAAACTTCCTTGGACATTTCTCGAGATTTCCGTATAAATTCGTTTTTATTTGAAATACTAGATACTTGTGGTGCTTGCTGACGTTGCCGTATAAATAATTGTATAAAAATGTTATGTCAGATACAATTAGGGTGGACTAAATTAGTGAAAAGCGGTGGAAAGTAGTGTGAAAATGGTGTGAAAATGGCGGAAGAAGGGGTGAAAATGGCTGCGAGAAATGCGATAGACGTGCCTCCGTGTAAAGTGTGTAGCGTAGAGGAGGAGGGTGACAAGAACCGAAAATAGACGAAAAGATGATGAAGATGATGAAGATGCGATGGGAAGATGAGAAAGGCGAGATGATAGATGAGATGGGAGATGAGCTGGGGGGCATAGAGTTTAACAGCGGGGGGCAGGGGCCCAGGCTTGGGCCTGGGAGTGGTGGCTAGCGGAAGCCGGGGCTTTGGAACATTTCCGTTTGATGTTCTAACTACGCTTGACCTTCCTGTCTCTCTCTGTATCTGTCCGTGTGGTGTGTGATTGTGTGTCGACAGTGGTGTGTGTTGTGTGTGGACGCCGGCTCAGAGGATGCTGCAGTGCTTGGCCGACAGCTGCTGCCGCATGCCGCGCAGAAACAAGCGCTCGCCCCTGAGCCCCGATCCCGGTCCCTCACGCACGCTCCTCATTCCTCTGGCCACACCATTAAATACAATCGCCCTCGACCTCCTCCTGATTGACGTCCGGATCGAACTCGTCGTCGGCGGTGGCCTCCTGGTACTGCTGGTACTCGGACACCAGGTCGTTCATGTTGCTCTCCGCCTCGGTGAACTCCATCTCGTCCATGCCCTCGCCGGTGTACCAATGCAAGAAGGCCTTGCGCCGGAACATGGCCGAGAACTGCTCGGAGATGCGCTTGAACAGCTCCTGGATGGCGGTGGTGTTCCCAATGAAGGTCGATGACATCTTCAGGCCCTTCGGCGGGATGTCACACACGGCCGTCTTCACGTTGTTCGGTATCCACTCGACGAAGTACGAGCTGTTCTTGTTCTGCACCGCCAGCATCTGCTCGTCGACCTCCTTCATGGACATGCGTCCGCGGAAGACGGCGGCCACCGTGAGGTAGCGTCCGTGACGCGGATCACACGCCGCCATCATGTTCTTCGCATCGAACATCTGTTGGGTCAGCTCCGGCACGGTCAGAGCCCGGTACTGCTGGGATCCGCGCGAGGTGAGCGGCGCGAATCCAGGCATGAAGAAGTGCAGGCGCGGGAATGGAACCATGTTGACCGCCAGCTTGCGCAGATCGGCGTTCAGCTGGCCGGGGAAGCGCAGGCATGTGGTCACCCCGGACATGGTCAGCGAAACGAGGTGGTTCAGATCCCCGTAGCTGGGATTGGACACCTTGAGGGTCCTGAAGCAGATGTCGTACAGCGCCTCATTGTCGATGCAGTACGTCTCGTCGGTGTTCTCCACCAGCTGGTGGATCGATAGGGTGGCGTTGTAGGGCTCCACCACCGTGTCCGATACCTTGGGCGAGGGCACCACCGAGTACGTGTTCATGATGCGGTCCGGATACTCCTCGCGGATCTTGGAGATCAGCAGCGTGCCCATGCCAGAGCCGGTGCCGCCGCCCAGCGAGTGCGTCAGTTGGAAGCCCTGAAGGGGGGAGGCCATTATTGTATAATCAGGATATTACGTCGGTTCAAGCTTAACCCACCTGCAGGCAGTCACAGTTCTCGCACTCCTTGCGCACCACATCGAGGACATTGTCCACCAGCTCGGCACCCTCGGTATAGTGACCCTTGGCCCAGTTGTTGCCGGCTCCCGACTGGCCAAACACAAAGTTGTCCGGCCGGAAGAGCTGGCCATAGGGACCGGAACGCACCGACTCCATGGTGCCCGGCTCCAGGTCAAGCAGAATGGCCCTGGGCACATACTTGCCACCGGAGGATCGGGTGACTGCTGAGAGAGGATTGGGTGAGCCATTTTGAGTGGGATTTATGATATGGCAAAGTGTTACCAGATGCCTCGTTGTAGTAGACACTGACGCGCTCCAGCTGCAGATCGCTGTCGCCCACATAGATGCCATTGCTGTCGATGCCATGCTCCTCCGAAATGATCTCCCAGAACTGAAGAAGGGAATAAATTAAACAAGGAAATGGGTTAATATATTAAGGAATATATTAGGTATTTATTAGGGATTTAAAGGACTTCTCCAAGACTTTTTTTTAGGAATTAATTAAGGTAATAACTGAGTCTGTTTATTATTTAGAAGAGTCCGTGGAAAGTAACTTCAATATGTCTTTCATACAACTAAATATTCTCATTTAAATTATCTTATCTTATCTTAAGGTATCTTATTTATCTATCTATTAAGTCACCTTTCACCGAAAGTATGAATTAGAACAGGCGCCAAACTGTTGGGCATTTCAAAACCCGTTTGAAATTAAAACCTCTAATTAGTAAGCTCCTAATTAGAGACTATACATTAGAACCTATGGGAATATCTCAAAAAGTCGAATGATTCCTCTGGTAATTCTCATGTATTTGTTTTTGCCACTGTATTTGAGTATTTGCGATAAGAAACTGCATCCCGCATCTGCCCCCTCAAACAGAGATCATTCATCCTTATCATACCAACCAAGAGGGCGATATCTTTATTGCACGATGCCGACATCTATCCGTCAAGCACTTTGCAAGTTTCCGGATTCTTTTACTATATATATGCCGCGGGTCGGGGTCGTTTATCAAATTGAATAAATGTGCCCGCCCAGCCATGTTAGAGTTCATGTTGAGCCTTGACATATGGCCGCAGACCCCAGCCACGAAAAACGCCTCAAAAAAATACAAAAAACGAAGCACAAAAAATAATAAACTGCGAGAACAAACGAGAACAATTCTAACAATTTTAGAATTTCTGTTTCTGCCTCCTCCGATGTGACAATGTGACAAACAACAAGGCGCAGTCGCAGCCCATAAAGTCTGAGGTTTTTGGAAAAATATACAGAGGAATATATATGCTTCGTATGTCGGGGATAAATGGGATGCCCATATAGGGGGCTTGCGGCATCAAAAGTGAGACAGATTGCCACGAAATTCGAACAAAACACAACAAAAAACAAAATGGGAATAAAAAGGGAAAAAGTAAATTTATGTTTAGTTTTTCGAACGTCAGTTTTGGACGCCTGCGAACATGCCCTGATTTAGTGCTAAATTTAAAAGATGCGTCCGGGCCAGTAAAAAATAGTTGCCCTGCCATGCCCTGCCCTCCGCTCACTCTCACTATGTATGGGACAAAAAATTTCCACCGCCGCGCTCCTGGGGTGCTGCAGGGAAATGCATATAAAAATAGCCCAGCCCGTGGGATGGCATCGCCAGAGATACCATGTAGATATAGATGTAGACTATATAGACTGACTGCTGTGACTCATGCCGGACTGGGGATGGGGTTGGGGTTGGGGTTGGTACCAAGGAGTGATCCGAAAGTTCTGCAGGCCAACGACCCAGCAGACGACAAGATCATTAGAGGGGCGCTCTACCCATCCCATCCCTTCCCATTCCCGATTGAAATGCTATAAATTAAGTACAAGTATCTCATGGATACAGAAAACAATCGAGGCGGATTTATTGAGGAAGCGCTCTGCAATTGCCGCGCGGCGTTTAACAAGAGCCAAATTCGGCTGCCGTTAGTTGCTCATTAGCCACTCGAATTGGGATTGGGAAGGAGGAGATCTACTATTTTTGGGGCTCGGTTCGGTACGGCTTGGATCTTCAGTAGAGTTTCCATCGAAGCGAAACGCTGCCACTTCTGGCTACTTCTGGCTTGGCAACAGTCTCTCCGGCTGTCAAGAGGGGAAATAATAAAAATGTTAGCGATTCCCCAGCCGAGCAGACACATTCCTCTTGTCGCTGCTCCAATGTCTGAGTTGTTTCCCTTTGGCACTTGAACTTGACGTGTGCGACTATAAACAAAAAGAGGGGCTGGGGCTCTGCCTTGGAGTGGGGTTTTAAGGGGAAATGCACTGCATTTCTTTGTTTATTTAAAAGAAAAATGTATCAGAAGAGCCCAGAGGAGAAACTGAATCAACAGAAACGAATCTCAGGCAACTGCAATCTTGGCAAGATCATCAAATTTAATTGGAGTGTGGCCGCTGCAATTATGAAGCTAACCATGGCAGCGGCTACAACAATGAAGCTCGGTCTAAAAGGCCTCACAAACAAACAAAAGCCACACCGCAGTGGCAACAACTACAATGAAAAACAAAAAATATGAAAACTAAATTAGCACACAAAACTGTTGAAGTGAAAAGTCGTTTTTCACTCGGCCCGCCTCTTTACCCCCCTCATTTCCACCTCTGCGCCACTGATCGCACGACTATCGCTGATCGCTTTACTTTTCCATTCAACTAATTTTTCATTTCGGATTTTCCGTTTTGATGATAATGGTTCGGTGTCGGAAAATGGCTTTTTTCGGTGAATGGCAGTTGCAGCAGCGGAGCTGCTGTGTGTGATTGTGGCTCGCAGTTAGATTGTAATTATAGATGGATGGCTTTTTTGGCAGGATTTATTTCGGAGAATCACGATCTGACCCAAGAAATCAATTTGGTAAAGAAAAATTTGACCTAGATTGGTAAAATCAAATTAATTGAACTAGTTTTTGGAGATTCGTTTAGATTTAAAACTAAAATATGTACTGGAAAGGCGTTCAAAATTTTATTATTTTATTTTTAAATTGAAGAATATTTTTTAAATTAACTTGAAAATTCTGAAAAATACATACCCAAGAGGATTATATATATTTTTTATAGAGAAACATTTTTAAAAGATCTATACCCTTCTTAAAGATTACAAAGCACTTTCTTCTTAGTTTCTTTTCATGTAATTTCATGGTTCTTCTTTCCTATTCTACATCGAACTCTCTTCCAATTAGAGGCAACATCTGTTCTAACAATTTTCCTGCCCCTGCACCAAGTCTATAGCCTTCCTCCGTGCAATTAATTTCAAAAGCTCTTCTTCCCCGGCTGCCTGGCCACGGAGTGACCCCCCTTTTGTAGTGGTCCGCTCGACGGGCCGCCCCTGGCATGCGATCATCTGGCGACTGGCAATCGAGACGCCCTCATTAAGTGTTGCATGTCTGGGAGTAGCCAAGAAGACTCCTCCGCGGCTGCAGCCGAGTCTCGCAGAGGAAGTCACTCGGGCGTGAACTTGGAGCTATGTGGAGCCGGGCCAGTCTTTCTTTCTGAGTTTCTTTCTCGCCGGAGCAGGATCGCTGGCTATGCAAAAAGAGACAGAGAGTGGCATTTTCGCGAGATATAAAACATTTGGCATCAAAAGAAAATTCATTTAATTCAACGGCTGCAGTGGGGTGGTGGGAGTGTTGGGAGGTCTGGGAGTTCCCCCTGCCATTAAGCAGCTGCTGTGGGGTGTCAAAAAGGAGGCGATAAGACCGGGTTTATTGACTCCCCGATCTCTCAGTTGCATGGCCTCTCGAATTCTTTATAATCTGGGGTACTTAATATGCATTAATCGTCGTGGCGCATGCCTGAAACGGAAACAGAGAGTCGCATATAGAATGCCAGAAGGCCAAAGTCGCCACCCCGATATCCTGTAACTGTATACTGCAGAGTAAGTCGGTGAATCACTTCCTTTGGCTGCTGCACTTGTGCGGTTTTATTATTTACGTATTCCGGTGTGGACATTCCTGTCTTAAATGTCCACTCAGCTGTTCCCCCCGTTCCTAAGTTTATAATTATCTTGTTTTTTTTTTTTTGTCTTTACTTCTCACATTACGCCACTCAAATTACCAAGACAAACTTCCCATCGTGCGTTTATATACACACGCTTATTTACCGCCGAGAGCTGCTCCATAAAACCATTACTATTGCCCAAATTCCGGGAAGCACAAAAGACGACGAGGCGAGTTTACTTTTAAATTGAAGCTGCCGAGTTGCTCACTCTGCCGCAAATTGACTCATATCAAATGATTAAGATTCGCGCTGGCTTATCTTTGGGGAATGTACGAACGTTCCTAGCCCGCCCCGTGATTTGTTTACTGTTTTATCAGCATTTCGCTGGATGGCTCAGCGAATGCGACCCACTTTGCTGCGGGTGACGATGATTGAACATTGACATTGATGCCACTGAAAAATGCACTCAGCGGGGACCCACTTGTCCAAGTCTCGATCCAAAAACTGGTATTGCCAAAAAGCACAGACAAAAAAAAAAAAATAACACAAAAAGAGTCTGTGGCAAGCCGGTTAACAGCCTGCCTCCTTTTTCTTTAGCAAAAAATTAAGCAAAAAAGAAGAGAACTGCACTTGGCACACTGTACGGTTTCGGTTTCGGTTTTTCGGGGCTTGCTGATTGAGTGGACTATCCTATATATGCGATAATTGAAATCAGAACTTAATTGCTCTGATTCGTTTGCATTTCTCAAGTTTCCGTTTCTCATTCACTAAGCAGAGCCCAGTTAATGCCCAGTTAGTGCTGTATTTACCGATCAGTCATCGCATACTCTACATGCAATTCGAGTGATTATATAAGGCGGGATTAGAACAGCTGTCGAGCGATGGCACCAGGCACAGAACTTGGAAGACTTTATTTTGTATTTATTGTTTATTTTTGTAAAGGCAATTTCTAGGAAATTTTTGTTTATGTACGATAAGATTACTTTTCAATGCAGTTTAAATTGTTTTTTATTACTAATTGTTTATTTCTTATTTAAGAAAGAGAATGCTTTACATTTATAATTATTTTCAGCAGCCTTGATTACCACAAAACAGCTGCTGTAATTTAATCTACTGTTTAAATAAACTTAGAATCTAGGAATATTCCTAATAAATATTTATATTTTTGAGTCAGTGAATTTCTTTCTAAGTTCTCTTTAAATAAATCACTGACTTGCCACGAAGCATTTCTTGGCTAATCATACTTTTATCCTCATTTCTGCCCAGTACTTTTCGAATGAATAACTACTTATTTTTATTGCAGTTTTTTGTTGTTGGTTTTTTTGTGGCTTTCTTTGGCAGTGCAGGAAACTCAAGCAAAGCGAAAAGATTTCTCCGCACAGATTATGCCAGAGATTTCCCTTCTTGTTGGCAAGAAATCTTAAAGTTTTCTTGCCGATTTGCGGGAATAAATTTCCTGGTTCCTGGCTCCTCCCAGGTTCCTCTTAATTTCCCCCCTGGGAGGGTCTGCAATGAATCATTTTTTCGTGATCTGCAGCGGGCCCAACCCGGTTTTTTGATTTGCCAAACGGAAAGGGCATATCGAGTGCCAGGCAAAATCAAAATAAATTTCTTTGCTTGTCCACTTTTTATGCACTTTGCATTTTATTTAAAGTTTTTTTTTTACGGCTGCGTATTTTGTTGTTGGCTCTTTTTATTTTGTTGTTAATTTTCTTTTGCTTTAATTGCTGAATGCGCTGAAAAAGGCGGCGACATCGAACCGAGAGACTCAGCCGATCATTTTGGAAACTCATTGAAAAACGTTTTCGGTCAATGTGAATAAATTAAGTGGCAGCAAAAACCGAAGAGAACAAAAAATAAATCAAGCAAAGTAAGTGGTAATGAGACCTACCTTAGCGCCGATCTGATTGCCGCACTGGCCGGCCTGCAGATGGACAATTTCTCTCATTTTCGGTTCGCCGATTTGTTACTGGAAGAAGCTGGAGACTATAGAGCCGGCCGCTGTATCCGCTGTAGCTGTATTTGATTCTGAATCTGAACCTGGAGATGACTCTGGATTTGGATCTGAATCTGGAGAGGATGCACCGCACAGTCCGAGTATCTTTGATGGCTTTTCAGAACGAAGGCGCAACTTCACCGCACAACGCACAAGACTCAACTGATCGCCGGACCCCGACTCGAAGCCGAATCTCTGTTCTGGCGAGGCAGCGGCGACGGCGACTTCGACTTCCACTGCGAGTGCCTGCCGGCGCCGGCGGCCAAAGCGAGACGGAAGATCCCACACACACAACTACTAGCAGAGCGGCCACTCACACAGATACGTTATCCACTGCAATACTTTCCACATGGCGTTTGGGTTATTCTAGAAGCAAAACTAAAGTGAGGCCTTTCAGCACGAACTTTTTGGTTTGAATTTTAGCTGGAAGTTTTCTTGAACAATTTTATAACTCTTCAGTTCACTTAAAAGAATGTATATTATGAATTTAAGAAAGCTTTCTTTCAAAAACCACTTTCCATTTGACTTATAAATATTAAAATGTTTCATTTTGTATACTAGGTAATATTATAAACATATTTTTGTTTTATTAGTTTCAAAAGTATATCCTAATTAAAATCAGAATATTCATTTTCTAAGTTTGAATCTGTCTGTTTTAATTTCGAAGGCTGGAGGTATTTATTCCCCTATAGCCTTTATGCCTAATCCCTCCCATCATTAAAGTCAGTCTGTATGATTGGCCTATAAATACATATTTCCCGTAGAGGGGGTTGCCTTTGGGTGAGCTCAAATATTTTTTGGTAATTGGAAAGTTTATACATCAATCGGCGGAAGTTAATAAAAAGTTGTTCCTTAAAGTTATTGGGGTTAAGTCAAGGTATAGCTGGCAGTTAGGGCCTAAGTCATTGGCAAGTGTAAATTGGCAGAGCCTTTTCGGTTTTATTCTTAATTCCAATTTGGTTTATGTACTGCTGCCAGCCATACAGACACATTTACTTATGGGCGCATATATTTATATACATATTATTATCATATATAGGGATGGCTGGCACCCCGCCGACGTTTTCCTGTTCCTAAGTTCACACATTTTTACGCTGTCAACTGCAGCGACTTTCACGTTCTAATTTTATCCGGCAGAATGCACAGGTATGCAACTCCCCGACCCGAGTTTTCCGTGTATCCATAGAAATGCACTTGGAAAAAGGGAAAATCTTGTAATGCCAACGAATATATTAAATTAAAAATTTGTAGGACCTTGATATATCTTAAAGTAGGGGTCCTTTAAATGGGCAAATGTATCTTAAAGACGTAGATTTCTTACACGAAACTACCTTATTTGCATATTATGGATTCTTATCTAATTACTTTTTAGTTTATGAGATATTTCCTAGTTTTCAAAAGAAGATGGTGGTTATTAAATCCCCTCCGTTTTTCAGCGTGCAGCTGGGAAATCGTATATGAATCTGTGCCGTGGTGTGAGTATGCACTTCCACAAAAGTGTCACCGCAGTCATTAGAAATGTTTCGTCTTCTTACATGTGTTTTTGCTTTCATTTTGGGACTGCACTCCTAAGGCACTGGGGGAAAATAGGTGGTATTTATAGAGCGACGGCGACTCGCTCTGCTGCTGCTGTTTGTGCCTCCGAAGTTCGGGATCTGCGGCGTCAATTTCCCCATTTCCTTGGAAATCAATCAATGCCCCTGGCAAGACAATTTGTAGTCGTTTTACTTTCTAATTGCATTCAAGTTGAAAGAGCAAGAGCAGGCCTAAGTGGCGAGGAAGCCAGTAGGACGTAGGAGAAGGGGAGATGAATTTTGGTTGGAAAGGCTCCTCAAGTGCCACTGTCAGGCCTATTTTCATCTCTGGCAGTCAAACCGCAAAATTCACTTTAATTTCAACGACGGCAGCAGCAGCGCAAGCATGAAGAAGCGAATCGTTTGCTCCGGCTTCTATGTATCCCTATCTGTCTATCTATCCATCTGCCCTTCTGTATCTCCTATCCCTGAGTTGTTATGCACTTGCAGGCTTTTATAATTTTAGTCAGAAGCTTGCAACGCAGTGAGGGAGTCATTTTTGACCCAACAAAGTATTCTTGATCAGTGTCAATAGCTGAGGCAATCTAGCCCTGTCCAGCCCTGTCTGTAATTGAATATAACTTTGTTTTTTTCTCATTACGATCAAAAAGGATCTCGGCTCTAGATTAGAGCCTCACCACTTAAACCATTCTGATTAGTATATAAGACGGAACATGCGAGATCATACCACTTTTCCATATAGCTGTCAAAGGCACAATCGTAAAATAAACGAAAGAAAATTATAATTTGAGCGTTTATCAAAATATTTACACATTCTTCAAGATATTCCTATTTAAAATGATTCTTAAATTTTTGGTATTCATTTCTTAAAGATAGTACCGCTGTCATGGAAACATTTAGAACAATATTAATATAAAAATTATAACTTTGCCGCTTTGAAACATATTTCAACCTACACTAGCCTAACCTGAGATATGGCCATTTATCATCAATCAAATTAAAAGCTATCTAGGGAAAAAAAGGTGATTGATTAAGTTATAAACTGTGCTTCCGGTCTAATTTCATATATTGGCACTTCCGCCGTTTGCTATTTAATTCAGCCCAAAAGATGCACTACTATAAGGCCAGAGAATTCTACCACTCTGATAAATTGTTTTTAATTGCATACTTTGCGGTGATAAAAAATATTCAAACCGTGTTAAATTCCATCTGTGTTTTTATAACAGTTGTTTTTATATGCCTCTGCAGCTTCCTGTTCGCCTGTTACCGAAATCGGGAAAAGGACAATTTTCTGAAAAGTTTTCGGAAAATTGGATGGAAAAAGTATGATTGCTGTAGAGATGGAGTTGGAATTGTATTTAAAATAAAAAGTAAATCTAGTGGCATCAGAAAAAATCGATGTTAATATAATCGGTGTAATTGTTTTCATTTGACTGAAATCATCTCTCATCATCTCTCAATGATCCAATTAAAATCTGCAAGGGTAAATAGACATACAAAAATGTGTAGTTTTCAGGTATTTAAGTGATATTTTTATAGTTTCACTATTATCAATTTGCGATAGCTTTGACTATGAAAGCTATAGCTTTCTTATTTGACGGCAACATTATTATCTGTTGCACGCAGTTAAAGGTTAAACACTTAAATTTTTCTTAGAATCAGAAATGCAAAATTCCAAGATGCTGATTATCAGCTTTTGTACACTTTTCGTTCGCTCAATCGCACACTGATTGTTTCAGTTTCTTCAAGGTGATAAAAAGATGCAGATGTTATTATTGGTGAGAGTGATCTTTGGGCTTCTGTTTCAAAGGAGCTTAGCCCGACTATTGGACGACCGATGCGAAATGGCAGAATGGAATGGAATGGAGTGGAGAATTTCGAATGGCGGAAACGCTGAACCGGAGGCTGCTGCTTGGATGGCAGGCGTACGCAATGAAACACATTTTCTATGTGGCGGCACTCTGATTCACAAAAGTAAATATACAGACATATAATAACACATCAACACCAAAAATAAATTGGATTTATTTCTTGTCAGGTTTTGTGTTGACCGCCGCTCATTGCATTGAGGGTCATGGCAGATTGTAAGCACACTTAAAGCACAACATATTTATAATAACATTATATAATAATATTGTCCACAGATTCGTGAAGTTGGGAGCATATAACTTATCTCTCCCTGCTGTAGAGTACAGGGTCAGCCATGCGGAGTTTCACAGAGGATTCTTCAGAGAAACGTTTCAGAATGATATTGGCCTGCTGAAACTTCCACTCGATGTTGTGTATACTAGTAAGTTTTATCCGGATGATCACCTCTGATGGACCTTAGCTTTGTTTTCCTATCCGTAGAAGAAATCTATCCGATCTGCATAAATTTACATCCCACGACGCAGACTGAAGCGGAAGATGCTTCCACATTCGATGCATATGGCTGGGGAAAAACGCAGTCAGGCAACATGAGTGAAATTCTTCAGAGAGTCACTCTCCATCGCTACGATCACAGCAGGTGCAACGAAATCCTTTATTCGCTACTTACTTCAAATCAGATCTGTGCTGGGTCCTCGGACAGGGACACCTGCTACGGCGATTCTGGAGGTCCGCTGATCACAGAAATTAATTATAATGGCATTAGACGTCTAACGCAGCTAGGAGTGGTTAGCTATGGTTTAAAAAAATGCAAAGGTTTGGGAATTTATACCGATGTCTTACGCTATGCAGACTGGATTGAGGAGAAGATTAAAAGTCCCTCTCCCCAGTATTCTTGGCCGTCTTCATCTTTTGGTAAGCATTTTGACAATGTTTCACAGCCTCCATTCTCCACTCAGTCATGTTTTTAGCTGCACCCATCTCCAATCCTCCAAGCGAGACAGTGGCTTTCGGTGCCGACAAGTTTGACCGAGCCCGACTTTTAGTTGAACCTTGCGGAACTGCAGTAAGTACGAGAATTTTGAATGGTAACAACGCCGAACCGGAGGCTGCTGCTTGGATGGCTGCTGTATATAAAGGAGCGATCGCGATATGCGGCAGCACTGTTATTCACAGACGTATGTACATATATATAGAGCTAATGAAAAATCCTTAATTTGTAGAGGTAACAAATCAAATGGATTGTTTTTATCTCTCAGGCTATGTATTAACCTCCGCTGTTTGCGCTTTCACTCATTACGTTCTGTAAGTATACTTGACAGACTTTCGATTTAATTTGAATATAATAATGCAATCGTAATGTTTGCAGATCTGTCAAGTTGGGAGCATACGACATACGGCATCCAACCATGGAGTACAATGTTACTAAGAAGATCGTGCACGATAAATTCGATTGGAAAAATCATGATATTGCCCTGCTACAACTATCTGGCGATATTCCGTTTAGTAGTAAGTGTTACCGAGGTTTAATGCTTCTGATGCAGCTCATTTTGATTTCCTGTCCTCAGGGAGTGTCTATCCAATTTGCATTATCCTGAATCCGGAAGTTAAGAGAAAAGTAGAAAATGCTTACACATTCGATGCCTATGGCTGGGGGGGAACGAATAAGCGCGTGATAAGCGACCTGCTTCAGAAAGTCACCCTCGATCGCTATGATCTCAGTGTGTGCAGGAATATAACTAGGTTACCAATATTTTCAAGTCATATCTGTGCTGGAGCTTCAGTAGGAATGACCTGTACTTACGATTTAGGCGGTCCCCTGATAAAAAATGTCCTTGTAAATGGACTTCAACGCCAAACGCAGTTCGGGGTTATAGGATTTAGTTCAAATCCTTGCAGTAGAATGAGACTTTATACCGATGTCACAAGTTATGTTGACTGGATTGTGCAAAACGTTCGGGAATTTACGGACGCCTAAATGATATTGTTTCATTGTGAACCATTGAAAAATAAATATCTAATATATAAAAAGATGTACATATGTATTAATAGGGAGTGAATTTGCAAACCGCGAAGAGTACATAAACTTTGACTTTCCAAACAGAGCTTACTTTCTGGTTTACTACTATCATGTGGGTTATATATCAAATGTAATATAAAATTTTCTGAGTGCAGCGTGCTTTTCACTAGTTAACCACTTGCTATGCCATTCACTATCCCAATCCCATCGAGCATACGCACTGTGACTCCGGAACTGTCGCTCCGGAGCAATCGCAGTGGCGGACTGCTCAGGTGCTTGAGGAAGGCCACTAGCGCCATTAGCACCGCATTGGCGAACCGCGCAGCAGCACCACCAGCAGCACCGTGGTCCCCTGCGAGTGGCCGACGTAGTGCAACTGCCCCTAACCTGTCCGGGCGTCACTTGTAGCGAGGCTGCGATGCCAGCGGGAGTGGGTGGTGCCCCTGGCATTGGCCATTCAGACCAATAATTGGCCAATTCTTATTATATATTCTTATATTCTTATTATTTTCATTTTAATTATCTGATTGCAATCTGCAAGGGTTTACGAGGTTTCTTTCAAGTTGTTTACTAAATTTAAATGCAGCACAAAATAATCTCGATTTACGAGCTCGAGTGGACAGAATGTAATACATTCATGCGCAACAAGAAAACTACTATCTAAACGCTCAACGAGGCTGTGGCGACAACCGGTCTCTCGAATAGGATAATGGATAATGGCGAGGGACAGGGAAAAGGATGGCAAAAGACATCGGATCGGGGAAGGACCCACTTGTCCAGGTCTCCAGGACCAACGGACAACAAATACGAATATTGCTGACAATTTTGGTTGGTCAAACAGAAACAAGAGTGTGCATAGCTATTTTCATAAAAGGTGTGCAATTGAAAGGGTTTGTTTGTAAATTACAGCAAGTTTCTAAAATATAAATTGATTCCTAATACTTTTAAAAATAGTTTTGGATTTAAGAAGAACCAAAATCGATGTCCAAAATGATTTTAATTACATAGAGTATGGATTTCCATTACCTTATTTTCTATAATTATATAAACAACATTTTTAGTTTCATTTTTATAAAAAGGCAACCAGAAATTTCGTTATTTTTGCTCCACTCAAATAATACGATTAAACTGTCTTCCAGGAAGGTTCTCTAAACTTTCAGTATAATAACACGAATATTTAGCTATTCTGTGAAAGGGTTTCCTGCCCCCCGCTCTCTACTGTATCAATGGGGAAGGACTACGCTTATGGCAAAACACAACACACATCCCTGTATTTTCAGAAAGCCCACCAATACCAATGGCAAGCGGTGGCCTGCATTATGTTGTGCGAGATGTGTGTGTGTGTGTGTGTGTGTGTCTGGGCGCGTGTGTGGTCACCCCCGTGCATTGGGCCATGCCCTCCGCACCCCCCCTCAGGACCCACAGAAAAAGTAACAAATGTTTTTTTAGGATTTGTGTTTTGGGAATTTTTGCACTTGTGTAAATGTAAGCTTTGCACACGCACAAAAAACACCCACACGAACCCATACATCGTCGGCCGGCATTTAGGCAAAAATATATAAAACAAAATTGTAGCCAGCATTTGTCTTTTTCCCGTATTTGCGCATTACCATAGTTAAATTTATTCCCATCTATATATGCATATGGTGTGGCAGAGGATGCGTGTGCAACAGTGTAAATGTTATTATCGTGTTTACATAGCCGCCTCTGGGCAGGCAATTAGGTTTGATTGATTTGCCAGCGAGGGTTTTAATTTATTTTTCAACTCTTCATCTCTTAATTACAATTTTTAATTGGCATTTTTAATTCTGCCACTGACAAACCCGACCTTTTGTTCTATTTTATTTTTATATGAAATTATTTTTCTATAATTGCATTTTGGTTTCCATGCTGTTTCCCTTTTTTTTCCTTTAGGGTTTTGGGCGTTTTGTCGGCTGCTTTTTGTGTCCCTGGGCTGCGTTTTAATTGAACTTGATTGATTTTTGCTTGATGTTGATGATGGAAAAATAATATTGTTGTAAAATCATAACAATTCGGAATGCGAGGGGGCTGTCGGAAGCCCGGCAGCAATAGCTTTATCTGTGGACACAAGCCCCGGGAGCTCAGAAAAATCGAACAAAACATAAACACCTGTGCGGCGGGGCTTATTTCAACCCAGTCTTTACTGTCCCTGTCCGTATCCTTGTTTTTTTTTTATTATGTGGTGATGTATTCAGAATATAGTTAACCAACAAAATTTAAGAATGCCTAAGTTTTTAATGCTTAATAGGCTTTATATAAATTGGTACAATAGTACACTAGTAATTATTTGAAGCCCTTCGAAATTCAGTCTAAGAATATGCAAATGAAACTACTATAAACCAATAATCCTATTTCGAAATATTTTACGCACACTTTGAGATTCTTTCTCTTGCGATTTCAACTGAAAACTTCCAATGAATGAATTTTAAATAAATATTTAATATGTATATTTTGCAGTCCTGCTGAAAGAAAAGAATAGTTTATGCATTTAAACAAACCTCCCTTGATTACCCACCGCCGCATAGGTCAAACTTTTGCTAGAAATTTATGCAACTAATTTTTCGCATACTTTTTATGGATCCCTTACCAACTAACAGCTGCTGCTGCTGGCCAATAGTTTTTGCTGCCAATTAGTTGTTTTAATTGCAAAAACGTTGCCAATTATGCAACACGAGGCGAGACAAGCAGCAACAGCGAAAATGACAATTTAATTGTTACCCCCTCCCCGAGGCCCAATTCTAACTCTCACTGCCGTAAATCGCGTATACGCCATGTGGTCTGTGGCTTAAATTGCTCCCGAGGAGACCTTGCACCTTTCCCAATGCCGGGAAGACAATCTCGGAGATATGTATGGCCTGCGTTTATGGACGAGCCGCAGCCGCAGCAATTTCAATAAATCTTGGCAATGCCCTAAAAATATTAGCATAATAAAAGGCGCGACAACAAAACAGAAGGGTCAAGTCAATATTGGAGCAACTGGCAGAGGCTTCCAGCGCATTTGGCACATTTACACAAACAGACAGGCAGCAAGTAGTAGGAACAGCAGTAGAAGCAGCAGCAGGAGCAAATTTATGTCAGCAACAAGCTATCAAGCAACTCGGATACAGATACACCCACCATAGCCAAACCAAAACGACCTTAATACGCATAATTTGGCGGAGGCAGGAGGCAGGGGTCCTTGGCTATGGCCCACAATGTGCTGCAGGCTTCGATCAGCAATAAAAATTCAAATTTTGCACAGAGCGCACAAAAATGTACGTTGTCAAGCGGTGCTGCTCTTAAATAAATACCCTGGAGTCTAGGGTAGTATGATTTTTGGAGTCTACTTGTGTACAATTTAACTGAGATGAGTATGAACCAGGATTAGACACTTAAAGTGTAAATGCTAAGCCATTTATCAACTCAAATATTAATCATCTTCAGGTTTATTTCAATTGAAAATATAAATGCAGAATATCTTTCATCATTTAATACAACTTAGATGTCAATTCATACTTTTTTAAGTAATAAACTTTTTGTTTTTAGTCCTTAGGTCATTGAGAACTCCAGCACAAGGCCCTAGTAAAGCCTTGTTTCTTGTGCTCTCTCATATTAGATAATGTGTGTGATTGCCCAGATATGCAGATATGTGTTATCTCGCCTACAGATAGGTATATATATATATAGACACATAATATTGCCCCGGGGAAACATACAAACTCAGCTTCAGCTCCGTTCCGTTCGAACTCAGCTGAGTTCTCCCGCCTTCACATTTTTGCCAATTGGCCAACAAGTGTTGCCAAATTGCGTTGCGGTTGCTGGCCATAAATAACGGTACTTTTGTCATTTATACATATAAATTGCAGCAGACGCTGAAACGCGAAAAAAGGCGAACGAACCAAAAGCCAGTAAGCCAGTGCAGGAACGGCAACTGGCCATGTCCTGCTTTGGTATGCTGTTGGGCTTAAACAAAAAATAGGCCTCCTGCTATTCGTCCAGCCAGGATGCTGGCTGCTGGCTGCTGGATACTGGATACTGATGTTGCTCCTGTGCTGCTGCTGCTGCTGCTGCCCACACTAACGACATTGGCGACACAACGCAGCTGTCGCTTGCCATTTGGCAATAATTGTTTAATATGCGGGCGCATAAAGGCGGTCGCCCCATAAAAAAGCACCAACAGCGGGATTGGCAGCGCACAGCTGCCGGCGGGTAGCAAAACTGGAAATGGCTAAGCCCGGAGTCCTGGCGAAAGGAGTCCCCACACATGGGTGCGTTAGCTTCCGTGTCCGTGTTTGTGTCCCTGAGCCTGAGTCCTCTTTTTAGCTTCCTGTCCACTGGCTGGCTGCAGCTGTCACGTACGGCATATCAACTTGATTCGAGGCCAAGACCCAATCGGAAGTTGAAATGAATAGCGCAAAAGTTTTGAGAATTGTACCAACTAATTGCGTTACGAAATGCCAATGCGGATTGAGGCGCCCCAAAGTATGCAGCGCTCTGCCGCTGCCCACTGCAGTTAATTACAAAACTGTCAAATCCAAAAGGTGCCACGAATCAACGATGAAAAGCGAGGAAAGCGCACAAGCGACTGGCACACACACACAGAGGCAGGCTGCCAGGAGCAGCAGCAAGGAAATGCGGCCAAGAGTGAGAGAGGGAGAGTGAGGGGGGTATAAACCAAATAGGCAGATCAGCCAACAGATGAACGAGGCGAAATTCCCAATAAAAACAAACAAAAAACAAACAAAACAAAGGCTAGGCAGTGGGCGGTGTCCTGTGTCCTATGACCTCTGTTGCATTGTGTTTGGACTTTTGATGCTGCCGCATATGTGTGTGTGAAATATAATTTTGCTGTATTGTTGTATTAAATGATGTCAACAACAGCCGTCCAGCTGAGCTCGAGTCCCGAGTCTCCAGCCGTCGAATGCCCAACCAAATCGAATTTAATTGCATTGCCGCCGCACGTTGGCTTTTAATTAATTTTTGCTGCCTTCTGCTGCTGCTGCTGCAGCTCAGTCAGCGCCCTAAAAGGCCAAAACCAAACAAACTAAGCGCACACACCACTCACAGAACACACATACACCACCCAAAACCAGCAACAACAAGCACTAGCGACAGTCGAAGCTCGACAGGGCAACATCAAACGTCATGCACAGGTGCAATGTAATTAGCACGAACTGACAAAGCTTGCCAAGGACCCAAAGGGGGAGAGGGGCCCGGCACGGTGGCAGGACTTGGCGGTGGCAGTATGAAACATAAAAACAAAAGCAAGCAAAACCTTTAAGCCCAAATGCATACAAGCAAAAGCGGAGCGATCCAAACCAATTCAGGCAACGAGAGCAGCAGCGGCAGCAGCCGGAGCCAGTGGCAGAGCCAGGATAAAGGGATACAAATCGTTGGTGAACATCTAGATACCCTAATGATACAGTTCACAATTAATTTTGGCATGTTTATCTAAGCAAATAAAAGTGTGTATGAATAAATGATTTAATGCACATTACCTAGAGTTCTGATTATAAAATTGAGTCAATTTAACATTACTTTCTGCTATTTGGTTAATGTTAAATGAATATTTATATAATCAGCAAGAAAATTGTAGTAAATATATTCTAAGTATATATAAGATATAAGATCCCTCGAGCCGGCAACACATTTGTGCCAGTGGCCATATGAACTTCCTGTTTGACTGGAACCCGTTTTAATCACTTGAGAAATCTGAGCTTAAGCCCCACAATCAATTCACAATACCCTTCGTCCCCGGTTAGGGCAAGCCAGGCAATGGGCAACAAAGGGAATGGCAGCGGAAGCAGCAGCAGCAGGAACACTGGTGCCCCTTTGGTCGTAGCTCCACTGGCAGCGTTTTAATAGCTTTGGAATTCCAATGGCAGCTGTGGCGCCGTCGCTGAGCTCCGGCCCTTGCCACCCATCACGCCCAGCACCCAGCGCCCACGCCTCCCCCTGTCCGTCCGCCTGTCCACCAAAAAGCTTTCTAAATGAGCCCAAAAAAGAGGAGCGAGGGCGGTGTAGTAGGAGTAGGCGGCGCGTAACACAATGGTGACGCCCCCGGCGTTCTCTTGTCGAACATTTCGAAAAATTATTGAGAAATTTTTAATTTTCCCACTTACGCAGGCGAGGCGCACGCGAAGTTACAATTACAACAACGTTGGCAGGAACAGGAACAGGAGTAGCAGCAGCAGCAGAAGCAGCACCAACATCACTTGCCTGTTGGTGTCAGCTGCAATGGCTGTTTTTGTTGTTGCCTTTATTGTTATTAGCTATGCGAACGTATTCATGCACTCTGCACCCACAACTGCCATTTTGTTTATGACATCGACGATGGCGCCGCGAAAAGCAATGGGGGGGAGGGGATGCGAGTTTTTCGGGGGGTATTTTGGAGAGGGGTTTAGCTGCAGCTGCTGCAGATGCAACTTTATGTGCATTTCTGGCATGCGAGGTTCGCCCTTTACATTGTAGAATTCGTTCAAAGGATCACTGCAAGAAGTGTGTTTTGGAAGGGAAAAGAAAAGTTGAGTTCTTTTCTAGATGCTGGAATTAAGATTTTTTAAGTTTTTGGTCATAATTTAAATTAAAAGATATGCATACCTTTAAGAAACTCAATTAGAAGACAAGAAAAGTAAATAATAAATAATAAAATAAATACAAATATTTAAAGTTCTTAATGATGTTTCACAAACAACAAATTATTTTAAGTATAGCTTAGGATCTTGGAGATCGAAAAATTCATTTACAAACTAGCCACCTTTCTATATTTTATGCCAAGACGTTTGCCTTGACATTATAAAAGTAATATACATATAAATTTGATAGGTTTTTAATTACATATTCTCCTTTCCTGAACACACTTTTAACCATTGAAGAAGCTTTGACTTCCAAGAAGATAAGCCTCTATATAAATTCGAAGAAAACTTATATAAATATCTTTTTGTACCTTTTACTTAATAAAGTATAAAAATATAAAATATAAAAACGTATACGTCCTTGCAAATGCATTTTGAATACAGAAATACGTTTCCGCTAGCCATGAGTATCCAAACATAAAATATGAATTTACAAGATATTTCCATCGAATATCAATTAAGATCCTGAAACAATAACAAACCCTTTTCCTTTACCTGAAAGCACTTTCGGCCATCGAGGAAGCTGTGGCATCCAAGGAGCACAACCAATCGCCACCCTGCAAATGCCTGCAAAATGGCGCCCAGCTTTGTTTGCCATTCCTTCGTTTTTTATGATTGCCTGCCACAACTTTTTCGCCATCGACATCGATATTGGTGGCCGCCGTCGTCGTCGTCGTCGACGATGTTGCAGCCACGCGTTGCTTGCGGTTGCCAGTATCTTGTTATTGTTGCTGGCGCTGCCAGTGCTGTTGCTCCTGCTGGCGTTGTTGCTGTTGTTTTGTATGGATTTTGCACATCGTTTATCTTAGGCGACGGGCAACGGAGTCGCAGCTGCCGCTAGCAAGCGGAAATGGCGTTAATGTTGCAACAGCAGCAACTGCAAAAGTAGCGAGGCAGTAACGCAGGCAGCAACGCAGCCAAAGGCGGGCAACGGCAACCTACAGCAGCTGCCAATGAGCGAGAACTTAATCTTGGGGATTTAACACTTTCGATATATCTTGTGGCGGTAGCAGCATCTTCTGGCCGTAAAACGTATTGGCTCCCATTATCGGTTAAGCTGCCATTTTATGGCCAAGAAACGCGACCGGCTTTCCAGCTAGCAGCGAGCAGGGAAACATCTTCATCACCATTTGATATCAGTCGTTGTTTTAAGCGTTAAAAATACGAGTACATCGGGACATTCATACAAACATTAAACATTTAGCTAGCTATTCACAAAGATTTCCCTCAGAGGCCCGACTTTCCCGAACACAAGGCTTCGTACTGCTCCTGGCTCAGAGGCCGATAGACGCCATCCCGATTCATATAGTAAATGGGATCGGCCAGCTTGTCCAGATCGTAGCCCTCCAGGGCCAGCTCCCGCTTCTTCAGCTTGAAGGTGGCCGTGCGCGGAATCTCGTCCAGCAGGCGGATGAACAGGGGTCGGGCGTAGGGCGGCAGGCTGCCCCGCAGCACCACCGACAGGTACTCCATGTCCACCTTGCGTGCGGGGTCTACAATCGCCGCCATTCCAGCCTTGCCCTCCACATAGGGGATCTGCGAAGATAAGAGCGGGGTGGGTGGGTAACGATAGTGCGAATCGAGAATCGGGGTTTATGGGTATGTTTTAGGTGGGGTCTTATCTAACCCGTGGCGGTGATTCAGCATGGGCATTGGAATTTGCTTTAACTACACTTCGAGGAACTTCAAACACTAATTCCCATTTCCCAATTAAACTCACCTGCACGCCGTACACCACACAGTCCTCGAGACCAACGCAATTTGTTATGATGGCCTCCACCTCCTGGGTGGCCACGTTCTCGCCCCGCCAGCGGAAGGTGTCGCCGGTGCGATCCTTGAAGTAAAAGTAGCCGAGTATATCACGCACCACCATATCGCCAGAGTTGAAGAAGACATCGCCAGAGTCGAAGACATCCCTCAGCAGCTTCTGCTCCGATGCTCCCTTGTCCGCATAGCCATGAAAGGCGCTCACCGCCCGCCGAGCATCGACCTTGCCCACCAGGAGACCCGTCTCCCCGGGCAGACATCGGATGCAGTGACCAGTCGAGTCCTTCACCAGCTCGCCTGTCTGCTCGTCGCAGCGCAGGACCTGGACGGGATACAGCCTGGCTCCGTACACAGGGACGAAGCCAATGGCTCCCACTCGATTGGAGATGTTTATGAGGTTCGAGTTGCCCTCGGTGGCTCCGTAGATCTCCCCAATGTGAGGTATTCCGAATCGGCGGACGAACTGCGTCCAGATCTGAGGTCTCAGTCCATTGCCGTACATTAAACGTAGGTTGTGCTGCTGCTGCTCCGGGGTGTAGGTAGTGGCCAGGAGGTAGCGGCAGAGCTCTCCGATGTACTGGGCCACACTGCAGTTGTAGCGGCTGCAGTCCAGCCAGAAGTTCCTGGCCGAGAACTTCTTGCGCAGCACCACAGTGGAGCCATTGAGGATGGCATTGCCCACACCCACAATTCCGCCCGCAGTGTGGTACAGGGGCAGGGGGTTGTACACCACATCGTTGCTGGTCATTCGCAGCATGTAGAAACTTCCGGCGGACATGAACAGGAAGCGCAGGTTGGTGATCACAGCAGCCTTGGGCATGCCCGTGGTTCCCGAGGTGTAGACATAGAGCAGCTTCGAGCGAGAATCTTCTGGAGAGCTTCTGCCCGACAGCTCCAGTCTCGTCTGCGTTTTTAAGTCATCACTCAGTTCCACAGCACCTGGCAGGAGCTCGTGTCCCTGGACGTTCCTCAGCGCTTCGTCGGTGTACTGATAGATGGGCAGATCCTGAAGCTCCTCCTTGTCAATAAGGGATTTTAGGACATCCAGCAGTTCGCTGCCCACAATAAGGGCCTTGGCATTGGCCACCTTTATGCAGTGTTGTAGGGACTCGCCGCGCAGATTCGAGTTGATGAGGGCAGTGATCACGCCCAGCTGGGAGAGGCCCAGCCAAATGCAGGGATACTCCAGGCGGGTCTCCATCATTAGAGCCACACAATCGCCCTTCAGCAGGCCTCGATCCCTGAAGTAACCAGCAATCTTCTGGCTGAACTCCAAGGCCTCCGCGTAGCTCAGGCTGCGATCCTCCATCACGAAGCAGGCCTTCTTGGGCCGAGACCGAGCCTGATTCCGGAAACAGCGAGCCACGGTGAATCCTCTGCGATCTCTGAGCAACAGGTAGATATTGAGGGCTACGAAGCGCTGGAAAGCCCTGAAAACGGGAGCCAAGTCAGTAATATTCACGGTTGCTAACCCCAGGATATATTCACTTCAAGTCCCTTGATGCAGTCATTGCCAGGCCAAAGACGAAGATGGGATTCCTTAGCAGCAGGGCCACAGCTGCTCCCAGTGTGAGGCTGGCCAATCCGTTGTCCCAGCAGAAGCTAGCGAAGATCAGTATTGCCACCAGAAGCGTGCCCATGCGCGTGGCTAGCTTCTGCTTGAAGCTGAGCTCTAGCAGGATCTCCATTTTCTTTTCCTGCGGGTCCTCCTGATCGCCACGTTCCTCGTTCCCGCTCACTTCGAATGGCAGAGATAGACAGCAAAAGCAAACATGGTTAAATTAGTTACTCAAACTGACGGATACGAGTGTTGTGACAGCAGCGGCAAGGCCTAATTTGGCAATTTATGGACTGGCGAAGGGGACGGGACCCTACACTTGCGCCTAGGGCAACCGACTGCGAGCGACTGTCCGTGATAAGCCTGACACGGCGTTGTCTGATACCGATTTACTATCGTTTTGCGGGTCGCAAGTTCTTATCATCAACCGCCATGAGCAATATACATGGGGTTTCAAAGGGGCTTTCGAGGGAGTGACAAATACTAAAGGTATCAGGTTGGATAGGGTGCGAAAATCCCAGGTATGCACTCAAAACAATTACGATAAATGAATTAATTATACAAACTTAAATGGAAAACCTGTACTTGCACCTGCGATTACAATGAACTTTTAAACAATATACATAAATTGTTTTTATGTAAAAATAAGTTAACCCATATTTTTTATAGGTAACTCTTGGAACTGACTAAACAGCACCGAAGAGAGTCGGAGACTTTCTCCTTTAAGAGAGGCAAGTAAATAATAAAAACAGATTATATTCAAAGTAATGTCCAGGGTAGTAAACCACATTTGACTGACACTAAAACTGGCTAGATAGTTGTGGAAATGGTCATTACTTTTATGGTTAGTTTTTATTTCCCTTTACATGGGAAAATGACTAATTACTCTCCATTTTAGGGCATAATTTAATCGGATTTTTCATGGCACCTCTCAACTCATTGAATATGGAACTTTTTCGGACAGCCAATAATCTATGGGTTAAGTGGAGCCCCATTGAGGCTTATCGGGCCATAAAAGCTGCAGCACCACCACCGAAATGTTCGACATGCCCTGGAGCGGATCGCACAGCTGATAGCGCAGAGCCCGGTTCTTTGTTAGGCCGGCTTATCGCTAATTAATTCAGTGGGCAGGCAATAAACAGGTGCAAAAACACTTGGCATCACTGGCGATAAATCGCCTTAACTACAGTAAATAATATCCAGTGTAATGGCGGCCACAGGGGGTTAAGAAGTGAGCTATCAAGTGACGCGCTGCGACGCCGCTCCAAAGTTCATTGCTACTGGCGAGATTCCTACATGGACACGGGCGCTATCTCCACGAGTCTCTGGGAAGCATGAGTTATGTTCTGGCGTCTAAGCCGGGCACCCGGGGACCTTGACTTATTGCGTATGCCGAGCACACAGTTGTTGCTATAAGCGGTTCTCGGCACCCGCAGTTCTTGGCGCTGGCCACGCATGCCCATCGATTTACATGGCCAATCTGGCAGCGCACTTTTCGCTCTATTGGCGCCACGATCGTTGTAAGCAAGTTTTCAATGTCATGTCAGTGCAGCAGCACACCAGCACTTCCCCCCAGTTGACATACTTTTGATTCGCACGATCTCTATCGGTTCTTGGCACGGACAAACAACAGCACACAGATAAAGCGTCGCACGACCGATCTGAAGGCGCGGAGGCAGATTAACTGGCTGTAGCCGCGAGTGAGTGGGGGCTTTTATAACCGCTGCCGCACTGTGGAGTTCTGAGCGCCACAAGAGAGAATTTCATGCGAATTTGTTAGAAATAAATAAAGGTTTGATATAATAAATGGTAGTGGAATTGTTTTAATACCACTATGTTTAATGTTATTAAAAAAAAGTTGTTTAAGAAATTTTATTTATGCGTACAAAAAATATAATAATGTCTGATAAAACTTGAACTACAATTCATATTTGAGTAATATTTTCCACATCGATCCAGAATTTTATTTTTTTTATTATTGTCTTCCAGTTCCCCACTGTTCTATCCCCAAAGCTAGAAAAATGAGAATGAGAGTGATAGTAAAAAAGTGAGAGAACAGCGATCGCAGCATCATTCGCTTGAGTTACGAGAGAAAAAAGCTTGAAAACAGGGAGAGAAAGAGAGGTAGAACAACATCGGCGATAAATAAATGCAGGGCGAGAAAGAAAGATTGCAGATAAAGTTCTTTTAAAATATAAAAAAATATATATGTATATAAAACACAAATTCTTTTTGAGACAAGGGAAATTAGTGTTTTGCTTTAAAATAAATTTAAATGTAACTACCAAGCTTCCATTTAATATTCTTTAAATTGATATTTTTCAAACCAATCAAAGTTTAAAATAAGCATAACTAAGTCAAAAAATCATCAATTTCAATTCGGTAAGCTTTTCGCTAGTAGTTATTATTAGGTTAATAAATCTACATGCTAAATTAAACGTTTGCAAAAAAATATATTTTTGTCAATTTTTGACAATTTTAATGATGTAACCCCTTTTAATAATTTTGAAAAATTCGATAAAATTGCAAACATTTTGTTTCTTAATATTTTACTATTAATTAATTGGGATTTTAATTCCGAATCGTAATATATACGACTTTTGGCAATCACTGTCTTTTTAGGCATCTTATTCCCTCAAGAAGACCTGAAATAATCGGCAGAAGTGGAGAATCGTCGATGTTAAAAGCAGTTACCCGATCTAGAGCTCAAGAACAATTTTTTAAATTAAATTTGAATTATATTTTGTTTTTTATTGAAAATTCTGAACATTAGCTTAGTGTTAAAATGGGTTTGGTTAGTTTCAGGAAAATGTTGTAGTATTTAGAACATTTTTAAACAAATATATTGAGCTTCTTTAAAACTGTTATTGGGTTATCCTCTTCCCAGACCTCCGAAAGTTAAGCAATTGCCCGAGGCACCCTACTTAACAGTTGGCCTTTCCCACCTGTTACAGTGCTTCCAAAATTTTTTTAATTAAGCATTTTTTATTCGACAACAAAAACAAAAAAGAAGCCCCAAAACCGATTGCTACCTCCCCCTCTCAATGGTTCGCCCCTCCCCCTCCACCACCCCGTCACACCCGCCAGCCAAGTGCTGTGTCAAAATAAATTAACATAGGGCAGCGCAGCTGGCGGCGACGCTGGCGTCGCTTAGCTGTCAAATGCCGGCAGCAAAAATATAAAAAATATGTGCATACTTTCGTTCGGCGCATATAAAAAATGTGCGCATACTTTTTGGCAGCTTTTTGAGTTATCGACGGTGTGAGCGAGCGAAACTAAGTGAGCGCATATGTATGTATGTTGGTTGTGCCGGCTGCTCCGGCTCTTTCCAGTCCCAGTCAGCAAGTGTGTGTGTGTGTGTGTGTGGTGCCTGTAATTGACACATGTTACGCGCACAAAAGCGGCTGCGACCCGAGGCTCAGTCCATCGTTATTATCGACAATGGCGCCGCCGAAAACACACACACCCACACGGAGAGTAGCACTCGCAGCCGCACACACACGGAGCCCATATTTCGCCTCTTCCTCTTCCACGAGCCACCGTTATTCCTTCATGCCGTCAGATGCCTTTGCTGCACAGCCTTCAAATGCAGGCTCGCAGACACGCAGGCTGGCAGCCTCAGTCAACTTTGTTTGTAGCCGGCGAAAACAAAAACACACACACACAGAGGCGAAACAGACACGCCACAGCACAGAGGAGCTGGCTGACGCACACACACACATAAACGAGACAGACGATAAGGTCAAGGATATGCGATACCCAGCAGCTGTGGAAAATGTAGCACACTTTTAAGGGTTTTTGTGGGATCGCAGGATAATAGAAGAAAATAGAGGAAAATGCTCTGTTAAAAATACATTTTTAAGAAAAAAGAATTAATCTCCGACATCATAAAGAGTTTCTAAACTCGATCAGCTACATTCTACATTAGCGATTCTATTTAGCTAAGCCCACTCCATGTCCTTTAATTATTCAGAAGAAAACCCTTTATTTTACAGACTAAAATATAATATCCCAGATCTAGAGGCTAGACCTTACAAAAACTCTCAATTAATATTCCCCAAGTAAAGGGTATTCAAGCACATACACAATCAGAGAGCTACACACCGGCACAGCGGCTTGCTGATAACGTTAACGTCAGCTGTGCGGCACTTTGGGCCACACGTGAGTTCTCTGGGTCTGGTTCAGGGCCAAAAGCGGGTGGCCACCGGGTAGGTGGGTGGAGTTGGGCCCCCAAGTCGTGCGCAGGCAAGCGTCAAACGGTTTGTACCTTAAACCCCCGGGCGACGGCATCCTTGCCCCGCCGCTGCCTGCACTTGGCATTTGTTTGTGTTGTCAACAAAAGTTTCTTTGAAATCAGTAACAGATGTCGATTGAAATGGCACAATTGCTGCCAGCGCCGCAGCTCGGCTGCCCTGTAATGCCGAGCCAGCGCCGGGTGGCCGCCACTTATGCTGAATATTTTTATGCCAGACACACACACCAGGCACACACCCAGGAGCACAGGGACAGGCCAAGATATCCGGCGAGCGGGCCCATTGTGCGCTAGTTGCCTGTCACATTTTAATTTAAATTTCTGCGCCCAAGTTTTAATGTTAATGCATTGGCATCGATTGGATTGGAGGAGCTGGAGAACAATACAAGGCGGGAATGGGTTTTGGTTTTGGTTTAGGAGTGAGTAATATACACGTTGGTAATGGGGAGATAAATGAGGAGGGTTTTGAGATGTAAGAGGGCTTGAAGAGGAGGCAAATACTGTTAGTTGGAATTTATAAAAACTATATTATAATATTTTATTAAATTATCACGAGTTGGAAGTACCAAGAAGTTGGATATAGCGTTTGAAATTCTATAAATCAGAATAGAAATATACTTATTAACCTATTCCTGTTTCTGACGCTGTTTCGTTTATCCCTTAATTATAATAAAAATAATAAAAATAAAAATAAAATAATTCCAAAGAAAACAATGCCAAAATTTCCGAATGCATTCAAGTTTCTTACCTTAAGTTTAAAGAGCATCTAAGCTTCGCCCTGGGTGCCATCCTTTATGCATTCCGTTTCCCCTTGTTGACAACCTGCGCTCGCTCTCTCTGTGCCAGTTTGGTTTGTGGCTGCTGGCGATAACAAACGATAACTGCATGTTAAATAGAAGCTAACGGTATACAAAGGGGTAATCGAGAGGATGCTGGCCGGGGTTAGATCCAGGGAATGGACAAAAGACATCCCGGGGAGCAGGGACAACCAGGACATGCAAGCTGGACTCTGGACGTGCAGCCATTTGGATGTGCAGGCATCTCGCTCTCGCAGAAAACCGGAAGTGGGGGGTTGAACGAAGCTGGAGTTGTGCTTTGGAAAATCACTCAGGTAGCAAATGCCACCATCATCATCGTCATTGTTGTTGCCGTTGTTGGTAGTGGCCGAAGGGTTGCAAAAAAGCGCAGAGCATCTAGACAAAGGCAGAAGTAAAGGCAAGCTGCTGCCGTCTGCTGGCGTCCTGTGTACGTGTGCGTGTGGGTTAGCCGCAAGGCGTGTGTGCCTGTGTGCGTGTGCAACAAATGTTGTGGGTGGCGTCGTCCTTGGGGAGGGGGCCAGGGAGGGTTTAGGAGGCCTGGGCTGGGATGCTCCCTTAACGAGCTTTTACTTGGTCGCTTGCAATGCGACAGCAGCAGGTGTGCCATACATGCACACAGCCACAGACACTCGTTCTCGTACTCACCTCCCCCGCCACGCACCCAGATACTCGCCCACACAGACGGTGCGCACAGCTGAGTGACGATAATTGAAATTTCATCACAGTAGTTTGTGGTTTTCCAGCACACACACCAGGCACACCCGGGCTCTCACACTAATGCGCAATTCATGGCCTTCTTTCGGGGCTGCCAATCGAAATGTTATTTTCTAATTTTCTAATATGGCAGAGGGAGGAGGGGCACATCCATCCCGGTTATCGGATCGAAGTCTTTGTTTTGGTTTAAAACACTTTATTTCTTGGGTTTTTCTTGCGGCCTGCAGCCTTGCTTTTGTAGGTGTAACATTTACTTGGTATTTGTTTATGGTAAAAGTACATTAAGTTTTAGTTTAGGGAGTACAATAAATACTAATCAATAAATTAAACTCAATCAATAAATTAGCCATAATCGTAATCATTCATATCCATAGTAATAGTGTACTGTATTATTATTAATAAAATCTACTATGTTCAGTTTTTTGTTTTGCCTGCTTTGGGTTGCTTACTTACACAACTGTGATGTTTGCTGTTTATGTTTATCAAATGTTGCGTTTAATTTTCATGATTTTACTTGCTTATGTAATCTTTAATAGTGTGCACATATTGTTAGTAATATTTAATCCTTTTGTTTTGTGAAAGTGCTGACGTTAAAGTAGAATTTCCGTACAATAATTCAGTAAGTCACCGGGAAGGGATTGAAGAGAGCAAATCTCAGCGTTTCTCTAACACTTCTTCTCCTTCAACCCCTTCCACAGTTGTGTTCTGCTTAAAACATTGAAATGTATAAATTCTAGTGAAAATGCACATTAATCTGAATCTATTTATGCCTTTTTGGATGTCAAGCATCACCTAGTTTTTGTGTCTTTAAGTGACGATGCGGACAGTATATCCTTTCCTTCTTTACTTAACTTTCTTTTTTGGATAACTCTATATTAGCTGCATAATTATGTGTGTGTGTGGGTGTATATGGTTTCTTATCCGCCCGACCTTCCCTTCCTTTAATTTGACTAGCACAAGTACTTCTTCTTGGGTTTCATCATGCGAATGCGTCATTTGGAGCCCAACCCGTTGGCCACCAGAGCACCTGGAGTGGCTGCTGCCACGGCTGCAGCTGCAGAGGAGCCTCCGTTGCTTCCTCCTCCTCCCCCGCCGCCGCTGCTCACGCCTCCCCCGCCAGCCACACCTGGAACCGGACCACCACCTGCCGCTCCTGAGCCACTGACAGCGCTGACCGCTTCACGAGCACCTGCAGCCGCAGCTGCCGCAGCCGCTGCCGCCGCCTGGAGATGAACGGCCGAGTTGGGAGTGGGTGGGGATCGGGTGGCCATGGCGCTGCGCAGGCTGCTGGCCGAATGCAGATGCTTGGCGCTCAGCTCAGTGGCCCGCGAATTGCCGCACACCTGGAATTAAAATATTTACAAAATGGGTTAGAGGCGAGACTGACGTTTGGTTTAGAGAATGAAACTCTTCATATTGTTAAGTTTTGCTATAAATAATCCTGATAAATAAGCTACCCACCTGGTGATGACTATCCCAGTCCCTGTACTGACACGAGGCGCTGCAGTATCGAGCCATGTTGCAGCCGGAGCAGGTTTCCGTGGCCTTGCGACCGCAGTTCCAGCACTGCTGCTGCAGATTGCTGCCCTGTAAATGGAGTAAAATTATTAGGAAATCGAAGTTAACTTTTTGTGTCAAGTAGTCTTACATTCTGGGCACTGGTCATTGACGGCGACTTGTTGTCCAGATCGCGCTCGCCGCTGGAATGACGGCTCATCTCCATGAAAAACTTCTCCATGCGCAGGCGTTCCTGGGTCATGATTTCCGCGGCTCGCGTTTCGGCGGCCACCACTGCCCTTTGGATCTCAATGACAGCTTGGCGTTTGACCTGGAAAATAAAGAAGTAATAATCAATTAATTATTATCAATTAATTAATAAAGTTATCTTAATTCCTTTAACTTATAAATATAAACCCACCTGTGTGACGGCATCCTCTGCATTCCGCTTGAACTCGGCCACCTTCTCCTCTGTCTGCCGTCGCAGCTCGGCCATTGCCGCCGGAGTCACCTCCTGGCCGCTGTTCGGATGCTGTGGCTCAATGCCCCGCTGCTGGAGGATCGTAATGGCCCGCTTTGTCTTGTCCACCATGGCGGAGATGCAGTTGAGCATGGTGTGGATGTTCTTCCACTCCTCCTCGCCACCCGCTCCCGCTCCTGGTGCCGCTGCATTGGGATTGGGATTGGGATTCGGGTTGGGATTGGGATTTCCCGCGCGCTGTGGTGGAGCAGGATGCCTGGCCTGCGCTTCGCTCATCCGCAGATCTCGCTCGTCCCGTTGGAGGAAGGCCGCCGCAGAGGGCAGACCCTCAGCAGAGACTCCATAGTCCCCGTAGACCACCGAGTGACCGGGATGCAGGGTCAGCCGCTTGCTGGGCGGTGGTGGATAGCCCGCTCCGCCGCTGGCCATGTACTCGCTCCACTCCTGCAGGCCGTTGTGGCCGCCGTGCTCCATCATGGAGTCTGAGGAGCGGCGTTTGAAGACGCCACTGCCGCCGTTGGAGGTTGGAGGCGCCTCCAGCTGGATGAATATGTCTCCGAACTCGGCACTGGGCACTCCGTGCGGGCTGAACTCCATTACCGCCTGCTCGTTGTTGGTGACGTACTGCAGGGCGGACTGGTTGGTGGCCCGGGCCATGGCCAGGATCTCGCGCTGCACCAGCGCAATGCTGTTCTTGAGCAGCGGCACCACATAGGGTCGCAGTGGCAGGTTGATGGCCTCCTGCAGGGCCAGTCGGAACTCCTCGACGGAAATGCTGCCGCAGCAGAGCGACAGCACCAGGGCTCGCACCCGCTCACTCACTTCCGGCTGACCGAGCTCCTGCGAGAACTGCACCAAGGCGCCCAGAAACTTCCGCATCTTGGACACCAGGCGCGCCTGCTCCACGTGGGCGGCTGCTGCGGCTGCGGCGGCGGCTGCCAGGGAAGCGGCATGCTGTCCGCCCGGTGTGGGCGTCGGAGAGGTGCCCGAGGAACCCACGCCGCCGCCATTCACCACCGGGGAAACGCTGGCCGTGCGCTGCGGTCGCTGGTGGAGCTGCAAGGGCGAGTGGGGCGAGCGGGGAGCCAGACTGCGCGAGCTGTCCGGCGGCGAGTCCGGCGGAGTTCGGCAGAGACGATCCCGTTCTCTCTCACGCTCCCGTTCTCGCTCGCTCCGGCTGGAGGATGTGTGGCTGCTGTCCTTGCTGCTGCTGGACGAGGAGGAGCTCTTGTCCCCGCCGCTGCTGCTGCTGCCGCTGCTGTTGGCTAAGAGGGTGGAGAGAGAAGGGGGAGAGAGCAGAGTCAGGTTGTTAGTGGCATGTCGAGTGCGAACATGGGAAACAAGTGCAAGACCAAGTTCGAGACCGAGGACAGGATGTGCAGCCCGGGCGCATTACAAATGCATTAGCCGAAAGCCCAGGGAGGAGCGGAAATATATAATATATTTGTGCCACCGACCACAACAAGCTACAGCACTTGTCCCACAGAACTGGCCCGGCCGGAGTGGCAAGTACACAGATCCAGTCAGTCAGCAGCCAGTTAGCCAGCCAACCAACTGCCGGCATTAACAAATTTGTTTGAACATGGGAAATAAATTAGCAAACATTTTTGGCCCGGCCGAAGTGTGCTGCTGTGCTGCTCTGCTTCTCTGCTGTGGTTTCGGCCCAGTCAGGCAAGCAAATCAAGCACCACATAACGCACTAATTGCTGGGCCAGCGAGGGAGCGGCTTCGGGTGAGGATGTTGATGGCTGGATGGATGGAGGAGCAGTGGGCACAACACATTGCGGTACGTGCTGTCCCATCGCATCCATGATCCTGCCAGAGCGATGGTGTAGCTCAAAAATGAAAAGCTTAACGCAAATCCGCAGTGCGCAGCTGGACGGAGAAGCTGCTGCTGGGAAAGCCACTAGCCAGGCGACAAAGGAGTCAGTGGGGGAATCGGAACTAGGACTTGGAGGATATTATTTATTTTTTTATTAAGCCTAACATTTTAACTTGATTTTTACTTATCACAAATAGATTCTTTAATTTATAACTTATAGATTAATAAGCGTACATTATTTTAACTAAATCAGTTAAAGGGCAAAGTGGTATAATATTAAGAGATATCTGATAAATAAATCCTTTGAATAATCAATATTATCTTAGCCAAAAAGGTTAAGATTATTGTTAATTTAACTTTGTATCTTTGATCCTTTAAAATGTGCATCCTATCTCGAAACCAAGTCTGTTTTAATTCTATTTTCATTAATGAGGATCTCTAGTCAGGTGCCAATCAACTATTTTCTTTCTCTCAAAGGTTTTTCCCTCAAAAGGTATTTAATTCCCATTGTTTTTCCTTCGCTTTTGAAATAAAACCAAAACTGCTAAGGACACACTTGTCGCCTGCGATGGCCAAACACACACAAACTTTGTTTGCACAAGCTAATGGAAATTGTTTATGGGTATGGGTTGCCGGGTTGCCGGGCTGCCGGGTTGATGGCTATTGGATGCTGGCTGGATGTGCGGATGGGTGGCTGACAGAAACTGTGGGCGGCGAATGCTGCTGATGACCATGATGATGAGGACGATGATGACGACAACAACGACGACGATGGGAATGGCAGTCAGTTGATGTTGCCGCCACTGCTGCTGTTGCTGCTGCTGCTGTTGCTGCTACTGTTGCTGCTGCTGTGCGGCTGCTGCACGGTTTGCTTTTGTGATAATGATTGTGGATACAGCTGCAACTGGCTGTGTTTTCACAGCCATTCAGGCACGCCACCGCCATGCCAATCGAAGGGACGCACACACAGGCACTGGCGCACTGGATACCCACCACTCCGTGGGCCGGAGCAGGCACATGGATGGCCGGAGACATCAGTCAACCGAGTCGTCGGCGGCTCTTATCAAACGCCAAACATAGACAATGATGGATCACATGGTCCTCGGCCCCGTCCCCATTCCCATCCTCATCCTGATCCCATACCCAACACCGCTCGAAACCCCTTTTTCCTGGCTTAATTGGCTGGCATTGCCACATTCCCGCTTCCCTTTTGCCTGGTGTACAATTGTAAAATATTGCACTTGACCGGGCTTAAAAGTTTCGGTTTGTTTTGGTTTGGTCCTGTTGTGGGAAAACCTCAACTGACCCAAAGTTGGTGCGCCCAGGGAGACCGAGCAGCAGCTGCTACCAAGAAAGCCCACGCAAAACCGAAAAACTATTTACGAAATTCTGTGTTGACAATTCACATATTTTCTAAAACATAATGTTGGCCACTTTTTGCGGTGCAGTGGGATAGGGGGGATAGGGACTAGGAGAGAGCTGGCGAGCGAGAGGTTCCAACTGCTGGCCCAACATTTGCCAGCATCATGAGCTCCCTCCAGCACTGGCATCGATTTAAGGTTACGTATACGCAGCGTGGTCCCAGACTCGACCAGCCTGCATGCTATACCGTTAGCCTCTGTGCAGGCAGAGAAAAATATAGCAAGTTTAAAGTAAATAAGCTATTGATAGTAATTAATTTAAAATTTACTTTAACCTGTCTTTAAATATTGAATTAACATCTATTGACGCTTTCATAATTGGAATGTTTTAAAAGGATTCAGATTTAAAAGGATTCAGATCCTTAAAAACAAATATATCTTAAAACCAGATTTATTAAAGTAAAATTATGCAGTTGTTCTATGTTTATTAACTATTTTAAACTGAGATTGTTTAATAATTTAAACTATAAAGATATATTCCAAATATTATAATATTTACTTATGTTAATATTTTCTTAGCTGATATTACAATTTTCCTTCTTGTCTTTCCATTACCCCCAGCGCACTCTTCCCAAGATCATATACTTCTTATCTAACTCCCCGATTTCTCTCTCTGTATTTTCCTGCTGTGTGTGAGTGTGTGCCTCCTCTGTGATTGTGTATATGTGGGCAACAGAATTTGCACAGCTGCGTCCCATAGATTGCAGTCGAGCGCACAAAACGAAACGTTGGCAAGTTTAGTTTGTTGTTGCTGCTGCTGGTGCTGCTGCTGCTGCTGTCATTGTTGTTGCTGGCATAGTCATTTGGGAAAACAATCATTTTGGCAAATATTCATCATGCACTGCCTCTGATTATCATCAACAGCGGCAGGGGATGGAACTGGGCTCGCCCAGAGCTGTGGGCGCCAGAAAGCCTTTTCGCAGCTCGGCTTGAATGAGGCAAATCGGCATCCAATCAGCTCTCGCCCGCTGGGAAAATGCTAATTGCTGGCGAGAGGAAAGAAAATCGAGCGACTTAAATGCTGGGCCACACATCATTTGCCTGGGAACCGGCACAGGTAGCGCCAATCAAAGCAACGCCCGCCGAGAGCAGGGGCGCCCAAAGGCAGGCAGCGAAATGCTCGTCTGCGTGCGGGCTGCTGCTCCTGGGAACAATGCCAGCAGCGGTTTTCCCTCTTTTCCTTTTTTCCAGTTGGGTTTTGCGGGGTAAAAACTAGCAAAATGCTTTTGGCCTTTTCCATTCGCAAATTTCGGGCTGGAACTTTCTGGCTGTGGGCTGTGGTCTCTGCCCGGAAAACCATTTAAAAAGTAACGAATTTCCAATGCTCTGATGTGCAGTTTAAGTTGGAGTGCGGAGGATACAGCCTCTCCGGCCAGATTCCTCTGCGGAGTAACGATTTAAAGTGCTTGTGGGGACACACACAGCTGCTGCAGTTCACACCATTGAAGGTACAGGGTAAGAATTAAGGATTTTTAACATAAAACAAAGTCTTTTAGCAGAGATTTAAAGGTGGGTGAGGTTTTAATATAAACCATAGATAATCAAGAGATTGATAAGGATAATTGTACAAGAGAACGCATGCTTTTGAATCCAGAATTAGGAAATTATTATTTTATATTTCGTTAGGGTATTAATTTACTTATATAAATTTCACGTCGAATTTAAAGTAGCATCTTCACCACACACTCCCCTGATCTCAAACCCTATCTTGCACTCATATTTTTCTCTCTGTGCAGGCGCCTTGATGTATGCTTCACTTACCTTTAAGCCTGCGACTAATTGCTGCCGCTGTGGCAGCTGCCGCTGCTGTGTTGTTGGAGGCCGCCGCCGCCGCTGCTGCTGCTGCTGCTGCCGCTGACGCTGATCCCGCCGATGACGAAGACGATGACGCGGGCGGCACTTGGACAGCCTGGACAGCTGCGGTGGCCACTGCCAGTGCCGCACCTGCTGCCACTGCCGCCGCTGCTGCTGCGTCGTAGGCGTCCTTGTCGGTAATCTCCTCCTTAATTATCGCCTTGCCGTCGAGCGCCATCTGGAAGAGGTCGGAAAATAGTTAGTCAAGAAAATGGAACGGGACCCGCACGCCCAGCTAACATTCCCCCTCCGCGGCAGACTGCACAGGTTCCCAGAGTCCCACAGCGGCGGGCGATAGACAAAAACATCAAGTGACAAAGTTCTCACATTATGTTTTCAACTTATTTGATTTCAATTTGATTAAATGGTTGTCTGACATGCAAATTGGGCGCGCCAGCACACAAATACACACTCGGCGGCGAAACAAGACCTTGGGTCGTTCTTTGTTCGAGTCATGAAGAAGAAAGAACAGCTGCCGCTTTAATTTGGCCAAATTGCTTTCGATTTTTAAGAGGTTTAAGTGCAGAAAACTCAGAAATGCAGAAACAACTAGACAACAAGAGTTGGATTGTATTAAGGCCTTAATTAAGCGCTGAATAACTAAATTTTTATCTTGTTGAGTAAGCACAATGATCACAAGGGTATTGTAAGGTTTCGAAGGCTTATTTGCTTTAAATTGTAGAGAGTGTTTTGTGTTTGAAACCGAGACTAATATTATACTGTCTTGACATACCAAGGGGCTTGCTTTTTTACTCATTGATATCTTTAGAGTTTTAGGGAAACAGTTATCAGAATGATTACTAAAAAAATAAATTTAAAAAGCAGAGAATATATGGTATACATCAGACCACTCATAAATTCAACTGTTGCCTTTAATCCCCCTTTGTCTTTAGAGGATTAATTTGCCTCAGTGACATTTAATTTTCATTTATTTTCAACTCTCAGAATTCCTACAAATTTCAACAAATTCCTTGGATTTTTGGGTTCCTACAGAAATAGGCAGCAAAACATAAAACAATTTTCAGGCAAAGAGCACCGACAGCTGCCAACAGTCCACACGCCGTCGACACCTGTTCGGTAATTGAGTTGAGGAACTTTTTATTCGAGGCGCCCCAACTAAATGAATTTTCCCCATTGGGAAATCTTCACGCTTTGTCGAAGGGAGGCGGGGCAGCGGCAGCCTTGCTAATTGACTCGCCAACTGCATTTCCTGTTTACCCCGCAGTTCGAACTTGGAGAGTTCCGGTCACCCAACACTCCGCACGCTGTGCTCAACCCCACCTGGACTCGCTCATGTCCAGCTCGCATGAGGGGGAGCATTTTTGTGTTGATTTTTATCACTAAAATATGTAAATACCTTTGCGGACTGTGGGAGTTTGTGCAGCTTGCCGTGCCTCTGCGTAAACAAGAGCGGGGGAAAAACAACAAGAACACGAAGGAAAAGCAAAAGGCAGGGGCACTGGCACAGGCAATGTAAACCTGTTCGTTTTCATTCATGTTTTCGATCAATCTCTGCTGCTGCTGCTGCTACTGCTGCTGTTTTATTTTTGCGGAGGTGCAAGAAATGTTTAGAGCAATTGTTTAAAGTCAATCGTCGCGTCCGGCTAGCAATATTTACAATCGAGTGGGGGTCTCGGATCTCGGATCTCGGGTCTCGGGTCTGTGGCAGCCCCACTGCCGCTCATCAGTTGCCGCAGCTGTTTGGCATCAGAGCGAAATTACACACAAATGCCGCAAATGAAATTCTATTAAAAACAAACACTTGACACGCCGCCAGCTGCCGACTAATGACGACCCAGGCCCCTCGCTGGGAAAGTCCAGGCCCAGATCTTAGGCTGAACCCATCCCGGCCTGAGCACTTGACAACTGTTTTTGCGAGGTCTTTTCCAGAGCAGTTTGCAAAAAAACAAAAACATGCGTGAGGCGGTGCCGGAGGAGGGTGGGATGTTTCCAGGGGGAGGCGGCGGCGACGAACAACAAGTGTTTGTGAAAGGCGGCAGGTGAGCGTAATTGTGAGCAGGGAAAGAAGCAAGAGGAGGAGGAGGAGCGTGTGGAGGTTGCCTGGGTCTCTGACTCACTTAATAGCCCCGAACCGAACCGTACCGTACCGAACCGAGCCAGCAGCTGCCGCTTTTGGCCCTGGCTATGACGAATGAATCAAATGTCAGGAGCAGCCGTGTCGTTGTCGCTCAAGCAGCTGTCGCCTGTCGTCGCCAGAAGGCGCCCCCAGTGCCCCCGGCTGCCTCATCCTCCATGGCCACACCAAGCACCCAGCCCCCTTCCGGCACTGGCTGTGTGTAAGGCAAGCACTTCAAAGAGCTGGAAGAGCCTCGCAAGCTTCCATCGCAGCAAAATGGAAAATGTCGCCCGCAGAAGTTTTTCCCACAAAACTTGGGCCAGCTGAAGCCGAAGCCGGAGCCCGAGCAGCGCCAGAATCCGTGAATGTGGAAGGCGGAGAAGGAGACGCAGGCTGGGGCTGAGGCTGGAGGCTGGGACTGAGGCTGCGACGGCTGCAGGCGAAATTGCCAAAAGGAAAAGTAATTATTTAAGCGGAGCCCGCCACAGTGGGTTGGAGCGGCCCAGCTGCTGATTTATAATAAGAGTCGAAACTAAAGGAAAATATTTTTGATTTGATTATTTCGATAGATTCAAAGCTTATTTTACCAGAATGGTTGACAGTCATTATCTAAAGGGTGTTAAAAGTTAATCAAATAAATACAATTAGGTAAGAAACTGTTGGTTCAAGGATAGGGAATATATTTCTTAGTCAAGTTTAAGGCTTTTCTTGATATGTTATAAGAACTCTAGAGGTTTGCGAGGGTCAGTAAAAGCACAGTTTAAGAATTTCCAAATCTGAATATCTATTTCTTATCAACTTCTTCCCAGTGGTGGCATATCTCACTCCTATCTTCCATTTTTCCACCCACCAAGTTCCAGCAACTGTTAACCCAGCGATTTGACAAATGAATGGCAATCGCAGAATACAATTTTCACTGCATAATTTTCAATTAGGCTGGCAAAGATCATAAAAAACAAAAGGACGAATTTTAAACGACATTCATTTAATTCCTTTGTGGGCCTGGCAGCGGGGGCGTGCCAGTGGCCAGCCATGTGCTGGACACACAGCAAAGCATTTTATACTTTTATCCCTTTTGCTAACAAAAACACACTCCAGCACATACAGAACAGGGGAGGAGCCACAGGACGCAGGACGAAGGACGAAGAGTGGTTAGCGAAAAGGCGCGCCAACTGAAATAACAACAACAGAAGCGCCGTGGGAATGAGGGTTGAAGGCCAGCAGCAGCAGCCGTGAATGAGAGGAGGCGGGAGCCGGGAGAGGTTGGAAAATCACAGCACAGCTGCATGTGCTTTCCCGGTAAGCTGCCCATTTTCCTGACCCCTCCGTCCCCGTCCTGCCACATGTGTGTGTGTGTGAGTGTGCGAATGACAACCAACTGGACCTCGGACCTCGAACCAGGGAACTCCAGGGCACTTTGTATTGCGG
This sequence comes from Drosophila bocqueti, assembly GCA_018151655.1. Taxonomy (NCBI): domain Eukaryota; kingdom Metazoa; phylum Arthropoda; class Insecta; order Diptera; family Drosophilidae; genus Drosophila; species Drosophila bocqueti. The sequence goes on from JAECXF010000057.1 coordinate 3,673,459, forward strand.
ACCCCGCATTGTGCGTCATTATGCGCAAGTGGCGCCACTGCTCCTGCTTCCCGCTGCTGGGAGGGATTACTGGCGACGACACCTGTGCAGCAGCAGCAACATCAGAGCCCGAGACCGATTCCCTGCCGGAGCGCCAGTGTGTGAGTGTTTTACAGTTAAAACTTTTTTGCAACTTGCTGCGTCAGCTGCTTCATTACACATGGAGCTACAAATGTTGTGCTGGCGGAGGCGGCGAAAAAAGGAGGACAATGGGTTGAGCGAAGAGTTGCCGGGGTTGGGTAATTAGCATTAACAGCTGTGGGTCCTCCGATAAGGGCGATGCCGGGTGCTTAATTATACACTAAGCGCCGACAATTATAGCCGTTCGAACATTATGGTTTTTTCTATGTCCTGTGAGAAATGTGCCAAAGCGCTTACTAAGCTTTAAGGCCTCGGAAATCGATGCGTGGGCCAAAGTTCAAAGGGAGCTGTAATTTTAATTATTATTTGTTGCTTAATTAATTGCTGAGTTTCGGGGAGTAAACTGTCTGGGTCTTGAATTTAGTGTATACCAAGGTTGTCGTGCCAGGAAAAGATGACTTGGAACCATATTTTTCTAGATTTAATTACTTCATAAAACTTTGATCTTTGATCTTATCTGTATAATTTCTTTATAAATCCTTCTTAATTCCCAGCAAGAGAGATTTAAATGTTTTTTTCTTCCATTTACCATCTGAATCCTTCGCTCAAGCAAAACTAATTCAATAAAAGGCCGAAAACCCTTTAATTTACCATCATTAGCCTGCTATAAAATTACGTAATTGGGCTACTCTTTGAGCGAACTTCAGCGGCAACCCTCGTCAACTATTTGCTAAGCGCCTCTCCGTCTGCCAGAGTGTCTCTGTGTGTGTGTCTGTTGGCAACGTGCCGCAGCATTGGCGTCATTTTAAATTACACCTCTCACACACACACACACACGCAGTGGCTGTGCCAGTCAGCAACAGGAGGCGGAGGAGGAGAGGCCGGGTTGTGACACCAACATTTTTGCACTACTCGCCGCACGTGCCACACCGCCCTGGCCCGGCCCCCTGATTCACCCTTCATTTGCAGCCAGTGTGTGTGAGGCATAATAAGATAATGGCTTGTCACAGGACAGAGGCAGCAACATCAACAGCAGCAGCAACAGCAGGAACAGCAGCAACTACAGGGAAAAAACAGTTGAGAGTGTCGCGCTTAATCGGCTTTATGGTCTGTTTTATTTCCAATACGAACTGCTTTACGTGGCGAGTGCCACAGCCACGAGGGGGGAATGAATACTGGAGAGCATTTGGCTGCCACATGTTGCCCGCAAAACGTATTTAGGCATCCCAATTATGCCACAGCCAGCAGCTGATGGCCGCCAGCTGCCCATGTTGCTACTCCTGCTGCTGCTGATGCTGCTGCTTCTCCTCCTGCGGCGCGCTGCCTGAATGCAATTTCCCAACGTGCTCGGCAATTGAAGATTTTCCAGCTGCCACGGCTGCCGGCGCTTGTTCTCGTCTGATTGGAAAATCATTCTGCCAGCCTTGCAGCACGTGACGCTATTCAAGTTTTTCAGCCAACTTGTCTGCCAGTGGCAGCAGCAGCCAGGAAAGTGCACTCAGGGAAATAAGGGTTAAGTGTTGCAGGTAAAACATTTGAGAGGAAAAATTAATTAGCTTTCAAATACCCCAAAACACACTTACATTATAAACTTAACTAAAAGAGGTATCTTTTTACTAACTAAATACTTTTAAAGTTTAAAAAATCATCCTTTTAAAATTCCTTTTTGTCATTTTTGTTTGAAGTGAGGCAACACATGTTGGCACGTGTCGTCGTTGATGTCTTTTGGGCAAGTCTGCACTAGACAGCAGCAGCAGCGGCGGCTGTAGCAGCAACCGCTGCCGTTTTCAATTAAAAATTGCGAATGACAGCAGGTGCTTTTGATGGCCCCGACTGCTGCACCTGTGCGCGGCTGTGGCACGTCTAATAAGAGAGGCTCACCTTCTCTTCTCCACGAGCCGGGGCCATTAGCAGGTGCAGCAGGCAACGGCGCTGTCACTGGCTCTGGCTGAGGCCTGGTTATGTCAGGGATGAGATAATCATCCCCTAGACTCCGATCCAAATGCACAAATCGATGGATATACGAGCAACACTGGCCCCTGCAGCAGCACCAGTCCTGTTGAGTTTTTCTACTCTTTTTTCTTTTTTTTTTTTTTGGCACAAATCTGTTGCAGACACTCGAGGCAGCAGCTCAAACAACTGTGTCCTGACAAGTTACAAGAAGAGAGTGTGGCCGGGGTGAGGAGCAGAGGACGGGGCAGCTGCTGCCACTTGGTCGCCGCCGGCATCATCTGTGTTTCATCTGGCGCAAGAAATATTGCGGCAGCTGTGCCAGCTGCTCGGCTGTCGTTTCTACCCAACGCCCCTTTTCTAGAGACTGTATGGCATTCTTGGGAGACTCTGGGAGTGTGTGTGTGTGAGACAAGGTCAGTCCCACTCCCCTCCTCAGTCCCGTCTGCGGCTGGAGATTTAGGGCTGAGCTATGTCGCACCGCCTGGCGAAATTCAATTCAAATACGGGGGCAGGAGCTGAGACGCGTTTTGGTAGCTTGCCAGCGAACGACGTCTGCGTTTCTGGGATTCTGCGATTGTACTGGACACGCGGTCCTCGTGGACACGAGAGTTTTTTGTCCCGGCTAAATGTTTAAAACATAAGCGAGCAGCGGGCTAAGGATTGCAGCTGGCACTAAGCCTGGGCGATGCTTCTTTCTGTTTTAAGGGGGCGGTGGTCTAAGGTCACTAGTTAAGACGTTGCAATGGATGGCGATACGAAAAGTGTTTCCCATTTGACTAAAGTTCTGGGGCCAGATTTGTAGCCATAAGTTGCAGCATAAGAATCTATTACCACTACATTTTATATTACTAAATAATTTGAACTTTAGGAAATCGAATTGAATTGCTATGGAAATTGATTTATTGTTCAAGGAAAAATGTTTTAATCTGTACTTTTCCATTGTAAGTCTTGGAAATATTTTTAAAACTTAAAAATATTATAACTATGCCAAAAATGCATTATTTTTCATAATATTCCTAATATTTTGTGTGCTAGCACAATTGTACATTTTTATAGCTGCCGCATTAGATTGATTCGGCTGTTGATGCTGATCAAAAATATATATGATTTATAGGTTCGGAAATGACTCCTTCAGTGCGTTTTCAGTTCCTGGCTTAAATTATAATATCCTACAAAGCACATAACTGGCTTAGTTGAAATCACAGAGGGCAATCAGGCCAATAGCTACTATTTCTAACCACTAAATAAATATGTACATATATCCCTGCCAACCGCCAAAAGGACTTTATTTTCTCCATTGTTTCTAGATACAAAAAAAAAAAGCTCTCCTTTTTTGCTCTGGCCTCGCTCCTATGACATTTTTGCTTGCCCCCAAAACATTTTGTGCTTCGCTGTGGCCCACGTCTTTTTAATAAGCTGCCACTTGCAGCGACAACAATTTCGCTGGCAGTGGCAAAAGCCACAGCGAGGGGAAAAGCGGAAAAGCGAGGAAGGCGGTGGAAAAAGGAAGGCAGCCAGGCGAACAGAAGAACTAGGAGTAGGAAAAACAGGATGCGAGCGTTGCGGCAGCGACACCGAATTTTGTTTTTGACTTTTTCGATTAAGCGTATGCAGCCACACACAGAAACGAATTCTGGGAAAGGAAAACCGTTAGTTGCTTTTCTGTGTGTGACACTTTTCGCGATTTTTTGGCTTTCTGTTTTTCTTTTCCCTCTTTCTCTCTCTCTCCTGCGCTTTGTTTTGTTTGCTTTTTTTCGGCCCACCCCCTCGAAAGAACCATCTCTTTGGGAGCTCGCAATGTTTGCGTTTGAGCTTTGAGCAGGGTTTTCCATTCGGCTTCGGTTTCTGCTGCCACTGCCGCTGCCATTCGGTTCGGTCGTGTCAGTCTAATAAGCAAATTGACTTATTTCCGGTCGCCATGTTGTCTGTTGGCTCAGCTGGCAGAAGCCGCAAACAAAATGGCGTCTCATTAGTCAATGTCGTCTAGGCGGGCCAGAGTCGGCATCTTAATTGCAAAAGGTGTGAAAATCCAAAGTTTTTTCTGTGTTTGTTTTGGCTTTTCCCCGGTGCTCCAAGCTGCGCGTTCCTCTCTTTTTCCTCCTTGCCTCCGTGTGGCAAAGTTTGCCTTGCTAATGATTGATTGAGCCCTTGATGGATTGCCGCCACTGGCTGTACGGTTGGGATTTTGGCGGCGGAAGGGCGGCGGCGGGCACATGTGGCCGGGACTAATTTGATGCCAACAGCTGCACTTGTCATGTGCATTTTCACCTGTTCCACAAGGTACTCTCTCTCTCTTTAGCTATGCCTGTATGTGTTTGTTGTCGTCGACTATTACGCTAATAACTTTGGCCTTTTTCGACGCTGTCCATTTTAAATGCAATCACCATGTGCAACCGGCAACCAGAGGCACCGCCTCCAAAGCCTAACCACTGACCACGTGTGTGTGTGTGTGTGGGTCCAATGCATTATTTAATAGAACTTTGTTGAACGCCTGATTGCCCGCTGATTACTGATTAGGCAAGGCCCGGCCCAGCTGAGCAGAGTGGAGCTGCCCACCGGCCAAAACAAAAATTAAATCGCTGACACTAATTGGATTGCACACTGAACTGATATATATTCGATCTATTTGCTAGAACCAATTAAGCTGTCCAGTTGTAGGCATTCGAAATGCTAACGATTGGAGGGCAAATCACTTAGGCACGAGCCGATAAGTAGACCATTTTAGGACCTCATTTTAATATGGTTTGTTTACTATTAATCGTTGTTAAGGGTTTTTGTGTACTGATATTGACTTTTATTTCACCCTAATTGATTTATTATTAAGCATTAAAAATAAAAATATTGTAGAAAGTACTCTAGGCTAGTCACAAATCCGATCATTGTTTACCTTAAGTGATCTTCAAGGACCTTCTAATTTTCACACTAATTATTTACTATCCCATATAATTAAGACACCAAAAGCACCGAGAAGAGGCTTACTTATTTGAAAGCTTTCTAAAATTTAAAGTGTCTTTTCTAGGTGATAATATATAGAACTACAATACCCATATATTCAGATTAAAGAATTATCGACCTGTCCCCATCGTTACGTGTTGATCAAGCAACCAAATTGGGTATCAATTAGTCCAACCCTTAATTAGGGCAAACTCTCCTGAGACGTTTTCGCTTCTTTTTTGTTTTGTTTTTTTTTATTTTTTGCGGTGGCACTGCCTTGTTTAATGAGCGGCGGAAAAAATGGGAAAACACAAAACAGACCGCGGCCTGAGCCTACAAGCTGTTAAAATGTTTATGCAGGTGTCACGCCAATGACAGCGCCTCCGCCGAGAAGAGGAGTCGGTGTGATGGCGAGAGATGGCCGAGATGGAATAGCAACCGCAATAGCAATCGCCATAACAATAACAACAACAACAGCAACGACTGACGACGGGTCAGGAGAAAGGGGAAAAAAGGCAGCGAAGACAAAAGGCCAAAAGGCAGCTGGCCTCACTCCTGTTCGCATCCCCCCTGCGGGCTCTCAGCTGCAGCAGCTGCCACCGAAGGCCAGATCGGCCAGGTGATTTCCAGGCTGAGTCACCCAGCAGGTCTCGGAGGCCCGAGTATTTGGCGATCCTTAGCCGATAATTATGGTATGGCCCATATAATTCCAATCAAGTGTCAAATGGCATTTCAGAATATTTATATTCATGTGGACACTGCTGGGAATTGAGTGTGAATATAAAATGTATTTAAAAGAATTAAGATTCTAGAAAAATAAGAGAGGATCATACAGAAAATATGCAATTTATTTCTTTTTTAAAACAGAAGGTCACAAGTTTGTATTTTTATTCAAACTAAATATAATAAAACTTGTCTGATTTTTGATCTAAATTATGGAACAATTGTGAAACAAGATACTATACAAGTTTACCAACATTTAATAATTTAACACGAATTAATTTCAAAGTAAACCATTTATTTGCCAATATTTTGCATTTAGAAAAATATCAAACTGATCGAATACCCTTCTGCTTTTTTTCCCCATTGTAATTCATGTCATAAACTAAGCCTTTAAATTGCCATTTTCCCCTCAACCCTTTTTTTTCGCTGGGACCACGACGATAAACAATAAAGTTTCGGCAGGGGAAAAAAGGCCCACATCTGGCCATGGGCTTCCCTGATTTTTCCGATTCTTTTGGAGGCTGTTGCAGCAGCAGCCGGCAGGGTTCGGCCTCGACCACTGATATATACGGATATAAGCAGATGGAATCGACAGACGGTGGAAGCGCCAGAAGCGGCGGCGACACATGGCAGCCAGCTGCAATTATTTGCAGTTGGAAGTTCTGTTTCTGTTGGGAACGCGGGCGCACAAGGCCATCAGAAACAGACGGCGACGGCCAAAGTCATGGACCAAAAAGCCAGTGTGGATGTTGCTTCCGGCCCGGTGGTCTCCGCCCTCTCCCCAGCTTCTGCTGCCGAAATGCGGCAAAAAGAGGGCAAATAATTTATAATTTCGCACGTGAAACTGACAAAGCAGAGGGAAAACGACGAGATTCCCCCGCTGCCCCCCGAAACGGTGCACGCGGTGTGTGTCTGTGTTCGCCTTAAACTATTATTTGAGCACTTGACAAACGAATTTGTATCTGCAATTGTGCTCGCCGAATTTGCTTGAGCAAATAAAAAACAGATGCGACCAGCGCTATCTCTTGGCCCGTCAGATCTGCATATATATCTGGATTTGTGGCCGTATTCGTGTTCGTATCTGTGTTTGTATCCGTATCTATGTCTGTCTCTGTATCCGCACTGTATAAGGCCAAAGACACTTTGAGTGGCAAAAGACAGCTGGCCGCAATCAACATGTGTTGGCCATGGCTCGTACGCAGCATCTCTCGGATACCATTTGCATGGACTCAGCATTCACTTTATTTCTGGCTGCATCTGCACAATATTCTGGATTTACCACTACAATCTGCATTGTTTTTAGTTGAGACAAACACTTTCAGTTACTCAACATTGCCTCTTGTTTAGCACTCAGTTCGGTTGACATATCTGCAAGATACTCACCATTTTGGCCTGTGTCTTTGGCTGATATCTAACGTTATACTTGGAATTGTGATTAAACTGTGGCTGGCTTTGGTTTCGTTTAGTTCTTGAGTTGCATTTTCGAGTCACTTGCGAGGGCTTAGTACTTCGCGACCGCTGGCTGCTGGCTGTTGTTTACCATCGAGTCATAATATCGGGGGCGGCGAGAGCAGCGCGACACGCGAACCGGCATCTCGGAGCAATGCCAGGCGACTGACTGACTCTGAATGTACGGATGCGAAAGTATCTTGAATGGCGCGCTGGAGATACACGCGGAAGTCGGAATGCGGATTGCGACGGCGACCGAGGGACGTCCGACCAGTCGAAAGTTGGGTTTGTTTGTGCGAGAGCAGCCCAGCGACCAGGTAGCTCTGGCTTCGGCTCGTACCTCGTACCTCGGCGTCGTGGTCGTCTTGTTCTTCGGTGCCTTCGAGGCGCCTGCGCAGTCGCAGATGGAACAGCTGTTCCGGCTGCTCGCCTCGCTTGGGTTTCCCTTGCCGCTGGCTTATCGAGAGGCAACAACTGCCAGACGCTCGCTCGCCTGCTCGTGTTGTTGCCGCTGCTGCTGTCGCCGGCATTTGGCCCGCTGGGCTATTAACATCAGCTGCTGCTCTCAGGCCCCTGCCTCTTTTGCCGTTCCCGTTCCCGTTCCCTGCCCTTCCCCTGCCCCTGGGCAAGGCAGCAGCTGAAAAATTCCTTTTTGGCAGCAGCTTGTTTCGTTCTCGTCTCTGCGCTGTTTCACATTTATTTCCACTGCCTTGGCATTCCAGTTGGCATTGCGTTTCCAACTGCGTGCCGATATTTAAATAAATTGCCAACCAATTGTGCACACACTCCAGCCCGCCTCTACTGCTGGGTTTTCCTTACCCCCTTTTCGAGTTTCCCTTGCCCTTGTCCTCGCCCTCTCCCTTTGAGTTTCCCCCGATGAAAAGGCCCTTATGCGCGTGTTCACACCATGTCAAATGCTTAGTCCTTGGTTCCCCCAGGGAAAGCTTCGCAGTAAGGCGAGCAAATTAGAGGCGATTTATGTTAGTTTCTGTGAGGGATCTCCAGATGCCGCTCCAATTGGAAATGGGCGGATATCGGTGGGTTTAAGAGATCAGTTCGCAATGCAATTAGAAGTTGGGAGTAACAGAAAAACACATGAGATACTCGTTTAGGGTTCAGACTTAAATATGGGATTTGAAGTGGGATTTATGGGTGTAGGAAAATTGTGTACAGGAAATTATTAAACTAAAAGAGATCAGTACTTTTTATCATCGAAAAATATAATAATCTCAGGAAAAACAGAAATAATTTTAAAGAAATTATGAAACATTAATAATAAGTAAAAGTGTCTCTTAATAAATTAATGAAAATACTATATAATATCAGGTGGTTCTCCCTAGGTACTTAATAATTTTTATTCAAGGACAAAACCCTCACAAACTTTGTATTTAAAGATTGTTCACAACACCCTTAAATACAAACTTGACACAATGCTCCCTTTCCTAATGCACCACCTCTCCAAATCAAGTTGACCCGACCTCCTACCCTATAGTAATTAGCAACCGATTGACATATCTATCACATCGCCATCTCATGCATATCCATTTGGCCATCTGGTGGCACCATCAATCTACGCCTGCGAAGACGTTTCAATACGTTCCGTACAAATTGACCACCACAATTTAAACAAAACCCGCTTTTGGCCAATAAGTGGCCATTCATCTTGTCCGGCGACTACCCCCCAACTCGCTTTGGATTTCCTCGAATTTGCTCGAGGAAAACTTGCCACAAACGAAAACCCAAGCACCCTAAACCACAAACTCTCGAACGTGGCGGGGCGGAGTGGGAATATTTGGCACTCGAACTGGGGTCCGAGTCCGGGAAATCCTGGGCGTTGGGTGGCATGACAGGGGGAGTTGGCCTGCTTCTTTTACTACTGCCACTTGGTAGCAGTTGGCAATGGCAGCGACGTCGTCGTCGTCGTCCTCAGCCTCATCCTCATCCTCGACGGAGCAGCAGCATCAGGCGGCAAATAATGTAAAACGCCATTAGGCGAGATTTTCTCATACAAACAACAATTGTGCATTGGCACACCAGCCTGACGTCGTCGTCGTCGTCGTCGTCTGTGACTCTGGACTGGGAAATGCGGGGAAGGATAGGAGGGAGGGTAGGGAAAAACCAGGGGAAGCTGCTGGGTGGTTGTGGGCGTTGGACACAGCATTTTTTTATGCGCATTTCGCACAAGCGAATGGAAAAGAGAGAGCGCAGAGCCGAGCCGAGGAATATTCTCATGGAACGTAGCAAACGAAAACAATTTTGGGCCGCGCTGCCGGGCAAGTGGCAACATTTGTTGCTGCTGCCGCTGATGCTGTTTCTGTTGCTGCCGCTGCCGCTGCGACAAATTGAATGAAATCACGGCAATTTGGAGTGGCATACATCGGCAGGCAGCAGCTGCGACCAGGCCGGGCCAGCTTCTGTCCAAAAGTCCGCTCCCAAATGGCCAGTCGCAAAAAAAAAATGTATAAATATACACTCAGGGAAATAAATATTTGGATTTATGGGTCATTTGGTCGTAAATTGAAGGTCTCAGACATAGAAGAATGAGATCATTTCATCTCTTGTTTTCTATTATATGCATTTCTTTTACATTGATCATTATACCTTGGCAGGATATTATAATTTCAGTCAAAAGCTTGCTATATAGTGAAGGAGTCACTTGTTTAACATGGGGTATTTATTATAAAGTTAGTTCGGATTCTAAAATTCTAAATTCAGTTTAGTTCAGATTCTAAAATAACTAGATTTATATTACATTGTATAAAAATCTAAGATCCTTAGTACATTTTACGTATTACCCTTTTGGTTTTTGGAATTTTTAAGTAAGAATAATTTATTTTATATATAAAGGTATAACTTATGTAAAAAAGGTTTATCTGTAAATGACTTCTATACTTAGACTTAAACGAAGGAAACCCAGACCTCCTATTTCCTGAACTGGACATATTTTTCTCTGTGCCTAGGATGGCGGGCAAACAAGAGAGCAATGTTTGCCTTGGCTGTTGACGCATAATTGAATTATTAATTTTTATTTTAAACAATGAATGACACGTTGTTGCTGCTGTAACTGCTGCTGATGCTGCTGTAACTGCTGCTGCTGCTTCTGCTGCTGCACATGCGTCACTCGTGTTTATCTGGCGGCGGCGTGTATCGGCCCGATAAGGAAGTTGTTTGCTCAGCGCCAATTCAGCAGCAAACAAAATCAGGAATCGCAACAGGAGCCGGAGCACGAGCAGGGCGAAAAGAGCAGCCACCCTCACTCAGGCCGCCCACTTGATGCGTCCTCTAGGCCAGCAGGTCAGGATGAAGCTGTTTGTTTGGGTGTCTCTCCCCGCCCAGCACCATCGCTCTGTGTGTGTGTGCGGCATTGACTGACTTTTGATAAGGGTGTGGGGGGAAGGCGGCTGCTGACTGGGTATGCCCAGATACGGGAATCGGCAACGACAACTGAGTGCCGGCAGATAACACTCCTCCATGGATGTTCGCTGCTAGTTGGCCCTGTCACCCCCACTGGGAGGGATCTGCCTATTAAGGTCCGCTTCGCCCTTTCCCTGGCCTTCCTTTCCTTGCTCCGTTCTCGACAGTTGCTCAGCGGTTGTCCGCGCTAAAATTGTCGCCGTCAGCGGCAATCCTGCCGCCTGGCCTGTCTCGGACGTGAAAAGCCAAGAAGGGACTCTCCTCCTTTTGATTCGGATTCAGCTTCTGGTTGGGGCCAAAGTGAAGAGCGTAAAAATGTCGACTGCAAGTGAAGTGTCGACAAAGGCGAGCCGTTGAGAAAAGGGGAAAGCGTACAGATGATGGTGCAAGGTTCTGGTTTGATGACAGCAGCAATTATACACTTTAAGTTGGCCAAAGGTTTCTGATTTATTATTTTCTATAATTACTTAGCTATTTATTAAGCTAATGTGTTTCTATTTTTATGGTTTCATGGCTCGGTTAAGTCATGTCGTTGTGTAAGCTTTTCAGTTAGCATTTCCGTAAAGAAAATAAGGAATTTCATGTTTCTCCTTTATTTATATTGTATAAGCCAAATTCGAAGCATCTCGATGCTTCTGTACGTATGTCAACTACGTGATAGCACTGTACATGGGTGATCGTAACAAGTTGGCAGCAGGGCTGTCAGTTTGTCCTCTGGCGGAACCGGAACTTGTGCTCTGCCACCCTCTCTCTATCTGTCATTCTGACAAACCGCGTCAGGCTCAATAAAACCTGGCAATAAAAAGAATCTATTAATAAATAATTATCCCCTCAGATTACTTCAACATAACAATCCTTTCCACTCCTGAATATTCTTAACAATTGATGTGTGATGCACAGACCTGTCAGCTCACCATCAGTGGGTACTCAAAGCAGAAATACATTTAAAGCCCAGAAAGGGAGTGACACCAGCAGCAGCAGCAGCAAGCACCAGTAGGAACTAGCAATAGCAACAAGCAACAGCAACATGCTTTGCGCAATTGAATGCCCCAAAGACACAAAAACTCTATAAGGATAATGCGCGTACATGTGTATATGTGGGTTTGGTAATAGCAATGGCAACTGGCAACTGGCAGCTCTCAGCAGCAGCAGCAACCAGCAAGAGTAACCGTTATTAAAGATTTTGAATACCTAATTATGAAAATGTCAGAAGCAAACTTTTTTTGTAGCCAGCATTGAGAGGGAGGGCGATGGCGGGGGCGGGGCCGCAGAGGCAATGACAAGAGCGGGGATATAATCTCCGACAGGACTCCTACGCTGTGCGTGCTAGTAGTGGGAGGATGTGGCTGGCATCGCTGCCAGGCGTTTGCTTTCGCTCTATGCCAGGATACTATTGCGGCTAACAAGAACAACAACGACAGCGGCAGGACCGGCAGCAGCAGCAGCAACAGGAGCAACAACATGAAGAGCAAACTGTGTGTTTGTGATGTGCCTGGCAGCCAAACAGGAGCTGCTGCTGCTGCTGCTCTCTCATCTCATCTCAGCAGCCAGAGCAGCGGGGGGAATGTGAAAAATTCCATTTTCATGTCACTCAATTGAATTTCCATTCAAACTGCTTTTTTTCCTTGGCCAGGTTTCTCTGCTTTTTTGCGACTGACGGCGATGGCAGCCACGGGAGCAAGAGCGCGGTGCCTTTCCATTTAATATTTTTGCCTATTTCATACACACACACACTCACACACCGAGCAACATGCGGGTGTGTTTTGTATTTTTGGGGTTTTCCAGCCAAATTAATTGCCTACGGATTTGTAGTTAGTTGCCATCGTCATCGCTTTTGTTGCTGCTGCTGCTGCTGCCGAAAGCTGAAACACAAATACAGGCACAACAAAATGCCTGCCACACACAAGCACACAATCACAATGGCTCTGGCCGAAAGTCCTTTTTGCCTTGACTGCATTCGGGTTTATGGTAAAAATAAATAAATTTTGGGTTTATCTCAATGGCACACAAGTCATTTGCAGCTGAGATTTTTTTTTCTTCCATTTCATTTTTCTCTTTTTTTTTGTGTTGTTGTTCGCTTTCTCCTATCTCTACTACTATTTCCCAACGCCCCCATGTTTTCGTCCTTATGGTTATTTTTTGTTCGTCCTGCTTCTCCCCTGTGGTTGCTTTTTGATGGCAAAGGTGAGCACATGTGATGATGATTCCGGGCACCGGCTTCTACTGGGTGGCAGTGGGTGTGGCAGGGGCAGGGTGTGTGTAGAGAACAATATGTGGGGAACAATTGAAGCATGACGTGGAGATCTGTGGATGCAGGACACGAGCTTACATCGGATTAACATTGTGCTCGAGGCGTTCGAGTCGTTCAAGTCGTTTTGTCGATTCGAATGCATTACCTTCCAGTTGCAGGGACAACACTATGTAGTTGCATAAGGAAACAGAGGAAGGACCTCACCAAATCAATGTGCAGGCAAAGGAATTTCTGTCCTTTAGCAATGAGTAATGAGGAAAACTCTGGGATCTCATTAGGTTTAAGTGGGTAAGTGTTGTGTAAGCAAGGGAAAGCTCCAAATGGAAAATTATTTAATAGTGTGCTGGTCTACTTTATTTTAAATGTAAGTAAATTTCCTTTAAAAGAAGGTGCCAAGAAAACAATTTTGTTACTTTTTCCGTTATGTTCTTAGGTTCATAAATCAAAAGTTTAATCAATTGTAAGATGGAATGATTGTAGGTAATGGTAACTTATTGTAAAGAAGTCTAAGAATTTAATTAAAAGAATTTCGAACTTCCTTTAGGTCTTATAAAATGAACTTTCTTATATTATTATTCATATTCACCTAACTTCCACTGAAAGATCTATCCATATCTGATCAAAAACGTAACTTGAAAAACAAGAAAAATTAACACTAAATAATAACAGAAAATAAACCCATCTGACCCACGCAGACATTCCAAAATCTTCCCTTTCCACCGACCCACCATAAATAAGAGTCCTGCGATTTTTGGCCAGCGGGTTCTGGGTGTGTGTGTTTGTTGGAGAACGGAGAGGGAGACAACACAGTTCCTGCTTTTGTTTAGTGGCCAACAGCGATGCCAAGTGCAGCCACAGTCCACTTGCTCGTGCTTATGGCCAACATGGCCCGTGCCTCATGCAGATTTATTTATAGAATTTAAATTTAAACAAAAGCAAAAGCAGGGCCAAGGGACAACAGCAACGACAACGGCAACGGAGAGTGACCAATGCGCCGGCGGCTTTGGCAATGCCGCCTGCTCCTGACAAGCTGACAGGCCATGCTGAGCCTGACTCTGGACTCTGTGGATCCTGGATGCCGGGCGACATTTTCACTTGTCATGCTTCTGCTTGAGTAATTAAATATAATTTTCTTTGCGCGCTTTACACGCCAAACGGAAGTAATAGCGTCAACGGCATTGACAGTCACTGAAACGCTGAAACTGAAGGCAAGCATAAAGGTCCTTGATTGTGATGTTAGCTCAGGGAAATGTGGAAGCCTTGGAAATGTATATATATATAAATTTCTTAAATTTATAAATATAATATTAATAATAAAAACGGAAGTCAGTTATAAGTATGTTACTATAGTATCGTTTGAAAATGATAAATAACCTAGATCGGGCTTAAACCATTTAAATATTTAACGTTAACAAACATACTCAATACCTTTCAAAGTATTTATAAAAAAAATTTGCTTAAATCTCTACAAATTTTACGTTTTTTTACTGCACTTTTCCGCCCCTGTGTTTTTCTTGCCAGCTTGTAACAATAAATATTGCGAGTGTGTGCAGCTGCAGCAACAATAGATGGAAAAACACGAAAGGAAGCTAAATTCGTCTCAACGAACATTGTACACCCTTGCAGCTTACAATTGGATCATTATAATTTAATTTAATTTTATTAAGCAAAAAAAAAACTAACGGGAAGCTTATCATTTATAACTATCAACACAATATATTTTTAAATTTTTATATTCATCTTACATTTACAGTTTTACATTCACAGTATTGCACTTGCATTTTCCTCTACATTTAACGATCGTTTGTATGGCTGCTAATCTTCCGATTTGCATAAAAGTAAAACCGAAATTCTGAAAAAATATAAAATGGCTGTATCTCTGAGCAGGTACAAATATGTTAAAAAAAAGAGAAATTATAACTTGTTTTCAATTAATTTCTTGAACGTTGATCGTTGATCGATTCCGTATGCCAAGCGGTCAGTGTCTGCTGCTCGAGTGCCAAGAGGATCGCGTAGAGACCGCCGACGGTTACCGTTTGAGTGTGCCCGCCATTTTTTAATAAAAAATAATAAGATCCCTAACGTTTCGCACAATCCAGTCAACATAACTTGTGACATCGGTATAAACTCCCATTCTACTGCAACGACTTGAACGATGGTCTATAACCCCGAACTGCGTTTCGCGTTGAAGTCCATTTACAAGGACACTTTTTGTCAGGGGACCGCCTTCATCGTTAATACAGAAGACTCCAGCACAAATCTGACTTGAAATTAGTGGGAACCCAGACACATTCATGCACATAATGTTATCGAGCAGTTGAAGGGTGACTTTCTGAAGCAGGTGGCCATCTTTTTTTGCCCCCCAGCCATAGGCATCAAATGTGTAAGCGTTTTCTTCTTGGCTCTTAACTTCCGGATTCAGGATAATGCAGATTGGATAGACACTCCCTGAGGACAGGAAAACAAAATAAATTGCATCAGAAGAGATAAACCTCGGTAGCACTTACTACTAAACGGAATATCGCCTGATAATTGTAGCAGTCCAATATCATTAGTATTATTTTCCCAATCGAATTTATCGTGCTTGATCTTCTTGGTAACACTGAACTCCTTGGTTGGATGCCGTATGTCGTATGCTCCCAACTTGACAAATCTGAAAACATTACGATTATATTATTATATTCACAATAAATCGAAAGCCTGTCAAGTATACTTACAGGTCATAAGAGGAAAAAGCCCAAATGCAAAAACCGGAGGTTAATACAAAGCCTGTGAGACATAAACAATCCATTTAACTTGTTACCCCTCTAAATTAAGGATTTTTTAATAATTCTATGTATACATACGTCTGTGAATCACAGTGCTGCCGCATCTTAGGTAAATTCCATCATGTACAGCAGCCATCCAAGCAGCAGCCTCTGATTCTGCGTTGTTACCACTCTCAATTCTCGTACCTACTGCAGTTCCACAAGGTTCAACTAATAGCCGGGCTCCGTCAAAGCTTTCGGCACCGAAAGCCACTGTTTCGCTTGGAGGACTAATGGAGACCGGATTGGAGATGCCTGCCGCTAAGAACATGACAGTGTGTAGAATGGACGATGTGAAACATTGTTAAAATGCTTACCAAAAGATGAAAGCGGCCAAGAATCCTGGGGAAATGGAGCTTTAATCTTCTCCTCAATCCAGTCAGAATAGCTTGAGACATCGGTATAAATTCCTATTCCATAGCAATTTCTTCTACCTCCGCTTATGACCCCGAACTGCGTTTGGCGTTGAAGTCCATTTACAAGGACATTTGTTGTCAGAGGACCGCCTGGATCGCCACGACAGGTGTCTCCTACTGAAGCTCCAGCACAGATCTGACTTGAAATTAGTGGGAACCCAAAAAAATTCCTGCACTTTCTGTGATCGAAGCGATCGAGAGTGACTCTTTGAAGCAGGTTGCTTGCAAAGCGGTTATTCATTCGCCCCCAACCATAGGCATCAAATGTGTAAGCATTTTCTACTTTGCTCATAAATTCCGGATTCAGGATAATGCAGATTGGATAGACACTCCCTGAGGACAGGAAATCAAAATAAGCTGCATCAGAAGCGATTAAACTCGATAGCACTTACTACTAAACAGAATATCGCCTGAAAGTTGGAGCAGGCCAATATCGCTAGTTTTGTTTATCGGGTCGAATTTATCGTGCACGATCTTCTTAGTAACATTGTACTCCATGGTTGGATGCCGTATGTCGTATGCTCCCAACTTGACAAATCTGCAAACAGTACGATTATATTATTATATTCAAAGTAAATCGAAATCCTGTCAAGTATACTTACAGGTCGTGACGAATGGAAGCGCAAGCAGCGGACGTTAAAACATAGCCTGAGAGACAGAAACAATCCATTTGATTTGTTACCTCCACAAAGTAAGGATTTTTCATTAGCTCTATATATACATACGTCTGTGAATAACAGTGCTGCCGCATATCACGATCGCTCCATTATATACAGCAGCCATCCAAGCAGCAGCCTCCGGTTCGGCGTTGTTACCATCCATAATTCTCGCACTTACTCCAGTTCCGCAAGGTTCAACTAAAAGTCGGGCTCGGTCAAACTTGTCGGCACCGAAAGCCACTGTTGGAGGAGGATTGGAGATGCCTGTTGCTAAGAACATGACAATGTGTAGAATGGAGGCAGTAAAACTTTGTCAAAATGCTTACCAAGAGATGAAGGCGGCCAAGAATCCTGGGGAAATGGAGCTTTAATCTTCTCCTCAATCCAGTCTGCATAGCGTAAGACATCGGTATAAACTCCCAAACCTTTGCATTTTTTTAAACCATAGCTAACCAATCCTAGCTGCGTTAGACGTCTGATGCCATTAAAATTAATTTCTGTGATCAGCGGACCGCCAGAATCACCGTAGCAGGTGTCTCTGTCCGAGGACCCAGCACAGATCTGATTCGAAGTAAGTGGCGAATAAAGAATTTCGTTGCACCTGCTGTGATCGTAGCGATGGAGAGTGACTCTCTGAAGAATTTCACTCATGTTGCCTGACTGCGTTTTTCCCCAGCCATATGCATCGAATGTGGAAGCATCTTCCGCTTCAGTCTGCGTCGTGGGAAGTAAATTTATGCAGATCGGATATATGTGTTCTACGGTCAGAAAAACAAAGTTAAAGTCCATCAGAGGCGATCATTCATATAACACATACTAGTATACACAACATCGAGTGGTAGTTTCAGTAGCCCAATGTCGTGCACGAACGTAGCTTTGGAGTAACCCCTATGAATCTCCGCATGGCTGACCCTGTACTCAACGGCAGGGAGAGATAAGTTATATGCTCCCAACTTCACGAATCTGTGGACAATATTATTATATAATGTTATTATAAATATGTTGTGCTTTAAGTGTGCTTACAATCTGCCATGACCCTTAATGCAATGAGCGGCGGTCAACACAAAACCTGACAAGAAATAAATCCTATTTATTTTTGGTGTTGATGTGTTATTATATGTATGTATATTTACTTTTGTGAATCAGAGTGCCGCCACATAAAAATTGTGTTTCATTGCGTACTCCTGCCATCCAAGCAGCAGCCTCCGGTTCAGCGTTTCCGCCATTGGAAATTCTCCATTCCATTTCATTCCATTCTGCCATTTCGCATTGGTCGTCCAATAGTCGGGCTAAGCTCCTTTGAATCAGAATCCCAAGGATCACCTTCACCAATAATAACGTCTGCATCTTTCTGTCACCCTGAAGAAACTGAAACACTCAGTGTGCGATTGGACGAACGAAAAGGTACAAAAGCCGCTAATCAGCATCTTTAAATTTGGCATTTCTGATTCTAAAAAAAATTGAAGTGTCTAACCTTTAGCTGCGTACAACAGATAATAATGTTGTCGTCAAATAAGAAAGCTTTAGCTTTAACAGTCAAAGCTATCGCTAATTGATAATTGTGAAACTATAAAAATATTACTTAAATACCTCAAAACAACAAATTTTTGTATGATCAGTAGAAAACAAGAAAGGAAGCTAACTTCGGCACACCAAAGTTTTTAAACCCTTTGATCAAATGAAAAGAAAAACCAACTGGCATTACATAAATCTTTTACACATATCATAAAAACACGCTTTTAATATTTTCCCAGTCGTTTTACATTTACAGATACAGTTTTACAATCTCAGTTTTGCATTTTTCTCAACATTTAACGATCGTTTCTATGGTAGCGTTTGATATAGTGGTCTGAGCCGTTACGACTTATATAGTAGTAAGAGCTTATGGAGGCTATCTGCACAGCTTCATTCAGATAGCTTCAAAACTGAGGGAATAGATTGCGTGGAAATGAACACACGGACAGACGGACATGAATAGGTCGACTTGCCTGTTGATGCTGATCAAGAATATATACCTATACTTTATCAGGTCGGAAATGCTTCCCTGCGTTGCAAACCACTGACTAAATTTACAATACCCTGCAAGAGTATAAAAACAGCAATGGCATCAATTTTTTGTAACATGTTGGCAAACATGGCCCAAGCCGCCACGCCCACGGGCTCCGCCCATCGCCTAGAGCTGATACTGCCACTGATGTTGCTGCTGCGGTGGCCACTTAAATGTCGTTATGCTGTCGGGTCACGCGCCGATATGGAAGAGGTCTAGGATTTGGCCCCCCTTCCAGCCAGGTCCCGTGTGTATTTTTCCTTTCTCGGGCAGAACAACTTTATTGCCGCAGCAATTATGCGTAGCTAATAAAACTCTGCGGAGAGGTGTTGGCAGGAGCAGCGGGAAAACAGGAGGAAAATCACAAATTTTCCTGGGGGCATAGAGGAAGGCACCCAGAGCATCGACAGCATCGACGATTTATGCATGCGAGAATAATTAATGCGTTGATTTATTTAAAAACGTGTTCCAGCATTCAAATGAAGGCGCCAATTCTAAAGAGGCGACCAAAACAGAACCGAACCGAAACTGGTTCAATGGCTGTCAAAAATTAACCCATTGCAAACAATTTGTACTCAAGCTGCAGGAAGTGCCGATATCTATATATATAAAATATGTACACTGTTCGTAGTATATATTGCGTGCCACAGATCGGGCATTAATGGGTTAACATGTGTGAACTCCCGCCCTTTGTCGGAATGCAAATTTATATGCCAGCTTGACAGCAACAGCAATCCAACAACCAAAGCAAACAAAGGCTAACAAAACAAAAACGACAAACAAAAAAAATGTATTGCAAAAAAGGAAGAAGAATCAAATATGTTAAGCGGCATTTAAGCGCCACATCCGGAATCCTGTGAATCCTGCGCCTGCCACATGAGATAATGCCCCCGAACGCCGCCGCGCTGTTTGTATATTTTTCTAAAAATTTGCACGCATTGCATTGTTGTGCTTTTTGTTGTTGTTGTTGTTGCTCTTCTGTTTTTGGGGCTGTGTGTTTGTTTGGTTGTTTGTTTGTTTGTTTGTTTTCATTGTTTGTTTGTCGCACACACATGTGTGCGGTTCCCAGCGGCAGCGTCGCCCCCGAAAAGTATGCAAAGCAACAAAAACGAGCAGCGAAATCAGGAAAAAAGAAGGCGGCGCACGCCATTACCAGTGGGTGGGTGCGGGTGTCGGTGTGTGCGTGTGTGTGCGGGTGTGCGGGATGTGGGAAATGTAAACGGAATTGTTTTCCTTCCACGATGCTGGCTGTGCGAGTGTGGGAAAACGTGCGGGTGTGTATGTGTGACAAAGGGATAATGACTGGCAGCCAGGAGACCCACACACACTCTCCAGTAGAGCCCCCACAACCCCACTCACACACATACATCGCGCTGCGTGTCTTATCACCAATGAAGGAAAACACGCACGCCCGCTCAGCAAGCTCAAGGCAACGGCCACTCGGGCGTATTGACAACGACTAGGATATCCCTTCGCTGTCGCCTTCCCCCTCCGCTTGGCGTCCTGCGTTTGCTGAAAGGACCAGCGTCAGCTTATCCTGCACGGGTTCGAGTAGGATGTTCAAGCCCGGACAGTGCATTATGATGAGAGCGCAAAGGTTTTATCAGTGTGTATGGGGAACAGGTAGGTGGGCAGTCTAATTACTTCCTCGACAACAAGTTCTTCAAGCTTAGATGCAACCACAAGAGTGAGACAAGGCTGCTAGACAGTAATTAATTTGGAATTGTCTAAATAACTTCGTTTCTGAAGGCAAACGAATTTAAAATATTGCAACTTGAAATTTATAAAACTCAAATTAAATTCTTAATTATCTTACTTCTTTAAGTACACCACAAACAATTTATAAATGTATAAAATCAATTATTACTAATGATTTTACCTCTATATAGTAAGCATTAAACAATTTCACAACAAACAGTTATTATGAATAAGGAGCGCTCATAAAATAACCATTATAATTAGTTATTTAATATTTATTTTTATTCAATACTTAATCCTACTTTTCGTACAAACATTTATTATGTTTCTCGCATTTTAAACCTTAACAGCTCCGCGCCTCACTTTAAATTTCCCGCCAACTTGCATTACATTTCTGACATTCACAGAGAACTTTAACAGACTTGTCGATTATTTTCTTGTTAGTTAACAGCCAGTTCTCTGTTAAGCGCAGTGTTGGCAAGCAACCCGTACCCGCCAAACCACCTTTACAGCACTGAAATATTCAAATTTGACTTAAATAATTTGCATTTATTTTTGATAAACCCTAAATTAGCTTTACAATTATTCTTCTAAAAAGTAGTTTGTTCAACAATTTCCGGTTTGCAGATGGGCGCACCTGCCACGCCCCGTACTGCACAACAACAACAACGACTCGATCGATTACATTTAAATGACTATTGTTCACTGACTCAGTTTGCGCGGGCGTTGGGAGATATATGTATATATAGGGCCAGTCGGGGGTCCTGGGGCGGGCATTGTGACGTCGTTGCGGCTACGGTAACTTAGACAAAAGTGGAAGCATTAAGCACTAGTTATCACATAGTAAACTTAGGGGGTAGGCGATTCCTCTCAACTCCTCTCGATTGCGATTGCGTTGACTTGCAGTTGACTGATGACGGACGGGCGGGTAATCAGCGATACCCCAGCAGGTATTTGGGCAGGTAGGTGATCGAGGACAGCAGGCTGTAGCTATAGTTGCGGCAGGGAGAACAAAGAATTTGGGAATAAATGTCCATCTTAGGCTTTATTATTATTACTATCTGGGAAACATTACAGATTCTCTCGCCACCAAAGGGTATATAGTATATATACACAATCCTTAACCTTATCCACCTTAACCACCAACGTTAACAATCACCAAGTCGAAGGGATTTTCGCCATCCGTTGCAGTTTCTCCTGTCCGTTCCTCAGACCTGTACAAGCATTAGTTTTTGCGATATTTTAGTTTGTTGAATGAACCACACCAGTGCAGAGAATAAAATGAGTTCGTTATTACAAAGTTGATAAAAATAAGCAAATTACTGAAGTGAATATGCATCAAACATAGAGACACAAAGCAAGGGTTAATTTTATGATTTAATTAATAAGTGCAACCGTCACCAGGACAACTCATAGCTATCAACTGAAAGGTGCTTACGAGTTGGTCAGTCCCCGATAGAACCACGACTTCCAGGACTTTGAAGACTCCTGATCGATCTTCGACTCGACCTCGGCACAAAAGTGTTTCCGGTCGTGGGAGCGTCCACTTTTGCAGTCGCAGATCAGCCGCTTCTTGCACTCGGAATCACAGGTGGGTCGTGCCGGCGAGTTCTTCCAGTAATATCTATTTCAAAAAGAGTTTTATTAAATATAATCAAAACTTTGATTTCTTAAAAGTCGGAACCCACTTGTAATACAGCTCAAAGAGCTCCTGATTGTTGGTCAGCTCATTGAGCAGATTATTCCAATCACTGGGACGCAGGGCCTTCATGTTGTAGGCAGCTCGTGCCGTATAAAGCTTATACCATATGGGATATCCATACAGATTGGCCTCCTTGAGATTCATTATCCAGGACTCGTGGTCGATGACCAGCCGCGTGGTGGAGTCGTGATCCCCGTCCACATAGTAAATCCGATAGCCAGGGTTCAGATCGTAGTAGGGCGAAACAGAAGGTCCTATGTACGCCACGCTATTGGGATGATCTGTAAACATAAGAAACAAGTTAGTTGAGGTTTTTAGAGTCTAGGAGTAACCTCTTACTTAGATCATGGGGATCGTAGAACATCTCGAACTCATCGTAGTGCGTGTGCCCATAAAACTGCGCTGTTATGGTGCTCTCATAGCGAGCAATGATCTTGTAAAAGTTGCGGGACCAGACCTTCAAGCAATCCGAATGTCCTGGTGGAATATGACCAATCACATGAACCTTCTCGTTAGAGAACTCGGCACTCTGCAGCTCGTAAATGAACCTGGAAGAGGACGTAAAAGATACTTTATCATTATACAGGTTTTCAACTTTATATACTGTCAACTTACCACTGCAGCTCCGTGGCTGGATCCGTGGAGTTCAACAGCAGCCACCAGTTCTTGTTGTTGCAATAGTTCATGTTCATCGAGATGATGCGGAAGCCCGGACGCACCAGCACCGAGTAAAAGGCGCCCCGTCGCACCGTGTGAGTCACACTTTGGGGCAGCCAGCGACGCCACTGGACATCTAGTTCGTCGTAGAGCCAACTAATCGAGATGTCCACCTGGTTGACATACGGCGGCGGGAAACTGTTCACCGGAGCACTCTCGTGGTTGCCCAGTGCCGGAAAGATGGGCACGCCGGGGAACTTGTCCACCATCTGCTGCACTGTCTCCTTCAAAATAGACAGGTTCTCCTCCTTGGTCTGGTTCCAAACATCGTGCGGCGGCAGATCGCCGGTCCACAGGATGTAGTCGATGTCCTTGTGAGTCTCTGCAATGTGGGCCAGCATGTGATCCACCGTCCGCTTGGGCGTGTCGCATTTCCTGTAGTCTCCCCACTTGCCGGCAGCCGCATTCGGTGTGGCTGGTCGTCCGCTGCTGAGACGACAGCACAGCGGCTCATTGCACTCGGCATTGGAGCCCTCCGCGTAATGGGGATCGTAGTGGGTGTCGGAGATGTGCAGGACCTTGAAGAACGGAGCAGCCTCCATCGGTATGGGCAAATCGGCGAGACGCGGCGGCTTGGGTACCGGCGGGAAGATCACCTCCCATTCGTGGTAGGGATTGTAGACATCAGCGCAGCCATCGCCAATCACAAAGCTGCACAGCTCGTCGGGACTGAGGTTGACCCGCTTCAGGACGTAGATCAACTCGGTGCCAAAGAGCTGGGCCACTCCCTGGCAAACCCTGGCACTCTGGATATTCAGGTTCGTGCAGTAGTTCGTGATCATTTGGATCAAGTCGGCGTCCGTCTTGCCGGACTGGATCTGATGCTGGATCATACCGGCACCAGCTCGGCAAGCGGTGCAAGTGACCTGAGACATCAGACTGTTCTCCACCTCGAAGGCCACCTGCTTGAGGTTCAGCAGCCTCAGGGCCTGGTCTACGAATGGGGGATACACCAGGCCATCCCCGCCACCCGCATCGTTCCACAGCATTCGCGAGGTGGCCGTCTGGTTGGCCAGCCGCTGCAGGAACTCGGCATCGGAGGCGTCCGAAGCGCTGATCTTGGTGCGATTGGGATGGGGCACCAGTTCCAGGTGCGGCTCAATGCTGCGCGGCTGCTCCTCCACCACCCAGGGCTCCGTCTCGAGCTGCGTCCAGTTTATCTGCGGCCGGAGATGTGTGAACAGGAAGGGCAAGGCTGCAAGTATAAGAGAGTTCCTTCAGTTAACCATGACATGGGAGTGTTCTCTACCTCAACTCACCATCCGCCACTGTCAGAGTGGCCAGCAGGGCGATGAGCCAGCAGTTTGCCCTGCTACCTGGCCACGACAACTGCCGCTGTGTCATAATGTTCGGGAATGGCTACGCCAGGTTCGCAGCTGCGGAGCTTCCACAACTCCAGAGATTCACAGAGATCTACAGGCAGGTCTCCTCCTCAAGTAGCAGGCGGCTTGACCTACATTGGAGGGTTTGCCAGAGACATAAAAAAAATTAAACAGAGACCGAAAATTGGAGAGTCATTATTTTGTGGAACGAGTTTCATTACAGCGAGCATGTGCAGAGGCTCATCAACGTGGGTTTTGGTTTGTTTTTTTGTTTATTTTTGGTTTGTTTTTTGCTTTTGGTATGCAGTTTCTTTTTCCTGTATGATTTATGGCAAGTGTCATAAAAATTTTTATGTAATTCGTAGCAGGGGTTTAAAAATTAAATGTCCCATGAGCTGCTCTGAAGCCTCTACATGGAGTTAAGCTTATTTATTATATTTGCTTAATGCAACATCAATCTCTCATAGACTTTTGACTGGCTTAGAGTTACAAATCCATGCCGGAATCTTCTCTTCTATCCACCCTTGACCTTTACGCCGCTCCTTTAGGAACACAAAATCTAAATTTCCATTTAAATCCATGCGTGTATTTTCGGGCTGCTGCTTTCATCAACATTTGACAGCACTTAAAATCTCGTTAGCTGTAAATGGCAGACATGTTTGAACATCAGCAGCTACATCAGCGATATATATGCAACATCAGCAGCAGTCAAGAACTGTCAACCCCCCCTGCGATGCATGCCGCATTAGATGGAATTGTTGCAGCGCTTTTATTTGGATTGACAGATACATTTGTAGCTCACTGTTGCGAGTGACTCATGTGATGTGTGTCTTCCTCGCGAGAGAGTTAGATATCAGGGTTCGGAAGGCATTAGCTCGTCCGTTTACTGTTTACTGTTTTTCTCAGCTGAGTTGAAGCTGAAGGTGCCTTATCAGCATCTGTCGCTGGCTGCTTTTATTTATAGCAACTTTAGTTTATTTTTTCGCTAAAGTTTATTTTTTTAAGGCTGCCTAAACTGAAGGAAATGGCTTTATCAGTGTGAACTATATTCCGAGTTGTATTTATAAAAGAATAAATATAAACTTGGGGAGCTAACACTATATGAAATAAGTAAGAGGAAATGCTAGGAAAAAATGCTATAAGTTAAGCTCCTGTATTATATTTATAGCATATGTTAGATTGGAATATATACCTTTCAAGCCAAAGAATTGTTGTGCTGAATTCAACCTAACATAAACATGAATTTCTTCTTATATAACCCATGATTATGGCTGAAAACCTTAACCCCGTGGAATTCTTTTCTCTCTCTCTTCAGCGCCTTTTGACCCTGACTCATCTGCAGTCGAGGCTTTGGCCAGTCTGGCCGTCAATTGCCAGCCATCACATGACACGATATAAACATAACAATCATGTGCGAGTAAACAAAACAACTAAGCGAATTGATTTGAGTGTGATGGATGGGAGTGTGTGTGGTGTGTGGGGTGTGCTGTGTTGTGTTGTTTGCGAGCTTCATTATGCACCCGGCTCAATGCCAGCCAATTGGCGTGCTCCCGCATCGAATCGGCCGACAATGTCTCATCTATAAGCCATGGACTGGCGGGCAGACGGTCGGTGGACAAGTGTCGCCAAGGTACATTGGCCTGCACGGAGTGAAATCGTCGGCGTCTGGTAATAACCGAGGTCTAGTCTCTCTCTTACAAAAAAAATTGCTTTTTATTTGCCTTTGCGATTTGAGCGAAAATCGAAAGTGTCTTCTCTAGGGCCCAGAGTTCAAGAAAAATTCATTATTAACGCATTTGCCAGGGGCCCGAGAGGGTGAGCCGGAAAACTCGTTTCGCGGACAAGGTTAACCGAGGACAACACTAATTTCCAGCTGAATGCAGGTCAAGTTACAGCCATCAAAAGCGACTGAACCCGCCAGAAAGACATTACAAAACTATCAAAAACGCGGCAGGAGAGGGGCGGCTTTCGTTAAACAGGTTTCTTGGAGCTCGAAGCTTCGAGTTATAGCTGCAGCACGTGGGTAGAAAAATGGATTTTTGGCACAGCAAACCATCTGCATCCGACCGCATTCAGCTTTCACGCTCACAATAGGCCTGCCTCCGAAAAAGGGCCGCCACCGCTGGAGGGGAATACAAAAATGTACGCGCCCAAAAAAAAAAAAAGAAAACTTTCACTTTCTTTAGAAATTATTTTTTGATAATATCATTTTTTTTCTTTCTCTCTTTGCTGTTTCGAAAACACTTTGGGATGTGAAGTGCTAAATGGAGCGGATCCCAGCCAGGTCCCACGCCCAGAGCTTAAGTCATTCCGCTCAATCGTGTTGGCTTTGTCTTTTAGTGTCTATTGTATAATGTTGCTGCTGCAGTCGGACACGCTGCATGCAATGTTTTAATGAACATTTCTTGTTTTATAATAATTAGGAAAGAGATGGGAGTCTGCCCCACTCTCTGCCACCTAACCGAAAATGAAAACGAAAGTGCGTTTCTTTTCTTTCTTTTTTTCCCCGCAGCAATTTGGACTTATGGAAATTTTGTTGATAGAGACACCGATTATATTGATTTGACAAAAGAAAGCTTTAATTACGGGGGAATGTGTAAGAATTAACCCAGTTCACGTCTTGAATTTGTTTACAAAAATAAGTAGGAAATTGTTGCCATTTCAGGCACGTAAACGGGCGAATAATGCCTCCACGATCTCCCCCATCGATCGAGAGATATGTCCATCTTCATTACACTCGCCATCGGTTCTCCCAGATTTTATTATTCATGGTCAGGCTTTGGGTTAGGGAGTGCGTGTGCCTTGATTCGCCATTCGTATGGACGGAATGGACTGGCCAATGGAACAGCCTCGTCATGACCAAATAGTGGCCTATATCTCGGTTGCTTTTTTGTTTTATATTTGTTTTTGTGTACCTCGTGTTGGTTTTGGTTTTGGTTAGCGGGGGCTAATTAAACATGCAGTCGCCACCGAACAGCGAGCCACTGAACCACTCATCGTACCTCAAATACCTGGCACGCACAGCGAACTGCACGCAAATAGCAACGGTGACTATGGTTTCTATAGAATGGTTGGTACTTTAGAATGTATGGACTTTAAAGTACCCTAAAATACTTTTGAAATAATTTAAATACTTTAAAATACCCTGAAATTAATTCTTTAAGTCTGTTTTTAAGTCTGATTAAGGTTTTCTTGATTTACGAAGGAATTAGGAGCAAGAAGGGTTCCTGAGCTTCGAATAACTCTACAAACATCCTAAAAATGTATATATTTTAAAACTATATTGTAAACTAAATTACCTTTCAAGGGTTTCCTTCTCACAAACCGCATTAAACCTCCTACTCCACTCTCACAGGGTACTCTTCTCTCTGACCAAAACCAGAGGAAGCCAACGAAAGCGTAAACCTGCGTAACCAGAGGAACCCACGGAGAGACAGCTATAGGAGCCATGTCTCTATAGAACCTGCTGCACAAAAGTGAAACAAAGTGCAGACAGTTTACAACTCGGCGGCTTAACTACAGATTTTGCAAGCGATTCATAAGCCCAAAGGTGCGCGGCGCATGCGTGACGGCGGAGAGCCGTGAGAGAGCCGAAGTGAAATGCGCAAACGTGTTTTTCCTGACGGCGCCTTCTGACGAAATGTGTAACAGTAAATCACAAACTACCACAAACTATCACAACTGGTTTGATACAAACTAAAGCCGAAGTAAAGCTAATCAAAATTGAATCAAAATTGAATCCAATCGAATCGAAATCAAATCAAAATCAAACCAAAAATACTTTGCCTAACTATAGTTACCTTTTTCTGAGCCCGAACTTTCGTTCTTGACCCACAACGAAGGCGCTTTGTTCTTCGTCGCTTCGTTTCGTTTTCTTTTCTTGATTTTTGTATTATTCGGTTTCTTTGGCTCTTTCCCTTTTCTTCCGCTGCGCGTTTGCCACTTTTTCTTTCCAACAGTTACACTTATTTTTATTTATAGACAATATTGTGCCATAATTCACAGCTCTGGGACGCTGATTGGCCTCATTTAATTGCGTTTCATTTACGAATTTCTATAATCACACAATGCGATCCGAACTGATTTTTCCTTTGGCGTGCGCACTCTACACTTGGCATTTGTTGTTTCTTTTTTCTTTCGTAGATTTCACCCGCCGTCCAGCACTGCTTTTCGCGTTTTCTCCGCTGAGAAAATCCAACCGCTCGCCGCGAACCGCCGCCACTGAATGACTGAACCAGCTTTTGAGTCGAGCTTGGCTGGGCAGCTGATAAAAGTTTGTCGCCCAGAGAGGGTATTTCTGGGATCTCTGGGAGCTCCGAGAGATGAAGAATAAACAAAGACACCGAGAGAAAATCAGGGTGATAGAGAGAGAGCTTTTTCCCCAACCACAGAATACACTCAGCTTGTGACATTTAATTAGTTTGATTTGTATCTCGCATGAAAATCTGTTGGCCATTGTTCCAAAACGGAAGTCATTTATGTAGTATATAGATATTTGATACAGCAGATCACTCATTGTTTCGGCAACGATCGGTTGGTTTTATAATGAATAGGTTTCTTAGTCAGCTTAGTTCTAGGAACAAATTAGTTAAACCTATTAGGTTTTATGAATAATTAAAATTAGTCCAAGTGGATTTTAAAGAGATATAATTATGGGGTTCTAATATCATGTTCACTTGCCAAATTTAAACCAGTTTATGGGTGAGTCAAATCATAAAAGAATAAAATAAAATTATGTAGTCAAAACTAGTTGAGTTTAGTTTAAATTCCTAGATATAATTTTTTGCTTTTAGTATTAGTAACTTTTTAGCACCAAAATGTATTTTCATAACAAGGTTCTTGGTCTGCTGAACTTTTGGTAAGAAGTTTGCTTAAATGGTTATCACTCGAATTAACTTTATTTAAATTGCATTTATTATTAAGCAAACTTGGATATTATTAATAATTTTGTATTTATCAATATTACCTTAGCTAGTTATTGAAGTTCACATCATATAACACCTCTCATTATTTATAAATTAATTATTAAATCACTTGCATTTGCACCTATTTCAGAATGAAAAAAGTTTGGTTTATAATTCCATAACAAGCTCACAATTCAAACCCAACTTCACTCTCTAGAAAACTATGGTCTTTTTTTTATAATCACTTTATAACCCGACCTAAAAGTGGTCTTGATATCTCGGTGTTAATGACTTAAACCCTCTTGATTTTTATACAGCTTTTGCTTTAATGCTCAGTGGCTCCCAACACCCAATTTTGGTTTGTTTATTTCTTGATTCTTTATATTTACACGTTTAATGAGCTACATAATCTGTGCGCTTATATGCGATAGGTGATATGCCCGCCATGACAAACTGTTTTTTTGCGGACTGTGGCTTTGATTGGAAGAGGTGGCGTGTAGGAGGTGGAAGAGGTGGTCGAGTAGATAGATCCATCAATCAAGTTCTGCTAACCGTTGGCCCCCCGTATCCGACAACTGCACTCGGGGTGATTTATGGCCATTATGGCTCCGGCTCCGGCTATCAGGCGGAGGACTCGATTGACGCACTCGACGAGTCATCGCACTGCTTGTAAATGGTGAACACCTCGCGCTTGAAGCTCATGAAGCTGAAGCGCCGCAGGCCACTTGGCTCCGACTGCACTTCGCCCGAGGGCTGGCCGGGCAGCTGGAGCTCCAAATCCCTTATCTCGATGGTTGGAGCTCTTCCGTGCTTCTCCTTGGCGTGGTAGCAGCGCCAGCTAAAGGTGGGCGCCCTCAGGCCGCAGCAGCACCTGCTCCTGTTCACCTGATCCTGGGGCATGGCTGCATCCTGCGGCTTCCCATTGCTGCAGCCAAAAAATCCACTGATTTTCAGCTTCATCAGCGACACGGTGCGTATGGTCTGGGTGAGAAAGGTATAGAAAATGGGGTTCAGGGCACAGCTGAACAGGTTCAGGATGCCAAAACTGAAGTACAGCAGCCAGTCGACGGGCTCCGAATAGGAGCCATAGAGACGCATGATGAGGAACACCCAGGCTGGCAGACGCAGGCAAATGAAGACAGCCATCATCAGCAGGACAATCACCACCATCTTGCGATGCCTGGCCTCCCTGGCCATAGCTGCTGGCGTGGTTCTCCTCACGGGTTCCGCTCGAAGAGGATTTGTTGGGGGCAGAGGACCTGCCTTTTCCAGCGCAAAGGGCAGGGCCACGCCCATGGCACTGACCAGAGTGGAGGGCATCAGGAGCTCCCCATTAGCCGACGATCCCAGGGACTTGAACTGACCCTCCTTGGGCTCTTGGCGTTGGACATGCTGCTCCTGGTGGTAGTGCCTGCGGAGCCACAGCTGCCTGGCTATGGTGGCATTCAGCCAGAGGAACGACACGATGCAGGGCAGAAAAATCAGGGTGAAGAGTATGACGTAGTAGAGTCCGACATCGTGCTGGAAAACAGAATATAGTATTAATAGAATTGCATAAGTTTATTCACACAGCGCCGGCGATAAGATAAGCCGAACATTGATTCAACAACTGTCAAATGTCCGCCTTAATCGCTGTGTATTAGCGGCGATAATCTATCCGCTGCCCCACTTACGTCTCCGGCCAGGCACATGTGGACCAGCTCCAGTTCGGTAACCACCACCTCCTCCGGCTCAACTGTAGCCGTGCTGGTTGGCTCCTCCTCAGCCTGGTTGCACTCCACCGCCAGTAGATATATCCAGCGGTAGTCGTAGATTCCTAGTAGAGGTCCGGAAGCGCCTATGGAACAGGCCCAGATCAACAGCATGCTGAGGGTGCTGAAGCGATAGTCGGGATTCCAGAAGCCCAGCACGGGTCGCATCACGGCCAGGTAGCGATCCAGGGCAATGCCCACCAGGGTCAGGCTGCCAGACAGCACCGAAGTGGTGGTAATAAAGGGCACAAACTTGCACATGAAGCCACCAATTGTCTGAAGTACATTTTCATTTAAAACTTGTACAAGTAGCTAAGGAAATTCTCTACGAAATCTAGTAAAAAAATCTAGTAGTTCCACTCACCCAAAGCTGCAGATACTCTGCCTGAAACTGCGCCATGTAGGAAACCGCGCAGAAGACAGTGGAGACCAGGTCGCTGCAGGCCAAGGATATCAGACAAGCCCGAAAGAAGGGACGCAGCTTTCGGCGCGTGTTGACATAGAGGGTACCCAGATTCCCGGTGAAAGCCAGGACAAATAAGGTGCCCACCACGGCAGAGAAGGCATGCCGCTTGAAGCCGTTTAGCTGGCTAAGATCGCCGACAAAGACGCCAGGATAACGAGCGGTCGTCGGGCTCTCCGTGGTTTCGCCATGCTTGACCAAAGCCCACTTCAGGTAGAGATCCAATTGCTCCAAGGTGTAGTGTAAAAGGGCCATTTCCCGTACCGGCCCGAAAGTATGCCGCAAAACGGTCCGGACCCAAAAGCTTTTGCCACTAAACTGTTGCCGGCAGATTTATGGCAGGCGATGGCTACCGATGGATGTATTTTTGTGGTCTCTCCGGCCCCTGGCTTAATGTTTCATTATCGGGCGCCGCTTATCGTCGTTAGCTTCACCGTTAACCGATGGCTATCCGCTGTCATTATTATGCGCAGGTCGCTGCACACGCCATCGTGGAGGTGATAATGATGATGGCAGGTGTAATCGCTCATCAGAGAGCCATGCCCCCGAAGCCGAAGCGGTTTAAGAAATAAAAGGACCCCTTGGCCAGTCGATTTACTTTAGCTGTGGTTTCACATTTATTTGCGACACTCTCCTCCCTCACTCTTAACCTCCCCATATAGCACACTTTGTTTATTGTCCTTCCTGCCTCTCGCCCTTCGGTTGCATAGGTTTAAGAGCTTAAAAAATACAACGCCTTCAACGCACACACATTACGGATAGAGTATATCTAGGTGGTTAGCTTAATGTACAAAAGAACTACAAAAAACACCTTGTTTACGGTTTAAACTTAACAGCGAAAGCTTAAGGAACCTAACGTTAAACTAGGAGTGGAGCTGAGGCTTAGAACTAAAGTATCTAAAAACGATTAAGCGGTAAGGTTGAGGGGTTGAGGGAAAATGGTGTAGGGGGTCGGAAGAACCAATTAAACATTTCCTTTTTTACAAACATTAACGGCTAGCTAAACATTACAAAACTATATATGTAGTAAGCACTCGAAAATACTTGGAATCTGCTTCTTTTTTGGCAAAACACAATCAGAAGTCACACACGCACACTCACTCGCATTCGCACATCACTTGCCACGAACATTTGTATACATGTCGGTATATATCTGTATATCTGTATATCGGTTTATCTGTATATCTGTATATATAATTTATGGAGATAGGTGTATAGTCTTTTAACCAGCATAGCATTGGTAGGCTAGTGTAGTAGTGGATAAGGTAGCTTTACAACGACGGATAGTTGGGTGCCTTGGCCATTTTGTAGTTTTGTATTCGAAAAATGCAGCGAAGCTTTTTTGTTTGGGGGCGGTTACGTCCTGCACCGGAACCGGAAATGGAACGTAACGCCTAGTAGAAGGACTCGTGGGACCCATCCAGACACTGGCTGGCCATGTGCAGGGTGAGCGCCTGGTAGGGCAGCGGCTTGCCCATGCTCAGGTTGGCGGTCACATACACCAGGTAACTGGAGCCCGGCATCAGGTTGAGTATGGTCTCCGTTTCGATGTTGTCGGGACTGCAAAGGATATAAGTTTCAATATTTCCAGAATAAATACAATGAAGAGAGTAATCAAACCCACCTCGGTTGCCTCTCCCTGCAGGTCATCCACTCAAAGTTCGTGTACTTTATCACCCGCTTGGGCACAAAATCCATGCAGTAGTTGGTGGAGTCCACCACGCTGCGATTGCGCTGCGGCAGATTGAACACAATGATGCAGTAGCTGCAAGACCGGAAATTAAGATATATTGTATCCGAAAGTCGTAATCCTTAAATAAGGTATGCCCCACCTCAATTCCCGCTCATCTGGCGAGCCATTCCAGGCGATGGTGGCCCTATTGCATCTCGTTCGCACATTGAAAACGCTCGCGTTCTGCGGCAATTCTGGCAAATCCCGGAATTGCGGTTCGCTGCTCAAGGCCACCTAGAAGAAGTATACATCTCTTAGGTTGTCCAAGATTTCAGAATTTATAAACCACTCTTACCATCACTTTCTGGGCGCGGAAGGCCTCGTCGTCGTTGCTGGGCTCGAAGCGCATCAGATACCGCTCGCCCGCCTGCACGCCCATCTGCCGGATGTAGGTGGGACTGTAGAAGGCTCCCGACTGGGCCACCACACTCCGCTGGCGGAGCAGCCGTACCTTGATCTCGCTGCCGGAGCAGGGTATGAGGAGGTGCCGCACAAAGGGTTCCGCCACTTGCGGCGGCGTCGGCGGCACCTTGAAGCTGTACACCTGCTTCCCATGCTGGCCACCGATCTTGAGCAGGAGAAGCGCCTGCTGTCTCAAGGCCAGCGGCTGGGTGCGATTAAAGGTCACCTGGGTGCTGGCCAGGCGCAAGGTGAGATTCTGGTGCCCCTGGTGGACCCCAAACAGGTCCAGCTGGTAGGTACTCCTCGGGAGCAGGCGACGCAGCAATTGCTGGCGCCGCTTCCCCGTACAAACGACATGGAGGTTCTGGCGTGGATTTAGGCGCCGTTCCCGCTGGGGTGGCGTGGACCAGACCAGGTCTAAGGGATTGCCTGCAGAGCAGCTGGGCACCACATGCCGCTGGACCACATAGGCGGACACCGCCTGGCAAAAGTTGGCAAAGGATGTGGGCGGTGAGTCTGGCGTTAGCCGCTGGATCACCAGACAATAGTGCATGGCATGCCAATCGCACTTGCTGTGAGGAATAAATAAATTAAATAATAAATTAAATCACTTTTAATTATTAAATTAAGTTCTACATTTAATTACACAGTATTTCCCAGCGTACAACTCCAACTCACCTCATGTCCCACTTGACGCTCATCTCGCGCTTCCGCATTCGGTTCTGGGTACGGATGGCGATCCGGTGCGTGGCATTGAGCAGCGGCCAGTCCCTCGCCGGATGCTCCGCCAGAGCGTCCACCTTGAGGGCCCCGCTGTGGCGGGCCAGCACAAAGAGATCATAGTGACCGCGCAGGGCGCAGGGCAGAACCAGGCTGCCCACAGCCACACCTGGTCCAGGTGGAGCGGCTGCCGGACGCAGCAGGTTCGCTGCAAGGAGGCAGGAGCCGGGGGTTAATGGCTGCAACTGGACGGGGGCCAAGGTGGCCGACTTACCTGTGCGATTGTAGTACATCTTGCGACCCACGGGCGCCGAAAAGCGAATCGTCAGCGGCGTCGAGGCGTTCAGGTTCAGCACAAATCTGCAAAACGAGATGAAGGCGGCTTTGAGGGGCGGAGTAAGTGAGCTGTTGACGCCCTTTGTCAAAAATGATGACACTAAATTATCACACGCAATTTGTTTTGCCGCCTGTCTGGACCACGGCCGAAATGAGCCAAATGAGTCAGCGGCTTTGGTGGGTTACCCTGGCCAAGAAGGGTAGCCTTGCTTGTGGTATATCGTAAGCGAAATGTCCCTGACTGAGTTATAATTATTTATTATTTTCTATTTTATATATAAAAGTATTTTTTCGACAAATTTCAATGTATATTCCTTTATATTCCTATACTTTAATGATCCTAATTTAAGAAAGAATTTTATATAAAATCGTGGCTTTATATACAATTAATATAATCAATATCTTAAGGGTGCGATATGTGCCACAAATCGATATTCTCCTTATCAGACTATTCCAAATAAAAGCGATCGGTTTTAAGCTTAGTTAAGACAATCATTTTTGGTAATAAATATTAAAAGGATATCTAAGTTTTACTTTAAAATGCGCTATAAAATGTATACTATACTTTTCCTGTCGATGTTCATACCGAACATGAATTAAATTAAAAAAAGTTGTATTTTTTCAGAACTTTAATAATTTAAATTAAATTAATGAAAACTAAACTATTTTCTTTAGAACCTCCAAAGGGTATCCCCGACTCGACGGGCACAAAAACCCCATTCCCGAACTTTGTTTATCCATCTTCTTCGCTCTGAAGCAGTTGCAACTTTGTTGCAGCCAAAGATTGAGTCCAAGTCCCCTGGGCAGCGGCCTGTGTGCTCTGGCCTGCCAGAGTTTTGTATTGTAATTAAATGCGAAATTTACGAGCAATTTTTCTAATGACAAACTGCTAAGACAAATGAGCTCTCCGATACACCCACACAGCGACACACAGGATGTCTGGGATGCACTGAGGCCAAACAAAATGGAGGAGGAGGAGCTCGGAAGCAGGATGGCCATTGCAGCAAATGACTCATTGACTTGGCTTATGGCCGGCCATCTCGGGTTTTATTTTTATGACCGGCTACTTCCGGCCAACGCCATCTCCAGCTATTGACCCTCCCCCGCAACCGAGCCAGAGTCAGTCGTATATTCTTTTGGCCGCCCTGCCAAAAGGATCCGAATCGGATCGGATTGATGGAGTGTTTTAATGCATTTGCGACCATTGTTGCCGGCGGCGGCGGCGCCTCGTCGACTGAGCAAATATTTGCTTTAATTTAAGCCTCGCATGTTGCAATGGCGATTGTTTGTCATTCGTTCGGATTCGGGGCCCAGGGTCCGGGTCCGGGTCAATCTTGTTGTCTGCTCTGCACGATGATGACAGCAGTCAATTATACAAGGCAAACAACATCGGCCAAAGACGAAAGTTGAATGCGCTCTTGGTCTCGGCGAGGAAGTGATTTAATGGCCTCTTGACCAGGCCCCAAAGTAAGTGGGTAAGTAGGTAGTAATATAACTGCATTTATGGCATCAAGTTTATGGTGTATGGAGAGGAAACTGCTGCTTACGCTTATGTAGGAGGTTAAGTTAATTTAATTATTTTATTAACTATATTATATTGAAGATGTAGTAAAGGTTTTATTAGGAACTAAGCTTTAGTTTTATTTGGAGAACTATGTTTACATCTACCAAGGCACTCATATTAATTTCAAAGAGATGATTAGGAGGTGAACTGATTATTTAGCTAATAATATTATGTATTGTCTTTAACCATATGTATTAAATACTTAAAATAATTTCTAAATAAATGATTACTTCTTAACTCTTAAACTTCTCAAAACCCAGATGCTCACCCAGCTTAAAGCAGGGCATCCGCCGTGTATAACATGCACCACAAAATTCACACCCGCCGCAGTTAATTCGCAATTGTCCAACCTGACAGACACGACAATGATGATTACACCACGTAATTACCTGAGTGTCATCCTCTCATTGCTCCAGCTCTTGGAACTGAGCAAGGGAATAGTAAATCCCTCGAACGAGACAGCCAACACGGTGATCTATATGCTTCCACCCAAGGATATTGGTCCGGAGGTGTGGCGTGCGGGAGTCGATTGCCTGGACAGCTTTGCGCAGATCTTCTTCTATAGGAAACCCGCTGAGCGGTTCACCAGAGCCTACAATCTCATGCTGACCCACGCCTTCAATCTCTCCAATCCGGCTGACCAGATCCAGGAGGGCTTCAGCAAGCGTATCAACGAGGCGGCCACGGATCCCACAGAGCCACGGAGAGGGGAACTCTTCCAGATGCGCGTGGTAACCGATCACGGTAGCCTCAAGCAGAACAAGCCCTTCGGTGCCCTGATCTACACGGATAACTATGTGATAATTGTGGACTCTGTGGAGCGACTTCTCAGCCTGATGAGTCGCTTTGTGAGCAAGATGCGCTCCTGGAACCCAGGAGCCCGATTCCTGGTGCTCTTCCACAACCCGCACATGCGCAATAGACCCTGGACCGTGGCTTCGCAGATCTTCAACGAGCTCATGCACAGCTTCTATGTGCATCGCGTGGCCCTGCTGTATGCCAACTCCTCCATGAATTACAATCTGCTGGTCAACGATTACTACAGCAACGTGGACTGTCGGATTTTGAATGTCCAGAGCGTGGGCCAGTGCCACGACGGAGAGCTGTTCCCCAGTCCCAATGCCGTGCATGCCGCTATGCAGGATTACGTGGCAGGATTTAGTCCTGCGTATTGCACCTTCTATGTGTGCGCCTCGATCTCTGCCCCGTTTGTGGAGGCTGACTGCGAGGCGGGTCTGGAGATGAGGATTCTGGGATTTATGAGGAATCGTATGAGGTTTAATGTGAGTTGAACCCTTAGGAGAGAAACCACTCTACCCCTTTCTCTCTCCTCACAGGTAAATCAAACCTGCAGCAACGAGTCTCGGGGAGAGATGGACCACGCTGGCGTGTGGAACGGCTTGCTTGGAAAGCTTACCGACAACGAGTGCGACTTCGTTATGGGCGGCTTCTATCCGGACAACGAGGTGGCCGACTCCTTCTGGGGCTCTGATACCTATCTGCAGGACGCACACACCTGGTACATTAAGATGGCCGATCACAAAGCCGCCTGGCAGGCTATGGTCGGGATCTTTGAGCCCAGCACATGGATAGCGTTCATTCTGGCGCAGTTGCTCTGCTGGTGGTTCTGGTTTGCCCTGGTGAAGGCACTGCCGGAGCCGCGGTACTACCAACAGCTCAGCCTGACAGCCATCAACACCATGGCCGTATCTATAGGCATTGCAGTTCAGGAACGTCCCATATGCTGGGCCACGCGGGTGTTCTTTCTGGCCCTGACCCTGTACGGCCTCAATCTAGTGGCCATCTACACGTCCAAGATGATAGGAACCTTCCAGGACCCTGGCCACCTCCATCAGCTGGACGAACTAGATGAGGTGGTTGCCGCTGGCATACCCTATGGCGGCCATGAGGAGAGCCGTGATTGGTTTGAAAACGACGATGATATGTGGATCTTCAATGGGTACAACACCTCGCCGGAGTTCATTCCACAGACAAAGAACCTTGAGGCCGTAAAGGAGGGCTACCGCTGCATCCTCAACAACCGGATGTTCACCCTGCAGAGTCCCATGGCGGACGACATGTACGCGTTCGAGCAGAATGTCTTCAGCAGCCCATTGCAGATGATCATGAAGGCGGGCTTCCCATTCCTCTTCGAGATGAACACCATCATCCGTATGATGCGGGACGTGGGCATCTTCCAGAAGATCGATGCCGACTTCCGGTACAATAATACGTATCTGAACAGAATCAACAAGATGCGGCCACACTTTGCGGACAAGGTCATTGTCCTGACCACGGAGCACCTAAAGGGACCCTTTTTCATCCTGGTGGTGGGCATCTTCTTTGCCTGTCTCACCTTTCTCGGCGAGCTAATAATCCGGCACTGGCGCTGCCAGGTGGTCAGCAAGAACAGGAATAAGCGAAGCAAAAACAAGGGACGGGGAAAAGGTAAGGGTAAGCGAAAGGTTAAGAGGAACAAGGGATTTCAGGGTGGCAGTACCATCCAAGTTCAAGTGGCTCCAGTCGTACGATTTACGCCAGTCAAACGACGCAAAGTTTTCTAGGGACAAACAAGAGCCAAAAGAGCAGGGAGAAACTAACCAATACTAATGCGCCTCCTGCTCCTCCTTCTCCTGCTGCTGCCTTAAAGTTGTAAGCTTTCTTATTTTCAAA
Organism: Drosophila bocqueti; assembly: GCA_018151655.1. Classification (NCBI taxonomy): domain Eukaryota; kingdom Metazoa; phylum Arthropoda; class Insecta; order Diptera; family Drosophilidae; genus Drosophila; species Drosophila bocqueti. The sequence continues at coordinate 3,712,216 of JAECXF010000057.1, forward strand.
TCAAAATAATCTGCTTTTCCGATGAGTTGTCGCAGATAATTTTAAGGGATTTCTGAGTTACTTATTTAATTTAAAAATATTATATGCTTTGTACTTTAACAGGGAAAGATTCTTTAAGATGCTTGTATAATGTGAACATAAATATTAACAAGATATGAAGCTAACTTCGGCACACCGAAGATTCTTCCCTTCCATCTTTTAATTGGATCATTATAATTTAATCCAATTCCTTTTCTATGACAGCTATATGATATAGTAATCCGATCTTAATTATATTTAAATGACGGAGTGTTTTAATGCATTTGCGACCATTGCTGCCGGCGGCGTCAGCGGCGCCTCGTCGACTGAGCAAACATTTGCTTTAATTTAAGCCTTGCATGTTGCAATTGCGATTGTTTGTCATTCGTTCGGATTCGGGGCCCAGGGTCCCCGGGTCCGGGCCATTCTTGTTGATGATGAAAGCAGTCAATTATACAAGGCAAACAATATCGGCCAAAGACGAAAGTTGAATGCCCTCTTGGTCTCTGCGAGCAAGAGATTTAAAAGCCTCTCGACCAGGCCCAAAAGTAAGTGGGCATCAAGTTTATGGTTTATGAAGAGGTTTATGTAGGATATTAATTTAATTGAATTATTTTATTAACTATATTATATTGAATCTGTATTAATGGTTTTATTAGGAACTAAGCTTTAGTTTTAATTTGAGCATTATTTATACCTCTACGAAGGCACTCATATTAATTTCAAAGAGGTGATTAAGAGGTGAACTGATTATTTAACAAATAATATTGTGTAATGTCTTTAAATTCACCATAAAAAATATCTTTTAACCATAATATACTTTGTTTTATCTCTAGGATAAAGTTTAGCTTTGAAAAAGTATCTTACATATCATTTAAATATTTGAAATAATTTTTAAATAAATTATTACTTCTAAACTCGAAAACTTTCAAAAACCCAGATGCTCACCCAGCTCATAGCAGGGCATCCGCCGTGTATAACATGCACCACAAAATTGACACCTGCCGCAGTTAAGAGGGTCTTTACATCAGTCTGTTTCAAAAACGCGATTTTATCTGAGAACATGTTTGCACAGTTTCAGAGTCCACTTCAAACCACTAGTTTAGAAGTTACAGCTCCGAGAAGAAGCCCGCGTTGGGCAATCGCGGGCCAAGCCTTAAACATTAAAGCCCATTCCCTGAAAACCATATTTTTAAAAACTCCGTGGACGATTACATAAGAACTTAAATAGCTATAAATATAAGTAATACACCATTTTGTAGATTATTGAATTGAATGTTTTTTTACGCAATTACTCTTGAAAAAATCCAGAAAAATCGAGTACATATGGTACTTTATTAGGAAGTGGCACAAAATATTTAAATTTAAACCTTTAATCCCATAATAGTCTATGCTATGCAAAAAAGCCTTCTGAATAAGGAAATAATTCGATTTTCTGTTTCAAGTAAAAATTACGGGCTGAATCCTGCACGGAGTTTGGAGTTGTCCGCGGCAAGATGCTGCGCAGGACAATTAATAAATCGGGCATTTTTATTTATTTTGACAAATACAATTTTCTTGTTTATTAAATATACCTTCAAATACACTCCAAATATCATTTCTGTATCTTATAGTTTTCAAGTAAAAAAATCCTAAAAAAACTCCTTTTTATAAGCCACTGATCGAACGACCCCCGTAATTCGCAATTGTCTAACCTGACGGACACGACAATGATGATTACACCACGAAATTACCTGAGTGTCATCCTCTCATTGCTCCAGCTCTTTGAACTGAGCAGAGGGATAGGGAATCCCTCCAACGAGGCAGCCAGCACGATAATCTATATGCTGCCGGACAAGGATTTTTGTCCGGAGGTGTGGCGTGCTGGAGTCGATTGCCTGGACAGCTTTGCGCAGATATTCTTCTATAGGAAACCCATTGAGCGGTTCACCAGAGCCTACAATCTCATGCTGACCCACGCCTTCAATCTCTCCAATCCGGCTGACCAGATCCAGGAGGGCTTCAGCAAACGTATCAACGAGGCGGCCACGGATCCCACAGAGCCACGGAGAGAGGAACCCTTTCAGATGCGCGTGGTAACCGATCACGGAAGCCACAAGCGGTACAAGCTCTTCGGTGCCCTGATCTACACGGATAACTATGTGATAATTGTGGACTCGGTGGAGCGACTTCTCAGCCTAATGAGTCGCTTTGTGAGCAAGATGCGGTCCTGGAACCCGGGAGCCCGATTCCTGGTGCTCTTCCACAACCCGCACATGCGGAATAAACCCTTTACCGTGGCCTCCCAGATCTTCAACGAGCTGATGCACAGCTTCTATGTGCATCGCGTGGCCCTGCTGTATGCCAACTCCTCCATGAACTACAGCCTGTTGGTCAACGATTACTACAACAACTTTGACTGTCGGACTCTGAATGTCCAGAGCGTGGGCCAGTGCAACGATGGAGAGCTGTACCCCAGTCCCAATGCCGTGCATGCCGATATGCAGGATTACGTGGCAGGATTTAGTCCTGCGTATTGCACCTTCTATGTGTGCGCCTCGATCTCTGCCCCGTTTGTGGAGGCTGACTGCGAGGCGGGTCTGGAGATGAGGATTCTGGGATTTATGAGGAATCGTATGAGGTTTAATGTGAGTTGAACCCTTAGGAGAGAAACCACTCTATCCCATTCTCTCTCCTCACAGGTAAATCAAACCTGCAGCAACGAGTCTCGGGGAGAGATGGACCACGCTGGCGTGTGGAACGGCTTGCTTGGAAAGCTTACCGACAACGAGTGCGACTTCGTTATGGGCGGCTTCTATCCGGACAACGAGGTTGACGACTCCTTTTGGGGCTCTGATACCTATCTGGAGGACACACACACCTGGTACATTAAGATGGCCGATCACAAAACCGCCTGGCAGGCAATGGTCGGGATCTTTGAGCCCAGCACATGGATCGCTTTCATTGTGGTGCAGTTGCTCTGCTGGTGGTTCTGGTTTGCCCTGATGAAGATACTGCCGGAGCCGCGGTACTACCAACAAATCAACCTGACGGCCATCAACACCATGGCCGTATCTATAGGCATTGCAGTTCAGGAACGTCCCATATGCTGGGCCACGCGGGTGTTCTTTCTGGCCCTGACCCTGTACGGGCTCAATCTGGTGGCCATCTACACGTCCAAGATGATAGGAACCTTCCAGGACCCTGGCCACCTCCATCAGCTGAACGAACTAGATGAGGTGGTGGCCGCTGGCATACCCTATGGCGGCCATGAGGAGAGCCGTGATTGGTTTAAAAATGACGATGATATGTGGATCTTCAATGGGTACAACACCTCGCCGGAGTTCATTCCACAGACAAAGAACCTTGAGGCCGTAAAGAAAGGATACCGCTGCATCCTCAGCAACCGGATGTTCACCCTGCAGAGTCCCATTGTGGACCACATCTATGCGTTCGAGCAGAATGTCTTCAGCAGCCAAGTGCAGATGATCATGAGAGCGGGCTTCCCATTCCTCTTAGAGATGAATAGAATCATCCGTATGATGCGGGACATGGGCATCTTCCAGAAGATCAATTCCGACTTCCGGTACAATAATACGTATCTGAACAGGATAAACAAGATGCGGCCACACTTTCCGGACAAGATCATTGTCCTCACCACGGAACACCTGAAGGGACCCTTTTTCATCCTGGTGGTGGGCATCTTCTTTGCCTGCCTCACCTTTCTCGGCGAGCTAATAATGCGGCACTGGCGCTGCCAGGTGGTCAGCAAGAACAGGAATAAGCGAAGCAAAAATATGGGTAAGGGTAAGGGAAAGGTTAAGAGGAACAAGGGATTTCAGGGTAGCATTACCATCTAAGTTCAAGTAGCTCCAATCGTACGATTTACGCCAGTCAAACGACGCAAAGTTTTCTTGGGACAAACAAGAGCCAAGAGAGCAGGGAGAAACTAACCCAAACTAATGCGCCTCATGCTTCTCCTTCTCCTACTGCTGCTTGCCTGCTGCGATAAAAATTGACTCAATCCACATAAATTTGCAATTGAGAGACACTGACTGTGACTCTGAGACTCCCCACTCCCGACTCCGTCTTGCTCCCTTTGGGGCCACGTCTGCGTCTGGGTGTTCTTCTGTCTGGTCCGTGGTCTGGTCTAGTCTGCTCTGCTCTGTTCTGTTTTGTTCTGTTCTGTTACTTTTCACGCGAAATACTTAAAATCAGAAACGAAATTCTATTTTTGCAACAATCACAAGCAAAGGCAGGGAGTCCGTCCGTGTCCCGTGCCGGCACGGTGCCGCTGCCGCTGACGGTGTCTCTTCCTCCTCTGGGAGGCGGCGACACCCTAGCTGGTGGCTTTCTGCTTTCCGCAAATTGACAATCAGCTTCAGCTTTTCCCCAAACTGAGAAAAGTCCGGAGCGAAAACAGAGATAAAGAACGAGTTAAGCAGATATTCCCATAAGTGGCGCATTCGCTGATTGCACAGGAAGTTACAGCAGGACCATGCAGTTCCGAGCCAAACAAATATCGCGCCAATATCAGATGGCACAAGTTTCAGAGTTGAAAATATCACAAATGAAATTGGAAAGCATATATAGAGAGAGCGCTAGAGAAAAGACAGAAAGTTTCTTGTGGAATTATGTGAGTTACTTGATATAAATTCGTACAATTCTTTCGGATTCCCATTTAATCGGTGATGCTTTTTGGGAGAAAAATAAAGTTGTAAGCTTACTTATTTTCAAATCAAAATAATCTGCTTTTCAGATGAGTTGTTTAAGGGATTTCTTTAAGAGTTACTTATTTCATTTAAAAATATAATATGCTTAGTGCTTAAACAGGGAAAGATGCTTTAAGATGCCTTTATTAAATAAATATGGCTTATAACCGAGTACCAAATTTAGCTCTAAGAACAGAAGTCAAAAAGTATCTTTTAATATGTATTCACATTACAAGCGAATTAAAATTACTTAATACCAATCTAAAAATTCCACTTAAAACCATATTTCATTTAAAATGTATTAGAACCATTTGCTTATGTATAAGAGTGTCGATAAATCAGTGTTCTTCTTTGGGAAAAATTCGCATTAAATCAAATGCTTTCCCCTTGCGCAACCTGCCTCAACCTTCCACAGCTTTTTGTATCCATTTATCATATGTTTTCATCAATGGATCTTCTTCTGCCCGACATTGAGTGCTCCGAATTACTCATCCACTTAGATGGCAGTCGCACCCACCGGCTCGCATTTCACCCTTGTGATCCTGGCAAGTAGCATAGCAATTATTTGATAGCTCTATCACTGATTATGCGGAGTGATTCACACCCGAAAATAAATAATAAAAGCTGTGCCCCGTCATACAAAGGCACACTCAATTACTCACACACACCGTGAACACTTAGTGTCGGTAATTTGAAAATTGCGCTTCCCTAACGTAAATTTATTTATTCTCCTCCTTTTTCCCCCCTGCTTATTTTGTTCTGGGAAATTGTAGACTATTGAACTATGGTGCGTTGAGGAAGCCTGCGACGTCCGACGTGCGACATCGTCTTGAGGCGATGCCGTCTGACTAAGAGACCTCAAATCGAGCGACGCCCCTGTGTCTGTGCTGTTCTGTTCTGTTCTGTTTGGTTCTGTCGATTCCGAGTACCATTCCTATACTTTTTCTGATTCCGATTCCAATTTCAGCGACTCACAATCAGTCTGCCACCGTCTCGACCGCGTATTTTCGTACTCTGTCAAGTGCTAAAAATATAGATACTATACCCATTCGTAGGAGATCTTTTCTGGCGGCGCAAAAATGACGACGTAGCTGGGGCATTGTGCGAAATTTTCGAGGTGCAGCAAGGTCTGCGTAGTTTTGGTTAAAACCAAGCCGAAAGCTAAACCAAACACAGAAACACACACTGAGAATTATGCTCCGCATTTTATGGCAATTTGTTGTAGCCACTGTTGCTGTTGTGGCTCTTTTGATGCGCTTACAAATAAATAGTTTTACGCCATAAAGCCGCACGGGCTGAGGAGATGGAGACGCAGGCGGAGGCGGTGGTGGAGGCGAGTGGCGAGTGGCTGGCCGGGCAATAAAAGTTGTTTACATCGCCTGAGCCTGCGGCGCACATAAAAATGCAACGGCAACAACAATCAAACAACAGCATCAACATATTAACAACATTCTGCCTTCATTCCCCACACAAAATGGTGGGGCAGCAGGGCTTACCTAGTGCCTGAAGTGCGTATGTGTGACGAGGCTTGAAGTTTATTAAAAAAAAGGGAAATTTGACACAAACAAATATCTTAACCTTATATTTGTTATAATGAGTTTAAACATTATTTTATGTTGTTTTACCTAAATACGATACTTAAAATTAATATTTATAAAACTAACACAAGCTCTGAAATAATGTTTAGTCTAAGCTACATTTTATTTAATGTACATACCTAATTTAAATATAAATTTAAAAACATCAAAAACTTGCAAGAACTGTATCCAAACATCTCTAAATACATTTTCAAACTAGGTACCTCCCCGTCGAGCTCATTCCAGAGTGCACAATCACATTTTTTACAGTTTTGGGGTTTATTTTGATTTGAGGCCACTGACTGGACGACTGTCGGGCAAAACTAGCGAGCGGGTGCCACAGGTGGCAGCCAGTGGCATCCGCGTCCACATTGATCGAGGAGCTGCGAATGCGAGCCGCAATTGAGCATTGGGAACGGGAACGGGAGCGCATATTGCGCCGTCGAATTAAGTCGTAAAATTAATATTTATGATTTGTTTGTGCAAAAATATTAACGCTTGCGCCTTGATTGTCAGGCCCAAGGGGGGAGCTGGGACTGTGACTGTGACTGGCTGGAAGGATATGCACGAGGCCCCCTTGGCATAGGAATGGGCATCGGAGTGGGAATGGGCACTGCTGATTCTAGCGAAACGCTTAATGGCTGCACGCGCCATAAACGCGATATTTGCCAATGCCTTTGCACTGCCAACTCGCTCCTTTTCACACGCTCAGCAAACTGGGGAAACTCGAGCCAAACGTCACGTACTCTGGTTCTGGCTTTGTGGCACTGGCTCTCGGATCCCCAGATCACCGCAGTCTCCAAGCCGAGTCGGTCACTTGAGCTGCACTGGGGCAATCGGAGCTCTCTCCCTGGGTCGCGCGACTTCGCAGCATCATTCGTATGTAGAGTACAGGAAAAACGAAAACAAAAACTGGGGGAAAAAGAACCGAAAAAGGAGTTGACGACAAACCACGACATTAATTTGAATGTTTGCCGGCATTCTATGGCAAATGATCGAGTGTTATACGAGCCCGGAGCCTCCAGTTTCCTGTCCCCCTGTCCAGCCTCCCCTGCACTTCTGCACGTTCACTGGAGATGATGGAAACTGAAATCCCGGGACCATCACAGCCTAAGCGAAAACGTGACGGGCCGCTTTTGACCCAGGCCCAAGCTGCGGCCCAGCGGAAACCAATGAAAAAGTAGAAGAGGAGAAAAAATTTGGAATGTTACTCATACGCCACGTGCAACTCAAAGGGAACACAGTGGCTCATTGTTGCCAGGGGCAAACTTAAGGCGCGATATTTGAGCCATAGGAGATTTAAAGGACTTAAATAGGTTTTGTAGGGGAAGATATAATATTTTATTGATTGATATTTAGAAAAAAATATTTAAAAAATAGATAAAGCTTACGATAATCTCTGAATTGATTTACTCCTTGCTTGCATTTCCTTGTAACTTTGGTTACTTTTAAAGGTTTTTAAATAATTAAAAGAAATTGTGTTAATTTTAATAGAAAATATTCTTGTTGATAAATCATTTCTTATTTGATGTGAATAAAACAAACAGAAATCCACAAATGTTGATGAATTTTAGTAATAATTTCTTACATTTTCCAACTTTCTCTGACTTGCTCCATTTCCTAGGGTGTTAATGGATTTAGTTAAGCATTTCAAGCTTTACAGAGCATCTTATTTCCCCCACTTAAGACTCATTTTCCCGCCTCCCCCCATTCACCAATAGTTTAGTAGATTTTGGAAAAGTTTACTATGGAATCAGAAGCCAGTGTGCGATGTGTGGCGGCTGCGGCAGCTGTGATGGCAACAAAAACTCGCACACTAGACAAACACGGCAAGAAGGCAAGGAGCAGTGGCCAACACACACATGTGCACGTTTATGGACAACTGTAAAAAATCTCTGGCCGTGGAGAGTTTTTTGTTTGGCCAGCCACACGTCGTGGTTATAAATTATTTTTTTTTCCTGGCTTTTCGTCCTCCTCGGAGGCGCCCCTAAGTTCGGTTTTCGGTTTTGGCCATCTTCCGTATTTGTTTGGCCGTAATTTGATTTGTGTGGCAGGCGGCGTCGCCAGCGCACTTAGCCATATTGCACCGTACTCACCGCTTCTTCTGTCGCTCCGCCAGGGCAATGTGCACGGGCACATCCACGTAGAGGTCCTCCACATCGTCGATGTCCTTCAGCATCTTGCGGTAGCGCTGCAGCGACGGACATCGCTGCGGCGGCACCGGCGTCGCCCTGGCCGTTGGCAATCTCTCCGCATTGGGATCACGATTTTGGACTAAGAGCGGCTGCAGCAGCTCGGTGGAGTCCAGGATAATCCGGTTGCTGGCCAGCGGCGAGTGCGAGATCTCCGCTAGTAACGGGGGGCTGAGCAGCACCAGCAGCAGGAGCTCCACTCCTGGCAGCATGGCTTGGGTTAATTGTTTATTTATTTTATTTTTGTCTTAACTTTTCACTTTGTAGTGTTGGTTTTTGCTTGGGATTTTAGTTCAAGTTTGCTGCTGGTTAAATTAACAATAAGATTTACTTGTTTTAGAGATACTTAAAAGAGATTTAAGGAGAAAACTGGGGGGGATTTCGTCTTCATAAATATGTTATTATGAATTAAGTGCCCTTTAAAGATACTTTAAACGGAATATCTTAACTTAACCTAACTGCTTATTAGCCAAGTAAAATCACCATAAACTAACTAATAAAAACAGCTATTAATTCCCAGAAATGCGTCTCGACTTTAAGCCGAAAATCCAGTAAACCGAACCCCCTAAAGACTCCTACTCCTCCCCACTGCTGCCAGGCAACAGTGCCTCAAAGCATGCCTCGTCTCTGTCCCCCGTTCCTCTGCTGCTGCTCCTCTGTCCTCCGCACAATTAAGGCCTGTCAAACCTTTGACACACGTCGCCTGCTCTGCTCAAAGCTCCTTTTCCACCCCACGACAACGTCTTTGATGGTTGCTCTGCCCCCCCCCCAAAAAAAAAAAAAAAAAAAAATCAAGAAAAATAAAAGGAAAAAGAAAACACTTTTTTTGGGGGGAGTAAAGCTGTGCGTGGTCGGCTCCTCTCTTCTTTCGGCCGTTTTTTGGGGGGCAAGCAATTAATTGGGGGCTGCTGCAGTGAATCGATTCTCGGAACTGTTAGATTTGCTAATTGCGACTGCCCGCCCGCTGACCTTTCCCCCCCCCAGCAAACCGTTTAATTAAGGTTCTGCGAATTTGCGTGTGCCGCAACAATTGGCCAGGGGGCCTGTGCTTCCTAAGGGGCGGTTGGAGTGCCCATAAAGGTTTTAGGGGCTGTGCCACCACCTGTGGCTGAGCACACACGAGCAATTAGCCGAGGGCACACGCACACGAGACGAGCACTCTTACGCTTCGAAATAGTTAGCACTTTTTTCACAAATTTAAACACAGTTTTTGATTTGCAACGGTGGCACGCATAGTTGGAATACTTTTAGCGGGCTTTTTGCCGGGTACAATCCGCACTCTCTCTCTCTCACAGTCCCTGCCACACACGCGACACACGGCTGGCTACACGTTTCCGTTTCCCGGGCTCCGTGCGGCACACACGGCACTTTGCGGAAGTCTGGCTGCTGTTTCCGTCGGATTTCGTCCGCCTGCCTTGACGTGCGGACGCAAAATGCCGAGAGTCGTGCGCAAAGAAGTCAAAAAGCCCGAGCGTTGAGAGCAAGAAGCGAATGCGATTCAGTGTTGCCCGTATCTCGGAAGCAGAAATTGCTAGATTTAGGGGAAAAAGAAGTCAACAAATTGTTTCGAAGTACTTTAAATAAATACAATTTTTACGCTTAATCACTTTAATTTTAACCATAATTTTTATTTCAATAGGAACTTTTTCCTTGTATATTATTATTGAGTTATGTTGGTGAATATAAATCGCCCACAAGTATGATCCTTGTGAATGCATTGGAAGCACTTAAAAACTGGCAACCAGAAATAATAAACACTTATACTATACATTTATTACCTTCAAATCACACTAAACAGCAAATGAGAGTTGTTTTTAATTGAAAAACCTACTTAAATATAAGAATTTAAATTATCGAAAAAGGGGGAAAAATCCCAATTCCATAGAAATAAATAAAAAGTTAATAATAAAGTTATTAGCCTTGTAAAAAAACTGGTAAAATTTATAGATGAAAACTAAAAATTTCTAGATTTAACATTTTGTTTTAAAATTACCATATCAAGCACTTAAATAGCTAAAGTTGCAGCACTGTTGCCATTGCGACTGCGACGCCAACGCTGGCCGAGGCAGCGACGGCGACTGAGGCAGCGACCGAAGAAGGCCCCGCTAAAACCCGAAGACGACACGAAGTCTCCCCCACGCACACACACACACACATAAACAGTCTCAAATAAGTGTAAGACAAAAAAGTCCTAAAAGAATATTAAGAGGAAGATGGGATCCTCTTACCGACTAAAATATACCCTAGATTTCATATCCTTTTTAAAGAAGAATAGAAAAGTAAAAAGGAATAAGTAAAGTATTTTCAAAAAAATCAAAAATATTTTCTATAATCAATATCTCCAAGCCGGACATTATATTTAGACTCAATTCTAAAATATACAATCTCATCACTCAGCCTTATCAGTGAATACGATGAACTCCGTGTTAATAAGCTAAGCAAGCAAAATGCACCTTAGCTGCCTGATACATAATAAAATTGAATAAAATTAACAATGGCATTGAGGTTAATGCCAGGATGAATTACCAGCAAAATAGATAAATATCTACATATATAAGGAACTGGTGAAACGAACTTAACTTAAGGCTTGCACTTCCTGGTAAAGATTAAACGTTAAATTTATTCAGCAGCAATAACTAATAAGCGAATGGCAACACCCATCAATGCTGCTTCAAATCTCTTAGGAACACCCTATACCCCTCAGCAATACAATTAAAGGGTATTAAGCTCACACAAACAATGCACACCCAATACATTTTCGTTTTTGTTTTGCCTTAATTAATGTTTTTGCTTTGAGCCTTCCCCATTGATGGCTTGTGTTGGTTTTTGTTTTATTTCTCTTTTTTTTGTCGCGCCAACATTTTTGATTTTTGAATTTCGTTTTCAATGAAAACCAGCACAGAACCGAGGAGAATCCAAATCAGAACCAGAATCAGTCGAATATCATGATGTGCGTTGCTTTTTTTATGTGCGGCACGTGACTTTCAGTGCAAACATTGAGCGCCACTCGGCCGCATCTTGGTTACATCCCCCGGAGATCCCCCAGTCCGTCCGCATGCAAAGTGGCCCCCACATGAAATTGGAGCTGGACGAAACACGGAAGATAAACATTAGATCCAAGTGCCGGCGAAGGAGGAGGAGTGCTGGGTGTGCAGCATGCGATGAGGCGATGCTCTGGCCACGCTTTGACAGGCGATTCGAGTGCATGTCTAGCTGGATTTCGGATTGGGGAAAGGAGTATTAGGTTCCCAATTGCCTGAAGTGTTTAAAGCTTCTTAAAACTGCAATATCCTACAACGTAAAATATATGTTATATAAAAATATATTCAAGCTATTGATAAGATAATAAGATTATAAGATAATAATAATGATAATACGAAGAATTGAAATATTCTACGTTTTCTAAATACTTGAATGAATGATACTGCACATCGTTATGCCTTCCTGTTTACCAAAATCCACCAGTTTTTGCTCTATATACACCTTATTCATCAATCTTTGCTTCCTAGTTAGTTTTACTGAACGAGAAACCTCATAAATGTCAGACGAAATTGTTATGAAATTTACACCAGCAATGTTTTTGCATTTTTTCTGCTGATTTATATAAATTGCGTTCTTTTTCCCATTTTCCCCCGTTGACTTTCCTGGCTCTACCTGGCTGTGGGTGTGTGTGTGTGTGTGTCTGACGGGGTTTTCCCGGAATTCTGACAGCATAAAGCGAAAAGCTGAAACAACATTTTTGCCCTGTGACAGGAAGGAAATGAGTTGCGTCTGGCCGTAGCGTAGCAACAAATTAACAGCAAATTAGTTAGAAAATCAGGCAGCGATTTTAGTGACTTAATCAGCGGCAGCAGCAGGGATAGGAGGATGAGGAGGTTGCAACTGCAACTGGCGGCTGAAGCATCTCGGGTTGACAAAGGCCAACCTTGGAGAGGCGCCCCTACCGCGCATTCTCAAGGGGCCCCAGCCAATCCTTGGCTACCATCTCATGCATAATGCAGAGGACCCTGTCCGCCTGTCAGTGGGCCTCTGTCCAGGGTCCATTCCCTCCGACGCTCATGGTGGCCCCGAGTCGGCGTTGCATTTTCAACAAATTAATTATTGGCGAAGAGGTGGAACAAGTCACTTAGCTGCCGTCGAGTCGAATATAAACCCTTGTTTCCGAAAGATCGCAGCATGGAGAGCTTAATTAATCAGAAGTCTGGAAACTGGGAACTGATTTAGTTTTCAATTAAGTTATTAATTCAGTGATTTTAAATGCTTATCAAATATCATGTTATATATAAAATATTTGAACAAATTTATATTGACTCCCTTAAATTGCTGTCATCGCTGTAAGTTCCGCGTGAATTCAGATTGAGTGCATCCCTCGCTGTTGACACAATACTTCAGTTCGCTCCATTTGTGTAACGATAGAGTCAACACTCTGCTCCTGACAATCGATCAGCGTTTTGTGACTGCCAAACTGGGGGAATTGAGCAACTGAGCAACTGAGCAACTGAACAACTGACGAACTGCCTCAGTGCCAAAGTGGCAAAGTGCCGAACTGCCGAGCATCCTGGCATCCCGCCCCAGCACCATTGAGGGAACTTATTGGTACAACATTTTTGCCTCACACTCACACTTCATCAACGCAACATGATTGGCATGCCAACGTCAGCCGACATGGCTATATGGCTATATACCCGACGAGACGAGGAGTCACCGAGATGAGGAGTTGCGGAGTCCAGGGGATGGGGAGTCGGCGGAGCCACTGCAGCGGCACCAACAATAAATGCGGCAACGTTGGCGGCGAAAGCCTCCGACATGTGTAAAGGAATCGTTTAAAATAAATGACAGGCGCTGCCCCTAGCCCCCATGCGTGGTCCTGGCCCTCATCCATATACCCTACTCCCGCAAAGAGCACCCCGTGCCCCGTTCCCCGTTCCCTGGCCAACGTTTCTCTTCCCTGTCCCAGTCCAAGTCCCCTGGCTGCATAATTACCCCCAGAGCAGAGCACACGGCAGATCACAATAATCAATACGGCCAGGCCGATGCGGAGTGGAGGGCAGGGAGAATGGAGCATGGCCGAGTTTTTGTTTTCTCTTCCCGCTCCTGGGCGACCCGTGCGTGTGTGGTCCGGCTTTTCGCTTGTTACATGTTTTCGGTGGCTTTGGCTTCGTTTGAACTTGGGCGGTGCTTGCTGCCCGCTCGCCAGCTAGATTATTTGTTTACACGCATCGGCAAATCGGTCAGGACTAGGGATGGATATCATCGGGGGAACGGGGAAATTATTTGGAATTTTTTATAGGAAGCTTGATATGGTTCTATGACAAAATTCCCCCTCTAGTAGGATAATATTTGTTGCAAAATGTTATGTTAAACAATTAGATTTATAATATTTATTTAGTATTTAGCAATGCTTTAAGCTAAATCTAATCTAATTTCAACTAAGCTTGAACGGTATTAAAATTTTAACCAGAAGATAAATTTAAATAAATGTATTTATAATATATCCCTGCGCTACAATTTACCCTTTATATTTTGAGTACTAGTCACTAGAAAGGAGTCACTTCCGGCTCGAAAAATGTATATATTTATGATCAGCATCAACAACCGACTCGGTCTAGCCATTTACGCCAGACACATTATTAAAATTGTCAAAAAATAATATACAAATAATTTATAATTCCTGAATTTAATATGCAAGCACAAAAAAGTTGTAGTAATATTTCTTTGACTTAGTTAGAGAGTGTAAAACTCTCTCTCTAAAAATGTTATGATGAAATGATGAAATATTATCCTTCAGGTTACCTTAAGTACTTAATAAGAACATAAAAATTGCAATTTAGAATTTAATAAATAAGTTAAGGCCAAACAACAGCTTAACCACCCATTATAAAAACCCTTAAGACACTCATTAAATACAAATTTAGTGTTCAAATCCAACTGAAAATCGCATTCATAATGCAGCCCTCGCTCAGTGAATTACCCTGGCAGGCTGATGGCAGCCGGACAGGAAAAAAAAGCGGAGCCTCTCAAGTTTTAGCACCTTACAACACCTTTGGATGGGAAAACTTTGCCGCGGGCCGAGGCAGGCACAACACCTGGATACCGAGGAGGCCGGGACAAATTGTTGCCACGCCTCCACCCGGCCGCCCAGCCGCTGATTGACAGCAAACTGAGGACAGGGCGTGGCTTTAGCAAAATCAAAAACTTGAAAAACTTTCGGCTTATCCCTTATGCCCCCAGCGAGACAGCTCAGTGGAAATTGTCAACTTGGCACGCATTTTATTAAATGAAAGAATTTCCCTTAGCTGCTGCTGCTGTCAAACTTACGCAAAACAAATCGGAAAAGGCCAACTCACACAACTGCCCCGTCAGGGAGAGGGAAAAAAGAAGCACTTCCTGTGTCCCGCCAGCGACAAAGTGAAAATTTTTTAATTGCATTTTTGCCAACTGTCGCAGCGGATTATTGGCAAGCAATTCATTCCAGTGGAAATTGCAGCGTGAAATCTTTTCGCATCGCCAACACAAAAATTGCATTAGGCTTCCGCTACTGCTCTTTCCCTTTTAGTGTCGCGGAAAAGTGAAGGAAAATTTAACGTACAATTGTGCTTTGGCCCTAAGCAAACTATTGTTCCCAGGATTTTCCTTTTCGTTTTGTTTTGTGTGAGTACTACAGGATATTGCTACTTATGCTAATGATGAATGGGAGCGAAAGCAGGAGCAAAGTAATGCCTTTTTAAAATAACTACTCTGGAAATCAAGAATGACTCTGGATCTAATCAGGGGAGCAAGGATATAACTGATTGGGCATTTTTATAAGCCAAGTTCTGCTCTTGAACTCAGAAATCAAAGGAAAATCTTGTATAATCTGCTTTCTGCGCCTTTTGTAGCTTTTCAATATTTTCTGAAAGACGTTAATCAAGTCATAAAGTTTTATTTTTCCTCCTTTTATTATTTAGCTTTACTTTACTGAAGTGCCATAATCCAGAGTGCTTTCCACACTCTATATATAAAAACGTAGAGAATCTATGGAAGTTTAAAACCCATCTAAGCACTCTTTAAAAAACATTTTCTCTTTGTGAGAAGCAATCTAAAATCTCATCTGTTCTCCCTCCCAGATATTTATGCGCAACTTTACTCTACTCAAATCTGTAGTTGAAATGGTATCTTGCATCAAAGAAACTTTTGCTTTCATTTCAAGATTACTTTTTTTCCTCAAGTTTCGTGCCAAATTAAAAGCAAAACACTTGCCAACACACAAAAACTCTTGCCAACGAGACCGAAATAAATAAAAAAATAAAACAAAAAACAAGTGGAAAACTTTTCTTATCTCTTTTATTTTTGTTGTTGTCATGCTGACAACGTAAACAATGTAATTCGCTTGTCGTTAATGATATTTCCTGATTGTTGTGGCCATTGCATTGTTTATGTTGTGTGCGGCATACATATTTTAATTTTAATGTTAACCCAGACACACAAAAACATACAGTACCAGTACCTGTATCAATACCAAAACCAATTTTTGCCCGTATTTTTTTTTGGTTTTTTGTTTCAACTTGTTTACCGCCTTGTTGTTTTGTTTTTATTGTTATTTTTTTGTTTTTTGCTTCTTGTCTTAAACGTTTCGGCCGCCTGTCATGCGATGAAAGAGCTTTCTGCCATGTTATGCGACGCCACCCAGAAGCTCAAGTTTATAAGAGCCTGCATATTCCATCATCATCATCATTATCGATGCGGCACCATCGTGATCATCGTGGCCGGTAGCCTCCCCGGTAAGTTGGTGCCGCCACGCAACCGCTGGCCAGGGACAACACATACATCCATCCCCATAACGATGATCTCGTTTCGCATCCGCAGCCCCATCCCCATCCGCATCCTCATCATCATCATCAGCAGCGATCATGATCGATGCGAATGCCGGCAATAGGAACCAACGCTGCTGTTGGCCCAAAGGCAAAACGGCGTCTGCGTTTGATTTGTTTGCTGCCGATTCGCCTGCCACTGGCCATTAAAAGTACAATGACCAGAGAAAAATAACGTTATTAAGCCATCCGCAGGCACAAACATCAACAAGAGGAAAACCGAACCTAAAACAACAGCGAGTGGCTTTGGGCATATTTATTTGTTGGTTTCCGAAATTAATGCTGAAATTTATTCGGAAACGGGAGTAATAAATTTATACATTTATTCACACTTGAAATAAGTAATAATTATAAAAAAATCCAAGTTAAATATAACGTATAATAAATTAAGGAGCACTGAACTCAGTACCTACATATTGATATTTATTTATTTTTAATCGAATTAAAATAATAAGTATCTTATAACTATTAATAATTTAAAGGCGTTTAACATATTGACTGTTAATATTTGAAAATAAATCTAAGAAAATTAATATTTTTAAATCGTTTCTTTGGTTCTTGGCAGCCAAAAACTTTTATTTTCAAAATGGAAAATGATTCTATTTTATTTTCCTTACAAAAGTATCACAAGAATCCTTGATGTAAACATTAAAAAATATGTTTATCTGCCAACCAAAGGCATAACGAGAAAATAAGCGTGTTAAGTAGGATATGTACAAGGGTAGGAAATATTCGTATGTTTTTATGAGAGCTTGGTTGTGTTTTCAGATTTTTTTTTATATATAATTTTATTCTTTTTCTTTCAAGCACGATCGAAAGCGAAAACGTTGGAGGTCCCAGGCTTACGTAAACAAAACGCAGCCAGAACAAAGCCTCTGAATGTGAGTTTCCAATTCAATCTCGTTCGGATTTTGATTTTATTTTGGCCTGGCCTAACTGTTTATCGCCAGAAAGGTCCAACTAATTGGCTTTGGGTCTTTTCCGTTTTGAGTTGGGTATTTTTATTAGAGCGAGCATTTGATTAGAGAATTGGGCAAATTAAAATGCGAACAAGAAACGCAACTTGAAATTGCTAAATTGGGGCGAAGATTAAAGAATATTTAAAGTTATTCTACAGATTTTAAAACACTTCGTACGAAGCCCTAGATACAATGTTATCTGTTAGATACTAGTTACTCCCCCTTTAAAGTCTGTGGCCCCCTGCATTGCTGTGCAGTCAACTCAATTTCCATTGAATTTCCAGTTTCCAGTTTGGCAATTGCAGGCAGTCAACTGCGAAACGGCTAAATTGGTTACCCTTATGTCGCTTTGTCTCTGGCTTAAAATTGATTGAAATTATCAGCTTTGCTTTTTGGCATGCCCGTGTCTCTGTCCCTCCGCCAGGACTCTCCCCCTATCGCCCTCTCTGGGGCCACATTAAATGGGTTAAACGAGGCAATGTGTCGTCGTTGTCGACATTTGGCAAAAAGGCTTACGCTTGTTACTTAATTGGATTTGGTTTAAGCTACAAAATTACAGGCAAACACAGCTCACAATAACAATAAAGTTGTAGTTAAATTGCTGCCATCCAGAGATGTGGCCAGTGCTTGTGGCCTAGAGTGTGTCTAGTGTGTGCGAGTGTGTGTGGAGTGTGTAATTGCCTGAATCTCCGGCAGCTGCGCTTATCGCAGTCACACACTCGTAGATTTGCTCCAGCTCTGGCTCTGAAGGCTGTCAGAAATCCGGCTAACAGAGCCCCTCTGCCCCTGCCACTGCACATTGTAATTAGCCATGGCAGCGGACGTATGTATCTCGAAATATTGCCAAAAATTAAACGCTCTGCCAGCACGAAACAAAGCGAGTGTAATGCGGGAATTTATTTTAGACAGAACATCACCATTTAGTTTGACAATTGAAATGGCAAATCGCAATTTGACAGCAGGCCTTCAAGTCCTTAGCTTGTCTGTTGTGTAATGAACATATAAATTGTAAATTTTAAAGACTTTGAACAAACACAATGCATAATAAAAAGAACCCTTAACATGGCTTGTGATATGGCAAACAGAAGTTTGACTCCACTTGTTAAGGACAAAGACTGTCAACTGTCAGAGTGTCCTTTAAGTAATAACCAAATAAAGAAGCTATTCAATTATTTTAAAAGAAAAGCTGGCATTGAACATTTTCACCTGGCATTTTACGCATTTCAAGAAATCTTTTTAAAAATTAATTTTCAAGGAATAAATGTGTTAGTGGCTTTCTTTAAATCTTATCCATAAAACTTTGTTCAATATGAAAATATCAATAGAAAATAAAAGGAGAACATCAAGAGCACCTAAAAAATATTAACCTATTAATCCAAGTGTAATAAACAAAATATATCTTAATAAAATAGTCTATTATCCCCCCTAAGCTCCTGATGAAATTGATAAAATTCCGACCCCAGTTGGGTGAGGTCGGAGAACTGGCAAGTGCTGGTTAGTTAATGGCTCCTGAATTCGAGATACTTCATTCCCGGAATGCTTGCCATTCAAATGGCAAAACTAATGCTGCTTGAAGGAAGCTGAAAATTTTTGACATGCCTTTTACATTTCCAGCCAGGATCTTCGACTCCCTGACTCCCGACGTGCGGTCGCGTGGCCAACTTAGAAGTTTTTGGTACAGAAACAGCATGTTGGCAGCTCTGCCGTCAGTCTGTCATATTTCTAAGACCTATAAAATATATATACACACATTCCAAGTATATTTATATATATAAATTTGTGTGTATTTTCTAACTGGGTTCCATCCGTGCGCTCCTTTTGTTTTGTGCGTTTTTGTTCTTGAGTTTTGTTTTTCCTTCGCTGTGGCAACATATTTCACTGCATAATTTCCTAGCTGATGGGGACGCCTCCAGTCCCCCTCCAGTCTCTCCCCTGTCGCAACGCATGCAAATGACAACGGCAACATCACGAGCGGGAAAAACAAGCAACACTAAAAAAGTTGACAAGGGGCAAGCCGCAACAAACGTCTAACTGACAGTTGTCGTTGGGTCCCCCACTATCTATCTATTGTATATTTCAAAAAGGTATATCGAATATTACTACACGGGTAAAGATTTCTTTTTTTTTTAATAAATCATGATTTAAGGGAGCTATGAATGCTAGCTTAAAATTGGTACAAGGTTTATTCATAAAATGTTATTTATCGCTTATCGGCCTTTCAAAGTGTAGAATAAAAATGAATTCTATCTTAATGTTAATCTTAATAATATGAGCTAGAGATAAACTATCTATATGATCAGAAATTAATTAAAAACAGTTAAGAAATTAAAGAAACTTAATAAGACATCCAATATCCCTCACCATTCCTTCTCTTCCTTTTACGGGATAGCAAGTAGTCGTCTTGCCTAGACCCTCGCTCGGTTGGCAACCATTTTTTCTGCTCTGCGCTTGGCTTGTTATCATTTTTTAATAACATTGTTGCGCACAGCGGTAAAATTTGCATAAAACACAGCGGGGCGACTCTGGCGGGACAACAAACGATGGCTGGCCGCGGCGGCAGGGCAAGACGGAATAGGAAATAAGGATACCGGAGACAGCGGCCAACATGTGGTATGAGTAATTTCTTGCTTAAGCACAAGACAATGACACAAGCGTGGTTTATGATTGTCCTCTTCTCTGTGTGTGTGTGTGTGCATGTGCGAGGAAATGACGGGATTGAATAAAACAATTTTCATACAAATTCCGTGCATTTGCATAAATTTCATGCACTACGGAGAACGTGGCGATGTCGTCATTTTCATTCTCATCTACTTAGCAAAGTGCGATGCAACACGCATCCTCCGCAAAGGACATCGGCGGTTGGAGAACAGGACCGAGACTAACGAAGGCACCAGAGCATGACATTTCAGTGACGCGTCGAGTATCTGGTCCCACCTCATCCCTGTGACTCCCCATTTGCAGGACCTGCCCTATGCCCCCTCCCCTACGGTGCTTCACACGCCTGCGAAAGTTTTGCCGCAAACTTTTTTGTCGCTTTGGCAATAATCATAAAATTTCACTGCATATGAAACAAAAAACCATAAAAACTGTACAAAAAAGGAGCAGAAGAAACGTGATTGCAGCATAAAAGCGTCATTTACATGCCGTTGTCGCTGCACTTGCATCACTCTCCAAAGCAGGCAAGTGTCCTGGCTCCCATCCTGGTCCTGGCCCTGCTCCTGCACCAGCTCCTCGTGCCCGTCCTCGTCATTGACGTGCTGCTGGTCCATTTGCGCATGCGGCGCAAACTTTTCCGTTTGCCATTTGCCGCCTCAATAGTTGCCAGTGCCAGGCCCCACGGCTTTATTGAGGTTTTGTTTAAGCTTTTAGCGTAGTTTCCACTTTTCGGGTAGATATTTCCGGGGACGGGGACGGGACCCCATTCCATTCCATTTGGTCGAAAAAAAAGTTTTTTTCGGTTGTGTGTGTGTGTGTGTGTTTGGCCGGCAGCATTTTTGCAATTAGGCAACTGTTCTATACGAGAGAGTGTATTTCTTTTTTACTTGTTCCCTTAGTTTGCCAAAATGCAATGGAACTTTTCATTTTCGGCCACAGTTGCACAGAGTTTTCATTGCTAACAGCATTCGGCACACACACAGAGACAGAAATTGGTGCGTAATTGAGACCGAATGTAAAGTGGACTCTGTTGGAGGCCATAACAGCTTTTTCGTATCCCTTTCCTTCGTCCTTTTTTTTATTAGAGCAATTTGAAGAGGAATATTTATTAAATTATGAGTGGGGAATATATTTTTTAATTGGATATGGTATTTTTTCGTACGCGTTTCAAGCGAATATTTTATTTGATGTTCATGTTTCAATAGGGGAAAAAATGCAATAAACTTTCAGTGAAGAATTTATACAAATAGAAACCGTTATTGATATATTTTGCATTTTGTAAACATTAACTTTTAATAATCAAAGGCTGATTGTGCGGCTGTAATGGGATATTTTTCTGAACTTATAATATACATTACTATTTACTAACCCAATAAATCGTATCATAAATTATACATTAATATTAATATTTTAAAAAGGATTTCTGTAATTTAGAAGCCATTAATTCCCGAAATTCCAACTCAACCTCTACCTTCCCAACTCACCTGCACTATCTGCCTTTTGGAATGTACATAGAATGCAAACGTATATCGTCCCGTGTAATCTATTTGCTTGTTGAACTTGTGTTTGTCACTTCATTCCATTTAGCGCTAAGCAAGCGGAAGCCTCATCAATATGATGGTCGTGCCGCATTATCAAACGTATTTATTTGGCAAACAGCTAGAGATGTAAGCAGAAACAAGACCCCGGCAAAGCCGAGACATAAAGATAAACTAAGACGCTCTTATCGCCGGAGATGAAAGCAAGAAAAATGGCAAAGGAATTGCCAAAAGATACTCGCACGCACGCACGCCAGGATGCGGATGTGCTAGAAGTGGCACAAAACGGCACGTGGACCCCAAGGAAGCCAAGGAGGGACAGGGACAAGGGACAGGACAGCAGCATTGTGGATACGAAAATATTGCCCACGTTGACAGCTTAACGTACATAATTAATGTGACAATCTAAGGGAATGCGTGTGTCCGTGTGTGCGGACATTAATATATGGGCATTGGGCCAGATAAACATGTTGCCAAAATGATCACAAACACACCCATGTGTGTGGGCACATCTGACGACGCCGGGCATTAATTACAGGCTGGGATGATGCTTTCTGGCCAGTGCTCAACTTAAACCGCCAACTCATTAAAGGAGCGCCCAACTTTGGCGCAGCCAACTGGGCGTATGCGTGACGCGCGCTAAATAAAATTGAGAGACAAACAACAAACATTAAAAGTTTTTATTGTCCAAATGCGTTCTCGCCAAAAATATAACTGTGCACATCCGCAGAGACACTCTCACACAGACACACACACACACCCACCAGAGCCTCCTTGTCGGCAACAAAAAGCATTAAATTACTTTATAATCCGTTTATAGCTTTGCCCGGAAGTGGTCCAGACGCACACAAACAGACAAACAAGTGCCGGCAAACACTCCCATACACACACTCTCGGGCTCTCTGAAGCGCCCCTTGGGAGGGCAGCTCAACAGCATAATCAAATCAAAGATTACGTTGAAACATTGAAATTACGTCCCGGGCAGAAAGCACTCATAGTCATAGACACTACCACACCAGCCGGGGCACACACAAACACACACAGACAGGGACAGGCCGACACGGGTCGGTCTTCTTTCCTCGTCCGTGTTGGCCAAAAATTAAATGGCTTTTCCGACTCACAACTTTCTGATACTCCAGTTAGATGATCATTTTATCAACAATAAATTTTGGCAGGTCATTTCAAAGGGGTTTCCATTATTGATTTCAAAGGAGTTTCCATTAAAAAATAATTCATAATTGAAAATAATTTTATTAATTACAACAGTGATTAAAAAATAAATTAAATAAAATGCCTTGAAAATATACCTTCTCATAAATATGTAATGTATAAAATGATCTGCTAATTTAATTATAATTAAAAAGGTGTTTTAAACTCATACTTTAAACTAATTTTTAAAAGTTTTCTACCCTAGATAACAAATTTTTTATTTTTAAAATGTAAACATAGGTTTTTCAACATATGCAACATTATATTTCCGAAACGAGAGACAAATTTTATGAATCAGATTTCAAGGCAATCTTTCAATATTCTAAAGCTTAAACCATATTTCATATGATTCTCGCTATAAATTATTTTTAAGAGAAACTTAAACCCCATTAAAATAATTAATAAAAATCACTTATGTTTTCAAAAAAAGTTAGTTCCATTAATTATTCCCAATACTTCCCAATGAAACCCTTTTTATGAAATGCAAATTTGACCATAGTTTTAAAACCGCTTTCCTTAAAATAATTGTTTCCAATTAATTACTGCTTGTAGAAACGAGTCCTTAAAAGCCCCCTTTTAAGTTGCCTAATGCTTTAACTGAAAATAACTTTTTCAAATTAATTACTTTTCATAGGACCCAATGAATGCCCTCTTTTTTTCTTTTTGAGGGCCCCAAACTATAGCCAACGTGAGGCGTTGCTCGGCCGGGGTGCAGACAATTACAAACATAAAGCGAAAGGCTGTACAACTTTGACCCTGGAAAACGTAAACAACAAGAACTACGGAACTATGGGACTACAAAAAAAAGACAATAACAACAACAAAAAGCGGGGAAAGCGTAATAACTTTACTTCATTCATGCACACAAGGTGATTCATGTCCTCCGAGCCCTCAAACATAACCTGCGCACTCTCTCTTTCGCTCGGCTACGACTCGCTCTCTCTCCCCCTCTCTTTCGCTCGGCCTGTTGCCGTCTCGCTCTCCTCGCAAAGGGTGGCAACCCCAAAAAAGTCGACTCTGCCTGATGCCAAAGCCAAATTTGACGGGCTTTTATCAGTTGGCTTTGGCCTGTGAACGTCGTCGCAGCGCTGCTGGAATTTCCCACATTTTTCGAGATTTTCCCCTCAGTTGTCTCGCCGACTGTGGCCTGTGAACGTCGTCGCCGTGCTGCTTTCCGAGATTTTCCCCTCATTGGTGTGAGAGTGCGGCGTAAGCGATTGTGTGTGCGTGTGCGTGTGGCAAGGGCGCCAAGTTTTCGGTGAGACTTTAACCATCAGTAAACAACAACAGTGCCGAACAGAGACATTCAGCAAAAAAAAAAGGACGACAAAACCAAACCAAAAACCCACAGAAAAAAAGGGAAAAGTCAAACAGAGCCGCCGGCCTGGGGAAGTTGTCACAAAAACCGCAATCAAAAATAGTAAACAAACTCGGGGAATTCGATAAAAATCAACAAGGGAAGACGACGCCGCTAAGTAGGCAACAAACCAGCTGCTGGCCAACATGGAAATGGACGTTAATCGCCCGACTGGCCGCCATGGCAACCTAATGACCATATCCGCCCGCTGCTCCAACAACAACTCGGGCCCGGCCATCACAGGAAACGGAGCCGTAACCGGATGTGAGGCCATTTCCGGTACGTCGCCGCCCAGCGGCTGCTGCGGCATCTTGAGCCGCCTCTTTTGCGTGAGTCGCCACAAGGCCACCCAGTCGGTGGCGGGCAGTGACTTGCCCCTGGCCCAGCTGCAACTACAGCAGCAGCAGCGCAAAGGTGCAACATCCGGCTGTGCTGCGGTTTCCGGACAGCGACGGCGGCGCACGCCACAGGAAATCTACTTCGAAAGTCGCGGCAAGTCCTGCAAGAAGCTATTGAAATTCAATGGTAATTCAAACAAGGTAAGTGGCACTATATTTAGGCACTGACAAAAAATTTTTATGATTATTTAGAGATTTTACAAATACAATTTAAATAAAAGAGAAGCTGTTCTGATAAAGCTTTACTTAAAATGAAGTATAGTTAGATCTATATTTTTTGTCAGACTTTTAATACCATTTTCTATTCGATTCTATTCGATTTTCTTGAATTTTACTTTCACTGTGTAGTTGAGCAGAATTTCAATAAGTTAAGCAGCACAAAAGAAAGGATAATTCTGCTAGATTTATATAAAATCCCAGTTCGCATTCTCCGTTACATTAAGCATTCAGTGGAATAAAGTGGAATAATCAGGGCTTCACCAGGATTGAGGATTGCCTAAATCAGGGAAACTATTTGTGGGAATGTATTAAACTAAACGTTATTAATAAAATAACAATACGGAAAACAGGTAACAATAAGAAACCATCTGAAACCCAATTAATTCCAACCCACTTCGCCTTGCCAATAATATATTTGAAGAGGCCCAAAACGAATTATTTTCTTGTAAAGCAAAATACACCTTAAGAGAATTCCCAATGCTTTTCGCATAATGGAACAATTCCCCCTTTCTCGAGCACACTGCAAACAATCCTAAAAGTGCATAAATTTTACAGTCTCCTGGCTACATTGTCATCCATTCCGAGGCGGAGACCCCAAAGCCGAAGCTCTGGCGCCAAAGTGCCAGGAGCCATGAGCCATGAGCCACTCAACCGTAAGGTAGCCAATACCCGGGGGTACTCGGTACTCGGGGAACCCCTCAACTCCGCACCCCCTCCCGCACAATTATGCATATGCGAGTGTGTGTGTGTGTGTGTGTATGTCGGGGCCTTTGTTATAAATTTTGGAAAATTTGTAGCCAAAGCTGTGGAGTGAAGTTCGCTCGATTGCTACCGGCTTGTTTGGCCTAACATAGGTAAAAGGCAACAACGCGGCATGGGAAATCGGGGAGGGAAATCGGGGAAAATAGGGGCCAACGCAGACATACACACACATTGGAGCACGCTTATGCCACTTTGCATATAAATCATTTGGCATTGTGGCCAGAGAGCGCAATGCGCTTATGAAATATTTCGTTTGTTTAATGCGCCAAAGGACAAACATTCCATTCTGCAGACCCACATTTTGCCCCCGGATCTCTGCGAAATACCCACTAATTAAAAACGTGCAAAAAGAAAAGCCAATCAAACAGGTCGATGCACAACAATGGCCGGCCAGTGTGTGTCTCTCCTGTATCCCAAAAACATAAAACCGTAGATGTTCAAATAGCGAAGTGCACTGAGAAAAGATTCGATTATGTGAAAGAAGTGTTTCAATAAACTTAAACAATGCTTTTCATACTCGTTCACACACATATTTATTACTTATTTATAATACAACTAAAGCCTTGGGATATCCCAGTCATGTTTGCTTAATAAGATTTAAATACAAAGCCAGCTTAAGATTCATTTTCAAGACATTTTATACGCAATTTAAAATTTTCCCTGTGTGTTTGCTTATTTGCACTTCTCCGTTTTTGTGAATCAAATGCACATTTCACACACATACGCCCACAGCCACGCCCACAGCCACTTGGAGTGTGCAATCTGCCGACCATCACGCACTGGAGCGCAAGCAACAGGATGAATTTGTTAAACAACACGAGCACGAAGGATCTGCAGCAAGCTCAGAATTGGGTCGGTGGCAGGAGCAGTGCGGGGCGGGCGGGGCGAGGCGGCTGCGAGAAGTGAAAAGTGAAAAACCCATTCGCCCTATCAAGTGACATCATCAATTTCAGTCTATTTTGCACACAGTCGACTTGTGGCCCCCGTCGGTCCGAGTCCAGTGCAACAATGCCAAAGGACATTAACACCCAGCCGGAGGAGCTGCAGAGCTACAGAGCTACAGAGACGTTGTGGGGTTACCCTGTAAAATTCAATTCGAAAAGCTTTAGTCAGTCATTGAATCAAGCGCTTTGAGCGGAAGGACCAACGAGAACCAAGAGCCCGGTTCCTTTGATAATCAATCTCATTACCCTCGTCGCCGTAGTTGCACAATCCTGGGGTAGTTTACACTCCTTCTGCTACTCCTATTTCGCCGCCCCCGTCCTGCCCCCGATCGATTTTATAATGAAGCTATAGCTTAGTTAAAACAAAAAACTGTTTGTTTTGCGGGGGTGTGAGAGCGCACAGGATAAATTGTATCCGCTTGCAAGGAAGCAGGGAAGCCAGCAACCACCCAACATGCCAAAGAAAAAGAAGCGGAAATCAACCCCCAGAAGGATGTACATATTTTTACGGATAGCGTTGCAATGGAAATCTGTCGAGTGAAGTTTACCCTCTTAACCAAATGCGATAATGCTGTAAGATATATTTACATTAACGGCAGCCGAGTTCGTTGGGTGGAAGGTGAAATGTGAAGGTGCAGGGCATAGCCGGGTATAGACGAATAACCGATGCGTTCAGGGCTTTTATTTGTTCTGTATCCCCCAACACCCAACGCCCAATTACCAAGGCAACTATCCTCTTGGCCAAAACCAATGGCTAATTAAATACCCTTTGCCATTTAAATCCTGATATCTTGCATTTTCATCACCTAATTAGCTCGACTTGCACAAAGGCTTTGGCAATCAAGGACTGTGGGTGCTCAAGCAGCGGAAAGAGTATTATGAAAAAATGAAGGACCTCTGTCGGGCAAGGCGGAAGTGACTAGCCAGTGTCCTCCGCCCCATTTTACCACCCTGTTTTCCCCCAGCTGCTGTGCCAGTCTGTGTCTGTGTGTGCCTGTGCATACATATGCATAAAAAGGAAGAAAATGCCATCAACATTGCAACGTTGTAATTGCCAACAGGCAATAAAGAGCCGCAGCCAAAAGGATACGAGGGGCTGGTAGGAGAGAAAGCGCAGCAAACTGCCAACTGCCACATGTCCTGCCAGCTTGGCTCGAACAAAAAAGGAGTCCTCAGTCCGGTCAGTCACCAGCAGCGAGGGTTACTTGAGCAGTACTTGAAAGATATGTAGGAATTTTACTAATAATTTAAGGAATTTTGATTTAAGATAAAAAATAATAAATGCCAAGATATTGTCTTGTAAGCAGGAATTAAAATGCCAATTCAAAAGTAGATCTTGTCAGATGTGGAATATCTCCATAATTCCTTTAAACTTTAAGGATTTATCATAGGACTTGAATCTCAATCTAAGAGTTTGAAATAAATAAAAAAATCCTTTTCTTTCTTCTGATAACTGGGCCATCAACTTGGTAATCAACCCCCTCACAGGACATGTGCGTTGGGCCGACTGTGCGACATTTTTAGCACACGGCTAATGTGTTTTGGCCAACGCTGATGCTGCAGCAGCAACAGCAGCAGCTCTCTGTTCCCAGCTTCCAGTCCTCAGCTCTTGGGGAGCAGGAGAGGAAAACTGTGACATGGAGATGGAATAACGAGAGGCTTGCGGTCCACTCCTAACTACCAACTGCACTGGCTGACTGATGAGCCTGGTATCCCGGCGCCTGGTTTGCTGTTTGCCGATTTGGCCAGCCCCAACTCTATTCATTATAATCAGGCCTGATTATGTCTGGCCGAAAGTTAAGCGGGGCAAGTCAATGCGAGAGTGTATTTATTTAACTGGCGGACAAACTGGGAAGCGGAAAAGGATGTGTATAAAATAAAAAGTCATAAAAATGAACCGTTAATCCAAGTAGTTGAAATGGGACCCTTTTTATTTTTTGCTCTCCTCTTTTTTTTCTTGGGGACTAGCAGATGAAGCGGTTGCCTTTATTTTGGGTGGGTTTCCCTACCCATCCCCTATTCCTCGCCAATGACGATGACAAGGGTGCTTTGCCGCCTCACTGACTAAATAAAATTGGAATTTATTATCATGATTTGTAGCAAGAAGAGGCAGAAGAGCCTCCGCCAAGAGACAGCGGCCAAATGGCGGGCATAAAAAGAGCAGCAGCAGCAGCAGCAACGGTCCATTCCTTCTCATCAGATGCCAACCCTCAGACTCTGACTCTGGCTCTGACTCATGCCGAATCCCGAACGCCTAACCCAAAGTCATAGACTTAGATAAGTGAGCGAGGCATTCTTAAATTTATATTCCCCGCCAGAGATTTAAATCGTTCTGGTCAAAGTTGAAGTCACCGCCCACTGGCGTCGCCAGTGGATAGCAGTGGGCGTGGCAGTGGCAGAAGGCTTAACTGTGCAGCTTCTTTGCTGGTTTATTAGGGTTTTCCCGCAAGCGCTGCTAAGGCGATTTGCTGCTATTCAAGCTGATGCAGCTTCGGCCCGGACCACGGGCCGTATGCGCGATTTTGCTGACTAGTCCTGGTGGGCGCCTTTGTGGTAAGTGGCAACGGGCAACGGGCAACTAGCAAACTGGCAACTGGCAACCGGAAACTAGAACCCAGCAAGTGGCACTGGCAGCTTAAAGCTATCAATGGGCAACTGAGTGGCAGGTTTTCTAATTGCAGCGACCGCAACATGAGCGAAAAGATTTATGAGTCAGACGGGAGGGCAACTTGAAAGTGATTTTAAACCGCTTCTAGTTTTGTATTCAGTTTCAGCTTATTCAGTTGGATCTTGCTTTGCAACTGTCTTAAATTTAAAAAACTGTTTAAATGGCATAAGCTCTGGGGAAAAGTGCTGATTTACAGCTCTTCTAGTTGAGACTTACATATTATTTAACATACATTTTCTTCTTTATTTTTCCTTCATAATACAATCACTTCCTTAAAGCTGAATTTCCTTTTTCACAAATAAATAAACACAATATTCAAAAGCCATTTTAAAATTACCTCAGCTCAAATGGTTTTTGTACTTGCGTTATTATTAAACAACTAAGGTGATTTTTCCCTTTGAGCTGAAAATCCATTTATACCAAACTGCTTGTCATATTTTATTAAATTTTGTTTTATAAATGATAGGCAATAGCTCAGGGCTATAAATATTCCAGAATGACAATATCCTGAAAGTCATACATATTTCCAAATTAAAATCTTTCATCAATCGCAAGAGCCACACCCTTGTCCCTAAGCCATGGCTTACGTGTGGAGCTGAATTTGAGAAACTATCCCAGCACCCCCAGCCATTACTTCACCCATCTCGGCCATTATGGTTAAGCTTCCTTCGGAGGCTTACCTGCCAGGTATTTCTTGTTTAAGCCACAGAGTCTGCTGCCATTTTGTAGTTGGTGTAAGTGGGAGAACTACAAGGGGCAATGGGTGGGGAAAATTCGTAGGTATATTTGTATATTTGTGGTTGTCAATGTTTTTTGTGGAATTTTTCATTTTCATACCATCGTGCCACGAGCAGTAGCAGCAACAGCCTTGTATTCAAAGTTGTGGCTTTCCCCCTGGGGATAAGCTTAAGTTGAAGTTGAAGTAGAAAAGTAGAGAAGTATAAAATGTTGCGAAAGAATGTGTAAATGCAGCCCCCGCAATTTCATTTCACCTGTCAGCTCAGTGTTCCATCTGCCGCTGCATAAAAAATAAAAGTAAATATAGAAAAACCATCTCCAGCATATAAGCAAAAATGTTTTCCTTTTTTCTCTTGGGGAAGGGGAGCCAGGGAGATGGCAAAGTTTTGGAAGCTGGCTAAGCTGTCGGCTCTCTGGTGTCTGCTCTGCTGTGACAAATTGCGTTAATGCCAAGTTAAGCTGCCGGGGGGGCTGAGAGGTGCCTCGACCTTTCCACTTTCCTGGCTTTCTCCTCCGCCTGCCCAGGATCAAGCTGCCTCCAGCTTGATGCAGTTAATTATTGTTGCATCTATTTAGCCCATCTGTCTGGCCCTGAAAAGAATGCTATAGCTGGAGACCAACCCCGGCTTAAGCTTAATGCCGGGATAGATGAGATAAATTTTAGCTCTATATCCAGCGGATTTCAAGCCCTTTAGACTCGATTATTTAATTGGATATATCACCTAGAGAGGTTAATGCTCAGTCTTTATGGAGTTTCCTATATTTTCCTTCTTGGCACACAGCTGACGCTTGATTAGCCTCCCTCCGAGTACAAGAAAAAAATATAACCAAGCAATTTCTCTCCCACATGTGCCGCATGTGCTGTCAACAATATTTTGGCTCTGGCCAAGACATTGCCATATTGAGCCCACACCCACTTGAAGGCAACAAAAAAATAGAAGAATTAAAAAGACATTTGTGCCAAAAATTAAATGAATTTCTTCTTCGGCAAGGGCCAACATCGGCCCAGCCTCCTCACAATTTCCCTGTGCGCATCAATTTAATTCAATTTATTATCCACGCTCCAGTGTGTGTGCGAGGGCTAATTCAATGAAGTGTAGACAACAAAATAAGTTAAAATTTCATGCCCTGCAAAGTAACGGCTTTAAGAGAGTCTTCGGTGCCCGGAATGATGAGCAACAGAGAGTCACTTGCAGGGGCATCAGGGACGCGGAGTAAGGACTCGTGAAGCACGCGAAAGGCTCGCGTGGGACGCGCAATATTTGATGGATGGCAGAGCATCGGTGATATGCTAACGTGCTGGCAGCCAAACAGAATGCGAATGCCAGCAAGGAGCAAGGAGTAAGGAGCACAGAGCAAGGACATCCAGTCCGAGCCAGGCATGCCTGCCTTTGATGTCGAGCCCTCACATCACATCGCGTCGCGTCGCACAATGGGACAACTGGGTCGGTGGCAGACAATGGGAGCGAGCATTTAGGCTCGTGGCAAACAATGATAGGGGCTTTCAAGGCTGTGATTGCAAATGGCTGGGAACTTGCATAGACTTTCCCCCCTTCTTATGGGGTAATATTTTCTCCATTCTTCAGTACCAATTGTTGTCCACAATAAATCTGAGAAATATGAATATTCTAACAAGGAATTTCTTGAGAATTTTTTTGCAATTTAAAAATATATAAGAAATATGTCATAAAAGTATAACCCATTTCTCCTCCTATATACCTAACTTAATATAATTTTCATCACTCCCCAACCGGAGATTCTAGCTGTGTAATGGGTTAATACCCCGAAGCAGGAAAGACAATATCTCGGGGTCTTTAAAGCAGTCCCAAATAAAATTCTATTTTATGTTAGGCATGGCTCCGGAAATGAAACACAAAAGGCAAGGAGAGCAGCAGCAGCAGCAGCAGCAGATAGGAGCCCGGATCGGGTGAGAGGAAGCCAGTTTTTATGTCCCGCCATATAAATTCGGTTTGCCGGGGACTCCGCTCCGGCATCCAACATCAGAGTACTTGAGGCTCCGCATTACGTTTATGGCTGCCTAAATTAAACACAAGAAGCCAGCCAAAGACGCCAAAGTGGCAGGGCATTCAAGGCGAGGCCCAAAGGGGGTGGTGGTGGCCCGAAGCCGAGCCGGGAAAAGGGACCCGAGAGCAAGGGAAATTGCTACAAGTTGCTTTATTTTATGCGCATATTTGCGCATATTACTCATACGCCCGGCTGGCATACATCTTCATTTAAAGCAAACGTCTTTAGCCCGGGGACAGAGGGAGGCGGCAGCACGGGCGGCATCTCCACGCAGCAGGCCCAAGTCGTATACTTTTATTTTATTAAATTTTCATTTCATTTCGTCTGTTAGACATTGCCATACATTACACGCTCAACATGTTGCATGCCGCCGTCGTCAGAAATTCGTGAACATTTTCCCGCTCGCTTTAAGCGAGATGATGGCCGTGGGTATTAAGGGGAAAGGGAGACGGTGGAATTCTCAACAGGCGCCGTCTCTCATTAAAAATAACTGAAAGAAACATTTCCTCGCTGATTCGCTGATTGCCAATGAAAAGCGCAGATGTGGGAGATTTATGCGCTCAAAGGGGGATTCGCTTCCTTGGCCCCGTCCCGACCTGATTTATGTGGCCCCGTATGAATGGCAAAGTGAATAAACTGGGCTCACCGTTTTGTATCCGCCAGGATATCTCCGGCTCAAAGCTGTTTCCGATTCCCAGTGGGTAAGGTCGTGCCCTGGCTCGCAGCCCTGCCCTTTAGGCCCTCCCCTTGGCATCCCCATTGAGTATCGCACAAATGGGTTATTGATGAGCTATTCTGTTCGACTCTCGGTGACTCCGCACGGTGGCAAAGTTTTGAACTCGGTCTTAGGCTCAGTTTGTGAATTGAAGCGTGACTGGGACCACTGGGACTCTGCCAGTGCCCCTAATGAGACAATCCCAAGGATACACTTTCACACACACAGCTGCTTTTGTATTCGAGGCAACACAGGACCTCAAGTTGCTGTCAGATCAAAGGCAGACTGCTTAGCTCTGACTGGCAAACTTGTGGCAACTTTCCAGCGGGAAGAGCACAGCCTCGGAATCCATCCCAGTCCCGGATTCGATGCCACTTTTGGTCCCTGCTCCACTTGCATAACGCGGAGCCGCAATTGCCTGGCAGCTGCAGCTCAAATTTCATTAGCGCTCAACTTTAAAATTGTGGCACATGCGTGGCTCTTATCCTGGCTGCGAAGGGGAAATCCCATCCTTCTCGCTATCTTCCAACTCTCCTGCACGTTGTCTCCGCTGATGTCGCACTTGTCACATAAATGTGCTTAATCTTTTACACCGGCAAACCCCATCCTGAGAGCTGACACAGTGTGTGCGCCAGACTGGCGAATGTTCGGGAACTTTTGTGATGGAAAAATGCTGTAACATTTCTAAGAATTAAATTTAATTTGTTGGGAAAGTTTCGCTGTCCTTTACAAATAAATAAAGATATTTTCTGAAGAAGATTAGGCGACATTACAAAAAGTTTTCTTAAGAAAGCGATGCTGCATGGCGAGAGTTTCAATGATACTTACAAAAGGAATGTTCTCGAAAAAAGAAATTGGAAATTTAAAGAAGTAAGTCAGAAGATGAATTTATACCTACAAACGATACTAACATAATTTTAAATTTAAAACTTTTACAACCACCATTTCGCTATAAAAATATTCAAGAAATAACAAGAAAATCTTACAGAGTTAAAGCAGGAAAGGCAAAGTGATCTAAAATAATTATATAAATTTATAGCTTAACTAGAAAGGAAGCTAACTTCGGCACGCCGAAGTTTGTATTCCCTTGCAGCTTACAATTCGATCATTATAATTTAATTCAATTTGATTAAATGAAAAGAAAAACTAACCGGAATTATGTAAATCATTTATACATATCATAAAAATAATTAATTTTACATTTTCCTATTCATATTACATTTACAGCTGTATAGCTGTAACAGTTATGTACATTCACAGTTTTGCATTTTCCTCTACACTTAACGATCGTTTCTATGGCAGTTACATATGTATATGCTATTATCCGACTTGCATAAAATGTTTGCCGAAATTCTGAATTACAATAATATAAAATGGCTGTATCTCTGAACAGGTACAAATATGTTGAAAAACAAAAAAATTAGAATTTGTTTTAAACAAGCTGTTTACAATAAATTTCGTTAATGCCGAGTACAATGCGCGGTTCGCCAATGCGGCGCTAATGGCTCCTGTAGCCTTCCTCAAGTACCTGAGCAGTCCGCCACTGCGATTGCTCGCCAGCGACACTTCTGGAGTCACAGTGCGTATGCTTGATGGGATTAGGATAGTGAATGGCATAGCAAGTGGTTAACTAGTGATAAGCTCGCTGCACTTAGAAAATTTGACATTAGAAGCCACATGATAGTAGTAAGCCAGAAAGTAAGCTCTCTTTGGAAAGTCGAAGTTTATGTACCCTCCGCGGTTTGTAAATTAACCCCATTCATACCTATATTTTTTATATATTAGATATTTATTTTGCAAGGGTTTACAATGAAACAATATCATTTAGGCGTCCGTTAAGTCCCGAACGTTTCGCACAATCCAGTCAACATAACTTGTAACATCGTTATTAACTCCAATGCTCCCGCAATGCCAACCAAAGCCTATTACCCCGAACTGCGTTTGGCGTTGAAGTCCATTTACAAGGACTCTTTTTGTCAGGGGACCGCCACGATCGCCATGACAGGTTTTTCCTACTGAAGCTCCAGCACATATCTGACTTGAAATTAGTGGGAACCGAGATATATTCCTGCACACACTGTGATCGTAGCGATCGAGGGTGACTTTCTGAAGCAGGTAGCTATAACGGAAGCTGTTAGTCCTCCCCCATCCATAGGCATCAAATGTGTAAGCGTTTTCTTCTTTGCTCTTAACTTCCGGATTCAGGATAATACAGATTGGATAGACACTCCCTGAAGACAGGAAATCAAAATAAGCTGCATCAGAAGGGATAAAACTCGATAGCACTTACTACTAAACGGAATATCGCCTGAAAGTTGTAGCAGGGCAATATCACTAGTTATGTTTGTCGGGTCGAATTTATCGTGCACGATCTTCTTGGTAACATTGAACTCCAATGTTGGATGCCGTAAGTCGTATGTTCCCAACTTGACAAATCTGCAAACAGTTCGATTATATTAATATATTCAAAATAAATCGAAAGCCTGTCAAGTATACTTACAGGTGAGAAAAGGAATAATGGAAAACGCAAAAAGCGACGGTTAATACATAGCCTTAGGGACAAAAACAATCCATTTAATTTGTTACCTCTACAAAGTAAGGATTTTTCAATAACTCTATATATACATACGTCTGTGAATAACAGTGCTGCCGCATATCAGACCTCTTCTTTTATATACAGCAGCCATCCAAGCAGCAGCCTCCGGTTCGGCGTTGTTACCATCTATAATTCTCGTACTTACTGCAGTTCCGCAAGGTTCAACTAATAGTTGGACTCGGTCAAACTTTTCGGCACCGAAAACCACTGTTTCGCTTGGAGGACTAATGGAGACCGGATTGGAGATGGCTGCAGCTAAAAACATGACGGAGTGTAGAATGGAGGCTGCGACACATTGTCAAAATTCTTACCAAAAGATGAAGGCGGCCAAGAATACTGGGGAAATTGAGCTTTAATCTTCTCCTCAATCCAGTCTGCATAGCGTAAGACATCGGTATAAATTCCCACTCCTTCGCATGATGTTAACCCATAGCTAACTATTCCTAGCTGCGTTAGACGTCTGATGTCATTATAATTAATTTCTGTGATCAGCGGACCGCCAGAATCGCCGTAGCAGGTGTCTCTGTTCGAGGACCCAGCACAGATCTGATTTGAAGTTAGTGGCAAATAAGAGATATCGTTGCACCTGCTGTGATCGTAGCGATGGAGTGTGACTCTCTGAAGAATTTCACTCATGTTGCCTGACTGCGTTTTTCCCCAGCCATATGCATCGAATGTGGAAACATCTTCCGCTTCAGTGTGCGTCGTGGGATGTAAATTTATGCAGATTGGATAGATTTGTTCTACGGACAGGAAAACAAAGCTAAGGTTCATCAGAGGCGATCATCCCGATAACACTTACCATTATACAAAACATCGAGGGGTAGTTTCAGTAGCCCTATGTCGTGCACGAACGTATCTCTGGAGTAACCCCTATGAATCTCCGCATGGCTGACCCTGTACTCTACGGCATGGAGAGATAAGTTATATGCTCCCAACCTCACGAATCTTGGTACAATATTATTATATAATGTTCTTATACATATATTATATGGTGTGCTTTAAGTATGCTTACAATCTGCCATGACCTTCAATGCAATGAGCGGCGGTCAACACAAAACCTGACAACAAATAAATTCAATTAATTTGTAGTTGACGTGTTATTTATATGTATATATATATTTACTTTTGTGAATTAGAGTGCCGCCACATAGAAATTGTGTTTCATTTCGTACGCCTGCCATCCAAGCAGCAGCCTCCGGTTCAGCGTTTCTGCCATTCGAAATTTTCCCAGTTGCTGCCAGTCCGCATCGGTCGTCCAATAGTCGGGCCAAGCTCCTTTGAATCAGAAGCCCCAGGATCACTCTCACCAATAATAACATCTCCATCTTTCTATCACCTTGAAGAAACTGAAACAATCAGTGTGCGATTGGACGAACGAAAAGTGTACAAAAGCCGCTAATCAGCATCTTTAAATTTGGCAATTCTGATTCTAAGAAAAATTTAAGTGTCTAACCTTTAGCTGCGTACAACAGATAATAATGTTGTCGTCAAATAAGAAAGCTTTAGCTTTAACAGTCAAAGCTATCGCTAATTGATAATTGTGAAACTATAAAAATATCACTTAAATACCTTCAAACACAAACTAGAAAACAAGAAAGGAAGCTAACTACGACACCACGAACTTTTTAAACCCTTTAATCAAATTAAAATAAAAACTTACTGGCCTTATAGAAATCATTTACACAAAATTCGCTTTTAATATTTTCCTACAACATTTAACGATCGTTTCTATGGCAGCTATATGATGTAATCATCCAGTGTCTTTGCAAGAAACTGATATATAATGACAATATCTCTGAACAGATACAAATATGTAGAAATATTTTTCCTCAAAATGTTCCGATCGTTCCTATGGCATCTGCATGATATAGTTGTCTGTTCCTGCCCGTTCCGACTTATATAGTAGTGAGAGCTTATGGAAGACTATCTGCACAGCTTCATTCAGATAGTTTCAAAACTGAGGGAAAAGTTTGCGTGGAAATGGACGCAGAGACAGACGGACAGGCGGACATGGCTAGATCGACTTGCCTGTTCATGCTGATCAAGAATATAAATACTTTATAAGGTCGGAAATCCTTCACTGCGTTGCAAACTACTGACTAAAATTATAATACCCTGCAAGGGAGGTATAAAATTATTAAATTCCTATAAAGAATTAAAATTAAATTCCCTATATTTTGTAAATTCACTCAGCTTAGCTTAGCTAACCCCCAATAAACGATGACATTTCCATGGACGAACTTAAAGCAATATCTATATTTCCGCTTGCATTACCCCGACAACTCTTCTGGTATTTCCTCCTGCGTTTCCTTCCACAAAGTTTGCCAGCATTTATCGCCCATGGTGCAGACTTGGGGGATTGCAAGTGGATTCCCAGACTCGCTACCGCTCCCGTTCCCGTTCTCGCTTCCATTCCCGATCCCCTCGAGCAGCCGGGACTTGTCTAACATATCAAATTTGTAGCTACGCATATCCTTGTGCGACTCAACATGTCAACTAGCGTCGAGGACGAAACTTTTAGCCGCCACTGCCTCGTGTAGTTTGGCAAAGAACTTTAATTTGTGCATTACTTGCGACGCCGCAGGACTCGTGTCCTGGGGGCTGGAAGGCGAAGGCGAAGGCGAGGAGGCAGAAACTTTCGCATATATAAGTTTACACCGAGTTGCGGCCGAGCAGGGAAGGTGCATAGTGGATAGTGGATAGTGGCAGGGGGCTGGGCTTCTCCTTACTTTAAGCTGCTCGTAATACAACTCATTAAATTTAGAAAATACGACGAGCACTCGCGGCGAAAGTTGCCAAGGCGGGATGGAGAAAAGTTTCGCTGTGGGCTCATCCGTTGACATCTACATTTACACCATAAACTTGGCCAAGATGGAGGAGGGCCAAGATCCTGGCCAGCGCCAGCGGCGCGATGCCTAACCCGGAAATTTAAGTTCTCCCTTTGCTGTTTAATTGCAACGGATGTCGGCGTGTAAATTATTTTGTCTGCTGCCTGCCTGCCGCAACGCTGGCCTCATTTTCTGTGCTAATGAGCAACTTATTAAAACTTTTGCCAGTTCTACCTCCGACCCCGACACCCGCCGCCACTCCCTACCCCCAAATCCCACTTGCTCCCCGTCTGGACCATGGACACAAAGGGCTGCGGATAGTGAAGCGCGTGAGGCGAATAATGAAATACAAACAGAAAATAACTGATACAATTGGCACTGGCAATTGAAAACAAAGCCGTTTCTGGAGTTGGAGTTGGAGTCGGAGATGGAGCCACAGCCGAAGCCCAAAGATAAGTTTTACAATCAGCCAGAAACTCATTTACGCTTGTGAAAAGCACGGAAAATGAATCGAAGGAAAACTTCAATTTTTCCCCCAGCAGGAATGCCTTTCCCGTGCACGTAAGAATGGTGTGTAAAGAACTCGAGGGGTAGTTGCCTCAAAGCGTGCCTTTCAGCGAGTGAAACAAAGGCTCCTGCTCTGCAAAAAGGAAACGAAATCTCTAATTTATATCTTTCAGATATATATTGCGGGATTGTGTCGATAATTAAGTCCAGCATTTTCTTTCTAAAAATATGAACATTTTGTTTGTGAATTAAGGTTCTACAGACACAACCCTTATGATAATTTAAATTATGAGAAATTAGTAGAAAACAGGCTAAATATTTAACATATTTAAATATTTTCACAACCCAGATACCACTGGGGTTTTAAAAGCAGTTAAAACGGTATCTACAATTGTGTTGAATAAAATTCCTAATTAAGAAATAAATTTACTCTGAATTCGGTGCCTAAAACATTTATTTTTATATAGTTTTAGTTACCTTTTGAAGTATTTTAAACGTCCTAGAAGAAATATAATATAAGCCTGTTTTGTTCAGCTTTATATAAACTTTCCCTTAAACTTTGCAAGCAATAAAATATTATACATCATGAGCATTTCCCTTAATAAATTTAAAATATCTTCAATCAGAGAACTGATACTTTTCGATCTTCAAGATGACCCGCAAGCTGCCTGAATGTCTGTAATCTCTCGAATAGCTTCCTTCCATCATCCTTTTTCGTGAGCCCCCTCCAGCTCAAGGAGGGGTGGTGCCGCAAGTTTCTCAGCGGTGGCGATGAGTTCATAAAAAGGGGGTTCTTGCCGGCGGCCTTTGAGTGGAGTTGCGTGCGTGGATGGATGGTTGGATGGATGGTCTGGTCTGGGTGAGAGTGGGGAGAGTGCTCCTCAAGTGCTTAGACAATCGTGTTGAAGCTTTGATTTTCGAGCTTATGCTGGATTTGGGGGCGCAAGATTGTGCCGAGCTGGAGTCCGGGCTCCTTGGCAGCTCTGCAGTGCGCTTATGAGGGCGGGTAATTAAGTTGAAGTGCCCAGAGATATACATATATACGCACACAAACACAAAGACAATTTGCCTAAGTAATGCCTGAGTCGATGACAGACTGACAGACGGACAGAGGGACTCAACGACTGAAGGACTGAAGGACGGGCGGACCAACTGACTGACTGACTGGTAAAAGTGTTGAAATGTCTGCGGCAGCACTTAATTAATTAATGTCGAGCGAGGCGAACGGGCTAGCGAAATGAGAAAAGTTTCTGTGCCCCTGCTCCGAGAGCTCTTGGGTGCCTGGATGCCTGACTGCTGACTGGTTGGGTTCCTGGATTCCCTGGTTCTTCTGCGGCTCTTGGGGCAAACTTGGCAGCTATTTGTTAAGCTGCAACCGTTCAATATTTGTCACAGAACTCATTAAGCAAATTAATAGACAAAGTTGCCAATTGCTGACAATAGGGGTTTGCTCTCAGCGCGCTCGTTCGGTCGGGTATTTGCCATTTTATTTACCGAGAAGAAGCCAAGTTAGAAAAGGCGAAAGGCGAGACCCAGGACTGGAGATTCGAGACTTGTGGTGGCAATAAAATGGCACGCAATAAAAAACCCAAAGTCAACAAACAATTCCACGGCAGATCCTGCCAAGGCATTGGTACTGGCAGTCGCAGAAATCGATTATGGACGCCTCAGGCTGGAGAGGCAGAGGGAGCCCTGGCGACCCAGTCTTGGCCACGTTTTCGATTTCGCCATTCGGCATTCGCCACCTGATGCCCGTTGCCACTGCTCCCCCGGAGCACCACAGCTCGCCCCTCCATGGGTGGCATCACATTTATCTCCCACCCTTGGCTGGGAAATTGCCAACGTTGCAGCTCAAAAGCGGAAGTGATTTTCCAGCGTGTACGTGTCTCCCCCCAGCGTGTGAGTGTGCGTGAGCTGATGTGCTGGGGAAAACTGTTACTCAGTAAGGCAGATATTTATATATATATATTTAGGGGATATAGTACATAGGGTTTCCTTGTAGACTTTGGGTCTTTGAAGATCGTAATTTACACCAACCGATCTGTTAACATGTTTTTTTTTTAATTCTTTTATATTTTCTCTGTATTACTTTTAAAGAAATTCCAAACTCTGTGATCACCTTACCAAAACCAGTGACTTCTCAGCCAACTCCTGCGAGTCCACTGCCTGAATAAACCCCCACACAACCAATATGTGTGTGTCTGTTACCAAAAAAGGGAGAGGACGCGGATGGCAGTGAAGGATTTTATGACCCTTGATAGTGGCAAGCGATTTGTTGCGTGCATTCCTGGCTGCCGTTGCATTTTCAATTTTGCAGCGCGCACTTTTGGCATCTTTCTTTGAATAATGCAATCGGCAATCGGGGTCGGAAGCGCCGCATTTTGCCCGCTGCAGCAGCCCAGCCAGTAACTACCTGTCTTCGCAAAGCTTATTTTGGCAGCTTATTAGAGAGATGACTTTTTGTGAATTTCCCGTGAAGTCAGTAGTATTTTCCCTGTCTCTCTCTCTCTCTCTAGGTCTTGTCCCGCACTTATAATTTCCAAACACGAGCTTGCCATTTTAGGGGAAGCCAATCGCGTCATGTGGGGCACAGTGACAAATATGCAGCACGTGCTGTGGTGGTTCTGGCTAAACGAAAAGGGCAGTTTTGTGGAGCAGAGACCTCCGATTGATGTGCCATTTATGCAGTCAGCCAGCAGTTGGGGGTTATTCTGAAGAAAATAAGATATTACGGTAACTAGAACCGTGGAGAAGAAATAAAGAAATACTCTTTTAATTAGTCAAAGTGGCAGAAATAAGTCTTACGAAAAATTGAAGTTTATATATAACGTTAAATTCTGTGTTAAAGCCACTATAAATCATGAATTAAATCGCACAATAAGCATAATTATTAACTTTTAACTACGTAATCCCAATACAATTGACCCATTTATAGGTTTAATGCCTTTTCAAGACCATCAGGTATTTATCCAGAGCACAATATAGCCTCGCGAAAATCGTTCAATCCTCATTAAGGCCAAAGGGGATTTCCATTGCCAGCTTAATGTGCCATGCCCGGGTCCGGCCTTTTTACTTCCAACCCAAACACTTCAACGCATCGACCATTCTCATTGTTTTTCGGTCGGTTTCCGAGTTGAGCGAAAATAAAACGTAAATGGATGCATTTTTAAGCGCTTTCTGCTTCGGCTTCTGTTATGCATTAATTTTAAACAATTTACCTGTGGGGCGCATATGCGAAATTTTTATTTTAAAGTCCGGCAGAGAACAAAAGCGAAACGGTTAGCAGGGAAACAAGGAGCCAGCGAGCCAGCGAGCCAGTGAGTCAGCGAGACTGGTACCCCGGGGCGAGCTTCCCTGTGGCTGCAGCTGCAGCCACTTCAATTTCAAAAGCATCAGCTCCTGGTCCCGGGCTATGGTCCTGCGGTGGCCATTGGCCGCTGGCCACTCCACCTCGCCTCCTCCAGATTGGCTTTTCCTTTGCTCTCTCTGTGTGTGTGTGTGTGTGTGCCCTGCTGCCTCATTTCAATTTTGCTGAAGTTTTCTTTAGAGTTTCCCGGCCGAGAGTGCCAGTGATTTTTCCCCTTAGTGCCTGGCTTTAAGCCAAGTTCAATGTTTGATTAGCCCGGCGCCCTCCTTTCGCCCTGCCTGTTTGCTGGCCGCTTATTAAGCATACGCCTCGTTGTGCGCAAATATTTGAAATGTCTGGCATTTAGCGACTGTGAAATGTATTAATTATAGAGGAGCGGCGTGCGTTGACCGCAAAAGCCGCACACAAAATCGGTAAATGAAATTGAAGCCAAAGCGGACGGCAATGCTTCGCCTGGCATTTTGGCAATGATAAACTAACTAACGAATTTCATTTATGGCTGATGTTGCTGTTGGCCAACTGCAGCAGTAGCAGCAGCAGCAGCAGCAGCAGTTGCGGTTGCAGTGGCTGTTTCAAAAATGT
This sequence comes from Drosophila bocqueti, assembly GCA_018151655.1. Taxonomy (NCBI): domain Eukaryota; kingdom Metazoa; phylum Arthropoda; class Insecta; order Diptera; family Drosophilidae; genus Drosophila; species Drosophila bocqueti. The sequence continues at coordinate 3,754,614 of JAECXF010000057.1, forward strand.
CAGTTCTGTGTGAAATGGCAAATAATAAAAACGATAAAGCAGAGAACCAACGAAATTAACAGACGAGATTGTTTAAAAGCAAAAAATTTCATACCCAGGAGTGAAGCGGAAATCTCTATATATTTAAAACCCACAGGTATTTGAATTTGCCAAAAATGATGCTTGAAAATATGTAATAATAATAATATTGAAAAATATCTTAAAAATAACCTTTTAAATATAGGTACCCTTTAAATAAACAAATACCATCACAATCTTTTGAAAAATACTAATTTTTTGAGTATTTAAACTAACATAAAAATGTGTCTCAACGTATGCAAGTGTATTTTAAATTGATTATTTTGCATTAATCCTCACTTAAAACCCCTATTTATATTGCTTAAATGCGAATTATTCTCTTAAACCAGTATTTCTTAAATATAAAATCTTTATACCGCTCAAAACTATATATTACATAAAGAAAAAACCTCTCAAATGCTCAGAATCTGTAGAATTACAGTTTTTAATTCATAGTTATCGGTAGGCAGACCTTCCTGTTGCCGCTTTAAAATATCAAAAGCAATTTCATGTTAATTGAATGCCAATTTAATTTGACCAAATTAAGCGTGTTTAACAATAATTGCCCACTTAATGATAAACACTGACTGCGAATGGACACTGGACTTGATTAAGGTGCAGAGCCATGGAAACATCGAATCCGATGACGACAAATCCTGGCTAAACAATCTGCACGATTTTAATTACGATTTTCAATTAAAGCGCGACACAGAAAAGCAATTTGCGATTGGCTCCGATTCCCTGAAAATCTCCATATTCAATAGCCAATGGCCAATGGCCAATCGTCAGTGAGTCATCCCCCTGCTAATCCCCCCCGTGTTTTTCATCTTACCTTTTCAGATATTGCTGTATCCGGAGGAGGGTTGGGCGCGGACCGCCTCGTCCAGTTACTGGACCATCACGCCTTGCTGGTGGCAACCGAATCGCTGTCGCATCGTCGAGTGCTCTGGCACCCAGCGGCGTGCGACGAAGGCCCGGATGCTGCCGCTGGAGCAACAGGGCTCGCTACTGATTGCCGGACACTTTCGCCGGACAACGCCGGCTGCGGGAACTGGAGCAGGGACTCCGGGGGCGACGGGAGCGGGTCCGGGGAGCCTGGCTGCACCAACGCCCACGCCGGCGACACCTGCAACAACGGCCGCAGCCGCAGCTGCTGCAATCCGGACGCGCGCAATGGGCGGTGGTTGTGACAAGTCACTGGCGTCCGCGTGGAACGACGAGTTCAAGCTGTATCTGACGTCAAACATCTCGATGGAGGACTACAACATGGGCTACTGCCTCACCGGGTTCGTGGAGCGTCGCTGCCAGGTGACAAACACCTTTCAGATGACCCACTTTGCCGTCATCAAGCGGCAGTGGCCACCGTCGCCGTCCAATCTGAGTAACTCCTAAGGCTCTCCCCTTGCACCCCAACTTTTGTAAATGTGATCCGATCTATAGTTTCAAATTGGAAACAAAAACAATGAATATTTGTAATTAAAGGCCTTTTTCTGTTTTTACTTTTTGGGGAATTTAAAAAACTTGATATATAAAACCAGAAAGCCAAGGTTTAGTTTAATAAAGCTTTTAAAACTATTTATAAATGCCACATAAATCTATAAGGTTTTGAAATCATTTTAATTAGTGTCTTACAAAATGCAGTAACAATTTTTTGGCATCTTTTAAGTAATAATTTTTAAACTCTTTTACTTTTTTACAACTCAAATAAATTTCTAGAAAGTAAAACCAGACAAAAAGGCAAAATAGATAATATTTAAGTTCTTAGATACTAAGTAGTGCAAAATTTATGTTGTGCAATCTTGAACTAAAATCAAAAGAATTTGGAAAGTCTTTAGGAAGATGTACCATAACACAGCTAGATCTTAAATGTTAACAACTTATTGACACAAAAGATCTTAAGCCGAGAGTTTACAAACAAGTTCAGTGCATGTTTAGTGCGTAAATTGTAAGTTTAACTTAAAGTTAAAGAGAAATTCGAAAAAAGAATACAAATTAAAAAGAAAAACAAGAACTAGGAAACCAAAACAAAAACTTTACGTGTGCTTTCAGTGTTGTGTAATTTGAAAAACGGAAACGGAAATAAAAGAAAAACAATGTACTAGTAACTGTTAAATGCTAAATGCAGCTAAACCGCTTTTCCAACTCGAACACACACACACACACACTCACACCGCGGCACTCACACACTCGCACACTTGAGCTCGGGCGGCTACTTAATGCTTCAAAAAAGTGCAACAAATTGAAACTTGTGCTTGTCGAAGCATGTGATTGTGAGTGCTCCGCTATAAGCGGCTAAACTACATTCCCAAGAGAGTGTGTGTATGCGTGTGTGTGTGTGTGTGCGAGCTGGCGCTCTCTTCTACTACATACAAATATGTACTTTAACGGCCATGTTTGCGAAACCTATTGCCTTTAAGCTTTAAAATATAAGCAAAACTCAGCGCAGGCAGGCACAAGTCAACAGCTTCGAGCGCTGGCCATTGCCACTAAACGTTCTTCGAGTTGCGAAGTGAGAAACAGTTTTAGAACAATTAAAAATTGAAATTAATTGCTTAACAAGCTGTTTAGCAACAACAATACTTGTTAGGTTTTGAGCTTGAGACCTATTTTAAGAGCAGTTTCAGTAGTTTCTGCCTAGTTTATTGTTTCGTATAAATATCTGCAGGTAGCAGGTTCACACCAAGCCTTAAAAATGTGTGTTCAGATATGGGCTTGGTCACACTGAGAGTCAAATAACCGTCTGTAGACTGGATTTTTAGTGTTATTTTTACAATTTAATTATTTTAAATATAATTTGTTCGTTTCTTTTATACATTTTTGTAGCAAAAAAGCACGAAAACCGTTTAGTGGCAGCAACCAGAAAGCTATCTAGTCCAAATCTGAGATTGCCTCGCCAACTCTAACGCTAATCTAGGGAACTAAGCCACTTAAGCCCTCTATCTCTCTCACACCAACTCACCCACTGACCCCCCACTCACTCATGCTACGGCTCTGTCCCTCTCATTCACTCTCTTATTGAGCATGATACGCAACGTATATCAACAATTCGTCCAATAATTGGAGTCTTTCGGCGCCACAAATTGCCAAGTGTCGATGTTGGCAAGGCCGAAGCTCCAATTGCCAAAAACCCTAAGTGTTAAAAAAGAATGAAACCAAAACGTATGGAAAACCAAAGCTACATAAGTCGAAACTCAACGTAGGATAAGTGATAGTTTGAAAATCAATATTTACAAGCTAGAATATGAATCTATATATATATGGAAATCTATATATTTGTGTGTAGGCTGAACATTTTTGCGTATATACTATATATATCGGTGTATTTCTATAACTGTATTGCGAATACACGTATACAATAACATTTTTGCTGTAGTTCGCATAGCTCGCTTTTAGGCGCTTTTACACGCAAGCGAATAAGGCAGACATCCTCTTGAATCCTTTATTTGCTTCAGACCGATCTCCCCTGCCACTTTACTCCTAAACTAATTGATATTTAAGTATCAGGTACCTGCCAGAATCAACAACAAGAACAACCAAATAAACAAGTTTAAATATAAATATACATAAATATTTATTGAGCCATTATGTCTGTGCAAATATTTGTGTCCATTTTTATTAGAATACAAGCAAATAAAAAAAAAACATTACAAAAAGATATTATTATTATTTTTTTTAGAAAAACAATCCATATATGAAACACAAACACACACTTGATGTCGTCTGAATTGTATAAATGTTTAAAATTAGTGTGAGATTACCCCTCTCTATCTCTCTGTGTGTAGCAAATTTTTCTGCGCCTCTGCTTAAAATAAACAAACAACAGACACGCGTTCAGCTTCAAGCCGAATGTACAACACTTTAAAACAAATTGAACAAAAATCACGCAATGAGCTTTTTTGTAGTCAAATCGATGAAATTTCTATAAAAAAAAAATACGAAACAAAAACCTTTTTAAATAGCAAAAAAGAAAAAACCAGTCAACAACACAAGTCCGTGCCACGTGAGCAGCAATGGTAATTAGTTAAAATTAAGCTTCTATCGACATAAGCGATGTAAACAAGCGTAATTAGAAATAAGATAAATTGGTAGAAAAAGCGGCAAGAATTAAATAAAAGCAAAAATCAAATCAGATGGAAATGCAAATGAAAATATTAATTGAAATCAAACATGTTGATATACACACATAAATCGGAAAAAAAAATTAAAAGAAGGAAGGACAACAAATGCAATTTGAGCCGCCGTTGGTAGAAATGTGTAATGAAAATAAATACCCCAGAGCTGGGGGAAAATTTAAAATGAGATTTAACAGAAATCAAAAACATTGAAAATAAAGAAAGAAAGCAGATAATGTTTGACTTTTTTTTCGTTCTCTGGGAATTAAATGGAATCTAGGATGATTAAATAACAGAGCAAATGACGACGTGGTAATGTATTTTACTAAAAGGTTCAGACAAGAGGGGTTAAAGCGGATCTAGTGGAGTTCATTCTCTGAATTCCATTCAAATCAATCGCTGAAATATGCTTTTGTGCATATTTAATCATTTAACTCGGCACTCGTTAAGCCGCTCTTGGAACCCCCGGCCATTTGCCAGCGAATCAGAGCAGGATCTAACCCCTGAAGTGCGCCAAGCCATTAACTTTTATCTCTGTGCGCGATTCACGCTTCTGTCTTGTTTCGTTTACCCAGCCAAGGACGAGTGGACACTTCAGCTCACCTGAACCAGCACCGGCACCTGCACCAGGATCCACCACCTGCATCTGCACCCGCTGCTGGGGCCCGGCGGCATAAATCGCGCCCTCAGTTCCAACTTTCAACAAAGATGTAAGCCAAGTTAATTGCTTTTTGTTGCCTTTTTTCCAGCTCGCTTTTGCCGTGTTGCCGTTTCTGTTGCCGTTGCCTCTGCAATGTCAACAATGAAACTAACGTCAGCCAGCTACCGTTCTCCTAAACACTCTCCGGGCATATCCTTCACCTGCAGGACCCCAGGACCTGCCGCCGCTGCTGTTGTTTTTGCTGCTCCGGTGCTTATTTGAACAGCTCTTCACAAACGAGAAGTTGGCAACATGGAAGCATTCACGAGGCGCATTTCGCGCTACCATTTTGTTGTCCTGGCAGACAAACGGCTCAGCCCTTGGCGGCCGCCCTTCGAGACCTGGCCTAAACCTTGAGTACAGAAGGGCCAAGAGCCCAATGCTAGAGTAAAGAAAAGCGGAGACAAATCAGGAAATGGAAATGGTAATTTCTGTAGTCAAGATAGAATATATTTTCATTAGAATTTACATTACTCACACTATCACTTACAATATCAGGATTGGAGCTTTAAATATTTATTTATTTTAATTTATATTCTACCGATTACTGAATATATATGTAGGTATATAAATAGTAACCAAAGTAAGCCATCTGAAAATCCCTTTTATCTGACAGTGAAACTCGTTTGCCTTGAAGAATTTATGCCCGGGAATCCAAAGGCCAGGGGCACTATTATTAATGATAAATAACAGAGCATTTGAAGGGACAAAGCAAAATTGGAAGATTTTCGCTTGGGTCCTCAATCAATTTACAATTCATGGTGTAAGCCCAGAAAAAGCCGACGCTAGAAATCGAAATCAGTCGACTGTGAATATTGCAAAATGAGCTTCCGCCTTTCGCCTTGCCTCCCAACTTCCGGCAACAATTTCCGTTTCCTCATTACCTTATTTTTTCATCGCCGAAGTCAGGACTTTGTGAAAGAACTTGGGGGAGGATGGGGGGCAGGCCTGGGTCCCTGAACGGGGGCGTGTTCCTGCCTCCTGCCATATGACAATTTATTACGCTCGGAGCTTCGATTTAAATTGCTTGACAATTATTACACAATGACGAAGGCAACGCCGCGTCGACGAGGACGACAAATGAAAAATGTTCCCCTTCGACAATTTACCATGCGGCACAGGCACGGCACAGGCACTCTCCTTCCCCCGGATTCTCTTCATTGGCCCCCGCCCCAGAATTAATGATGGCAAATTTGCAAAGTTCACAAATTTCTTATTAGTAGTCCATGGCTGAGGAAGCTGGAGGCTTCTCCCGCAGCACCCTCATCACCGTTCTGCGCCTCGGGTTCATATTTCATTTTAGGCAGTTAGTTTTCCAGGCGGAGGTGGTGGTGGTGTTGGTGAATGGTGCACCTCCCTGCGGTTTTAAGTTTTCGCACTTTTGCCACTAGGCAGAGCGGAATTTCCCAAGCGCTCTAATTTGAATTTTAATTGAGGTTCTCTTTGTGGTTTTCCTCGCATTCTTTTTTCCCTGTTTGTTTGGTTGGTTGCTTGCTTTGAAAATTAACAATAATTATAAATAATTAATATGCCGAGCAGGTTTTCCTTGGGGTTTGGGCTCCGGAGACGGAAATACGTGACTGAGATTACTTTGGGAAAGGAAAAAGAATGCCCAATCATGATTATGATTTATTTAAAAATAAAAAGAAAATGCTTTAGGAGTTCACCCAAAATCTGCCTTTATGACTTGCTAAGTGCTCTTTAGTTCGGCGGCCTTTATCCCTCAATTGAAGCCTCTTTGTGAATGTTTGACAGCGCCAATAAATGAAAAATACATTTTTGTGCGATGCAAAATCAAATCAGAGTGAAAATCTTTTATATATTTTTATACAATTCGAAAGGAGAAACAAAAAGGCTGGACATGTAAATCATCGACGGCAGCAAATAAATAAAAAATCAAATGAATATGCAAATGTAAAACAAATAAAAATCGCTTTCTCTGTCAAGGCAAAAGGCGGCCGGATTGCATCATATATATCTGGGGTCTGATTTATCAGGCAACCTGCAGGCGCACATGGGGAATTGCTGTAAATATAAATTTAATTGCATGAAACAAAATATATAAAAAATCCTTCCGCTATCGAATCCATAACGTGTTCACAGCGGGACAGATGCAATTATTCCAATGGCAGTGCCATAGAAATTGCAAATTGAAATGCACGCGCTCTTTGCACACTTTTTCATTATGCCAAGGATAATGTGATTGGAAGCGTTTGAGCTGCAGGTAAATAAACTTCATAAACATAGCATGAATTAATATACAAGTATTAAAGATTTAACTCAATAACATTTTACGTGATGAAATGTGGACATGAATTCTGAAGCTTTCAATTATACAACAAAGACAAATTAAATTATTAAACGAGTGTTTAACCATTTAATAAACTACTTAATCGTCTTGCAGATACAAGAAGCCTGTTTAATAAAACTTACTCATGCCATCAAGTTCAGTGAGTGCGGAATTAATTAAAAAGCCAACCCTTCCGCAATAAATAGTGAAATGCATTTTCCCAAAGACCAAGTGCCAGACAACAACCATAAACCGCCTCTCACCTGCCACGTCCCCCGCCCTCATACTCGCATTTCACCTGACCAGAACAGAAAACAGTCTGTGCCTCAAATGATGAAGACGACGTTGATGATGACATTATCTCATGCTCATTGAACGCAAATGTGGCGTGCTTGTTGCACATCATAAAGGAGCCAACAAAAACTGGCCACGAAGGGTGGAGAAAAAATTGGGGAAATGTAAAGAGAGATAAACCAAATACTCTTTTTCTATAGGAATTGTTTAAGATATATTAACATAAATTTAAGAATACTAGATCTTGCAGGAGGAAATATCGTTTCATTCAAAGTTCAGAATCAAAAGAAGACTTAATTTTACACTTTCTTGTTACGTTGCTGCTCTCTTGATGCTTTTCTTTCTCTCTCTCTACTATGCTTTGCCTGCAATGTAAAATTAGTAGCGAACGAGAGAAATTCTTTTTAGGTGCATTGTGAGAAAGCTGTACTCTTTTTGCTCTTTGGAAATTAAGTCGCTCTTCTACGCTCGCTCCTTCAACTACACGTCCTAACCTTTTGGCAAGAAGGATTATCTTACTTTTGATTATAGAATAGAGAGTAAATTAAAGTCGGCATTGGAACATGAAATGTACATACGGGGAAACGGCTCATTCATTCGCCTCGTCTCCGCTGCTCTGCCGTCACCGACTTACCCAATGCTGTCACTCATTGTGCTGTGAATTGTTTTGAAAGGCTTTTGTATTTTGAAATGCAATGCATGTGGAGCTCTAGATGTGGTTTCTTTTCTGGGAGAACATAACGATGAAATGCTCTGCCCCAAAAAACAGGTGAGCTATTGTGTGTGAGCATGTTAATTTCAGAGATGAAATCTTGTTTCTTTTGCTATTTGATACGTTAGTTCAGTGACCTTCCCAGCTTGGCTTCCTTCTTTTCGGCCATCGAATTAAGTTGAAGCGCTTAAGGCGCATTTAAATTAACTTTAATGGAGGGGAGCACCAGCCCTCAATCCCCAGGAGCAGCGGCCCCTCGAAAAGCCACATTTACGCCAAGTACTTAACAACTTTAATGAGTGGGGGATAGAGCGAGCGGGCGAGGGAACGAACGAGCGGGAGAAAGGAGCGTAGAAAAAACCTGGTACATCGGGGGAGGATCCCAAGTAGCCATCCCGCACTTAATACTAATGGCTGTCATTATCCTTTATCCTTTTGGCTGTCGCAACAACTGTCTGCCCGGCATAGAGCCTCTCACTCGCTCACCCACTCGGCCAGGAGCGGCGTCCCACTCGCTCCCATCTGGCCTTTTGTTTGCACGCACATTTATTAGGCAAACCAAAGCGCAAACTTCCCGCTGCCAAAAAAAAAGCAGAGAACTTGGTAAAAACAAAGAAAAAATTAACTTAACTCAATTTACAAAAAACTTTTATTTCTATTTTTCCCTCCGTTCTGGCTTTGTTTACTGTTGACAAAACAGTAAAAAAAAAAATAAGAAAACGAATTAAGCGCCAAGCCAAGCCAAGGCAAACTTTAAGTAGCTTTTGTGCGAGAAAGTATTAAAATCTCTTTTTCCAATGGGACGAGAAGGGGCTGGGAATCTGTGCACAAAAGTAAGTGGCCAAAGGGATTCCACAGCGAGTCAAGTGTCCTTGAATCATATTTACTTAACTCGACGCTGCCTTTGCCATGTTTTTCTCACCCATCACCCCCCTGGTGGCAGGACTCTTTCAAGGTTTTCTTCTTGATTTTATTCTCATTTGGAAGGAATTTTCCCTCTTGTTTGGCCAGCAATGAATTTCCATAACTCTCGAGCGCCAGTAAACCAATTTCGTTTTTAGAAACGCTTAATATGTGATGAGATCCATTTCAACAATGTCCTGAAAGTTTTGCGGTTACGGGTCAAGTTGAGATTCACTTTTAATGTCGGCAGATTGCCTGAGTCGAAGTTAAAGAAGAGTTTTTATCAAGAGGCTGCAGATTGAAAAGTTTTGCCAAGGAAACCCCCTAATATATTTTAAGCATTTTTCAAGCGAGGTTAAAGTGCAATTTTCTTACCATTTTCAGTTTAATTTGAACTTGTTTTACCCACAAACTTATTCAATTGCTTTAAAAAGCACAAATCAAAGAGGTTAACTTTTTATTCCCATCAAATCTCTTTAATATACTTATTTCCAACTGTTTTCTATAAAATCCTGCCACATAAATTAAATTTGTAAACAGAAGCACTCATTTATTGCCAGGACACCGCAAAAACATTGCGAAATAATCGAATGAATGTGCATTAAACTTTCGGTGACCAAAACTAGAATGGTCATTCAGCTGACCACACTCCTTAATTGCCTTCCCTCCATTGGCAACCGAGACAAGCCACAGCTCCCCGATCTGCCCCCACGTCTATATAGTGGTGTATATGCTGTGTAATAATTTCACACGCTCTGTGTCGCGGTCGTTTTAATTAGCACGATTGCATTTTCAACACGTCCAAGCCATTCAGATTGTAAATCACATAGGCTGCTGCTGCCCCAACATGTGCTGTCCGATGTCAGTCAGTCACTCAGGCGGTCCGGTCGGTCAGTCGCCGAGTATAGAGTGTAATGCATGATATATACTCAGCGTACATATTTGATTTCGTCTCCAAATGCATTGTGCAGCAGCAGATTGCGGCTTGGTGCTCATCACTTGGCCACTGCCCTGACAACGATATAGCGCCAAATCGGGGAGTGAATTAATAGAGCTAATTAGGATATGAGAATCCATTATCCAGTTCAAAGAAATTAATGTGAACTGGTGTTAATAAGTAGCACTTAAAGCTGAGCTAGTTAATTCCTAGTTAGTGGATTCCTAATTCCCTTAATTTAAAGAATCTATAATATCTTTTTAATATTTTGTATTCTTAAGCCACAGTACCTTTAGTAATTTCCACAATACAAAGTCAGTAAGACTCACTTAACCATTTAGGGCACTCGAAAACTGCATATTTTAACGTTTCTAGGCCAGCTACCTTCGGTGTCATCAATTGTGTGACGGGGCTGGTAAACAAAAGTTGAAAATGCATTTATTTATAGCTACCATTCACACTGCCTGCGTTCTGTAGTTATGAATAGAGCAGGCCGGCCACATTGCGTATACGCAAACACAAAAACCGCCAACGAATGCACTGCCAACGGCAGTTGCCGTTCGAACGTCACGTAATCACAATCATGTCCTAAAAGTCGCACTCGAAATCTTAAACTATGAAGCTCAGCCCGGTCTATATAGTGCTGATCGGTTGGATACCTTTGATCGCCGGACAGCCATCGCCGCTGATCGATTCCGTGTGCCAGGCGGTGCAGCGTCAGCGGCTCGAGTGCCAGGTGCATCGCGTGGAGACCGCCGACGGTTATCGTTTGAGTGTGCATCGCATTCCGGCGCCACGCAATCCCCGGTGTGCTTCTCGCCAGCTGCGCCCCTTCCTGCTGATGCACGGCCTCCTCGGCTCCGCCGGGGACTTTGTTACGGGAGGCCGGGGCAGATCCCTGGCCCTGGAGCTGCACGCCCGCTGCTACGACGTCTGGATGGGCAATGCCAGGGGCACCACCCACTCCCGTGGGCATCGCAGCCTCGCGACAAGTGACGCCCGCTTCTGGCAGTTCAGCTGGCACGAGATTGGCATCTACGACCTGCCTGCCACCGTGGACTACGTGCTGGCGCGGACGGGCCAGGGGCAGTTGCACTACGTCGGCCACTCGCAGGGGACCACGGTGCTGCTGGTGCTGCTGTCACAGCGGCCGGAGTACAATGCGCGGTTCGCCAATGCGGCGCTAATGGCGCCAGTGGCCTTCCTCAAGCACCTGAGCAGTCCGCCACTGCGATTGCTCGCCAGCGACAGTTCCGGAGTCACAGTGCGTATGCTTGATGGGATTCGGATAGTGAATGGCATAGCAAGTGGTTAACTAGTGATAAGCTCGCTGCACTCAGAAAATTGGACATTAGGAGCCCCATGATGGTAGAAGCCAGAAAGTTAGCTCTCTTTGGAAAGTCGAAGTTTATGTACTTCCTGCGGTTTGTAAATTAACCCCATTAAAACATATATTTTTTATATATTAGATATTTATTTTGCAACGGTTCACAATGAAACAATATCATTTAGGCGTCCGTAAAGCCCCGAACGTTTCGCACAATCCAGTCAACATAACTTGTGACATTGGTATAAACTGCTTTACTATCGCAATATCCTGAACCTTCACGTTTGACCCCGAACTGCGTTTGGCGTTGAAGTCCATTTACAAGGACATTTTTTGTCAGGGGACCGCCTTCATCGTAATCACAGGTTGCTCCTACTGAAGCTCCAGCACAGATTTGACTTGAAATTTGTGGGAACTTAGTTATATTCCTGCACGCACTGTGATCGTAGAGTTCAAGGGTAACTTTCTGAAGCAGGCCATCTTTTTTTGGCCCCCAGCCATAGGCATCGAATGTGTAAGCATTTTCTACTTTGCTCTTAACTTCCGGATTAAGGATAATGCAGATTGGATAGACACTCCCTGAGGACAAGAAATCAAAATAAGCTGCATCAGAAGCGATAAAACTCGGTAGCACTTACTACTAAACGGAATATCGCCTGATAGTTGAAGCAGTCCAATATCATTAGTACCCGATTGCCAATTGTATTTATCGTGCAGGATCCTCCTGGTAACATTGAACTCCATGGTTGGATTTCGTTTGTCGTATGCTCCCAACTTGACAAATCTACAAACATTACGATAGTATTATTATATTTATAAGAAATGGAATGCCTGTCAAGTATACTTACAGGTCATAGAAGGGATAAAAGTAAATGCAAGAACCGGAGGTTAATACATAGCCTGAGAGACAAAAACAATCTATTTAATTTGTTTTCCTCTACAAACTAAGGATTTTTCTATAACACTATATATACATACGGCTGTGAATCACAGTACTGCCGCATAGCAGTCGTTTTCTATCATGTACAGCAGCCATCCAAGCAGCAGCCTCCGGTTCGGCGTTGTTACCATCCATAATTCTCGTACTCACTGCAGTTCCGCAAGGTTCAACTAAAAGTCGGGCTCCGTCGAAGCTTTCGGCACCGAAAACCACTGCTTCGCTTGGAGGACTAATGGTGACCGGATTGGCGATGGGTGCAGCTAAAAACACGACAGAGTGTAGAATGGATGATGTGAAATATTGTCAAAATGCTTACCAAAAGATGAAGGCGGCCAAGAATACTGGGGAGAGGGACTTTTAATCTTCTCCTCAATCCAGTCAGCATAGCGTGCGACATTGGTATAAATTCCCAGACCTGTGCATTCTGTTATACCATAGCTCACCATTCCTAGCTGCGTTAGACGTCTGATGCCATTATAAATAAGTCCTTTGATCAGCGGACCGCCAGAATCACCGTAGCAGGTGTCTCTGTTCGAGGACCCAGCACAGATCTGATTTGAAGTTAGTGGCGAATAAAGGATATCGTTGCACCTGCTGTGATCGTAGCGATCGAGAGTGACTCTCTGAAGAATTTCACTCATGTTGCCTGATTGCGTTTTTCCCCAGCCATATGCATCGAATTTGGAAGCATATTCCACTTTCCTCTTTATCCTGGGATGTAAATTAATGCAAATCGGATAGATTTGTTCTACGGACAGAAAAACAAACTTAAGGTGAATCAGAGGCGCTCATTCGAAAAACACTTACTAGTATACACAACATCGAGGGGTAGTTTCAGCAGGCCAATATCATGGTGGAACGTTTCGCTAGTGTATCCTCTGTGGAACTCCGCATGGCTGACCCTGTACTCTACGGCAGGGAGGGATATGTTATATGCTCCCATCTTTACGAATCTGAAGACATTGTATAATGTTATTATATATTATATATAATATGTTATATGATGTGCTTTAAGTATGCTTACAATCTTCCATGACCTTCAATGCAATGAGCGGCGGTCAACACAAAACCTGACAAGAAGTAAATCCAAATAATTTGTAGTTAACGTGTTATTTATATGTATATACTAGCTGACCCGGTGAACTTAGTCCCACCTATCCGTGATTCAATTCATGCTGTATAAACAAAAACCATTTTTATCTCTGTTTTTTTTCGGCTCGCTCTTTGCTCAACCAGTGGACAACCCTTATCGGTTAGGGGTACGAAAAATAGATGTTAGCCGATTCTCAGGCCTACAGAATATCCCCTCAAAATTTCATCCAAATCGGTCGAGTAGTTTCGGAGGAGTTTGGATACAAACACCGTGACAGCAGAATTTTATATATAAAATATATATGTATTTACTTTTGTGAATCAGAGTGCCGCCACATAGAAATTGTGTTTCATTGAGTACGCCTGCCATCCAAGCAGCAGCCTCCTGTTCAGCGTTTCTGCCATTCGTAATTCTCCCAGTTACTGCCAGTCCGCATCGGTCTTCCAATAGTCGGGCAAAGCTCCTTTGAATCAGAAGCCCAAGGATCACTCTCACCAATAATAACGTCTGCATCTTTCTATCACCTTGAAGAAACTGAAACAAAAACAGAAACTGATTGGAAAAACCAAACGTGTACAAAAGCCACTTATCAGCATCTTAAAATTTGGCATTTCTGATTCTGAGAAAATTTAAGTGTCTAACCTTTAGCCGCGTACAACAGATAATAATGTTGTCGTCAAATAAGAAAGCTTTAGAAAGCTTTCTTCATAGTCACTAATTGATTATAGAGATAATGTTGATCCTCACCGTGAAACTATAAAAATGTCACTTAAATACCTCCTAACTACACATTTTTGAATGATCAGTAACCAAATTTTAAGGTATACGAGCATAACGAGCATAACGTCTGTCAAAAATTATAGTTCGCTGACTGGGAATTCTTAAATTATTACTATCAAACCAAGTTCAGCTTCTTTTTTAAATATATACTTCAATCTTATTATTAGAAATATATATTTGGATTTGAAACATAATTTGAAATGCTGTATTTTGTAAAATATTTATCTACTTCTTAAGTTATAATGAAAAATATTATTTCGATTGAGGTGACATAGTATGCATATGCTGAAAAAGAAGAAAACTGTATCGGTAACTGATATCGCTGTGAAATCTCTTTCCCTGTAGATGCTATTAAACACACTCGGCCTCCACGAGCTGCTGCCGGCGACGTCACTGACCCAGGTGGGCGGCCAGTACTTCTGTAGCGCCACCCTGCCCACCTACGCCCTCTGCACCCTGTTCACCTCCCTGTACGTGGGCTTCAGCGACTATCCATTGGATCGTGTGAGTACGATTATATATGCGGGCCATAATTTAGCCAACAAAGCGCCCCGAAAACTTTTTTCCTGTTGTATGCTAAAGTTTTTATTGCACTCTGGAGTGAGCGACCATTTCCCACCCACAAAGACGCACAGAAACAGACAAACCCGGGCAGCAGGGGCAGCAGCAGGGGCAGCAGCAGGAGCAGCATGGGGCATGGGCCTTAGTTTCGGTAATAAAAGTTATTTGAATTTAAATGCGTAAACGAGCTGCTCTTGCCGGGCAAAGCTTCCTGGTTGGAAGTCAGGCCAGAACTATTGTGAACGGAAGGGTAACGCCGAACCAAAAAGGGGTTAATGGGCTCAGGTACACAACTTGTCAATTAGCTGGAATATAAAAAGCTTTAAATTTGTTTTTTAGACACCATTATTAGGGGTTTCAGTACTGTTAAGTTCAGAACTAATGTATCAAATATACAATTCTCAGAAAAATACGTGTTTGGTACCCTTAAAGTTTCGTTAAAAATTGTTTTTATATTTATTGAGAGTTATTAAGTGAAACAAGGCTTACAAATTCATTAAATGAATATAGTTGTAATTTGTTTACAAATTCCTTAGGAAAAAAATATGAAAATAATATTTAGAGCATCTTTGCAACAACTCTCGGAAATCGCTGCTGTAATGTGCAACCAAAAGGTGTGCTAAACTTTCCCCCCTCCTGGCCTCGGCCGAACAACAACTTCAATTCCTGTATACTCCACACTCCTCTCTCTCTCTCTACCTCTACCTCTAACTTCCTTCATCCCAATCTCCCTCCTCAGAACTCCCGCCCCAGCTGGCGGCTTCTAACTAGAGTATAACACACATTACGTATACGCCACGCTGCCTTAAACACTTTTTGTTTCCCGCGCAGCACACGGTACATTTAAATTTTGTTTTGCCGTGAAATATGGCAAATAAATCGCGCTCGTGCAACGAAAGCAAAAAAAAAACTTTATGGCTTATCTGTGTGTCCGGAGTGTTTCGGGGGCGCGTGCTCAAAAGGCTTACTACCAACTGAAGTGAGTTAGGGGCTCGGGGGCGCCAAGTGCCGCTTGTAAGTTATTAAAGTGGGGGCTTTGGCCAATTGGCTGCGGGGCCCTGGACACTGCAGTGCTGCTGCCGAAGCTGGAATTGAACATTTTATAGTTGCCGTGGGGAGCATGGAAAAAGGTTAAAAAGTTCTCCAGGTTATAGTTCTTAAATCTTTTCACATATGCAGCCATAAATAAGCATTTCACGGCACTGAATAATCCAAGGGGCTTTTCAGGTGTGGCGGGGGGCTTCTGAAACCTTTAATAAAGGCGGTAAATAAGCATTTGCACATCCGATGATATAAAGAAGAGTTTATCTAGCTGATTATTGTAGGTCTGCTCTTTACTCACCCAAAAGTATTGCATACTTTTTAAGGCTTTACTAAAATCATTGCTAAAGCTTGATAGTTTCTAGCAATATCTGAAAGTTGCTAAGCAAATACTAATTTTTCAACACCCAATGTCGACGGCATCTCTGGCAAGTGAATAACAAATTTTTTCGGTAGCTTCTGCCACTCGACACGAGTGTCAAGCGAGTGCAAGCGCGTGTCATATCTGTGTTAGCGCTCATAACTCCCATAAAAAGTCAACAGACGAGAGCTCCGGCAGCTAGAAATTGTTAGGCAAATATCCAGCAAAAAGACGCTGAGCTTGAGCAAATGGAGCGAGGCGATACTGGCGACAACTGCCGAACTTGCCACAGCTAGAGCTAGGGAGCCGGCCGAATAAATATTTGCGCATATTTAGTAACCTCCGCGGCCTCCGCCGCCGCCGACCCGCCCCCACGACCCTAGCAAAGTTCAACACTCTTGGCCAACTGCACTGCGTCGAATAAGATTCGAGCTGAAAATAAAAGATGTAAAGAAATAAATGCAAGCGAAACGAAACGAAAAGAAAAACTCGGGGAAACACAAACAAGCTGGCGGCACAAAATTGCCAGTATTTGCCACAAGTTGCTGGCGGGTTGTAAAATAAAAAAGAGAAAAAAACAGAGAAAAGAAAAAAAAGAATACAAAACAAAGAAAAAATGGGAAATGCAACGGCCAGGCGGAAAATCAAATAAACATCAAAACAAAAAAATATGTCGCCGCAGGACGATGCATGCAACGTTTCAATGGCTTGTCATGGCAGTTTAAAGTCGAAGCGATTTACATAAAATTCTATAACTGAAGAGTCGTTGCATATCCTTCTCTCCTCTACCCCCTCAAAAACTGGCAACATCAGCACATCCGCAAAAACGTGGAGAGTTTTTTGGGGATATTGTGCTTAAACAAGTATTCTCTGAATTAAACGGAAAACATTGATTTTAAATAGTTCCACTGACAAGTCCCATTAATTTAAAATAAACAAAAAGCTTTATTGGAAAATAAGACCAAAAGCAGCTTATAAATATCTTATTACAAATTCAGTTTACTTCTTTCATGTGATAAAAGATCCGAATGAAATATTTATCTTAAATTGGAAAACCTATTAGCTCATTTTAATGGAAAAATAACACTACAATAATAGGAAATATACTACTTAGTCTATTTTTGCTTTGAATAACTTTATGGTGGTGGGTTTAAAAAGGTTTTGTGGCCAGAATTTAAGTGGATTTTTGATTAGTATTCTCAAGATAAACTTGAAAGATAAAAGTAAAACATTTCCCGTAGCTGGTTCCCCTTCAATATTTTCTTTAGAAAACAACTCTATTTAGCTTTCCGCTTCTCTGAAAGCTTCTTGTTCAGCCTCCTTCACTGCCCTAAGGCAATATCAATATCAATCTCGATACACTGAATGGAAAATTGAAAATGGAAAATCTCATTGCACTTACCTTAATCAGAGGCTGAGGCGGAGCGGCCAACAAATAAGCAGCTAATTTCAAAACAAATACCCGCAATATAAATTCAACTCCCCAGGCCGGAGCATCAAAGCAAGGACCTCTTGCCCTTTGGCCTGAGACCTCGCTCCTGTGCCCGCTCATGTGTGATTTTTACGGAGGGTGGTGTGATGTGTATGTGTGTCTGCTTGTGTGCACTTCCGTGTATGCTTTGTGTCGCAATGAAACGGAAATAGCAGCCTGAGCACACACCGATACACCGACACCGACACCGACATGGTTAGGGCAGGGGGTAGGGGGCAGGTTGAGGTCCTGTTTCCGGCTGTTGCTCATAAAATTTAAGCGTTTTGGGAGTTTAAGCCTAACAAAATGGCCATCGTCTGTTCTCCTTTTTTGCCAGAACATCTTGCCACGCATCCTGCAGACGACACCGGCGGGCATGTCTCGTCGCCAGCTGCAGCATTTCGGACAGCTCATCAATAGCGGTAAGTCGGACATCGGACATATGCAGAGGTGCGCAGAGAAAATGAAATGTTAGGAGTGAATTTGCCTATTAAATTTTGTGGAATTCGAATCCAGTTTACTGTAAATTAAAAAAAAGGTACTACTTCTTGTTTACTAAATTTATAAATTACAAAACAATGCCGCATAGTTACTCCTATTTTTTCTGTGTGTGCGCCTCGTGGAGGCGGAATTACCATTGATGCTCTTCTTTGTTTTGTCCACAGGCCAATTCCAGCAGTACGACTACCGTTCGCCGCGACTCAATGCGCTGCGATATGGACAGACTACGCCGCCCTCGTATCAGTTGGCCAATGTCCGCCTGCAGCTGCAGATCTTCCATGGCACCCGGGACGTGCTGGCCATTCAGGCGGATGTGCAGCGCCTGGTCTGGGAACTGCGCAACAGCCGAACACAGATGTATCAGGTGCCTGGCTATAATCACATCGACTTTCTGTTTGCCGTGACGGCGCCGCGACTGGTCTACGAGCGAATTATTCAGCAGGCCTGGCAGTTGGACGCAACAACATCAACGGTGTCGGCGCTTCCAGGCAGGTGAAGGATGATTTATGGCACAAATTATGCAGGGAAAAGAGGGGGGTGTGAGGATACCTTGATTCGGGTCCAAACGCTTTGGCCCCTTCTTCTTTTATTCAAATATTCTGAGCTTGCCTTGCTTTGATTTACATATACATGTATATATATATATATCTAGATATATATAAATTTTGGTAAAAGAAAATACAAACTCAAACAAATACAAGGAGAACATTAGATAAACAGAGACCTCATAAGCTTCATACTTTACACTAAGCAACGTTAATTATAATGTACAATGTTTTGTAAATTAACTGGAATAGTTGCACCGCCTCCTCTGCCTCTTGTAAAGGGATTGTGATTCGTTTTGCTGGCTTGGCTGGCTGTGGTTTTGGATATGTTTCTGGATTTCATGGGGGGGACCTCAGGGGGCTCCGACAGATTAGCTGAGTTCAAAGCCAGCGTTTGATTGTATGGCATAAAGCAGCTTCTCGCGCATCTGTTCCACACTGTTAAAGGGTGGCAGCTTCAGCAGATTGGTGCAGGTGCTGGCCGTGGGCAGACGTTCCATGTCGCCAGCATTTTGGATGAAGAACGGTGGGTCCAGGTCCTATAAAAAATAATTGAATGAGAGTTCCCCACGAATAGTATAGGAACTACAATTTAAATACCAACCTTAAAGCCCAACAACGGCGGCCTGGAACAGCTGGTGACGAACCTCAGCAGATTCCTGCGCTGCATATCATCGAATCCCTCCAATGCCGCCCAGAACGCCACAATCGAGGGATGCTCTGGAGTAAATTCGCCGCCGTATTTGCAGTGCTTCTTCAGATCCTCCAGATCGATGGGTATCTCAGCACCCGAAATGAGTATCTGCAGCTCCTTGTTGCTAAACATGTACAGCCATTCGATGGGCAGGACGTTGGACAGGCCCCTGCGGAAGGCGTTGCAGTGGCGGCGTATCTGCACGTTGAGTTTGTAGTCGGCAATCAGTTGCAGATACTCGATGCGATTCGAATTGGTCACCGGGATGGTCTGACCCTGCGGCTTCAATTCCACAATCTGTGTCTGTCCCAACGAACTGCTGGCCACGGTGAAGTCCAGATTCAATTCACTCACATCGCCCGTGTAGTCCTTCAAGTACAGCAAATTCCGATACAGTTCGGGATCGAGGGAGGCCAACTGATGGATGTCCACATCGGAGTATTTGCCGGCCAGTTTGGTGAGGAAGAACTCGGCCAGGGG
Source organism: Drosophila bocqueti (assembly GCA_018151655.1). Taxonomy (NCBI): domain Eukaryota; kingdom Metazoa; phylum Arthropoda; class Insecta; order Diptera; family Drosophilidae; genus Drosophila; species Drosophila bocqueti. The sequence goes on from JAECXF010000057.1 coordinate 3,774,413, forward strand.
CAGCTCCACCAACAGGTTCTCATAGATGGCCTTGCCCAGAATGCGGCCAATGAAGTAGTAGTGCTTTTCATACTCCTCGCAGATGTCCTGCACATTTGGATTCGGGTAAAGCTTATTGTCCGTGGTTACCCTGGGCAAAAAAAGCGGAAAATGTATTTCATTTCCTTTGAAATATTTGTGAAATACTCACATAAAGTAACCACGATTCGGATCAAAGGAAGTCTTGATCAGTTCCGACAGAAATTCGCGAAAAACTCCGCCGCCATCGATGCCCGCCTCATCGAGACCCAGCCGGGATATAAACTGTATGCGAAACTTGAAACGCAGGTCGGGTTCTGGAAAGGATTTTACAAGATTTTACAAGATCGACCTGTAAATCTAGGGTGTACCCACCATTTTCGGGGCGCAGCTTGTCGTAGGCATCCTCGTACAAATGCGATCGCCTCACCGTGATCATTATGGAGGGTCCCTGCAAGAAGGCCTGCAGATTCCCCTGCACCCGCATCTTGTTGGCCGCCACCAGTCCCTGCAGAATGCTCACCCGCTTGCTGAAGGCCACCACAAAGGGAATCTCCCGCAGAATGGTGATGGAGCGTATCTGCTTCGTGGACATGGGGGGTCCGTTCTCAAAGTCCTCGCGCGTAAAGTCTCTGATCGGTTGGAAGGGTCGGATGCCGCGCAAGCGACTGCTATGTGTCAGTGGCAGATCCGTGGGTCGATCCAGTGGCAAGTCGAGTCGACTGACTGTCCAGTGGGCCTCGGGACAAAAGCCCAGACGCAAGTCGCGCGTGTAAATCTGATTGAGCACAAAAACTACAACGTTCAGGAGATTGGCCCAGATTTGCTTCTGGTGGCGCATTTTCTTGTCATCGGCATCCGTGTGCCCGAGGACACTGCGATAGTTGGCCAAATTGCTGCGCGTCTCGGGAAACGCCAGCTCCACGAGGCCCATGCTAATCTCCTTTAACGTCTTGGACATTTGTACGATTTCCGCAATGGAAAAGGGCATGAGTTGGACATGGTCGATGGTGGCCTGCTGCGTCTGCAGCAAGAGCTTGTTCTCCACAAACTCCACATCGTGCAGGGTGGGCAGAAGGCGGCCGAAGAGCATGCAGAAGGTGGCCAACAGGGGAATAGTACGATCTACGCCTTGTTGCTTGGCTGTCGGATGAATTTGTGATTACAGATTAGAGAGAAGCTGAATAGAAAAAGATACTCACGCACAACGCCCTTGGAAATGAGGGTTAGGGGAGCAGAGAAACCCAATTGGGTGGATTCCGCCGCCAGCTTGAACCACACCGAACGGATAAACTTGGGTGTAAAGGCCAAAGTGTAGACTAGCCTGCGGGATAAACGTAAGGGTTTTTCTTAACTCGTCTACAACTACAGGCTTCTTCGCTTCCTTACTTATATTCGAAGACGGCATGTTTGTTGTAGATCATCAGGTTGTGGCAAATCTCACAGAGCGCATAGATCAGCTGGCTGTTCTCGATGAGCTGCGGTTCCAGCTGCTGGACAATGAAGTCCACCCGCTCCGACTCGTTCAGTATGGCAATGGATTCCAGCAGGCAGGCACGCTCCTTGCCACTCAGTTCCTCGACCAACCCTCGGCCAGTAGTAGTCTGCTCCATGTCATAGTCCAAGCCATGAGCCATTGGCTGATCCTCCTCCTCGTCCGAGTCCTCGGACTCGTCGTCGCTGTCCCTGTGGCGATGCGGGGCATTGGCATGGCCACGAAGCGTGGACTTGGGCAGCTGCAAGATATTGGGCATCATTTCCGCAATGAGGCGAACGTAGACGACCAGCAGCGAGCTCTGCTGCAAGGTGGCTGTGGTAGCAGATTTATTTTATGATTAACTCTTAGATTTATTTATATTTAAAGATGAGACTCACCCAATTGCCTGCGATCCAGCACCAGGAGGGAGTTGAGTAGAAACGATGAGAACAGCGCCTCCATGGCCTGGACCTGCGTCTTCTGGCCGCCGGTTTCCGTTCCACGATAGAGAAAGCTGCGCCGCCCGGACATGGTATCCCCGGCGGAGTCCATCGGAACTGCTGCGGCCACTGCTGTCTCCAACGAACGCATCAGCAAATCAAAAGGGAACTCGACGCTCTCCGCCAGGCAGGGCAGAACAAAATACCGCACGGGTTCTGTGTGCGGCTTTGCCAAAATATCCACAATGAAGTTCTGAAAGACGGCTAGTGACATGGTCGAAACCTGACCCTGACCGGCAGAGGCCCGCCTGGCCACCGCCAGGGGTCGCAACAGCAGCTGGAACAGAGCATCGGCCTGTGGACTGGGCGCATGCAGCGTCTCTCCGTCCAGCGGCGGGCACTTCTCGTCCAGCAACTGTCGGAGGCGCAAAAAGTAGTTGCGGCCAATGAGGAAGCCAAACACGCGCTCCAAATACTTGAAGAGCAGTGTCTCATCCTGCACATGGCGCTGCACAGCCGATACGGTGGTGAAGGTTTCCAGCATTCGCAAAGGAATGGCCTGGGCCGTATGCGTCAGCGATAGCTGGAGTAGGCAAGTGTCCAGCAGCTTGCAGACCCTCAGCAGCCACATCGAATCCAGGGCAGAGTGCTGCAGCAGACGACCCGGCTGCCGCAGAATTTGCTGGCACACTTCGATCTTGGGAAGAATAAAGCGCACTTAGGGAAGGTAACTCACAAATACCAGGGAGGCACTCACCAGTCGTTCGCCATCCTTGGCCTCGCGGCTACTGTAGAAAAAGTTGAGGCGCCGTAGCAGGAACGTCAGGCTCTCGTCCTCCGTAATGCTATCCTTGCGGGCCACCAGGAACGCATCGAAGGCCTCTCGCTCCGCCCGCTTGGCCCGCTGACGATGGATGAAGGAGCGGGCATAGGACTGCAGCACCACTGCTCCGTTCTCTTTCTGGCGCAGCTCGTTGCGCTTCTGGCGCTCCTGGGCCGCTTTCCGTATCACAGTGTCCCGGTCGCAGGTGTGCGAGGCTCCGCCCAGACTTTGCACCGGACGGCGGCGGTACTCCCCGTCGAACCCGAACATGACGCTGCACTCTTGTGTTGTATTTGTTGTGGTCGCTCGCAGATGGATGGGTGCCTTATATGGAGTGGAGTGGAGTACGGTGTGGAGTGGAGTGTGTAGTGGTGTGGGCGCTACAGCTGATCCGATCCGCTGCTGCTCGTTCCACCAGCCCTTCTGTTGGCAACTTCTATCAGGCGACGCTCTTCTTCATACCAGGCGGCAGGACAACTGGGGACGTGGCGGAACGCTGCGATTCCGCGGTGACTGTGGCGTAGATTCTTCCTGGTCGAAATTCTCAACCTGCACGCAATCCGCCTCGGGCCTTTATACAAATTAAAAGTGCGTAAAATCCTAATTTGCGACTGACTTGTGTATTTTTCTTGTATATTCCGATAGCAATTTATCGACATCGAGGCCACCACTAATGAATTGGAATGACAGGCACCTTGCTCATCCCCAGCGCATTCCAGATTTCAGAGTCGCTCAAAGATTCGATTCGAAGTTTCCAGAATTTGTGATTATTTTCAGATTTTTCGTAATATATTTTCAGGTGGTTAAAATATAAAACCTTCTCGACTGTTGTTAAAATTGAAAAGTATCTGTCATTCTAGCAATTTTATAAAAGAATTTTTCTCATTCATGTCCAAAATAAATCATTGCACTCTAAAAATAAAGAAATAATTTAAAACCATAAGAAAATGTTTATTAAAAATATAAATTTTAATTTGAATTTGAATTATTATTGATAAATAAAATAAATACAATAAAATACAATGTAATATGTACATTGTTTTAAAAATTTAAAATGCGATAGAAACGATTTTTTGTTTATTTGAAATATTACTCATTTTGTTTAGATTGCATTTATTTTTATTTTGCTGACCTACATATTCTTTTACCGAAAATTTTGAGCTTTAGTTAAAAGCTTGTTGCTTTAAACAAAATGAACTATTGATATTCATAACATTTAAATGAAGAACAATAAAATTTCATGCTTATAAACAACTTTTTAATCTCCTAGAATTTTAAAGAGATTATGCTCAAGCACAAGTCTCCATTTCTGCTAATAGGAATAAAGATAACAAAGCTAATAACCCACAAAACAGATTTAGTTTCTCCTTCGGTTTTGCAAAGCACAACGTTGTCTTTAATATATGATTTTGAATACATGAAATATACACATTCATTCGTAAATGAGTAAAATGGCTAAACCTAAACCACCTAATTAGTAGCTTCTGTTGTTTTCCAGTTAGCAACCGCCTTCCTGCTAATGAGAGAGCAGGAAAGGGGCTCCGAGTACTTTTCAGACCGCACACACCTCCTCCTCCTCCTCCTTCTCCACCCTTACGCCTACAGCGAGCTCTGCTTGCCGGCCAGCTGCTTCAGCTTCAGCTGATGCTGCTTCTCAATGAGGGCGAGCAAGGACCTGGGCACATCCATGGTCTGGTCGTCCACTAGGACAATGTCGAAGGTGTTCATGTACTTTTCCATGTTGGCTTCCACGTGATCGAAGAGAAAACCGATCTTCATGATGTGCGAGGAGGCTGGAACACCGGCCGCCATGTCAGCATCGCCCAGAGAGTCGCCCATCACGATGATGTGATCCCGGTTGTGCACCAGGTCGTAGTATTCGCTGCCTCCAAGCACGGTCTCGTTCTTGTTAAAGGTGTGAATCATCGGCTGCTGGAAGCCATCAAGCAGTCCGTCGCGGAACTGCAGAAAGTTGGACACCACCTTCACGTTGGGGTGCATCACGTTGGCCTGTCGCAGCACAGAGACCACCGAGTTGCCCAGTCCGGCGGAGAAGACGAGCGTGGGAATGTCCAGGCGCTGCAGGTCGGCAAAGAACTCGTGCGTGCGGTCACGTAGCGCATGCTTGTACTTCTCTGCTATGTGATCTATTTCCGACTGGTCGAAGGCGAAGCCGCTGGTCAGCTCCCCGGACTTGGTCCACCACTCGATCATGTACTGCACCTTCTCGGAGATGGGCATGTGCGGATCGATCTCGATGGGCCGGTACTTGTGGTACAGCTTGTCCGTCTCCTCCTTGAAGTTCTCCGGCAGGGACCGGCAGGCATTGAAGATGCCAAAGCTGCTTGGCACTGCACCGCCGTCCTCCGTCCGCTGTTTGGTGATGGTGTAGTCGAAGTCCGACACGATTTGCATGCGCTCTGGGCCGCCCAGGACGAACTCGTTGATGATGCGCTCCACCTTGGCCGGATCGCGCATGCGACAGTGGTCCTGCGTCAGCTCTGGTATATCCTTAACGAGCAGCATTCCGCCAGCCGGCTCCCGCTTTTCGTCACAGCCCATTTTCAGTGGTAGTGGTGGTGATGGTATTATCCGCGTCCAGCAGCAGCAGTAACTCAGGGGTCGTCTTCCCCTGCTCGCAATGTATCGAAATCTGCCCCAGCGAGTGCCGCCGCCGCCGAGCAAGCGATCGAAAAAAATGCTCTGAGCTTTCGGGAGCGATATCTGCAAATTGTTTAGGCAAGTGAATTAGTGTCGCCTATATAATCCCGATCGGCCCGTGTGTGTGTGTGTGTGGATGTGCTGGTGGTTCTATATCGTTGTGCATAAATGCTGACCTTGGAGTTGTTTTCTTTTTGGATTTGCCAATTTTTTTTGCTGCTGCGACGCTGGACGCTGGTTGCGGGTGCTTATCAGCTGACTATCGAAGCTCTCCGATGATACCACACAAGCTTTTTTATTTATTTATAAATAAATAAAAGTAAGCTAACGCCAGAAATTGTGCGGGAAACGGCAGCGCGTAAACATTTGCTCGCGATTCCTTCGTTTCACTCTGCTTCCGCGATTCCTTCGTTCCACACTCTGCTTCCGCGTTCTAACGCAGTCAGCTGTGCGTGCTGGGAACGCCATGGAATTGGAACGGCCAAACTGCTGATGCGTGGGCGCCGTTATTTTCTTTGATTTAAATTTAAATTCCAATTATAAATTCACACATTTTGGATTCCTGTATCGCATTTATTTAACAAAACACATTCATATTAAATAGATATATTTATAATTTGAGAGTGCGCTCACATTCACAAAACCTTTATCAAACTAAAAATACACATATTTCTTGCTGCATATCAAATTTAAATATGGAAATAATAACTAAATATATCAGATTTTCGTATACACTCTCTTACAACCTCATCTCTAAGCCTTGAAAAAATAAAGAACATCCTTTTAACAAAAATTAAACATTTTAAACTCAAACAGGCTTTCTTATTCAAACTCATTAATTCTGCAAATAAGGATTTCTTTTGTTATTTTCATTTCAGTCAGGAAAATAAAAAATGATTCCATTATCAATACTTTCATATGGTGTGTATTTGTATAAAAAAAAACCGAACTCGAATAAGAGCATTTGATGGTCCTAGCCTAGATCTTTAAACTAAACAGCTTACATATTTATAATATGTATCCGGATAGGGGGAGTGTGCGGGTGGTGTGTTGCTTGTGGCTTAAAAACTAAGGGTTGCGCGTGATGATGGTGGACAGCTAGCTCTCCTGTTCGCTTCAATCTTCGATAATAATGGCGGCCGGGTTATGTTTGCTTTTAGATGGCACATGAGACTCAGTCGCTGCTGGTGGCTTCACCAAAGACACCTGCTCTTGTTGTGGTGGCGGCTTTGGCATCTGTTTCAGAGGCAGAAACTTCCAATCGCCCGGCAGCAGTGCCTTGAACTCGGGGTTCTTAGCCAGGTGACTGTGGAAATTAATTAAAATTAGCATCACTGCATTATATAAATTATATTTTAGTTATAACTCACCGATTGAGAAAGGCGCTGGCGGCCATGAAGGACTTGAAATACACTACTTCAAGGTCGGGTATCTTGACTATAATGTCAGAGCCCATCACCTTGACTCGGTAGCGCGGCAATCCCTTGGCCCCCATTACCCCGTAGCAGCAATCTGTGCACCTAGCCGCCTTCTGTGTTGCAGTTGTAGTTGGTGAAGCCTTCTGTGTTGTAGTTGTAGTTGGCGATGCCTTGGGTGGCGACGAGGCTGCCGCCTGATCCGAACGAACTGCTCCTCCAACGGCCGGCGGCTTGCCAGTAACCTTTACTGCCGGCTGGGACTGGCGTTCTGCTGTGCTCATTAATTTGCTGCTGTTGGGCACCGAGGAGAGCCGTGAGGATGCTGCTCCTGCGCCTGCTACTGGCAATTTCAGAGTAGATACTGCACCTGCACCTGCCATCGTTTTGGTGGGTAGGGATTGGCGCGGCGCCACCGCCCTGACTATTGGATGATTGGCATTTCCCGACGGCATTGATAGACGCTGGCCGGGAACACTTGGTCTGGGATATATCTTGACGCCTGCACTGGCCCCCACAGCAGCTACGGCTGCTCCCAAGGCGTGTTGCTTTGGTAGAGTGACCTTGGGTGCCATGGGTGCTGGTCCCGGCTTTCTCAGGATTGAGGTTCCTCCTGCAGAGCCTTGAGTCTTGAGTAAAGATGATGCTGGCAAGGCTTTCGGTGCTGGCAAAGCTTTCGGTGTTGTCTGCTTGGCAACTCCGCTCAGAGTGCGCTTGCTGCCAATTTTGACGGTGGTCTCGTTTTTCTGCTCGGCTCCCCTGCTGCTATCCAACTTTGTGATTGTTATTCCGCCAGGTGTCACGGTGTTGCCACTGCTGAGCAGCTCCTGCAGCGATTCGTTGATCTTGGCAAGCGGCATCGATGAGCGACTGATCTTGGCAGCGGGCGGATGCGTAGCGTCGGACAAGGACTTTGTGAGCTGCACTTGCGGCGTCAGGTATTGTGTGGTGGTGGTGGTTGTGGAGTTGACTGACGACGACGACTCGCCCTCTTTGGCGGGCACCCTGGAAATGAACGGCATAAAGCCGCCAGTGAGCTGGCAGACGGTGACATCCTTTGGAGGGCTGGGCGGTGGAGCAACAGCCTCAGCGGCCGTGATCTGCAGGGCTCCGCTGGAGGGCATTGTCTGAATGGTGAAGTTCGTTCTCGGGTGGTGCTCCTGCTTAATCTGTGTTAAAACTGTTAGTTTGTCTGTCATTTGCTCATCGGTGGTGTCCTGCTCGTCGTCCTCCTCCTCATCGCTATCGATTATCACCACCGGCGGAAAAGTGGCTGTTGGGTCGCTGTCCCCTTTGCTGGTTATTTGCACAGACAGCTGCGAGGGTATCTTGATCGCATGCGTCGCCTCCAACTTGGACGCTTCGTCTTCGATCTCGAAGTGAATCTGCCCGTTGAGGTTCAGCACCCAAAATGCCATACTCCGGCGATGGCGATGCACGGGAATGCCGTGCTCCTTCTGGTATGCCTCGCGCGTCATCATCTTCCTGTCAACGCTCTGGAGGAGTATCAGCACCGGCGGCGGCATGTCCAGGTGCAGCGGTCCAAAATAGATTTTCTTCTTGGACGAGGGGGTGACGAAGGCGGCGTAGGGTGCTTTGGGAAAGAACTGCAGACGGACCACCTTTTGCGACTCGACGGACATACGCATCACGGTGTGGATGCGGGTCAAGGGGATCATGTCGCCGCAGGCGGGCACAAAGATGTGTGAGAAGTCATCGAAGATGTCGAGCACCACCCAGCGATGGTCGTGGTCGTGCACCTGCGGTATTTGCAGCTCGTCCACATCGCTGTGCGAGACCTTCCGGAACTCGATGTTGGTCTGGCCCAAACTGTTGGGTTTTTTCGAGGCTGGCGGAGGAGAAACTGAAACTACGGCTGCTGATGATGATGATGATGAGGGTAGTTCTGCTGAGACAGTTGCTGGCGGCTCTGAGGAAACTCCATCACCGGCCGCCGCTGCCATCATGTTCAGCTTGCGCTTGGTGGGCGGCGGCCTCTGAGCCTCGGGCGGCACTGGAGACGTGCATGTGGACGGCGCTTCCTCGCTTCCCTGCTGCTGCACCTTCCGCTGATGCTCCCGGACGCGCTGCTTGACGAGCAGTGAGCACAGCACATTGATCTTCTTCGTCAGCAAAGGATGCGTTTGCGGCGTGGGCTTGGTGCAGGCATTACCCTCCATGAGACGCAGGAAGCCCTTGACTAGCCAATAGCTCTTCCTGCCCTGCATGACCACGGCCAGTCGGTTGGTATTGTCGTTGCGCTTCCCCTCAATCAGCAGCGAGGCCATCAAAGGCAACGCCCGCTGGTCGGGGGCAAAGCGGGTGTTCACCACACCGATGGCCCCGCACACCGACGGCATCTGGTTGGTGGTGGTGGCCGCCAAGAACTCATAGGTCTTCATCTGCACCACCCAGATGTAGACGAAGCCCGACTCGAAGGCGGCCAGGAAGTTGGTCCACTTGATGATGCAGAGAATCTCCTCGTTGGGGGCCGGAATGATTTTGCTTTCGCGCTGCAGGGCCAAGTCAATGTCCTGCATCTTCTTACTCACCAGCGTGTTCATGTTCTTCACCACCTCGTTGTAGAAGGACTTGAACTTGGGCGAGTCCGTTTCGTTGGCATTATTTATCGACATGGCCACAGCGGAGGCATTGCTGGACATGCCAGAGCCCAGAACGTCCACAGAGGCGGCATTTAGCGAGTAGCAGGCAGCGATGCGGGGCACCTGAATGTTACCCGATGTGCGCGGGCTTTCGGGTTCTAGCGCCGGCGGCGGCTCATCTCCCTGCTGCAACTTCATGCGCTTGCTGCTAGGCAACTGGCCTTTTGTGGCCTTCGCGGCGCTCCTCTTGAGCAGCAGGCTGCTCACCTCGCTGCTGCCATCGGAATCATCGCGCACCTCAATGATGGGAGCACCGTAGTTGCTATGCTTCCTGCCCAGCTCTCGCTTTCTCTGCCTGTCGATCTCCTTGCGGTAATGCGTGACGGCGCCCGAAATGCGACTCCTGAGCAGCTCCATGTTCTCGGGCGTCTCCTGGCGTTCCAAATACTGACGCACTCTCTCCGCGCGCCGCTGATTGAGACGCTGATAGGAGTTCTTTGGCACGGAAATGGCTCGCCGGCAGATGTGGGGTCGCGACCGAAAGTAGCTGAATATCGTGTCCAACTCGATGGAACGCTGGATTGGGGAGTCATCGGCAAAGAAGTTGGGATTGGGTGCCTTCAGCTTGGAGGAGGCTTCTTTGGTGGTATCAGTCTGCTGCAGCTCCGCCGATACTTCAGACTTGGGATTATCCGTTTCGGATTCTTCGTTCTTCGGCGTCGGCTTCGGCTCAGCCGCCTTCCCCCCCTTGAGTTTGAGTTTCTTCTCTTTGCCCTTCTTCTTCACTGGCGGCAACTCCTCCGTTGGCCGCTCGAAGCTATAGTGCGCTCTGACCGCCAGTTCTGGGTTAAAGTGGGCCACCGTTGTATTCCACTGCTCCTTCTCGATGACCACTGGCTTGCCGTCGGGCGAGTCACCGCCGCAGAAGCACTTGTAGAGCTGGTGGGTCATACAGAAGGTGGCGAGGTTGTCGATATCCGTCAGCCGGCGCAGTCCCACAAAGCAATGCTTCAGTTGGGCCATATCCGTATCGTTGACGGTGCAGCGTTCCTTGAGCACAGGAGACGTGATCTTTGTAGCGGCGGCAGCAGCAGCAGCAGTTGCTGCAGCCGAAGCCGCCGCCGCGGCAGCCGCAGCGGCTGCCAATTTCTTTTGCTTCTTGGAAGTGGGCGACACCACCTCGATTTCCTGCTCTTCAAACATATCGGTGTCATCGAAATCCTCATAGCGCTTGGGGGCCTTAGTGCAGCGACGCTTCTTGTCGCCCTGCGACTCGTTGATCAGCAGCGTCTCATTATCGCAGAGCACCAAAGTGGAGGTGAAGTCCTTCTCCATCTTCGCCAGACGGGCGGTGGCCTTGCGTCGCAGGTTAAATGCCTCATCATTTGAGATTCCATGACCCTGAAAATTCAAGTAAAAAACGAAAGAATTAGCTGGGATTTTGTAAAGAATCGTCATCAATGCTTACATCAGCCGCTTCCACACGCATGACTCGTGCCTGATCCGCACCCAGGCAGCGGCACTCCAGGACACATTCAGGCCTGCCGCAATGATCGCGCAGCGGCAACTCTGTGCCTGCCAGGCTGGCGCAGAGACAACCCAGCTGGCAGTGATCCTTGCTGCAGGGCTTGTTGGCTGGAAAAATATAAGAAATAATGCAAATTGATGAAGGATTCTACAGCATTTACAAACAGAGACGAACAGAAAGAGATTACAATCTTTACATTACTTTTTAAAGTCTCAAATGCATACGCTTTGCATACGCTTTGTTTGTTATTCTGTTGACGCCTTCTCTGATTTCTTTAGCCAGACTTAAAGGCACTCATGTTCGCTCACTCATGTTCGTTATGAAAGGAAATATAAACTCACCATCAGCATTCCTGGCTGCTGCATCAATAATGGTTGCATTCAAGCGACGCAGCTCGTTGGCCAGGCGCTTTTGCTTGTTGGGCAGTCGCTTTGTCTTGCCGCCGCCGCCGCCCAGCTTCTCCGCCTCCTTGTTACCACCTTCCTCTTTCAGGGAGCCCAGCAGCAGCTCTGACCGTTCCCGGGCAGAACTCTCCCGCGCATCTGGATCCTCGCTAATGAAGCTGTTCTCGCTGCAGCTGATGGCCACCGTGTTGATCATGTCGTTGATCATGTCGGCGCAGGCCAGAAGATCGGAATCGGAATCCGGTTCAAGGGGCAGTTGCGAGCGGAATGTGAACTCCTGGAGTTTCTCGGGCGCCTCATTGAAGCTGGCATCCAGCTCCTCCGATCGATCCACCACACGCCGCACCAGTATGTGGTTCCGATCGTTCAGGTAGGGAATAACAAAGGTGAAGCTCTTCCGACGACCGGCTGGCGTCTGGGATGCCTGCTCTTCGGCATCCTTCATGCAGGCGGGTGGCTGCTGCAGCGTCGACACACTGAACTCGGCCCATTCCCGCGTGATGTCGTGATGCGGCAGAATGTGCTGAAGATACCGCTTGGCGATCTCATCCAGAGGCCGGCCCACCTCGGGCATTACGTCTAGCTGCACGTTCGGCATACTCACCACCGCCATGCTTCCGCCGGCGAGCAGCAACGCGGCCGTGTCGTCGTCCAGAGGCCTCTGCAGCGGTTTCTTGGACAACGGGCAGGGGCGAAAAATGGCGGGTAGCGGGAACTGATTTAGGATTTTGGGGTTCCTCGGTGCGGACGCCTTCGTTGGAATCACTGTCAACTCCGCACAGATGCGAGCATCCAAGCACTGGTCGCTGCACTTCATGCTGGCCCGCTCGCGAGGCGTCAGAGTGCTCAAGTAGGGACTCTTCTCGCGCTGCTGATTGTTGCCCCGAGCGCCGGGCAGACGCACCATCTCCCCATCGACCTGCATCACCTGCAAAATTAGGATTTTGTTATTCCAAAGTCACAAAATAATGTCATTGCTGACCACCAACCTGATAGTAATACTTGGAATTCTCGGTGGCCACATAACTAGCCGCCTGCCAGCCCTGCCGGGTGAAGGGTATCTGGGAGTCGGGCGCCTGCAGTGCCTGCATGGCGGCAATCTTCACCTTGCGCTGCCTCTGCTTACGCTGCAGCTCCCTGTAGATGTTTGCCTCGTTGTTAATGATGGCCATCTTCTGGTTCTTGCAGCGCTGCAGATACTGTCGCCGCTCGGCAACGGTTCGCAGGCGTTGCAGAGCTTCCGGAACAGCGGGCATATCCATGGGCGGCGCCATGCTATGCGATGTCACCTGCCCGTCGTGGCCCATCGGTTCCAGCAGCTTGTCCTTCTCATCCTGCCCCGCCGAGTCATTGGTATAGTGCTCCCGCATGAAGGCGTCCAGCGTGTCACTGACAAAGGCGGAATTCCTATCCAATGTCTTGCAGTTCTGCGGCACCAGCGGTGTAAGCAGCATTCCCGGCTGATGAACGCTCTCGTCGAAGCCCACAAAATCCTCGCTGCCATCGTCCTCGAAGACGACAGGCAGGGCCGCCGCCGTCCCGCTGCCCTCGGAGGGTATGTTATCCTCGCGCGCAAACGTCTTGACGCGCACCTTGCTGATGAGCATGTCCAGGAACTTGCTGCCGCCAGTTTTATCGGATTTTTCCGGCTTCTCAGCGCTGGAGCAGGTGCTGGTCTGGTTGCTCTGCTCCTTGCTGGGTGTGGGCGGTGTGGGTGCCTCATCCTGGGCAGCGTTTTGAGTGAATGACTTCTTAGGCGTCCTCTCAGCTGCCGCCGCCTTTGAGTTGGCGAAGTCTGTCGTCTCCATGGGTTCAGGGCTTTTCGGTTCCTCCTGCACGGTGTTGTCTTCGATGTCTGTCTCGTCTGCAGCATTTTCCACCGCCTTGGAGCTGGCGAGGTCTGATTCCATGGGCTCAGAGGTTACAGACTCTTTATCTAGGATGGCCTCAGTGTCTGCTGTCTCGGTTGGCTTTTCAGGATTACGATTTGCCTCCTCCATAAATGACAGTCCTCCTCGCTTTCCGCTCTTGAGCAGTTCCAGTTGCTCCTTCATCTGCTTGGAAACCTCCTCGGCGGCAAGCGGCTCGGGCACGCTGTATAGCTCAGTCTCCTCGTACTCCTCGATGCGGCCCATCTTTTTGTAGTGACCGACCAAACTGCTGGACCACTGGCGCACGTTCTGCAGACGCCGTTTGATCATCCGCTTCAGCCGCGGATCGAAGAGCAGGATGCGGACGCGGCGCACGAGGCGAACGCGATGGCTGCGCCTTTGCCGAAAGGCATAGGTTCTGAGGATGCAGCGGGCCCTGAGCGCGTAGATTATGAAGCGCTTGGCATTCCACCAGTTGCGATGTAGAAAGGCCCGGGACACGGGATATTTACGCTTTAGGTGACGGTATTTGATCAGTTCTTTGCCCTTCAATATGATTGGAGGCAGTTCGTTAGTCATGCTGCAAGCAGAAAATGCAAAATGTCATTATTACGACGCAGAAGGAAAACTTTAACCTCAAAAATTAGATTTCCAGTATTGTCAATTATGGAAAGTAACAACGCTTGACAACACTGGCCGGAAAAAGAAGGATCACTCTTTTCAGCACTAGAGACCTGCCAAAAGTTGATACAATGGGCATGGGCGTACACGATAGGACGAGAGAGTTCCCAACTAAATATATTTAGTTAAATGAAACTGGGCAACTCTGTTGGTTGACCTGACGGCAGATACACACAACGGACGGGAAAAAACGGGGTTCTACATAAAATATTTGTACATGCAGCACACACACGGACGGACCATTAATTTATCATTCATATCATTAAGAATTATTACGCACTTTTGCAAACAGACGCAAATTATCACAGAAACTGTAAATGCACGCAGCGACAGCGATTGCTGGTGTGGGTTTAGCGCCTTTTCACAGCGCCACACACAGGCACACAGGCCGCCCGAACGATGCGAAGAGCACCAGCAGCAGCAGCGAGTCAAAACATTGCTTTGCTTTTTTCCGCACCAATGCTGGCTATGAACAACGTCCGAAATATAATGCACTAGGCGGCGGCACAATTACACTAAACACAATTCGCGAAACTAAAAATTCGGCAGCGAGTTAATTTGACGACGCGTGCGAATTTGCGATCAGATCACAAAACGTCCAGATTCCGACTCACAACTTGCATGTGTGTGAGCGTGAGCCCTGGGCCCTCTTCATTCCAGGCATTTCCGCGGAACGGATGGCAACGAGCTAGCGGCTGTTGTTGTTGCACTGGTAGGAGCGAGCGAGAGAGGGGGTGCGGTGCGGTACACGTGCACGCTTCGATGACGATAAATGTGTTATATAAAAATGCAAGAAAAAAGGCCAGAAAACAACATCGAGGAGAAGTCCTTATTTTGCAACACTGTAAATGCGGGATTAAGTCTTTGCAAAGGCCTAGTTATTAGCATTATGAGAGTTAAAAATCGATCGCTGCCTTCAAGAAACGCAAACTTTCTAAGAATAAGTTTTTCTTAAGAAATATACTAAATAGTTTTTTACGGGAGTAAAGTATTATGTTTTTACGATATGGCCTTAATGACCACATAAACTATTCAGCGTGTATTATTTAATCATAAAAAGTAGCAGAATACAAGAATGAATAAATAATAATAAAGTTTTCAATTAGTAAAATGCCCAATACAACATATAAACAAAGGGAGATATAAAGCAGTCCCACGAAACTACACTCGTTTATCAACACTGATAATGCGGGGTTGTGTAAAAAAAAGTCTTTAATATTGTCTGCCTGAACCCACACGATCCAATCAATATCTAATACAATGGCCAATCTTGCATTACACCATTATGTAACTATAAACTGGTCTCATTAAATTTCATCAGATCCCTAGCATTTTTTTTGCAGAACACATGTAAAATTTTCTTTAAGAAGCCCAAGTCCAGCATTTTTGCGGAAACCAATCAATAACCTCAAAACTAAAATCCAAAATGGAGTCGCAATAGATACATACACAACCGATCGCATGCGTCACCTAAAAGCACCCTCTCGGACTCTGCAAAAATTCCCCTGGCCGGTAATGTCCTGACACATTTATTTAAAACACCTTTGAAGTCACTTACCTTCTTTTAAAGTGTCACTTAGCCGTTTGCTATCTCCCCAACAGTAGCGAATCTCTCTCCGACTCGCAATCGTAGAAGTTATTTTAACAATTCACAACTCACAGCTCGCGTTGACGACGCGTCGAAAAAAGCATAGCCGAATACATACACAAATAGTGACAGACAAACATACTGCGATAGGTTCAACATGGCGACCGATTGGCAGGCGCCAAGGGATGATGGAATGAAACGCAGAGCTGCACAGGCGGAATATTGCGTGCTGATATTTTCGTTGTGTCGAAAAACGTGTTTAACCACTCCCGAAGTGCGGCTCACGATCGAAAAGGTAAAATAAAATAGAGGATCATTCATCAGGTTCCCTTTTGCGCTTCAAAACGAATAAGTTTATGTTTACAAACAAACAGCCGCTCCCCTTGATGTGCTTCTTCTTCCGTTATCGTTTTCGGCATCCCTGGCATATTATTGCCGCCAAAAAGGCTTTGCTACAGAAGTTGGCTGGTTTTTTAGGTTAAATCACACATGACCTAATCCCACCCAGTAATTATCACGTGTTCTTTGTTTACTTTTATTTTCAATTGTCAAGACAAAAAATAAATATAAATCAGGATGTTTTGAGCAGTACTGTACCGTTAAAAAATGTAAAAGTATAAATAGTAAGGAAATCCAAAGCCAAAATCTGTGGAAATGATGCCGGGGACTGAAAAGAAGGAAATTTACTTGGATTAGTTGTTTTGTTAGTATTAAAAAACTTTTTAAGATGGTTTAATATTATCAGTAGGACCTATTGGATAAGGATTTTGTTGCGGTTAATGTGAAAATCATGCCACATAATTCAGCTTTCCATTCTCATCATTAGCACTAGAAACAATTATTAACCATAAAACAATTACCTTTATAAACTAAAGCTGACATTCTTATCAAAGGTTTAAGAAATCTGTGGGAATAATGCCAGGAACTGAAAGGGAAGAGGAAATTTATTTGGTTTAGTTGTTGTGTTAGTATAAACCAACTTTTAGATGGTTTAATATTATCAGTAGGACCTATTGGATAAGGATTTTGTTGCGGTTAATGTGAAAATCATGCCACATAATTCAGCTTTCCATTCTCATCATTAGCAATAGGAACAATAATAAGTCATAAATAATAATTACCTTAATCAACGAAAACGTTTTTTTTTTTTTGCCATCTGAAAGATGAAAAAGAAGAGATTTAATTTTAGCCAAAAGTTTAAACAAATTTTAAATATTATGAATGTAAAAAAGTTCAGTAAGACCAATCTCGCATTCAACAGGAGAAGTTTCAATTTTCAGATAGGGGCGAAAGTTAATACTCATCACTATAAGAATATTCGAAACTTGATTTCAAAATTAATATTTACCTTTAAACTGGGAATTTAATACCACATCAGAATTATTGCCCTTAAAAACGAGGTTCTCTGTAATATAAAAAATAAATACATATTTAGTAAAGTTCTTAACTAATTTATTAATTTGTTTTAATGAGTATTTATTTCAGTAAGACCAATCTCGCATTCAACAGGAGAAGTTTCAATTTTCAGATAGGGGCGAAAGTTAATACTCATCATAAATATTTGTGTTTTTACACAATAGAAAATATTCTTACCTTGGCTTTTGAGCTCCGGAAAATCAGTTTAATTCGTTTCTCTCCTCTTGCTTCCTCAAACTGCAAATAAATATATGAAATTTCCTGTTAATATTGTTAGATTTTAAATATTAAATCTATATTTTGTGTTGTAGGTTTCAGTAAGACCAATCTCGCATTCAACAAGAGAAGTTTCAATTTTCAGATAGGGGCGAAAGTTAATACTCATCAGAACTTATTTAACTAATAAGAAAACTCGAATTTGCACTCACCAATTGAAGGATGAATGCTGATGCTTCTTCTCCAAGTGTAATCCAAGCTGAAAATATTACAAAAGTTATTATTAGCCAAAGGAATATTTATAAACAAAGCAACTGAAATGCGTTTTCTTGCTTTTTTCCTTCAGTAAGACCAATCTCGCATTCAACAGGAGAAGTTTCAATTTTCAGCTAGGGGCGAAAGTTATTGCTCATCACAGAGAAAAGCAAACGAAAACCACATTTCAAGTCTTAATACTACAAAAATATACAACTCACCGTGCGCAATCGTGGTGTTCCAACTAACAACTGGAAAGCTAAATAGAACTTTTCTTTAATCTTGAAAACTACCAAAACTAGTTTTGTACAATAACATTTACAGTTTATTGCATTGCGAATGTCACTTAAATGCATCTG
Source organism: Drosophila bocqueti (assembly GCA_018151655.1). Classification (NCBI taxonomy): domain Eukaryota; kingdom Metazoa; phylum Arthropoda; class Insecta; order Diptera; family Drosophilidae; genus Drosophila; species Drosophila bocqueti. The sequence continues at coordinate 3,792,168 of JAECXF010000057.1, forward strand.
AAATCTAGATTTGTATTTCTACACATAAAAACACTCCTTAAACTTAGTAACTATGCAAATTTGTAGGTGTGTGCCTCTACAAAAAACCGTAGAGTTCTCTACTTTAAAACCTAATCCTATAGAAACTTGTTATTCCTGAGCTTCTCTGTCCCTATCCTTATCCTTCTTCTTCTTCTTTTTCTTCTCTTTTTCCACTGGCTCCGCATCGCCGGAGGCAGCCTCCTCCTCAGCAGCTGCTGGGGCCTCTTCGTCGCCCTTGTGCTTCTTTTTCTTCTTCTTTTTGTCCTTGGACGGTGTCTCCTCGGAAGCAGCAACAGGTGCCGCTGATTCCTCAACACTCGAGGTGCTCAGCTTGCGCTTTATAATAAAAAAAATTAAATAAATAAAATGTTAAGATGCGAGATAAATGCGAAATTTTACCTTGTGGGGTTCACTGGAGCCATTTGTGGGAGCCGCCACAGCATCCGCTGCCTTCTTCTTGGCACTGTAGTCCACGAACCCGGTCAGCCACTCCTTGGGCGTGTTCTCGTTGGGCCTGCCGAATTTGTCCAGCTTGCCGGCGGCGATGAGCGCCTTCTTGGCTGACGCCTTCGGGCCCAAGCCCCACTTGCGCGGGTATGTGTCGCGCTCCATGATCACACGCTTAATCTTGGCCACCACACCATGGTCGCACGACGACATGGTGGCTGTGGTCATCAGGGCAATGGCCAGGCAAATAGCCTCGCCCTTGGTGGTGCAAATGACGATCTCCTGATCAATCTCAATGCCATCCTCGTAACGCAGAACGCCGGGCAACATAATCTTGGCGCCATAGCACACGGCATTTACCTGGGGAAATGGGGAGATGGGAATTGTTGGGTTAGATTCGGTCAGAGATATGCTCAGCGGGGATATGGATTTCGTCAAAAGGAAGAATGTCGTCTGAAATTTCTTTGTCGAACGCACGGAGTAAGCGCTGCCCAACATACACACATCAGTGGCGGTTGCTGTTCCCAATCATAGTCACAGGCGCTCGTGGGGATTGCAAGCACCTGCCGGCTTAATATCATGGGGTATTTAAGTACCAAAAATCTGGCACCGAAACTCACCGAACTGTCCTTCATGATGATACGTTTGTGGTTGACCAGCAAACCCTCCAATGGCTTGATCACACGTCGCAGCATTGTCTCGTCCTTGTGGTTTTCGTACAGCCACATGGCGTCCAGAACGTCGTGCATGGTCACCATGCCATCGCGCTCAGACTGAATGCCCGAGCGGACGCGACGGAGCTCCAACATCTGGCCACCAACGCCCAAGACCAGTCCCAGATGGACGCACATGGTACGGATGTAGGAGCCGGCCTCGCAACTAACCCAAAAAACACCTAAGCACGTGAGTAGTAGCCAGCGAAGGAGGAGAGAAAGAGACACGGTGGTGGTTTAAAAAAATAAAATGTGCATTTGCTTCGGTTGGCAAATACTGGAGTTTTCTGATTAAAGCTAGGCGAAGGCCAGGCTGCACGCCTGCTGGACAGCACATTCCAGCGGCGGCGCAGCGGCTCCGCAACAATCAAGTTAGAAAAGAACGCTGTGCTCACCCATATTGCGGGTCTCATCGTAGTCCAACAGCTTGCTGTCGTAAACCGTACGCACTCTCAGCTGACGCTTCACGGCAGAGATAAGGGGTGGACGCTGGAAGAGGGCGCCGCGCAGCTTCTCCAGACCTTGGCGCACCTTGGCCACAGATTCCACGGCGCCGTGCAGCTTGAAGATGGCAACGTATTCCTTGCCGGCACTCTGCTGCGACTTCACCAGGCGAGTGGCTCGGTCGATGCAAACAATCAGGCAACCTGCCGAGCACGCGGTTGCACATTGAGGTTAGGTTAGGTCCGAACGGGAAAACTCGCGCATCGTGTGGCGGCGCAGGCAAGCCGACTTACCCGTGACTTTGGGATCGAGAGTGCCCGAGTGGCCTGTCTTCTCCACCTTCAGGATCTTCTTGATCCAGGCCACCACCTCGTGCGAGCTGGGGTTTGAGGGTTTATCCAAGTTGATGAAGCCAGTCTTCATGTACTCCCGTATGTCGCGGTTTAGTGGCGACGAGCCATGGGCCAGCGGTGTGTAGTGGTTGGAGCGGATGTTAAGCTTGTCGAAGTTCTTCAGCAGCAACGGCCATTGCGAGGTGTCCAGTTCCGCGATCTTGGACGAGGGTTTGATGTGGAAGTTGCCCTGCTTCTGCAGCGTGCCAATGTCATCGCCGTCCACGGGCTCCTCCTTGATCTTCTTCTTTTTCTTCTCCTTGCGCACCTCTGCGGGAAGAGACTCCTTGTAGTTGCAGCCCCATGTTCATTCATCAGGCCCAGCCACTTACCAACGTCGGCCATTTTGATGCGGTTGTCTGTTAGCGCGAGTGAAAATAAAGACTTCTTCACGTGTTGCGCGCAAATCGAAAAGGGAAAACACGCGGAGTCGGCTAGTGGTGGCAGTAAAAAACGAATATGCAATCGATTAGTCGATAGTCAATAATGCTTAAAATCGACTAAGATTTAACCGAACGTCAAAACTTTCTCTTTCTATAAGGTCAAATTGAAGAATAATCATGAATTATGGGAAAAGAAATTTGATGTTTTCTTTGAAAATGAGTTGGGGAAAAAATTCAACCATTTTGGCTATATCGGCCAGTATAATATCGATAGAACTAAACGATTGATTTCGAGTATCGGTTAAAAACTTTGATAAGGGTGGACGGCACTGCTAAAAACAAAAAGAAAACAATCTCAATTTAGATTATAAAAAATTATAAATTAAACTCTAACCAAGCCATGTCGAGGCGTGGTTTATTGCTGATGGGCCAGTGCATGCCCTGCATTAAGCAGAATGCCTCCAAGATCCGCATTCGCCGCATGGAGATGGACAAGAACCTGAATATGGTAAGAGCTCAGCGCACCCATTACTGTGCCGCACGGAATTAACCAGTTCTTTTGCCGTTTCCCAAACAGTATTTCAAAAAGGACGAGTTCTACTTCGCCCACGATCCGCAGAAGGTGTGCAAGACCGGCGACGTGGTCCTGATACGAGAGTTGCCCGAGCGGCTCACCCGCCTCATCACGCACGCCGTGGAAAAAGTCGTCTATCCGCTGGGTGACATAACCGACCCCATCACCGGCAAGAAGGTGGTCGTGGGCAAGTACCGGGAGGACATTGAGATGGCCAACCAGCTGTTTGGCAAATCTTCGAAGGCATTTGACTACGAGAAGGCACCGCCGCGGGGTCGCCTGGAGGGAACCAAGGATTTTACGCACGGGGAGACCTACATCAAGTACCACGAGGATGGAAAGGACCAGCCTTTTGCTGTGTAACGTATGCTATGTCCCTTATCTGTTAAGTTTATAGTTGGTTTAATAGTAAAGTGCATTAAATTGTCATAGACGAAAAGACCAAACCATCTTTAGTTGGAAAATTCCTTGTATTTCAACCAAAATAGTTTTAGATTTGGCTTCAATCTATTTCTAGATGTTTTTAAAGAATAATACCCATGTTGTTGACCTTCCACGGCCATTTTCCACCCACTAAAAGTTTTTGGCACTAGATTTCTCTACATATTTTATTTAAATGGTCGATATTGGTTTTGCATTTATTAATGATTTGTTTGTCTTTACGTATAAATGTATTCATTTCAACTTCTGCTCTCGCTGATCAACAGTTTTATGGTTTTCTTTTCTCATTTTCCTAATTAAACGAGTTTTCCGTGTTGGGTGGTGGTGGTGTGCCGGGAGAGGACATTGCCGCCTACATTAATTTGTTTTTTGGGGCTCAGATTCGATCCATCCGCGCCATAAATTAAGCCGTAAACTAATCACAATCTCTTACGATCCTAAAGTTGTACTGGAGTATGGGGTTCGCCAGGTGAGCGCTGTCATCGCATAGTTTTTGCTGCAACTGAGATTGTTGAGGGATCACTGAGGGAGTTTGCTTTGAAGGCATTGAGACCCACCTGCTCGAGGTCCTGGCTGGCGCGCAGCATAAAGTCGCGCAGGAAGTAGCCGCGGGCGGGCAAGTCCAAGGCCAGGATGAGTTTGTTGTTGCCCAGCTGCTTGACGATCTTGACCCCGCCACTCACTGGGGTCTCATCATCCTCGTTGAGCTGTGCGTTGGCATTGGCCTTGGCCTGGTCCTCGTCCATGCAGATGGACCACTGCAGCGGTTTGTTCGAGCTATTATCAAAAATATAATTAATTCCCTGTACAAAATGGAGTTTTCTTCGTCAAACCTTAGATGGAGATCCAAGCTACTAGCCTGGAGATACCGCGACACCGGAACTATATAGCTAATGTTGAGGGAACTACCCGTGCTGGGACAGAACTGCTCCACATCGATGCTGTGATTGTACTGGGCGGCCAGCACGCAAGTGGCAACGCTCCAACAGTCCAGCTGGAAGGGCGGCAGCACCGTCTCATCCGCCTTGGGCAGCTGCTCCTGGGCTGTGGCAGAGTGAACCAAACGATACACTGGATCTTCCTTGCTCGCCAGCACCGTTTCCGTTTCCTGCGGGAATTTCTTGGCCAAGGCATCGGTGCTGTGTGAGTTCTTGCCAAGAACCCCCCCGGGCTGCGACTCGGTCTCATTACCGGCGGCGGCTAAGGCGATGGCAAGTGGCTGCGCCTCGATTATATCAGGATCCGGCTCCTGCTCCTCGGCCGATTGCAGATCGTCCTCAACATGCTGCTCCTTCACATTCGCATCTACATTGTCCGGCTGCGGTTGCGTCGGTGGCAGTTCCTCGAAGCAAACGGACTGGGCAGTGGACAGATTTATCTTGAATTCATGATGGATATGGAAAATATGAAGCTAATCTTCTCACCTGACAATTGTCGCTTACAGACTCATCGCCATTGCATTCGGCCGGCTGGCCAAAGATCGGCGTCTTCATGCTCTTCTGCCTGATCCACTCCAGACTCCGTTGATTCGCCGAGCGCCTGCCCAGGCTGGATTCCTTCAGACCCGGTCCCTGGTACTCAAAGCCGTACACTCCGGTAATGGGATTGTCCACAGACTCGTTGGTATTGCTTAGGTTCTGCAGATCCAGGGCATCCGGATTGTCGCTGCTATTGCGCACGGGCAGCGCCGGTGGCGGCACATCCAGGGCCTGGGAGAGTGGACTCTGGGCGGGCTCAGTGCTCACCTTGTTGGTGGTCAGGGCCAGGTTGGCCGTTGGTGGCGACACCGTCTTGTACACGTTCGTATACACGGCCCCGGTGTTGAACTTGCGGATGGCATGACCCGCGACAGCTGTCGGGGGATCAGAGTCGGATGATGGTTCGGAGGCAGGGCTGGCAATGGTTCCCACTACCACGATATGCTCGTCCAGCTTCAAAGCGGACAGCTGCGACTGCTTCTGCTGCTGCTGCTGGGCGTCAATGTCGATGGAGTTGTTCTCAAAGTCCTGCGGCAAGGGAATGGCCTGCGGTGGCTTCTCCGTGGAGGCTGTGACTGTCTCGTTGAGAGCCGGCGGTGGAAGAGTTTTTACTGGCAACGGAGGCACATGGACTGCCGGCGTCTGGAGCAACTTCTGACCCGCCGCCACCTGACGCAGTGTCTCCTGTGAGATGGGCCACTTGGTCTTCTTGCTGTTGAGGGTCTTGTTGCTGAAACGTGGCGCCGTTGTCGTGAAGGAGGCATGCTTGAGGATCTGCTGCTGGGCACCGGCCACCTGTGGCTTCGTCATCACCGCCGCCAGCTCCTCCGTTTCCTCATCACCGGGGCGATATCCGGGCGGACGTGTTGTGCTCGTGGCGTATATGCGACCTGGCCATCCGCTGTTCGTCTTGTTCCGGAACAGCGTGTGCAAGTTGTGGAAGTAATGACGATCCTCATCGCTCAGGTGCGTCGACCCCGGCTCCGGGCGAAACATGTGACCGTTCCCGAAGATCTGGTAGCCGTCCATCTGCTGCTGTTTGTTGTGCTCCACAAAGTACAACGTTGACACGGCCGCCAGGCTTTAATAAAAAGCTATTAAGATCTATTTTGGGGGATAGCAAAATAAATGCTCACCAAGCAGCCATCACGATGATCAGCAGGAAGATGACGATCTGCAGGGAACGGCTGGAGCACACCTCGTAGCCATCCCGACGGCTGCTGTAGGGTTTGAGGGCTCCGCGCTCCGGCAGCAGGCAGCGCGGCTCCAGCAGATCCTTGGCACGCAGTTGCTGGCTGTTTTGGCCAATGTTGGCACGTTCCAGGTGTTCGATTCGGTGCTCCAGCGACCCAGTCACCTTGCACAGCTCCTTCACGGCCCCGATGTTCTCCATGAGGATGCGATCCTGCAACAGGGATTAAGATTACGAGAAGCGTGAGTCAAAGATTCGCTTCCTCACCTTGTTGACCAGCAGGAAGTTCTCGATGACCTCTCCGTTGGGCAGCACCACGCTGCCAGCCTCTTGCACCGCATCGGGTATGACCTCGCGCACCTCCTGGGCAATCACTCCGGTGTCCACAATCTCCCGGGTGTCACTCTCGCGCCGCAGCCCAGAGTGGACAGCAAACTCCGGCTCATAGCGGTAGCGCACGATCCGAATCTTCTGCAGATTACGGAGCTGCACCGATGTATCCAGTTCGCCGATCTCCTGCTTGGCGCGACTGTCACTAGGCTGGACAATGTGGCCGGAGACCTTCAGGTTGCCGTGCACAACCAGACTCTCGTCCGGACGATCTGTGTTGATGCCCACCCTGCCGGCATGGAACACCGACTCCTGGGTGAGGCCGCGTTGCCAGCAAAGGTCGACATCGGACTCAAACTGACCCGGATTGGAGGCGCGCACGATGATCTTCTCGCTGCCATGGCTCACCACGGGAAAGTTGCCAGAGATGGTGTGGACATGCAGGCCCACCACCAGCTGGAAGAAGCGCTGCTCCGGATTGGGACGTCCCTTCTTGCGCATGTTGTTGTTCGTCGTCTCCGAGAAGTGCAGTCGGCCGACGGTGATCTTGCTGACAATGTGCTTCTGGAGATCGATGCTGCAGGGAGAAGGATGTGAATCAGGTTGGAAATTCCTCAATTGAATTCTTAATTCTACTTACGGTACGGGATAGAAGGCCTTCTTGGAGCGATCCGACTGGCTCTGCTCCACGCGGATGGTCTGGTTGGGCGCCTCGAACTTGACGCCATAGAAATGCAAGTGGAAGGATTTGATTTTCTCGAAGCCGGACGGTGTCTTCACGAATTTGGCATCGCCCTGGAGGCGCGCATGGCAAGTAACCTGGAAGTGGTTCTTCTTCTGGCACACGTATGCGTCGTCCGAGACGCTAAAGTTGAATCCCTTGTCCGCGTCCACGCGGTAGTAGATCACAGACAGCTCCTGGAGATCCTGATCGACCAGCTTGTGCCAGTGCTCCGGCTGAAAGGCATTGAACCGTATGCACTGTCCTCCCGCCGGATCTCCCGCTTCGCTCCCCGAACCCGACCCGGATCCCGATCCCTGAGCCACTCCGCCTCCACCACAAGACTGTCCGTCGAGGCTGTTTTCCGCCTGCGAATGAACGGCCGACAAGGCCGGCGACACGGAGGCGGAGCAATGCGAGGGTGCCGGCGTCGTGGCTGTCGTTGGCGTGGGCGTCGGCGTGGCCAGCGAGTGGTGGGAGGCACGCAGTGGGCTCATCCTCAGGCCAGCGTCTACCTTGGGCACCGGCGCAAACTCCGGACAATCGAGCTGCGTGGACATCTTGCGCTTGCGCGAGAGCGAGTGCACGGGCGTGGAGGGAGCGGACACACGATTCAGCGACAGCTGGCTGGTTCCGATCACCTGGACGCGGTCACCCAGTCCCAAGGCGGAGGTCAGTGTGCAGGTGGACAGGTTCTGGTAGCTTCCGGCCGCGTACATCCCCGCTGCTCCCACATTGTCGTAGTAGAGCATCTGGTCCTGGCCCAGATCCTGGAGGTGCTGCAGATGCTGTTGCTGATGTGGGAGAAACTGTTGCTCGTTGAGTTGCTGCTGCTGATGCTGCTGCATCTGCTGCTGTTGCTGCTGGGAGAGTAGGTTCCCCGGATTCATTATGAGCCCGGTTTCGTGCTTCACCCGCACATCGGATTGCGGAGTGGCAAAGTGATGCTGCTGCTGCTGCTGGTGTTGCTGCGGAGGCGAGGCGTACTGGCCGAGGTCAGTCTGCAGCAGGCTCCCCTGGTGCTGCATGTGCGTTAGTCCTGGATAAATCAGCTCCCGGCCCGGCATGGCCATGCCATGCGCCTCGCCCAGCGGACTGTAGGCGGGCTGCGAGTCCGGCGGACTCTCCGGCAACTGTGGATGCACGTGCGCCTGCACCTGTGTCGACACGGGCGTGCTTAGACCCATCCGTCCGGAATCCAAGCCGTTCATGGGCGGTGTGTGGGGGGAGTCCATGTGGGTGCTGCCACCACCACCACCACCACTACCGGGGGCCAGGTGCCCGTTGTGGTCATTGTGTCCCAGCTGGATGCTGTCGTCGAAGTCTCCCTGCATCAGCAGATCCAGATTGTCTATGCCTTCATTGTGTATGTCTGCCAGATCTTGGGGGGCTGTGGGTAATGGGGATTTAAAATTATGTTAGACTTTAGGAATCGAAGTTTAAATGAGGTTGAGATCCGATAAACCACAATCTTCAATATATTTGAGTGCATTTTATATATTCTTTGGCACAATTGTAATTGTAAAATTCTTTGAAATTACTTTCCTTAACTGTTTAATAAACTAAACAATTTCTATAATAATTACTGAACTAATAAACTTAGACAGGGCTTGCTTATTAAGACATTGACATTTACTTAAAACTTCCATTTAGTTCTCCCACTCTAATTACTAATCCCAACTGAATATTTAATTTATTTAATATTTCATCATGTCTAGAAATGCAATCAATTAAATGAATAAAACAAATAGTAACCACACTGCCACGTAAGTGATATCTAAATATAGGAAAAATATGTCTTTATCATCCAAAGTAGAGCAAAGTCCGGCCACTCAGGCAGCGAAAACAAATTTCAGTTTCCAGTTTTATATAGAAATTGAATATCGTACGTGTTTGTGGGGGCGTTTACCATGCATACGCAGAGTGATTATCATTATTTTTATTGCAGTTAAATACGAAAAACAGATTTGGGGACTCTAAAAAACAGGGAGCACACACAACACTGATAAGCCCTGAAAATGCCAGTCTATGTTTGATCGATAAAAGCCCAGTTGAGGAGCGGGCGAATTTGTTGACGTGCCAAATAAATTGTTGTGTAAGTTATGCATAGATCCTACGGGGGCAGAGGGAGGATTATGTTAACATTTACATTCACATTTACCATTCAGCGTCTTGGGGTAGTCCATAATTAATTTGTTGGTTCGTTCACAGGAGGAGTAGAGGAGTCAATAAGGACTCCGTTCAGTGCCAGCGGCTGCTCGCGGCGTCTGCACTGATGGCCAAGTTAGCAGCTGACTAACCAGCATCCATGGAAACACAAATGGGTTTTTTGAGTTACTTCTGCTACTGCTGCTGCTTCTGCTGTATTTTGTATCTTGTATCTGAGAAAACAATTATCTAACGCACGTATGAGCGAGCATACGGTTGATGCACTCTTCACAACCCGCTGAGCAGCAAAAATGCAACGGGGGCGGGTGCTCCGAGTGATTAAAAAATTAAAAGCTCAACTGGATAACCGAGCTGCAGCCAGGGCCCAACTACATTGGCATGGTAACCAATGAAAGCGAAGATGAAAACGAAACCAAATTGCTGGAATAAAAGCAGCAACACCAGCACTACCAGTAGCAGCAGCAGCAGCAGGGCTTCGAATTCAAATCAAGGTACAAACTATATTGTTTACACAGTTGTTCTCTCGTTCCCTACTCTCTGGGATATATGTAAATAAATATTGAAGAAATATTGTTACAAATGCATCCCCCAGGCCATCCGCGAGGCAAAACTGTTTTCACAATCTCAAATGCTGGCTGCTAGCCTGTAACTTTGCAACTCTATTATTTGGTTAGTCACTGGGCGGTACGTCGGATGCGGATAGAAAATATCAGAGCACTGACTGAGTGAGGGCAGCGGCAGCGGTATCATAACCAGTGTGCAAATATTTGGGCTTCCGTCCCGCCGCCAGGCGAGTCAATCGAGTCGGTCGTGTTATTGATCAAACAACCTGCTCGTTTCGTGAGCCGTACAAGTGGCATGCAAATCCCACGGCGGGGAGTTGCGGCGTAGCAAGTCGTACAGAAAATATATTAAACGATTCCCCAGCTATCATATATATCCTGATTGTCTCATTCCGCAGCCTATCTGTGCCTCTGGGAGTGTGTGTGTGGGTGTTCGAGAGGCAGAGGTCTGAGATACCCTAAGGCGAGGTAGAGATCTCTGGCTATAACTTGGGATTATATGGGTTTCATTTTGGACTAGCCTGGCTTTTATATGTAATATATTTTTAATTTATTTTTTACACTTAGACTTAAACCGAAATAAGATCGATAAATCTAGATTTGAAGTCTCCCGAAAATTCGTTAAAGTCTGTTCTGGGTCATTTTAATTGTATTGATTGAGTTTATTTTGGTTTCACTTTGGCTTAGTCTAGCTTTTATTTTAAAACCCTCTATTTTACAAAATAGTTGGTCACCAATTATAGACAAATATAGACCTTAAGTCCACAAAATATGCAAAATGTAAGATATTTTTGACATTTTGACAGCCAATATTTCGAATCACAACTTATATCTTAAATTTTGAATAATATAACATTTAAAAAAAAAGTTGAAATCTAAGTTTTCGATGTATTTGCAAATAAAAATCAATAAATTGCCATAGATATCTGTGTTTTATTAGCTTTAGCTCAAGCACTCAAAAACATCCAAATTTCAACAAATGGGAATTTATTTAATAACTAGCTACATTTAACTTTAAATTAACCAAACTAAATCCTTGTAATGTGAAAATATATAGCTAATTTTATTATTTAAAATGAAAAATTTAATTTAAACAAAAATATAGATAAGTGCTACATAATATTTTCCCAAATGTTATATCCCTATGCCTTAATTAGGGTATAATAATCCCCATCTAAGGCTCCTTGGCTGTTTATATCTATTTTCGGTAGCCACTTTGGTTGTCAATGACGAGGCAAGTCGGGCCCAGCCTTCAACGGGGCCACAGCAAGGACCCCATTCAAATTTGAATTTGTTATCCTTGCCAAAAATATATACGTATATGCGCCTAAACACTTGTGGTAATCGGTAATAGTGGAATTCGCTAGTTGTGTACTTACAGAGTCCTAAGAAATCAAGGTCCATATTCAAGTTACTTCAACTGCATCCTGTTCACGTTGCTACAGCATGACTGGTGTCGGACCTGCAATATAAATCAGAAAGATGTGTCCATGGTCAAGCTCAAACTTCAAGTGCCATCGAACTAAACATTGCTGGAAATTTTGCAATTCGAATAAAGACTTGGCTTATCGCGTTTATTAAGTAGAAACGTAGTAGTCGGAGTCGGAGACCTTTTCCTTATATTTCACAGTTCCAAAGAAAGTCACATCTAATTTTTGCTTATGTTTACTTTTGAGGGAATCTTTCAAGGCCTTAAATAAAATGCTACTTGTTTGTTGTTCAGCGATAAGCCCTCTGAAATGGTATCTTTTATACTGGAAATATATTTTATAATATATTTTAGAGATAGTCAAAAATATGTTTTGCCCAAACAACAAAATTAAAACTATTTTGAAGATAATATATGGAAAGATGCTTAAAATAATCAGTGGAGGGGTTTTAATATCAATACCATAATATAATTATGTGAAAAATTGAGCAAAGGTTACAGATATCACTACATTAACAGACAACTTAACAACTCCATTTAATTTCCCTTATTAAATGCCAAGTCGCAAATAGTTCCTTTATTTCGCAGACAAATTGTCACTTATGACATGTATAACTATATGCTCAGAACCTATATCTGAAAAGTCTGGCTGCGGAACAACGCAAAAAACAGAATGAAAAAAATAACAAACATAAATACGAGATAAGTGAATCGCGCTTCCAACTGGAACTTGCGGCGTCTGGACTGCGGCTTTATCCGGTTGGAGTGGGGATCAGAAAACAACACGGATTCCATGCGATGTGCAGCAGCAACTAATTTGCATCAAAGCCAACACAACACGTGACACTCGACGGCCAATAAAATGTGGAATGAAAATAGCTTTAGCTGAGTTATTTAGTAATGCAAATTAATGATGAACGGGCCTTTCGACGGACATGGAATGCTGGCCCAGAGACCCTCTTAAGTATGCAATAAAAAGTACGATAAACTAAAAAACTAGGTCTTCTTTTAATTTAATAATATTTGACATGTTTATATGAAATCAAAATAAAACACACTTTCAATTTTAATATTAACACAGAAATAAAATTGATTCATTTAAAATACTATATCGGCACACACGGCGTATACGCAATATCAACTTTGATCATTTTCGGATCAAATAAAAAATATGTTCATCTGATTTGGGGTTGTAATAAAACAGGGCCAGCCTTGGTTCGATCTTAACTCTTGCCTTATGCGATCGGCCCAAGCTGAGATTACTTGAAAGTGGGTTTTCGAAGGCAGACTTTGCCTCTGCTTTGTCATGGCTGTTTTGTCGCAATGATTTTGATTGAATTAACGCCCTGGCTTTCATATAGATGTATTATACAAACACACACATATGGAGAGAGATATATAGTATCTCCTGGGGCTGCTCGCGCGTCAGATAAAGAACGCTTCCTCTTATAATAATATAATGAAATGCTCAAGTGATTTGATTTAGTCGGACGCCGTTGCGGCAGGGCAACTAAAAATAAACCAAAAAGCAAGCCAAAAAACCAGACTCATGCTCGTGACGAGAGTTTCACTTGAAGATGCTGCCAAGACATTTGAGAAAAAAAAAAGCAGAAGCTAAGAAAAACCTGTAGTTGTCGGCTATTGATTGTTGTTTGCCGTTTATATTACGGAGTCGGAAGTTAATATCTGTTTGCTGATATTCAAACTTGCAGGGCACCGCGCTTGACTTCTTTAACTTTGACTTTGGCGTGGCCGAAGCTCATCCTTGAGGCCGCGGTGGCTTTGGCATTCGGCGGAATTCCGTCTCATCATCATGCCGGGGCATTTAGCGTTTTATTAGCATTTCAATAAATCCGTAAAAATCCACTGAGATTGAACGACATCTCTCGCGCTCTCGTGTGGCGTGCGGCAGTTCGAAAAAATTAAACACGAAATTAAATGCCAAAACCACCACAGATTGCACGTAAGCAACGATCAAATTGAGCCATAAATATGAATAAAATTCACTACAAGTATTTGTTGTGGCTTCAGCTGCTGCTGCCTGAGCAGTGCTAATTGCTGCTGGCATGGGATTCACTCAGCCAAACAAGTCAATTACGCTTAGAGGTACTCTCTTTGGCCAGTCAGCCAGCTAGCCAGCTAGTCAGTCAGGCATCCAGAATTGGTTATCAAGTTATCGTTGAACCCATGACTTTAATTTGGCCAAAGAGCCAAGCCCAAAAAAGCCGAGTTTAGGCAGATGATGAAGATGTGTTTGGGAAAGGCGTCAGCAGGCTGGCAATTATCAATCGAATTAGCACTGAGGGCCTAAGTATATCGCCAAATATCTGAACCGAGTGATCGAACCCTAAGCCATATGGATTTCGCAAAAATGGCAGTTTATGGCCCGTTTCTGATCTCTTTTAGAGTCTAGACGGAAGTGCGTCACATAAATATGAGTCAACGAGTGTGATATCCATTGATCTTTTAGGCAAGTGCAACAATGGCTGCCGCTAAGACTAGCCTGTTAGGATTTAATTTAAATTGTAAATTTAACGGATGTGAGAAATGAAAAGAAAGTCCACACAAGCGCGCCAAGGAATGGAATATTCCATTTGTTATTGATCGCATATTTAGCATCTTTTCGGGTTTCCAGCTAAACGGATCCAAGCAGCCCCAGTCCGGACTCCGGATCCCCCTGAGCTCCCGCCCCCGCCTATTAGCGAAAAAATAAACTATGCTAAACAGCTTTCAGCCTCGATTGGCTGCTGGCTGACTGGCTGGCTTGCTGGCTGCTTCTTCGCCATCTAGATTGTTATTTATAAGTATCTTTGGCGTTTTTGCATTGGCTGCTTTTTTCTCAGCTTTTACATATTATTGCCGCCGCCACCGCCGCCGCTACAAGGCGAGTTGTAGTTGCTGTTTCTGTTACTGTTGCTTTTGCTTTTGCTGGTAGCTGCTGTTCGAAACCCAACCGACCGGTTGACTTTTATGTCTTTGCCTGATGCTGCTGCTGCCTGTGTTGTGAGCGTCTTTTTGGGCTATGGGACACGTTTTTGCTTTTTTGCCTTTATTTTTTACCCCGTTTTTTTCGTACTCTAAGGGAAGGTGATATTAGCTATCAGGTGGGAGAAGTCTTCACAATTCTGCATAGAAATACATTTAAAGAGGATCCCTCTTTCTGTTTCTGAAGAGCATTTCATTGGCATACTTCCTTTAAGGTTTATTTAAAGTGTTTAAGTAATCAAAACAGAAGTTTGAGCTTCGGTTTAAGCTTGAAATTGTTTAAAATAACTTGATCAACTTCCCTTCTTTATGTAAGCATTTAATATTATATTTTCCCTTAGCAAATGTGTATGCTTTCTTAGTTTAGTTATAGGAACGGAATTTAAAATAATTATTTCAAGAGATTAAGGATCTAAATCCTTTGCAAGTTAACAACGAATTTACAGAGGGAACTTTTAAATGTAAGTATTTCAAAGGAACATGAAACTGAAAGAGGTTTTCGTGATTTTTTAGAAGTAAGAACTGAAAACGACCTATAATTCTAGCATCCAGCTGTGCAATATGTTTTAAATTAAAATTACTAGACTTGTATTGTTTTTGAACTCTTCCCAGACTAATTTGTATTGAGAATTATTAAACGAGTTTATTAGAATACTTATACCCCTTAGATAGTTCTTTCAGGTCAACATTTAAGGTATTCCCAGCTTCGGTCATAAAACCAAGCCTCCGTTTCTCGCTTGTTTTTTGTTTTTGCGTGTTTTTATTTTTTTTATTATTTTGGTTTAGCGCTTGGCACAGGTTGAGACGAGAAAAAGAAGTGGAAGAAGCGACGGCGGGCAAACTGGCCAAGATCGGAGTGGCGGACCCGTAATCTCCGGCTTGTCTAGTGGCCGGAGCATAACGATCGAACTAATGAAATGAAGACGTGCAGTCGCGACGGCAAAAACAAAGCACTCACACACAGACGACGGCACACTTGACAGCAAAATAAATAAATAGTGTAGGTGCAAAAGCAACAAAAATAAAAACAAAACGCGAACAGAAACCCCTCGCTTTTTGCCGCATTCTTCTGGCCGAATGTTATTGTTATTGGCTGAATGGAAAGGTGAACTACGTTCAGTTGGTGCTTTTATTTGATTTGATTTTTTGTGTTTTTTCGGTGGGAGACTCTGACTGACTGGCTATTGTTCGCTTGATTCTTTACAGATTTGACAAGATTCGGGGTTACGTTACGTATACGCCACCAAATCACTCGTTTTGCACTTTGTTACTGTTGCTG
Organism: Drosophila bocqueti; assembly: GCA_018151655.1. Taxonomy (NCBI): domain Eukaryota; kingdom Metazoa; phylum Arthropoda; class Insecta; order Diptera; family Drosophilidae; genus Drosophila; species Drosophila bocqueti. The sequence continues at coordinate 3,807,729 of JAECXF010000057.1, forward strand.
CATTTAGTTCAGAACTGGCTTAGTTTTATCCAGTTTGCGCTTTCTTTTTGTTATTGCGCGGCGGGGGCGTTGGATTTCCCCAGAGTTTAGTTAATAAAGTGTCTTATTTTTTACTAAAGTCGCGTTTAAATTAGTCGCACACTAACACACACACACACACACACTCGCTGGCACTTACACTCGCACAACACGCCGTTACTTTGATTGTTTACGAATTTGTTGCTGCTGCTGTTGCTGCTGCACTCTCTCGCCGCTTGTACTTTTTTTGTTGCTTGCCGTTTGTGTTTCACGCCTCGTATACGCGATGCAACTGTTACTAAGTTCGCGGTTAACGATTGCTTCTCTGTTTCAGTTTCAGTTTCTGTTTTTATTTCTCATCGATTCCCCACTCTCGGAGCCGGAGCGACAATATCCAAATCCGTTGGAGTATAGACAGCAACTGGCTGAGCCGATCGGCCACTCCGGAGCCGCTCAGCCGGCTCTCTTGCAAATCTTCGCTCTGATCAATGAAGCGCGGCTTTGTGGGTTGCCACTAAGTTGGAAATATTCCAAATCAAATCCCTAATAACCATGGAAAAATGTGTTAAATATATTTTATTTTTTATATCAATTAAATCTCCTTTAGGGTGTTTTACCTTCTAAGATACTTTATATCGATCTACTCGACCTAGGAATTATCATCTTTTAAATCTTAACAACAAACTCTTTAAGTAATCTTGATTGCTTTTAACTGGCTTTCAATATCTGCAAGTTGAGAAAAAGCCCATATTAATAAATTTGTGTTCTTTGCTTTATAATCTTTAACTCACGGAACTAATATTATAAATTATATATATTATAATATTATATAAAGTCCCAAATAGATACATGTTTTTGAATAAACAACGATTAAAAATGTTTATGGATACGAATGATAATAATAAATCCTATTATTAAAATAATCTTGTCCCTGTTTTAATTTTAAAGTTAACCAAGAAACAATTAAAGAATCAATCGATTTGCTTCTTTTTATTTTTGTATAATATACATTTTAATCTTTATTAAATAAACAAAGATTTAGATAGTCAGATAAGTATGTATCTTAATATTTAAAACATGAAATTCATTTAGAATATTTTATATTTGTATTTTATTTTCCTTTTATCTGATATACAGAAGAACTATAGTAATTTATAATGAAACAACATTTGTATTTAAAATGAATTATACATTTTTCTTTATTAATAACTTATTAATAATAAGCAATCTTTTTATTTATGAACTTGAACCCATATTGCTGTTAATAATAAAAAGTTGTATTTTCTAAGTTAACTAATGTTTCAATTAATACATTTTCTAATCTTAAATCTCCGCATATCTTGATATTTAACTACATATATTTTTAGCATCAAAATCGATAAAATAATATAAAACAGCGTAAACGTAGTTTTAATTAATGTAATGTCTTATTTATTTATAAATTTTTTATTTAACAATTAAATGCCCCGACAAATCAACGCCAAACCGTGTGGCAACCTTTCCCGAATACCGCTCTCGCGCGGCTTCTCTCGCACGAGAAATTGGATAAATCACAGCGAGCGTTTGTTAAGAAAAATGTAAATTAAATTATAACTAGAGGCAGAGCAACAATGGAGCTTAAGTAAACCCCGGCGGCCCCTGGGCTTAGTGCAGCTCTCACGCAATTAGCGTACCGCCGCAGCCCGCGTCCGCCTCCCCAGATTCTCGCTGGGATCGGGGGCTGCTGTGTGCGAGTGAGTGTGTCTTTATCGGCACCCCTCCGGCGCTGTTGGGGGATATTCTCCTTCGGCGGGGTGTCGCTGTAATGATACGCATGCGTGTGCGTGTCCCCCGACTGGCCCAACGCTTTCAACATCGCTTAATGGAGTTGTTGTTCTTGCCGGGAGAAAACCCATTTTAGGTGGCTTCGCAGATTGAATTAATCTGATCCGCTGATTTATGTAAATTACACTAATTCATATTACTCAATTTGTTGTTCAATATTCATTGCCCGACGACGGACAGGCCGGCAGGCGTAGGAAATCAACCAAGAACAGCTTGTTTGCTCAAGTGGTTTCCTCTGCATTTCAAATTAATGCCGATTTTAAGCTTAAATCTGACCATACACCTCAGCGTCATGAGTCATGTGATTAAGAAATTCCCAAACTAGCGTAACTAATATGCCCAGAATGCAAAGAACCAAACCATTTCCAGCTCTAGCGTAACTAATATCCATACCATTTCATCGGATACAAACAATAAATCCATTCCGCATTGTGTTTAACATGTTGAACATCCTTTATGTATTTTTTTTGTGGTTGTTTTGTATTTTGAGCTAACAATTTGAAGCAACATAAGTACGTTTAAACCTGAAACATCAGAGAGTGTTTGGACCACGTTAGAGGTACGCCTTCAGCAACTTATCCATCACCGCCGAGTTCTGGTTGGGCCAGTTTTTGATATCGCTTAAAATAGATGTTGCCACTGGAAAAAAGGGGGTAAAATAGAGCTAATCGTACAGCTGGAGATCCGTCTACATACTTTTCTTTTCCTCTGATGACATGAGCATGGCCAGAATGGTGAACTCGTCGTTTTTGCTGACCTCCAGCAGAAGTGCGGCCGTGGTTGGCTCCTTATTTGGTACGTAAAAGTCGTGAACGGTGCGCAGCAGTTCCGTCAGCGTGGCCGAATCAAAGCCAGCTCCCAGGATCTTACACAGATTGGCAATTTCGATGGACTTCAAATACTGGTATTTCTGCAAAGCAGCCAGTTCCTTCCAGGTCACATGAAACTGAGCTGTTCCCGAAGGTGGTGGAGGTAATGAACGCTGAAAGAGGAGGTTAAATTACTTGTCAAATCCTGGATAAAAAGTAACTTACCTCTAACGGACTCGCTGAGTCTATAATTTTCTTGGAAACGGGTTCAATCTGTTCAGTTTTCTGTGGAGCTTCCTCTACTTTTCCCGCCTGGACTTCGGCGCTGGGAGTGCGGGCAGGCTTTGGCGGGGAGGCAGCAGCAGTGCTCTGAACCTTGGGGGTCTCGACAACAGCTGGTGTTGCTTTTGGCGCACTTTTAGTTTCTTTCTTTTCAGACTTGGCTACCTCAACCTGTGGGGCTGCTTTTGGAGGGCTAATATTTGCCTCCTTCTTCGTCTCAACAGCTGGAGCATTTGTGGGGGCACTGGGATTTGTTTCCTTCGGTTTCTTTTTCACCTGCTCGAAAGCCCCGCAGTTACTGTTGAATATCTTGTCAATATCCTCGTCTGAAATGCGTAAGTTCTTGGTCTCCTCAGCGGCGGCTCGAGGAGAGATTATATCGACGATCGGTACGCGATGCATGGGTTGCTTGGAGCGCTTATAGACCGGCTTATCGAGGGGCAAGATGTCAATGAGGTCAGGGCGATCAGCGGTGAAGTTTGGGCCGCTTTTGGTAGCTGAAATGGAATGAAGCATTAATCTATGCATTAATACCCATTTAATCTCAATTACCATTCTTGCGTAGGCGATCATTAATGCGATTTAGGCTCTTCTTGGCTTCAATGTTCTTCGGTTCGATGGCCAGTACTGTCGTACAATCTTTGAGAGCTTCCATATTGTTGCCCAGAGACTCGTTGGCCTGCATTCGGCGGTAGAAGGCCTTCACGCATAGCTTATCTAGCTGTATGGCCGCCTCGCAGTCCTCTACGCAGTTGTCATAGCTGCAAAAATAAATAGGTTTTAACCTCACGAATCTCACAAAAGAAAACCTCTCCTACCGCTCCTGTCTGAGGTAGCACAACGCTCGGTTTATGTAGTAAACGGGATCATAGGGGTATACTTTGACGGCCTCTGTGTACGCCTCAATGGCTCTGTCGTAGTCCGCCAGCTTTACGTAATTGTTGCCGCGGTCCTTGATGTCATTGGCCTTCTTGTGCTGCTGCGCCACCGGATCCAGGGGCAGATCCTGCTTTTCGGTCGGTGTACTAGCCGCCGAGCTGCCCGGGCTCTCCCTTTCCGCATTGGTCTTCGCGTCCTGGACATGGCTGCGCACCGGAAGGTTCTGGAATAAAGGATCGATTGTAAGTGTATGTGAGCATGACAGGGAACAAGCGCGGAGCACACGAGTGTGCGGCAAATTCAAGCTCTCACCTTGGCGACGACAGTGGCTGGCGATTTCTTGAGCTCCTCCTCCTTCTTCTTGATGTCCTGCTCCCACGAGTACAGGTCCTTCACAGTGCTCTCGTACTCTCGCGCGTTTTGGCGCACCTGGCGCTGTAATTCAAAGGCCTTTTTTGCACCGCTCATCTTTATTTTTTGTTATTTCCTAGTAGCCAGAGTGACCGAATGAGGGAAAGCGCTCTCCAGTGTTGTAAGATTCGGGAAATATCGATGCATCAAGGCATTTTCAACTTCGTTGATCTATCGATATTCGATTATGTCTAGAATTTGTGGCAACTCTATAAGAAGTGTTGGTAAGCATATACAAAAACAATAACAGAACAGCTGTTTTGTGTCGCCTTTTCGCCATTTGTTTTGTTTTGGTAAATCAAAATTATGTTTATTCTAAGGCAATAAAACTTATATACATAAATATATATTCAAAAAGATGCTTAGAGTTGTACTCTCGTCCAGGACTGGTGGCCTCTGTGCGCGTAAGTAAGGACTCGCTGGCGGCGTGGTGTTATGTAAAATTAATGTCTGTCCAATGCGTAGTTTCTCTCACGAGAAGGCGAAAAAGAGGGAAACCCACTATGAGGTGCTGAACATAAGTACTGACTGCAGCAGCCGGGATGTGCGCAACGCCTTTGTTAAGCTCTCCAAGCTAGTGGGTTCCCCTAAGAGATCCGTTTTCCAGTTAGTTAATGACTTCCTTTGCCCTCCAGTACCATCCCGACGTCCTAAGCAATGCAACAAGTCCCGAGCGCACAGCCCGATTCGTTCAGATATCCGAAGCCTATAGGACGCTGATCAAGCCGGAGAGAAGGCGTGACTACGATGACAGCCTTCTGTGGCAGCCACAACGCTCCGATCGCAGTCCCGTGGGCGAGGATGGGAGCAGTCCCCGATGGGAAGTGAAGCCCAACTACGATCCAAATCCAGGACCCTACTATGGCATCAAGGGAGTTAACAGGGTTTCCAACTGGCAGGTGGCCTTGGTATTGATGGCCCTCGGAGTGTTTGGCGCCCTCTTTGGCTTTGCGTCCGTCAAGTGAGAATCGAATCTCTCGTCGAGAAAATCAAACTTGACGCTAGTTATCGCTTCTTCTTGTAGGCACTCTTTCGAGTTGAGTCGCCAAATGCAGGACGAAATCTCGGCAGAAGCCGTGTCCCACCATGCCGCCGTCGTGGCCGATGCCCAGAAGTACGGCAACGAGGAGCAAGTGCGCCGCATGATGGATCGCATGTCGCGGAACCCCTTCAGTCAGGCTACAACGACCAAGTAAAGCACAATTCTTGTTTTGTTTTTATAGAAACAGAAAACCAAATTAAACGTAAAAGCAGATAGATATAAATTCTTTTGAGAGTTTAGTTTTGGTTCAAGGCAAAGCAAACGCTTCAGTGTTTTTGATAAAATTAAACAATTTCGCCGTCCTTCGTCAGCGATTTGCAAACTGTGCAAATAAGCGCGGCGACTATTTAAGCGCTCCCACAGCGACCATCGAAGCATATTCCAAGCTTTACCAAACTCCCATCAACATGAAGACAATTGTTTTGATCGGCGCCATTTGTGTGGTGATCCTCAGCTTCTGGCTGGAAGTTTCGCAGGCGCAATCCACTAGTGTCTCCAACAGCACCACTTCAGACACTGGCATCCCCAAAAAGGTGACAGTCTCCAACTTGCAATATACGGCTGTGAGGAGAATCCGTGTCGGGACTACGACCACAAGCAGCACCAGTACGCGGAGCTACAGGACCAAAAGCAAAGGCAAGACCAACCGAAACCTGCGTGCCAAGAAGAACCGAGCGGCCAAGAGGACAGTAGCCAGCCGCAGCCAGAACTCCCGTCGCGGCAGGCGCTAAGCAATGTTTAGAGACAATGGTTTTTGTTTTATTTTTGAGCTCTTTCTAAACACGAAACACTTAATTAAATTAGTTAAATACGTAACTTGTACTGGCTGTTTATATGCTACTTCTACATTGAATTGAAAGTGGAGACACTTGACATGGAACTACATGGAACCCGCCACCGAACTACTAATTAAAGAATCACATAGGACAAAATCCAAAGGAGCGTGGAGGGAGCTCTCTAAAGCTTCGTTTGCGCCGTCTTTGCACCGCTCAGCTCCTTTGCCATCACCTGGATGCCCACATGCGGCAGGGCCGGCTTGAAGACCACCTCTCCCTGGGGCTTGTAGTCCGCGAACTGCATGCTGAACACCTCGTGGAAGCCCAGCTTCTCCATCACCCGGGCGGAATAGTAGCTGGAGCAGAGAACGTGATAGACATTGATGCCGTTGTCGCGCATGTACTCGTAGGCGCGCTCGGTGAGGCGACCGGCGATGCCCAGGCCCCGGTAGTTTGTATCCACGGACAGGATCTTTCCGTCCAGGATCAGCTCCTCGTTGGGATAAATATCGAAAATGTTGAACTTCTCCTCAACATGGTCCATTAGCGACAGAATTTTCTTGAATTTGGGATGATCGCACGAATCAGCTGCCTTCTCGGCCACGTCGTCGGGAGACTGATCGGGAAATATAGAGGATAACATCAAATTAGATTTTGTGGGGTGTTCCTCAAGGACTGCAAACTTACCGGACGTCGCATCAAGCCATTGAGGAATATGCCAATAATCTCGCCCTTCTTGTTCACGGCCTTGTAGGAGCAGTTGTCGGTGAGGGGCTTCAGGGAATACTTCTCCAGCTCCTTGCACTCGCCGAGATCGAGGAAGGTGTTCAGGGGTTCATCCTGTAAAACAGATTAGTCAGTCACTCGATTTGTGGATTAATTTGTACCCATTATCCCACCCCAAATTGATCGGCAATCTGGCGATCTTTAGGAGCCATTAAACACAGCCAAACAAATTACCACCGCAATTGCGACGCCACACGATCTCGATGCAAATGATTAATGCACGCATTCGCTGGATCAAGATTTTTCTAATAATTTATAGAGACAGTTGGAGAATTGCGAGCGAACGGAACTCGATTTGCATACTGCCATTATTGCCAGAGGGCGGCGGCTGCCGTTTGGCTCAGTCCGAGGGCGTGGCATGAATACCAATTCGCTTTGGCCATTATAAACTACTAAATATAGGTCTTGTGGTGTCCAATGGGTCTTGGGCGCTGGGAGAGAGGGCGCCTTCTCATTGGCGGCCATTAGAACACTGAATTCTGCTTCGGGGGGAAACCTGATCAAGTCCAAGATCAACTCTCGGCAAGTGTATTGATTTCAGATCGTCGCCAAGAGTCGTGAGGCGAGACCAGCTGGAAAGAGTTAGCCATGACATGGATCATGTCACCGGGCCGCCAGCCGCCAGCCTCACGACAGCCGAATAATATACTCCCACAATTCCATGTGAAACCCAATAACCCCATATTCCCCTCTTCTAAGCGGGAGAGATCTGAGCCTGGGATAAGCTATAACTTAATTAATTCAACTTTTACTGTGCGAATTTCGAGCTGAAATCACAGCCTAATTAAGTCGATCGGAAAGGGGCACGTGGTCGGTCGGTCGATGTTAATTGAAATTCGCTGGAAACATTATTTAAATTGACAATGGAAGATATAAAGTCTGGGCTCCCGAATTGGTAAGCCAGGTGTTCAGCTTGATTAACTTCCATGATATTCAAGCGAGTTGCGAATAGAAATTCCCCCCTAAAACCGAATACAATGCAATTAAAATGTGGGAAGTGCGGCTGCAGGTGCTTACCTTGAAGAAAAAGGTCTTGAGCATGGCTATCACTGCCTCGCCATCCTCGGGCCGTATCAGTTCGATGGTGTAGGGGCAGTCCGCATCCTTATCCTTCGCAGATACACTAAGAGATCCCTCCATTTTCTGTGTCAGCCGGGCAATCGGATACAAGTCGTTCAGCTGTGGGAAGGCAGACAAAACAAATCGTTAAGAAGTGACTCTGCTGACCGGGGGACTGGGGCTGTGGCTGAGGGACTTGGGTGGGGGAAAAGCGTACGACGCTATAGAAAAACATTATTATTTATGGCTCTTAGATGAAAGGCATTTTAAGTTGTTTTGTATATTTTTGTGTAGCTCATGTACATATGTACACATGACGACGCCATATCCCCGTGCATTTCCATTTTCACTTCCAATTTCCACGGTCCAATATTTTAGCAAATTTTCTGTTTTCATGTTTGCCACCGACAGGAGCCATAAATTATCCAACAGAAACTGAGGTCGTTTGCAGTCTACCCCTAAAACTGTGCGATTTTTTGTCGTCATCGTCTCTTTTAACAAAAATATTAAAATATTGTCCGTAAGTCATGTGCTTTTGTGTTTAATAAACATATCTAATACCCTTGAGATTTTCACTGTCTTTATGATTTTTGATAAGCTAATTGCCGAGAAAATGGGAGATGTAATTATAAAGGACTTGGAAGACATTTCTAATTTAAAATAATTTAAAATAATTTTAGTTAATGACCGGATGTACCGAAAACTTTTATTCTTAAACTGATTTGTAAATGATGGTCTTTTATGTTTAAAGTCGTTGATTTAACTTTACTCATTATTAAAATAAATGTATACACTATACATTAAGATTAAAAACTTCCTTAACATATTTACTATTTAATTCAATAGATTTTCTATAACGCTTGCTCTATTATTTAATTCTAACATAATATTTCCCTCAGTGCCTCTTCAGGGGGGCGCCTTGGGGTATGAGAATATAGTCTGATATAAAATCACGTTTCATTGACTTATCTGCTATAAATGCCTGGCTGAAATAGCAAACTAGCAGACTGGGCAATAAAGGCGATCGGGCAAATATTTGGAAAATTCGCACATGCTAAATTGCAAAGTCGCTGCTGCTGCTGCTGCTGACGCCTGGCCTGGCCCCGCGCAAGGAAAGCGCCCTCCAATTTTGTTTACTCTCTCACTTAGAGAGACCTCACCCGAATATACAAGCATTATCTATTATTGGGTGCACCACTTGTATTTATAGACCTATTCACCGCAAACAGGTGAGCCGTGGGTGGAGGTCAGGGGCGCCTCGCACTTACCCCACATCTGGAGTCGAGCAAGATGCTCGATATCCGAGCCTGTTCGGGAAGATTCTGCACTTCCATGGCGAGTTCTGGCCTTTTTGTTTATTGCAAATATGTCGATGCTGCTTTCTTTTGTTCTACGCAAGGAAATGGGAAAATTTATGTGCAAATTTTTCCCTTCTTCTTGAAGTTTTATTATTTTTTTTTTGGTTTCAGTTTTGGCGCACGTTTTGCGATGTTTTGTTTATCCCGCTGCCGACGAACGACGGTCTTTGTTTGTATTTGGCGCTGTTTGGTTTTAAATTTTACTTTGCTTTGATAAACAGTAGAGTACACACAGTCACGAAAAAACGAGCACACACACGCAGTCTCTGGTGGGACTCGACTGAATGATGAATGAAATGTCTAAATTGTTATCCTTTTTTTTCTTCCTGCTGGCGAGGAGTTGATTTGCCTGCAATGAGCAAACAATGAATGCCAGACGTCGGCCCCGATTTCAGTTTATATAGCCAAGGCGGATCGAGGCGGCGAGAGTATATATCGGATCGAATCCGCACCGCCGGCTGTTTGTTCGCGACTGAGAGAAGCGAGAAGCGCTGGATAAAGCCAACCGCTGCCGGCAGATCGATCTGATATACGGGATATTTGCCTACGCGGTACATGCCTCTCAGCCGCAGAGGAAGAGATACATAGAGAGAGAGGGTATCGAGAGAAACGTGACTGGTTTCCTCTCGGTGACAATTCGAGTTTTCAGCGGTTTCCTGTACTTTCCACGATGGGCCTTTCCCTTGCGCCGCTTCCGCTGGACTGGCAAGGCGGAATGTTTGCGGTCTGTGCTCTTTGATTTGTGGTCAGCGGGTTTTTGACATTTTCCTTCTATTGATTTAAACAAAAAAATACAAAATCTAAAGCCACAAAGTGCCACACAAACAGGTTCGAAATTAGTGCAGTGATGGTATAGATTCAAATGTGCTAACTATCAAGGTCAGTTAGCCAGGTGATTGGGTAAAGGAAACACAATCTCTGTGGGAATATAGATATGATATCCTGGAAATCTATATAGAATTTCAAGTGCAGTTTTTAAAACAAAAACCTATGTGTGAGTTTATATAAATTTAAAATTTGTAATATCACACAAAGACGCTAAAAATGCCAAAGGATATCATTTGAAATCATTTCTATTTATTACTAGTATTTTACTTTAATAATTATAAATTTACTTTTATACTTTAAATTTTATCGTAATATTTAATACCCGCCCACGCTGCGTATGAGTGATATTTTCGGATTTTTTTGCGCAGCAAAACAGGCAAAGAGTATAAACTAAAACCCATATTTGATTATTAAAATCTAAGAAGCATTAAATTCCCTTTGAGTAACCCTAGAAGCACAGCGCCCAAGAGGCACGTTTCTCTCTTCAAGAAATCCCACACGGCGTATGAGCATTGTGAATGATTTTCGCCCTCGAGGCTCGCCCCGCCAAGCCTCGCATCGCATCGCGTCCCGTTTTGTTTTTGTTTACTTTCCGCTCGCAGCTGTCGCTTATTTTGGCCGTGCAAACGGAGCGCACGCCGCTGGCTCAATTAATATGCGACAAAAGAAAGAAACACACATCGCCATTGTGGAGGTCTCTCCCCCGCAAAAAAAAAAATATATATATATATCTAGGGGGAGAAGGTAGGAAGGGGTCTATAGTATTTACATTCTTCGCTGGCAGCAGCGTGTGCTCTTCGAAACGATTTGTTTAATTTGGCGTGCGCGCTCTCCGGGCCAATTAACAGCCAATAATAAGGGGATCTTCCGTCGGAATTAACTCCCCCGACCTGGCGCTTTCCTAGCCGATTCTAGCCGAATCTCGGCGAGTTGATGGAATATTTTAAATATTTTGTTTATGGATTGTTCAACCGAAAGCCGTCGCAATTAGTAGACAATAAAAAAATATATGTATGCAAAATTGTCGCCGAAAAGTGTTTATCATGCACAATCACTGGAAACTTTTCATGGGTAGTTCTGTTTACATTATGAGTATTTAGTGAGTCGGTCTGGTTTTTGTTTCGCTTTTGTTTTTTTCGGAGCAACTCGTTACTGGTCAGCTGATCTGGTCCAGTCAAGAGCGGCGAACTCTAAATTTAACTCAGCCTCGTCGAGTCGCGCCTCCTTTCATTCCATTGTCCAGGTTATTAAATGTTCCTTCCTCGGGTCAGATGAATCAGCCTGGCAACCATTTAGGGTTTGCAGGTGCAGGTGCAATGTTTGTTTCATATTTATAATTTTAGCCACCTTTTATATTCAGCGGGTGAGTAAAGCAGGCACAAAAGAATGAATTCGATTCTCTGATTAAGGAAACCACATACAAATATGTGTCATTGCACTTCTAAATCTATAAAAGCTAACGAATATATTTAATATGTTTACAGTTTACATTCTGCCCTGTCATTCGCATAATGATCCCCACTAAATCACATGGACGGCAGCCAGTTTATTGAGCTGCCAAAAATTGTCGAAAGCCTGGCGAAACGAGTTTCCGCCGACAAACCGTCAGAGCTTCTGTGGGGTCCGTGGGATTATGTATGTGCACATTCGATATCGGGACTAATTGACACTTACAAATGTTTTATGGCACCATAACTTAAATTAACATATGCTTAATAGTTGGCCTCTCGTAATTATTCGTAACAGCCAGTCAGATAAATATTAAAGCGAATCGAATGAGCTTGAATAGTTGGACAACGTGTCAAGTATTAAAATAAATTTAAACTTAGATCATAAACTAAAACTAAACTAAACAGCAAGGTGAAAGGAAAGTTATTTTTTTATTCATATAGTTTTTTATGGGCAGTGCCTTTTTCTTGAACCCACTGTAGGGGTAAGTAGTGCCAGCATGAGTGATATTCTGCTGCGATTTAACGACTACTTCAAAGTGCTGAGCACAGGCCGCGCCGTCATCGCCTCGTTGCGATTCTGTTTGCATACGGATAATTAAAATCACATTAACGCCATGATGGCTGGCAATTTGTAAATCAAATCGAAATGATTAAACGTTTAGCTAAACGCTCCGTTGAGTTGATGAAAATGCCATAAAACGCTTTTGTTTCTGACATGTCTTTGGTGTTATCTCTTGTCTTGTTATCAGACGGTGGGAGTTATTATTGAAAACTTTCCACGAGAACCATGATAATCACTGCCAAGTTCAAGCGTTTAAGCTAAACTAGTTTCGTGCAAGGCCCCACCATGCAAATCCACCAGGTGTCAGTACCGCGGTCATATATCATGATTAGAATATATATTTAAATTAACATTACAATTATTTAAAGAAAATGCCCGAACGATTAAGATTTGATATCGTGGAGTAGGCGTCCGCCTATCAATTAAAATGCTAAATAAATAACTAACCCATGCAAACTAGCTGGATATTTATGAGCTTGGGGAAGTATCGTTACTCTAACACTTTGAATATTATACATTTTGCATAACAATATATGAGGAATGTTTGTTGGGGATGTGTATATATATTTTTGGGCATTTTTAATGTTTGATAAAAAGGAAAGTTATTAAACAATAGCAGAACCTGTGCAACATTTATATGTTGGTAGCTCTTATAAATGTTTCTCATCATGTGCCAAACTACATTTATTTAACCACATTTTTTTGTGCACTCCGCTATGCTGAATATAGGTTATTATACTTAATTTGTTTATTAATACGATTGAGCCTGAATAAATATATTTCTTTGTAATCTATTAAAAAGCAATATACACTACAAAATATATATATATAAAGTTATCTTAAACAAATACTTTCCAGATTTACTTGTTACACGTGTAAATTCTACTTTGAATATGAATATATTCGTAGAGCTTAACAATATATAAATACTTTTCACCTGCTGGGAGGGAACTGTGGCATACCCACAATTAGTATTAGCTGTCATATAAATTACAACATTTGCAATTTGCATACGCCATAAATCATTGCAATTGTTACCTTTGGTAACTGAACTCAGAACGGAATAGTTTTGGCTGCGGTTTGGGCCATAAACTCTCTAGCGGACAAAGTGAATGTTTGTCACCGGGGCTTTTCCGACAGCATTGCCGGAATTGATTTGACGCCTTGGACAAATGGCCCACGGCCAAAGTACGGCGCTAGGAGCTGGACAACTGTGGCCAGATCGGCTCGAGAGCCGAACGTGACTTGAAATCGAAAGCCCACATCCGATATGCAAGTGTGATAGATGGGTGCAGCCGGTGGGGGATGGAGACGATGGGGCCGAGACATTGAAACTGTGCCTCAGCTTAATAAAGTTCCAAAGTTCGTCTAATCCAATTTACCAACGGTTCCAAACAACCACCCACCCCACCCCGACACTATCCACGGCCAAGGTCTGAGGCAGCTCCGGTTGACTGTCTGTCCGGACTTGGAATCGGATTTGTATCCGATGTTGCACTTGCTGTGTGAGTTTCTATTATGGATTCAAGGGGTATGCTCTATTGGGGCTCAGTAAAGGGGAATAAAATTACAATTATTACTTATAAATCATAAGTAACATTTTATAGATTTTAAATAGGATGTTCTTGAAAATGAATGCCTATTTTATGGAAGTTTTCATAACCTTGAAGGCTTTTCCGAACGATTAAAATTATAAATGCTCCTTAGAACACACCTTACTTTTAACACACACTTACTTTTAAAAATAATAAAATAAGGTAACTTAATTAAACTTCTTCTATTTAAGCAAAATACGTATAATTTATAGCATTTCCGAACGATTAAAATTAAAAATATTCCTTAGAACACATCTAAATTTTACTTTTAAAAATAATAAAATAAGTTAATTTAATTAAACTTCTTCTATTTAAACAAAATACGCATAGTTTAGGCATCGACAAAAGCAGATACTTGTTCTAGTTTAACAACACAACATCTTTAAAATATTAAAAGGAAAAAGACGTAATTAATCAGATATATTCAGATAATTACCGCTACTATAGCGATTCGCCAGGCATACTTTTAGGCCTTTTCCTGAAATCAAATAATTTCCCGAAGTACGAACTAGTCGTTGCTTCGAGTTCACCCCTTTAAATCCGCTTCTTAACTTGGCTAATGTTGCATTCTAAACACATTAAGGCATAGAGCCATTAAGTGCTCTTATCTCGGCGATTTGCACGAGCTCCAAGCACAATTGTCTCGAGCGAGTTAAAACGGAAACCAAATGCGACAAAAAGGTTATTTACACCGAGCACTTTGGCTGCTGGAGCTTTCCCATTCTATGCAAATTGCCCCTCTTAATTCAACATCGGATATGGCATGTAGACGATGTATTTCATTTCATTTCATTTCACCCCCGGACTGTCGGTTCCATCTGCAAATTATCCATTTAAGTTTTAAATTGCATTTTCCTCATTTCGAATTCGCCGCCGAGTGGCCCGCCAGAGAACTTCATCTAAATTCATCACTGGCACAGGCAATTTCCTCGCCCTGAATTTCCATTTGCATTCAGTTGGCCAGAGCTGAAAGGGATGGCTGCCATCATCTTCCTTCCATTACCATTTTCAATCTGGGCTAGTTACCAGTGAAATATGCAAAAATCGCTGCAAGGCAGCAGATAATTTCTGCCATATGCCACACACAAAGGGGAGAAGGGAGGAGGACGAGCGACAGCGGGAGGATGTGGATGGGGATGGGGATGGGGATGTGCTGTTGTTGCAAGCAACAGTGAACAATAAACTCTGCCGTCATCTAATCTGGCTGGCACATACGTTGCCATCACCGCCATCCGCAATCCCATTCCCATTTCCACTTCCTCGCTAAAGGCAACGGATGCAGCTTCCCTGACAACGACACATTGCGCATTCGCCGTGTATGCCACGCTGAACACACAGACACTGAGAAATGCAATTGAGTCGTTGAATGTTTTGCTTATCAATTGGTTACTTTTGGGGGTTAACAAATTGTTGAATGCGACCTTGTGTCAAAATAAATGAATATTATTGTTGGTACAGTTTTACTCCAGTTTCTGATTTTAAATATTTGTAATAAATAAAAAGTTCTTGAGCTCTCTATCTCTAAATAAATTCCAATCGATATTCAATAGATAATCAAATTATTTCCAGTGCACGCAGAACGCACGACAGGGCAAATTGCTGGCAGAAAGCCAAGCGAATGCCGTGCACCAGTGGGCTTCCTCATCGTCATCATTATGACCATCAGCGGCATTCGCATGCTCATCCTCCGCATCCTCATTATGGCCATTGCCGCTCGGCTGCCTGCAGCAACAGAAGCGGCAGCAGCAACAAGCTGACACTCTGACAATGTTGGCGCCATTTTGCTGTTTGTCTTTCCTCTTGTAATAAAACGAGATCCGACTCGCACATCCAAACCGACCCCCTCACACACACACTTTCGAGGAGAATAAGGATGGTAATGGGATTGGGCTTCGGTGCCCGCCCCTGCTGAAGGGTGTTTTAAATACTTCAGAGACTTGAACGAGCCAGGCGGTGTGCTGCTGCTCCTTCACAACGGCTTTTGAAAGGCACGTAGTCAGGATGCTTTGTCAGTTCCCCGGGGCGTCGTCCCGGGCCCCCGGTTTCCTCGCCTCGTTGCCTCGCCTGCTGTCTATTGTCAGCACTTTGCTCGACTTTTGTTGACAGATTGATTTTGATGTGTTTTCATTGTTATTGTTTGGCTGAGGGTTCTTTAAAGGACGCAGAGTGGGGGAGTTGTCCTTTTTCGCGCTGATTTGAGGGATTCAACTCCGCTTGAAGGGGCAACAAACATTTTAGCCTAATTGGTTGGCTCTTAAAGCGCTTTGACTAATTGACACAGAGGCTTGGCCGAGAGCCTAATGAATGCTGCTCTCTGGTCATTCTGAATGGGCCTCTGGACCTGAAATATTCATGCACTTTCATTAATTTAATTGGATGAGAAACGGACCTCCATAACTCAGTCAGCACAAACACATACAGCACACATCCAGCGAGAGCCGGAGCTGAAAGGGAAATGCGAAAACTTTTCTGCCTTCGTTGCAGCTAAATCGAGGATTTTTTTGGTGTGCTGTAACAAATCCTTTTACCAGAGTTTTTACTTATTGGTTGTTTGCCCTGCTGGGTCAATTACAGTCTAACTTCTCTAGCACGAACTTCTGTAACTTGAGCTAGCTAAACTCGGAAGTAACTTTTAAAACTGGAACTTCTTTAGCTCCAAGTTTTTGTAATAAAAACAAAATCGTACGGTTACTGAAGGAAATGTTGTCATGACCTTAGATATCAGCTACAATAAAATGTGAATTTATTGTAAATTTAGGTAATTAATACTTCCTTCATTAATTAATATTGTTAATAATTTTGGAAAGCTTTCTTTAAAGCTTGAAATTCCCCTCAAAGGGACAGGCATATTTTAAATTTAAATCATCTCCGATAAGATTTCTGTATAAGAAAGAAGTCAAGGAATAATAAAGGATTCTCCCAATTTCTTCCAAGCAAACAACAATTCTATTTAGGGTAGTTTGACTGTCATTAAATCCAATTAACTGGGATTCAGCTTGGATTCAGAGTCAGCTTTATTGGAGCGTATTAAAAAGCCACAAACCCGCACGGAGCAGGAGCATCAAATGGAATGAAATCCAATCAAATCGATACAAAATACTGTGTATATAAAGGCGAGAGGGGCTGAGGAGGGGCAGGAGCTGCTGCCAGATTCCTGCTGCCCGATTTCGATTGCGATGCCAGGAATTTCCGCCTTCTTTGCGGCTCTCTCGGCAGAGGCTGCCTCTGGCATTGCTCATACGCCACGTTGCCCCCAAATCAATTGAAATAAATAGGATACACATGTGCCACCGAATGTATGCGAGTGTGCGACTGTGTGTGTGTGCAGAAAGAAGTTGTTTTCCACATATTTGCCCAAGGACCGTGATTTTCATTGCCCGTGTGCAGTTTCCCGTCGTGTTTGCCTGTGTATTTGCTTGTCTGCTTGTTATTGGCAGCTTAACTCGTGCGTGTGGGCCACGATTAAGTTTGGTCAGTTGTCACGCCCTCGGTCACCGATGGACGGGCTTTTTTGGGGGGTGGGATCGGATAGGTGGGGAAGTATAAACCTTAAAGCGGCGGCAGCCTTGACAACCGGTTAAGTAACAAACATATTCCTGGATCGATTTGAAAAACATACCACTTCTGGTTGAATGCTATCTATACCAAGTATTGCCGCCAGAATTGCACGTTTTGATAGGGAGGGGCCCGATGTCTGCTTGTTTGTCGCGATAAGAAAAATATCTTATCTTGCGCGGTGCCTACCCTTCAACAAATTTATTACCCCAAGATACTTCAAGAGCCGAAGCTATATTGAAGTTAATTAAATGAAGTTAAAAAAATTAAGCTTAAGAAAGGGCACAATACTTTTCATATGTCAAATACAAAGCCCTTAGCTTGTTGTTTTCATTGGGACATACGTAAACATTTTGTTCTTTTTATATAGTTTCGGCAATTTGAATAATTTGATTTGGTCGCTTGCCAAAAAGACGCGTCTTCTGTGGCATTAGGCGCTTAAATTTTTGTTGTTCGCATTTAATTAGGACGTGTGTGCTGCTGGGGAAGCACTGTCCGTGTCCAATGTCCGACAAATAAATACATACTATGTATAAGTTTTTATAGTTAAATGGTTGAAATGTCTTTTGTGTTTTTTATTTTATTCTCGACGAACTTGAAATGGAAAACATTTGGGCGACAGAGTGGATTCTTTGTGTTTTTTCTTTGATTAAAGACTAAAATAAAAACGTATTTTTGTTGGCAACTTACGCGTGAAATTGGCTAATAAGTAGGCCCTAATATTCAACCTCCTTTAGTTTGGTTGATGTATTCTTTTGTTTCTTTAAAACTTTTGTCTTTGGACTTCGCGCACAATTTTGTTGAACTTTTTGAACTTGTGTTAAAAGGATATATTTTTCGTAGTTTTTGTAACAGTATTTTCCTTTCAGATCGCGATGCTTTCCGCGTTATTTTTTAATGCCAAACGAAAACAGATTGAAATGCAATACAAGCGAGCGTTGCTTAAATAGAATTTTAGTTCGCCGGTCAAACTCGGTCTCTCCCGATTTCTCTCTCAATATTCTTCTCATTCGTTGAGCTTTTAACAGTGAATGAGTCGCCTTTAACAGTGAATATATTCGAGTTAATTTACTTTTGTAGAGGATTTTGGAAGGAACTGTTAATAGTTGGAAAATATGCCTTTTATTGTATGTGAAAATATTGTCAACCGATTGCTTAAGCTTGAGTTAAAGTCCCTAAAAAACTTAGAAAATATATATTTATTTAACTTTGAAAGTAACTAAAAAATATTTCATAAAACAGTTTGCTCACATTGTTTATTATAATAATAGGTAAAACTTTGCAAAAACATTCCATTGATGCGACTATATTCTTTGATATTTCGAATATCCCCACCGTTAGTTAACATGAGTTTCCAGTTAAACTGCGAATTGAGTAAAATCGCGACAAACAAGGGAGAATTGGGGAGCCATTGGCCCAAGTAGAGAAAAAGAGCGATTTGGGGAGAGAGAGTGAGTCCTGCATTTGGTGTAAACAAACCAATTCAACCCCTCGAGTGATTTCTTTTTCGATACTTGTAACATTCGGCGGGCGACGACGGACAACCCCAAAATCCGTGGGGCGGGCGCCCAGTAAATCCCGAGTGAAAGCGCGAGCGAGCTTTTCCGCTATGAGTTTTGAAACCACACACGATAAGAGCCCTGCTGATAAGGTAGACGCGTTCTCCTCCGGTTCATTGCATTTTTTCGAGATAAGAATATTTGGTTGATAACGAAACTAAGCTCCCGACTACTGTCCGTCTTTCAACGGCTTCGACACTATTCTGTTGGGTTCGGCGGGTCGTGTGGCTCACAGAAAACGCTGGCTTGCAGTTCATTCAATGGGTTTCGTTAATGAGCTTGCCGCCGCCGCTGTCGCCGCCAGTCCAATGAACCAGCCTTCCTGTTTATTCCCGTTTTTACCTGACTCAGCATTTGAATTTCGTAACAGTTGTAACGTCTAGACGCTGTTAAACCAGGGCGATAGAAAGCTTGCAACTTTGGCGCGCAAATCAAAATACTATCGGTATCGGAAACAAACGACTTTTGCTTCGTTTATTAGCACTGTTTGGCTGGGACCTCTAGCAGCACTGAAAATTGAGGCGCTTACTAACACAGTTATTCTCGTAAAATTTTTTTTGGTTTTAATATATTATAATTTATAAATAAAAGACTGTTAAAAGCGAGTCGAGCCGCAAATTGTTCGCCCAACGGACGCCAACAGAAGACATAGGCAGCGACTTAGCAGGCCTGTACGAAGGAGACCACCATGAACGGAAGGTAAGGCAGGCCAGCGCCACCGGTGCCCAGATTCCGTCTATATATAGTACTTATATGAACTCGTACTCCTCCTTCCCAGCAGTGTTGCAGATCCCGACTTCCAGGTGGCCACAGCGGCCGCCGCTGCGGCTGCACTGCTGGCACGTGGCAGCAGTGCCGAGCAGGACGAGTGGAGCGTGGGCGAGTGTGGCTTCCTCGATCCAGAGGTGCAGCGCACCATGCGAAGCGGCAGTGCCGCCGAGGACATAACACAGTACCCCATCCACGGCTGGGTCGACGTTACCAAGGAGTTTCACGACGCCTGCACCGAACTGCTGCCGGGGGAGCTGGCCCAGGACATGCTCTTCGGGCTGTTCGAGGCCATGTCTGCGATTGAGATAATGGACCCAAAGATGGACGTGGGCATGGGCTTCGATAAGCAGGACCTGCCGCCGCCCTCCTTTGAGGCTGCCATTGCGGTATGTCATAGAATTGGAATGTTTCGATTTTCTTGCTAAAAGCGGATTCGTTTCTAGACGGGCGCCATAAAGCTGGAAGATCTCACGCCAGCGGAACTGATTGGTACCTTCGATGCTCTCTTCTCCTGCATTGTGTCCTGGCTGGAGGGTAACTCCATGGACCAGGTGCTCTTCACATGCCTCTATCTGCACGCTCCCTCGCAGATCAAGGACCGGGCACTGCGCGTCTTCTGCACGGCCGTCCGCAATCTCATTGTGGTCATTAAAAATATTATTTCCGCGGCCGCCGTTAACGAGGAGGAGGATTTCCAGTTGTATGGAAACTCTGCCTTGCTGGCCGCCGAGAAGGCCCAACCCGCCACTGTATATAGTGCCCTCAAGGATGTGGAGGACGAGTTGGTGCGCAGGTGCAAGAAGCTGACGGCCACAGAGGATTGGATGGCCGTGGTAAATAGGCTGCGCTTCATGCGCAACCTCTTCCAGGTTATCTACCTAGTGGAGCTGATGGCAAACGCCGATACGGCGGATGAGTCCATCAATGAGATCCACAAGAACCTTAAGGTGGCCATGGAGTTGCTGCCGCTCATAAGGAAGACCATGGATCGGGGCATCCAGCCGGAGAAGGGCTGTAAGTGGACACTAATCAGCGTTTGTCCAGTACTAACTGCCGTTTTTTCCCCCCAGCGGAGGCGCCCAATCCCATGGGCTTCTCTCCACGCATTCACGACCGCAGCCAACCGCCCGCATTTCCGCGAAGCATCAAGATCAGGGATCGTCCGGCCAGCTATCAGTTCCTGGAGGAGATGATCTTACGCTTTAAGTACGCCTGCAAAGTCGTCAAGCACAAGGATTACTACTCGGCTCTGGTAGGTTAATCTTAGAATCTCAGAAAGGAAACCCGTTTCATCCGAACTTTTTCCTCAGAACTTCTTCATCGAGTACAGCAAAAAGTCGGGGCAATGCATCCTCTCCAGAAGCGTTTTGCAGAGCCTGTTCAGCTCAAACATCCGGATGGTGCATGGCAAGCTGCCCATGAAGCAATTCCTCCGCCACTCCGTGCAGATCTTCAACTCGCCGCCGGTGCTCAATGCCAAGCATCCGGTGGCCGCCGATCCCAAGGTGCAGCAGCACTTGGAGAACTTCTTCCGCTATTGCATCAACATGAACACTTTCACCCAGTTTATCCGCATCTGCGGCTTCAATCGCGCCCGGCAGCGGGACAAGCTGTCGCGTCTGATCGAGAATTTCGACACCATTCAGGTGGATGCGGCGCGTCTGGACTCGCTGATGAACCAGCTGGCTAACGAGCGCGCCATGGAGGGCAACGAGTCGCTGGCCACCGCCCTGAAGCACAGCACCCACTTCTCCACCTGGGTGCTGTACAACTGCTTCCGTGCCATGCTGATCTTCCTGATGTCCGGCTTTGAGTTGGAGCTGTATGCTGTCCATGAATTCCTCTACATTTACTGGTATCCGTACGAGTTCCTCATTGGCTTCCTGGTCTCCGCTTTGACGCGCACGGAGAACATTCTGCTGGCCCAGGAAGAGTATGCAGAGCATCAGAGCAGACTCCAGAGTGCCGGCGCGGGAGCGGCCAAGAATCGCAAGGCTGCCAAGCCCAAGAAGAATAAGAAGCAACAGCGTCCATACCGCGGCGAGATTGTCTATTACCACGCCCTGCTCAGCCTCTGCGGCGGCATGTACAAGGCCATGGGCGCATTGACCAAAGATGGGCGCGTGCGCCTGCCGCTGTCCCAGTTCGACAACGAGGAGATCCGCTACAATCGGCGCTTCCTTCCCTTCGCCACGCTGACCAGCCCGCCGCCCGTTTCGTATGCGGAGTTCAGGAACATCAGGGAGCATATGATGGAGCCCAGCGTCGAAGATCTTTACACCTATGCGGGCAAGCACTTCAACCAGGCGCGCAATGTCCTGGAAAGTATTCAGAATCCCGACCAGGAGGTAAGTGAGAGAACCACTTTCCATGGAGATATTCCATAATCAATGAGAAATTATTTCCTGCCAGATGTTGGATCTCCTGCAAATCGCCCGAACCAATTTCGTGGTGATGAATGTGCTGGCACGAGGCCACCAGAAGGAATTGAAGCGCCAACCGGAGTTCGACTTCTCCAAGCACAGCTACTTCCCCATCATCAAGCTAAAGTAGACACAATGTGTTCGTGTTCGTGTTCCGCAATTGACAAAAATATAAAATTTACATGTATGCATTTTAACTCTGTCAACTCTGCTCTTCCGCGACAATGTCCTGCTTGATTAGGAGCTCCTCCGCATAGCCTTCGATGGGGCAGCTCTTGGCGCAAGTATATACCGCCAGCACGCCCCAATCTAGGTTCTCGTCGTCCAGCAGTGTTAGGGTCTGCGGCATTATCTGAAACTCGAACTGGCGCGCACCTCCGCAGCTACTGCAGCTGGGCAAAGACTGCAGTTGATCCGCCACGGTCTTCGCGGGGTCTGTAATCCACAGGGGCTGTCCACCACGTTTGTAGCGAACAATCTGCTCGGGTTCCGCTGCCGTTTGCTTCTTGAACTGTCTGAAGGACTTGTCATCGGCAGCAGCCGTGTTGCCAAAGTATTTGTCCATCTCCGCCTCGGGCACGTTGCTGAGGTCACCAGTCTTACCGCTGGCCTCCAGCTCCTGGAACTCTGCCAAGCGAACATCGTCGTCCTTGTCCTCCTCCGCAGCCTTTGTAGGATTATTGTCCATCACAATCTCGAACTCGGGAAACTCAACTTTGCTGAGTGCTTCGCGAGTAATTTCTGCAGAGGATCCACAGTTTAGCTTGTGGCGTGGCCAGTGCGCCCGCTGATGCTCCGCGGAGCAGTAATGGATGGATTTGCACTTGGCACAGGTGTGGGGAGCATGGCAACCGCAAGCGGCGCACAATTTCTTCAGGCAGGGAATAGCTGGCTGGAAGAGAGTAGGTAAGGAATTAAGCGCTACACTGGATATATGTGTGTTTGTACCAGAGGATCGCCTTCGTCATCCGGATCCTCCTCCGAGAAGAACTTGTTCTTCAGTGGCAACTGTGATCTGAGCACCGTGAAATTGCTGAAATGGTAGATCAAATTTCTTAGTCACATTTTTCCGGAAAGAATCGCCTTTGCTTACCCAGCACTCTGGGCCTGCTGACAGTCCGGATTCCGGCATAGGAACACAAAGATAGACCGATGGAAATTGAAGTCATCTTCGTAAGGAGCGTAAAGTTGGGCCAGGAAGGACTTGGGCGCCTTGCACTTGCTGCACTGCAGCTGCGAAGTGGGCGGCAAATTGTCCAACTCAAGCCACGCGGGTTGACCGCCCAACTTGCTGGGAAAGTACCGGTTAGTTAGCCAATTGGCGTCGTCCCGTTTCTCAGCAAATCCCAAGTCAATTTCCATTCTAGTTGACGCTCTTTGGCAAAAAATAAACAATTGTTATAAATTAAATTGTTATTAAATTTTAATAGTAAATAAAGGTATGCCCGCCGGGTTTTCTAAGCCGATTTATCGTTCCATGACAACTGGTCACACTTAAGAGCTATTGGCATTCGCGTTGCCATATCCGGTGAGGAATAATAAGGCTCCTTAACCATCTCCGCACGCCATTTTTCACAATTGAAAACTGTAGAAAAGGGTGTAAAAGCCTGCGCGGCATTCAGAAAACTCTTTTTCTCTTTACCGAAAAACGATTGGCTACCAACAAAGCTGGCTTTTGAACCAGAGTTGCCACGCTTTCTTGGTCGGCCAGAAAACCATCGATGTACCCGATATGTTCCACCTCTAAGTAACGCACCCATCGGGGACTTCCCATCTCAACCGATAACACAAAAGTACGAGAAATAAAACAACGCGTTAAAAATTGTTAAAGAAACCATAAAAACAATTGTGCTTGCGGCCGCAACAACATATTTCCGCGCATTAATTCATAAATTTATTAATTTCGCGGTCGTGAAAGCGTGGGGGCGGGCGTAATGCGTACGGCAAAATTCGTGTGAATAGAGCCACAATATTCAGCCTCCTTCGGTTAAGTTATTATTGCAAATTTCGTAGCGCACACACACACACAGTGACGGGCGCGTTGTGAGCGAGGGGAATGCGAGTGTGCAAGTAAATATAGTGAGGCACCCATACTGGAGCAGCGACTAAATTAAAGTTAATTAAACGCCTAGTGGTATTTCATTTAATGCAATTTGTGAAATAATACCGACGAGGGAGGGAGACGAGACGAGACGTCGCATCTCCTCCTCCGTTACCTCTCCCTCTCTACCCAGCAGCAGCAGCATGCGTGAGGGGCGTATGTATGTGTGTGCGAGAGAGTGAGCGAGACATGTGCGTGTGAGGTGCAGCAGCAGCAGCAACAACAACTGTAACAAAACAGTTTTTCGGGTGAGTTTTTTTTGTGAATATATTTTGCCTACCTGCGAATTTGTGGGAATCCGAGATCTCCGTATACCTTTCGGGCTGGGTTCTGTGCGCTCGCACATACATACGTACGTGTGCATTAACCCATTATCTCGGCAGCGAATTTATTATTAATACCCGATTTCTATTTGTTATCTTGCCATTTTGCAGCGTGTAATAACCAGCAAATCGCTGTTATTATTTATATATCTATATATGCGTGTGCAATGACAAGTAGCAGCGGCGGCAGCAACAACCACAATTGCAACAACTATCAAGGCTACCGAAACAGCGACAGCAGCAGCGGCCACGGCAACAACACTTGCAGTTGCTACCTTCGGCAATGAAATTACTATTTCTTGCCGCCTTCACCTGCTCCTCCTCTTCCTCCGCCTTCGCCTCCGCTTCCTACTACTCCTCCTCCTCCTGCGCTGCTTCTCCTCTGTTGTCCGCCGAACCAACAACAAACATGAGCGCGTCGCGTAATTTTCGTATAAATAAATAAACAAAATACAAAATAAATCCACATTTATTTTTCTATACAAACCAAACAATATCAATTAAAAGTCGGAAATTATGAATAAATTGGATTATCCACGTCGCAATGGTACACACAAAGTTCGAATAACGAGTAAGTACTTGCTGGCACATTTTTCGTTCGTCTTGAATGTATCTCAATAATTTATTGCCTTATTTTGCAGTATTGTGTGCTAGAAATTTGGCTCGCAAGGATTTATTTCGTGAGTATACCTTTAAAGCATTTCATTTACATGCACCGATCTCTAGATGGTTTCTATATTAAAAATATATTGAATTTATTTGGGTAAAAATATTAAAAAGCACTGAAGGTATAGATCAAAACGTGTTGAATAAGTCAGGATAGCTCGCTTTTAATCACATAATTTCCATACAGATCTCTTTACTGATACAACCTCGGAAGCACTGAGGCTAATTGCAGGAAAGCTCCTAAGCTAAACATGAATTTTCCTTGAAATTTAGGGATTTCTAGCCATAAGTACAGCTTTAACTCACATCCAAAATGTATAATTTACCCATGGATTGAGCGCCCAGATTAGGTCTACGATTAGTGTCCTAATGATTTGATTCACTTTTCCGCTTAACTATAATTATAACATGGTGGAAATGTTGGGGGATTTTCCTAAGAATTTCACCTGCTCTCCATATACAGCAAAGTTTAGTTTTTATTTGCTTTCAAAAACCATCAATTACGCACCTGTTTAGCCGCCCAATCAAAACACACTTTTTGCGGTAAATTAAAGTTTTGTTTTATTTTCTGCGGCCTTTGCTTGCGGCATTCGTCTTCTTATTCGCATTTATCTCTATGCATATGAGGGGGTATCGCTAAAATTAGCACTTCCTTTTGTCTACTTTCATTTTTATACAAATTGCGGAAAAGGGGTGTGTGATTGTGTGTGCCAGCGTGCGTGTGTGTGTGCGCCTCCATATCTGAGCTCTTTTTCCATATTTTGTTTAGATATAACAAAAGTGATTATTACTAATTTGCTTTCATTGCGGCTCACTCACTCACTCACTCGCTCGCTCAGTGGCAGTGGAAATACAAACAGAAACAGTAACAGCCACAACTCACACACGGCATAATTTTTCTTTCCCTGTATTTTTTATTTATTATTATTTTCTTGTCCATTTTTTACACTTGGCTGCACTTAAATCACGCGCCAGGCATCGCCCAATAATGCTGCCCTACAAACTACAAACTATATATGATTTGATATGAGATTCCGTTTTTGGGGGATCGCTGGGATCCCCGAAATGGCCGTCACTTTCGATATGGAAATGGCATATTAATGCTAATGTCTAGCTGGGGCTGACATTACCGTGACTCCCATAGATGTCGACTAGAATATTACGGGTTATATTGAGTCTGGTTTTAATGTGACAAGTGAAGGATGTGACTAACTGAAACTATACGTTTTAAGACCCTAATTTGTAGCCCATGGTGGCATATTAATGTCCCAGTAGTAAAGCTCCATATATTCCATTCATATCGCTCAGTTTTTGCTTTTGTTTTTGGCCAGCCTTTTCCCATTTTTCTTTTCTGCCATACATATAGTTTTTTCTTCACATTTTATCGACTCTTTTTGGTGATTAGATTTGACTTATTTACCAGGCGCCGTCATGGCAATGGGAAAGTCCATTCTTTGCGTGGTCTGGATTTTTCGTTATTTTGCGGTGTTATAAATAGATCGGTTTTGGGACACACACATTTCTTTTATTACTTCTAATGGTATACAATGAGTAATGTCTGCAAAATGGGTTTTCCTCCTATCACACACATTGATCAAAGAGTAGGCTTAGGCACTTCCTATCATCAAAATCAAGTCAACACCCAAATGAGAATTCATAACTACCGGATATAGACGACACCATGATTTCATTTTTGCTCCGTCGCCGCCCTTTCACCGATTACAAAATACTTTTGTTACCCAATCTGGGTGGACTACGATGCTTATCGGGAATTAAGAAGTTTAAAATTGACCGCAAGTCCCCTAAGAACTCGGGGATTATAAAATATGTAATGGCAGAAGAGGGATTTCAATACGTAAAGATTACACAGCATCTCTACGCGGTTTGCTCCACATACCACAGCATGAGCCAGGGAAAATCCATCGATGATGCTAGCGATGAACTGCTATCTTTCGAGCAGCGAAGCATTAAGCGAGAGGATCTTCTTAAAGCCAACACTGCGGATTCCCCGAAATTTCCACTAAAACGTGGGCCACCCACAACGAAATTTCCAGTCAGTGAAAGTGCGGACAAGTTGCTGGAACAAGCAGAGTTCCGGGAACTACAGGAGAAATTATTGAAAGGACTCAGGGACAGGGCTATGGAAAATAGGTCGATACTAGCTGAAAAAGTAGAAAACATTCAAGAGGAATATACAAATACTAATACAAAGATTAAACCCAGTGATGGAAAAATGGAAGCCCAGGGACCAGCAAAGCCATCGGCTCCAAGTCCACCCACTCCGCCTCCGCCGCCGCCTCCTAAGGGAACTGATTCAAAGGGGGGTGCCCCACCACCACCACCGCCGCCGCCTGGAACACCGCCAGCCCAGACAAAGACCACTTTTGGTCCACTTGCAGATGCTGATCGCATCTTTACCAATTTATATGGACGCCACGACTGGCGTCTGAAGGCGGCCATGAAGCGCGGCGACTGGCACAAGACCAAGGAGATCCTGGACAAGGGTGACAAGTGGATCGTAAATGAGATCATGACTTCGGGGCTGCGAGGACGTGGCGGGGCCGGGTTCCCCAGCGGCTTGAAGTGGTCCTTTATGCATCAACCTCCCGATGGCAGGCCCAAGTTCCTGCTGGTCAACGCGGACGAAGGAGAGCCGGGCACCTGCAAGGATCGTGAAATCATCCGCCACGATCCGCACAAGTTGATCGAGGGATGTCTCATCGCTGGCCGGGCCATGGGAGCCAACACTGGATTTGTTTACATCCGCGGAGAGTTTTACAATGAGGCCTGTAACCTGCAGTATGCCATCCTAGAGGCCTACAAGGCGGGTTATCTGGGCAAGAACGCCTGCGGTTCCGGCTTCGATTTCGACCTGTACGTGCAGCGGGGAGCTGGAGCCTACATCTGTGGCGAGGAAACCTCGCTGATTGAATCCGTAGAGGGCAAGGCTGGGAAGCCGCGGAACAAGCCACCGTTTCCCGCAAATGTCGGTGTCTTTGGCTGCCCCTCAACGGTGACCAATGTGGAAACGGTGGCCGTGTCGCCGACCATCTGCCGCCGTGGTGGCAACTGGTTCGCCAGCTTCGGACGCACCCGGAACTCTGGCACCAAGCTTTTCAATATCTCTGGTCACGTGAACAATCCCTGCACCTTCGAGGAGGAGATGTCGATGCCCACCAGGGAGCTGATTGAACGCCATGCTGGCGGAGTGATTGGGGGCTGGGACAACCTGTTGGCCATCATCCCAGGCGGTTCCTCGACTCCCTGTGTTCCAAAGGAGGCTGTTGAGACCGCAATCCATGACTATGACGGCCTGATGGCAGTGCAATCGTCCTTGGGCACTGGCGCCGTGATAGTGATGAACAAGGACACGGACATCATTAAGGCCATTGCTCGTCTCTCGGCCTTCTACAAGCACGAGAGCTGCGGACAGTGCACACCGTGCCGCGAGGGCCTCCACTGGGTGAACATGATCATGCAGAGATTCGTGACGGGCCAGGCCCAGATCGCGGAGATCGACATGCTGTGGGAACTCACCAAGCAGATCGAGGGCCATACCATCTGTGCCCTGGGCGATGGCGCCGCCTGGCCGCCACAAGGCCTCATCCGTCACTTCCGGCCGCTGATCGAGGAGCGGATCAAGGAGCGAGAGGAACGAGAGGCTTGCGACAAGCTGGCAGCGGAGAAAGATCCTTGTTTAGAATAAAGCGTGTGCCAAGAGTGCAGTGACACATCACCGTCATACTCTACTCTACTGTGTACTCTTCCTCCAGCCAGCCAGCGGTGGCATGCGGCTGACTTCATGCTCCGCTGACTGCCGGCTTCCGTCCGAGTGAAAGTGCAGCCAGTCGTTAACTTCCTCGCCTTGCCGCCGACTGGGCCACGAAATTGTGCCACGTAGCGTTAAGCCAAAGGGGTTGAACATGTTGTTTGTTGGCCATGCCGCCATGCTGCCAAGCGGCGGCGGGTCTGTTGGTCGCCAATCCAGAAGAGGGCTTTCTTTCATTATTTCTCTCTCTCACTTTTCAGTCAGTTCAGCCGTGAAGAGCGTGGTGCGAAATCGCGGCTTGCTGGGGCTTTGGGCTTATGCAATTCACAAGCTTGGTTTTATTCTGAAAGATAAACTAATGGATATTTCTGTGTAGGGTGTGGGGTTAACTTGTTGAGACTTTGCCTTGACCAATTTAATGCTGGTTCACTGATAAGCTAAACGATTTCTATTAAAATCTGCTGCCACTTCCGCTCGACTTTATAAAAACTTTGAATTCTTTTAGTGTTCACAACTTATGTTCTTCGAAATGCAAAGAGTTGTGAAGAGAATTCCTTACCTAAAACCTTGTTTCTTTGCTTGCAACTTGTGTAAACCTTTGACTTCCTTATAGAGAGTGTGCCTTAGTAATTCCCTCTACCTTTTGCCTTTCCGCCTCACTTTGTGTGTTCTCTCTTGCATAAAATCAATCAACAGCTGCCTGGCGACACTGACACAGGCTCAGACGACGCTGCAGTGTGGCCTACTCAAGTTACCTGGCCAAGACAAACAGGTCGGATCGGGTAGGACCTCCTTGCCAGCTGATGACGGGCCATTCTCGTGGCCCTAGCCCTGACAACAGCAGCGGCCACCACAGCCTTGAGATAACGATTCACGAATAGATATAGATATAGATACAAATATGGGAGTGCGAAAAAAGGTAGTTGCGATATTCAGCCGGCGGTGGTAACCGGGCCATGAGTCAGAAGCTGTCGAACCGCGAGCGTCTGACTGGTTGGGTCTGGTCGGGTCTGGTGGTCTAGTGGTCTGGTGGTCTGTGTAAATCATCATGTGCCCACAACCAGCCCAGGCTCGATAGTTCTTAATTGTTTAATTCAGGCGGAATGCCGTGCGCTTGATTTGTCAAGATTCGAGGCATTATCGGTGGGTCGCCTAAGACGATAAGCGATGTAGGAGGCAGCAGCGGGGGTTCCTACTATATATTTTTATATTCTGATAGCGGAGATTGGCAGATAGATTCCCCGTTTCGTACTTCCACTCCCTTCCGGCTCCACCATCTGTTTCCATATCTCTCTCGCTCTCTGACTATGACACTTGACCGCATTCATCGTTTGGTTTGGCACAGATGCCAACATTTTACATTGAAGCATTGTTCAGATTTAATTGACATTCCCTGCCCTTAGGCTAAGCAGCATAAAAAAGTGGCCCACTTTAAACGAGAAGTTCGAATTTGATGCTCAGAGGCTGGAAGCTAAAATTAGAATGTCTATTTGGGGACAGATTTTAATATGCCGAGTGATTGGTAATATTCTCATGAAATTCTTTAAATAAAAGCTATGGCATTCGGTTCTATGAAAGCTATAATTTATTTATTTTGTTTAACCATAGGGATTGAAAGGTGGTGTGGTGGGAATCTGCGGCATTTGTCCTGGTCGTGGATTCCAGCCCCTGTGGCGTCTCTCGTCGAAGGGAAACGGTTCGCCTGCGGCCAGGGTTACGACGAACAGGAGAATGGCCAAAAGTCCCAGCAGGTGAATCCAAGTAGATGTAGAAGCCATTGCGCTGAGTGTTTGCTTTGCTTGTGATAATCACTGACTGGTGGAGGCTGTGCTTATATAGCTCCCCAGCTCAGCTGGTGGTGGGGTACTGTCCCCCGAGAGCGATAAGGCACAACTGAAACGGGAACTCACACAATCGGGGGAAGAACTTCTGCTGAGGGATTTATTTAATCTGCCTCTGCATCATTGTTGACCTTCTCCAAGGAAGAGAAGATTATAGTCTGCGTTGTTGGAGCTTCGGTGTATTTTTGTGGCACCTGCAAGCAGCCTGGTTTTATTTGCAGTCGTTGGACGAAGCCAGGATGCTGATGGATATAACCAGCGATGGTCCTGTACATCAGGAGCATGAGAATTACAAGGAACCTGAAGCGATACATGATTGAAACGAACTAAACAAGTTAAAGTTAAAAACAAACTTAAATAGGTTTATTTTTCTCGTGCATTTTCGATCAAATTTAACACTCTAAACAGGTATTTGCGGTGTAAAATGAACTCAATTGCCACAATCAAATGCAATTATTATTAAAACTAACAATAGACTGAATGTTTACACAGAACTACATCTAGTTAACAACACATTCAGGAGAAGAAATTAGATACTTTGATTGCTAAGTTAATAGATCACTTTTCCTGTAATAAACTCGAATTTTCTGAACTAATTTGTATTTATTTATTCTGCCAATAGGTCTGCCCGATCCATTTGCCAAGGTTCAAGTGGATGGCACTGGCCAGGTGTACACAACGGAGATAAGCAAGTCCTCGCTGGATCCCAAATGGAACGCACACTACGATTTGTTTCTGGGCATCGGGGATGCCATCACGATAACCGTGTGGAATCAGCGGAAGATACACAAGGGCAGCGGGTTCCTGGGATGTGTGAGGATACCCGCTTTCAACATACAAAGCCTCAAGGGAGCAGGATGTAAGTTAAGCTTCATTACAAGAGGATCACATTTTCTAAAATAATTTCTCAACCCGAATAGTTCAACGCTTGGATCTGGGCAAACTGTCACCGGATGACGATGAGCTGGTGCGCGGCCAGATCATCATCTCGCTGCTCTCGAAGGATGGCCCCGGCAGTGGCAATCCGTTGGCCATTGTGGGACCCAGTGGCGATGTCCGGGGACCCTCGGAGGACGACTCGTCGGAGGATAGCTTGCCGGAGGGCTGGGAAGAGCGGCGCACGGACAATGGTCGCATCTACTATGTGAACCATGCCACCAAGTCCACGCAATGGGACAGGCCCCGGCATCCGGTGGGAGCCACCTCGCCGCAGCAACGGCACAACACACACAATGGCAACAACGGTGATCGACAGGCGGCGCCGGCAGGTCCCACGCGTTCCACCACTTGCACGAATCTGCTGAATGGCGGCAATCGCAATCGGGACTTGGGTGGGGGGACGGCTAACGATGAGCGGCGGCACTCCACAGAGATACTGTCCAGTGTGGGCAAGGAGAACACCAGCCCCACGACGCCCGTGTCGGCCACTACAACGCCGGGCAAGAAGTCCTCCTCCTCGTCGTCGGGAGGAGGAGGTCGCACTCTTGAGCAACGTCCCACAAACGAACCGGCCACGCCCACTAGTAGCACGACGACGACGACGACATCGACGCCGGGTCGCCTGCAACACAGCAACGACAATCATGTGAAAACGCCAAAGCACCAGACGAATGGCCATGCTCAGCCAGAGGCCACGCCCACATCGCCAACGGGACAGCAGAACTATGTGAACGGGAACGGGAATGCTCAGAGTGGAAGTGGAACCGGAAGTGGCCAGGCGGCCCAGCCCCAGAGCGCCAGCAATGGATGGACGCAGGAGGATGCCTCAACAGCGACGACGACGACGACCGCTACGGCGACAACAACTCCTCCTCGGCATAGCCAGAGTCCGCCTACCCCTAATGCATCGCCGCCAGCTGCTGTCACACCCTCGGCCAATGGGAATGTTCACAGTCCGAATGCGAACAGTACATCGGTGGGCGGAGGAGGCGGAGGAAGCAGATCCTATACAGCCGCCACGCCCGGTCAGCGCTCGCAGCGTCGCAGTTCACGGCAGCAGGGAGAGGAGTCCTCTACGAGGCGACGCTCCTCGCGAGGAACTCGCAACGGGGGCACATCTGGCGGCGGTGGTGGAGGAGGTGGATCGTCGAGCCAGCGTTATGCATCAGCGGCCATTGCGGCCGCCAATCAGGCAGCACGTCCGTTCCTGGACCTGCCGCCGGGCTATGAAATGCGGACCACGCAACAGGGCCAGGTGTACTTCTTCCACATACCGACGGGCGTGTCCACGTGGCACGACCCGCGGATACCCCGTGACTTTGACACCCAGCACCTGACGCTGGAGACGATCGGACCACTGCCCAGTGGCTGGGAGCAGCGGAAGACGGCCTCGGGCAGAGTGTACTTTGTGGACCACAACAATCGAACGACCCAGTTTACAGATCCTCGCCTCAGTGGCAGCATTCTGAGCATGATTCGACGCGGGGCGGGATCGAGTGTAGCAGCGCCCCCGCCGCCTGCTGCCGTTGCGCCAGCAAATGCCATGCAATCTGCGGCAGCGACAGCAGCCGTTCCAGCGAACGCCACAGCGACTACAACGCAGACGACGACGACGACCACGACGACTACAACTAACAACACCCCACATCGCATTGTGCCGGATCTGCCGCAGGGATTGCTCGAGAGCGCCGACCTGCTGCCCAAGTATCGTCGCGATTTGGTGGGCAAGCTGCGGGCCCTGCGCACCGAGCTGCAAACGATGCAGCCGCAGTCCGGCCACTGCCGTCTGGAGGTGTCGCGCAACGAGATTTTCGAGGAGAGCTATAGACTGATTATGAAGATGCGGGGCAAGGACATGCGCAAGCGGCTGATGGTCAAGTTCAAGGGCGAGGAGGGCCTGGACTATGGCGGCGTGGCTCGCGAGTGGCTGCACCTGCTTTCCCGCGAGATGCTCAATCCGCAGTACGGCCTGTTCCAATACAGTCGCGATGACCACTACACGTTGCAAATCAATCCGGACTCTGGCGTGAACCCCGATCACTTGTCCTACTTCCATTTCGTGGGACGCACCCTGGGCATTGCCGTGTTCCATGGCCACTGCCTAGACGGTGGGTTTACTACGCCCTTCTACAAGCAGCTGCTGAACAAACCAATTACGCTGGGCGACATCGAGGGCGTGGATCCGGAGCTGCATCGCAGCCTAACCTGGATGCTGTGAGTTTGGGATTTATGTTTAAAACGGAAACGGGTTCTTATTCTGTTTGTGTATTTTGTAGGGAGAGCAACATTAGCGGCATCATCGAGTCCACGTTTAGTGTGGAGAACAATAGCTTTGGCGCTCTGGTGGTGCACGAACTGAAGCCCGGAGGAGCCTCCATTCCCGTCACCGAGGAGAACAAGCGGGAGTATGTGAAGCTATACGTGAACTATCGATTTATGCGCGGCATCGAACAGCAGTTTCTGGCTCTGCAGAAAGGTTAGCCTCGGGAATATAAATAAAATTCTAAACAAATCTAAAATATATCCTAAAATATGTTACAGGATTTTGTGAGCTAATACCCAGCCCGCTGCTGCGACCCTTTGATGAGCGCGAACTGGAATTGGTCATTGGCGGCATCTCCAGCATTGATGTCAACGACTGGCGCAACAATACGAGACTGAAGCACTGTACGAATGAGACGACGCAGGTGTTGTGGTTCTGGCAGGTGTGTATAGCTTTATTTTCTTCTCAGCTAGCTTTCGGTTCATTTCAATAATTAATCAAACCTAAACCTCTTCAGGTGGTCGAGTCGTACAGCTCCGAGATGCGAGCTCGACTGCTGCAGTTTGTGACGGGATCGTCGCGTGTGCCGCTGCAGGGCTTCCGGGCATTGCAGGGCTCTACGGGAGCGGTGGGACCACGACTGTTTACCATTCACCTAACCGCCGATGTGCCCACACAGAACCTGCCCAAGGCGCACACCTGCTTTAATCGGATCGACTTGCCGCCCTACGAGACGTATCAGCTGCTCTGCGACAAGCTGACGCAGGCCGTTGAGGAGACCTGCGGCTTTGCAGTGGAGTGAAGAGGATGCTTGGAGAGACCCGAGAAACCCGAGGCCCACACCCGATCCACGCATATGCATATACATAGACACCTTTACAAAAATATATAATATATAAAGTACGCGATAAATATCAAGGCGATTTGAAATCAAAATTTAACAAAACGATAGGTTTTTCTAATTTTTATTATTTGTTTGTTGATGAAACTGCACCCGCACCCGCAGGCGCAGGACCCGTTTATTCTTGTGTGTGTGCTGCGCATTTTGCAGTTAAAAAATTTAATTATTTAGCTAAGTATGTTAGTTACCAAGTGCATATACATATACACACACAACAAACACACCCACACCCACACATATATCGATCTATATCCTGGCCCTTGTTTGTTTACGTCGTGGCGTGGCGTGTTATAAATTGTAGTTTAAAATATATATATACAAATATATATATTACGAAACCAATTATACAAATACAATTATACAAGATTATACATATATATATATATCATATAGTTGATAATTAGGCATAACGAAATTTTTAATAATTGTAGGCATTGGACCGGCAATTTTCTTGTGCTTTCTGTTTAGTTTAATTTAAAATACATTTTTGATGTTTATTAATTACATTTTGTACATTTTATAAAAACCAATCGAACGAGAGAACGAACTCACTGCTAAGTTTTTAATTATTGTTTATATTCGTCCTTAATCCAGACACACACACAAACACACACCACACATCGATCGAAGCACACCCTCACTTGCATATTTTTATTAGTAAGTAAGAAAAACCCAAGCCTACCCCAAAAAGAACACGAAATGCAGACAAAAAATAAGGGAAGAGAACGAGAACGAGAGGAGAAGAGAGAGCAAAAACATAAGAACACTTGAAAAACTACTCAATTATTAAATTAGTTATTTTTTAACTCTTTTAAATAAATGCAAATTATTTAAATGACGCTTTTATGTTTATTTTTATTTCGTTTCCCCCGCCGCACATCGCCAAGGATCAAATTTCATATACAAACAAGTACATACATACATCTATTGCATATTTACACACATCAGTTTTAAATGGAGAATACGAATTGGACAAATTTCTAGATGGTGATATTAGTGAAAATTTTTAATCTGACTTTAATTAAAACGAAAACGAATTGGTAGATATCTAAGAGACCCCCCAAACCCTCCCAACCCAAATGTAGTGCATATGTGAAAGATCTATTGATTTTGAATTGCGAACTTAACCCTCCTCCTCCCCACAACAACAAAAGATACAACACAAATCGATCGTTAACTCTTTAGCTTTAGCGAGATCTAGGAAACGAATGACTAAGAATTCGGGGGCAGTAATCCTGCGCACATTGACAAGGACTCTGCTTCATTAACCAAGAGGGATTAATAAATAAATGAGCCTTACAAGCAACGTGTTTTAATGGGGGAACATCAACATCTCTGCTAAAAGATAAATATGGAAATCAGTTCTACTTTAAAAATATATGTATAACTTCTATATTATTAGAAGGCTCGTAGATGTTTCCGATAAATACCTAACAATAAGAGAAGCTAGCTTTGAAGCCGATGTTTTTATACTCTTGTCGTTGGCAATTTATTGTTCAAATCAATCATCACTAAGCAAAAAAATTAACAAATCTGCGTATTTAATTTGAAATAAATAAAAGTCTAGATTTTGTTTTGAAATTTGTTAAAATTGTTTTGGACGTGGCTAACACTTGGATCAAGAATATATATCATCAAGAATATATATGATTTATAGCATTGCAGCTTCTGACTAAAATTATAAATGCCTTCAAGTGTATAAAAAATATATGGGTAATATTTATCTATATTTTATTATATATTGAACATTTTAATTGAAAAACATATAATTTTTAGAGAATTAGAGGATTAAAGCCAGTGATTGTCGAAATTCATATAAATTCCCATTCGCCATTAAAACCACGATAAATGAATAACAAAAATTGAGAAAGCCTTTCTAGAATTTTGATTTTTTTTGTTGATAATTCAGAAATTTCTTCTTTTATTTCATGAATATCGGCGGGTCTTGTTTGTTTTCTAAAATTGTAATAAATCTAAAAATATAAAGGTTTAAGCAGATTTTTAAAAGGGAGCTAGAAGATATTGGCCCACACTTTACATTGGTCGAAATATAATATATTACCATACCTGGGGTAAAAAAAATAATATTAATTGAAAAGATAAAATGGTGAGATAATTATTTCGTCCTGAGTTTCTGTATTTCATCACAAATTGTATAAAAAAAATTAAATTTATTTAGTTCCTATAATTTTGCCCGGTAGTGTGTGATCGGCAAAGCAGTTTATATAATCGGCAATGCGGTACCTAGTTGGGCAAGCAGTCGACGAGTCCAATCAGAACTACTTTGTCCCACTAAGAACCTTGTTACCGACCATAACAAAAACGAAACTACCTTACCGTTGCACTTTGTTACCGACGTTCTAAGTGCGAAAGAGAGGGGGCGAGGGTGGCTGTTGAGACGAAAGCCGCTTTTGGAACGCTCGCCTCCACGAGCTGCGGTGTCCGAGTGGTTAAGGAGATGGACTTGAAATCCATTGGGTTCTACCCGCACAGGTTCAAGTCCTGTCCGCAGCGATTGCTGGGTACCTGGTGGTACCTTTTTTCGTTTTTATTTATTTTTTTTTTACCTTATTCTCTCTTCTTTAATTTAGTTAA
Organism: Drosophila bocqueti; assembly: GCA_018151655.1. Classification (NCBI taxonomy): domain Eukaryota; kingdom Metazoa; phylum Arthropoda; class Insecta; order Diptera; family Drosophilidae; genus Drosophila; species Drosophila bocqueti. The sequence continues at coordinate 3,845,115 of JAECXF010000057.1, forward strand.
ATTACTTTATTTAGCCGTTTCGCGCAGTGATCTCACAATATAACAATATATAGAGAGTGTGGAGCATTCGTTTCGATGCAAGACGACATTAAGCTTAGTCTAGGAATTCATACAGATCATAATTATACGACGAAAGGACATTGGGCTTGCTTTTGTATTCGTGTTCGTGTTGTTCTTTTAAATTTTAGGTCTTAGCTGCTAGGATAAAATCATAATCGCGTTGATTCTTGAATAAATGTATTGTATATCACCGAATTCGTGAGCGGCTCTCTCTCTCTCCGCTTACAATTTGGCGCGCTTGTCCACGCCGATGGCCTCCAGGACGCCGCAGACATCCAGATGATGGAACAGCGTCTCCAGGTACTCATCCCGATGTTTAATGTAGTGGGCGGCATGCTGCGACCGCTCCCAGCGCTTGAACGTGCACTTAATGTCCGCCCGCTCCCAGTTGTCGCGCACCGCCGCATTGGAGGACGGCGGTCCGATGGGATCGTTGTCGGAGACAAAGAACAGCGCCGGGGCCTTGAGCAGGGTGGAGTGGAACATCTGGCTGGAGCGCATATAGTGGATGGTGGCCTGGTTGTGGAATGTCTTCATGTGGTACAGCGTGTAGTTGCGCAGGGCGCTCTGCATGCGTTCGTTCTTGGGGAAAATCGACTTGGGCACGCCCACGGGTATCTCGGTGATGTCGGCGGCACTGTCCCACACCTGACAGACGAAGCGGTCCAGGATGCTGCCATAGCGATCCATATCGCGCGACATCTGCAGCATTATCTCGCCCAACTGGTAGGCGCCCACAGAGAAGCCATGCATCACGATCGGCTCATACGACTGGTTATTCTCCAGAAAACGTATAGTCTCGGCGGCCACCACCTTGGGGGTTGGGGATTAAGGGAAATGTGATTAACGTGCGACACAAACTGCGTAGAAAACCCTACCTGGGTTCCCTTTACCGGCCAGAGGAGCTGCCAGGGCGTAATGTGAACCACCATCACATCGAATCCCATATCAGTGTAAATCTGGGCGTACTTCTTCAGGTGCTTCTGTTTGGCCATCAGCCAGGCCATCATCAGGACCAGGGGATTGCCGGTGGGCTTCTTGAAGGCCAGCGTCTTGGGATCCACCTCGACACGCGTCTTACTGTTGGTGTACAGGGTCATGTTCTTGGTGATATCCTGCGAGGATATATTCCGGCGATTCTTCAACGGGGCCATGGCGCTCTGCGTTGAACGAAATATAATTATTCACGGGTTTCTTTGAACATCTGATGTGAGATATATGATTAGTGGGGTTAGGGGAAATGAAACTTCACAGCTGAAATTTATTTACATACAAAATATTTCTATTATCTACGAGTGCAAGTGTTTAATAAGCTCTTTAAATATATAGTACATAAAATCAACCGTCTAGACTAACACAATTTCACAGAGTAATCTTTTTGTAGCCAGGCATAGTTTGGATAGGTCGAGTAACTGAGCAACTGAGCAACTAATCGCAGCAACCGATTAGATAGGCAGCTAAAAGGGTGACTGAAATAATGGCCTGATCGGGTGATTCCACCGAAATCCATGCAAATTATGGAGCAGATTTGATAAAGCTCTGATTTATCCTCGGCAACAAGAGCTGCTGCTGACCTTGAGAAAGCCACCGTAGACGTGATGATAAGCGCCCCAGTTCCCGATAAGACCAGAGCAGGTGTGCGTTCGTTTGGACTTTTTTATGGGGATTGTAAGCGTTACTGGGTGAAGATATTGAATTACAATGATCACTTTGCGACTTATAACTGGGTGGGCAGGCGTACAATATATACCGTTTTGCTTCCGTATAATTGCTTTAGGATTTCAATTATCAGGAGTCTCTTTGAGCAAGCGACAAATTGGCACGAAGGCGAGGGAGCGACTGAATAATGTGCAAAGGTTTTGGGTTCTTTTTTGCAAGGCTAAACTGATAGCCAGACATGGGGATTCGAAGATAGGCACCCGAAGTCCAACGATAAGAAGTTGCAATTTAGATTAATGAAATAAATTCGTAATTGAATAGGGCAAATCACAAAGAATGAAGCACAGAATGATGATGACACAACTTGAGAGACAGAGAGGGAGGCTGCTGCCTGGAATGGACTTTCACTTTAGTTTCGACACTTTTGCACTTGAACCCCCTTGAACGAGAGTTCACGGCTACTCACACGCTTCGCCCGATGATAGATTTTCAGCAGTATAACCGCCAATATCACCAGCAGGGCTATCTCAATGAGGAAGTCCATATTAAAAGATAAAACTAAGCAGGTGCATCGACATTGACTAACTGACTGATCCACATAGTAGCCTATATCCAGCGATCCAGTCGAACGATCGTGGATAGTTGAGCGGAATTGAGGCGAGCTTACATTCCCCATGGAAAATACTTATTCTAGTTGTTAGGTGTGTGTGTATTTGTTCATATGGGAGGAATATGCTTTTTTCACTTTTTGCGGCATTGGTTTAAATTACATACAATGCGACACACTGGAAGCCTCACTCAGTCCCCTGTGGGAGAAGAAACCAGAGAGTCTCGACGAGAGGATACTATTTGTTAATAAATAGGAAACTCTAAAGTTGCTGGTAAATCAAAATGTTTGGTTATTAGGTTAATAGATTCTGAGATAAAATCCTTAGCTTATTCACCTTACACTGCTAAGAAGTAGTATTTGTATAACCTTCAAAATGAACCCAGTATACCCCGCATGCAACAAGTTTCAGGTATTATCAGCTCAAACGCCTGGAAACAAGAGAAACCGAACACGAACGCTTTGGGGGCTCGGGCGAAAGCTTGGCATTGGGCGCCATTATGATTTGAATCATCACAAAAAGCTGTGCCACATCGGTCAATTGAGCTTGCTTCATGCGAGGGTGGTTCCGTAAATACGGCCAAGGATATGATATATAGAGCGCAGTTCAATAGCAAATGGTATCAGTGATATCAATAACTTTGTACTCTACCATTTACGGGTTGCTTCAAGCGGTTAATGAGCCCCTACTAATTGCAGGCATTGAACAACAATCATTAAAAAAATATATATACAGATATGCATACGAGGAGGCAGAGATAATCTAAACAAATCAGCGGTGGAACTGCGGGAGCGGTGTGGAGAGATAGAGCGCCGAAATCATTTGCCGGGTTCAAAGTACATAAAAATACAAATTATTCAAGCATGCAAATTTCAAGCTACAAACTACATTTGTCACAAATAAAGAAGCAGAAATTAGAAATCAATTAGCAAAAGTTCAAGCATATCAATAGATATGCAAAAAGGCTACAAAAAAAGAGCTTCGCCTGGGAATGCTCTCATTAGATTAACCTTATCTTGGGTTAAATGCATGAACCGGACCTTAGACAGACTTGTCTGGGAAGTTATAAGTTTACAAAGTCGAAATTTTACAACCTTTTAAACACGAGAAACACGAATATGTAATCACATTAGGCCAAAAGATGAATTGTTTCAAAGTGCTTTTATATGCGATAACATACAGACTATTTTATCTTGTTTTTTTTTTTTAATTTTCAAAGCCAAACAGGTGTTCTTATTATATCTGTTCGCGTCATAAAGGTCTTTTTTATAATCTTAACTCCATCTTGGTACTTCAGCCCTACCTTATCGCATAGAAGTAGGTTTGTTGAAATTATTTATTAGAAATCTACCCTTCTAAGGGAGATAATAAAAAGGCAAAACGTTTTAAGCACACATTGTTATATGGGATTCAAAATACACAATCAACTAATAAGAAGGCGGCAAGTGTTAACTCTGAGTAATGTTTTTCAAGCCTGCTTGGGAATAAGTATCTTTTAATGGGGAGATAATTAAAATTACGATAATGGAACGCTTACGGAATATAGGAAAATTTATAAACTACACAGTCGTAAATATAAAATAGCTAATAGAGAGTGCAAGTTATTAGTTAAGCTTTTACTCTTGGACAGGGTTATGATGTTTTGAATTTAGAAAACGTGTTTAAGCCTTGAAGGGATGCACACCAGATGGGAAAACAAGTGAGATTTCAGTTCCTTTGTCTGCCAAGTCATTCGAAAACAGAATATTTTGCTTACATTTGGAACCGGCGGCTGCTGCAACTGCTGGCTGCTCAGGCTCGAGAAGTTCCGGATCAGCGGTGACTGGATCTTGCGGATCTCGCCCATCGGACGCTGCAGCAACACCGGCGACTGGCAGCCACCGAAGAAGCTATCCGCGTAGACATTCTCGTACGGCACAGTGCTGCGGCTATTTTGCGCTGTTTGAGATCGGGGGGGCAGGTGATGTACATATGTATGCATGTGGTGTGGCGTGGTGATGTCGAGGGCAGAATGAAAGCAGATCGGATCGAAAACAATTATAAATAAACGTGAGCTAGGAGCGGAGGAATGAGGAAACAATTACCACCAAAGGAAAGGCCCACGGCTAAGGTGGCGGCAGTCCGGCCGGCGGCGAAGGGCAGGCTCATCGATTTTCTCGCCGCCGTTGCGTAAAATGCAGTGCGAAAGAAGTGCGCAGCCATCGTGTTGCGGATTTGCCGGGGAAACAGAAATACTTTCACAAAAAGCGCTTGGACACCGACTGTAAGAATTAGTTTTCATATTTCGCACGCCCTCTCCCTCGCACTCGCACGCACAAGCGCACACACACACTCTGAAGCGCAGGCAAATGCACACGGATCGAACTTTGTACCCGCTGCAGACGAGTCTCAATTTTTATTAAATTGATAAATTCGTACCGAGATTCGTTCGTCTGTCTTGCGCTCGTGCGTGCATGTGCGACGGGCGGGGGTGTGTGGGTGTGCAAGGCGTGTGTGTGTGGGGGTATTGATGATTGTTTAATTGGTCGCGAATTGGATCGATCGCGTTGTGGGCCACAAACTTACGCTAACGTTGTGCTCCGTGTTTGATTTTTTTGAAAATAATGGTATTCCTCCCCCAACTTTGTTTGCGGTGGAAACAGTATGACCACGCAAAGTTCCCCGAAAAATACCTTTTTTGTTTGCCAAGAAAAATGTGGCATAAGTGAGCTGGGCACACTTTAACACATATCAGCTGTTTTGCATTTGCAGCGCTGCCAGATTTTTCTAAAGTGTTTGCTTTCGGCAGCGCAGTGTTCACACATCACTAAAAACGCGGCGGTCCTATTTAAATATTCTCACGCTTGTGGAAACACTGGTTTACATTTCCTTTCCATCGCGGCGGCGTTAAGTTTATTTTTTACAAGTCCACCAGCAGGCAGACCGGCAAAAGAATTAGCGAAAACGCTGCACTGAAGCGCCCCACTAATAGACGCCGACCGGACCGCAATCGTTCAGTTCAAGTTGAAGGCAAGGGAATATTATTTTTAGCCAGTAGGCCACAGCTAAGTGGCACCCGTGTTGTGTCGGATTTTGAAAAAACTTGTTTTCGGCTGCGAGCACAAATAAATCAAATAGTTTTCAATCGCCAAAGCAGGTAAAAATAACCGAGAGTGGGTGTGTGCTGGCAAGTTAAGAACTGATAATTTCCCTTCCCAGCATGCCCATCATCCGCTTGGAGTCCTCCGACAAGGAGATCTTTGACACCGACCAGGAGATCGCCAAGTGCTCGGAGACTATCCGCATTGCTCTCGAGGATCTGGGCGATGAGGCCGACAACAGCGTCCTCCCGATTCCGAACGTCAACTCGCTGATCCTTAAAAAGGTGCTCCACTGGGCCACGTACCACAAGGACGACCCAATGGTGACCGAGGAGGACGAGAATAAGGAAAAGCGCACCGACGACATCTCTTCCTGGGACGCCGACTTCCTCAAGGTCGACCAGGGCACTCTGTTCGAGCTGATTTTGGCGGCTAACTACCTAAACATCCAGGGACTGCTCGACGTCACCTGTAAGACTGTGGCCAACATGATTAAGGGGAAGTCGCCGCAGGAAATTCGCGAGACGTTCGCTTTGAAGAATGACTTTTCGCCGCAGGAGGAGGAGCAGGTGCGCAAGGAGAACGAGTGGTGCGAGGAGAAATAATTATAACTCTAGATGCAACGGAGATTTTCGGCTGTAAAGCAATTATTATTTCAATCAACGAATAAATTGTTTAGCAAACTTTAATATGAATTTATGACTGCAAAGCTATTATTGATTGATATTTAATATTACCTTAAATTTGAGGAAATTAGATCTAGATTGTATAAAATGAACAAAACATTTCAACATGCTTAGATATTTATTTATTTACACGTACGCAAGCTGCAAACGTACAAGTATTTGGGTATATATTTATAATCCTAGAGAGCACTGGCTCAGTCCAATAGTTGCATGAACAGCGCCATAGCCTTGGACACGCCACTCATGATCAGACTTGCAATTTGGATGAACAGATCCTTCATATCCCCCGATCCCCCGAAGCTGCGCAGGAATCGGAACAGGAATAGGGCGGCCAGCACTATGAGGACGGGCCTCACCAGAGACAGCATGAACCTGAAGGCGATGGTAAACGCGTAATAAGAGATAACCAGCAGTAACACGTAGGCCACCAGCTCGCCCATTTCAGAGGGCATGGCCATGTTCTTGGTGACGAAGTCGAAGAATAGAGCGCCGACCGGCCCACCGCGACAGTCGCCCTCCTTTGGTCCGAACCATTTGCAGTCTTTCGAATCCCTTTCCATGGCCGAATATTTGACTGTAATGTAATATATTATTAATCGAAGAAAACAATTTTTATACTGGCTTCAATTACGGTGTTGGGTTAAAGTTCACTCTGATTCTGATTCTGTCTGATAATTCAGTCAAAGCACACTGCCTTGCGTGTACTTCCGCGGAATTCAATTGCGAAAATCAGCTGTGAGGGCCGTAGTGTGACCGCGCTTCGATCGCAGCGAACGGCTGTGCAAGGTGCAATAACTGTAAGGTGGTTTTATTTATTTCCTTAATATATTAATTTATAAGATAAGCTTTGGGTTTATAAAAAAAAGGAATAATGTAGTATTAAAATATGTTGTTTCATTTAAATTTTATTCCCACTGAGTGCGTTTTATGCACAAACCTGTTATATTATTTTTGAACCAATTGAAACATTTCCGTTAAAAATATTTTTTCATTTATTAAATGAATAATTAGGTTTATGGCATAATGTAGTTTTAAAATATATTACGATTTATTTTAATTTTGTTTCCAATTAGTGCGTGTTAAGCACAAACCTGCTAAACCAATTTAAAATATTTAATTTTAATATCTACGTTTTTTTTATAAGTATTTATTCATGCATTAAATAAATAATCAAGTTTATGGCCGAACGGCTTCAATCATCACGCCGGAAAGTGACCTTTAGTAGGTGGTCGATAATTGCAATTTGCAAATATTTACATTCATATGGAAAAATAAATTGCCTTAAAACAATAATTATAAATTAAACAATTCAAGCTACAAGTCCAGCCTAATAGCCATAAAGGAAAAATTAATACTAATATTTGTAGTTATTAAATTATTAATTGTTATTATAATTTAAAATACTCAATTTAGGCAGCGTGCTCAGAATCTATTTAATTGCAATTTCAGGTTATTGAGACAAACTGTTATCGTGCATTAATTACTTTCCTTTAAGACCTAAATTATTATACTCTCTCAAACTTTATTGGGCTAAAGTTAACCTGGCCGTAAATCTTAATGTGGCGACCTTTCAACTTCGCCGCTGTGCATTGAACTGGCTGCAAAATGGCCAAATCCCAGCCATTCCCCAAGGCCGTGAAAAGAAAGTAATAACTGGGGAAAGCCTGAAACTGATGCCACACACAAAATAAAAATAAAATAAAAAACAAGATAGAAAGCTCACTTTTGGAAGCCGTAGTTTACATACCCTCACAATTAGGCAAAAGATCATGGATTCGATATGGCAAACGACCACAACTAAGCCAAAAATTAATTATTTTTAATTGGGAATGCTTTTTTGTGTTCCTTTTTTTAGGTTTGCAAAACTGCATACTGAATATTACATTAAAATAAATTTATTTTTTTGTAATTTTGACAATGTAACCCCTTATAAAATTTTGGAAAGAATTGATACAATTTTTTTTTCTGTCGGACATGGCTAATTGAACTCGGCTTTTGATGCTGATCAATAATATATGTGATTTATAGGGTCGGAAATGACTCCGTCAATGCGTCGCAAGCTTTTGAATAAAATTCGTATACCTCCTGCCAGGGTATAAAAAGAAAACAAGGGCTCACAACAAGCAATTTCCTTTTTCTTTGAGCTGCTCGCTCTCGGTTCAACGTACTGCAAGCAACTACCTACTTGTTACTCGTGAAGGAATCGCCTTTTAGGAGCAGTCAAATCGCCCGCCCACCCGGCTCACAAATTGGAATAAATGACGCTCGCCCAAACTGGGCTTTTTTTGTCCTGGCCATGATCTCTGTGGGTGTGAAATCCATGAGTGCTGTGAAACCCTAGGCGATTTCCTCCAAAAATGCAGTTTCATTGTTCTTTCAACTCGTTATTAGCCATGCTCTTTGGCTCCGTTTGAGCTTGTCCAGCCCAGAGAACAAGCCGGAGTGGACAGTGGACAATGGTGCAAGCAGATGTTCAACTTGGCTTCAGTGCCATTCCGGTCCCTACTCACAACGAAACTTTGGCTAAGTGAACTCGACTTGATGCAACTGACTTTGACACAAAGCCCGGCAGGACATGCATATGTACGACCCCAGAGTAACCATGTGTGCCGCCAGTGATGTCGAAACAGTATGCAGTTCAAGGAACAATTATCCTCTAGGACATAGCTTGAACTGAAAACCTCAGGGAGGAGGTTTAGTTTAATGAGAAGATACAAATTTAATTTGAAGTAAAGATTTACATTTAAAACAAACCTATTTCTGTGTAAAAAATTAAATATCTATTTCTAAGTAAAAGGATGGATCTGCGTGGAAAAGGTCAGAAGAGTCAACTCTGACTGCTGACCCGATGTGTGCCACCAGGCTGGTTCTGTCTCTGTGTTTGAGGGTGTTGTAAGTGCAACAACTGTGTCACGCCTTGTTTCTGTGAACGACAAAGCGGAGAATAGGAGCATAGGAGAATAGCAGGAGACGGGCAGGACACCGACAAGCTGCTAGAGCCAGCTTGTTATTATTTCTGTCTTTTGTTGCTGCCTGGCGGCTGCTGGCCTCATGAAAGTGTTGTGTCCACGTGTGTTGTCGGTCTGCGTGTGAGCGACTGTTTGTTTGCTTGTTTGTTTGCCCGGCTCTGTCTCTCTCTTTCTCTCTATCCCTCCCTCACTTCCTGTTGCTCGTTCGACTTTTGCCCGAGCGTTTCCGCTTCCTTTCATTTGCCATTCCGCCTGCCGCCCTCTCTGTGTCCCTTTCTCCCTCTTACCAACCGACGTTTCATTTTGCCAGTCTTGGATTTGCCTTGCTCTGCGGCTATTTGCTCGACTAATTCCTAGAGACTCTGTAAATATTTAATGCACCCACCTCCCTGGCAGTGCCAAAAAATGTTTAAAGCACTTAAAGGACCTCGGTGGAAGGGAGTTTTTTAAAACGGATTCTGCGATAAGAGTATTACACCCACGTGCGCCTGCAAATGTCAGCAGAGTCGCCTTCCAACATCAATGGGGACCGCAGCTGTCGTTGACACCTGTCGCTTCACCTGCATTAGATTGCACTTTCAGCGCTAAAACAGTGCACGGAGCTTAATTTTTACAGGGTTTTAGTTAAAAGTTTTTTTTATACAATGGTTTAGATGGGATATAGTAGAAACTATAAGCTTAAATTGTATTCAATTAAATCAAAAGATAGAGTGGGAGTTTGTAGAGTTTTGTAATTTTTCCCGGTGCACTTGCTCCTTCACCTACAACTCTAGCCGCTCCACGTGTCAGTCCCGGGGCAAGTGCATCGGATCCCGCAACCTCAACTTTGCAACTCAGATCTGACCTTTTCGCGATGGAAACAACACTGAAGTCGCGAGTTGCGAGTTGCGAGTCTCTCTCCGCCTGTCGCTCGCGGAGAAAAAGCCATTTGACATAGTCTACTTGTTTTAAATTAATGAGCACAGCGCCGGAAAAAAAAAAAAAAAAAAAAAACGCTCATGAAATTGCTCTGCGTCTTGGGGCGAGGTCCTGTGAGTGAAAGCAACAGGTGGGAAAGGGTTCCAGGAAGCGGCCGTAAAAAGCCACTCGAAAGGGGCTTCGAGGGTCTAAGCAAAGTTTCTGCCTTGAGGGGGCATCCCGGCTGGAAAAGGCCAACGGGCATAGGGAAAATTAAAAGAAGCAGAAGAACAAACAAAAGCAGGGCCTTACACCGAAAGGGTATCGCATCCGTATCCTTTTGGGGACGCCTCGAATGGGGCTTAATGGATTCCCCAAATCATTTGGCCAGCCTGAACGGAGCACAAAGCCCAATAGCAGGGCTTTATCCGCTCTTAAATGTCAGCGCGTTATGAAATTATGGGCTAAATGAAATTATTCACAAATAAATGAAATTGCGCAGTCAACGGGAATCATTTATGTACATTATTTTTGCACTTTTTTTTATTTTGCGCTGTCCTTATCGGTCTCTCTCGTATTTTTTAATATTTTCATTCAATTTTGAGCCGGGCTCTTTATCCTGGTTGAAATATCAAAGGTGAGAGGGAGAGCCCATCCAAGGGACGGAGTAGTTTCGGTGGCAGGTGGTAGCCAGGTGAAGGTGGGTTCGTGTCAATTCAATCAAGCGGCTGGTCCTCCTTCGCTCCGACGCCACTTTCCTTCAACTTAATCTCGATGTCGTCGCTGTTGCCTGTCGCCGTTGTTGTTATTGTTGTTGTTGTTGTTGTTTGGTTACACAAAATGAGAATTTATTGTATGTGCTTTATGCACGGCACAACACACAATATCGGAGGGGCGCACATAAGCTGACTATATAATAAAATTTCAATTTGCCCGACAAACGATGTCGTCGACACTCGTCGTTTTCCCCATAAAAAAGAAGAAAGCAGCCGAAGAAGAGGCACAAAGCAATCGTCCATCCCACCTCCAAAGTGTACGCAAATATTTTGTATACTGTGTTGTGTATATACAAATATTCCATCATGCGTTTTATTTACGCTTATTGCGATGCGAAATTTGGATAACTTTCGGTGAGGTTCCGCTCTTAATTAATTTTCTTTTCCGCCGAATTCGTCTATAATATGTTTTCGGAGAAAGTCTTGGCTGTGCGCGACGGCCACTGACCCTGACCCTCCAATGCTAACACCTTGAAGGTTCTCTTATTTGTTCACATCAGTACTGGTTTTTGGAAATTGCAGTTCTGCTGGAAAACTTGTTTCCATGTCCTTTACAAACTTGACGGTTGGTCGCCTTACTCTTTGCCGAATTCGGGTTTGTTATCCTGTTCAGAGTCCTGCATCTGTGCCTTACTAATTGCTGCCACGGGGCAGGAAACCGGGAAAAGGTCACACCTACGAGTGGCATTTTCACAGGAAAAAGGGTGGAAAAACGAATAGCGACTCTGGGTTAACATTCTAGTGTAAAGCGTTTCAAAAAAAGCCTTTGATTGCTACTTTTTCATGGTAATAGAGCTGTAACGGAAAATGGTTTTAGTGAAAGCATTTTAGGGTTAATAAAATATTCTTATTGATGGAAACTTTAGGATTAATAGATTGTCTAAGAATGGTTTATTTAAGGAGTACATAAGGATGATAGGAATATTTTACTAGAATAATATTTATTATAATTATAATTTTTCGGATGGGGAAATATTTAATATTTTAACCAAGGATTTTCTGGCTATAATTGTTGTGTTCGTTTGCACGCAAATTGGTATTGTTTTTATGGAAATCCGTTACAAGCTTTCTAAAGTCTATTTATATTATATTATATAATGTCTGGTAAGGTATACTTACATTTCTTCTAATCATATGAAAGCGTAGATTTCGGGAAATAACACTTTTAAATAGTATACAATCCGAATAGCATTAACAAATAACCTTTAAAATGTATTTTTCTTTTTTTTTCAAATCCTTTCCACTTGTTTTTCCGACATTAAAATCCCCTTATAGGTTATATTCCACGAAAGCAGCGAGTGATAAGAATATGGCTTATGCACCACCCAGGTCACAGGTCAGGGGTTACGGTTCACGGGCTACGGGTCACGACTCCTTCGGCGGAGTAAGCCGTCTTCTCTGAAATGGCCTTTGCATGTTTCAATGGCTCGTGGTAGGGGGGTAGGGCATAAAACCTCGGGGCATATCTATTGATATGACATTCGCCGTATCCCCAGTGACGTCACTGAGTCGGAAAAGGGTCCAAGATGTGAAGAGATGGTGAAAGATGGGCGTGGGCGGGAGGGTGGAGGTCACGTAAAACATGCTCGTTAAAAATTGACGATGTGCATCAGCGCGCTGCGGCGATGCGGACTCTTAGACAAGGTGAGAGAGCGAAAGCTGGATTGGGATTGGTTTCAGCTTAACGTCACACGTGCCTCTTCCCCCTTTCACCCTCCCCCAGCAGGACAACACTTAACCCATTGACCCAGCCAGCCAGTGAGCCACCTTTGGGCCAAGCATTATCGGCAAATGTATTGCTGCTGGCGGCATTTATGACTTTTTAAAGCCGCCGCCGCATCTCGAAACTCATAAAAACAGTCGGCCATAATATATAACATATATGTATGATGCCCCTAAAGGACACACGTTTATTTATGTTTTTTTTTTTGCACAAAATAAGTATATGCCTGCTTCTACATAAGTATATCTATATCTAAATGTTTTGCATACTGCATGCCAGGCCATGCCACGCCATATGCCCCTTGACATGCCGCACTTTTCAGCCTTCGAGCGCTCGCTCTCTCAGATATATAAATACGTAATGCATGTCAGTTTGGTTTTGCGCTTTGATTTAACAGCGTTGATTTATGGCGCCGCGAAGTATGCCACGGCAGGGCCGGGCATAAAAAACGGAAGGCGGGAGCACGGCCAGCGCGTAAAATCAAATATGGCCCCAGCCAAGCGGCGAACGTGGATTTAATTAGTGGAAAGCGCTGCATGCTGCACGCTCCGCTGACGAGATGAGATTGGATGGGTTGAAATGGCGCTGGAGGCGGCGCCGTAGGAGCTTCATGACGTTGGCAATGATAACGATGATGAGCTGGATGCTGATGCCAGGCATAACCATTAAATCGCAAGCGAAATACACCCACATAAAGCATAAAGTCTGCGTTAAAAACGTTTCAGCGAACCGGTTCAAAGTCGAGACGACACAGAAAAAAAAGGGCGCTAAAACTTCCAGCCAAGACTAGATCATTTCCAGGTTATTCACATCCTTCTTCAACCTTTCCACGAAAGGAGAAAGAAGAATCGGTCCCCCTGCGTATATCAAATTAATTTGTCGGCCGGCAATGAAATAACTTTGACAACTCCTCCACGCCTGGGATCGAGAGGAAAAGTTTTTGGGGCCGGTTTGGCCCTCTTTGGCACTTGCTAATTGAGTTTGCCCGAATTTCATACGCCATGTGGGACCGGTAAAGATGGCTGAGTTGCCCTTTGTTGCCTTGCCCCGGACTTGTCAACCTTTTTATTTGGTTCAATAAACAGCAGCGGAGCAGGGCAGAACAGAGACGAATATTTATTTGTATAAACACATATAAATATTTGTGTATTTAAACGAGAAAGGCAACACACAGGCGGTGGGCTTGGGTCTCATGTTATTTTTGCCTAACAAAATATTGCGTATACGCCACGCCAACACCTTAAAGAAAAAAGAAGAAAGAGAAAATAAGCATAAGGGAGGGGGGAAAAAAAATTAAGAAATGGCAGTACCCACGTGTTTTTCCTTGTTTTCAAGAAAGCTTTTCATGCTAATGGAAAACTCAATATGTCTTAACTTCTGATATTTATATGAGGTAGGAGTTTTTGGGGCGTGTAGGTGTGGGTGTGCACCATTACTGCTCCTACTTCAAAGCATTGCATCCCGTTATTCGGTCTATGTGGAGCTCCCCATAAGAGGACTCCCTGCCACATGTGGCGCTCGGGCCGATGCTCGCGGCCTTGAAAACTCCACTGAAAATGTGACATTCAAATTGCCTCCGAGAATTTAATTGACAAAATTAATTACCGAAAATGCTTTTTTGCTTCTAAATTATAAATAGCCAAGGGAGCCCCCAACGAACAACGCATAAAAAACACAATAATAACAACAACAAAATAAGAAAAAACACCAAACCCAAAAGCTCAGGTTGTTGACAAAAAAAAAGAAGAAAAAAACAAAAACACGGCGGAGGGACGCAAAAGCGTCGCCGTTTTGCCTTGTTCAAATATTCATGACAAGACGGCACAAAGTGCTCAAGTTTATTGCAATGAGAACAGTAAACGATGGCGGGCGGCGACTGTTGCTTTCCCGCGTAACACCACCCCCCCTGGGCTGTCTGCATCTGTCGCTTTTCCCTGGGTTTATAACCATATCTTTTATGAAATATGCAAATACACAAAGGCTGACAAAATGATTTTAAAACTGTCAAATGTCTACTGTCGACTGTCGACTGCCGACTGTCTGTTGTCCTCGGATGACATCAGTTGGCGTTGCACTGGCTCTGGGCTGTATTTGTAGATACATCTGCATCTGCATCGGTTAGATACAAATGTATCTATTGCATCACACGCAGCAATTGTCCAAGTGCTGACGCATGCACTTCCACCGACTACGGGCCATGACATCACTTTACACGCACGATTTGTGGCAAATGCCGCCATAATTTCTGCCCAAAACACACAGCCACAACCCGGCCCCCTTCACCCTAACCCGTTTTTCCTTTGCCTTGCCGCGATTCTAAAGGATGTGGGAGCTGGAGGTGCAGGAGCCGGGGGACAGCTGCGAGTGGGCGCAGGATGACCAAATGCCAGAAGATGGCGACGACTTCCGCACAAACGGAAGCCGCATTCTGCTCTTTTGCCTGCGACTTGCCATTGTCAACGTTGGTGTGGCATGGAATTCTTGGCCCACACACTCACACACAATCACAAATACACACAGGCGCATCACTCTTGGCCAACATCCAAGAGTTGAGCACAAATTTTCGAGTACAGTCAGCAAAAAGCGCAGTTGGCATGGCAACATGGCGAAGTCAGAGGCACACACGCACATCCAGCATCGCCATTGGCATCCGAGTTACCTTTGTGAAAGTTCCGAAATTAGCGTATTGGATAGATTCGGAGATAGGTGGAGATATAGATAAAAAGAGGAGATATAGATGAATCTACTGTGTAAAGATATAGATACCGAAAAGCGGTATATGTAGATGCGTTTGCAGATTACACAGGAATTTAGTAACTAGAAGAATAAAAGAATATAAAAACTACATATAGCAAATCTTATAAATTTTTGTAGCTGAACTATCTATTTGATTTGTCTTTAATGCAATTACTCCAAAAGGCCAATTAGGCAATAAACTTTTTCTGGACATTTCAATTTAACTATAAATAAATATCCCAAAAGTTAATATCCCTTTTGTTTTATGGTATTTAGTGGTTCAAAGGGTGTGAGTTAAGTGAATGGTAAATAACTATATATTACAGAGTAAATTACACGGTTAATTATATGCATAGATACAGGTAAAGCCAAAGACAGCGGAAATATTTGAAGGAATTTAAAGGGGGACTTCCCCTTAAATATGCAAATGCCTAAGTGAAAGCACCGGCCGTCAGCGGTAATTATAAATATTTGCTTGACCCCCCCCAAACAAACCCACCTACCCACCTGGCAATCAGCCTGAACACTCACCGATGTGGGTGCCCGATGTAATGCCTTCAATTAGCCAAGTCCACACAAAACAACAATCAACACAAGTTCCCGCGAACTATGATTATGTAAGCCACACTCAAATGACATCAGTTTAAGGGGGCTTTAATGGATGTGTGGCATTGAATAGAATATAAATGAAATATATACAAAAATATATCAGTATATTTAAGCATTCAAAATAAACACTCAATCTGTAAGGTCTAAATAATAGTTGTATTTAATTTCCCCATTTTAATATTTAATGGTAGAAAGTCTGACTAATATCACATGACCATAGGCAGCGGAAAATCATATAAATGCTTAATGAATGGAAGGTGTTTGCTGGGTTCCAGGAAATCCTAGTTAAGTGGGTTATTCAAACAGTTTTGTCCGTGTCTGAGCCACAGTTGACATCATAGTGGCCCCCATCGCCCCATGTCTGTGTACTATATACGCCATAAAGTTGCTCTCAATGGAACAATCGAATTGGTGTAGTAGGGGGTACGAGTTTTAGGGGTGTCTGCATATTAGCCGGCAGCATTTTTGGCGGCAAACGCCTACGCGCCAAAGCCACCTCCCCCGCGATGTGTCCTTGGCTTGCCAGTATCCGATTGGGGCTTGAAAAATCATTCATTGAGACACTATATACTATGGTTGCGGTGTGAGAGCTGCTAGTTGGCAGTCAGAGAGTCGTAGGGATTTTCGCGTGGGCGTCCTCTGTGTGTCTGTGTCTGTGTGTTATTGTTGCCGTTGTTTTCATACTCCAAATATTTGTAGTGGAAAAAGTCTTGTAAAAGAGTATTACCAGCGAGTCTATTGAGCTGGCTCCTAGTCCTGTCCCCCTCGTCCGCCATTAAGTTTCATTTTATGACAGTGTCGCTGGCTCTGGCTGGAAACAGTTGACGCAGCAGCTCCACTTTTAAGAAAAAAAAGAAAGAAAAAGAATCAGAAAAGTGGAATGAGGAAAACGAGGAAAATTCCAGCTAGCGTGGGCGTCAGTTGCCGTTAGTTTTTCTCTAGTTTGTTTTCCCCACACACATACTCTGCGGTCGCTCCTTATTGTGTATGCCTGTCGCGCTTTGCTGATTTTTCTTAATGGAATTTATGCGAGTGTGAAATTTATGTCTGTGCCCCGATAGGAGAAAGCCAACAAACGCAGAATGCCAAACGTAAAGCGCAGAACGCAAAACGCAAAACGCAGAACTATTCTTAGCCTGGCTCAAAGGAGGAAGCAGGAGCAGCAGCACACGCGTTGCCCACTTTTTTGGTTGAGCCTCTCGCTCCCTCTCTCTAAACGTATTAAGTGCAGCGTGGGCGGAACACGGCCATAATTCAGATTGGCATTTATCGGTCTCTTCCGGCTGTAACGCTTACATGTTCATTAGCTGTCAGCCGGGCCAATGAGCCGCAAAGACACACGGTTGCATACGGTACACGCAGCGGGATGCCGAATCACTGGGATAGGAATATCGAGATATTCGGGCGGCCATCCTACTCCCTCGATGTAATCGCTGCGAGTTATGAATATCTACTGCCATCCTATTTTCTGCCATTACTATATTATGTCAGGGCGAGTGAGTGTGTGGGCGGGACAAATTGCTTTTCAATCAATTGAGCTTGCAGCTATTGCACTCGCCCTAAGGTTTGCCTTTTGCCTTTCTGCCATATATATTGCACATACGACCCGTTGGCCCAAGAAAAACTGCTGCTGCTTTCGGAGTCCATTCATATGTATGTGACTTTTTGGTTTCGATTTGTGCCATTGACTGGCAAAACGCCCTCGAACAGTCTTCTATTACAAATGGAAATTTTCCGGCTTCTGCCAAAAAAATAGGGGGGAAAAAAATAAAAGAAAGGATGCGCGGGTGTGCGTCTCCTTTGGCTTGTTTATGAGTCAGCTGATAAATAAAATAAATTTCATTTAAAGCCCATTTCCGCTTTATTGCCAGTAGCCACTAGCCGCTGGTCGGGCTATTTGTGTCCATAATTTGGCTCGTAAATAATGTGAGTATTTCCCTAGCGACTCCTTGAGACATTTCAGCCACCGCCCCCGCAATCTGCAATCTCCATTCTCTACTCTCTGCAGTTGACAGACCCGGCGATGCAATCGGTTTTTGCTAGATTCCAAGCCAACAAACCAGCTGATGAGGTTATGTAGCCCTCGGCGGGGATTCGCATCTTTAGGTTCCGTAAGGTGTTACCACCGACATAATCCTTATGTCTGAGAAAAATTGCATCAGCAGCCATCTGGCCGCAGATGCTTACAGAGTGTCGTGCCAGTTCCTCCACCGAGAACTCGTACGTGCCAGCAGCTTCCACCTGGTCGGTAGGTCGGTCGGCAGGTTGATAAACTAAACCATTCAGCCGGAAAACGGTTCGTTGAGTGGGCACAGTGCATCGTGTGGCGGAGTGCATGGGGAAAGTTACCTCACTTGGATTTAAATATGAGCAGAAGACGGGTGCGTTTGAAGGTCGATCAGCAGCAGATATTTATGGGTCTTAGACTTCAGATGTAAGAGGTTATGCTGCAAAATTATCCAATATTGAATGGCAGGCTAATGAAATGTGTGGTAATAGAGGTGGTAATACTCGCTTACCAGGTATATCTGTTTTCCCAAGAAAAAGAAGCTAAGAAAGGCTTGTTATGATGTTGGAATAAGTACTTAAATAAGGGAATAAATTTAGCCAGCTATTAAGGCACCTAATCCAATAATATATTGTTATATTTCTTATATAACTTTTAGACAAAACTTCGTCCCACTGTGCCGTTATTTCCCCAACACACTCATTTGCAAATTTATGTTCGAAACGTGTGGGCCAAATTATGACAAACCGCAGTGAAAGTTTCAAAAAGCATTTTCAGCACACACTTAGCGCTCACCTTTATATATAGAGGGAATGAATGAGCGAAAAGAATAACCACCGAGGAGTACGTGCCAGTTTAGTTCACTCGAAAATGGATGACCACGCCCACAACCGTGCTCAGTCCTGGGTCACTTTTGGGTTGATTAAAGTGCGGAAATGTGTGGAGAGTCCATGGAAATTTCACTGAGGCATTGTGCTATCCCCCTGACCTTTTTGGCTGGTTCTTGCCTATAATTAATGTTTATGCCGACTGGACTGGCCAGCGACTTGTCTTTATTTTGCTGGCTAAGTCCTTGCTGTACTGCTCGTCCTTTTGGGTCCTAGAAATGTCTAGTGATGCATTATCTATGAACATGGAAAAATAAACTTCATATTGAATACTGTTTAAACTTTCTAAAGGTTGTTATTTAATTTAAGATAAGGTAATCTAAAATATACGTATTAAATTCATTAAAAATGCCTCGAAGGAGAACAGTTCTTTATTTTAAATAATAAATATTTTGTAGCTATTTTATTGAACATATTTATGTAGTTTTAAAATCCTCTCTTTCTTTCCTAATAGAATCCTTTCCTAATTAAGAGTTAGTTTCTCTAAGTGCACACTGACATATAGCGTTGACCACTTGCTTTCCAGCTTTGGGGCTGGGATTAGTTAATTTCGAGATAATTCAAGTGTTAAGCATGTGGCGCAAAGACAGCGCACACACAATTGCAGGCCCCATTCCCAATTAGTTGTCATTATGCCCAGCAGGACGCAGGACACTCCGCTGGAACAGACAAAGGATGCCAAAATGGTGTCGCCTGCAATCAGAGCAGATGAGCGTGTGTATATGCGAACTGTGTGTGTGTGAGCCTGTATTTGGGTGCGATAAACAAGTCTAATTAAAGCTAACGAGATTAGACCAGCCCAAGACGCACTCGAGCACAGTTTGGGGCTTAATTAAATCCCCTGTCAGTTCGTTCTCAAGTTGTCAATTAGCCGGCATTACGACCAGAGCGCATTCTAAACAAATATATGTAGATTATTTTGTTTATTTTCGAAAACGCTCTAAAAATATTCGCAAGTGCCCATCCTACACTTTGCCCATTTGTGGGCGTTTGTGCAACGCAAATAAGTAAATATTTGCCTATGAAATCGATCAACGGATTGGGTAGCTGTCGCTGTCGAGCTGGGGCGGGAACGGGGGCTTCAAGGGGTGGATTTAACCCCCAGCTCAAGTGGCAAGCAAATAAGAGTCTAAAAATAATCGAAAACACACACGCACTGAGGCCAATAAGAGGCAGGCGTTAAGACTTGTTCTATATTCATGAAGAGTATCTAAGTATCTATCGGGTTTATGAGAGTCAATACAGAAATTTTGGAGGGAGGAAAGGAAAGGAGAGAGGAGAGATGGATTTTGTGGTGTAAATTTCTTTGAGTAAAACAAAGAATAAGGATAGAATTCTTAAAATATACTAATAAGACCAATTTAACACCAGCATTGGGTAAATAAATCTGTAAATTAATATCTTAGGGTTTTATTTATAATTAAAATCAATTATTTTAAGCCTTGTAATCGGTAAACCTTTATTTTTGAATTGTATAAATATTTACTTTTCATTTTATAATCTTTCCCTGCAAAACAAATGCATTTCTTAGTGCTTCCTATGAATCTCAACTAACCTATTTACTTTTCCCCATAACAAATTGCCATATTATTTCCTTTAATGTTCGACCATTATGGCTTTAATGAGATGAAAATGAAATGTCATGATGTCTTGGCTGGAAAACTGAAACAGAAATTCAAACAAGTGCCCACGTGGCGGTGGGTAAACATTTGCCTCTAATGATCTATGTGCTCAGAGAGAAGTGTACCTAGGATACCGGAATACTAGATAGATGAGATGAGCAACAAGCTGGGTGCAGGGGCGTGGCTGCCCTTTAACCCGACCCCAAAGTGAATTATGTTTTGTTTGTTCGCGTAATTGCTGGCCGCTTAGTTTTTACCCCATTGATTGACCCAAAAGGGCAAGTTTCATTGGCGGATCGTGGGCGTTATTAATTTATGAACTCTATTGCCATGTCCATCCCCAAGCTGGCATTATGCTAATTTACAAGTTTATCCTTGTCGAGTTAAGTGTGCGAAACAGCAACAAGGATAATTATGATCTAACAGAGGTACAAACAAAGCCAAAGCTGAAGCAGAAGCTGAAGTCGAAGCTGAAGACGAGAGACAGACATAAAAACTTTTGCCAAAAGTTTGCTTTTCGTCATCAAGAACAAATCAAGCAAACGACGACAACACAAACAAATAAATATCAGACTCATCAACGTCATCATCAAAATGGCGGCAGGCTGACCGGATACACCAACACAGACACAACTTCAACAACAGCTACAACAACAACAATAACAACAACAACTGGTAATGACAGTAATGAAATGTTACAGTTACATTGCGCATCGTTAAGTGGCACACACAAAAGCCCCAACTGCTAAGTCGTGTGGGAAATGCCGAAGTAGAACTGCCAAAGCAGGCAAAAGGGCTTTTGGCTGTGCTGTCACTCTTTTGCAGTCCAAAAATATCCCAATTTATGCAATTTAAAATGTAAATAAAATTATTTTCATTCAAGAGCAAGTAACATATTTAATTAGGATATATGCACATTTCACATTTTAGTAATTAATCGTCATCGCACCACTCGGCCTCCTCCTCCTCCTCCTCCTCCTCCTCGTCCTCATCATCCTCTGGCATAAAGTCGTTGACCAGCGAGAACATCTGGCGAATTTCCTCTGTAGTCTTGCCCTTGATCATATTGGCCACCGTCTTGTAGGTAGTGTTAAGCAGTGCCTGGATGTGCAAGTAGTTAGCCGCCAGGATAATTTCACAGAGCGTGGTCTGGTCGACATCGAGGAATTGTTTGTCCCAGGCGCAGATGTCGTCGGTGCGCTTTGCCTCGTCCTCGTCCACGTCCACCTCGTCGTCCTCTTCGACCACTATTCCAACGTCGTCCTTGTGGTAAGTGGCCCAAATGAGCACCTTCTCTAGGATCGCCGAGTTAACTTTCGGTACAGGGAGAACGCCAGCGTCGTCCTCCTCGCCCAGATTCTGCAAAGCCTTGCGAATCGTCTCCGAGCACTTGATGATTTCGTAGTCAATTTCAAAGACCACCTCGTCGGAGGTCTCCAGACGAATGGTGCGCATGTTGAGGCTTAAGGAGATTATCAGTTTAAAATGTTGTACACCCTCTTATTATATATTTTTACCTGATTTACTGGGTTCTTTATTCTAGAGATTCTGTTGGGAAGTGTTGGATATGTGCCTGAAATCCAACAGACTACAAAAGGCACTTGCCTCAGGGCTTAGTTGTTTGAGAATTAGTCTGACAAAAACAACCAAGTCATTGATTTATATAATACATTAAAATAAATTATTATTTAATTTTGTTATTTTTTAAAATATTGTAGAAGGTTTTTGATAATTTTAGTCAACTATTTCCTCTTGACTAGCATCTCTATTGATGATTTTTTAGGGCAAAGGCTGAACTGCCAGCGCTGGATTGGATTCATTTGAGAGACAAGCTGAGGGAGCCACATCGGCCGCAGAGTAAAATTTGCATAAAAGGGCAGATTGTCAGCATTGTCCTTGCCGGTTTTCTCGCAAAACAGCAGCTGCAGTTGAAATTCGATTAAGCGCCGAGGCGCCGCCGCCCTCCGTCTTGCCTTGAACTTGCATTTTAACAACTGTCAGGCTCCCTCCCTCCTCCGCTGTGTGGGAAATTGCATTGCTTCATTTTGGGGTTTTTCCCTGAATCGGAGTTGAGAAAATGCGCAGAAATTTCAATTTGCTTAAACAAATAATCCAAATGTAAATTAAATTCAATTTTTTGCGATTTTTGTTAGTCTTTAAGGATTATAGAAAGATTTCCTTTGATTATTCAACGTATTCGAGTTGGGAAATTCGGTAAATTTGTTGAGTTAATTAATAAATGTATAGAAATTAATTTAATACTATTTAAATCGATAAATATTATGGATTTTATTAAAGAAGGTCTCCCGAAATAAATGCTTGGAAATTGCCATTTTTCCAAGCCAACTAAAGTGGGAAATTTTAAATTTTAGTTGAATAATAAAATATAGTTGAAGATTAGAGTCTACAAAATATTTTTAGTTAATTCCAAACTCTACATTCACATTTAAACATATTCATAAATGCTCTTGAAAGTATAGATAAGTATCTCCATTTATTCCAATCAATATTTGTGGATTGGGACCCAGATATTGCCACTTTACGTTTACTCGCCTATCTGTTCATCTCGGCCTGTGCCTGACCACAAATCTTTGGTCGCAATAAGACCATCTAAATTAGCTTAATTGCAAATTAATGAATATGCGCACCATTAGGGAGTGTGGGCATATTGTGGGGGCTGTGACTGAGCTCGTATGCTCCATTTAACACTCTCTGCCACGCCGCTGCCATTTGGGTTAATTGTAAATTATTCGGAGCGGGCTTTGATGTGTTGTCATGGATATTAAGCTCCCCCGCTTCAGTTTAATTATACTTTACGTCGTTTACGATATTATTTAAATTTGTATCGGCTGTGGCGGGCTCGTGATTGATTGCACGAAACCGGGAAATGTCCAAGGTTGATGAGGCCGATGTGCGTGTGTGTCCTGATCCAATTAACGTCTGGCTGGCGATTAGGCAGCTGATTTGCACAAATCAATGCAACACGCCCCCGAACCACCTGTATGTAATATACACACCGCCGAGGTGGTGGTGGTGTTGGTCGGTCGGCAGTGAATTGAATGAATTATATTACGGCATACTTTATTGCGCCGTCATAGGCAAGAGAAATGTCATTTTGATTACTCGCACGCGCCACCAAACCGGAGGCGGGGCCCGATTTGTTGTGTTGAGTTTGTTTATTGATTTCCCGACATGACACCGATTGCTTGCATATAAAACGTAACACTGGGCAACATCGAAATTGTATCTATAAATGCATGGGTCTTAACATTATTCATCATCTTCACATTATTCAAGGAAAATAGTGAAAAAGATACACTTGCTGATCAACCAACTTTATTTAATAGAATGTTTTAATTACGTTTTAAATGCGTATCTACAATGTTTCATAATTTATTAATTTTATTATTAATTTATATAAATTCTGTGGGAAAAAATGGAATAAATCTAATAGTAAACTAATATATCATTAAGGTGTTATGACACTTAACATTCGTAATACTAGTAGTGTAGCCTAGTGTTAAATGTGCGTCGCCACAAGCACTTACATATATATATCCGTTCCGATTTGTTGCACTTCGTAGATTAAATCGATTTGAGGCCCATATTCATTCCCTGCAGCCCTTTAATCGGTTCGGTGCCGTTCTGATTCGCATAATTATGGTCATTGTGGAACCCTTCTCAAATGTCAGCCACTTGTCGTCACCGCCGGCACTGCCCATTGTCACCCACTTGGTAAGCGATACCCAGGACTTTCGAGCCCCTGCCCGGAGTTCGCCCCCTTCTCCGGTTTCAGTTCCCGGAGAGTGGTAAATGCCAAAGCCGGTCAAAGCACCGCCTTGCACTGTCTCGAGGAAATCGAGGCTAGGCCAAAGGCGGCTGCATTCAGACCCTAATTTGTATGACAAATACTAGACCAAATACGTAAAAGTTGACATTGAAACTGGCATTAAAATTTGGTAAGCATTTATTTTTAGATACTCCTCCACACGGACAGACAATGCGGAGAAGTTTTTTGGGTGCACCATGCCGCCACATGAGCCCGGGTCATGAATAGCAACAATAAAAGTTAAGAGGGAGTTTGAAGTCCCATTAAAGATGCGCATATTGCGGGCAAGGAAGCGTTACACGGGACAACAGGGCAGCACTGAAAGAAACTAATGAAATAGAATGAAATACTAAGCGTAGGAATAAAATATTGGTTAAGTCTTAGCTAATTTTTAAAGGTTTAAGCTTTCTAAATCAGGTTTCATTAAGGATTATGATTAGGAAATACTTTAGCTTCTCAAATCGTGATTATAGTTATGCATGTTTATTTACATGCTGAAAGACTCTCTTGACGGTTTATGTATTATTTTTCTAACACCCCTTAATAAAATACTACGAATTTGCATTCCTTTTTCTTACTTTCTCAATGTTAGTTTTCTAATCCGGTTCCTTGGAATCTGCAAATCGGTTCTGGGAATCTTTGGCCTTTTATAGGGAATCCATTGAATCAGTAATTCATCCCTTTTGGCCCCTGAGGAATCAGTTTCAGGTCCAGTCAGGAGGAGATTTTCTAAAGAATCGGAAAATGTCAATATTTCCAGTTGAGCGCCCCAAAACAAGCGACTTGAAAAATCGCCCACCGACGAGGACTCTTGTCCGGAAACTAATTTAGGAATATTCTGCGAGGCCGGGAGACATGTTTTATGCGACTTCCAGGAGACGGAGGCACTGGAGGTGTTAGGGTACCACCGGCAGACATAAGCCCGATTTGCCATTTGAAGCGGAAGTGACCCTTGAAGTTTGATTTTGTTTGTGCGCCATTCGTTGGCAACGACGGGACTTTTCTTCTGTTGACCAGGCCAGGAACCATATTTATATTTATTTATTTGCTGCTATTGCGCCGCTGTCGTCGCCGTTGTTGCTCCTGCTCCTGCTGCTGCTCAATTTTTATACCATGTACCGTAGGTACAAAGGTATATTAATTTCGTGCAAATGTATGTAACAGGCAGAAGGAAGCATTTCCGACCCCATAAAGTATATATATTCTTGATCAGCATCAACAGCCGAGTCGATCTAGCCATGTCTGTCTGTCCGTCTGTCCGTCTGTCCGTCTGTCCGTCTGTATGAACGCCTAGATCTCAGCAACTATAAGAGCTAGAGCCACCAAATTCGGTATGTAGGTCGGAATGTTTTGCACGCAGATCAAGTTTGTTTCAGATTTAAAAATTTCCCCCACTCCCCGCAAATCAATAAAAACGTTTTGCAGCCACAAATATTACCATAGATCTTTCTTTTTTTGCATAGGCATGCATATGTAGAACATGTATCAATACCGAAAATCTGGTAAAGATCGGGTGAAAAACACAAAAGTTATTTACTTATCAGTGTGCTATCTGTTTTGCAGCTAGCAACAGGTGCATCCCAAAAAAACAACAACAAAACTGATGAGCGCAAGAAACTAACTCCCGTGCGCAAAAAAGAGAGAGGGGTTATCTCTTTCTCTATCTTGCACACGCAAGTGCATGAGATGGTGGTGGTTTTGCAAAGAGCGAGTTTGTTTTCATTTCTCTAATAGGCAAAAGTCGCGATCAGCTGACTTTTGTTTATCGTTGTCAAAGAGCTAATTCGATCGGCGATATATTTTGGTACATGGTATATAACGGTCGTTCACGAACGACTGTAGCTTTCTTACTTGTTAATCAACGGCTTTGATGGCGTCTTGGCAGCGCCTCCTGGACTCCATGCAATTTCCTGTTTGGCTGTGGACGAAGTCTGAGAGACAGGCGGCGCACAAAGAAAAAAAAAGAGGAAAAGGAAAGCTCGACGACTCGACTCGCTGCTTGCCTATTTTTAGCAATTTGGCCATATCCCACGGATTTCAATGTCAACAGCACACACACAGACACACAGAGCCGGGAATCCGGCATTTGGAGGAGGTCGGAAGTTGTCATCCGCAAGTGCCAAGCTCGAACATAAAGCAGCTCGATCTTGGTCCTCGTTCGCCGCTCATCGCTCATCCGATTAGGAGATTGCCTCTGACCCATCTGCCGGATACTTATGGGGTTTGTAATTGAACTTGCCGCTGAAGGCAATTAAAAGCGAATCATAAATCATCTTCAGGGGAGGAAGAGAAGGGGAGCTGATCTTAAATGAACTGGGACACTGTTTAAGGAAAGGAATCTTAGTGAGTGTTCTATTGTTTAATGTTAATTTCAGTTAAGAAAGTCACCCAAATTATGGGCAATAAGGACACCCTTAACAAGCTTCCCAATCTAACCTCCAACTCAAGAGGATGTGCATAAATTCCCTGTGTCAAAACCCTTTCGTTTCGTTTCGTTACAAGTTCAAAGTGCAAAGGTGCAAAGGACGACCAGGAGGAGGCATGTGACGAGCCCAACTGTGGAATCGCCAATGAATGCGAATGCGAATGATTCGCAGGACCAAGGAACGGAGCCACCGGCCAGGACACAATGGGCCAGGCCAGCCTGCAGCGGCTTGCGCTCTCTATCGCACTTGCTGGGATCCTTCGGCTTGGGTCGCCGACAGTCGGCGGCAGCACTCGGTGCTCCTGCTTACGTCACAAAGCTGCGTAGGCGTCATCGTCGTGCGGCGCACCCATCGCCTTCGTCCCGCCTCTGTGCCTCTGTGTGTGTGTAGCTCTCCGCTTCGGCTCTCCGCTTCGTTGATAAACGACGCCAGCCAGGCGGTGATTTTCCCCCAATCTCTCTCCCCACTCATTTTCATTTTCCCCCTATACCCACACCATTTCCACCTCTCTGCTCGAGGGCTCGCGTTCTGGTTTCCCCAAGTATCCGTCGTCGTCGTCGTGGTCTCCTGAATGAAAACTCGTCGTAGCTGTGCTGGCTTCGATTTTTGTTGTTGACGTAGTCGTCTCCCGAATCCGCGCCTGCGCCATTGCCTGGCAGAATCATCTGTTGTTGAGTCCGTCCTCCACTCATGCCTCATCCTGGTCATCCTGCCAGCAAGTGCATTTGGCTTGTGGTAGGACCGTTTTCAGGGAGGAAATCGTGGGAAATCTGCGGGGGCCAGGGAGCAGGCTCGGCTCGGGCTCAGCTGTTCGCTGTTTGACTGTGTTTGCCTGTAGAGTTTTCCAGCGTTTTCCTTGGAGACTTCGGCAGGCAGCTGAGCAACAAATTCAGAGAGTCCAAGCCGGCTTTTCGCCTGGAGAGATGCTTCTGCTGAGCATAGTTTCTCACCATGAATTGAAGCTGGGCTTGAGCGGGCTCAAGAGATTATTTTTAATAGAATACTGGATTGTTTATAGTTGTACATTTTTTTTATTAGTTGATAAATATTTTAGTTAAAAATTATATTTGTGGATATTTAAATATATTATATTATATAACTGAGTCTACAAAATTCAGTTAACATACCCTTCGTATTTACTCGTTGCATTATTAAACTTTTAGATATTTTCCTCAAAGGACTTCTCGTCCATTCAAAACTCTCCACACCGTGTGTGGGCATCAGGTCCTTTCCATTCACAGAGCTCACCTCGGTTTGAAAATCGTTCGGTCTGGTGGCAAATGTATATTATAGCTGCTGCTGCTCGCTCGTAAAACGTAAAAGCCACAGACATTGTGACGACAAAACGGACTCGTCTTCGTCCTGCCGCGTCCTGGCCCCTCCGCTCGTCCGCTGTACTCCCAGCTCCTAGCTGTTGAATCCTGCATGAGACGAACAGCGAAAAGCGGGCTGCAAGCAACGATGACGCCTCTCGTTTCAGGACGTAGCCAGCGGAGTTCTCCTTCATTCATGTTGGCTGACACCCGAGTGGCTTTTCCCTCGCCTTCCCCGGCGTCCCTTGGCCCCTCGAGGTCGGTTCGTGCAAGGACTCGGGTTCGGTTCGGTCTCCTTAATGACTTGCAATTCATGTGCTCACTTTTATTCACATTCTAATTTCGATGCTGCTGCGTGAGTTGTGTTTTGGTTACTCGCTTTCGGATTTCGGATATCGTAATTCGTATTTCTTTCGCTCATGGGCGTCATCGTTGTTCGAAGTTTATAAGTTCGAACTGAGCTCTAGAGAGTTCGAAACTTAGGGGCAGGACTTGGGAATGGTTGCGAAAAGCGATCTGGAAAAGGTTATATGGAAGACTTAGTCTAAAAGGGATTCTAAAGAAAAGGTTATACTCTATATTCGATAACTATAAATAGTTTATCTGTTTTTAGTTACTAAAATAAATTGAAGGTGTTTCAATTGAGAAACAGGATATAAAATGGCATTAAAAGGTCTAAAAAGTATCATTTTCAAGATATATATAGAAAAACCTCTTGATACCTTTAGAAAAATTCTCAGAAAAGGGTACCTATGACCAACCTTAGGATTGTACAGAAGTAGCTTAATATCTAGGGACTTGAAATCGTTAGGTACTTATAGATATCCGAAAAATCAAAGTTTAAAATAACCATAACTCAACAAAAAAATCATTAATTTTAATTCGGAAAGCCTTTCTGTGCTAGTCGGAAAGCCTTTCTGTGCTAGTTTTAATGAGTATAACAAATCAGCGTACTAAGCTTACAAATTTTAAAAATGAAATTTTGTTTTCATATTTTTGACAATTTTGACGATGTAACCCCTTAAAAATTTTTGAAAAAGTTGTGTACATTTTTTTCCTCCCAAAACATGGCTTGATCGATTTATCTTTTGATGCTGTTCAAGAATATATATGATTTATGGGGTCGGAAATAACTCCTTCACCTCGTTTCAAGCTCCTGACTGATAAACCCGTACTTTCGAGTGACTCTACAAATTTTCCCATTAAAAGCGTCCAATTAAAATCCTATCTCTATCTTGGGACTAACCCAACTTCTGAGGACTCACAGAACTTTCCCGCCTCTGAATTTCACCAATTCGGGGTTTGTCCTGTGAGAAATGCAGTCAAGGAAGTGATTGAATCGTTGGTTATTCGGGACTAAGACCTAGCAGCTGATGTTGGGCCAAATTGGATTCGAAATCGGGAATTTCCCCGCCGGTATTCGGAGACCGATGCCACTGCGGACTCGTGCAACCCACGCAAAGTTGGGGACCGCAAATCATATGGGAGGCGGTGGCAGGTGGCAGAAGCTAGAGGGAAATGCGGAAAATGGGAAAAATGGGGAGTCGGCGATGCCGGTAACGGTGCACTGTGCGCAGGAGCAGGCGCGCTCGAGAGCACACAGAAGACTCTCTAGGCTCTCTGGACTCCTCTCTCCGTTCTACGTTCTCCGTTCCTCGGGACTTCGGGAAAAACTCTACACAAGAGGCAGGTTGAAAACAAGTGGTTGAGCGGGCAGAGTGCTCAGTACTGAGCGAACTGTCGTTTCGAGCTCGAGTTTTCCCGCTGACTGAGAGCAGAAGCTGTAGCTGAAGAGCTGAAGCCCCCGAGCTGAAGAGGAAGCAGCAGCAGCAGAAGCAGCAGCAGAGTAGCAGTAGGAGCAGTAGGAGCAGGAGCAGGAGCAGGCGAAAGCGGGAGAAAGGAGCCAAAGGAGCAGAGCGACAGAGAGACTGAGAGCGAGCGAGCGAGCGAAACGAACAGCAGCCGAGAAGTGAAATTCGAGGCAGGGGGAGTGAGTGTGTGAGTGTCCTGTGTGCCCCGTGTGTGTGTGTGCGAGTAGCATAAAGTGGAAATACGAAACGCCTTGAGGAGCGACTGCGACGCCGACCGCGGCAGAGGGACACGCGTCAGGCGGCCAAGCAAAAGGCAGACAAACAGGCGAATCCTGCTGAGACGATACGACGAGTCCTTGCTCGTCGGTTCAAACGTGCGGAACACACTTCTGGAGGCACCCCGAAAAAGAGACACTCACAAAGAGGAGGAAATCTATTCCACAAAAACACACCAACTCACACTTAACCCACAACAAAGGAAAGTTTTCACCAGCAAAAGGAAATAGTTTCATAAATCAAAAATTCAAAAAATACAAAACAAATTCGAGAACCCAGAAACGATATCTCGAAAACCAAAAATATTCAAAATACGAAAATTATTGCTATCCCAAAACCCAGTGCAAGTGGAAAAGTTATTCAACCGAAAAACCAAATGCAAATCAGTTCCAGTTAATTGTTTTCCCTCAATTGATGGCTAACACTGTGAATTTAAATTAATATACATCAAGTCATTTATATATATACGAGAAACCAAATCGAAAACAAAGTGCCGCAAGCTGAGAGCGCTAAACACACGAAATAAGTGCTAAAAGTTCCTTACAACAAAATATTAAATACAAATAATAACAAAATCGAGAGCGAAAGCGAAGCCGGAAGAGAAAACAACAACAAATATATTGTTACAACTACTAATAAAATATATACAAATTATACAACATCAATTTTCTTTGCATTTTAAACGAAAACAAAAATCGAAATAAAATCAAGTAAAATATAAAAGAAAGCAAGCGAGCAGCTCAAAACGTAACGAAGAAAAACCCAAGTGCCGTGGAAAACCAAAGCCTAAGCCTACGAGAAACTGAAGCCAGCAGAAAATCCGAGGATATAGTGGCTATAAATACTGGAATCAAAATTAAAAGCCGACGGGCGACAGCAACTAGTTGTCAGGCCAGCAGCAACTTGACTAGCGAAGGGTCGACGACAGAGGCCAACAAGGTTCAAGCTCCAGCTCCAACTCCACCTTGGAGCCCAGGCCAGGCCAGGCAAGGCCCGCCCCCAGCTACTCCCCGGGAGCAGAAGCAGAAGCAAAAGTAGACAATTGATTATTGATTTTGTCTAAGGGCAGCAAAGAACTTCACAGCTTAACGCAAAACAAACTTGGCAAAGGGGCAAGCCAGGGAAAAACACGTTGACGTCGACGTTGACGCCGAAAGGGGGGCCGGAAAAAGAGTCGGAAAACTCCGGAGTGTTGGCCGTCAGTGTTGTGCAATGCCAGGCTCAGGCCGGCCCAGTGTTGGTCAGTGGCGTGGCGCCTGAAGACCCACAAGAGCGCTAAGTGCTTCTTGGGCCAAAAGCAGAGTAGCAACAGCAACTATCCAGTCTCGAGAGCGGGACAAGCCCTCACCAACCACAGCAAACTACCGCCAAGCACCCACCACCCACCGCCTACCATACCAAACCATACCATAACATACCCTACCCCTACACGATCCCCTGAGCCGCCAAGATAAGCCGTCTAGTCGAGAAGCTGCGCCAGACCAACAAACGCAGGATGTTCAGCTCGCTGGCCCAGACGCTCCTCTGCGTCCTGCTCGTCCAGAGCGGCCTCTATGCCCTCCACCTGAGCGGCAATGGCAACAGCGGCGACAAGTCCTCCCTGGGCGAGGCGGCCAAGGGCCTCCAGTCGTCGTCGTCATCGTCGCCCAGCCAGCCGATCGGACCCTCGCCAGGCTCTAGCGGTGCCTGGCAGACGGCGCCGTCGCAGCAGCAGCAGCACCAACAGCATCCGGGTGGATCCCCGCCGGGCGGCGGATCCCCGCGTGGTCCTGCTCACCGATCCGCCGCAGCGGCCGCCTTCGATGCCACCACCGTGCGGCTGAACAAGGAGATCGCCGACATGGCCCAGCTGGAGCGCGAGCGGCTGATGATCCTGGCCCGCGAGAAGCAGACGGCGGAGAGCCAGGGCAATCATCGCGGCCATCCCTTCATCACTGGGCGCATCCAGATGCAGCCCAGCGAGGAGCTGGACGTGGGCGACTATCCGGCCCTGCTGCAGCAGGCCGCCCGCGGCTACATCTTCGGCAATGTCCAGAAGCAGCCGCCCAGTCCGCTCAATCTGGAGGAGGACTACGAGCAGCTGAGGGAGATGGAGCACAGGCCGGTGAAGTACTACGGCCGGGTGGTGCAGCCAGAGGAGCGGGAGCAGGAGCAGCAGCAGGCGGAGTCTCTCTACGAGCCGTTGCACTCGTTCGGCGACTTCGATGACTTCTCGGAGCTCGAACAGGAGCCGGATCCGCCGCATCTGGGAGAGGACGAGCTGCTGCGTGAACTGGATGCGTATCAGTATCACGGCCTGGAGGAGGATCCCCTGCCCGAGAATCCCTATCGCACGCTGGAGCAGCTGGAGCTGGCTGCCCCCGATTCGCTGCAGCAGCTCTTCGAGCAGGAGCAGGAGCAGCGGGATGCCCCCATGAAGGCGATGCACTCGGGCAAGACCCACACCAATCCCGGCGGCTACAATATAAGGACCCAGCAGAAGTGGGCACGCAAGCGTAATGGCCAGGGACTGGGCAGTCACAGTTCCGGGGCGGAGAAGCAGCTCCAGCGCCAGATCTTTGCCCAGCACTTCAAGCCGCAGCGCAGCAATGTTGGGAAGCTCTCGCTCGCGGCCAACTCGGAGGCCACGGCCAGCAAGCACCTGAAGCCCTCCAGTCGCTCCGGTTCCAAGGATACCGAGAAACCCAACAACGAGCTGGTAGGCAGTGCTTCCTCCTCCCCGGCCGCCGAGGGGAAACCGAAGCAGCAGCAGCCCACGGAACAGCAGTCGCAGGACAAGAAGGATCCCAGCCGCAAGAGATCCGGCGGAACGGTGGGATCGCCGGGTGGCGGCTACTCGGCGCAGCCACCCATGTCCCACAGCATAGCCAGCCAGCTGATGCTGCGCACCGCCCGCGGTCAACGGCAGTACGATGTGCCACAAATCGGTGAGTAGCTCCTGTTCCTTGCCTACCTACATATAGTCACTATATGCCTAGCCTGGGGGTGGCCCCTGGGAAAGAGGGCAATCGATCGAAGCAATCGGGCCTTGATGAACCTGTGACCTTTTCCGACAGAACTGGACAGCCAATCAAACCTCTACTTGACTCCCTAACAAGGCTTGGAATTGGGATTAATGGGAAGTGGATAACCTACTTGTTTCTTTTCCAATCTCTTTTTTAATATTTTCATTGAAAAATTTACCCTTTATAGTAAAATATAAACCATTTTGTTTAGGGTACTGGGAGGTAAAAGTATCTCAAAGTATAGTTCCCACCAAGGTCCCACTGTATCCTAATTACTTCTGGAAATAATAAGCAAACATTAATTTACAAATGCGTGTTAGCGGGTTAAGGACAGCCAACATTTACCACCAAATAGTGGCGGTCAATATCTTTCCAATATCTGTGCGTTTCATGACGCGTTAATATCTTGTTCGACTCGAGTCGAATCGAATCGAATCGAGTTGAATCGAGTGGAGCGGAACCCGTGCTTGACCCCTTCGCTCAGCTATTTTTGGGGTCGAAGTAAGGTCCCCATGGACACGTTATAATCGCTCTATTTCCGTACCTGTTCCTTTGACTTACAGCAATTTATTACGACTTTTCCTGTTATTCTTGGCGGACTGCTGCATATTTTATGATCCAAGGCGGCGGCAGCTGGCTGGCAATTTAATCCTTTTAGCCTGGCTAGTGGGCGGCCTACCCGACCGGCTCATCAATCATCCATCAGCCGGCGTTTAATAGATTGTCACTAAATCATTTGTCAACAATGGCCGCCAACATGGCAAAGTTTCTGCAGCTTTTTGTCGGCTATTTTCGGTAGTTTGGCCAACTTTTCAGTCTCTTATTTTTGGCCATTGCATTTAGCAAATTAGTCGGCGGAGGCAGGACTTGCAGGGGGGTTGAGAGGGAGAGAGGCTGGACTAGAAGTTCGTCCTTGGCTTTCGCCCATTCCGGGCCCGTTGTTAATCACTTGGCTGGCTAAATTACTTTACAACAAGTTTTGATGGTCGCCATGAATACGGAATACGCTTAGAGAAAGTTGGAGCGGCATCGGAACTGGTCTTGGCCGGGCTCTGGCCTGGCCCGGCCTGTGCCGGTCTCGGCTGACAATCAATTTTAATTTTTAATTAACACTTTCAAGTTTAATGGCGACATTGTTATGGCCGTGAGCTAAATGCGATTTCATTGCTCTGTCCTGCGGAGCAACAGCAGGAATCCTTGGCTCGAAATTATCGAGAAAACACAGCTTTCTGCTTTCAGCTCTCTGGCTGGCAATTTGATATTCTGTTCAATTTGCTGCGGCCATTAGTTGCAGACATTTATAATTAATTCGAGTATTAAATTTGATATTTATGCTTTGGGGGAAACTCGATATAGAGCGGATTTATTAAATTTATTGAGCCAAAATAACTTAATCAGTGGAGGATACAGCGGTATATTATATTACAGCCTTTAGTTTTTATTTGGAAATTGCTGGAGATTTGTTTCTTGGGAAAAACTCAACACTCAACACTTGAAAAATTTTCATTTATCATTTAACCTTTTCTTATTTCTTTGCCTTATTAATGAACAAAAGTTATTTTCGTTTTACTTAGCTCTTGACGAGCCAACAATGTAAAGTTTTCCTTGCCACTTAAATTAAATTGGATTAGTTGATGCTACATACCTTTCGGGCTTGCAGCCCTTCAGATTTTTCCCTTTTCCTTGTTTCCCTTATTGGATTTTCCATCTATTCCCCAAAAACTGACTTGAAAGATTTTGCGAAAATTCAATATGAGGAAGACAATCAATGAATTTTCATTTTATGCGCATGTTTGCACAATTTTCCTCATTGTTATGGCTGTCAGTGCTTTTCCCCTCACTCTCTACCCTGATTTTTCCCACATTTTCTCCTCTGTGCGTGTGTTTGTTTATTTCCGCATAACGTCATCGAGTGCCAGCTGTGAAAACGTCAACGCGTTGCCACCCTTCGTCGTCGTCCTCGTCGCCCGTCTCGCTCCGCACTTCACACTTTCGCTGGTAGTTGGGAAAATTACAATTGCTCCTCTAAGTGTTTATCCTGGAAAACGATTATCGTGAGAGCCGCACACATGTGGTTAAGGGAAGGTCATGGAAACGGTAGCTCAGCATAATGTGAGTGATCTAGGCAAAACGGGCATTAAATTGCTTAAATATAGGGAACTTAACTTAAGGGAAAATATAGTATTAAAAAATACTCACTTTCCATAAATACACATTTCATTTCAAAGTTTTCCGAAAGGAAAACCCTCCCGCAAACCCCAACAGAATACCCAAAAATAAATATATAAAGAAAAAGTTGAAAGAGCCATCACGCATTTTCCCGGGAAACCTGCGGCTGCGTTTACAACTTGACATCATTAAAACGCGTTGACAATTTACGATCCTCCGCTGGTCCGGTTTCCAACTAATTTAGTAACAACACCCCGGGGGTCCAGGGCAACCGGACAGGACGGCCTCCGTTTGACAAGTCCCTGCTCCCACGCCCATATCCTGTCCCTGCCTCTGTGTGTGTGTGTGTACTCGCACTTCTTCGCTCACTCGCACGCTCATGTCCTGGCGGTTGATTTAATTTGTAATTTGAGGCCTGGACGGTCCTCAAGTGGCCACTTGGCGGCGAAAAGATCATCGATTCGAGCAGGACCTGCCCTCCCGCTCCCGTCAAATATTACGCAAATTAGTTGGAAATGGATATTGGAGATGCGTCTATCAGTCTGTCTGTCTGCCAGTCTGTCAGTGGTCTTCGTCCTTCGTTCCCTGTTTCCCCGTTCTACCATTTTCCGCGTCCTGTGCGTGGGCGGCCGCAATGCAACGATGGAAAGTTTCACCACAGCGACAGGTTGTCTGCCGCAACTTGTGGGTTCCACGGCCAGGCTCTATCCCTGTCTGTGTGCCTCAATAATCGGGAATGGATATGCAAATGGCCAGGCACTTGAAGAAGGGGCGACAGATCGGACAAATTGTTGAACTAAGAGGCTTAGGGATACAGACAGATTGCGCCTTAAAGGACTTTCCTTCTCTAGTTGAACATGCTGGAGTATGGGACTTGGAAAATAACTATGCCGGTAAAGAGACTCAAAGTTTGCACAAGACTCTCTCCAAAATAGTCATACTTTCTGGCTAATGACATTGCCCCTTGACCTACAAAAAGATGCGTACAACAAAAGTTCGCTTTTTTATATAAATATATATATATTCCTTTTTATATTCTCACATCAATGCCAATGGCAGGCTGACATTTTTGGCATTTTCTGGAGGCGCCTAAAATATTTTTGCCGTCACTTGGCCCTGCTTTCTCTTTCTCCTCCCTTTGGGAGTCCTGCAACCAACAAAAAAGGTCCACACCCTGACCCAGGGCTAATTAGGAAGCAAGGCCCAATTTGCATTGCAGGCGGCTCACCAGCTCTCCTCCAGCTCGGCGGCCAAATGAACTGGAAGCAATGACGCCCCATGTCACGCCCACACACTGAATTTGTTAATGAGGTGGACACTGTTTCGGAACGGCCCCGGCTTCGGCCCGGCAAATTAGCCTTTTGACTTAATGCACACTGGCCAAAAATAAACAGAGACGTGCTGGAAATGGCCGGAACATGAATCAATAAACGGTGACATCATCATCATCTTCGTGCTAGCCAGCATCCAGCCAGTCGGAGGGGGCTTTACAGCATATAGACGGGACCTCCTCTTGCCGCTGCTCCACCTCCTTGCATATATAATTATGGCACACACACAACAACAGCAACAACGACAGGGGGGAAATATTTACATTAGCGTGGCCAGGATCTGGTAAAGGACGCGGCCATTGAGCCAGGCCAATTGTCTGGGTGTTGGTGCGGCTCATTCAGCCAGTTTGACGACAGCAGCTACGAGCTCATCGAGCTCTGGCCGAAAGTTTAGCTTTCTTCTTGCGTCACAGTCTGAGAGATTGACATACTTATATCCAACCCAACCCGCGCCCCAGAGGATACTACCACTACGAGGATACTAAATCTGAACAAAGTGCCCAAAGGATTGCGTGGCATGATGCTGAATAAACATGGCCTGCATAAATATCAACTACGGGCCAATAATGAACCACACCAGCACCGAGATTCTTGCTCGAAAATCTATAATAAGACACTGGAGACCCGCATCGAGTATATATCCTATTTGGCCAGTCAGCTCTTAGTCATCCGTAATGAAGAGCGAGGGGAAAAGCGAGAGGAAAGGGAAGGAAAGCCAGCAGAACTCTTCGGCAAATAAATGTGGCTGAGTAATCGGGCGAGCGAGTGTGTGTGTGTGTGAGAATTTTTTAGTCAATGAAGCGTCAAGGACTTTTTTGCTTATGATATATTTACCCAAGGGAGGGCTCCGAGAGAGAGCCAGCCAGAGAGCGAATGCTTGGCCACAAAAGATGATGCAATGCAATCAAGAGGCAGCCGTGGGTAGCTGGGCATAGTAGGTATCCTTCTCCTGGCTGGTATCCTCTCATCTCGTGCCTAATGAGTTGTGAGCTGACGCGGAATTTATGAATGAATTGCGGAATGTGTAGTAGAGCAGGACAGGCACAGATAGGGAGACAGACAGAGAGACAGGCAGCCAAGCAGGCAGACAGGCATCCTGGCAGGGGCAGACAGCGGAAGGGGAATAAGGATAACGAAGGCAGTTCCTTAATTCATCAAGCTCCTCCCTGGAGATGGGGACATTGTTTCAGCTCAAAGTGAGCGTAAAATGAACCAAGTGCTGGCAGTTTCCCCGTAATTAGCCTGATTTGCATATGAATAATGGGTTATTTATTGGCTATACTTAGACGTCTATATAGATCTAAGGGAAAGGGGACTAGGTAAAGTCGATGGGAATCTGCAAAAGGAGAAACTTGGTTACTTTAGGATGAATCATGCACCTAGGTATATTTTTTTATATTCTTGTTTGTGTGTTTTAATAATTTAAAATTAAAATCAATAGAAGGCATTCATGTATTAATTCAGTAAAACAACTGATTCGACCTGGAAAAACGGCATAGTACATGATTGTTTCACCGCACCACGCAAATTGCACTTTAATGAAACAGTATTTATTTGTATATCGATCCGGACGAATTAATTGATACTGTGAAACCTGTGAGTTCAAATTGCTCTGCCATCATCACGTCGCCAATGACGCATGATGACAGCCACGGGATCTGGGCATGAAACCGAGAACCTGAAACTGAATTCCGCGTGGGCTTCGAGCAAGTGGTAGGAAGCGATAAATTGCCGAGGGCAGTGGGCCTTCAAAGGAATGGAAATTGGGAGGAGGTGGAATATTTCGATCGAAATATTTATCCATAATATAAACTGTAGCTTGAATAACTAATGGGGCGAACTGATAGAAGCGGCTCAAAGATTGAGATTTTCAGGATTTCTTTATTCTGGTTAAGAGCGTGAGTGTTATGTTCGTCACCGAATCGTATTTCCTTCCTAAAACCCCCAAAAGAGTTGTGTTGAGTGTGACCTCCGAGGACTCGGGACTACGCAGATACGCAGTCAGCCGTGTCCTTGAACCAGTCGATGGGCAAGTGGTTGGGGTCCCGTTGGGGGTCGAGGCGAACCCAAAAAAAGAAACCAAAAACAATTGCTAGGATAGAAATCTAGCTGGCAGTCTGGCAGCGCACATATACAGGAATGACATATGCTGCCAGTTTTCGATGGGCCGTAGAACGGGGCCGAGGGATGTTCCATGTGCGTCACAGGTCATGGAAATCAAACGCAATAAAAAACCGCACACACACAGACCAAGCAGTGAAAACTGGAGCAGTGAGTGTGAGTGGTGTGTGTGATGGGATGTGGTGTGGTTTGGTGTGGTGTGTGCGGAGGCACTGTAGCCAAGTGCATAGTCATGCTAATGCAAATTATGGCTTATTTAAGGCGACAGCATCAGAGCCTAGTTTAAGGCGACGGCTGCATCACTTCAGCCTGTCGCATGCATCGCAGAACTAAAAACTGAAATTAAAAATATAAAAAAAAACTGAAATAAAAAGCATAAAAAAAGAGTGGCAAGCACTGAAAAAGTAGCAAAGAAAGCCGAGGGCTCTTGGCCATGTCGGGGGATTGGGGTTAGAGGAAGCCGGGTGTGCTGCCTACTTAAAGGCTTCCGGGCCGGCAACGCAGCAGCCGTGCATAATGAGGCTCTGGCACTCACACAGCTGCATGCATAATTTAGCAGAAGAGCAGGAGCAGGAGCTGGTAGAGCCTCTGGGATGCTGCTGGTGTACAGCAAAGGCAACCCAAGAAAGACCGGAGAAAGCCTGAGAAAGCCTTTCTTCCCGAACTTCCCTTAGGCTGACCTTTTCCCTGGTCGCATCGATCTAGCTTTTGGCCCAAAACCCTCTCCCTCAAATTCCTGCATAATCATCATCCTGGCCGTGTAATAAGCGAAATGGCTTGGGTTTTGGGTTCCAAATTATGCAATATTTATGCCGGTTTCTCTTTGTTTATTTTAATTTACAAGCAATTTATCTGAAAGGAAAAGAAATTATTTCTGCGCTTAGCCATCGTCCAGCAGACGCGTTTCAATCAATCATTTGCCATCATTTTCGCAGCGAATATGTATGTTTTTTGTGTAATCAAGGCACTGGAAGAATAATTCTAAGTACTTTCAGCTTAAGTAAAAGAGAAAAACTTATGCAAATCTATAAGAAACCAGTTTTCAAATGTCTGTTGTGAGCCTAAAACAAGATCTCATTTTAATTATTAATGTTTTTCAAGCAAAAATTTACAACCTTCTTAAAGATTTATAAAACAAAAAGCTAGCTTAAATATACAAAATACAAGAGCCCATTTATAAGACTGAATAGAAGCTTTTGAAAAAATAGAATACACTTGAAATATATTCCCCTTGAAATCCTAAGGTTCCTTATAACTTTCCTGCAGTGTAGAAAATTTCAGTATCCCAAAGAGGGCACAAGGCAAAGCAAACACAAATGTTAAAAAAACTCAGACCCCGTAACAGTGAAAATGGGCAGGTGAGAAGTAAAAGTGGAGCTGTGGAAATGGGAAATGCCAGGCCACCAACACTTGTTGCCCGCCGCAGACCTTAGGCAAACATCGGTTCACACCTGTCGAATCAGAGAATGTACCAGGAGATATTGGAGATCTCTCCTGGCAGCAGGAAAACTGGAGAGGAAAAACTGAATGTTCTGCATTCCGTGCGTGCCAATTGGGGACAGGATTCTCCCCTCTACTCAGACCCCTTGGCGGACAAATGAAATTGCCCTTTGGCCGGTGGACAAATAAATGCTGTAAGAATCGAATTCTATTCGAACGATTCGCTAACGAACTCAACTCCGCTCGACTTTGCTTCAGCTTGGAAAAATCCAGCCTGGGAACCTTAAGCCAGACCGCAATGTCTACAGCCTGCCCCTCGTTTCCCCAGGCAGCCCTCTCT
Source organism: Drosophila bocqueti (assembly GCA_018151655.1). Lineage (NCBI taxonomy): Eukaryota > Metazoa > Arthropoda > Insecta > Diptera > Drosophilidae > Drosophila > Drosophila bocqueti. The sequence goes on from JAECXF010000057.1 coordinate 3,885,496, forward strand.
GTGGTCTGCGGCTTACACAGCTGGCGAATAAACGTCAAGCGATGTCACCGGGATCCCAGAGCCAAACCCAGACCCACAGCCAGAGAACTGCGAAGAGCGAACAGCGGGCTTTAGTTGAAATTGACAGCTGGTTTGCAATTAAATAAGATTTATATTCCGGCCGAGAAGGCAGCCTTGGATGCTGAATTGGAAGTTTCTGCATTAATATGCCAGTAGGTGACTCCACCAAATGACCTCGGGCTGTCAATTCGGGTCGTGTGCGTAGACCAAATATAGCCACGAACTTTGCTAATGGATGCACACCATGTCAAATTGAATTTATTTCCAGGCCCCAAGAATAATACGCCCGAAGATTTCTCATGTTTAATTTATTGTCTGTCTTTGTCGCTTTTCCTACCCACACAGGTGAGTTGACAAAGACTTGCTGGAGGAATTGTTCGAAGGGAAGGCTTTGTGTCTATCTGTGGTCTTTTTAAAACGTGGTCTCCTCTTGGCTCGACATGAACTACATCCCAGTCAGGCAATAGCAACAGTCTCAGTCTCGTCTCAGTCACAGTCCCAGTCACAGTCCTAGTCTTAGTCCCAAGTCCCAGTCTCCTTGGCCCAGGCTTTTGCCTTGTTTCGTGGCTGTATTTATATCGCCACAGCGCCCAGAGCCATGCACCATTATCTATATGGCCACAAAATAAGCAAAAGAAGAAGGTCGTCTAGCCCTGCACTGAGGAAAAACGATTGTAAGGCGTAAAATTTTATAATGCTTAATACTATAGGTACTTTTTAGGAAAGTTATTGTTTGTAATATTTGTAATACACTTCGTTAACTTTAAGCTCTTTTCAACGAAATAAAAGTTGGATGTTATATAAACCTAAAAAGTTGCACAGATCGTCACAGGGAATGTTTTGGAGTTAAGAAAACCCTTTTAGATCCAAGAAATGACCAAAAACTATGTTTATTTTTCTGAAAAATTATTGTGAGCTTATAATAAAAGATAGTTAGGTATTTCCTTAACTTTCAATAACTAACTTTAACCCTCGCTTGGCTTCAAACAATCACAAGAAGCTAGTTCATAGTTCCTTTCCTGGCTGGTCTCTCCTTTTTCTTTTCAATTTCCGAAAAAAACGCCCCCAAAACCCAGTAATTTCTCACACTGTACCCCAGTAATGAGGTCACTAAAGTGCTGCTACGCACTTTCCTTGATATACTCTTCTGTCAGACATAGACTTGTTACATAATTCAATTTGCGCGACACTAGCTAAATAATTTATTCAGGGTCCAAGTCCGCAAGTGACGTGGCCAATTCGATAACGATTCCGAATCGAATTCGAGCATTGGAGTTCGGTCCTGGAAAATCACCAGGACACTCGGACGAACGCCCACTCATTCAGGCTCTCTCTAGCAGTGTGGCATTGTTTTCCAATCAAAAACTAAACAAAACGCAAACACAAGACCCAAGCACTTGAGCCACTGCGTAAGCCATAAACAAACACGGCAGAATGACAATGTGAATGGGTTTTGGCCAGTGTGGCAGGGAAGGGTAGGGATAGGGGAAGAGGGAGTGGGATTGAGAGTGAGAGGAGTCCAGGAGCGGGACTTGGCCTGGCTGTGACAGTGGCCACAATGCGAGAGCTGCCAGAAAAACAAAAGCCAGCCGGGACCTAAGCGACACGGAACGGAGGGGAACCGTTGTCCATGAATGGACATCGCTCAAGGGTCTGGAAGGAGGGAGTGTGGGCTAAGGGATCCAAGGGTCGGGTCTGTGAATGGTGCCGGGCATGGGACATTTGAATCCTGCCAGGGTTGACTCAACCATTCACTGGATTGGAATTTCTGAATCTTGGCAGTGATTTCTGGTTTTCTTAGTTTCTAAAGCTTAATTTCCAGGCTACATGTAACTTAATTCAATTCCTAATTGACTTATTGTGTTAATGTTATTTTTCAATTATTAATTATTGCCTTGCTCATCCGTCATTCGATTCGCCGCACTTTAATTGCTCTATTAACCCACTTCTGTTATTGATTTATAGAATTCCTGGTTAATGATGGCTTCATTTAGTTTCTGTTTCAGTTATTTTTTTATGTTCTTTAATGATTGTGCATTATTTATGTATTTCGATGGGTAATTTAATCTCTTAATCATTTTAATTGATACGTTTATTGTTTCTTTAACGTTTTTATGCTGTTTATTCGACCTAAGTGATTTATTTTGTTGTTTCTTTGGTGTATTTGCTTTGTATTTCAATTTAATTTATTTATTTCTATTACCCAGTCACCGGTTGGATCACGGTTCCCATCACTGGCCGCCTGGCTTTGGCCTATTTCAGGCGGTTAGCATCTTGTTTACCCATTTGCAACGCTTCACAGTTTTCTAAAATATGCCAAGGCAGGCGGCGTGCGGCTGTCTAAATCCAGCTAAGGTCAGAGTTCAAATTGAGTTTGGCCAGGAAATTAAATGGGGGCGGCCGGTGGGGGGAAATGTCAGGCTCTAGGCTTACAGGCAGGCAAGCAGGAAGGCAGGAAGGCAGGAAGGCAGAAAGGCTCCAAGGATGCCAAGGCAGGCTAATGAAAAGCCCTGCTGCTCCTGCTTTTGACTGCGTTTAACGGACACTTGGCCGTGCGTTGCTGGGGTTGCTGTCTCTGCTGCTCTGCTCCCCGGTGCCTGCTCCTCTGCTCCTTGTTGCCAGGACATCCCTCGTCGTTTAGGCCACCCTTTTTGCAAAAAGGAAAGGAAGCCCCTGCACTTGTCTGCTGCACTTGCCACCCTCTCCGCCTGGCTATTAATATTGCCAAAGGTGCGCACTCTTTGGTACTTAAGTGGCTGCCGTCTGGGAACTGTCACCGGGGTCGACTGCTCTTCCCAACAACAAATGCTCCCTCTCCTCTCTCCCCACCTGGCATTGTGTCTTTTGACAGTCGACGTCTTGGCCCAGCCAACCCCTAGCCCGCCCGGCCTCACCTTTGTTCCGAGAGTGGTGGCTGCGACCTGGCCAAGTGCTGGGGGATGTCGCGCGGAAATTAAGTAACTAAGTAGAGCCCCGGATTCCGCTTTTCGGGGGATCGGAGCATAATCAAAACTTTTCATTACGCCCCCGCCCCAAGTAGGGCATATTTCACAATAAAACCTCTCGGTCCATCGTAAATATAAATAAAGACATTAAGTGTGGGGCAGAAAAAATGTCGACAGGTACGCAGCTTGGAGGTGGAAAAAAAAAGGAAAAGTTTTATTGTCATAGCGCCCAAACAAGGCATAAACTTGCCTTAAAAGTTTAAGCGGCTTCGCCAGCTTCCAGGACCTACTCCTTGCCCCCCAGGCAGACCCTACCTGCCACTGCGTACATTTCAGTGCCTATTTTTAGCCACTCGTGGAGAGATGTGGGGCAGAAACTTTCTACTCCAGGTCCGAAGCCTGGAAAAAAATGTGCGGAAAATTACAGTGCAACTTTTGGACCAGCCAGCGAGCTACAACAATTTTAATGAAACTTTTCTGGGCTACAGCTACACAGGGAGGAATTGAGTAGGAATACAAATTAAAGGGAAACTTTAAGTAGAGAAAACGCCCACTAAAGCTTGCTGGAATCCAGAAGACTTCTCTTCAAGAGGTACTTCCATAAATCCCTAATATATCCTTGATTATATTTTATGTATATTCAGCTCTCTTAGTGCTTTCTCTTAGTGCACAGCTCCCGCTCATTGTTCACCTGGTTGTCAGCGGGCCAAGGCCTTGTCTTGGTGCTAATGAAAAGTCAGAAGCTAAGCGAACTACGTGCCCAGCAGCGGATATCTCTCCCAAAAATAATATTAATAATGTTGCTGAGAAAAGCCTGGGAAAATAGGGACCAAAAGGAGGGTTGGATGTGGCAGAACTTTTCGTGGAAAGTACGATATCTGTTTGGCTTTTCCCTTTCCACAGCCAGAATTCCCTCCCAGCTCCCAGCAGCACTAAAAATGTCAAAAGTTATAAATAATTTTCCATATAGAAAAGTGATATGTTCAAAACATGTTGTCAGTGCACCGCAGAGTCCGAGCCAGGACGCAGGTCGCAGGACGTGCATTGCAGGGACCCTATCCTTTCGAGATTCCTGTCCCAGTTTGCAATTTGCGAAAAATTGCCAAAGCAAAAAACTTCAAAGTAAACAAACAAACACATCACCAGCTGCCAGCCAAAAGGAGGAAGCAAGGAGGAGCCGGGAGCCGGGAGTCAGGCGGCAGGAGTCAGGAGCCGGCAGAACCAAGCAGGAGCCGGGAGTGCCGGAATCCGGGATCCGGCTTCCACGAGTTATGTTGATTTGCACATGTTTATGTCCAGTTAGACGCACCTGCAGGGGGGGTTAGCCAAGGAGGGGCTTGTTTTGCCGCATGAGTTTTTGGCACAAGGAAGGCAAGCCAACGAAGGAAGACAGGACCAAGAGCGACATGAAATTTTTATGGCCAGCAATGGCAGGAAAACAATTGCGAAAAGTAGTTTTACCAAATGCCCGGGACACGTACCAAACAGGAATATGCTTGCCCCGGGAAATTAGAGCAAAGTGCCGCTACCGCTACCGCTACCCCGATGTCCGACTAAGTCCGGAAATAAACGCCAAGTGTATTTAGACTTTTGTATAAATAACTTGAGACTCTCCCGACTCTCGGCTCCCCACTCGCCACTCTCCTCTCTGGCCTCTCGGCGGGAAAAGGCAATTTAAATTATTGAGCGGCATTGATTGCCGCCGAGTCCTGGCAGCAAGACGGTCTTCGGGGGGTGCAGCTGACGCAAATGCCGCGGGGAGTTGCCCCTCGGCCAGGATAATCATCATTAAAGCAACCGCAGGCCCAAATTATAACCATTACGTTTATAAATAAAATGCGGCGACGGGTCGGGCCTCCTGCGACTCCGCACCAACGAGGGAAAGGCCGGGAATAAAGCCTGAAGAGGCGTGGCCGGCACTTGCCAGCACACTCGCCTGTAATTACTTTGATTTGCACCAAGGCAACGCAGGCCTTCGTTCGAGAAATTGCACGATGCCCGAGCCCTAAATTTAATTTGCAGCTGCTTCTCAAAGAATAGACAATATTTCTTTTGGTTAATTTCCATGACGGCCAGCAGAATACGCCTCACTGGCTTTTTCTTTTTCTATAAATTCCTGTGAGGATGCCTGCTGACGTCACAGACAGACGGCCTTGAGGAGGGCAGGCGGCATGGCAATTAGCAATTGCCTGGGTGTGAAATTATGGGTTAAACAACGATTTAGAGGGCTTAGTCACTACCAGCTACCAAATTCCATTTTCACAGACGATTGCATTGCCGGCAATTAGTAAATGGTTGTCTATAGTCCCAGGAGAAAACAGAGCGAGATGGAGAGGAAAAGCGAAGTGAAAGCCATGACCTGGCGTTCAATTCCTTTTCTTTTCAGCTCTCTCTCGCTTCGCCCCCAGCGATTATCTTATCAGCAGCGATTAGACACGCTTGCTCCGTGATTGCGGACTATTAGGTTTTAAGCGGATTTCATTGCACCTTCGTTTTGTACGTGTTTTATCCGGACCCAGCGCTCGGTTTAATTAGATATTAATTGGTTAAGCCACAGCCATCGTTCAACAGGTGTCGCAAAGCCGAAGAAAATTGAAAAACCTTTTCCACCTACCCCCCCAAAAAAAACAGGGAACACACCAAAAAACAAGAAAATGCCAGCAAAGCTCACCCATTTATTCAAGGCGTCAAGCCAGGCGGAAATGACGACGAGGACGATGAGAACCAGGAGGCGGAAGGAGGTGACGAGGTGGCCTTTTATCCTTCTCATTGTTGCGGTGCGGCAGTTCAAGCCTTCGCGGATGTCAACCGCAACAGAAGGTGCTGTTGCTGCTGCAAACAGTGCGTTTCATTAAAGAAATACCTGATTTCTCAAAGGAAAATCTTGGGAACCTATACTCTATAAAACTAAGAGTTTACAAGTTTTCCGTTATATTAATCAAGTAAAAATAAATTTATTTTATTTACTATTTAATAGTATTTATTTTTGGCTTTATACTTTCGTCACTTACCTTTTTCGTGTACTTTACGCCACCGCGAAATGAATGCCACATGACGTAGACAGAAAAAAAAGGCCGAAAATGGGCCCCAGCTTTGTTTCTTCCACATTTCCGTCGCGCATTTTGCCGTGACTTAATTGGTATGCGACGCTTCCTCCCCCTCTCTATATAGTATATATACATATATATATGTTGGTATATGCATAATACAAATCCGCGCGCGTTTGACGCTTTTCGACTTTTCTGTGTGCTCTGAGCCTTTTGCCTTTTTTTTAGGGTCCTTCCTCGCGCTGGCTGCGCTTTTATTTAAAATATTTTTTGTCGTGTTGCTTTGTCGCATTTTAATCTGCACAGAGCACGCGATTACCTTCCCCTTTAAGGCCCTAAATGTATGTGAGAATTCCGGCAGCAGTCAGGCGATGGTGAGGACACTGGGGGAAAATAGAGTGTTTTTTAGTTAGTGAAAATGTTTGAATCAAAAGAAAAAGGTGTTTTAAATATATGAACTGCAGAAAATAATGTTAAAAACTCTCTAAAATCTCCTCTCTTGATTTCCTGATTAATCTAGAATTCCAAACCCTGCATTCCTTTCTCTCAGTGTAGGTGCCTGCGTATGGGTGGCATTGTCGTTGCTTAACCGCGATTTACATACAAATCGCTGCCTTTTGCTGCCTCTTTTTGTCGGTCGACGTCGACACATACAAAAATAACGCGACTCTGTTTTATTTTTAACACACCGCCAATTATAAACAATATAAATTTGTATAGGTGTGTGCGTGCGGTTGAGGTTAGTGTGTGTGTGTGTGTGTGCGTGTTGGTAACTAAGTTTAGTCATTGTTGAAATTAAAATAAAAGGCAGGCGGTGCTGGCGGCACTGGCGCTGCAACAAAGGCTAGTTAATTTGGCTGCATTCATTCTAGTCGAGTTTCGCGGAAATTTTTGTCCTGTTTTATGCAAACACTTGCCATGCAATTTAAATGCAAATTCGAGAGCCGCACAAAAATGGCATTTCTTGCCTAAGTTTTGGGTTGAAAAATATGCATAGGATGTGGGCTATAAATAGAAAACTCATGGGGGCCTCGATAGCAGCCTTTCTCCTCTCGCTCATTGAGATTGATGATGAGCGATGTATTTGGCTGAAATTCAATTTGATTTCCCATCTGACAAGTTAAGTGGCAGAAAGCTCGCATTTCAATTACGGCCAACGGGAGAGCAGCCCCCATAATTAAGCCCATAAAGCGGAAGGGCCTGGGAAAGGGAAAGGGACAGGGACAGGTACAGGGGCAGGGCATTTTTATTGCGGTTCGAATTTCAATCCAGGCTTAAGGGTTCTGCAAAAAAAATAAGATGGAGTCTGTTCCCCTTTCTCTCTCTTTCAGCAGTGGTTTCTACAAAATGTAACAATGCATAAGTGCCAGGGGCCAATGTCATTTTGGCCTAAAATATCAGTTGGTTTAGGCCAGCACAGAGACAGAGGCGGGGGAGAGCTCTTAGCCAAGTTGAAGGTGCGTCCAGGGGTCAAGCTTTTGCGCCTCGTCCTTGCCCGGGACTCTCCCCCCGCTCACACGCCCGGCTACGTGAGCCAAAATAAAGAGCAAAAAAATAAAAGGTAAACACATAAAAATTTGTTGCTGCGGCCCGAAAATAAAAAAAAAGAAACAAAAAAGGGAAACAACATTGCGGTTAACGAGCTGAGAGAAAGGGCAAGAGAAAGAGGCGCTGCGCTACGGTTTCAAAAGATCTGCGGCCACCGTGCCAAAGGCGACTCAAGGGGTCAGGTGGGCGAGGTCACAGCGGAAAAACAGACAGTAAAAGTCACCCGCCGCGAGCCAGAGCGGGATAGTGAGAGTCCCGACGAGGGAGAGAGAGAGAGAGGGAGCGAGCAGCAAGCACCCGCTTTTGTTGTCATTTGCAGCATGAAAGTATGCTGTATTAAAATTGTAGTGTGCCAATTGTGTCTGTGTGTGTGTGTGCTGGCCTCCTCTTATATATACATACATATATATATATATATACTATATATATATTAATATGTGTGTAAGTAGCACGTAGCTGTGTGTGCCAGTGTGCTTTGTAATTGGCGTTTTAGGCCTTTGACGTCAAACCCAAATAATAACCGTTCGCACTTTTGTTTGCTCTCTTGCCTTAACACTTTTGTGGCCGATGGGACAGCTTTTGTGTGGTTTTATTTTTTGTTATATTTTTTGTTGTATTTTTTTTTATTTTTGCACTGCGCCACTAAAAACAAAGCACACACAAAAACACTGACCTTTGACGGGGGGCAATTAAAGTAATTACAATTACAATTTACAATCGACTCGTCATGAATTAAGGCACTCTCAGGGCTCACATCATTAATTTATACGCAGATGATGAGAGGACACACTGCCGGGGCCCGCTCATTTAAAATGTATCTAGGCGAATAAAAGCACTTTATACTAATTACAGGACCTCTGCTCTGCCAGGAGTATCCTTCCCCCAGATGATGACTCAAATATTCCCTTTATGAATCGAGGCACCGAAAAATGGCCAATCATGCTATATTTAGTTGCAAAAACTTTTAATGGCCTTCATTATTCTTCTCGGTCTCGGGATACGCCTTTAACACTTTTTAATTGCCAATTAAGAAGTTTTTTCTTCTACAGCTTTCGATTTTGGCCTGGCTTACGGGGGGAGTTGGTAAATCTTCCTTTTTTTCCCTGGGCAATCGATCGGCTTTTCGCGACATGAAGCCAATTTGATGCGTGAAAGCAAAAGCCAAAGGCAGCATAAAAAAGTAACCAGCACGCGTTAACAAATTCATTTAATTTGGCCAAAACGGGCCAGAGAGAGGGAGAGAGTGGTAGGACGGAGAGAGAGAGAGAGGGAGATTTGGGGGCCAGGCGCCAACAAAAATATGAGTTTTTATTACTCTTGACGAAATGCGAAAGGAAGTGAGCCAAAGGAACCAGCGAAAGGAACGTAACGAATGTGAGCAGACGCACACACAAAAGGGAGGTGTACACCAGTGTTGCCAAAAAAACACTCAAAAAGCTGGGTTAATTGAGGGAAAGTTATATTTTAACAAACAAAAATCAAAGAAATATTTAAAGGTGCTCGAAAAGTTTTGAAATGTGTATTAAGGTATGGAATGCAATTTTTGAAGCACCAAATTCCATGCGAATTTGTAACTAATATAATAATAGCATGTTTTTATTCACCTTAATAAGGATGAAGAATGTTCCTGTAACAGAACAGATTTGTTACCATTTTATTTTTATATCCTTATCATAAAATGTTTTTGAATTATGTATGTAATAAGATTATAAGATTAGTCTGCAGTTATTTAAAGTTTATTTTTGTATATTTAAAGTTTCTGTTATATAAACTTTTGTTTAGTTGTTAAAACTTGTAAAAAGAAGCTAGTAAATATTTTAAATAAATTTAAAACTATCCCAAAAAGGCCAAAAATCTCACCCAAAAAAATGTACGAATGGCCAGCACTGGCACACACCCACAGGCCCGCACGGATACGCACCAATACACAAACAGCTCTCACACACACATAAAGTGGCTAAAAATAGAAATGCGCCTCCCGGCACTCCCTAAAAAGTGGCAACACAGTGGCAACAGAGACAGCAAAACGAAGACAAGACAAGATTACAAATGTGTAAGCAGCAATTCCCAGAAGTTTTCCCCCGCTTTTCTCCTCTCTCCTTCCCTGCCCATCCCGGCTTCCTTTCCTTCTCTTTTTCTTTCTGTGCTGCCGGAGAACAGACGTCGCATATTAAACTGTTGATGGTTTGTTGCTTCGTTTATTTGTTGCTATATTTGGCCATTTGCTTTTGCCTTCGCCATTGTTATTCTTTTCTTACGTTCTCCGGCAGACGAGCCTCAGCCGTGCCCTTAAAGCCATCTCTCTTTCTTTGAGTGTGTGTGTGTGTGTGTGTGATGGGAGTTAATTAAAATATATAAAGCAAACTTTAATGACACGACCGTTGAAAGGGCATTTGGCACGCTTTTAGGCAGATTAGGCCAATCTTAATTCCATCTGGCAGTTGTAAGTTTTGATTCGGCTTTGGAATAAAATAAACTCTCCTATGAGCCGCCAAACAGACGTTTGTCTTTAGTTAATTTGCTTAACCAAGTTGTGTGGATATAAGAGATATTGGTAATAAATTTCGAAATAAACAAAGAAGTTTCAGCACAAGAAATTTAAGAAATAACTTGATGTTTTTGTCTGTGCCTTTAAAAATATAATGCTTAGATTTCCCGTAATTTCAAATGTTTTCTTTTCTTAATTAAAAGATTAATAAAGGAAAAACCTTGTCACTAAAGTTTCTATGGCTTTTATTTAATAATTATATATTCCAGAATATATAGAATATATAATATTTGATAAAAAAATACAACTTGATGAATTTAAATCAATAATCCAAAAATAGCAATCCAAATCCAAACCCACACTGCGTATACGTAACGTTGTCAGTTCCCCTAACCATCAACTGCCTTAGTTGACAATGATTAAGCTTAATTTCTGTAGAATCTGTTGCCATCATCAGCAATATGTATGCCACATAAAATAACGAATCCCAGAAGTGCTGACTTGCCTCAAAATAGAAAAAGTTACAACATAAATGGGCCATAAACTATGCGAAATTCTGAGAGAGAGCCACAGCGAGCAGCCCGAGGCACAGAGTAGAGTGAGCCAAAGTTATGGGAAATTTTAAATGTTCTGGTACAATATGCAAAGTGTAGTGTAGTATATAGAGAAGGGGGAAGCAGCCCAAAGCCTGGCAAGGATATAACATTTGCATATAAACTAGAAATGATGGCCAGTCTTGGGCAATGGAGTGCCTAAGTGTTTATATGGCCGCCATGGCTTCATTAACTATAGTTACGAGCTGAGAAATTCTGCTGCAAGGAGCCCTAGAAAATTTATCACAATTATTAAAGCGGCGAGTGCCTGATAATTAGATACTTGGCGTAACCTTTTGATACACGATACAGGACGATGCTATACAGCAGAGAGCGAGAGAGAGAGAGAGTGGGTATCGTTTTCGGGACGAGTGCGTCCTAAAAGGTTTCCCATGTCGCGCGGCTTTTTCGAGTGGGCGGACCACTCGCTGCGGTGGCTGCCGTGTGATTTATCAGCTATGACTATGAAGTGACGCCGAAATGCCATTCTTCCGACTTCAACACACGCACACCAGCAGGGGGCGGAACCGGCAATTAGCTTGCAGGCACACACAGCGCGTAGTCAAAGCACATTTTCGGTTGGTACATGGAAACGGGCTTATTAAATTACAATAAATGCGATCCGAAGGCGCACTCTGCCATCCGCCACCTGGCGGCTGTTTACGTTGCTGCTACTGTATTTTTTACGCCCCTCAAAGAAAAACAGGCAGGATATATAAAACAAAAGGAATATATATCTAAGAAGAGGGAAGAGGAGGAGAAGAAGGTTGAAGTAAATCTAACCTGCGGCCATTTGTTGTACGTGGGTGAGAGAGCGCTGCTGGTGGAGCGACAAGAAAATATGTTAAATTAATGGAGGCGAGATGCTGCTGCCAAAGCCTCGGCCAAAGCCAAAGGAAACGCGATCCCCGTCAGGACAACAACACACACACACAGAAGTCCTAAAATAATAGACACAGCGGAAGATTTTCGCCCGGCAAATACATTTGAGCAACAAATTTCATCAAAACCTTATTACGGCCAAAGGAAAAGGGAAAAAGGCGAACAAATTATGACAGGAACGGAACGAGCGACGACGAGTTACCTCAATTTGGCTGTCCAGTTGTCCGTGCTGAAACTTGACAAACACAGTGTATTCATTTTTGATGAAGGACAATGACAGGCCCATAGACCATCAGCCATGTGCCATGAGAGAGAGAGCTGGAGCGGCAGCTCAAAAGAAAAATGTGTCAGAGACGCTTTCCTGGGCATTATTTGGGTCCAAAAAGTGAAATTTGCAGCAGGACAAATTGTCAGGAAGGAAGGAATTCATCAGGAGCTGGGAGCTTGGAGGCTTGACTTGGCTCGCAAAAGGGAGAGCAGCGAAGAAAGGCCCATAAATTTCGTAGTTGTCATTTATAAATTTGATCAGCCTTTTGTTTTATGCAATGTCCTTAGCTATTTACGGCTGAAATATATGCACGGGGGCGTATCCAGTAAGCAGGCGAGTTTAATGTCCCAGGATCTGCCGTCCACAAAATTCCCTTCGATTTCGGCAGCAGCAGCAGCTCCTTCGTAGATTCACCCCACTCCTTCTCCCTGCTCCTGTTTATGTGCGCCACATAAAACTATCAATTTATTGCTGCAAAATCGTTGCGCGCTGTTTCCTTTGGCTGGCGCTTCCTGCACACACACACACACACATGCACACCCACACACTCTCAGGACTCACACACACTGGCTTACTCCGACTGCAACAGTATGCAGTTTGCTCTCTTTTCGTGGGTTTTGTTATTATTGTTGGCAGCCTCTTGGGCGCCACACTGACGAGACAACAGGCGTTTTCAACTCTCCTCCTCCTTGGCCTCCTCGCAGCTTCATCTCCTTCCAGTTCTCCATTCTCTGGGTGTGTGTGTGTGTGTGTGTGTGGGAGCAAAAGGTTTTCTCACTACGCGAACTTTGTTACAAATTTCTGCGACTTATTTTTCGCCACGAACTCGCGCGATGCTCCTCGGCACAGCTCCTGCATTACGTATACGCCACGTATACGTCTCTCTGTCTGTCGCGCGACAAAAATAGCATCAGTTGGCACTTTTTGGCTGAGTTCGCAGAGCTCAGAGCTCAAACTCCGACCACATCCATATATATAGATACATATATAGCTAGAGCCATTGCCGTGGCTATAGCTGCTCCTCCTTGGCTTGGCAACAGCCAAATCCTTTTTATGCTTTTGATTTTTTGACACCCGACGTGGTGTTGTTGCTGTTGTTGTTGGTGTTGCTGTTGCCTTAGCTGTTCTTGTGGCTTGTTAGCCATCATTGTTGTTGTCCTGGTATGTCAACATGCGTTGATTCTTTTAAGCCAAAAAGTTTGGGTACAGTCGCCTCCAACTCAGCACTTCTGCATTCGGTGTTTGTTTCTCGTCCCGTTTCGATTTGCATACCGAGTTGCACTCGAACGTCATAAGAAGTTTCACAATTTCCATTTGGTATTGCAAGAGGATTTTGTTGACATGTGATTATATCTACTTGGGATATTGTTTTTCAGTTGGAAAAAGTTAGAAGGAGAGAAGAAAAAGATAATCTGGTTTTGTTTTGTATTAAATAAATTGTTTGGATTAGTGCAATTACTACAGAATTATTAAATATGAATCGGACTAGTTAAGAGCTTCGTTTTTCAGATTTCTAAGCCCTTAGGAAAAATTGAATACTTTCTTAAAGTTAAATAAATTAGAAACCACTGAAAAATATATCCTTGTTGCAGTCTAAATCTACTTTTTAAGCTTTGTGAAAGTCCAGCGAACTTATTGACTACATTTTAAAGTCCTCTTTCAACTAGAAACTTCTTTAGCCACAAAATTCCACCCCGAACTGGTACACAAAAATCAAATCGAATTTGTTCCGGCACGAATATTTAAGGCGACACAGTTATGAAAGTTTGAATAATATGCATTTCCCGTAGTTTGAATGAGAAACTAGACCAGCTTAATTTGGCCCGTCCATCAGAAAGTATGCCATTCACCCCCAGAGCTCTAGGTGGCGTCGCTTATTTCGATTTATTGCAACAACGATAAGCACCGCCATTGCAGGAGGAGGAGGAACGAAACCCAGAACCACACCCACATAACCCCCAGTTAGTTGCAATTCGAGAAAGCAGAAGAGCAAAACTAGCAAACAAGCGAAAAAATCAATTTAAAGTTCAATAGCCTCAGTAGCAGCTAACTGACTGACTGACTGAGTGGGTGGAACTTGCAACTGGGAACTGGTAACTTGCAACTTGCCTGAGTTGGCCCGAAAAGAGCATGCCAGCGAATGGGACCGAAAATTCGTACAACTTTACAACAATTTGCAAGTTATTTGTGTGTGAAATTAAGTTCAAAGTACAAAATGTGGGTTGCAGAAAACAACAGGGATAAGAGAAAAACACAACAGGACAAGGGTTCCCTGGGATCTGGATGCTGTCTCTCCTTCTGGTAATAAAACTAATGGGGTTCTTGGTTCCGCGACAACGCTGCGTATGCGTAATGTATGCAAAAATCAGCATAAAGCTGCGCACTTCGTTGTCCCATCCTACGGGTCCTGCTCTGGAATAAAACGTGCCCAAGTATCCATTGATGCAATTATGCGGCGACCGGCCAAGTTGATAAATGGCAATCGTGAGAAGCGCCTGTGGCGGCAACATTTACCGAACCACCATCATCATCATCATCATCATCCTCATCACCATAACCATCGCCATCATGGCTTCCATCGATGAAGTAGCAGCAGTCCCCGACCTGGGCGCCCGCTCTTCACAATGCAAATGGCTCTTCGACACGCCACGCAGTCGGCGGTAGACAGTGTGCCTAACGAAGCGAATCATCAATTGATTCCACTCTGACAGCCGAACAACATTACGCCGGCATGGCATTCCCGCAGAGCAAAAAAGGGAGCACAACCCAGAGCCAGTCGAGTGTCGGGTTTCTGTCATTGCGATGCATTTATGCTTTGTCAGGTGATTTAACAGCTGCATCATCAGCTCCGGCAACTTGACAGTTTGCCATGGCACCTGTCGACAGGTGCTGAAGGGCGCCGGCTCTTATGCTAGGTTTTTCGGGCAGACAAAACGAGTTAATGAATCGCATGCACTTGGCACGACGACTGTCACAGGCTCTAGTGGGAGGACGAAGACAGGGGGCGTGTGCTAGGTAAATAGAATTATTTTAAAGTGAGCGAAGGACACGTTCCTTTATTGAAAACTAAACAAATGATAGGAAATAAACTTATAAGTTTACAAACATTTTTGTATCCATAGTATTTCTGTCAAGTGTAGTTGTTTCAACCCTAATTAAGTTATTTTTGACAGCACAAATTATTTATATAATTCCCCTTATCAAAATTGTGATTTTATAAACAATTTTGCTTAATCAAAATGCTAAAATTATTTTTCACCAAAGTTATTCGTTAGACTAATCAAGTTAATAAACCGAATTCACTTTAAAATCAGTTTTTTCCAATGTGAGCTGGCAGCACCTGCTAATTGAATACTCCATGGATTTTATGGCAATGAAAACTGAACTATAACGCGGAATTATTAAGTGGCAACAGAGTCGCGTGGCAAAAAACCAGAACAGAACAGAACCGAACGGAACAGTTTTTGGATGCAGCCAAAAATAGCACAGGAAAGTTTTGCAAGAGCAAAAGCGAAGCGCGGAAATAGCAATTGTGGAGGGCAAAGGGTTTTGGGTGGGGTGGAAAAACCTATACGGACAACTTGAACAGCAAATCCCAATACACAAACATGCAACCAGCGCACACACACCGACGCCGACACACATGTGGCAGCAAAACTAAACCGGAGGCGCCAACATGTCCTACAAGTGATTTATTTTTATGTATTTGTTGGTGGAAGAGGCAACAAAAACGGGAAAGGGAAAGAGAGATGGTAAACGAGAATAGAGAAAAGGCGAGCAGCACAAAGTGAAATGCCACAAAAAATAAAGTTTGTATTTCACTTGTTTTTGTTGTTCCACAACGGCGGTGGCGGTGGCGGCGTCGGTGCAAGCGAAGCCAGCCAAGCCTGGATTTCCACCCTGGATTTTGTCCAACACCCGCCTCTCGCCCGCTTTCGGCCGCAGAGAGCAGTAAAGTAGCAGACGTGAAACTATTTATAGCAACGGGGAAAATCTGAAAAACCTGCTAAGCGGCCGCACAAACAAATGCAGCAAGAAGGAAAATATCCGTAGCATAGTTTTATGCGAAGCGAAAGGAGCGAGAAGGGGATCGCCTCCCCCCCTGCAAGTTGCAACATTTAGACGCAAATCATGGCAGACATTAGCGTGTGCAAAAGTTTTACCCTGAACGATTTATGGGCAAAGTTTGGGGCTTCTTACCTGGGCTAAGCTAAGCCATTGCCTGACTGACTGTCACCCGTACTTACTTTGCCCTCTCGTTTTTTTCTCGACTTATTTGTAGAATGCCCTACCGCCATGGATGGCATGGAGCGGTTCGCCTGCCCAATACCCGACCGGCAGGGCAGGTATCGCTGCATAGACGACCATGTCCTGTGCGACGGCTTCATTGACTGTCCCGATGGCGAGGACGAGGACCGGAGATCCTGCATGTTCTACAAGACGGTGAGTTGGATGACTATATAGATGCACTATCTAATGAAATAATCGCATAACAAAGCCTAAACTCAATATTTAACCATAGTCCACTCGGCGTATACGTAATTTTCTGATACTAATGTTAACTTTTCGTTCTCCTTGGACTCTTTGCAGACGAAGGCTCACTTGGATGTGTTAGCGGATGCGTTACTGCGCTGGGCGCGAGGGCGTTAAGCTCCACCCTCCCCACCAAAATTACACACCCTCTCAGACACACACACACAACACACTTTAAAGTTTAAACATTTACCACAAAAGATTAGTTTTAACGTGTCCTCCCCTTCCCCAACCAAGTCAAGCAAAAGTCTACTAAGTTTAAACATTACTCGAAACGCACGACACACACACAGACTCCCGCCTGTCCTTTGACGAGAGAGAAAATCCAGAGGAAAATTCCCCAGAAAATAACAATACAAGCCAGAAAATAAAAAATACAGCAGCTTGCAAAAAACCAAAATAAACAAAAGACAAAGCTGAATGGATTGCCAAGTAAGAGAACAGAATGCTATGATTAAAAACAAAATGAGGCAGCAATTATGCTTAATGGAAAGGTATGATTATTATTACACTATTATTATTAAAAAATTAACTTAATGAAAGCCCAAGAATAAAAGGCAGTTATACATACTAAAGCTAAATTATAATTCCACAAAACAAACGAGAAAGAAAAGAAAAACAAACTAAAAATGGGAAAAACAAGACAAAAACCAAGCAGTTCTCTTTTCATTTTGGAATTTGTTTCGAAGGAAAACAAAATTGGGCCTAACTATTTTTAGTATACATTAAATAAAAATATATTATAAATATATCTTACTATATGAAATATATATTTCGTGTACATTATTTGATTATACGTGTATTAAAGTTTAAATGTTAAATATAAACCAAAAGAAATGAAATCAAAACGAAGCAAGCAAAAACGAAACGAAAAACACGCGGAGGGCGAGCGCGAGCAGCAGAAGAATGAAATTATATATACATATACACAGAAAAAAACCGACATTAAATATATATTAATAGTATACATATACCAATAACAAACAAATATACAATTGAAGGAAAATATTGCATTAGGTTTTATTGCTGATAACTGATAACTGACAAGCTAACGAGTGCAATATAATATACTTATATACAATGCAATAACAGCCAGATTAGCGACATAAAAACCAAGCAAAAACGAAAAACAAACATTTACAATTTAGAAGAAGAGGCAAACATTTACATAAAGAAAAAGACTTGACTTCATTAACAAACAAACTCCTTTCATTCAAACCAGAACCTGAACCTCTTACGACGCCTTCAGTTGGAATTTAACACTTGAAGTTTGTTTGCTCAGAGTTTGGTTTCTTCATGTGTGTAAATATGACTTTCGATTATCATTTCCCCTTGATTTGCATGTGAGTCTCCCCGGTTTTGTTCTGTTCACGAGTGAAAAACAGTTCTCACGGAAATGGCAGCTATCTGTAGTTAAGTAAATTTATTTACATAATTAACGTATATTTAAATAACAATGGACTTATAAATATACATAAAACGATAAGCTTATAAGCGAAACGGAAGCTTGTAAAAACGCTAACACAAACCCTAATTGAATCTGAACCCTTCTGGTTTTATCCCGAGTCACTCCTATATTCTATATGGTTTTTCTCGCACTTCTCTCAATCGGAAACGCGGAATTGGGAATTATTCGATATTCGTTATTATGCCTGTAAAGGGGCCAAGTCCCAGCCCAAATCAATCAATTAAGAAATACAATCAAGCAAATTTTTAAGCCGAAAATTACGAATTAAAGTGTTTAAACGGTTGTGTATGCAAAAAATAAAAAATAACAATGGGCAGAGAATTGCGAATTAAACTATAATAATGAGTGGCTTCTGAGCGATTTTCACACAATGCGTTTCCCTCTGCGTTTCCCTCTGATAAAAACCCGATTTTCTGTTTTACCACGCAATCAACTCACTAATTAAATGGATTTTTAATTTGCTTCGAGAGCCGTATATATATATAGTGTCCTTTCGTTCGTTTGCATGTAACCTGAACGTGTTTAATTATTTTAAAACGGAATAACATATGAAATTGCGAGCAATAAAATTTCATATCTTATACACAGTACGTCGTATAAAAAATGGCAAAGAAATTATATAAAAAAGTATAATTGAGGATACGTTTTATGAATAAGTTTTTATTTCACATCCCGTCACCCCTCCTCTGCCCTCCTCCCCTCTATATATATCAACGATCTTCGTTATTAACCGAAAAGTATAAATGGGAGACAGCCGCCTTGGTGTTTTCTTTCAATTGAATTGATTCAGTAAAAGTATATTAAACAAGAAAGGAAATAAATAAATAACTGCAAAATAACCCACCTTTAAATATAAATGAATAACGACAACAATTTCTATACCATACAATAATACTAAACGCAAGACAACGTGTGTATAACTCTAAGTAAGAACGATAAATACGATAACGAATACACTAATCTGTATGTATATGCGACTTAATTGTAATCCTTGAAATTATGCACAAACTAAATCCAAACAACAAGAACAACAAATGCGCACTAAAAAACCAACAAGAACAAACCCCGAACAAAAAGGAAAAACATGAAAACAAATCAAAGACGAACAAACATTTTAATCACACTTTTTGAACGAACAGCCAGAATTGAGGTAAAAGGTATAGAAAAATACACACAGACACACAAATACATATATTTTTGGCCTATTTTTCTATAATCCTAACAAAAACGAGAACGAAATTTTAAAACAACCACAAATCGAAGGAGACATGAGTTCGACTGTAAATAACGAAACCGGAAACGGAAATACCCGAAAGATTTTAATTTTTGCAATTGAACCAACTGCTAACGAAGATCGTTCAATGACGTTTCAATTACCCTTCTTACTCACTCTTATTACGTATTAATTTTAATTTCTATTCTATAAGAAGCTCCTTTCTAGCCTATTTGAAAAATAGAAGAAGATTTACTTCCTGAGTTAAGCCTGCGCGTCAGCAAAAACAGTATTGTGTATAAAGTAACAATTTGTAAATAAACATATTACGATCTAAATTAGTGTTTTGAGGTGTTTAAGTTCTACGGTTATAGAGTGTTTAGTTTTAAATTTATTTTTTGAATACCAAGTAACGACAAAGAAAGGCAACTTTGCAAAAAAGCAAACGAAAAAAAGCAAATACAGAATATTAAGCTGACAAAAAGAGAAGAAAAACCAAAAACACACACAATTGTTGAATGTTAAAAGAAGACATACACATACACACACACAACCATAGGTACATACACACATATACAAGTATAAACATATATATATATATAAGAATATATAGTACACTCGACACCCCTTGAACTTGTATTTATTTGTATTTGTATATTTGCAGAAGGTAAAAGAAAAAGAAAAATCAAGAGAAAATCAAAGAGAAGATGGAGAATTATAATTATGAGTGGCCTCGGCCATTCGCACAAGAAAAACTAAAGATCTATCGATTCTCACTGATTTGTAGCCCCAGTTCCTCCCCTCCTCCTAATTAGTATATTTGCTGTAAATAATTTTGCCTGCCTCTTTTGTAACTCTCTGGATCCGTCTCTATCCCCTCTCCCACTGATTTCGAATGTGCAGGAGGTATCTCTTTTAGCGTAATTCCCCCATTTGATTTACCAAACAGTTTCTTAACTACCTATAATAATTAATTATATATTATACGAATATATGATAATGCAAGAAAAAGAACAAAAACAAGAAAATACACAAAAAAAAGAAGACAAAGAAAAAATGGAAAACAAATACACAACTTAATATACACTGAAAACAAACCACAAACATGCATTTCTGATTTTTCTACCCAAGATTGCAGACTATATACTACTTTTCCTTCTCTACAACAGAAAACTGAACATAAACACTCACCACAGCAGCAGCACACAAACAGCAGTAAGTTAAATACCAAATGCACGCAACTTAGAACTATATTACAATTGTTTAAAACATTGAGCACTATTTACCTTTTGAGTTTGCGAAACACACTTCTTTGCCGAGTGCTCAGCCTGCTGAAGTGCACCTGAAACCGCCCGCAAACTTTGAGATTATGCCAGGAGTCCTTGGGAGTCCTTGAGAGTGCTGTCCCCCCCGCTTGGGTAAGTTAGTTGCAGAACCTCCCTCCCCTTAAGCTCTTCACTTGGCGGTCAGAACAACTTTCCAACATTGTCCAGCAAATAGCATTAATTTTAAAGTATTCCCCCAAAGAAAATAAGCACAGAACGTAACTAAGATGTTGGAGCAAGGCGATATACATACGCATATTTTCGGTAATGAGATTTTGACAGGACATTTGGGACACTGCTAACATGCAGTCAGCTAAGGGAAGGAGGAGTAAGCTCCATATTTAAAAGAAATATAACCACGTATAAACAAAGTATATATAAATGTTAGTTAAATTAAGAGTAGAACCACACGCGAAGAAATATATAATGTTGCTGCTTTTGCTGAGCACCAAGGTGTTGGCCATCGCTTAGAAGATTTATTCAAAACTTTAACCGTGCATATATACATGTAATTGATGTAGAAGAGATCCGTGTCTAGTAAAATCTAAGATTGCACCTGGCAATTGTTGGGAAGTTGTTCTATACAAATTGCGGGCACAGAACTTTTATTGCGAGGCATTGGAGGCTGCACGCAAAGCCCGGGACAACAGAGATTTACGATATAGCGGCTATATATCAGACTGGGAACTAAAGTGACCTTCAATGGGCATCAGGTGTTGTCTGCCATTGATTCGGGCCAGCTTTTATGGCCACAGAAAGCCACAAAAAGCCGCACTCAATGCAAAAGCAACCCGAGCCACTGATGCAATTTAATGCCACTTTTATTCCGCTCACCGGAACTCACCTGGCACAGGTGAGCATTTAACGCTGACCTCTCGAAGCCTACACCCAATGCAAAAACTCCTCTAAAAAAAAAACCAAACAAACCGAAAGCCACCAACAATGCAAACTTCCTCCACTGTGTTGCAGGGTTTTGTGTGCAAATTGCCGACGATAAATTGTTTGTAAATGCAATTTGGCTAGGACAAGTCCAGTGAAGAGTGAAGAGTGAAGAGCTCTAGAGGCTAAGGATATTTAAGGCAATTCGGGCAGACAAAGGGATTCAGAGGCTACTACAAATATATTTTACCTAAAAGTCAATTTCATTCCTACTTCTTACTTATTAATATCCCATTAATTTTCCCATTATTTCCTGTAGGCATTCATTATCCCCTTAACTCTAATTAAACTAATTACTAACTCATGAACCCATTCGATTCATTAAAAATGACACAACACACGCACACCCCACACAACACACACCCCAAAAAAATAATGTTCGAAATTGAAACAATTAGAGAGACAAGTTATGACAAACAATTAGCATAAACAATTTTGCACTGTTGCACATTTTATGTGATAATTAATTATACCAAATCAAAACGAATTATATATATTTATGTATTTGAATGCACCACAATTGCACTTACCCAGAAAGCGTTATCGAACCGAATATACATATATATTCTATATTTTATGTCGCTGTTGTACTAACCGCACTTGATTGAGAGAGTCCTTCGGCAAGCAGATCAGTCTTCCACGGCACCACGACCCCGAATTTCAGACACCCAGTACAGCAGGTACCCTGGGCCAGCCAGGTACTTCCCCTTCGTTAGCTTTGGACGCACAGGGACGCCACGTTTGTCCCCGCAACCCGATCAGGAATGGCCAATTTTTAATGGAATCAAAAGAGTATTTTCGAGCTATAAACGTATAAGTAGTCACAAGTACCTTAATGCAAATCGAACTGTGTGTGTGAGTCCGGCTACGGAAAGGCATCCACTTCAACTCCAACACTCGCACACGCATTTCCCTTCTTACAAAACAAAAAATTATGAAAAGAAAAGAAAACTAAAAAGAAATGCACACGACACAATCAAGGCTTAGAAGCAATCCGTCCTTAACCGAAGCTTTTGAGCGGAATTCCCCACGGACACCTTGGATAGGCGTAGGAACCGGACCCTATAGCACCTCCCTGCCCCCTCGTTATGCCCCCGCACCACCCCCATTTCGACACTGACAAGCAAATGCACTTAAATCGTAATTGTTGTGATTATATAGCACCGCCTCAAAGTATGCACCAAGATTTTTGACAAATGTATTTTTGCACTATTTTTAAATGCACCAAAACGCGGACTAGTTCCCGATATTAACTAACATTTAATGTATTTTAACTAAATTAGTCCTAAAACGTGTTTAACAAACTATACAAAAGCAAAGAGAGGGAGTTTCCTTTAACGTTCTTTTGTTAACCAAATTATAAATTAAAGGCAAAAGTCAAGAAAAGTCTGCGAAACAATTTATTCAATCGACGCAATGTAAATAAGGAACAAATACAAAGATGGGAAAATAAAAAAGGTAGAAAGATGAAAGACGAAATATGAAACAAGAAGTATAGCAAAGTCTAAGTAATTTAGAAATTGTCACTATGTAAATAGACCAAAAACAGAACACTCGAAACACAGAACAAACAGCGACAACAGACCGAACAAAAGATGTTTTTAACTTTAATTAGAAAGTGTTTTATGTATTATGTACGTATGGTAACCCACGCAGGAAGTCCTACTAATAATTTCTAAGCCATTTAACTTGTAAATTATTATTATGGTTATAAATGTATAATGTAAATGAAGGCAAGGCACTGCGACTCCTCCCTGCGAGGGTGTGGAATATATATGGATTATATAGAGTGGTATGTGCCAGGAGGACACCAGCAGCAGCAGCGGCGACTACAGCAACAACTACCAGATATATGATATATATATAATTGTGTACATGTGGTATATACGGTTATAAATTAAACCTACTTCAGTTTGCCCACGACTCTAGCTACATATAGGGACAGATATATATATAGATATACATATATATATATATTTCCAACTGGTGAACCAAAAAACAAGCACTGAGCTGCAACTCGAAGTAACGAACGCAAAAAAACAAATCCCAAAACAAATAGAAGCCCATAAACACACACTGAAAACCAATAACAAAAAAACCAATACAATTATTAATATTGAAATTTAATTATATGCGTTTGCGGCATAAGGAAAAATGTATTACCAACAAAATCTCTATATATATACACAACAAACTAATTTATGAGATTATATATATACATATGACAACAACAGAAGTATATGTAAAAATTAAATAAAAACGAAGCCTCAGTCAGTATAAAAAAAATTGAATATGTATTTCATTTGGAACGCTCAGCCCAATTATTCCCATGAAAATGATTGCGGGGAAAATGCGAAAAGCGATTGCAGCCAGGTAAAATTGCCTTTTTTCATTTCAGATCATTTCTTACAGCAATTACGCATTCCATGCAGCCTCCTCGTATTTATAGAATGGATGATGAAACTGAAACTGAGGGCGGCTTTTAATTGCCATATTTTTTCTGGGCCACAGAGGAATTTTTATTTAAATTTTGTCCATTAATTTGACCAAGCTTTATTTGATTTAAATGCTTCATTAAAGGCTGCATCCGGAATTGTATATATTTTCATTATTTATTAAAGGGTACATTAAATATTAAATACTTTCAGTTAACAGGTAAATTAAAAGCTAAAATATTAAATGATTTAATTAATTACACAAAACAATATTTATAAATAAAATATGATCTACAAAATACCCTATTTATTTCTTATTTTATGAACACACAACATAATAAAGCCCAAGAAATCCCCCTAAAGTTTGAGCTGCATTATTTTAGCTTGATCCTCTGAATACCCATTTTAATGTTCAGCTTACGTCGCACCGCGGCGTTGGCAAATCTCCCGGGGATCTTCCCGGAGTTACAGCTCAAATATTCTCTAAACAAACAGGTGTCGTAAATTTTAATTAGTGTTTAGCCAAAAACTAATTTCATGTTAATATCCAAAGTAACAATGTGGGCTTGAGCTCAAGGTCCTGGCGTTTGATGCAGCCCCCCCGGAGGATGGGCGCCCCATTTTCCGGCTGCCAATTTCCGCTTAATTAGGCAGCTCCTCAGACTCCGTCCGGCTTTGGCTTCGACGAAATCATCATCATCATCCTCATCTTCGGAGCAGAAAGCTGTGGGGAAACCGAACCTTTTATGGCGGCCACGCATGTAAATAAAATCTCGTTTTCATCGGGGAAATAGGTTAAAGTTCATGAGGGCGCAGAAAATGGAAAAAAACGCTGGGAGGCAGGCTGTTGCTGGTGCCTGACCTTTCCTCGCATATATCGCAGCGGCAACGACTGGTTAATTAAGGTGTGACAAATGCAATCTGCAGACCAGTTAGGCGTGCAATCAGCCAAAGGCCAATCCGGGCGGCTCATTAAAAGGGGATTTGGCCGGGTTAGCACTCATACGCCCTTATGGTCGCACTGTAAGAAAAAATTACCAAGAAACTTGGCTTGGTTTTAATAAGTTTTTTGAAGGAAGGGAAGGTTTTTTGAAAGGAAAATCATTCGCAAGAAAAATATTATTAACATTTCTATGTTAAAAATACACCAGTGCGTATACGTAATTTAGTTGTCCTCTACTTGAAGTGTCTGAAATAAAATTTAAAATATTGGTAGAGGGGTATTTTTATTGTCTTTTTAGCTCTAGCTTATTTGAACATTTTTTAAACGTATTTCCGAATTAATAGTCTCTTGAGAGAGCTGAGTAAACTTTTTGCCAAGTGCACGACCTCGACTAGGCGCGATAAAACAAATGCCAAAGCCTAAAATGGCAGCTTCTGGCATTTGCCACTCGCCTTCGCATCGCATCGCTTGTAAATAAATTGCCCTTAAATCCGGCTGCAATTTGTTGCACCCCCACGGATCACAGATGGGTATCACATGGTACACGGCAAGTCTTGTCTCTGGATCTGGAGACTGGGGACTGCGGACTGCGGACTGGGGGTTATTGGATATGGGATATGGAAAAGATAGAGCGATAGATGGGATGCCGAACGTGCCCGGAATAGAGTTCACAGGAGGAGCAGAGGAAGGAGGAGCCATCACGGACCGGAAGCGAACTGGAGCTGGGGATCTGTGTATTGCAATTCAAAAATAACACAACGCATCGAGGTCTTATTTTATGCAGCCTGCGTAGATTATTTTTACATCAGCCGGGGAATTCGGTGCAATTGCCAAAAGGAGTTATTTTTTTTTTTGGCAAAGGCAAACGCCCACTCTCCCTCCACCAGACTTGGCGCTGGTAAACTCGCACACTCGCACTCTAATGCAAAATGTTGCGGTCTGTTTCCATTAAAGCTCCTTTTACTTGGCTCTTGGCAATCGTCCTGCGTTGTCCTTGGCGTGTGCGGTTTCCCCTTCGATATCCCAGTGACAGCTGCCACTTGCGGACAGGGCCAGGATCCACTGCCTCAGCTTTTGCCAGTTCTACCTCAAGTTCCCATCTACTTCCCCGTTCCCATTCCCCTTCCCGTTCCAGTTCCATGGCCATTTTTTTGGGCTGGACATTAACCCATTTCCCCAGACGCTAGCCCATATATAAATTGTGACACGAGAAAATGTTCCGTTGACATTTCTTTGTGCGAGCGGCGCATAAAAAGTCTGTGGAAATCATTGGCCCGCTTTTTTCCTCACTTTACTTATGTAGCGGGAAAATGTCTCTCTGTCGCTCACTCATTCTGCATTTTATGATGTATTTTTGGCTGCTGCTGCCTGCCTGCCTGCCTGCCCGTCTCCATTTTTTACAGCCTTTTATTAATATTAATGATGTGCCCGCCACGGATGTTCCAAAATATGCTAAAAGTTGGCTTTATCCTCTCGCCTTTGTAGGGCTTTATTATACATATATCGTTCGCCTGTTGGCTGGTCAAGCTAAAAACGGGATCCCTGTACTCTCTGGCTCAACGTGGCGTATACGTGATATTCAAATTAGTGCGAAAAATATGACTGCAAGTCGGCCAGCATAACAGTCAATCAAAAAGCCATCTGCAAGCGACTCTAATTTGCATTCAGATCCCTGCCAAGGCAAAGAAAACTGTGGCCAGAGTCAGGATTTTCACATTTTCACACACACAGCACTGCACAGCACAGCACACAGATGATGATTATTATCATCTAACTAGAGGGGGGATCCTGCCAGTTCTGTTGTTGTTTTCCCAGCAACTTTTCCCCGCTGCGATTGTAGTTTTAATGTCGGAATAGTACCAGTCCCAAGGGCCATCCCGTATCCCACTGCCTGCCTGTATTTGTTATTGTCATTGGCTGTATGCTGGCCCACAATGTAATTTGGTCTGGATTTTCACGACTTGTTGGCTTTCGGGCGGGAGCGAATGCTTTGCAATGGGGAAATTTCAGCTGGCCCTAGTCGTTCGTTGTTCGCTGTTATTTTGGTTGACCAATTTATTTGCTCCCTTTTTCTTTTTCTGTTGCCACTTTGCAATTTTCAAATTCATCCGCAATATATGGGGATTTTGGTTTGTCCTTTTTTAGGGATATTACTCTATATAAGGGGCATGCAAGTTTACCAGTAATGTAAATAATTCATAGTTTTTCCTAGTATTCCTTGAAGTTTAGACAAAAAGACAAAGTATTTAGACAAAATAATATAAATAATAAAATATTTAAAAATAAGATAAGAGGGCTTAGGGTCATAATAATTTCATAAATATAATAAATTTTTTAGACTTAGACTCCTTTACTGTTTTGCAAGCTTCTGACTGAAATTATAATAACCCGTGAAGCTTATAAACAAAAACCTTAAAACAATAAAGAAATTTGAAAGCATTTCCTTGAAGTTCAGATTGATTTGTAAAAGATTCCTACCTTTAAAAGCTATCTTATTCTTATGGCAGTTGTTGTTTATAATTTCAGTATAAAAATATCTCTTTTCCCACTAGTTAGAGTATTTTTTAGCTGCCTGTCCTCAGCATTTTTCATCGGTATTGTTTTAAATTTAACTTTCAATTCAAATTGTATGGATTATTCCCTCTCTTTTGTGTTGTTGTTTCAGTTGTTTGTTGTGTCAACACTGAGAGAGGAAAATAGTGCCACCAACCACCCCCAATACCCCTGCTGACACTTTGATTTCACTGGCAGACAATGGGACGTCGCTAATGTCCCCCAGGGCATACAGCTATATAAATATACATATATAGATTTTGCAGAATATCTGTGGTGATGTGCGAGTATTGTATTCGGTTAATTATTCTGGTCGATTTAAGCATTTAGCTCGTGAAAAGAGCTGTCAAACGTTGATGTCAGGCAACAATGAGAGCAATTTCGCAGAACACTTTCACGTGTTGGGGGATGCTGATGACGTCTTCCACCAACAGGTCTTTTTCGGCTGATTGTTTACTTTTGCTTTGGATTACCCATTGTTATGGTAAATGTATTTATGAATCTGAATTTACATATCCCCCTCCTTGTTCTCGTCTTCATCCTCCTCGTCGCTCAGGCCAACCACCTTGTCGGGATAGAATTTCTTGAGAACCCTCTGCACATCCGGAACGATGGCTTCGTAGTCGAGGGGGAACTTGTCCCTTCGCGGCGGACCCTTATCCAGGCCCGACCAGATCAGGTGCACGGAGGTGCGGGCATTCTGCGAGAAACCAATCTCGAAGGCTCCATCCCGGGGTAAGAGGCGGCCGTACTTGTTCTTCACCAGCTGGAACTTGCGCTCCGGAAACCGCTGCTGCAGGAAGGTGCAGCACTCGTCGGCCTTGGTCTGGAAAATGGGACACTCGTAGGTGTGCTCTATATAGATCATGGAACGATCCTTGGTGAAGTGCTCATCGTCGGCCCAGTCCACCTCCTTTTTCTTTTTCGCGGGCCCCTTGGAATTTTTAGGCATTTTAAGGCCGACTCTCAAATCACTTTCAAATTTTGTTTACAAATAGATGCTGAGAAGCCAAAGCCTGCTTAGCCGCTAACAATCTATTAATTAGTAATGGCCTTCCCTGATTGATAGATGGCTCGGCTTTTTATGATTTTCTGGCAGAAGCAACGCACCGCGATCCATAAATCTCAGTTCGTATTTCTCAAAATGCGCAGCGCTGTCCAGCAATCCGCTGGCGTCGATCATTAGCCCGGCTATTTTTAAAGCGCCTGACATTCCCTCGCTCTCGGTTAAAGCCAACATCTTTTTGGGGACACGACCGAAGCCAAGAGGACTCAACAATTCGGTTGTTAATTTGGCTACATTGACTGACAACGCAGCCGCCTTTGAAAAATTAAAAAAAACAAACGCCATCGAATAGATGCACGGCCCAAATGTGATTCGGTAAATATTTTTCTTTCTACCCATACATATAGATTGGAATATATACGTTTGTACCGGGTACACATGTCCACAAAGCTCCGATATAGACGTCAATTTATGGCACTGTCTATATCCATGCAGAGCAGCTACTCAACAAATTCTGTGCATAACAATAATATATTGTCTGGCACAAACATGCATAAACAATAAAATGAAAACATACAAAAAGGCAAAGTATTTAAAGCAAATAATTTATAAGAGGAAGGGGATTTCTTAGTCAAGACTTTGTTGATATCCTTGTGCAATTAAACTTGAATAAATAATAATAACAAAATGTTAAGAAAGGAGTTAGGGGTATTAGTATGATATTATAAGAATTGATTTTACAATTTCACAAACAACAGAATACCTTAAAAAACAAACAACATGAAAGGAAGCAAAATTCGTGATGGTTATTATAATTTTTACTGGAAAATTGCCATAATTAAGCCAAAAATGCATTAATTTCATTTTGGAAAGATTTCCTATGCTAATTTTTATTAGCTTTACAAATCTGCATACTGAATTTAAAATGCAATTTTTGTCAATTTTTTGACAATTTTAACGATGTAACCCCTTATAAAATTTTCAAAAATTTAAGTAAAATTTTCTTTTTCCCCATCCTGGCTAGATCGACTCAGTTTTTGATGCTGATTAAGAATATATATAATTTATAGGGTCGGAAATGACTGCTTCACTACTTTGCAAGCTTTTCACTACAATGAATAGTTAAAAAACTTGAAGAAATGAAGAAACCCTCATATTATTTAAGAAGTCTTTTAAATAATTATAAACATAACTAGTATAAATGGAATACTTTATAAAAAACTAAATAATCATAATAATTTATTTATATTATGAACTAGAAATACTTATAGTTATATAAATGGCCAGAACAGGTAAAAATCGTATTATTTAATTTAAATCCAAATAGAACTTTATTTATTTAACTTTAAACCATAAATAAGTTGTATAAATTAAATTTTGCATAAGTTAACTTCATCCAAACACATTTTTATTGGTTTCTTTTTATGGATCCATGAAAGCGAGATTGCAAATGGGCATTTAGTGCATTTTCATTTCGCAATTTCTGGCGGCCAAAGTTGAATGATTTTTTCCACCAGCCATTGGCTCACACATTGCATTCCATGAATTTCCATGAATTTCCCCTTTAACATGGTTTATTTATGCAATTTTCCAATTTCCTGGCCGCAGTAGCAGCAGCACCATTGGCACAAGGCATATAAAATGCAGCGAGGCGAGGCAGGGGAAAGGGCATTTAAATAAAGAGTAAAATGCAATTTGCAAATTAACAATAACAAAGTGTAAACAACAGCACCAGTTATCGACAAATGTGAAAATACAAAAAAGAAAAGACAGCAAGTACTGGGCCGTGAAAAGGCGATATTCCCATAAATATTTATGCGCATAAACTGGCTACTTAGAGTGGGGACATTTGAAAGCAAATGTATCTTGACGAACTCAACAAATGTATCTGCGCGGCCGTATCTGTATCTGTAGCTATGAGCGAGTGTGTATCTGAACTGAACAACGATTTAAATATATATTTATTTATCTAACTTACGGAATATGTATCTCGCGCACGCACTTCGCCACATACCTACATAATTCGGATATATTTTTAAAAAATCAAAACGACAATTCCGCTGCAGCATTTTGAAATACAACAGAAGTCGACAGAGGCGCCAACGTCGACGTCGACGGAGCTAGCCGAACATTTTCGGATGCTGGCAACGGCGGCACTCGATCGTACCGCTTAGTGCCACGTCGTGTTTCAGAGCGCCCAGGCCACGAGCGCCCCCAGAACCGCCAAGAAAAATCTCAAGAAAATTCCAGGGGACCTGATCCCGATCTCTAAGCCGTGAGAGAAGTGCGCGGAGTGCGCGAAATAAATCGAAATATATCAATAGTATCCTGGGCACATCATGCAGGTCTTCGATAACAATATGGTAAGTGGGGGACTTGGCCTGGTAGCTCCTAGCACCCTCCTAGCCCAGTTATTGTAACCTAGGAAAGCCCACAAACACAAATTCCAGTGCCAGCCACGCCCATTTTGGCCACAGAATAAGGATATTACAGCCAGGAAGTCATGCGGTGCCCAAAGCGGGCCGCCAAATTAATTACAAAAATTCACTTAATGGCCACGATCCAAGTGGGTCAACGTACGTGCCACAAGGAGAGGAAAAAATTACGCGAATTTTCACTAGATGAAAACTTAAGTGGTGGCAACAGACTTGTCAAAAGTCTGCCGACTTTCAAAAGCAATGTAAATAGAATTAAAAAGAACAAACCCAAGACAAATTCCCTTTAAACAGATTTATATAACCAGAACGCAAACAATTATAGACATTCCTTTGGAAGACATTCCATAAATGTGAACTTTTCAAAACGTAATTCTTCTGCATTGCCAGAATTTTCCATTCGATTTGATTCCTTCGCATCATCTAAAAATACATATCCATATCTTTATTAATAAATATAAGGCTTGGAGACAAACCAAAGCAAACGTCTTCTTATATCCACCGATTTCTTGGCAGCTGGGCGTCCCCATTAAGCACATAAATCGTGGGGAATATTCACATAAATACCATGCCATATACATATCTGAACCGGCATCGATGTGTATAGCTAGCTGCCTGGCTGTTAGATTGCGGACGGATTTCTGCGAGTGGGTCGCCGTTAAAACTTACAGAATGCGAGGCGGCATTAGTCACAACATATCTCTGTAAATCGGCCAACAAGGTCGGATGACGAAAGCAGCGGCTAAATCAAGCAGAGAGCTGACATCGCCGATGATTTCCTTTTGATATTCCAAGCAGCACGCGGCGTTATAAATAGAACCTTAAGGGAGCTTTACAATTTCCAAAAAAAAAAGAAAATAGTAGGAAAACGTAGAAAAAGAGTTCAAGAAGCCAAAATGGAAATTGGTTTATTTTCAGGCCGAATAAATCAATTGGCTTCTGTATTTATGCAGATGCCACCATTTGATTATTTCGCACTGTCGTTGATTTATGGCCAATGGCCAAAAGCGCCCCCCTTTTGCCCATTTTTTCCCGCCTCCCCCTCCTCAGGGAGAAAGAGAGGGTATTGTGCACGTCATGTCTAATTGCTATATGTCAATGTCAGTGTGTGTGGGTTAGGGTCTGATAAATGCAAGCAAACCACATCCATAGATACGGAACGTACCCGAGAGTACTTGCGGACGTTTGGGTTCCTGCGGTTGCAGTCCGGGTTAGCTTTAATGAAATTGCGATGATATATGTTTTGGCAAATATCGAAATATATATGTGGGATTCAATGGGGTGGAATGTTGAGCAGACGGCGGAGCAGTCGGCGCGTTGAATGATTTCCAATTTCCAGCAAAGCGAAATCCTAAAATGCCGAGTAGACGCGGAAGTCTTAAGTCAATAAATTGATTTAATATTGTTCATATGGCTGGCAGAGACTTTTAATCTGTTTTATATGGACAGGAAATATTACGAATTATAGGTGGTAATTAAAAAAGGATTTTTAACTTCTAGAAATTGTAATAAACAAGTTCAAAGGAGGTCTTCCTACATTCTGTTTACAAGGTATTTTTTTGTATTTAAAAACTAAACTTTAGGGTTTATATAAATTCGAATAATACATTTAAACTTAGTCATGTTTAGGTAGTAATTAAAAACTTAAATTAATCCTCCAGCTGAAATCTGAAATACAAAAAACTCTCTCTTGAGGCAAATTGAAATTGCTTCAAGAACTACATAAATCACCTATTATTATGTTTTTTAATAGCCACCTTGGGCATAATTATACTATTTTATGATAAATACAAATGGAAAGAGCACATAGCTTATCAGCTTCTAATGAGCTCTCCCACAGAGCATTAATCTAAATCAGAGTCCAGCCAGAACGTGAACCCCAAAAGAATCCAGAGAATCGTAAATTCCTTTCCACTCAACAGGGATTAGTTTAAAGTGGGCCCCCATCTGGTGGTGAATTTTCCACCTCAAAATAAAACCAATAAGTGTGTGCATTAATTTGCATAGATGTATATATGTATATGTATCCGCCTTGTTTATTGATCAAAACGCAAACAAACAGCGCGCCGCAATTGTTTAAATATTTGCCAAACAAACATCTCACGATTGATAAAACAACAGCGCTCGCCCATTCTGTCTGTCTTTGGGGCTATTTATAAAGCGTAGCCGCAGAAATGAATAATTAAATCGCGATATATGTGCCACATATCTGACTAAATGTGTGTCTATCTTTATCTTTTCCGTTTTCTCCACCCTCCATTAGCGCCGGGCCTCGCGGAGAGCCTCGCTGCGCCGTGGTTCGATATCGGCTTTGCCGCAAAAGTCAGCGGAGATTCCATGGGACATCTTCGAGCGCCTCTTCCTGCCCTTCCTGCTCTGCCTGGGCGCAGCCATCGTCAGTTCGCACCTGCTCCATGCGCTGAGCATGTCCAGCATCTCCACCTTCGCCATCTTCGTGTGGTTCGCCCTGGCCACTGTGGGAGCGGTGCTCTTCTACCACTTTGTCAAGGTAAGTCGCTTTGGGGATTCCCCCTTTCACAGCAGCACCAGCAGACGCCCTAATCCCTAAACCACACCAAGGATTGCGAGAGGAGCGCAGACATGGTTTAGTTTTAGGTTTCGGTTTCAGAGCCACGGGTGGCCTTAGCCTAGGGCTCTGTCTGCGGGTATATGCACTTGGAAAAATATGGAAAATAGAACAAAAAAGCAAGTTAACCAAGCACTTCACTTAATTTACAAAGAGCATATCCCCATTTTCGGAAAGGGCGTACAGGACATGGGACGGATAGCAACTAAAATGGATTCTGTGGCTGTTACTCTGGGTTTACTTAGTTGAAATTGGGTAGTCAGGCAGAAATAAT
Organism: Drosophila bocqueti; assembly: GCA_018151655.1. Classification (NCBI taxonomy): domain Eukaryota; kingdom Metazoa; phylum Arthropoda; class Insecta; order Diptera; family Drosophilidae; genus Drosophila; species Drosophila bocqueti. The sequence continues at coordinate 3,919,038 of JAECXF010000057.1, forward strand.
ACTATAGATGTTAAATATAATTTAATCTAGGAAAAAAAGAGAACAGAATGGCAAGGATTTAATCTCGCATTACGGTAATAGTTTACAAGAAAGTAACATAATTATTCCTCAAAATATATTCCATCTTTACTTTAAATTCTATCTCAAAAACTCAATTTTCTGAGTGTGCACAAAGGGGTGAGCCTTCTTTTTCCGCTTTGGCTCGCCTCGAGTGCCAAGCCAAAACCACAAGTGACGACAGAGGGGCCTGAATACTAGGCAAAACAAATCAGAGACACTAAAAATAGTCGGGCCAAAGGATACGGAGGAAGGAGTTGGACAACGGGGCAGGGTCGTCGGGCGGGCACGTCGTCAACTTATGCTTAACCAGAGAGGAAACCCTTGACTGTGTGGATTTGGCTTCGGATTGGCCTGCGTTTGATATTTCAGAGCTTATACTCTGGGCAGCCTGGAAGCCTGGCAGCCAGCCGGGAAAATGAAAATGAAAACAAATAAATAAGCAGGCAAGCAGGCAGAGGGAAACCCAAGCCAAAACTTGCTGAAAGAAAGGGGTTTGGTAATGAATATAAATTCGCAAGAAGTAAGAAATGTTGAGTCTTGACTCACTGGAGACTCACCAGGAATTTGTGGTTGGTCATCTACTAGATAGTTTATATTATTATCCCTTTTTATCTGAAACTCAAAGAATATTGTGAGTTATCTTGTGGCAACAAGAGTCTGTATTTTGCTTTGTTATTTAATAAATATTTATTTAGCCAGAAATATGTTGTAAATCAAGAAACATTTTGTTAGAAGCTCTCCCTTTCTCTTATAAATTTTCTAGTTATTAAATCACGGAGATTTAGGATAGTAAAAAAGATAGTCAAGCCCTTCTTGTATCCTTGGTATCACTTACTTCCTAGAACGACTTTTTCTTTGACTAAGCCAGGGCAAAAACTTCTTTAAGTATGTAACCCAACTTCATTTGCAAATATTTATTCAGCTTTCCAGCCTCCGGATTTTACTACAACTTCATGTGAACTCATACTGCGCTCAATTAAACTTACAAGGAGCTCAGACGAATTATGCCGCGGGGCTAGGGGATTATTTGTCTTTGTCAGCAGCCTTATCGTCTTACCTTAACGACGCAAATTATCACACGGCGTATACGTAATGCTACAGAAATCGATGGGAGGTGGAGCGGGGAAGCCGTCTCTCGATTTCACACCATTTATGGTGTAGTGGCGCCGACAAAGTCGGCAGATAATTCAAATTTGGGTGCACTTTAATTAACCCTCCTTCTTGGCTGTTCCGAATGACATTGGCAATTACACGCGGCCGGCTTCGAGTGCCGAGAACCAAGTCCCGTGGCACGTAGCCATTGTCCTGCCACTGTCCGGTACGTATCCTGTCCGTGTCCCTGTTCACTCCGGCATCTGCATCCGGATCGGGCAATTGTGGCCTGCCTGCGGCGCACTCAACGCGATGCGCAACCCGACATTAAGGTAATAAGCACGACGGCAGGATAATTAACAGCAACAGCAGCAGATGCAGTGGGCGAAGCTGCATTACCAGGTGGAGTGTTGGCAAGGGAAGGGAGGGGAGAAGCGGGAAAGGGAAAGGGAGGTGTTGCTTTCTGGCAGGACTCAGCTGGCCCGCTTCGCCAAGGATTAACCAAGGGCAAGGCAGTTGCTTTCAGTGAAAGAAGAGAGGGAATATGGGCTACTTTAATGGAAACATGACAGGGACTCGAATGAGTTTCAACATAATGCATTATAATTATTATTTTATTATTATTATTGAATTAAATATACAAAAAAAAGTTGTCTGGAAAGCTCCCTACTCCCTGACATTCGATAACTTATTGGCGTTACATTCCCCCATCTATTTTGATATAATTTCCATAAACAGAAAGACCTTGTTCTGCACAAGTACCTGTTATAAATATAACAAAATATGTTGGCCAAGAGTTCCTAGCCTTTACTTCAGAGCCCGCTCCTCTGACTGCCGACCTGCCGACTTATTGGCATAACATCGTCTTCGTCTTCGTCTTCCTCTTCCTTCGTCCAATCAGACCTGGGTCTATTTTTAGCCACGGCAACGGGACTTGAGTTGAGGGCGTCAACGCCGATGGCTACACTCCCCTCTCATAGTCTCAAAAAAGGACATGAAATGTCCTTGCCTTTGATTAGCTTTTCGGCCCCGGCCGAGCCTCAACTATTAACCCGATTTCTGTTGTCTGTCGCTACACATTTACATGTGCGGAGTAGATAAAGTTATTTGCAACATGCGTGGCCACATATATGTACATACATATATAGATAGATATGCGGACATATCCTGGCCGGTCTATGTCACTAGTCCTGCTTATCCTTGCACATCACGTTGTGCATTTCATTTTTATGGCACGACTGTCGAATTAAATTACACGCACGCACATATTCCAGGACGAGGACGAGGACTAGAACGAGAATGAAGTGGATGGTTTGGGATGGCAACTGTTGACGCGACGCGGCAGCACAAATTGGGTGCAATGAAATGTAAATGCGCAGCTAATGAAATGCTCAACGCTGACGCCCACGCAACTGCCACGCCCACTCGCATTCGCCTCGCCTCTGGCTCTGCACAAATCCGTTATTATTTTCACCTAAATTGCAGCTGTTAAGGCCAACTGCAGTTGGTCAGTGCTGACAAAATGTCCACTCTTTGAGGGGAAATAGGTAGTTGGAAGCATATCTTTAGATTTATTTATAAATTTAAGGAATTTTGATTCCTAGGGATTTATATAGCTTTAAAATACATTATTTTTAGCTCTGTGAGGCTGTTACAATATTTTATATTAAGAAATTAAGCCATTCAAGCCTTTATAATTCCCAGAAAATGTCATTAAAAAGTAAATTTCCCATAGGCCCAAAAGTATCTCAATCTTCTAGTCAGTATCTTTACCCATTTTTCTCTACTTGGATTGATAGTTTTTTATTTAAAAAAATACTTTGTGTTCAGGCTGCACTGGTTGTGTACATTTCGACTCGATTTCGGCATTGGGTTCATTTCGCAACGCAAATTACACTCGGCGTAATATGCATAATTAAGTCCACCGACCGCTCTTCACCCCCTGGTTCCCTGCCATCATCACCACCACCTCCAGTTGGGAATATGCCTCGGGACCTCGGGCGACGAGCAACAGTTTCCCGGAACAAGACACACACACACAACACACAGAAGATGGGTGCGGGGCTTGTCAGCTGCCAGAAACAGTGTAAATAATTGAATTAATAGCTTCGTGTGAGCCACGCTAATGAGCAGTTGCTCAACACCAGCCACGCCCACTGCAACACGCCCATCCATCCCCCCATCCATTCCTCGGTTCGAAATCCTTCCTTTGCCACCTTCAAATGTAATTGAAAGTGCGGGGGATCTTGAACTTTTCTGCTCTGAAAGTTACGGACAGCCTGGGCCATCTGAGCCAGGTGAAATCGCAGTTGATCCACCTTGGTTTTCGGTTACGGAGAAGTCATGATCTGGGCACTCGGGTGGAAGATGCAAGAAGTTTTCGCAGCTTTCCACTGCATTGCACTGAGCGCAAAGGGTTAATGTTTAGAGGGTGTAATGTGGCCATGAATCGGAGATAAGGATTCCGCTTTATGGGTTAAAGGTGAGAGGTCTTTGCGGTTTCTTTCTACGTTTAAATGAAATATATTTTTCTAGGATTTCGAATCTTTGTAAATATTTATTTACCCAACATGTAGCCAGTCTAGTGTTCAGCTTTCTTTCAGTGTCTGACAGCAGCATCTGGCATTCAGTAGCCAGTAGTTTTTGTGTGCATCTGAAACATTGTCCTGGTGCCTTGCACTGTTTATTACCCAGTAAACCATCTACTTAGCTCCCAGGGATCCCTTTTTTCTCCCCCGGTTTGCTGCAAGGCGACAGCTTCCTTAGGTTCCCAGAGTTGACTTCCCGACTGACTGCTGCACACTTTGTCGCAGTTACAGCTCCATAAAACTTGGGCCCTAGACAAATTTTACGCTGATTTGTGTGTTGTCCACACACACCGAAAGAGAAAAAAGGGAGAGAAAAAATAGCAGAATAACTGTTTGTCAACGGGAGCGACTGCATTCGCAATTAGGAGATGCTGATGGCAATGGCAGGAGCAGGAGCTCAAAGCCCAGGACAACTGAAGGCTATATAAAGGCCAGGACTCTCTCGCAGCTCTCGCAGGCCATAAAAACTCATTATGTGCGAAGTTTCGTTCGCTTGTTTTTACCCATCCGCTTGCCTTTGTATCTGCTAGATACAGATACATGGACTGGTCCGTGTTCTGTTTCGGTTTTATGGTGTCGCGCGTGGCCTGTTGATTCACACACGCACACTCGCACACACCCGTAAATACACTGAGGACATTCAGAAATGGCAATGGCGTGCCCGGCCTGACAATGGCTGGGAATGAAGGACATGGGGACAGGGGTCAGAGGACTGGGGACTGGGGACTGAGAGCTGGGGGACTTGCGAGCAGGATACTCTGCGTTTCTTAGAATTCCTAGAATGGCACGCCATTAAATCGCCTTGACAACTCCCCCCTGTTGCCCTGTCCCCGCGGCCATTTTATTCTTCTTTTGCTGCGCTGCGCATTTTAGTTAAATTAAAAACCAATTGCAGACAACCCAGCCGTGCATCCATCGCTGGCACATCAAAGGTCAGGGGTCGCAAAATGCTGGAAAAATTGCTGCGGCAAGAGCGACAGCCGCCGCATGATTGGCAGCCAGTTCGCTTTGACATTCCCAATGGCAATATGGCAAAACCGAAGTCAAGCATACTCCGGAACAGGAGAAGCCAGCTGGTTCTACGTATATTTATAGCTTTTAGTCGGGGTAATACTTCTTTGCTAGGCTAAATAAAGGCTTCACCTGCATGTTCAACTATAAAGAAATTTCAGTTCAGCAAAACTGTATCTTCTCCCTGCTATTATTTATATTTTATTTCTATATTTATGCTTACAGCATCCCTGTTCAAATACGGCTAACAAAGTCCTTGTTACACTATATTTTAATTAAGAATCATTGCCAGGGGCATCATATTTCGACCGGAAACAATGGCAATTTAAATGCGGAAGGAGAAGCAACCAGAGCAAGCAGAGAGAATCCTGGGAGCTGGGGAACTTAATCCTTCGTTTAAACACCCGCACAGGAGGAGATGTTGGCTAACAGGCTGAGCTGCCATAATGGCTGGCTTGGCACAAAGTCAAAGCCTTGCGTGTGGCCTGCCACACACTCGCACACACTTGGGGGTGCCCCTCTGCCACCAATACTTTCGCTCTCCAGGACACACACACACAGACACACGCGCGTGGAGATACGATTCAGAGAAACAAGCTGCAAATTGGCCTAGGTACAACGCGTGGTATGCGCAATGCGAAAAGCCTTTAATGCTGACGCTGTCGTCTGCGGATGGCGTGAAGTTGGCAAAGGACCTGCCTGCCACACGCCACCAGGACACTCCGTGCGTGCTGTGTGTTCAAGTATCTGTGTGTGTGTGTGTGTGTGTGTGCAAGGAAAAGCAAAACACAGAAATGGTTTTTAACTTTCCGGTTAATTAATTTATTACAGCTTAATACGTTCAATGACTTTTGGCGACCGCCGCCCGTTCGTTTGTCTTGGCTGTCCAGTGGCCACCGCCCTCCCGCTTTCCCGCCTCCCTCTTCACATTTTTTAGTTAATTTATATACATATATATATATATTTTTTTTTGGTGGACCCACCATCCCTCCCCCCGGTCTGTGTTTTATTTGGCGTCTATTTTTAGCCACTGATTTAATATGCGTGCATGCGTGTGCGTGCCTCTCTTTGTTTCCCATTTCTTGGCCTCTCTTGGCCCGGCTCGCTCTCTCACCCATCCGAGCTCTCTGTTGGCCACATTTCGCCGCCTTTGCTCACAAAGGAACGTGGAGCGTGGAGCCCGTGGGCGGGTGTATCCTGCGACATGGTGACACAGCGAGGACAATTTGTATGCGGTTTGTTTGCCATTTTTCACTTAAACTCTCCGTGGCCCCCCGCTCCAAGGATTGCACCATTTCGCTTATGTAGATTTATTTCGGGGCCTCTCGAGCGGTCAAGCGTGTCCCGTTTTCTTGAGAGGTTTATGTGTCTGCAAGGATAACGCCGCCGCAGAAAAGGGAAACAGAAAAATGGCCACAAAGAGAGCGGGAATGAGATCAAAATAAGATAATAAAAGCAAAGTTCCGACCGATAATAAGACGTTAGTCCGCCTTTATCGAAGGGGTTCAATGGTATCCCAGGCAAGGAATTAAATCTGTTTACTCTCGATACTCATCTTATTTATTACGAGTACTAATTCTGTTACAGGAAGTACAATAATAAAACTGCTTTATTATTTTTCTTCCGGGTTGAACTCGGTTTATGGTCGGACAGGAGTCGAGGTTAATCAATTTCTTGAACTTTTCTGAATCTTAAGGAAACTCTTTGAATTATTTAAGTCTGGGAAATAGTGAGCAGCTTATTTTTTAGACTGGATTAGGAGGTCAGATAATAATGTGGACAGAAAATAAATAAACAAAATCTAAGGCACTGCAAGAGTTAAGTCAATTGAAGCTATATAAGTATCTTATTTGATTTTATTCTGAGCAAAAAGTTGTTTAAAAATATAACATTTAAATTGTTATTACAATTAAAATCATAAAATATTAACTTATCTAATTAACTAATTTTAGGAACAGAAACAGAAAGTTTCCCACATTTATAAACCTTTTCTTATCCTCCTATTTCCTGTTTGACTTTCACCTTTTTTCTCCTCTTTTTTCTGTTTTGACTTTGAAAAGTATTATTTTATTATTTTTAAATTTCAAAGTTTAACTGCCACACCTACACCTTGTCACACCTGCCAGAAAAATAAGCCTGGTCTGTATAGTCAACTAACGAGTAAAGAAATTTAATCTAAAAATCCATAGCTTAAGACAGCATTCTACATTTTACTTACCATATTTTAAAGATATTTCTGTACCTTCCAGAAATACCTCTTCTTTTCCCCAATGAAACTCATTTATGCCCCTAAATAATGCTGTTGCTGTGGGCATATTTATGGGATATCGATACAGCTCAACTAGACTCGCTTCCGCAAAAATATTTTCACACATTTCACGCCCCCCCACACACACAGTCACAAGGAGTATTTCCGCATTATCCTCGAAATAGGAAAGGAACGTGTTTACTGCGCTGGTCCTTCCCCTGGACAGTCATAAATTTATTCACGCAAATGAAGGCGCATGTTGGCAGGTTCATGAGCCAGCCGGACTTCTTCTTATTGTTGTTTACATTTTACACTCATAACTTCCAGCTCGCCCACGCACAAACACACGCGCGCGAACCGAGTCCTGGCAGGGGAAAGGGGAAAGGATGTAGGGATGTCCTTACCACCTCATGGCACATAATTTGACGTGGCTGGGAATTCTCCGAACTGCTAACTTGCTGCAGTTTACACATTAACTTAACTTTTGCGCCGTAGCATAATGCATTATATAAATATTGCGCATACGCCCCGGTGTACGTAAGCCAGAGTTAATGAGCTGCAGCCGGAATCGCGTGCACCGCCGCCATTTATCAACTTTGCGGCTAAAAGTGCGCGTAAAATGCAACGTTTTTGGGGCTCTCCCTTAACCGCAGATAGCACCTGCTGCTGGCCAGCGAATAAATCTTCTCCACTTCCAGTTTGGCCAGCAATTAAAATGCAATAAAGGATGCATTTAAATTGCTAAAGTAGCCCTGGATGGGTAGCTGGAGCTGCCTCCTTATTGACTTACTCGCTTCCAATGCTCGCCATGCATTTCCGACCCCAAGTGCTCAGTTAAATGGAATGTCCGACATGCACGGCTCCTCCTCCTGCTCCCCCTGCTCCCCATCCCCCCCTTCGTGTGCTATTTCGGGGTGCATGCAACTTGGTTTCTATTTCGGGAACGCTTTATAAAAACCGCAAACCATCGCCGTCATCCTGTGTGTGCTCACAGAGCCGACATGACCGCCCAGAGGTGCGATGTCAGGTGGCAAATGGCACGAGAGGAGGGGGGACAGTGGCAGGTGGCAGTTGGCAGGTGGCAAAATGCAGGCGGTTGTGTCGACGCTCCTGCTGTTTTATGCCTTGCACGTAGCCCACCACTGCACTGCACTGACGAAAGTTGATATTTTTTCAAGCCGCATTGCGTTGTAATTTTTCCATCGGGCCACAGGGGAGAGATTAAGTTTGGAAAAACTGTGGAAATGGGGCTTAATGCGATTTTACCCATCAGAGCAAACAGATTTTTGAAGTTCACTTGTCAAATTTAAGGGGTAAATAGAGAAATTCGTGCATTACATTCTTAAAATATACCAGTTTGTTTCAGTATTCAGGGTATTATAATTTCAGTCTGAAGCTTGCAAAGAGGTGAAGATGTAATTCCCTATCCTATAAGGGGTAAATATTCTTAATCACCATCAAAAGCCGAGTCGATCTAGCCATGTTTGGAAGACAATTTAATCCATTTTTCAATCGATTCAGATAAAATGCGAAACTGTGAATGCAAACATTATCTGTTAAGTTGTATATATTATATAATATGAATAGGTAAATGTTATAAAAGTTGACATTAAGTATGGACAGATTATTAATGATCCAAGTGCAATTTGCAAGGGTATAAAAACTTCTGTATGCAGAAGTTAGCTTGCTTTGCTGTTTTTGGCTAGAATTCCATTTTAAATCAATATTCCATCTATATTCCTATTAAAAATCAGTATTTTTATTGGGAAATGTTATTTTTCTTCGCCATAAACAATTTCAAATCAATCTTGGCTCTGTCTTTATTGGACTTTATCAATCATTCTCCTTGTCAAAGTAATAATTAATTTGATGGCTTAGAAGTCACTCGGTCTCGGGTCTGGAAAATTGCATCTTCTCAACTTTTTCCAATAATTGCCAGCCAGCCAACCAGCCAGAGGATTCCAGCGAAGAAGCTGCCCAGCATGTTCCTTCTGTTTTCCCCCAATGCACTTTAATTGACTCTAAACATTTAGTTTCTCGGTTTTTCTGCTTGCTATCCATTTTCCTTTTATAGCAGCTTTTTTGCTGCAGTTTAATTGCTCAATTCCGTTAAGTCAGTGGCTGTTTTTAGTTACCAGCAAAGTTTAAAGTAATTTATGCTGAACCGCAATAAACTGGGTGGCTGTACGCAGAATGCTGCTAAAGTTGAACCAAAGTTTTAGCCAAAAGAACGTACTATATCTAAAGTAGATTGGCGTAAAAACTACAGGAACATAACTTGTCGAGGGGACTTAGCGAGACAGCAGCCGAAGCTCAAGGAGGAGTTGGAGGCGGAGTCTGAGCAGAAGGAACTCCTCCTCATGCTGTCGCCCACGAGTGTTTGTGTTTTTATTAACGCCAAACAACGGCCAACAGATTTCGATAAGCCAAACACTTATGGCCACAATAAAATGTCGGCCAGTCTTAATGGGTGTCAACAGCACGGCCAATAATAATACACCCGTCTTGGCCCGCTTTCTTTCCTTCTTGCCTTTCTTTCTTTTTTTTCAACATTTTTTACGAGCACTTTATAACGGTTTAATAGCCCGAACAATGAGTAGCCACCTCCAGCTCCACCTCCCCGTCCCCATTCCGGCTGCCTATTCCCTTCGAGTCCTTCGATTGACGCACACTAGAGACGTCCACTTGAGGCGAACGGCGAACGGCGAACTATATTGGTTAATGGCATGATGAATTATGACACTATCCCTGCCCCCAGAATCCCAGGACCAGGACTAGGACCAAGACCAGGCCCCTGCCCATCCCACTGCCAGTCCTGAATGGAGCGCGTGTCTAAAGCGGAAGTATTAGTGAGCACACGTCTTCCTGCTCGCCCACTTCAACTCTCCATCGTCATCATCGTCCTCGTCGTCGTCTTGGACGTCTCCCAGACAAATATCTGTGACAGCCAGCCCACAGCACACATCCCATTCTACTCGGAGACGGAGAAGGGGACTCCATATTCCCCACTCTCTGTACCATCAACGGACTTTCGCTTTGAAATCGAAAGCAGGCCAGGCTCCGGGGGAAAACTTTAATCGCCGCTGACAAAGTTGCCAACTGGCGGCTGCCCTCTAAGCCCAGTTTGTGACTCGACTTTTAAGTGGCCGCCGGTCTTAAAGCCCACAAACGTCACTTCATTTCGGGTGTGGGCCAAAGGTCAAACATCTGACAAGGCGCCTTTGAGTATATATAATCAGAGAACCCGATACTTTGTCGCACAAAAGCACACAGACCACTCAACTCCTGTCTAATTGGCGTTACAATTATCGAACGTTAATTGGCAGAAGAGTTGAACAGCCGCAGCATTGACTCGTTTTTACATGGTTAATTACACGGCCAAAAATAGAAGATGGCTTAATTTATCTTGACTTCGGTTTGTATTAATTGGAAGTTAGGAAAAAACCTTGTTCCTGGAATTATGTTGAAGGAAAGTGAGGAAACTTAGGAAGCTCTCTTTTTCTTTAAAAGCAAGTTCTGTATTACCCGCAGAAGTCCGTAAAGATGGTTGTTTAATTATTATCAAATATAATTTATACATAATTTATACATACATATACAAATTTGTAATTTTAAATTTAAACATATCAAATCTTATAAATTAGTATTAATTACCAAATTAAATATTTTTTTTATTAATTACATTACTTTCTCTCCATGCAGGTTTCGGCTTCTGGCAAGGGCGTCCTAATCACTGGCTGCGAGGCTCCTTTGGCCTGGTATCTGGCCAAGAAACTGGACGATCTCGGCTTCACCGTTTATGCTGGCTTCAACACGCCCATCGATGACTCCGACGAGGCCAAGATACTCAAGGAGGAGACCTCGGGCCGCATGAAGCTGCTGCACGTGGACGTCACCTCGGAGAAGACCGTAAGTAGAAAAGCTTAGCCCACAAAAGCTTTTAGTATATGTCTCCACCATTATCCTTTTTATCCTTTAGCTTTTGGAAGCTGCCCGCTATGTGTCCCAGCACCTGCCCCATGGCGCCGAAGGACTCTGGTCGGTGGTGCACTGCGCCCACTGGATAGCTTTGGGCGAACTGGAGTGGATTCCATTCGGTGTGCTGCGCAAGAGCCTGGACCTCAACCTGCTCGGTGAGTGGCTGGTGGCGCCAATTACCAGGGCTGCCGTGTTTGAATTTTACTCTTATTTCCCCGCCAGGCGTCGCCCGGCTAACCCAGATCTTCCTGCCGCTGGTCCGTCGTGCCCATGGACGTGTGGTGTTCCTCACCTCCGGCTTGAATCGCGTCCCATCGCCCGTGAGGGGCATCCAGAATGCCACCCAGGCGGCCGTTGACTGCTTCGCCGCCTGTCTGCGCCAGGAGATGCGCACCCGGGGCGTGGATGTGTCCGTGGTGGCCGCCGGCGAGTTTGCCCCCGGTAATGGCTGGCTGAACGAGACGGAGCTGCGCGACCAGGTGAGAAAAGAAGCTAATGGCGGCACTGGAGCTTATGGTGGGCTACTAATGGCTGTGCAGAGGGAGAAAAAGGGGGCTAAATGCATATCCTTTAGAGTTTCAGGATGCCTCAAAAGTTCTTGTTGAAGTTGCGGGAAAAATATTTTAGGGAGGCTTAGGTAAAATTTTAATAAGAATTTTATAGTTTGCCAGGGAGTAACTTTTTATAGTTTATAAAGCCTTACGTGATATCTCCCGTTGCAGTTCATTGTTTAGCTTTTTTCTTCTGTAACATCTCTTAAAATATCAAAGGAACCCCCTTGAAGGTCCCTTATTTCTCTCCCTGTGGATAAGCCCTGTTTTGCTTTTAGTTTTTTACGATACGATAACTATCTCAGAGCAGCAGCGGGCGAGGGGAATAACTAAAACAGAACTCATTAACTCGACTGGCTTTATTCCCTTCTCCTTTCACCAGGCCAAGCAAATGTGGAACGCGCTCTCCTCCGAGCAGAAGAAGACCTACGGTGAGGATTACTACGAGGCTGCCATGACATCGGTGGAGAAGTACTCCCGCCAGGTAAGAGAGTGTGTCTCTACGTGTGTCCGGCGGCTAACGAGCGTTTAATCCCCACCCAATTCCTGCCAGGCATCCGACATCCAGCCCACGCTGCGCGTCCTCATCGATGCCGTGACCAGGACCTTCCCCATGGCCCGCTACACGCCCGTGACCACCACCGAGAAGCTGCAGATCTTCCTGGCCGAGCACCTGCCTCCGTCCCTCTACGAGCAGCTGTACGGCGAGCAGAAGAAGTTTGTCTACTGACCAGCCTCATCCTCATGCCGACACCCGGACTCCTTATCCTTGTCCTGATATTGTTATTCGGAAATTGTTATTCATTTATGATTTTCCCCCGAAATTCGCCAGGCTGCTATGAACGAAGGAGCGCCAGGAACTGCGCCAGTCGATGAGCATTTACGTCCTTCTCTTTCGATTATTTTCATAACTTTTTGCATATTATTATTATTATTTTCTTTAGTTGCTAGAACGAATTGTATAACGATGAATAAAATGAAATGGGAGCAGTAGGAAGCAGTGTTTATTTAAGGAGTTCATTCTCTGCTCTCTTCACTCACATCCCTGCGAGTTGCTGAAATCTCTGAATCCTGATAATTGCTCTTGATTGACATTTGCCGAGTGCCAGGATTTGGGTCTGTTAGTGCTTTTCATGGACAGGTAACGAGCTGCATAAGAAAGGAGGCTTCCTCATCCTCATCCGCATTCTTACCCATGCACGTAGCGCCACTCAGTGGCAGAGCAAAGCTTAAGTGCAGTGCCACAAGGCGGAGGAGGAGCAGCAGCAGCAGCCGGAGAAAAGAACCCCCCACAGGGCGGAGAACTCATAAAAATAAATTCAATAAATTTTTAATGCGTTTGATTCGAAACAACAATGACATTTCCGCCGCGCGACAGTCACGGAGCAGGGCTAAGCCAAGGACTTTTCGCGGCGGAGCTCAGGTGTTGGAAATTCCCAGACCCAAACCCTGATGAGCTGTTAGGAGACACCGGCGGGAAGTGCATAACTGGAGCATAAATCTGCCATGTTGTTAATGTAAGCCGCAACTGGCGGCTATAACCTTATTTGCCACACCTGCCCGAGTGGCGCGTTGGAAGTTTTTAAGGTTCTCGCAGAGAAAGTTGCATGGCCAATGAGTTTCTTGGCTAAACACACACGTATTGGCCAGATATTCTTACACTTTATGCACATACTCGTATATGTATATAACGTACCGAAGGTTGACCGTTACGGAATGGCTGACATTTTGCCTTTATCTGTCAGCTTTCGTCGGTGTTTTTCCACAGCCAGCCATGTGTAACACACTTCCTTTCGCATTTCGGCATTGTCCTGGGCCAGATATCAAATGTATTAAAAATTCGTCGAATTCTCTGGCCAGTTCCTTGGTGGTTTCCGATTTGACTGATTGTCATGGGAAAAATCCACATCCACTGCCGTCCATCTCGATTTCATTTAAACTTCAACGCCTGCCAGGGATTCCCCGGAACGAGCTGAAGGGGAAACTTTAACATGGACACGAAAACTAGGAACACCCGGGGCGATGAGTGAGTGAACTATGTTGGCCATGCTTCACATAGTCCAATCCTTCGTTTCTATCCCTTTTTGTTTCAATTCGAGGAATGAGCCAGTGCAGCTGACCAGAGGAAATTGAAATTAAAAATGTCTGGCATTGCCAGGGTCCGGGTGGGTAAGCTAATAAAGGGAAGTGCCTATGAATGCAGGAGTGCAGGCTCTTGGCATAATTAAAAGTGCACTTTAAGTCCGGGAAGCACTCGATATAGTTACTTAAAAGCTAAGTTTTAAGGCTATTTAGCAACCAAATCGATAAGGGGATTGAAAACTGCCCAAGCAGACCGATTTCTTCGATGATAGAGTTTCCACAGCCTGCAGCTGTTTTGCCTTGAAAGAGTGGGAAATATTTGCCAAAATAAATCCGCTTAACTTCACATATGAACTTTGTTTGTTGTTTCGATAAAAAGTAATTTTCACACATTTATCCATTTATTTATAGTAATTGCAGTTTTTCGTTTCGTTTGTTTTTACAAGTCACAAATTACAATTTCCAATTGCCATGTAAATCGAGTTAAATACGGGCTTCTATAACCCTCCGATTAGTGCAGCAAATAGTGCCTGGATCATTGATGCAGCATTAATACGACGAAAAAAGGTGAAAACGTTTCTTTGTGTGCCGTGTGTGTGTGTGTTAAACGTTTATTCAATTGTTAATTGATTTAATTGATATTCAATTATGGTAAAATCGTACTTGCTCCCTAACAACCCAAACTGTTTCTGTGTGACATCGTTCACAAGGACTTGCTATGGAAAATATATATATTTATTTCATTATTAATATCTACAAGCTTAGACTGACTCTAAACCCTAAGCTGCACTTCGTTGATCGTCCTCTGAGGGGCATGTAGAGAGGTTGTGAGGGGGGTGAGGTCATCTAGGACTGGAGCGTGGCCTTTGAGGCGCTCCAGATTGTGGCTCGTTACACAGCTATTGGTCTAGGAACAATTAGCGGCTGATAATAGACATTCAGGGTGGAGTCTACAATGTGGGCTCGAAAAATACACAACTTTCTAGATCTGCTCTACACGGAGGCGGAGATAAACCCTTCGAAGTAGGTTGCTGCTGCCATCAAAACGTTTTCCAAAAATACCCCTTCATTTCTTCCTGACTCATAAACTCGTACAAATTCCCGTATATACAGCTCCTTTCGCACAAATTACAACTTCCTGCTCCGTTAACACTAAATACCAATAAAAGCCTAACAGGACAGCTCAGTGGACCTGCGGGCCGCATCGCTCCGCGAGGAGTACTCGCTGTCCTTGGGCTCACGTCCCGTGATATCCACCAGGGAGTTGGGATCCATGTTTGACAGCTTGTCCAAGTCATCATCGTTCATATAGTTCGGCTGCAGCTTGCTCACCAGCCGCCGCAGACGCTGAGCATCTAGCGATGTGCGACGCAGATTGGCATTATAGTCGCTGGGCTGCAAAAAGGGAGAGGGAGAAGGGTTTTAGCGAAAGCCAGGATAAGGGCCAAGGGATAAGGGTTATGAAAGGGCACAACCACTCACATCGCGCCACTGCTCGCCGGGAAAGACGGCAATCAATTCGGCATTTGGCTCCAGAGTGCTAAAGTACTCCTCGTCATCGACCTCGGTGCCATCGCAATCCAGGTGTATCGCCGGCTGATTTCGCTCGAATTTCGCCGATACCTTCACGCGCAGCTCTGAAAGGGTTGTGGCCACCACCGCCTTGCGTATGTTCCGTGTGATGTCCTTGATCTGAAATTGTGGGCAAGGATTACTAGGAATTTTACGCTGACAAGCCTCGAATTGCATGGCAACGATGGAGAAGGATTATTAAGCTGTATACATTATATTTGGTAGGAATATATTTCCATTTAGGCTTATTTTGGCCTAATTTATGTGGAATCTACACCAGAAAATTAACTTGGCCAGGAATGTATGGCAACGTCAATTGTTTCGCCCGTACACTCCCTCTCTCTCTCTGTGTCAGCGAAACAACAAACAAAAGCCTTAAACATTTGTTTGCTTTAATTTACCAAAGCCCCTTAAGGCAGGCCCGCCCTCATCTCCTGCCAATAAAAACAATATGAAGTTAACGAAGCGCGGCGACAACGATAAGAATAAGTATAGCAAAAATATGAGCTTAATTGCAATGGCGATATATACATTTTTGGAGGGGGAGTTGCCAGCTGAATGGAAAGCCAGCGGCAGCTACAAATAATCAATTTATCACTTGCCATAACAATAAAGCCCCAGACAATGGGCGGAAGGTCAAGGCACAGGTCGGCCCAGGCATACCGATTATATATATTTCTTTTTACTTTTCTCCGTGCCATTTGCTTTAGCTCCGTTGTTGGGCCTAAAAGATTGCTACTAAAATATTTAAAGCATAATGCTGTCGATGCCAAACAGGCTCCAACAAGGCCGAGAATGGATGGATGACTGGATGGATGGTTGAATGGATGGGTGGGTCAAGCGAAAGGTACAAAGAAAGCGAGAGCTGGAAAAGGGTCCCCAGCTCCACCGAGTCAAAAAGTTGCCAACGCCTTCTTTATGCGGACTCCCAGAAACTCTGATAAATTGCCCTAAGGGTTTGTCCCCTTTTCTGACAGATCTTCAGGTGTCTCCGTGGCTGACAGGCAACTGTCAAGCGGTTGGTGGGCATTTAATCTGAATCTGAATGTGAATCATCATCAGATACAATCCTCTCCCAACAGCACATCCATCAACCCGTCTGGGACAGTCTGGTAAACCAATTATACGATGCTTAGGGAATCCATCAAATGGCCAACGCCACTTCGTCTGGCCAGAGTCTGGAGTCTGCTGCTGCTGTTCAGTTGGCGGAAAGTCAGCAGCAACAATGAAACTTTATCGTGCATTTAATGCGAATTTCAAGGGAGACGAGGACTGGGTGCGTACCCTCCCATTAAAGCCACACTTGCCACAATCAGTGTTTTTCCTTTGCCACGACTGCGATTGAGTCGCCTTGGTCCCTGGGAAACTATTCAATCAGCAGCGGCACCAAGTCTGGGGCCAGATGCCAATGTCCGGCGGCTTTGTTTACTTTTTGCCACTTTTTCGCCTTTGTGTGCGGGCCAGAAAGTCATTATAACTTGGCTTTCTTAACTGGCAGCGCCAGCCGAACAATGTGTATATTCTCGCTTTCCAAGTGGCCCCCGTTGAACTCTGACTTTTGGTCACTCCTTCCATTGAGTGCGAGTGCGGAGCAAATTGCTTCCATCACGTTGCACTCAGCTCGGTCGCTGTGTCTCGGCCTGATTTGCGGTCTCACTTTTCGGCGAATTTAGGGTCCTTGTTCCGGTGACAGGATTCATTGGAACAGGCATAGGCATAGCTGGGTAAATATTTACAGCCGTGTGCGGCCTGGGCTCTCGGGGAATTTGCCCTCGCATTTTTGTTTGCCAGCGCCTAGCGTCAATATTGTCCCTGTAAATTCCTCGTTTGCTTAGCAGAAGCAGCATCAGGAGCATCAGCATCATCTGTGTAGCTGGCGACAAACAAGCCAGGAGCGTGACAAGGACAATGGGTCGGGCGGAGGTGCAGTCATGAATTCGACATGAGGCCAGCAGCGAGCTGCTGTGTGTCCGGGAATCTGTTGTCCTAATAGCACTTAGGGCCTGGCCAGGAAATGCAAATTACGGGCGAATGTCAGCAATTATAGACTACAAATTGGAGTCCATCACAATGGCGGGAGAGCGAGGGGGAGTGAAACGCAAACCCAAAACCCATTCCGGGTCTAAGGTAATGGAAGCCTCGGTAATATCGTATGGCCCAAGGCCCTGAAGCCCAAATTGCTTTGATGTGCGCCTGCGGTGGCCATTGTCCAGCAGTTCTCTACGCTCCATGGCATTTATCGGAGACATTGACGCACTAATTTCCCATGATTGTCATGAAAATGTCAGGGCAACACAAGGAAGAGTGCACGGAGAATTAAATTCTAGAAAACTGTATTGAATTATATAAAATTCTACAAAAGAAGAGCATATTTCCTAAGTTAGTTTTTAAACTTAATTAAGTTTATGTTACTAAAAGAACTTTCATAAATAAAAACTCTAAGACACTTAAAGCACCTTTGGAAGAGATTATAGTATCAAAACACATCATAATTTTCCCACAGTGTCCTGCTGGAAATCATTAGCATCATTCACTCATTCGAAAGTCGTGGGCCGTGATGAATCTTCAGCTGCTTTCATACTCGTTGTCGCATTCCGCACTTACACGTACTTATTAGCTTACTTATTACGTCTACGGCTGTCTGTCTGGCTCTTCTGGGGACGGAGGCGGGGCGTTGTCAAGTTGCACGCCTGCCTGGACATGAATAATGCTCGTTTATTTGCCTTGATGCGCAACGTGGCGTATACGCAATGTCTCAACAAGAAGTATTCACCCAAAATTGTTTGCTCTCGCCGACATTGTTTGTTTTGTCGCTGCTGCTGCCGCTGCTGTTGGTAATTTCATTTCCGACCCCGCCCCGTCCAAGGATCTCTTCATTTTGCGGCTGCTCCGACTTTATTTTTGAGCCATTTGCATTCTCCGAAATCCGTACGTACATAAAAGGTAGACCACACAGGTGGACGACTCTCCGAAGGACTGTGACATGGAAAACGCATTTACGCGTTAGCCTGAGAGAAAATGGGTACCCAGGAAACCCAATGGGATTTGTTTTTCCGGAATTTAATTTCCGAACCAGCAGCACCAGAAATATGTGTCTGAATTTCCTTCTGGGCAGAAAATGGGAAAAGGAGAATAAGAAGTGAGACAACGAAACAAATACAATTAAAAATATAGCCTTAAACAAACATGTTGCCGTTGAGTATTTTTCTTGAAAGGAAAACTAATCATAAAAAAGGTTTTCCAGAGGCCAAAGCTAAACCAATTAATTTGGCTTAGTCAGACAATCAATAAGGCTCAAAATCAAAGAGGTTTTTTTAGAACTGAATTTTGAAATTGTGCTACAAATTTTTGAAATATTAATTGCTCTGGGATTATCACCTCCTTATTTGAATTCCCCTTCGACTCCAGTTACCCGAGCAATTAGTCAAAGGGCCTACATACGTATACCAGCAACCCAGGCAAGGCCGCAGGGGCTTTGCAGTGTCGTGAATTACCTAGATCCTTCTCGATAGGAGGGGCTAGGACCGTGTCAGATGGCAGGCAAACTGTGGGCTTATTAATTAACTGAAATGCGCATGAATTACTTATACGACGCGTGGCCCGGGCTCACTCATCAACAGCTCGCGAGCCCTGTCACTGACAAACGACATCGCGTTTCGGCCACATCGAGCTGCCAATTAATTGCTCCTCTCCTCCTATCTCCTCCCTGCCTGGCAAATTTACAGCCAGCCACTTGATGGGCTGCTCATCATCAATTCAGCCGGCCAGATGCTGATCTTACGGCCGATTTATATTGTTATGGCGGTGGCTTTAATGCCGTTAGCACACAATAAATCGATTAGGGGTGCAGACGCCACCAGACGCCGCCTCGTTATCGTTTATCGCCTATTCACCAGTCTAGGTGGCTTGGATGTGGGCGTGGCTCCTGTAGGTGATTGGCGGCATGATGAGGATATGGCTGAGTGGCGGCAGTGGGTGGACTTTGTGATATACGAGCCAGCTTGGCGCCCGCATGCGGATGCTACTATTTCAGCCCAGTTTTGGCTCAGAGTTCGAACAGTTTGAACATTTTAATTAAATTTCAATTGTTGCCCAGCCGCACACAGAAACACAAATTTAAGCTGGGACACAGGTATTGGGAGAGGATAAAGCTGAAAAATGGATATTGAATTTGATTTTTTAGAGCGAAATTTGGGTGATTTTTATGTTTTATAATTGAATTTTAAATGTGTTTTAACCTAAATTAAATATAGTAAAAATACTAAATATTCTAAGGTGCTTTAACATTTTTAAAATCATCCATTTAAAAGCCCAGCAAAATGTATTAAAATATTTAAATTTGACACCAAATTTAGTGTTACTTTGTAATTTTTAGAATGTAAAATGTTGCATCATAATTTTGGATCCCCTATTCAATATTTCCTTGTATAAAAAAATAACTTACATTGCAATTTAAAATCTCTTTGAGTTAAACTAAAACATTCCCTCGCCAAAAAGCTGAACTAATCAAATTATTTGGCCTTTTCCCCTGTGCACTAGATTGGCTGTCCGCGTAGAACCTTTATAGGCAAACAGAGTTTGACAGGAAGGACCTGCTCTTTGGCAGGGAAGCGGGCAGGACCTCCATCTCCCGCTTTTTTAGCGGATTGAAAAGTTGGCTGAATGCTTAAAGGGCGTATAAAGCACCGGCAGCAACACTTCAACGGCAGCAGCACCAATGTCGATGAGGCTACTCAACGTCGGAGCTTTGAAGTGGCCGCCGCCGGTGAACTGAAGGGTTCCAGTTCAAACTTTTTTCAAGCATTTTCTTTCTCTTTTTCCCGGTTTTTCCTGTAAGCGTAACAATGGCGCCGCAGTAATCACTTAACGAACTGGTCAGCGTGTGCCACAAAGGATGCAGGAGGAATAGAAGAAGGACATGGATACCGTACCTTAAAGGGCTTGCTGTTGTCCAGCTGGGCAAAGTCCTCGTCCGCCGTGGTGGGCGGTGGCGTGGGCGTGCTGCTGTGCGGCGATAAGGCCAGCTCCAAGGTGATGCTGTCCGCCGCATCGTCCCCGTCCGGGTCCAGCTCGATATCGTCGCCATCCGTCGCGTCCATCTCCTCGGTGCGCGTAAGGGTTCGCTGCCTGGACGGTGGCACTGCAGGCTTCGCCTCGGGCTCAGGTACGGCAGCAGCCTCTGGTCCCGCCTCTGGTCCTGCCTCTGGTGGCATTCCGCCAGCCTTCTTTGTCTCCTCCGAGGCCGCCCCCGCCGCTGCATTCATTTCATTTGTCATTTGTTGTATATGTGTGTTTCTCAGAAACGTTCGCGTCTCACGTCTGGACTTCTTGGGCTGGCTGTGGTGATAGTTGGAGAGCATGATTTACGACAAGCCAGGCAAATTGCAAAGATAATTGAAATATTCTGTATGGCACTTTAGAGGGGGAAATGCCCAACACAACTACCAAACTTTGTGTTATTGTTATTTCGGCCAAATGTATGTAGTTTAGTTTGCTCTGCAGAAATGTTTGTAAAGAAAATCAATGTTCGGCCTTTGGCTGGTTTTCAGTTCAAAAAAGTTTCACCATTTGCAAAATGCTTTTATTTTAAGGCGAACATAAACAAAGGAGCCCCTTTTGTGAAATAAAGCTGCAACAAAGGAGGGAGCATCCGTTTTATATGGTTTGTCTTATAAGTTTGTCTTATAAGTTTGTCTTATAAAATAAATTTAATGCAAAGAATTTAAGTTTTAAATACTATTTAAACTGTGAAGAACATTTACATTTTATAATTCAAAATTTAAGTTGACAAAAGAACCATCTAAATTAATAGTAAACAATTATTCTTTAAGACCTTTTATGTATATATTTTTTCTTTATATTTCCCTGTCTTTAGTGGGATTTTTAAAAGCCTTTTTGTATTTTGTAAATATTTTTAAAAACCTTAAAGACAATTAAATCCACACAAAGAACCATCCTTTTATGCCACAGCTTCTTTCTCTTCTTTACATCCATCAAACTTTCCCTTTACTCCTTCTTATCCTTTCATTACCTGGCACATACAATTTTTAAAACCGAATTGTTCACATTTTATTGTTAGAGTACGCGATTTCCGACTTGAGATCGCGAGCGGCCGCCAAGTGCCACAAAAGCCGGCCGAACTTGGAATAAATTGCCAGACGTCTGTGCGTGCTGTATTTAAATAAGCCTGGCCAAAGGACTCGACTCGTCGAATTCGCCGACAGCTTCGGCCAGAGCAAACACACACCGAGCAAAGACAGCAGGACCTGCAAAGACACAAAGCAAAGTCTAAACTTCGGCGAGCTTTGGCAAGAGAGCAGGACACCGCAGAGAGAGAGAGAGGATTCTGTTAAGAACAGAGGAAGGACCTAGAAGCAAGTCCTGGGATCGGGACTCGGACTCTATGACCTGTGAAGTGGCTAAAGTTTACTGGAGCAGCTGCAAATAGTTCCACTTAACCGGGGGACAGGACCACAAAAAGCAGAAGATAAACATATACAAAGCGCAGGCACTACTGGCGGCGGCCTGCTAGCAAATATAAATATTTTAGCCTGAACTTTCGGAGGGTAAGGGCAAAGTTTAAAATTGCAATAAAATAAAGTTTGCAATTCGGGCCAAAATCTCTCTCCCTCCCCTCCCTCTGTTGCTGGGCTGAAAAATGTCACTTCGGCATAATGAGCTGGGCTGCATAATTAAAATTCCAGGGCAGGGGGCGAGTGAGTCCTCGAAGAAAGTTTTCAACAAAGGTGCACAGACAAAAGCCGTCGCGATTTATTGGCCCAAAACTATGGAAAACCGGAAGGATTTTTACCCGGCAAATGGAATGCTTAAAATTCATAGAATCTGGCTCAATTGTTCGATATTTATAGCCAGAGCCACGAAATATTAAGCATACGCCGCGTGTACATGATCTGGACGTGATGCCGGCTCTTGACGCGTGATGGGATCCGAATCCCGCGGATTGGGCGTCACCTCTTAACTGCATTTTCCCCGATTTTCATTCAATTGTCACACTATAGTCAGAGCAGGCGGGCTGACAACATGTTGTGCATATTTAAGCCCAATGCCAATGCCAGGTCGTGGCCGCACGCTCATCTGTTTATTCGCCCTTCTGGGCAATCATTTCCGCCTTACGTTTTCCATTTCCCGCAGGCTTTCGGTGGAAATTATTTATGGGCCGCGGTCCGCTAATTGCGCATTGGGGCGTGGCGCGAACAACTTTTCGCATATGCAGCAGCACACAACGACCATCAATTTAAATGCATAGACCGGGGCAGCAGGGCTCATGGCGTTGCAAATTGAAATTTATGCGTCTGCCGTCCCGCCGAGGTAAACGGCGGAAGGAGGTGTCGTGTTCCCTTCATCATCAGCTGCCACGTTTAATTGCGATGCCTGGCGACCTTCGTTGTGTCTGGGCAGTTAGATTAATTAACTCACATGTCATCGCAAAGGTCACACGCTCGTCGTCGTCGTTGTCGCATGTGGCGATGATTAATGGCCTTCGATCCTGACCAGGACCTTTGGTATTCAGTCAGGGATATATTGCCTTTGCTGATGCACTTTTTAACAAACCAAAAAAAATCCCAAGCGATGCTGGTAAATGGCAAATATTTGCGCCTGCTGTTGCCACGGCTTTGTCGACAGTCCTAAATGAAATTAAATGGAAAAAAGAATTGGTATGTCACGACAAACAATTTAATTAAATTAAAATAAATGCAAACTGTAAAATGAGTAATAATGAAGGGAAACAGACGCTGCTGGTATGTAACAAGCAATTTACATTCACCATTAATGGCATACTTAATTATTATGTGTGTGCACACGTCAAATGGGTTTCCTCTGGTGGTGTCTTTGTGCCGGGCTTAATGGCTGGGTGTTATGTGTATTTATTATGCTCACACGATATGTATGTCTCAATAAATCGGCACTTCGAACACGCAGTGCAGCGAACAGTCGAATTCACGCTCAAAGCGCTGGCAATCCGCTGACCGATTTGTGGTTGGAATCATGTCCTCAACGCATTGCCGCATGCACGGCGTGCGCCAAGGATGGGCCACCTCCTGGTGCAGAGCCACCCGCTGGCGTTGCTCCAACTCCTGTTGCTGCTGCTCCATCTCCTTCGTCCCCACCTCCTCCTTCTGCTGGTCCTGCCAAAGGTCGTTCGCTCGGATAACCTGCAGCGTCAACAACTGCATCACGATAAACAAAATGGTTAATTTCATATTTGTGTTGGCCAAACTTGCTTAAATTTTCATTACTGACAGTTGCCGCCGTGACTTGGGGCTGAGTACACACGAAAAAATTGTTTCTACTAAGGTAATTCAAAATACTTTAAATAAAGAAAAAAAAACTTTATAAACACTAAGATATTTTTTAAAGAAAAATCTTAAAAGAAACTCCTGCTATATGAATTAGTCCAAGGAGGTACTAATACAAAACATCTTATGGTTTAATATATTAATAGTTTAATCATCAATTGCATTGATTGTATTGAAAGTCAAGAAATTTTCAGAAGAATTAAGCTCTTAGGAACTTATGCTAAAAAAAGAAAGGGAACTTAACTTTGAAAAGCCGAAGTTTGTATACATTTGCAGTGTTCAATTAGATCAAGGGACCGAATGGTAAATCGATGATAAATAAGCCATAAATGAATTAATTTCAATTTGGAAAGTTTTCTGGGTTAGTTTTTATTAGGTTAATAAATCTGCATACTAAACTTAAAATTAAAAAAAAATAAAAACATGTTCTCATTTTTTGTACATTTTAACGAAGTAACCCTTTATAAAATTAAAAAAAAATTAAGTCAAAATTTTCCTTCTTTCAAGCTTAGCTAAATTGATTCGGCTTTTGATGCTGATCAAGAATATATATGATTTATAGGGCCGGAAATGACTCCTTCACTGATTTACATTCTTCTAAGTAAAATTAATACCCTGCAAGGATATAAAATATGTAGCGTTATGATTGTTTATGTTAAAGGATACCAAATATTTTCAACGTAAATATTTACTTTTTTCCCGGTGAACTTGTATCCTTGCCCATAATGACTTCCGGGGTGGCATAAGCAAACATCCAAATGAGGCAATCTAAGCAGCAGTTTGCGGCTGCCTGCGGCTCTGGCTGCACAATTATGAACCGCCCCCAGGACTCCCACACACACACACACAAGCAAAAAAAGCTCATGCATCGGCGCCACACCTCCCACATCCCTCCCACCCGTTCGCATGTGGGTGGAAATGTGCCACGGGGCGCATTAGTAATGCCCATTGCGGCGGCATCTATTACACAGCGCCTTGTTTATGTGCAACACTCACAAGCTCATGCCCAACCGCCAGCGGCGACTGCTTACCATGACCCCCGCAATCCCCCGCTAAGGATACTCGAATCCCTCCTTACCCTAGCCTTGACATTTATTTGGGGGAAATGTGTACCACATATAAAGCAAAGAAAAAAAGTCAACAAAAAAAAAAGGCAAGCAGCAAAAATTGTAGAGAATTATGTGCTCGTTTGGTAGAAAAGCGACTCGTTAGAGACTTCACTCGATATGTTGTTTACCCAGCCACGCCCCCCGCCGTCGCCACTGTCGATGCCTTTGACATTTGTACCTTGGAAAAACCCCCACATTTTCCCCGCCACTTGGTTGTGTGCAACAAGCGCCGTAGACCGGATTAGGGAATAATGATGATGAATGAATGGCAATGGAACAAAGTGCTGGAATCTGATTTGATATTTAACGAAAATTAATCTAGCATTGAGTGGTTTTGGCTTACAAAACTTACAGATATTTAAGGGAAATTCCATAGAGGGAGGAAAAGTTAAAGGGAAAACTATTTGAAGAGCTGATGAGCCTTGAAAACGCGTTTATACGAATTTAAAATACAACTAAATATACTATGATGCTCCAGAAATAACAAGAGTTTTTTATAACCCTTAAAAAAAATGTTTCTAAAAGTATATAATTAAATTTTGAAGGGTAATGCAGGGTGTTGAGTAATTTAATGTATTGAAAGTATACTTTTTATGAAAAGAACGTGGTTTCTTACATTCACCTTTATGTACTTCAGGAAACCAGTTGGATATTTGAGGCGTCTCTTTTAATAAACACAACTTATTTTTCCTAACATACTCCTAAGAAAACATGTATATTTTTACAAAATATTAGTCACACTTCCTTACTTATTCAATGCTCCTCTGATTGGTTTCGATCAAGTGTCAAATGTCTCCCGCTGCTGCTCGGAAGTTCAAAGGATAATCGTGTTGTGTGACAATTTCAAAACATCAAAAGCAGTCAGAGGCAGTCCAACGTTTTCGGTTACATTTTTAAATATATTTTTTGTGCGCTTTCCGCTTGATGCTTTGGCCCACAGCAGAAAGGCATTTGCTGAGAGTACAAATTAAAAAGGTTTCTGCGTTAATAAGGGAACATTTTAAATATGCACGAGGTGGTGGTGGTGGGTGGGAAGCTCCTGCGCCACAAAGCCAAATTCAATTCATCAAAGCCAGAGGCCACGCCCACTGAAATGCTAGAGAAGAAAGGGGGCGCTGTTCGCTGTTCTCCGTTCTCCGTTCGCTGTCGTCATGAATTTGGGTCACACCCGGGAGCTTTGAACTGTGTTAGTAGGGCAGCGCGTGGTGTCAGCCTGCTAGGACCTGCAAACGTCATGGCGCTGTGACGTCACGAAGGAAGAGTCGAGTCGAGTCGAGTCGAGAGTCGGTGCGAGTAATGCAATTAGAAGAAAGGACTACGGTCCCCTGTTCTCTGTGTAATGCTCTTGCGAAAAACTCTCTTTTGGCAGCGAGAAGAGCAAGCATACGCCCTGTTGCACACGCCGCGTACGTTGCGCATCCGCCCCGTCCGCCACCGAGTTTAGTTCAATCAACTTGGCTTCAATATTCATTTATTTATTACTTTTACTTGGTGTATATAGGTTGCCTGTTCTGTATGCTGTATGATGTTTGCGTTTCACTAGATTTAATAATTGTTTTCTGTTTGCATTCGGTTTTTGTTTTATTCTCGGGTTTTCGGGTTTCGATTTCCCATTATTGCTTATTCGAATTGTAGACAGGTTACCAACTTCAAAATGGGGGCAACGGCAATGGAGATTTCCCTTGCTTTATTGTGTGGGTCTCTTTATTGTTTAATTTAATACGCTAACAATGGTTGCTGTTGGCTTAAATTCATTTGGCTACCGGTTCGGCTGGAGAGGGGCGGGGCTAGGGGCGTTCGAAGCGTCTCAAACCGTCGTCGCAAGCCGCTCTCACAAACCACGAAAAAACCTATTACACATAAATACAGTCAGTCTCAATTGGCCTTTAACGAATGACATTCACAATGGCATTGGTCTAAAAACAATTTTTGATGTGCGTCTCCGTCTCCGTTCAACGTCTACTCCTCTAAACACAATTCACACGACAAGCAAATCAAAGGATTCCTGGGACATTCCATCCGCATCGGGTTCAACTCGGGGCTCCTTTGCTTGGGGTCTCTCTATCTCAAATATAATACTTATTGTGCTAACCTTTGATTATATGTGTATATTCTATTGCGATTCTGTGTGGCTGTGTGTATAAGTTCTAATACGTTTCTTCCTCTGACTGTGATTGCTAAAACACTCTTCTCAAATCTCAAATCTCGAATATCAATTCTTGACCTCGACCTTTAACTCTAGTACGTGTATTTGTTCGTTAACTTTCATTTGCGCTTAGATACTATGAAGCATTGTGTGACTTTGTTCTCGATTGATTCCGTCTTCGTTTCGTTTGCAGAGTTCGCAGTGCCTAATTACATGCTACAAATACGATTTATGTTAACCCAATGTTGCAGGACTGATGTCGTCGGTATATGGTATATCCTCCATGATTTTGATTCGCTCTAATCTGCCGCACTTTCGCTGCCTTTAATCCTGGGCCGGCAGACTTCACCTGAGGCTGCCCAAGATGGGCAGTCAGATGTCGCCGTTGGCATTCGGATTTCCGCTCAGATTGGCATTGGCCTCGTTGGCCGCCACCTCGGCGGCGGAGCCACCGCTGGCGTTGACACATGTGCTGGTGGCCTCACCCACCGTGATGGTTATCGTCGTATTCTGATTGTCGCACTGCACCACCTCGATGGTGCGAGTATTGATGGCCGCCGTGGTGCTCATCTGCCCACTTTCCGCCTCATTCAACTGCCTTCCTATCTCCCGATCAATGGCCTCCGCGTCCTCGGGATAACGTTCTGAGCAGAAGATGGCTCCAGCCTTTAGGAGCTTCAGCAGATTCAAGCGATCCTCGGCATTGCGCTTGGCACAAAGTGGTCTAAGGATGACATAAGAACAAGTTAAAAAGTTACAAGTTTTCCTTTCCATCCACTTACCTTCCCGCATCCTTGAGCTGCTCCATAAACTCCTTTCCCGTGATGTCCACCAGCGAATTGGGATCCATGTTGGACAGCGAGTCCAGGTCCGCATCGTTCATCACGGACACGTTGCAAAGGTTATTCTGCAGCTGCCCCACCAGCTGACGGATGCGAGCAGACTCCGAGTTGCTGGCATCGGTGGTATCGCCCTCGCCTCCTGCCCCTCCGCCACCCCCACCGCCGGCGGGGTCTCCGTTTCCGGTTCCAACATCGGTGCCATGCGGAGTGGTTATGGTCACGTAGTGCGTGGGCTGTAAACAGAGTGGCGATAACGTTTAATTGAATCTCTAAAGCGCTCGCTTCCCGTTGGTCACGAGCATCCTAACGTCCTGGCATTCCGAGAATAATGCAATTAGTCATTATGGCAGATAAAGGAGGGACACAAATAAAACGAATTATCCAATTAAGTGCTAGTCACTGGGAGAAAAAGTGAATTAGGATGTTATGCTTTTAAATTTGGCATTTAAGGGAAAATTTTCTTAACTGGAATTTAATTTCTAGAAGGTTGAAAATATATTTTTACGTGAGGACTCACATCAATCCAATGTTCACCGGGAAAAACAGCCACCAGCTCCGTATTCTCGTCCAGGGTGCGAAAGTACTCCTCATCATCGATCTCCGTGCCATCGGAGTCCAGGTGGATGGTGGGCAGAGGGTCAGACTTCTCGAACTTCTCCGCCACCTTGCTGCGAATCTCCTCCAGACTGGAGGCGCAGACAGCCTTCTTAATGTTGCGAGTTACGTCCTTGACCTGGCCGGAGGAAAGGAAAGGGGAATGATAAACCATTACACGTTTGCAATTACGGATACGGTTACGGCGCAGGCTGTAACAGCTACACATGGCCCCGCTCATCAAATGAATAATAAATTAATGTCAGAGGAGGCACAACAACAACTGTGCCCATAAAATATTCACCAGCAGCAGCACCCAAAAAATAAACCCAAGAAAGCATACAGTTGTAAATTGTTCTGTCTGAAAAGAAAACAGAACCCAAACTCGAACCCTTTTTTTGTTCTTGACTGAAAAGGAAAACTATGAAAAGCCTGAGCCCACTTCATTGAAGTTTCTTTCACGTGCCACTTAATTATTTACTACTTTTCTGTAGTTTGTTTTCTTTCCATTGAAAGTTTTCCATGGCTCTGCTTCGGTAATTAAATTAAACAGTCCCCATGGAAAGCCAAACAGAATAAATAAATAATAAACATATATGGATGCTCGCAAAAAATAGAAACTAAATGAATAAGTAAGCGAAATATTTGCGCCCACGTCATGTCCTGCTGTCAAACATCCATTTGCTCTAATTGAGATTTATGGACGCTCTTTTATTCCTTGTGGAATGTCACCTTAAAGTGCAGCCAACATACATGTGTATATTTTAAATGTGAACAAAATTTGTCCTGCCTGCTGGGTGCACTTTTTTGCTCAAGAACTTGAACCCAGTTTGACATGCACTCGTCCGACTGCGGCGCAAATATTTGCCATTTATGTACGTACATATATGCACACACATATATCCTTTTTTATGCGACAAAGCTATGCCTGTCAGCATTTTGTGCTGCATGCTTCTCGCGCAGGATGCCATAAGTGAGTGCTGCAAGGACGACGACGCGACGTCTTTGCCAGCCTCTATTAAACTTGCATGCGATGTTAAATGATGCCTCAGCACTAAGGTTAAACGAAACATAAATTAGACCTGGCCCAAAACGAGGGGCAGGAGCAGGGAGCCAGGACGAGTGCATTCCTGTTGGAATTTATAGCCCCAAAACGTTGGGCAGGCAACGTGTGCAACTCCTCGAGGTCCTTCATAAATTATTGAGATCGCGCCGTGACTAAATGAAATTTGTAGATGACTTTTCCATTTCGAACGTCTTGTTTTATTTGCAGCTCCTGCTTCTTCATTTCCCCAGAGTTGGCGAAAAAGTCGGCATTAAATTATATTACAAATGCTTAAAGCAGCCAAGAAGCAGCGTCAATTATTAATCATATCTTCTGGTGCGCGAAAAACTTGGCAGCAATGAAAACTTTTGCGAACTACTGAAGCATCAGACAAGTGGGTCTCATAGAAAACAAAAGCATAGTTCTTCATGCGAAACTTGTGCAAACTTTGCGTTTTAGTTGATCACATTAGTGAATTTCCTCAGAAGTTGCTGTCGTTTCCCTTCCCTGACGGTTGCAATTCAATTAGGGTTTCAGTTTACTATTTAATTGCCTTCAAAACGATACGAAAGCCAAAGCTGGCAAATATCAAAAAAGCAACTAAGTAAATGTGATTTTAGGTAAAACAAAAACAATCTAAAAGAGTAAACAAGTAATTCAATTAACTGGGAAAATAAGGCAGCTGATTGGTTCCGGGGAATGC
Source organism: Drosophila bocqueti (assembly GCA_018151655.1). Classification (NCBI taxonomy): domain Eukaryota; kingdom Metazoa; phylum Arthropoda; class Insecta; order Diptera; family Drosophilidae; genus Drosophila; species Drosophila bocqueti. The sequence continues at coordinate 3,948,977 of JAECXF010000057.1, forward strand.
AAGTATTTTAAATAATAAACAAATAGATTTCTTAACGAAGGAAAGTTGGGTGGAAAATACAGGCAAACTAAGCTGAAAAACAAACTACCTTGGACAAACTTTAAAATAAGCAAAGAGACTGAATTAAATTTAAATTATTTCTCTTCTTGGTATTTTTACAGCTACTAAATTCCACTGAAAATAAAAAATTTAACTGGATGTAAGCAACTCCCACATGACATAAATTTGATGAACCAGTTCTTGGTATTCCCCCGTACAAGTGGAGCTCTTAATTTTCAAATTTTCCATTTTCCTACAACTGTGTCCCAAACAGATTGAAGCCGATTTCCCAGACTCGAGGATGATGGCTTTTAAATCACAACTAACTCGAGCTGCTTGAATATCGGCACCCCAGGGTCCTGTGGCCACACGTGCAACGACCTCCGACGTCCGTCTATATCCTTTGGTTACGTGTCTGGGACTCTGGCTCTATTCATCTACATCTCAGACGTAGCTGAGCTCCACAAGTCGCTCGGCTTTTAAATATTTGATGGGCGTGTAGGCTGGCCGCAGATTTCAAAGACGCTGGGGAAATTAGGCGACAACTTTAAATTGCTTTCCAACTATGCTCTGGCATTATGCAAATTGTTTAATAAATTATTTATCAAGTTCTCTGCGTGGCTGTGGGCGTGGCCGTTTTGCTAATTACAGCGCGACATGTCAGAGATGAAAAAGTTTGTCCGCTTTAATGGCATTTTCATGGCTGTCGGGGCAGTTGACAGATTTTAAGCCGATTTGTGTTTGGTGGTTTCTGAATTAATTATTTTAATAAGCGGCGACATTTTAATGGATCTTGTCACTGGATGGATATCCGAGGATGACTCCAGAAATATATCACGAAGGCTGTGATGTGTTTGACGTGCCACGAAGCCGATTTAAATAGCTTTTGCGGTTTTGCGGCGCTCGGTTTTTCTTTTGTGCTACCAACTACATGAACTCCTTGTACTCCGTGTACATCATGTGGTTTTCCGTAACTTTAAGGACATGTTTCAGATACACAATAAGAAAAAATTAACATAAAAAATTGTGCTCTTTTAATAATTAAGAACTTGTTAATGTTGTGCCATTTTCATAATTTAAACTGGCAAGTTTTCTTTTATTAGAATATTAAAACGATTTAAAAATAAAAATATATTAAATGATTAAACACTTTACAAAAATTGCTAATATTTAAGGAAAATACGTTCAAATTTTGAGGTAAAAACAATCAGCTTTATGGTAACGAAACCTACATTTTATTCAAATTTAAAGACATTAAAGAAAATCCTTTAAAATTTCCCAAACAGTTTTCCACACCAAAAACCGTATTTTTTGTTCAGATTTTTCCGCTGAAATTCCCCCGCTGCCTGGCAAATCCTTTAAACGGCTTTGTGCTGTTTAAGCGGCAGATAAACAAATTAGACGGCAACAAAGGACCTGCAGACGGGCAAAACAAATGCCAAACTCAAACAATTCCCAGTGCTGACATGAAAAATACAAAAAGGAAAAGCGAATAAAAGAAACAAAAAACAAATAAAGGACAAAGAAAAGCAAACATGAAAAATTCACATCAAGTTTGTGTTTTTGCAATGCCAAAAACACAGCCATTACTGAGCTTTCGCCGTTCTCTTAGGCACCGAAGCTTTATGCTCTTTTCACCAGACTCCCTTATTTTGGCGAGCCTTTCTCTTTGCAAGTTCAACCCAGTTTCCATAAAGAACGAAAAAAAAACGGACGCACGCGGCCAACAACAACAAAAGCACAAAACAACAACGCCCAAAAAAGGGCATGGCTGGAAAATAATGCATGCTCGGAAAATGCCATTGTCTGGCTCTCGTAGTCAGTGCTTTTGTCAACCAAGAAATGAATTTAAAAACATCACAATTAACTCGAAGTTGCAACTTGCAGAACTCCAAAAACTCACTTTGAACGGCTTTTTGGAGTCGCCCGAATTCGCGGCTGTTGTCTCCATGGCTTTGGTTTGTTTCTTAATTAATTAACTAATATTTATTCACTTTTGAAATGCCCTTGGTCTGCAGCTTTAATTGTTTTACATTTGGCGATTTATTTAGCACTGGAGTTTAAGCAAACAAACTTGAAATTCCTTCCCGCAAGCTGCACTTGAAATGGGAATTAAGTGTAGCGTTTTATATTTTTAGCTTTGCAGCTTTTGATGCGAAGAGCGCCGGTTTTGAAATGAGAGTTTGCTGCTCGGGAGCAGTGGCTTTTATAGTCTCTTTCTCTCTTGGACGCTGCACTAGGGCCAGCAGACCACTTTTATGAACCAAAATTAATATCTCGGTTAATTTAAAATCGTTATTTTGTACTCATAGGATGTTACTGAATCAAAATTATCCGGATTAGGAAACTATATCCAAAAGCTTTTATAGGAACGATTGGGATAACTTCAAAATTTTGTAATTTTACTAAATTTTATTTCTTTTCCTAAAGAGGAACCGGAAACTAGTGTTGTTCTTCCCTATAATTGTCTAAAAAATTGACTTTACACGATTTTAGATTGTGTTTTGAGATTGTTAATTACCCAAATGGCTGTATTGAATAAATTTGATTGTACATTTGTGAGACTTTTTTGAAGACAAGTAAAGTGAACAAGTAAAGTGGTCGACTGGACCATAGTGCGCTGTAAGCTCTCTGTTATCCTGGCCGTTCAATGTTAAAAATTTCAAAATAAATAGAATTAATTTATTTAAAAAGCTAAATATCAGAAAAAATTAAGTAGGTACCAAAATTAAAATATATTATTGTTTAATTTTAGAAGAAATATCCTAACTATGAATAGATGATATTTAATACATATTTATTTATACACATTCTTCGCATTCATTTTGATAGCTTGAATAGATTTTTTTTTATATAATTATATATATTTTATCTTTATAAAGAACTTTTTTTTTAATATTAAAATAAGAGAAGTCTTTCAAAAACTATCTATTAAATAATATTTATTTTATGAATATGAACCTAAACTAATTTTAAGTTTACAAATTGTAACAAAAAATTACTAAAAAAAATAAACCCTCCAGATTTTGAATATTAATTTTAATATTTTAAAATGTATTTTCCTAAACATTAACATCCAAAGAGAGAGCTTATACGGAGCGACTTGTAGCAGAACTGCAAAGAGCAGTCTAGAACAATCCTGGAGACACAATTCACATTCACACTGACCTTTAATGTGAAAAGTAGTGACTTTGCGATAAAATGACAGTCTAATCACCAGGTAAATGCCACTTTGAATCGTTTAATTGAGATTCAGTCCCCGGACTGTCCATTGATATCCGGCCCTTGGCGACAATCAACGTAACTTTTCCCCCATTTTCCCTCCATAAGAGCAGCTTTAGACAACGCTTAACTTTCTGCTCAACTGAACCGGCCAGAGTGCCAACACCCATTTAAATCTATATACTATTTCTATGCACACATCAAGAGACCGCCCAGATAAAGAGGAGCAAAAAAGCAAACTTTTGACAAATGGCCAAAATACATGAAAGGAAGCCAAAGCCGGAAGGTGGCCCCAGATTGAGTTGAGCTCAACTGAGTTTGAGGCACCGAGAAAAAATATCTAATAGAATCTGTTTAAAAATTGAGGTTTGAAGTAAAGAACACTTTCTTGAAAAAATTGATTCTCAATATTTCTCCAAAGGTTGAATTATTATAAATAAATAAATATCTGGTTGGAATTATATTCTTTAAAATAAATTCTAGGAAATATACCTAAAAGGAAATTCATTTTGAAAACTAATAAATTGCATTTAATAATTACAAAAGTAAATTTACTTCCCTACCGCTGACTTTTCTCTCTCTGCTCAGTATGAAACTAATGGGGGGAAAAGGAAGGATCGAGTCGGAGAAGGGCATGAAGGAACCTTAAATTGTCATCCTTGTGCGCGCCATCGGCTGCTGCCCCCCTTCCCAGAGGCTCCTTCTGCTGCTGGCAGCTTGCCCCGCTGGCTGTCATTGCACTGTATACTGGATGCAGTAACTACATACTTTCATAGCCCAGCCAACGCAATAGCAACAAAAGGAGCAGCCGGAGGAGGGTGTGGCGAAGGGGGTCAAGAGGAGGAAGCTGGGGCGACTATTTTTAGCGCAGGTCACTTGAAAGGACGCACAAGGACATCGAAGCGTGCGGGTGTAGTTGGTGCTGTGGCGCAAACAGTTCGCAGGTCACGTGCCCATGCACCGCGGTGCATTGACCACGGAGACGTTGACACTTCGGCCCGGAAACTGGGTTGAGGCTTTCGTCACTCGATGTCAGGTGACAGGTAATTGCCTTGCAGGATGCCAGGACAATAGACAAAGCTTACGTAGCGAAGGAAGCAAATAAATCAACGCCATTCAGTTACCTATGGAATTGAAGCCATTGTAGACTGAGTTTAGCTTACATTTGTGGGTTAAATTAAATATTAATAAAAGTCAAATCAATAAATTAGAGGATTATTTTTTGCTTTACTAACCAAGAATGTATGTTTACATTAACGTAAAAAAAATGGGGCATCAATTATCAAGAAAGAAAGCCCTAATTTTCCTGTACAAACTCAAAGGAACAAGGATAACAGCAACCTTCAGAGCAAACCAAATGGAAAACAAATTGCTAGCTCAACAACAGCTTGCCCACGCTTATTAATCGTTTTTTTGTGTGCCCGAAAACCTTGTATATTTTTGGCCCAAGCAACTGTCAAACAAAAAGCAGACAAAACTAATTATCCTAAAAAGGGATAACAGCATCGCCTTTACACCGCTAATCTCATTTTAGTTACCAGCTTAGGACAGCTCGCTAACAGGACTAAATAAGGCAGCGCCGCTGCTGCCTGTAACAGGACCTCGTTAAAATTCAAGTAGGACTTCGTTTGAACCTCTTCACTTTGACATTTGTGAGCGAGATAAGGGCGGCAAAGCAACCTTGGGTCACAAGGCTTTAAGAACCGAATTTGCTTATTGGAATTTAAAGATATTCTTTGGCAAATTAAATGAATAATTCGTATACAAAATCATAATAAATAAATGTTAGTTATGCCCTGTAGGAGGTTGATTTTGAGGTTACCTAATTTTATTTTTGTTATTTCGTAAAAAGTAAGAAGTGTAAACTTGGGCAAAGATTCCTCCACTTCATGGGGATACGAAAAATTTTAAATACCAAAATACAAGGACTTCCTCTCGGCTACTTTGGCGTGGGCGGTGGTGTGGCGGAGCTGCAACAGGTCACGAACTCCTTGCTGGGCCTGACGCAGCGCTTTTCCCGATTGTAAATGCCCAGAAAGGCGTTACAGTTCGAGCAGTATAGATACTCCTTGTTATCCGAGGAGAGGCAAGGCAGCAGGCACAACGGCCAGCAGACCACTATCCAGGTGGCAATGCATTTGGAGGTCACGATCTCTGAGGCGGACTTAATCAGCGGACGGCGCTGACAGCCACAGCATGGACAATAGATGCAACCATCCGCCGGCGCCCAGCGCCTGATGGAGAGCCTGTAAGACTGCTTGCGCTGAGCCTGCTCCTTTTCCGAGCACTTGCAAGTCGGGCCGGTGTCTTTTTGTTGGCATGAACCAGAGGCGGGTGTGGATGTTGGATAACCCTTTTTCTTCATATCTAGAAATAAATTCTGATTTTAAGGAACCATCTAGGAAGGGGAGAATTTGAGGCGCAGCTGTACTTACATGCCTCTGCCTTTTCGGCCATCTGTTCCTCGGAAAGACCCGTCTTCTTGCTGATCTGCGAGAGGCGTTCCTCGCTGATCCCATGCTCGGCGGCCAGCATGTGCATTCTCTTGATCTTCTCGCTGACTAAAAATGTTTTAAGGTAAATTATGAATTAAAATATGATCTTTGAGAACACATACTTTCGTCATTCTCGCCAGCATTATTCCTTTTATCGCAGCCTAGTGGGGAATTTTGAATAAGTTTTACTAAATATCAATAGCAAATACCAAACTCTTACACGACTCCGACTTGGCTTCGCAGCTGCCCGCGCACTTCCTGCTGGTCAAAGTGCATTTACTCGGGTGCTCCAGCTCGACGTGGCGCAGCAGACAGGTGGGATCGCAGCGGGACATGCGGATCACCTTCTGGCAATGCATACAGCGCATGAAGTCCACATCTTTCAAAGCTGAGCACATGGACATGTTGCTCTCTATACTATCTGTAAATCTGGTTAAATTCTGGGTATCAAGTCCGAAGTGGATGGATCAGCCTACTGTTTGGCTCCCGAAACCCGAAATAAAAAGCACACTCTAATTATGAAAAATTACACCAAAAACAAAACACTTTATTCGTTAGTCTTCTTATTAATAGTTCTCTAGGATCATCTTAGGGACCACATTCATACTGGTCAGCTCCTGGAAGAGCAACTTGCAGGCATACGGCATGGATATCTTCGATACGTGGGCCGAGGACTGACAGTAGTGGCACCAGGAGCAGTAGGCCAGCCGGCCGCAGGTTCGGCACACGTCCACCTCGAAGGCATCCGAGGAGATCATCAGTCGCTCCATGATAAGCATACTGGCTCCGTAGGAGATGAGGCAATCCCGCTCCATTTCTCCCAACCGCAGGCCTCCCTCGCGACTCCTGCCCTGCGTTGGCTGCCGGGTGAGTACCGCCTTGGGGCCCCGGGCACGCGCATGCATCTTGTCCTGCACCATGTGCTTCAGCTTCTGATAGTACACGGGTCCCGAGTAGATGTACGCTTCCAGGGGAGCTCCAGTGATGCCCGAGTAGAAGAAATCCTTGCCCATGTAGTTGAACCCATGGCGCTCTAGCTCCGCCTGGATATCCTGCACCTTGGAGCCGCCAAAGGCAGTGCCGTAGTGGAACTTGCCCTCCAAGAGGCCCGCCTTCCCGCCGAGCAGTTCCAGCGTCTTGCCCACTGTCATGCGGGAGGGGAAACCGTGGGGGTTCATGATCATATCCGGGCAGATGCCCAGATCGTTGTAGGGCATGTCCTCCTGGTCAACAATCAGGCCGGTCACGCCCTTTTGCCCGTGCCGCGAGCTGAATTTGTCGCCAATTTCGGGAATTCGAGTCTGCCGCAACAGGATCTTGATGAGAAAGTCCTCCTCGGAGTTGGCCGAGACCATCACACGCTCCACGTAGCTGGGCTCCGATCCCTTGTAGCTAATGGGGACGGCCGTGTAGGGAACTTGGGGAGATTGACCCTCCAGGGGATTCATCGAAGTCACCGCCGGCATCTCCTTGTTTATCATGATCTGTTTGTTTTGAACCTGCTCGCCGGGCGCCACAATGCCATCGGTGTCGAGGACGTCGTGCTTAAAGATCACCTTGTTGGTGAGCGCATCCTTGACGGGACCCATGATCCTGTCAAAGGTTTGATTCGCATACCGTTTCACTGTGCACTTGGAGTTCTTATAGACCAGACAGCGTCCGTAGCCGCGGTCAATCGAGGCCTTGTTCAGGATCAAAGCATCCTCAATGTCGTAGCCGGAGTAGCTCATCACAGCCACGGTGGCATTCTGGCCAGCGGGGAGCTTGTCAAAGTTGGTGAGCTCGATGGTCTTGGTCTTGACCATGGGCGCCTGGGGATACACCAGATTGTACATCAGCGAGTCGATGCGGTTCTTCTGGTTGTAGCCAATCATGCCCATCGCCTGCTTACCCATGGCGCACTGGTAGGTGTTCCTGGGACTCTGGTTGTGATGCGGATACGGCACCAGGCCGGCGCATACGCCCAGTAAAGTGAAAGGCTCAATCTCCAAGTGCGTGGTACGTTCCTCAATGTCCTCCTCGTTCCAGGCGATAAAAGAATCGTTCTCCTCGTTCACATCCAGGTACTCAATGAGCCCGTCGAGGAGGAAGTCATCAAACTTGCGGACACCGCGGTTCAGCTCGTCCAGGTGATGCTGCTTCACCCGCGGCCGGCACTTCTCCACAATGATGTATGGACGGCACAATCGCCCGCCGTCCGTGTGGATGTAGACGCATCGCTGGGTGTAGGATGTATGCACCGACACATAGCTGCCCATGCGGCCCTTTCGACGCATGTACCGCAGGTTCCTCACCAGGTGCTTGTGGTTCAGCGTCAGTCCCAGGACGTTGCCATTGATGAAGACCAAAAAGACGTTCGGATTGTGGATTGGATTGCCGCTCACCTCCCGGATATCCTCGACGCCGGCATTGAAGGCCAGAACCATCACCGGTGCCTCCTCCACCTCCGTGGTGATGTGCGTCATCAGGGCCAGATTCTTGACCAGACCGCAGGCTTCACCCTCGGGCGTATCCGAGGGACACAGCATACCCCACTGGCTGGGCTGCAGGGACCGCGGGCCGGACACCTTGCGCGTCTTCTCGAACTGCGAGTTCACGCGCGTCATCATGCCCAGGGCGGATATGTAGCTGAGACGAGACAGGACCTGCGTGACGCCCGCCCGTTCCATCTTGAAGCGCTTGATGGTCCAGTTGCCGGAGCTAATGGCCGATTCCAGTCCCGCCGTGATCTGCGCCGCCCTCATGTGCTTCACCACGTCGAACTGGGCCGCCTTCACCTTGGGTATATTCTTGTCCGCGATTGTCTTTAGCTCCCAGTTCATCCGCTTGAACAGATCCTCGAACATCAGGGAAATCATGGAGCCAGCCAGCTCCAGACGCTTATTTCCGTAGTAATCCCGATCGTCGAAGAGCGTCTTGTCCAGTTCGGCGGCCATCACGCGGCGCACCATCATGGACACGTAGATGGCTTTCATTTGGAAATTAAAATTCTCCACGGGCACGTGGGCCAGAATAGTGGTTAGCAGCAGCTCGCGAGCCTCCTCCGAGGGGGTTTTCGTGGTGGCGCTTTGGAAGCGCTTGACCACCAGCTTAGAGCCTGTCAAAAGGATCAGATATTGGAGAAAGTATAGAGAGACGAGTCAGGCATAGTTACCCATATACTCCAGCGCCCTTTGCTGGGTAAACACCTTTAGATTGAAAGCATCTAGTAGAGAGGCGCCGAACCTATTCTGCGACCTATTATCGATGCCAATGTGCGCCTGGATCTCCTGATCAGAAACAACGCCCAGCGCCTTGAAGATCACCACAATGGGTATGTCATCCGTCATCGAATTGTGCTTCAGGTAGTATTTTCCATGTTTACTCAGCACCAGGGTTCGCGATTTTTTCTCGTGCGTGGAGGAGGTGACTTGACATTGGACCACGCCGTTAAAGTCCTCGGTAAGCATCTTGTTCCACGACAGCTGCTCCTGGATGAGGATAACCTTTTCCTGGCCGCGCACCACAAAGTAGCCACCGGGATCCAGTGGACACTCGTTCAACTTGGACAGCTCGAACTCCGATTTGCCAGTGAGCGCGCAGTTGGAGCAGCGCAGCATGAGCGGCATCCGGCCGATGAGCAGGTTATTCCTCTTGATCCGCTGCGTACCCCGCGTATACTCGATATCCACGGTAATCGGCGCGGAGTAAGTGGTGTCTCGCAGACGGCACTCGTGCGGCGTGGTCGCCTTGGTGATGTTGAAGCCCTCATCGATGTCCGGCTTGCCTACGCGCACGTCCAGGTACTTGAGGTAGAAGAGCGGATCGGCACCACTGGTCACCAGCTCGTTGGCCTTGACAATCTTCTTGATGTCCACGTTTATGAAGTGATTGAAGGAATCAATGTGCTGCTTCACGAGGCCCTTAACCTGTAGGAATGCCGGCAGCAGTTTCCACTTTTCCGACAGCGGTTTTATGGCCGTGGCCCAGTCCTTGCTGTCGCCTGGCTCCCAGGCCATGGCCTCCACGTTGGCATCCACCTTCTTGCGCTCCACCATCGCTTAATTAATAATTATTATTATTTGAAATATTAAAAAATAAAGCTTAGTGTGCTCGCCAGGTTTTCAGTTTATAATGCTAAAATTCGCGATTTTTGGTCACACTTTAATGGCTCAATACATGTATCGTTGCCAGATGTTATAAACATCGAAACCGCGTGCAGTCCAGTGCTGTGAAGTGTTATTAGCATTGTTAGGCGGCAAATTCAAAATTCAGATCTTGGCAAATTGCTATAAATAAGAAAAATATTGTTGAACTTTCATTAATGAAAATATCCTAATTACAGAACATTCTATTTTTTATTTCCGAATAAAAAATGCAATCGAACAATCAAAAAGCAGAACCGGTTTCGCCGCGAGTCTAGACCTTCTTTACAATCTGCACCACATCCTCGTCGTTCAGGACATGCTCGATGCCCACTTTCTGCGGCTGATGCTTCACCGAAGAGCCCCAGACCAACGCACTGAAAAGAATACGATTTTAATATAAAATCTCAGCGGGAAACCCATAATCCAACTCACTATTTAAACTCCTTGGCGATGGAGCGATGCAGCTTGTTGCAAAAGTCTTCGATGCTCGTGTGCTCATTGTGGAGCACAACGGGAGAATTGTAGTCAGGCAGTTGTCCCTTCGGCTTGGTGTAGATCCGTACGAGTCGCAGGTACTCCCACATCAGCTCGAGCAGATCGTCAAAGTTCCAGTGATGATGTGCAGAGATGGGCACGCAATGGGGGATCTTGTAGATGACGTCCAGCTCCTCGATGGAGATCTGATCGATCTTGTTCAGCAGATAGATGCAGGGTATGTAGATGCGGTTGCCCTCGATGACGTCGATCAGGTCGTCGCTGGTGGCGTCGTAGCGCAGCGTGATATCCGCATTGTGTATCTTGTATTCGGACAGAATGGTCTTGACCAAATCCGTGTCCAGCTCAGATTGTGGCACCATGCTGTTCAGGTTGATGCCGCCCTTGTCCTTTCGCTTGTAGTAGATATTCGGCGGCTTCTTGTTCAGCCGAATGCCGAAGCCCTCCAACTCGTGCTCCAGCAGCTTCTTGTGGCCCAGCGGCTTCAGGCAGTCCAGCACCATGAAGATGAGGTTACAGGTCCGCGCCACTGCTATCACCTGCCGACCACGACCCTTGCCATCCTTGGCGCCCTCAATAATTCCTGGCAAATCCAGCAGCTGGATTTTGGCACCCTTATACTTGATGCAGCCGGGCACCGTCGTAAGCGTGGTGAACTCGTAGGCCGCCACCTCGGAGTAAACACCGGCCAGATTGGAGAGTAACGTGGATTTTCCCACGGAGGGAAAACCCACGAAACCCACCCGGGCATCTCCGGTCTTGGCCACCTCGAAGCCAGCTGTGGAAGTCATTGATTAATTAGTAAGTGGAGCAAGTTTACGCAAGAAAACTCACCTTCGCCGGTGCCACCGCCGCCGCCTTTAGGAGAAATCAGCTCGCGCCGCAGCTTGGCCAGCTTCGCCTTCAGCAGACCCAAATGCGCCGATGTCGCCTTGTTCTTCTGGGTGCGGGCCATCTGGAGAGAGCCGAGCAGTCCCAGGTACCACGAAGACACGGGCGGCACCAGAGGTGGTGGATCCGCGGGGGAGAGATGGGATGCGAGACAGGTTAGTTTCCGGCCGGCCAGCAGTTGATGAGTCTATCACTCACCTCCGACTCGATGGCCGCGATTTTCTCCAAAATTGTGCTCATGGCAGGTCAGTGCGGTTTCCTAACAGATCCCAGCTATCAACAAAATTTGGTTTAAAAAATAAAATAACTCGCGTGGACAAGGCTAGAGGTGGAACTAAAATCGATTTCAAAATCGATAAATCGATTTCTGGGTTTTGCCTTATTAACACTTGTGACGGCAGGTCACACTTAATATAGGACAGTTAAGAATCCGTTAGAATTTTCTCACCATTAAAATGTTCGCCAAAGGTAAAATATGAAAATTGGAAGCTTTTAAATTATATTTTAAACATTTTTTCAACTCCTAGGAAAGCCCCGTATCCCGCTCAATAGTCAGGCAAAGTTTAAGACTGAATTGGCTGGCAATGCTTCGCAATTTAATGTCAGCTTTCCAACGGCCGCCGATCTTGTTCGCAAAAATGGCAGTCAACTAAGGCAAACCAAGTTAACTGTCTGCCAGAAGGACAACAAACTCAAGTACGAAGGATTCGTGGTAGAAAAACCAAAGCCCAAGCATGAGTTTGTCTATGTACCGACTCCAGTTGTGGCGGAGAAGCCTCCCAAGGTGGAGAAGGCTCCAACAGGGTTACCAAGTTCCCCAATGTCCAAGCCAGGAAGAGATTTAGTAAGCTTAATTGGTCGAGTGGACTTCTGTCTTAAAATGCATAAAATGTATCCGGATTTGAATGCCATTTGGAATGTTTATGGTGGGTCTACACTTAAAATAAACAAAATACCTACCAAAACCGTTAAAATTATATTTTCAGGAAAATTAATACGAATAATTGTAGGAAAGCGCGGAGAGCGAACGCTTTTGGTCCGCAACGAGGGCCCAGGACCCATTCTACAGGGCATCTATTATGATTTCGATGGCATTCTAATGTCATGGAACCCAGGCAAGTGGTACATAAATGTAAATTAAATATTTAACTTCCACTCGAAGCCATTTACAGGCTGCTACATCCATTTGGTGGGTAATTTCATCGGCGAGAATCGTATGCAAACGTTTAAGATCGCTCAGGTAACCGACATTGACTGGGATCAGCAATTCATGCGCTTAGAGAATCTAACCACATATATTTTAATGCAAAACAATGTGCATAAGTAATTTATTTTTTCAGCAATTCATTGCCATATATGTATACATAGTTTTCTCGCGATTTTCATGGCCAGGCGACAATACATGTTGACTTTTCTAGCCTGGCCTGTGAAATCTGCATTGAAATATGCTTCATTTTGTACTTTTTTTTAATAGATGTTGGTGAGAAATCAACTGAATAAGTTAAGGAATTTAGTACGTAACCTATATAATCTATAATTAGGAACTAGGTTAGCTTCAAAACGATGCTCCATAGCTCCGTAGCTTCTCTCCAGGAGCATTGCACAGTTACAAAGACTAAAGATACGGATACGAAAATACAAATTCCAAAAAAGAGGTGGATTTAACTCTAATACTGTTGACCTTATCTAACTAAGTAAAAGTAAGAGGGTGGCGGTGCTCATCTCCTACGAATACAAGTCGAAGTACATGAAGAGCGCGACGAAAACTCCGCAAGACAGGGCGCACAAGTAGCCCAAGTGCAGCGAGGCTGACTTCTCATCACGGAAACTGAAAATTGAAATCAAAATTGTTAACGAATGCCATAAGGTCAGTGTCTGTGTCAGTGTCGGTACTTACCGCTTCTTGGAACGTGGTGAGAAGGGCGAGGGCGGATTCACCCCCGGCACTGCGCTGTCCAAGTACACAATTCCGTACGCTAATGCGGACACTAGTAGGCCACACAGCAGGGGACTCAGCTTGGCGCTGAGCTGGTGCTTGTCGGCCCACGCCAAGGTCTCGTTCCACTGGCCCTGCACCTGTTGGCTCCACACCTGGATGGAGTCGGCACTGATGTACGGCACTGAAAAATAGCTCGTTAGTATCTCAGCTTGTGAATGACGTTATATTGATTTCCCTGTGTTATCAGTCTTATCACGATAAACACGTCAAGAAATATATGGTTTATAGTAGGGTGGGACGAGCTTCCCAATAGCGAATGTTCTAATTTAACAAGATTTCTTTGTTAGTAATTGGAAAGTATTTTAAACCTGCAAACCCCTCAAAAAAGAGCCTTACTTTTATTATAAATCTAAATAAACACCTTTTTTAACAATAATACCAGAGTCACCCTAATCCTACATTATTCCGAACCTAACCACTTTGGGAATTGCAAAATTAGGAATTTTCTTCAAGGTTTCTCTAGCTGTAGCTTCTCCCCAACACAATACTTATGCATGCCTCGCATTAATGTATTTGTCGCGTGACCCTAGGTGACAAATACCGTTAAGCCCAAGACAGATCACTGCCTAGGGCACACAACTAAGTAACTAATCACTCTCTAGCTGGGGAAAAATAGCAGTAACTAATCACTCTTTGACTAACTTGAGGTAAATATGTACATTTATATGTATGCAAATGAGAATCTCCAGCCAAAGCGAAATGCGCAACACACAGTTGCCTTCTTTATTTAGACGTTATTCCGCCGTTTGGCATTGCAGGGAGGTGGGCTGAGGGGGGAGGAACAACAAAGCGAACGGAACAAACACACCGCTATGAGATCACACGCTCTTCAACTATTTATAAACGAAAAATATAAACAAACTACCGATGAGTGCGCGTCACCGCCGACAATTGCAGCCTTGAGAGTACTAGTGTCCACCCCCGCAAACCGGGGATGTGGGGCACACGGCACTGTATATAAACAAGCAAAAATTCGATATGTAGCCCCCAACTTGGCACACTTACTGGCTAGAATGACGCTTTTGTAGCCGATAATCAGTAGGCCAAATAAAAGGGCCGCAGTCTTAATTCGTGGGTCGAGGGCTAGTGCCACCACTCGCCCCTTTGCCGTGGGTTCCGCAACGCCCGCGTACTGCTGGAGTCTCGGATAAGAGGTCTTCGGAGTGGAAGTATAGATCCGTGCGCACGGTTCTGCGTTTGTTTTACTTCTGGCTGCGCTCGAGGAAATCCCATTGGTTTTGTTTTTCTGCTGCTGCTGCCCGAGCGTGACTTCAGGGCACTCGTTGCTTGCCTCCACCTGCATTTTGTTGTTTTGCCGGTGTTTACAATTATTGGAGCTGCCTTTGTTTAAATCCCTTTGTTGGAAATAGCCCCCTCGGCGGGCTTTACTTTAATTTGGTGCACAAAACTTTTGATTTAATTCACAAAAACAAACAATAAACAAGAAAAAGAAAATACGTCACACCCCCGAAAAATGCAATTGGACATTAGTGGTGGGCAAACAAAGTTGCACTTGCCTATCGATAGTTCGATAGCGATCGCCGTGCCAACATTTGAAAAAGAATTTCAAATATTTTTTGATTTATTTTATAATTGAAAAACAGTAATAATAGTTAAATGTACACGTTTTTAAAGTTAAATGTGTGTGTGTATTTTTTGTTGTTTCATTTATATTATTGTTATAATTTTATTCCAATCCTTACATTTTCGATCTTGGGTTTCAAATACATTTTGAATGCATTCGCGTCGTCGCTTCTCTAGCTTGTAAAGTATGTATTATGTATCATGAATCTTGGTATATTTTATATTAACTAAAAGTTAACCGCGATCATACAAAAGTTAATTTTAATTTCTTAATAAGGCTCTGTTTACGTTTTTTTCATTACTTTACGCGTCGCACTCCAACTAATGCTCTTCAGTTTCTTCCCTTTTATTCGATATACAATGAGGCCTACAACTAAAGAAGTAAAATCCAACCAAAGAGGAGTCACAATTTAAAAACAGGTTTAAAAAATTGGAAACGGATAAATAATTACTTTTACACAGATATGGTTAACAAATCCGACGACACACATTCCGCGGCTCTCTTCTCGTTTTCTAAAATGGAATATGGTACAAATTGGGGTAGCAAATCGGAATAATCTGAGGAGGGCTCAAGGGTGATCTGGTTCTGATTGGTGAATGTTGTAGGTAGTGTCGGTTTAACAACTATCGTAACTCCGCCGTATGACTTAAATATTTAGTTAACTTAGGCGCCTAGACTAACAGTAACTAAACTAACAAGTATGCGCTCCCTCCGCTCAAGCAGCTCTCCCCGCGCACCCCCTACAGCCTCTACGATTTGGCTGTGGCGGCTCCCGCTCGCGTTCTTTTGGCCGTTGGCTCTGTGGTGTCTGCTGCCCGTATGTTGTCGAAAAGATTGTTCTCCTGAAAGAGGGGGATCCCCAGACTTGTAAGAAATCGTACTTGTGCACCCATAATCTTCACCGTTTACCTGCGGATTCTCATCGTCCATAATCGACGCCGGTTCTGCTGGCCTCTTTGAAGCTGTGGCCGTGCGCGACGTGGCCGTCGTGGCACCGCCTTTGCCAGACGGCTTGGCGCCCACCGTATACACGTCCAGCGGTATATAGATCTCGTTGTTCTGGAAGTTGGCGACGGAAGGCTGCTTATAATACATTTCTGGCAAGGCCAGCGGCATGGAGAATGTGGTCGTGTTGCCATCGAATGGGCTGAATTTGGAGTCGATAATGTACATGGCGAGATCGCAGAGTGCCCACATTTTCTAATAACCAAAAAGAGATAGAGGAGATATCCTTTAAAACATGAGCTTTTTGGTTTAGTCTAAAGGTAGGTACATACATAATTGTCCCGCTTATCCGAGCCTTGACTGAACTCGCGGACCTTTATCAGCTGCAGCAGCTGCTTATAGAAGCTGTGGACAAACGATTCGCGCTTAGCCATCAACGGCTCCAGAATGAAACGCAAACACTTCTCCATCTTGCGCAGCTGGACGTAGTCCTCGTGGTTCGTGAAGCGGGGATCGTGGACCAGCACGGGAATGGCGAAGGCCAGCATGTAGTCAGGTAGAATGTGCAGGGATTGTGACTCCGTTGAGCTGTCGGGGGCTGCAATAAGGTTTGTTATAAAGTTGTCTTCATAGAGCTACAATTATTTACATGTCATCGCCACAGTCTTGAGATATTCCCGACGTTTGTTCACGTCCGTTTCCACATAGTGCCGCACCAGGTCTTGTAATCTAATGAAGGATACGAATAGGGAATTAACGGCTACACTGATTCTGATTCTGATTAAATCTTTACTTACTTTCTGTCAGTCTCTAGACCAGCCAGCACATACAAGCCCATAAAGTCGAGGGGCAGGCAATTTCTAGGTAAACTTCTGCCCAAACCCTTGTGCAGTTTCCTTGCAAAGATTTCCCGCACCTCCGGCACAGGATCAGCCTGTGAAATTACCATACAATGCTGAGCTCTATCGTTCAGAGGGGGGGAGGCAGAGAAAACACTTACCATTAGCTGGGAGAGCTGCAAAAACTGCTCGGCACTATACTGATCGCCCACGCCCTTCTGCTCACAGACCTTGAGCATAGCACATGCCGCCCCAAGACGCAGCCAGGATTTCTCGGCTCCGCACAGGCGGTTCTGGCCGAGGAGATCGCCCCGCTGGTTAACGAAAGCGGCAAGCATGCGGAATGTTTTCTGGGCGGCGTGCTCATCGGTGCGGAGGCCCAAAAGCCAGCGGGCCATTGTCTTGAGGGCCTCCAGCTTGCACAGCGTGTCCGGCGGCAGCTCCTCCTGGGCACACCAGTCGCTCTCCTCGGGCAGCTCGTAGTCCCGCTGCACTGGCACCTCCTGGATGAGCAGCTCCTTGACAATGCGACGCGCAATCATGTTCTTGATGGGCGTAAGGAACGCCTGCGGCATATTGTAGGCAATGTGGCCCAAGGCCACGATCTTTGTGCGTTGATACTCGCAGTTGGGCGTCAGTCTCAGACGCAGCGCCTCGATTATCTCATTGAAAATGGGATGCACAGTTTGCGTTGTGGTAGACGCACCACCACCGGAACCACCCGTCGCACCATCTGTGGCCGCCGATGATTGACTGTTTACGAAAATACAACGCACCGCATGCTTGGCCTGCTTGGGAGTTCCTATCAGTGCAAAGTCCCGACACACTGGCGCCAACTCATTCAGAATGACCGGTGTGGCATCGTCTATCAGAGGCTGATAACGCCCCAGATGGGTGAGCGTCTTCAGCACCAGGGGAGCGACATAGTCGTTCTCGTAGCTCAGCAGGGAAATCAAGTGACGCAGCGAGGTGTCGGTGAAGAAGTGAGCCGAGAACACATAGGAAAGCATCTGTAAGTAGAAAGTAGGAGAAGCTTGGGATAACGTGCACTAGAGTTTCATTTCCGCTTTATGATGAAAACTCACACTTAACAGCTTGAGGCCGCGGTCGCCTGCCTCCTGGCGCGATATTCCAATCTCATCGCACATGGGACCGCCCTCAATGCACTGCTCGATGAGGCTGTAGTAGAATGAGATAAGAGAAGAGGATTTAATGTGGGATTAGCAACGCTTGTTTTGTTTTTGTGGCTTACCCAATCAGCACCCCGATGGATTCCTTGTCCACCATCACTGACGCCACGCGCTCAATCAGCATCTTGACCGTGTTGTAGTACAGATTGGAATGAACGTGAGCGCCCAGCTTTTTCAGGAGAACGCCCATCGTATCGGCGCATTCGCGGCAGCTGACGTCGCGCTTGAGCACAATGTTAATGCAGCGCAGCAGCTGGGCGTCCTTGCGTAGGTGGTTACTAAACTGGGTGAGGTACTCGGCCGCTTTCAGGGGATCGGGCAGCAATCTGCTAAAGACAGAGGCATTAGTTTCCATCCATCTTCCATCTCTTAATAGAGAATCCATTCATTGCAAACGCACTTGGCAATGGTGGCCTGCTTGGCGCTCAGCTGGTTGAGCACTCGCGGCGTAAACTCCTTGGAGTGATGCAGCTTGATCCAATCGCTGACCGTGTTGCGGGTCTTCATCTGGTTCTTCTGCAGCTCCACAAAGGCTTTGGTGGCATTGGCATCCAGGTCGCCGAGCAGGTGGTACAGCTTCTTCATGCGCTCCTCGGGAGCCAGCTTGTAGGGAACGAGGCAGGTGATGAGCAGGCGCTCCACGAGCAGCCGATCCTCCAGGCCCACCTTGTAATAGCCGTGCAGGATTTTATTCTTGATCCAATCCACCCGCTGCTTGAGCTCGGCGCTCAGATCGTTGGGCTCACAGATCGCTCGCTTGTAAATGTAGGCCAGCCCGTTCATGGCGTCCCTCCGTATCTTGTACTTCTTGTCCAGCGTCCGTTCGCGCACAATTTCTAGTAGATCGGGTGCCTCGAGCACCAGATTAAAGTCCCGCTTGGCAGTCTCGACAATGGCCATTACCACTTCGTGGCGCACCATTTCGTCCAGGTCGTGATTCCGCAGCCGCAGCTTCTCGGTGATATCGGTCTGCAGGTGCGGATGGTTCAGGAGGAAGTGCATGGACGACTGGACGCACTTGACGCGCACGGGCTCGGTGATGTCACAGAAGCGCCCGAAGAAGATCTTCAACAGGCTCTGATATTTCTTCGACAGCTGCGAGTCCTTTTCGGAGAACATGCGAGCTAAAAGGGTGGTGGCCTCTGTAAAAAAAAATATGATTAATTAATAATGGGAAAAGTTTCATTGATGATGGATTTCTTACTCAGCCTTTCACCATCGTCCGTGGACAGCAGTTTGTTCTCCAGCTGCGGCAGCACTGAGATGAGCAACTCTCCATTGATGCGATTAAGCTCATAGATGACGTCGTAGATTTTGTTTGTTATGGACAGTCTGGTGTTTGGTTTATCAATAACCAAAGCGCGATTGAAGAACTAAAATAGATAAGGGGATATATCTTAAGACCCAATCTTTAGTTTGCTAATGCTAATCCCATTACCATTTTGATGGTGGACTCCAGAGCGTCGCCTGTTTTGGTCAGGAGTTGCTCGGTTAGCTGGCAGGCATACTTGTTGTTCGATTTGTGCGGCTCCACAATATTGATAAGTATAAGGTCTAGCAGTTCCACCGAGAGATTATCAGCTTCCGTGATCAAAGGACTCAGCACGTCCAGGAAAAAATTGGTCACCTTGGCACTGTGCTGGTCGCTGCAAGAAATATATTATATTTGTGGATTTATCTTGAGGATCTCCCAGACTCAGCTTACTTCACAATTTTAAAAATGGTGCTGAATAGCTCCTGGAAGATCTCCTGGCAGTCCTCCAGTTCAAAGCACATATTAAAAGACTTGACAAATGCCAGATTTTCCAGCAGATAAAAGTAACGTTTGAAGGACGGATCGCGCGGGTCCTTCAGCCCGTGCAGTTGCTTGATGAAGAATTTAAAAATGGTTTTGATTTGATCTTGCTCCTTGTAGGGCGCCTCGGGGGCGTACACACGCAGGACATCCGCCACGCAGCAGGCGATTAGCAGCTGCACATCGCGCGACTGGTGCTGCATGAAGAAGTCATCGAGCAGATGCAGCGCCAGCGGTATGTACTGCTGGTAGAGATTGTCGTCCTGGTCCATGGTCTGCAGCACATTGGCAAGGGTCTGGGGGAGAGGGTTTTTGTTGGGTTTATTTTTCCCCTCTGGGAGTAATAAGTGGGTGCAAGAGCTCACCTTGAGACGCCTTATCAGCTCGTCGGTGCCAAGGTCCTCCACCAGCGGCCGACAGCCGTTGGGGTACACAATGTCCGCCATCCTCGCAGAACGCCAAGGGAGTTACCGCTACCTGCAAGCCAGAGGATTCAGTGGAGGATGCAACAACCAGCCGACGCGTAATAACAACAAATTCGGCGACCCCCAAATAGTGAAAAATCGGAGGAGGGTGGCATTGCCAAGCCATAAACACACACAAGCACTCAGTCAGCCCCCCACTCACACAAATACAGCGCAGCGCAGCACAGCACTCACACGCACATTGGCGAATTCGGTCGGTGCAGCGCTTTTTTCCAACGTTTCCCAGCCAACTAAACTGACACCCAGCACCTGGATTTCCACGATCGGCTTTGCCGGAGTATTATCCCAGCATTTTACACTAATGGGCGCCGCTGTTTGGCTTTGCTTTCTTACTTTTCACAATGACCAGGCAGCGGCAAAATTTTTTGGCAATTTTGCGAGCCGCTGCAATCGCACTCCGCTAAAGCTCGTCACCGGATAGTAGTCACTGCACTCTGGTTAAGGTCGCGAGTGTCTGTCGCTATGTACACATGTTCAGCCGCCGGGATTGTTTGGTTTTGCGGCGCGTATGTTGTTAATGAAAAGAAAAACTCTTGAGCATTTATGCGGAGTGGCACGCCATTAATCCACGCACGGAGCGTTGCCAGATGGCGGGCGGAAATGTGGCAATGCCTCGGTTGTCATCGATAACTAGGGGACGCCTATCGGATCAGCTGTTTGCCTGTGACGTGTTGTTGGTGTCAGAGGTGGGCGACTGTCGCGTGCCGAGTCACGACAGAGGTGGCAAATGTAGTAAAAGTTTGTGTTTGTATGTGGAAGACGATTATTTTATTTAAAGAAACAGCGAACTATTTTTAAACATGAATTGAGACGAGGTTTTATTTGTTAACAGTTTTAAAGAATCTATATTTGTATAGTTTTCAATAGAGATATATTTATTTGTTGTTTGGAAATAATGACCACCATTACACCTGCGTGATGAACTTTCAGGCACGCGCCCATCCCTATATTTGTTTGTTGTGCTCCTTATCTTTGTTTATGTGTGCAAGCCGTAATTGCACAATTATTTAGGCTTGCAGCCGGCTAACGGTATAACGGCATCCTCCGCGTTTGAATGGCCGATGGCGCCAATGGGTAAAACACCGGTAAAAGGTAAAAAAGGGCCCAAAAAGGCTGTTCTTGCCGCGACTCATGTTCCCGTCTTCTAATCCAATTAAGCCCGTGCCCTGAAACTTGTGTGGCGGCGGTGCTGGCTAGTTGGCCGCCGCCCGTTGCAGCAGCTCCACATTGCACATTCCCGAAATTATGAGCAAAATTACGTAAATATTGCACGGTCAGCGAACGTTTAATTATAGACGCCGTCGACGCAATGTAACGCACTTGCATTTGGCAGAGGACAGAGGACAACCGAGAGTATTACTGAAGCTTTCCAAATCGATGTAGGATAGCCACGATTATGGCTTCCTTGCGCGTAGTTAATAGGTTGGTGCTAACAGGGTTCTATTGTGGTATCCTCCTAATCCTGCCTGTAATCCAAGAAACAGATTAGTGTGCCGCGGCTTTGTGGCTTTGACGCTGCTGCTGGTCTTCTTCAACGAGTTCATCGTGTACTACCTGGCCCAGTCCGGTTGGCAGCGTATCGATTGCAAGCTGGGTAAGCGTAAGCGGTCTTTAACCCAGTTTCCGTTTTGTACCTTTGTTATTTGGATATTTACAATATAGACAACTGCACGCGCCTGCTGCTTATTGCGGATCCGCAGATCCTAGGAAACTCCTACGATCGCTCCTCGCACAGTCCGCTGGCCAGGTATGATTCGGACAGATACCTGGCGAAGACCTTCGAGCGCGCTCTCCACTTTACGCAGCCGCACATCATCGTTTTCCTGGGCGATCTGCTGGACGAGGGCAACATAGCCACCGCACAGGAGTACAAGCAGTATGTGCAGCGCTTCAAGCGCATCTATCAAAACAAGGCTTATAGAAAGGTGGGTGAGGCAGATCCAAGTCTATTAACACCCTAACAGTTCCACATGATCTCGGCCTATTTCCAGCGCGTCCATGTGCCGGGCGACAATGACATTGGCGGCGAGAATGGCGACTACATATCCAACTCGAATCAGAGGCGCTTCGAGAACGAATTCATGAGTGAGGACCTCTTCGACTATGACAATCGCTTGCGTTTCTTTAAGATCAACCGCATGCTGCTGGACTTTAACAATCCGGATAGGGATCACAATCAGGATCGCCTGCGGATTGGCGTCTCGCATGCTCCGCTGCTTATCGGTGGCGGGCCCTTGCTGAGGGCCATCATCAGCGATTTGGATCCACATATCATTTTCTCAGGCCACTGGCACGAATCGAGAATATTTATTTATCCCTCCACCAAAGTGATCAACTTCTACGAGAACTCCGTGCGGCACTTTGATCTGAAGGCTCTGAAGGAGGAGGAGCACAGCTATCTGGAGATAATGGTGCCCACCTGCTCTTATCGCATGGGAAAGTCCAAGATCGGCATGGGCTATGCGGTGTTGGGTGAGTTCGAAACGTTTCTACTCTTTCCTGGATAGATTTTCAGCTTTTTCGTTTCAGAAAACTACAATCTGAGCTACACAGTGTTGTGGCAGCCAAATCGGTTCATCCTGCTCTTCACCTATGTCTTTTGGGGCCTCTTTGTGGTCTGTGGCGCGGTAGTTTTTAAGATGATGACACGCTGCCCCTTTCGCGTGGCCAAACGTCAGACGCTGTACAATCGCGTCTCGACCATACCTCAATTTTAGACTGGAGAGTGTACACCTCACGACAATAAGCCCAAGATTCTCAAGATTTGCTCGAATATATGTATCACAGACCCAATGAATTGATTGAATTGTATTTATAGCCAAATAGCAGATATACTTTATATATGAAATTAGGAAATTTTTTAGAAGTCTTTAAAAATGTATTGTAAAAATTGACTAGTCCCAAATTGCAGGTTTTATTGGTTTAGATTTGATAATGATTGTAACCCATGTCCTCCAGTTAGACGCTGTTTATATTTCGGCAACTGTATTCTTTAAATCTGTATTAGTCTTTTAAGTCCAGATATATGTAAATTAAAAACACATTTAAATCAAACCTTAAATGTTTTATAAATGATAGATTATTAAAGAAATATTCTCTGGAAATGTTTAATATAAATACTTAAATATCTAAAGCTCAGTTTGGGAAGAAAACTAATGATCTAGAAATGCAATATTTCAGAAAAAAGTAGTAGAAAGCAGAAAGTAGAAGTAGTAGCTGTGAAAAAAAGTATCTGTATCTGTAAATGTAGTATCTCTCTTTCAACACTCGAGAGCGCATGTGCGGATCGTGCGACGACTGGCTCCGCTCGCCGGCGTTAAATTAGCCCGATGCGGCGTCAGTATAGTTTTGAAGCTGAAAGTGGAAGGTTGTGGACAGCAGCAGCCACTTGGTCGGTTGCCGTTAAATCGCTCGAAAAGATCCCCGGGCTCTGCGTCTGCGGCAGGATAATAAAGCGTGACGCGTGTGCGTAACATAAAAATAACCATAAAGCAAATGCTCTCCACTCTCCGTGCGGAGTGAAATGAAGTGAGGTGAAGTGAAGCGAAAAAAAAGGAAGAATACTATATCCGACGAAGGCAAAACGGAATTCCTTCAAAAATCGGCAAATAAACAACAGGCTGAGAAGAGCACACACACCGGTTTTGTGCAAAAAAGAAAAGCAAGGGAAACGAAGGAGGAACGAAGTGAAATCAAAAGAATTCTTCGGCCCGAAATGGAGCTGAACGGAAGACGGTTGTTGAGCTGCGGCCTGGGATTCTTTTGCCTGATCTTTTGCTGTTACGGTGAGTTAAATCCCATGACTGACTCATCGCTCAGTATTTCGTAACTCCTCCATTCTCACCTCCCCTCCAGCTGTCCCCCTATCTTTTGAGGATGTGAGCATCATAAAAGGCCCCCAATCTGTGATTACCATCAAGGAACAGAGTCCTCTCCAACTGCCCTGCGACTACCAATTGTCGGAGGAGTATCTGCAAAAGAATAGTGTGGTTCTGCGCTGGCGGAAGGATGGCAAAACCCTTCGTCAAGTGGAGCTGGGCCGGATGAGCAGCACCACCAGTGAACCCCAGCTGGAGACCATGCTGCGCGAGGATTCGCGAGTGTCACTCAGCAAGGACAGCGGTTCCCTGCAGTTTAATAGTGTCCTGGCCAGCGATGCCGGCCAGTATCAATGCCAGTTGGTCATCGAGGGCTCGGTGGCTGCCAGTTCTGATAGTGGAGTTTTGACTGTGATTGAGCAACTGAAGTTCATGCCCCAGCCCACTTCCAAGAACCTGGAGCTGGGAACGCTTAGCAAAGTTCATTGCAAGGCGCAGGGAACGCCGGCGCCACAGGTCAAGTGGACCAGGGTAAGTTGTTTATAATTTAAGGGTCCGATTTATTTATTTTTCCTAAAACGATTACCATTAGCATAGGAGAATATATGCAAGACATTTGAGCTAAACCTTTTTTATATTCTTTTTGGCAAATTTAATTTAAAAATCCTAAAATATACCCCAAATTAATTCTCAAAATATTTTCCTATTCCAGGAAACCCAACTACCTCTACCTGCCAACGTGACCGACCAGAATGGAACTCTGATTTTCCACCAGGTCAGCAATGAGCAGCGTGGGCAATACACCTGCATTGCCTCCAACAGCCAGGGACAGATCAGTGCCACCGTGTCCATCAATGTGGTGGTGGCGCCCAAGTTCAGTGTGCCACCAGAGGGACCCATTGAGGTGCTGGAATTGGGCACGGCCGTAATCCATTGCCAGGCAATTGGGGAACCCAAACCCACGATTCGCTGGGACAAGGATCTAACATATTTGAACGAGAATAACACAGATGCAGAGCGCTTTACGCTGATGGAGAATGGAACGCTGGAGATAAGGAACGTGCGGCCGGAGGATGAGGGACGCTATGGCTGCACCATTGGCAGCAGTGCGGGTCTGAAGCGAGAGGATGTTCTGCTGGTGGTCAGGTCCAGCAAATCGGCCTCCAATTCGATAGTAACCAGGATCATAATCGTCATCATTTGCCTGGCCTTCCTCTACTTCGTGCTGGTGCTGGGTTTGAAGGTGTGGTACCGCTACCGCCGTCACCTGGGCAAGGTGCAGCTGGAGGATGGTCATGTGCAGTCGCCAACGGATGGCCAGGAGCATGACCATCCGGAAAACGAACCCTGCCTTACGGAGGCCAACTCCAGCAAGAATTTGAAGAGCAAACTGCGCGAGAGCACAATCCTGGAGCAGGAGTCACAGGTGGCCGATGACATTGTGTGAGGAGGAGGAGGATGAGATGGAGCCTTAGCTCCTGAGAGAAACTTTCCATGATCTCGATCCCGTGACCCTCTCCCTCTCCCCTCGAGTGTTACTCCGTTTTGTTGTTGTGGAGAATCAAAAAAGGAACTTGTGAAATCCAACCGAGAAGTCTTTTTGTATTTATATTTATCTAGTTCATACGTATTTATGCATGTCTGTGTCTCTCAGTGTATATATTTATATAAATATATCCCATGTACAGTTATTTTTTAGTAGAATAAATATTTTATGGCTCTCATAGAGCCCAATTTTATAGCGCAATCGTTTCAATCTCCTTTTTTTTACGTTTTGCGGGTGCACTGTGGCCATGGGGCGGAGTAGTGGGAGTAGAATCGTAAAATTCCTCGATGCCACCACCATTGAACATAAATTCGGTGCCCACTTGGCAGGGCCGTAAAGCCCATGGAGCCCGGATGAACGTTCAACAGCTTTTTATGCGCTTTTTATGACGAAAGCAGAGCGCGCGCGCTCCTCGAATGACGACAGCGTTGGAGCAGCCAGCTCTGAAGAGTTCCTAGGAAAAGAACTCAACCCCTGGGATAGAAAGTCGTAAAATAGTAGCTCGACATTCTGGTGTCTCATCTAACGCAGGGATGATAATTTCGTTAAATGAATACAAGGGAATTCTCAAGATTCCCTTAACAAGGTCTGTATCTAAAAGAGATCATTTGTGGAATAGAGGGATGGTGCCTTATGGCTTGGGTTTAAGTGAAACTGATTCATAGTTTAGAGAAGGATACGTGGTTGTTGGTTATTGAATTTTAATAATAAATAAATCGAAAAATGTACTATGATGTTAGGTTTCTTATTTTAAAGGAAATATACACTTGGTTTAGATGATTACATTACCAAGCAAAGTCATTGCACTCCTTAAACATAGGAATATTTGTAAGAAATCTATTAAATTTTCAGCTAAATATGTAGAATAAGATGAAAATAAATTCCAACAATTTAATATCTATGCCACTACATAATTTGTATTAAAAAATAAAACCGATAAGGAATGAACATCTTTTAAAAGATCAATATTTCTTCCCTTTATGATCACATCAAAGTCATGTTGAACTCTCCTCACCAGGGGGAATCACCCTTTTATGTCAACATAAGTCATCTGTGGCTGTGCTCTGGCCATCATCAAGTGAATTCCCCGCAATTGCCGACGACAATTCCCTACCAATTGCCAGCGTCTGCACTTAATCGCTTCATTTCCATTCCCATTTCCATTTCCATATTCATGCCTGCTCTCTCTCTCGCAATTGGCTCTTGGTTATTTCTGCTGCCTATGCGTTTTATGCATATTTTATGGTTTTTTATAGCGCTCGAATAAACAGCGCACATCAAAGGCAGTATCCAGAGGCAACTACACATGCGCAGGTTACTCCATGCCGCACCGGAGATAAAAAAGTAAGCGGCAAGTGCAATTAAACGACCACCCCAGCCTGCATTTCCACCATGGAATGGATGGTATCCTATGGCCCCCACCTCCACACACTATATAGTATGTATATATAGGCCTTTGATCTGCGGCGGCGACGACGACATCGACATGCATTAAAAACTTGTTGTTTGGGGCCCAGGGCCTTCCTCCTCTTCGATTTTCCCCACTTTTTTTCGCCTTATTTGTTTACAGCAAGTACGCGCGCCCGGTGCCTCCCCCCCAAAAAAAAAAGTAATACACCTTCAAACGCGCTGTTTAAATGTTTATTTTGTTTAGTCTACGCAAAGGCCGCGTTACTAAAATTTATTTTAATGCCTCCAAATGTTTGATGTTTGCCAGCGGAGAGAGAGAGGGGGTTTAGACTTTCGATTCGGTTCGTGATTCTCGCACGGAATTCGCTGCAACTCTGGGATGGGCTCCATAAAATTATACGATTGCGAGGCGTTGAGTTACGGTAAGCAGTTCGAAAATAATAACTCGGAAATACATATAGTATATCGATCGGCTCGTAATGGATGGAGCAGGGGAGAACCCTCGAAAGATGAAAGGAATCTTGGTTTGAAATAGTTCGAAGAATCCGCCAGATACATTCTTTACATGATAGTTTTTCCTTTGGAATTTGTTTTTTAATATTTCAAAGAGTTTACGGTTAGATTTGTAATTTAATTGAGGGGGTCTATAATATAGAATCTATATCATAAAATAATTTTGAAATATTTCCTGGCTTGCCATAGTTTGAAGAATTCTTTACGTGAAAGTATTTCTTCTTGTAGTTTATATTTAATATTTTAATGATATTATTTAATTTATTGTTAAAAAGATAACTTTTTAATGGACAAATATCTTGTATTCATTCTCTAAGCTAATTAAGATGTGCAATCCCAAGCGTGCATATACAGATATCCTTTGACTTATACATCCAATTAACATAATACCCTTTCACAACCCCTCCTTAGAATAGAAAACTTTTGTGCAGAATTATTAACACACCATTTGCAGCTTTGGTTGCTTCGATCGCCCGGCGACACCCCAAAATAAAAATCATGCCTAAAAACGAAACAACAGAAATAATAAAACATAAGCCCAACATTCAGGCAGGGCATGGCATAAATCTCCAACTTTATGACATCAATAACTGTCGTTCGTCCAAAGTCGGAAAGTGGGAATGGAAAATGGAAAAGCGCACTGCCGAGGGCCCAACTTTGGATGGTCGTTCGTCTATGGTGCTCTCTCGCTGGTCTATGGTCCCTGTCCCTGGTCCCTTTTCCCTGCTGGGCATGGCCAACATTTGATAACCGCACACCACACACACACACGCATTTCCACGCAGATATAATCACAAAGGGCTGTTAATCAGGGGCGGGGCGAAGAGGGGAACGGGGAAATTTTGGGAGGGCACCGCCACCACCACCACCCCACTGGCACATCCACATCCACATCCACCCGGATATATAGTTTATACAAATGGCAACGGCATTTTACGACTGTTGGGTGTCAGTCAGCGCCGGCAAAAGGATCTGCTGCAATTGTTTTTGTGGCTCTTGGGTTGAATTTCCATTGTGCGGGGTTGAAAGGCCTCGTAAAAAAACAAGCGGAAAACTATAAAATGGAAAACACACACACGAAGGCAGAAGGGGCACACGCTCATAATCGGCACAGTAGTCGCAGTGTGTCTTAGATGCACCGAAAGAAATGATCTCAAGTCGATAATAGAGGTTACATGAATCAAGGGAAATAAGTGAATAAGATAATACTTTGATTTAATTATTATGACTGAATTGCTTTAATTTAATTACAAAATGAAGCAAATTTTTGGTAGCTGTAATAAATATAAGGATTGATCTTGAAGAAATAATTATTTTATACAATTTAAACACACACTTTCTTTTTGACAAATGTCAGGTATTAACTATTTAAAATTCAATATTCATTTTTTACGATTTTTAAATATATATATACATGAATGAAAATGAATATTTTTCTCATTATTCAATAATAATCCACAAAAGCTTTAATAAATAAATGATTTAGGGATTTAAAAACCAGTTATCCAATAATACATAGTTCTCTTTAAATATTTTACCTGATGATAATCTTAAACAATAATCTTATGCAAAGAATTATTTAGCTTCTTATTCATGAAAGTCGTATCTTTTTAAATAAATAATTTTAAGTATTGCAATTAATCCTGTAAAAGTTAAATCTTACATATTTATTAATACGAATTTACGAAATTAAAATTGTACTCCTCAATAGGTATATATTTTTCCAAAGTGTAGATAATTAGAAGCCTCTTGCAGTTTCTCCAAGCGCGTTTCTGCTCGTAAAACAGCAAGCCACCAATGGATTTTCCTGCAGCTACTACTCCCCCTTTCTTCCGCTCGACCAACCCATTTTAGCTGATTCTTCGGTTTGGTCATTAAGACGCATTATTGTTTGGATTTAAACTCGAGAGGGGAGAAGTTATGCAGGATGATGAGGAGGCAGCTGGCGGTTTGCATGGGCTCGGGCTCTATGATTAACGAAAGCGGATAGCTTCATTTGGGAGAGGTGAATAGGACTTTGAGTAAGAATAGGATTTGATTAATTAAGGCTAACAAGATAGTCATATTCTGCATTATGACTAGTGTCATAAGCCTTCTAAAAAGTAAAAAATATAGTGGTGTTATTATAATCACAAAAATACTTCTTGAGAAATAGAAGCAACTATTTCAACTTGTTTTTGACTATTTAAGAACTCGATAAACTAAGAACCCCTTAAAAAAATACACAGATTTAGTTCTAAAACCTTAAGAAACCTATAAATAATATATAAATCAGCTGAATTTTCATTACAAAATAATTTTTCAAATTTTACGCGCCCAGCTAAGGTCTACAGCAGCTCGGCAACACTGTTGGCAAACGCGGGCAATACTGAGAATATACTCACAGGGGTAGGAACTCTCAGAGAGAGCCCAAGCAGCAGTATCTTAATATAGAGGGCCGCCAGAAAGCCGGTTCCCACCAACAACTTCAACTTCTCAGTTATAAACAGACATCCACCGCGTGCAGTTCGGATACTTCGATTAGATACTCCGCTCCGATCCGATCTGGTGTTTGTTTCGCTGCGTGACGTGACTCCTGGCCCCGACTCCGACCAGGTAGTACTAGCCTACTACGAAAGAATCAGCCACCAAAAGCCGGTTACAGCCGGGATGCAGCGCGGCGGCCAAGGATGCAGCTGATGCGGCGAGCCGCTTCGAGGCTGGCTTTTGTATCTTTGGGATACAAATTAAGTTGATTTGTTGCGCTCGCGTTCTCCTTTGGGTAATTGAACCCTGCTTGGCTCGGTATCTGTGCGTCTTCGAGCATTGCATTGCATTTTGTGTATCTAGATACCTTTGTCGGTATCCGTCAGATATCGTACTCCGCCTCCGCCGTGCACCGCGCCGCGCTTGTCAATCTGTTCGCTGATAAAGAGG
This sequence comes from Drosophila bocqueti, assembly GCA_018151655.1. Lineage (NCBI taxonomy): Eukaryota > Metazoa > Arthropoda > Insecta > Diptera > Drosophilidae > Drosophila > Drosophila bocqueti. The sequence continues at coordinate 3,979,287 of JAECXF010000057.1, forward strand.
AAGCCCGGTACAACCACGAAACACAAGCGGACACCAGAGATACTATTCCTCCACAGATACAGATACAAATACGACAACAATCACAAACAGCCGTGGAGTTTGTTCGGTGATAAATGCATTTCATGCGTTCCCAACTATGTAAATAGCAATTTAATTTGAGTGTCCACAGTAAATATCAAAAAACCGCCCCGGACTCCGGTAACCACCAGAACACCATCACCATCCCCAATCCCACTACCAGACCCAATCTCCAGTGTTCGGAGCCCCTGAAAAAGGGCAGTCGTGGTCGTCACCGTTGCCATCATCATCGTCACCGTCGTCGTCGTCGTCGTCTGGCATCCAAATATTGAATATTTACAAATGCGTTGAGTGCATTTTCGAGTGGCCGGCACTTTCAGCACGACTCTGGTGGATGTGGTGCCTCCCGCGTGTGTGTTCGAGAGTGTATTCATCGGATTGTCAGTCATAAAGCCCGTAAAACTCCAATCCGTCGACTATATAACCAATTCGCGTGTGTGTTTTCGAGTGTGGCTTCGATTTTATCACTTGCTAATTGAGAACAGAAGTGGATATATCCATCGAGTGCGAGGATAAAACTTCAAATTATAGATATGGCATCAGTACATATCCTGGCGCTGGCTTTGATGATGGGTAAGTGGAATTAGAAGGGTTCTTTTTGTATCTCATTTGGGGTGTCTAAATTGAGGCCTTTGTGTGGGGGGATTTTTTTCAATTGCAAATAAGTGAATCTTATTTCATTTGGCCAGGGTTTCCCGTTCGCTTTCATTTGTTTTGTTTTGAAGTTGTTTTGCATTTAGCGATTGCTTTTGCAACTAGATCCCTCATAGAGCAACTTCAAAGGAAGCTAAACATTGCCTGCCTTCAATGAGACCACCCATTATGTGGACTCTATTAACCCCGAGGCGAGCTAGAGCTAGCCTCTAGCTATACCTCAGACTCTATAAGGGCTATTTTCGGTGAGCCTTTGTCTCTCTTTCTGTTTGGGAATTGAATTTTGAAAGGCAAGCGGCGTGCAAAATGACTCAATTAAGAGTCAGCCAGGAGCCAGCGAGCTGGCAGAACTAATTTGGAATAGAAGAAGCCAGAAGTCAGCGGGAGAGGAAGCCCCTTTGGAAAATTATGAGGCCCGTCTCCTCCGGTGGCAAGGAGAACGAGGACATGCGCGGCCCAAGTTCAAAATGAAGTCGTTGGGCAAAGGACCTAAGCAATGCTTAACAAAAAGAAAGAAAGGCAAATAATGTCAGGAGCACGTACAGAGTGAAAAACTGGGGAAATATACGAGAAAATAAGAATTTTGAATGCCACAAATATCAAAATTACACACAATTTTACACATTTAAATGCGGAAAACCCAAATGTACCTACTTGTTGCGAGTGAAATCCTTACAGAATCCCATTTCTCTCAGTGTCCTCACACACACTTGAAATAAAAGAGGACTTGGCAGTTTAAGGATCAGGATAACCACTTGAAGTGAGACAGGCGACGCCGAAAATTTCAGCTAATCAAATATAGTTTACGGCAAGGATTACAAGAGGGATCTGCTGCCCTGGGACGGGGACGGGGACTGGGTATAGGGATCAGGATCGGGTCTCTTATGCAAGCCCAGGTCCTTGGCAACGCATGTGTGTGTGTGTGCGTGTGTATGAGCGATGAAAACTGCTGACTGTTAAGTAGCACAAAGGCAAACAGCCGCAAACAAAAGCCAGCCGGCAGACACAGAAAATGAGGGGGAATCGCATATTTCAGAATCTGTGCAACGCTACAGAGGTCCATTATTTGTACGGCAAATAATGCGGCTGCCTGTGTGTGTGTGTGTGTGTAAAAGCGAGTCCTTTTGTGTGGCAGTCATAATTTGTTATTCAAGCATGCAAAATGCTGCATGCAACATGCCAGGCCAAAAGCAGAGAGCAAAAGCATCCATCCCACATCCCACATTAAGGGCAGCTGCTGCTGTGTGGCAAAACTACAAAACTCCCCCCCTGACAGCCTCGTCCTGTCTGCGTCCTTCGGCAACCTTAAAGACCTCAAGTCGGAAAGTTCACTCGAGAGCTCTCTTGCAAATTGTACGAGCAGGCTAGGTATTTCGCTAGAAGGCTTGGGAAAATACAAGGCGAAAGTCTCTAACTTGGACAGGCATTTGGAAAGGATTTAGGAGTAATGGAGCTAAGGGAGTCAAGGGATACATTAAAGACATGTTTAAAGTATTGGGGAATTATTTCAACTTATGCCAAAGAAATGGAGTCATAACCATTCCATTCAAGGAAGTTTTCTTAAAGATTCTCTCCCAAAAAAAGAAATCTCTTACAAAAAATCCCTAAATAAACCCCGGACAAACCATGAATAGAGAATGAATAAACCTCCTCCATCCGAATGATTAGCCTTGCTGTAACCTTTAAATTAAATTCCAACTCCATCAAAGCAGACTCCGGAGTCCATGTCCATCTTTCACCCCCCGAGAGAGTAAACCCTAGATCAAACATTTGACGGGTAATTGTCAGACACATTTCCACTTTTCATTCACAGCCTGTCTGGCTGTTGACTTGCAGTTTTCCGGCCAGGTTTTCCCAGACAAATACCGCACATTCCAGAGTGACAGTTCAGTTTAGTTGGTTGGAGCTTGAAGCTGCTTGGCTGCTCCTCCTCTAGCCCTGCACACACAGAAAATCAAATCAAAACGCCACCCATGGGGCAAGTTCAAGTGGCTGCCACAGTGGGTTGCCTGATTATTACAACAATATTTCGCATTCATTGTGCTTAATCGACAAATGTTGCCGCACAATTTGTGGCACTCGGCACTTGGACCCGTCCATATCTGAATCTCGAGATGCTGATGAGCGGAGGAGGAGGAGGCCGCCGCAGCAGTTGGTCCACTACGACCGGGTATTACTTGCTGCTGACTTGCTGATTTCGGTTATTCGAGCCAAACAAACGAACTAATTATCACACACACGCAGGCGAAAAGGAATAATACACTGGGGGAAGTAAAGACATTTTAGGGTATATATTGAAGTTACTCATAGTCGTATTAAGATCATGATCCTTCTGTAGGTTTGCATTGAGTGATTATTAATTTGGTTTTATAGCTCTGGGTTTTAAGTATAGAAAATATAGTTCGTTTTCAAGAAGAATTCGGAATTTTATTTACAGCTGAAAGATATTGTATTAAATTCGGCAATTTTTTTCTTTCTTTAGCTTAGACTTCTTTCCCCTCAGTGTATGTTTACAGACAGATCAAGATGGGCAGTTGCGACTGCTGGGACTGCCCGCTGCTCCGCGGCCCTGTCGCTGATGTCTGCAGCATCAACACTTTTTCTGTTTGCTGCTCCGGCACCGGCTCCGGCTCCGGCTCCAGCCTGGTTTCGAGCCCCCTCTCACGCATTTCGTGCCCACATCAGCGCAATCAGCGAGACGGCAGACGCAACGAACTGAAGAGCGGGACGCATATTTCTTTAATCGACGCCCAGTAACTGACTTTGTGCCCGCCACTCCTTTCCGTTCCGGCCCCCTTGGACTGGCTCGAACTCGTTTTCCGCACGGCAAATTAAATCGATTCAGCGGGGGAATAAAGGAGGGAACAAAGGAGGTGCTGTAGGAGGAGGTCCAGGCCTGGGCAACTGCCTTTTGGGTTTGGGGCTTCGGCTTTGACTCGCTCTGCCGTGTATCATAACACGTCGCTGGGGCTATGTGACTCGAATGGGATATGAAGGCAGGCCGGGGAACTCCCTGCCTTGGTACGACTTTAATGATGTTGTTGTTGCTGCCGGTGGTGGTGGTGGTGGCGTTGTTCCTGGGCCCGCTTATTGATTCCAGAGGAGGTTCAAGTCGGGTCCTGGCCCTGGTCCCCACAATCTGAGGTGTTGTCTCAAATTGCTCCAATTAGTGGCCAAATATAATGGTGGCCGTTTTGTAGTTCTTCTTGTTCGTTCCCTGGTTTCCCGCACACACATATAATCAAAAATAATTGCTTTTGAATTGCTTTTAGTTTCGGTCTGCGACTGCGACTGTGGCTGCGGTTCGCCAATAATCCTGCGGAGCTATTCACTCGACTCCTCGTCCTCGTCGGGCGCCACTTGTGGTTTCTGTTGAACGCTTTTGATAGGATAAACTCTTTGGAGTCCTGCCAGCTCATTAAGTAATCGTCATTAAAATGCAAATACTTTTTTGTATACAATCGCCACACCTGACCATAGAATTGAATTATATATCTCTGCCGTGAATTGCATTTGCGGCTGTTGATTTAATATAATAACCAAAATGCATTCAGCAACAAACAAAAAAGAAATAAATTAAAAATGCATGCATAAAAAACATATTTTCTCGTCGGAATACAGGGATATATGTATGTATATTTTTTTGTTTGTCGCTTTTTTATGGCCGCCTTTTCTCCGGGCTTTTAATTATGTTGGCGCAGGGAGAGCTGTGGATACTTTTTTGTTTATTTTATTTTCCATACACATATTGTAATTTTGTTTGAGAACACGCAACTTCAGTCCGCAGTGATGGAGTTTATATATAGCAACCAGGCTTGGGAATACTCTACTCTACTTTTAATAGGAGTTAATAATGCATTTTAGTCATGTTAAAGTTGTAAAACCTTTTACTCAACATTTTTATTAAATAATTATCCCGAAAGCATAGTTTGCAAGAGAGGTTTCTCATGTTAAACCATCGATTTATGTTAGGGCACCATATAATTCGCATTGCAGGTGGCTTTTCCCCCTTTTCAAGTATTTTGTTATTGCTGTTTTTTGTACTTTTTACCCCTTGCAGAGTGCTTAACAAAATTACATTTGCGTTAAACACTGTAATTTAAGCAGCTTAAGCGAATTTAATTGGTTTTAACCACTTTAATTAAACGAAATGAAGCTTAATGCACTTTTTTAGTTAATTTTATGAATAGGGCTCTGCGAAGGGTTATAATTGTGATTAGCTTAGGCGGCAGAATTTCACAATTTAAAGCTGTAAAGCTTTAACCTGTAATTGCTTAAATTATTTATAAAACTTTGTACATGTTCCTGCATTCTTTCAGCTTCTGTTTGGGCCAGTTCATCGCAATTCCGGCGATTACCTCAGAGTCAATCGGTGGTGGAGAATGAATCCGCTGACTTTGAGTGCGAATCCACGGATCCGTCCAGCGAGCTGCACTACGAGTGGTTGCATAATGGTAAGCCATTACTTTGCATATATATACTCCACGGATTTCCCCATTAAGTATTCATCGTGTTCCAGGTCATCGGATCGCGTACGACAAGCGTGTCTATCAAATCGGCTCCAATTTGCATATCGAGGCAGTGCAGCGGCCGGAGGATGTCGGCGACTATGTCTGCATCGCGACAAGTTTGGCCAGCGGCGCCAGGGAGGCGTCTCCGCCAGCCAAATTGAGCGTGATATGTGAGTAGTAACTATTATATATCCATCTATCCATCCCAATCCCCCCTCTGCTGTACAGCATGTAACCATTGAGATGGCCATAAATGGTCGCAATGAGCAAATTGACTGATGGTTAAGGGCGGCCGCAAATCTCTGACTTTCCGATGGGCGAAATTAACAAAGCTAAATTGGATTGCATGCCAGTAGGGAAATGCACAGCGAAAAACGGGATTTAACTGAATATAATACTTTGAAAATTATAGTTTCAAAAGACATTTATGTATATTTAAATATATTTTATAAGGCAAAGCATAGGGAAATCTTGCTAGAGGCCTTAAAGGCGTTAATCTGCTTTTGAGTTTGATTTTAATCTAAAATTTTTGGTAATATAAAGACTATACGCTTCTACCAAATTTAACCCAATATTAGGTGTTAAGTAAACTAGAAAAATGAAGTAATTATACAATTTTTAAAATCACTTTCTGATTTAAGTATGTATGTAACTCCTGAAACCTCTTACAAACTCAAACCCCACTCCCTATTTTCTCTTTGTGTAAAAGCTGCACATAGGGCAAATTCATTTGATTAATGCTGCATTTAATGGCATTCCTTCCTACCCCTACCCCCCAACCACCCCCCCTCCCCACCTCTTTGTGGATCTGGGCAAACCACAAGACAACAGAAAAGGTAAAGAGGCATAAAAACGCAACCGAAGCGGACGAAACGCAGCACAACAAACCGATGAAAGATAAAAACCGAAAGTTTTGATGTACATACGTCAGGTTCTCCTGTCCCTCCTCTCCTCCTCCTTTCTGGGCCTTACCCTCACCACTGCCCATAGGCCCCCTCTGCACTACGCCCCTTGCCGAAGGGCCACAGGAAGTGCAGTGCAATGCACAGAGCGCACAGTCTCAGGCAACGGAGCGTAAAGAAGAAGAGTCAATCACTGAAGAAAACTAAGGAAATATATAATTTTTCATTTGTATTTTTTGGTTTTCTTATTATTTATAAATTATTTGTTATATGTCAAAATAGCTGAAAAACATTGGTTACAGGGCAAGGCAGCAGAACATGTATCTAGAAACATGTTGAGCAACATGCATTGGTATTTGTCAACCCACTGATGTTGCACAGGCATATTAACAACATTTAAAAATGGACGGACAAAGGGACAAAGGGACTCTCCTGGTGATTTTGTTATTACAAAAAATATATATTTTAAGGTTTAGAATAGTTAACTTTAACAAAATATTTCAAAAATAATCTTTTCTTGAGTCTTTTCTTTGAAAAATCCTTCAATTAAAAATAAATATTTCCCTCAGTGCTATTGTTGATTCCCTTCAAGTAGCAAGTGCAGTTGCAGTTCTTGGCCTCTTGTTGAGGCAGCGGCGTCACGTGATTGATGTTCATTTAGTTGCATTTGCCTTTAGGCAGAAAAATGCATAAATTTAACAAAACAGCTCCCCGATCTGGCCTCCTCTGCCGCCGCACCCCCTTCGTGTAAACAAAACGCGGGTTTTTATGCACAATCTGGAGTGCATGTGTTTGGGCCAGAGATAGTATCTGTATCTGGTCCCGGGATCCGCATCTGTAGCCGGGCTGTCAGCACGGCCACGGCACCGGGACTGTGATCAAAGCCACCCAACACACAGCAGAGACCTCTTCTTTGGGCCGCTATATTTATACACCAGCCTCATCTCAAGTGCTTTTAGCTAATTAATTAACTAATTAATTTGTAGTTTCGGGAGTTGATTTTAATTGCTGCTTTTCCCAAAACGGCAGCTGCTGTGGGGATGTGTCTTGGCGCCAGCTGAAACTAAGTGGGTTATGTGATTACAGCCCCAATCCCCTGCTGGCCAGTGCTCCCATCAATCTAATAATTTTTAAGCAGCGGCAGACGAAAACTATTAAAATATGCAAGAAGCCGGAGGCGATGGTGCCGTTGCTCCTCCGCTCAAGTTTTTGTTCTTTCAACGATTTTATTCCTGCTGCTGTATTGTCTTAGTCGGGCTTTGTCTCCATTTTCCTAGGGAATAAGTGTTCAATTAAGCGCAAAGAAAAGTGACATCTTCACTTGCTACATTTAACAAATTTGAGATGGCCGAACAAATTGAGGAAAAGCTGTGAGAAAAAAAAGGGGGTAAGAAATTGAAAAGTTGAGTGGAATTTGAAGGGAGTTTAAAAGGATTATAAAAGTATTACGAAGCCATGGGAGACTTGCGAACTTTTAAGAAGTATTTAAATTCCATGGTAATAAATTACAGCGTGTTTTTCAATAATTTGGGAGGTCTTAAAGCATGCAATTTAATATTTTGTAGAGTATAAATTGTATAGAATATATTTAGACACTTTTTAAAATTGTTTCTCCCAGCTAGAGCGAATTTCTTTGCACTCCTGCTTATATGAGTAAAGTTTTTAAAGTTACTTATGTTGAATAAAAAGTTAAGCTTAATTTAACAGAAAGAGAGTTAATTCAACAAACAAATCTAAATAGAAGCCAGCAAATATCAACAAACCTCTCAGAATGTACGAAAAAACATAGATACATATAAATAAGCAGCTGTATCGCATTATCCAGGAATTAAAGACAAATAATCCCGGCAAATGCAAGCAATCTCTGTGACAAAGTTCAACCATCCTCCCATTCGCTGGGGTCATAAAAACTGGGAAAGACAACGCGCTGACAGTGTGCCGGGAAACTAACCGATGACTACAAAGAATTAAGCAGACAGTCGAGGAATTAAACAGACGGCAATAAAACCAGGACTCAGAATCAACTCGGGGCCCAAAAAAAAAGCATCGAAAGAAAGAAAGGAAGCGCAGTCAGACCAGAGCCAGACGACGGCTGAGGAGTAGTCCTGCCTGAAGGACGACCATGAGCAGTCGGGGGACATTCCAAACATTTGCTCACCCAAAAAGGGGTTGTTGGACTCTCGGAATATCAGCTGAGCGGCGACTGAGAGAGAGAAATGTGTTTCCAGAGGGGGAAAGGGAAATGAAATGCAACATTAACACGAAACATAAACATAAAATGAGAAATGGCAGCAGCAGCAACAATGGCAACCGAGCCGGCAAAGTCATAAAAACCAAACAAAATGCAAAGACACAACAGCGCCGAGCACATTGGGGGTTCTCCGTCGAAGGGGTTTCGAGGACGAAAACCACCCCCAAATCGGCACAGCACCCCCATATATACATACATACATATATCCTAGCTGTGTTGGTTGTATCTCTGCTCTAGACACAAGTTCAAGTTGACTGCAGTTGGCAAGTTGGGTTTTTATTTTACGGATTCGCCCGGATTCCTTCGGGGGTGTGTGGTACGGCGACGGCGGGGGGGAGCCGGATAATTTTCATTTTGTGAATGCCGGAAAAACGCATAAAATTTTACGAGCCGAGCTCAGAGAACATTAAAGGGGACGGCGATGACGATGACTACGACGACAGACAGACGCAGAGACTGAAAAACAGAAAAACAGACACGAGCTTTGCAAGCAGAAACCATAGCTAACTTTTTGGCGCGCTAGCCTGTGTAACCACTCTTTGTCTCTTTCTAAGCACTGGAAAAAAATTAAGGAAATTAAATATATTAATGAGAAAGATTTTAAGGGGTTTTAAAGTATTTTCAAGCTCTTACAAAGAGGTTGCAAGGGTTTTATAAACAGAATTCTTTACAGATTCTAAGCAGACATATTTTCTAATATTAAATATATTTGCATGCATTTAAAATAATAAATAAATTAATGGTGCTATAGGAATCACTAAAGTTTTAAACTGTTAAAACTGTTAATTTAAAAATGCTTTCTATTGTTAGTTTTCACGAATTCAAATTTCCACTCTTCCAAAAGGATCATGTTTCTCCACGTGCATCCCTTCCAGTCTCTTCTCCCTCTAACCTTCTAGATTTTCTTTATTTTCCTTTTTGGCATTTATTTTACTTTTGGCTTTTCTCTGTTACTACACGAGTTGATCATTAGCAACTTTTTGGGGAAGGCATTAGAGGGAAATAGCAGCAGCAACAAGAGCGAAGCTCACCCGAAAAGGGAACTTCTGCCCTTGCAACCGACCAAAGGTCGCCCCACCAGGGCCCACCACTGTCAATAGGAATCGAGGAAAAGCAGCAAGGCAAAGGGACTGACCAGACCGTGTGCGATAATCGAATGTTTAACGTTTTAATTTGAAAAGCGTTTGGGGGGACAGCATTTTGCACTGAGACAGCGGCGGCGACCATCGGCCAACTTTAATTAAAGATCCAACGATAACGCACTGGAGAGCTCTGGCATGAGCTCCTAGAGCTTACACATTCCTCTGGGTCTGGTCATAAATTTTCCATAAATGGCCAGTGCAAATGGTATCCGGCGGAGCCCAGAATCAGTTGATGAAAACTCAACTCATCTCATCTCATCGATTTGTGTGCAAGCTGGAAAATAGTTCTCATTTGCTGAGTGATTATCTTGAAACAATTTTGATTTGCAAACTGCAACTGCTTCAGCGCCAATTTGTGAAATGGGTCAATAACTTGTAAGCCGCTTTGTGCAACCTATTCAAGTGAAATGGAGTGGAGTGGCAGCCGATGTGGAGTGTGGAGTGGCGGAGGGCTGCGTAAGTCCATTAACGTTCACAATTACTGACGTCCACTTCAGAAAGCTAGCAAGCAGCAGAGGCAGCCACTTGTAGGGGCTCGGTTGCCCATTGGGAAAGTGGAAAATTGGTAGAGTGGAAAAGTGGCTCTATGACAGCGCTGAAAACACAGCCACTCGACACAAGCTCTGTCTGTGCCGGCCGGTCAAATAATCTATTTTCGATTATCAATTAATTATATTTTCATAAAAAGTGAAACGATAAAGAGCAAACTGCAGCACTGCAGCGATATCTTATCGGGGTTTTACGAGGAGGAGCAGCACCGCGGTCGCACAGTTGACGAAATAAGACGCAGTCGGCACACTTATTTCTCCTTTGGAGCAGGAGAAGGGGTCTCAGTCCGACTGTCAATTCCGATATCTATAATTCCCGCCCGCCTTTCGACATTTACTTCCACGTTTGTTTACCCAAGGCGTCTCTTTTTCTTGTTTTTTTTATTTTTTTTTTTATGGGTTCCAAACTCACACTCCGCCAGCATTCCAGCAATTGTTTACAGCGATTGTGGTTTATGCTCTAGCCCTCCGCCAGCCAGCGAAAAGTTTTTAACAAATTTATTTTGTTTTGGAGCCGTTCGCTGAGTTTTATTTTCCACGTTTTTCACGCCGCACGTTGAACGTGTGAATGATGACTCCGCGTTCTCTCCTCCTTTCAGAAACTCCCACATGCATGGCATAGTATATGGTATATAGTGTATATGGTATGGCTGGAGGTGTCAAAAGATCTGCAGCCTCTGACGCGGCATACATCAGCCTAATGAGAGGCTCGTTAATTAGCGAGACGCGGCATTCAGCTCGTAATTTGAGTTACAGTTAGGCCAGGTTTTCCTACCTGCCAAGGTGGCAAAAAAAAAAACGAGTTGTTCGAGGGGGTTTTTAGTTCCGAAGTTTGTGTACTTGCAGAGAGGAAAAGATAAAGATTTACGAGCATAACTCGGAAGCACGAAGAACACACCTGGAGAAAGAGAAAAAGGGGGATCTCTGCTAACAAACTTATGAGCTTTCCTGGGAAAGAACTAACTAAGATGGATTTCTAAGATAGAGTTACTATCTACTACAGCGGAAGTTGTTACAGGGATATATCACAGTGTTTGAAGTTCAAGAAGCTAGAGATACTTCGCTTAAGACTTAACCTTTATGTTAAAGAAAAGAATTAAGAAAAGCTTTTAAATTTTTGTATTAGCAGGAAAATTCTTAAAAATTGATGATGCTTTTTATAAATATTTCTAAAAACTAAGACCACTTTTTAATATTAAGTACAAGTATTTCAAACCATTCTCCTAAGATACTTGATATCTATAAATTCAAATTAAAATTAAATTTTGGAACCTTGTTTATGAGACACTTGATGTCTATAATTGGCAAACAACAACCCATTTATTTATTTAGTTTTAATAATAAAAAACCTATTTTCACTCGAGCTACCTTCAAATTTCAAGAAAAAAATTAACACCCTTAGCAAACCCAACCGAAAAGTATCTCAAAAATACTTTCTGTAATGTTTACCCAAGCCGGGAACCCAATTTTACGATCAATGTTTTTCACTGACATTTCCACACCTATGTATGTTTCTGGCTTGGCTACACCAGGTACACATACGGATTCACTCCACCCAGAGCCAAATCTCTCAGATGTTTGGCCATCCATTAGATACTCTCATTCGCAGGCTGTCTAAGTGCCAATTAGTTCACTCTACTGTCATTTTGGTCGTAACATATACCCAAAGTTTGTGCCACAGGCCAACCTCAGAGAACGTCCAAGTCAGAGTCGGAGTCAGAGAAGGAGAAGGAGACGAAGACGGAGCTGGAGATGGACGTGCCCCAAGCAAATACAAACATGCGACTGCGAACACAAATACGCTTCAAACTTTTGACACTTCCTCGACGGCAACAACGACGACGACGACGACGACGACGAAGACGAAGGCACAGTCCCTGTTTATTGAGTTGTTGCTGTCGGTGTCGCTCTATGCCACCAAATAAGTGTCTACAAATATTTAGAGGCATTTTTTGTTCACTGACTGACTCGGGGAGAAGTAAACAGAGTCGGCACCGGCGGAGCGTTGCCCAAACAAGATTTATGTGCATATGTAAATTTCTCTAACGCGGCCAGCAAACCGCAGAGCCCAGACCTGGCAAACATTCAGATAGGAAAAATATCCATAAAACATACATCAGCATCTTTCTCCTCCTTCGACTGGCAGATAAAAAATGTTTTATGAAAATTATAATGCCACCAAAGGCAGCGTAGATATATATGTACATATATCTCTTTCCGACCAAAAACAATTTAAATAATTTATAGGCAAGTCCAAATTAGAACTTTAAGGCCGAAACATAGCCCAGCGATTGACAATTATCACTTCTAGATACAAAAGTATCTCATTCATAGCAGCAGATGCACGATTGCAGCCGGAAATTATGAAGGAAAGCTCAGGGCAGAAGAATCATTACACTGGCAGAAGTAGTTAAAAAAAGATAGGAAAATATAAAAAAAATATTTAAGGAAACTATAAAGATGAGAAAAAATCTTAAACGAGAAAATCCTGCATGTTTATTTCTTATTTAATAAGAAACTCTTGTAAAACAATATGGAAAAAGCATTAAAAATTTTTATTTTCTTCAGCTTATTGATTTGTATTTTGTAGATTTATATTTTGCTGTTAATCTTTACTAAAATCCCTGATTTTTGTCATATTTTAAATTACAAATCTTATAATTTTGCCCCTGTGCATCAATTGTGTATGCTAGCGTGTCTGCATCATGACCGGCCACGCCCCTTGCGCCTCTGGCTGCCACTAAAACATAAATTAAACCCTATGCCAAAGCATAAAGCACATAGCACAGAGAGCAGAACACATTCTTCTTTAGCATTGCAGTCTTTTTTTCTGTATTTTTTTTTCTTACCTGCTTGCCGTGCGCTTTTCTTTTCCGCCACAAAACTCTTTTCTCATGCAGCAATTGTTGGCAAGTACCGTTCCATTCCGTTCCGTCTGGCCGTGAGGAGGAAAATCTGGGGAGGAGCATTTACATATGGAAGAGGGGAGGAGAGGAGGCAATGCATATGGGAAAGGGTCTGGGTCTCGCCTCACTGACTGACAGTTCAATTTATGCTTCCTCGGCACCTTAAATGGGCTGCCAGGCTTCGGCGATAAAGACAAAGATTGCATCGTCGTGTTCGGCGCTGAACTGACGATAAAATGCACTTAATGCCCCGCGAAATACTTTGCTCAGAAAAATCAGAAAAAAATAAGAAATAACCGAAGGAGAAAATCCAAAGAGAGAACGAGCGAAGCGAATTCGCGGAGCTAAGAAAACGCATTAAGGCTAAATGTATCTTCCGGATATATTATGCATATTTATGGAATGCCAGCCTATATGGTTTCAACCCGGCAGATCGATAACTTCTTCGGGCTGTTTAGAGTGGTCTTAAGTTCCTGCAACAGCATGTGGAACTCCTGAGGCAACCCTCGCTGGCTGAACCACCATTAATTCAATTAGTTTATAGCCCCCACACTCAGTTCATGGCTTCGATCCAGAGGGACTGCCTTCCAATACAAAACAGTGAGAAAAATCTCAAACTATTCAAGATAAACCTCCTTGAATGCGGTTTCGTAAAACAAAAATGTACAGGATATTTTCTAAACTAGTTTTTGAATGTTTAATGAATTTATTTTAATTATTTAAGACCGAAATTACTTTCTCAAAATATTTAATTTTTTACAAGTGCATCTTTATTAACATTATCCTCCGCTTTATCCCCCTTGCAGATCTCGACTCGGCCAGTGTGCAGCTGCTGGGCAACAATCGCAACGAGCTGCTGCTCAAGTGCCACGTGGAGGGCGCCTCCGGGGATCAGGAGCCGCTCCAGATCGAATGGTATCGCAACAGTGCCAAGCTCAGCAGCTGGATGAATGTCCAGCTGGACCAGCACCGTCTGGTTGTACGCCAGCCCACAGCCTCCGATGATGGCCTCTACCGTTGCACTGCCTCCAATGCAGCCGGCAGAGTGATGAGCAAGCAGGGCTATGTCTATCAATCGAATGTGAAATGCCTGCCCAGACTGCCCAGGAGGAAGAACCAGAAGCTGCTGGAGTCCTGGAACAAGCAGACTTTCCTGTGCCGTGGAAAGCGTGGAGGATCGGGTGGTTTAGAGGCAATGCCTGCTGCTCCCGAGGACTTAAGGATTGTCCAGGGACCCACTGCCCAAGTGGTCATCAAGGAGGGTGAACCGGCAGCCCTGACCTGTCTCTATGAACTCCCCGCCGAGTTCCAGAATCAGAGAATCCAACTACGCTGGCGCAAGGATGGCAAAGTCCTAAGGCAAGTGGAGCTCGGTGGCTCAGTGCCCATTCCGGGGTACTCCTCTGACTCTGGCAAGGATGCCCTGCTGAGGGAAGACGCCCGTTTAGTGCTGCATAAACAGAACGGAACTCTGAGCTTCGCCAGCATCATAGCCAGCGATGCCGGGCAGTATCAGTGCCAGTTGCAACTGGAGGGCCACGCTCCGATCAACTCGGCACCTGGCATCCTGGAGGTCATCGAGCAGCTGAAGTTTGTGCCGCAGCCCACGTCCAAGAATCTGGAACTGGATGCAGTAGTGGCCAAGGTACATTGCAAGGCCCAGGGCACACCGCCGCCGCAGGTGCAATGGCTAAGGGTGAGTATTCCTGGGTGAAAGATTTAGGGGATGAAAGGTGGAGGGAAATTGGAACTTTATGAATGTATTCCTTAGAATTTCATCCATCTTCTATTTCCTCTTAGGCACCTCCTAAATGAATCATTCCAAAGATATATTCTCAGTTGTATCAACATAAACTCACAGCATAAAAGAACCCATTGAACTCAAACCCAAAACTGATTGATTTTCGGCTTATTCAGACCTCATCGTCGTGAAGGTGCTGTCTGGTACTTCATTTCGACAGCTCTGGAATGCTGCTGCAATGTTTGGGCTATCCCCTTTTCCGAGGGATATGATGGCCACATGTCACATGACAAATTGGAAAACGCGAAACGCGCCGCTGGGCAAACTTTTCCTTGCACAAAACAAACCGTTTCATATGCAAAACTCTATTGAGTCTAAGCACCCTTCTCTTGGCCCATTCCAGTTTGGCAGTTACCAGTTACCAGTTCCCAAATGCCCATTGAGCGTTTTGTGATGCCAGATGTTGGCCATGGCCAACCAATTTCGGCAACTGTTTGTCTATTTGGACCGGCACGAGCCTAAAAAAGATGGGGGCCCGAAAGCCTTTCAAAAGAAGTTTTTCATTTGGCCGAAAAACAAACCCGGCTCAAACCTGTCCAAAGTGTGTGCGTAGTTGTGTTTCCCTTTTATTGTTTTTCACGTTGTTTTGCTGAATTTTTGATGAAAACGCAGGGGAACACGTTGGCAAATTGGTTGGCAATGGTCACATGTCTATTTCTATTTGTGATTCACACTGGAAGAAAATCAAGGGGTTATTTGAGGCCTTGATTATTTAAGATCTTGATTTTTAGAAAATTTTTATATCATAAGAAATAATTAGAGACGTTTTCGATCTAGAAGGATAACAGCTAACATCAATGCAGAGCTTTAAAATAGTTTATCTTATAGTTGCATGCTAGTAGATGCTTTAGTAGATCTTTAAAATTATTTTGAAATATTTGTTTACCCAATTAAATAAATTCTAACATCAACTTATAGTTTTTAAATAGTGAATCTGATTCCTGAATACGTTTTAAAACTTCAACATATGTTTTACGACCTTTAAAATTGTCTAAATACATCAAAAGTATTTCTTAACATTAACTTAATTTAAATATTGCTCAACATACATATACTTTTATTTAATAAAGAAAAATATAATAAAAAAACTTCCAATTTCTTCCCATGCAGGATGGCGTCAATACCTCGCTGCCCGATCAAGTGGAAGTGGATGCCAATGGAACGCTTATCTTCAGGAACGTCAACTCGGAGCACAAGGGCAACTACACGTGCTTGGCCACTAACAGCCAGGGTCAGATCAATGCCACTGTGGCCATAAATGTGGTGGTCACCCCTAAGTTCAGTGTGCCGCCAGTGGGTCCCATAGAGACCGCCGAGCTGGGCACTGTGGTCATGCACTGCCAGGCAATTGGTGATCCCAAGCCCACCATACAGTGGGACAAGGATCTGAAGTATCTCAGCGAAAACAACACGGATCGGGAGAGATTTAGGTTCCTGGAAAACGGAACCCTGGAGATTCGTAACGTCCAGGTGGAGGACGAGGGCAGCTATGGCTGCACCATTGGCAACAGTGCGGGACTCAAGCGAGAGGACGTCCAGTTGGTGGTGAAGACTGCTGGCGATGGCTTCGCTCCCGAGGAAACCGGTGGCGATGGTTTCTTAGTCACCCGTGCTGTTCTCATTACCATGACCGTGGCCCTGGCCTACATAGTCCTCGTGGTGGGTCTCATGCTGTGGTGTCGGTATCGTCGGCAAGCCCGTAAGGCGCGCCTGAACGAGCTGAGCACCAAGGAGGCTGGCGGAGATCAGCCGGAGCCCGCCGCTAATGGCAAGGGCTCTGAGCAGGAGCCGTGTCTCTCCAAGCAGCGCAACGGCCACAGCAAATCCCGGTCCAAGTCCAGCGGCGATGCCCAGAAATCCGATGACACCGCCTGCAGTCAGCAGTCGCGAGCCTCCAAGAAATCCACCCACATCTACGAGCAACTGGCTCTGCCCCGTTCCGGCCTCAGCGAGCTCATCCAAATCGGACGCGGCGAGTTCGGGGATGTGTTTGTGGGCAAGCTGAAGGCCACCCTGGTGACTGGTGGTGGGTCGTCCTCACCCTCTGACAAGGATGTGGACACGGAGAAGCAGCACAGCAACAGCGAGAATGGCAGCGGAGGCAGCGGCAGCGGTAGCACCACCCTCAGCACCTTGAACGAGAAGCGACGCTCGAAGACCTCCATGGATGACATCGAGGAGATCAAGGAGGAGGAGCAGGAGCAGCAGCAGGATCAGACCGGCCTGGACCAGTTGGTCCTAGTGAAGGCACTTAACAAGGTAAAGGACGAGCAGGCCTGCCAGGAGTTCCGGCGACAGTTGGACCTGCTGCGCGGCATCTCGCACAAGGGAGTGGTGCGTCTCTTCGGGCTCTGTCGCGAGAAGGATCCCCACTACATGGTCCTGGAGTATACCGACTGGGGTGATCTCAAGCAGTTCCTGCTGGCCACCGCCGGTAAAGTCAACACGGCCACCGCTGGATCCTCGTCGCCGCCGCCACTGACCACTAGCCAGGTGCTGGCCGTGGCCTATCAGATTGCCCGCGGCATGGATGCTATATACCGGGCAAGGTTTACGCACAGGTAGGTGTCGAAAGGACTTTCACATCTCAGTTTACATATATTATATATGCATCTTTTCTTACCTTTTAATATTATATTTTCCACAGGGACCTGGCCACTCGTAACTGTGTCATCTCCAGCGAATTCATTGTCAAGGTCTCCTATCCGGCTCTCTGCAAGGACAAGTACAGCCGCGAATACCACAAGCACCGCAATACGCTGCTCCCCATCCGCTGGCTGGCGCCCGAATGCATCCAGGAGGATGAGTATACCACCAAGAGCGATATCTTTGCCTACGGCGTAGTGGTGTGGGAGCTCTTCAATCAGGCCACCAAGCTGCCGCACGAGGAGCTCACCAATGAGCAGGTGGTGCAGCGTGCCCAGGCTGGAACTTTGGAGTGGACGGTGGCCGAGGCCACGCCCGATAGTCTGAAGGAGATACTGGTAAGGAACCTAACTTAAGAGGATAATTTATAGTTAAAGAGAGATGTCTTAGAAACCCAAAAAAGTATGCTATGCCTTTAACCGACTAACTTTCAATTTATATTTCAATTATTTCCCATAATTTGCGTAGCTATATTAAATGAAATATTTGCATTTAAATAATGTCTCAAATACCTGCTGACAAAGAGACTAATTTCCGCCATCAATCCCATCTCCTTTCAGCTCTCTTGCTGGGTGTCCAACCCCAAGGAAAGGCCCTCCTTCAGCCAACTGGGGGCTGCCCTGAGCAAGGCCATGCAGAATGCCGAGAAGTGAGGCCCAGGACTGACAGAGCGAATGCCAAAAAGTAAATCGTAGTATTGTCTTTAAAATCTATCTGCCCGAGCATTATTTTCTTGAACCCTAGTCTTAAGTTTCGATGGATGTCTAAGTCTGGGCGCCTGTTCAACATGCGTACTTAAAGGAACACGGATCGATATATACATATAGCATATATTAATGGCTACGTTTTAACAGTAACTGTACAAACACACACGATATATACAAATATATATTCGAATAGGATATCTGCGAGAAAAGTATTTGCGTGGTGCTGCATATATAAATACTTCGAAACTAATATATATGCAGCTAAAATGTATATAAAAACTGCCACAATATTGCATTTAAAAACCAGTTGAAGCATTTCTAGGATTAGAAACATTTTAAGCCCTCAGCAGGAGCATTTAATAAGCCACTTTTAAGCTAATTTAGTGAGTAAATACACATCACAACGAGCGAGGAAAAACTAAGCCAAATTTTAAGTTACACAAACACACACACACACATTTTATTATATGCCTAGATATATACCTATATCCATATAGAACTATATATATATAGAATATATGTGCATAAGCCGAAAACAAATTCATGACTAGCCATTTAAGCTTCGATGCATGTTTACAAAACATTTAAATAAACACGAATAAATAAATTTAACCGAAAATGCAAAGTCAAAGCTTTATTCTTCCTCGTTTTGTTTTCCCTGGGTTACTAGTCGTATTTTTTACACAGGCTTTTCATTTGGCATGCCAAATTTGTTGAGGGTCCTTTGGGTCCTTCGCCGTGCTAAGCAGCAGTGGCGGACTTGGCTCATTCACACTTCACTTGATTTGAAAAATGAGCGCCTATTGAATGGCGGCCTGCCTTCTAGCCTGCCAGCCCGCCTGCCTCCACATCTCTGCCCCAAAACGATTGACAAACAAACATGGCAATAAACCGTAAACTTGCCTTAGCTTATTGGGACTTAAAGTTGCCCCTAGACTCCTCCCAGCGCCTACGTAGCCAAAAAGTTTCCTCGTGCGAAAAGTTTTTCGGCCAGGATCCGAGATCCGCCCGAGCCGGAGCTGTGTATATTTGCATTTGAATCAGCGGCAGGCAAAAACAACACCGCTCTTACACAATGAGTTGCCATTTTCCTAGGCCAGCGGATAGCCTGCTTAGCTTTTCCTGGCACGTACAAATATATCTGCCTGTCATGAATATCAAATGCCTCCGAAAAAAGGTTGATTGAACAGTTGGTAGCCGGAAGTGCGGCAGCAGGAAAAATAAAAGGAAGTGTATATAAAGGGTAAGGCGGAAGGTAAGGACTGGAATGTGTGGAATGTGGAATGCCCTCTCAAACTGCGGTCTCTGTGATTTTTAGAGATTAAATATTTTCAGCAGGCATATCAAATCGATTTTGTGCCAAGATTGTATGTCGGTATTAAATTATAGAAAAATTATTCACCCTTTAACAATCAATAATATTTTAATATTTTATTTATTATTTTGTATATTAAATTAAGTACCTAAAGCGATTATGTAATACCTGTAACTATTTTTTAAAATTGTTTCAATATACATCGATAAATCAGTCGAAAACACCCATCAAATCACTCCACACGCTTTAAAATTTCTTCCTTTGACAACTGATAAAAACATTAAGCCCCGCAAAAAAAAAAAATCCCACATATGTTGTTTCTCCCTTTGCAGTGATGTAACTCAACTCGAATGCTCGCCTGCATTTGCAATTGGTAAATCTGCCTAGAATAAAATATATCCGGCAAACACGGCGTATGCGCAATGTTTGCAATGCCATGTAATGGAACGACATCTGTGCAGCGGCAAACAAATGGCAACAAAGGCCTAAGCTTTGGATTCCAGGAGAGAAAAACATAAAAATGCCATTTCATATGGCTTTCAATTTATTAATATTTTATACGGGCAGCCTGGCAGAAAGGGAATAAATAGAGTGAGGGAGTAGGAGAGAGGGAAAATAGGAAAAGTCGGGGCAAAATGGCAAAAATGGCTTTGGCAATTCAGGCGTAAAATGTGCATTACTCATACGCCGCATAGGCTGTGGAATGATGACCTACACCACCATACATATATTGTTGTGGGTGTGGACCTTTACCTGGGCAACAAGCACGCATAAATTGCACATAAGATTAGGCCTACGCACCGATGGCCAGGCTCTGACACAAATAAATTACGCATTAAATTTTCGGCAACTGTTTTCAGCGAGTTCCTTTTCCAGGACCTCCGGCAATGCCATCAAGTGACTCCACAGCCAGCAGATTGATGGTGCATCCGTTGCGAAGTTGCCTCATTATGAAGTCCCCGAAAAAAACATATTCTCGCATTCATCACAAAAGGCAAAAGTTTTCGCGACCCCGTCTACTGCTGCCTTCCTGGCATCCTGGCCCATAATTGAGGCACATCGCAGACTCGTTTATAACGCAGGATGGCGGGTCCTCTCCAGCAATCATATGGCTGCTGCGTGCAATGCAAAATTTTATGGGTTCGGGCTCTGCGTTTTATGGCATTTTCATTTGCGAAAATTTCTCCACAATTAGTGAGAGCGAAAAACTTTGAATTGTGTTTTTGGGGCATGTCGAATGTGAGACAACAACCGGGAGGAGGAAGCCAGCAATTACAACCTCCACAAACTTGATTTATTCAAGCAAACCGAATAGTTGTAGTAACTTTAATTGCCCTTAAATAATTATGAAGTAGTTTTAGTATTCAGCTTGTAATAAGTATTTTCAAATGTTTTAAATACTTAAAAAAATAAAGTTTGCCTTCGTAGTTATCTAGAATTAAGACCAAACTCCCCTTAACCAAACTCAAGTGAAAAATTACAAATAATTCCCTTCCTTAGATCATATTTCCCTGCATTTGACCCCGCTGGAAGCTTAGGAAAAGGTCAATCGGATGTGACAAAACTAATTAGGGATAAACGAGGGCAAGCCATCATGCCACTCTCATCCAAGGGCGAGTGATTTGCTCGTGTCAATCCCGGGAACCCCCTTAAAGTTGGCCCAACACTTTGCGTTATTTTGACAAACAGCAGCAGCAGCAACGACGAGACAAAGGCGACATTGAAACGCACACACACCCACCCACAACCCCACCCACAACCACCTGGAAAGGGGTGTCTGAAAGGGGTGGAACATGCATTAAACAAACAGCTGAGCCTTTTGTGTTGACTCATTAACGCACAAGCCACGACCAGAGGGGGGAACCACGGGGCTGGGACTCCCAGAAAGAGAGAGAGAAGGAGAAAGCCAGCGAAACGACAGAAATGAAACATCAGGACGAAGCCACCCGCATCCCTCTCGATCCTGCGCTTCAAGTGAAATAAATACCCCGAAGTCATAAAAAGCAAGGAGCAACAAAAACAATGTAAAGGGCGACTAGAGATGGTAAAGAGGAGCGACTACCTTAAATACAATAATGTATAATTATAATTTAAAGCAAACATGTTTAATTTAAAAATAATTTTGAAGAAGATCTTGTAAAGAAAATATTTCGAATTATTCGGGTAAAGTATTCAGTTAAAAACAAAATGATGGACTGCAGTTTAGTCCTTTTAGCATATAAAAGTTGGTTCTAAGTCAATAGCAGGGCTTTTGCCAATTTTTGTGCGTAGTAATGGAATTTAATTAGATAAATATCGTTGTTGAACCAGTTCACAGGACACATTTATAAAACAAGCATTCTTATGAGAAAATCAGAACAGAAAACTCAATCAAATCCACGAACTACGAGTTTTTGAGAATAGTTTTTAAAGAATTGATTTAGTCAATATTATTACACATTAAAACGATATTATTTTGTGTTCAGATACATAAATATTATGTGCAAAGAGTTTGCCAATAAATATTTATTTAAAAAGAAAGAAAGTCGCCACGATAAACTTTCATCCCTAGGCCACCAAAGTGCCTCCCCATGGGTGCTTGCTGCTGGCCACGTCTGGCGGGCGACACGACACTCGACTTGGCTTGAATGCCATGGGACACTGGGAGCAGCAGCCAGGAGGGAGCCCGGAGTCAGGGAGCTGGCTTGTTGTGGAGTAACAATTTTCATTTTCAACGCCCAGTGTAGGGCGCAAAAAACGCATAAAATTTTACGAGCGCAGCTAAGCAAGAGGGTAACCGACGGAATCCCGGGATCCGGGAATCAGTGAAAACCCAGGGAACACAGAACAGAGTGCAGAGTGTTCAAGGGGGAACCTGTGCCCTGGCTGGCTGGCTGACTGGCTGGCTGGGTTACGACTCCCTCGGCAAAAGTTTAGCTTTCGTGTTGGCCATAAAATGCCTGACAGGGCTTAGGAATGCAGTTGATTTGAACTGGAATGGAATGGAGTTTCGGCGGAGAGTCTTACGCCTCAATGGAGACGGCGGTGGTTCATCGGCAGTCCATTGGGGGACTTTGCGGCTGATGCTCCACGGGTTCAAGGCGGAAAAGGGTTGGAAAGAGCAGGAGTAGCCTGAGTTCAGGTGATGTTCCCGTGCCCAGCCTCATCGTTTATTGAGTCGCTTGGCGTTAAGTTCCGGAATCTTCTTTTTATGGCAATAACGGTTAGGCGGCATTAGCTCCTCCTTCGACGTATTCTGCGAGTTCTACTCCGCCTCCTGCTTGTCCCCCTGCTCCTCTTGTTATCCCTCAGCGAGATTGCAGCATTTTGTGAGAATTAGCGCTAAATGAGCCAGTTTACTGGACTGAAACACACTGCCAGATGGAGACTATAAAAAGGAGGAACGGGGAACAACACCGAAGACAAAGTTTTCTTTTCCACGGGGCATTTAAGTTCGCATTTAAGTTCAAAGAGATTGGGTTTGGGGGCAACATCATCACACACACACTGGCATAAAGCAGGTAATGGGACGTTGGGTAACTGCAAACTGTGAAATGGAAAATCTTCGGGGACTTTGGGATGGGGCAAGTTGTGTAGAAATATATTTCTCTCAAAGCTACGGTTTCGCCAAGGTCAAAAAGGATAATATTCCCAAGAGGCTTTGATGGGGAAACAATAAATAATAAAACAAACAAGGTAAGTAAGTCAATGAAAAAGTAGCTTTCAAACTAGATTTATGATTTTGAGATTGGTATATTGATAAATATTGTTAATTTTATATATATTTTGAAATATGGAATATTAAAAAAGTATCACAAAAATCATCACTATAAAATTGAACTTAATACCAGGGCAATATCAGGAGGCATTGTTCTAAGACAATTAATAATGAAAGAGAAAGTGTTAGTTGTACAACTTACATATTTACAATCTGTAGACCAAACTCTATATTTTACACAAACTTCAGCCTTTCCGGAAGAACACCTGTAATTCCTACAACAAATAAATTATTTTAAGAAATCTCATAAAGAAATCCCTTCAGCAATGCCCTCTCAGCCTCCTTAGTGCCTTATTCAAATTGTTTGATTAGCCGCAAATCCTTTTTTACAGTCTAACGCCCCCACATAGATATTTGGCTGCAGCATTTAACTGGGATCATGGCCCTTAGTCCTGAGCAAATATTCGCCAGGAGAGAGGGAGAGTGGAAAACTTTAACTACACACAGAACGCAGACAGACACACGAAAGGAAAGTCGGAGAAAGTCTAGCACAAGGGCAAACAAAAGTAACTGAAAAATTTAGCGCTATGTCAACACATTTCCACAGAGGCATCCTTCGTCGTGGAAAGAGCAGCCATATCCAACAAAAGGACAATGCATCTGAAGTGTCCAACCGAAAAAAACGGAGGAAATAAAGAAGAAAGAGTAAAAGCGAGCTCACATGTGAGCTCAAAGAAAATGCCAAGTGCTTGTACTACTCAATGGGCCAGGGGAAGATTTTAATAAGTAGCCTTAACTTGTAGTCGCACTCCCTTCTTGCCCCAGACTTCCTAGAGGAAACTTTCCATGTAAGCTCGCCCCGCCGCATACAAATTATTTTGGCCAGAAACTTTTTAGCCCAACTGGAAACTGAAAACTGAAAACTGGAAAAGTATTTGAAAAACTTTCGCCTGGGCACCCACTCCATTAGGCGGCGATTGTCTCTGCTGGATAAATTAAGGCGCAACCAGGACCACAAATCATTGAATTGAACCGCACTGCGACAGGATCTTCGGGGGATGCCAATACCAATGCCAATGCCAGGATAAGGCGGTGTCGCCCGCGGGCTCAGCTGCTGCTCTCATCCTGCTGCCGCATCCGCCATCGATTGGCCCCTAAAGGCGACACATGTGGCAGGCAAGGCTCCTATTCCCTGGCACTCCTCTCTCTCTCCCCACATATTATCTTTGCCATATTTTTGGTAATACAATTTCTGTGAATTTCCTTCTTTCTCCGGCTGCTGCTGCTCGTCCTGAATTTTAATAAACTGGCGAAGGAGCAGCAGCGAAAAGGGACCCTGTCTCGAGTAGGAGCCAAAGGGTTGTCACAACCCGCACAAACTTTGTTGCTGGGGAAAAAGTTGTGTCGCTTAGCAAATTTTATCAATAATAAAAATGCGGCGCCTCGCTCTCTCAAGCATTGAATTTTCCCCCATTCTCCAGCATCGAGCATCGAGAAAATCCCACAAAAGTTGTCTTGTCAAGTATTTTTATAGTCGCTCCCGCCGTCTCCTTGCCGCTGGGCTGCTGCTCCTCGTATTTACTTGGCAATTACTTCGAGCCCGGATTTAATTGAATGCAAAGCAGAAACTGCAACCAAAAACATTTCACTTCTCGAGAGAGCAGACGAAATGAATACGTTACACTGAGGGAAGTTATGTATAAATAAGAAATATGCTAATAATATTTTATACATTTCGAAGAGGACACAAATAATTTAAATATATGGTTAGGTTAGGTTAAAATCTAAGTAACATCGAAATGTAGTCATCATTAAGCCCATAAAATATGTTCATAGTGGCTTCACCCTTACCAGATGTAAAAGAGCATCTAAATCTAGGATATATAAGAGCTACCCCTACAAAAAATCAACAAATTCAATTCAAATAATCAGAAGGAGCAGCAAAAACCAATTTTCAATCCTGCTTTTTTCCAATATTTTTTCTCAGCGCATTTCTGTTCAGACACTCTCGTGGGCAAGTGGTGCACCAAGCCACAGGGGAAGCAGAGAACCAGAGGAGAGGGAGTTAGAGGAGCAGAAGGAGATGCTGGATATGGCAACTGAACTGGGATCCGGGGCAGCCTTCACTCAGGCAAGGAAAACAGAACGCTGCCTCTGAGATGGCAACTGAGGAGCAGTCCAAGGAGCACGGGCAGGAGCCAGAATTGTGTGTGGCTCCGTGCGTCTGTCTGTCTGCCATTTTCAAGTTGCATAATTTTGTTTTCCTTTCACCAGCGAGCGCGCTCATTTCTCGCGTCCTCCGCCGCCGCCGCTCGTCGCCCTCTCCGCTCCCGGAGGCCGCATCTTGGCTGCCTGCATTCATACTTTTTCACACCCTTTAGGATTATTTCGTGCATGGCATCTGTGGGCGCGCTGGCAACTCGAGAGGCTGACTCCCAGCTTCCAGAACCTGAGGCTCCCAGCTGGAAACTGCCAGCCAGGAGCTGCTCCTGTTGCCATTTGCCCTGAATGGGACTCGCTTCTGTTCTCATTTTGCCCATTCAGTCCAGTGTGTGTGTGTGTCATGCACCTGCACACATACATCTATTTTTTTTTTAAAGCAATTTAAATTAACAGCAATGACGTTGACGAGGACGCAGGAGTCCTGCTGGAACACTGCTGGGAGTGAATGCGACTCCGTGTATGTGTTTGTTTATGCCCCACGGCCTCGAGGAGGAGGTGGGACTGCGTTCCCGACATGCAATTGGAATGCAATTTGTTATGGGAAGTTAAGTCTCCACTTGTCAGTTAAGTTTACGCTTGGCTGTTTGCCCGTTGTCGTTGTCGTTGTCGACGTCCTCGTCCCCTCATCCTCATATTTGTATCCCTGCAGCTTGCCTTGCAGTTATGGCCCCGGATCATGGCACTTGGCCCATGGGTCCTGGCTCCTGGCTTCCCAGCCTTTACTCTCTCTTCAGCCCTGTCCTTGTTGGGCAGTTAAAAAATAATTAAACTCTTTAAATATTTAAATTAATTTGTGCTGTGCTATGCAGTTGTGCACAAAAAAAAGGAGAATCAACCGAAATTCTCACTTAATTGGCATGGGCAGTGCTGCTGCTGCTGCTGACGGGGCGAATGAGCGATATCCGGAGCTGGTTGGACGGGGAATTTTCGGGGTTTCTCGCCCAGAAACTTCTCCCTAATAATCTTCAATTTGGATTGCCGCACATAGAGAAATAACAGAAATAAATTTGGTTTATTTATTAAATACATTTTACATTTTTTGGGGAATTTTCCTATTCAATGTATATTTGGTTGAAAAGTATACAAAGGGTTAAACTGGAACTGTGTGTTTAAAATTTAAAAGTTGAGAATGGATTTTTAATTCTTGATATTTGAATGGTTTAACCCCTCCTAAAATTGTTAAAAATTAATTATATTTTAAAATTTGTTTAACACTTTTTTCAAATTTAATTAAGATTTCAATAAATGTGACTTTTAAAAATCAATACAATTTAGGAGAAGGAAACTTCGATTAAAAAAATCATTACTAAGACAAAAAAGGATTAATTTCAATTCGGAAAGATTCCCTATGTTAGGTTTTATTAGGTTTACAAATCTGCATATTTTACTTGAAAAAATTAAAATAGTTACATATATTTTTTAGAATTTTTGACAAGTTTAACCCCTTATAAAATTTTCAAAAAATGTAGTACAATTTTTTTTAATCCAAACATGGCTAGATTAACTCGGTTTTTTATGCTCATCATATATAATTTATAGGGTCGGAAATGAGTCTTTCACTCTCTTACCAGATTCTGATTAAAATTATAATACCCAGCCAGTAAATATAAAGCTTAAATCTTACTATTATATTTTGTAGATCCTTTTCATGTATAAACTAGAACCCAAAACAAATTTCTCGCTGTGCAGAAACTAGCAAAACAAAATACCAACTAACAAACTAAGTAAACACCACCAAAAACAATGCCAGGAATCATCATCCGAACGCAGAGCACGCAACTTTTTACTGCTGGCGCCAGTTTGGGAGCCCCGCCCCCTGGCTTCCAGTTGAGTTGGGACTTTATAGCCGTTTACTTTGACATATCGCAGCTGACTTAACCGAGCAGGACCCGGCCAGGCCAGGCCGGGCCAGCTAATGGAGCCGAAGTACTCTGGTTGCTCCGAGCGCCGGAGGAGGAGCGCCTGGAATTGTGCTACACATAACCGGGGACCGGCTCGAAATGGACTCGGCGGCAAATCAGACGATTTACATGCAGGCGCAAAATGTTGATTAGAAAATTAATTAAGGTTTTTACGATGGCACCGGAAGAGAGAGAGAGAGCCAGCCCAAGCTCAGCTCGGTTGGAAAACTTTCGCTTCAGCGAATTTACGACATTTTTATGACAGCCTGCCATGCGAACGAGGGGCGGGGTGTTGTTGCCTCGTAAAAAAAGTGCGTAAAAACTTTGTATCAGGAGCAGAGCTACTGCTGGGGATCCAAAACTGGGCTGATAAAGCCGAGCATTACTTGAGCTCCGCCTGACTGTAGCTCCTCGTGGCTGTAGCTCTTCCTGGTCCCATATGCAGATGAGTTCCTGACTTCCAGAGCCATAAAGTTACTCGCAAATTTCGCCCAATAAATAAATTGTGCGCCGAATGTGTGAAGCCTTTCAGTTCTTTTCGTTAAGGAGGCGACGTCAACACGCCCACAAATTATTTTGGTAAAGGTGAACGAACTGCACTGCAAGAAATTGGAAAGAATTATATTTTATTTACATATTTAAAGTAATATATTTAAATATATTTCCTTACCAAATGTTCTACAAAAATCTCATTATTTATGTCCTTGGTGCCATGCCCTTTCTCTGCGTGGAGTCTGACTTAAGTCTCGCAGCTTGATTGGTGCCCAGTTATATAGATCCCTGCCAGGGCAATACCACCTCCTCATCCTTATACTTCCCTCCTCCATCTCCTCCACCTTTTCCTCCTCCTCCAGCTCCTTCAGAAGCTCACGAGCAACCCCCGGGTGTGAATGCAGCCAACGTTGAGGGGAGGATTTCCCGGTTTGTGCCGCTGCACAAAGGCCGGGAGAACTTGACGAAATCATTACTTCGCCCCGACATTTATTGATGCCATAAACTTGAAGATTTATGCGTTGTGGCAGTCGCACAAAACACCCGAAATGGCTGAATGGCCACCCAACCCAACCCCCCGAGCATTGCACCCCGAAGGGAAACCACCCGGGAGAGGACATTGATACCGCCAGTGGTTACCCTCCCGCCGCCCAGCCTGACCATGAGACATTGTCCCGGCTGCTTCTACGTGGCCATGTCCAATTTCTCGTATTTTGGCATATTGCAGCACAGTGGGACACGGCGGCGTCACCACCTCCGCCCGGACTCCTTATCTATCCCCGCACACACACACACAACAGCGTGTTAATTTATTTAAATTGACTA
Source organism: Drosophila bocqueti (assembly GCA_018151655.1). NCBI lineage: Eukaryota > Metazoa > Arthropoda > Insecta > Diptera > Drosophilidae > Drosophila > Drosophila bocqueti. The sequence continues at coordinate 4,007,886 of JAECXF010000057.1, forward strand.
CGTGCAAAGTTTGCTTGCGTCTTTGGCTCCACCACGCCCCCAGGAAACTCCTTCCCCCAATAGAGATTTGTGGGAGAAAGGGTTCTTATTTAAGGGGGGAAAAGAAGATGGAACTGCCTCGCCTCACTGTTTGCACAAATTTCACATTTTACTGCTGCGCTCCTCCATCGTCGACGTTTTTTGTCTTCGAATGCAAACCAATTTGGCAGACAGCGGACAGGAATATGTGGCTGAGATTCATGGCTTGGCTATAGCAGACTCTTCCAATGAGCTACGTGGGGTAGATTTATCCATATACTGAGACTATGGCTGATTTATAAATCGAGCACATTAATAACCAAAGATCAGAATCACATATAATCCAGTTCTGAAATTATGACGATTGGTAGTTTCCTTTTCTTATGACTTTTGAATAGAAAAATAACTAATTTTTCCTGCAGGAATTTTAAATGAAATGAAATAGATTTATTTAATATATTTTATTTTTGCTTTACGTATTTTTACAGAAAAAACAAATATATTTTATGTGAAATAATATATTTAGTATTCATTTTAATTTTTTGAATTTTATTATTTATTTATTTTTTATTTTTGTAGGTATATTTTATTATTTGTTTTATATTTTATAATTTGTATAACAGAACAGAATATCAATTTATATAAACTTTAAATTCCTTTAACAAGTTTTACCTTTATTTTATTGATATTATTTTAGATAGATTAAATACATTTTTTAAACAGTTTTATAGTTTATAGGTAGAGTTTATTGTGCCCTTTATAATATAAGTGATTTATTTAATCCCTGCTACAGTTCAATATTAGCTTCTCCTGCTAAAAGGCTTTATTATTGTTAAGTAAAATAAATAATTACAATTATGGTATACTTAAGTTACTTGTAATATGCAAACTATATATGTTTGGAAATAAATTATAATTAATTTACTATAGAAATTGCTTTACCATTACTAAAATATTTTAAAATAATAGTGAACTTTGTTTTAATTCAACAAAATATTTAGTTATTCTTCACAGCTACCTCTGTAATGCCTATCATAAGCCTCACTCTTGGGGGCGTAGGGGATTTGGCGAACGCTCGCGCATAAAAACTCATTTGAATGAGTGCCTCCTCGCCTGCCTGCCTGCTGGACGACAACGAAGTGCAGCAGGAACAGCAGAGACAACAGCCAAGGGCTCACCTTGCTCCCGCTACCACTTCCTGGGGCCGGTGGGTGGAGTCGCGTTGAAGTGCACATTGCCTGCAGGCGGAAATGCACGAGCACAGCTGCTGTAGGAGCACCTTCAGCAGCTCCTGGCCCCTTGTAACGGATCGCGTGTCAACAATAAGCGCAATAACTTGAGCTGCATTCAATGTGGCTGGTGCAGGTGATGAATGAATGCATGCTCCGCGAAGGAGCCTAGCCAGCTAATTAACTGGCAAATGGATTTCAGTGGCAAACACTGGCTGGCCACTTGTGCTCATCCTTCTCCTGCTCCTGTTAAACACAATCTCCAACAGTTTGCTGCCACATTCGCCCGCTTTACTCGTCCTTTTGTGCTCGTCTTTAACAATTGTCTTTGGGTTTAAGCAAGGAACACAAGCACAGCACAAATAGTGAGCTTACGAAACTGTATATATATCTATGTATATAGGTATAATATAGTGGTGTATACGGGGGGTGAATCACAAATATTTTGATCTACAACTCGGGCAAAAACTAATGGGATTCTTCTATATACAAATATCAAATGAACTAAATAAAATTTTACAAGCTAAACTAAACAATAAATTTTGAAAGCTGACTAGAACTTTAACTGCGGCTGCTGTTAATCCTGCTGTTGCTCCTGCACTATTTCAGGGGATTGCTTTTCAGATAGTTGGCCAGCAGGAGCAGAGCAAAAGAAGTGGTCAGAAACAAGCTGCCGGGTAAAGAACGACGAACCGGTAAATTGGGATCAAGTTCGCGTTGGCCAAAGAGCTCGACATCGGCCTCGTAAGTCTCATAGTTGTTCCAATGCAGGCACCTCTTCACTGCATAATCCCAGCGCCTGTAAAGGAGCTCGCGACCTGTACATATATAGGAAGGATTATTTATCTACATTTTAAGATAAGTCTCTCCTTTAGTACACTTACGATTCTGCGTGGTCGTCGGCGAGAAGACGTCCGTGGGCGGGGAGTACATTTTCATGGCATACTGAAGGGACACCACCTGCATGGTCACGCCGGCGGCTATCATAACGCCTAGTCCCGCCGGCGAGGTGGTCTGCGGCCGTTCCAGCATACAGCCAATTATGTCCGCAATGAACTGCACCAGATGCGTGTTCTCGGCGTAATCGCCGCCAAATGTGAGCACAGACTGGATGCTGGAACGGTCCCAGTTGGGCGTGTCCCTCCTGAATGCCTGGAGTACTTCGTAGATCTGGAAGCCGGTCGCCTCGTATGCGGCCTGCGTGATATTCTCCGCCGTCGTCTGGCTGCCAAGACCCAAAATGATGCCCCTGGCATCGTGCCGCCAGTAAGGAGCATAGAGCCCATGAAAGGCCGGCACCAGGGTGATCTCCGAACGCTTGGCCGCCAGACCGCACTCGGCATTTAGCATGGATGAGGAGCAGGAGGACGAGATCATAGAGTTCTCGCCAATGAAAGTATTTAGCGATTCCACCACATTGTCGTTGGAATTAATCTCAGTGTTGATCCGCAGCTTCTCGCGCAGCCAGGTGACCGTGGAGCCTGCATTGGAGATGGCGCCCTCGAGCGTGTAATTTGTGGCCTCTTCGGGACCCAGCTTGTGCGCTATGCCCGTTATGAGACCAGTGGCCGAGTCCAGTTTCTCCTTGGCCGTGTTGAGCAGGACAAAGCAGCTGTCGTCCAGTGTGCAGACATTCTGACCCGCCTTCACGCAGAGCTGACCCAGCAGACAGGCGGGCTGCTCGCCCATCATGCCCGCAATGGGAACGCCCAGCAGGGGACCCTCCAGCACATAGCCGAATATCTCGGAGTTGGAACGTATTCGTGGCAGTATATTGATCGGCAGACGGAAGAACTGGCAGAGCTTCGAGTCCCACTGCTGCGTGGAGATGTTCATGAGGCCGGTGTAATGGGCATTTGTGATGTCTGTGGTGTGCACACCCGTCTCTACGCCGCCAGTCAGGTTCCACAACAACCAAGAGTCCAGAGTGCCGAACAAGCACTTCTCCTCCTCGATGGCACTGCGCACAGACGTAACATGATCCAGCAGCCAGCGAATCTTCAGGGCGCTGAAGCAGCTGCTCAGGGGCAGGCCGCTGCGATAGCGCACGTAGTCCACATTGTGCCGGACATTGTGGAGCAGTGTCTTCAGGATGGCGTTGCTGCGGCAATCGGACCAGCCGATGGCATTGTGCAACGGCTGACCCGTCTGCTTGTTCCACAGCACTGAGGTGCCGCGCTGATTGACGATGCCCACGGCGATGATGTCATGCGGGTTGATTTCTAGTATCACTAGGTTCTTGTATGCAGTCTGCGAAGAGAAAATAAATAATACAAAAAAAAAAATTGGCTCTGATAAGTCGCTGTGATGATATAACTCCCGCTGCCACACGCACCTCTATGCACTCCTGCATAAGTTTCCATATCTCCGCCGGGTCGTACTCCAGCCAGCCGGCCTGATGGACGATCTGGCGCAGCTTCTGCTCGTGGTAGGCCAGCACCTCGGCATTCTTGGTTGAGTAAATCTATGGAAATAGAAATTGAGTCAGCTGTCCGGCGTATGCGTACGCGTGTGTGCGTGTTTTCGGCTTTTGGACTCACCAGAAAGCGGCAGTGGGTGCTGCTCACGTACGCGACGCCGATGAGTGCTCCAAACCTTCCATAGCGGCCGTTGATCATCTTTCGCCTGTCCCGGGGGCCGCGGGCACGTGCTGTTCAGTGTCAAAGCGGGCGGCGGGAGCGGAGGAAAATGCCCAAGCCGTGTTTTGTTGTCGCTTTTTTTTGGAATGCCAGTGGGACCGACGATTCTTCAGTTCAAAATTCCACCGTCAGCTGGTCACACCCGGTGAAGCGCTGCCAGACGTCGCTGGAAAATTGTTGTGTTTTGTTGATGTTACAATTTCCCTTGTTTTCAATGGATTGTGTAAAATGTTTGAATTTTCCACAGGCAACAAGATCAGTTTTTGTTATAAATTTTAATGATTTCCCCCGATACAAGTCGATAGCCAACAATATCGATATATCGCCAGCGAATCGACTTGGCCACCTCTAGAGGAGAGCGCGGAAAACAAACTGCGAAATCAGAGAGAGCAGGCGCAGAACGGGCAACGGTAAATCGGACCCAACAAACTTTTAGAATCGGCTGCGAGAGAGAGAGCAGTCTTAAAAAGAAAGCTACCGCCTATGGCCGTGGGGGTCTCGTCAGGATAAAACCAAAGCCAACTGCAAGGAGAACAAGCCGCAATGAGTAGGAAAAGCAGCAACCAGGAGCCGAGTCTTAAATCAGAGAAGATGCAGCGCTACTACGCGGAACGCGAGACCACAGGACCCGAGTTCGGTAAGTTGGTTTTCTTCCTTGCCTGCGATTTCGGTACATGGTGGAAAAGGAAAAGGCCTGTGTGTGCCAGCCAGTCGCGATTTGCAGAATCAACCCCCAAAGCAGGACGATTGTCCTGGGCCGCGTCTTCTGCGCTTAGGGGTTGCTTGCCGAAGAAACGTAGAAACGCAAAACGCGAACCCCGAACCCCGAAGTGAAACAACAACACAGATTTTAACGATTTTTCCCACTTAATCCTGCCTGCAGACGATCGCCTGATAAAGCTGGTGCGCTCGAATCCGGCCATCTACGATGTCAGCCATCCGCATTATCGCCGTAATCCGGTCCGTGTGGACATATGGGATCGAATTGCCACCGAGCTGGGCGCCTCCTGTGAGTATACTTCAGTACACTTCCACTGCGTAGATTGTGGCTGAAACCCACCCTCCTTCTACTCCTTCTACATCCTTTTCACAGCTCGATTCCTGCAAACCAAGTGGAAAAACATACGGTACAACTATCTGCAGGAAATCAAGGCGATTGAGACGGGCCAAGCGAATCCGAATGTGCGGAAGAGACGCTTCACCGAAGATCTCTCCTTCCTGCAGAACACGGCCCAGACTTACAACGTAAAGAAGTCGCAGAGCTACACGACCGCACAGAACGGCAGCAGTGATAATGACAGCAACAGTTTCCTCTACCCGGACCCGGATCACCTCAAGATCGATGCCTCGGAGGGCTACGACATCATCGAGCTGGACAACAGTGACGATGGCTCGCACAGCGACGACAACGAGATTGTGCCGGAGCTGCAGTTGGTCATGGACCCCAAGACTGAGCTGTCTCTGCAGGCGACGCTCAACGGCACCGGCAGCAGCAACCACAGTCACGAACATGACCACGACCAGGACCATACTCATGTCAGCTCACCGGCCTCCTCACCCCTGCTCACGCCCATGGTGGTTATGGGCAATGGCTACGATCAGGACCAGCCGCATCAGCAGCCGGAGCAGCAGCAGCAGGAGGATCAGCATCACATCAAGAACAGCTCGCTGTCCAATGGAGAGGTGACCATCGAACCGATATACAAGGCGGCTGCTAGCAGGCGCACGATACCCAGCGAATTTCTGGTCAATCCGGCGGCCACGCGGCGCACGTTACCCAGCGAATTCCTGGCCAATCCGGCCAAACGCAAGGCAGCGGCGCCCTCTGCGGCGCCAAATCCACCGCTGTCACCCTTTAGCGATCCCATCGAGCTCTATTGCCTTTCGCTGGTCGACACACTGCGCAGCATGCCCAGGTCGGAGCGGGAGCGGGTCAAGTTCGAGTTCGCCAGCATACTGAAGGATGCCAAGTACAAGGATGAGTCCTAAGTGCGATGGACGACTTCCCGGTTGTGGGATGCGATGCTCTCTATACTCTTATTATGCAATACGTACAATTTTTGATTAGTCATTTTACAGGACACACTCAATCACATCCCCCCCACAAGCACCAAAGAACTTGTAATAATAAGATGCATAAAGCTAATACATTGAATTGCTAAGTGCAATAATAATTGTTTAGCGTTACTCATCTTGTTTTTACCTAAAATCTTTGTGTGGAAAACCTTTTTTATACTCCCGGGTATATGAATTACTCAGTTAACAAAGATTTTGAAATTATTCCTGCGTTCGCGTTTCTAGTTTCTAGTTTCTAGGCTAGGCTGTAAGTTAGGTTTTTTGTTTTAGTTTCCATCAAGACGAGCGAGCTATTTGATATGTAAGTGTCCATATCTATTCAGTTGTATCAACAATGATCCCAAATAAAAATAAAGCACAAAATCTAAACAATTCATTGGAAATACATTCAGTAAGAAGGCGGTTTTGATTTCATTCGCAGCTTCAACGTAGCAGCTTAAAACACTTTATTATCGATGAATAAAAAGTAATGTGTAAAACGTACGTTCTATGTGGTGCGAAGTCTCTTACAAAGTCTATGATCGATCAACTTATGACCGGTTAGTGCAAACTAAAGAAAAAACACACAGATCTCTCTACCTGAGCCGAGGCTCGCAATATCCCCGAATATATATGTATAAAGTACATCTAAATATTAACTGATTTTTCGAGTCTTTCTAAAGCAAAGAACTGGTTAGGTTAGGTTAGTCTATATATCATATATATAGTGCATAAGGCATACACACAGCATCATTAATATGATTACAAACATGATTAAGAAATAGAATTAACTAAAAGGGTTAAGAGTTGAGAATGAAGAAAATTAACATGAAGGGTCGTCCGAGGCAAATATATGCGCGGAGCTACAAGTTACAGCTCGTGCCGCGGCGTATTCAAGACAGAGCTCTGCGACTGCAGCTGACGTCTGTTGGCCTCCGCATCCTTGTTGCCATCCTCCGAGTCTAGAATGTCGGACAAATCAAACATGTTTGGCTGATAGGTGATCAGCTCATTACCACTGGGCGCTGCAAGTAAAGAAAACAAATAGTAATAAGCGAAAGTCGGAAAAATTATAGCTTCAAACCCACCTTTCTTCTCAGTACTGCTCATGCTGTCATTGGGAAACGAAAGGCCATAGTTATCCAGCAGATCCGAGTCGTTGAAGAGCTGTGAAATATACCAAGTTAAGGGAAAAGTTTAGTTTTTTTTTGTGTTCTTTAAGGCATTGTCGGACATAAAGGCCTGGCATTTGTGTGGACGCATTGCGCTGACCTTTAGTAAAAGCTCGTCCTCGGTCAGCTGAAAAATGGGCGTCCTGCCAGGCGCCTATTGGTGAATATAGAACGTAATTGTAATGAGCCTCGGGTCGGACAGACGACGGACAGCTACGAGCTAGTGTTTATATCTAATAATCATTACTTACACCCATGAGCATATTCTGGTCAATGGCCACACCGTCGCCGCGCAGCAGATCCTTCAGTGATTCGAGCTCATCTTGCATATTGTCCAAGTGGCCATGCACATCGTCACTGCAACAGGAAGAATTTAAAGCCCCTTGATTATTGCTGACCACTCTGGACGGAGAATTCCTCTCGTCTACTAACACTGAAGACATCCTCAGGAGTTGGTGGCCAATGTTGGTATCCCTGGCAGCGGCGCCATTCTCACCACCAGTGTACTTGGCCACAGCCATGGCCGCTGCTTCCTCCTCGGTGGCCTGGGCCTGGGCCTTGGCAGCGGCCGCTGCCTTCGATGTGGAGGCTTGGTTGACGTCCAGCTGCTGGGTGCTGCTGCTGCCGGTGGCGGGAACTCCAAAGTTGTTGGCAAACTTGCCATTATTCACGGTCGATTGCCCGAATTTCTGCTGCTGATCCAGTTTGGCAGCTTCCTCGATGCCAGCGGGCAAGAGGGAAGGATTCTATAAAACAATTATCGCAGTTAATTATAAAGTTTTGTATTAAAAAAGAGGCGGCGGCTACTTACTTCAAATAAATCTGTCGGCATATCCTCGCTGATAAAGTTCACATCGTACAGATCAGAATTCGGATTTGGATTAATTAGATCAAGCAGTCCGGCATTGTTTTCCGGCTCCGACTTGATCAGCACGGGCTGGGGCATCATTTTCGGCGACTGAGTCTCCGGCTTGAGCTGGGTGCGGGTACGTTGAGCCTTGGGCGCGACTTCCTCCACCAGAATGGCACCAGAATCGACCATCTGCTGCTGGTCTCCGGCCTGTCGCCGCTGCTTATTCTTCTCCTTAAGCTCTTGACGCTTTCGCTCCTCCTCCCGCACCATGGGCGTGGTGAGAACGTTATGGTCTTCGTTGTGGGGCGGGCTGTTGGGCAGCTCCTGAACGTGGGAGTCGGGCGCCTCGGTCACCGTGTACACAACTTGCTGAGCCGGCGAGCCACTCAAACTGGAGGCCATCGGAGAGGCAGCTCCGGCTGTGAAGAGATTACCGCCAGAGGCTCCATTGCCCGGGAGCATTAGGTCCTCGACGCTCTGATTCGAATAGTCAACGTTGTGTGAGCTGACGCTAATGTTCGATCGCGGACGCTCGACGGCCAGCGGCGAGACGCTCTCCTGGTCGTACAGCGCGGCTCCAGGGTAGCCGGCCGGCGAGGGATTCATCACCTCGTCGAGCAGCTCCTCGCTGAGCTCGTGGATGACCGGACCGCCGCCGCCCTCGCTCTCCGTCTCGCTGGTGGTGCGTGCGCGGTCGTTTTCGGGTGCATCGTTGATCATCAGCTGCATGTGGCGCTTAACGCCGGACATGTTGCGGGACGGCTGCACGATGGAGATTAGGAACTGGATCAGCTTGTTGACAATCTGCTGCTGCTTGGCGTGCTTTTGGCGCAGGCTGGCGATCTCGCGCCACAACACCTCGTTCTCCTGCTTCATGGCGGAGAAGCGCGAGTCCAGGTTATCCTGGCGACCCCGCATCACCTTGACATCACTGAGGATCTTGGACACGGCCTCCGTCTTCAGGGCACTCTTGTCGTCCCCGTTCTTGTTGTTCGATATCTTCCGTTTGATTTGGTCCAGTAAATAGGGCGAGTTGCGCTTGAAAAAGGGATGTGAGAACTCGATTTCATCCCTATCGAAGCGCAGGCCTCCGTTGTCGATGGATGTGATTTTGTGGAAACCATCTGGGGATCAAGGAGAAAACATGGTTACTTTTTGCTCAAAGTATTGTTTATCTCTAGCATTCACTTACACATATTCAGCTGCCTGATGAAGCTGGCCATGTTGTTGTGTTTGTAGTTAAGTGGCAGCAGTTCCCTCGCGAACTGCGCCTGATTTTGGATGACAAAGCTGTGGCCATCCTGCAAATAAGCAAACAAAAAGGAATCGTAATGAGAGTCATGCTGATAGGTGGATACCGCAAACATATTTTTGCGGTAAGCGGTAAGCCGATAAGCAATTCATTTTACACAAACAAACATTTATAGTTATCTAATTATAAATACACTTATATATGTACTTATAGAGGCCGAGAAGTATTTCACTTGTAAAAGGTATCGCCTGCTTATCAGCCTGCTCTTCGCTAAGAGAGAACCAATACTCTTATCGTTGTTAATGGAAAGCGGTGGAACTGTTCAATTGACAGCTGGAGGAGATGGAAAATTTTACAGAGGGCACGCACGTACGCATGCAAATTGCATAAACAACAACAACGGCGGCAGCCACAAAACTTGCATACGTGCGGCGCGGCACAGCAACAACAAGAAAGACGTATGAGGAAAACGAGAGAGAGGGATTCAAAGAGAGAGTTTTTTAGAGAGGGAGAGAGAGTGGTGGCCAAGAGATGAAGACACCTGCACGCACCGTTATTGTTGCCATGCTGATAAACGGTAAATAGTAAATATTGGGCTAGCGAGACCATGGTAAATAAACAACATGGCGGCGCTGCGTTACCTTGGTCCAGCAGATCAACTGATTGGTCTCCGCATCGTCCACCAGGCGCCAGAGCTTGGCCAGGAAGGCCGGCACTCCGCTGCCTATGCCGCCGTTGTCGCCGAATGAATGCATGCTCCTACGTGTACTCGCTCGCTGCTGCGGCTGCTCGTCGTCGTCGTCCTCCTCCTCCGTGGACTCGTGCTTGAATTGCACGGCTTTGGCGGATTGTCGCAACCTGGACATATAGTCACCAGCGGCAACCTGAAATCGAGAGTAGTTCCATGTAGTCAATGAATTCACAACACACGCACACAAGTGCTCTTTTTTCCAGTTCACAGTTCACTTTTCGGTGCTCGAGTGTGTGTGTGTATGCAGGCCACGAGTGTGGGGGTGTGCGTGTGTGCAGGTAAGATATATATAAATGCGATTTGATGTGAAAGCTGCAGCTCGGATGTTTTCAATTATGGCTAAATGCGTCATTCGAGCCACCAACTTGCACGAGCGGAGCTCCAATTCTTCTTCTGCCACCTCCGCCTACCTACCTTAACAATTTTCAGCTCTCGTCCGATTTCGGGGGCTATAACTGCCTTTAAACACGTTCGCCGTAGTATTTTCACTTCACTTTGTGTTGGCACCGTATTCAGTTTGCTTTATAGTTTGGTTTTAGGCACTTTTTTCTACGTTTTATTCACAAGTGAAAATTAATGAAATTTCTTCGTCTTCGTCGAATTGCTATTACTCGCAGAGTGACCAGTTTGGCAAAAACCTATCGGACTACAGTTCGCCGCTATTTATACCAATCGGAGCTGTCTGCTGTCTGTCTGGTATTCTTCCGGTATTTTCTGGCGCGAAACTTCATTATTCAAATGTTGACCCCGATTTGTGGAATGATCATTAGAATTTTAATTAACTCAACCTGTTTATAATTATTAAAGCTGGGATTGAAATGTTGTTTGCACAATTTAATAAATAAGCTGCCACAACTGGAATGCTACTATGTCCGTTTACACTGCATGTTGCCGTTCTGCAAGAAATCATGGGTTTGTGTTCCCATGTGAGATGATAAGTAAATGTTATTTAATATCCATTAAGAAATATATTTACAGAAAAGTAAAGCTCCGTAACAAGACTTTCCAAGTCCAGATCGAAATGAAAATGGACTCGTACAAAAATATTTTGTATTTTCTGGTATTTCTGGATCTTTCTAACACTGCCCCGCGGCAGTGCGTTCGCCAACACTGGGAAACTTAGCTATTTTCTGGCCAAATCTGGCTGATTTGCAATTTGAAATAATTAATTTGTTTCAAAAGTATAGGTCCCACAATTTTTATTTGTTATTCATTATAGTTTTTAAGTTTATTAATTTCGCTATCTAATATACACAATGTGTTATTTATTTAAAAAAATGATTTTAGTTAATTTTACCTATTACAGATTTTTTAGGGGGAAAGCCATGTCTGCATCTGGCAACACTATTACAATCCGCTCAGTAGAAGGGAATAAGTTTAAAGAATTATTAAGAATTTGCTGTTCTACAAAGATTACTGCATTAAAAGCAAACTTATCAAACAACATAGTTTCATGCTGCCGTCATGGACTTTCTCTGGAACTGTGCTGCCACCCTCACCGCCCAATCTCACACGGAACGGCTCCTCAAGTCTTACTACATGTGAGTTCAACTCGTTACTGCCCTGAAAAGCCCCCAAAACTATATTTATTCCGTATCGCATTTCCAGAACCACATGTCGAAAGCTGGCGCGGAACAATGTCCAGCTGCCTGAGGACAGCTTCGGATCAGCACGGATGTGCACCCGCTGCGGCAACCAGTGGGCTGATGGCCGATACCAGCTCCATCTGCAGCCCCAGAGGCTTAAGCAGAGTGCCAAGAACCGGAGGCTTGTGGCCCAGCTGGACACGGTGAAAGCCAAAAATATAAAGGGCGAGATGAGCAGCGGGGCCAGGAAACGGGCCAAGTGGCTGAAGAAGCGCATGGCCAGCCAAATGGTGAGTGTCGGGCGGCGTAGGAAGTCCAGAAATTGAACTACAAATCGTGTTGAAGATAAAATAGAATCCTTTTCCAAAGAGCTTTAATTTTTGCTTATCTACCTACGTAGTTTTAATAGTATTTATATCTACACTGTGTGCTTAATACCTGCCAGGGAACAATACAAAAATATTTTATAGTAATGAAATATTTACCATTTTCCCTTTTTACAGGCCGTCGACTGTGATGTTTGCCAGCACAAGACAATGCTGCCTCTGGAGAAGGGCCGCAAGCGGGCAATACTAAAAGCCAAGGAGGAAACAATGGCAACTACACAACCGACGGCGGCAGCAGCTACAGTCCAAAACAAAAAGAAGACCAAGGAGACGAAGAAGACTCGGGTCCAAAATAAAGATATCAATGCAGGTCTGAAGATTCCTCAGCAGCAGCAAAAAACGCCCCAGCAGCAGGCATCCAAAAAACCTTCCCCGCCGGCTAGAGGAGCTTCGCAGACCCCAAGTCAGACGCAGGGAAAGAAGAAAAAGAAGGCAGCCAAGCCGTCGGCGCCCAGCGCTCAAAAGACGCAGTCGAAGACGAAAAAACAAAACGCACTGCTGCAGCTCGCCGCCCAGCTGAAGTCGCACGCGTTTAAAGACGCCAGCAAGTCGCAGGAGAACCGCCTGCAAGCGTTCCTCAAGTAGCGTGTAAAGACGCGCGCGTCGTCCATGCATTTAAGTACAAAAATTGTGGTTTAGTTGAATGAAAATACTTGTTATGGCACATAATTAAGCGTTAGCACAATACTAGAATCAGGCTCTTTGTGCCGGTTGATAAAGCCAGCTAGTCAGCCAGGCAGCCAGCCAGCCGGCCTGCCCATGTGGGAACCTGTTATCCAGCCGAACGGTCTTCTGGGTCGAGTCACGCAACGACTATGCACTTACTTATCACTGCAGCCCGACGACTCGACCCAAGGCTGTCCAGATATTGCGCAGCCAGCCCGGCCAGCATGCTTAATTTATTTCTCGGAGCGCAACGTTTAATTAAAATTGAGTTGTTTGCCACGGCGTCCCATGGACGCGTCCTTCAGAGCAACTCCCAAAAAGGGCAGCAGCCGAGCGGGGTCTTGGGACAGCTCGCTTTATCTGCCGCACAGCAAAGAGGTCACGCACAACAGAAGAGAAGGCGGAGGGTTTCAGGTCCCAGATTGCCTTCGTATCGACTGGGCTTGAGCTTGGGCATGGGCTTCCTTCTTTCTGCGAAGTCTCAAACTCGGATTTCTCAGCAGCTGCCGCAACAACATCTGCCTGCCGCCTGCCACATTAGAAGAATTCTGGTTTTACAGTCGGACTTCTTTAGCTCGAACCACTAGAAACGAATAAAGTTCAGGAATCTATGAAGTAAGTGATATATTTTTAATTCAATAAACATAGAATTAAACGTAAAACTCCAGAACAAATTCCAACAAATCTATAAATTAGCGATAAATTTAAATTCCATCTACGGAAGTTGCACTGTAGTTGGTCAGCCTGTTTTGCTTTTGCCAAAATGGGCAAGATGTTCTCTAAAATATGATATCAGCGGCGGGATCGGCTCTCTAAATGTGGCAAACACATTAGAATTTTCGGCTGCCTAGTCGAGGATTGGGAACTGGGAGGAGGACTGGGCGTGGCCCTTTAACTCTGGCTTTCCGGCCGGCCGGCCGGCTGTCATTTCCCCCGAAAACGCAATGCAAAATCAAGCAAGTCCGCACTTCGGGACTTTGGGTTGTACACGGGGAAAAACAATATTAAAATACAGATTTATAAATATAAATAAGATATAAAGCTCTAAAAGGAAGACCCACAATTCAAGCTCAAAATATCATTCTGATTTCTCTGCGTGCAGAGGGAGCCAGAGCCGAAAGCACATCGTCTGCGCTCGGACTACCATTCGGCTGCCACACAAGAGCTGGGGCCGCCAGAGAGGCCTAAACCGAAGCTCCAAGTCAGTTGAGCTCGAGTGATTCATGGTGGCGCAACAGCCGGAAAGTCGCGCTCGCTTCTTGGCTCCGGCGAGGAAAAGTTCGCCCGAGAGCGAAAAAAGGTGTCAACGTTGTCAGAACGCCGTGGAAAACCGGATGCAAAATCAAACTCTGTGCGTGGATGCATTTCGTAATTTCGTAATTGGGGGTTCGTGCCGGCAGGAAGCCGGGCCGTCAACGAAAATGACCGGAAGTGGTGATGGGGAGACACAGACGGACACGCCTGCGCACAGGCTTCCATCGAGATTTCGTGGCCGGAAAAGTCGCGGGGCCAGACAGCTGGCGAACACAGTTTGTTTTGGCAGAACGACAACGGCACTGGCCGTTGGGAATTCGCCGAGCGTTTATCAATAACAAAACAAATGTGTCGGATTGCAAATGTTCTGAATCAATAAATAATATTTTAGCGGTTGCCACAAACGAAACCAATACACAGCGCTAGCCTAACAGACGTCCAATGAAATTATATATTTTCTGTTTTATGGCCACGATACGAAAAAAAGAAGAAAAGTAAAAGCAGGCTCTAGACACGTACTTAAAGCAGGTGTACGTACGGGTGGGTGGTGTGTCTCCCAGAGAAATGGTCAGAATTTTGCTTACACTGTAGAACTTGGCAACTAGAATTGTTATTTCAGTTCATTATCTGGTATTTAAGACCGATTTAAACAGCTAAGCAAAGGTTAACACACAAGTTTTTGACAGAAATCAGTCTCGTGTTTTATAGCTCCTATTTCGGTATGAATTTTTAATCAGGTTTGTCGAAGTTATGCCTAAATGTATCTCCCTATAGAAGTGTTCTGCGATTTGTTTTAAAAATTATCATCTCCGCTAGCTCTTTCTCACTTTTCACTGCGGTAAAAAGCTGAACTTTGTGTCTCAGTAAGTTCGACCGTATTTGCATTTTTCTGGACAGAGTGTCGCTTCTTTGTGGTGACACGCGTTGCCCTGCAGATGACTCACAATTAAAAAGGCTTGGTCCCTGGCTCCGAGGGCTTCCTCTGCGTGCGGGCACCCCGTGTATTTGTATTCAATTCTTGGCCGCAAAACAGTGGAAACCGCAAATGACAAACAGAAGACAATCGGAAAGAAGAAAAAAAAAAGGAAAAATTCAACAAAAACGCAGACACCCAGACAAGTGCAGAGGGGCGTTCGTTGGGCGTTCAAAAGAGAGATTTCGTAATGGCATTTAATGGCAGGCGCATAGGCAACGTTTTCCCCCCACAAACGAATCTAGATACTGTAGCTCAGATACTCAGATACCCTCAGATACTTGCGCACATAACGTCATCAGTTGATTTTCCATGAGGCGCCAAACGAAGCGTGCAACCGAAAAAAGCGAAAATAGTGGGCAATAATAAAGAATACAAAATAAAACGAATAAAGCGGAGCTGTGAGCTGCAGGCGCAATACAAATTGTATTGTATTTCGAGGCATACGCGTTCGTACGGATATCTGGTTATCTGGATATCTGCTGGTGCATCAAGTGGTGCATCGATAGGCCGGCTATTAATAGGATAGCTCCACAGCGGGTTCGCAGCGGGGGAGGTGTTTCCCTGTGGCGGTGCAGCAGGAGCACCTTCAGTAGCGCGTGTGTCTCCGAATCGAGGAATACTACTGCAGCAGCCCCCGGGTTGTGCATGTGATCTTATTTATAATAAAAATGTGTTATCCGCTTTTCACAGCAAACTGTTAATTTCTAAGGCAAAACATTGTGTGTGCAGTTGGTGGATATGCCAGATACAGATACCGATACGAATCCAGATCGGAGAGAAGCCACAATAAAGCCCGGGCGAGAAATCAAACGATCGGCAGCACAACAAGCACTCAACGCACATTAGAAGCAACAGGCAAAGCGCCTCAAATTAACACTGAGCGTTAAACACAAAAAATACAAAAGCAGCGAGAAAATAAAATACAAAGCACAAGCCATGGATACAAAGGCAGCCACCAAGCGGACCGAAATCGAACAGTTTTTGTTGGGTAAGTTTACATTTTGTGTTTCACGAAAATAAGTTCTGAACTCTTTGAAAAATATTTCGAAAATTACTACCATAAATAAATTAAATTCTTCTTAGAACCAAATATTTCTCAAATATTAAGCTTGTGATTTTTACTGCCTTGGTTCGAGATTTGTGGGGGAAACAGTTAACACCTTAATAAAGGCCAATCGCATATTTTTTACTATTTATATAAACAATTCTCTCTCTCTGTGCATGTAAATAAGCTTACTAATCAGTAATGGTTTTGGCACTTATTTAGTTACAAAACAAACAAACTAGTATCTAAATAGTTTTACTTGGAAATATGGCGCTCATTATATATTTATTGCGAAATAAATAAAGTAAACTTAAGATAAATTTGCGTTATAGATTGACATCTTTGTTTGGGTGTTGTTGAAAAAAGAGAAAGAAAATTAAAGGTAGTTAGTGTGAGGATAAATCAACAACAACAAAAACAAGAACGAACCCGAAGTTTGTATACCCTGAAAATGAATTGTTTTTAATTCATAAAGCTTGAATAAATGCACCATCTGAATTATCAATTTTGAAAATTATATTTTCTTAAATATGGTTTTGATTATTTCGTCAATATTTTATTTGTATTTAATAAATATTTTCACGAAGAATCAAAATATGTATATTTTACTTACGCAATCATTAAACTTTTTTTATCTAAGCCCTCAAAAAGTCCTGATATATTCGATTTTTTTAATTCAATATTTTTATGACTTATTTTTACTTTTAGACAAATCAAAGTTTAAAAAGCTCATAACTAATTTAAAAAAGCTACAATTTCAATTCGGAAGCATTTTTTGTGTTGGTTTTAATTAGGTTAACAAATCTGCAAACTGAATTTGATATTTAGAGAAAATAAAATTTTTGTCAATTTTTGAAAATTTTAACGATGTTACCCCTTAGAAAATTTGAAAAAAAATTAAAAAAATAAATTTCTATTCAGGATGGCTAGATCGACTCGGTTTTTCATGCTGATCGAGAATATATGTGATATATAGGGTCGGAAATGTCTCCTTCACTGCCTAGCAGCCCTTTAACTAAAACTGTAGTACCCTGCAAGGGTTTAAAAATAAGCTCACTTCGTTTGTGAAATCTTGCATTTGCAAATTAAAAAATTAACAACTGAAAAATTGTTTTTAATTCTAAAATCTCTATTTTTTTATTGGGTTAACAAATCTGCTCACTTAATTCGACTAAAATTATAATACCCTGTAAGGGTATAGAAAACTTTGTTAATTCGCCTGGCAAGCGGCTCCAAAAAAATATTACAAAACCGTCTCGGATCGGGGGGGAAGAGGAGTTGAGAACTAACTCCGACACACGAGCATTAACAATAACCCAGTGCCAGAGTATTATTGACTCATTCCGCAGGCGTCCAACTTTAATACGCTTTTGTTCTGGTTCTGGCTTATGATCATCGGACGACTCTGGGCTCTTCTCGTTCTTCTGCTCTTGGCTTTGTGTATATTTCGTACATTTTTATCGCTGGCGATTCGCTGGACCGCCCCGCTTCCCCGGATCGTTTAAATGTTGTATATACACTGTGTCCAGTATACATGTGTTTCTGTATCCAAAAGGCAGGCAACAAACAGAGGATTGGACATGCCGCAGAACTATGCCCAAGGCGCTTGTTTAGCCTCCGCCTCCGTCCCCTTGGCGTCGTCTTCTTTAGTCAGTTTAATTTTCTCAAGTCTCGGTTCACTGGCTCTGCAGGGCATAGGAAGCATATTAAACCCTCCTCCGATGACTGTTGCTTTCATTTATCATTGTTTTGGGTAAATCTCAGTCGAAGGGGGGTATCTTTTTGTTGATATTTAAATATCGTAAAGGAAAAGGGAGTGAAATTTCCATGGATCCTGGTTATTGTACGTTCTTATCAAGGGTTTTTTTAAATCTATATTTTTTTTAAACAAGATTTCCCCGTTGAATCTCTATTTTAGTAGCTTGATTTCTTGTGAATAATAAAATTATTTAGTGATAAAATACTAGCAACCTTATACCATCTTTAAGAGTATCATAAAACCAGGCTGTGTTCCCAAAACTCAAGCCAAGTGGCTTCTTCAAGGGAGTCTCCAGTTCTCGGTCCCGACAAGCTTGTATTTTTTCGTTCTTGTTTCTTATTCCCATATTCGGACTTATTACGCTTAAAGAGCTCTCCAGAGCTTTGCGTGCTCAAATTTTAACAAGATTTCTTGCAAATTTCAGTGTTTTTTTTCATTTCGTTGCTTACCGTTAAATAATTTATACTTCTGAGAGGGAGGGCAGGGGAGGAAGCAGCGGCACAGACACCAGAGTTAACTTTCTTGGCCAGTGAAATTATTTTTAATTGCTGCGGTCAATTCGCAGTTGACTCTTGAGCGAGCGCTTTATGAGGTCACTTGTGCTGTGCTCTGAATCGGAGTACTACTCGACTTCCCGTGCTCGGTGAGTCACGTCACTCGACGACGGCAGAAGAGACACCATCAGCGGACGACTAATTGCCCCTCGGCAACTACAACTCGGCTTGCACAACTGCTCGCTCCGCCATTAGGGCCAATGATGCGTTTCAAAATTAATAGCTAATGGGGCCGCCGTCGCCTTATTTAGCCAGCTGAAGAGCCGAAGCCGAGAGCATTATTAGAACTCACCCCATCCCATCTCCACTGCTTCTCTGTCTTCCAGATGTGCGCGCCCACTTCCGAGCCTCGCTGGAGACATCGGAGTACGAGAACGCCTCGAATCTCTTCCACATGACGGCCGCGGAGCAGACCGCTGCTCTACTCGCTCGCTGCGAGATTCTGTTGGCTGGATCCGGATCTGGACTGGGCTGTGCAGACGAGCAGGCGACGGCAGTCAACCATCGGAGCAGCCTGGTCGACTGCGTCGACAGCAAGGTGGGCGCGGAGACCGGTCCCAGCGGCTATCTGGAGATGCTCGCCTCCCCATCCTCGTCGAAGAACTCGCGTGAGTGATTCCGCGCGACAACTAAATGTTTACAGTTAAACTTCTATTGCTCAAACCATTAACTTGGGAACAGAAGCGATCTTAATTATTACACGGGGAGAAAAATGCGTATCTGAAATAGATATTATAAAATGCTCTTAAGTCTAATGATTTTATATTTCGAATGTTTTATTGTTTTAAGGCTTGCATGTGGTATTCAAATATCTGAAAATATCTAATGTAAAATTCCCATTAGTCTTCTGATTTTGAAGCTAATGACTAATTTTGTTGCTTTAAATCATAAAACCATAAAGTCAGCTAAATAATAATAATAATAATTTGGAAAGTTCCCATTTCTAGGCAGTCAAATGTTCCAAGAAACCTTCACCAGAAATGCTAGTCTTGAGAATAATTAACGCTTAAAGTTTGAGTAAAAGTAATAATCTTTTTAATATGGAGACTATATTTATAGTTTCTTTATGCTGTTCAGTTTAAACAGAATCCTTCCCAGATCGTTTCAAGTGGCAAAAGCTTGACTGTACTCACTCGTACAACCAACAACAAACACTAATTACCCCTAATTGCAGTGTCCGCCTCGCGGGAATACATTGATCTGGGCAGCAGCGGGTCCCTGGATCGGTGCTCTGTCAACAACCACCAACCGGTTACGGGATCAGCGGAGAAGGAGCACCACCACCACCAGGGGCTCTACGAGATATGCCAGGGTGGACTGGTGGGTGGGGGACAAGAGGAGGATGAATCCCAGCAGGTGATCACCTTCACCCACGAACTGATCATCGACTGTCCCTACGCAGATCTGCCCGCCGGTCACCTGTCCCTGCAGCGATCCACCAAGTACGGCCAGCTGCAGCGGATCGTGCCGAAGCGGCTGTTCTTTGACCAGACCCGCAAGTGCTACTGTGGCATCCTCAACGACTGGATGCTGTGCTATGCAGACGGACCCACGGCGTGCCGGCCGAGCAGCAGCCTCTACCTGAAGAGCTCCTCCATTGAGATTGAGCACTTCGGGGAGGGCAAGCGGCGCGACATTTGCTTCCAAATCACCACCGATGACCCCAACAAGAAGTTCGTTTATCAGGCCAACAATGAGGTCGATGCCAAAGAGTGGATTCACGCCATCGAGGCGGCCATCCGCGGAGATGCCGGGGCCCATCAGCAGCCCCTAAAGATCCCGACGCCTCGCAAACTGCCCACGCCGCCGGTCCAAAAGAAGTCCACCTACACAGCAGCGGATATCATCTACGAGGAGCCCTCGCCCGTCTACGGGCTCATCGACTCCTCCGCGGCGGCGGTGTTGCCAAAGCTGCCCGAGAAGACGAACAGTCCCAGCTCCCTGGCCCGTCGCTTCGAGTACGACGTGCCCAAGTGTCCGGCTCAACCGCTGCAGGATGCGCCGCCTGCAGTCGCAGTCGCAGTCACCGACGGCGAGGTGGAATCCTTTGGCCTGCTCAACCCTGAGAGCGATTTCCAGCCGCTACAGCCGCTGCCATCAAGCCTGCATGGCAACATGTCGCTGGATTTCCAGGCCCGTGTCAAGACCGTGCACAGCGAGCTCTCCAATCAGCTATCACCGGGCGGTCCTAGTCCCGATCGACTCAAGAAGGCTGTGAAGAAAAGCTACTCGAATGGCGGCGAGTCAGAGATGCTGTCTCCCCTGACCAGCCCCGGCCTCACGCCCACCAAGGAGCAGAAGAAGCAGCGCAAGTCGCAGGCGACGCCGCAGACAAGTCCAGCAGCCAGCAAGGACTGTGATAAGCTGGCCCGCAACTGGTTCCTAAGTCGCCTCAACAAGGGCAGCGGAACCAAGGCCAACGGCACGAGCTCCCCGGGGTCGTCGTCACCGGGCAATGCCAAGTGCAAGCAGAGCGAGAAGGAGAATCTGCTGACGGACTCGGAGCTGGGCGGCGAGGGCTTCTTCGATGGCAGTCCCGGAGAACGAGATCCCGGCTTGCCCACGTCGCCGTCGCCATGCCTGAAGGCGGAGGCCAAGAGCAAGGTGAACATGATCATCAACCAGTTCGAGAGCAGCGGCCACCTGAGCACCATGTTCAGCGTGGAGGCCCTGGCCGCCAATGCGCTGGCATCGCTGACATCCTTCTGCGAAAGCGATGGCTGCAACAACTACGAACCCATCATGCCGCTGGCCACGCCGCCCAGCAGCTACCTGAAAAAGGTCTGACATCTGACATCTGATATCCGACATCCCGGAGAGACCCTCTGTTCGTCTCCGTATTGTAGATTTAGTCCCTAGGCTAGTGAAAGTCACTCTCCGGATGTCACATCAACTTTGACATAAAATTGTAATATCAAAACATAATTTGTTGTTAACACGACGACACGTTTACCAAATGGGATGCAGGGTGCCGGGTGCTTGGACAGACAGAATCTTGCAGGCTCGAGGTAGATTTCCATGTCGTTGCTGGTGCCGTGGGTGCCGTGGGTATGTGTGCTTGGATTATAATACAGTTGGGAAAATAAATTCAAGTCCAGTTCATTGAATGCTCCCCGGATAGGAGACCACGACATGGTGGGGATTCGGGTCGGCGAGATGAGATTCGATGATGTCCACCAGATTGAGACGCTTACGCTCATCGGCCAGTATGATGAGCTTGCGGTTGGACTCCTTGGGACTGAACAGACCCAGCATCTTCTTGGACTCCGTCCGGACGGTGATCTGTACGCCCCGCGGGGTCGAGCTCACTTGGCTAATCTCACTCCACAGGTAAGACCACAGAGACTAAGAAGGATGAGGGGGGATGTGTAAATAAGAAACTCTTTTGTTAATTCATGAAACTCACCGTCCAGATGCCAAACATATCGTTGCGCTGGACGTACAGCAGGCGGTAGTTGGTCACAATCATGTACTCGGACTTCTGGATGATCTCCTCGCAGTGGATAAAGTTGTCTGTGCTGGCAAACCTACTCTTATCGGTCTCCCTTTTGAAATAAAAGTATTTAAAGAGCATAAATTTTGTGTTATTTCTGACGCAGAGACGACATACTTCAAGATCTTGTTGCCCATGGCCTCCATGTAACAGTACGGCCTGAGGACAAAGTCGTAGTGCTGGAAGCGTGGCGGACGCATCCGCTTAACATCCTCGCCCGCCTCCGCCGCACGTTTCACTGCATCGAAGCTGCCACTGGCGAAGTCAACCATACCAGCGGTGGGGCGAGCCACCAGGCCAATTGCCCCCTTACCCAGGCCCTTGAAGAAGCCCTCAACGCCCTGTTCGCGAGCTCCACTGACTGGTTTGGTTACAACGCCAGTCACACCATCCACAAAGCCCTGAGAAACGGATTTTTGTATGTGTTAAGAGGGGGGAAAAAGAAAAGGTTTGAAGGAGGACCAACCATCACCAGACCCTTGCTGCTGCGAGCCAGTCCCTCGTGGAAATTCTTCGGCTTGTTGTGGATGCCTTGGCGCCTCTTCTTCTGGTATTCATCGTCAAAGGTAAGAACGGCCAGGCCCTTGCCCATGGCTCCGGTGATTCTGTTGAAACGGCAGAAACAGGGTTTTTATTGGGAATCAAGTATTTTATAGGAGTTGCAACATACTTGGACATGGCTCCCGCAGCACCGCCCACCGTGTGCCCAAAGAGTGACTTGACGCCCAGAACCAGGCCCTCGGCGAACTCTCCGGGTCCTTGGATGGCTCCCTAAAAAGAACTCGTAGTTACGTGTCATTTAGCATTGCTTTGAATGCTTCAGTTTACCTGAAACGGTTCGTAGAACAAGTCCTCGACTCCCTTCTTCAGTCCCACCACCAGACCATAGGGATTGCCCAGAACATCGAGGCCCAGGACAAGGACATAGAGCTGCTTCAGCGCCTGTCCCGTGTAATGCGATGTGATCTCGTTGACCAGCTGCTGCTGGGTGAAGAACTGGTATTCGCGCTCGAAGAAGGCCAGGCGGAAGACCACATCGTTGACATCGGTCAGCGTTACGCCCACACCCTGCACCACCGAACCGAGGACGCCAGGCAGGGCCTTGGTGTCCGAGCCGGCCATGGAGAAGCTGACGTGGATCTTGAGCGGACCCAGATGCAGGTTGTCGTAGAAGCTCTTCTGCTCCTGCAACGAGTGATCCTCGAAGAAGACGGACAGCGGCATCTCGATGGAGCTGACGTCCTGGAGAAACTGCTTGGCCTCCGTCTCGTCGCTGACTTCCTTCGAAAACAGGTCGGAGATGGCCATGAGGAAGTTCAGGTCCACCTTGAAGAGGAACTCCTGAATCAGGAGCTTGGCGTACTTGAACTGTCGCACCGAAGAGTTGGGCATGATGCGCTGCACCATGCTGCACTCAATGAACGGCTTGAGGGCCGTCGTGCTGGCCACGCTCTTCGGCGGCGGTATCGGGGCCAGCACTATGGCGAATATGGGATCCATGATCTGATTATCGATTTGAATGCGATTGATTTTCATGTGCAGCTGGCTCTGGAATGGCGACGACTTGCGGGACACCCAAATGGCGGGATAGAAGCTACGTCGTATGTCGCGTTCCACCGTCTTCTTCAGAATCATTTTATCAAAGTTGATCGGGAACTTGTTGTCCAGTGTGTAGGTCTGCACGTCGTTGACCTTCTTGTGCATCAGGTAGCGTTGATACTCGGCCTCCAAGATCGCATTCTCGTTGATGGTCACCTCCTTGAAGCGCTTTTTGCTCGTCTTCTTCGACTCCCAGATGATGCCAGAGCTGGTGATGCCCAGATAGAGAATATCCAGGCCGGCCTCGTTGTTAATTACCGACAGACCGATGCCGTGGATGCGCAGATCGATGCTCTGAGTGATGGACTGCAGGGCAGCGGTGCTTTCGGTGCGATGGGCGATGGATTCGTTTTCGGTGAAGAGCAACACCCGCTGCAGGCCATCGAGGAATGATACCCACAGCGCCCTGCTGCCATTCTCGGTGCTGTGTCAATGGAAATTCGATAAAGATAAAGCAGGATGTTACTGCGAATATTATAAAAGTTCTTACACAACTTCGCCGATGTTGTCGCGCTTGAGGTCCGTCTCCTGCTTGTTGCTGCCAAAGACGAGCACTTTGGGACCCGTGGGGTCATCCCAGGCGTACATGATGTTGCTCTTGGAGTTCAAGACGTGCTCATTCTTCGTCCCCTTCTCGTAGTAGACAATCGGATGGTTGGTGTGGTTGACCAGCAGGCCGGGAGCGTCGGCTGTCTTGTATTCCGTGAACGTGATGTAGACACCGCCCTCAGTCGTTTGAACATCCACATTGATGCCACCGTACTTGCTGCCCTCCAGTTTGAGCAGCGTGCAAATCACCTCCGTGTAGTCAAAGGCCGGCGTTATCTTCCCGTTGACTCGCACCACCAGATTGTTCTTGTTCTCCGTCTTCGGCCACAGCGGCTCGAATTGATTCGTTTCGAGGAGCAGCCAGGGATCTGCCGGGCGGCTCTGCTCCTGCAGTTCGATGGGGAAACGGCAACGGTTGCACACAATGTAGAAGGGGATGAAGGTGATCTGCTTGGTCAACGAGTTCTGCGTCAAATGGTTGTGCACGCCAATGTGGTAAGTCCTGTCGTTCGCCTGGCAAGTGACCTCGCCAATGGCCCCGGCTATGTCCAGGGGGATCTTCTCGCTCCAGGTGCCGTTGTCGCAGCGAATGGAGGCCTTCTTCTTGTCAAAGAAGAACTTATCACGGAAGGTGAAGAGAATGGGTCCGGAATATTCGGGCGGATGGTAGAGAACGTCCATGGACGTTGAGTGCGTCTTGTAGGTGAGCATCAGACCCGTCTTGTTGATCATCCAAAAGGGGCTGTAAAGCGTAAGCATCAAGCTGCCATGGCGGTTGTCAGCCCTGAAAGGAAGAAGAAAGAAGAAAGATTTGAATACTCAAAGCAAGGTAATGCAATCTACTAGCTGACTCACTTCACATAAAGATCCATGTCCACCTTCATCGACGAATCGTACGAAGAGAACGTCCAGGTGGCTATGTCACCCGAGTAATCCGATATCTCGGTGGCACAGGACCAGTCCTTCTCCAAGTATTGAACCAGCTTTAAACCAGATAAATGCGTTACTTTTGATGATTACCTTCCTTGTCACAGTTTCGGCTGCTAACTTACCCTCACAACGAGGAAGCTCTTCGCTTCCGTCTCCTGAGTCCTCAATCGAACGGTGGGCAGGTGCAGAACATTACCCGACTTTACCTCCTTCTCGCCATAGTCCAGGAAATCCTCTCTAATGTGGCTTTCTCCCCCCCTGAATTGCATGGAGGATTGCCGCTCCAAGCCCTCCTTCATCACCGAGCACCCGGCCACCGAGACCATGATGTCAATGGGCAGGGAGTTGCGCAAGTAGAGCGGCGGTCGCAGGTGGATCGTATAGAAGGCGCTGAGCATTGTGTATTTGTTCGAATACTCGTTGTAGATCTCCGTCTTCTTGCGCCGGGCGGTGATGTACAGAGGCTCGAACGTCTTGGTCGGATTGCAGTGCAGCTGATGCGAGTAATTAAAGTCCGAGGGATTTGTATTCCAAGCAATGCCCTGCACCGATGTCCTGTAGCCGCGCATCGAAAAGTACAGCTCCTTGGCATCCGCATAGATGGCATGCAGCGGTACATGGAACACCTCTCCACTCTTGGCCCGACCCACATAGATATCGTCAAAGTTACTAGCGGTGGGATTCGTGTTGCGTCGATAAATGTTGATGTGACACGTGAAATGATTGTGAATCTGGGAAAGAGCACAGAAATTCAGAGGTTCAATCAAATCAAATGCTAACTCCTAAGGTAAACTTACACTGACGACACCATGGATGTTGATTTTGGTGGTGCCGTATTCCTGCTTCACCTCGGAAACGATGCCCCAAGGCTCGTGCGTGGAGCTACGCATTAGTGGAAAGTATCTGGTGTCCGATTTTGATACTGGCAATGCAATCTCCTTGTCAATGTCGCCAATCTGCAAAGGGAAAGTCAAGACTTAAGCTCTCTCTGGAATCAGTATTCTGCTTGAGTTATTACCGTCACATAAAGCGTGTAGTCGTCGCCGTCCTCCTCGGACACCGTACTCAGATCCTTGGTCTGCAGGTAGGCCTTCCCGCCCGCCGAAATGGTGCAGGTCTGAATGGACTTGGGATCAACGTCAGTAATATTGTTCGATGATAGGAGAAGGCTACTTTGCGTCGATGTAGCACCGCAATGCACTTCGTGCAGCGTAAATATGCCCTTACGCAGATCGAGGTTCACGTTAAAGCCCGTGTCGTTCTCTAGGACGTAAGGAGCCACGATGCCCGGCTTCGTGAGACCCTTCTCATCGATGGCCTGCGAGAAGGCCTCGGCTAGTTCGCTCAGCAGGCCCAGACAGGTCTTGCTCAGCGTTATCTCAAGCGTCTCTTTGGAGTGAATGTTCATGTACATGGACATCTGCCCGTCCTCCTCATCATCCGTCGTCGTCTCGTTCAGCACTCGCTCCATGCCCATATCGAACTTCAGTTCCCACGGCGTGTACTCGCGGACGCCATTGCGGCCCACCACCTCGTTCAGCTCGATGATGGGCTCCCACTCGGCCAGGGTTTGGTTGTAATAGTTCTGGATTACAGATTTATGTGCTAAATAGATTTATTATTCGCATTCAAATCCTTAGTACTTACCATGTTCACTGTGAGGGAGCCCTGGGCAGTGAGATTGCTGCTCCAATTATTGAAAACCGCGGTAACGCGAGTGTCTAGCGATACGAGGGGCTTGGTGTAGTAGCCAATCCCAGACTCGATGACCAGCGTAATGCTGGGCATCTCAATTACGCACTTTTCAGTTTTGGGCACTTGCAAACTGGGCCTTTCTTCGTCCTCCATCGCCTCGACAGCCGTCTCCACCCGCGTGAACCAGTAGTTGCGGCTGTTGAAGCGATGCTGGTTCCACAAAGTCGAATGATTGCGCGCATCCTCGGCCACCGTTTGGCTGACCTCTTTCCCCGCGCTAATGCTTAACATCGCCTTGTTCAGCAGCTCAATGGTGGCCGGTGAGACGTTGATGATGATGTCGCTCAGCTTCAGGCTAATGTGCATGCCCTCCTCCTCGGGCGTGGAGCCCTGCAGGCTAATCACGCACGGGTGGAGGATGTAGTGGCGGGTGATGTCGCGTCGCTCGGGCAGAAAGGCGCACATGTACACCTTCAGAGCATCGATTTGTCCATTGATTATCTGCTTGTCGTTGATGCCGCGGAAATTCAGATGAGCTTGAGCCTAAAAAAAAGGAACAATTTAGCCAGGAAAATATATTTAATAATCCTTCCTTCGACTTACATTGAAAATAATGCAACTGGTGTTGAGATCCTCCAGATTCTCCACCAAAATTATGTCCGGCTGCTCAATGTGGAGTATGAGGTTCACCTTCTTGCTCACATCCGAACGCGCTGGAATGGAATAGCAACTTAAGTGAATAATTAATAATAAATTAATTGAATTGAATTACCTAAGGACCCCCTCTCCCTTGCTATGAAGTCGCTAGCTACGCCTGTTGTGGATTGTCGCATGGATTTTTGGGCATCCTGCATAGTTGTTGTCGGCAATGGTTGAGTAGGAAGTGAATCACACACACTCTGTTGACGCTTTGTTGTTTCGTCGACAGGCAGGCTGAAGAAGGCGGAAAGCCGGAGCAGAAAGTCGATGCAGACGATCAAGTCAAAGCTGCGCACACGGACCTCAGCTACAAGGAATAAACATAAATGTTTCCTTTATAGAAATACTTGTATCAACCACCTACCAAAGGTGTCGTTCTCCTTGATGATGGCCGTCATATCGACCATAAAGTTGCGTTCGTTGTAGCAGGCATCAATGATAGCCTCCGTTCCCAGCTTTGGTTCCACCCAATCCTTGCGGCTGAGGTACTGCCGTATCTGAGTTTTAGAGTTCTGGCGCGTATCGTCCACTTGGATGTTGCACAGGACCACCGAGGTGCTGAGGGTGCCATTGTCCAGCTTGGTGCCCTTTATTGAGAGGAAAAATAAACCGAATCGAGCCAGTCCTTCGTCCTCAGCTGGTGGGGAACCCGAACACATTTTAGTTGGGGATCAAAATCGAACTTCCGACTTCCTCCGGTTACTACTTACTCTCCATTAGGTTTATGACCACGCCATCAAACTGAAAGTTAAACTTGATGGCCTCGACAACCTTTTCTTTGATCAACAGCGTGGGGCGAGCCTGGCGATCCACACGGGAAAGCCGTCTTTCCGAAGGCCTTTGCTTCGGCTCCGGCGGAGCCTCTTCATTGGGTGGGAACTCATCCAAACCCTCTGTCATATTGTGATTCATAACCAGCATCACCAAGCCAAAATCTTCGGCCAACAGATTTAGCTAAAGATTTATTTAAAGATAAACACATCATCCCGTCTTCACAACAGCACAAACACTAAAATGAAACACTCACCTCAATGGACTTGAGGCGTCCCGAGAGACTGAGCTCGGGCACGTCATTGTACCAGCTGAAGGACAGATTTCGTGTGACCAATACGGTGCAGCTCATCGGATTCATAATGTTTGATTTAGACATGTAGCCCACCGCAGTGTCAATGTCTAAGAAGAAGAGAGGCAATCAATTGAAACTTTATGATGACAAAACGTTCTTATGGAAAATATCCTAAACTTTAAGGGGGTCTTCTACTTACGATTTTTTTTATTTTTTAAATTTACTACTTTTTTAAACTTTCTGGTATCACTTCTACCAGTAATTTTCATCGAATCGAACCAATTTTTTCCCTACTTCTTAATCAAACAATTCTCTATGCTTCTCCGAGTACGAATATTTGTTAAATTTTTTGTTTAATTTTTACACCCTCCAACAGGTGAAAAAACATGGTTGAAAATGGAACTTTTTACAAAAAAAATTATATTAAAAACAATTTTTAAATTAAAAAAAAAAATCGTACTCGGAGAAGCATAGAAAACGTAAAACTGAATATAAATAAAATTAATTTTAAGGGTAGTTATGATACCAGAAAAATAACCCCTAAAATTTTGATGACCCCACTTTGACCCTATATAATCCACGAGTGACCTCCTGTACACCCTTAAAATTTCCCGAAGTGTTAAGTTTAAAGATGTATAAAGGTAATAAAAAAAGAATTATGTCATTATCTTGTACAGTTTTCTCACAATTAATTTTTGAAAATAGGCCAAAATTTCGGCCTCGTAAGTAGAAGACCCCCTTAAAATATCGTTTTTTTTAAATAAACTTTTGCTATTTTTACTATTAAAAAAAAAGTAAAGACATATCGCTAATTTTCCGATATTCCCCTTTTTACTCACCATCAACAGTGCTTTCATGGCTCTCTATTATGGTCACCTTGGATAACTTGACATCGCAAATGTGCAGCTTGATCTCATCGATGACCGCCAGCCGATCTTCATTGGCCACCGCTATCTCCACCGTGTTGTTCGTCAGCTCCAGCAGTCCCAAGTCCAGGGCCAAGGCATTCAGGGAGCGAGAACTGGTGGGCACTATGATAATGGGCGCCTTGATGCGTACATTGAGCTTCATTCGCGTGGCCGTTTCGTAGGCATTCATCGCCTTCTGGCGGGCGGTTTCTGCCGCCGCAGCGCTGGCATGCGAGATGGTTGCCTGCGCCTCGGAAAAGTGGTTTAGGAAATTCTGCAAGAGTCACCAGTTGATTAATGAAAAATGAAATATGGTTTTGAGGACAAGCGGTTGCTCGTTAGTCGTCTTACCAAGACACCTGCAACGAACCAATTAAGGTAGATAATTCTCAAGCAGCCAATGTCCACAGTGA
Organism: Drosophila bocqueti; assembly: GCA_018151655.1. Classification (NCBI taxonomy): domain Eukaryota; kingdom Metazoa; phylum Arthropoda; class Insecta; order Diptera; family Drosophilidae; genus Drosophila; species Drosophila bocqueti. The sequence continues at coordinate 4,037,433 of JAECXF010000057.1, forward strand.
TCTTCATGTCGTCCGAGTTGTAGTCGAGGGTCTCCAGCTTGTTGAAGAGCACCACCTGGCAATTGAAGGCGTCCGTGCCCACAATACTCAAGATCTAAAAGGGGGTTATAGTGGCATATTATTCACACCTTCATTCCAACGGCAGAACACTTACATTCGTGTGTATGGTGTTCGGATTTAAATCCAGCACATCGATGTCCTTGAGCCCAATGTTGACCTCCGTGTAGGAGCTCTTCATGATCAGACTGCACACGAACTTGGTGACGTTCAACTGGGTCAAGTCTCGTTTCTGGGATGTGAGCTTCAGACCCACTTGGTCCAGATTCGCGATCATGCGAACCTTCACGCTCTCCACGACGCCATAGCGCTGACTCTTGCGACGCTTCATTTGATTGGTGGTCATCGCCTGCTCGGTGTCCTCCAGGATAACGTTCAGCTTGTGCCGTATGCCATCGCCACCGCCGGCAGAACTGGTCCTATCCATGGGCCTGTTGCTGGACATTACAAAGTTCAGATTGCTTTGGAAATTGTTGGCCACCTCCATCAGTTTTCGCAGACTCTCCTGGTGCAGCACAATCTGCAGTATCTCGAAGTTGGCCACAACCAGCTGTTCGGTGGAATTATACTTCGTGCTGAACTCCGGCGAGGTCTTGTCTGCCAGTGTGCACGAGACAGTGAACAGATAGTTGGAGCTTTGCTCCGTTTTGGGCGCGAAAATCACGTCCAATGTCTCCAAGTCCTCCTCCGGGCAGCCGTACTGCCGCAGGTTGATGTCGCCCAGCCTGAAAGATTTGGAATTAATTTCCTAGCAGCGCTAAGGAGTTGAATTTACACTCACTTCACCGCGGCCACGGACTCGTAGGTTCGTGCTGCGAAATGGGCCTCGAGGCGGCGAATGTCAATGGAGAGAATTTGGCGAGCTGGCGATATCGGCCCACGCTCATCAGCAGGGGTCGCCGTCACTGCGGCGGGCTGTGCCGCCATTGGGGCAGGGTGGTGCGTGCCGGCGGCGTCGACATATTCAACGGTTATGTTGGAGCTGGTCTCGCTCCATCTGCTGGACTGGAAGAGCACAAAGTTGATCTCCCCCAAAGAAAAGTTGACATCCAAATTGGTGTACTGAGTGATCTCGTCATAGGCCACCGCAGGCGCCGCCGCCGCCGTGGGTGTCCCGGTGGTCATCCTTTTCTTCTCCTTATTCAGGAAGTTCGACAAAGACAAGGAGCTGCGTGAGCTGCGAGTATCGCGATTCATTCCCAGCTGTGGCTGTGGCTTCTGCTCGGGCAGGGGTATGCTCATGGCCACTTGAATGGCCAGAATTACGCGATCCTCGGAGACGTTGACCAGTATCGACGGCAGGTCAATGTCCACCTTGATTTTGGGCAGCCGCGGATCGTTATCAATCACACAGAGGGCGGCAGTTACTTCCAGGGTGACGGGACGCAGGACATGCATATCCGTGGATTCGGCATGTTGGAGAGCCATCTGCCACGGCTCTCCCGCCTGAACTACCAGCATCTGAACGTCCGCCACCTTGACGGTGAACCTGTCATACGCGTTGGCCATCACCGCCTTCAGAATGTCGACCTTCTCGACCTCGCCGGCCGACAGCAGGTTGGTGAGATTGCTCGATTCGTTGCGCGGCGTGGTGGACAGCTGCACCTGGCCCATGCTGACAACCAGCAGCGAGGTCGCGCCCTCCACGTACACTCCTTTGTGGGGCACAATCATAATGTTCGGCATGAGCAAGATATCGACGTCCAGCACCGATTTCTTGTCAATCATATACTGCATCCCGGTGGCCGAACGCTCCTTGAAGTTGTTAATCCGCGTGCTGGCCGCATCCTCGAAGCGGGAGAGCGTCACATCCTCGGGGCGCTTGAAGGCTTCGATCAGGGCCATCACGGTGGGGGCATTGTAAACGAACTGCAGCGGACGTGCCACCACCTTGACGCGCTGATCGCACTTCTTGTCCAGGGGATTTGTCTCGAAGAACACATCCAACAGGTTGAACTCGTCGGTGATTTTGGACTCCACCAGCAGGGGACTGTTCCCTCCGACCTCGAGGCCTGTCACCTTAAGCTCCCGCACGCCGGCGGAAAGGCTAACGGCTTCGGCAGCCGGTCGCTGGGTGAGCGATGCCTTGGCCTCCGAGAACTTGAGAAGGACCAGCGAGGGCATCTCGTGATACTCTTGAAACTTCTTATTCTCCCCCGTCCCGTCTTTGTACAGGCCCACCTCCAGGGCGATCAGTTTAAAGTTCATCTTGATGGCCTCGTAGCTCTCGGGCAGATCCGTGGGCTTCACATTCTCCTGGTAACCGATGGCCCTGTACATTTTCTCCTTCTCCTCGCCCGACATGGCTGCCTCGAACTTTTCAACTGAATTAAATTGGAAATTTAATTCAAAAACATTCCAGAAATCAGAGTTAGTTACTTGCCCAACTTCTGGCCTTCCGTCAGATCCTCCTTCTTGGCTCCGCCACCCCAGCCCCAGCCGCTGAACCAACCCGCCTTCTGCTCGGGCACTGCCTCGCGCTGCTTCTCAATCTCGATGTTGACCCGCTGCCGTATCATCAGCAGGTTAGTTATGTCCAGTTCCTGCTCCAGCAGATTGAGCGTTTCCACCAGCACTGCAGGCGGTTTTTTGCTCAGCGAAAACTCTTTGTATTTCTGATGAAAATCAATTTATAAATAATTATTTTATTATAGATTCAGAGTAAAAGAAATACCTGCGCATAAGTGCGACAGCGATCGCGATGCTCCTTGATGTGCTGCCAAGTCCAGCACCTATTCGGCCTCCTAATATCCTCCTCCAGCACCGCTGTGGCTGCAAATATCCACCATTCCTTGGCATGTCCCTTGATCGCTGTACAAAAATGAAATAAAAGTAAATTGAGTAAAGTAATTAAAGAAATGTAGAAGAGTAGATTTACGTAGGTTGTGTGGGCGATATTTGCGGTAGGGAAGACCCAACTGTTGGCGATTCATGGCGTCGCCCAACTTGATGATATTATCAAACTGCGTGTTCGTGAGGCCCACGTTCAGCTTCTCCATCTCAAGGGTTAGATCGATTTTTGGTTTCTCGAAAGCCGGTTCATCCAGCTCGGGATTCATGTTGAGCTTCAGCTTGGCATTGCAAGAGATGGGGCCCAGGACTGCAAGGGGAAATTATAAATAACAAAACAAAATAGTTTAGTTTTATACAAAGTTCTATACCGTAGTGATAGTCGACTGGCTTCGATTCCTTTCGTGCAATGTTATTCTGGAAAAGGTCGAAAAGTTGACTCTTATCCTGGGCGTAAAGGTTTCCGCCGCAGTTCATGTAGGCGGACAGGCAGGAGAGATTCGCCAGTTTGAAGACCTCCGAAGCTTGCTGGGCCATGTAGCATTTCTCCCAATCGCAATCGGTGGTATAGAGCTCCAGTTCGTGCAGCGAAATGCCAAAGGAGAAGGGACTTCCCGTGGTGCTGGTATCCTCGTACCGCAAGTGCACGTTGGTGATCTGCACCTGCAGATTGTTTACAATCTGCGCCGTCAGCTTCTCGGTAAAGCCAGCATCGGGCTTGGGCAGATCTAAAATGTTGGAATTTATTAATTAAAATACTTGCAATTTATTTAAGAATGAAAGAAAGATGGGATATATTTTTCATCTAGCTTTTGCTTACTCTTTTCCAGCTCCTTTTTGCGTGCATTCTCCAGAGCAGCCATTGCTGCCTTCTTGAGATCCATCTCATACTTGGCCTCCTTCTCGCTATTGTACCGAACATTGTTGTTGGGTGACACCAGGACGTACAGGTCGTCGATGTTGACTATCACCGGCTGGCTGTACAGATTCTTCCATGGAATTTTGAGCACAAGTTTCCCTGTAAATTAAATTAAATGGTCAATGAACTCGGTTTAATTCAGAAGTTTGTTAAATTCCTCCTCCACTCACCCAGGTAGCCGTAGATAAGCTGCACGGGCAGGTCCAGCTCGTCCAGGGCATTCGCGCGTATCTTGAGGTTCTGCAAGATCACATCGCCTGCCGAAATAAAAAGATAGAATTAATTCCATTAGTCTTATCACCTTCCGTTATCAGTCAATCGTGGCGGCAGGTGCAAATGCCCATTGACTAATTGCTGATTAATTACGAAGGGAGCGCGTCGCAATGGGTGGAATTATGGTCTTGCGACGCAGTGTAAGATATCCAGAGGGCGGAGCCAATATATCAATTATACTTATGTATAATATTTGCCAGGGGTTGGCATTTTGGGCATGCCGCCTTTTATTTGCCAAGTGTTTTGTTGTGCTTGGCATGCCAAATGAATCCAGTGAATATACAAATTGAATAACGCATGTGGGTCAATAGTTTAACGACCAGCCGACCTCATTGAGCTTATACGATAAGAAATGCAACTACATGGAACTCCTGGAATCGAACTACTTACTATTGCTTTTTATAAATTAAAAGGATTTTTAGTAATCACTTTGTTACAAGTGGAGTAAGACCTTTGATAAACTAAACAAGATAATAAATATAATACCTAAGAAATCGAATGCATTTTGTTTGTTTACAGCAAACAACAACTCATTCAGTTTACTGACTGCAAGCATGAATCATTATAAATATGTACAAACAAAAGAAAAAATAAAGCATTTAATTTGTGCAATAAGTAGAGACGTCTTAACTTGTCCCGTTCTGGTTTTTACTTTCGAAAGATTTGTCTTAAATGCGATTTGGTAAAATAAATACATTGAAAAATGTTTCTTCCATTTCCTACAGTGGCTCACAGCTTATTTTTCGGTGTTTTTTCGTTAAAAATTAAGATTAAAATATAAAAAAATTATTTTAAAATACGGTAATTAAATAAATAATATTTAAGAACATGAACGAAGTATCCTGCGTTTAAATTCTTTTGATAATCCCTTTGGTTCACATTTTATGGGCGTTTAAAGTTGAAGGTTGGGTTTGGTTGAAAAAAGCTGTGATCCACTGCAGGTAATTCTTATATGACATGAAATTATAGTCTAGAGTATAAGTAAAAATATGTTTAATATGAGTACAAATTTCTACAATATTTGTTGTATAAAAAATATCTATTATTTAAAAATTAGTTAGAGGTTGTGGGCTGAGAATCGGCTATCTTTTGCTGAACTAGAATTCTTTAAAATCTTAAATCTTGAAAGTGAAAATCGGAAGGACCGGCATGTTGACATATGTATAGGGGTTAATGTTGATAAGATTAAGCTTGTTTATACAGAGAAACTTAAGCAGAAAAGCGTTGATAATATTAAAAACAAATGTATCATAAAGCTTTAAAATATATGCACATTTGTTTACTTTTATGTAACTTTATAAGAAAGGAAACTGAAAGGTTAGGGGAAGTCCCAAAGAATAATTTTAAATAAAATGCAAATTATATTCGAAAAAGTGCGAGTTTGTCACCAATTTACGAAGCCGCTGAGACAGCATTATGTCATCAAGTTCAAGCTCAGCCGAAATAAAACAGGCTTGGCTCCCGACCTGCGCCACAAATCACAAACAAACCCGATTGTTTGGCCCGTCTTGTATTTTTAAACTCATTAACATGGCATGTTCGTGGCCATGCGACCCTTGGGGTTGAGGTTAGGCCTATATTAAGACTCTGTGTGAGCTCCAATTGAACATGGAATGCCAACGCATTGGCAGTCTAGAGTAATATGAGTAAGAGCTCTGGGATAAAACACCGGGGGTTTACACAGACACCCGATACAAGTAAATAAATATACATGTACAAAAGATAAATAAGCAGACGGAAAGCGGAGAAATAATATAAACAGAGACCGCACAAGCATGGCATCACAGAGATGCAATAGTTGGCCAACCACCGCCCATACTTCTGTGGCCACCGATCCGCATCCTCTCGCCCGCTCTCATCGGAGAATGTGCTTTTGCTGATGATTCTCGCATGCCTGTGCGAGAATGCCGCTCAATTTCTCATCAACTTTTGTGTAGAATTAGGTCACTAATCGTAATTTTGCCAAGGATAAGGTCGTCGCTGTTGTTGCTTGTACTTGCGTGCAGATAGAGCCATAAACATGGGGTGAAATGATGGATTGGCGTGTTGGCACTCTTAGCATAATTGTGTCATGTCCCAGGGGGGAGACGACAGGACGAGACTCACCTCCCCAAATGCCGATTTTCAGCTGCTTCCGATCCAAGTTCTCGATGTAGTCGCCCAGGACCTTGTTCAGCACATCGGCCACCACCGCCTCAAAGACCATCTTGTCCTAGCGCTGAGGTCCGGTTCGCCTATTGATTTTTCTTCGGTGTATTTCCAATCGCTTAAGTTTTGTTTTTTCAGAGATACTTGTGGCCGCCGTCGTTGTGTGGGCTAATATTTTTCTAAAATGTTCGAGAGCACAGAAACAAAACAGATGGAACGGAGAGGCGATTAAAAACACGGCGTGGATGATGTCATCGTAATAGGCAAGACGAAATTTAACACAATTCGCCAGGCCTAATTTATTAAATTTCGAAAAAAAACTACACGGAGCAAGCTGCGATATGGCGTAGTCCGGAGTTTCACAACACCATGTGCATCGACTGCCTTATCTGCATTTACTACACCCATTTACCAGCCGCATTTCCAAAATAACAACAATAATACGACGCGCCTTCGATCAATGCTTGCTTCAAACTGAACAGCTGTTTTTTTGGCCAATCGCTACGTCGGCCTGCAGCGTCAGGGCACCGTGGGCTAAAGACACGATTTCCTTGTCATAAAGAAAAAATATTTTATCATAGTTTTGTTTACTTAATTTATGTATGTTTGAATTTGTTGAAATGTTTATTATATGATTTTTCACTAAGTAATAATATTTTCATTTATCGATACTTATTTATTGATTTTTTAATTCTTCTCTGATTAGTATTTGTTTTTGCCAAAAATGTTTGTTTTCCGCCCATAGTACCAGCTGTGATCAGCTGTGCGGGCGCGTCGCCGTCTCCCTGTGAACGGGAATCTGCTAGGTGACGTGTAGCGAACTTGAAAACAAAAAACTATGCAAACCCGGTATATTGTGTTTATCCTGGCCCTGGCACCGCTGGTGCTGGCCAAGAAGTTCAAGGAAGAAGAAAAGCCGGCGTGGGCCAAGAAGGACATACGCGACTACAGCGAGGCGGACCTGGAGCGCCTCCTGGACCAGTGGGAGGCGAGTGCCGAAAGTTGAAAGTGTAGAGAACCCGCATAACATTCCATATCTTTCAGGAGGACGAGGAGCCCCTGGAGGCGGACGAACTGCCCGAACACCTGCGGCCGCAGCCCAAGCTGGACTTCTCCAACCTGGACAGCAAGAATCCCGAGGACCTCCTGAAGGTGTCGAAAAAGGGACGCACGCTAATGACATTCGTCACGGTGACCGGCAAGCCCACAAGGGACGAGGCGGAGACCATTACCAAACTGTGGCAGACCAGCCTGTGGAACAACCATATCCAGGCGGAGCGCTACATGGTCGACGACGACCGCGCCATATTCCTTTTCAAGGACGGCGCCCAGGCGTGGGAGGCCAAGGACTTCCTGATTGAGCAAGAGCGCTGCAAGGGAGTTACCATTGAAAACAAGGAGTACCCCGGCGTTAATGCCCAGAAGGACGAGCTGTAGACTTCAAATCAAAACATTCTCAATCAAGTATTTCTAAGCGCAAAGTTGATCAAATTTAAATAAAATGAATTTAAAAAGATTACCCCTATTGTTTATAGCATTCGCAGCGAAGAGTTCCTCATGTGCGATTTAAGAGTGACCAGCTGCATTGGAGGCGTAATTTATCGATAATTTTGCGGTCATACAGCGGTCCAATAAGAATTTGGAAATTCCACTTAAGATACAATATTTATAAGAAAAGTATGTGTTTTTGTGTTGTTTTTAATATTTAGCCATGCAAGAAATGAAAATAATACAATTTAAATATTTGCAGCAGTGCCTGCTCAGTCGCCTCTCCCCGAAGATGCCCGTCATAGCCAAGATCGGTCCGAGCATTCTCAATGCGGATCTTTCCAATTTGGCCGCCGAGTCCCAGAAACTGCTGGACAATGGAGCCGACTACCTGCACCTGGACGTCATGGACGGTACCTTCGTGCCCAATCTCACCTTCGGTCACCCCATGGTGAAGAGCCTGCGGAACAAGATCAAGGTGACCCCTAGAGCCGGTGTTTGCGTTTACATACTCACTGTGTAATCCGATATAGACGGCGTTCTTTGAGACGCACATGATGGTCCAGAAACCGGAGCAGTGGATAGAGCCCATGGCCGATGCGGGCGTCAACCTGTACACATTCCACATTGAGCCCGTGGAGGACGTGGCCAAGGTCAGCCGGCTGGTTCAGGAGGCCGGCATGAAGGTGGGCCTGGCCATCAAGCCGGGCACAAAGGTCATATATAGACTTTCTTTAGTTTAGTAAAATTACTTAAAAATTAACTTCTTCAATTGGTCTTGCAGGTCGAGGATCTGGAGAAGTTCGTGTCCATTGCCGATGTGGTGCTGGTAATGACAGTGGAGCCCGGATTTGGAGGCCAATCTTTCATGGCCGACATGATGCCCAAGGTGGAGTGGCTACGCGAAAACTACCCCGGTCTGGACATCGAGGTGGACGGTGGCGTGGGACCCAAAACCATCGAATGCTGCGCCAAGGCCGGGGCCAACATGATAGTCTCGGGTACGGCGGTGGTGGGAGCAGCCGATCAGGCTCAGGTCATCAGGGAGCTGCGCGACGTGGTGAAGAAGTACACCAAGTAACTAGGCATTTACCTCTAATAAGGAGAGAGAATTTACTAGTTAGGGTAACGCTGAATATTCCAGGGAAAAGCATTATTAAAAGACATTTACACATGGCTAATTGTTTTATACATTTATTTTCCAACATTTATATAATATATGTGTGTAAGTATATATCATGTATTGTATGACATGTTTTGCTTTTAGCATTTAGTTTCGGTTATACGTGTGTCGTCTGTGTGTCGCCTATGTTGTAGGTGTTACATTTAGGATACTGCTGCTGCGGCGATCGACCAAATGTGTCCGCCTTACCTTTATTGTCATAGTTTATAGTTACATATTTTCTCTCTTTTTGTTCTTGCCAAAATAAATGTTCAACAATTGTCTCTGACTCGTGACTCAAAATCTGAATGTAAAACTTGTCATAAATTCTCAATGCCTCCGATGCGCTTGTCCAGCTCACTGGAAAAAATTCAGTTTGTCTTTTATTGTCAAAGGTTTGGTATCTGGTATCTTGTAAATTCTTCACAAAGTTCCCCGTCTGTGCATAAATAACAAGTGCTTCCTCATCGAGTAGTCATCTTAAAACATTTACATATACGTTTTGTATTTCAGATACATCATCATTGTGGTCGCGACACACAAATGAAAATTCAACTAGTTTTTTAATCAGCTTTTGGTTTTGCGTTTTTTGTTTCTTTTGGTTTTTTGGATTTGCTACATTTACACATAACGTTTCGCTACAATTTCTTGGTTTCTTTGGTTGCGCCGTAGCTGGGTTTAGATCGTGTGTACATCTGTGGTGTCCTCCCAAGCACATGGAGCATGCGGAACTGAATCGAATCCTAATCCTGCTGCAATTTCAACTAGGATGGGGCGTGTGCTGATTGTATGCGTATGCGGTGTAGTACCTAGTATTTATCTATTCTGCTATCCGTGCCACGTGTAAATTATTTCACTCACTCCACTCGCCAATGCTAAGCATTTTACATCTACAATATACATGTATAATATATGGTATATAATATAATATATATGGGTTGTGTTCGATCTTTAGACTAAATGTACATAAAGCTAAGCGTTTTGATAGTAGCCTGGAGCTTGGGTGTATAAAAATAGCTCGCCGTGTGATCCGTGTGTGATCGTAAATGCACAAGGAGGAGCATGAGAGCCCCGGAAAACTGAAAGGATAAAAGGGTAAGTAAGAGCGGCTTATTGTCCAAGGCAACAGCAAAGGATTCTCAGGAACACAAAAGATATATGGTACATATCTAAGCGAGTTGCTCAAGATCAAGGGTCTGGAGATTCCCAGGCCACACTGTTGCAATATCGAAGTAAGCATTATGTCTCTGATATGGATATATAATCTCAATATAATTATGTATTGTCCTGGCGTATAAACTAGGCTTTCCTTCCTGTGGCTCTTGGTTTTGGTAATATTTTGGTAATGTATAAATTTAGACACCATCACATCTGCTTACAAGCTAGCGCTACAATATATATATAGAATATATGTATGTATCCGTTATATGTATATTTCTTGTATATATTTCAGTTACATATTGATTTGTGTTCATGTCCCTTTCCGCCTAAAACATCGTGTGCCTTGTGTAATATGCGCTTCATTTGACCCCCGATTAAGACTAGTAATACTTTATCTTTATCTTTATCGTTTTCGTTTTCGTTTTCCACTTTGTAAACTGATTGTACAAAACATGCATATATATATATTTATATATGTAGGTAGGCATAATATGTCCAACTATATTTAGTACTGATCGGTTATACATTTGCAATCTCGTGTCTAAAGCATCTCAACAGGTTTTAGCTACAAAAATGATAAGTCGAGCTCGAGCTGCTCCTCCTCCTGGACCTACTGGAGGATCCAAAGGATCTGATTATCCCAGTGTGAAAACAATATCAAAGCTATACACGTTGCGAAGCTCAATATAATGTGTGAGAGTGAGTGTGTTCTTTGTGCTGAAACAACCAATTTTGAGTCTTTAGTTACGCGTATTTTACATATTTAACCCTGCGATGACCTTCTGAATTTGCTCCAAGGCTCCAAGGGATACAGATCGCATTTGGGGATGAGAGGGGGATCGAAAACAGGACAACTATAACGTCGAGCTTCGGCTAAAGCGTCCAGTCTAAGTGGGGGGGCTTGGGGCTGGCGTTGGCGTGTAAATAGTTCTAAATATTAAGTTACATTGACATATTCACTATCGAAGCGTGTATACCTTCTGTAGTTCTCATCGTATATGCTATATGTATATAAGTATGCCTCCTCCTAATACTCCTGTACTCTCCCTCCTCGATTTAGTGTTCTTTAAAGCTGAAACCCACGCATTGTAGTTAGTATTTTCATTACTTATTCGCTAAATGCCTTCTACCAGCATATTGTGCATTTCCCATTATTGTCAACTGCACCTCTAGTTCTGTTTGGATAGATTCTTTGTTGTCATAGTTGGAGAAGAGCTAACACTGCTACTACGTCCATCAAATGCCAAGATCAGCAATTTTTCCTTGTTTTTTGTTTGTTTTTTTCTCATTAGTTTAGCTATAGTTAAGTGTGTATTTCCTACGATTTACTTGATTATTTCCTGTTTAGCATTTTTGTCAACACCCAATAGCTGTGATCCTACGATACTTTGATTTCATTTTCGGCAAACATACTTTCTTTATGGTAATTTCTCTTAGCCTAAAATAGGTTTCATCTCAACACAAAATTCATCTACAAAATGGAATTATTGTCCAGGTTTTTGGGTTGGGGGATATTTAGACACAATTACCAATGGGTTACATATCGGGGAATATATATCGGTTATTCTCGCTTTAGGTGTAAATATATATCATATGTATGTAAATCGCGTATGCAATATGTATTGACATTTAGGGGCACCCCCCTGCCGGGTCTTCCTTGGGTCTCACGGGTTTCATAGAAATCTCTTTGTAAAAAAATTGACAAATAAATTCGGCAAATTGACACATGATTATGTTGCCCAAAATCGGTGTTAGCGGCATGGCGCTAATACCCTAAGTTCAGTAGCAAAATATATGTATGCATCCCCTACAGGATCCATCGGTTCTGTGTGTGTTTGTTTGTTTTGTGCATTCGTTCCATGGATATGCTAGTTGCTAGTTGTCTCTCCCACCTGCCCCTGGCTAGGCCTAGTTCTTGTGTGAGTAGTAATAGGGTTTACCCACTCGCATCGGATCCGTTGATATTTTGGACAGCATGTCGGGTCCGCCCGGATGCAGGTCGTACTTGTTCACCCGATCCTCGTTAATGGGACGTGCATGCTTCGCCATCTGCTCCTGTATCCAGGGCACATACTGCACCACGTTGGCATACACACCGGGCAGACGCGGATGCGCGCACATTATGCCCCAGGACACGATGCCGCCGACAAACCAGCGATCCTTCTCCCCCGGATACGGGCACAGGAGTGGGCCACCCGAGTCGCCCTTAACAAATGGTATTTATTGTTATTATTTCCCCATGCTGCTCAGTTTCTGTAGAGCTCACCTGACACGCATCCTTGCCCCCGTCATCAAAGCCCGCGCAGACCATGCCCTCCGATACGGTCAGGTTGTCCAGCCACTCGTCGCATTGGTTACGCGTGATGATGGGCACCTGCACCTCGTTCACTATAAACTCGTACGTGGACTTGGCTGTTGTGGGTTAAAGACGAACATTAGAATTAAACAATAGGGTAAACCATAAAGCCACACTCACGATCCTTGTCCTCCCGCTTTCCCCAGCCAATGACTGTGCACAGGGTGCCGGGATGCAGACTCCTGACGTTTGGAGGCGGCAGGCACACAGGCAGCAGGTGCTCGTGAAAGGCCACACGCGTAGCCAGCTGCAAGGATAAACAAAATCATTAGCAAGTGAAGGGTATATAAAGTGGAGAGCGTCTTGGCCTCACCTGGAACAGGGCTATGTCGTTGTCGTGGGCAATGGCCATGTTGTACTGTGGATGCGGGATCACCGCCTTGACCTTAACCTTCTGACCCGTGTATGTGAAGGAGTTGCGACGCGTTACGCCCAGCTGAATTGTCCAGTCCTCCAGATCTATAACCGTATAGCTGGCAACGATATGTATGGAAGTTAGTTTGCAAAAGGACTTTGATTTCCGAGACAGAACTCACTTGCCAACACAATGGGAAGCTGTGAGCACCCATTGATCCGATATGAGGACCCCAGCGCAGTAGAAAACCTTCTCGGGACCTCCTAGGATAGCGGCCAGGAAGGGCCAGTTGCCGGGATTCGCCTGGGTGCCGCCAATGATGCGTCTGGAGGGCTTGTGCCTGCCCCGCTTCACGCGACCGCATTCTAACATAAATTGAGAACGATTAGAACTAAAGTTGCGAGTCCCCTTAAATACGAATTTCTTACCGTAATTGGAACATGTAAGTTCGGCCATGGGATAGTCCTCGGTCTTCTTGCAGTTGGCAAACTCCTGCATCAGAGTGGAGCGCCTCTTGGCGTACATCTTCCAAATATCGGTGGACACATTTACCGAGGCCAGCAGCGGTCGATGGGTGCGCTGTGTCAGCACACTGGTGGCATTGACGGCGGAGTAGCCTAGGATAGAGCACACGGCGCTGGGTGAGACCGCCCGATCCCAGTTCTTGACGCATGCGGGCATCCACTGACGCTGACCAATGCGGTAGACCTCCAGGACCCCCGTCCCCACATCGCCATTCCGTTCACTTAGTCGCACTATCAGGAAAATATGCATATATAGAAAAATTTTTATAGAAAGGGATATATAGGAGTCCCACTCACAGCAATTGCGCTCATCCTGGCCATAGGGACAGTCTATGATACCGTCGCAAATGTGCTTGGTTCCTATGCACTGGCTGTCCCCGCAGTATATCTCGTCCGGACCGCAACGCTCGCAGCTCGCCTCGTCCGCCTGGTCCATGCAGTCGAGGTGGCCATCGCAAACGTACTCCTGTGGCAGACAGCGGTTCTGGTCGCACTGGAAGCCCTCGCACTTGGGATTCGAGGCGGCTATCATGACGTCGCGCACTTCCTCCAGGCCCACGCAGTCCTCCGAGCTGGGGAAGTCCTTGAAGAGCTTGCAGTTAAGGTACTCGGGCAGACTGAGTCCAAAGACGTCGAAGAAAAAGCCGCAGCGGCGCATTGTTTCCGTGCAGAGAGTCTTGCAGGGTGGCACTGTGGCTCTGTGAAGTGTAAGGAATAGCTACAGAGACTATATCTTAACCGTATCCTTTTGACCTACCCGCTCTGACCGCACTTGGGCACAAACAGGGTGCATAGGAACAAGGAGACCAGCTCATAGCATCTCACGTCCACCAAGGCCTCGTAGGAGTCCAGATCCTGCAATTGATTTCAGTGAGCTAATTCCACGATGGGAGGATGGGACTCTCTACTCACCGTCTGCGTCTCCAGCTGGCCAAAGTGGCCGATGTAGTTCGGGAACACGGTGTAGTTGTACGGAATCTGGGGACCCTGGCAGAAGCGCACAATAATGGGCAGGCAGGTGCCGGGTGCCGGGTTCTTGCCAAAACTGGTCGTGTCCTCCACATGGATGGTGTTGATGATCGTCTTGTTCACGAACTTGATCGTCGGATAGGCATTGAAGTAGGCGGCCAGGCCACCGGCGATGGCCAGCAGGGCGAAGGCGTTGATCAGGATCTGGAACAGGCGGAACTTCAGGCGGCCGTTGGTGATGTACGGATTGGAGCTCTTGCGTCGGTTTATGATCTGCAATGGGATTGGGTTTGTGTGAGTTCACATGCTGACCCTGAAGGAGTGCTCTCCCTTACCTGATGCTGCAAGGACATGGTGTGCGGGGCTCCGTTCTGAAAGCGGACGATGGTTTGCAGGCTGCTGGGCGGACCGCCGGCCTTGTGCAGCGGCGAGATGGTCTGCGGCGGCTCCAGTTCCTCAATGGGCTCATGCTGTCGGCAGACAATCGGTGCTGGCGCTAAGGAAAAGAAGTTTAAGTGTCACTTGTGGTGGCTGGAATGCAACTGGCACAGAAACTTACCGCTGCACAGTCGCTTGGCGGACAGGGAGGGCAGCAGCGGCGCTTCCATGAGCTTGGGATTGTACCCCGGACTGGACGACTGGCTGAAGCTGTCACTGGAGATGGTCGAGTCCTGGCGGTAGTTGATCTTTCCCCTGGGCGGCGGCATAGCGGGCGCCTGCTTGCCGCCACCGTTCAGGAAGCGCGTTGGCGCCAAGTCCATCAGCGGCGTCTGCCGCTGGGCGGTGCCGGGCGCATTCGGCTTGCGTCCCACCTGCGACGTGGAGCCCAGCAGCGGCGCCTCCATCAGCTTGGAGTTGTAGCCCGGACTGGAGCTGATCGAGTAGCTGTCGCTGGACAGAGTGGAGTCCTGGCGCTGTTGCATCCGGGGGTAGGCAATGGGCGGCGGCTTGGTGCGCCCCAGTTTATTCCGAACGGTCAACGGGGGCGGCGGATGACCCCGCGCACTCATCTCCATGGGATCAAAGACATTGGCCTGCCGCAACGGTGGTTCCGGTGGCCCTGGACGTTTGGGATTGGCAGCCTCGGCAGAGGGCACAATCGGCGATGGCCCCGACATGGAGGACATGGTGCCGCTGGAGATGGTGCTGGATCCTGCCGAGGCGGCGGACGAAGTGGAGGCCGAGGCCGAGACGCTGCCGGTCTCCTTGGAGGACTGCGACTGCGACTGGGACTGGCTTTCACCCACCGAATTGTTGCTGTTGGAATTGCATTTGGCGGATGGCGGCGGGGGCTGCTTCCTGGCGGGCACCACCGGCAGCTTGACACCCTCCGCGGAGCCGCTGATGCTGCTGCTGCTGTTGTTGTTGTTGCTGGCCGGGTACAAGGCCAATCCGAGGCTGTTGTTGTTGTTGTTCAGCTTGTGCATGGCTTCGTTAAGCGCCGATCGCTCTCGATAGGCGTCTCTGGAGTCCCTTGCCAGGGGTGAGTCAATCGAGCTGGAGAGGGGCTTCTCGTCCAGCGAGGACTGCGTGTCCACCGAGGAGAAGCGACTGCGGAAGTCCACGCTCGTCGAGCTGCTGGCAAAGCGCTCACTGTGCCCGCCCAGCGAGGAGCCGTAGGCGGAGTCCACCGTGCTGCTGGAGGAGCGCTGCGCCCGCTTGGCCATGTGGCCCATGGCGGAGTAGCGGCCGGCATGGTAGCCGGCAACCTTGACCGGCGTAGAGGTTAGCGACTCGTCGAACACGGAGTTCTCCAGACTCATGCGGTCGTCATCGGAAATGCCATCGGCATCCGCATAGCCTTGCGCCGGACGTGAGGCAATGTCAACAAGCAGCGCTGATTGGAGACCAGCAGCTGCTCCCTGTCCCGCACCGAGAGCCACTGTCTCGGTGGTCACGTTTGTTGGCTGCGGATAAACAAACACCGTGCCAATGCCGTGGGCACTAATGCCCTCCTGTCCGCCGCCACTCCCCACCGAGCTGGGATTGGGACTACTCGTCTGCCAGGCGGACTTGCCTCGCAGCAGGCGCCGGGGAATTGGCGGCGGTGGCGTGACTGGTGTGTCCACCCGCACCAACTGCTGCTGCTGCTGCCGGTTCCCGGTGCCGGTGCCTGCCCCCAGGGGCGCTGACTTGCCATATTTCTGCTCCGTCATGTTTACCTGCCGGCGGAATAAGCGGAGCGAGAGAGATTGAGGATGAAGGGAAAGCAGTTCGCATATACGTTTCGCAAATACAGTAGTTACAGTAAAATGTCGATATAATAAAGAGGGAAATAATAATTTTAGCATTAGGAGGGAGGATCAAGGGGTTTGTTAACATAAAAGTAACGTAAATACAAAATTACTAAGGATTTTTAAGGAATTTAAAGTCTGGTTGATTCTTATTCTCCCCCCAAATACATTCCCTTTTCCCAAAGACTGTTCACTGTTTTGATTGTCCACTGTGGCCATATTATCCGACAGCAATATTCTGCAGTATAAGCTCCTGCCAGGTGGCGGGGATGGTGAGGAGAAGGACCAAGGACTAAGCCATCGCTAAGCCGAGTGCATAAAAACCTGACGCGGCCCCGGAAAGGCAAAATACGAAAAGTAATTCTCTCTCTATGGGTGTGTGTGTGTGTTCTTGAGGATTTGTGGGCGTGGTCTCGCCCCTGCATCGATCTTCCGAATCATGCAAAGCCAGCAAAACTTTACGGAAATCCCACCCGCGAAGCTAATCTTTCCCAGCTTCCTCCGCTGGAAACTCTGCTGTCTACCGTCGATGGGAAAGCTGTCAGCTGCCATAAAGAATAATATTAATATTTGTGTCATCAAAAAACGTCAATGCAGTTTCAGGGGTTCCACTTAAAAATATAATATAATATAAAACATAGTTGCGCGTTTGTTTAGAGCAAAAAACCAACTTCACGGAACTTTTTTAACTGGTTAAAAGTTTATACAATGTATGGGCCATTAGTGGCTTGAAATTTCCACAACTCTGGCATAATGTGATTGAGGTATAATCCACTTATTGAATTTAATTCACTCAACCAGTTTGTTTAATGAGCTTTTCCATAAGTGAAATACCATTGCATGTACATATGTATTTATTATGTTCAGAATGCACCCAAAAGTCACTGAGTAGTGTGATGTTTATGCAGCTTTACTGGTCAAGTTGTTTATATATATTTTATTGTGGAACATATTCCAAGCTATTGTTTTACCTAAACGCTTCTATGCCATTAATTATTAGAGCTTGATTTAAGCCATAACATTAATTTTGTTAATGATGAAGTTCTTCTGCTTTTCTTAATTTTTATAAAGGCGATAAACCTGAAGTTAGGATGCGACACTAAGTAACACCAAGTACTTGTTAGTATTCCTCATAAATTCGGATCATTAAACAACTCAATAAAGCAGAGAGCTCCAATCCATAGAAAAGGAGTCCGAGTCCTGACTTGTCACCAATTAGTTACCTAAGGCAACCCTTTCAAAGGACTTTTCTACTTACAAGCATTTCGGTGGCTGCCGGTGGCAGCTGCGACGGCTTCTGCTTGTCCTCGAGCATGGGATAGTAGTGGGATGAGTGGCGCCGCACGATGCTGCTGTTGCTGATGTTGCTGTGGCTGTTGCTGGGCAGCGGCAGCAGGGTGACCGACTTGCACTGCTCCTGCTGCTTGTCGTAAAAGTCCAGCAGGGAGTTGAGGGGCAGGGCCAGGCTAGAGGCACGCTCCGATCTGTAAGCCGAAACATAAGATTAAGTACTGGAATGAGGTATCTCTAGGCAAAAAGCCTCACCTTGAGCGACTCCGCTGGTCCGCCGCCGAGGTCTGGTGCTGATGCTGATGGTCCTGCGAGACGCTCAGAAATTGTTTATTCATATCGAGTGCGTTCATGACTTAATCGAGATGATTTGGCGGAATCAAACTGCAAGGGCAAAGAGAAATCGTATAGGATGGGTCAGGTTATACATCTTTATGTGATCCGCATGCGAATGTGTCGAGCTCTTTGTCTTATGTGTTTATGGGGCCCGGCACTGTGCATGCCGTCCATATCAAGGCCTGACTACGGGACTACTGACTGCGGAATATGGAATACGGAATCCCGAATCACCCAGCTCACGTTCCGGAACCCACACACAAAAAGCGGGCAAAATGCGCAAGTCATGCAAATAGCTGCGGGGCCTTTGGCCACAGGAATCGAAATCAATTACACAATAGACTACATTCAGCCACATTCGGATGGACACGTGACAATAGATCGCACGAAAAGTCCATCGAAAAATAAATGCAGTGTAGTGTCTGTGTGTGCTGGGTGGAGTGTGTGCCAGCCAGTGTATCGATGCCATCGGATTCGGGCCAGGCAATTTGGCCTTTTGTATCTAATGGATGCCATTAGTCGGCTCACAGCCCAGCACAAAGGACCTCGTCGCTCATTGTGTTTGTGTTTGTGTGTTAGCCAAAGTCGATTCAGCCATTCGAATTGAGTTCGCCACGGAGTCCATTCTGCAGGCACATCAACTTTTGGGTTAATTGAGCCTGCGGTTCTGGCCAGTGCAAAAATCTATAAGATCAGAGTGGGTAATTAGGTAACTGCGCGTTTTGTAATTTGGAAATCGTATGAGGTCTTTTTTGTATGGGATTTATATTCTTCATGGACTTGTATTGAGGAATTTTAATTAAAAGCAATACAATACAATATATGTTTTGATGGAATACCACATACCACAGCTTGAGTGTGTAGCTTTGCTCTCCAAAAGGATTACTTCAAACAACTTTAATTACAACTTTAAATGATAAAAATACTTTAAATTATATTTCTAAGCAGGACAGCTCGAAACCATGGTTTTAGCCAGACTCTGAGGTGAGTGCGAGTGCGATCGATAAACAGATGGAAGTTGGACGTAGCAACTTTATGATTAAATAACTTTCATGTTGATGCTCCGATTTAACTCATATTTGCAAAGCATCTGTACACAAATGTTACTTTTTAGAAAATTGTACTTTTCATTATTAAAGGCACTAAGTTATAATACCCTTTTACCCAAACGCATTTGAATATTAAACAATTTTCTGAAGGATTTTAGGAAGTTTACTTCATGAAAACCTTTTAATTTCCATTTGCTTATTTTTAAGAAAAACCTTTTATATTTCCTTCGTCCCTTTCTAAGGCCACTGGAGTATTTAAGTATGCTTCAATTAAATTCAATAACCGACCGATTTCGAACAGCGATGCGGCTTCAATGACTCCTGAACGGTGAGTGCTTGTGTCAGTCCTCAATCCCAGAGCTACAGGTAACGTGAACCGAGCATATGGGGCTAAATTGGACGGTGCATGCAGCTATGACCTACTTAAATCGGTTGCAGGAGTGCGAGCGGGCGTCAGGTTTCGGGGGCAGGCAACAGGTGAGTTATAGCAGCGTGAAAATGCGGAAAATGCCTGGGCCAAAAGCCAAAACACACACACACACATGTACACACCCACTGCCCAACCGCATGTGGGCGTCGGCCACAGAGTTCGCAATGTGTCAAGGACGAGTATTGACACCTGGCCGATGCAATCAACCCCTGGACAGGTGAGATGTCAAGTGAGTCCACACAGCATATGTCAATAAAGGGGAGTACCAATTATAGACTCAATTAAGCACAGTTGCCGCAAGTTTCCAGTTGGCCAGGTCCCACAATAAACTTTGGCCAAAACTTTTGTATTTCAGGGTTGGCAGAGATTTTATATATATATAAAGTTCGAAATAAATATAAAATAAACTTTAGTAGATAAAGATAATATTAATTTAATCACTGCAAACATAAAGACACAAAGTGCTTACGTATATACATTCGAAACATTTCTAAAAGAGCTAAAGTTAGTTAGAACATTAATCCGAATGCCTAATAAGGCCCCTCTAATTAACATAGGATAATCTTTAGTAAATGCAATAAATCCAATAAAGATATCAGAGTTATATTCAACTATTGATCAGATAATTAGCATTTATGGCAATTACAATTTCTCGGCCATACTAGCTATCAAATATTTAACCTTCCAGCACTTGAACTGGGCAAATATGCAGCCACACATGGCTATGCATAGAATTTTCCTATTAGCACACACACAAACACATCCTCATGCGAGTACACATCCGAGGCCGGATCCAGATAGGATGAAGGGTCGGGGACAGGATAAACACACAAATTCTATTTGCTCGGCATTTGTATGCTGAACACCAATTCCAAACTCATATGAACCATAAATTGTTTGCTTTTGTGGCCGACCTCCCACCCGTTCTCCCGTCCAGTGCTCATTCCCAATTTCTTGTGGCAGTTTTCCCAGCGAATTTGCAACGCAAAAGCAGAAGCACTCAGGCGTATCGGGTCTGGGGACTAGGGACTAGGGACTAGGGGGCTTTTAAATTGTATTAAGTCGATGGCGGCGGCCGGCAACGGCAAGTAGTAGTACCCGGCAACAGCATTTGAATTTATCGCCGACCTTTAAGGTTATTACCCAAATTGTTGGCGCATTTGCCAAGTGTCAGGCGCTCAAATTCCAATCACAAATCAGAAATCTCGGCCCTGTCAGAAAAAGGCTGAAAGGTTGAAATTCCAATACAGGCCAGGGCCTCCGCCCACACCCAGTTTGGCAATTGTTCCCGTGTGCGCCTGATTGCTTTAGTAAACATTATTAAGTATACGTCTAGTGGCCCCCTCCCCAGCCCAGCAGCTATGCGAAAATATTTGCTCAAAGTTGGCGCACAAAATTACATTTTGCGTATGGAAATGGCACTGGCATTCGGAGTTAATCAGCTTGCGAAATTGTTTCGCCGCTCTCAGACTCAGAAACTCGAACACGAACTCGGACTTGGACTCGTTCTCGCATCCCCTGGGGATGTTTGTCGGATTAGCAGAGTCAATTTGAGCTGGGCAGTCAATGAAACGAGTGCAGATTCCCGGCACATTCCACAAAGAGAGTTACTCCTTCAATTCGCACTCAATCCGGAGGCAACTCTCCGGATTACGCAAATTGATGCCCAGTAGAGTTGAGCAACAGTTTTTGGGGCCTTCCCCCGGTGAAGGAGAGATGAGGAAAAAAAGGGCTAGGGACATAATCCATCTTGCATAAGCTGTACGTAACCGAAAGGAAATCATTAAAAGGACACCACATGAGGCCGTAGTTATACAAGACTCGGGCCAATTACCGAATGTCTGGCGGACATCCTCCTCCCCGCTCAGCCGCCAGCCGCCAGCCAATCAGCCACATGATTTGGGTACGACAGATTAGGTGTATAGTATATATTTTTATACCATATATATAAGGTATAATTGTGTGTGGGTCTGTGTGTGGGGCAAATTCAAATTCCAGTCTTGGCATTTTTGCCCCACAGCCCCAGGTCAGAGACGGAGTTCTTGGAATTTCATTACAAGGACATCCTGGTCATGCCTAGAAGCAAAAAACAAGCAAAAAATTCGGGCAACGTGTGTGCCCAGCATCTGAGCCAGGCGCTGCGCTATTCGTAGAATTTTTGTAGGCTGACTGTGGACAACAATTTTTGCACGCACTTGGCCTTATTTATTACGTATTCACTTTTGGCCGGGCATAATTTAAATTTATGGCCCCTCGCCGGTTACGTCCTCATTTGTCTGCTGCCGGCCTGAGCACACACATAAATTACGGCGGAGCATTTAATTAGTTTTATGCAGCATCGCCTTGCCTGCTGGCAGGTGACAGTTGCGGCTGGGACTGGGTGTGGGACAGGAACAGGAGCATCACTTTTCCCCATCGACGAGAAATTGAAACGAGCAAATTAGATCAATTCGCGTTGTAAAGCATACTTTTGTGCGTTCGCCAAGCAACAATATTAAGTATACGCACGAGCACTTAACTACACTCAGCTTACTAGACATCAAAGCTATGTGGTCGGGGCGTGCAGAGTGTGGACATGTTGATACCCTTTACTGGTTATATAAAGATTACTTTAGATTAACCTATTTTTCTTATGATTCCTCCACGATTCTTTCATCAGTAACCCACATGTTTTCCTTTATTAAGCAACATTATTATCGTTGCTGTTATGTTTACCACGTTATGTTTTTTACTCATGTTACTACCAAATTATAACCAACAAAAAATAATATTAAAAAAAATAACAAAAAATGTAATTTCAAAGCAAAAGAAACTCTACTATTTTTTAACACAGATGAACACAATAAAATATGTGAATTTTATTACGTATACGCAATGAAGTCCCATGGTTGCAGGAAACATAACCTAAGGGTAACTAAGGGTAAAAAGAAATTCTCTAAAGTGGAGTTATAATTATTCAACTTATGACAAAGAAAAGTACAATCAAAATACATGTAAATTATATTACGCATACGCCTAGTTGACGCCGCTTAACAGGTAACATAATATTCAGCTAATAGGGGACAGTTAGGAATTTTCCCACGTTCTGACCTGGCTCTCCAACTGATACAGCCGACCTTCTCGCCATTTTCCCTTTGAGCTTATGTAACTCAACCGCCGTGTGTGTGTGCGACTGCGGAATTGTTTCTCTGCAGACAGCGACTAAAAAGGGGGCGGCAACAGCTGGGTAGGAGATGAAGCGGGGGGCGTGGCGCAAAAGGCACGCCCATACAATTAACAAACAAAATATTAGAGACACATACACACTGAGGCACTCAGAGTGCCATTGTTAGTAATTGTACAATCAGAATTGCGATGGTGTGCGATATAATGTGATTGCGAGCAGTATGTATGTGAGTTTTAGCCAGCGCGTGCTGCGAATGGCTTTAAAGGATGGCAGCCTGGAGATGGGCGAATGGAGAAGCCCTAGGCTAACAGGCTCAGAGTTGAAACAGGCGTTTAGCAATTGAAATGTGCGTGTGTGTGTTTGGTGCAGGCTCCAATGTAGCCAACTTCCGCCAGACGCCCGATTCGATTTCCATTTCCACTTCCACTTCCTCCTCCGCTTCCATCACACATCTCACAGCCAAGGGGCGTTCGTTCGTTCGTTGCCTTGACTGACAACCATCGCAGATGGGCGTCTCTGTGTCCTATTACTGCCTTATCTGCCCCGCCAGCACCCAGTCCGGTCCCATCTCTGGGCATCCATTTCATTGCGTCTCATTTCCGCTGCCAGTTGATCGGCCACACGAGATGCAACCACTCGCACAGTGGAAAAAATGTAATCAATGGGTAAATAAATCACTGGCATACAGGCTTCGAAAGTAAGACAATCACAAGCTGTAAAATAGTTGAATTCTTTAAAATTTCGTAACTTTTCTTTGAAAAGAAACCATTTTCCCTTGAATTTGTATCTAGAAAAGCTAATGAAAGTGCTTATTTAACCACTGTAATCGGACTCTGGTAAATGAGCCTGCCCAGCAATTGTTTGCCTGCCACTCAGGCTCCAGTGCTCCAGCACTCCTCCAGCACTTGCCAAGCTCAACAGACTGCCTCGAATGTCACATATTTGCATACACAAGCCAGGATGTTGTTTTTGCCATTTAGAGGTTCTTCTGTTCCTGGAAATGTACTTCAATGTAGAAGATACTGTCACACAACTCACGAGAATTAAATATGCTATTGAATATGCAATTAGTATGGACTCCCTCTTTCGCTCTCTATTATTTTTCAATGAATCCGTGTATGCTTTCATGAATTTTCACTTTTCTAATTGGTTACATGGAAAATATGTTGACCATGCATTTTCCCGAGTAACACAAAACAAAACAAAACTGCATTTAAGCTGATTTAATGGCAAGGCACCCTTTGCAATATGTGCTGGCAATATCGATTGGACTTGGAAGGGGAATCATGGTTGGCTACCAAAAATGTGGCCCCAAAAAGCAGAGTACACAAAAAATGCCATTAGGCCATTCCGACGATTAGACACAAAATGCATACTAAATACTGTCAGAATGTCAGCCAGTCAACCAGTCAGTCAGTCAGTCAATCAGGATTGCAGCTGACATGGCCAACAACAGGCGATAACAATGCCGAGCATCGAGCATCCAGCAATTTACAGGATGCGTTCGCTCAATCCTGTGCACGGATACATTGTACGAACACAATTTACTGTCATCGTCAACGCCATTGTCCTCTTTGTCAATTTACGTTCCGATTGGGAAGAGGGTGTGTGCGATGGGGAGGGAGAGCCTTGTGGGGCTGTGGGCTGCTGGAGTGGCCTTAGCTGAGTTTGTTTGCCCAAGTCTGGTCTGGAGCTGGGTCGGAGGCTTCACTTTCATTAGTCGTTGCGGCAGTGTTGGTCCTTTGTTTCTGACATCCCGATGGGCGCACGTGGCACTGCCCGCGATAAAATGCGGTGCGGCGAGGATCCAGCTGGATGCTGGATGTCGGGTCCTGTGCCGCCCTGCCCTGCCCTGCCTTGCCAGCCGATGTGGTGCGGCTTATGATGCCTGGCCGAGCACTGATGGCTGTCTGTCTGTCAGCCAGTGGCTCTGGCAATGTGTGTGCAAATAGATGGAACAAGGCAAGCGGAAGTAGAAGAAGGATGGGCTGCTGTGCCACAAAAATGGGGAGAGAGCAGGAGCAGGTATAAGGAATACTTTCTATCAATCAGTGTACTTCAGGATGACACAGAGTTTTCTATGGAGAGATATAGTGACCAGAGACTTGAGTTCAGTTTAAGAAACCTCAAATGGTAACTTCAAAATTTTATATAACACTAAAAAATATAAATAGTGCTTTCCAACTATTGAATTGAAGTTTCTTTTCAGTGTAAACGCCAGTGGAGGGAGGTGGTTGGACACATCCTGTGTATCGTGTGCACCGAACCGTTAACGACAGACAGCTGGGCAGCAGTGGAGCAATGGAACAGTGGCGCAGTGGTACAGTGGAGCAGCGGTAGGAAGCCGCACAGCTGCGGTCATGTGCAGCACATAGTTAATATAGTTGGAAAGCTGAGGGCACGCGAAGCAAAGAAGAGACTGAAACGGAGGAAAACAATCTTCCATCCTGCCCCACAGCACCCAACATGACATTTTTCCGACTTCGATCCCGGCGCCCAGGTTTGTTTGGCCAACAGTCTCTGCATTGTCGACGGTTTGAGCGGAAATTGATTTTCGTACTTCGACGCTTCTGGGCTGTAATTTATGAGCGATTCTCCTCGCTGCAGCTCGCTCCCCGTGGCCCCTCGCTTTTGTCAATTAAATGTCAGTTAAGCTTTGGCCCGCCAACCGCCCTTTGCCCGTCTTGAATTGCAATCCGTTGACATTCAAGCGAGACACCGAACTGGGTGGTTCAGCAGTGGTTCTGTGGCGGCGAGCTCCTCACATCTCAAGGACACACACGAGCCAGAGGCTGAGATGCTGCAGCCGATGAAAACGACTGGAGCACAATGCGCCATACCCAGCTATTTAATTACGCCCAACCATCGCCTCCCATTGCCTCCCACTTAAGATTTAATTCTCTCAGAATGTTGCCCTGGATTCGGATTCATTAAAATCATATCAAAGCAGTGGCAGGCAGCAATTTATCTCTTCCATTAAATCGAATGGCCAGGAGAACGAACGATTCGTACGAACCTACGATGTTGTCCTGGGCATTCCTCCTGCCGCTGCCAGGACAATGTCTTTGTTAATAAATTCCTTGGTAATTAGCATTTGCATAGGTCGCAAGACTAAATATTTGCATATCGATTTGGCGCCTAAGCTGCTTCAAAGGATGCCCGGCCCCTGACTTGAGCTTGGACAGATAATTAATTGGGTCATTTAATTATCGTAGTAGTTATTAGGTAACTTCACAGTGTGTTAGTAATTATAGAATGTAATGTAGTAATTGCATTAAAAGAGCACTTAAAGCTTAGGTAATACAGAAGAGCTAAAGTGTCACTAAAAAAAATTTTACTTTTGAAGAAAGCATTGGAAGGGTTTTTCAATTTTGTATATTTTGGGTATTGAAATTATATATTTTAAGCACTTGATATACTTCAATACCTTAATTTAAATTAAATCTATTATTTTCCGGTTTAAGAACTTTCCAATTATTTGGATTCAATCCTAGAATCGACCTCTACATCCGTACTGGATCCTAAGTTCGAGTTCAAGTATATAAAGCTCAAAAGTCAGGTCGTTTATGGGATGTTACATTCGCACGTAGCCGACGGGGATAACAGAACTTCGCCCTGATGATGGCCAAATTATTCAGACATTTTCAAATATCGTTGAGCTCATTTAAATGCAATTTCCAGCGTTCCCTGACCCCCGAAATGGCCTGTCTGGCCCTGGTTTGGTTTGGTTTGGTTTTCGTTTCTCGGATCCGGGTCCAGACACAGCTAATTGATTTCTCATTAGCCGAGAAACGAGCGGAAAGTTGGCAATGCGAAATTGTTGATTCGAGCCTTTGCAGGAGCGTGCCCCGAAAGGACAACTCGTATACCTAACGAAAAAAAAAATTCAGATTTGCGGCAATGGGAATAAAATTGTTGTATTTTCTTATTTTCCTTCTATTTTTTTTTTTTCTTGTCTCATTCTTTTTCGTTCAATCGATTTTCGTCCTGCGGCCGAGTGTGAGGGTATGCGGGTGTGTGTTTGTTTCGCCTCTTCCAAATTGAGTTCGAATGCTGCGCGAATGGCCGAGCCTTTGCTTTTGGGTTTTTTGGGGATAGGACAAGTTGATACAACTTGGGCAGCGGCGAACAACGTGACGTTTAAGTGTGATTCCTTGTTGCCTGCTGGTGTGTGTGTGCTTTGTCCTGTGCGTTAGCCAGTGTGTGTATCTGCCTTGTTGCCCTGTTTGTTTTCCACTTCAACTCTGCCTGGGCCTAAGGTTCAACAAATTCATCCTCTCATCTTATCTCACTCGCTCGTCCTCCCCAGTCTCTCTTTGCTCTCTTTGTCTTCCGCTGTATATCTTTCTCTCTTTTCGGAGCTCTCTTTCACTCTCTCTGCTCGAGGCTTAGCATTTTTCGTGCCTAAGTCAAATAATGCGCTAACACATCATTTCACACTTAAATGCTGTAAAAATATGCATAAAGCTTTCGGCAAAAACCGTCAGTACAGACAAGCTTCTATAAATCTAACCTTGAGCTATCAGGTATCTCAAAGATACGCTGACTATAAATAAAAAGTAGGATGCTCTATAAATCACTAGGTTTTTTTAAAAAAGTGTTGTAGTTTTATTTTTGTAGCAACTCCATATGTAAGCAAAATGTGACACATAAAAAATGCCGTTTAACATCTGTAGGTATCCAATTTCATTGCTTTTATATATTTGTCGATGCCTTCTATTTTTCCTCTTGCATGTTTTCCACAGCTGCCATTTTGTGTGAAAAACTTGTATTTGCCTTTCAAAAAAATACTGCCGTAAATTTGCCTCTTGGGAAAATAAATCATTACCACCGAATTTTATTCTGAATTTTCGAGAAGCGTTAAATTCGATTACCACTTCCTTCCAAGAATTTTTTGTGAATGCCTGCGAGTGGGATGAGCTTATATCGGTTCCAAGGAACTACAGCCATATTAATGTATATTAGTAAGCGGTAAGGTATTAACTTTTGGAGCATAATCCAAATTAAATTAATAAAAATACTTATACAAGTATGTTTTCATTCAAGACACTCCAAAACGATTAATCCGAACGACTTTAAACGATGTACAAATAGATAATTAATAAATATACATAAGTAAAAATCTTTAAGCAAATAAATAAAAAAAATTAAATAGATATGACAGTTTTTTAAAAACACACAAACACCTTTAAATCAGTTATAATCAAAGAGTGAGTGATACACGGCTCTAGGAGTCTTACTGGGGGGTCTTGGCAGTATTTCGAATTACACATTTAAGAAATACTTCTACATTTTATATTACAATTTCCATCCACTTATCAGATTTAGATATATTTCCCTAAATTCTCGCAATACTTCCTGTGCCTGTTAATAGATGTCCTTTATCTGCGATAAGTTTTCCCACTTCTGTTAACCAATTGGGTGGGCTGCCAATTGTGGAAGTTCGACTGTATTGAGAGGTCGTGTGTTACTTACATATCTCAATCGCTGTCGCTTGTCTGCTCACACTTGGCGGTTGTCACTGCTGCCTTTGTTGTTGTTCTTGTCGCTATTATTGTTATTGTATTAGTTGTTGGAGCTGCTGGCGTTGTTTGTGCATTTGTTGTTGTCGCTGTTCGTTGGCAGCCAGCATCAATCTCTGTCCAGCATTTTGGCATCTTTCTGCTTCGTTTTACCCACTTCCTCTCCTCTTGCTTCTGCTTCTCGATCTCCTTTTCTTTTTTTCGTCGGGTCTGTTTGTTTGCCTTGCCTTGGGGCCGTACACCTCAACGATGTTGGGTTTATTTTATATTTATTTCGTGCGTTTTTCGAGGTGCCGGGCGATTTGGGAGGGTGTGGGAAGCGGGAGCAGGCCAAAAATATGAACCTCCTTGCCTGTGGCCGTGTGAGTGTGTCTGTTTGAGTGTGTGTGTGTTTGTGTGTGCGTGTGTATATATTTGCCTTGATATTTTAAGTATCCTGTTTGCGCTGTTTGCTGCGGCTGCTGCCTCTAATTCTTCTCCCTCACGTTTCTGCGTATTAT
Organism: Drosophila bocqueti; assembly: GCA_018151655.1. NCBI lineage: Eukaryota > Metazoa > Arthropoda > Insecta > Diptera > Drosophilidae > Drosophila > Drosophila bocqueti. Next base: position 4,066,162 of record JAECXF010000057.1, read on the forward strand.
TTGCGTAAATAGAATTTTCGTTTACGTTTTCCACACACTTGGCGCTCTCTCTTTGTGTTGCCAAAATTAACTTTGATTACCAACCACAGGCTTCGCTTGAATTCTTGACTTGTAAAAATATATATATATAATCCACTTTTGGGATCCAGGTGCAAATAACAATGTGCAAGTTACAGCTAATTTATTGTCCCATTCTCACGCACAGCCGCTCGCTCGGTCGCTCTCGCACACTATTCACTCACACACAATAGCAATTACAGTCATCCTGCATTGATGTATTGTCTTGCTGCTTCCTCTCCTCCATCAGCTTTAATTTGACTCAAGTGTATTTTCCTTTCCTACTCTCCCTGCCTCACTCTTACTCTCTCTCCCGTCTCCACCTGTCTCCTCCTGCCGCTCTACCTATCCACTTTGCCTAGCGTAAAGCTTTTGTTGTTGTGCTAGTAGTGTTGTCCCTGCTGCTGTGTGTGTCTAGTTGTAGTTGTATTTGTATTTGCTGGCTTTGTTATGGCTGCTCTCTCTCCGCTGGTCGTAGATGCTGCTGCTGGCCACCACAGCTGTTGTTGCTGCTGCCACTTCTGCTGCTGCTGATGCTGGTGCTGCACGCGCCGCCTCGGTTAGCACGTGCTGTTGGCCACGACGTCAGTCAACGACAACCGCCTACGCACTGCAGGCGCCGAATCGGCGACGCTGGAATTTCAATTACGATTTTCGCTGGCGAGCCGCCTTTCCTAACTGTCTCTCGGGCGCTCTCTTCGTCCTTGTGGTGAATTCGCCGCCGCGCTCTCTTCGCTCGAAGCCTAAGCCTGAAGCTGAATTTACAAGTTAACTTCGATTGTCAAAGGTTAGTTGCTAAGACAAAAGCTTGGCTCTTCAGGCTAGTATACAAACATTTATTTTGTTATTCATTTATTTTTATTTTCATTTGTAAGGAATCTGTATTTTTTGTTTAAAAAGAAAAAATTTCTTAGGGCAACGGGTCGGATGAGTAATTTATTAAATTCTAATAACTCAAAATTTAGTGGAAAATTAAATAGAAGCTCTTATGTTTCATGTAATATGCTTGCTTTTGGCGTACGAAATGTGTAGAGCTTGAAAATATATGGACTATTCGTTTCAATAGAAAAATTCCATGGGCCCACAGGTCGGATGAGTAATTTTTGTAAATTCCAATTACTCCAAATTTTGTGGAAAATAAAATGAAAACCAACATATGCCATTTAGTAAGATGAAAGCGAGCAGAGTCCAAATGCAATTTGCTTGTCATGAATATATTTTAGGGGCAACACTGCGTATGATTAATAAGTTTAGACATTTTATCAAGTATTTTATGATATTAGCACTAATTCAAATAATATTATAGACTCATATCTTAAAAACAAAATTATAGAGCTATAATTTACTGAATTTTTAACGATTAATTAATTAATAATTAAGGATTTTTAATTAATTTAATTAACGATTTTAATAGAAAATAATCTAAACAATATCAAAATTTGATTCACAAAGTTTCTTTACAATAGTAAAAATAAAATATTATAGTTAAAATAACCAATAAATATAATAGAATCTTATAGAAGCCACCAACAGCCAAGTGAAGAGGACCCTCTGCCAAAGACCAAAGAAAGAGCGTTTAGCTAAGAAGAGAACGAACTCTCTTGCTCAAAACTCACCACACATCCGATGGCGATGGGAAAGAAAGTGAAAGCCATTAGCCGGCTGGCAACGAGGTCCTCCCAGGACTCTGCTCCAAGCCCCTCCCCCGCCAAGGTGAACACGGATTGACTTCTCACAGCCAAGCCGAGTGGGATCCACGTCCGCTTGCATAATGCGCTTTTGTGTGGAATTAACAATTCCTGTACTTGCAGCATTTGCAGGTTGCTATTATTTATTGCTTTTACTTACACAAAGGCATGAGCCCCATGTGCTCTTCCGTCTCCCCCTCCACCTCTCCCCAGTCATAGCATTCTCACAGCTGTGCAAAAACAAAGCTCAGCTGCAGCAGCAAAAGGATATGGCAAGAGGAAGAACGGCAACAACAAGGCGCAAGGAAACCCGGCTAGGAAGTCATAAATTCCCACAGCGGTTAACAGGTGCATTTGAAATGTTCGCCCTTAAAAAGAGATAAATGCATAAACTTGTGGGGTCCTGCGATTGCGTGTAAAATGTGCAATAGAGGTACAGTAGCCAGTAGCAGGATAAAAGTTATAATATGAATTTTTCAGTAATGTATTTTAAATAAATAATTTATTTTCTGGAACTAGTCTTTACTCAAAAATATATTCTGATGATGGCAACGACAGAAATATATTTATTTATTGTCTTATCTTTGCCAAGATGTTCTTTTAGACTATAAATTGCTATTTAAATAACTCGCCGTCTAATACTCATTACATAATTAACACTTTTACTCCTTTTGGAATCCTATTTTCATCATTATCTTTCCAAGAAATAGTTCAAGGTACTTTTTAACAGTAATTAAATTAAAATGATTTGCCAGCCGCTTGTGCGCCAGATCGTTAGCCGGCTTTCACTGGAAATTAATCATTTTCCGGACACCACATTTTGGCCAGCTTTAGGCCATCAATCATTATGTGCATTATCTAACACGGACTCACCTCGAAATTCTGGTCGGTTTAACTGCAACTGGGGTAACGAGATCTACGAAGTGCACTGCTTGGTGGCTAAGGCCGAATTCAAAGTCAATGCCAGGAGGCGAAAGCCAATCCGAATTCCGCAATGTGGCGCCGCATTCGGTGGAAATTTATGCACAATCCCGGGAGCTCGAGAATGCGAACTGTGAGTCAGCGGGATTTCTGCGCGGAAAAGCTGAGTGACACGCTGACAGCACAGCTCGGAAACTCCGTTGGCAGAGCCGCCTGTTGCATGCTACCCAATGCCACCACTCGGCCCACACCACCCCATATACACACACACACACCCCCAGAAGCCCACCGAACAACGCCCGCCGCTTGAGTGGCAGCTCGGCATGGCGTTAATAAGCGCCTTTTCCACGGAAATTCCCATCGAGTGCCACTTGAAACGGGAGTGCTCACAGTGCCGTTGTTGTTTGTTGTTTAATGAAAGCTTTCATCGCAGGCAGTCCATTAGGTATGAATCTAAACAAACGCAGTGACCCTTTGGAAAATCCAAAATGGTTAATCACACTTAAGTCCTGCGCACAGAAACAAAAGACGAATTCCCAGCTCAGTGGAATCAAAGCAGAGCATTGTGTGCGGGACATTCCTTAAGGTGAACTCATATTGTTAAGGTAAAAGTTAATGTACAAAAATATAAGAAAAATACCTATATCAATAGGAGTGAATCTAAAAATGTTACACAACTTTTGTTACACAACATTTTTAAATGCCTTATGGCTAGACATCTATTATTTGTTTATAATATCTTAAGAAATTCAGCAAAGTGTCTAGATAACAGAAAAAACAGCAAACTAGTTTTAACACTGACTTAAAAATATCTTTTACTTAAAAAATAGCTTATTAAATTTTTGAGGGTCATAAATAATAAATAAATATGGTGAATGCCGTGCTGGAGAAGATCGGCCAGAGAAATTCAATGGAAAAGTGAGCGAATATTACATTTAAGGATTTATGCGAACAATAAAATCCTTGCCTACCTTTGGGGGCATTAAAGTTCTGAGTAAAAGAAATAATTTCATTGGATAAGTTTCCCAGAATATAAATTGTTTCCAGAAGCTTTGTATTCCAGTTAGTTACTGGTGTTGCGCTTTGCTTTGATAGTCCTTAGTCTTAAAGAAAATCCCAAGGTTAAAGATCCTTGTTGGCTCCATATCCGCCCCACCTCCTCCTTGCACCCTCGAGACGACGGCTGGCATATTGAGGGTGCAGCAAGTTGCCGACGGCAGCGAGAAATGCGATGAGGACTCTAAAACTTTCCACTTTCCACGCCGCACTAATCGGATTTCATTTAATTAGTTGCTCAAAGGAACGAAGCTGCAGAAAGTGGAGAACGGAGAAGGACGAGCGCAACAACATCAAATCAACAACAACGACGGCAACCACAACGGAAAGAGTGCAAAGACAAAGCGGCTGAGCACTTTTTTATTACACACCGAGAAAAAAGAAGAGCGGGATGGCCGCATGTCGCGCGGCAAATTGTCAGGTGCTAAGCTTTGATAAAGTGTGCGCACTCGAAGGGACGACGAAAAAGTTAAGCCTGGTCGGGCGGGGAAATTGCCCCCAAACGAAATGCAGACAGGAACATTTATTAAACGTGAGACGCGGCGAATGGTTTTTGTTTGCCTTTGTCCAGAAACGAAGAGCTCACATACTGCGTTTATGCGAGATGGATTTGGCAAAGTTAATTTAATAATAAATTCCCGGAAAAGAGGATTTAAATTTAAATAATTTGTCTATTTATTGATATGTTGGTCTCCAGCATAAGCCAGAACTTACAAGACTGTGGCGGGATATTTCAAATAGTTATCGATCTTCTGTCATGATTTCTTCATCTTCACCATGTTCTTCAATACGAAAGCTGTTCTGTTCTATTTTTTATTATGTTAAGAACTCTGCATATTGAATTTTGAAATTTAAAAAATTAGATAATTTTAATGATGTAAGAACGCGTTTCAAGCTTCTTAGTAAAAATGCAAGAGTAAAAAATAAAGAGCTTCTGATAAATGGACTTCTGATTACTAATCAGTGCTTAGTGTTCATAAATCGGGATCGTTTTCGAATTAATAACTGTATCCTGAAATAAAAATCATAAATTTCCATGCATAAACCAAAATGTTATACTCTCTTTCTCGCTCTTACCGCTGGTCAAAGTTTCTCTTTGAAAGTTTCATATGGGAAATAACGGGAGCTCAGGTAACGGTAACTGAAACGTTGCCATCGCTGATTTCAAGCAAATTGGCTGTGTCTGTGTGAGCAGGACGTATGCGTGTGAGCTGGGTTTTTTGTTTATGGAAAGTGTTATTGTTTGACTTTGAACTTTCCGCTTGTTTGCCGTCCTTACACGGGTGTGGGGGTTGGGGGTGTGTGTGTGTGTTCTGTGTGCTGTGGACCAAAGCCGAAAATGGCCCAAACAATATCATAAAATTTAATGCGCTCATATTTCATGGCCTAACAAACGCACGCATACTCGCACTCGAAAACGGATCTCGAAAACCCAGGGCTGGGCAAACACATACATAAATCAACCGGGCAACTTTATCGCTTTATTTTTAAGCTCACTGCTAAAATGATTGAAATGTTTCTGCAGTCGAATAAAAAGATGATTTGCATGTGTGGTAATAAAACTCGGATTATTTGTTTCTTTTTACTGAAACCTGCAATTTAACACATTCTTTTCGCGAATAGTTTTTCAATAAGCCCTTGCTTGTGGTGGGCTTATTATGTTTTTTTTTATTTTTGGTCCGCATTTTTATTTTTATCTTGGCGATAACAGCAAGTAGCAAGTATCTACAAATCGAATTGTCAAGTAATTATCTTTTTAACATTAATTGATGTGTTATAAAAATAGCCACTTTTATACATTTGGGAACTTTGATAAACATTCTCGCATACAGCGTAAAAAAAAACTATTTAAACTAGATTAGTAACATTAATCATACGCTCTAGTTTACAAATTTCATTCTCCCAGCTCAATGGAGACGTTAATTGTCGGGAAGTTAAAATTTATAAACCAAATGCTGTGATACAGGATTTAATAATCCAAAGGTCTAGATTATAATTATCTTTTTGAACACTGAACACAACTTTAACTTGAAATGTTACGCATTCGCCCTGTTGAACGATAACCGAAAAAAAGCCCTAGAATGTAGCATTGATTGCAGATTAGTTTTTTTTTTGTACCATGTGGTTGTTTTTCTATATTTACTTTTTTGTAAAAAAAAAGACTGTTGTTCTAAACAAGCTTATTGGCTATTACTATTGATTTAAATTGGTTTGTTCACAAAGTGGAGACTTCTCTATAATGTAATGCATGAACATTAATTGACAGCATTATTTTCTGCAAGACCTTTCGATTTCTAAAAGCTTTTATTCAAAATATTTGACTGTATTGGCTTAAGAATGACAAAGAATAATGCTGAAAGAATCACTCAAGAGTTGCGCTAGCTCTCCGGATAAGTATTTACAGGCGCGGGACTCTGGGGACCGACACAGCTTCCATGTTCAGCGATAACAAAACAATTCTCTACGCACCAGAGTGGTTTTCAGCGTCTTGGCAAGTGGGGACGGAAATCGTGGCGGTAACCGTTAACACGTAATGATACTAAGATGCACGCTTTTCCAAAATCGGAGCGATAAACGCACCGCTTTTAACGCGGACAGAACATGACGGAGGTGTTTTCACAACTATTTTTAGTATAAGTCCATAGCAGTGGAACTGCGTTCTTTTGTCGCTCGCATTTTCTCGCCGTTGTGTTTATGATAAGCTCGCGATTTGCACAATTAACAGTGTGGCGGAGGGGGTCGGTGACCGGAAGGGGCGGGCATCCGCGGCACTTATTGTGAATTTCTTGCTGCCGAGCGCGCTTTTGTGCATTTAATAGGCATGAAAAAAGAAGCAGAGCTTGAGAAATTTACGCAATGGCATTCACAATGATGCGGAGTTTACAATTCTATTTTTTAGAAATATCGAATTTTAAACATTTAAATCTACCTAGATACCTTTTTTTCAAGTTTATGATTCTGATTCTACTTTCAATTTGGCGCAAAAAGTTTCGAGAGCTTCCCTGTTCTTGTGAGCAGATGTTTTGGTGCACTGCAACTAAGAAATTCTTGATTTAAAACCCTCGATTTAATACAAAGCCAGTCTTATTTAAAATAAATAAATGTACTATGGATATAAAATAATAAGGCGACAACGCGAGATAAATTCAAATATTTCGGGACTGCCAACTTCTTTGGAACATAAAACTTATCGATATGCCCGAACTATTGAAATAGACTTAAGTCGATAACATTCGCGATAGAGTATCGTAAGCTTTTGGCCGGCTCTAGACATCTGTTTTTTTAGTTGTTAATCATTTAATTTCACATTAAATCTACGTGTCCCGCCTAATAACCAGCAATATGGTCGACAATTTGGAGCCCCTGGAACCGAGTCTGCAGAATCTCGTCGAGCAGGACTCGCTTAAATGGATCTTCGTCGGCGGCAAAGGTGGCGTGGGCAAGACAACCTGCAGGTAGAACAACAACAACAAAGGCACTTCAGCCTTCCGGCCAATAATTAAATACTCTGCTTTCATTAATGTTTTCAGCTCCAGTTTGGCCGTTCAGCTGGCAAAAGTACGCGAATCGGTGCTCATTATATCCACAGATCCGGCGCACAACATCTCGGATGCGTTCGATCAAAAGTTCACCAAGGTGCCCACAAAGGTAACTGGCCGCCCACGCCCGGCATATTGGAACCGTAAAAACTCCTATAATTAATATAAATTTTATTAAAACTTCAGGTCAATGGCATCGACAACCTGTTCGCAATGGAAATCGATCCAAATGCTGGCCTTAATGAGCTGCCCGATGAGTACTTCGAGGGCGACAACGAGGCGCTGCGTGTGAGCAAGGGCGTCATGCAGGAGATGATCAATGCCCTGCCCGGCATCGATGAGGCTATGAGCTATGCCGAGGTGATGAAGCTGGTCAAAGGCATGAACTTCTCGGTGGTGGTATTCGACACGGCGCCCACAGGACACACGCTTCGTCTGATCGCATTCCCGCAGGTAGTGGAGAAGGGTCTGGGCAAGCTGCTGCGACTCAAAATGAAGGTAGCGCCACTTCTCACCCAGTTTGCCTCCATGCTGGGCATGGCGGACATAAACGCGGACACGCTCTCCCAGAAACTGGACGACATGATGGCCGTTATCAGCCAGGTTAACGAACAGTTCAAGAATCCGGTAAGCAATATATAGAATGTTCCAGAAGCTTTATTTCCTTCTAAACGTTATAATTTTGAAAACAGGACCAAACCACATTTGTGTGCGTCTGCATTGCCGAGTTCTTCTCGCTGTACGAGACGGAGCGCCTCGTGCAGGAGCTAACCAAGTGCGGCATCGATGTCCACAACATAATTGTGAACCAGCTGCTGTTCCTGCAGAACTCGCATTCGTGCAGCATGTGCGCGTCCCGCTTTAAAATCCAAGAGAAATACCTCGACCAGATCGCAGATTTGTACGAGGACTTCCATGTGACGAAGCTGCCGCTGCTGGAGAAGGAGGTGCGCGGTCCGGAGAGCATCAAGGCCTTCTCAGAGAACCTGATGACGCCCTACGATCCCAAGGGAAAGTCGTCGTCCAATTAGTAGCATCGCTAAGTCCCAATCCGTTTGTAAGTTTCGTCCCCCTAAAATGTGAGCTCGAAATAAAATTGAGTTAAGGAAGCGAGGATCCCCCGAATGTGGATCCTCTGCTTCAACGTGTAAAATGGACGAGGTAAACGCACTATGTATTAAAAATAAAAAGTAGAGGAAACACTACAGGCTAGCGCTGCCGCAACGTTCCATTTGCACAAAGCCAGGCGGCAAAGCCTGTTCCCTGAGCTCCACGCACTTCTGGGCGTAGTTCAGGTACGCGGAATCGCCCTGCACAATGGCCGACATGAGCAGCAGGAACTCGTATAGATTCACCTTGCCCTGCGCATGGCAATCGATGTCCCTGAGGACATTGTGCATCAAATCCACAGGCACCTCCTTAACGCCCAGACCCTTCATGGCCCTGCAACACTCGGAGATGGACACGTAGCCAGTGTTGTTGTCATCGAGGCTATAAAATTGCTTGGCAAACTTTTCCACCTGTCGCACAGACATCTTGATGGGGATATTTTGATGCGGGGAATTCTCATTGGGCAAAGTGCCCATCTGTGAGCTGAGAAAGGAGCGCGCCTCGATGATCTGTCCGCGCTTTTGCTCGCTCGTCCAGTTCAACTCCTCGGCCATAATGTCGGCCACCTGCGGCAGTATCTCCTCAGCCACCTGGACGTTGAGGAAGGCCACGCGCAGCCGGCGGGCCACCATGTCCTGCAGCGTGCAGGCAAAGTCCCGAACGCCCTGCTTCACCTCCGCCTCGATGTAGGGGAACTCGGAGTGCAGCCGCTTGCCCACAATGGGCCATGTCATTCCGCTGCCGTCCGCTGAAGCGGCCAGCTTAAAGGCATTCGATCCATACGTATTGGACAGATGCTCGGCCACGTCGCGCTCCATGCCAAAGTCCTGAACCAGCCGGATGAACATCTTTGGGGTCCAACCGCTGGCTCCATCCAGCTGGCAGGACCCTGCCGAAGTCACCGAAGTATCGCTCAGCGGTGAGAGATCTCCGTAGCGAACGGCCGCATTAACGGCGTTCTCGGAAATCGCCCGGAACGAAGACCAGTTGCCGCCCACCACAGACAGCATGTTTCGGGGTCCCCGATGGATCGTATAGTTCTTGAGAGGAGTACGACGCAGGCGGTTAGACTGAACGGAGACGGGCACAGGCTCGTAGCAGCCCCAAGCGGCGAGTACATCGCACCTCCGGACGGCCAAGTTGGGACCCGCGAGCCGCTTGATGCCCTCCAATAAGTACTGAATGTCCAACTCGGTGGGCTGCTGGGAAGACAATTGCTCGGGCAGATGGCCGGACTCCGGATTGCTGGTGCCGACTAGCGTGTGACCCTGCCAGGGCAGCAGGAATATAGATCGGCCGTCGGGCGAGTGCGGATCGATGAAACCCACTTGCTCCGGGCAGTAGAAGCGCGGCAGCACAATGATCGAGTTCCAGCTGCTTGTGCACAACAGCGGCTTTGCTTCCGTATCCTCCAATTGGCGGACGACATCGCTCATTGGTCCCGTGGCATTCACCACCACCTTGGCCCGGATTTGATACTTCTTGCCCGTCAATTGATCCACCGCCTCGGCGCCCGCTATGTTGCCCTCCTTGTTCTTGAGCAGCCGCACCACCTTCATGTAGTTGCAGATGTCAGCGCCGTAGCGAGCCGCTGTCAGGGCCAGCGAGAGGCACATCCTCGCATCATCGTGCTGCACTTCATAGAAGACGAAGGCGCCGAACAGCTCCTGCCGCTGCAGCAGGGGACACACTTCGAGCGCCTCGTCGGCACTGAGATACTGGAAGCTCTTGTTTCCGTTTCCCCTGGGCGCCATCATGTGATAGATCTTCAGCTTCATGTAATAGAGGGGAGCCTCCCACCATTTATGGACGGGCAGTAGGATGGGCATCGCCTGGCTAAGGTGCGGCGCCAGGTTACCGATGTGGCCGCGCTCCTGCAGAGAGCAACGGACTCGCCGGAAAGCAGCAACATCCAGCTGCGATATGGCCTGCTCCAAGTCACTCAGGCCGTCGTGCAACAGCTTGCTCGACTTTGAGGAGGTGCCACTGCCAAAGTCTTCCGCTTCAACCAGAGCCGCCTTGAGACCTCGCGTGGCAGCATCCAAGGCACAACCGGAACCCACGGCGCCGCCGCCAATGATCAGGATGTCGTACTGAGTACGCTTAAAGGCCTCCAGGCACATCTTGCGCGTGGGCAATTCTCGTTTCATCTGCGGCACCGGCTCCGAGTTCCCATCGGAGGACATGAAGGCGGCGCCGGAACCAAGTCTGGAGCTGCCCAGCATCATCGCCATCTGTATAAACTTGGCCATTTCTGATCTTGTTTGCCCTAAAAATTTAGACCGAGACTCTGCGGCAAGAAGACGAGTGTAAATAGAGTAACAAAACGAACAACAACAAACTGAAGGAAATAACAAATTTAGGAGAAATTTGTGTTTTTTTGGAAATATGTTTAATGTACATACATGTCTCGTGCCTCAAAATGTTGGAATATCAACTGGGAAACAGAACTCTAGCCCCGTCGTCTGAAGGAATTACATATGTAGAGAGGGTTGTGTACAAAAAAATGCCAAATGCCAAAATGTAACATTAAAACTTAGCACAAATTTACTATTAAAATCGCTCCCGCTCCGTTGGCTCCGTGTCGCCGCTACTCCTACATCCTTCTCAACCTCTCTGCAAGCCTGTAACTTTTGAGCGTTCGTTTGTAGATTAACTAATTAGCTGCGGAGCGGGCTGGGCCTCGTTTGGGTTCACTACTGTTGTTTGGCAGCACCGAAGAAGAACTTGTAGAAGAGCGTGGCCACCAGGCAGAGGACCAAGGGCAACAACCAAGACTTCACCGAGCTCTCCTCATTCTGCGTATCCGCACTCCAGGTGGGCTCCGACTTCTGGGCCACGCTGGTCCGTTCGCTTTCCACCAGCTCGCCGATCTTGTACTTCTTCATCATGTCGCGGGCATCGTTGCTGTGGCCAACGTCCTCAAAGTTCTCTGTGGCATCCTTGCCGGCCTGCTCGATCAGCACCTCCTCACCGCCGGGATGCTGCAAAGAATGCAAAAAGAAAATGTAAATAAATATTCGCATAAATCACTGAATTCTTCTCCGCAATTGAAGAAATGCTAATATACACGACGGCTGACCCTGAATTCTGTCGCTTAACAATCAGAGCTCAGCTCAGGTCCGAAGTCTTGAGTACTTTGTAAAATATCCGCTATATGTAAATCGAACTCTATATTCTGGTTTGTGAAACGTCAGAGGAATTGAATAGAATAGAATTATTTGTATAAATTTCTTGGCAACTCTTTGTAACAACTTTGCTACAGGTTCCAAGGACAGATTGCCTTTGCTTTCTTTTTATTTTTTATATTTTGATTTATATTATTATTATTATATTCTATTAAGCAATTTGTCCTATTTGCAACTCTTTGACTTAGTCGGGATGTTACTTAGCTTTATAGTTTTTCGTAGTCATATTAAATTGTAATTAAGAATGATAGCAAGCTTTGTAATTTTTTGTAGAGTCATATTAAATTGCAACTACTCATACATATCTTCGTATCAATCTACTTATTATAACTAGCTGAAGGTAGCTCTGAGGCTTTATAAGATAACAAAAATCATTTTCACCAAACTTTGGTGCGATTGCAAAGCTATTTTTCAACATTTATGAGTTCAGAACACCAGTTTTTTTAACTATATATACACTGTTCATACACTTTGTATATTATATACATTTCATTATCAAATTAAAGCCAAATAGACTATAATTATCTCTATAGACAAACGAGTAATCACAGTTTAATAGCAAAAAAAAAGGTTTCATCGAAACTTGTGGAAATTTCTTTGTCATCTCAAAACTTGTCTGCTTTAAATAAAATAAAATAATAAATCTGGTAGTCTAATTTTTTCCCAAAAACAATCGGTGTCTGGTACGGATGCTGTATATAGCTGCTACGCAATATCAGAATAAGTACTAGGATACATATAGAACGAAATGCAAGGCATCAGATTATGAACATCATGTTTTAAACATGGTCTGGATTGGTTTGAGCGATAGGCGGCGGACTCAAACTTTGGAATTGAGAATATAAATGAGCCGCTTGGTCACCCTCACTATTGTTATTTCGATGGCATGCAAAGTGCAGCGTCATCGTTAGAACAATGTTTTCGCCCAGCTTATCTTATAATAGTCAATACTACAGATAGCACATGTTCCACGCCCACCCAACTGCCGCGTCAGGGTGAGGTGGGGCGTCTTCGGAGGAGCGTCTTCGCTAGCCGGCAGTGCACTTGCATAAGAATCCAAGTCCCAGAGTCGGCAAAAATCCAATGAGATGCAAATGGCAACGCGGTTTTTGCTTAACACTTGACATATGCAAATCGATCGATAGTTTCGCCAGACTGCCTTTTTTTTTGAGCGATTTCAAAAGTTCGAGTTTCGACGACTTCGAGAGCGAAGAGCGGAGAAATCCGGACGCAGGTCAACCAGAGTAAGCGGGTCAAAGTACAGACCGACTGACTGCCGCCGCCGCCGCCGCCACGACAAGCACTCAGGTGCAGCGGGGATCGGGGCCGCCGAGTGTACGTGCCAGTGGTTAGCTCATGGCAGTAATGGAAGCAAGATAACACCCAAATGACCCCTATTAGGCGCGGTGCCGTGTCCAATTCCAACGTGTCCCACACACTCTCTCTTTCTCTCCCCTTACCTCATTCAGGAACGCCGTGACGTCGTAAACATTATTGTGAATGAGCAGCCAGGTGTCCTTGTTCGTGTTGTGCTTGGCGACCTCGGCGCGCGTGAAAGTCTTGGCTCCTTCGCTCGACATGTTGATCACTTGTTGATATCTACTGCGCGTTTGATTTTTGCTTTAAATAGAGCTGGAAAATCGTAGGTTTATAATATTAGGGATGTTGATAATCAATATATCGATATTTTTCTGAAGACGATATATTTATATCACGATATTTTGATGTCCTAAATATCGACATTGCGATATTTTAATTTGGTTTTTTTTCAAGACGAATGTGTAACAAATATGTAATATTAAAATTCTAAATAATAACAATAATAAAGATTTCGTAGCAGTTTTATTTATTTTGTTTTGCTTAACATCGATGTCTATAAAAAACCATCGGAAAACCTCGGAAACATCGCTAAAAACAACATCGGTGTCATCGATGTTTTCGAAAAAACAATCACAAATCGCCCATAAACACCGGGTGTTGCCATACTGTCTCAAGAGCACTAGCATTGCATACTTTCAGGTGATATTTTGAAAGCGCGCCACATTTAGAAACGTCTTTTTAAATATACAATAAATAGGCAGCCAAAAGATTGCCTATTGCACTGGAGTTATACATTCAAGTTTGATTTAAAATACGATTTAAGTTCTTATAAGAACTACGCAAATAACCAGCCAAATGAACCAGTTCCGCAGAAACAAAGGAGCACTCTTTCTCTCCTGCGACAACAAAGACTGCGCACACTCAGATCTCGTATTTACACTTGGACCGTGCCTTTATTTCAGATTCGGCAAAGGAGACTTCAAAGTCAAACGTATCCTGCTGTAAGCCGTACGGCTGCGGTGCTCCTCAAGAAAAATAAAAACAGTCAAAAGGCATCGCAAAAAAAAATTAAAGAAATTGCAGCGCTGCTCAGGCGTTTGAATTAACTAACTAACTAATAAAGTTAACAATAACAAGTAACAATATTTTGATAACAACTGCGGGAGTGTTTTTAATACGCTACGCTTTTAACTTTTTTACAAAGGTAAGTAAGTCGCGAGCAAATCCATTGTATTACGCAACTCCCCCCTTGGTGTGTGTGGTGTGGTGTACGTGCCAGTTGCCATTTTCCTCGGGGCCAACTCCTTGTGTGGTACAGACAGCTTTTCCGGCGTCCATTGTGTCCACTTTTCTGATGCGTAATTTGATCCCGCGGATTTAACTGGGACGTCTGCCGAGATACACACCGCAAATGTTTGATTATCCTTTATCATGTTGTGGACCCATGGCTGCCAAGAGTGTAAACACCTCCTATGGGGGCCATTCAAAACCCAGTGAAGTGGCCCGTAAATCAATGGGCTTGTTTTTGTGTCTTCACAAGTATCAAAACATAGGCTCCCGTGGAGCACACTCTTATCAGCACCCGGAGATTTGTGCTGGCCAAGACATATGTATGGTCAGAACACCGTTACCAGAGTTTTCTGTATCCATCGGATGCATTGAATCCTTGATGGTTTGGCGTTGGCCAAATATGATTGATGACCCTTGACAGCTTCTAAGTGAAATCTGGGTGTGGCGAGCCGTAACATATATTTACACAAACACGCTCCAAATACGGTTTATATATATTCTGTAGCCCATTAGAACGCAATCAAGGATTGTAAATTAGTTTTGCTGGAAATAACAAGAAGATCAGAGTTGAGGAAATACAAATACAAAGTCGGCCAATCAAATCTCCACCGATTGTGATCGAGGCATTAATCGCATTCGCACAAAGGGACTAAATATAGCCCGATTCCGATTTCCCCTTCCGATCCAGCAGTAGAGTTCACACCGGTTAGTCGCCAGCGATTATAATAAAATTTAATGCCTCATTGCTGCATAATGGACCGATGTCGACAGTGGTCCACATTTTTTTGGCGCGACAGCCTCATACAGAAATTTGCATTGCCAATCCGTCATTAGACTTGATTGATTCCATCATTAAATACAATTGACTGGAATTGACCAAACGAATATGTTTTCAATTCAAAATTCCAGCGCAGCGCCACAGAATAACAAATAAATAAATAATTCAGTAAATATTTTCTCGATTGCTGATCTTTTGATCGTGATGAGGAGATCGGAGATCGGCCATATGCGAACCCTTGTTTTAATTGGGCTCCCCAGCATTTAATTGGAGACAAATATTGTTTTTAATTATGGCATTCGTGAGCTTCGCTTATGTTATCTTTATGGCACTTTCGCTTTTTCCTTCGCCCAGATGTTCGCCCCATATTATATCGTAGTTATCTGTATAAACTTAATGGTGAACAGAGTGCAGAGTCGAGATATTATATCAAAGCTTGGCTCTACCAGATGCCGAGAATACAGAAAAACTATCGTGTTTACTGTAATGTTAATGTCTAATTTAAAATTGGTTTAACGATGAAAAAGTAATCAAGAAAGTGTATAGTGTGTATTTTTTAAATTGGTTAACTAATGAAGTCTGCTTTGCAATTATTAAAATTAATTCATTAAAATTTTCAAAATGAATAAATTTCCATTATTAAAGACTGTAAAACCCGTTAATATTTTTCCTGTGTTTCCGTTAAGTTCGCAATAACTTGGAGAAACTTGTATTGTTAAAATCCCAAAAAAGAGAGATTTTCGGCAGGATGCGAACATGAATCTGTAAAATGTAACTGCGTAAATTCGAGACCGTATTTATAGCGGTTGTTTATTTATGCGTTGTCGTGAGCGGTAAAACAAAGAACAACAACAAAGCCGCACGCACAAAGGAGATGCTCATTTGTATCTTTATTCCGCCAGCAGAGAGAGAGACAGCGAGAGCGAGAAGCTGAAAGAGCGGGGGTGGAAAGAACGAGGCCGAGAGAGCGTTACCTTCAGTTTCAGTCAGCTGGCCGCCATCAGTGCCTCTCTTTCACTCACCCGGCCATCAGTCCCTCTCTTTCGCTCACTCACTCGACCAGTGCGTGATAATCACGCACCGAGCACGTGTACATGACTTTGGTTTTGTTGTGCTTGCTCTCTCCCCTCCTCCCACTTTTTCCCTGCCATTGCCATCCAAACATCCACCGTTCCTCGCTTCACAAACAAAAACAACAAGCATTCGCAAACACTTACATAGATACATACACAGATACAGCGGAACTCACATTTACATGCACTGCATGCACTGGACGAAAACAGTGGAGTTTTGGTAACATGAACTGCTTAACGAAAAAGTGGTTAAAAATGTTAAATAACAAAAATAATTTTAAAAGAAATCTTAATTATTTGAATTTACACTCAAAAGCTTCATAAATATAAATTTTATTGTAAGCAACACAAGTTCTTCCTAAAAAGGTTTCACTGTTTATGTATCTACATATAGTATTTGCAAACAAATAGGTTATCCATAAGTTGTTTGTTTATTTTTCTTTAGATAAGAGAACGTTTGTTGCATTTCAATAGCAAATTGTAGATAAAAGATAACTCTTTAGTGTTCACAACGATTCTACTTAAAATTCAATAGTTTCTATTAGAAGATACATATGTATCCGCGGGATGGCTACAATCTGTTGCCACCCGCCGAGAATCCGACGTGACTCAAGGGGCATCCTCCGAATCTCCCCCACAAATCCCATAGCATCGCTAGAAAAACAAAATTGTCATCAAAAAGTTCTATAACCGATTTGATGGCCGCCTGGCAACGAAATACATGTGTATGAGGGGCTTTCCATTCTTGGAGAGGGCTTTTGGTCAGCTCTCGAACTTTGTTTTGGCCATAAATCTGTCGCACGCGCTGGCCTAATGCATTTGTTGTTCTTTATTAAATTGTTATGATCGGATCGCTACTAGCTTTCGTTTGTTTTTCTCTCGACAACTGCGTTTTCTGTGTGTTAATTCGAAATTCGAATGTGTAAACAAAAGATAAACAACAATCTCGTTCTCATGCACAGGCAAAAAAAAAGAAGGGTTTTTAGTGTTTTCATTAGTGTTTAATTCATTAAAAAGTATTTCGAAATGTTAGAAATTCAAAAATCGCAAATATATTATCGAAAGTCCTATTTCCAAAATCAAGACACAAATAATGATTCATTTTTTAAATTAAAACTTTTTTTGGTATAATTATGGTTTTGAAAAGAAGACGTTCCTAAGAATTATTTACTAGGTCCTTGAAAAATGGAAAACTCTCTTAAAATTTTGAAATTTATATTGCATAAACAATAAATAAATATGAAATGTTCCGAGATCGCAAAATATAAAAATGCAATCCTATAGATGCAAATTCGGCCATGCAATTTCTCACAAGCGAAAACACATACATATGTAGATACATTTCAAACGTTTCACGCATTCCCTGCGTGCTGTGTATGGGAGAGTGAGATAGCGAGAACTCGTTCCATTTCGTCACCGGCTTTTTTGCTTTTTAGCTGGCGCATCGCCCGAACTCGCCTCAGATGTTCTTTGGAAGTGCGCTGGTCAAGACGTGGGAACAGAAACAGAAACCAAAAAAAAGTGCAGCTAAAAGAAAAATCTAGTAAAAGTGCTAAACAGTTAAAAAAAACTACCAAGGCAAAGAAAATAATAAAAAGTGTTGAGCTAAGAAGAGAGTAACGAAAGAAAGCACAATGCCGGTCGATATATGCAGTCAACAGCACACAATGCTCAGTTCCAGAAGGTAAACTATCAATTGATTGGATTTTTCCCTTAACGAGATTTTCCATTGCGGCAATAGAGTTTTCCAATTAACACATTGCTGGCTGCAATAAGTGAATATTCTGTCATTCGTGAAAGTGAACTGAGCTGATATATTTAAATTTTAAAGTAAACTGAATTGATTGGGTCCTTTCTGTAAGATAAAATGCTTAGTTTCGAATTATAATATAATAAAAAAATAGCAAAACGAGAACTTGTTCATCAGAGTTCCATAATTACCGATCCCTCCACTGTATCCAATTCTATTTGAAGAATGAAAGTGAATGTGATGTGAGAACTTCGATCCGACAGTTTCGTCACCGTTCCCCTTATCAGTTCGCAATATGCACTAATTGAATCGCCAGACATCAGACCAGACCAATATCATTTTATCTACTTCCTTTATGACCCATAAAACGCCAGCTTTGGTCGAATTTATTTATCAACCAAATCTAATGTCCGATACTAGGGCTTATCTGCTAATTAAAGCCTTTTGTCAGCTCATTGAGGTGGGAAATGGATGGATCCGCTCTAGATTGGCGATTGCTGTGTCGAATTGTAATAAATCCAAGCATATTTATTTATGAAAACCCGCCCACTTGACCTTTCAGATACTACTTTGTATGGGTATTAAATGAGAGCACAACACCACACACACAGATAGCACTTAATTACGTCACACAAAAAGTTGTTAGAATAATATAACATTTACATCGAAAGGCTGAATTGTTGCTGGCATTGAAATCAAAGATAATCGTTAGGAGTGTTTGTTCTCGTTGTTGTTTATAGAGAAACCAGCCGGAGAATACCAAATAGAACAGGCATATCATGTTGTGGCATTGAAAATATTGAGAAGTACGCAATAGAAGCTCGGAAATAATATATCAATAAATTCTATGGTGCTTCGTAAATTGATATTTCAGGAAATTGAAGAGATCTCTTGAAGCTTTATATGAAAATTAATTTGTTTAGGCCTTTAAAAATGTTAAATTAAATGAGATTAAAACCCAACATACGACTTCAGAGATTCCCAGTTGTTTTACTAGAATTCGCTTATATATCCTCTTAATAACCTCAGACAAAAGCAGAGTTGATTGACCATTTTCCCCGTACATCTATAGACGTATTTTTAGTAAGAAAAATATATAAAATTTCTAATTCTATATTACGTTTTCCTTTGCAGCGGAACAACAGATACCTCGTTGTCGTTGAACTCACTATCCCTGAACTCCGCTCTACCGCCGACGGATCCCGATCACCACCACAATCCACACAACATGAACAAGCTGTGCCGTCAAGTGTCAATTGAGTCGCCCGGCCCGGGCGCCAAGAACTGCGTCTTCAACTTTTTTGTGCCCATCGAGGACACGCCGGCTTTGGGCGCCCGCATCAGGATCGTGTGCGCCGGTGCCTGCTATAATAGCCGCCGGCGCTCCAACTCCATTACCAGCATGTCGTCGGTGTCCTCAGAGCTGAGCGACTACTGCCCATCGGTCAACTCGATGTCCTCGCCCGCTCACCAGGGCATCCGAGAGGGATCCTTCTTCCCCGGCTTCGAAGTGGCCGGTGTGATCGAGTCCCTGGGTTCAGAGATCACGGAGGCCAACAACCGTGGTCTGCGCATTGGACAGCGCGTCATCGTATATCCGTTCGACGAGACCCCGGCCGGCTATGCCGAGCTCCTGGTGGTGCCAGATCTGAAGCACGTCGTGCCGATTCCCGACAGTCTGCCCATGGAGGTGGCCGCCATGCTGCCGACGGGCGCCCTGCTGGCCATGAATGCCGTCTTCAAGGCCCAAGCGGTGGTCACACAGATCCTCAGCCAGCGGGCTGCCACAGAGCCGAAGCGAAAATGTAAAATCCTGATCGTGGGCACTGGCGGACTTGCGCTCTGGGCGGTACGCATTGCTTCCTATCACTTCGCCTCGACTGGTGCCGACAATGTGGACATCACAGTGGCCAGTCTCAGGGACGAGGGCTTCCGCCTGGCCACAGAGATCAAGAAGTGAGTACAACCAATCAGCCAGCGATTGCCTGAAAATAAAGTCAATAAATGAACAACAAGCCAGCAATCTTCACACACGGTAGCTGCTTTGGTCGTAAAACAACAGAGATTAGTCTAGATTTTGGCGACTTCAAGTTTAGATTACAAAACCTCCTCAACTTTGGAAGAGTGTACTTTATGGCAAAGCATTAAAAAATATTATTATTTTGGGCTTAAAAAAATCAAAAAACACGAAAGATAAAAAGACAGGACACGGGTGTTTTCAGGCAGAGCCGTTTCCTGTCTTCATTATCCTTTTTTTGATCCCTCAGCTCACTAACCAAACCATTTTACCTTTTTCCATTTGCAGTGTCAGCGTGGTCCAGTGGAACGAGTGCCTGTATGAGCCCCAGCTCATCGAGCGCACCAAGGACGTGTGCGGCGGAGCCGTGGATGTGGTTATTGATTTTGGCACAACCTCCAGAAGCCTGCATCGCTCCATGCACTGCCTGTCCAAGGGCGGTGTGGTGCTGATCAGCGACGAGGTGGCCGAGAAGCTGCTGCCCAAGTTCTCGCGACTGTCCAACGAGTACCAGCAGGAGATTATACCGATCTCGAATGGCACCGCCGAACAGCTGGCGGAACTGGTGGAGCTGGTGGCCAACAAGAAGATCGAGCCGCCACCGCACTCTGTGTTCCCCTGCGAGCAGGCCGCCGAGGTCATCACAAAACTGTGCAACTCCGAGATACCCGGACGCGCCATTCTCCGCTTCCACGACATTGAGTAGGAGCAGCGAGGAGTAGGGGGAGTAGATGGCTCCCAATCAAGGCATTAACTCATTCAATATGGATATCTGTTAGTTGTATTCAGAGGACACACCCCCGACAAAACATTGCAACCAGCGACACTCTCGAAGCGGATTCACTTGTGCTTAATTTTGTAGCCGACCATTGTTTTGTAACCTTAATTTCGGACTGCAGACGACACCTCCTCGTTTCATTGATTTAGCATTTTAAGCATTTTTAGTATTATGTACATATAGATTGTGATTTATTTTAATTTGTAAGCAAACCCACAACCCGGATACTATTTTTTGCGATTGCCTAACACACAGTCTGCACAGATCGATCGCCATCACCCACCACACATCCGCATTGTATAAGCCGGAAACGAGAGATTCGGGCATCGTATTTATGCTTCTTCAATGATTTTAGATTACGTAAAAGCCCTCTAAAACAGAAGCGGATTACAAAATAAATGTTATACATATTATATACAAAATTGTTATGCATGCGATGCAAAATGTTTGATTCAATTGCTTGATGTTTGTACTCATTGCGTACATACGTACCCAACATTATACTCTACTCTTATTCATAAATAAAAACCATAAACTATCAATGCATCTGGGGGCGGCTTTAGGTTCGCAGAAATTGGTATACCCTTCCTTGCAGGGTATTATAAACTCTACTTCATAATAAATACAAGTTTAAATCGATTATGATAATTGTATCTCATGGATACAATGACCAGTGGCGCCAGCTATGGGTCAGTTTGAGAGAGGGACGATTAAGTTCCGAGCCACCTGGCGGAATGCTCTGGAAGTTTTCAGATCGGAAATCTGGTTCTCAAGTCTCGGGACTCAAGTGTCTGGCAACGCTGGTTGCTCGAAAAACACCGATTATGGGCATACTTTCTGTAGAGACCATTTACAATCATTCGAGTTCCTTAGACAATCCAAGGGCGCGGCCGCCGCCACAAAACACAAAAAAAAATATTTGGAAAAAATAATAAAAAAAAAAAAAAAAAAAAAAAAAAAAATTTTTTTAAATTTCCGGTTGTCAACAAAGTATGACCGCATCATTGGCCTTCAAAAAATGCCAGTTACGGTTATTTTCCACTTTCTTGTATGACGCATACAGAACTGCAAGATCGAAAAGCTTTTGAGTGCACTTTGCAAATCAGTCGGCTCTCAACTGCACTTGCGAATGCTTGTATTTACGTTCTTATTATTTGAATATAAAGTTGGAATTCAAAAAATAATCACTGACGGCTAAAATCGGTAATTATTTGTTTTTCAACTTTTTGTTTTAGTGGTCGTTTGTGACATTTTATTGGTTCAAGTGGTATTTCATTCAAATAAGGACCTCAATACGTAGTCCACTTTCTGGAAAAATCTTTAAGGGCTTGCCAAAGATGACTAAGAGTCCCAGTCTATGTGTATGGTGTGTCAGTATAGTTTAATCATATTATACATATATATGTACATTTTTCATTACAATAAATTACAGCTCATGTGTATAAGTGTACGTAAATAGAGCTTCTTTATTAAATTATTGTAAGCTTTTCTACAAAATTATACACTTTTTTTTTAATTTCTTGAAAATAGTAAAAGTTGTATTTTGTTTTAATAATAGTTAGTATGATAGTGATATGTCTTGAGAAGACTTCCACACAATTTTAAGTGAATCGGCTCAATTACAAATTTTTTGAAAATGTGGTTTCGAGAAAAACACGTTTAAAGTTTAAAGTTCCAGCCAATATTAAAGACGTGTCACTTAAATAGCTACATATGTATATCTCTGGAAATATTTAAAATTTCGTCTCATCTTTTTAATGACACATTTTTGGAAGGTTAAGCTTTGAAAATACTATATAAAAAAAAAAACTTATAAAAGAAGAAAATGGGTTTATTTTCAAATTTCTACTCTAGGGGTTTTTCTAGCATTCTAGTATTGAAGCAATATTCTTCTGAGAACGCTTTTTAGTTTGGCTATCACGCAGAAAGACAACCAATATGGATCTCTGTGAAAGCGGCCACGAGCCAAATCCGTGTAAGTATCTGCTTTTATTTGCGAAATTTCGAGAGTGGATGCGCAAAAACAAATTATCAAATTTTAGCTTAAAATCGTCGTTTTGCAGCATTACAGGCTAGCGCTCTATTGCCCCTACCGCCCGTTATGAGCCTGAACGACGATTGTCTGGAGTATGTAATGAAGTATCTAAAGCTGCCAGATCAGATGCACTTTGCCAGGACTTGCCTGCGCTTCAGGGCGGTCTACGAAATGGCCACTCCCAGGCTGCACAAGTCTATAAACTTGTCCGAGTTCGCAGAGATGACCGTGCGGGATATGCGAGACTTTTTTAAGCTGTCCGGCGCATATGTGGAAGCTGTGTATGGCGTAATGCTGGGTAAAAACGCTCAACGCCTCTTTGACTTTTTGGCCGACAGCTGCGAGAAACTCAAGACCATGGATATGTCAGGCCACATGTCCGTGCACAGCATGAACAAGATGTTTGCCAATAAAAGTCAGCTCGAGTCGCTTAAGCTGGATCATGCGAATATCTGCGACCGCTGTGTCTTGGAGCTGCGGAACCTGCGCAAGTTGAAGGAGCTGAATCTCAGCGACAATCCATTGACAGGCGACACCCTAGTCAAGTTGCCCTGCACCATCGAGTCGCTGACGCTGGACAATTGCGGAAATATGGAGATCAGGAACCTAATGAAGGTCCTAAAGACTTTCCACTGGCTAAAGGAGTTAAACATAAAGGGTATAGGGTATAAAGATCCCAATGGATCGCAGATCTACGAACAAATCATCAAGGTTAAATGCTGCACGGCACTGGAGACCTTGCGGATTACCGATTACGGTGACATTCGTTACGAGTTTGTGGCTCAGATTCCTAACCTAAAGCATCTGTCGGTCTTTATCCCGTGGCTAGAGTTGCGTGGAGAGCTCTTTAAGCAGCTGGCGGAGCACAAGGCCACGAAATTAGAGTGCTTGGAGGTCGTCGGCGGGAAAGTCAATATCACCAAGGAAATGCTTTTCAACATTGGCAAATTGAGGGAATTACAGAGTCTCACACTGCCGCGAATTGAAGGGGATGTGGCTCTAGTCGATGCGCTCGGCAGCAACGGAGTCGTCATCCAGGAAATCTTAAAGCTGTTCGGGGCATGCCGCCGGCTAAGCTACATCAGCCTGGGAAGTTTCGAGTTAAACGAAGAACTTGCGCTGGGAATTGTGTCGCGTGTTCAGCAGGAGATCGCCAACAAGGACATGCATCGCAAACTGCCAATCGAATTGTGTTTCTTTAGGAAAATAGGAAAGGTAAGTAGTGCTCTATATTTATATATCTTTATATATATATTATTTTGCAGATTTTTTATATAAAACAGCATTTTCCCTTTGAAGTGCAAATTAACATAGCAAAGACTCGAACTTTAATCAAAGATTAATCACTCATTTAGCTGATAACGTTCGGGTTGACACACAATCTGCGTAGACTTCGAACCCAAAGCTCGTTCACACACTAAACTAGGAATAAAATAGTAGTTCAGTTATATTTATTTATTTATTTATCGAAAGAAATGTAGAGATTGTCTGCGATTGTTTAAAGTAAAAGTTTAATAACTTAATAATGAATCCCCTATTGGACCGTGGAGGTTAGTGTGACCGCATCACCGATCATCTGTTGACCACCATACATTTTTCGGTATTTTTCACCCAAGATTTGCAGTATTTTGTAAACAGGGTGTTTCGGTTCTTGTTTCAGTCTGTTTGCTTATATGTATCTTAAATAAATATCTTAAATAAATATACTTATATTAGTTAGGGAGAATTAAAAATAGTTATATAAAATCTATATTAAATCCGCTTTTCATTTCTTAGTATTCAGATAAGATACCAAAGGATATTATCCAAACAAAGGAAAGGATCGATGCTGTGATGCGAAGCGAGGTATATTTCAGCTCCGATGAAGATGAATTGGACATGGACGACCTCGAGGACACAGACGACGATGAGTTTGAAGATGATATGTATGACGACTATTTTAGGGACAACGAAGATGAATTTTGAGATCCTTTGTATATGTATTAACATTTTTGAGAATTGTGTTGGTTTCGGGCTGTTGGACAGCGACTAGGTGCGTTTTTCGTTATTTTTTGAAAATTATATGCAAATTAAATGCAAGAGCACCAAAAACATTATTATGTTTTAAAAATTAAAAAAATGTTGTTTAGTTTTGTCTTCAAAAAATGTAATTGCCTATTACGCAGGGGACTCAAATGGCTTATTGTTTTCAGCTGTTTTATTTAACCACCTTAACTTTCTCCCTATCTTATATATATATTTTTGGATTTTAAATAATCAATCTTTGATTTTGTGAATATAGTAAAATATTTTGATGACGTGCTTTTGAAAACCGCCAGATCCAGCGGGCAAATAGCTAAATTGGCAACGCTGGCCCGGAATCGCGCCAAAAATCAGGCGGGAAGCCAGAGAAGAGGAAGAGACGAGATCGATCTGGAGCAGAAACCCCAATAATATATATGCTGACGTCGCCAGACTTGCTGTTTGAACAGATAAGTAAATTTGCTTCGTGATGGTTAATAAAGAGAACGCCCTCAGTGTGGGCCAGCAGGTGAAGTGGATCGGCAGCCACGACGCGCTCCAGTCGGTGAAGAGTCTCGAGCACAAAAACGTCTACTTCTACCAGAAGTGCATCTACGGACCGCTGACTTTGACGGTGGGCGACTACATACTGGTTTCCAATGCGGACGCCGCCGAGCCGGACACTGTTAATGGTTGCGACGTGGCCCGCATCCTGCACATGTACGAACTGCGCGAGGTGACCGATCGCGAGCCCTACCGCGCCATCGTCCAGTGGTACTCGCGACCAGAGGCCATACCGCACATCCATTTTGACGACGACAGCGTCTGCGTTGACTTCGGCTTGGAGGTGATCGAGGAGCATCGACCGTACGACAACGACGTCGCCCTAGGCGCCATCTACCGCAAGTGCATCGTCCTGGCAGGCACCTCGGGCCACACGGCGGCGGAGATCCTCAAAAGCAAGTCGCATAAGCTAAAGACCACGGCCTGCCCCATGTTCGTGAGCCGCTACAAGTTCGTCAAGGTGAAACGACGCTATCGCCTGATTCCCCTGGAAATCCACCTGGAGGATCCGGATTCAAAGTCGCACTCCCGTTCAGAGCGCAAATCGCTGGCTGCTCTGCATGAATCGAAACGTTCATCATCCGCCCGCAAGGATGCCGCTGCTGGAGAGGCCACCATGCAGAAGCGACGACGCGCCTCTATGGCGGCGGCCACATCGCTGGAGTTCGTCGATGTCAGCTACTTCAACTGTGAGAACAAGGTGTCGCCCATCAAGATCGTTGGC
Source organism: Drosophila bocqueti (assembly GCA_018151655.1). NCBI lineage: Eukaryota > Metazoa > Arthropoda > Insecta > Diptera > Drosophilidae > Drosophila > Drosophila bocqueti. The sequence goes on from JAECXF010000057.1 coordinate 4,092,051, forward strand.
GGACGCAGTGTGGTCCGGCTGTCGGAGAAGAAGAAGAGTTCTGCGCAGGCGGAGATCAATGCCAACTATCTGCCGGCATCGCCGCTCACCGAGAAGAACGCCAAGGTGGAGACGCCCAAATCGCGGGCCTCGGCCGCGCGCCGGAACCTCAATCTCAGCCTGGACCGAGGAGCCGACAGCACAGCTGATTCCGACTGCCTAAATTATTCGATTGTCCAGCAAACGCCAGATCCGAAAACGCCCTCCAACGACATGAAGATCAAGCTGCGCCTCTCTGAACGAAGGCGTTCGGTACGGCTCGCCTCTATAGACCACGATCCGCTGGAAATTGTGGATGAGACGAAAGAAACCCCGAGTTCACGCAAGCGCCTGGGCGTAACCAATGGCGATATCTACCACACACCCACCAAGAAGTCCAAGGAACTGCTGCTGGGATCAGACGTGACGCCGTCAACGCGTCGTAAGAGTATCCTGAAGTCCGCCACCAGTCGACTTGCTGAGGGCACACCCAGACGTAGCATTCATCTCTCCAACATTGTGGAGCAGCGCGTGTTCAACGACGATGACATTATAACCACCCCGAAAAGAGGACGCTCAAAGAAGAGCGTCGCGGATGAGGACGAGGACTACACGCCAAAGAAGTCTGTGCAAAAGACGCCAACGCGATCGCGCCGCTTGAGCACCACCACGAAACCGGCAACGACTCCAAGCAAAGGGAGTACTACCACTACAACAGCAGCAGCAGCGACCCCTATGACGCCCTCGCAGAAGATGAAGAAAATAAGAGCCGGAGAGCTGAGTCCCAGCATGCAGCAGCGAACGGATCGTCCGGTCAAGGACTCCAGCAAATCGCAACTGCAGTTGGCACGGGAGCAGCTGCACGTGTCCGTGGTGCCAAAGAGCCTTCCCTGCCGGGAGCGAGAGTTCGACAACATTTACGCCTTCCTCGAGGGAAAGATCCAGGACCAGTGTGGCGGCTGTATGTACGTGTCGGGAGTGCCGGGCACCGGCAAAACGGCCACAGTTACCGGCGTAATCCGTTCTCTGCAGCGCCTGTCCAAGCAAAACGAGCTGCCAGCCTTTGAGTTTCTGGAGATCAACGGCATGCGTTTGACAGAGCCACGACAGGCGTACGTGCAAATCTACAAGCAGCTAACTGGCAAGACCGTTTCCTGGGAGCACGCGCACTCTTTGCTGGAGAAGCGCTTCACTACGCCGGCGCCACGAAGAGTTACCACCGTGTTGCTGGTCGACGAGCTGGACATTCTGTGCAATCGGCGTCAGGATGTGGTGTACAACCTGCTCGATTGGCCCACCAAGTCGGCGGCCAAGCTGGTGGTCGTCACCATAGCCAATACCATGGATCTTCCCGAGCGTCTGCTGATGGGTGAGTTATAAAGTTATGAATTTTATTTAAAGGATTTCTAAAGACTCTTTTTTTATGGCACACAGGCAAGGTCACATCTCGACTGGGACTCACCCGCCTCACCTTCCAGCCGTATACACACAAGCAGCTGCAGGAGATCGTCACCGCTCGCTTGGGAGGTTCGGAGGCGTTCAAGGGCGAGGCAGTGCAGCTGGTGGCCCGCAAGGTGGCCGCTGTCTCTGGCGATGCTCGCCGTGCCCTCGACATTTGTCGCCGAGCCACGGAAATCGCGGATATGGCATCGGTCAAGTGCGTGACCATGCTGCACGTGCAGCAGGCTTTGGCCGAGATGATAGCCAGTGCCAAGGTGCAGGCCATTAAAAACTGCTCGCGACTGGAGCAGATCTTTCTGCAGGCTGTGGCCGCGGAAGTCACACGCACCGGCGTCGAAGAGACCACCTTTATGGGCGTCTATACGCAGGTCGAGACCATAGCTGCCTTCATGGGCGTGACCCTGCCAGCACCGGGACGTGCTCTTCGACTGTGCGCCAAGCTGGGCGCCGAGCGGCTCATCATTAGTGAGCACTCGCGCAACGATCTCTTCCAGAAGATCCTGCTCAATGTCAGTGCCGATGACATACACTACGCCCTCCGTGTGGTGGGCGAGGTGAACTGAAACCATTCTCTGGACAAAATTCTTAATAGGCTTTTAAGTTTGATTTTGATTATTTAAGTTTGAAAAAATATTATTTTTAGGTTTGGTAGTTAATTCATTTAAAGTATTCTTTGTCTCTATTTGTAGCTCAATCATCGATCAAATCCCATACATTGTAAAAGACTTATTTAAATACCTATTTTAAGCGTCATTTTTAAACAATTTAAAGTACAAACTCGTTACTAAAAACACCAAATAGAACACCAGGACAGTGTAACAATCGTACAAGGCCTTTGGCGAAAAGACGGAATAGATGAAGAGGTGGTAGCGAAAGCCAACCATCAGGCAGAGGTAGAAGGCCGCCGGCAACATGATGAGGGCAGCGTAGAGCGGAGCTATTAGCGAGTCGGCGGCTACTCCATAGGGTGGCTGGAGCTGCATGATTCCCACGCTACGCAGATCCGAGTGTAGCGTGTGGACAATCAGGTAGAGGAATGCATGGATTTCCGCACCATAAGTATTCAGGGTGACGAAGAGGCCCACAATGATGGGATTGTAACTCGTCTGTCCTATATATCCGGGTGTTAGGTCAATTGTGGACAGGCTGTTCGAGTTGCCTTGGTAAAAGTAAAACATTCTGGCCAAGAATATGGTCATGATGATCTTGTAAACGTGCACCAAACGCACCGAAAACTTGCGCGCACTGGTGCCAAAGACATCGCACAGCTTGTAGGTTTGCTGCAGGGCCACAAGGAGCACAGGCAGCAATAGGATATTCTGCACCTTTTGCAGGAGGGCGGCAAGCAGCAGGGAGCTCGTGAGGTTCGTCTGCAGCAGCTGCAGCAAGGCCGTCGTGCCCAAGGTTGGATGTGTTTGAGGCAAGGCTTCCCGATAGCCCAGCCCCAGAACCAGTGCCAGGCAGCACCAGAAGACCACTAGCGTTGGCACCATCAATTTGGAGGCCAGATACGGTGCCAGTTCGATGAAGTGCACCTGGCCATTGAGCCCGCGAAAGCAGTAGACCATGCAGAGAGCCGCTCCACTGGCCACCGATTGCATCAAGCTGGCACTGTAGCGATGCAGGCGAGCCCACAGCAACAACAGTGAGAATATCATGATGGTGCTCCGGATGGCCTGCAGCCGGTGGATGTAGCGCATGAGGGTGAGCAGCATCAGCATCACAAACACTTTCCGCATCTGCCACAGGCACGTCGAGGCAATCGTGTACAAATGCCGGCCGTCCAACTCCACATTGGTCTTGGTGATGCGTCGCCGCAGGGTCCTGAAGGCAGTCAGCAGGATCAGAGTGTTGCCCAGATAATACCACGTCTTGTATTCGAACTCAATGAACGAGGAGGAGCCCAGTGTCAAGGTGCGAATAGCGAAGCAGACGAGCAGAGGTAGTGGCAGGGGAATGGATAGCTTCAGGCGACGCGTATATATCGGAGGCAAGGCAATCTTGAGCAGCGCCTGCGCCACATCGATTGTCAGATAAACGGAGATGCCTAGGGGAAGCAGTAGCATAAAGCTTTGCAGCCAGGAGCTCGTCCGAATGATGTCCAACGCATGACTAGTCATGTTCACAAGCACAGCTGCAATCACAGAAACAACCAGCTGACCCACGTTCAAGCTGTCGAGGTGAAGCTGGTCGGTTAAGTCGAGGTACAGGACGCTGATCACCATGTGCAGCGATGCCTGATTGAGAGCAGAAACTGCTGATATTAGCATGCATTTTAAAGGGAATCTCAGTCTAAGACACTCACCGCTGTGGTCAAAATGAGTCCTAAAGCTATAAAGCCATAGTCAAATTTCACCAGGGACTCGGAGAGCAGACCGGAAATCTCCCGTGCCACCCGCATGTAATTCAGCTTGGCATTGTGGTACAGCACCTGGCTAGCTGCACTTCCGTCCCCCTCTCGCATTTGAATGAGCAGCATTTTGTGCACTTGCGTGGCATTCTGATACCAGTTGTAGTAATCTGCAGGCAGGAACCACAAATTAGGATTAAGATACACGGCAAAGAATCCTCGTTTGCTCACCACTCCATTGGACCCGATCGTGGCCGAACTTCACCCTGGCCTTGTTGAGCAAGTGGTGGGCGTTGTAGAAGTAGGCGTACAACTGATGTTCCAGGGACAGCGATTGCAGCATCTCCGGTATCAGGCTGCCGATAGATAGCGTGGGTATCTCCACGGACAGAAGAACGGAGAGAGTGGGAGCCAGATCGATTTGATTGTACGTCTTTGTACTGGACATGGACTTGCTGCTGCAGTTCTTTGAATAGAGATAAAGCGGCACCAGAGTTTCGGCCGGCGTATTGCCGCCATGCCCGCCGCCATCGGCCATGCCATGATCTCCAGTTAGCATCAGCAGATAATTGGGAATGCTCTTCATTAAAAATAAGTTGTTATTTGTACATATTTTCGATATTCAAATAGGTTAACACCCACCTTGTGCTCCAATATCTTCTGCACCGCCTCATCCATTTCCTTTAGCTTGAGCGTTATCCTTGGGCTATCATTCCCCTCGACATGACCAATGTGGTCCAGTCCCAGATAGTGCAGAATCAGTAGCGACCAGTCACTCTTTTCCAGTTCGGATTCCAGTACTCTCGTCACATTTCTATCGCCTTCGTAGAAATCGTTGACATAAAACGAATCGTTGTTCTCCGCACGCCGCGTAAACTCGCTGGGAAAGAGCTTCACCCAGGTGTGGTCACCGGCGAAGGACACCACACGATCCCGCTGCTTCAATCGGTGCAGAAACGAGTCTTCCACCTGCTCCGTGTGCCCCACGTTGAGGGCTATGTCGATGAAGTTGGACAGGGTGCCGGTGGTGATGCTTTTCAGGCGTGGCATCGTAACCGTCGGTATGTCCACATGAAGGGTGAGCTTTTCACAGGCCCTGGAATGTGCCACCGGCATGGACGTGGCATCGGGAAAGTCGTCGCGCAGAGCGTCGACCAGGAACAGTATAAAGGAATCGTAGGCAGGTGGTGGTGGCTCCAATCTGCAGAAAGGTAACCCAGGCCTTATCAGACCCTTATCTCACGCAATTCATCAATAAAACTCACTTTACGCCGTGCAATGTGGTGGGCCGGCCCTCGGGTACTGTGCTCTCCTTCTCCGCCGCCGAGTAGGAGGCCGGAAAGAAGCCGATCAGAAAGAGCACGGCTCCGAGGAGGAACAGGCTAAGCATACCGAGGGTGTACCCCAGTCGACTTTTGTGCTGCTCCATATTTTTGTTTTCATTTCTTTCAGCGCCACCAGCAACTACCAGTGTGACCGCAGTTTGCCTTGCCGCCGACAATCAGCTGGGTCAACCCGATAACTTATCGATTGCTGTAGCTCGTGTCCATGGGTGTAGAGAGGGGTTTGTTATTTCAACCCCTGGAATTTGTTGTTTAAAATTTATAAATATAATAATATCATATTTTGTTTTAATAATTTAACAACACATATCAAGGAAGACTAATTAATTATTATTAAATTATCACAAGCATGAGAAAAACCGATCCCCTTTTGCAATTTTTTCTAACTACGCCCATAGCACTGCAATTGGCCGAAATATAAACAATAAACCTTAAATTCTTGGCTTGCAATCCTTACTTAAAATGGTAACGTGTGGAGTTATTTCCGTAAGTGACGACTACGAAAAGTTCCTGATGCGCTGCTCCCTCTGTCCAACCGACGTGGAGCTGGCCCAGTGGCAAGAGTTCGTGCTCCACTTTCGGAACATGCACAGCTTCCTCGGGCAAGACCAAGATGAGGAGACTCCAGAAAACAACGACATTAAAATCCAAGTTGAGGCGACACCCGAAACATTTGAGGTGGAAGAGATTCTTTTGGATGGAGATGAGATCAAGGTGGAGGAATATATAGAGATGAATGTAGAAGCACTCGACTCGTCGCCTGACGAGACAGAAGAGTCTGAGGTCTCCGGTGGCTCAGACCAGGAGGAGGAGGAACCCTCGGCACCTCCTGCTGAGAACGACGACATAATCCCTACACCCACTTATAAGGTATTTGAAGACCTTCTAAACATTCCAAATGGCTAAGCTTAACGATGTTTGTTATCCCTGCAGTTCCGTCCCACCTTCTTTCGCCGGGATCCTCGGACGGTTAAGTTTATAGAGATCTACAAGACACATCCGTGTCTCTGGGATTCCGACCACAATGAGTACAAGGAGCCCGGAGCATGCTTGAGTGCATTAAAGCAGATGATTGCTTCATTGGATGCAACTGTGTCCGTAGTTCTAAGCGAGGCCAATTTGAAAATGGCCATCAAGAAGTTGCACACACAGTACAACACCGTTCAGAGGCGGGTGCTAGTGGGAAAGCAAAAGCCACAATCTCTGGCCTACAATGTGTACACCCTCTGCAGCTTTCTGAAAGATAGCCGGATAGAGGAAGAAGGCAGTCGAGAGCAGGAAGAGGCAGGCAAAAGCGGAAAGATTCAGGCAAGGACCTCAGGCATGTGATTTCATGGATTAACTATTTATTTTATTTCAACTTACAGCTGGATTTTTCAAAGAAGAACAAGCTGACCACGGAGCTCATTAAGATGTACTCCAACTTTCCGCAGCTTTACGATCCCACGCACAAGGAGTTCTGCAGCATGATCTCTCGCAAGCAAGCCTACGAGAGTCTGGCCGCCAAGATCTCAGTGCCCGATGAAGACATCAACAGTGATGACATATACCGTGCAATCCTGAGTATCCGGCAGTGGTACTACAAGACCATGAAGTATGCCATTAATGCCGGAAACGGGGCGGAAAAATTGTATTTACAGATGTGCCGGTTCCTGCCGCCAAATGTGTTCAAGCAGCGGTTGGTCTGCGAGATTTGCCAACTGGTCATGTCCTCTGATTATGTACTGCAGGCGCACATTTTTAAAGCCCACAACATCGGTGAGCTGCCCTTCAAGTGTACGCTATGCGATCGCAGTTTCATTGCCCGCATTGAGCTATCCAATCATATGCAGCGGTTTCACATCGGAAAGATCCACAAGTGCAACCACTGCGAGCGGTCTTTTGCCGTCGTCTCAGACCTACAACTCCACATCCGGACCCACACCGGCCACAAGCCATTCGTGTGCGAGCAGTGCGGCAAGGCCTTCCGGCTTAAGTCACAAATGAAGCTCCACGTCACGGCCATTCACACCAAGATACGGGCATTTAAGTGCACCATGTGCCCGAAGGATTTTGTGAAGAAGGTCGATTGGTCTGACCACATGAAAGGCCACTTGAATATTCGCGACAAGATATGCACAGTCTGCGGAAAGGGATTCACCAGCTGCCACTCCCTCATCCGGCATCGGCAGATCCATTCCGAGGTGAAGAAGTTCGTTTGCAAGCTGTGCGACTCTAGATTCTCCCAATTTGTGGGCCTAAATTCGCATATGAAGCGCACCCACAATATTGTACGCAACAAACAACAGAAGGAAACGGAAGGTGTTGATGCCGAGAACCAAAATTAATTAATAACAAATAATTAATAATTAAAAGTAAAAACATTCTTAAATGATGCAATTTTTATTTTAAGAAAATAAAATATAAATGTTAATAATTAAACTGCGCGCCTCATTTTTGATTTCCGATAGATCCAGACCTCGTTCGATAACTCCTACCCTTGTTGTTCCCGTTGCCCAACACACTCCGCACAGTGTTGCAAAGCGTTAATGGCCAAACTCCAGTGTTGTAAATATTCCCAGCATTAAGAATAATAACAAGAATCAGCGCACACATTGTTTTTGACAGGAAAACGAATTTATTTGTGGCCGTGCAGCATGGAGGTGTGCGGCAGCGTATTGGCCAACTCCAGCTACAAGCAGTTCCGACTGAAATGCCTATACTGCACCATAGAGAGCGAGCTGAAGGACTGGGAGGCGTTCATCATTCACGTACAGACGGCCCATTTCTGCGACGAGGAGGAGGAGGACTGCAATGGCACCGTTGACGGTACCGTCAACGACGGCACCGGCGAGGACACTGTCTCACAGGAGGACTTCTGCTTCCCCACGGACTCCACGGACCAACACATCGTCTACGAGCCGGACGAGCTGTTCGATGTGATCGAGACCGTCGAGGAGGAGGTCGGCGAAGAACAGTGGATGGGAACTGAACTGAAATCGGTAAGGCATGGATGTTGAATGGTAAACAGAAATAATTTTATATTTGATCGCCAGGAGTTTGACAATATGAGTGATGACTTCGATTGGCCAGATCCGTCAGATGATTTCCAGGCGAGTGCCAAACCCGAGGCACCCGAGGAGATAACTAACGATACTGCTGCCCCCCTCTCCCTTAAGAATGTTCAACTTCCAGACGATATGATCATATATGCTAGTGATTCTTCAATAGAGGCGGACGACCTGGTGGATATACCCAGAAGGCCCGGCCGACCGCCGAAACGGAAAAGACCCGGTCAGGTTTTCAAGGTAAGCAAACACCTTTTTACTTTTACTGGAGATAGCAATCGAATTGGCTTTTTTGGTAGTTCAAGGTGAACTTTATTCGGAGCAATCCACGGGTGCTGCACCTAATACAAGCATACAAGGATCATCCCTGCCTGTGGGATCCCTCAGACGAGCATTACGAAGACACAAATGTGCGTACTAAGGCCTATGAAGCTATGATGAAGTACATGAACAGCCGCGCCAATGTGCTCTTCACCACCGAGCAGCTGAAGAAAACCATCCAGGATCTCCACATCCAGTACACCATGGCTTGCCAGGCGAAAGAGGACGGCAAGTTGGTGGGACTAGCGGCCCGCTACATGGCCAAGAGCGAGTACCTGGCCGTCTCACCGAAGGTGCTCCCGAAAGAGGAAGTCGAGAACGACGAATTAAATGTGATTAAGGTAATATCTCTAGGTTCTCCTTATAACCCAACCTTTTCCAATGCGCTTTCTCTATGCATTGCAGCTCAACTTCAAGAGGGAAAACGCGATGACTACCTCATTTATAGAGACTTATGCCAACTATCCGCAGCTGTACAATTTGTCGAATCAGGAATTCGGTTTGGTGGAAGCACGACAAGAGGCCTACAGGCAAATGGCCCTGGAATACCTACCAGTGGCCAAGGTGAACGAGACAGAGATATATATTGCTGTCAACAGGCTGCGTCGCTGGGTCTACGATGCCATGCGTCGCCTAAAGTCCAAGGAGCTGATCCAGAAATGCACACGGCAGGAGGTGCAGTACCTGCAAATGTGCAACTTCCTTCCCTCCAAGGGCTCGGAGAGTCAGGTTCTCTTCTGTGAGTACTGCGATAAGCGCTTTCACGGCGACTACAACCTGCTGGTGCACATGTTCAAGGCCCACGCCGTGGGCGAGTTACCCTACCTGTGCTCCCTCTGTCCTCGGCGCTTTGACCGGCAGGTGGACATGGAGCGCCACAAGCTGCGCTCACATTTCGAACGAAAGCTCAAGTGCCAGTACTGCAATAAGGCCTTTGCCGTCGAAAGCGACCTGAAAGTACACACGCTCATCCATACGGGCGAGAAGCCGCATACGTGCAGCATTTGTGGCAAGAGTTTTCGGCTGAAACTGCTCCTTGACCATCACATAAACGGCTACCATCTAAACCTGAGGCCCTACCACTGCGAATTGTGCAACAAGAGTTTCCGCAAAAAGTTCGAACTGGAAAACCACATCAAGGCACATCTGAACATTCGTGATAAGAAGTGTGAGCACTGCGACGCTACGTTCTATGATCATTCTTCACTATCCAGGCATCGCAAGACCCACAAACTATCGTAATATTCGGAGGTTTATCTTCAGTTAAGTAATTATACATTGGTTTTAGTTTAATTCATAATCATGACTTAAACTTTGGACTTAAATTGTGCATATGTTAAGGCCACACTTTCTTGAAATTCTACTAAACTAAATTAGTTCTATGGTAAGAGTTACCTAAAGCAGAAAGTTTGGTAGATAGAAATAAAACATAAACACTTATTTAATTCTAAATATACAAATACTTACTTGCGGTATAGAAACAGGCAGAAAATGTACAATATGAGGGGAGTGCTGTAGCCAATTTATTGTAAACTCAGCTAAAGATATTGTGACATTTCGGTAATGTTTTCTCTATAAGTTCGTAGAGTATTCTTGGGTTCGTCGGAGTGACTCAATAAATAAAATTAATAATGATAAACTGCTTTATATTAGTTCTTTTTTTCACGGCACAACCGTAAAGTTCTTGGATCTTATGAGCTCCACAAATTGGGCGGCTCCCTTGCCGTTGGCCTCCTCGTAGTAGGGCAACTCTTTGAGTCGCTCCAGCCAGGCGGCAATCTTCGGATACTTGGCCAGATCCAACTCCAGAAAAACTCCAATCGATGTGATGGTCGAGACAAGGCTGAAGTCGGCTATGGTCAGTTGGTCACCGGCCAGGTAATCATGCTCCAGGAAAGCCTCCACAAAATCGTAGACCTGCGTGACATGATCGACCTGCTTCTGGGGCAATGTGGCTTCGCCGTAGAAAAGCACCGGACGCGTGAGTCTCCTGAGGGCAGCTTCGAAAACCACACCCGACTCGAAGTGCATCAACTGATCCACCTTGGCCCGCTGCAGCAGATCCTTGGGATATAGCTCATCGCTGGACGCATACTTCTCCACCAGATAGGCCATAATGGCGTGCGAGTCCCAGATGCAGGCATCGTCGTCCTGCAACAGTGGCACCGTGTGCTGCGGATTTTTCTTCGAGTACTCCTCGCCGTAGTTCTCCTTCTCGAACAAATTGACGAATAGGTAATCGTAGGGCAGCTCCAGGGCCTTCAGGGTGAGCAAACAAGCCCGGGTGGGCGGACTGGCGTCCAGGCCGTACAGCGAGATCTTACCCATTCTACTGTTGACTCTCAAGTGTGTGGATTGAGCGGCTCCGCGAAGGATTTATACCCAGCCAGTTGGCATGGGAAACGTCAGCCTGGTGATGGTTTTTTAATTGAATCCGCCCAACCCCATCCCCAGCCGGAGGTACATACGTGCTTCCTTAAAGCCACGCAAGCAGTAAAAATGATTTGCAATTTAATTATTTACACTGCGGTTTGACAATAATTTAAAGTAATTTAAGTAAAAAGCAAAATCGGAATAATATTTCAGTATTCAAAAGCTAAAACCTGGAATTTAATTCAATTTTCTAAAGGATTTCAAAGTAAATTCAAATTCCCAATTGATTTCTAAATAAGAAACAGCTTTCAAGATAAATTTAATTGCTTCACATTCTGATTTATTCAGTATTTTTTTTGGGTTTTACATTTGTTATTTTTGTTTTCCCTTCGTTGTAATTTTTTAAACGCATTTTTCCCCCAGTGTGGACAGGATTTTTCAACAACTTTCTTTAATTAGCTGCGATTAAAAATGCATGTCCCCACTGGGGTAATTGTGGGAAAGAGGACTGCTTACAGAAGGGTCAGTTGGCCCTTCAGCATGTCCACGTACTTGGTGGCCCCCGCCCCGTTGGCCTCCTCGTAGTAGGGCAGCTCCTCCTGGAGGCGCTTCAGCCAGGCTGTGACCTTGGGATACTTCTCCGCATCCAGCTCCACAAAGGCCGGCAGCGAGGAGGCTGTGGCCGCACAGCAGAAATCAGCCACGGTCAGGGTATCCCCGTTGATGTAGGGATTCTCACCCAAGAACGTCTCCAGGTGACCATAGCCATCGCGTATATTGTCGGCCTTCTCCCGTGGTATCTCCGTGATGTTGTTGTAAAAGTACGGAGCACAGATGTTGCGCAGGGCCATGAACAGGACACTGGCATCGAAGTACAGGCGCTGATTCACCTGGGAGCGCTTCACCAGATCCTTGGGATACAGCTCGTCCGACTTGGCGTACTTATCCACCAGATAGCACACAATGGCATGGGAGTCCCAGACCAGGACTCCGTCGTCGTCGAGCAGCGGTACGGTGTGCTGGGGATTCTTCTTCAGGAACTCCTCCTGGCGATGGTCTCCGGCCAGGAGATCCACTTCCTTGAACTCGTACTCCAGCTCCAAGGCTCGGAGCGTCAGCTGGCAAGCCCTCACTGGGGGACTGATGTCCAGACCGTATAGCACAATGCTCGATGTCATGATCCAAGCTTGATCTGTAAAGCCACCGAAGTGATATTGAGTCGAAGGCTTCGCGAGGTATTTATACGTTTCGAAAGCGAAGCTTTGCACTTGGTTTACATCGAATCTGTAAGATGATCCTGGGTGGGGCTCCAGACCAAAGTACTTTTCCATATCCCAAAGCTTTAGCTGATGAAATACTTGTCCATATGGGGATCTTATGGGGAGTGTGGGTGTATGTTGATTCTTGGAATTTAGGGCAGGGTTTTGTGGTTAATTCTTAAACGCTTGAACTAATTAATTAATGATTATAATAAAATATAAAACTGTCTTAACTCCCAGTGAATTTTAATATATTTTTCGAACTTATATATTAAATATAGAAACTATAGTTTTGCTTAAGAAAGTTCTGGGGTTTTTAAAACCTTTAAAAATACGTCTTAAATGCATCCTTTGAGGTATGTATAAAAATACAAAGAAAAATTGTTTGTAGTTCAATTTTGGAGACCCTTTCAGGAGTTTTAAAATCACTAATGGTTTCCCTTATAATTTAAATATATTTCTATATAGTTCCCCCCTTGAAACCCCACATCTTCCCTGTACAAAAATTAAAAAACCAAAGTCGAATGCATTCAGAAAACCAAAATCAATTTAATGTATCCACTAAATTGTAATACATTAGTTTAGTTTTTATTGTTTAGATATATCTAAACAATAGTGAACTTTTTGCTCTTGATAAAGTCGATGATTATTGACATCCGTTTGGATCCGTTGGCCTCCTCATAGTAGGGCAACTGCCTGATCCTCTGCAGCCAACTGGCCAGCTTGGGGAACTTGGTGGCGTCCACGTCGTGGATGAGCACTGTAGAAGACAGTCCCGCAATGATGTGGAAGTCAGCGATTGTCAGATTTTTACCAGCCACGAAATCGTTGCTCTCCAAGAACAAGTTGAGTGACTTGTAGACTTCGTCCAGACCATCGAAATTGGCCTTGGGAATCTCGGTCTTACCCTCCCTCAGCGGTGTCATGACGGCACGACTGGTGGGGATCACCACACTGGAATCGTAGTGCAAGCGTTGATCCACTATAGCCCGCTGCTGCAGATCCTTGGGATACAGCGAATCGTTCTTGCCATATTTGCTGACCAGATAGGCATTGATGGCATGGCTGTCGTTGATGTAGAAACCATCATCTGCCAGGGTGGGAACCGTGTGCAGAGGATTCACCTTCAGGTATTCCGGCTTCAGATGCTCCCCGGCCATCAGATTGACGACCTTGTACTCAAAGTCCAGCCCCAGGGCGTTGAGGGTGAGGAGCACCGAGCGAACTGGTGGACTGGCATCGATTCCGTAGAGAGTGAGTTTTCCCATTTTCCTGGCTGTGCTGGTAGTTAGTAGTAGTTAGTAGTTGTTACTCGATGTGGTGTCCAAAACACTCTGTGGCTTTTATACCCGGCGAGTTCTCTTAAGTTAAGAGTATTTCGCAGAGCTGTGATGACTCTGCAGCAAGCCAGCCGTTGGCGATGACATCAGTTGATACTCTTGAAGCCAGCGAACCCACACTAAAATGAGAGAGCTTTGATGAGGTGACGCTCCAAAAGCGCTTAGCCCCGCTCTACAAGAAATTTCCAGCAGGTAATTATACGTTTTTGTTTTTACGCCAGGTCTCATTAATGCGACCGAAAAAATGATACTAACAATCATTTGGATTGAACCACCTTTGACATATTAGTCATAAGGCCCTTTCGGTTATTTATAGCTATTATTATTTATTATCGCGATAAGGTATTAAAGTGTACTTGCCTTTATAAACTAAAACTAACACAAATGGTAAATAAACTTGAATAAGACAGTTGCCATAGGTCTTCAAATAAACCCATATTGGATATAAAAACCCTACTCCTTATAAATATTTTCTCTTAGCTGCTCTTTTTGTTTGGTTCGTTGGGAATTATAACTGAACTAAGGTCTTATCCCATACCCATTTTATTTATAATAAAGAAATGTATAACCCTTAATTAGGGGTTATTATTGGAAAAGTCTATGGGAACTTTATAATAGCAGGTTTGTTGATAATTTGGGGTACTACTACAATTTGGAGATATATATTGCTTCAATTCTTAAGTGGAATAGACCAAGACTAACACCACCCATACATCAAAGAAAATATAAATAATAATAAATAAAATAATTAAAAATATATATAAAAATATATAAAAAATATATAAATAAAATAATAAATAATAAGTACATCATATTTCCCTATATAATACATGCGTTATGCATCTCATTCATTTCTAATGTCCTTTTATACATGACTAATGGAAGATCCATAAATATTGGCCCAAAAACCAGATCTAATAAATTAACAAGTTGTATTTGTGCTGAGATTAAAAGTTTATAATACTTTAACTTGGACTCTATCTTTCGATTAAATATTTCGAGATTAAATATTGCAATTAAATTCCTAGCAAACATGACCAACATTATTTCTTCTGATTCATTCCCTCCAAACAAGTTTGGACTGATAACAGTTTCATAATTTCACCTGTCATAATTGGCCAACAGTTAATCTAATCTTTTCTTCTTATCAAAACACAAAGTTTGGACTGATAATTCCTCCTCTAATCTTTTCTGCTTATCAAAATATAATATTTAGACTGATAGTAAAAAGTAAACCCACAAAAGTCAAGTGTTTGTTTAAATATTTTCAATAATTTATTTTTGAGTATATTCTTAAGAGTATTTAAGAAGTCTTAAACAATGGTGAAGTTCTTGCTCTTGATGAACTCAATGATCTGCGCTGCCGGAGTACCGTTGGCCTTCTCGTAGTAGGGCAGATCCTTGATGCGCTGAACCCAGGCGGCCAGCTTCGGATACTTGCCGGCATCCACGGGCAGGAACACCACAAATCCGGTCATGGCGGCAGTGACATGGAAGTCGGCAATGGTTAGACTATCGCCAGCCAGATAATCGCCGCTCTCCAGGAACAAGTTGAGGTTCTTGTACACACCCTCCAAGGCATCGATCTTGGCCTGCGGAATCTGCGAGTTGTTCTCCCAGAAAAGGGGTTGGGTGATGGCCCTGCCGGTGGATGTGACCACACTGGAATCGTAGTGCAGGCGCTGGTCGACAATGGATCGCTTCTGCAGATCCTTGGGATACAGGGAGTCGTCCTTGCCGTACTTGCTCACCAGATACGAGTTGATGGCATGGCTGTCGTACAGATAAAAGCCATTGTCGTCCAGCGTGGGCACGGTGTGCAGGGGGTTCATCTTGAGGAACTCCGGCTTCAGCTGCTCCTTGGCCGGCAGATTGACGATCTTGTAGTCAAAGTCCAGGCCCAGGGCGTTCAAGGTGAGGAGCACCGAACGAACTGGTGGGCTGCCATCGATTCCATAAAGCGTAACTTTTCCCATAGCGTTGCTGTTTCGAGTTGCTGTTTGCAGGTGAGTGTTTCTATATGTTCGGAATCCATCGGTTTATATAGCCCCATCGCGATGGGGCGTTCTCTTCAATTAAGAGAGCTTTGCAACGGTGTGATGACAAGGCAGTTTGTGGGTTACTATATCTCTTAGGTGCCATGTTTATCGGTCAATCCACTGGGTTATGTATTAGGAAATAGTATTCTCTATCTTGACTTAAGAGAGCTTTCGGGGAGCAAAGCTCTTTGATTGGAATGTTTCAGGCGAAACTATGGCCCCCCGAGGCTAATTATTTGTACATCAAGCGATAAGGCCTGAAACGCTTCATAACAATGAATCAGCTATAAAAATATTGGTCACAAACAAAATAAGTGTAGAGCAAACAAAAAGGAAAATTGGGTACATATTTCTATAGGCCAGATAAGAAAAAATATAATGTAAACAGAAGCAAGCAATTCTTCAATGCTCTCTGACTTCAAAGCTTCGTTAGATATATCCAAGCTTGGCTCTCATTCTCTTCTATAAATAGAAGCTACATCGAAGTAAACATATACATAAATATATATTTACATATGTACATATTAAGTTAGTAAACTGGAATTAAATTTAAATATTCTCTTGCTTTCGGAACTGTTTAATTTATTCCTTAATTCGTGTTACTTCTCTAGAACTAAACCAGCTCGCAGAGCAGCAATGTACTTGTCCAGCCCCCTCTGGCTATCCTCCTTGTAGTGCGGCAACTGGGATAAACGCTCCAGCCAGGCTTTGACTTTGGGATACTTTTCCGGATCCAATTCCAGGACAGCTGCCAGAGCGGAAGCCGTAGCCCCAGAACAGAGATCAGCCAGTGTGAGACTAGAGCCCGTCAAGTAGGGATTGTCGCCGAGAAACCTCTCCAGATGGGCGTAGGCATCCCTGATGTTATCCACCTTCTCCTTGGGCACCAGGCTCACCTGGTGATAGAAATACGGCAAACTGACATTGCGCAAAGACATAAACAGGACACTGGCATCGAAGTACAGACGCTGATCCACCCGAGCCCTTAGAACCAGCTCCCTGGGATATAGCTCATCCGACTTGGCGTACTTATCCACCAGATAGCACACAATGGCATGTGAGTCCCAGATGAGAGCTCCATTGTCATCCAGTAGCGGGACCGTGCGTTGCGGATTCTTTCTCACATAGTCCTCGGTGAAGTGGTCCCCGGCCAGGAGATTCACCTCCCGGTATTCGTAGTCCAAGCCAAGGGCTCGTAAGGTCAGCTGACACGCCCTGACTGGCGGACTAATGTCCATTCCATACAACACGATGCCCGACATTTGATCTGCTCACAAACAAGCCAGAGTTCTACTGAAACCGCAGCTACAGTCGACAGATTGGCACTAAATGAAACTAAATAAATAAGCAATTTGCTGCGCTTGTTAAGCGCCCAGCTGGAACTTTTACACTGTAAACAGTAAGTGGAAACTAGGAACTATTTGTTTTGATTCCTAAAAAACCTGTCATTTCAGCTGAGGTACCAAAAACACAGTTTAAAGTTTTAAGAAACCTCAAATGTGAACTGATTAGTGTTAAAGAAAGAGAAATATTTTTATTTATATATACTTTAAATATTTATTATATATTTTCATATTTTATTAATTTTTAATTGGCATTATCTTAGGTTGCTGGCTTTACGGATCTCCCACTTTGGTCCACTGGCTGCGAAGAAAGCTGATGTATCCCTGGGCTGGGGCCTCGTTGATCTCCTTGTAGTAGGCCAACTCGTTGAGGCGATCCAGCCAGGCGGTGACCTTGGGATACACAGAGGGTTCGATATCCACAGCTGCTTTCAAAGCACTGACAGTGGGTCCGGTGACCAAATCAGCCAGGGTCAGGGTATCCCCCACCAAGTACTTGCCGCTGCTCAGGAAAGTCTCCAGCAACTGCAGACCCCGATGGGCACTGTCCAACTTCTCCTGTGGCAACTCAGTAATCCCTTTCAGCCAGAAAGGAGCAACTAGGTTGGCCAGTGAGGCATAGATGACGCTGGCATCGAAATAGAGACGCTGGTCCACGATGGCTCGCTTGATCAAATCCTTGGGATACAGCTCGTCCGACTTGGCATACTTATCCACCAAGTAGGTGGCAATGGCGTGCGAGTCCCAGATGGCAGTTCCATTGTCTTCCAGCACTGGCACCGTGTGCTGTGGGTTCTTCTTGAGGAACTCCTCGGTCAGGTGCTCGCCCTCTTGTAGATTCAACTCCTTGTACTCGTAGTCCAAGTCCAGCGCCTTGAGGGTCAGTTTCACGGCCCGCACACACGGACTCAGGTCAACGCCGTACAAAATTAGCCCCGTGCTCGACATTTGGAAATGTGTTTGCGGCAAAGCTTCTCTAAAGACTGATCTTTAAGGCGTTTCGTGAACATTTTGTTCTCCGAAAGCTTCACCCGAAAAGCAGAAATATGCTGACATAGTAAAAAGAAAGCTTTTGTGTTTTTAGTATGTCATCGTTAGGTTTTGGTTTATTTATTTCACCAGGACAACAACTTTTACTATATATTTTTGAATTTTCTAGAGGGATTATCATTTAAGTCATAAGTATGAAGCATAGGGAAGAATATGATCAGAGCCTATAATATTTAAATATTCAGCTTCAACAGGCGAATTGATTTAGCCAACAAATATATTATGGTATCACGTAGTTGACTATTCATAGGTTTTTCTGTTAAGTTCTATAGGTTTCTATGAAAAATAGTCGCTTAATTTTAGTAAAGGATCTTTTAAATATCATTAACAAATTAACAAATTAATCGGGATATGATGGTACTTTTTACCATTTCAAAACGACCTAACAACATTCGGGGATTTTATATAACTATCAGGGAAAATTGGTAACAATTTCTATGTTTTTACATTAAATGTTTTATACACCAAACCCAGAAAAATATTTGTTTCGTTTAACCCAAATTATTTAACTTAAAACTGCCATTGAAACGATTGGTTTAAATTGTAATCCAGCTTAATTTCTTTTTTTACAGACTGTATAAAAAATATAGACAAGGCCATTGAAATATTTTTAAACGACGAGCATTTATTAATCAAAGAATTCGTGTTTTAGTTAGTAAATACTTAAAGTGACACACATATGTAAATATTCTTATTATGTATAAATAATTTATTCGCCAGTTCCGCGATTACTGGTCCCCCAGCTTGGTCCACTGGCTGCGAAGGAAGGTGACATAGCCCTGAGCGGGAGCCTCGTTGATCTCCTTGTAGTAGGGAATCTCGTTGAGGCGCTCCAACCAGGCGGTGATCTTGGGATAAACCTTGGGATCGATGTCCAGTATAGCAGGCACGGCGCTGACAGTGGGTCCGGTGCACAAGTCGGCCAGGGTCAGAGTGTCACCCACCAGGTACTTTCCGCTGCTGCCGAGGAAAGTCTCCAGCAGCTGCAGACCCCGATGAATGGTGTCCAGCTTCTCTTGGGGAACCACTGTGATCCCATCGATCCAGAACATCTTGCTCACGCTGGCTACACTGGCATAGATGACACTGGCATCGAAGTAAAGGCGCTGATCGATGACGGCCCTCTTGATCAGATCCTTGGGATACAGCTCATCTGACTTGCCGTACTTGTCTACCAAGTAGGTGGCAATGGCATGCGAATCCCAGAGGTAGGTGCCATTGTCTTCTAGTGTGGGCACCGTGTGCTGGGGGTTCTTCTTCAGGTAAGCCTCCTCGAGATGCTCGCCCTTCTGGAGGTTGATCTCCCTGAATTCGTAGTCCAGGTTGAGGGCCTTGAGGACGAGACGGACGGACCTCACACAGGGACTCAGGTCCGCTCCGTACAATACGATGCCCGGGCTTGACATTATGAGTAGTGTTTATGGCAACGATACTCTTACGACTGATGTCCCAGAATGATATAAAGACATATATTTACAAGCTTTCAGCTCAGTGCGTGAGCAAAGCGGCTTGAAGAGATAAAAAGCTTTAGCTTGATGTCCAGAGTTACCTCTCTCTCGAAAGAGGTGAATAGTGCTAAATTATAAAACCCAAATTGGCATTGTGCAAGTGTACTTTTTGTAATGAAAGAAGGGAAGCTATTTTTTTAATTTTTAAAATCTTACAGCGATAGAAAAATAATTATAACGTCAGAAGATGACAGTACTTTTATGTCTGGCATAAAAACAATAAGTAAATAGGATAAAAACTTTGATTGAGCTTCAAAAATTAAATAATACTTTAAAAATGTGTTTGAATTGACAATAAAATATATAAATATAGAAAGAACTATACATATTATATTCATATAAATATGGAGCTGGGAACATTATTATCTTAAGGGGTTATATACACTTGCGTTTGTCAAATAAATCGAAATTTTTTTATAGCATTTTCTGAAAGTACATATCTTGGAGAATGTTTTCCCCAAAAATCATAAAATTCGGAGCATTAGAACCGGATTGGCAGCTATTTAAAGCGCGCTATCTGCACTACGAGTCAACGGCGAATCATTCTTTACACGCGGTTATCTCGAAACTGTTATTTTGAAAAAGTGTGGTTGCGGTGACCACGATTACTAAAGAACCGTTAACTCGGTCAGTCTGAAATTTTGCAGGCTTATTAACAACAACATTGGCCAGTGCGTGGACGAAGGATTTTGAATTTAAGGCAAAACTTTTTTTTTCCTGATGTAAAAACCAAAAATGTATACGTTCAAAACCGGTTTTTTTTAGTAAAACGATCATAATTTTCGTAAAAAATTTTGTTTTGCAAAATCCTTCGTCCACGCACAGCGTATAGGTGTAAACTACATACATTTTTTCTGTTTTTGTATTTCAGATGAGTAGATCCTTCGTTATCGTGGTCACCGCGGACGATATTTGAAAAATTTTGTTTTTGCATTATGGCCTACAGCAACTACAAAAATAAATATTTTGTTTTGGAAAATTTCATGAAGAATCTCAGAAAGTGTACAAATAAATATACATTGAGTGTTTCACGACAAGTTGTTTTGTTATTCCACAAAAAAAATCTTAAAAAAGCCTATTTTTCCGCGCGCAAGTGTATATAACCCCTTAAGGGGGAAACCAGTTTAGACCGATCAAAAATCGCCTTTTTTTTTATTGCATGAATCATTAGTATAACTATTCAAGAATATGTAGTCAAAATTTCAAAGCAAAATTCCCATTAGTTCGAATGCAATGAGCACTTAAGTGACCGCCCGTCGGATCTGTGAAGAAGCGCACGGTAATTATAACGGAGCGGTCGCCCAGGCCCTTCCTTTCCAGCTACCTGCCTCTTCTTCTTCTTTATCCTACTTGGTTATTTCCCTTGGAGAAAGGCATGTGCCTGCCTCAATACCGCTGTGCTATTGAATAATAGAAAGAGGGGGAGTTTCGGATTGGATTTCTTGGATTTCTCAATTTCGCTACATTTTATTTCAAACGCGTTTTTCTCGAAACGACTTTTTTCGACTAGCGTACATTCTAGCTCAAAAGTTATTGATCAATCGTTTTGAAATTTGGTGTAGATATTCTTCATTCAATTCCACGGAATATGAACCGAATTCGGGGATTATGTTATTAAAAATATATTTTTTATATGCAAAAAAGATGAAGAAATATAGTATAAAAACATGACATTGTGTTCAAACACCTCAAAATCATGCAATTTTCAATGTGTTTAATCAAAATTAGGTTCATATTCTTAGAAAATATGTTTTTAATGAAAAAAAAAATCCTGATGACTACAGATAAAAATTGCGACGTCAGGGATGTACGCCAGCCAAATACTCGGATGGCAATCGCCCATGGACTGCACGTGGTAACTCCACTATTTCCGGCGGAAATCGTTTGAAAATATTTTAAAGAGTACTTCAAAAACATAAATAAAATATCCTCCAAGTTTAAACAATTTTGATTTATTCCTTCTTGGTTAAAAAAAATCATGAAAAACAGCAAAATTTCGACCTCCTAAACTGGTTTCCCCCTTAAAACAAACTTGATCTTCCTGCAAAAAGACTGTAGTCACCAAATATGGTCTATGATATGATCTATGGTCTCTGAAATCGTAGTTCTTCTTTTGTTTCAATTTAAGAGACTGACAGGCATTTCCAAATCGATTCGCCTGGTGATGCTGGTCAAAAATTAACTAATTTTATAGCTTATTTCATTGATTTTTTCTAGCCATTTTAATCAGTAATTCCCTATAAGACCCATACCTAATTAACTTGCAAATAATAAAAGTTAACTTCAAAATCCATTAAGTACCTACATTTTACAAACAATATTTCGCAACCAAACGAAGAAAAACTACAAAGGTAATTATAATTTCAACATTTCATGTAACTTTAATGAACATAAATCCTTAAAAATATTGGAAATGAATGAAATATTGAACATGTGAAATGACGCGAATAGTTATGGCCTCAGTGCAGGATTCACTTGTCCCCCAGCTTGGTCCACTGGCTGCGAAGGAAGGCCACGTAGCCCTGGACAGCCGCCTCGTTAATGTCCTTGTAGTAGGCCAACTCGTTGAGGCGATTCAACCAGGCGGTGACCTTGGGATAAGTGCTGGCTTCGATATCCACGGCAACTCGCAGGGCACTGACCGTGGGGCCGGTGCACAGATCGGCGACGGTGAGGGTATCTCCCACCAGGTACTTTCCGCTGCTCAGGAAGGTCTCCAGCAGTGTCAGACCGCGATGGATTGTGTCCAGCTTCTCCTGGGCCACCTCAGTGTTGCCATGTATCCAGAAGGGAGCCACCACTCCGGCCAGACCGGCGTAGATAACGCTGGCATCGAAATACAGCCGCTGATCGATGACGGCCCTCTTAGTGAGATCCTTGGGATATAGCGCATCCGACTTGCCGTACTTGTCCACCAGGTAGGTGGCGATGGCGTGCGAGTCCCAGAGGTAGGTGCCATTGTCGTCCAGCGTGGGCACCGTGTGCTGGGGGTTCATCTTCAGGTACGCCTCCTGGAGGTGCTCGGCCTTCTGCAGGTTGACCTCCCGGAATTCGTAGTCCAGGTTGAGGGCCTTGAGAACGAGCCGGACGGACCTCACACAGGGACTCAGGTCCACGCCGTACAATACGATGCCAGTGCTCGACATTTTGTGAAGTGTTTTTACAGAAACGGTTCTATTACGACTGATCCGTCCGGCGATTGCTATGTATATACTGTTTGGCCGGGAGCTTTTCCAGCGAGAGGGTGCACTATGAAAGCTCTCAAATAAATATTTGTTTGTAATGCTGACTGCCAAAGAATCTCGTCCATTTTTATCAGTATTTTCAATATGTTTAATTTCATCATGGGATTAGTTCTGGAACGCCCCGAGTTTGGTTTGTTTTTGGGGGGGTTGTGAAATGGGAGACCAGAATGGGTGACATATGTTTGCTTATATTTCCCTCAAAGTGCAGGTCACGCTGAGAATTCTTAAATAACTAAACAAAAGCTATAGTTGAAAGCTTTTTCTATTTGTTTGTTTGCTTAATTGGTTTTGTTTACTATGCAGAGAGTGTGGGGTGAGAATGCATTGAATATGTGAAGCTATTCTGTGTACAATAAATGTGTTTTATTGCGTAGAAGTGGCAGGTTTTACCTGTTTGTATACTCAAGTAGAATACATTTATGTAGATATATACTTTTGTGGTAAAATAATTTTCTTTGAGAAGCTTAAAAGTTATTGTTTAGACTCACAAAAGCTTCTGTAACTTATTGTCCAGGTTAAGCTAAATTTTAACTACATATTCTCATTGTTCTTCTCTTTTAACATAAAGGACGTTCTTACACAGACACGATAAGACCTCGATCTTAAAAAGATAATACATTTAATAAAATATGTAGGCATAATTTTGCTCTAAGCTTTAATTGAGTACTTTATTCCACTTTCTGGTTAAGATATATAAATTTTAATATATTATAATTTAGGTAGGGGTAAACCCAAAAGGATATGGCTTAAAAATCTCAAAACTAACACCTCAAATTCTTAAATTATTTAAAACCGAGTTAGGTCGTATTGATTTATGCTCTTTAATGAACAATACATTTATGTTCCAAAGCACGACTTTGTAGGTCTTTTCATTTTCCCACAAAAAATTCTCAAAGTTTGTTCTTATTTCGGCCAAATTTAAAAGAACCTTTCCTTTAGATAGTTTATATTATTTCCCAAATATATTCCGAAATATTTATAGTCGTAAAAGAAGAGACTCCCCTGAAACGTGCCACCCATGTCTGGGCATATAAATCACAGTCGACGTTGATCAAATATTGAAGAAGCTATAGATACCAGACTCAAGTGGCTAAGGAGGAGACCAGGGACCGACTTATCACCGGCATTAATAAACAATCAGGCAAAAGTTAAACTTGCAGCATTATGACGTCTTTGTGATAGTAATCGAGAAGCCAAGTTGGTATCTAATCTTATCTGGAGCGAAGTTGGAAATCTGTTTTTAGTGGCCGACAGCAGTCCGTGGGTGCTTCTGCTTAGTACTGTCCCGAATCTCAATCCATACAGCTGGAAGACAGAAGATAACCAAAGTTCTTAGGCAATGACTCCTCCACCAATCCTATATGGCACCGAGAGCAGTCCCCCGGTCCGGGCCGTTCTGCTGACCCTGCGCGCCCTGCAGCTGGAGCACGAGTTCCGGCCGCTGGACATGCAGGCCGGCGAGCACCTGGAACCGGAAATGCTGCGCAAGAATCCCCAGCACACGGTGCCCATGCTGGAGGACGGCGAGGCCTGCATCTGGGACTCACATGCCATTGTGTGCTATCTGGTGAACAAGTACGCCACGTCGGACGAGCTCTATCCCCGGGATCCGTTGCAGCGGGCCGTGGTGGATCAGCGGCTGCACTTCGAGACCGGTGTCCTCTTCCATGGCATCTTCAAGCAACTGCAACGTGCCGTGTTCAAGGAGGGTGCCACCGAGGTGCCCAAGGATCGGTTGGCCGAATTACGAGATGCCTATGCCCTGTTGGAGCAATTTCTGGCCGAGAATCCCTACCTGGCTGGACCGCGACTGACCATTGCCGACTTTAGCATTGTGGCCACGGTGAGCACTTTGCATCTGAGCTACTGCCCCGTGGATGGTGAAAAGTATCCCAAGCTATCCGCTTGGCTGGCCCGACTGTCGGCCCTGCCCTTCTACGAGGAGGACAACCATAGAGGAGCCCGGGAGCTTGCAGACCGAATCCGTGCCAAGCTGCCCAAGCAGTTTGACAAGCTGTGGCAAAAGGCCTTCGAGGACATCAAGAGCGGGGCAGGAAAACAGTGATCGAGAGAGTGTCCCATTTTCACTGCTTCAGAGGATGCGATGGGAGATACTAGTGAAACTTTATCCAATTTCATTGAAATTAAAGTATAACCTTTTCTTAAAACGAATACTTTATTTTTCTTTTAAAAATAATGCCTGTCCGGGAAATAGGCTAAAATTTAAGCCATGCTAACTAAGATTATTGTGAATTTAAGAAAACATTATGTTCAGTTTTGTTTTGGAACTGCATTAAAGTAAGAATCAAGTAAGATAAATCATGATACAATCATAGTAGATAGTCTCGTCGGCTGTCACAGTGCTCGGGTTTTTCGTAGAGAGAAGCTGGGCTGCGGACAAATCTTATATATAAAATTCTGCCGTCACACTTTTTGTAAGAAAACTCCTCCGAAACTACTTGACCGATTTGGATGAAATTTTGAGGGGATATTCTGTAGGCCTGAGAATCGGCTAACATCTATTTTTTACCCCCAAACAAAAAAGGGTACCCCAAAAAAAATTTTTTTGCGGACTGTAAGATTAGAATTTCTAATCTAGGATGTGTAGCCATAAATTCTACGCAAGTCTCGTTTTTAAATAAAATAATATTTTTTTGGGTGGTTTTGGAATTGGAAAGGGGGGTGGTTTTTTTTTTTGCGAAATGGTGATGGTGATAATAGTGTGAAATTTATCAACGAAAAACGAGCGTTATTGAAGAAAAAACAACGCATCAACTTAAAATTGTTCAAAATAAAATTATAAAAAAAAAATTCAACTCGTTTTATTATGAAAGAAAACTTAAAGCCTCATAGACCATATAAGGGTTAATCAACACATTCTATTGTCGTTTCGCTTGCACTTTGAGGGTGAGCGTGACTCATTGCGACGATTGATTGCGTCGTATATACATCTAATTTATATTATCATGCAAGTCTCTACTGTTCGCAGTTACTTTTTAAATGAAATTAATTTTTTAGAATGAAGCAAATAAATGAAAAGTATAATGAGAACAAGAATGAGGAAATGTCCCGTTCACAGTGTGGTTATTTCAAATAATTTTTTATATTCACGGAACCCGATATTAATATCTCCATGTTTTGACTAGCGGTGAGACTGATGCGACGGCACTTCAGATGGTAATGGTATTGAAAATAAAAATTAGATCTCCATGTTTTAACTAGCAGTGAGACGATAACGCCGGCAATACATTTTATGAAAATAATAATGCTTAAGAAAAATAAATTTGAATGAAAAGAAAAATTAAATCGATAAAGATCAAGATTAGGATCGGAAATGTCACGTTCAGAGAGTGGTTATTTCAAATAATAATTTTTTACATTTAAACCCTGACCCTGCAGAAGCATGATAATAATAAGATCTTCACGTTTTAACTAGCGGTGAGACGATAACGCCGGCAATACATTTTATGAAAATAATAATGCTTAAGAAAAATAAAGTTGAATGAAAAGAAATTAAATCGATAAAGATCAAGATCAAGATCGGAAAGGTCGCGTTCACAGAGTGGTTATTTCAAATAATAATTTTTTACATTTAAACCCTGACCCTGCCGAAGCACGATGATAATAAGATCTTCACGTTTTAACTAGCGGTGAGACGAAAACGACGGCAAGACAGATTAATGAAAATAAACATACAAAAAAATAAAGAATTGGTGAAAAGACCATTCAACCTTATTAAATTAATTAAATGGTCACTCAGCAGTAGCAACAGAAAACCATATCAAAGTCCAAGCTAACAAAAACCAAGCAGACATCACAGTAGAACATAAGAATAAAACATAAAATAAAATAATTTCAGAAAAAAAAAATTAAATAAAAATGCAGTCAGTCCAATGAAAGCCAAAGCACGACTGCCAGTTGCCATACGAGCTGCTTGCTTTTATAGGACTTTTTTTGACATGTGTCTAGGGTTTCGCCATTTTGAAATTTTGAATTCCATTTGGATTCTACACAACACTATATGCAACGTACATATGTAAATACTATCGTGTACCGATTTTCGCTAACAACTTGCAAGAAAAATAATTTCCATTTCAAGAAAACTATTAAATATCCACAAATATAAACGAATGAAACAAAGCATGGCGGAATGCATTAATTTAATTGTAATAATTATAAATATTGAAAAGGCAATCGATAACTCGAAGGTAGCGCTTGCATACTTTTAGGTGAGCAACATTTTGAAACGTCTTTTTAAATTTAAATTTTAGAAGTCTGTCAATATGGCAGACGTCTGGATCGCAGTTGTACATATAGAAAAGTTGGTATTTTGAAAAGGAAAGGGAGAGTAATCAACAGTCAAATGAATCAGTTCCACAGCACTCTTTCTTCTGTTTTTTCGGTGTTTGTTGTTTTAGCAGTTGCTTAAAATTTGACCTCCCAGATTTTGTTCAAAGGTTTAGCAGGCACTAAAGTATAATTTTTAACGGTTAATTAATATATAATATATATATTAATAGAAATTAATCAAAAAGGGTCTCTATAGTCATTCTGAGTCTATAGGTAATGCCTGAGCAGGGAATTGAAATATCTATTTCGTCTACCAACATTTCCTTTAGCACTTTCTATTGTTAAATTTAAATACTCATAGAAGGTAGCTCATAAATTAAGACATATTTAACGGTATATTAATTTAAATAAGAAACCCTAAGAAACAAAATGACTTGGCCTACAGATCCAGCCAGGGTTGGGTGTTGCTCAGCTCATGTTCCTATCTATTCATACATGGTAGTCTATAAGTTAGAGACAAATTTATCCATCCGTATTTTAATTTAAAGAAATAACCCAAACTAGCTTCTGTACATCTTGAAATCAAATGCACAAAATCAGGGGAAAATACAAAATAATTAATTCAAGTGGAATAAACTACAGAATTTCGGCCCTTTTAAGAGAGAGTTCCTCGAATTGAGAGCACCTGTCCGCTCACTGCTCCAGCTCCAGATTCCCCGAATTGCCCTCCTCTGTCTCTATATATATACATATTTATGTGAATAAAGTTCGCCCCAGGCCCGAGGCAAGGCGGAGTGCATTTCCAATGGCAACGCAGCCAAAAGTTTACAACTTTTTTGCGCTCATTAAAATTATAAAAATTTCCCCCTCTACAAAGCGACACAAAATAGAGGGAAGACAAGTGGCGCGGAGCGACAGGAGGGAGGGAGCGAAAAGCGCAAAGTTTTCCTGTGCCGTGTCGTGCATGCTAAAGTTGTTAAATCATAATTAATTTATGACGGCGCCATCCGCCGAAGCAGCAATGCTCCTCCCTTGCCACCGCCGGAGTTTGCCTCTTATCTGCACTTGGCCTCACCCCGACGTCTGGTCCCCAAAAGGGCCACGCCGTCGTTTAAAATACTCTTAAAAAGGAGCCCAGGCCCGTCTAAATACCTGCCCGGGAGTAGTCCGTTCTCAACCACCCCACAAAAAGCAGGAGTCCTGGCGGAGATGCTGCCGTGAGGCACGCAAAGATGGGATTTTATTTATAGAAAAATATATGTACAGATATATTGTTTGAATAAAAATTTGTAAGTTTTATATATTAAATGTATCTTATATCTAATTTATGTAAGCGTTGTTATTACCTTGATTAAATATTAATAGTTCGGTTAGCAAATTAAATTAAAAAACCACTAACAAAATAATACAAAAAATGATTTTTTGTCTCTTCTATTCTTCTTTTATTTCTCCTACATTTTTTATGCTAAGATTTATACAGATTTGTCCACCCATTTTAAGATGTTTACCTATTATATATTTATATTTATGCTTTGCCTAAGCTATATACTATATATATACAATAGGAATCTGGTCTTAGGAACAAATAGGAATCGTGACTTGTTGGCCATCACAGGGTCTTACCTTGCTTCCCGACTTCGTGCGCCTCATTGCAGCAGCGGCAACGGCAACGGCGTCGGAATGGTGGCAGGCAAACTAATTGGTTTAATTTCAACTTTTACTTTGGACCAACCCGCCCCACCCAAGGATATACATCCTTCTCTCAGCCCGCCCTCCCCTTTTTGGCCCCTCATCAGCCCTCCGTGTCAGTGGCATTTGAGAAGTTTGCTTTGCTTTACGCTTCGCCCGCCACTTCACTTGGCTTCGTGGTGGGTTGCTTTTTCCTTTTTTTTTCCTCTCTCTCTTCCGCTTTTACTGCCTTCCACTTTGCTGGCTTGTTTCCTGCCACGCCTCCTTCCGGTCTCCCAGCATCTTAGCAGGACAGGGGGCAGGGCAGGGCGCGGCGTATCAATTCATCCTGGCATTCTTTCAGACGGCGACGGAAATTTCCCAATTTTCCGTAGAAGCTGAAAAATAAAGCCATCCCATGAGTGCTGTGAAAAACGTTGCTTAACTTCCGCCCTAAATTTTTGAACAAGGATTTTATTCCATCACTGCAGTAGGTTGCTTGGTGTTAATCTCTTTTCCTAAATCGGATTTAAAATATGAACATGAAACCTATGTGCATACAACTTAAATGTGGCTTTGTTGGCAGCCTCTTGAGGATTGTTGTTCTTATGACTATATTGCATTAGTATATTTAATTAATTTTAAATCTCTCTCTGTAAGCTCATCCTAGAAAAAGTTGCTGTAGAATAGTGTACAAATTGAATCACAGAACACACAAAAACAATGATTAATAATCAAACTGTGTTCTTATCTGCCCTGCTTTTTCCAATCAAAGCTTTGAGTCTGGTTCATCAAAACAGTTCTGATCGCCTCCGATCAGTTGTTGATCTAACTTAAAGCTGAATAGTCACACGGACGTCGCAATGTTTTTCACTATAAAAAACCCATTTATGGGTTTGCTGCTCTGCAGCTTGTTGGCCATTTTCCAAACCATTTCCGCGGAGGTGGGAAAGCTGGTCTGCTTCTACGATACACCAAGACTGGTGCCCCAAAGTGAGTATATTCTCAATGTGACAGATCAGATCAGTGGGTTATCTCTTACTGAATACTCTACATTTATTATTTTGCCCAAGGTCCCGCTCCAATCACACTGACAGAACTGGAGCCCGCCCTCAATTTCTGCAACTTTTTGATCTACGGTTATGCGGGAATAGATCCAGAGAATTTTAAAATTACGTCCTTTGATTTACCCGGTGGAAATCACATCAGCAATTTGCGCAAGAAATTTCCCCATGTCCGGTTCCTGCTGTCCGTGGGTGGTGATCAGGATATAAATGGCGAGGGTGTGCCGGATACTGGCAAGTATCTCAGTTTGTTGGAACAACCGGAGCATAGGAGCAACTTCAGGGCCAGCGTAATGGCGGAACTCAATAGACTCGGATTCGATGGCATCGATTTGGCCTGGCAGTTTCCCAAAAACAAGCCCAAGCTGCAGCAGGGCTTGCTAAAGCGGGCCTGGGGCAAATTCCGTGGCTGGTTTGGTTCCACCTCGGTGGATGAGAAGGCCGCGGAGCACAAGGAGCAGTTCACGGCCTTGATGGGAGAGCTAAGATCGGATGTCCATCGAGATGGCAAGATGCTTAGCCTCACCATGCTGCCGCACGTATCTGCAGAGCGTGAGTAAAGGAAGTTCACTATTATATGTACCATCATCGACCTCCTTCCTTCACAGTCTTTATAGACATCCCAACAGTGCTGATTTATGCGGACTTTGTCAACCTGGCCACCTATGACTTTCAGACCCCGGAACGAGATCCCAAAGTAGCCGATCTTCCGGCACCCCTGGAAGCCCTGTATGAGCGGGATCCCAGCCACAATGTCCAGTACCAGGTCGAGCATTGGCTAAATGAGACAGCGGAACGAAATTTCGATAAGTTGCACATTGGGGTGACCAGCTATGGCCGTTCGTGGGTTATGACCCGAAACTCTGGCATCACCGGTTTTCCTCCCATATCCGAAACGGATGGCCCAGCCCCGGGGAAAAGTGGACTTGGAATCCTCAGTTGGCCGGAGATATGCGAGCTGTTGCAGCAACAGCCCATGGATCGGGAGACGCCGCATTTGCGTAAGGTGGGCGATCCCACCAGGAAGTTCGGCGTCTATGCCTATCGGGCAGCGGATGACAAGGGGGAGAATGGCCTTTGGGTGGGCTACGAGGACCCCTCGTCGGCTGCAAATAAGGCCGCCTTTGCCCGAGCCCATGGCCTAGGGGGTGTGGCCTTCCATGACCTGACCATGGATGATGTACGCGGTCAGTGTGCCGGCGAAAAGTTTCCCATTTTGCGCAGCATCAAATTTAAGCTGTAGTATGACTTTTGTATAAATTCGATGGATATAAATAAATTTGGTAAATATATAAAATACTATCATTAATAACAATATAATAATAAATTTATTTGAATCACTTTTAACATAGAGAGTAGATAGCTCAAGTAACTAGTAGTAAAATGTTACCAACTTTCTCAAAGTTAAATCACATCGAAAGCCGCTTTGGTGGCAACCACATAAGTAAGGTTTAAAAATTATATTTTGACAGTTGCGTCTTTTCAGCCTCATATTTATATATATATATATTTTCCATTATCCACATTTCCCACAAACAAACACCCAACACCCTTGATGCCATTAGTGGGAATGACAGAATGTGAGAGCGACTTGAGGGGGATGGCTTACAAAAGTGTCACTTCCACAGCTTGAATGCCAATCCCTAGACCTGCTGCACTCAGCACCAATTTGCCGATTCCCACGAGACAATAATTTTTGTCCCGGCTCGTAACGCTTAAACACATTAAAGCCGTCGTCTACAGCGCCGGAATGATGAGTTGTCACTCCCCGAGAGCAGGCCGCAATAACTGGGGGTCACCACTCAAACATGGAAGGCCATGTCCCTGCCCTGTCCTTGGGCCGGCTTCATCCCCCTGTTGATTAGCAATTTTGCTCACGTGGCGACACAAGCAAAATGTGTTGACTGTCATCCTGCCATTTGATGTGGCACAGGAAGGGTCAGACCTCTAACAGGGATGGGGTTTCCAGTGGTCAGCTACTCCCCTGCTGCTGGAAAACTTTTGTGGGGATAAGACCCAGGGATAACAGAGCCAAGTCCCGAATCCAATTGTGCTCGAGGGCATGTCGATTCTTTGGGTAATTACCTTCATTACAACCAGAGCGTAGAAGAGTAGGGTTTTATTTTCTAATTAAATAAAAGCTTATTACAAGGAATGAATATATACAAATTTAATGGAAATAGAACAAAACTTAAGAGATGTTTAATTTAAAATTTATTATTATTGATTTATAATTTATTAATTGATGTTCAGCTAGCGAATATTAGCTCAAGCTGGGTTTGAGCTGTG
Source organism: Drosophila bocqueti (assembly GCA_018151655.1). Classification (NCBI taxonomy): domain Eukaryota; kingdom Metazoa; phylum Arthropoda; class Insecta; order Diptera; family Drosophilidae; genus Drosophila; species Drosophila bocqueti. The sequence continues at coordinate 4,124,059 of JAECXF010000057.1, forward strand.
TTAAAATTATTCAAGGGGTGCTGAAGATAAGTTGAAGTTGTTTTATAGACTTCATTTTTGATTTTCCGGGTTGTTTTTTAAAGGAACTTTTTAAACCTGGAATCCCTGAAAGCTTAGCTATTTAAATCGAACATCCCCTTCGCACCCAAATGAATGCAGAAAAATGTTTTATCCACAACACAAAAAAAGCCCCACAAGAACCTAAAGTTTATGAATAAGGACGCAGTTGGTTGCATCATAAAACCGAATGGTGAGAGCCATAAAACTAACCACAGCTAAAAAATAAAAAAACAGGAAAATATAAGAGGTGGGAAAAGGGGAAAGCGCAACTGAAATCAACAGAATGTAACCGCAAGCACGGACGCTTAGGCAATCAACTAACGGAGTGCACACATGTTCGGGAACACGGCTTTGCAGTCACCTTCACTGCCACGCCCACTCACCCCGAGCGCCCCCCAGTGGCGCCACAGGTTGACAGTAAACTAATAGAGGCGCAGCTGCCGGGAAAGCCATTATATTCTGGGTCAGCAGGAAGAAAGGGAGCTGGCAATTACACATAAATATATGGTACGTGCAGGGGGAAAAACTGATTTATAAAATTCTTCACGGATTAAATTTGTTGAAAATATTAAGTATACGTATTAGGAAAATATAAATGTACATATATCGGAAAGAATAATTCATTTATCGATATTTTCTGACTTCCCAAAACAGTTTTAAAATATCCGACAAACTTTATGTTTACTGAGATGTCTCCCTTACTGTTTATATTCTTCGATTCGATATCACAAAGTTAAAATATATTTTTTTATAAAGACTTTTGCATCACGGTTTCGATATATACCGTTATTTCCAACCATGCCATTCTTTCTTGATTTATTTAAATTAAGAAATAAGATCTCCACAATTCCCATTCCAATCCCGTCTTTTATTTAATTGAGGTAGAGCATAAACATAACAACTTGAGAGCTTTGACATGTCGCTCCCAGCCACCACTTAAGTCCAGGACGAGGGCAGGTAAATTGAGGCATTTAGCCACCCGTCGGTGGAGCTTTAATCGTGCCACAAATACCATGAGCCGCTTGCACCTCCGCCAGCACCCTTGATACCCCCGGATACCCTCTCGACTGGGTGATTAACTTTTTCGAGAGACATGTGGCAGCTGTCGCCGTCCGCACCGCAGCGTAATTAAATTGTTAACGCACACGTGTCTACTGTCCGTCTAACGAACGCCGCTGGTACACTCATCCGGACGGAGTTCATTTATCCGTAATGCCTTCTACGTTGACAAATGTGGAGAAAAACAACAACATCAGCAGCAGCATCATCGCTTAGCACACGCGGCGGCACTCACGCTGAAAACACCAACTCGCTAATCCAGTAAAGGGGAGTGGATGTGGGATGTGGGTTGCTGGATGCACCCTTTTCTCCTCAGCCCCATTCACCTTCAACTTTTCCCACCTTACCAGCCCCCTCTTGGCGAGCCACCACCTTCCCAAAAAGCGCTGACAATCGCCCCGAGTCCCCCGCAGCATCTGAAAAAACACATTTTGCATGGCGCTCGGATGGTGTTTTTAATGCTTCATTGACTTAATTGCCAGCCATGTGCGCCATCTCCCTGCACAGCACAAATATATTTTAAATTTCTTGAAATTAATAAAATACAATTTTAAAACTAAAATATATAAAAGGTTTATTTTTATAGGTATAACTATACAGGGAAGAAATTACTATAGAGAAAAAACAACGGTAGGCAAAAAGGTTTGACCTAAATATCTTAAAAAACAGCCAATTCAATAATTCCACATTTTTTAACCTTAAATTATAATTCATAAAATTGGAATTTGTTATTTTTTAAATTGTTTTTTGTCTCTATTTTGTCTATTTACATAACTTATTTTATATTTATTTATAAGTACATTTTTTCTTAAATTACAATTAGTTATACGTAAAACATTCATATTCTTTCTTAGTTCTTAAAAGTATTTATTACATTTTAAAGATATTTTCCTACCTATTTACTTACTTTTGATTATAAATTCTTATTTTTTTCAGTGCACACAAGCACGTCTGTTACTTATAAACAAAATCAGACCCACAGGCACACACATTCGCAACAACTTTTGCGTGGCAAAGTTAATTCGACCACAAACACGTTCATTTACCTTTTGCGGATAGACACATGCCATCGAACAATTTAAATTTCAGCCTGGAAAATCCCCCTTGGAGTTTGGGAAAGTTTGGATAAACTAGCTAAACTTTTAGATAATGTTAATATTTTTTTTTAGGAACAAAAATTGTTTGGATTTTTAGATAAATGTTGCGTGGGTTTAGAAATTAAAAATATAAACTAAACATAAACTTATCAGTAAATTAATAAAAATACATTTGTTAAATATATATGATTTCAAATCAGATAATTTACTGATTTACAATTTTATTTTCTTTGCAAGAATGTATGTAAGTTAGAGTTACATTTCAATGTACATTGAAATTTTTTTTAAATTCTCCGAAAGCTATCAATGTTTTTTTTATATGATTGCAAATGCAAATCAAAGCTTAAGATCTTTCGAAAGCTATCAAGAACGGGATAGGCCGCTGTCTCTGCTGGTGCTACTCAAATCAAGTTATGACACATTCCTTTATATTCAAAATGCCATGAATTAATTGAAAAAGTGCGCAATTCGCCGCTAATCAATCCGACATCTCTGAGCTATAAAAGCGACCTGTTCGCACCGATCAGCAAATTAGTCGCTCAATTCAATCGCAATATGAAGCTGCTTTCGGTTGCCTTTCTTCTTGGCCTTCTGGCGCTGGCCAGCGGTAAGTGTGCTATATAAAAATTATATAGTATATACTATCGATACTATGTGAATCCTTGTCTTATGTCCAGCAACTCCTTTGAACCCCGGCAATGTGATCATCAACGGCGATTGCAGGGTTTGCAATGTGCGAGGCGATTAATAATTTTATTAAAATAACTGCTGATGAAATAAAATGAGTTCTTTGAATCATTGAATTTGTTTAAAAGTTTTTTATTCAGTGGATGGGTCTTGGGTCTTAATAGAAAATGCATCTAAGCGAAGAGTATTATGAATTTTACATATTTATTTCAGTTTTCTGGCAATCTAATTGCCCTTTTGGAGTTTGAAAGTAAGCACTTTAATATATTATACATTCTGATATAATAAAAACAAGTTTAATAAAAGCCAACAATTTTATTTATTTTCAATTAACAGCATATACACCTTAACCTCCATGAACATTGCAGTTTCGGCAATCTCCGTTTATAACAACGTTGCCAGGAACCAGCGGAGAGGCTATATTAATTTAATAAATTTATTATAAATTGATTATATCGAAGTCAGTAGTAATTTAACCATTTTACTTACAACTGGCCAGGGCCAAAATGCCTAAGGCAAATATCAAGGAAATCAACTTCATGGCGATGCTTTGAATGCAACTATTTGCGATACCTTTCATTTCATTTCTTTTATAGGCTCTTTGCAAGTGCAAGCGAAATGCAGGAATTTCCCTGAACATTTTTAACAAGGTCAAATTTAAACTGGAAATGCCCGAGAAACAAAATATTCCCATTGATAAGACAATGTACTATATTTAAATGCAACAATGATAATGGGTTTTGATTAAATTTACACACTTAAGCAAATTTTAAAATATATATAGATGGGGATGCTCCCAGCGCAATATTTTCCGTTTCGAGATAAAGTGAGTTCTTTTGAAAAATAAAAAACGAAGTAATTATGTATTCAGGCCCGTGCGCAAATCATTAATATATAATTTTATTATTTATTTATGGTTGCAAGATTCCTGCGCACGGGCCTGTATGTATTTCAATGTTTTTAAAAAATCAGAAAGTGTTAGAAATTCCTTAAATTATTTTTTTACAACATCACTAGTCGAGTACATTTAGCCAACACCGTCCTTACGAAATAAAAGAGGACACAGATCTCTCTATAGGAGTTACCAAAATTGGTTACAACTTTGTAATACTTTTCAGCCAAAATGTTTATTTCTTTTTAATTGTTACTCCTGTTTTTAGTTATTAAGAAATACTTAATTATGAGCAAATAGACGCTCAAATAATATTAATCTCCAAAATAATTGAGATAGATTGTAAAACAGTTTATATTTTGTTGTCTGCAATTTTCAGGTTAATATTTTTAAAATACTTTTTTAAAGCAGCTACAACTCCAAATTAAATTAATTAAGTTAAGTTTTCCCATTAATTACAAAACAAGTTTATTAAGAGTTCAATTTATTTAAATATTTAATGTTAAAAAAAAATATACCTACAGAAAGGTAAGGAAAGTAAACAGATATTAACATTACGCTTCTTTATTTTTGTATTTATTATTAAACATTAACTAAACTAAGCAAATGATATAAAATTCCAAAAGCCATTGCTCCGGATGTTAGAGTATACGACATGGAACCCGATTTTTTGCCAGGACCCATTATTATGTTCTTGTCATCATCAGGCTTGTTGCAGTCGATACACTCTCCATTAATGTACACCTTGCCCGGTGTGGCTGCAATTAAAATATACGAATATATACACATTATTTACAGAATAATAAAACCTAAAAAATATACAATTTCATTTACCGTTAACCACAGACAGCAAACAAAACAGCAGCAGAACAGCCGAGGCGATTTGGAGAGGTTTCATGGCTTGACTTGGGATTTGTGATTAAATCTGAAAGCAAATGCGAGATTGCTCTGCTTTTTATATGGAATTAGTATATAGTATATAGTAGGTATACACAGTATATAGGAACATCAGGGTGTTTTTACAGTATTCTCTTTAAATGATGAACCACGTTAAAGGAACAAATATCTGGGGTTTATTAACTACTGTGGGAAGAGGAATTAAAATATATTATTTAAATACTAATCCCCTAGTAACAAAATATATAATATTATACAAAAACAAAACTTTTTTGGGTTTTATGGTTTTAAAATTGAATTGTTAAATTCATGTATTATGTTTATTAGTTTTAAAACTGAATTATTGAAATAATAAATACCTATGGAAGATTCTCTATATTCTAAAAAAATTTTGTTAACTAACTTTGTATATTTTCTCATCTCTACAGCGCAAATAAAAACCCGTAATAACTTTCCAAGTAAATAAATACATAGAAAATTAGTTTAATTTAATCATTTATTACTTAATTGATGTATAAGAATTAAGAATAAATTTTAGCAACAAAAACATTTTTTTCTTAAAATGTTATTTATTTTATTTATGTGTTGATTAATTCTTAAAACCTTTTTAGAGTTTAAAAATATACACTTTTCCGGCTGTTTAAGTAATGAGCATTAGGCTGAATGTCAAAACTTTTTATAATCGAAATTATCATTTAAAATTAGTAAATAAAATTAAATAATTTTATAATAAACCAGCTGTGCTATAAATTGTTCAAGAACTAAGGAAAATCAGCAGAATATAGTTGTTATTCCCAAGGTAACCGAATTAAACATTGTTATATTACTTTTTATATATTTCTTTTATTAAGGTTTCATTGAATTTTTCTTTGTGTTTTCTTAAATATATGTGACAAACTATTGTATGGCGGTGTGCATTTTCTAAATTGACCGGTAGCTGGATTGTATCCCTTCTCCATTTCAGTGACTCTAAGCTCGCACATTGCAGACGCGGCAGTCGCCGTTGATGATGACATTGCCGGGATTCAGGGGAGTGGCTGTGGTAGAAAATTAATAAATTAATTAAATAAATTATATAAATTTATAGAGATTTTGTTTACTAACCGCTGGCGAGGGCAACCAGACCCAGGACGAAGGCAAGCGACAGGAATTTCATGTTGAAATAGTTTTGTGTTTTTTTTTTGTTGAGGTACTCGGCGAGTGAACTCTTGTGGATTGGCAGCTGCAAACTGATGCCGGAAGCCGAGAACCGCAGTGCTTATATAGCCCTATCGCTCCACAGACCTCATCATCATAGACCGAGCTGCGTCTTATCAACCTGCCTCTGGGAAAAGTCTGGCCGAGATTGGGATTCGCCCAGAGGCAGCCCCCAGGCCTGAAATTCCCCGAGTGCAGTGCTGCCTTCTCAATGAAAACTGAGCGTAAACAACTGTCCGCTGATAGGCGGAGGGAAATCTGTTCCGGAGCGAGATTCGATTCACGTGCAGCTGAGAGATTCGAAACCTGATTTAAGCTGGCCCGAGACTGGCGCCCCTAAGCCGAGATTCCAAGTATTGCGACTCGTTCTGCAGGCAAAGCACTCGCTTATGTTTACCCCTTTCGATTCCTGGGAATCAATTACGCAAAGTAAACGTGTAAATTAAGAACAAAATGAATTAGCAAGTACGGCCACTAATCGAGAAGTAATGCAAATGCCATTCGGTTTCGAATGCGAGATACCCGATAGAAAAATATCTTGACATTATGCAATATTTAAAGATAAATATGTCTTATTGCAATGCCCTTTCCACTTAAGTATATTTATTAGATATTAAAATATATTTACTACACACCAGAATTTAAACCTACGGATTTTATAATTTATTTTTATGATCGACGTAAATACAACTTATTTTCAATTATTAAATTTAGAAGAATATGTAATTGAAGTCTAAGAATATTTTTTTTTGTACTTTTATATACAGCACTTGGTACCCCAACACATAGCTACTAGATATAATTAATTCGCTTGCCCTATATTTTCTATTTATATTTAGACGTAACCCGCATTATACGTTTTTTGAATATTTCTCATTATAAAAGCATTGAACTTATGAATTATTAAATATTATAACATTTTCAGAATAATTTTCTGAAAAAAGGTTAGAGCAACATAAGAGTCTCATAAGCATTATTTCCTAAGTAAAATCACAAAAAACGTAATATGTAGAATTAATAGAAATCTATTTAAATTTTATACAGTATTTTTTATTAGTTAGTTAAAAAGGTACACGTAAAGTTTGGATACATGGTACAAAAATAGTCTAGAGGTTTTTTTTACAAAGAATATTTATTTATAAATATATTAAACAAAGTCGTCTTCCAGATTTTTAATATAAATGTCTTACTTATTTATAATTTTCCGAAGAGCTCATATAATTGTACAAGCAAGCAAATATATTTATTTGTCTTAATGTTAAGTACATTGAATTTTTAAGTTAACACAATGTCTTAAACATAAAATATAATCAAATTATCAGTGGCTAAACAAGACTACACTTCTTTAATATCAGGTATCCAAAATCTTTACAAAAATGTCGACAGGGCGAATGCGTAACATTCAATAATAACAGAAGGGATGTATATAACGCATCCGCACTGTTGTCTTTGTTCAAAAGCCCTTTGACTCCCAGTAATAAATAGTTTTACTTATTATTACATATATATATATAAATAATTATATATTAACAGGGTGATGAACTCTATACCTATTGAATAGATTCTATTACGCAAACATAAAGAGCCTTCAGATCGCAGAGTCTTTACAGTGAAATGAATTAACTAACCAGTTTTTTAGTTAATAATATTTTCTATACAATAGACATTCCCCTTTCTTATTATTATTATTAATAAAATATATGATTGCACTTCTTCGAATTTGTATGGAACTTACGCCAGGAATCTTCTTTGTCAACTTGTTTGTATAACAAGTCTGTAAGTTGTTATAGACTTTGCTGAAACTGTAATAAATATAATAAAAGACAACAGAATGGTTTAAGTTGTAGGTTTCATTTAAGTTGTTGTATTCTTGGCATGGTTTCTAAATTCTATGTTTCACTTTAGTACAAGTTTGTAGCATAAATAGTGTGTCTTGGGTGTGAGGTAAGCTATGGCCATGTGTCGATGGTCGAGGTCGGCGAGAACTTCCCTCTACTTGCCGCCGTGCACATTGCAGTACTTGCAGTCGCCGTTGATGATCACATTTCCGGGATCGGGCGACAGGGGAACAGCTGCGAAAAATTAAATAATATAATTAATAAGACAGTTCATCCAGGAAGAGGAGAGCATCCAACTTACCGTTGGCCAGGGCCAGCAGACCGAGCACAAAGACGGTGACGACGGAGAAGAATTTCATATTGAGTCTGGGATTTCTTCCGGCTTGAATGCTAAATGCTCTGAGCAATTGATTGGCTTGAACTGATGCTCTCGGTCGGTAGCACTTGATCTTATATAGCAGCCCGCTGGGATCGGAACAGATCGGATCGCCGCCGGCGACTCGAGTGCAATGGGCAGTCGGAGGCTTCTGATAACCCCCGACGTGTTTGGGAAAACACAGAAAGGTTAGCACTCTCTGTGCTATAAACATCGTATGGTAGTATACGTTTTTTTCTTTTTGCGTATTTAAATCTGGAAATTCCAGTCTAGTGTTTACGCCGAGTCAATAAGTCTGTTATGCCAAATATCAGGTAGAAGCGAATATTATTAAATCTCAATTCAAGCGAAAAAGGGTTCTAGTCTGAGATTGGACATTGGTTGGTAATGTAGAGAATTTCAATATAAAATTGTTAACGAATATATTTGATGTTATTTTGTTTGTATTTATTTTTATTTAATTTGTATCATATATGATATATAAATACTTGCAGCCAGCGCTAATTAAATCAAACAACGAGCTGTGGTAAGCCAATAACATTGTATTTATTTTGTATGCATGTATTTTGGAATTATAAAAAGTGTTTCGACTAATTAAAACCCGTTAAATTAGGTTAGATGTTAATTAGGAAGTGAACACGTGTTAGTTGTTCTAACTTAACAGGTAGTCCATATATAATTCATTCAACACTTGTGCATTGCGTCATGAACTCAGAGGTCTAATCAAGCAATTCTTAGAAAGACCTTGTCTATTAATTCAATGAAAGAAAAGCCATTTTTAATTATTTTTACTTTGTTGCTAAAAGGAGAAGTGTTAACTTTGTAATTTAAATATAATTTTTGAGTATATTTTTTTTACTTAAAATATATATATAATACAAATTATTGATTATCGCAACTTTTGAATATCGTACACTATCAGTTACAAATAAATACTTTAAAATGTTGTCTATACCTTATCAATATTATGTATTGCTATATTTAATTGTCAAGTCGTGTCGCTCTTACACTTACAATTGAAAATGGGAAATTAGCAGGTCTATCAAGACATAGAATCAGCTACCTCATGGATTGCTAAAACACATATGTACCTATCAGTAAAATTATCTCCCAAGCCCAATCTCACTGCAATTAACAGTCAATAGTTCAGCTTTGTCTTAAAATAATATACAAATTAAGGTAGTGTATAAAAATTATTCCAGCTTTGAGAGGGCGTACATACTTATGTATATTTATACAAAAGCGCACAACTTCGTATTTTTATATATACGACATTTACAGATTTGAGATCGAATCCCAAGATTACAGTCCAGCTATAAAAGAAGGTGCCTGATCGGACAGCCGTTGATCCAGCCAGTTGGAGAGCCGCAATAATGAAGTGTCTGACGTTATTGGTGCTTTTGGTCTTGGTCACTTTGGCCTACGTGCAAGGTCAGTGGGAAATACATACAATATTATTATTAACTAATTATATAATCCCACAGCCGGCAAGGTAAGCATTAAGGGCGAGTGTGTCCACTGCAATGAGCATCCCACCACCACCACCACACGCAAATCCTCTCCTGCCCGAGGTAATGGCCGCAAGACAACGGCCAGGCCCAGGTCGAAGACTCCTCCAGCCCGCAAAAACTCGGATTCGGATGAGGATGATGATGATCTATCCGGATGGTCACTGCATCAGACCGCTGACGGAGCTCAGCACATATCTCGGCACAAGCGTCAATGGGGCCGTGGGTGGGGTGGAAGCGAACAATATATCGGTGGCTGGACAGGAAGTGGTCCCATTACCACCATAGATTCCCGAGGAACTCCCGATACATTCGTTCGTAACAACGACTGCGTCGGCTGCAACATTCGGGCTTGAGGTTGAGATTGACACTCAACAAAAATAAAATTATCAAATAATAAATAAATCAAGAAGATGTAACAAATAAACTTTAATGAAATTTTAAAAATAAATCAATGATTTATCACTTATAATTACTGAAGTCTTTAATTTGTATTGTTGGTTTATATTTTTATTTTATCATTCTCACAAACAAAAATATTTGTTAAATATAACGCATAGGCAGATATACAACTCGATATGTTAGCATTACAATAAATCGATATTTAGTTCGATAAATTGCAGAGGAAAAAGAAGAGCCTATTTTAAGGTATTCTTGCTAGTAACAAATATATAAAGCTACTAAAAAATATATATATTTAATATAGAAATTATTTTACAAAATGTCGAAATATGAAAGCGATACAGCGATACTCTCTACTGAGACGCTGTTATTTTGGTTGATATATTATCGGACTTTTTTCGAGACATTTTCCAGTTTAAAGTTCTTATGAATTTTATGAAATATATTAATTATTATTTATTAATACTATTTTAAAGATTATAAGTATTATATTAAATATCTGTATTGAATACTAAATAAGTTGAAAATATATTAAAGCTGTTAAAAATAAAATAGTTTTAAAAATATAAAATTTTTGTAAAAAATTTCACATAAACTGCATTGTTTTTATTTTTTAAAAACAATTTGCTTGGCTTGCATTTATACAATACAACAATCCAGTTATATTTCAGATGAAATAATCAGTTAGCTTCGTTTGTGGAAAACCCCTTTGCACAGAATTATCTGCAAACGGAACTGGTTTCCCGGGCGATTCCCCACTTCGCCGCTTGACTGGGCGCCGACTTGCAATCTGGTTTCTAAAACAAAGCAAACGAAATCGCTTAAAAGCTTTAGGAACTCGGGAGCCTCTAGCAGATTCGTCTTGCATCCAGATCGAGAATGAAGTGTCTGATTTTGGCCTTTGCCATTGCCGCTGTCCTGGTGTCCCAGGCCACAGGTAAGCAGACAGGCGCGATGGCCCTCCTCCTACTCCTCCTCCTCCCACTACCTATCCACCACTCACTCATTATTTCAATCCTTCACAGCCGGGACCGTGGTTATCGGTGGACGATGCCTGGACTGCAGTCCGCCGGTGGGGGAGAAGGTCATAATCGATGGCCAAGTGCACAGTCGGGGCAAGCCTGGCCAAGGAACTGTCTACATTAATTCTCCGGGTGCCTATCCAGGAGCGCTGGAAGGTCCTGCCCGTGGCCCACCTCGTAAGATAGCCGCAGGAGGCGACTCTACCCGATATCCCGAGGGCTTCAGTGGCCGTGTGCCCGGCAACACGTACCTCCACAACACGGACTGCGTCGGTTGCAGCATCAGTGGGGGCGGGGACTGAATAACAAATAAATTATGAGTAGCAAAAATTAGACTTTTGTATTTCCAATTCAGAGTCGAGGGTCTTAGTTACTAGAATTCAAATAATACTCCTACAAACTCATTGGACTTAATATTGTATATATCATATCTAACTTGATCCAACAATAGACACAATATTTTCATTCTTTTTTGGTTCTGGGATTTTTATTTAAAATTAAACTCAAGTTTTGGCATTCCGGGATTTTTATTTAAAATTAAATTCCAATTTTGGCATTCTGGTATTTTTATTTAATAAATAATAAATTTTTATTTATTAAATAATAAATTTTTATTTAATAAATAAAAATACCAGAATGCCAAAATTTGAATTTAATTTTAAATAAAAATCCCGGAATGCCAAAACTTGAATTTAATTTTAATCCCAGAATCCCAAAATTCAAATTTAATTTTAAATAAAAATCCCAGAACCAAAGAAGAATGAAGATTTTGTATCCATTGTTGGATCAAGTTAGATATGATTAAAATTAAATTTAAATTTGATTTTAAATAAAAATCCCAAAAACAAAAAATTTTTGAAAATGTTGTATTTTATTTTATTAAGAAGAAATACATTTGTGAAATGGCAAAAGAATATTACGCTGTTATTTAAATTTATTAAATAAAAGATTTTCTGACATCAATTTTTTAAATCTTATAATATCTAAATTAATTATATAAGCGATTTTCTGACATAGAATTTTTAAATCATAGGAATATTTTATATTATTAATATAATATAATATATTAATAATGTATTATGTATAATATAATACAAGTATAATACAGACACTTTTCCTGCATTTTATTTAACCATTTATTTAACAACTTTGAAAAGAGCAAAACGCAAAACACTACGCTAGATTGTCTTGGGAGTTGATGATGAAGATGTAAATGAAGTGCAAATTAAGTCCTTCTAATCCTGCATACAAACATCTTAACATACTCTACAAATATCGGGCATAAAGATTTGTTATAAATATATGGCACGTGGTGATAATAATTTCACAGAAACCAAAGAAGGTGCATAAATCCAGTTTGATTTGTTTGTGTTTATACTTCAATTCTAACAAGGTTATTCACCTGTCAACAGTAACAAAATGACAAATTGTTTAAATAAGAAAGCAAATATTCGGCATGAAGGAACGTTTTAAAGTGACGCGACAACGATATACCCTTGCATCGTTCTTAGCCAATATTTTAAAACATTGTATATATAAAAGGATATTTTGAAAATGAACAAAATAAATATCTTTCATAATACATTATATATTTGCTTCAATTTAGTATTAATAATAAAATTTATATCTTCATCAACATCGATATAAATTCATACACAAATTTATATCTATAATATTTTAAACTTTTCCCCTACATCTCAACTGTGATAAATGTGTTATTAAATCACAGCTCTTAATAACAAAATAACTTTACGTCATTATTGGTTTTTACGCAGTGCCTATTAGAAGTGTCGCTAAATATAATATATATATTAAATTCAGAAGCTGGAAAGCAGAAGCTTTAAAGCTGGGGCTTCAGTCGTATTGCATCGGTTATCAAGTACAGCGGGGGTTTCGCATTCATGCTCTTTGGGAAAATCCTAAGGTTCTATAAAATATTCAAGGGTATTTTCACTTGTTCTTGCTTTAGTCAGCACGAGCTAAAAGCTATATAATAAGACCAATACTGCGGCCTCTCAGTCAGTTTCTCATCTGAATTGTCGCCGCAATGAAGTATCTCTCGTTATTTGTAGCGCTTCTGGCGCTTCTTTGCCTCGCAGATTTTGGAAGTGCTGGTAAGATCTACAAATGATCTATTACCTGCCAAGAATCCTTCGTTAATTATAGTATTTTATTTTAGGCAGAATACATATACCCAAGATAACAGTTCGGAATGGCGATATCATTGTCCATGGAGACTGCCGTGGCTGCACAGCGCGAGCCGGCAAAAACTCGGCGCATTTATCAATTCATCAGTCTTATTCGTATAAATGGAGGAGCAACGGTTAAATTTAGTTGATAATTATATAGATTAAATATATCAGCTGTAGTCAATCTTGCCATTTATATATAACTAATTAAAAAACATCAGAGAATGTGAATAAATTATTAAATTATAATGAATACTTGTAGCGATCTATTTTAAAAACAATGCCCTAGAAAAACACCCTAACATTTCTCTTGGTTTAGTAAAAAATCCTTCCATGAACAACAGCTTTGGCCAGCTTTTTTGCCCACCTGAGGGTCGAGCTCACTTCACCGTACTAAATTAATAATAGCCAAATTGCAATGTTCTCGTAAATTTGTCGTAAAACTCAAGCCGGGGTCGTAAATCATTCCGGGGCAGCGCGAGGTTCCGTTTCGGCTTCTGTTTTATGCCTCATTGGTGGAAATATTTCAACAAAAAAGGCATAAAAATTGCCATCATATTTGACTTTACCCGGGCCATGCCTTACACGTGTTTTTCTCATTTTCCTTGCGGCAGCCATTTCCGCGTTCCGCCTGTCGCGTTTTCCCCCATCCCTGAATCCGGAGTCCTGTGTCCCGTGTGCCTGGTCCCTGGTCCCGTGTCCTCTTGCGAGATGTTTTATTGCCAAAGAAAACGGAACGAAGGCAAACCGCTGTGCGCCTGTAAATGACTCCCCAGGCACCTTTATATTGACTCGTAAAATTGCGACATTTAGTTTTGTGTGTGTGTGTGTGAGAGAGAGGGGGGTAGAGGAAAATTCAGCCCTCACCATGGTTTTTCCTGGCCCCTTTTCCACACTTCCGGCCCTTGGCTGTTGTCTTTGGTCTGTTTTTTTTCAGGTTCGGTACAGGTTTCTTTGCCGCTTGAAATTTGATTTTTATTTCCAGCGGCAAACGATTTTTTTATGGAAGAAAAAGCACACCCCCATCGATGTGTTGCTAGACTTTGATTTCTCACAGCGGAAATTGAGTTTTCGATATATAGAATAAAGGTCTGACAAAAGGACTCTCTGAGCAACAAAGAAACTCGAATAAGGCAAGGAGGATTTATCAGACTCTTGATAGATTCGTCAACTCCACTTTTGGGGAGTTTTTTACAAGCGGATTTTTATTAATTTAATTTTGTAGATTTCAAGTGTTTAATTGAATTTGTAAAGAACTCAAAGCAGTCTGATTTTCATAATTAAATTCATTTTGTTGGTTCACGGTCGCCACGTTTTTTTATAATTGCCACATTGCTCATACGCACAGTTGAACTAAGGAATTAATTACATTTTTTGCTCTCCGTCTTTTCTGTTTATTCATTTAGCTTTTTTTTTTTATTTGTTTGTCCTAAATTCGGACTTTGGTTTAAATTACATTTATTAAAAGGCTGTAAAAGTTGAATATGTATTCTATACATTTTTGCTATAATTCCCAAAAAAAAAAATCAAAGCCTTTTTCAGCCAACAATGTACACATTGAATTCACTTTTTGTGTGTATACTAAATTTCCTATTTATTACCCATTTCCTGTTATCCTTCTCTCACATATCCCTGCTGCAACTGTCATTGCAACCCAATTATGCACTCCGGATTGCCTCCCCTTTGGGAGGCCGTCCACAAAGAGCCAAATATGCAATCAAAATTTGCCAAACACAGAATTTTCCTGCTACTTTTGCTGGCCAAAATGGCAACCCAATATAGCCGCATTTGATGCCCAGGACATGTGGCCAACATGACCACTAGGGGGGAGTAGCCGGGCCACGCCCTGGGGCCAGCCCACTACATCCACATCCACATCCACAGGCCACCATCAGAGGGACCGCCACCAGCAGGAGCTCCACCGTTGCCATTGCCCACCGCCCCCCAAGGCCGATCAACTGGACATTCAATTTTACAAGCCCACCGCCCTCGGACGCCTGCATTATGCAGCTTACCTCGAACTGATTTCATTTTCGTAATTACCTCGCCAACGGCCTGGCCTCCGTGTCCGCCCCCGAAAATCCTTTGCAAAAATATTGAGAGAAAATTTGTTGATTTCTGAAATACACAAAGTTAACGACATTTTCATTACATAATATATCGGACTCTTTCTCTCCCTATATATCCCTCCAAATGCTTGTTAAGAAACATTTTAATACATTTTTTTTTATGATATATTTTATGTATGCAGATTTCTCTCAGTGCTTGCACCTCTATGGGTTATCGACAGGTGGCGCTGGCCGGCTTCGGGGAAGGGTCGGTCGAGAGCTGGCTTAACGAGTTGATTAAATGCTGTAATTGATGGAATTGCGAATGTGAGGCGGGGATGCAGAGGTGTAAATGATCGGCTTGGAATGCCGCCTGGATAAACATGTCATTGTCGTTAGAAGATGCCGCTTGGATGAGCTGCAAAGTGATTTGGGATGGTCCCTCCACAACCACCCTTTGCCCTTCGTCCTGCTAACCCTTTTCTCCGGATCTCCGGACAACATCAGTGGGCATCAATCAAAGGAGCACCGGGGAATGTGAGCGTATTCATTTCATAAATATTTGCGGCCAGGGTCCGGGGTCCCGACTTCATGAAAGGGGTCGCAAAAAAAAAAAGGGAAACGATGGGCCAGCACACACACAAAAAGGTTGAAATAAAAAATGATTTCAAAATTGAAAGGATTATGGGCGAACGGCAACGGAGCGCGTTAATGTTGATGGCCGGATGGGTTCCCTGGGGTCGAAATTGGGGACCTGGGACCCGGGCCTAGGGACTGGGACTTGGGCTGGAACTCGAACTGGGACTGGGACTGGGACTGAGACTGGGTCTGCTGGTATGCCGCTGGTGTCGCTGTCAGTCAAACAAAACCGGGCGAAATCAACAAAATCAGAGGCAGCACACACACACATCCCTGCCGTTGTTGGTCAACAATATAATTTGAACAGGAATGAAAAATAAACGAGGCGCACGAGAAGTGATTTTGTGGAACCAAGAGGGGGGCTTTATGAAAGCAAAAGAAAAACATAAAAAAAAGGAACACAAAACGAACAATTTTTGTATAAATCAAACCAAATATGTGAGCAAAATGTTTTGTATTTCGATACGTGAAACCGGAATAGACACATATAATGTGGAGACAGCACAGTGGAGAGCGTGAAGTACTAATAATAAATCAATTACGTTGTACAAATTAGAAGAAAAACGAATGTATATAAATATAAATATGTATAAGAAATATGTATATAATATAAATGTAAATATATAAATGGTATTAATAGCTTATTTAATGTAAGAATTTGTCTTGAGGTTGAAAAGATTACTTAAAGTAAATTTTGATTTTGATTTAACTAAAAATATATACAAGAAAATCTAATAACACAACTTTTTAAAAAATGTATAATCTATTTATATGGAAATTTAATGAAAATTTATTATAGGCTCACTCTCAACTTATTTTTTTCCGACAAAAGTATTTTCTATAATAGTTTTAATAAAGTAACATTTTATTCATTCTTTGCATAATAATATATTGTAATAAAGTTACATTTACACCCACTGTGCAGCTGCAGTTTCATTACGTTACGAAACCATTTCAATTTGCTCTGTCCAATCCTTCCCCTCTGTCACCCACTGTGCTGTATTGCCTTTTATTTGCACAAAAAAAAAATGAAATACACTGAACAAATATTTAAGATATTTAATAAAACTATAAAATAGTGTATTGGTATTTAAATTATTTATTTAATCAAAATTTTAATCTATTATTTGAACATACACTTCCCTTGAAATCTTTTAATGCGGATAAGGAAAATATTAGAGTATTTCGAGTATACTTTTGCGCTAAAATACAAGGACTTATATATCCCCCGATAAATTAAGGGAAATTATTATTATAATAATTTTGACTAACAAATTATAATAAATATATTTTTTACTTTTAACACACTTTTCCATTAAAATCCAGTTAAAAGACATTGAAAAAGGTTGGTGTAAAATATATGAGAGAATAGGCATACATAAAAAGGATATTAAATCCCTTAATGCTTTACACCAAATCTAACATTGGAATTCCAACAAAATCACACTTATTCGTGACCTGTACTTTTTCTTAGTGTATCCACATGGCTGGACTTTTCTCTGTCCTTGTCTGAATGCCTTTCGCCTCCGCAGGACAACTGCTAGGACTGCTGCTGCTGGCAGTTTGCACAACGATAAATGTTATAGCTGAGCTGGGGATTTGCTGCCACTGTTTGGGAGTGGAACAGCTGCCGCTTTTTGGCAAGGACTTGGAGTTGGTCTTGGACTTGGACTTGGACTCGCAAAACTCAATTTATTGTTGGGCGCCGCAGGCAGGCAGCAGGATCTACTTGTGGCACTGTTCCCCCGCCAGGACATTATCCATCTATCACATTTTGCCGTGGCTGTGTTTGCTCGGCTACCATTTCCACATTTCCAAACAGGATGGGCAGGATTTTATGATGTCCATTCTCGCTTCTCGGCGTTGACTGCTGAAAATTGAAAATCATAATCGCATCAACTTTCTGCCCCTAAAAACTTTTTCCGCCACCCCAACCCCAGCCCAACTGTCTGGAAAAAGTTGAGTTTTCCTCTGACTTTCTCCTGAAAATAGAATGCCAGAAAGATAATTTGTTGAGATTAGTTTTACTACAGACAATGCGTGGTTGCTGGACGTGTGCCTTCTCCTGGCTCTCTCTGTGTGTGTCCTGGTTAACCTTTGCTCATTGTGGTTGCCTTTTATCGGACAAGCCGACGAAACCAGGGCCAAATCTGGGCTCCCAGCCAACTTTCGTGAATATAAATTATGTGCAAGTTGATTATAAAACAATGCAAAACTACCCAAAACTTTTCAGCTCAAGTTGACGTTAACTTTGATAGTTTTTGCTGGAAAACACTGAAGTGGAGAAGCGCTTTATAAGGTGTTTGTTGTGATGTTAAAACAGCTGCTGAAGATCAATTTTTATATTCTAAGAATCAACTTGGAAAAGCGATTAAGATATTTTTATATTTGTTGCAATATTTGATTGTCCATCTTGTATTAAAGTATATTTTTAAAAATTAGTTACAAACTCGTTGGACATCAAATATAATTGAAATAAATATGGTAAACCTATCAAGGATGCTACAGAAATTTATATAAGAACTGTGTAGATTTTAAAAGCTTTAAGAATGTTACAAAAAATTATATAAAGTAATTAAAAATCAAATTTAACCAGAATTAGATGCTCCCAAAAATTGTATATCAACTTTAATACACATTTAAAAGAGCTCTAAGACCCCCAGTGATTTGTGAAACCTTCTCTTAATACATCATCATTTTATATCCCCTTTCAAGAGCCAAAAGCCATAGTGAAACGTATCACGCTCCCATCGCTGTGCGGTCAATCAGTAGCTGTCCCTGGCCTCGGCCACATTAAGTGGTGCCCGCCCATCCGCAATGTTCCTCCTCCTTACTCCATCTCCAGCTCCGGCTCCTCCTGCCCCCCATCGAAATTAGCGTCGCTCCGTTGGCCATAAGCCTGTCATGATGTGGCAAGTTGGGAAGTCGGTGCGTCTGCCTGCGCCCCAGAGCTTGTGGCCTGCTTTGTGCCATGTAATTGTTGATTTTATGCGTACGCCGGGCCATTAACGTGTTGCCCCAAGACCGAGAGACCAAAGCCAAGAGAACGTCGTGCTTGTTCGCCGTGTTGGCCGTGAATAGCGAAGCGGCAATTAGGCCAGTCACAACTGGCCAGCGACCGCCGGGGCAAGGATGAGGTGAGAAAATTATTGTTTCGGATGTGTAAATTTATCCAGAACAATTTTCACTAATACGCTGTACCTCAGGCAGGAATCCCATGTTATTATTGTGGAGGAAAGTTTTGTTACAAATGGAATATGTTTTGTTTAGTTTTTAAAGTGTTTAAAGTGTTTATATATATAGTTTATATATATATGTATATATTAACCTACTCTTATTCCAGCTAGAGTCGAATCCACAACGCTCATAAACTATCCTTAAGTTCCCACAAGTTTTGAGCATCATCTACATCATTGTCATAAAATTAACATTAAAGTGGCAAAGGGATCATAAAAATAAAAATGAAATCAACGTATTAACTACGAGACACACACACACTCACTCAGACACCCACACCATAACGCGGATGAAAGGAAATCGCAGAAGGGGGAGGGAAGAGGAAAACACAAGGATAAGCCGGGCTCACGCCACATGGAAAAGGCAACGAAATAAAATCAATTCAAATAAAAAGCATAAATACGACCACAGGAAATGAAAATGACGACGATGACTGCGGCAGAGCAGCCAGCCCAAGGGTGCGTGCCGACGCGAGAAGGGGGAGAGCTTCGGGGGTGGAAAATGGGAAAATGGGAAAAGAGGAAAAGAGGGCGGGCCAACATGTAAGCGCACATTTTACGGCACAAGCATTTTCGCTTAATAAAATGTTAAGTGGGGGAGAAAAAGCGACAGACAAAAAGCAGCGACAGTTGATGAAGGGCAAAGGAAAAGGCAAAGCGGGGCGGTTGGGTGGCTCGGTGGGTCTTGGGGGCTGGTGGAAAACTCACCCAAAGGACGGACAAACTGACGAAATGACTGACACTGAATGCGACAAGGGCGCGGGGGAGTCAAGTCTGACAGAGGCAGAGTCGTAAAATTATATTTACAACACAAACAAAGCTGTCGACAAGGCGTGGCAGCGGGGACTGGAAAACGCCGGGGGGAGGTTGGCCAAAAGGACGATGGAGCTCAACACAATGATAAGCATGAAACGGATGAGAAAGCCACACAAAAAGAAAAGTTGTACAGGGAATATACATAAGTAACAAAATAATGGAAATCACAAATCAAATCAAGTTTAGGTGTCATATCAATATTCATAGAAGTATTCATAGTGATGTCAAAATACTGTATTTTTTTTAATACCTTATGGTACCTTTTTTTAATTGTATTTTTTACCCTAAGATTGAAAAAAAAGGTCTAATCCTTTAGAGTGTTATTGAACCTTTTGAAAATGATTAAAAAGTAACCCCAACCATGTTGTGTACCATGTTAGACCTCGTTAAATGGGAAGGACATTGAATTAGGAACCAACATAACATCATTGCATTCTTTTAAACGCTTTAAAAAAAATTAATCCACATCAGTTTAAGCTTTTTTTTAAAGAAAATATGAAAATACTTGTGGCTTTAAAATAAAACATTTTTTAAAGTATATATTTTAAATTTAATTTTACCTTAAACATCATTATTTTAGAAACTAATAAAACTTCAAGTTTATGCTCTTAAAAATTTTATATCCCGAATAATATATTTAATAATCTTCAAGACAAAATAATTATTTTTTAATGCTTTAGAACCAAAGAATTATTTATTTAGGATTCCTGACTAACTATCTCGAGATTATTATATGTACTTCTAAAATATATCATAGCATACTTTTGAACAACTTTTCGAGTGATTTCAAAACACTTGAGACTATAAAGGTAATTTCCCTATTTTTTCTTTCCATGCAAGCGCAGATAAAGCGAGAAAAAGAGAGATACAGAGAGAGAAAGAGACCGAGCGCTGGAGAGAGAGAGTGACGGAGTGAGAGAAAGTAGCGCCAGCAAAAAGGACGACGCTTTGGTTCGGTCCCTCGCTTCGTTTGCTTTCACCCGAGGGAAAGCCGGGCCAAGGGGAGGCTGCAAAATGCAGGAGGAGAACGCAGGACGCAGAACCCAGGACACCGGACGGAGGAGCAGAGCAAGGACGAGCTGGGACGAACAATTTCCCGCACTCAAAAAATAACAATGGCGCGTTGAAAATATCCGCTTCCGTTCAGAAAGCTACCAAAAGGAAAATACCCGGCCAGAATGAGACAGAGCCCGAAAACAGAGATGGAGCGATGCAGATAGAGTCATGGCAGCTGGGGTCCTGCGGGGCTCCTGCGGGCGGGGTGACTCTGGGGCGGTAGGGGGCGGGGAACGTCACACTCCAAGAATTTAATTCAATTTGAGCACAATGAAATCATATTTTGCAACAAAATGTGGCGAAAGTGGAATGGGTGCTGTCAAAATCACAGAGCGTAACGCTTTTCATTTCAACTCTCGGATTTCGGTTTCCCATTTTCAATAAGTACGAATGACCGGCTCAAGGATGAGTTTTTGGTCGAATATGTTGGCATTAATATTTATTTATCCGCCAGTTGAAGTTGCTCCTTTTGTTGTTGTTCTTGTTTTTTTTTTATTGTACGTTGTTCAGTCCCTCGTTTATTATTCATGCTGTGTCCTTGGGGACCGGGACAAGCCCGGGGGCGGCTTGTTTAAATAGCGCATAAAATAATAATGGCTTCATTAGCATTCCCATTCGAATTCTATTTATTTGCACACTTTTCAACGCACATAATTACATAATTTGCCCAGCTCAGGGCAAGGGGGAGCACGGCTCAATCGGTGTGCAACATTTTCGTCCCCAAAAACGAATACAAACAAAGGCCTCTTGAGAGGATTATTTTCCGTTTGACAGCCAGCACATAAATGTATGTAAGGACACGGATGATGACAAAATAATAGCAGTGAGATTGGGCTTTAGAAATCAATTCAATTCGTTTTTTAACAATAAATAAAATAAAAAGTTCAAAATGTTCTCAGTTAAGCAATAAATTGTACGGAAATCGTTTCTGAATTCTTTGAAAAGGTATCCCAAACTAAGCAACAAAGTGTTATGTCTTAAAATAAAACAATTTATAGTTAATTTTCTAAATAAAACATTTTCTTTTGTATTTTATTTGTTTATTTTGATGTTTTTAAACCTTTTCTAGTGAAAAAATAGCAGCTAATGAATGAAGCTAATGAATAATTTCTCTCTTTAAAAGAAACAAAATCAAATCATTTTTTAGAATTAAAAAAAATGCTTCAAATATTCAAATAAATAAAAAAATAAATTCTGTTTAGAAATTCCAAAGTATTAAATATTTTCTTTTAAATATTGCTTAAGGGCACTCCACAAAATTGTGTCTATATTCTGTAGAAAGGCCTAATTGTGACCGCAACTGTGCAGGCGGAATGTGTGGGTGTGTGGGCCCTTCTGAGGTCCTTTCAGTCCTTTGGCCCAGCACTGAGCCGTAAACTGAGGGCATCCAGTGGCAGCGGACCGTTCCGGAGTGAAATATTGCCAGCATTGACAAATGTTGTTTGCCTGAGCACCCTTGGGCCCAGGACATGCGTGTCCTTTGCCCACTCTCACCCGAGTAAGTTTGTGTGTGTGCCTGCGTGTGTGTGTCAGCAATAAAATGAAAAATATTTGAACTTTAGCAAAAAGCGCACAAGGATATCAATTCCCCAAATGCCCTCCATGTGTGTATGTATGTATGTATGTATGCGTGCATAGTCAAATCCAACTAGAAATCACAATCAAAGCAATAAAATTGAGAGAGCGTGCACGAATGCCAATGGAGAAACAACAAGCAAACACTCCTGCGAAAAAAGGATCAAGGGGGAGATGTGCTCCAGTATATTTGGTTGCAAAGCACAAACAAGTTTTCCCCAGCAAAAGAAAAGCCAGCAGGGCAGCGCTGAAGAGGTGCTACCAAACACTGGAAAAAGGATGAAAATATTATCAAACAGGGCTGGAATCGAAAAGGATATTATTATTTTCGTTATATTTTCTTTCACAGATCACAAGCTCAGGTAGTTGTTGAGATCTAGTGCCTCTTTTGGTCTTACGGAAAGTGGTAAATCGACTCGCCTGGTGATGCTTATTACAATTATATGTACATATGTTTATACATATGTTCAAAAAGAACTACTTCTTCATTTTATAAATTTTTTCAGTTGTCACAAACTTATAAATACATAGTTCCGGATTCAAATCTATCTTTTGGATCTGCAACAATGTATCTTTTACACGCATATTCGACATATCTTACATGTCACGCTGTTAATTTTACATTGTAAGCCTAAAAGTAGACAACATTTTTTATTTTTATTTAAAAAGTCATAGAAACAATCTTTTAGCTTCTTGTTAGACGCTCCTGGGAAACAAAAACTTTGGCAAAGTAGATTTTTGTTTGACTTTTGCTTCGACGAGTGCAAAAAGCAAATTTCAAAATGCTGATGACGAATTGAAAATGCCCATGCTTCCGGGGTCCTTCCTTCTGTATGAATGTATCCTTGAATGCTTGTGGGTGTAGTCCCTGTATATGTATGTATATCCTGGCCAAACATCATCGAAATAATAAGCTGGAGCCGCAGGAAGGCGAAAATTACCGCTGTCAAAGTTACACAAAGGTCAAATGGAACATTATGGCTTTATTTTGCGCCTAATAAATCTCATTATGTCATTATATGCTACTCCCCCCGAACAGACAACAACAACAACCACAAAAAACACAAGCGCCCCACAGGATGAGGTGGCAGTGAGGTGTGCGAGTGTTTGTTTGCCTGCGTGTGCGTGCGCCGAGAAGGTAAAAGACAAGGCAAAGGAACAAGAGGAAGAAGGGCACGCGAAGCGAGGCAACTTCACATACAACAAAAGGAACTGGCTGTAGTCGAACGACATGCCAATCAGTAATCAATCCTCAGGACCCGGAGCCCACCAAAAACAATTTGCAAAGGCACACTGCAACAACAAAAAGAACAGACAGCAGCAGCAAAAACAACAACAACAACAGAGTGGCAAGTGAGAGACCACACGACGGCACTGTAAACAAATTGGAAAGAGATGAACATACATAACTGCGCAATATGGCGGTCAGAGAGAGCGGGTCAGAGAAAGAGAGAGAGCGCAGGAGCGAACAAAAAGCCGCCATTAAAGAAATGCCGCTCAGAGAGTACAACTCGGCGCCGTGTATGTGCATGGGAATGCCCGAGTGTGCGATGCCCTGTATGAGTGTATGTGTACGAAATGCCGCAGAGTTGTCAGGGCACTAGTTTCATAATACGAATAACGTTATTTATAATAACATGTTTGCTACTACAATTTATTGAACTTAATTAAATATGATCAGAAAAAAAACCGCTTCATTTCAAAACAAAGAACAAATTTGTACACCCTAATTTATGGACAATTCGAAACCCTCAGTTATCAGCTCTGTATGTGGCAACCCTGCGCGTTGCTAGCCAACTCTCGTCTCTCAATTTATGCACGTTTGTACGCGTTTTTCCTTCGCTTCGTTCGGACAGCACGGATAAAACGCTGTCGCCGAAAAAGCACCAAAATAACAAAACAAAAAAGAGAAAAAACAAATAAGGATTTCGAATAAGAGGAAATAAGTATGCAACATCGTTCCTTAATCTGTGTATCTATGATTGTGCATTTAAATTAATTCGTACAACGAAAACCGAGTTCGCTCTCGGATCAAGAATGTGTTTTCAGCACGCTCGTGTGTGTGAGTGTTCCGTTGCGTTTTAAGCAATTAACCCAAAGCAACGTAGAAATGCCAAAAACGCATTAAAAATTATTACTCGTCGCTGTCTGTCATTCACAACAAAAAGTAACAACAACGACGGCGATGGCAGAAGCAGCGACAATCATACACAAGTGCTATTTGCCGCTACTCATAAAACAAATTACCCACTTGGGCCTGACTTGTGCGTGCGTTTGTATGTGTGGCTGTGTGTGAGAAAAGAGCAGCGTAATCATCATCAGCCGAAAAAAATACTACTAAAAAGTAGTAGTAAAAAAAAGAAAGGAAAAGGAGTGAAGATGTTTTTACATCCCAAACCCAAAACGAGAGTGTGGCACTGGCAATATGTTACTAGCAATAACAACAACAGCAACAGAATCTTCATCAGTTGAATAGTACCGGAATAAAATTACTATACAGCCACTGTGTATATGAATGTGTGTGTGCCTTCGAGTTTGTATGTGTGTGTGCAGCTCTCCATCTCACTCTCTCGCTCGCTCTCTCTCACGC
The DNA here is from genome assembly GCA_018151655.1 of Drosophila bocqueti. Taxonomy (NCBI): domain Eukaryota; kingdom Metazoa; phylum Arthropoda; class Insecta; order Diptera; family Drosophilidae; genus Drosophila; species Drosophila bocqueti. The sequence continues at coordinate 4,149,243 of JAECXF010000057.1, forward strand.
TGTGTTAGTGTGTATGTATGTGCAAAGCTTTTTTTATGTTTCGCACAAACATTGCGGTAAAGGAACGCCGACAAACGACGAACTCGTCGTCGCTTCGTCGCTCTCGCCAATTTCCGCGCGTGTGCAAGTGAAGTTGCGCCGCGTCAGTCCGTCGGTCGTTTAGTCTCTCTGTCGCTTTGCCGTGCAACAACTCCCCCGTGTATTTTTTATGCCCCAACCCAGCAGACAAAGAGCGGACACAATGCGGATAGATCCGAAAAATGTCCGATAAAGATATTAAAAACGGACGTAGAATCGGATTTTCCGCAATAGGTTCGTTGAATGCTCAAAAACGGACACTAAAGCGGACAAAAATCGAAACTGTGGCGTCCCTCGTAAAAGGTCCGAAAAAGTATTACTAACGGACAGGGAAAAGTATTTTCGAATTTTCAAGAAATTGGTAAACGGTTCTTCTCCTTCCTTCTTTTGTCGCGTGCCTGTTTTTTGTTAGACCGCTGGCCGGTCTAGCCGGGATGGATCGCAACGTCGGGTGCGCCGGGTGCTCCGGATGTTGACCGGCCCGGTGTTGGTGGCCCGCTTTATATAGGGCTCTGGCTGGCCTAGTGTGCCCGCTTATTTCTCGTTATTTTCGCCGCCTTAGTGTGCCCACTTCTGCCCACTTCTTCGTATTGTTTAAATTTGAAGTTTATTTTATGATTATGTTTGAAGTTCAGTTTATTTCATTACTTTAATTTACTTCAATATGTATTCATTTTACTCCATTATTTTTCTCTTATTTCTTACTTATTGTTTACTTGATAGCTTTTGCTGCCACAAAACCCCTGACAGATGATTAACTTAAGTATCGTTCGCGGATCTGAAATCGGACGTTTTGTCCGCCTGAAGTCCGCAAAACTATCGTTTTTAATATCATAAACGGAGTTTTTGTCTGCTGGGAAGCTCTGTTCTTCGCCTCTCTATACATATGTAAGTATGTATATGTGCGTCGTGGAGCAGCTTCTGTTCTGCCGAATACATACTTACATATGTACATACATGCATGCCAAGAGAAGGCAGCAGAGCTTGGACGCGCGGTCTCTCTTTCGCCCTCTCGCCTTACTCAAAGTGCCGTTTTTTCGTGTATTTGTAGAGAAATAATATAAAAAGAAAATAATAAAAAACAACAACAACTAACCTCATAAAAAAGTTCATACATTTGTCGCAAAAAAGGAAAATAGAAAAGAAAAGCAAAGGCAAAAAGTGTCAAAGAAGTGAAAAACAAGAAGCAGAAGCAGAGAATCTGGCAGATGCAGTGGGAAAAGGAAAAGCCAAGTTTGACTATCTCTTTCTCTCTCTGCCGCTCTCGCATAAATAGAGAATAATTCCTGAGATTGCGCCGCTAGGAAAATTTTGCGGATTTACATTTTACCTACCGGGTTTGTGAGCTTGTTGGGAGTTTGGGAGTTTACCGTGGAGAAGGAGCCGTCAGCGTTTCTTTTGTGGATTATTACGCCCTCTCGCCCGCTCTCTCACTCTCTCTAACTCGCTCTCCGCCCCTCCCTCTCGCACTCGTACATTGGCCGGGGGTGCGAGCAGGCCGGCAAGCCAAAGGAATCATCACCTGCCCAACGCCACCCACAACCCACCATCACCCCCACCCAAATCTCATCTTGGATGCTGTCTATGAACAGGGAACGCGCATATCCAGAGCAGAAATTGCGACTATTTTGGATTTATAAAAAGGTGAGGCCTATTTTATAAAAAATTAAAAAAAAAACCTTGCAAAATATACCCAGGTTTCTCACTTTAAATCTGAATAATACGAATCAGATAGCTTATCTTGATCTATTACAAATTGTTTCCGCCCATACTGATTCCTTTTTGAGTTGGAAAAAATCTATTATTACCATTTTTAATTTTAAATAAATATATGATATAAATAATCAATTGAATATTATAAGCTCATTGAGATTGCATTGTATGGAAATCTGGACTTGAAGCAGGCGTATTATAATACTGCTTTTCTCTCGCTTCGCATAGCTCAGAGATAGAGACGGCGAGAGAGTAAATTGATTTCCAGTTTGATTAATTGCCGCTTGCCACTTACTGCTGCCGCATTTGATACAAGTATTCATACAAATATACACACAGACACAGTTTTTGTCGAGTTAATGCCAATTAAGGCGTTTCAATCTAAGCCGATTTGTAATTAAATGGAGTTTTTTGTTATGTTTTTGTTGTTGTTATTTCGAGCGATTAGAAAATTGACAGGCCTGTGGTGTGTTTTTTTGTGTGCGTTACCTTTTTCAGATTTATTGAAGTGGATTTAATTTGGGTTTTTGTTCGGCACCAATGGAATGGAATTTCGTTTTGCAAGCGTAATGTGGGAAGACAAGCGGAATTCGCGGGTCATCGAGAAGGGGCTGTGAGGAAGAGGGTCTTGGGAATCGGAATCGAAATGGAAATGCGAGTCGGAATCACGCTCGCCTAATGAAGCCTGCGGCGACGCGTCAAGCGAACCGAATAGCAAGCAGCGAACGAGCAGCCCGAACGATGAGCGATAAACAAGAGGGAGATGTGGAAGGGGGCCCAAGAGGGGTGGCAGGGCGTGTTTTGCATTTACTCGAATTATGAACATGAACATGGTGTGTGTGTGTGTACATTTTTGGCAGGTAACCGTAAAAAGGAAATTTTCAATATAAGTCACTTATCATCATATAAAAATACATTCGCTGTTGATCAGCTTCAAAAAATAATTAGAAATATGTAGATATTGTGACTTGTGATAAAATGACATTAAAATTCCATTTGTTTAGAGACCATATATTTGATTACTTTAGCATTGTTTAGCTTATCTTGTCATATTTTAATTCTTCACTAATTCCGGAAGCAAAATCTCCGTCGCTTTATCGCAAATTTATTCAAATTCAAGTTTATATCCCGCGTAGAGTGTTTTCGTTTTCGTTCGCCCGAGAGTCGTTTTTCGCTTTAATTAAGTAAACATTGCAGCCGCATTTCGAGCTGCTTTAATTCCATGGTAAACATGCCAAAATTGTTTATTTAAACAACTGTTTAGTCATAAATGCATAGATACATTTGCAGATATACACACATACACATAGATACGGATACGCACACGCAGATACAATTAAGCGTCTATTAGGCAGAGCTCTCTTGGTCGGGCCATAACATTAAAATATTTTACACAAATGGCCAAGCGACAAAGTAAACCGCAGCCGGGGGCTCTGCGAGGGGGATTACGAGGGGGCCAGCGAGTGGGGCGAGTGGGGCGAGCGGGAGAAGGCTTCCAGTGGCGCACACAATCGTGACGCCAACTTAGTTACGGTCATTAGCACCAGCAGCAGCAAGTTGTTCCAAGCCAAACTAAACCGAACTGAACTGAGTTTGTGTGTAAAACTGCATGTATTGTGCCCCTGTCTCCACTGTCACACACACTCTCAGACATTAAAGCAAGCCCGGGAACATGCCAGCATACATACATAATAATAATAGGAGAATCTCCCGTAGTCTCGGAGATAAGGGGCGATTCCTTGGCCTTTGTGCCCCACAAGGCTTTGGACCAAAGGTCACGGCTGGCCTTCTCGTACTTGCAAATGCACTTACCCAGGACTTCAATCTCATCGTTGATCTCCTTGTTGCCCGGCTGCTTGGCATGCGCCTGCATCAGGATCTTGCGGGCCTGCTGGTACTCGCCCAGCGAGGTCAAGGCTCGAGCCTCGTGGAAGGATCGTTGTTGGTGAGACGACGTACATCCTTCATCGCAATGCAGACGCGCCGGGGACGGCCCAGCTTGTTGCACCAGATCATGAGATTTTGCTGGGAAGCAAAGAGAATAAATCATATTCCTGAGATAGAAATAGCAAATCCTTACGGAGAGGGTAAGCAGCAGGGCGGTCTGCTGGAGCTCCTCCTCTTCATTGGCCAGGCGGCACAGCGATAGCGCGAGCGCTTCACACAATCCTTGCCATGCAAATGCAGATCCTGGGCCTTGGGATACACCACACGGAACTTGTCGCGATCCTCCTTGGGTATATCATTGATGGCCTCCCCATCCCCGATCAATGTATAGTCAATGACCTCCACTTTGAACAGCCCGTCGGCCCTGGGCTTGATGCGAGGCGGACAGCCCAGCTCCCGGAAGAGCAGCTGGTAGGAGATGATGAACTCGGCCTGCTCGTACGGACGCATGGTACGTACAGCGGCAGCAGCGAGGAATCAAAGGGGGCGCCCACGCCCTCCCAGTAGCCGCTGTAGCGGATCGAGACACGCGCCTTGTCCGGCATCAAATCGCGCTCCGGGTGACCCTTGCGAATGGTCCGCTTGAAGATGTGCTCGCCGATGGGCTGCATCAGGGTGCGCAGTTCGTCGAATGGACGCAGCCATGGCGAGATGAGGGCTTCGACGGGTCCATTTCGAACTCCACGCCTTTGTTCACGAGTTCGCTGGGGGGAAAAGAAAAGGATCTTGTGTAAAAAACACGTGATAACGTGATAATTTCAGTACTCACGCAAAGGATAGAGGCTCCTTGAGAAATTGTCGAGCGCTACTTTCCATTGTTAAATTCCAGTTAAAGTTGTTTCTGCGCAGCAAAATTCGAAAATGGAAAATACTTGATTTAAAGAGAATTCTTTTAAACAGCTGTTGTTTGAGTAAGTCGATGTGGCAGCACTGAATTAGAATGTAGCGTTGCCATATCAGCAGTAATCGTTACGTTAAGTAATCGTTAAGTCAACTCAAATACATTATTAAGATGAATTGATATATAATTAATTGCATTAAAATCTTTAATCATGTTGCGCTGAAATCAGTGCGAAAAAGTGTCTTCTGTCTGAGTCATGAGCGACCTCCTTACATTTTTGTAATTATCTTGAAAAGGATACGTAACTTAGGGAATAACAAATTCATGCATATTTCAAATTAAATGATTTATTTTTAGCTGCTTCATTACGAATCACTAACGAATATATCTCAAAAATTTGAGACAAAAAGATTAGATCACGATACACGGTAATCGATGAGTCACAATACAAATATCTCATCTATCGAAATATAGAGATCTCTGCGACAATCCTGTATTTGTATATCCGACAGCCCTGTCTTTGTATTCCCGCGTAAAAGATGAAGTGAAGCTTGATTTTCGTCGTAGAAAAGTGCTAATTTATTGATATTTGCATGGCTTAGAGGTAAAGTAACTAGTGTAATGGTTAAATGTACATCTTATGTGCTGTTTTATGTTGTTAGAACTCTTGATCAATCCGTCTTTTGACGCCGGCCAGCATTTTGGCGCAACTGGCGCAGCTGCAGGTGCCGCAGGCCGCAGCATCTGGCCAGAGGAGTCTCATCGTCGCTCCTGTTTCTGTGGCGCCTTGTAAATGCACTTGTGGATGGCATGCTTATTCTGGCCTCCTTCCGTTCGGCGTAGCAAGTGTTGACAATGTAGTCCAGCAGCGAGATTCCCAAAACCAAGAGCAGCAGGCAGGCGGGATTGAATTGCATGAACGACAGAGGACCTTCTTCCATTGTGAGGCGGCGTTGCGTGTGTGTTGACTGCTTGAGGATTCAATTGCGAATGATGTGAGAACTCCGAGAACTCACTGTATTTATGTGGAAACAGGTAAGTTTTCCGTTGCACAGATTTCCTATTGGGCAGGTAGCGGGGAAAGGTGCAAACATACCTGTCCTTGGCCCTAGAGAAAGGGTCACACTTTCGTTTGTAAACAAGATCATAAAACTTAATCCCTTTGTTTTGATGCTATTGTTGGGGTTTATTAAAAGGTTAAGGGATTTACATATATTGAGCAAAGCGTGTCATTGCGTGTTTAATAATTATCAAGGGTGTGTAGTTTTTAAGAAGTAACAGGTAAATATATGGTTGTTGTATACCATTCGTATCTTAAATGTTGAATAATATAATAATAATATATTTCTTCAATTATTTTCCTTCACTATAAGATAGAATTGCATAAGCAGCGTGAAGCTGGATATTATAAATCCGATCATTCGAAGTCATTGGTTCTAATTGGCCGAATATAGTCCACAGACCTTTAAATTTAGCACCAAACTGCTTTCATATATCAGAAAGTCCATGAGCTATAAATATAATAAAATACTACAATTGTTTAATATTTATTCTGCAAGCTAACTCACCTCCTGGGACATTATCCCCTCGCTTAAATCATCCTTCGGCTGGCACTGATATCTAAAAGTCAATTCACACAAGAAATCGTTGGGGAAAAAGTCCAAAGTTCGCACCAAAACCATTGATATTGTATGCACTCCTAAAATGGTTATTCCTTTATTCAGTACCTATATATTTCTGTTATAATTTATTTCCTTAAAGACTCCTTAACATTCTCTCCCATTCGCTCCCATTTGTTGCAGCAATTTGCCGTTTCTCGTAACTGGCAGTCTGTAAATTTATTAGTGCGAAATGACTTAGACATAGAATATGTGTTTAATTTGCTTTCACACAACAATAAATATTTACTGTAGTATGCGAAGGGTATACATACCTCCGCCGTGAAATTCAAAAAAAAGTTGATGGCCATAAACGAGTTTAATGAGAAAATATTTGTTCAACTTATTTGCAAGTCGTTTTGTATTTTGTTTTTTTTTTCTGAGCTTTGTAAATAGCAAATAAAATACAACAAAAAAATATAAAACTAAAAGCCGCTGCAATTGGCAAACAACAAAAAAAGAACAAACAAAAAAATATACAAGCCAAGAAGGAGGAAGATGCAGAGGGATGAGGTGTCCATTTTCGCAGCCTTTTTGGCATTGTTCGTTTTTCGTTTCCTCGACTGGCTTTGCCTCAAGTGTTTCTTCTCACTTTGCCAAATGTAAACGAAAAAGAAAAATGTTGCAGCTAATTTGCTTTTTCAGTAAGCCGGGCAACGGGCAAGTGGCGGCGAGGCCGGGCTACACAAAGCGCAACAAGCCACCAAGCAAAAAGCAAAAAAGCCATTTCGCAATTTTCAATTGTGCACGTCAAAGTGTTAAAACGGCACGCGATTTATTGCACAAACACACACACTAACAGAACACCCAAAAGCAGAACCAGTGTGTGCAGCGAAAATCAAATATCGCAATTTCATTTAATTTTTTTTAATAAATCTTTGAAATTTCTGAACAGAGAATTTCCGATCAAGAAATTCGACATTTTATTGATTCAGGCAAGATTTTTGTAAAGATCCTTAAATTTGTTGTTTTATTTCAATTTATTGAAAAATGCCACAATAACAATAACAAGTATACATTATTTACATTTAATCCACACAATTTATTGCAGTGTGGGCTAGGTGGACTGGTAGTAGTCGGGCTTAGATGCACTTAATTAGACTTTTGACTAAAACCAAGTCAAAGTTTTTCATTTCCTTTTGCCTTATTGGTTTCGACTTTTGTTTTTCTTTTTTTCTTCTTTTTTTATTGATTTACGGACGGCAATCAAGTGTGAAATTGACATGGCATGCCCCGAAAGCCACCCTTCGGCGTGTAAATATTTGTTAAAATATGCAGAGTTGGTTGCTTGTGTGTCTGCATTTCGTTTTCTTGTTCTCCTTCTTTCTTTCTTGTTTTTATTTATTTTTTTTTTTATATATAAGCTTTTTCCATGATTTATGCTAGCCTCATTAATCTGAGTTGACGAGGGGGAAAACGAGGGTGCTTGCTGTTTATCTTGCGATCGTTTCTTTTAGCGCTTTTAGCGCGAAGCACAAAACTGGAAGTTGGAAAATGAAATCAAATTGCCGTTCATTAACCCTCTACCGCATACAGAGCCATATATGGTTTCTCACTTTCAATAATTTTTTGGGGTAAAAAACAACACACACTCACATATTTTTAAAATATTTTCTTTTTTCCCCTTTTTTTTTTTTAATTTAATGTGAAGAACTTTTTATTTTTTTTTTTTTCCCCTTTTTTTTTTTTTTTTTTAAACCCCCCAAAAAAAAAAAAAAAAAAAAAAAAAAATTTTTTTTTAAAAAAAAAATTTTTTTTTAAAAAAAAAAAAAAACCAAAAAAAATTTTTTTTAAAAAAAAAAAAAAAAATTTATAAAAAAAAAAATAAAATTTAAATTTTTTAAAAAAAAAAAAAAAAAATATTTTTTAAAAAAAACTTACTCCAAAAAAAAATTCCTTCTTTTTTTTCCCCCAAACTAAAACCAAAAAAAAAAAAAAAAAAAAAAAAAAAAAAAATAAAAAAAAAAAAAAAAAAAAAAAAAAAAAAAAAAAAAAATTAAAAAATAAAAATTTAAAAAAGTTAATAAACCCCAGAGTGCCAAGTGTGTGTATCCAACGGATACCGCCGCCTGTCAATAGAGCAAGTCTATGGAATTCAGCCAGTTTGCCGTGCCCCTCACTTCGTTGGACTTAATCAGTTAGAAGCGAGTTTATGCCAATTGAAATGCAACTAATTTGTTATACTCGTAACCCCCTTTTGCCGCCATTCAAGTACGTAATTGTTGTTGCATGCCTGGCCGCTTGTCCGCACATAAATTATGATAATTATTTAATGAAACCACAAAACGACAGCAACAAAAATAATAAAAGAAAAAAATACAAAATGAAACGGAAAATATCGAAAACAGAAATCGTCTGCAGACTGCCATATTAAGCAATTTATGGACGGAAAAAGGCAGGGAGTTGTATTTTTTCTCGATATACACAATTATCACGCAAATGTCCATAATAATTATATGGATAATGACTATTATATACATCAATCCATCTATATGTGCATATATACACGATAATCATGCCGCATACAAAAAGCAATTTACGTAAATTACACAAAAAAAATATCGCAGAAAATTAAACAATTTACAAAAGACAAGCCCCCCATTAATAAACATGAAATATTGCTGCCGCAAAACTTTTGTAATGAACAAAAAATAAATATACGATGATAAAAATTAAAATATATATGTATATGTACATGGAGAAAAAAATAAACGTGGGTACCCATACAGCATTAATAAAGACCAAATAAACTTTTCAAAACCACACAGACAACGAAACTAAATATGGCATAATCTTTTTTATGACCATAAAGCTGAGGCAGACAGACTCTTGGAGCTGGAGGTGTATTTGTTTGTCTTATTATTCTCAATAATATTTCCGAATATTACTTAAAATAACAAGTTTATTATACAAAATTAAAATCTAATTTAAATTCATTAGTCTGGGAGGATACTTCACTATTTTAATATATTTCACAGCTCTCAAGCCCTCTCAGTTTGTGAGTATTATATTCCCAATATATCTTTTGAAATCCCGACTAACTATCCACAAAACGAACTCCCCAAAAGTACCACATTTCTATACAATTTCCCTCCCTTTGTGCGGTCAAAATGGAAGAGCATTATACGAGTCGAGAGCACTCCCCCTAAGCATTCATCCGTTCAACCATCTCAACTATAAAGCTGCCTTCTCCTTTGGCTTGATTATTTACATTTTACCCCCTCCACCCAACAGATGAGTGGAGGTGCACACAAAATACAACACAACACAAAAAGAAAATAAATCAACAAAAAAAGAAACTCTGAGAAGAAACCTCTTGCTGCGAGTTTCATTTGCGTGGCGGGGAAGCTGAAGCCGCCAAATAAAGAATCATAAAAGATATCAAAATAAATATGGGAGCGCAAGGAAGGAGCTGGGGAAGCAGTTAAAGCTTCAGTAGCATTGGGGCTCAGCAGGCGCTCTCATTGTTGTTGGTGGTTGCAAATGCTTAGCTGGTATTTAGAAAAAAGCAACAACAACAACAAAAAATCGAAGAAAAAATCAAGAAAAACTGAAAAACAGAGTCGAAGCTGAAGCCGACGCCAGTCAAACAAATAAACTCGCCAAAACGAGCCAGCTCTTTGCTTTTGCTTTAGCTTTGGCTTGATGGACTGCGAGCCTCGAAGACCCCTTCCCCACCAGTGCCCCACCAGCCTCCCTGCAAGTCAACAAAATAAATAAATAAATCTGCAATAACAAAAGCAACGAGACACGAGAGGAAAGCAAGCAAAACAAAAAATCAGCCGCTGGGCAAATAAACACAGTGAGTTTTATGAGACACACGAAAAACATCTGAAAACCTTTTGCATTACCAATAGATACATTTTTTTTGCCTAATGCCTTTCAACAGTAAATTGCACAGATTATTAGTTGTGGCTATTACTCGGATATTCCACCGAGACTAAATAAGATGCTTGGGTTTCGTGGGCGCCTTGAAATACGCGGTTCGCTTTCCACAGACTAAATTTAGTTGACGCCATTCGCGTTTTTTTTTTTTGCTATTTTTGGCCACGAAATTGTCGGCGCGTGTAGCTGAAAAAAAAACATTTAACAACATATCAACTCAGATAAGACATAAACAACTCGAAAATCTACAGGGGATTTTTTTCATCGCCGTTGTTATGGAAACTTTGGGTCGTTTATCAAATTGCGAGACAATTTTGAATGTGCGCTCAATTAGCAGGTTAACAACAGAGCTACTAGAACTTAGTATAGAAACTATAGCAAAACAATAGTTTTTATATTAATTTAGATGAAATTATGACTGGTTTTATATTCGAATGTCATATACTATAAAAGTGAAAAGCAATGAATAATTGCATAACTGTAATGTCAGCGGAAAAAAGACATCCATTTCATAATTATAAAATATTTGCATGCAGTGGAAATTGTTTGGTATTGAACATTATTTTTTCGTTTACTCAGTTCACTCGTTTATTTTGTTGTCACTTTTTTTTGTGTCGCTGCCTGTGGCGGCTGCTTATCAGAAATTGTTTGCATTTTCACTTTATTTATTCTGTGCCATAAAAAATAAATATTAATTGCGATTATCGCAATGTGATATTGCTATATTTACACGTTATAATTAATTGTTCTTATTTATTGAATTTGTACACACAATAATGAATTGTCAGAGCCCCCCTTATCCGCTCACACACACTAATAATTCTCCTCCTGTTCCGCAGCAATTTAAATTGAGTTATTTGCACAGAGAAAAATAAATACAAATATGTGCATAAAATTAAACTTGTTTAAACGACATTAAATGTGGTTTTTTATTGAGCTTTCATTTTGTTTCTGATTTTGTCTTCCTTTTTTTCGTGGGTCCACTCATCCGCAACAAAATATGCAAATTGATATGGCGAGTGTGAGTGTGAGTGTGAGTGGAGTGTATCTTTGTGTATGTATAATATAATTTATCGGCATGGTTGAGCCGCCCTATGGCTGGCAGCATAAATTAATTATCAAAAGCATTCATTTACATGGCTGACTGCGCGATCAGACACCCGCTGTCAGGCGGCACCTCGGCTCATAGATACTGTATCTGTATCTCATGGATACACACAGGCTCAAAGTCAATTTGAAAACATCATCACAATCAATTTGCTTCGTTTCTCGTGATGGGAATTAAGTTTTTGTATATTTGTATCTCTCAGTTTTGCCTCCGCTTCACAGTGATCACTCTATTATGAGTAAGGTTTAACTTTCTTTTGTTAAACAAACTCTAAAACATTACTTGAGAATTATAAAGAAATTAAGAAATATTTTATGCGAATTCTTCTATTTCCTCCAAGTTAATTGTTATTATTTCACTTTATCTAGTATATACTGTATTTTATTGTTGTTTTTGTAGTTGGCCCACATTATCTAGTGAACGTTGAACGCTTTCGTGCCCCTGTTGTAGTTTTTTTTTTCCCCTCATTCTTTTTTTTCTCCCTGTACTTTTGTTGTTTTTGCCTTCCTACATGTGTTTAGCGTGTTCAGAAATTTGCTTTTTTAATGACGCTCTTGTTGATTGCCGGCTATTTGTTATAGCCCCCCTCCTCCCCAGCGACCCCGTCGCCGTTTGCCCTTGTTTTTGGGTTGCAGAAACAGACACAGTTTCTAGTTTATTTGAAATTTTTATATATTTGGCTTAGTAATTTCAATGCAATTTATTAATGGTTTGATTCGCTTATTTATGGTTCGTTTCATTTGATTTAGTGGTGCCAACACTTTTCGCCATTGTCGCTGATGACAGCAAATGAATTTTAATGTACACACATACACAAATTTATTATTTATTCAAATCGTTGAATACCTTTTCACGCTTTTTAATTTAATGGTTTCTGCCATTTTGCTTATCTAATCTTGAGAGAATTTCAGTTTTGGGCAAGCTCAGAAATTAAATGTGATTTCTTTAATATAATAATAACTAGTAGTACTAGTTTTTTTTGGACTAGATGCCCGAAAGCTTTTCCAAATAAATATATTACCTTTGTTTTTTGTGATTTATTATAATTGGTTTTAGTTGCCAAACACTTTTTGCGTTGAAAAAAAGCAAATAAATATATATTATAGTATTTTATCTCTGGTGGGCTTATAATAAGGGTATAGAAAATATATGGGGTAGACTCAGTCATAATCTTAAACTGCTTGACAAGTAAAACTTGTGTTTTTGGTGAAAATATATTAATAAAATCTTTGATGTATACTTTCAGTTCCATAAGCACAGGTCATGGATTTAAATGCTGTGCATTTAGTTTGCCCAGGGTATTGCCATGACAGTCGCTTGTCAATCTATAGAAAATGAAATATAATCCATTTTCACTTGGCCGGAATGGAAATGGAATTGAAATTGCAAACTTCGAGCTCGCTGCTAATTCGAATGGGCGGACAGATAGGCAGTTAGACAGGCCAAAGGCAGAACGGCAGACTAGCGGGGGCGGTCTCGAGCGAGTGAGCTAACAAACCAACGAACGAACGAGCCCAACCGGCTAACAAACGAACGTTTGTCACTGTCGGGCGTTTTATGAAAATTGAACAAATCAATTAAGTCTAATCGTGCCATACCCGTACCGTACCCGTACCCGATTCACTGAGCCACTGAACCACTGAACCACTGGGGTGGGGCAACAGTAGTCAAGTGGGGGGTTTTTTGGCATTTGTTTGCCCCCTGACAAATGGACAAATAAATGTCTGCACACGGCTTGTGCTGCTGGCTAAACCCAGAACGAAAACGTTCCGGCACATGCTACAAATTACAAACACTGTAATTATATTCGAATAATATTTTGTCAGCCAATTGACACATTTGCCGTGCCGCGTAGATACAGTGAACGGAAAAAGAAAGACTGAGCCCGAGTAGTGGGCAATTACGCTGGGGGCCAAGAAGACAGAGAATCGCCAGCCAAAGTTGGTTAACATGGCTGTTAGATGCAATTGCTGGTCACCATCTGCGGCAGTTGCGGTTACAGTGGAGACAAGAAAATGGGGATTTAAAGGCATATTTTTTTTTATTATTAATTGATGTATGATGTATGTATGTAGTTTAATGTTTTTTCACTCGAAATTTTAAGTAATATATTTTTGGTAAATTTTTTAATATCGATACTAAAACCTTTTAGATGAATCCCAGCTGTATGCGATGGGGCTTGCCTATCTATCTCACCGCTCACCGCAACTTTTATTCCATTGTTTGAAGCCATTGGGTTTTATTTGCCACATAGAGTCCACAGACCTTTAAATTCAGGCGCAGGCTGCTCTCACAAATCAGATAATCACTTAGCTAAATTGAAGACAATACATTTTAATTGATGAATATTTATTCTAAACACTAACTCACCCGCTGGGACATTATCCCCTCCCTTATTTCGTGCTTGGGTTGACTCTGATATCGTATAGTTAATTCACATATAAAATCATTCAAAAAGAAGTCGACTACTCGCACCAAATAAATGAAAGCAACATACAACTTCATAAAGGTTATGCCTTCGTGCGTGTAAATCATGCCCACGTAACAAAAAATGATGGAGTGTATAACGAAATCAAGGCGTGAAACGATCATCTGAAGTCCATAGATCTTGTTTATTCTGTGTGCCATCCGACTGAGAGTTGAGTGGAGGGACCAAAGTTCACTCAGCTCCTCGGAGTTGAACCTTGATCCGCAAGCAATAAGCTTAGCCATCTCCTCATTGACATATGCAAAGCCTCTGGCGATTTGCCAGAAGGAAGCAAAGCAAAAGTACGTTGTGGCATTTAGGATGCAGTAGGCTGCAGTAACAATCCAAGCATCCGTGTTGAAACCTAGTAAGGCCAGTGGGGCAATGCTCAAAAAACTCAAAATAAAGGTCTTGAAGCTTAAAAGTCTCTGAAGCTTTGGGTTCCCTTTCCTGCCAGCTTGCTCCATTTTTCGGCTTAAGGCATTACTCAACTCCAGTAGGTCTACGAGTATGCTGTCCCGATAGAATCGCGAGGTCAGGATATATACTATGTCCGTGTAGTTGACCGAATAGAGAATAAACGGAGCTATAAACATTATATCCGGCAGCCAGGGTGCAGATACCGTTCTCCACGAAATTCTCCAAAAAACACAAGGCAGGATGGAAATTACGACCACGTTGAGAGCCAAAGCAAAGGCCCGCGTTAACCAAGTTTGTCGATATATCCCATTGACCACTCTGTAGGACGTCAAGCCGAGCAGAAGGGCGTATCCATGGAAGAAGCCGAGTTGTGCCTCCATTTCAACCGGCGTTCACGGGTGTTGAACTACAACTAACGAACCCTGCAACGCTGCAGTTTTCCACGTTTCCATGCGAATCAGTTGATGCCATCGGGAGATTGACGCCTATAGAAAGACTTTCAATTAATTTAATTTTGGTAATAATTCTACACGCCATCGATAGCGGTTACAGATCACCTCATTTATATTTAAACGAGAGAATACAACTAAAGCGGAGCTCAGGGCTTAGTTCAATAAGTGCCGCCTTCAGAAAATGTTAACTCTTAAGGAGATCTTCCATGGCTACGGGCTTCGTATTGGCTTGACGTCCTACCGATTGGCCAATGGGAGATACCAGCAATCAAAATTAACCCAGACATATGTATGCCGTGATCCTGAACGTATTCGTCATGTGTACTTCGCCATTTGTTCTTTGGGAGGGAGCCAGTCGACTTACAGTGGCGCCCTAGCTGCTCGGAATGATGATCATAGTTCCGTATGTGCTTTACATGGTCGACTACACTGTTATAGGCTATACCCTGGTCTCCCGCTTCAATCGGGACACCATGCTAACAGAGCTTCTAAACTTGTCCCATTGCCTGACTCGGAAAATGGAGCGAGCTGAACTGAGAACTAACCCGCTGCTGCGAAGGCTTCACCACCTGAAATTTGTTTCAGTGGTATTGCTGCTCTTTATAAATCTTTCGGTTTTCCTAAAGGCGTATTTGGTCAACCTGGGATACAGCATCCTACAATTAACCACGTACTTTCACTTTGCCTCCTTTTGGCAACTAGCCAGGGGCTATGATTTTGTAAACCAGCAGATCGGTTCCGGAAGGACGCCAGATGAAGAGATCAGGTCCCTTCATTCGCTTCTCGGTCGCATAGCCCACAGGATAAACAGTGATAACTACCACTTGTGTGCAGCTGACTCCTTTGGTGTTAATTTTTCCTTTTCTTTGTTTTTGTTTGCGGCTGTTGCAACTGTTTGCTCACCACCCGGCAGCAGCAGCTCCATAAAAACGCTGAGAAATTTGTTGCATGCTGCGTGCGTGCAGCTCTCAACTAGCTAAACTTGCAACTTGTTTCACAGCATGCCACGAATTTATGCTTGCAGTCGAAGTTGCACTTCCCCCTGTTACCGCTGCCACGACACTTAACCGAATTAGTTTCAATTGCACATTTTTCAAATGCCTTGTGGAAGTTTTCGCCGCGCAAACGCGAACACAAAGCCAAAAAGAAAACCAGTTAACAAATATAAGCAACTTGTCTTGGATTCATTTGCCTCGTTTCGATTCGATACAATCCGATCCGGACCGATCCCATCCGATACGATCCGATTTCTTTCTCTGTGGCATATCGGATTACAATTTGTTGGCCAGGTTTTTATTTTCTTTTTGGTCAAGTGGAGAGAATGTGCCGGCAATTAATCACCATGCAATCGCCAATTATTTGAATCCAGTTTTGTTCACAGTTTTTGTTTAGCTTTTAATGCACTTTTAATGGCATTGAAAATGTTTCCGCTTTTTACGATGCCTAATTAATCCGAAATGCTCAGCTTATAGAGGGCAGGTCCATTTGCATAAGAAGAATGAATGAAGATATATGTAGAAACTTGTTTAAGTCCAGCGATGACATTTTTAAGACAAAATTAAGTGCTTTAAAACGTTATAAACAAAATTTAGCAGAGAGTAAATAATATAACCCAAAGTACCGGCTAATTGATCTGCCCTAAACCAATTACTAATCTCTTGTGTTCTTCAAACTATATAAAGAGGGGGTATATAAAACCATAAATACGTATTTAAAATGTTATAAACTTTGTGCCAGAGAGTCTTACAAATGTTTCCCTTCACACTCTTTTTGAATTGTTGGCCAAAGTTTTTATCCAACTCCGCCACTGGAGTTGAGCTGAGCTGAGCTTCATTTCGTTTCGTTTCTGGTTCTGGTTTTGGTTCTGGTTCTGGACAGTGGAGTGCTTTGCAGGATTCGAGGAGACATGACAAGGCAAGGGCTATGCTAGGCAGATCCCCATAAAACTTGCAAACCCGACAAGGAGCAACTTCTCTCTGCCACGAAAGGAGGAGAAAAATCGGAACGCTGCTGCTGTGGAAACTTTGTCGTTTATATTTCGCTTCCCATTTGCCAGTCAGTCCGCCTCGCTGTTGCATCCACTTTTTGTTTAATATTAATGTTTTTCCCTTCCTGCTCCGCGCTTTTCTTTGCTTTTGTTGTTTGTTTTGTATTTTATGCCACGTTCTTTGGGGTCTGTGCAAAAAGTTCTCTGGCTCTCCTCTTGCCTGATGTTTTTTCCAGCCTTTTTTCTTGTCGAGTTTCTTTTTCAATCCAACAACATTCCAACTTCCCTGCCGTTCTATCTAAAACCCCCTTTCTTTCTTTCTTTTAAATTGTTTGTGCTTGCTCATGCGAATTGTTTTCTCGCTGGCTTGTGTATGTGTGTGAGTGCTTCTTTTATTAATTCTTGCCTCATTTTCGTGAGCATAAAATGCGAATTGTGTTTGTTAATTCATTATTTTGCCCCCTGTGTTCCGGGCTTTTCCGCGAAGTGACCGCATTTTCCACAGACGGCATTTCCAGCGCTAAACTATTTACATATGCTTTTTATGCTGCAGAATCCCATTGCGAAATGTTTTGCATTTTCTTTGATGCAGAGTGATTTTCCACCTTTAAGAATTCAACGGATCTAAAATTCTGTATAAGATTTATAAATTTTTTTGAGGAAATACTGGAAAAAGATGAAATCTTTTGAATTTAATTCATACATAGATACTCCTTATTAATATTAACAAACGATTATATTTCGATTAAATACGCTTAATAAAGCGCTCAAATCTCTGGAGTAAAGGAGCAAAAAAAAATTAGGAATACAAAAAAGGTTGGGGGAAATGTTGAAAGAGCGCCGGATGCCGGAGAGAAAAGGAGGGGCAGTAAAGAAGCCAAGAAGAGGAAAAAAATAAAGGTGAAGTGGTATTAAATTTCATATGCGTCGTTGCTCTTTGGCTCAATGTCTTGTAGCCCATTATCTGATGGCCGGAGTTGGGGGAATCCGGGGAACGGGCGGCAGAAAAGAACACTTAAGCCTGAAATTGGCAGCTATTCGCCTTGGCTCTTCTCTCCTCTTCTTCTTCTTCTACTCATTCTTCTTCTTTTTCTCCGTTTCTCTTCTTCTCCCCATCTCGTTTCTCGTATCTCTGCCTCCTACTTTTTCCCTGCCCCAGCACACCGCCATCTACTTATGTATGTCGACTTGTTATTGTTCGACATAATGGCAAAATATTGTATTGCCAACATTTTTGTTCTCCCTGCCTCGTCTCTGGCTTCTTCTTCTTCGTTAGCTCCTCTTGCTGGCTCTTTTCTGATTTCGTTTTGGCCGTGGTGGAATCATATAATTCCACCATGCGCAGAGCGACTCCGAATTGTTGTCTTGTTGGTACTTTTAAATTAAAATTAATAAACGTGAAATTGTTTATTCTATTCTAACTCAAGATAATTACTTAAAAATTCATCCATGAAAAGGTATTTTTAAATATATTTATATATCATTTTTACTAGTATCGAATACGTATACGAATATTTTTCAACACTGTTAAAAGACAATCAGTAAGTTTTGGTTTATATATCTTGTTAAATGTATTTATTTCGACTTCATCAAAATAAATGTAAATTGTGCAGTAACAAGAAAATTCAGTTTTATTAGAAGTAATAATAAACTGCAAAGTAAAGTTTTTCATCAATCTTTCTTACTATCGCTTATCGGCTAGCTGTCAGGCCGGAGATCAGCTGGCCGATAGTTTTCCCATATCGATTTCCCAGCCATCGATAACGATGTGTATTTTCGTCCTCGCTCTCTGCACCAACACAAAACACGCAACTAAATTTAATTTAACCCCTTTTAAAAACAATGCAAACGGAACCAATTAAGTGATAAAGTGGCAAAAGCGGCCCCGCCGAAAGCGAGCGCAGTGAATATTCTGAAAGAAAGGGCTTTTGGGGAAACTTACCCAAACCTTTTTTCGTAAGCGCTCTGCCTTTAATGTGGTCTCTTTCGCACAGCAGAATTACTAGTTGCTGTGTGTGTGCGTGACTTTGACTGCAGTTCGCGTTCGTTTTTTTATACTAATAAAACACAAATGGGTATGTTTATTTAGTATTAACTCTTATTTAAGCGCTTAGTTTAAAAGATATTTCTTTGAAACTTTACACAATGTTAGTTTTTGTGTTCGGGATGTAAAAAATTCAGATTAATTGGGTTATTATTTATATTAGATGAAAATAGAAAGATAGGATAAACACAATGAATTTGGTTGTTTTTAAGGGAAACTTGGTATTATGTATTTTTATAAATTCTTTTTTAAGGATTTAAGGAATCCTAGGAAACTTATTTAAAATAAGTCGGTTACACCCTTTAAGAGTATACAGTTTTCGCCTTGCCAAGGTGAGCTAAATTCATCGTTTTTTTGTTATTTTTTTTTATGTGCCTTGCTCTGTTTGGCCGCAAAGTTGGCTAAAAGGAGGACAACCAAGAGAGATGAGGAGCACAGGGGGCAGGCAGAACGAGAGCTCACTTGACAAATGACTGGAGTAGAACTCGAGTGGAGCATGGAGTAAACCACCTCGATGCCCCTCCGCCGCCGGCTTCCCTACCCCCTCCCAACGAACAATAGCAATAAAGTGCGTTAACTTTTTGGCAGACAATAGATTTCATTTCTGGCACAGACCAAAATGGTTATCCCAGAGCCAACAGTTACCAATTCCGCACACAATGGGTCTCCAAGAAGGGGCGCGAGAGTGTGTGTGCGGAATTGTTTTATTATTGCCCTCAGGCATTTCGAATTGAATGCATGAGTGGGTGAGCCGCCGCCTCCCCCGCTCTCTACTTATGTATATATCTCACTCCCCCCCCAATCCCAGGTCCCAGTGCCAGTCTGATGTGTCAGCTGTGAATGGACGTGATATGACCGCTACTTGGTGCGTTTTTTTTTCTCTTGGGGTTGGAGGGTTAGGAATTGGTTTCCATTTATAACGAAATTTCATGGAAAGTGGCCACAGATTTGGCATGGTACGTGAACTTTTAACAATATAAAATTGGGGAAAATGCTGAATGTGCGTTGTTATTGTCTTTGATTTTCCTTATTTGGCAATTGAAATTTGTAAGCAGTTACATTACAAATTATGCATAAGTTAGGTACTAAGATTACATTTCATCAACTTTTTATAACATTGTAGCATTGCAGCAGTTTTAAATAGGCTTCCTTGTAAACTATTTATACCATAAAAGCACTTTAACATTTAATAATAATTTGCAAAACTATTCTATATAAACTTGTAGTTTTTTTTTTATTCCTTGCCTCATATTTTCTTGTGGACTATTTTCCCTTTAGCCCCTAAAAGAATGGGTTTATAGGAGACAAAGAGAGAGAGGAGAAGCTCCTGGCTTTCCGTGCCATAGTTCACCGCAATCGGTTTTATGTGAGCCGCGCCTTGGTCCTTGCTAGCTCTTCCTCTAGCACTCATACTATACAAGTATACATATATACATATATTTCTATATCCCTCTGTCCCTGCAGTGCCTCCCCCTTGGTGGCTGGCCCTCCTGTTTGCCATTGTTCGTTCGCATTGTAAATGTTTAATACTTGTGTGCATGTTGCCTGGCACGTTGCCCTACCCCATCTCTGTCGCTCTAATATGCTTAAGCTGTTGCCGGCGCTTTGTCCTAACCACACAACAAACTGACTGCCACGCCCCCCGACCTCCCGGCCTCCTCCTCTCCCCACACAGAACCCAAAACTGAAACCCCAACCCCAATCTAAACCCGCCGCCGCAGCCGCCCCCTTTGGGTCTCGTGTTGCATTTTGCAACTGGCAACTTGCTGCTGATCATTTTACACACTCACGGGTTGCTGTTGTAGACTCTTAATATGCTTTTAGATATGCATCAACAAAACACTGGAAAAATACCACTGTATACTACTTAATTAGTACATGATTTACTTATTTTAATTTATTAATTAATTATTTGTTAGTATGTATATTCTTAAATGCAACGTTTACTAAATCTTCAAATCTTTAATAGCTAAATTTAGCTTAAATTTACTTCCTTACATTCTGTGCTTACTTTTATTAGGAAATTTTATTAATTCTTGAATAAGGGTTTTATTTTATTCTTAAATTTATTGAACATTTTCACATATTTTCTCTAGTGCATGTGTATCTGCATAAAGTGAGTATCTGTGTGAGCGACTGAAGACGTTGCCAACATCGTCGTCGTCGTCATCGTCATCATCATTGTTGTTGTTGATGTTGTTCTTGTCACTCTCCTTTATTACCCCCTTTGTGCTCCACAGCTGCCTTTTTGCCAGCTCGTGTATTTGTGCATTGAACTGGAAACGCGCTACAACCCCGAAGCCCCCTAATCCCGCCACCAAAAGCCCCACATCGGTAACCCCCTCTTGGCCCAGTAATCGCTTGGCCAGCCAGAACGGCGCAGAGCGCAATTTGCATGCCAAGCAAACAGAAAGCCAACAGTCGGGGCTAAGAATGTAGTGCAGAAGAGTTTTCAATTTAAATACCTAATATTTTTAATCTATATTTTTGGTAATCTGAAAGTAACTAATTTGGGAAAATATTGTTCCTGAAATTTATATTTCTTATAACTTATAAGAAATTCTTGATAAGAAATCTCGCTAGTTGAGTTCTAGTAAAAATATCTCTGTTAAAAAATGTGTATACATTTTTAAAACTTCTTTTTACACTCCCTATAAATTGTTTAATGTAAAAATCGAATAAAGCTCACAAAACATATCAAGAATACCCAAGTACCAAATAATGTGACTGCATTTGTATGACGAAGCCCGAAGTCATCGAAATACCCGGAGCTCCAATCCGCTTTTCCTCACGACGACGACGGACGACTACGACGAGGCTCCTCTCCTTGTCCATGGCCAGTCCCCAATCCCATTGCTGGTTTCTGATTTTCATTTGCTTGAAGCATATTTGCTTCGACTCCGCCATCCGATCCCTCTTGTGGCCCAGCATTCATTCTGCCAACGATGTGAGCGTGAGTCGTGAATGGAATATCGTGAATCAATAGTCTTAAAGTTAAACAAATATAAAGCCCTTAATTAAATGACTGTCATAGTTCCTCCATAGTAAGGCAAGCCTTATTTTTAATGAGTGCAGTCAAGTGTGAGGGAAAGATAAATAAGGCTTTAAGAGAGTCAATGATTTTGATTTTTATTATTCAATTAAAGGGTTAGCTTTTTATTATTTTTATTGAAGATTTAGTAATTATTTCATTATTAGATTTTTATAATTACTTAACCTTTTTATACATTTTAAAACTTGATTTATAGTAGAGTATGTATATAGGGGGTACAAAGTATCTTAACAATCACGCTGTCACCTTTATCTCAAGAATGTACTTCCCTCCCCTTACACATTCCTTGTGGAGAACTGTTGGCATTTTATTTATTCATGTTCTCCTCGCTGCCGCCTCACTGCCGTTTCTTATTCAATATCAAATGATATGCATGTGCGTTTTGCGTCTGAGGATTTGCGGGCACTTGAGAGGGAACCCAATATATATATAAAAAAAAATAAACCCAAAACAAGAACGATAACCAACCCGAACCCGGACTTGAACAAGGGCCAAAAAGTCAAGTGAGTTGAGTAGAGTTGAGAGTCGAGCAGATTTCGATATTTCATTCGAGTGGCTTGACTGGGCAGCTGCCTGCTGGTCCCCTGGCTACTGTTTCCCTTTTCACACATCGCTCGAGGAAATAATCCGCAAATCAATTAATTTTCATGGTACTTAGCATGATTTCTTTCCGCTCGCCCGAGCATCCCAGGGAAACTGGTTTCTGCAACAAAACATCATGCACTCAATCAAATGAAAATTAGCATTTAATGTGCCAAAAGCCGGGAGAGGGGAAACACATGGCCGTACGTACCCTTGGGACGCCGGGGATTCGATCGAGCAACAACCCTCTTGCGGGCAATCCTCATTTTGCTTCTTGTGTGTACATTTGTGTATTCCTCCAGCTTCCTTCCTTCCCCACTTCGGGCCAAATAATTTTGTATTAAATTTCCCTCTTGTGCAAGAAGGGCAAAACAAAGGATAAGGGATAAGGGAAACAGGATCTGGAATCCGGGGGGGTTTGAGTTGGTGGGGGACTACAGAAATTGATTGCAGTTTCAGGATTTAGGCAAACCCAAACCCAAACCCAGAACCCTCCCTTGCCCATGCAGCCAAAAAGGTGTCAGCTATGTAATTATACGTGCCGCATTGTCCTGCCTCAGTTCATCTCCCCCCCTCTTTTCCCACCCCTTGTTTACTTATTAAGCATATTTGTTGCTTTTGCCCCATTGTGGCTTTTCCTTCAACCGACAGCTGCGCACATTTTCCTCTTGTCCGTGCTCGCTTTTCCTTTTCGCGCCGCTTTTCCTCAGGTAAATTAGTTGGACAAGGAGTGAAATGTCCTTGGCTTGACTCCGTTCGCCTGAGATATTTATAACAATTATCTGTAATTAATCCCAGCGACACATTAATCAACATTTTTTTCGCCGCACACCTTGCTTGGTTAATTACAAGAGTGGATAAAAGTGGCTCAGGGGATGGTTTTCGCCAGGATGCTCTTGGGTGGGAGTTGGGCAGTGGAAAGTGGACAGGCTGTAGCATAATCTCATTAAGTGCACCTGATTCGCCTTCTATTCTGACTATCTTCCTTCCTTTCTGCTTTTGTGAGGAAAAGTAATAAACTTTGAAGGATTCCTACTAGATATTCAATGAGCTGTCACTGTAATGTATCTTACAAGTACAATTTTACCATTAAAATAATCTTGTTAGTTAAGAAACATTTTCCTTAATTTTTGTTAATCCTTATTTAGAAAATTAATTTCTGTTTCAATTAACAGAAATATCTGTCGTTTGCCCAAGTCAAAACAGTCTCCCCTCTTTCTTTATTCCTTCAAATCGTTAGGGTCTCATGAAGACAAACAGAGAGCAGTTCCTTGGAGGAAAAAAGCTACATAAAATTAACAGAATATTCTGTTTTTCCTACCCTCCACCCAACGTAGAGAGTAACTTCAATTTGTGTTGCCAAAATGTTTTGCATGGCAAGGACATCACGTCGTCAGTTTGTCGGTGTCTAGGTGTCTCTACTGCTCTGCTGTTGATTCTCCTAAACGATCCCTATTTGCTTGGGAAGACAGAAAAAAATACAACACAACAGAAAAAAATGGAAGCAGAACGAAACTCTGTGCTGAACAATGGCACAGCAGAAAAAAAAAACACATGAAAAGCATACATTACACGCTCGAAGTAACCCGGGGGGAAACTCGCTCGCACACACGTTTATTATAGGAAACAAAAACAAAGGAGTGGAAGGGACTGGGACTGGGTCTGTTCCTGGGTCTGGGATTGGGATGTGACGGTACGGAGGGGTGGACTGGATAATATTGTTGTTCACATGTCGGGGCCCTTTTTATATTGCAAGTGAATGTGGAACGTGTGCAGAGGCCAAAAGGGACACACACTCGCACACTCGTTGGAAGTGGAAAAAAATAAGGTAATGAGAGGAAAAGAGTCCTTGGCAGCCAAAGTGTGGACTTCCCTAAAAATGTACAGGAAGCGAAAAACTGGAAACATGATTCGATACTTTTTTCGTTTAGGTAAATTAAGTGGAACAAATAAGTTCTTACATCAAAAAAATTCTTGAACTAAATAACCTCGAGTCTAAGTCGCCACCTTCAAACTGTTTGTTCTTCGAGTCGGATAGTTTTTACATCTTTAAAATATCAATGATAGTTCTAGAGAATAATATTACATAACTTCACATCTAAATGTTATATATTTAACATACTTTTCTATATTTTCTGATATCTATATAAGCTTAAAAGTTTTTTATTTCAAACCCTAAGAACCACAACTCAAAATATTCTTCCTTGGAGCAAAATTTTGCTGACACATGGCTGAAGAAACATGGCCCAGCCACAGAACATTTGCCTTAGGGCTTAGAAATTTGCAAAACAGAAAAAAGGCGATGGAAGATTTCGCCTGCCGTGGGCAAATATTGCTTTTAGGCTTTTTGGCTAAGCCGGGCTGAAGTTTTTGAGTTGTCTGCCTGCTGCTCCTTTTGCCCCGTCCGATGGGATCATTTAATTTGCAAATTTCCAGTCAGGGGAGATACATATACACATATTTGCACAGTACTGCAAACAATGAAGGCTAACACGCGTCGCATTTAGAGTCCCTTTCAGTAGTTTTTGTTTTCCTCCTCCTCGACTGTGAATCTCTTTATTTTTTGTATTTTGATTCCAGGAAATGTTACAAATCTGTTGTTGTGTTGCGCTGTTGATTATGGTAACCGCATCGCCGGCTACCCTTGCCTTCTCTGCTGCTGCTATTCCCTCTAATGTGCAGCTGCTTCTCTGCCTCGGATTCCATTGCCATATTCCCCCCCTCCTGGCCGTGCATTTATCCCAAAAATCCAGTCAATCAAAAGCGTGCGCAAATATCCCAAGGGGGAAAGTCAAATTTGCCTGGCATTTCGCATTCATTACTTATGCGCAGACAGACAGACAGACAGACAAGCAGCAACCCTCGTAGAGTCGAGCCCAGAAAAATGGGAATATATTCGGGGATCTGGGTTCTATATGGAGGACGGGGTGTGCAGGAAGAGACAGCAACCCTTAAGCTCTAGCCATCTCGTTCCCGCTCCCCAATGTTAATCGTTATTTTGGCACTTTTCCGTCGCTGCTGCTGCGTAATCGCTTTTCACCATAAAAATCTAAAGAAGATATTTTCCTCTGCCGGAAGGGAAAAGGAGAAGGAGAGGAGGGTTGGAAGGGAGAAGGTACCCTGTTCCTGGCGTAGCACATTTTCAAATTATCCTCAATGAAATTATGAAAGCAAAAAAGGGTCGCCCAACCATTCGTCCGTCCTTCCTGGGATGTCCTTTCGTTCAAAAGAGAGGGAAACAAACCGCTTGAGTCAAATATTTTTGATGAGGGTCATAATTATAATGAAACAGGTCTTGCATACAGACGAGCTGAGAAGGGGAAAGAGACTTGCCTTGCCTTGCCTCGGAAGGCACTGAGAAAAAAGAGGTAAAAGGTAAAAATATAACAAATTGGAGAAAAAATCTTGAACGTTGAAACAACTCTATTTCTGAAAGGGACGTTTTTTGAATTTAATACCAAATATTAATTGTTTAAAATAAGGTAAACGTTTTTTAAAAAAGATTAATACATATTTACCAAATATTTAATATTCTCTCCTAGTGTATCTTAAACCTCCACGGCACTTCTCCCTCTTGTTTTCGAACTCACTTTTCCCTGCTCTCTTTCGAGTTTCGCCTTGCTCCGTTCGATCCCTTGCCGTGGCCGTTGCTGTTGTCTCAACACTTTTGTGAGTTTACGAGGGGGAACTCACGTATATATAATGCATGATTCATGCTCCCGGTACCCTGTACCCTGTAGTTTCCCCTGTACCCTTCTTGATATTTTTTTAAATGCAAAATGCTGGGGGAAGCCGAATGCTCGCCCTTTTTGCACGCTACTACTTTGAACAGTGTTTTTTTTTTTGGTTCGTTTTCTCTCTGCGAAGGGTGACGTACTGGATTTGGTTGTAATTAAAATAAATTTTAAACGATTGCCATGCTTTGATTATGCTGTTGTAGCGGCAGCGGCTGTGTTTGCTGCAAATTGAAAAGTAATGCCACTTTTGTCACTATTGGGTTTGCCCTTCAAGGCAATTATCGTTACTCCCCTGAAGCTCTCTCGTTTTTGAAGTGAAGTGTGAACGTGGAAGCGGAACGGAGCAGGCAGGCGGGGTTGGGGGAATGGACTCGGGCTTGGCTTGGATGAGGGGCAGGTGAGAGCCGAACCGAGGCGAGCAGGGCAGAGTGAAGTGCCCGGTCAGGCGTGGCACTGCAATCAAGTTGTTTATGGCCGTGTGGCAGCTACCATCTTCACAGTGTACGTCCGTCCCATTCGTCTGTCCAACTACTTGAGTTCATGCCGCAAATCACGACATCAAGAGTCGTGTGAGGGCGATGAGAACGAAGCAGGGGGCAGGTATTTTCCATGGCACCTCTCTCACAGCCATTAACACGCAAAAGCTGAGGTACACTTGGAAAATTAGGCTTTGTGATAGATACTTTCTCTGGTACTTTTTAACAAAAGAAATAAATTAAATATTTTATTACAAAATGTAGACGGTTTAAAGTGCTGCAAATAGAAGTGTAATGTTGCTGTGTTAAGAATATATATTTATTAAAAAGTAAAAAATTATGATCGTTAATCATAATTAAATTCAAAATAAAAAAAATCTAAATCTTTGAAACCCAAAAGTTTGATAAATTGAAATATAAATACCTTATCGGACTGACAAAGTTGAAATTCATGCAAATAAGCATGACAAAATATAATATTAACAATCAAAAATTGCATTTACACAGAATTAAGACTTGGGAACTATAACAAGGAATATGCTCTAAATGTAGCCTTCAAGGAGCTGATTTTAGTAGCCACACACACAATTGTTTTCTAAAGTACTTCGCCTGAAGATAAATCTCAGTATATGTCACTTTTTCCTGAGTGTATGAGTCCCTCGTCCCCCTAAATACCCCTCACTTCCCCCTAAATACCCATACCCATCCCTCTTTTTCTCTTTCTCTCTCTCACTTCAGCCATCCGTTGGCTCGACTACTTTAATAACAAAGTAAATATTGTTCATTAGTAAATATTTACACGCTCGTCGCATGTTTGCTCATATTAAATACAAGATAGAGAGCTTGGGCGGAAGGTCGGGGTGTCGGAGTGCCGGGGGTGTGCAGGGAGAATATCTACTTGGACTTGGAATCGTGTGTGTTTGGTTTACGTTCTTTCCACACTCTACACCGCCGCCGCCCCAAACGCTTTATTTATTTATGTTTCCATTTATTTATTTATGCGCATTCGTTTGCTCTCGCCCGGCGATGTGCGTGTTGAGCTATTAAACATTTATCGATAAATTTTTACAGCTGTCTTTGAGAGAGCAAACTAGGTTTGTAGTCGGTGGAGGCACATCAGAGGGAGGTGGAGTGTGTGCAAGTGTGTATGTTTGGTTTATAATTTATGTGCATACCAAATGAAGCATTTACGACACGCAGCCCCCTCAGTGCCACGCCCCAAATTTGCCTCAAGACTGTGGGTTGCATATGTGCCAAAGCAGCACCACCTTCCCCCCCAAAAAAAAAATAGAAGAGGAAAAAAATCAGCTCCTAGAAAGGAAGTTGAGCGTATTAAGGGGCATTAGGTGCGCTGAGTGCTTCCTTTTCTTTGATAGATTATATCGAACGCGGTCGTGTTTATTTAATTGAGTGATTTTTACGGAACCCCAAACACACACAAAATAATAATGTTCCAAGCGTTATCTCTTTGCCACGTTTTAAGCGTTCTTCTTGGAGAAGTTTGTAACAACCCATAACCAAGTTAATTGGCATTATTATTATAGATGACTCTGTTATCTGGGCTTTTCTTTTTGATTGTTATATTAACTTCAGCTTGATATATTTTTTATTTCAAGTAATGCAACTGATATCTTTGAAATTAAATTTGTATAAATTTAATATAATTGTTTGATATAAAGAAAAAGAGAAAATATTTTTTGGGATGTTAAGAAATCATTAGTGGTTTTTTAAAACTTTAGAAAAGTATGTATAAGAAATGAGGCTTAAACTAATAAATTTATAGCGAATTTGATACCACAAAAAAAAAAAATCATTGCATTTGTACCTTTCTAAGGGATTTAATTATTATTGATTTCTGAAGAATCCTAGAATATAATCCTTCTATCAAAACTTGCAAAGTCCCTTCTACATTCCAGAGTATTTCCCGAAATGTCAATTTACTTTATCAGTAAACATTTTTAATGAATTTCCTAGGCAATCCCATTTCCATTTCAACAGAGTATTTCTAGAGTAATTCCCGAAATGTCAATTTACTTTATCAGTAAACATTTTGTACCTAATGAATTTCCTAGGCAATCCCATTTCCATTTGTTGAAATTTTCCTATTCCCCTGAAGGCATTATTTATGACGCATAACTCTCTCACAGACTAAGCGATGATTCCAAGCCCCAATAATTCCCAACCTCCCTCGCATTGTGTGGTGCCCATATTTCGTTGATTTGCCGCGTGTCACTTGCAACTAATTGCCATTAGGCGCCGCTAAATAATTTATACGGCACAACACGACAACACACACACACAGCGCTGCAGCGGAGAGGAAAAGCGAGCAAGGGGGCAGGGGAAATTCGATCTTGTCTCGTTCGTTTGTGGCATTAGTGTCATAATTTATTTCCATATTGAGTTTACGGCTCGCATTCGGCCAGTTGCTGCAGCTTGTGTGCACTTTATGGAGCTGCAACATGCACAGCACGAAAGCTGAAAACGGAAAGCTGAAAACTGAACTAAACACTGAGCCACTGAGCCACTGAGGCACTGAAAACTGAAAATCGAAAAACCGAAAAACTGAAAAACGAAGCCGAATGGCAGTCAGAATGGAACGCGTTTTGCGGCGCCGCGGCTTGAAAACCAAATTGTAACCAAATGCGGTGGCTCGCACTGCTGGCAGCAGGGACGGAACGGGACGGTCGGTCGGTCACTTGAATTGAAACCGCAGCGGCGGCAAAAACCACACGCCATCAGTTCACCTTCTGTTGCGCCCCCCGCCCCTGCTGTTCCACTCCCCCTGTCTCTCTGCCCCTCTGTCTCCTGTCCTTTGTCCGCCACCCCTCCTGGAGTCTCTACCCCTCCGATCCGCAGGCATGTTAAATGCAACCGAAGCAACGAAGCGTGCAAATCATGTTAGCCCCTGCCACGGCTGCTAAAACCCCCAACCAACCTCTGAGGCACTGGAAAAAATAATTATCTAGAGATTTTTGTGTTTAAATAATATTTAAATAATATGAATGAAACTCTATTATATTTTAAATTAATAAATTTCGGTATAGGAAATAGTGATTCTGTCCTCCCAGGAAACTCCTAAAGAACTCTATACATTCATTTGATTTATATTATTTAATTAAAAAATATTTTGATGTATAGTTTACAAACATTAATACAGTCTCTTTTCTTATTTAACTAATTAAGTAGCCAAGCTCTTTTCTTGTCAAGTAGTGCAGTCTTTTGGGGCTCTTAAAACATTAGGAAATATATTAATTATACATATTTTGTATTTCAATTTTATTCCAACATATTTTTGCCAGTGCACTCACCCGTCCCTCTGCAGCCCCTGCAGTAAGCACTCTACATTTCCCCCTCGCACTGCACGCTTTGCAATGCAAACGACCGCAGGGGTCCATATCCCAATGCCATAAAAGGTCGCCCTCTGTCTGCCAGTGGCTACCGCTGGATGGAAGATGAGGGGATGAGGCATGAGGCATGGGGGAAGTAACATGGTAGGAGGAGGAGGCAGTGAAGTGCCCATGATGGTTGGCGGCGGTGGTGGTGGTGGCTTCAGTTGGGTCGAGTTCGGATCAGTTCGCTTCGGTGGTGGCAATTGCGTGGACAACGTGACGCACAATGTCCACACGGACACACAGCGCACAGCACACAGCCCCAGACCCGACTTCGTTGAGCTTAAGTGGTTTTATTTTTCATATCAGGGCGCTGTAGATTATCGGAATAGTTTTCCTTTTGACGCTTTAATCAAAGAGATGGAGGATAGAAAATTGATGTTGAATGAAGCGGAAAATATGTGTAAACGAGTTATTGGATATCCATAAAAGTCATTTGAATTTCTTTATTATGATTCAGGGTTCCTTTTATATGAATTTAACAGTTTATAAATATAAATCAGTAATTATAGGATTATTAGTTATTATTTATATTGCATGCATTTAGCATGGTTTTATAGAGATAGCTGACAAAGGTATACAGCAAATATCTGGACACTTAAGGTCTTACTTATCTAACCTGTATATATCACTGTAGTATTTAATTCAGTTTACTTTTAAATTATTTGCTTTAATAAATAGGAATCAAGCTATTTAGAGCTCGCTCTCTCTTGCGAAACATCTGTCATACATATTATTCAAGGCATTGTTGGCTATTTCTATATCGTTGTTTGTTTGACAAATTTGTCTAGGTGTGAATTCATTATATGTGCGACACTTTTTGGGTGTGAAAGATAAGATGAGGTAATCAAGCAAGGCAACCCAATATATATTATTCACAAGAAAAAGATATCACTGCAAAGCTACGAGTTTTATTGTAACAAATACACAGAATTCACTTGAAAGGGTTTCCCCCAGCTAACCCAAATTTGTCAATTACCTCGCTATATGTTCATATATTCTCCCCAGTTCAGTCCCAGATATTTCAATTAAGTCACACTCTACAAAATGTCGGGCAGTCGAGCGTGTGACGCTCTGGCGCCGAATTCATAAAGCCCCCAAAAGCCTTTCGCCACGATGTGACATATTATTAAGCATTTAAGGCACTCGAGTGTGAAATTACAAAAAATAAAGAGCAAAAAAAAATATATACAAGAGATACGAAAAAGTGTAGTAAATGTGTGGCTAATAAACAAGGGAGAGCGGTGATGATCGTAGGAGAAGCGGGGAAATTGAAATTAAACTGTCCAAAGAGCGGCACGAAAAGTAAATGGAAAATTTGTCATTTATAATGAATGCGTGGCTAATATCAATAATAAATGAATGAGCAAGATACACACACACACATTGTGCTGAGTCTGTTGTGTGGTTTCATGTGGGGGTGTGGGGATGTGGGATTGGGTCTGGGGATGGGGATGGCTGGGAGTGTATCGAGACAAAAAAGCCAATTTAATGGCCATAATTTTGTTGTTGCCGCTCTGTGGCTGCCGTGTTGTCTGCGACACAAAATCAAATTTAGTGACATG
This sequence comes from Drosophila bocqueti, assembly GCA_018151655.1. Classification (NCBI taxonomy): domain Eukaryota; kingdom Metazoa; phylum Arthropoda; class Insecta; order Diptera; family Drosophilidae; genus Drosophila; species Drosophila bocqueti. The sequence continues at coordinate 4,180,644 of JAECXF010000057.1, forward strand.
AAAGCACGTCATGAAACGAAACGAAACCAAAGCGAGCCAAAAGCAAAAGCAAGGCAACAGCAAAAGCAAACCGAACGAAGCGTATAAAACGACAAGCGAACAAGTTAACAAGAGCAAACACACACACGTACAACATACACTGAATAAAAATACGGTAGAGGGGGTGTGAGGTTGTGGGGGTGAGATCTGTGGAAGGGCGGAACGGAATATTTTTGAACGTATGACAAAGACCACCCGCAAAGGCACACAGAGAGAAATGGAAACGATTTATAAACTGAATTAAATGAAAATTAAATACTATAAAAATAAATACATATATTTTTGTCCTGATTTAAGCTTTTTTTTACAAAATTATCAACTATCATAAAAAAGTATATACTTACAACGAATCCTTTAAATTTAAATTTTAAATTATCATAGAATAAATTAAATTACTTAATTTTTAACAGTGTGATTGGAAACAGAAGAAGCTTAGAGAGGCGTTGGACCGTCAAAGGGGAGGCGGTTTTCAAAGGGGGGCCAGCAGTGGCAGACGTGTGGCACATTAAAAACCGCACACGAAATAAAAAAATAAACCTAAAGAAAAAAATTACTTTTTGCTCGTATTTTGTTTTGTTTTCTGTTTGGGGAAACGAGTTCACTGCGCTTCAAATGGCATACATGTCGTTTATTTGTTGTTTTCCCTCTACCCTCTACCCTCCCCTCCCTTAGCTTTGCCCACTTTTCGCCACAGAATAATGAACAGAAAAAGGCCGTTTTACACTATTGTTGGGTCCAATATTAATTATGAAAATAATAATAATAATATATTTAAGCCTATTACAAGTTTGTGCCAAAATAATTTCCAAACAAATTGATTAGCCATTTTTAATTATTTTCTAATTGCATTTTATTCTTTAAATTATGTTTATTGTAATGCCATTATGATAACCAATTCCAGTTGAGTGCTAATGAAGCTGTAAAAAATATATATAAAATGCATATATAAATCGCATTAAAATTTTTTGTTGTTTTGTGGCGGAAAAGATTATTTCATTCATTTTAAACTCTTGAAATTCAGGTAAACATATGGCATAAAAAAATATGAAAATGCTTTATTTATAACCAGAAAATGTATATTTTTTTAAAACTCGTATATGTAAGCTGTGCAGCGTTCCATAAACTGTGCATAAATCATATCTGTGTTAAATGCAATTTAAAAATTCGCAAAAAATAAAGGAGATTGGAGGTAGGGGGAGGCATTGTAAAATGCCGATCGAATATCTATGGGAGCCACCTCCCGGACAAATTCAATTTGCTTGGCCATGCATGCATAACCAGCTAAAAGTCTAGCCAATATTGTGCATAAATAAAAGGGGGGAAAACGTATTATTTGCATAATTAATTTCAAGCGGTGGCAAACAGCGCACAACATGGCGTATGAGTGATGTCGGAGTGCATAAATCAGGCAGGAAAAACGCAATGACACAAACGCCAGCCGCCTGCGTCGCTTTTATATATTATTTTATTTTATTTTTTGGGGAGCAAACAAATCGATTGTGTCATAAAGTGGACTTTTTTGGGCTTGTTTGTTTGTTTGTCTACTGTTTCTTTTAGTTATTTTTCCACACAAGTACAAACAGAGTGATATATGTACGTATATATAGTACGTATATTTATTAACACTTCACAGGGTAGAAGCACAGCAACTGGCTATTGTTGTAGCAACCAATTTGCATATGCAAATTGATTTTTCCACACTCAACTTGTCGACTGTGAACAGTACAGAACTGAACTATAAGCTGATCTCTAAGACGTTATTAAGTGGCGCCGGAACACGCCCCTCCGAAGCTCACTAGCACTATAGCACCATAGCACTATGGCATGCTGGTATTTAATTAATTATTTTAATTGCAGCGAATAATGGCGGCACTTAATCAATAATATGAGTTGTTGCTCTCGCTGCTTAGACTACTTAATGACGGGCACTTTGTTCACTCCCCAGACATTTGGTCACCGTGCAATTTGCATAAATTAACAAAGCCAACCAACCGCACAATTCCGCCTTTTGCCCCACGCGATTCTCCCGCTGTTCACTATTCGCAATTCTCAGCTTTTTTCTATTCATAGAGCGTTTCTCCCACCTGGCGGAAAAATATTTGCGGTTGTGCCAAAATGTAGTCCCAGTAGTCAGAGCTTTTAAGAGGGTAAAGAAAGTAGAATAAACTCTATAATTTAGTTATTTGATGTTATATTTTTAAGAAATAATTTTGAATAAGGAAACTTAAGGGGTTATATACCTTTTTTAGCGGAAAAATTGAGCAAACTTTGGATTTTTTTTAAAATATGTAGCAGTAATTTTATTACAAAAATGTTAATATATATTGATTGTACATCTTTTGAAGAAAAAGGAAGCTATTGGTCTTGAAAAAATATAAATAAATAACGGAGTTATGGCGATTCTACCAAAACCATTTTTTTTTTTTAGAGGGTCGCGGTGACTACGATTGAAGGTCAGGAGGTCAACAAAAATAAAAAAACAGAAAAAATTTCATTAGTATAAAGTTGTATCTTGTTCGTGAACGATTCCTTTTTGGAATATCTCGTTTTTTCTGTAAACAGTAACGATTTTTTTAAAAAAATGCCTTTTTTTGCTCTAAAAATTTTATTCAAAAATTCGGATCTTAAAAACAAAAATTTTTTCTTGAAAAGTCGATCGTTCACGAACTGCGTACATTCATTACGAACAATTTAAAAAAAAAATTAAGCAGATCGATCAAATGGTTCTTGCGGAATCGTAGTCACCGCAAAGGCACTTTTTAAAAAAAACGATTTCGAGATAATCGCATTTAAAGTTCGAGGTTGAGTGTGTTTTGTGTGACAACCGCGGCACAAAAAACTGTTTTCCTATGGAACTATTGTTCGGATCTTTATGAAAATTTGGGAAAATGTTCTTTATGAATTGTACGTTAGGATTCAGCAAAAAAAAATTTTCGATTTTTTGAAAAAAAAAAAAGGTATATAACCCCTTAACAAACAGTGGTAGTTTATTATGCTCTTTTTCAAAGACTAGATATCTTGACTTAATCCACAAAAATTGTGTTTTATTTCCGTAAAAGAAAACAAGTACAACTCGTACGGTTACTTCTAGGAATACTCTTTAGTACATTCCTTGCCAAGAATATTATTATTATTATTAACTATTATTTAAATAAATTCCCCATACATTTAATACTAAAAAGGGCAACTAGCCCATAAACCCCAAGTGGTGCCAACAAATTATTCGCCCAAAAGAAATAACAAAAGGTTCGACCTCACTTCGGACTCGGACTTGGGGCTCTCGAGTGGCTTCCAATTGCCAAATCGGCTTTAGAGAGCAACTATGTATATTTCTGTATGAGTATAGAAGGGGGTTTCGGGTATTCAAGGGTTTCTTTATATTTTTTTCCTCTGGGGGACCCCGTTTCAAGTGGCTGCTGCGCTCTATAATTAAATTGCCAAAGTGCTGGCAGCAGTTTTGGGTTTATTTTTTGGCACTTGGTGTTGCTCAATTTAGCAGCAACGACGACGACGGCAAACAACAACAATTGAACTGTGCCGCCCACAATTATTGTCAGCTACAATTTGCATTCGTTGGCATAATTTACCGGGCCAAAAACAGTATATGTACGAGGCAGGAGCTATGCATATATTTTCTATTATTTTTCTGGCGGTATATTTACGGGGCGCAATCGGGGCGTGGCCGTTGTCAAATGCAAACAATTAGATAAATTGCTTTATTTGAAGCTATTCAAATGAACCAAAGCGAACCGAAGCCAAGGCACGTTTATTAACCTTTTGAACTCATTTGAGGCGAAACTCATCAATTCAATGAGCGGCGGCGAATGCCAGCGAAAGAAGATGAATCTCTCCTCGGTTCGGTCTCCCTGCCTGAGGGGAAGCGAGTAAAAAATAGAAATAAAAAACTGTAGAACAACAAAACGTTGAAATCTGTGGAAACTTTTTGATTTTTGGTGTAGGAATGGCATGATAAACACCCTCCAATCCATAGGAGAGTTTTTCAGTATAGTAAAACTATTAAACAAGTTTGAATTGTAACACAGAGTTTATAAATTATTATAAATATATTCAAAAATCATTATTAAACCCTAGGAACATGAGTAATGGAAAAATAAATAATATATTGCTGCTAATTTTATATTTTGTTTACAATTTAACAAACAGCTTGTTTATTTAATTGTTTGTGTACTCCATTGTTTGTATATTTGGCCTTACATTGTAAGACTTTAATTAACTAATGAGTTATAATTATACAATTAAGGCTCAATTAGTAAACAGTATTTATTTATATTTATTTAAGATGCTTACCAGCCTTGATTAGTTTTAATTTTGTATGCAAATTATATATAATTAGGGGAATAGTGTGAGGTAATTAAGTTTGTTGTTTATGTAAGAGGTAATACAAATTAACAAGTTCACGTTGTTAGTTAAATTTCTAAGAAGGAAATTAGTTTTGAGAATACAAAAACTTGCATTACAGCAACTTTTAATGATTTTTTTTGTGGAGAACTATACTTTACACACTTAAATTTAGAAAAGAGAGTATTTCCAACTTCGTTATTAGTTTTTAGGGCCAACGTTCTGCCAGATATTTTCATGTTGTTTTGTTATATCAAGTCGATGAAGCCCAACCCAACCCAACTCAACTCAGAGCCGCTCGTCTCGTCTCGACTCCAACTCAGACTCCAGCTCTTATTTTAGCCTCAACTTCGAAACTCCAACTCCGTCTCCAACTCCCTCTTCAACTCCGTCTGCGTCTCCGTCTCCAACTCCTACTTGGGCTCCAACTCTGGACGACGACGACGACAGCGGCCTGTACTGCGGCTCTTTTGCTGTGCCTTTCGCTGCCATCGTCATCAGCCAGAGCCTCATCACGATGTGGGGAGTGGGTCTTTGGACTCCAAGGGAGCAGAGCTGGGAGGGAGGGACTGGGACTACAGCCGGGGACAGGCAAATGGGCGGCAGTTTGAAACATTTTTCATTCGACTACCTCTGCTGCTGCTTCTGCTGCTGGGGCCTCCGCTTTCCCCCTCACTGACAATGGAGGGAAAAACCGCAAGTTTTATTATTTTTTCGCCGTCTCTCTTTTGGTTTGTTCAACTCTTAAATATTTTTTATTTTTTGTTTTTGTGCTGCCGCTTCTGTGGCTCCTCCTCGTTCTTATTTTATTTCCGGTCATTAAAAGTCAATCTCGAGAGGTCTCGTAAATGACATTGTCGCCGCTTTCAGTCGGCTAATTGAAGCTACTTGAGGGGCAATCCCTCCAGGGGTGCACTCTCCGTTCTCCGGTTGAGTGGGAAGGCGCCAAACGGGGTTCCATTTAATTAAGTTATTCGAGGCTGTTTTGCCTCCACTAATCTTCGCCATCGTTGTCGTCGTCGTCGTTGGTTGCGGCGGCTTCCATGGGTCCAAAACATGACTGGCCATTCCTCTGTGATTGATGGGGCAACAGAAGAGGCAGAAACAGTTAGTTATTCTGGGCCTTTGGGTGACGTGGAAGTGTGATTAGAAAGTTGCCACTCGGTTTAACCTCTGACAAATAAAAGCAAGTACTTGGAAATCTACTAAAGATTAGTATAAGTATTTTTCCAAGGAAATCATTACTGATAATAATGATTTATAACATAAATATACTATATTTAAAGTGAATTAACAACAGAATAAGTAAATATATTCAACTCTAGTTTAGGAGTCTATCTATCCCTCTATTTACTCTTCGTTTCTTGAGTTCTAAACCTAGGCAAGACCAGAAGCCTGGCAAAAACCAGTTCCATAAAACATTTTTACTAGCTACTAAATCTGCTTCTTTTTTATGGACTTTTGTGTGGAAGAAATTGTAGTTTTTTTTATTCTTTTATTCAGTTTGTGGCAGATTAAGTTGCATTGAAGCAGCTCTGGGCCATCTGCTTCTACTATGTGTCTCTTGACAGATTTGCAATTGTGTTGCCAATCACGGATTGTTGTTGGCTTTGCACATTTGTCGCATAATCCATGATGTTGCCGCTGGCACACCGCCTCTCCCTCCCCACCATTACCCTAACTCACCCATTCAATTGTCATTGCGAATGTCAATAAATTATTTATGCGTCACATTAATTGCCTCTGCGTGAATGTGTGTACATGTCTCTGTGGTTGCGCTGTGGTTCAGGTTCCCCGCTCACCCACCTACCTCTGCACCACTCAGCTCCCTTTGGTTTTTTTTTCTCTCGCTGCATATTTTGTGACTTTAAATTGAATTTTATTGTTTTAAATTGCGCATTTATAGGATATACGAACAAACAAACAATTTGAAATCTCTTTCTGTTGTTGAATTTATTTTAATGCCTATTCTCTCTCTCTTTTTGTTTTTTTGCAGGTGAGTGCCAATTAGCCTGAAAAGAGATGCGAAAACAGCAAATGAAGTTTGAGTAAGTTCACTTTTTCACGCTGGATGGCAGTTATTGCTGCTCCTCCTGTTGCTGCCGTGGGGCGGCAATTTTTAATTAAAAAACTTTTGCAATTAAAATTATTTTCGCTCGCAAAACTTGGCGGGGTTTGAGACCGAACGGAGAGCAGAGTAACTAAAATGGCAAAAATTGTACATCAACTAATATGCATAATTATTTTGTGAGTGTGGGGCATACACACACATATCTGTCTATACACAGAAAGAAATATAATTATATATCAAGTTATCTGAAGATTTTGTTCTCAAAAACCATGTTAAGAAAGCTACTTTCGACTGTAAAATACCCTTTAAATATTAAATCTTAAGATAAATGCAAAGCTTTCTTAAAAAGCTACAATTTTAAATACAATTTTGCAAGATAACATTTTGCTAGAAAAGCAAATAAGTTTAATGTTAAAATTACCAAGCTAAGAACAATGGTTCACGACTCTACTAAACATCTGATATGAGTGAGGGAGATGGATATACAAAGAATTTTAGAACTTTATTATCTTATAACTCCTTAGCTAGAAATTCCTTTCTGTGCATTCATGGCTGGTTGGGTAACTTGATAATATACTAAAACTAAATTCTGTGGCTTTGTTTTGACCCTTTTTGACACCACAAAAGTGCCAAGGGAAACTTTTCTGTGTTGCTGCAATTTCGGGTCGTTACCCATTACCCAGGAACAAGAGAAGAGTGTGCAGGACTAACAAACCAGTTGATATCGGGTCTTTGAAATCAAATTAGCTGGGATTTAGTAGAAGGTATCAGACAGTGCAATCGGTTGCCACTTGTCTCTGGTTTATGTTTGGCATTAATGAAAGCAAACTAACAAAGCCACACGGTTGCCCCAGCAGATATACACACATACATACTATATATGCGTAGTATTTTCCCCCCATCAGTCAAAAACATACAACTTTCAAAACCACAACTCGCACACACAACCCACACGCCCACATCGACACATGGCTGGGCTGGATACACAAACAGAACCGCAAAACTCTGCAAAAACCAAAACCGTAAATAAAAATAAAATATACGGAAAATGTTTCTCTATTTTCTTGTATTTTAATATTTTTTTTCTTTTCCTATTTGCGGTCATTTTCTATTCCAAAGAATTCGTAATGAAATTCTGTGCAATAAAAGTTTTTCTGGCTTGTCATAAAATTATTTGAAATGTTTAAGAGGGAGAGAGAGTTTAAGATGTTTTTAAGATAAATTTAATTATCAACTTGTCGAGAATTATCTTTATGTTTTGTATATTTTAAAATTATTAATAAATGAGGAGACTTTTTGGGTCTGAAATAGGAATACTGAGATTGATATATCAAGATTTTCCGATTAATAAATCAAAGCGGTTCCTTACTTGGCTTCTCGCTGTGGCCAATAAAAACAACCTCTAACTGCTGACTGTTTTACTTGGCCAACATAAAGTTCTGACACCATTGGCATACGCAAATAATTCGTTGATCTCTCAAAGCAAAAGTCATAAAAATTCAAATAAAAGAAAAATAAACTGAATACAAAATTTTGGGAGGGAACTCACCCCCAAGCAAACGCACGCTCTTTGCCTTTGCCTTTGCTTTCTTTCTTCCTTTTCCTTTTTTTTTTTACCATAAAATTTATGACAGTTCGCACATTTGGCATACGAAAATGAAATACACTCCAAAATAAGAAACAAACCGACATGTGCACGTACACACAGGCGCAGAGAGTCGGATAAAACTGTCAGAAAAATACGTGTGAGAAATGTGTGCCCAACCAAAAATAAAAGCAAAGTCAAAATAAAAACAAAACATTCAAAATATACAAAACTCCAACGGAAAAAATCGTAAAAAAATCATACAGCGAGTAATTTCAATGGAAATGTTTGAGTGTCGGACAAAGTCAAAGCGAAGCGGCAGCGGCGGTGGCCCCACCCTCAAAACACAAACACACTTTTAATTAATAAACAAACAAGTTAATTTGTTTTATTATGGAACGAGGCGAATGTTCAAGAGATTCTTGAGCACTTGAAAATCGATTTAACTTTGTGGCTAAGAGCAGCAGCACCACCACCACCACCACTACTCGCCTATATAATTAATGGCCACCAATAGTGAGCTATGCATGTCGACAGCAGCAAGATGAACAATTTCTAAAAATACCATCAATTTTAAATAGTTTTCGAGCGAAGGATTGAAGTGAAAATTAGATCTGAATATGGGTTACCCTAACATACAACGTTTTTCTTAAGAGATTTAAATTTTATGAATAAAATGTAAGATGAGAAATACAAGAAAAGATAATGTTTACTTTGAGAAGTTATGTTTTTTTGGAAACAGAAATTTATATGCATTTGGTTTTCAATTAGTAAAACACAAAGTCTGTATCAGCTGATACACCTCAACAAAGTACTTGAGTTTTCTGTGCAGGGTATTTCTCATTTGCTGACATGTTCAATGCGGCGTATGCGTAATATTTTTGTTTTCATTTCTCATTGTTGCTGTTGTTGCTGGTGCTGCCTTTGCTCAGTCAAATAAATATTCAGCTAGGCGCTTCGAGGCAATAAATGTTTTCTGTTTTGTTGAATTTATCATAGGGAGATGGATCTATTGTATACACACCGATATGCATATTGAATAAGTTTATACATACATATATATCCGTACATATAGATATAGATATATTTTTTTTTGACTTATTGCATTTCGAGGCCGAGCGCCGCTGAGAGATATATATTTTTAAATAAAATTATAATTTTATTACTACGAAATGCGGCGAGAAATTGTTTTGTTTTGTGCTTTTTGCGTATGTTGTGTTGTTCGTTGGCCTTTTAATTTATTTAAATTTAAATCTATTCTGCCATCTGATGACTTCTGATAAAAAATGTATTTATACATTTGTTCTGCCGTCCGATTGTTTGGTTCTTTGCTTTTTTTTTTTTTTTTAACTGAAGACAAAAAGTGCGACGAGGCAGGCAAACTTGAACAATAAATTAAAATCACATGAAAATTTGTGTTGTGTTTGCTCTGTCTCTCTGTCTGTGTTTTAGTAGCTTCCTCAGTCCGAAATTCCGAGCATTGTTCGCCTGTGGCACATTTGCATACCACACTTGACACTTGTCTGCGGGGGCGGTCTTTAATGGGCGTGGCCCGCCCCGTCAAGCCAAAACATTTGTAGTTTCTTTTATCTATCTATATATGTATCTGATTTCCATGGCAATGTGACGTGATGTTGTTCTCGGAAGGAAGCACCAGCATCATCATCATCAAAATGAGGCAAGTTTCTCAAGGAAGCAACGAAACTTTTGACAAGCCAAACATTTATCAATGCCAACACAATTTGTTTGACTCCGAATAATAAGATACCCAAAGGATTTCGGTAGGGAAATAAAAAGGGGGTTTGGGATCAATGTATGTATAAGATGCGTTACGCAAAACAAAACTGACCTTCTGTTGACATTTTAAAAGCAAAGTTTTCTTCATTTATTATTTGGGGTATTCGTATCCGGTTGTGGATAGATTCTTTCCTGGAATTGCCTCAGCTTTGTGGCAAAGTTTCTTTAGAAATTTTAACAATTTTGTGGATTGTTTTGTATGTGTTTATCTATCAGATAGAGTATCTGATGGCTGCACTCTAAAGAGAGATGAGTTCAATGAAGAAGGTTTACATTCTTAAACTATTTTATTTAGTTTAATATATGCAAGCCTTTTTCAAATCATTTTAATTGTTGTCCTTCTTCTTTTTTGTATTGACAGTTGAGGCATATTATTGGCAATAACAGAAAACTTTTGAAAACAGCTGAATCTGAAAGAAACGGAAAATTGAGTGGGTGGCAAAAATTGCATGCAGTAAACTTTTCCCTAAGACAAATGGCAAGAATAAAGTTGGGGCACAATTAATACCCTGTACTTACTATAAAATATCTTGAACTTTTGTTTTAATTTCCAGGTTGCAGCTGCAAAAATTAAATTGCAAGAAAGAAATATATATTTCGATATATAGTACTAGTTTTACGTGTTTTCCCTACCATCCGGGGCATCCAAGTGGTCGATGCTGGGTCTTCTAAGTTTTCTTCCTCTCTCTCCCCCCGCCTCCGTCGCTTTCTCGTTATTATTTTCCTCTTTGCACGAAAAACTTTTCCCCTGAGTTCACTTAACTACTTCCTTCTGCCTGGCAACACAAACTGAAGCGCACTTCAATTCAATTTCGTATGCCAACTTGGACTATCCTCAGCTACGGCTCTGCGCTGTTCCCTGCATTTCCCAGTTCCCATTTCCCACCCATTTTCCTATCTATCCCCTATCGCCCCCCGACCGACCCCTTTTACTTAAGCCTTTTCGAGTGAAATCAGTGCAAAACTACGAAGAAGAAGTGGGAGTGCTGTGCAGTGGAATGGTTTTCCATGGATGCAGGAAAATTTCTGTCAGTTTCTCTCTTGTGTTTTACTACACACAAGTTGCCCTTTTCTCCATTTCCCCTCCCCCTCCTGATGATGGGGAATTCCTTTCCACTTTGCAATTTCCCTTCAAGTTATCCAAATGTTGGCACACAGCCCAAACGGTGACATTGTTGACTCTGTCTGCATTTGTCGCAGTGTAGCAAGGCGCCCACACTTTCTGGTGCTGTGGAAGAACTTGGCTTTCCACCCCGAGATGTGTTGCTGCTTAATTTGATTTTCACAAGTTGCCAGCGACAATTGTTGTTGTCGCTGCTGCTGCTGCTGCTCCTGCTTGATTTACATATATATTTAATCGTGGCTGCAGCTGAAACGGCAGCAAAAGTTTCGCTCGTGGGCGTCAACTGATTCGAAAGTGGCAGCAGTGGCCAAAAGTAAAAGGCAACTCTGTTTCCCAGTTTCCCAGCTTTCCCATTTTCCCACTCCTCTCCAACTCCAGCACAGACCTTCATTATGGAACCCGAAAACTTGCAAAACTTCTGACTAGAATACTTTGTCACAGCACTCGTGTGTGTCTTAGATGAACATAGGAAAAACAGCGGTAGGGAATTGGTTGGCAAATGTATTTATATACACAAGACAGTTTTCTATTTGAACAAGTTTTTGGGCGAAAACTAACCAACAAGCAACAAGGTAAAGATAAACTTCAAAAATATTTAACTTGCCACAAGTCTCTGCGCTGCAAAAATAACCACAAATGTTTAAGGTATAGAAGAAACATAGGAAATCAAAGCAAATAATAGTAAATTAATAGGTTTTCAGTTGCTCCTTGAACGTAAAGTTAGAATTTATGATTATTTCTGTATAAAATTTGATAAAAAGTCATAAAAGTATTTAAATACAATTAGTTTCAATTCAGAAATCTTGCGGATTTTTCCTGTGGGACTTAAAAGAAAATAAAAGCTTTATTTTAAAGTTAAAATACTTACCATATGGTATGTTGATTTTCCACTAGGGATTTTTATCACAGAATTCGATAGAGAAAATGTACTTATAATTAAAAGTCTCTGGAGAAATTGAAAGATTGAAAAATTGTTATATTTCATTGTGTTCAGAGTTGTAGAGCCATTTGTTTAATGTCAACTTCATGTGCAATTTTAAGACTGAAAGGCACTTAAAATCACAAAATTATGATTTTAGTTTGTATAATATAAAATTCCTTGCAATTTTTATTAAACGACCTAAAACCCTCATCCAAAAGCCTTTCTAAATAATTTCAAGCAGAATTAATCTTTTAATGGAGCAGAAACTACAGCAGTTCGAGGGAAAAGTTTGTAACAAGCCCCGGGAGTACCTCAAAATCCCCTCAAAAAAAAAAAAATAAAAAAAAAGATGAACAAGTGAACTTTGAGAGTACTTTTCGCCAAGTGTTTTGTATCTGCATTAGCACAACCAGCAGCATACATACGAGTACGAGTACACTTATCAACTCGCTCACACTTGCATGGGCCACGAGGAGACAAAAGATTTGTACGCATTATCCAAAGGACTTTTGCATAAAACCTCCATTTATCTGCGCGTCTCTCTCCCCGACTGAAAATCCCTGTTCAGACACAGGCGTGTGTGTGTGTTGCTCGCCTCTGTTGAATTATTCAGCTTAGTTCAGTTTGCTTTTAATTAACAAAATGCTAATGCCGAATTACGTAGACCTGGAAAAAAAAACCAGAAAGCAGAGAGGGAAGCAAACTTTTGCACAGTTGGCAATTTAATCTATTAGGAGTCAAATCTGTTTGAGGGACAGTGTGAGGGAAGTAAATAAACTAAACTAAAGTATCAAAAATGGGACTGGATAAAATGTACCATTCCGTTTCTCCTTATGCTGAGTTCCATTTATTCCCGTTTTTACCCCCTTTGAAAATTGCTTTCAGCTAATTTGCGCCGAACATGCAATGGATATATACAGACAGGGGCGTATGTATACTCGCCTTGGGGGTTGTTTGGCTTTCGGATCTATATGAGTGATGGAAAACCACAGAAAAGGGTTAAAAGGGGGTGATGGGTGATGGGTGGTGGTGGTGGTGAGGAGGTCGCTGAATGGGAAGTAAGTTATAACTGAAATAACAATAAAAATAACATTTGTTTCGGGCTCGAGCTGCTAAGGAAGTTGGGCACGTGCTTTGGTTTTTATCGCCAGTGGAGTGAGAGAGTAAGAGAGGTTTTCCCTGTAGGGTTGCGGGTGTTCGGTTCACAAAGGGCAAAGGGGAGGAGGTCAAACACAATTGTCGGCACTCGTCACGTTTCATTTTGTGCGTTCACGCGTGCACACACTCCACGTGCTTGAAAATATTTCATTTCATTTCATATTTCGACGACCCCTCCTGGCAGAATTTAAATCATAACTTCAAGTTGCCATTTAATAGCGTGGAATTTTTTTTTATGGCTAAGCAAACATATGACTTATTTACTTAGCGCTGCAAGGGGAAGGGATAAAAATGTAACGTTTGCATTGAACACTGCAAATATTTTGTTTCAACTTTTTGGGTGGTTGAGCAAACATAAATATTTGCACAAAAAAGTAATAACTACTTTAGTTGTTATTCTTTCTCAGAGAGCACTTAATGCAAGTATAAAAGTTTTGTATTTATTGTATCAAAGTTTAATCAATAGGAATGGGTTGGTAACTTATATAGTTGAAATGATAAGTTTTATGGTTAAGTTATCGCTAAATTCGTATTTGGGAATTTGAAGTCCCAGCAACATTCTTTGCAACATCCCTTGAATTTTAATAACAACATAAGCTTAAATACGCTAAAGTATTTAAATGAAATATTACTAATCAACCCTTAAAATTTTTACAAACCTGACAAATTAATTTAATTAATTAATTTTCAAACATTTTATCAAAACCTACATCGTTTATTTTGAATATATTCAACAATGGAATCTGTTCCCTTTTCAAACTTAAAGCATAAATTAAAGTTAGCACATTTTTGTAGGTTGATGATTGCAACCAAGAAAAAATTTGTCATATGCCAGGACAGCAGCGGCAATGTCCACAAATCGCAAAAGTGAGGGAAATGGGAGAAAAGAGCGGGGAAAATGGTTGAAACAACAGCGCACACGCCCATCTAAACAAAAGCCCAGCCCCTGCCCTTTTCATGCTCTTCCCCCCCCATCCCTTTGGCCCCTGTGGACAAAAACAGGAGCAACAAAAACAATAATAAAGCCAACAGCAACGCTTTGTCGTTGTTGTTGTTGCTGTTGTTGTTGTTGTCACTGCGACAAAATAAACGTCAGGGTGGGATTTTCCCCTAAAAGGATATAAGGGGTGCTGGCGGTGCTGCGGGTTGGGTTTCAGTTTGAGTTTGAGTCTGAGTTCGAGTCTGAGTTTGGGGTTCGTGTCCTCCTCACACAGGAAGCGTCACACAAGCTGGCAGGATATTTTATATTTGTGCGCCATGTGTGTGTTTGTGTGTGTGCGCCAGGGACAGCCATTGTAAATTCCAGCTGCCTTTTCCTCCTTTCCAAACGGATATGCCATGTACGAGCAGCAACGGCAGCAGCAGGAAAAAAACACAGGGATTTTATGTATGTATGTATATATATACGTATGTCCTGGAGGCAGAGCGCACACAGGATATGCCCTGCCTGTGGTTTGCCCTTTTTCCCACACGCTTCCCCCGTCGGCGGCACACGGTACGTATACGTAATGCCTGATAAAATGCGAAATGCGCGAATAAAACGAGGCTCCAAGTGTTACGAGTGTGTGTGTGTTGTGTGTGGGGCAAGTCAAGCGGCAAATCAGCTTTAATGGGTGGCACTTTTAGCCAACTTTAATTATGCGAGTGGTTGTGTGTGTGTGTGTTTATGTGCATATTGCAAATTAACAATAAACAATTTTTAATTCAATTTCGATGGAGGCCAAAGGCGAACCCAACCGTTCGTTCGTTGGGTCAAACTCGTGAAAACTCGTCATTAATTTAAATGCCACGCCCCATGGATGGTCTCTTCACCCACTACTCGTTGCTCGCTTGGGGTTGGTATTCGGAATTGAGGGTGGTATCCTATCCCCTGCTGCTGCTGCCTGGTGTCAGTCCCTGTTTTTCCAACTCAATTAATTTTCTCCCTTGTCGCTTTTGTTGCTTTTAGGTACTTTGCTGGCCCTGCTGCTGTTGTTGCTTTAATTAAGGCGCCCTTTTTGCTCATTTCGGTGTTTTTTTCCATCTTCTACTTCTGCTGGTTTGCTGCTCGGCCTAATGACACAACCGAAATCATTTCCCTCATTTCCCCCCCTCCCCACTTTCTCATTTTCCTGTTCCAGCTCAGCTAATTGACATATGATAATAATGAAGCTGATAATCAGCCAGGCTATGGCGATGATCATGATGATGATGATTATAATGGCGTTGAGGGTGTGAATGTAGCAACCTGTATTTACCAGTTAATGATAGACCCGTAACTTAGGTCGCCCCCCATACATGAAATTAACTTGAACTTGAACTGGCTAAATGGAAATTCTTTCATGGGTTAAAGGTAATTGATTAAAGTGCGAAGGGAAATTTCTGATAAATAAATGAGTTTGAGACAAAGGCAACTATTATTAGAGAGTTGAGTTACTTGTAAAGAGTTTAAATGGTTCGAGAACAATGTGTCTCGCCTATATTTAATTATGTTTAAAAATCTGTCTTGTTAAGAATTTGAATTTCTTGGGGTGGGAAAAATACTCCTTAATCATTATTAACTTATGTTGAAAAACATTTAATTGACAGCCGTATTTCCTCTTTAAGTCACTTATAACATTTCTTTTTTTATACCGGTCTTTGATTGCATTTAAATCTGTTGTTATACCAATTTGGCAATTGGCAGCTTGTTTCGTCTCACTTTTTGCAAAATCGGCTGCCAAACACGCCTCCCCAGAAACACCCATCCCGGCATTTTTTTTGTTCAATTTTTTTTCAGAAGCTTGAGCGTACCTCGCACGCGATTTTAATGACACGGCACTTAAAATTTAATAGAGCAAACTGCATTGCCTGGGTATATGCAAGAGGACCGAACGAACCGTATATAAACACATTTCGCCCCTCCCGACCATCGCTTGCATTGATTATTGTTTTCGTGCATATTTCATTTGTTGGCTGATTTTTCATTTTGTGTTTGTTGTTTCTGCTTTTGCTGCTTTTATTTCTGCCACGTTAATTGCACACAATGCAAGCAGGCTGACCATTATATGATGGGAAGCTTTCCGCTTGACGTTTTTGTGTTCATTATGATACCCCGGACTTGAAGAAATTTTAACTACCATTTTGACAGTTTGCAATTAAAAGTTCAATCACATATATGCACTTTTACAGTGTATTTATCATCAAAATAAACAAATATGTGTATTTAAATACCTAAAACATGAATTCTTATATTATTTTAAGCAATGACTTTAATGACTTTGCACACCTCTGCTTTAATGTAGATAATTACAGAGTATCTTCAAGTCGAATCCCCATCAATATTTATTTGCTCGCTTTTTCTGCGCTCATCAGTTGCTGCTCTTGTAGCTGATGTTGTTGCTGTGTGGTGAGGAGGACATTGGCCACCGGAAAAAGGTGGAAACTTTGCCACGCAATGGGCGAAAACCACAGGAGATCGCCCCTCTGGCACGCAGGATGCCAAGGAGGCGTGGCATTCTGCCCACAAATTGAGGTGAAGCGGCAAACACACGTTCGTTGGGAAAAAATAATACAAAATATATATATTTAAAAAAACACAAAAGAAAAAAAGAGGAAAATAACAAGAAAAACTGGGAATTTTTCCTGCATTTGGCGCCTATTGTTTGAACACCATTTGCATTGATGATTTACAACAACAGGAATTTCATTTAACAAATTTATTGTTGTTTTTGCAGCTACTGCCGTTGCCGCTGCTGCTGCTGTTGCTGTTGCATTTCATGCATCGTGAAGCATGAAACAGCTCGCGAACAGCAACACGAAAATTAACAGGAAAAAAAAAATACAATACGAGTATATAGAAAAAGAAAAACAGAGGGGGGAAAGCGGCGCCCTGGGCGGCGGCATTCATAAATTTCAATTGTGCGCTTTTCCTTTGTGGTTTTGTGTTTATTGAAATGCTTGACATTAATTAACAGCAAATAAATAAAATAACGCCCCAGTCGTGAATTAACTCTTGCAAATATTGTGCAAGAATGTGTCGCAAAATGATTTTTACTCTATCAGGCACAAATGATAATTACTCTCATCATCATCATCATCACGAGAAAGAGCTTGCCAAAAACGTTTCTCGTAAATCTTTCGGTGGGAAATTGGCAAAGATCCCAAAGAGATGTGCTCAAAAAATTTGGTCACCCCTTTGACAAGTTTACCCCAACGAAGGACGCAAGAATTATGTATATATCCGAGAATATATTAGAGCTATACGAAAGTATTCCCATTTATAATATTCAAAATGCAAGCAGCCGAAGTTTAACTTTTGATCCGCCGGCATTATGTCCGTAAATCTTTTGGAAAATTTTCGTTATTATTTCCTTGGATTATGTGATTATGGCCAAAAATTTGGTTAGCCGAGTGTGTATTTTCCACCCACGTAATTCGCTTTTGATCTCTGCGGAAACTGACGATTGGAAAGCGCTTTTCCAAATGAATATTTTGGTGGATTTTCCTCTGTTTGTTTGCTTTTTTATTTTTTTATATATTTTTTTTATCTCAGCGCAGCAAATGAAAATTTCCATCTCATTCGTTTATTTATTTATTGGCAAACACAAAGCAACGACAGGAACAGAATAAAATGTGAGGAAGAACAAAAGCAGAAGCGGAAACCTGCGCTGTATATTTCCCTCCCATTAGAATTTTAATAGAGCTGCTTTATGAAATGCGAAATATTCCCACAGTAAATTTAATTAATTCCCCGATCACAGTTTCATCTTTTTGATGGTTGGGCGAATGTCTAGGCACTTGCCATTAAGGCTAATCGAACCAAATCATTTGTCAATCAATTGCTAAAGGGGTGTTGGCTGGGCCATAAAGACTCAGAGCAGCGGGGTCGCAGGCAGCAGGTGTGGTGGGTCTCCAACCTGATAATGATAGGGTCTGGCTTATTGAGTTTCAATTACTGCCGCTTCCACGCCAGCTTTCGGACCTGCCCTAACAAGCACCCCTCGACAGGGCGAGGAAAAGCACCTAGCGATGGGAGCGTGACTCACGAGTAATAAATTTAGAAAAAGAAAGTGTAGAATTAGTTAAAGGAATATGTTCTTAAGATGGAAAATAAGGAGGATGACATTACAGAGAAGTTAAAAATGAAGGTACTAATAATAATAAATAAGTCGAAATTAAGCACTTCCGACTTAATATATACAAAAATGTAACCTTACTTATTTTCTAGATTATTTTCCAGTGTGAACTTTATGATAAATTTATTGTATCAATTTCCCAAACCTTCAATTTCAAGTAGTTTACATTTATAATCCCACGTTTTGGCGTTATCATAGATTTATTTCGTATTTTTACACGATTTGGTAACCAAATGCCGAACGGATTGCAGGAAAGATAATTTGCAAGTGTCAAACCGAAATGCGCGCAAAGTAAGCCAGTCACGTTTGGTGGTGTGGCAATCACGCACGCACGCTCGCTCGCACACACATCGCTGGGCCCAGGTAGTGGATTCCTTTCTCATATCTGATAGCCAGCAAACTGGACACAGACACACACCGACACCGCCACACACAATCCCATAGCCACATCCCACCAAGCGGCGGTGGCTGCTGCTTGCCCATTCATTGCCATGTTTGCCCACGTCGTCGCCAGTCGTAAAATGCAAATTGCATGCAATCAACGCGTTTTTCGTTTAATTATTATGAGAATTTTTTTTTTTTGCCCTGGCACGGAACGTGCCAAGTGCCATTCGCATACATGCAACAGCAACAACAACAACCAGGCAGCTACAAAAACAACTTGATCCGCCCGGCGGATTTCAGATACAGTACTATGGGTATTATCGGCCTTTGTCTGGGCCGCCCGGGGGCTGCCATTTTCAATTAAATTACCAGGCATTGGACGCAAATTGTGTTGCTCTCACTCACTCTCTCTCAGTGTCTGTGTCTCTGCCACCGACTAATCATTGTTTATCTATGTGGGTACACTGGGAAAACATGGTTTTAAATTGCCTTTTAAAATGTTTCTAACTTGGATAAGAATTTAACAAAAGAAACATTAAATTAAACAATAAATTATTAATCGAAAGACATCTCTCATATTGATGGTTAATGGTCGAATTTTACCCTTAAAATTCCCAATTAGGGATTTAGAGAAATACCGTCATTTTTAACCAAACAAAAAGTTTAATTTCATTATTAAATTTAGTAAACAGAAATTAATAATAATATTCCGAGTTTAAATATTATCAGATACATTTCTCTTGAACAATTTACGTTTTAGGCTCTGATTTTGCTCTTATAATTCGCAAGTACAAATTCAGCAACATTTTTTATTTTTTTTTTTAATTACAAGTATCTCCTTCTTTTCGCTGTGCACATATTTGTGCGAAATAAAATTCCACTCTAATTAATTTACATTATTTATTGGCTTTGAAATACAACACTTTACTACACACACGCTGGCTAAAGGGAATTGAGTTATGCGGCAATTTGTTGGGTACATTCACAGAATCGGGCCAATTGCGGGCCGCTAATTAATTTAATGCTCCCCGTGGTGTGTGGGCCACGTGATCTACATACAAGGCGGACAAAATTTTAAATTGCGCGAACATTAACTTAAATTTAGACTTCATTCAGAAATTGACACAATCGTTTATTTTATTTTTATTTTCTCGCTCGCTGGCTGCTGCTGACTTTGCTTTAATTTTTTTGTGTACTTTTTGGGCAAGAGACATTGAACTCAAAAGTGTGCGAAGGTATATGTATATTTTATTTTATTTTATTTTGTGTTTGCTTCTGTTCAACTTAAAGGCGTGGGCGTGTGGGTGGGTGGGTCGAGAATGAAATGCAAAAGTTGGCTAAATAAATGAGTGGAAAAATATGTTAATTGGAACATTGACAGCTAAGTGTTTCTTTTTTTCGTTCATTCTCGGAAGGTGCTCTAATTACAGTCTACACAGCACAAAAATTGAATTCCAAGTAAAGCAGTAATAAGATTTATTTTCATGAAGCGTTAAAATGTACGAAAAGTAAATACATTTATTGAACCAGAGTCCCAGAGCTGTTTGAAAAACTATTCGAACCAAATCAGGGCATAACACCCAGGCAACTCTCCTCTGTAGAGCAGGAAAATCGCCAAGTATTCACCATAAAAAGACATCCTCAATTTGGTTTCGGAATTCTCATACTTCGGTACGTGACTGGGAGTTGTAATGCGGTGGAAGAAGGAGTGGTGGTGGTGGCACAACACGCACACACCACACCACACTCCGGTGGAGAATAATATTTGAATTGCAAAATGGAGTGGACAAAACACAAATATAATTTGTGCAGTATATGCAAAATTGATTAGATTGGGTGCGGTTTTGCTTGGAACAATGTTCGCTTTATGGAAAATTGAAATTAGTCGACTTCATCCCCTCACAAAAACACAAACACACACACACACAACCTACAGGGTTGTATCCTTGTATCCTGACACATTAAATGGCATGCATAATTGAATTATCGAGTGGGTGAATGTTTGAGCAGAGGGGGTCGACACGGATGCATAGCAATCGAGATAGGAGAGGTCAGACACAATGGTATCCCATGGATGCAAGGTGTTTGTAAACTCCGATTTTGGCCAGTTGAAACAATTCCATGTCGATTGCAGGGCGTAATTAAATCGAGGCAGATACCACAGGGAATAGTACATGTATGTACATACATATATATATCTATAGAGAGAGGGAGAATCGTAATAGAATTGCCAGGGGCATGTGCTTGTTGTATCTGTGTATCCTTGAGGATTTACGAGCCAAGCCAAGCCAAGCCAGCCATTCACAGCAGCAACCGACAATGGAAATTGCAATCCGGTTGCCAGTGTCCTGTCGCTCCTGACGGCAGTCCTGTGGCAAACTGCTTATGTATGCACATATGCAAGTCAAATAAACGTAATAATAAAATTGTTGCATACCACACTCGTCCTCAATGCGGCCAGCTCGAAAAATATGATATGCAAATGAGATGTAGGGAGGGGCAGGGAGCGAGAATACCAACGATAAGGGTGTGTGCCGTCTATACAAATAAATATATACGAATATCTGATATACGCATGAGGGTTTAACCACACAATAGCAGACTGTAAATTACAAGGGAATATAAATGTCATATAGCTTTCAACTTTCGAGGCATTAATAAGTCTTGTTACATCAGGAATTAATAAAGCTTTCAAAGGGTAAGCATACATTTAAAATGATTTAAATTCGAGAAGTATGCTTCTTTTAAAATGTAGCTAATAACGAGCTAACGAGCTGGTTAGGAAAATTATATAAAATTGATTTATACTTTTATTTTATTATCCTTTCTAGAAGCTTAGTAATTACTAACGCACAGGTAATTTTATTTAAACTATGTTAAAATATTATCTAATCTAGTAACTAACGAATATATAATAACTGTCAGTTTTAAATTTAACTTGAAGATTTCCTGGTTTGATTTGTATTTAAAAATAATATAATTTTATGTACTATATATAAAATATATATGGATCCAGTAGACACTACTATTAAGTGCTTTAAGTTTTTAAAACGTATCTTCAAATTAAGCTAACTAGAAGTTAACTACAGGTTGGGAAAATATAAAAAATTTACCTTTACCGCAAGTTAAGCCCCTTAAAAATATATCAATAAATACTTACGCTCAAGTTATTCAATGAAACGCCATTCAAGTGTTTTATTACGAATAACCCAGAGAATATAGGGGTTAAGCTCAGATAATAATTTAACCTGAAGATTGCAGGCTTGACTGTTTCACTGATTGACTTTACAATTGTTCTATGGAATTATTTCAGCCATAACTTTTGAAGGGGGGAAACCACTTCAATTAGGGTTCTTTATCTGTGGGCGTTCACTGTACGTACCTGAGTTCTGTTAATCACTACCCGGAGACAAGGGCCCGGGAAGTGCGGAGGGGCAAACAAAGCGCTAAAATAACAATTTAACAACTTGTTCAAGACGAGCGAGCAACTCTGCCTCCACCTGTCAACCCTCTTACCTTTCCCTGCCTTCCCTCCCTGGTACCATCTCCCCACTCTCCACTCTCTGGTAACCGCTCAGGCTCGGCTCGTTATTGTCATTACCATTATATGAATGTATGCATGAACAATGCTCGGGTAATTATTGTTTTGGGGACAGACGGAGGCGATTGCGTGACTGGAGCACATTTGTTTTGTTTACGGAAAGTAATTGCAAAAGTTGTTTCAATTTTGCCCAACAGCGATAGCGGCAGGCCATCGTCAGCCGGCGAGGAGGGCTAACAATCCGGGAGTCGGAGTGCTCCAAAACTCGGGAACGGGTACGGGAGCAGGAGCAGGCAAACAATGCATAATTGGCATCAGCTTAATGCTTTAAGTTGGCAAGTGCCGGTGGCGAAAAAACAAAATGCTAAATGCAACCCAGAGAGCCACCCAGCTGAAAACAGCATCAAAAACGCATTTACCCTTGCCGACGTTGGGCGAAAAGTTTTTAGTTCAACAAAAACTACACAAAATAAATGCATATATACACACACATATATTTATATATATGCATTGTGTGTGTGTGTATAAAAAATTGTAAAATAGTGATGGGGGCGTGCGGGAGTGGCCAACGGGTCTGCTTTTTTTTTTGTGCCATTTTCTTCGTTGCTTTGTTGAAATTACAATTTTCTTTTGCTGTGCTCTCTTTTTCGGCATTTTCTTTTTTGCCGCCGTGCTGCACATCCGGCGCAAAAAGTGCATGAAAAGCGCAGAAATGGCACAACTACTATATATCTTCTTCCTCGTCTTTACTTTTTATTTTTTGTAGTTTTTGTTGAGGGGGAAAAAGCAGAAGAGGAGCGCAGAACAAGTCGGACGGGCAGTCAGTCATTTGAGCATTTCAGCCATTCAGTCAGCTGCTAGTCAGCGAGTCATTCGCATGTTATCCACTGAGTTAGGGTGATCCAGGGGCTAGAACTGAGGAATATCTAAAGATACTTTACTTATAGGGATAGCAAATAAGAGTTATAAGTAGAAGTCTTCATTTTGAGTATAGTTATTAAATAAAGATTTATAGGATAATCAAATTCATTACTTTTTTAATCACAGTACTTTAAAATAAGAATTTATGTTACCCAGGGAAATGTTTGAAGTTTCTGTAATCAATTTATGAAAATATAAAAACGTCCTTTCCTACAAACTTTTGGAATTTAGCTATATTCTGCAAACAAAACAGCCACAATAAATTGTTTTCTTAAAATGAGTGTGACCAATAGCTTAAAGCATGCAAAATCAAGTAACTTTTTAGGTAACTGATGAAATACAAATTCGCAAAGTAATTATTTTATTCAAATAAACAAAGGAAACAATATTATTCAGACCTAGTATATGTAGAATTTAAAAAGCATATTTAAATTGAAAAAGAAATAATATTTTAATAGCCGACCCACCCTGCTATCAATTTTTCAGTTTATTCCCAGTCGCCTCTCTTGTCTTCTGAATTTCCCTGGTCTAAACTGCACACGAACGAAAAACGAGAAATATGTTTTCCTTTTTTTTTTGTGCCAGCATTTTGGCCGAAAATGTTTGTGAATTATTTAAGGGGAAACCAAAGCATCCCAAACTAAACAAAGTGAGTGGATGGATGGGAGCCGGAAGAAGAAGCTGGGGCACTTAAAATTCAACTTGGTAAATGAATTTAAGGCAACATTTTGCCAGTCGGCAGATATTTTCCGCTTTCCCACAATTCATTTTCATCAGAATCCATAAAACTTGGTCTACTCCCTTTTGGAAATATATGTGTCCGTCATTTTGTTGGTTTTCAATTGCAAATTAAATGCAAACAATTTATATTGAAAACGGATGGCATATTTGTGTTATTATAATAATGGTATTTATTGAATTTCCATTGACATTAATTAAATTATATTATTCTTCTCATTGCACGTTGGTATTCCGAAACGTTAACTATTGTTTTTATTGAGTAAGTAATAAAGAGCAATGATTTGAATTCTATAAATGTAATAATGAGCCTCGATGAACATAATAAATTAGTTAACTTAGGTGAGCAATACGAACAGTTTTTTGTAGGTCAATTATAAATGAGATTAAAGTCTTTTTTTAATTTAGTTTAATATTTAATTACATTTACTTTGCTGTTGGCCATTTTTTCACCCCATTAGGGATTGTTTCAATGCTACTTTCACCCTACAAAAAGAATGGGTTTTTCAGAGTGAGTCATTGAGATAAATAGCCAAATGATTTGGCAAATTGAAATCAAATCGATAACGAATCAAATTGAAGTCTCTCTGGGGAAACCAAATGCGAAAACACGAATCAAACTTTGACTTTGCGTTTGAGTTTGGGTTTGAGGTTGGCAGAAAAAAAGAAAGATACATAGATAGAAAATCCGAAAGTGCGCCAAATGCAACTAAGCGATACATAATACCGAAAAGAAAAAGAAATCCCCACCGAACTCCGGCCGATGCCTGCCAGATAAAAGATGATTGAATGCAACTGGCTGGCGCTGACTCCGACTCCGACTTGGACTCCGAATTCCCCCCAAAATCCCCTAAAACCCGCTACCTTCTTGTCTGATTAACATAAATCGTGCTGGCTGCTGCTGCTGCCTGGCTATATCTTATTTCGACGTTTTTTTTTCGCCTTTGGTTTGTTTTGTTTTTTCTCAAATGAACTACATACGGGCTTATGCAAAGCCAACAGCAGCAGCAGCAGGAATTGAATGGAAGCGAGCTGAAAAAAATAAATAAAAACGAAAGGCAGCAGTGAAATAAAATTCAAATGGGTAAGGAGGAAGGCAGGAGCAGCAGCAGCAGCAGCAGCAGGAGCAACACATCAGTGCCTGCCTGCTGACTTTTATTGCAATCGCAGGTCTCGAATTCAACGGAGCTCCGACTTTGGAACCAAGGGGGCCCCCAAAACTTAACCCATTTTCAGCCAAGCTGGGTGAAATGTAGCAGTTTGGGGGAATAAAATTACACATTTAATCCGCCAACTGGCGTTGGCGAGTCCTTGCTGACTCAACTTTCATTACCTTTAAAACTTTAATAGTGGATTTTCAGAAATTTATTGCTTTAAAATGCCTTAAAGTTTGCTATATAAAGAGAGAAAACTATTTATTTGAACAAACCAAATATTAATTAATCTTAATAACCTAAATAAGTTATTTTAAAGGTCTCCCGTCTTTTCTTTCTTAAGTTCTTTATATGTCACGCTGTATAAATAATAAATATCTAAAAAATCTCTTCAAAAACCTATTTCTTTTCTAAAGATAAAAGCTAACTATACTTTATGGTAAAACTCCTTCTAAAGCCTTTCCCTTAAAGTTGTAAGCCACAAATTGGGCTTTGTAAACATGACATGTTTCCGCCCAAAAAAACTATAAGTAAAACCAATTTTTTCTGGCAATAATCTAGACTTTCTTTGTTCCGAAAATCGAATATTTTTAAAGGCAATCAAAAATCGATACACCGAGACGACGGGTTAAACTTGGGGAGCCCTTGGCTGATGAGCATGAGAATGATGTTGCTGTCGGGCTGAGGCTCCTCTGGCTTTCTTCCTTTCGGTTCTTGCTTTTTTTTTTATTTTTTATTTTTATTTTTTGTATTTGTATCTTTTTTGTTCGCTTTTGTTTCCCTCACTTCGTTTCGGTTTGAACTTCATTGTTGGCTCGCTTAAAATTCCAAACAGCAAATTGCAACTGCCAACAATTTCGAGGCTATCAGTGGCATAGCATCAGGCAGCCACGTCGCTGGTGGCTCTGGCTCTGGCTCCTGCTGCTGCTCCTGGTGATGCTGATGCTGATGCTGCTGCTGTTGCTGTTGCTGCCTTCCACTGGCAGTAATTTTATGCAAGATGGTATCTCAACACACCTCAACACGCCTGCCTCTGCAGAGAGAAATGCATGTAAGCCATTTCACTGGGTTCTGCTTCTGGCCAATGCTGCTGCTGCTGCTGTTGCAAGTATGACAAACAGCCTGCTGCCGTCTTTTGAATGGAATTCAATTCCCAGGCAGCAACCCTAGACGTCTCTCACATCTCGTGCCTTTTGTCTGCCTTTTATCTGCTGATGTTGCTGCTGCTGCTGTTGGTGTTGCTCCCCGGCACAGCAGCAAGACTTGTTTAGCTTGTTTGCCGCTGCCGCTGCTTCTGCTGCTGTTGCAGTTATTGCCATTGTATCTTGATGCCTTTCAAGTGCCAATTGTGCGACCGCCCCGAACCTCTTTTTATTTTTGTTGTATTTTTTGCAAGACAAACTCATTGCTTATTTAATTTAAGGTGAGAACTTTAGCGTGTTTCCCCCCTACCCTTGCGTTTTGTCACGAGCGAATTTATTCAAATTGAGTTGATAATAGTTGCCGCTGCCGTTCGAGTGTTAATTGTTGTCGTCGTCGTTGTCGGCACCCTCAGAGGAGATTGCTGCTGTGTATTTAATAAATATTTGCTCAGCAACAATAGCAACTGTCAAAGTTAATCAACAATGAGAATGGCAGTGCTGCTCTTTTCTGCTTTTTTTTTTTGCCAGCTAAGACTTGTCCAGCGTAATTCACGATTTCCGGCTGTAATTGAAAAGATACGGCAGACAAGTTGCAGCAGCAACATTTAGCCAGCGACAGAAACAGAGTCGCCGCAGAGCAGTGCATTAATTATTCATGAGTTGTCGCGCACAGCCATTGCAGCACAGCAAAAGCAACAACAGCAATAGCAATAGCAAAAGCAAAAAGCAAAAGCATTAGCTGCAACAGCTACGTCAGCTCAGCTCAGCGACAGCGGCACCATAATTATTCATGCGCGCTTATCGCCAGTAAGGTAGGCAACACCATTTTAACCACAAGCGGATTATAATTATCAACAGTTGCCATCAGAACTGACAGACGGACAGACGGACAGTTGCTACTACTTGGAGAGGCGCAGCAGCAACATGTTGCTGGCAGTAGTGCATAATGCATTGCCCATGATCGTGGCGATGGTGATGATGATGATGATGCAGCCAAAAGGCGCAACAACGAATATAATTACACGGCTAAAGCAGCAGCAGCAGCAACAACGGGACAGAAAGACAGACAGCTGCTTTAATTGATGTTGATTGCTATCAACAACAACAACAGCAGCACACACTGCCTCCGAGTTCTTGGCGTTTTGTTTCGGGGTCTCACTCTCGAGTTGAAATTCTTTTCATTGCCCTCTTTTGTCAGAGGTGGAAACCTTTCAGAAACAACAACTACAACAAAACAAAAAATAAATAAAATAACGAGGAAAAAATGAGGAACAATGCAACAACGCAAAGTTTGATTGCATGTCAGCATGACATTAGGAGCAATCTTGGGCCCCACCAACAGAATTAGCATTACTAAAGTGTGCTCGGATAATGACTAAATCGGAACGGAACAGTGGTAAATACTACGCCCATGCTATACAATTTAAGCACCTGATCAGGCAAGGCCTTACAAATGCAAAGAAAAGTGCATTTAAATAACAAATGAGAAGTAGAAGTGATTAGTAGGGAGAAAGGTTTAATCAGGTACTAGCCTTGCACAGATCGGACACGGGAAAGCAATAGCATCAATAGCAGATTTCTAGTTTATTCACACTCTATAATTCCCAACAGGTTCTAGCCAAGCATTAATCTGACAAGGAAAAGCAAAAGCATCTGCATCTTCATCAAAATTACTCACCACCTTATTCAGAATAAAGCTTTAAGTACCGATTGGTTTTCATAATTTTCAATTACCAATCTTTATTAACCAATATACTAATAGTAAAGCTTAATGGCTCATAAATAGTATATTTTATTTAGGAGTCGTAAAACAACATGAAAAACATTAATCTTCGCACATATGTACATACATTCAACAATTAAAAGCAGCAAATATGTACGTTGAAGTCAGAAAAAATCATTAACTTGAAATTACACGACAAGCTGTTTAATTTACTTCTTTTTTGGCCTTAACATTTACGCTTACTTTTGTACTTTTGGAATATTATGGGTCATAAATCCGATTTATAATTTAGCCTAGTGGCCACGCTGATGCTGATGCTGCTGCCGCTAATGCTCGTACATATATTTTATGCTTTAATATACACATTTATTTTCCGGACCATTTGGGTTTATTGCCCTTTTCGGTAGTTAAGCGATTCGGCGGTAATTGAAACTTGGGGCGATTGTCAAGGCAACTTGTAAACGGCGCTTTTGCGACAATTTTATTTTCATTTGTCCTTTTCGCCGCTTTCTGTTGCTCCCTGCTTTTTTTTTCGCCAGTTCAGCAGAAGTGACGGAGAAGTCCTGTGATGAATCAATCAAAATTTAATTTGCCACGGGTCCCCTGTAAGCATTTAAATTTTAATTAACATTTGAGTTGTGCTGCAATAAGAGCATCTCCTTTCCCATTCCTGCTTTTTTTTTGTGCTTATCCCGTAAAAATCTCCACGCTCTCCACTCTGGGAAGGCCATCTCTTTTGCTCGCTTTTGATGCCTCCCTTTCGCGTGGAGTTGCACAGTGAAAGAGAAAGAGGAAAAGAGAGCGAGAGAGAGAGCAGTGGCAGCCATGTTTGTTGTATGGCGCTCACTTATTTAAGCCTGGCTGTGTGAAAGGGACAGCAACAGGCTGCTACAACTTTTGGCGCATGTTGAGCTGCGCATGCAAAAAGGAAAGCAAAAAAGGAAAAAAGGAAGAGGATGGGGATGGGGATGGGGAAAGGGAAGGGGTGGGATGTGGGATGTGGGAAAAAAGGAGGATAATAAAGGAAGCCGGAGGAGAAGCTGGGGAATGGGAAACTTTGCGACGCCTGCTGGCTTTTAGTTTGCCTTTTAAATGTTTAAACGATTAAGTCGAATTTTAATTTGGCCGCAAAGCATAACACGACTCGACTTGTTTGCTTGTGCGCGTGTGTGTGTGTGTTTTGGCCCCTGGGTGCGGACCGAAAACTAACAGAAATGTAAAGCAGGCAATAAAGTGGCAACACGCTGACTTTGCCCATAAACTAACTAACCGAATCAGTTTGGGGGCGTCTCTTTTAGCTCTTGTTTTTGCTTTATTTGCTGTCTCTCTGTGTCTTTGCCCCCTTTGTTTGTAGCTGTCCATTTAGAGATGGAAGTGTAAACGATAAATGATAAACGATAAACCTACATGCAAATCTGAGGGGGAAGCAGTGATCTATTACTACGCTTCCTGCGCGCAAAATAGATTATTGGAATGGACGCTTAACTAAATGTCAAGGATTTCATTAAATGAGAAAATCAGGAAGCATAAAGTGACTCCTAATTATGGGGAAAGTTTAGCTTCCTTAACATCAACAAATTGGAAAAATATTGTAAACCAAGGAGAAGTACCAAATTTCTAGTGAAATATTTTCAAATATTTGTTTGTTGAATATCTGCTTTGTTAGTATTTTATTTCTTATTTGCACCAAATGCTTACATTTATCCCATAAAATAAAACAATCAGCGTCTATGGGATCTCCACTAAATGTTTGAACACTTGATTAAACATACATACATACATATGTACTTACTATTTTGGTCTTCTCTACAACCCAAAGCAAATAAAAACACTTGATGAATACAAATATAGGGAAACAATGCATCCTTAAAGATTCAATATAAATATAAACGAACTAAAGGCTATTTGTAAAGATGGATACATCACAGAAATGTAAACAAACACTATTTAAGTGTCTGTAATGTCAGGTGAAATATTTTTTAGGTTACTAAGTTTTGAAAAATAACTTTGGAATCAGGAAGAATTTCTGTTATATAAATAGCATAACTTGACAGTAACGGTAATATGAAACGTTTTCATTAAGAATGATTGGGTTTCCTTTTTTCTTTTTTGTTCACCTCTGAATATACATTTTCTTTCCCAACCCGTGTTGTTCGTCTGCCTCTTGGGAGGCTGACTTGCCCAAGTGGATGAATGGAATGGAATGGCAACGAGTCTCTGGCTTTTTGGGTCCAACTGAAAAGATGACTCGGCTTCTCTCTGTCCTTACTTCGCCGTCTCCGTCTCCCGCCGCCTGGCACTCATTAATGTTTAAAGTGTTTTATGATATGCATAATTGCTTGTACAGATAATAAAGTTTTCTGCCCGAACAGTGGCCACCCCCGCTTAGCTTTCTGGCCCCTGGGGTCATTTGTCCATTCACTTAATTAAAATGCAAATGGAAATTCTTCAAATGGCTTGCAGTGCTGAGAAAATGTACCCGGACGGGGAAAGAGTAACTTGGCATATGTCATGGCCCTGATGGTGACAGGTTCCCTTTTCTCGACCTTTGTTGTTTTTTCCTTTTTGTAAAAAAGAAAATGTAACACAAAAATACATAAATATTTAAATGTGAATACAAATAATGCAAATGGCGGTTACTTAAATAGAAACAATTGTATTTTGGGTATGGACTCTAGACAGACATATTTTACTTCAAGGTACTTGAAAGCAAAGAACAAAATATGAAAAGAATAACCTGTAGCAAGGTTTATTTATAATAATGTATTTGTGCTGTAAAATCCACTGTTATCTTCTGTTAAATTACTAACAGAGTAAAAACAATCCTACTTTTGTATCAACATTTATTTTAATTAAATTCAGAGGCATATTATCAACTAATTTTATGGCCTTGTATTTTTTTTTGCGTGTACTTCTGCTATTTACGGAAGTTTTTCCTGTTTGCATTGTCTTTCTTGGTGCTACCGAGTTTACGACGCGTGAACGGCAACAGCAACTCATCCACAAAAGAAGAGGCGACAAAATTCGAGGGGTTCGGAACGGAGCTGCCCTCCTAACAAGAGGGGAAAACGATCGTCGATGCTTCTGCATCGTCGGCTTCTGGCTGGTTCTCCTTCTCTTTTTTTTATCATTTTGGTTTTTATTGTACAAGCGTTTCCAGTGAATTTTTTGATGATATCTTTGAATGTTAACATTCACAAAAGCGTAAAAATTGTTGCCCCTCTTTTTCAGCCTTCGCCTGTGTCGCCCTTCTGGCTCCTTTTCCCCTACCCCTGCTGGCATTAGTTTATATATCGGCTTTATGAGGCACTTTTTACTGCTCAACCTCTGCTCTGGACCCTTTTCCATGTGTGTGTCTCTGTTGGCTTGAGTATTAAGTGAAATTCTTTTGTGTCGACAAGCGAAAATAAAATTCACACACTGCCGAACGTGCCTCAGTAAAAGAGGAAAAATGAGGGGGAAATAAACACTGAAAGAATCGAGGAAGGGATGTAAGACATGTTATATATTTATTCAATTCTCAAAGAAATTTAAATTTAGCATTTAACGTTAGGAAAAGCTTTAGCCTGAAGTCTGTATTGCAATAAGCCAAGGGATCTGTATCTGATAAATAATGGTTTAAAACTGAGATTTGTAATATCTAAGCATTTAACAACTTGAGAATTTTTAAATACATAGTTGAAATGGCAAAATACTTTGGTTTCCATAAAGCAAAAATTAATCACATAATATTACGTCGATGAATCATGTTCAATGAAGGCTATCAATAAATCGTCGCGTCACTGCCGGTAAAAAATATACATTTACTGAGGTAAAAAATTTGACTCTTTCTAAATTTCCCATAAGTACAACATTTTATTTACCGTGTAGTGTAAAAGAGATAGAACGACCGAGTCACACAATGGTTATTTTTTTTTTATAGAGGAAAGGACGAAGGGTTTGGAGGGTTAACTGGCAACTGAGACTTGATGATGATGCCGCTCCCTCTCTGCTCTCCTCTTACCTTCTTACCTTTTCGTTTTTACCTGGCGGGCACACACAATCTCTCACAATAACAACGAAAATCGGAGGGTAAAAATAAAAAAAGGTGCAAAAGCAACAACAAAGGAACCGAAAACGAGCGACTGACGGAGTGAGAACAGCAACAACAACATTAACAGCAACACCAATAGCAACAACAGCGGCAGCAACAACAACACCAACAACAACAACAATAAGGTTGAAACGAACAGCAACAACAACGAAATACACCCAATGACAAGCTGCTCGGCAATTTGACATAATTTATACGTCAAATTACTGCAAATTGATGCTAAATGGCTTCAAATTGAATTGACTGGCGCAGAAGAGGCAACAACAACAACAACAACAAGTTGTATGTGAAAAAATACGACAGCAACAACAAACACACTAAAGAAAGAAAGAAAGAGAATTGAAACGACAACAAAATGTAGCGCCCTGGCGGCGAAAATGGCAACAACACAAACAACAACAACGGTTGAAACAACGTAGCCATTTCACCGTGTCGACAGTTGTTGTTGTTGGAGGTGCTCTTGGTGTTGTTGTTGTTGTTGGAGCTCACTCAAACGAAAACATTTTGAATTTTTAGTGTGGGGACTGAGCTTGTTGTATTTGTTGGTGTTGTTGGTGTTGCTTTGGTTGATTTTGTTGGTGTGGCTGTTGCTAATGTTGCTCTGGTTCCTGGTGCTGATGTTGCATCTTTTCCAGCTGTTTTTGTATTACTGGTGTGCTTCATGTTGCTTCTTTGCCCCTTTGAGTTGTAGAAATTACCAAACTTAATGTTGGTGTTGTTGGAGTATTTGGTGTTGTTAAAGTTTTTGTTATTAAATTTGTTAGTGTGGTTGATGTAGTTTTAGATTTCTAATAGTAAGAAATAATATATCAAGAAACAATGTTAATATCCATGAATATTATAAATTAAAAAACAAGAAATGGAAGTACTACTCATTAATATCTGAACTAAACTGTTATTATGTTACATTACATAAATCAAACACAAATTATTTAACCACCCAGATACGCGATCCCGTTGTAAAATAATCCTAAATAGGCCTTATTAATCTTTTATGTCATCTTGCTGTAAGTCTCCTCTCGCATAATTAATACATTTAAATCCCAGAGCCACTTAGCAAGCTCTTAAATATGCACAGTTCATGAAACCTGTCCGAAATAATCTCCTTAATTTTCCATTTACTCCACTAATTCCCCTCTCTCTCTCTGTCGTTGCAGGTAAGAATTATAAATGTTGGCCTATAGCCTCGGTAACCGGTAACTGGGCAAAGACGGGGCGAATAACTGAAAAACAGCTCAATTGGCGTCACACACCCACTCAACTCAACGCCTTTCACACCTCGCGCGAACAAATAAACACAGCTGATAATAGTGAGGCGAAAACGAAGCGAGGAAAAATAATGTAGGTAAAAGGAAAAAATCAATTTTAAGCGCGAAAAAAGAAAGCCATGAAATGTGCAATCACCACACAAAAAAAAAAGCAAAAAACTGCAACTGTCAACGGGACACAAAAAACTTTGTTGTTTACAATTTGGCGTCGTTGTTTCTTTTGCTGTTGCCTTTTGGCTTGCAGCGCTTGCAAAATATTGAATTCAATTTAAAGCGCAAGGGGCGTTCATAAATCTCCGACAATTGTTGTTGGCGGAGTAAGAGAAGAGGTTGGGTTATTATGAGTGAGGGAGAAGTGGAAAGGTGCACAGGGAAAATTTAAGATCTCTAGGTATTTACATTTCTAAAAATCTATCATTTTATTGCAAATATAAGCTTTTATTTAATATTTACTTAAAATTTATTTGAATTAATTTAGGGTCTAATAATAATATTTTAAAAATGTAATTTCAAGAATTATCTGCAATATAAGCAGGAATTTATATAATGAATATCCACAAAGTAACTGGATAATCTCTTGGTATTTACATTTTACAAAATATACAAGAATTATCGGCAGTATGAGCAGGTCTTCCAATAGTGAATACCCAGAACACTGATTAGGATTGTTTTTTTCTTTCCTAACTTCGAAATAATCCTGAGAAATAGAAATTCTTTTTCTCTGTGCACTCCCAGGGCAGGCAGAGAAACGGTGAAAGAGTTAAAGTCGGATTATGGTCATGCACTTACTCCCGATGCCAAAACCTTCCCTTCCACTGCTCATTGTCCGTCGTCTCATCCGCTCACTCATTTATTCCTTTTGATTGCCGTCGTGCGAGGGAGATGGATGGGAGGGGAGATCGTAAACTGTCAGCGCAATTAAAATAAATTGAAACTGAACTTTTGTGTATACAGTGAGAAAATGCAAGGAAAAAATACATATTTTGGAATTAAAATTCTTCTGGAAATAAAAAAATAATGCACTTTGGGTTAGGGATATAAAGAAAACTATGTTGGAGGAACCCAAAATATCATTTCTATGACTCAGCATTTTCAGAAAAGGATCTTTGGACTTATATTAAATTTAATAAGTTTAAAAACTTAGAAGAAATTGGTTTCTAAGAACAAAAATGGTCAAGTCAAAGGAGAAACAGAATTGAAAAAAATCTCTAAAAACTAAATTCCCAAAAATTTGTGTTCCATTTGCCACCAAAGTTGTAACTAATATAAACTTCTTTCATAATATTAACTTATCCTATTTGAATGATGAAAGTTTTTATATTTTTCTGTGTGCTAAAAAATAAATTTTCCGCAACTTTTCCCGCCCAACAGCTGTCGCATAATTCATCAACTATTTAGGCGGTAGTAAAAGGAAAATTGAAGAAAAATTTGCGTGTGTGTCGCAAAAAGTTTTTCATTTTTAGCATCTTGATTGTTTGGAGGGGGGAAAGAGCTGGCTGGAGGGGAGGAGAGATGCTGGCAAAAAGATTCAGAAGATGGAGTAGCAGAGCAGGAACTTTTTGCCTGGTAGCCGTGGCCAGAAAACGTTTGCCTGCCATGGCCATGGGCAACTAAATGAACGTTCCACCGTTCTTGGTCCTCAGTCCTCTGTCCTCAGTCCGCTGTCCAATGTCCGTCCCTTGCTGTCCGTTCCGTCCGCTGGCTAACCCGTCTCGTACCCCGTCTCACTCTGTGCGGTTACCTTCCTTCGCTGCTCGTATCTCAAATTGTTCAACTTCATCAGCAAAAAGTAAGGGAAAAGATGCTGCCGCTGCCGGTGATTGTGGATGTGGATGTGTATGTGGCACTGCATGTGGCTGTGGATGTGCTGCCAAATCACACCAAGTCAGGCTACCCCTTATGCCCGAAACCTTACCCCTACCTTGTTCTCCCCATTCGATTGTCATGAGTCTGAGCCGAGACTCTTTTTGCTTTTGTCCTTTTTGTTCTCCAGCAGCAGCATCGGTGGAATATAAGACCCCGAGGACCCGGAGCACTTGAGCCCGGTGCCCGAGTTGAGGAAGTCAAGGGAG
Source organism: Drosophila bocqueti (assembly GCA_018151655.1). Classification (NCBI taxonomy): domain Eukaryota; kingdom Metazoa; phylum Arthropoda; class Insecta; order Diptera; family Drosophilidae; genus Drosophila; species Drosophila bocqueti. The sequence goes on from JAECXF010000057.1 coordinate 4,215,830, forward strand.
ATAAGGGAAGGGGCTTAGCAGGCAGAGTTAAGCGGATGCATAATACGGAAAAATATCTTGAAAACAAGAAAGGGAATAAGGCTACACTTTTTTAGATTGAAAGCTTGGGATACACTTTAATTTGAAGTGTAGTAAAAAATATACTTCTTAGTTAGTTTCTTGCCTGACTGTTTAAGTTTTTCTGTAATCTAGTGAAAGGTATAGATATTTTCTTATTTAGTGCCATTTTGAACTTTTATAATCCTTTCATAAAGCTCAAGGAGAACCGTCCACACTGCTACCTAAAATCCTTTATTGCAAAAACTTTGAAAAACTTCAAAGAATCGTAAAGTGGAAGTAAAGTTCAAACAGAATCAGTCCAGGCCCCCCTAGCTTGTCCAGTCAAAATTTCAGGCCCCTGAAGCTCCCGAGAAATGGCTGTCGTTCAGATAGATGAGTGCGATTTTCACGCCCATCGCGACGCCCAACAGATGGTGGACACGTGCCAGGACTTTGCCGACCACCTCATCGTGGCCGAGTTCCTGCCGCACAGCCGCTGGGTGGCCTACATCAATATTCGTACCCTGGAGCAGGTCATCTATTGCGTGGAACTGAGCCTTAACGGCTATCGGATCGTTTCCTATGATTTTGATAATGTGACCGATGAGGTGGCCAACTGTGACACCATCTACCCATCTGCCCACCAGCTTCTGGCCGGGATTAGTCCACTGTATGCTGAGATATACGGTTTTGGGCGAGTGCCCCTAAAGAATATCGCAAGATAGATGGAGAGCTGCTCCTGCTGGGGGCGTGGCAGGTGCAAAAATTTGTCTGCTAATTGCTAATTGCCGCCCCGAAAAGTGATAATTAAACGTTTTGCGCAGGTAAATGACTTGATTGCAATAATAAAGCCTGCAGCTCTGGGTTGGATTCCAACTTCATACCGGGGTCTCTCTCCTTTGATTAATTGCTGCCAACTGAGCGCAGCAGCGGTGCAGGAGGGAGCGAGCAGGTTGCCAGGTTGATTGACTCAACTTGGCACTCTCCGGACCTTTTGTAGCGAAAAAAGTTAACAAGTTTTTGTGCCGTTCCACTTGACTGCCGCCGTCGAAGGAGGCGAATGAAGATGCAGACGGTTGGAGCTCGGAGCTCCCAGCTCTAAAGCTCCCAACTCCCCAGCTCTGAACACCCAGCCCAATCCAACTTGGTTTTCCGCCACCTTCTTGGAGAGCCCCCGTTCCTATATTTCCCCTTTTTGGCCGGGTACCAAGCCAAGCCAACTAAGGTTTTTATCTAGTTGAGTCCATCTAGTCGCTTGCCGTCCGTCCCACGGGTGTCTGCCGTGGACAACTCACAGACGCAGATGCCAATACACAGATGCACAAACGCAGATACAGTGGGGCGACCTTAGGTTCAACTGCAAGAATGTAATGTTTGGAAATCCTTTTAGGAAAATAATGAAAATCTGTAGGATAAATGGACTTTAAACATGGTTAATTAATCAATAGGATTTGGCTTCTGCATTGATGAAATGTGTGTACATCTCTTTCGCATTCTCTTCTACGCTTTGCCAGCAAAGTACAAGCTAAATTAATAAGAGCTACTTTTGAGCTGCACTCTGATAGAACATTTTTCTCTTGAAACCACAAGAGATAAAGGATATACTTTTAAGTTTAATTTCGTAAGATCCTTAGCCGTACAAGCATATGATATAGCTCTGATTTCTCCACTATCGACGCTTGACTGTAGCCGAGCGAACGCATTTGCTTTGGCGTCCATATCGGCCATGTCTATCTGAGTTGGCTCTCCACTTGTCTATGCTCGTATATTTGTCCATTGAAGCATGCAATTGATTGCTGCAACGGCAACAGCAACAGCAGCAACAGCGGCAGCAGCATTAAACCCCTTCCCTGGTGGAAACCCAGCCCCTCCTTCGACGCCCCTGCTCTCCCCCCTCAGCCTGCTGCGCTTTAATTGCCTTTTCATTGCAGCCCGTCGGCCTTTTGACTCAAGCCTCCTCTGCCTCAGTCTGTGTGTGTGTGTAATTTGTGGTTGTTGTTCTCTGTTAATGCATTACATGAATTTTAACAAGCTTTGCATTCTGACTGACTATCTTCTATCCCCCCTTTGTAGTCCACTGCGCTCTTGTTTGTTTATTACAGCCGCATCTCTGTGGATGCAGACATAATTTAACCTTTGCCTGCCTCATTTTAATGCTGTTCATTTCGCAAATTTTCAATCAATGACCATATCTTGGTACGTCTGATATTTAATTAGAATTTAAGATAGAAATTTGAAGAGAATAATTCGAGATCAGCGAATTGCCTCAAAATAGCAGTCTTAAGTAACTTTATTTTATAAAAATCATTAAAAGTCGAATATAACTAGTTCCATTTGGCTTTTTATGATTTAATTGACTTCAGTCGTTTCCAGTGAACTCGTTAAAAAGTGTATCATCATAAAGTGTGTAGGGTATAAAAAAAACGTGAGATAATTGGTCAGGTTATTTGGGGAAATTTGCGAGCTACTTTGATACCAAATTTCATCAACTTGCGTATTATCAGTAAATTTTCAATAATTACCTATCAAAGTTTATCTTTCCGGCTATCTAAATAATTGGCTTCCCATGTTGATTCGCTAAACAAGTGCCCGGTAACATTAATTGCGAAATTGCAATAAAATAGTTCATCAATTGAGATTATTGTGCAAATTATATACAGAGATAAAAATATATTACTTGATGTATTTTGCACCTAAATTATCACCTAAAATTAAGTTGTAAACTTGCTTCATTTTATTTTTAAAGATTTTCTTAAAATAAAAGTTATACCTGAATAAAATTAGCTAATCAAAGTCTATTTGAAAAAGGGTAAAACAAAACATTTTAAAGACATAGGTCGCTTATACAACGGTTGTGAATACGTAATTCCTTTTCACTGAACCTATACTAAGACTTAAGCCTTCACTCATCACATAGAGGATTCATATAAGCCAAAGTTTATACTTAACCTGATATTATTAAAGGATTTCCTCTGTGTATTATTCCTTCCCCCTTTCAGTTCCATGGAACTAAAACTTTTCCGTGTAAATCCAACTAATTGGCTGCGTTTTTTTGGTTAATTAGCGCACCAGCAGCAGCAACACTGGCAACCACCGGCCACGGCAACCATATAGCCATGGTTGTTGTACGCTGTCTGCTGTTAGCTGTTCGCTGTTCGCTATTCCCTGCTCGCTGAAAATGAAATCTCTTTGCTGTCGCACACGCGCTTTTATTGGCACTCAAATTGGCAGCTAAACTTTGGCAGCAACAGCAAAAACAACAGCAGCAACAACGATGATATCAATGCAGCCATCGAGCAGACAGGCAAAAACACCAACATAAAACACACCAACAGCAACAACAACAACACCAACAGATACCACAACAACAGAAACAGCACGGACAAATATACCAACAGAAACAAGACCAACAGTAACAACATCAACAGAGACAACAACACCAACAAAAACAACAACAACACCAACAGAAACATCAACAACACCAACAACAATAACCAACGACCGACGACAACTATTTTGTCTGCATTAAAACGTTGTAATTATTTTATGCCAGATAACAATTTGATATTGTCAATGCCGCAAAATGTTCAAGCCAAACTGATGAGACAGGCACGGCGAGATTCCGGAGGGAGGGGAACTGGGACTGGGAATCGTGTGAGTTAGATGGATGATGGCTAAATGCAAATCGCTTGCCGTTGTTGTTTTCTGCTGCTGCTGCTTCTGTTGCCATATGCTAATCAGGGTGAGTCGAGTTTCGTTGCAGCAAATTAATTGGCTTTTAAAACCTTGTTTGATTGCCATCTCGTTTTGTAATGCAAAACAAACATTTTTACAGTCACTTAATCTATAAGATCGTAACTCAATCATGTGCTTAGAGCTTTACCTTTTTGTCTGATATATGGTATGAAACGATAAAAGAAAATAAACAATAAATGATTTAATGAGAAGAATAATAATAAACCTTATTCTATTGTGGAATGCCTTATAAGGGAGTTTTAATTGTCAGCTATTAAAACATAATTTGAAAACTATAAACTCTGCTCACTCGCCTTTTAAGCTGTTAAATTCCCCCTCGACATCGCTTTAAATTAAGCTCTTTGAGGATCTGTGACTTTATTGCGCTGCCGTGTAGTTTGCATTGATTTCCATGCGAATCTGGTTCACTCTAAACTGCATTTTCCCCCCTAGACAGCAACCGAAGCATACTAAAAATGGGGAAAACACAGCAGCAAAAGCAGCAGCCGCAGCGGTCACAAATATATAGGGGCCGGAGGGGTGGCGGCAGGCGGTATGCGGCTGTCATCAGTTGACAGCCAGCAGCAGCGTCGCCTTCGTCGTTGTAGCTTTTAACAATTTGCAATAAATTAGCCAAGGCAACTGTGCAGAGTTTTCACTTGAAGTGCAACTTGAAATGTATTTTTGAAAAGGGGGAAAAACGAGAGGGAAAATTGCACAGTGAAAAATTAAGGCAAGTTGAAAGATAAATTATAAATTAAGACAATTTATTTGTGATTTTCCCTGTCAAGAAGATGATTAAAGAAATAATTATAATTAATTTTATGTCCTTTGTGATCCTTTTTCCCTGTGCAGGCAACACTTTGTGAAATTTTTTCCCACAATCTCTCTCGCTGTGTCTCTCTCCTTTGCTGCAACACTTTTTTACCACAACAGTTTCCAAACATGTCTTGCCAATTTCACACTCCAACTGCCAACTGTCTGGCCTGGCCGACGTCAGCTGGCTCTAAGCGATTTCTACCTGGCCCGGGCAGCAGCCGCCTCATTTGTTGGTCCCTGACTTAAGCGGACTTTATGACGATCTCGTCGCAGCTGGAATTCGGTTCGCACCTTGGGAATGCCCGAAAGCAAAGCATGAAAAGGCCATAGACAGGGGCAAAATTCTCAGATATAATTGTCTAGAATTCAGAACATTTTTAACTTGACCCGAAGAGTAGCAGTAAGATTTTGCTGAACTGTTGGCAGGGCGGTGATGATGGCTTGTAACTTATAGAAGCCCTCTACCAACACTTCCGGCAATCCATCGCCTTTCACTCCGCAGCGGGTGAAGTTGAAGGTAGCCTTTGGCCAGGGCGGTACATATCCAGAATCATACTTTGGCAAGTCAGTACAATCGCCCAGATTGGCCATCAGCATGTCCTTGTAAAAAGTGTCGATGTACTCGATGAAGGTCTGTTGTTGAATGGACATAGGAGTCAGCTTGTAATCAGCCTCGTTGCCGGAATGGCTTCTTAGAATCTGCAGCTCAATCTGAAAGAGGTTTTTGTTTTAATTATTCGTTATTTAATCATTAGATGATTTAAGCACTACTTACCAGAACGCTTTCATCGAGATCTATGTTCCAGAACCAGCTGCCCGAGAAAAAGAATTCTCCCCGGCCAACGCGCTCGATTCGCAAATCCATGTTCGAGGCACTGGGATTAGTAGTCTCGGCTCCTATCGAGAGGGGTTCGCATATCCAGTTTTGCTGTGATATATGATTTATATGATAAAATATAATGCCAAGGACATCTTTTGAGACTTACCTTTCCATCACAATCATTGCACAAGTAGACTAGAATCAGCACGGACAGCAGCCAATTCACGTTAAAGGTATACATTTCAAAATTAATTGTTAATTTTGATTGCGCTTTGCAAGCTTTTATAGTAGCTGGGTCACGTTTATTGTTCAATATAATTACCGGCACGACAGCATGTTTTGGACTTAAACATTGTGTTTAAATTGTTTAGAATATTTTCAACAGTAATGGGTCTGGATCAGGTAAATCATGTCACAGTCCAATCTGAAGTATCCCATCTAAACATTACTGATCTACATGATCTGTTTCTGAAAATTACAACCTCGTCAATGTTTTACACATATTAGTAAATATCATATTAAATGTAACAAATTTAATTATGCCTGTAATTTTCCACATTCCATGCAAATTGTTAATAAATTATTTTCTAAAATATTTAATTTTGTGTACATAATATTCTACAAGTATAAGGGTTCCTCTAAAATCAAGTTCAACAGACACAAATTAGAATAATAATCAATTTATTTTACCAATTATGGCCACTTGACATGCAAAACAAATATATATATTCCAATGAAATGAAATTAAAAAAAAGTATTCCAATGATATTACAAAATAATCCAATATTCTAACAAAATGCTTTACAGTTTTAGTTCTTAGAGTTCTTAGGTTCATCCTTTGTGGGGCCAAGAACTATGCTTAAATAACTTTGTTTGTGACCCTTATGATCAGGGTGAAACCCCATTCGACTTCACCGCTGTTTTTGTAGACAATTTTGTAGTAACCTTCGGGCGCTATTTCTGGTAGTCCCTCGCCATTGGCCACACACCTGTCCAGCTTGTATATTCCACGTGGCCAGGGGGGAACAAAGTCCTCATCGAACTTGGGAAAATTGGAGCAGTGGCCCACGTTCTTGATGAAAGCATCCCGGTAGAAGCCATTGATGTAGTCAGCATAGGGTTGCTTGGGCACAGACCAGGGCATCAGTTTGTAGTCACTTTCGTCACCCGAAGTGCAGTGATAGGCATCTCCTTCAACCTGTATAAGAAAATTCGTTTTTTTTTTATTATTATTGAAAGGCCAAGAGGTCATATAGAACCTACCATGGTGGTGTTATCCACATCGTAGTTCCACTCCAGGATCATGGAGAAGGCAAACTGCGCACGTCCCAGACGATCGACCTTTGTCTGAATCTTCAAGAGCTTCTCGTCGGAGGTAAAGGACTTCAGGGAAATGGGCTCATAATCCCAATTGCGCTGTCATAAATAGAAAATATCCAAATAAATCCTTAAATCCTGAGAAGTAGGCAATCTCCTGACATACTCCTGCAAAACACCTGGATATCAGCAGGAGTCCAGCGAAAAAAAGCAGCAGCGAGCAGCAGTTAAACATTTGTCCAAAATTATACTTGATTCCACTTTCGATCGTTGGTTGGTTTATATAGCAAATAATTTCTGGTAAATTGCACGACATTGTTACATCGTAACATTGTAAAAAAAAACATGGTTATAACTTGTAAAATAATCTATTAAAATGGCTAAATATTTTTCAGGCACGTGTCGATCAAGGTTTAGCGTGCCAAAAACTAGTAAAAATCTTTTTGAATAATTAATTTGGAAATTTTTGAAAGAAAATTATATAAAAGCAAATTATGTCAATACATTTAATTATACTTGGGGTTTATTTTAAACAGGGTTTTAGGATGCTAAATTATTTTTTTGGTTGTTTGAAATGTTTTCATTCCGCCATTTGGTTTTTGTAAGAGTAAAATAGAATACAAAGTTGAATTTTTGAAGGTAAAATATATATTTAACTCTAAAATAGGGTTTCCTTTTATACAGAATCAAAGGAAAGAAAGTAATGTATTCAAGGAAACCATATCAATATCATGACGCCTTTATGAGTATAATTTAAAAACACAAAAAATTAACACAGAATTTAAATTTTTATTATTTTCATCTCAAATTAATACATTTTGGTTTTCAATTTAAAAACAGCAACAACTCCCCATGAGGGCTGTTCTACTCCGGTCAAGTTAAAAATGATCTTGTAGAATCCGGGTGGGGCTATTTCCGGCAATCCATCGCCTTCTCCAAGTACACATTTATCTGCCACATAGGTCTGGACCGGCCATGGCGGTTGAAATTTACCCTCGAATTGCGGTAGATTGGAACATTGGCTAAAAATCTTCATGAGCACGTCCTTGTAGTAGTTGTCAAGGTATTCATGAAAGGGTTGTTTTGGAACTGCATATGGCAGGAGTTTGTAATCGGCTTCGTCTCCCGATGTGCTTCTATAGGCAATCGCCTCGATCTGGAAAAAAAAAGATTATTTATAATTTAAAAAATAATTAATAATTAATTTACCCACCATGGTCGTTTCATCCGTAGTATATTTCCACTCGACATTGGCAGTTATTCCCAAACTTCCTCGACCTATACGCTCAATTTTGGTTACGATCTTTAATTGACTGGGGTCCGAGGTGTCGCTTGCTAGCGATATAGGTTCATAGTCCCATTTGCGCTATGTTATATTGAAGATTTAAATTTTTCTAAAATAATTCAATTGACATACCCCTCCTCTACAGCTGTGCATCAGCAGGACTCCCATAAGAGCTCTGGCTAAAAGGTAGCGAGAATACATTATGGCCAGTTATAGACTTTATTGATAATGACAACTGTCGCTCGATATTTATACTGGCTTATAGGGTGCATTGTTGCATCAGAGATTAGTTACAAACCATGTTTTACCTAGATAAATACTTGGCATGCTTTGAGATTTTAATAATAAATAAACAACTTGTATTACAGAGAAAAATAGTAATTTTGAGGGATAGTTAGTGGGATAATTAATTTCAATCGTTTGTAATTATTCAATCCACCTGCCAAGCAACCATAAAATCATTCTGCTAAATTAATGCTCATACTCTACATGTAAAAGAGCAATTTCAAACTAAAACAAGAAAAGGATATAGTAGTCCGATCTTGATATAATTAATACCGAAATTCTATAATAATACAAAATGGTCATCTTATATTAAATTCAAATTATATAAAAATATGTTAAGAATTAGCTAAATTATATTTTTTTTCCTCAAAATTTTCTGATCTTTTCTATGGCAGCTAAATGATATACATAGTTGTCGGATCCGGTAGTGAGATATAGTAGTGAGAGCATATCCAAGCATGGGTATAAAAATATTACAAAAATTATATTCCATCTTACCATTTCATTTATTAAATCTTCAATCAATTTCACTTACAAATAAAAAAAAACTTCTCTTCTTAATGAATTAAAAAGGTTTGGGTGTTAGTCTAAAAACTGCAGTAAAACTCCACGAGGGTTGGTTTTCTCCGTAGCACTTAAACACTATCTTGTAGAATCCGGGCGGACAAATCTCCGGCAATCCATCGTCGTCTGAAAGTTTGCATTTGTCGGCCACATAGGACATCTTTGGAAACGGCGGCTGGAATTTACCCTCAAAATTCGGTAAATTTGAGCACCTGCTAAACACCTTCATGGTCACATCCTTGTAGTAGGTGTTGAGGTGCTCGTAAAAGGGTTGTTTCGGAACTGCCCATGGCAGGACCTTGTAATCGGCTTCTGCTCCCGAAGAGCTTCTGTAGACCTGAGCCTCTACCTGCAAGGGATTGCAATTAAGCAAGGAAATGAATTAATCAATTGATTAATTCCACCTACCATGGTATTTTCAGTAGTAGTATAGTTGAAAAAGATATTTGCAGATATCGCAAAGTCCCCTCGTCCTATGCGATCGATCTTGGTCTCAATCAAAACCTGGCTTGGATCCGAGGTGGTGGCGGATAACGACATAGGTTCGTAGTCCCATTTGCGCTATTTAAACATTAAAGATAAGGATTTTTTCTGAAATAAAATAGTTTACATACCGCTGCTCTACAGCTATGCAACAGAAGGACTCCCAAAAAAACTCTGGCGAACAGGCGACGCGAATACATTTGGTCAGTTATCGAATTGATTGATAATACCAACTGTCTCTCGATATTTATACTGAAGTACGAGTGCCATTTTGCACGAAAGTATTATCTAACAAGCGTGTTATATAAACTCAAAGATCACTGCTTACATGCTTGCCCGGTCGATAATAATATCAAACAAGTTGTTAACATACAAAAATAGGGTTAAAGAGGATTAATTTGAGGTATAATTATATTCACGTGGCATGGAAAATGTTTTTAGTGTCTGATAAATAGGGTAAATTATTTTTCATCAATTTACAAGAACCATAAAATATAGTAGCTTGGAAAATAAATATGAATTTAATAATAAGTGAGTTTAACCAAAATATTTATTTGAAAAACCAATTCTAAAACGGTTACAATTCGCAGATATACAAAATATCCTAGAAGAATTTGTTTGTCACCTTAAGTATGACCGTAAAACCCCATGTGGGTTGATCGGGTCCACTTACTGTAAATATAATCTTGTAGAATCCAGGCGGTGCTATTTCGGGCATTCCATCGCCAGTGAGCTTGCATTTGTCTAACTTATAGGTGGCCTTTGGGAAGGGAGGCTGGAATTTTTCCTCGAATTGCGGGAAATTTGAGCAGTGCCCCACGTTCGCAAGGAACACATCTTTGTAATAGGTTTTTAGGAACTCGTAGTAAGGCGTCTTTGGTATCGACCAAGGCAGCAGCTTGTAGTCACTCTCGGCCCCCGAACTACTCACATAAGCTGAGCCCTCAACCTGTGATAAAGTTCATACTTTTCTATAATCCGATATCGGATGTGTAATTGTTTACCTACAATTGTTTGTTCAGTTTCATCATATTTCCACTCGATGGTGCCCGATAAGGCAAAGTCTCCGCGACCCAAACGAACGATTTTAATCTCAATAGCCAACTTGCTGGGATCCGAGGTGGTGGTGGTCATTGCTACAAACTCGTAATCCCATTTGCGCTAAAGGAAAGTCAAATTAGACGGGTTAAACTTGTCGTCGTGTCTTGGCTATCTTACAGCTGCCTTGGTTAATGGGATTGCAAAAACCAGAATCCAGAATCCGATCGAGAACACCATCTTCCTCAGTTTTGTGCTTTAGAATTTTTGATAGAGCTTGGTGCTGGCTTATATATATTTTTTCCAGTATTGGTTTTCCCAATCTCACGTATTTATCGTGTTTGGAAAATGACAATACCTTCCAACGAAACTGTAACTTGTTGTTAATAATACTAACAAGGGGGAGATACCTATAGAACACAACATTATACAATTTATAAAACGGTTATATTTCTCAGATATACAAAATATCCTAGTACAATTTATTTTGCAGCTTAAATATGGCCGTTAAACCCCATGTGGGTTGACCGGGCCCACTTTTTGTAAATATAATCTTGTAGAATCCAGGCGGTGCTATTTCGGGCAGTCCATCGCCAGTGATCTTGCATTTGTCGAACTTATAGGTGGCCTTTGGGAAGGGAGGCTGGAATTTTCCCTCGAATTGCGGCAAATTGGAGCAGTGCCCCAAGTTCTTAATGATCACATCTTTATAATGGGTGTCTAAGTACTCGTAGAAGGGCATCTTTGGTATCGACCACGGTAGCAGCTTGTAGTCACTCTCGGCCCCCGAACTACTCACATAAGCTGAGGCCTCAACCTGTGATAATGTTCATACTTTTCTATAATCAAATATCGGATGTGTAATTGTTTACGTACAATTGTTTCTTCAGTGGCATCATATTTCCAATCGAGGGTGCCCGATAAGGCAAAGTCTCCGCGACCCAAGCGATCGATTTTGAGCTGAAAATCCAACTTGCTTGGGTCCGAGGTGGTGGTGGTCAATGATACAGGCTCGTAATCCCATTTGCGCTAAAGGAAAGTCAAATTAGACGGGTTAAACTTGTCGTCGTGTCCTGGCTATCTTACAGCTGCCTCGGTAAATGGGATTGCAAAAACCAGAATCCAGGTTCCGATCGAGGACAACATCTTCCTCAGTGTCTTGCTTTACAATGTATGATAGGGCTTCGTGTTCGCTGGCTTATATACATTTTTTTCAGTAATGGTTTTCCCAATCTCATGCACTTATCGTGCTTGGAAAACAATTAGAATAATAGATTTTAGATAAGTATAATTAGAATACCTTCCACCGGAATTTTAACTTGTTGTTAATAATACTTACAAGGGAGATACATACATATATCTATAGAACACAACATTTAATAATTTATTAATTTTTTTATACTTGAAATAAAAACAACTGACATTTATAATAATAAAAAAAAAAGTAGCAGGAAAGGCTTTGTGCATAATACTCTACTTTCGAAAAACTCGAAATGTTACCCTACAAATTTTATCAAAGATTTCTAACAATTTTTATCAATAAGGAAATCAAAAAATACCATTTACCATTTAGAATATATAAATGTATATTTATTTTCCTTTGAAATCGAAATTTCTATAATGCAACCTTTATTATTTGAAATATATATATATAGGTATATATATTATTTGAATATATAATTGAAATATATCATATTGAATAGAGAAATTTTTGTGGTATTCCAAGCCGAAATCACATTAGTTTGGTGAAAATCTTGACAATTAATACGAATCCCCAGTCCACAGGACTCGTCACGGTGAAGTTTACCTTGTAGAAACCCTCGGGCACCATTTCTGGAAAACCATCGCTGTTGGCCACACACTTGTCCAGAGTGTACACCTGCTGGGGCCAATTCCCATCGAACTTGTCCTCAAACTTGATCAGATTCGAGCAGTCGCCCAAGTTAGGTATAACCACGTCCTTGTAGTGTGTGTTCATAAATTCCTGCCAGGGTTGCTGCGGGATATTGAAAGGGATCAGCTTGTAGTCGCTTTCAGCGCCAGAGCTGCTTCGGTAGGCTACTGCCTCCACCTGAAAAATGTATATATTTTAATTTCAATTAAAATTAAATCTTTAGATATATTTATTCTCTGACTTTCACTCGAAATGGCTTGAGGTCCTTAGAAACTCACCATGGTTGTGCTATCCGGAGTGTACATGAAATCAACTGTGGCCCCAAGCGCAAACTCACCCCGCGCCACTCTTTCGACTTTTGCAGCAATCTTTAACTTACTCTCGTCCGACGTATATGTATTGATGGACAAGGGCTCATAGTCCCACTTGCGCTGAGGATTCAAACGATAAGGCTTCCTTCGCATTCAGGTAAAAAGGGACCACATACCTTGGCACTACAATTACTAGCGATCAGAATAATCAGCAATAGTCCTCCGGATATCGACAGCAACGAGTGGGATGACATCTTGTTTAAATTATGATCAAATGAAAATTATTTTGTGGCTTATATAGCACGAAATCCATTCCCCGAATGTTGTGTTGGCAGCATGTTTAGACCATTATCAGATTGTTATTTCAATTGTGATTTCAAATGGCACGCTATGCTTTTAATTTATATTTATTAATTTCATATTGTAAATGGTAATGTAAACTATAATTTAAAGTGAGATATGGTTTTTATAACCCCTAGTTTGAGTTTTAAAGTTCTCCTGAAGCGAAACCCCATTCCATTGTGACCCATGTGAGGGATCTTAGGGATAAAGATCGATGTCAAACGATTCCTTTGTGAACGATCCTCTCTTCCTCTGTCTGCTCGTTTGTAACTCATTAGATCCAAAATCCACAAAAGAGAGAAGAACCACTCGTAATTGAGGACAGCAAATTGCTGGTGACACGAACAAAAGATCTGTTGAGGGAATGAAGTCATAAATTCCTTAGAACTATCAATGAACGAAAAGGGGACGCAGCTACACAGCCGATCTCTCGAGTGATCAATATATTGGTAAAGCAATTGAATGTGTCTACTTCTACCCCTGGGTTTGGGATCTCCACAGTCAGTCCCTCCTTCGGGCACGAGTGTTTCCCAGCCAAGGCTCGTTTTCAGACCGTTGCCTAAGTGGCATGATCGCCACTTGAGAGAGCAGCCAGCATCCTCCTATAGTGGTGTGGCATGCCACAAACATAAGGAAAAAGAAATAATAATAATAAAAAAACAAGGGGAGGGAAATAAAAGCAAGAAAAGCGAAAAGGGAATCCGCTGCACTTAATTTAATTGAACGCCGCCGTTGCCGTTGCCTTCGCCTCGAGCGTGTTGAGCCTAAACAGCCGCCGCCAACGCAATCAAATCGCGTTGCTGCTTTCCGTGGGCATGAGTTGTGCTTGGGGAAAATCAAATTATCGCGATTCGAGCCGAATCAGAACGGAGCGAGGGAAGAGTTATTAGCGAAGCTCAATTTATGTGTGTTTTTTGTATTAACAACAACGTTCAAAAACATAGTATTCGATTTCTTCTTGCCTTTTTATTAATTTATAATGTTAATTATTTTGTGACTGAGTCATTATTATTCTTGTAGAGTCAGGACATTAAATAAATAAATCAAATCAAATGGATCAAACAAGTAAACAGTAGGTTACAGATAAAAAAGGAAAGGAAAAAGTAAAAAAATAAGTTACAGATAAAAAAGGAAATTATTTTGAATCAACATTTTGTTTAAAAATTTTTAATATTATTTATTATTAAAAAGTCTTTCCCATAAAATTAACAACTGGTTACATTGCAAAAAGTGTAATTTTCTTTATAAAATTGTATTTTGAATTTACAATTTGTTTTACAACTTCTTAATAATTATATAATAATAATTATAAACACAATATAGAACTACTTTTTCGACCACAACTGTGTCTGCGTGTGTGTCTGCTTTTGGAGTTTAGTATTTCTCTCTTATTTTTTCCGCTTGGCGGCTGCTGCTGCTGTGGTTACGATCCATTCTGGATCAAAAACGCTAATAAAAGCGCACTGGCAACTCCCCGGAGGCGTTCATTTAGCAACCGCAGAGGATCAATCTTGTACAACAACAAAAACAATCTTGTGAAACAAAAAAAAAAAACCAAAAACCAAGATGATGAGGATGATGACGATGATGATGGCGATGAATCCAAGCGATCTGAACAATCTGAACGGCGGCCAATGTTTTCGACGATGTTGCCGTAAATCTTCAACTCTACTGCCCCTTGTTCTTCCTCGGCATCTTCTGGGCTTCTTCATCATCTTGGCCATTTCATGTTTTCTCGCTCAAGTTGGTATCAGTAGAGTTGGTAACATGACCATTTTTTCACATATTCTGGGGTTAAGAGATAGCTGTTGTAAGCCAAACAGTACAAAAATAAGTTTTCGGGTCTTAAAAGGGATAAAAATACGAAATAATAAGTATTATGTGATCAAAAGTTTACAACGCATTAATCTGCATTCATTAATTTTAATTGAATTTTAATCGAGTATTAAGTCAAAATTTGGAATGGGACAAAATGTTGAATATAAACATTTATCCATTTAAGAAGATTCTATAATTAGCTAGCTTTGTATTCCGCATTTGGCATCACTGCCGGCTGCTGTTCTCCAGGTTTCCGTTGGGTTGGGTACTGCCTGATGTTTAGTACGTGCGGACAGGGACTTTGGCCATAACAAGCAGACACTGTCAGTTTCCCTTCTCTCCTCTCAAAGTCTTACCCGCCGTCGAGAAGAAAAGTATCTTTTTTTCATACATCGAAGAGTGGAGTGGCAGAGTGGAGTATCGAGCTGGCCACAAACCCAATTTAAAACACGACTTGAACGATGACCGGCGCTGTCTTTGTGGCTATACTCCGCCAGTTGCCTCTACCTGGTCAACTGCTGCTCACTCCACACTCCGCACTCCCTGCCTGCCTTTTGTCTGCAGCTCCAAGTTGACTTGGTGGTACCTCGGTCGAGTTCAGAGGAATGTCGATCGAACGTTGAAGGAGTGAAGTAGCGGCGGGGGCTATTAGTAATTTATTGATTTGTATAAATTATGGTGTGTTTCAATCTTCGTGTTTGTTGGCGGCGGCGTCTGTGAAAAGCATCCAGTGGTGGATGGGTTTTATTTATTTTTTGTTTTCTTTGTTATTTTTTTTTCGGGGCTTAACCCCTTGTTGGCACGTTAATGCCACATGCCACTGCCACACTCGCTTTGCCACCCACATGGCCGGAGTGTGTGTGGAGTGCGTAATAGCGGATTAAATGGTGTCCGAGTGAAGGGGCTCAGCAGCTCTGTTGTAGCTCAGTGGCAAATAAAAGATGATTGCCATGGGAACTGTTGTCTGGTTGTCTGTTTGTCTGGCCGGGGCTTAAAATTCGCATTTGGATGAGATTAAATACGGCTGTAAAAATACGCAATGTGTGGGCAGCTTTTATTGTCGAACCCCGAGCACAGTCAACAACTCAATTAATTAAGTTTCAGTATTCAGCATTTCAGTATGAAAATGCGAACATAACTCGGTTGACACAAACAAAAACAAACAAGCTCGCGAAGCACAATAACAAAAAATACAAAAATTAAAATAAATCCAACGCCGGCGCCCACACACAAAAAGCGTGTTTTGCCTGCCTGCCGTCTGTGCCACTTAATTATCATAAAATGTTAAGCACATGCAAATTTAATTGTTGTAGCTGCTTTTAACTCGGAAAAAACTGAATGAATCAACAGAGATTCCTGCAAACCAATCAATCAATTAACTGACAAAGGAGAGCATGAAACCTGTCGAATCAGGTAGAGTTATAGAATGACAATATACGACATTTACGTTTCCTGCAGTTTGGGAAAATGTGGGTCCTCGTTTGTGATGATATTACATTTAATTCAAAAAAAGAAATGAACTGTTAAGTTAAAATAAATCGATATATGTATTTCTGTATTTCTTTAGACAAAGATCTATTTTCCTGTAGTAGTATTTCCTTCTATACTTGCGTGCACCAAATTCGTAATTGGGAATTTTAAGGGAAATGTTTACTCTTTTTTTACGCTTACACTCACTTTATAGTTTTAACCATTCATTTTGAATATAAAACCTTAAGCTACATAATAAAGATAATAGAAAATACTTGGTTTTCTGTCACTACCCCCTGAGTTATTACCCTCATAGGCGTTGTTTAAACCTCACAACAAAATATAAAGCTAAGCCTATTAGCCGACATCTGTGCTGTCCATTTGTTCTGGCATTAATGTTCATTTGCATGGAAATAAAATAAGTGCTAAGTAGTTATAGCTGACAACAATGACGTCAACTTGCTCGGTTCGGGTGGCAAAGACGTGTACGAACTCTCGTAGTCTCGTAGAGTCGCAGAATCGGAGACTCGTAGAACCGTAGAATTCCCCCAGGAGCGACGCTGACGCTAACGTTATCTTATCTCCAATCGGAACGACTACTGCTACTGTGCTCGTCGAGCACACGCACATGTTTAAATCATATTCCATATTCGGCGGCACTTGAGATCGGTGGGAGAATTGGAACGGGCAGAGAGACAGACCCCCGGTTTCAGCGTTATCGGTATCAGTAAATTGTGCAAAAGTGCTTTAATTACCAGGTCGTTAAGGTGCCGTATCCCCGTCCGCCTCCGCCTCACCGGGCTCGTATATAGTATGATCCAAACGGAGTGCATGTAAATCACAGTGCCTCCATGCTTTATAGTTAACCTCAAACACGACGATTGGGGCGATCGCAGATAAGGGGCAATTGAATTGAGCACTTGACAGAGTGAGCGGACAAGTCTCTAATCTCGCACCGCACTCGATCGAGTGGGTCAGTACTCCATATAGTATATTATAGCAAGAAATCAAGTATATTTATATCCCTCCCCCGCCCAGGATCCTAGACTGAAGCTTACTAATCACCAAACTACTCTCTTGTCTATTTGCAGTTTTGAAAATGAACCATTTGGCCCGAGGGCCGAGGCCCTGTGTCTCCCTGCGTTGTTGCCTGGATAACTCGACAAGCCACACGAGGCAACAGCAGCCCCTTCGATCGACACACGGCAGCGACCTCTGCATCCGCATCCGCGACAGCAATTCCACCATCATCCGCACCAGGAGCACCGTGTCCGCCGGCTGCCCGTTCCTAGGCACTACTGGTAGTACTTTGGGCCGCCCGCGCAGTGCGGCCGCCCGATCGTTTGCGTCTGCATGGAGTCAATGAGACGTAACGAGGCGAACACTAGCCACCACCCGAATAAGGTAAGCGATTGTCACACCTTCTCTTTGGCCATCTAACAACAACCTCCCACGTTGGCCCTGTCCGCTCGACTTGTCACCAGAGTTGCCATCTGGGCCAGCAGCTGAAATTTCAATACCCAAAGATTGAACTTAGATATTCCAAAGATACATCATATCAGATCTCCTCATATCTCAAGATACAAGATACAATATACAAGATTTATTGAAAAGAAAGTGTATTAATTTTGCTAATTATAGAGCTTAAAAGTACAGAATTCTATAGTCCCTTAAAGGAATTAGTTGCAGATTATACGCTCTACATTTTTTAATGTACTAAATATTTAAAATTCTTTCTTTAATAATAGACGCTAGAATTTCTTAGAATTATAATTATAATTGAGAAATATAAAATTCCTAGAAATATTCCATTTAATTCCGAACCATAAATAAGAAGCATGACGTTTTACTTTTTATATATAATTTTTAGTGAGCTATTTTTAGTCACCCTTGCCTTCGGCTTATCACTTAATTTTAATAGTTGGCAACACTGTTTATCCAGCCCACCACCCCCGTTTACCACCCCCTGTGCTGTGCTGATACCTCGTTTTTAGTGGGCGATAAGAGCGTAATTATTTTATTGTCATCATTTCGGGCCACTCGAGTGCCGCCTCTTGTTGTCCGCTTTTTTTTCGGCTGCTTTCTCAAGTGGCCACTAGACTTTTGCAGTGTGCGATAAGCGAAGGAAGCGATAACGAGGTGGACGGTGAACTACATTCCCTACTCTGTTTGTTATTGCTTTATTGGGACAGTAGCTTAAACGTGTGGCGGCAACTGATTTATTAGTTAAACGGGGGGGAAAAAAAAGAAACCGATGCACAATCGAGATCAGCGAACAATTAAACTTGTCACAGGCTCTAAGTAATTTACAAGTCGTCCGTTGCCCAACACTGAACGCGCTTTGTTTATTTGCCTTCGTCTCTCTGCCGCCTCTCAGCCGCTCTCCCGCTCTCTGGCTCTTCCTCACGCTTGTGAGTGTGTGTGTTGGTGTGTGCCGTTTTCGGTGGTTGCTCTCTGGCTCTCCGGCTCTTATTTTTTTGTTGGTTTTCCGTTCATCCGTTCTCATCTGCCAAACGAAAAAGGACGCCGAGGAAGGCTCGCGCACAATAGTCCAGGAATATTAGTTGCTTTATTTATTTATTGTTTTAGTTTTGTTCGGTTTTAATATGTTTAATAAACGCGCATAATAATTAGCTAAATATGGTTATGGAATGGAAAAGAAGTTGGCAAAGGTAAAGCGAAAGCGGCGGAAGAATTACAATTTCTATTTGAGTTTTCTTGCCTTACTCCTCACACGCACACTCGCCATCGCGCACGCACTCACATCTACGTACACACACACATATGCGACTGCAACTTATTTTGTGGATTTCTTCGTCTTTTTCTGCATTTGCAGGTGGCCCTGAATAGCAGCAACGTAGCAACGGAAAGCAATATTAAGAATAATAAATTGTTAGCTAATTTAAGTGCGGCAGGAGCAGCTACAGCTACAACAACGGCAACAACAGCATCGGCAGCAGGAGCAGCAGCAGCAACAACAAACGCAAACGCGGCGACAACAGCGAATCAAGCGCTGAATTTCAATAACAAAACGAAGGCAACAGCAACAACACAAGCGGCGAATAATCAGAGGAGCAACCACAACAACAACAACAACAATTCTAGTGCGATCAAAAAGCACACTAACACGAGTAAGTAACGGCAAATCTCACGCCTCTCTTTCTCTTCCCACCAACAACGGGCGTAGTCAGGCTTACATTCGGGGGGTATTTTTTGTTGAATAAATTAATGGAATTACGCACAAGAGGGCGGCCGGATTAAACTAATCCTCAAAAGTAAAGAAAATAAAACAAGGGTCGTTTTCACACGAAACAGAACATTAGGTCAGATTAAGCTCGTATGTGCAATCTAGATAACAAAAGATATTTCTCTCATATTTTAATAATTTCATATACAGTTTAGAATTATAAAAAAAAAAAACAAAAACTTTCAGTTTAGCAGATTAAATTTTAAATTTAAACTTCATTAATTAGTTATGAACATGTAAAGCCTTGAGGTAAATGCCAAACTGAAGAACTGATTAAACTCTAGGCATATCAATTAATTAAGATCCCCTGCTGCTCACGCCAATGTCCCCTATCCAAGGGGAGTCGCGCTCAGCAAGCAGAAAAAAAACAAAAGATCTCATCTGTAATTTCTCTCTTGCTTCGCTCTCTCTCTCCCTCTCTTCGCAGAACTATCGGGTAAGGGCCCCGCTTGCAACTCCTCATCGTCGTCGCTGTCCTCGTCGAGCAGTTCGAACTCGAGCGAGTCGAAGGACACGAACTTCGAGTACGAGGACGAGTGGAACATTGGCGGCATACCAGAGCTGCTGGACGACCTAGACGCGGATATCGAGAAGTCGGCGGCGCATTCTTCGGGTGGTGGCAACCAGGCTACCGCGCTAAATGCCAAGCAGGCAACCACAGGCTCATCCACTTCCTCCTCATCATCCTCGACATCCAAGGGCGGCGCTTCATCCTCGTCATCCTCAGCGACAGCGGCGGGAGCGTCATCGTCATCGCACAAATCGCACAAGACCACATTGCACAGCAATTTGTCGGCCACCTCGCCAACCACAATTAAGTTCACACGCCAGCCGGTGGTCAGTGGTGGAGCCAACGCCTCCTCCTCAAGCGCTCCCACCTCCAGCAGCGGTGCGAACGCGGTGGCCAAGGGATCTTCGTCTTCGTCGTCCTCCTCATCGTCCTCTTCCTCGGGGAAGCATCATCACCACCACCACCATCACTCCAACTCAAGCGGCGGCAGCAGCAGCAGCAATTCCAAGGGCTACAAGTCCGCATTGGTGGCTCAACTGAACAGTCCGAGTCCACTGAATAGCAGCAGCAGCTCGAAATCCCACAGCGGATTGGGCGGTGGTAGCGGCGGGAACGGGACCGGTAACGGCAACGGAAACAACGGAGCGGCGGGAGCTGGAGCTGGCAGCACATTGTCATCCTCGACATTTGCCGGCTTCTCCAAGGGCGGAAGCTTAGTGTCATCCTCCTCATCCTCGCCAGCGGGAGCGGGAGCAGCTACAACAACGGCTGGCAGTGGTCAGCAGGGCGCCAAATTCTCCGCTGGCGGCATGTCCTCGCAAACGGGCAGCGGCAGCGGCGGCAACAACACAAGCAACAACAACAACAACAGCAGCAGCGGGAGTGGAAGCGGCATCGGAGGCAGCAACAGCAGCAGCAGCTCCGGCAACAGCACAGGCAGCGGAAGCGGGAGCAACAGCAACAACAACACAAACGCCGGTGGGCCGCCGAGTTCGCAAGGCGGCAACAGCGGAAGCGGTAGCGGTAGCGGCAGCAGCTCCAGCTCCTCCAGTGGCAAATCGAGTGCAAAGATGTCCATAGACCACCAGGCCACGCTCGACAAAGGACTCAAAATGAAGATCAAGCGCACCAAGCCGGGCACCAAGAGCTCGGAGGCCAAGCACGAGATTGTGAAGGCCACCGACCAGCAGCAGAACGGAGCCCTGGGCGCCGGATCCAATAACTCGGCCAACGAGGACGGCAGCTCGGGCTCCGGTTCCAGTTCCACCAACTCGTCTTCCCTGGCGGGCAGCAATTCGTCGAGCAACGCCAGCAGCGGCAGCTCCTCCAGCGGCAGCGGCGGCAGTTCGTCTGGGAGCAGCAAAAAGCACCTAAACAACGCCAGCGCCGGCAGCGGCTCATCCTCGTCCGGCGGAGGGGGCGGCGGAGGCGGAGGAGGAGGAAGCCAGAGCAATGCCGGTAGTCATGCCAGCGGAGGGGGATCCTCCAGCGGCAGTCAGTCCACGCCGCAGGGCACCAAACGAGGCAGCTCTGGCCATCGGCGCGAGAAGACCAAGGACAAGAACGCACATTCCAATCGCATGTCCGTGGACAAGTCAGCGGCGGCGGCCTCGGCGGCCGGTGAGAAGGATACGCCGGAGAAGGGCTCGGGAGCGGGCACTGGCGGATCGCCGTGCTCGTGCAACGGTGAGGTGGGAGCTCCCTGCTCCCATCACGCCTGCATCCGGCGCGCCGCCCACATGTCCAACTCCGGCGGCAACTCGAATTCCAGCGGCGGCGGCACTGGCCAAAACAACAGTAGTGGATCCTCCTCCATGTCGGCAGTGCCGCCGGGCGTCTTCACACCCTCGGCAGGCTCACCATCGGCGGGTTCACCCTCGGCCGTGGTGCCAGCGGCTGCCTCCCTGCTGGCAGCCGCCGGAGCCGCCTCTTCTTCCGCCTCGCAACATGCCAGCAGTGGTGCTGGTGGCGTCGGCGGTTCGGGAGGTGCTGCCAATGCGCCAGGACCCCCGGGAAAGGATGCATCCGGTAGCATTAAAATCTCCTCGCACATTGCCGCCCAACTCGCAGCGGCCGCCGCCTCCAATAGCTACAGCGGGAGTGGCGGCGCCAACTCGAATCAGGGCCAGAACAGCACATCCGGCGGCGGCGGCGGCGCTGGAGGGGATGGCAAGACGGCGGCTGCGGCGCAGGCCAAGTTGATGGCACCTGGCATGATCTCAGCCACCATGCACCACACGATCTCGGTGCCGGCGGGCAGCGCAGCAGCAGGAGCCGGCGGTGCCGACGAGGACACCAAATCGCCACCCGCCAAAAGGGCCAAGCATGAGGCTGGCAACAACAGTACAGCCAGCGGAACGGCCGCCGGCGGCGGTGGTAACAAGGAGATGGTGGACATCTGCATCGGCACCTCGGTGGGCACCATCACCGAACCGGACTGCCTGGGACCCTGCGAGCCGGGCACCTCGGTCACCCTCGAGGGCATCGTGTGGCACGAGACCGAGGGCGGCGTCCTCGTGGTCAATGTGACGTGGCGGGGCAAGACCTACGTGGGCACCCTGCTCGACTGCACCCGACACGACTGGGCTCCTCCAAGGTGAGTGGGTGGGTGGGGCTGGTACTAGAGTGCATCCTTTTCAAACTGCTTCCGAACCCAAAAACTATTGTGTAGAGCTTTTAGATAAATAAATAAAGAGATGCCTTTCAATATTAAGTTGCAAGTTGATTATTTTTATTTCGATTTATCTCCTCCTCCTCCTCTGTACCCTTTTGTGTTTTTGCGGGGGAACAGTTTGAAAAGAGAAGAGAATTCGTGGGAGAATTCGTTTAGAATTTATTTGCTAACCACACGCACTCTCCTCCTTCCTCCCCTTGCAGATTCTGTGATTCACCAACTGAAGAATTAGATTCTCGTACTCCAAAGGGACGCGGCAAGCGCGGACGCAGTGCAGGGCTCACGCCTGACCTGAGCAACTTTACCGAGACCCGAAGTTCGGTTAGTACCCAGAGATCTTTCCGACTTTTCCAAACTAATTCGATTATCTTCCATGCAGATTTACTTCTCCCATGCCCAGGTGCACTCGAAGCTGCGCAATGGTGCCACCAAGGGACGCGGTGCTACACGCAGTGCCTCTGGCAATGCGGCGGCGAGCAACAACAGCAACAGCAGCTCGTCGGGCGGTGGCGGTGGCGGGGCCACGCCTAGCACGTCACCAACGGCGTTTTTGCCACCGCGACCCGAGAAGCGCAAGTCCAAGGACGAAGCGCCCTCGCCGCTTAACGGTGACGCCGCCGCTGCTGATGGTGGAGCGCCTGGCGGTGGCATTGGTGGAGCCGCCGGCGGAGTGAACATGGTGAACGCCAGCGGCATTCCCATCTCGGCCAGCGGCGGTGGCCTGGCTACGCAGCCGCAGAGCCTGCTCAATCCGGTGACCGGCCTCAACGTGCAGATCAGCACCAAGAAATGTAAGACTGCCTCGCCCTGCGCGATCTCCCCGGTGCTGCTCGAGTGTCCCGAGCAGGACTGCAGCAAGAAGTACAAGCACGCCAACGGGCTGCGCTACCACCAGTCGCATGCCCACGGAGCGGGTGGTGGGGCCAGTTCAATGGACGAGGACTCCATGCAGGCGCCTGAGGAACCCGCCACGCCGCCCTCGCCGGGCGTGGCAGCGGGATCTGGTGCTCCGGCAGCTCCGACACCAGCAGCAGCGACGCCGACCGGGGCAGTGACCTCGATGGCGCCCACCTCCATTTCCAATCCCGTTATCAATGGCAGTGCTGCGCCCACGACAGCAGCACCTGCGACCGCCGCTAGCAACACCTCCTCATCCTTGGCAGAAACGGCAACCTCGCCAGCAATAGCTGTTCCTCCGCCAGCGACTCCACCGGCTGCACCTTCCATCTGCACGACGGCCCCACCTGGTGGTGCCTCCTCCGAGCAGTCTCCAACGTCAGTAATGCCGCTTAGTAATCTTCCACTGGCTCCAGCAGGAGCGATTCCCACGACACAGCAGCAGCAGCAACAGCCGCCAACCCAGCAGCAGCAGCAACAGTTGCTCACCCCGGGAGGAGGCAGTGCAGCAAGCAACCAGCAGCAGCAACCGGTGGCCGGAGGCAGCATCACCGCTGGCATCTCGGGACAGGCCTTGTCGCAGCACCAGCAGCAGCTGATGGGTGGCTTGCCGGCCATGCTGTCGGAGCAGCAGCAGCAGGCCTTGCTGCAACAAGGAGCACGTGAGTATTCCTCGTCATGTGATGCCAGAGCCACCACTCACTTCCATTTCCATTTCCTTTCTAGTCAAAGCGGGAGTCCTACGGTTTGGACCACCGGATGCAGCTTCTCTACAGCAGCAGCAGCCAGGCCAGCCTCCGGTTAATCCACAGACGCAACAGTCGCCTCCAAGGCCGTCTAGTCACGTCCAGGATCCGCAGCAGCAGCAGACTCCAGCGAGTTACGCCCAGCAAGCTGGCATAAAGACCTCTCCCGGCTTCGGCTCGGTGGGCGTGGGAGTGGGCGTCGGAGTGGGAAACTCGGCGGGCAGCAAGCAAAAGAAGAACCGAAAGTCACCCGGTCCCGGGGACTTTGAGGGCCGCGTATCGCGCGAGGATGTTCAGAGTCCGGCCTACAGTGATATCTCCGACGACTCCACGCCCGTGGCCGAGCAGGAGCTGCTGGACAAGTCGGTCAGTCAGGCAGCGGCGGCGGCGGCGGCGGTGAAGCACATCGAGTTGATGGGCAAGAAGCCGCCCGAAGTGGGTGTGGGTGTGGGCGTTCCACCAGCACCGCCAGCCAACATGTACGTGCCGGGAATGTACCAGTTCTACCCGGCACAGCAGACGGGGCCTCCGCCGCCGCAACAACAGCAGCAGCCCCAACCGCCGCCGCAGTACTTGGTGCAGTCGGAGCCAGGGAAGCCCCCAGGCCTGCCGCCTGCTCTCACCCAACAGCAGCAGCAGCAGCAGATGCAGCAGCCGGGAGCCCCGCCGCCTACCTCACAGCCTCAGAGCCACTTGCTGGGCCCGCCCAGCCAGCAGTCGGTGGCTGCCCACCTGGCGGACTACAGCAGCAGTGGCAAGAACAAGGACCCGCCGCTGGACCTGATGACGAAGCCACAGCAGCAGCAGCAGCCGGGTCAGCAGCAGCAGCCACCCCCGCATCAGCATCCGGGCCAGCAGCAGTCGGGGCCGCCGGAGAACAATGGCAAGGAGAGCGGAGGAGCACCGCCCACCTCGCAGCCGGGATCCCAGCAGCAGCAGCCGCCGCCGGTGAACCTCAGTGCAGTGGCTGGTCCGCCGCCAGGAGCTTTGCCGCCTGGCCTGGGCGGCATCTCGGCGCTGGGAGCAGCAGGTCTCGGTGGTCCTGGGCCGGGCAAGGGCATGCCCCACTTTTACCCCTTCAAGTGAGTCCGCAAAATGGTCTTGATTTCCCTCTTCCTCTTACTAATCCTTCTCTCTCCCTGTTTTAGCTTTATTCCGCCTGCTTATCCGTACAACGTGGACCCCAACTTTGGGCCAGTGTCCATTGTGGCGTCAGAGGAGGCCGCCAAATTGGGCGGACATCCCGGTCTGCCGCCGAGCTCGCAGGCGCAGCAGCTGTCGGGTATCAGCATTAAGGAGGAGCGCCTCAAGGAGAGCCCCAGCCCACACGATCAGCCCAAGCACATGCCCCAGCAACAGGTGAGTCTCCCTAACGAAATCCTTTCCATATTCCCCAAGATAACTGGAAATTATCTCCTCAGTTGTTGGCCAACAAGCTGATCAAGCAAGAGCCGATGACCAAGCAGGAAATCAAGCAGGAGCCCAACTCGAACCCGGGCCAGCAGCATCCACCACCTTCGCAGCAGCAGCAGCAGCAGCCGGCTCCGCAGCCCCAACAGCAGCAGCCGCCGCCTCCACAGCCCCAGCAGCCACACGCTTTGCATCCCAAGGATCTGCAGGCTCTGGGCGCTTATCCCGCCATCTATCAGCGTCACTCCATGAACCTGGCGGCAGTGCAGCAGGCGCGCGACGAGGAGCTAAGAAGGTAATTTATAGTCAAGGATTATTTTGGAATCTTACATGGAATCTTACATAAATTTCCTCTCCCTCGAAAGGTACTACATGTTCACGGGTCGACAAAACCAGGCAGCCGCCGCTGCCGCTGCGGCAGCTCAGAGTGCCGCCAGTGGTGGCGGTCCTGGTGGTCTTCCGCCGCATCCTGGCATGATGCACAAGGATGAGCCCGGCATGGGCAACCCGCAATCTCAGCAGCAGCAGCAGCAACAACAGCAACAGCAGCAGATGCAAATTGCTCAGCAGCAACAGCAGGCGGCGATCCAGCAGCACCACCAGCACCTGCAACAGCAACACCAGCAGCAACAGCAGCAGCAGCAGCAACAACAACAGCAACAGCAGCAACAACAGCAGCAGCAGCAAAAGCTGAAGCAGTCGCAGGCGGCAAGTGCGGCGGCCAACAACAAGGCCACCAATTTGACAAAGGACTCGCCCAAGCAAAAGGGAGGCGGCGTCGGCGATGACGATCAGCAGCCGCTGAAGGTGAAGCAAGAGGGTCAGAAGCCGACAATGGAAACCCAGGGTCCGCCACCGCCGCCCACGTCGCAGTACTTCCTGCATCCCTCGTACATCTCGCCCACGCCCTTCGGCTTCGATCCCAATCATCCCATGTACCGCAACGTGCTAATGTCCGCCGCCGGGCCATACAATACGGCGCCGTACCACCTGCCCATTCCGCGCTACCACGCCCCCGAAGATCTCTCGCGCAACACGGGCACCAAGGCCCTGGATGCCCTGCATCACGCGGCCAGCCAGTACTACACCACCCACAAGATCCACGAGCTCAGCGAACGGGCCCTCAAGTCGCCCACCAGCGGCAGCGGCCCCGTCAAGGTGAGCGTCAGCAGTCCCAGTATCATCGGTCCACCCCAACCTGGCGGCGGACCCACGAGCAGTGGCCCCGGATCCGGATCAGTTTCCGGCGTCCTCGGCCCCGGCAGCGGCGGCGGCGGTCCAAGCCAGCAGCCCGGCTCGACACCTGGGTCTGCGGGCGGTGTGCCGCTGAACCTACAGCCACCACCCGGAGGATTGGGACCGGCGCCCGGCAGCAAGCAGCCGGATCTCTCCGGACCCAAGGGACATGGCGGAGTGCCGACTGGCTCTTCGCTGGACGGCCACAAGCAGTCAATGGCCGGCGGTCCGCCGCCGCAGGGACCATCGGGCAATGGAGCCATGGGCGGCGGCGGCGGAGTAGGAGGCGGAGCTGCCGGCAATGGGGCGACAGGAGGCGGCGGTGCAGGTGCCGCCGACTCGCGCAGTCCGCCACCGCAGCGCCATGTGCACACGCACCACCATACGCATGTCGGCCTCGGCTATCCCATGTACCCGGCGCCCTACGGAGGTGAGTAGATTAGCAAGCAGATCTCCCTTAATTAATCTTAAATCCTTCTCAACTTCCCTTGTGTGTGTATAAATCTTGTAAACATTTTTTAATCAACAAATTTGGCTACGAAAAACTAAGATTGTTTATATTTTAATAATAGAAATAAAAGAAATTATGGAAATGTATACAGATCGATGCCTATTGTTGTTTGGAGGAAGGAAATTCAAATTGTTTATAATTTATACACCTCAAAACCTGATCTTTATAAGGATAATGTACGGACTTTGAATACTAATCCTTCCTTTTAATCTCTCCTTCCCCGCCAGCTGCTGTCTTGGCTAGCCAGCAGGCGGCTGCTGTAGCTGTGATAAATCCGTTTCCGCCGGGTCCGTCGAAATGAGAACCACTGAATGGCAGCAACGAGAAGAAGGCGTACAACGTGAAGAACAACTAGCTTGGCGCTGTCCCGGACGAGGAGGAGTGCAGCAGCAGAGGGAGAGGCAGCAACAACCTCTTTCCAACGTCAGAACGAACTACCCTTCGCAGTCTCGGCTGCCTCTAGAGTCTAGACAGATGACAGACGACAGACGACACACTGAATCGACTTCGACTATTTATATGCATAAGTATTTTTTTATATGTTTCGTTTCGTTTCGTTCAACGTGGTTAACTATAACTAGGCCTAAGGTATCACTACTATTACCACATACAACCTATACATATATAAATATATATAGCATAACTATACCTATAGCGACGTTTTTCCTAAGTGTATTTTATATTTATATCACACGAGAGAGGCGTAAACATGAACATGAACATGAACATGAACAAAAAACAGATAACAGATAAAAAAGCAAACAAATCCAATATCTCGTCGTAGTAGCGTGGCGTTGATTTCACTTTGTAAAAATAAACATTTGAGAAACGGATATTGTTTAAACACTAAATCGAAATCAAAGTGATTCTGATTCTGATTCTGATTATAAATATGATTAAATTATGCAAGTAGGACGACGTAGCATTTAGACTGTGTATTAATTATCCCCCCATCTGTGTTGCCGGATGGAGCTGCGCGAGATTTGCATCTAAAAGACAAATTGGGCGCGCCGCCCCCATTCGATCTTATAAATATATATATAGTATATTGTATCTTTATCTAACATATATCTACATGTGTGTGTACTACTCGTATCCGTAGTTTCTGTATGTGTTAAGTTCGAGAGGACGATGAATTTTTCGGCCAGCAGCCGCACACTAATTTAAATTTAAATTGTTTCTAAGCAAAACTAACTTTGTACTTTAAATATTTATATACCCGCGTATGCATAATAGCGACGAAAAAGTATGTGTAATTAAACGATTATCTATGTGAATGTGGTGGGTGTGTAGTAGTGTTCACTAGCCGCTTCATAGACTCTACACACGCGTGATTTATGGCACTTAATGTTCTTTAGCCTAAGTCCTGTCCCCCCTTTAGGATTTATAAATAAAAACCAAGTATTGATTGTAAATAAAAATACCTTAAAGCAAAGTCTTTTGTATTGTAAATTAGTTCCCCCCTCGATTCAGGTCCTTCTGCCCTGCTGCAAGTTCATGTTATAAACATTAATGCATCATATATACAACACACACACACATATATATATATAAATAATGTATAATGTATAATGCAAATTAGCGCGTAATAGCAATTTGAATTATGATGTCTTCATGTGTAGATCAGAGCGTCGTGTGTTTTCCTTAGAGTCGTCGCTAGGTTTTTCGACTTTCTCAACGCAATTTGTAATCAAATCATAGACAACAACATTCGATTCAAACGGCACACAAACTCGTGCAAAACAATTAACAATTAATTAAATTAAACGGGGTTTAACAAATTACCATCATGGCTTATGTATGGATGGAATGGTACAAGCAGAGTTTTATACAAAATAAATGTATTTTAGAGAGAGCTACACAAGCAAACACAAAACAAACAAACAAACAAACAAACAAGGGGAAGCAGCGCATTGAATTGAATTCGAAACAATGAAATTGTATCTAAGCAAAGAATGTAATCGACAAAACCGGGCTAATTGTAGCTAAAATCATGCATACAAAATATACATAAAAAATATGGAAAAATATGAACAAACAAACAAACACATAATTAGCGGCTAAGAAATTTCAACAAAATATAGTACACATATTTAAAGTATACAGAAAAATTATAATAAAAAACAAAAACAGCTTTAGATGTGAATAAAAAAATATGTAATTAAATCAATGGTTTGTCTTTGAATTCTTCCCTTGTCTTTGGGGTTTCTTGGGAGAAAGAAACTTGTTTCTTATTTAATCTACATTCTGAAGGGAGCACAAAAGGCTTATTTGGATTATAAACCTTCCTTAGCTGAGAAAATTCTATATATTCCATGGATGTACTCCAAAATAATGCAATATCCTAGTAAACCTTCCACATGTAAGGCCCGAACTTTCACATTTCTAGGCATCTTTAACCTTTCAGAGAAGTATATCCTCATTCAAAGCACATCCTTCGATATTCCTAAGAATAACAACACTTTACAGTAGTCATTGAAGTTTTTAGCAAAGTTAAGTCTTTTTTAATATCATAAGTTAGTTAGTTAGTTAGTTATTCCTAAGCTATTCGGTTAAGCACTGCCCAGGGGAATGATAAAGCTCATGTAGTCCGCTGTGGCGCCCCAGGCAGCGCGATTTGTCTGGAATATGACGATCCAAGCACTTAGTACTATCAGCCAGAATAATGTCCCCACTGCGGAGTATATAACAACTGTAAAGCAGTCAAGATATTAGCAGCAGAAATCAAAGGGAACAAAGTAGCATAGTTACATCTCTTAATTTGGTTCTGCTCCGGATATGGGGGCTTGCGGAAGGCCTCCTGGAAGAACCAGCATACGTTGATGGCCCAGACAAACGGCAGAAAGGCAAAGCCGGCTAAGGCAGAAGAAATTATTAATGATTTACCATTAAAGCACAGTTAATTGTATTTTACCAAAGAAATATGTCCGACAAAGCTGAAGTTTTCGCGGATTGGGTGCCTTTGAGATGTCCATGATTAATCTTTTCTGTGGCAGAAATGCGTGGGCGTTGCGTTTGTTCAACGAATACCTCCCCTCCGACCCTGCTTGATGCAGGTAAATTGCAGCTTAATTAGTTTAAGCAAAACAGCTTTGTTGTTGTTTATAAATTATGTTTTGTGACTAACTAAATGTTTTCTTTAATTTTCGGTCTATTATCGATAGATTTTTCTTGCGATACAAACTATCGATTAAATGGATGAGCCAAACTGTGACTTTGAAGTCACACTTTAAATTGTGAAAGCAAACGAATGTCAACCAAAACAGATTCCTAGCATTCAAATAAAGCATTAAAACGGTATCTAATATATATAAATATATTCCAACTGTTTCGACATAAATAATTCACTTATTTTGAACAAAGAACCGTTAATCGTGACCCGATTCAGTGTTGTAAAGCATCCACCGTGCTATCGATTGCTTGCCGCACCCATCACTAGGTAACTCAACGCGGAAAAAGCGACGCCGAATTTCAATTTCAACGATTTGTGAAAAGTAAAAAAAAAATCGAAACAATGGCCGACGTGGATGACTTGGATGCCCTGTCCAATGCAGAGCTGCGGGCCAAGATGCTCGCCCAGGGCCTGCCAAACGTCCCGGTGACGGACAGCAGCCGCAAGGTGCTGGTGAAGCGTCTGCGCGCCTCAATTGGTGGCCAGGCGTTGCCCGCGGCAGCCGCCAGCCCGAAGAAGAGCAACAGGCGGGAGACCATGGCGCCGTCTGCAGCCCCCGCAGCTGCCTCCACGCCAGTGGACAAGCTGGATGGCAACAAGGTGGCCCCAGCCACCAAGGCACGACGCACAATTGCAGCCGCCGAGGCCAAGGAGGCTGAGCGACGCCGCCCAGAGGAGCCGGTGGCCAGGAAGCCCACATCCACTACATCTGCTGCTCCAGCCATACAGACTCGCCGCACCTCCACCTCGTCGTCCGCTGTCCCTGAGAAGAAGGAGGCTGAGCGCCCGGCTAAGAAGCCTGAACCGATCGCCGAGGAACCTGCAGCACCACCCAAGCGCACTAACTACCATGAAAACACCCTGGAGGTAAACTCCCTGATCGTCCTGGAGTCCGACGAGGAGGAGGATGAACAGCTGGCTCAGCTTGCCGATCGCATGGAGCAGGAAAACGCCGTCAGAGAGAAGTTGCCGAAGGCAACGAGCAGCGTCAACACCGCTTACGATTACAGCCGCAAGCCGTCGTCTACGCTGGTTGATCCCCCACGCCGCCCGGCCTATGAGGTCCCTACTGTGGATCCCCCACGCCGCCCGGCCTATGAGGTCCCTACTGTTGATCCCCCACGCCGCCCGGCCTATGATCCCCTTGCTGCGGTTCCACCACGCCGTCAGGCCTATGAGGCCTCTGCAGCTCCATCTATTCCGGCTGCCAGAGCACAGACCACCAGTTCCTACGATTACCTGAGCAACCGCCCCGGGCGCTACAGCAGCTTTGTGCGTTCGTCAGCCCAAAGCTATGTGACATCCGAGGCTGCTCCCTCGACATCGAGCTATACGCCGCGCACCTATGCCAACGAGCTGAGCGACGACAACGAAGCGGAGGATGCCCAGTACGAGAGCGACTTCACCCGGAATCTGGCTCGTTTGAGAGCCGAGAAGATCGGGGATCGCAACAGCCCCTACAGCCGGCGCACTGTGGCCACCGGAAGCGTGGGCTACGAGCCGCTTCCCAGACGCTCCCTGCGCCCGGGCGACAACAGCGTGTCGGTGGCCTTTGGCCGCTGGGTAAACAGCCTGGAGCAGAAGTACCGCATCAAGTCGAAGCTGTTCATACTATTCGTCGTGCTGTTGCTAATCGGCGTCTATTGCATATTTTTCTAGAACATTCATCACTTGTCTTAAATCGAATCTCTTTGGTAGTTGATATTGTCTTTTTGAATTGTTTTGTAAACATTGTAAGCCCTGTTTCGATGTAACTTGTGCTCGTCGAGATTGTCCGGCGTTGAAGCTGAAGCTGTTATCCGTGTTCCAATAAAGCCCAATTGCAGGGAATTGCCCCAGACGATCAGTTGTTCAGTTGTTGTTTTCCCCAAACGGCATTCGATGCACTCCACTTGCAGCAGGTGTTTTGTCCGGATCGGATCAAGAAACGACAGCGGCAGCGGCAGCGGCAGCTAATGATGGAAAAGCATCTGGAATGCGTGTACAACACTTGTCGGAATGGCTGTGACCAAATGGAGGAGGCGCAATGACAACAGGCCTTTGGAAGGCCTGCCTGCCTGCCTGCCACTCCCTCCGCTCCCTCAAGTACACCTGTACTTGCCTGCCTTGCAATCAGAATTAATAAGAATTTTACAAGTCCGCCGGTGAATGCGCGTTATTTTTAAGTCTTAGCGCTAGGTTCGGGGTTGGGCTCTTTAATTTTATTAACTGGAAATCGCACTTGCGCGTATTTCTTCATTTTCTTAAGGAAATTTCGCGCCATATTTAGCGGGAACAAGCGCGACCGGATCCTGGATCTCTCTCTGTGCTCTACCTTGTGCCTTGCATGCCTGCAATAAGTTATGAAAATTGCAACAGCAGTTGCTCTGGGGAAATGCCAGAGCAGCGCGGTTGCCGCCGGCTGCCATGTCGCCGCCGCCGCCGATGATGAATTCCACAAATGCATGGAACAGCCACCAGTTGGCCCGGCCAGGCGGCAGATTCCTTGAAAAACAAAGCCATGGCCCATACAATATATCGTGTGGCTAATAAATACGCCGCGCATTGCTAGTTGCTCTTAATGAAATTAACTTCCAGGAATTACCTACATGGCAGCAGCGATGCAGACGACAACGGCCGCGACTTTGACGACGACTCCAGGCGCGGAGCGTACAACAGCCACAGCAGCAGCCGGAGGAGCGGCCGGAGGAGCAGCAGTAACACCCAAGCCCAACAAGCCATCGTCCATGGAAATTAAATGGAAGCCTGCAAAAAGTTTCACGCACTCGACTCGTTAATAGAGTCGTCGCTGCAGCACCCACAGCGAGGCGAGTCTGGGTCTCCCAGGTCCAGACCCTGGCCCCGCCTGCCCGGCTGTGCCAGCTTCCCATCTTCAGCTGCAGCTCAAGTGTGACATTCATGGAAACGACTCCAAGAGGAATATGATTTTATGGCCAAAGCCGAAACTTTTGTCTGCATCACGTTCGCCTCGCAAAGGGACTAGGCAGTGGATGTGGGAGTGGGAGTTGGAGCTGCAGGTCCAGTCCAGCAGGCCAATGACTTCCTCGTTGCTGTGAGCCAATTAAAGACCCTGGTCGTTCGTGGTCGCTGCTGAAATCATTTGTAATGCAACGTTTGGAATAATTCACGCGCAAATTGCTCGCGACTCGCGAAAAATATTGCAACATTCCACTGCAAATTTTACGATTATGCGTTTGCAACACAACAGCAACAGCAATGTTGCTGCTGCTGCTGCCTGAACTGTTGCTGCTGCACCGCAGTAAACTGGCCGCCAGCAGCAAAGCACATTCGCTCGTAGGCGCTCACATCACATCACATCAAATCAAATCAAATGTAAGCGGAGCCCGGGCCACTCCGAGGAGACATTCGTTGCCAGCCAGCAGTGTGCTCCAGATAGATAAATCAGCGGGCTAATTGTTGCAACCTGACCGGTCTCTGGTCTCTGCCTGGGAGCGTGAACTCCGCTCGAAAGGATACCAAACCAAACTCGAACGAACTATCTCCTAAAGAGCTGGTGTCTCGAAATTCCTAATCGAATTATGCTTTCCTCCAGATAATTAATCGTAAGGGATGGCAGTTTTATGCAAAGACCCAAAGATCAAAGGTGAACATCGGAACGTCGCATCTGTTTGGAGTTTGGACATTTTAATTCCGTAAATAATGACAGTTTGCCTCTAAACAGACAGTCTGTGTGCCTGCCCACTCTTTAAGGCCTAAGAGAAATCATTTATTTATTTGTTTGTATTTTTTTTAAAGCCAGGTACCAGCTGAGAACCAGGGAATATCTGACTTAAGCAGGTTGTCAGCCAAAAAGATTTTTAAAACTGTTTTAGTTTTTGAAATAGAAAATGTTAATATTCTTTTTAAGAAAGTAAAATATTAAGAATAAAGACATTTGATACATTAACTGATTACTAATTGAGTTACGAGTAAAAAACCTACTTTTTATAAGCTTGTAAATAATTTCTTACATTTACCTAAGGCTGTTCATTCACTCAAATCCCTCTGCCTTTACAGGGTATCAAAAAGCCCCAAATATGTATGTCCGCCCCTCAACTAGTGTCTTTTGGGGGCTGACTACTCGTTGTCAAGTTGTGGACCACAGCGACCAATCAGTGTCAGCTGTAAGTGTCTTTTTAGTGGCCCAAAGTGATGAGCTAATCAACCTGACCTGACCAGTCCCAGTCCCAGTCGCCGTCCCATCGCAGTCCCACAGTTGCGGCCCCGAACTCCGGACTCAGGCCGTGTGGTGTGGTGTGTCTATGTTAATAACATTATTTATGTATCTTGTATTTCGGTTTATTCCCGTGTGTTTTGTGTATTGTTTTGTTTGATTTAACAGGAATTGGAATTAAAAATGAAGCGAGACAAAGCTGGCCTAGGTCGTCGCCTCCCTCCACTCTGTTTGTGTTTCAGGTGTCAATCGCATTAGACGGAAATCAGTTTTGTTTTTATTGTACAAATTTATCGCGTCTCGAGACTCATTTGGGTTTGGTTACCATTTCGGTTCGATGGCGAATGCTGGCTGGTTTCTTCGGTTTTATGTTAAATTAAACATTTCAAATTGGCCGCAAGATAATTTGTTGTGGGCTCGGTTTTAGGTTTTAGGTGGTGGTGTTGTGTGTGGTCTCCGTGATCCGTGAGCGGGCATCAAATAAATTATAAACCCATTTAAATTAAACTGAATAGCTGAGACTGCGTTCGACGTTCGTTGCCAGAGTCTTTTGTTTGGGTTCTTGTTTCGGGGGGCAGCAGCCCAGGGACCTACTGCCAGCTGCAGAGGCAGAACTGGTCGGCCATAACAATAAAATCAGCAACACTCGCGACTCGCGACATTCCCCTCGGCCAAATATGGAATTTATAATTAATTTTTATGTCCAGGGGATGCAATTAGGACAGCGGCAGGGAGAGGGAGAGCGGAAAGCGGGAGCCAGCCAGGAGGAAAAACAGGGGCCCCGGGATGCTGGATGCTGAAGGCCCGATGCCAGATGCAAATGAAATCAAGTCATGCCTATAATCGGATTTGTTGCTTCTCGTATATTAAGTTGTCACCGTTTCTATGTGTTGAACATAAACACAATTTGTGCTTAATCCACCGTGGCCCGGCACCGGGACCGGACTCTGTGCACCATCAATTATGACATTTTGTTGCTGTTTTGTCACCGCTGCCACTGCTGATGACGGGATGCCGGGAAGCTAGGGAGCTTGGAAGCTGGTTAGCTGGTTAACTGCGACTGGGGATCCAATTTCGCTGACCACACGCCGCGGGGAAACCCTCCACACGACCCTCACTTTGGACTGCAATCAATCATCGCTGTCGCGGAATCAAACGTTCTGCGGTTTGCCAATCGATTGCCAATGCAGGCGCTCTCCATGTGCGATTGCCCACTGAGCAGCACTTAGCCAAAGTACCGGCCAGTATCTAGATGTTACGACAGGCACCCACAATTCGGGGCCAGCTGCGTTTTTTTCGGGCGGGGCTGCTGCCGCACGATCCCCATGCCCGATCCGGCGCAAATTAGGCGCGAAAATATGCAGCAAAGTGAGACAAACAAGCCGAGAGCCGCTAAAAGCCTCGCAAAAAAACTAAAAGACTACAGGGAAAAACGAAAAAAAAAAACGGGGAAAAAACATGCCGCTGGTCAGTTAATGGTGTTAAAATTTGGTACAGCGATTGCATCTATGGCTATACAAATTGCCACAGCGACAGCGGCGAGCAACATGGCAGTAGCAACAGCCGCAGCGGCAACATGACCAACAGCAACAGCAACAGACTTGAACTGAGACGGAGACTGAGGCTGAGGAGTCGTTTTGTCAACACGAAGCATGCTTAGCCGCGTTTTCCCAGGGGACACTTAACGCGGCTGCTTAACGTCTAAATCTGTCGTCAAGGCGCGCTCAAAAGGCTAAAATGTGTTTGCCGAAGACGCGAGATGTGGCCATTGGACTCCATTGCCAGCTCCAGCTCCAGCTTCAGCTCCAGCAAGTGACCAGCGACGAGGCAGCAATTTGTATGCAACTTTATGTTTGCCCACTCGCACCCTGCCTCCTAGCCTAACCTAACCTAACCCATTGAGGAGAGGCGCGGAGCTGCTCCGGCTGCCCTCGCTGGCCATTCCGTGCCCCAAGGGTATACGAGCACTGGGAGAAAACGGGAGCAATTAGAATGCAATTTAAGTCCTTTAAAAACAATATTATACGAATTTTCTGCTATAGTATATTAATAAGATAATTGAGGAACCTGTACTTGCTGTTGTGTGAAATATCTATTGATAAATCTAGAAATGATCAAAGCATTTCTTCAAGTGAAGACTCCTCTGACTTTGGTCTGTGCACTCGCCCTGAGACTTCCTCCTGCCTTTGTTTGGGGCCTCCTTGTTGGCCAGTCTCCAGTCTCCAAACTGCCTTTGCCTGGCTGCAGTGCGTTGAACGAGTTAAAGTCGGAGCAGCGGCAAAATTTATGAACCGCAGCCGGAGAGGCCGGAGACCGACTGGGGGAATGGAAACGGGAATGGGTATGGGGACCTGGATGTGGACAACGATGCGTTCGCATGTAAACATTCTGCGATGGCTGGCGGAGGGAAGGGGCAAGAATTTATATGCAACATAATCAGCATAAATGCCGCATGCGCCATCAAAATGTTGCGACCAATGGCATGACCATCACCTCCTGGGTGGGTGCCAATGCCAACTGCTGTCTGTGGGTCTGTGTACCTCTTGTACAGTGGCCAGTGATCAGTGTCCCGTATCCCGTGTCCCGTGTCCCTTGTCCCTTGTCCTCTTTGTGGCACGCCCGGCTAATTTGGGCAATTTGCAAATTGAGAAATTGCAAATAATTTACAATTTGGCCAAAGTAAGTGCAAAGTGGGCCCGGATGGGCCCGGCGAAATCCGATGCAACCGCAATGCAAGGCGAAAGCGAAAGGGCGAAGAAACAAGAAAGCTCAGTGAGTTGGTTTTGCGCTTCAGCGGTTTTCAGCCCCGGGAAAACCCTTTGGCAATGCCGCCAACTTTCATCCATTTCCCAGCCACCCACAACGACGCACGCATGACAGCCCGCAATTTGAGATGACAAAACGCATTTCAAATGATCGTCACACTGCGGTTTCGGGGGAGAAAGGCAGCTCCTCCGCAAATGTGACGGCCCAAATGAGACAGCGACGAGTTAATTAAGTTTTCGCAGGGAAAGGAGACAAGGAAAGACACACAACGAGAGAGTGAAGGGCCCAAAGCTGACAGGGCTGAGCTGCAATTGTGCCAACTCGTGTGACAGTTGCCCAAAACAAATTGTTGGCCATTTAATGGACCCCAAGAACGAGTCCGAGACCGAGACCGAGGAGAGTCAAAGCGAAGCGAAACGAATCGAAACGGGTTGGAGACAATGCAAGGCCTCCTCGCATTCGGCTTCCTCAGCATCTCCATCTTCTGGCTTGACAAATTCCTCGAAGTTGTTACCATATAAATTTCTGCATTTTTGGCTTTGCTCTGCTTTTATTTTCCAGCCTCACTCGACGGGGACGGGGCAAGTAGCGGCGGAGATGACTCAGCCTGCCAGCTTTTTATTGATCGCTGGGCAGGGACAGCAGGAACTGAGGCGAGTCTGTTAGCCAGGAGCGGATTTAGGGTGTCGAGTAATGGGGGATTTATTTATTTGAAGTATATTTAATAGAGGTAAGAAAGTACTAGGATTACTACCATTTAGAGAGCAAGTTTCAGGACAGAAACTAAAACTTTTCCCATCGTTTAATATCAGTTTATAAAGGATTTTACCCATAAATGGGCTGAGAAAGTGGTCTTAGTAGTAAGATCCCCTCCTGGACGGGTCTCCTGCCAACTGCCTGGCAGTTCTGGCCCCGATTTTCGAGCCACTTTCGGCAGCTCGAGTGCAGGCAGACTCGTAATTAGGCGCATTACATGTGTTTCTGACATTTTTGGAGGCCGGTGGCTGGTGGCTTGGTGGCTTGAGGAGCTCGGGATGCCAGGCTGGCAGATTCCCCAAGTGCAGTGGCTCCGCTCTCTTATGCAAATGAGCGCTCCCCTCCCGTTCGCCTTTTGTTATGAAGACAAATGGAAGTCACG
This sequence comes from Drosophila bocqueti, assembly GCA_018151655.1. Lineage (NCBI taxonomy): Eukaryota > Metazoa > Arthropoda > Insecta > Diptera > Drosophilidae > Drosophila > Drosophila bocqueti. The sequence continues at coordinate 4,254,532 of JAECXF010000057.1, forward strand.
CCCAGGTCTAAGCGCAAAGTAAACACTTGCCAAATGACCATAATTACGAGTTGAACTTAATTTATAACGAATGCACATAGCTTTTGCCGCGAATCTGAATACGGGCTGCTGCGCGAGCTTAGAATAAATTATGAATAATCCACGATAATAACCGGCAATTAATTTTTAACGCTGATTTGTGCGAGTTTTATGCTCTGGCAATGAAAAGAGCGCAAGAGCGTAAAGGCAGCGACGAGCCCAAAACCAGAATATCAATTTAGCGGAGCGGAGTCCCAGTCCCAGTCCCAGTCTCAGTCGCAGTCCCAGTCCAAGACCGAGTCCAACTTCTTAATGTATTCCCCATCAGGGGGAATTGCAGCGCCAACACATCGTATGTCATGGCGGGGAATCCGGAGGATTGGATGAGGACGAGGGTTGCCGGGAGGCGAAGCGACGAAATGAGGGACAACGACAAATCGACAAATATGCAAAGGAGGGGCTCGGTCAGACGGGGGGGGGGCCTTATCGCATTTATTTATGCATATGCAGTGATTTGGCCCCAAAATCACAGTCGAAAATGAGAAAAACAAGAAATAGCAGCGCATAAAACAAAAGACTCAGAGCACAAACTTGTTTCGCTGGCCATCGCGGATTGCAGGATGTAGGGCCCGAAAAGTGGCACAAAACAGGAGGGGCACATTGGATCGCGGCTTCGGGATCGGGCCATGGCGATGCATCACCAATGCCGAGGCACGCTTATCAGTAACCTACACTTAAAGTTAATGCATGCCCGCCAGGACCAACCAGCAAAGATGCCGATCCACTGTGCTCTCTGCCTCTGCACTCAGCAAAATTTTCCCCTGCACGCGAACTTCCCCTAATGTAGGTAAATTAAGGTTAATGCTGTTTAATTACAAGTTCAATGTCCCAAAAAACAAAACAAGTTCTTACTTTTGATATAGATATTTACTAAAGGGGCGAACACATGTGCCCTAATCATAAACATCATTTGCTCTTTTTGAATTGACAAGATAATTAAGCTAAATGAGTGTTAATTCAATAGTTAATCAATCGTTGTTAAGTATAAAACAGTTTAGTATTGTTTATTGCCGGGAATTTAATTACGAGACAAGACCGGTAGGATTTTCTAACAGACTCGATATATTTTAGCTGCTAACATGTGTTGAAATATATGTTAAGCTAAGGAACTTAAGTGTATAATTATTATTATTATTCCAAGATTTCTGAAAGGCTTTCATGGTAGAGCAAAGGAGATATTTCCCTGCAGGACTAGTCTTCAGACGAAATTTTTAGGTGGCATAACGTTCCACGTTCTTACTTTATTTAACCAAGGATTAGGTATTCAAGGATGTACCATACTTCCACCTACTTTATCCGCATTTCTGTAAACCTTTTCAAGAAATTACCTTTTCTTTCCCCCATTTTTCCCAGTGCATCTCTCCTTGTTATCAGTGCTGGGCCTGGGCTTTTAGCAAACGCCGACGCAGGCCGCTGGGCGAGATCGGCGGATGCAGGCGATGTCAAAAGGCAGGCAGAAATAAAATCGAAAATGAATGCGACTGGCCAGATAAGCCGGCGAATGACACAGAGCGACAAGTTGACAATCGGTGGCCCCAGGGAGGGGAGGAATGTGTCCTCATTTGGGGTCAATGGAAAAGCAAAGAAAGGAAAAAGGAGGAAAACAAAGGTCCAAGCAAAGGGTAAGCCACTCGAAGGCATTCGACTTCTGACCAAACTCGAATGCAAATCGATGCGGCAATAAAACTATTAAGCCATTAGTAAGCCAAACACGAGTACAATGCCAGAAAACAAACACGTGCAGCAAGAGATGCAGCCGCAGCAGCAGTTGCAACAGCAACAAGCAATTAATGCAAATGTGGAGAGCAGCCGGCAGCCAAATCGAGCAGGAGGCAGGCAAGGCACATCGAGATCAAGACAGCAGACGTATCCCAGCGCCGGTAGAATGTTGGGTCTCCTGCTGGAGTAACCGCAACTGCAGCAGCCACAGCAGCAGCAGCAGCCACAGCAGCAGCAGCAACCACAGCGGCAGCAAACACCACAAGCAACAGCAACATTGTCTGCAAGCCTGACAATACATGCCGAGGTGCAAACTAATTGAAATCATTACACTAGTAAAAATGTTAATTCAATTAAAATGCGCGCAACAGCCACGGCAACCGCAGTCGCTGCAACTCGCGCTGTTAGTGACCCACAAGGTGCTGTTGCTGGATGCTGGTTGCTGCTGCTCCTGCAGCAACTAAGAGAGATATCATCGCAACACACTGCCTGGCTGGAGCTGCTCCTCCCACTGCACCTCTCCTGTGGCCACCACCCCCTTCGGGTACATCAGCAACATGTTGTTAGGTCAGCAACGGCAGCAGCAGCAGCAACATCAGAAGCAGCCACAGCAGCAGCAGCAGAAACAGCATCAGTGAACACGAACAACTCTAGGCCATTGGCAGTGCGGCATGCAAATGGAAGCTCCAGCTCTTGGAAGCTGGGAGCCGGAACCAGTCTATGCCCGAATGCTTCTATTACTGGGAGCATCTGGGATTTACCTGCCTGCACTGACAAATAAGGAACTACGAGTAAATTTTAGCCCAAAATGCTATTTACATTTTAGCTTAACATTAAAAGGGAAATAATGAGTGAAAACTATGAAGAAAAATTGATAGGAAAATAATGAAAGAAAACTGTGAAGAAAATATAACAATATCAGAAGTATTCTATTTGGGTATAAGTTAACATAAGAAAAATCTTTGATATTTAATAATTCTAAAACTAAATATTCCATAAAGATTATATATTTACAACTTATAGTTTCCAAGGCTACCATTTGGATACTGCTATGAAGTTTGAAAACGTTGCTCTTAGACTTTTCTTATTTAAATGTGAGCATAAATCAATGATTTAATTTTTTAATCATATGTCTACAAAATTCAAATCGAAATATATTTAAACTGCCAAAAGTATTCAATATTGAAAACATAAATTTAATTTATTAACAGAACAGAACATAAACTTATTGTTTAGATCAATCAATTAGAGGTTGCTTGTAACTCTGAGAGAACAAGTAAGGAAATTGTACCTTTAATTATATGAAATTAAGGTACTACAAATATTATTTCCCCTTTAATCTCTGAGTATATCATTTAGAGTAAGAACTCCTTCTCCAGAGTTCCGTTGGGCAATTTTTCCCGCTGTTTCCATGTGTCTAAGACCGCATTACGTATGCAAATTTTAGGCCAGCAGTTTGCTGGCGCTTCTACACTCGATGTGCGATTTGCGTGCTTCTTTTTTTTGGGGGGTTCATTGCGAGCTGAGGGCAAGGGCTCAGGATTGTGATCGTTATTCGAATCGGATTCGGATCGAGCTCTTTCTCTCCAAAGGAGATTCTGGGAAGAGTGCAGCAGAGTCGCATTTCCGGTTGGACAAGTAGCTCCATAACAAATGGCCCGGCTGAGAAATGTTTGCCAAGTTGTTTATACTGCCAATAAAAGGCAATAAGTTAATTTCACACACACACCACACTCTGGGATACAAAGTGGAGTTGGAGTTGGAGTTTTAGTTGTAGTTGGAGTCCGAGTCGAAGTGGAGCTTTCTAACCGTTTTATGGGGGAAGTTTGTTGCACTGGCCATAAATGAAATCGAGTCCATAAGCAGGCGGTAAGGCAGAGGCAGACAGCAACTGTCTCTGCGCCGAGGTGTGAAAATGCTGGCCCCTATTTGGAGCAGCTTAACACATTCGATATTATAACTATTATTAATGCATTTGCATTTTTATGGGCCGATCGATGCTCTCGATCTGGATAGACGGCGCCCAACGGAAGCTCCTCCAGATAAGGCAGGAAACTGACTCCACTCCACTCCGCTCCGCTCTGGGCCCCGGTCCCTTAACCCGGCTGAGTGAATGCTCAGGCATATTCATCACGGAATCACGTCGTAAATGGGTCCCCATTAACGATAAACAAATTCTGTAACTGAGCTGCACTCCGACCACCGTTCCCAGAGCCATCGCATATCCATCGCAACCCATTCATCCAGCAATAAAATGACATATAAAAAAACACTTAAAATATTTTCAATGAGCGATTTTAATGGGCTTGCTGGCGGTGGTCCCAGGGGATCACCGGATCACTGGATCACTGGAGAGACCCGAGCTCTCGGCAAATGGCGGCTGCCTTAATGCAAATGACGGGAACTGGGAACTGGGAACCGGGAACAAACTACTGGTGTCGATATAACAATAAAACGCCCCACGGCACGCCCTTCAAGACCAAGCGGCAATGCAGCCCCAGCGATCTCCTGGATCTCTCGGATGGGTCGGAGTCGGAGTCGGACTGGGAGTCGGATTAAATAAATGCCAGCGCGGTGCCGCCGAATCGGCGAAACAAAACAAAACTGCCAAAAAGGCAACCGAAAACGCTGCCAGAACAGGCAATCCTTCGCCGCGAGAAGAGGAAACTGATCTGACAGATCTGATTGTAAGCATGCAACAAAAATGTGAGCCATACCTTGCCCAATCCCAGTCCCAGTTCCCTGCCTGCCCCATCTCCAACTCCATCTCCATCTCCGACTCCGTCATGTTTTGTGGGCTCGCGTCGGGCTTAAGCTTGTGCAATTTAGTGATCAATCATAGCGGGATGCGAGCAACGGAGCAGAATTCAATTTTAGTGCGAATGGCAGTTTGTTCTTCGGAGTTCGGAGTTCTCTCTCCCTGCTGCAACATCAGCAACATACGTACAGCAGCAACTTTCTGAGGCGGCGGCGGCAGTGGCTTCCACATGCGACTCCAGAAGGTGGAAGCCATAAATCTTGGCAACATGAGAAATGACTTTACCATTTGCCATGATGAGCAGCCAGCCAGCCAGCAGCCAGCAGCCAGCAGTCACTAGCAGTTGGAGTCTCTGGGATTCGCTGGGAGAAATGTAGGAAAAAAGCTTAACCCATACAGCCGCGAATGTTTGCATACGGCAACTCTAATTTTGAGGGATTTGCGTAAATTGTAAAAACGTCCGCAGGGATTTGAGTCAATCAGCATTTTCGATGGCAATTAGTTGAACGAAGAATTCAATTCTCAGACCCAAAAGATGTAACCGGCCGCCAAGTGAGCCAAGTTGCCAGTCTTTAGAGATGGGCAAAGAGTGACGAAGCAAAATAAATATAAATCTAAACTCAATAAATAATATTTTAAATACCTTTACTGCTTTCTATTTAATGTACATAGATGTTAATTTTTAGTGTAAAATATTTAAAAACTGTTTACAAATAATTATACATAACATTAAAAGTGAAATACCTCAGCAAGCTCACTAAGAACACATTCCATCTTCGCCAGTTTTGGCTCGATCACTGCTCTGTTTTGGCCATCACTGATCTCGCATCATCCGCAGCCGCTCCTTCATACCGATCTTCATCTCCATCTCCATCGCCATCTCCATCTCTCCATCTGGACCGTGCGCAGGTCATTGGCGAGGTGTCTCCTGCTGCGAATTAATCGTTTTCGATGCTGACTGCGGCCACTCACTTGCTGTCCGGCTCTCGGGGCTGCCCTGCTCTTGGCTACCCGCTCCCTGCTTCCAGCTCCCAGAGAGCCAGCTTCCATGGCTGATTAATATTTTGCCAGTTCAGGAGTTGGAGCCAAGTCGAATCCGAATCCGAATGCGAAGCCGTTGCCAGTTTGGCATCTTGTTAGCAAGTGGCCCGTCGTCTCCTTGCCTGGATGCACTTTTGCATATTTCGTTTGTTTGTTAGCCGAGTGCCTCCGTCGTGTGACCAGTCGACCTGCTCCTCCCATGCTCCTTGTTCCCTGCTGCCCAGAGCAGAGCTGCTGCCCCCCTGCGTGGAGTGTATTACGAGCATTGCCGCAAAAGTCCAAGTTCAAAGCCATATTTGAGTAGGGAAAAAATCAATAAAAAGATCGCAAGCTGCGATGGCACATGCGTGTTATTTCCATCCAGTCGAACCTAAGCGAAGCGAGCCGATCCGGCCTTTCTCATAATGAAATTATTGCCAAGTGATTGAAATCTATTTATGCTAATTTACGTGTGCGCGGGCCAAAGGAGCAGCAGCAGGAGCAGGATGAGAAGGAGGAGGAAGGCCTAGATCTGTGCCTGGTAGAACTGTTCCAAGGTTGTGGCGATTGCAACACACATTTCCGCATTTCTGCAGCTGCAACAAATGTATTTCTTTTTTTTTTTTTTTTTTTTGGGCGTACCGCCCACCAAAGTGCAGATATACTGGACTACAACAACGACTCCGCTCGGACCCGATCTTGATTAGAAGTGTTTGTGGTTTGCTCAGAGCTGAGAGCTGCGAGCTGCGAGCTTGGAGCTTGGAACCCAGAGTCTCGAGCCGAAGCCGTTGACAATTTTCAATTAAAATGAGTTGGGGTTATGTGTCCGTCTGTCTGAATGTGTGGGCGGATTAACACACACACTCTCTATGGGGCTACACACATGGTAACGCCTAAGCCCATGACTGACACTGTCCCCCCTCTTGACTCCACTGTGAATAGATATTTAAGCTCCAAATTGTCATGCGGCTTATGTGTAAAGTTTGTTTCGCTCTTGACATTTATTTGGCCGGGCTTTCCGGACCCATTGATGCAGATCGCAGACAGCTAGGGCGGTTTCAAGGGTTCTAAATCGGACTTAAGATTAGTTGGCTTAAAAAAACAAAAAAATTAAGAAACTATTATTAATATATGTATATAATTATAATTAATATTATAAATTGCCTAACATATATCACATCTGCCAAAAAAACAGTAAAATATCGCTTTATATAGTAGGTTTTTTTGTAAACTGTTTCTGTTAGTTAGAAAACTCATAAACCCACCCTCGCCAGTGTCGAATACCTTCAATTGTGCCTTAATTTTTTGAGGGCTTGGTCATTAAAGTCGGCATCCCCTGCTCGAGTACGGGATTAGAGAGCGAGGAGGAGATACAAGTGAGTAGGGGATTGCCTTATCCAATTAGCTGAAACATTTTAGATCGCCAGTACAACGAGCGTTGTTGCCACATAAAATGCTAAAATTACAACAGTATCAGAAACCGCAACGGTAATGCTAATGCAGGCGACAAAGAAATCCGAGTCCCGATTTCAGTGCAGTTAAAATCCGGGCGAAGGGGCAAATACAAACTGAGAACTGAGAGCTGAGAGCTGAGAACCGAGATTCAGGAAACAGAGAACAGGTTCTGCTCGAGTATTTTGTGGATATATTTTATTGTCTTTTGATGTGCTTTAAAATCCCGGAGCCAGCGAGGCGGAGGATCGATAAAATTTATCGATGCTGGTCTAGGCGGGACCCTCGACTGAGAACTATAGGCGGGAACAGGTTTACAGGTTTCTCCTCCAGCTCAAAGTCAGAGTCACGGCCCGGCATGGCGACAATTTTAAGTGCGAAATTAAAAGTAAAACAAGCGATTAACATAAATTTCCAGCAAAGCGCTTTAAATGCTGGCGCGAGAGAGAGAGGGAGCTGGAGATGCAGATGCAGATACCTGCAGATGGAGGAGAAGGAGTTGCAGATGAAGATGCTGATGCTGAGCCAGATGAAGACATTGTCGATTGCCGGGGCTCGTTAATGAAAACTAATGCAATTTATTGAATATTATTATTTAATAATGTCACAATCTTATCGCGAGGTGAAAGGAAGTGCCGGTGCTGGACAGGCTCCTTAATGAACTGCCCCCGGGACGAGGGCAATTAAAGAGTCGAAGGAGCGCTCGCTGGGTGAGGAGATAAAAGATCGGGCGAGTGGCAGTTCATCCACTTGTTAGCCGCCACACCACTGACCCAAATCCATGCGGACTCACTCGCCCATCCATCCATCCATACCCACATCTACAGCAAGAGCCTCAGTAACAGCCACAGCCACAGCCACGACCACATCCACTCCCTATGTGGTCGGGCCAGAAATGCATTATTTATGTACGTTGCCCGAAAGTCGGCAATTTGGCATCATGACATGGTCCAGCGTCCGAGTTCGGGCCCAGGAACTGGGCTCTCCGATGATGCACGCCTGTCAGCCGCCTGCCAGTCACCGGAGAAATGAGAAAGGGCCGAGTCTCCGTCTCCTGGCTTGCCAGTTTCCCAGTTCCCAGTGCTCCTCGATGCTGGGTTCTGGTTAGCGTTTTTGCCTTTCCTGTTTGTTTTAGCGCCTGTTGTGACAGCCGTCTGCCAGCTTTTTGGCACTTGAAATGGCCAAAACGCTGGCCAAGTGTCGGGGGACTGACACGGCTGATAAACCGAAGCACACTCATTACGCACTGATCATGATCGCGGCCTGTCAATAGTCGCAGCGATCTAGCCACAGTCGAGGGTTCTTCTATGTAAAAGAGGGAAATCCCGCCGAGGTAGGGTAAATGGGTTTAGATTCTGCAGAGATTATGTGTCAGCAAGTTGGTATTGAGTGAGTGGCCTTGAAGACTTATCCTAGTCTTTATTTCAAAATGATCTAAATTTAAACCCCTCTATCCGTAATGATCATACATTTAAACCTATTATCACGTCCTCACTTTCCCATCATCATTACTAGAATGATTAGGGTACTTGTGAGGCTTTACCAAGCAGAGGCGCAACCTCAGTGATCAGTGATCTTTAGCTAGACCAAAATGGTGTCACAGCAACTGCGACAAGTCCAAAGAGAACTAGAACCGAGACTGCCACTACAATTGCTGACCAAACTTGGTCTGGACACTTGCAAACTGTAAACGATGTGCGAGAGTTGAGACCCAGATTGATGGCTAATGTCAACCGATGGCAATGAACGATTCCCGGGTTCTCACAACTCGTCGTGGGCTAATTACGTTCTAGACGTTCCAGGGGGGAGAGCAAAGCAGGGCTCGTCGCAATTGAAAACATGAATCCATATTCAATTCCCCCAGCTCGAGAGGCTCGAGAACCTCGAGGCTCGCAGCGTTCTGGCCAGTCTCCCAGCAATTTATTTGGCCGGGCTAATGAAGTCATTTGGCGGCGGGGCCGCAGGTTCAACGTGATTTGCCTTTGATTAGCATTGTGGCCCAATAAATTGTCTGTCAATCGCGCCGTGCCGTTTAGTCTTGGCCAGGCTGGGCTCTGTTTAATGGCCAATCATTTGCTTTAGCCACGGCAAACATTTGTTTGGTGTTCGCCCGGGCTGAGACGTAGACGGAGTCGGAGACTGAAGCCCTCGATCTGGATTGCCATTGCAATTGGTGATTGTTCACGCCACGGCCACAGATTGTATCTGGCGACTCAATCACAATTCAGAATGGACACTGAGATGACGCACTGGACGGGGACAAAATCGGAGTAAATATAGGTGTATATTGAGAGGGAAACCTTTATTAGGTGTGTTTTAGTCGGGAAATAATTCTTGTATATTTTTAGTCGAGTTTTTGCATGTATTTGGGGAAAGTTTAGATATAAAAATCCACAATAAATCATGGAAATATTAAAGATTCTTTATATTTTCGTAAAGTTTCTTTTATATTTCTCATTGTGTAAGTACGTATAACTGTTCCTGTTCACAGTTGGGTTCGATAACCCGACCTCCGCACAGAGACCACATTTGTATCTGTATCTTTCGCCGGCATCTGTGGGATTATGTAAAGCCCCCGGTAAACCCCCTCATCTAAGCTCCCCTCTGATGCCCGATGCCAGCTCTAGCTCCATTTCCATTTCCACTTCCAGCCTTGTGCATTGTTGTTTCGGCCAGGCCCACGCAATTGATTTGATTTTTGTGACACAATTGAATTATTTATTGGATTAATGCCCATACCGAAAGCGAGCGCAGGGAGCTTAAAGCTGGAGACACACGGCTTGGATCACGGCGGAAGTCGCTCCACTCCGACGGATGCCATCCACAGAATATGCAAAACAAAGACCCGGGAATGCTATTCACCAAAGGTCGGACATAGACGGCCCCCTGGGATGCCGGATCCCAGACACTGGCACTTGGCAATTTGTTACGATAAGACAAAAGTGTCAAGAGCCGCGCATACGCACAACAAGGCTGTCAATTAAGGCGAGAAGAGCCGTTAACAAAGGCCCGGGATCGAGAAGAAACCGAGCTTGATTTATGCTGGGATCCCAGGCAACCTGTTGCTCCACCCACGATTGATGCATCCTAAAGGTAAGGGTTTATTTGATACCCTATATGGAGTGTTCCCTTCTAATGAAGCAACCAAGGGGGGATTATTTTTAGCTGCTACAGATATTGATGGAGATGGAATGATATAAGTTGATACATTCTAACGAGAGCTCTTTACAAAAATAACAAGTGTTAAGAAGACCTAATAATGCTCTTTTTATAATGGTTAAGAAATTAAGTCAAGTCAGCTTAATAAATAAATAACTAAATGAAAAGAAAGAATTTCTAAATTCAAAAAATTTTATTCAAGTAGAAATTAAAAAAAAAAAGTATAGAACACCCTGCTTGCGCTTAGCTGGACAATTCCGTAGATTACAGCACTCTGTTAATCTTTCCCGGTCTGTTCTTTATTAAAAGCTGCGCTTTTCGATGACTAACATCACTTTGTTGTTATTTTTCGGGAAGATAAATTTCAGGCAACTAGAAAGCTGATTTAAATTTTCGACAAGTTTATTTATTATCTATCTTTTTCGTTCAGTTTAACAGTGGGATATTTACCGGCGTTAAGAAAACTAAAGCAAGGCAATATTATTTCTATTAAAAACACACTAAGTCTTAATAATATTTTCAACTTATTAAAAATGGAATTATGTCAAGTTATTCCTAAAAATCGCATATACCCTTTGATAGATCCGCGCCAGGTGGCGCTGCTGAATCATTTGATCGTGGTTTGACGCGATCGCTAATGCCCAAGACAAACAATGAGTCGACCAAATATGAATGTGAAATTCTTATGCAAAATTACTTTATAATTTAATTTTTATTTGATTTTTGAGATTTTATTGATTCGCCGGACACTCCCAGGCGGCCTTTGTTCCCCCGCAACTCCAAATCCTCAGGCAGCTGTCTTTCTTCTCTCTATCGGGCCTCTAAATCTTGACTTTTTGCCTTCTTTTTTTTTGGGTTTGCTTGTTATTGGTGGTGGTGGTGGTGGTAACCGGGCAACAATCCACAATTGATTAAAAATGTAAATTGTTTATTTATTTTAAACGATTTTTATCCACATTCGATGCCCGATGCCCTCGGTCCAGCTTTGTTATGTAAAAAAATGCTGCTGGGGAACCGAACCGAAAATATGAGAAATATGAATGACTCTACGAATATGATTGTTTATGACGCTTTTCTGGCCAGAGTCCCCGCCTTGGGACAATGTTTGTCTTGCTCACGGATCGGGGACCTTTGGGCATGGATTAAGTCATAAAAAGCCCATAAAAAAGTTGTCGAAAAATCGTGTAACCTGACTATAGTATACGCCATATGGCATGGGGATATGTGGTCGGTGCACATAAAAGGTTCTCTTTCGCCCATTAAATGCTGCGTCCATAAATGTCATAAACTGTTGATCAGATCGCATAGCTTGGCCCCGTTTTATGGCCTGATTGGGGTTCCACGGAGGTGCCATCTCCGGAGCCATATAAATTTCACGACTTATCAGCCGCTGCCGGCTACCGTTGACAATCCGAGTTGGAGGAGGAGGAGGGCGGAGGAGAAAACACTTTCCACCACGCCAGCCAGCACTGCGCTCTGTTGCACTTGAGAAAATCCAAATTGGATTGGAAATTTCAAATTTCAGATTGGAAATTTCGAATTTAACGCTTTTCAAGTTGCGGCATTTGTCAAGTGGCAGGGATCGTTGTTGCCACAAGTGGAACAAATAGACAAGGCCCACAAGAAATCAAGGTGTGTGGCAGCTCGAGTGGCCCCCACAAATGCTCGATTTTCGAATTACCCTGAAATATGATGCGGCGAATTTGGGAAATATTTTGAGGTCCGCTTTAATTAAACCCCATTGTGGCCAGTGACAGGGGTTAGAGTTAGAGGGGCCTAAGAGCCTTTTAAGAAAATATTTTTCTTATAAACTAATAACAAGGGGATCTGTGGAAATTTTACGAAATAAAGAGATGAATATTTAAGATTTAAAGGCTTTGAAATGCACATATCTCTAGTCTTTTTGGGAGTATGTTTTGGCCAAAAAAAATATTGTTAAAAGTCATGCAAGGGAAATAAAAACATTAGGTTACAGAACCTATTTTATTTTCTGGTTTAATATAATTTAACCAAAAATACTGAACTTTTTAACATTGATAACATTCTGCAAAATAAATAATAATAAATCCAACAAAACACACTCTTCATATTTCTTAGGTTTTTTAATGAAAGAAAAGATTTCTGCACCTTCTGCGTGGGCTCCCTTATTTGTTTATTTTAATGATATTATTTTCCCTCAATCCACAGTTGTTTTTACCCCTTAAATGTTACCCCTTTGTGTTGATATTCCGCCAGTGGCAGTGCGTCCAATTGTGAAGCGTCAGAAGCGTTTAAGTCTCACTTGATTCACGGCCTGATGCGTTGCGACAAATGCATTCTCATTCGTTCGCTCCAAGCCCCCTTTTTTCGGGGGCAACACCTCGTCCAGGCTACCTCGTTTGCTCCTCACAAACCCCGCCAGGAGAAGCCACAAACAACAACCACATGCCGTGCTGGCCAGGATCGGAGCGAGGACTTTGGATTCCTGGTATTTCACATTTTCGGCTGGGCTTCCTCGCTCTGCCTGGTGTTGGGTTTCACCTGTGCTCATCGGGTTTCAGTTTCGAGGAGCTGCAAGCTGAGAGCCAGAGCTGGGAGCTGGGATCTGGAGCTGGGAGCTAGAGCCGGGGACTCATTTGCATTTGTCTAAAGCAAACCATAATCATCAGGGAAAACTTTCCCAAAAATGCGGCGCATAAATTAATACAGTTTATTTATCAGTCAGTCAGTCAGTCAGCCAAGTCAGTCAGCCAGTCAGTCAGGGAGTGAGGGAGACCGAACGGAGTGCGTTTATTAATGGCAGCAGATTAAGACGTCAGGGCGACCTGCTGCTCGTATAGAATTCTGTTTCAGGTATGAAATTTTTCACCCATCACAACAAATGACTGAATTCCCGAAGAGGCAACGGAATTCAATTCGGTTTCGGCCTCCTGCTGTGAATTTATGCGAAAAGAATCGAACGCGCTGTCGCCTCGAGAGATCTGTTTTGGGTTATAGTTGGGTTCGGGCTGGGAATATCGGGTCTGGGGATTGCATTCATATTTAAAACAAAGTGTCATGTGTCATAATGGCACCGGCGGACTGGCTCTCTCCCTGGCTGCTTCAGCCTTCAAAATGGTTGCCTGGCGCCATTTTCTGTTCGCTTTTTTTTTTTTTTTGTGGCCACAGCAAGTGGCAATTACTTTCACTGTGGCAATTTGGGCAGGAAGAGTCCGCAGAATACAAAAAAAAGGAGAGCGGCAGCAGTGGAAGTTAATGATGTTGCCACATGCTTTTTATTGGTGCTGCAGCGCTGATGATGATGGCCGACCGGCAGCAGTGGCTACTGCAGCTGTTTCCCCCTTCATAAACGACTTCAATTACATGCCCCTGTGTGCCGGACACGGTGCGTCTGTATGGTCCCCTGCGTATCTGTGAGCGAGGCGGGGCTCTGGCAAAATGGCGGTTCTTGGCCAGGCCAAGTTCTGCCTTCTCTCCTACTTCTGGGCTCGTTTTGCCGTCGGTATAACCATCCGCCATTCAGTGACGCACAGCTCTCTCTCTCTTTCGCCTGACGGATCGCTGCAAGGAGCGGTGGCGGCGGAGGAAGTCATGTGTGCTGCTCATCAGCTAACGAGCAAATCGATGCCGGGGACAATGTCGCCGCGGTTCTTATCGCAGCCCCTTCAAAGCTGAACCCAACTGCAGCTCCATCGCCATCGCCATCGTCATCGACGTCCACATCGGTATCGCCATCTCCAGCTGCATCTTTGGCCAGCCTCCTTTGTGTTTGTGCGCTGGGTCGCCTTCAGCGATGCGAAGCTCACACACTGCCGGAAACTTGACATTATAGTCGGGAATAAATATTCATAGCTGAAGAGATTTGCCATATTTCTACTTCGAACTTCTACTATGATAAGCACATTTTTTACACTCTTCATAGGCCTTTTTATTTACATTTTATAAAATAGTTCTGAAGTGTTGCTTTTTAAACGTTCTTAATATTATGTAAAAATGGAGTGTAAAGATTGATATATATTATTTTATACTATATTTTTTTTAGATAGTTTTTTTTTTATTTATTTTAGACTCGCAGCCTTTTTAAATGGCTAGTTAAGTTAAGCTTTTGTTTTAAGTCACAGCATTACAATAAAAAAAATGTACATTAAGAAAAAAGATATACTTATATATTAAAAAATACGTCCTCCCATATACAGTCCCCTCCTTCTATTTCTTAAGCACAAAATCAGGTTCTAACAGGTTAATATATTAGTTTTAATTATTAATTTAGTTCTCATGGTTCCTTTTCGCTCACTGCACATAAGGTTCGATTAAACGCTGATCACAATCGCGAAGGCTGCCAAACGCTTCTATGCAAAGTGCCTGCGATTCCGCCTCTTCCTCGTCCAGCTTCTCCGGCTCCCCCTGCTGCCCCCCCATTCTCCGCCTGCTCATCTCCGGCTCCAAAGTGAAGGAGAACCTGTTGCCGCTGCCGGCGCAGCTGGGCTGGGCTGGTCCTAACTATCAAGATGACCAAGGGGTGAACAAATTCATTCAGTCATTCATCGAAACAAATTGGTTGACTGATGATGACGACGACGCGATGCAGACGAAGAGGTGGAGCTGAGTATCCGCCGAGCTGGAGTCCAGGCTGTGGACCGGGAGAGGTATGCCAGCGAGGAGCTTTAACTTGTCAATCTGGTTATGTCAATTTGCTGTTTGTTTTTGCCTCCTCCTGCCTGCCTGGCTGGGATCTCTCGCCGCCTCTCCTAGGGGGACACACAGGCTCCTTCCTCCATTTGCGTGTCGGGGGACTGACTTGCAACAATTTTATTTATTCGTCGCCGAGTGTGCATTTCCAATGCACACTCGTGTCATCCGATAAGCCGTCCGGGTCTAACAATTACTATCGCATAAATAACCGTTTACCAGGCGGCTGGGAGAGATCGGGAATCAAATCTACGATTGCCACACACGACACACCACATATAATCCACACACACTCGCCACACACAGCATACGGGGGGCGGCGGTGGCGACACAACCAAATCAATTTGTTCGCCGACGTTTTTCGGACGAACTTAACCCAAAACTCGCTGTTAAATGAATGTTTATTGCCTTGGCAAGGGGGGAACAAAAAGGATGGGGCAGGGGAACGGAAGAGGCAGGGGGCGTGGACCAATTTACGCGGCAAATGCATGCGCACAGACGTCGATATCAAAGCCCATCTCATGGCGAGCTGCACTAAGTACACCTCGAAAAAAGTGCTCTAAAAATGGTCCCTCTTAAAGATTTTGGAGGGTAAATTTGAACAAATTTGGGTTAATAGTTATTAATTAATAGCCTATTATAATAAGTTAATAAAATTACAGAGTAGTTTCTACTTGTTATGCTCATTTTAGGTGTAAAGAATGAAAAGCGTTTTAATTTTGTAAGCAAAGCAACACTTGCTATAAATATACTTCATATACATTTACGTAGGATTTTGGAATATAACATATTAAATTCCTAAAGATATTTGATTATACTAAGTTAACTTAATCTCATTTTTTAATGTCTCGATTTAATACATTTAAATACTCAACTATGTTTTGAGCCAGATCATACACAGATTGTTTTGTTAGAAGAAAATTGTAGCTGCCTATTTCAATTTCCCCTAGAAGCTCATCAGTAAAATTCCGTAAGAGGTTTATATATATTTCGATTTTCCAAAATGAATACTTTTTTAGCTTAGTTATGATTGTCTTTAAATATTCAATAGAATATTGTAATGGTATACAAACTACGGCTTACCTAAGCTATATTCCTTTCTTCTTAATTTTGCTTTAAATATTCTTGAATATAATTATCTAAATAATTTTGTTTGTCTTCTAGAAATACTAATTGTTATATTTCAGTAAAATAAATTAAATATAGAAAATAACTAAGTAAATAAATTTAACTTTTCTAATTCCAAATAGGTTTTCTCCGTGCTCTTAATAGATGTCAAACTTCCAAACTCCAAGGGAGTTTCTTCCTCTGCACGTTGGGAAGGTGTGTGCCAAGCAGATCACCTCGCTCGGTGGGTGTGCGGATAGATTCTCTGGGGTCCGTGGCTTAGTAGCCACTCTCCAGCTTCAACTGTAGCTCCAACTTTAGCTCCAACTTCAGTTCCGACTTTAGCTCGATCTCCAGCTCAGTCTCAAATCGCTGCACGCCATGCGGTGGGGCGTGCGGGCCAAGTGGCATTTGCAACAATTGCATAAATTTCGCATTTTTATGACTGATAGTGCAAGAAATAGGCGTGGCACATGTGAGACTCGGCGGCGGAGTCCGATACTCAGACTCGGAGCTCCTCGCAATTGAATTCTTGGCCCCGTGTCATACATGAAATATACCCCAATCCGCGGATAGTTGGACAGCTGGAATGCCCTGGATCTGCTCTGGGTCTCATCTTCCTCTCAGCTATCTTCCGGCGTTGATCAATTGGGCGTTGCAGGGGGCAGAGGACTCCTCTCAGCCTCCTCAGCGGCAGCTGAGTAATGGCCGTCAAGCGCCCGCGGACATCATTTCCATAATGTCCTTCACAGGGCAGCTCCATCTGCAGCCAGCCCGGGATGCTGCCTCTCAGGTGCACCTATGCCAGAGCTTGTAACAGATTTGTATCGCATTTTATATGCCACAATTTTCGTTTGATATTTATGTCGATAATAAAATTAAGATGATGAGCGAAATTGCACTCTGAGCGGTGCATGAAAGGGGCGGCACTTCCGAGGCTCCCTGAGCACATATAGCACCATATACATATGCACACACAACCGTAGGTGGAAGGGGAGAGTTGGAGGTCCCAGCCCAACCCATCACATCGCATCGCATCGCATCCGATCCCCGAGAGGCACGAACGCAGTTGCTGGCAACCAATCAAGTGCAAGGGGCAGCTGTCGCAGCTCCAGAGATCAATCTTCGGTCATTTGCGCCGTTGTTCTCCCCGATTAACTCGATGAGAAAGCCCCGAAAGTTCTCCAGAGGAATTCCGTAATTTTCGGCCTGCCCCCAAGCATTTACAAAAAGAAAAAGGATGTATACAAAATTAAGTGCAATCCATTGGTGAATTTTGTTATTCATTTGCAAATAAATTAGACTTTATCTTGACCAATTGGAAGCTTAAAATATTAATACCTCTGGAAACGTTGTAGTACTTACAGATATTTTTTGGGAATTAATAAGGCAAAATACTGTTTAGGATTAAAGAGAGAGAGTTCTTTAAGTGGTAAAGGTTTTGTTAATGGACTCTTATAGAGATTTTGATCAGAAACCATAAGAGGCTTTACCTTCTCTAAACAATTAAACAAAAATAGAGTTCAGAGGGTTTATTTAAAAATAAACATAACTTATAATCTTAATCTTATATGTATCTTTAATTATATTCTAAGCACAAACTCTTTGTTATCTTGTACATTACCCTCTATTAATTATTTAAAACAATATCCTTGTAATAGTCAAAGTTCATGGCATAAATTTAGCCAATTTCAATCAGTTAGCTCTTGAGATTAATTCAGGCAACCATTTGCATAGCCGTCGGAGCAATTTGCCTCAATTTCGATATGCTCTCGGGGTGCCGAAAGTTATTGAAGCCATCAGAAGCAAAGATCGATTGGATATGCAAGCCAAGAGCGGAGCGGAGCAGGTGAGATGGGACGGAGTTGCTCTAGAGGATTCACCTTTCCCGGCGAAGGGAATCGATTCTGATGGGAGATTAGCAAAGCGCCGCGGGCTAAACATCCCAGGCCGGGCTTAGTCCCGTGTTCGGATATATCTGGAGTATCTATACTGGTTAATAACAATAATCAGGCATGGCGAGTACAAGCCAAGTACATGTCGCTGCAGCTCCTTGTGAGCGTTATGAGGGGAGTGGGAATGGGAATGGGACAGGGAGTGGGAATGGGGGATCTGGACGGGGACACACATCCGGATGACGGCCATAACAACAGCTGTCAAAGGCCCAAAGATGAGCCCGATGACGATGATGAACAACAGTTGCACTTGGCGTAAAAATGTCAAGTGGAAGGTTTATTATAAATTATTATACATAGTTTTTAAAAGCAGAAGAGCATAAATTGCAGTCTTTAAATGGTTATATAATAATTATGTTAGGTTATTTTTGAAACCATTTTAGAAGCTTTTCTGAACCTTTAATCATTTTGTATATTAATAGTTTCTATGTATTTCCTTTCCCTTGCTGAAATATTTTATAAAGTAACCTCCATCTAGTAATCTATATAAAATTATTTTTAAAAACTTCCAAAAACTTCAGTACATTTTTTTAAGTGCTTAAAAAGGGCCGTGATAAATACTGCACTGGGGGGTACCTGTACCCTCTGCTGTACCTGCAGCAACAATGATTTCAATGATCGACTAGAGACGGGCGGCTGGGAATTTCAAGAGCCCCGGGTGCAAATTACCACGAAAACAATTTCTGTTGCTGTTCCTCCTGATGGTGATGTTGCTGCTGCTGGTGGTGCAACTTGCAACTTGCAACTGGAAAATGGCAGCAGCAACATTGGCGGCAGATTGCCAGGATAAAGAATGTCTGTTGAAAGCATGCGTCAGAAAGGATTGAGGCAGCGGATCATGATCATGATGCGACACAGCCAGAGACAGAGACAGAGACACCAACAGGGTGCCATCGAGATAGATAGAGAAGGAGAGAGCTTGCAGCAGCTTCTGTTGCGGTTGCAGAGGCGTTGTCGTTGTTGCCGCCGCCGCCGTTGTCTAGCTGGCAGATGTCTGCAATGTTTTTGCCGCACTGTCATTGATGAAGCATAAAATTATGGGAGGCAACATGGACGTGCCTGTGGATGTGTAGTGCACTTGGGAAAAATGCGAAGAAAATGGCCGCACGATGGATTAAAGTCGGTTGGTTGGTTGGTTGGTTGGCTGCTTGGATGGCTGCAAAAATAGTTCTGAAGGGGGAAAAACGCTGGCTGTTGCAAGTGCATAATTAAGCCTTCCGCCAGCGTGTTTTGCATGGCCGCGATTTTGCACACTTGAAAGCCGATTGGCTGCCGTGATTGGCCAAAGTCGGAGCCACGAGTGGTTGTGGCCACCAACTTGAGAGCTGGCAACATCATGGCAAGTTGGTAGCCACTGGCGGTGGCGGTCAAGCTCATAGATCATTGCACTTGCTCGGCCGCATTCCAGCCTTGGGATGTACATGTATCGGGGAGCAAAAATCCGATAGGATTTCGCTGTAAAAGAGTATCAAATGGAAAGTATCGTGCAGGAAGACTTATCGAAAGTATCGAAAAGTATTCAATATCGATAGTAATAGCAATATTACATAGAAAAATAAATAACGCAAAGTTATCGAACCGATATAACAGTTATTTTCTATTCAAAGCTTTCTTGCTTCGATTTATCCTGCCTTCTCTCACTCTTTTTGGCATATGTCAGGCGGTTTGCATTGTTCAATGACTTTTCGGAAATTTTGCAGTGAAAAAATCAGTAACAAGGAAATAAAAGAAAAGACAGAAAAGCCGCCAGCAGCATCAGGATCACAATTGGCAATTTCGATAACTGTTGCAACACCTTGACACGGACACGCAATCTCCGAATCTTCACCAGCGCTGTCGCCCCAGTCGCTGTGTGTGGCTCAAAGCAACAACAACTTACAGCCAACAACAACAACAATCAACAACAACAACAAAAATGAACAAACAACAACCACACTGAACAACGACCAGGACAACAACAACCACAGCAACGCCGCTTGACAACTTGTAAGCAAAGTGAGTGAAAATTAGTGAAAACCTCTAAAAGCTGCCAGCCATATAAAGCGGTGAATGAGATTTTTCAACATTCTCTTCGGGGAAATACCCTGTACTTGGAGTTTTCTGGGATATTGGGCAAACTGGGGAGTTTGCTTTTTCTTTAATTTGTATTAAAGCTTAATTCCAGTGGAACATTTTAAGACATTTTGGCAAAGTTGCATTTACTAAGAGAGGGGTTTTCATAAGGGAGGCGGTTTATTTTTCCGGGTTCTTTATAAGCTAATTATAATTGATACTAATCTACTCAAATATTAATAAATTTAATATTTAATTTATTGTTGAAGCCGATATATGTTTGTAAAACTGTAGAGTCTTAGACTAAGATTCAGTTTTGGTTTTATGATGAAATCAGTATATCTTGAGAAGGTTTTTTTTTGTGTTAATACATATTTTATTATTTAATTTCTAAAGACTTGATTTGAATACATTTTTAGACTACAAAAGTTTTACATATTGGCAGCGTTATTCTAACAAAATCACCTTTGCTTCTTAATTTTATTTCCACTTTATAGAATCAAAAATAAAGAACATTTTTTAATTATAACCGTTCTGATATGATGGATCTTTATTATCAATTAACTTTAAAAAATATAAATTCAAGTAGAAGCGATAAGTTTCCATGGTTATCACGTGGGAAATAGATTTAGTTTTCCCTAATGTTCCTTCCTTTCATTATTAAATACTCTTTACTTTTTTACTCAAACTTGTGCCTTTCCCAGAGGATTATTAAGTTTATGACCCGCTCATCTTCCACCTGTTTTAGGGTGTATCTGTATTTCATTCACCACGGCGGAGCCACTTTCTCCGCCGCTGCCACGGCCCGATCTTCCCCAGCTTCGTATTGGCCAGTCGCATTGCGTGCCTGGCATTCTACCCACAGCGTTCTGGCCTCGGATCTTGGCCTGGCTCGGAGATGGTTTGGTTTGGCTTCGCTCGGCTCTGTGTGCTGACCGAACGACCGGCGTTCATATCCTGCGGACGTTCATAAACATGACAGTTTGAGCAATTTCCATCAATCACTTTTTTTGGCTGCCTTTATTTTGTGGGCTCTTTTTTTTTGAGCTCGCTGGGATATCGTGACTTTGGGGGCACGAAAGAAAACCATCCCGATGGCCGATGGATGGCTGCCTGCGAGGAGACTGACTGCCAACTTAAATATTTTCACTTTATTACATACGTTGGGGGTTTTTGTGGTATGCGGTCTGCAGGAGGAGCGGGCGGAGATCAAACAACAAAGCGGTTCCGCATGCTAATGAATGCGCAAATACAACAAACTAATTTAAACGACTCCCGATCGCAATCAAGGGGATCTCGGATCTTGGATCTCCGGGTCTGTTCCAATTTTTATACAGCTTTAACACCAATCAATTAGCAGGGCCTCTAACGAACACGCACAGGGACTGGCGGTTGGGTCTCTTTTGAGCGGAGGTTTTTCCCAACACTTAGCAAAATTTAATTACTAGAGGGAAATTAGGAAAAATTTTATTGAATTACTTGATATAAAATAAAGAGAAGTATGTATTTAAAAAGCAAAAGGTCACGGTTTACATTAAAACTCTTTAATATTTCATATATTCTTTTTTGATATAGCATGTAAGGTACATAAAATAGGTATTTCTTTGAGTGCACTGCCACTTCACATCATAACTTGAAAACATTTGTTTGGCGCTAGAGAAAAGCCAGGAGTGAGAAAATCTGGCCAAGACACAGGCCCATCTTTTCACATGCGGCCGCTAAGTGCGTCTAAAAAATCACCTAACTTCTCTCCTTCCCGATGAGAAAATTTTCTATACTGCTTCATTTCCAAAAAGAAACAAGAAAAAAAATCAGTCAAAGGCAAAAACTGAAACATCAAATTGCAATTAAGAGAAGTTCAACACACAAAAAAATATTACAAGTGTCCGCTAAGCAGGGGGAAACTCGTTTTTCGGGGGCCCCCTCTCCAGTCCATAGCCAAACCCCAAGCCCATTCCCATACCGATATACCGATCTACCCATATCCAAATCCCGGTCCATGTCCCCAGCTCCAGCTCCATGACCATGTCCATGTCCGAGTTGGCGGCGACTTTCGTCTAATCAACTTTGCAATCGATGTTCATAAATTTATTTCATTTCGGACACAAATTACAAGAGTGTAGGGTGTTTAACATGCCATTCGCGTTGTAAGATCAATTGGGTTAAGCTTCGATCGAGAACCGATGGATTGGCGGTAGCAGTTCAAATTTGTTCGAACTTTATTCACTGAAAGCCGGGGCTCGGGGCAGGACAGACTTAACGATGGATGTTGGTAAAGATATGCATAGGAAAATATAAATTGTGCCCAAGTTATGGGTGTTTTTGTGGATTTTATGCAGATATGTTGTTGAGGCACTCTTAATATATGTGTATTCATTACTATAAGCTTATCAAACTTAAACGATGCTTTTCCCTTTTAATATATTTTATTTCATAATTCAAACATTTCCATAATAAACTCACTAATTAATTTAGATTTATTTTCCCAACGGATGTCTGTGTGATATCTATGTAAATAAATAATTTATCGTTTGTATATCTTAATGATAATTTCTTATTAAAAGAAACCCCATCTTGAGATAAACAGTTCATTCAACTTTTAATGGATATGCTTTTAATAGATCATCTGCTAAATGTGATTTTGTATCGCTTACTTATTTAAACCAATTTATTTTAAGTGTGCTGAAGACACAGTGCTTAATTTTAGTATTTTTATGAAATTATTTAAGAGATTTCGTTGGAGCTGTGTGACTTATGGTAAACCTCAGCATCGAAAGCTTAGCAAGCTCAACATTAGAACCAAGCCACAGGCGGTTGGAGCCGGGGTTTGCTTTTTTTTGTCTTTGCCTCCGAAATGTTACCATAAATCATCCGCTAATGCCAGACGCCGGCAGCGAATGATTGAATTAGCCGGGCCGGCCGGCCGCGCCGATATCGGGCACTACCAATTTCGTAAATTAGCCAAATCTAACATGTGCGATAGCCGGCCGCGACTATCGTCGGTTGCGCCTACCTCAACACCACAGGCCTGACTCCGAACTCGGCTCGAATCGTGGCCAGACCCGGCTTGGACTCGCACTGACTGCCACGACGAACCCGGCCAGAACTAGTTGTACAATAATTATCAGCGCCTAATTAAATCGTTGCTTTACGCGATATCAGCTACTTGTCGCTCCGCCGGCTTTCTGACACAGTTCCCGGGCATTTTTTCAGCACCATAGTTTTCGTTTTCATTATAGAGGGTACTTGTATACGAGATAAGGGTATAACATACTTATTTTTTAGAGAAGCATTAACAGCATCTTAAAAAATAATATAGGAATCTAGAGAGCTATAAGAGGTAGGATATCTCTATAACATCGATAAGATTCTAATTGATTCTCAGATAAATTCTTATCTGAAATTAAGTTGTAATTAAATATTTATTATATTACTATGTGAAATTTTTTAAACATTTACTTTTCATTTAATAATATTTTCTATGCCCTTAACAAGTATCCCATAGTCGAAACCTTTTACTACCTGATTCCTTCTTGTTTTTAATTTCGATTTTCGCACTTTGCTCTGGAAAATTTGTCTCTGCGTTTAATTAGCTCGATGGCATATGGGAGGGGCCAGGAGGGGTACGTGACTCTGCAGCGACTCTGATAAATTGCTGTTTGGTTATGAAATTGAACGGATTTATGGCCATACCCTAGACTGGCACACAAATCAGTGGCTTTCATCGCCGCCAACAAAGTCTGGCCACTTGCCACTTGCCGTGAAAGAGAGCCAAAAGTTCGAGCGCAGCTTTTAAGCCAGCACATAATTTACGCTTAAGCATGGCTTTTGACCAAAATCAATAAATCCACTCGGTATTCGCACAACAAAAGAAAATGTGCTGCTAGCTGGGGCTGCTAAGGCGGGGCAATGTGGCAGAGCTCTACGCACAACACACACACCACACAGCTCACCATTCCGCAGCATCTCAGCACCACCACCTGGCAAAGCTGTGGCCCGTCCCCACCGAGCGGGGCTTCCATCATCAACGCGCCACTGCGGCTGCGGCCTAATATAGTTTGAAATTTATGATTTTGAACTCTTAGCCAGTTGGAGGCGCTACCTCGTTCTGGCCCAGGGAGTGGTGGACATGCGGGTTCTTTAGCTTCTATAGCCTTGTAGGGTATTATATTTTAGTGCAAAGTTTGCTTCGGAGTGAAGGAGTTATTTCGACTCCTTATAAATATTCTTGATAGGGTATCCAATTCTCCCTTTCGGTTATAAAATATTTTTCGTGGCATATTTTTTAGCAGACTTTGTTTTTTCCCAAACTTGGTGAGCAGGCTAAGCCCAGCTCGAGGTCCCCCCCTTTGATGGACTGAAACTCGGCCAGACGAACTCCCATCTCCAGCTGGCTGCGAGGGCGTGTCGTCATTGAAAGGGCGCCGGGTAAGGGGGCTCGGCCAGGTGGGTGGTTGAAGGTGGCAGGTGGCAGGTGGCTGGCAGCGGACAAGAAGGCAGAGGGCAGCCACCATTTATGTGTCTGGCAAAATATTGGCTTAACCTAATTTGTGTGGCAAGGCATAGACGTTTTTGTGTTGGCCACTAATCACAAGGTGCCAAGAGCGACTACACTTGAAAAAATGTATAAACATAGCTTAAAGACGGCTTAAAAAAATGATTTAAAAGGAAAAATTATATAGAATTAGTAAAGAGTTAACTTAATCAGAGAATTACATTGCCAAAAAACTTAATTTAAACCCAGTTCTTCCTCATCCTAGACATTTTTCTCTGAGTGCAGCGAGCGGGAGCGCAGAGGAAGTGAATGAATGAATGGCTGAGTGAATGGGCGAGTTACCTGGAAAATGCAATAAACATCGCGCCGTAGGAACCGGCCCCGTCATGCATCTGTCGGCGATATCTTCTATGCAGAGTAGCCGTAGCGCCTCCAATTCGCTCTTTTCCAATTTCCCCGCATTTCCCATGGGCTCTCCCCACTTTGCACCACTCCACTTTACAGCCTGCAGCTGGTGTGGCTGGAGAGCTGCTCTCGCTGGGCTTATCTAATCGTCTGACATTTTCGGTTTAATTTGGCCAGCCGCCGCCCCGAGGCGTTTTGGAATTGCAACTAAGTCAAGGCCTTTTGGCCAAATTTTCGTGCGTAGTTGGTGTGGCCAAGAGGGGGGAAACCCATGTGCCGTCAACCGAGTGACAGGTTAACCCACTTTCCCAGAACCCAACCAGCGCACGCATGCGCGCACCGAGCTCAAACGCTGACTGGTGGCACAACTATGCCAAAATATTTCACTTTGCCTGCGATTTTCCCTCTTCATTTTCGTAATTTCCATGGTAATGAATACTCGTACTCAGTCACTGGCCGACCCACTTGCTGAGGCCGAGGCCGGGGAAATTGTCAGCGCCCGGGGACACTCACCCGATGAGCAATGGCAGCCCAAATGAAGGCGCAGGCTCCATCAATAAACGGGAAATTCGGTTTTTCTTTTTCCTATTTTTCAAGTCAGATGGTCAGATCGTAGCCTAAACATTCAAATGAAAGGATTCTGTATAAAATGAGGGCACTTAATGCGATCAATAAGAGTGTGAATTCGGCAACTTTGAAAGTGGCAGCTGTGAGCTTGAAAATCCTAAAGAGAACCTTTCGAATTTCAGCTCAAAATGACAGAAAGTAATGGATCAATGCGGCATTTAGAGTTGTGAGAAAAAAGAGTGTATACTTGGGAAAGGATATGAAAGTTGAAAGCTTAAATGATACTTTTGTACAAAAATACTTGATTCAATGAATGGTTTTATGAGGGTTATTAAAGAATTTATATATTACCAGCTAAATTTATAGTTTTACGCATTCCCTAACTGACTCTAGCCTTAAGTGGCCGCTGAAAAGTATATATATTCTCAATTATTTTTCAATTTATTTATTGATATATGATCGTGCCGCTCTGACCCACGACTGGCAGCAGGTTGCGAATGGCGGCAGCCACTTTCCTGCCGCCGTGTTGATTGATTGCCGCAGTTTGCAGGGCAACAAACCCCGAAAAAAAAATACCCAAAATGTGCGCATGCAAATCTGTAGTCGGTGGAACTGCATCGCAGTCTTGGTGGCCACCGCAACGCAGTCTCAATTCGGAGTAACAAATTGCTCGGCAAATGTTTGCGCCTAGTCGAGGCAATCGAGGATGCAGATGGAGTTGGAGATGGAGCTGGAGATGGAGCTGTTGTCCTCCTGTTGTGGATGCGATTCCCACAGAAGCAGGTACAGCGATGACAAGTCAAACTGCAAGTTGGCTCAAGGGAATGCCAAACAGAAATCACTCGAGTTGAAATGAAAATTATAGAGGCAGGCTGCGGCCTGCTCCAGTTTGCGGAACTGAGCGCGCTTTAAATGCACATAAATAAATCAATGCCATAACTAAGCCCCATAAAAAGTCATAAAAGCGCTAGGAAAACCAACAGAAACTGAAAATCGAATAACAAAATTTTGAGGCAAAAATCAATTACAGAAATGTCGCAAATGGCGAACAGAGGAAAAGTAAGCGAAAAATGTTTATTGCCTCGGCTGCTGGCTGGCCTGGCGCTGGAATTTTCAAATCAAATCTTGGCATTTTTCGATCGAATACGAATACGAATACGAGATCGAGTACGAGTACGAGTTCGAGTACGAGTACGAGCGTTTTGTTGCTAACCTGTCAGTGTGGTCAACTATCAACTATCAAGCGGGGCAACAAAATGCGGCATTTGAGGTAGCCGAAGCTTTCATTGTCAATATGAAGTGAAGTCAGGCAGCAGGCGACTTGGCCAAAAGCGAGCCCCGGCGACGACTGCACGCAGTGTGGTCGCTCGGCCGGGGCAGCTAACAAATGTTGTTAACAATTTCATGCTGGCAACAGGCAACAGGCAACACAAACAGCAAACACAGCAACGACAACTACAACTACAACGACAACGACAGCAACAACACGCCGAACAACTGTCAATGTGCATGAAATAGAAACATTGCCAAGCTGCGAGCCAAGATCTCAGAGAGCTTCGAGCCCTGACACAGTCCTCGGTCCCCGGTCCCTGGTCCACAGTCCACGATCCAGTGCAGCTGCGTCAGTGAGGAAATGCACAAAAGGCCGAGACAGACAACCTGGCCCAGACACACTGACAGTCAGTCCGAATCGACGTGCAACTGGGCCTGGGACGGCACAGAGAGAAATTGGGGAAAACTCGACTAAAGAGAAGGCAATGAAAATGTATATAAAACCAGGAGAGGGTAATATAATTTACGAATAAAAGTTATTTATAAGTGAAAGTATACATTAAATTAAGGAAGCCATAAATTAAAGAAGCAATTGTAATCCAAAGAAAGGAAGAGTTATTTTAAGGATCATTTCCACTTTTATGTTTTATAGATCTTAAATCAAATCAAAAACATAAAATAACCTATTTATAGCAGAAAAAAATTAACTTCCTAATGATCTTAAAGCTAGAAAATAAGTTAATAATAATATAGTTAAGGAGATTAAAGTTTTTTATCATGGCAATCGATACCAAAAAAGCTTCTTTAAATGTATAACCTATTAGCATAATTACCAACTAATTAATTGTATATATCTAGTCATTATAAATCTAACAAAATAGTTAAAAGAATTAAGACCTTGAAAATCCATTTCTATAAAGTTCTCCTATTTCTCCCGGTGCCTCCCTGGGCCTGGTTCTCCGCTTGTCTCCCGAAATGCAATTGAAAAATTGTGAGTTGTACAATAAATTCCTTCTGTGTGGGATTGCGAAACATTTGAGCTTGATTGAATTATGAAGTGCGTAAGCCCCGCTCTCGGGGAGGGGCGTGGAGCACGGAGGGAGGAGCAAGATCTGTCACAGTGACACACAGACAGGCCAGAGAGCTAAGGCCCGGGAGGAATACAAATGGAGGAGGCGAAGGCGGACTGCCGTGAGTGAGTCACAGCCGCTGGAGTGGCTGCGGCTGCAACTGCGGCTGGAGGGGCTGCCTCTTGCATATGCAAATCAAGCTGCTGAGGACATGCATTACGCATTTGTTAACAATCGCAGCGGCAATTGCGGCTGTGTCTGGGCGAAGCTCATAATTCCAGCTTAGATCATGCCATCAGTAACCGAGTAACAGAGGGTGGAGTGGAGGGAAGGAAATAAAGCACTGGGAGAAATAGGAATGAAATATAATTTGGGGAAAATAATGTGAATTTGTTCGAACAATTTATTCTTTAAATTAAATATTAACTCTAGACTAAAGATTTTGTACTTCTTTTTGATTTCATAATTATTTAATCTAATGGTCGAGGTAGCTCAAGAATTGTAACATTCTTCCTTTAGATAGATTTACTTTATAGATTTTTTGCTTTAAAGATAAACTTCAGCTTGTTGAAATCAACTATAAGTCATGGTTTATTCTGGTAAATCCTGTTAAAACAACTTGGTTAAGTAACCAGCATCGTCACTCTTGAGCAAACCATAAGTAAAAATAAGAATTTGAATATTTCCTTATTCGTAACATAGCTAACTTTGTTACTACCAGTTAAAAAATATTTAAAATTGTATCCCCACATGAAGTGCTTTGGGTTGCTGCCCTGGAAGACCCCAAACCTCCAATCCCCTAATCCCGGGGCGCGACACAGTCAAATAAGTAACGCCAGACGAAGGCGATTGGGTGTTAATGGAGGGAAATCTGTGATTGGAGCCTCGGGGGATCGGGATCATTTCCATTTCCATTCGCAGTCGCAGTTTCACCTTCGCTCAATTACGGCGACCGGCTGCCACAAATGTCAACCGTTGTGGGGAAGCTTTCTTCGCTGCCACCGTCCTGGTGGAGCCTGGAAAGGCTGAGAGGCTGAAAGGCTTACAACTCCATCGATTTCCCCATTACCATTTCGGATCGCCAAATCGAATATTTGCAATCTCCGACTGCGTGGGCCGCGGAGAAACAAAAGGCAGTCGCAGTCACAGTTGCAGTTGCAGCAGCTGGCATCAGTTGGATGTGTATGATAAATCTTTGTGCCATGCATTATATTTCATTGCTTAATAAGCCCGGCAATCTCGGCAGCCCCCGCCCGATCAGGTCCCCGTTCCCCAATCCCCGCCTGAGTGGTGGCAACTGGTTTGGTTGGCGGGTCAAATCTTTATATTGTATACATATATGTTCGAGTATTTCTCCTTCTCCTTTTTTTTTACTTTTGTTTTCCTTCGGCTGCCGGCAACTCGTGACTTTTCATATTTATGGGGACAGCAGCAAGTTTTTTTTGGTAGGAGAAAGAGAGACGCCAAATGATATTTATATTTAATTTAATTGATCATTAAGCTTAAGGCCAGAGTTCGGTCTTTGGTCTCTGTGCTAAATTGTAATTAATATCGGCTCCAAAAATATGCAAATCACCCATCCCAGATCCCAGCAGATTCAGATCAAGATTGAGACGAGACCATCCCCGAAATATTTTTCTGTTTTGGCCCAAATCAGAGCTAGAGATGCCGCGATACGCGTGCACATGGCAAATATTGTTAATCGAACACCCAACACGACGATCTGCGGCTACTGCGTTTACACGCGCTCCAATCGAGGTCCAGGAGCGGAGCAGGGTTCACGGGCGGAGCACGGGCTTGTGTTGGGTTGGGTGTCGGTGTCGGGGGGCATGTTCACGCAAGTAAGACAAGACGACGTGACCATAAGAACCACGAACAGCAGCAGGTATATATCTCAGACTCAAACTCAGGCCTGAACTGGGCTTCAAACTCCAAAGCAAAAGAGATTCGGCCAGAAAGTTGCCAAAACAAAATAGTTGGCAAATTTAGAATACCCTAGCAAAGGGTACAGGCACTTCGGCAATAAAAATGTTTAATTTAAACATTATTTAATATAATAAATTTGTAGGCGTACCATTGCAATGTCTGAGATAGTTAGGGTTCAAGAAGGGTAGAGGTTATTCCCTTGCTTTTCATTAAAAAAATATTTAAATACCTACAAATTATCTGTCTTAGAAAATATTCTAATATTATTCTCATATAATAAACCGCATCTGCTATTGCTGCTTAAGAGAATTCCGTTAACATTACTTTATAATATATAAAAAATACAATATTATTAAGTTCCCCTGATATATTAAAGCTTTTTCTTTTTAATTTACCATTAAATTATGTAATGAAATAAACTTTTATTTAAATTCTAGGGTATTAGCTCCATAGACATGACTCCTACATTATTCCTACGCTTTTTTTTTTGCCCAACTCTGGGTAATCAAACACCGAGCAGCGAGCACAGAGCGCTACTGTTTGCGAGGCGATTGCAGTTGCTGCAATTTCTGCTGCTGCTGCTGCAAGTAGCAAAGCCTGCAACTCGCAACTCGGAACTCGCAACTGGCAACTGGCGGGCGTGTGTGCCTGATGCCTTGGCACGCCCCACACTGACTAGTGGCCAAGACGGAGTCTCCTATGGCCAGTGGTCGGTGGCCAGTGTGCTCTGCTGGGTGGGCGCGGGGCAGTGCGTTAATTATAAACGCATTAGGACGGGCGGGGAATTAGAATCAGAATTAGCTTATCGCCCGCCGCTCACACCTCGCACTAATGCCCTGGCCGGGGACCCCTCGGAAACAAAATGCTAACAAGACGAAGGGAAAATAAATAAATAAATATCGTAAATAAAACGAATCGTTATCGGGTCGTGGACTGACGCCTTAACCTTAGCTGGGTTCGGTAACGGAGGGTCTCTTTCGGCCTGCAATTAATCACAGGCAACCAAATGATCCCGGGCTGATTTACATAATTTTATGAACAAACAAACAAATGGGGGTCGGGGTAACTGGGGCAAACATTTGAGAGAAGAGTTCGTGGGGGAGATTTCACTGCCCAAGATTAGCCATGCCTCCTGCCCTGATGTTACCCTGACCTCTGAGACTTCCATTCCAGAGACTCCAACTCCTACTCCTACTCCAACTCCGGCTCTTTGGAATCCAATGAGCCAAGAGTTAAAGTCAAGTGCTAAAGCGGCAGATGATCAACTGTCGTTCAGAGATTTATTGCACTCCGGCACTCGGCATTCCTGCTCTTCCTCTTTTGGCCAGGCTTTCAGGCCCCGGCCTATAAAACTGACAACACAAAAGCAGCTTGAACTTTCGACACCTTTTCGAGGCTGCGAGGCTGCAAAGAAATGTGAGCTTTGTGTGTGTTCTAAATTGGTTTTGCCTTTATTTATTTCCACTCGATTTTAATTGCCAACACGAACCTGCTGACTTTTCGTCTGCGTCTGCGTCCGGACTCCGGAGACGCAAAGGTGTAGAGTTACCAATATTAACGGCTTTCCAGCCAACCCAAATGCATTGGCCACAGCCGGGCCAGGTCCCGACCTCGGTCGTAATGAAGTAATTAAGTCTAGAACAGTTCCACTCTGCGCCAATCCAATGGCCGACAGATAGCTGGCCAAGATGGCCAAAAGAGAGGAATAATTAAACAAAACCGGACGGCTATTTCGGCCACCCTTTCGCTGGCCAAATAGACCAATCAGTAAGTCGCGAAATTTTGGAAAACTTGGGCTTTAAAATGGGTTAATATGCTAAATATTTCAATGTCATTTTCTAGATTACAAATAATATAAAAAATATAATAGAAATTTTTTATTTCATAAATCTTTCACATATATTTTAATTATTGGAAGCGAGCTACGCTTATGGCGCCCTTCCTTCGGCTCATGAATAGCATTTTAATTGAGTTACCAGGCCTGGTCAAACATTTGGACCCGGCGGTCTCTGTAATTTGACAGCTCAGTGATATTAACGCGATTTGACAGCGACAATGACAGTTGCCTGCATCTGTGGTTGTGCCTGGTTGTGTGTGTGTGCGTGTGTGTGTGCGCTCAAATCAAACAAGACAAATAAAGCGGCGATCTGCGCTCTGCCTTTTGTCAACCATCCATCAAAAAAGGCAGCGAAAACTCCAAAAAAAGAGGCAAAGAATAAGACGGGGCTGGCTGCAGCCGCATCATCCATGTATTGTCAATGAAACTGGTTTTGTGTTAACATCATTCCGTCACTCAGCCAGGGACTGGGAGAGTGCACAGGGAGAAATAATAGATGGAATACTTAAAACCATTTAGGTTTATAATAATAGAAGAGGGAATTGAAAGCTAATAAGTTTTGAAAAGAATGTAAACAAATTACAACTTTCTGACTCAAAAAAGATACCTTTACAAAGAGCTAAGCTTGAGATATCAGAGAGACAAAAGGTGCGGTCTGGGAAACATAACTGCTTTCAGTAAGCAACTATTATTAGTTCCTCTTTGCCTGTTTACTTTAAGCCTAAGCTTCAAAAAAGGAAAAATCAGCTCAAGAAACAAAAGACTTAGGCAACGAACTTGAAATAATATGCATTTGTTTTGCCTCTACCAAAGAGATATTTTATTTGTTATCTTATTTATAAGCTTAATTAAAATCATTTAAGGAATATCTTTAACATCATCAGCTAACTCTACTTACTTTTCTTTATAGAAAAACTTACAAATTTAATTAAGTTTAAGAGGTAACCACCACATTTTCATAATTTATCTTCATTAGACCAGCTCTTTGCTTTTTTCACAGTCCCCTAAATTTTCTCCCAGTGCATTTCGGTCCACTCTGGGCCAAATACGCACAAGGGGCTGGCAGACGGCATCGGTAAACGCACCGCAGCGATGCGCTTCGAAGATAATAACCAATATGCAACAGCAACAACCACACGAGGGCAACACCAACAACCTGTGTAACGACCACGCCAACACCAAACACCAAACAACGGACAACAAACACAGAGCCAGATCCAACAAAAACAGGCTCCGTCACAAACGGAGAGAAGGAGATATATACCATATATACGCATATGGAGAGGGAGCAGGCAGAGACGGCCAGAGACGGCGAGGGAATGTAACAAACGAGTGAAAACTAATGGAAAATAATGGAAAAATATATTTACAATAGGCCGAGCCGAAAGAACCGCTAAGCAGAACTCGAAGAAAGAGGAAAATCTTATAAAGATTTGAGTGACAGTAAAATGAAATGAGCGCGGGGAGGGCGAGGATGGAGCTGGGACCGAGGCAGTGACAAACATTAGAAAGCTAATGAAAGTTAACCACAGATACAAAATAACAAAGAAATATCCACACAAAGAAATATTTATATATCCACACTCGCCGCGAGATGCACAGAGATACGAGATACGCGTCGCCAGATACAGATACGCCCCGAATGGTTTCTCATTATTGGATCGGCGACCTCTCTGGGATCTGGGATCTTGGATCTTGGCGATGTGATAAATCGATTGGGGGCATTGTTTGAAGGTTACTCTCAGCCACTTTGCCCGCGAAATTTGCATTTGCATTTGAGTTGTGCGACTCAATTAGAACCTATTGGAGGTTATAAAGTGGTCCAGGGGTCGGGCCACTGGTAGGATCGCCCACGCGAATCTCGGAGCCATGCGAAACTGGAACTGCAACTGGCACTCGGTATCGACCGGACGGCGCCAGCGCCACAGATGTGTCTGTGTGAGAAAATCCGAGCTAAAAACGGCATCGTTCAGATATATTTTACATTACAGTGGACAGACGAGAGAGAGGGAAGTGTTAACAATAAGGATAGCAATTATTTTAGATCAAAAATCACCACGATACTGAGAACTAAGAACTTTTATGTTTCTAGTTATATAATTAAACTTATAATTTTCTGTTATTAGCAAAGTAGTTTGTTATTAATCAAGTATCTCCTAAGGGAGACACAATATACATTTAAATTAATTAATAAGAGTTTATTAGTTTGCAAATGCACCCTTTAATCATACCCTCACACTATTATTTTTCATTTACACTGAATTTTGGGCATTGTGGCCTACAGGCAACAACTTTATTTTTAGTAATTAAGTAACTTGCAGCACGCAAACATGGCACAGAAAACTCGTTACTCAGAGGCCAGCCCCCACTGTACCTGCTGTGTGAATTATTTTAGTGACCCAACCGAAGTCAGCTAACATGCAATAAAAGACGTTAAAGCGAACATTAAGGCTAACATCGTTCATTGGCCAATGCAATTACGGGGCTTTTGTCGCCGCTGCAACTGCGGGGGGAGTAGTGCTGGTAATTACCCAAGAACGTATCTATCTGTGCCTCAAAATCTATCATAAACAATCTATCTATAACTTTTCATTATGCAGATCTGGGGAGGAGGGGCGATGGCAATTGTTGTTGTTTGTGCCTGTGCTGAAGGTCAGCCACTCGGCGGCAGTCAATTACATGGATTGGGGTGCGACCCAAACAACTAATTAAACAGATCCATGATCGCTGATTGTAATTGAAAGAGCAGCCAGCAGCTCCAGATCGGCGGGGGGTCAACAGAGAGTGATAGAGAGAGAGAGCAAGAGTTGTGGTATTTCAGTTTAGCTGGCATCCCGCGGGAAAGCGGCAACTGGGAATTTTCCCTAGCACGGAGTCTCGGCCTTATGGAGCTGGCCACGCCTCTGCTCCGTCATATGCATTTGCACAGATTACTAATCGACTCTTTGTCTTCATTTGATGGCTTCGGGTTTTAATTATTCGAGAAATGGTTTTCCAAAACAGACCGAGAGATGAGAGCTACGAGCTGCGAGCTGAGAGCCCGCATATCTTAAACGTTCCGTTGTGTTGTGATGGTGTCTCGAGCCCATTTTCAGGTGTCTGTTAATTTGTTTCTACCCCCCGCTCCGCTCTGCTCCGCTGGATCGCCCCGCTCCCCGTTGGGACTGCCTTAAACTCGTCTGCGTCCGTAGTTGACCCTCTTCGTCTTTGTTTAACAACAAATGCTTGACTTGAGCCGAGGTGTTAAAGCTTGTCTCCGGCCGCAGCGCGTTTTCAGTTTTGAGTTTCTTCCATGTTTTTTTTGGTCGGATTTTGGATTTTCGAGAACTGAAGCCGCTGCTTTCCTTCCTAGACTAGTTCGGCTCGTAGGCTTTATAATTTATGATATTCGAATGGTTTCTATGGAATGATGAGCGAGACGAGACGAGACGAGAGACGACTGCCTCAGATTTGGGGCAAGGCATGTCTGATTCGGTTAGATGGGCAGCGGAATCGTATTATTATGTTGCACATTAGCTCCGAGGAGGGTATGCGTGCATTTATAATTCAATCACGAGCAATTAACTAGGAAAATGCATGTGGAAGAACAAAAGACTTGGGCAACGAACTTGAGATTTCATTAGTTTGCATAACGCTCATGAGAGGGAGAGCCCTCTCTTAACCACTCTTTCTTGTGCGTTTTTGACAAATTTGTTTGAAAATTTCCAAATTGAAAAGATTCATTCATCAGCGGGCCGCTCGCATCATCATCATCAAGCCAGGCAGGCAAGCAGGCAGGCAGGCAAGCAGGCAGAAGCTGGGTCCGGGCCATGTTTAATGGATTCCAGCGGGCCCCGTCTCTCGCTCTCTTCGTGGGTCTCCGCTGGCTGCTGGGATGAAGCTCAAAGGTCCCATGTGCGATCTGACCCATTGTCGTTATAAATTAGCGCAATCAATCAACTCACTTCACCTGATTCGGCCGAAAAGCGAGAGAGCAGCAGCAGCAGCAGCAACACAAAAAGAATCTGGAGTCCGGACACCGAAAACAGGTTACCCCCGAGATGCAGATAGATAGAGCGAGCGAGTCGGAGCATAGCCAATGCCAATGATGCCATGGCAGATAGATCAGAACAGACCCAGACAAATTTCGGCACTTCGTCAATGTCAAAACGACAGAATCATTGACCGGCTTTGTTAAATTAATCAGCGAAATCGTTAAATGACTCCGAAAATCCCAGCCCAGCCCAGCCCTGCCCTGCGACTAAAATCAAAAGTTATGTTTTAGCTGGAAGAAGACTCGAGAGACTATCGGAGCATTTGCCTATCGCAGGGCCTCTATCGATCCCCCTCATCTCTTTCTTCTTTTCCGAGCCAATGTTAACAAGAGGAGACTCCCGAGAAAAGGCAGTTAAGCATCTCGCTCTCCTCCCGATACTATGCTGCTTTTCAGGTGTAAAATGAAAGAAGGTTTTTCATCAGATCCCAAAAGTGCCGACCATAAATTTTAAGTTGGAAAGAAACCTTTTTCCATATAATTTTCCCCATGCCCGTGCCCGTGCCCCCAAGGGCTGCACTTAGCCGAGAAGAAAAGCCAGGCGATTCGACTCAGAACTCTCCCTTTCCTTGGGTATTGTTCGGGACCTTTGTCAGGATTATGATTACGATATGTGATTCAGTTCGATTCGATTCGCCCGCTCTGGGCTTTCTCCTCACGAGTGGAAAATGTTTTATTTTGATGGCGCGGAGCAAGGTGTTGCCGCGGCACAATGTCTCCCTTTATGTGAACCACAAAGGAGTTGACTGTGCCTCTGCCACTGCCTCTGTGTGATTTCAGGTCGCTGGTGCATTGATTTTTTATACATTTACCTATACCTCTCTTACGTAGCTGCAGGTGCGGAAGCAATTTGTTTAGAATTTTCGCTGTAAACGCAGCAATGGCCAACGCAATGGCAACTGCTACATGTTGCTGAGAGGCAGTGCGGACATTAAATAAAAGCGAAAAGAGTAAACACACACAACACGAGAAAATATTGCATGCAACAACGCGGCCCGACTCCATATACCATACCAGCCATGCCCTGCCTGCCCTGCCATAGTGGACTCTGGGCGCTTGTGCTGGTGCTGGTGAGCATACAAATATGCAAATTATTGTGCACACAGCGGCCACGCCAACAGACTCCAGACTCCCAACTCCAGACTTCAGACTTGAGACTCCAACAACAAGCAGGCAAACTGGCAGATTTGTTTGCCCTGCCAGGCGGCAGTCAGGAAAACTGAAGCAACGACTTGATTGCTGCGCAACTAGCCAGGATGTATTGGCCGGGCCCGAGTCAACATACGTCCGAGATATATGGGCTCGAACTTGAAACTTTTATGGTCGGAAATTAGTTCGAGCTGCGAGTGCAGGAATTTCCAGGATATCCCACATATGCTAATCATGTGGTCTCACCAAACAAATGTTGTGTGACTTGGTCACAACGCTATCTTTGCTTTCACAGTTTAGGATCTTGTAGTGCCATTATTTGTGCAGATACTGAAAGGGGTTTGAAGCGACTTATAATCTCTTATGAGTGATAATGTTCAGTGAAGATTAAGCAATTTTCAACTAAGAAATCTGGATTGATATATGGGTACATTTATAAGCAGAGAATCGTTTCTGAATATTAAGATTGAATCCAATTACTGTGTCTTGCCCTTCAGCATAATTCTGTATTTAAGTATCAACAAATATTAAAATAATAAGAAAGAAATAAATATATTTATGTATTTTATAGTTATGAATAAATTAAGACAAATTAATTATCTTTCAACTCATAAATCCCAAGTGAAAAAGGCTTCTATTTACATAAGAATAAAGACTATCATTTCCCGCAGGACTTGCAATAAAATACGTTTCGTTATTCGTGGTATATAAACCTGCACAATAGAATCTTTATCACCCTGAATTAGTTACGAACGCCATTAAATTTTAGGATTTGTTTGCTTGGAGCACAGATCAATGGAAGTCATTCTTCTCGAGACCATCTCAGGAGAACCCATTTAAGTGCTCATATAAGGCAAGATTTGAATCAGAGCTAGGGATTCTTTACAAACTCTCTAGCCTTTCTATGATCTGCAATGGGTTGTTGGGGATTAGCATTAGTGGCATTACGTTTTATGGGCTCCATAAGGCGTTTTATGGGGCCAACCATTAAGCGTTTCGGTTTCATTCGCCAGTATAAATATTGTAAGTTCATAAAGCCGCGCCGTCGATGTTGGCACATTTGTTTGGCGTTTGGCGTTTGCCGTTTGCAGTTTCGGTCATAAACCGTGTAAACTGTAAACTGTAAACAAAGACTCGGTTGGTGGGCGACCAGATCTCGATCTGTGCTGCGGTTGCCGAGGTCTCAGGTTGCTCGTACGTTCTTCCGTCCATCTCAATTATATTGTTTTATTATGGTTTCATTCCGAGATGAGAGAGCTCCGAGTCGCTGCAAGATACATTGTACGGCCCGGAGCGAACCGAAAAGGTAAGACGATATTCGAAAATGAGTTTTGCGGCCGGGTCTGTGAACGTGTTAAAGTCACAAGTTCCCTAACACGTCTTTAGGTTATTTGATATATTTATTAAACTAGCCGAACGATTTTTTATGCAGCTCTCGCTCTTGCTCTTACTCTTACTCTTTCCCTGTCTCCCTGGTGGAGCTTCTGCGGAAAGATGAAGATATTTTATCTGGCGCGTCCGAAACGGGTTATCAAAATATCTGTGCTCTGCTCAGGCGTGAGTTGATTAACTCTCGGCCGCGCCACATTTTTTGGTAGTTAGCACACGGGGATAACTATCCCTGGTCTCTAGACCCACTTCCCAGCTCCTCCTCGCCATGGGAGAGCATGTACAGAGCAAGAAAACCCATTTATTTGTTATTATTTAGATGAAAAAGAAACTGTAGCTCGAAGCTTATATTGAACAAGAATTATTGGACGCTATATCTTAATATTTGGATCGGATATTCATTTAGAAATGTAAGAGTTACCGCAAAACTTAATACCTAAATAACCGATAAATATTTTAAAGGGTTCCCCAAAAACAAAGGCTATTTTTCGCTCTTATTTATGATGGGTAAGAAAATAGTAATCAAGTCTGCACAAATTGTTGTATTTAATGCGAAAAGTAAGAAGAAAATTATATCCTTATATCATTTTATTACTATATAAAACTCTGTCTTTTGTTCTTATTCCAAATTGAATTTACTCTAAGCTCAAAATTCCCTCTTTTAATCCATTTCTCTCCGTGCACGGCAGAGCTTCACTTGCCTTGGTGCATTTCATTTTTATTTACGTGAACTACTCTGGTGTCCAATAAAATATACGCAGCAAAATCAGATGCAAAACGTGCGACTGGGGAGCAAGGGGCAAGGGGCGTGGAGTAAGAGATTCTCAGCATCTTGTCGCTGAGACACGCGGACGCACTTAATGAGCAGCGATCTTAAATCTTAAAGTCAGACACACGGTTGCGGGAATGGGAAGAGGAGAGCGGAGGGAAGAGAGATGGAGACGTTGTCTGTGTATCCACGAGAGCGTGTATCTGGCTCGGTCCCAGCATGGGCAGGTGAGCGTGTGTTTGTGGAAAGTATCTGGAACTGGCTCTGGCTGTGTCTGCGGCGGCTTCATCTTTCTCCTGCTGCACTTGAGCCTCTAGAGAACGAGAGAGAGAGGCACCAGCAGCAGCAGCTCTCAAATGCTTATGAAGATATTATGAAAAGCAGCAGAAGACTCCAAGTCGACTCCAACTTGTGGCTTGGTGTGAGTATCTAGAAGTGGAGCCTGCATTATGTGGCAAGTTCCATCGGGGCAGCGGCAAGTTGACAAATGCCGGGATGCAGGGAAGCAGACGGGTAGGAGGGAGACTGGAACTCCAGCCTGAGCTCCGGCTCCACTCCATCTCCATCTCACCTGCAAAAAAAGATCAATGACAATTTATTGTCATGACTATGTAAGTTCTCACAAGGCGCAGGCGTGCTCAGATACTCGTGTATCTGCATCTGCATCTGCATCTGCATCTGTTGGATGGTTTTCCATATTTCAAAGTGACATTCGGTTGGCGCATTTCGTTCGGTATTCGGTATATATTTGTTGTTTATTGGTTGTAAAGGTAAAATGAAATCTACTTAGGCTCTGGTTCCTTACACAAATATCACACAGATTGTTAATTCTATTGGGCCTTACATTTATACAGATACATTTACGGCTACGTCTAGGCTTAATACTCAAGGACAGAGTCTGGCATTTACAAGTTAGTTAAGCTTCTTCAGTGGGATCACCCTTTAATACTTGGATCTACATGGGGCAGGGGGCAGGTACTGGTCTACCTTGCTTACTTTTGCAGTCTAATTTTGAGAGAGGTTATATTTTATACCCCTTTTTCTTTATAAGATTCTTTTTAAATTCAAATGTTATCCTTTGAACCTTAGCCTGCCCACTCCCCCCTGACCCCTTGACTACTCCCACTCCGATTCCGATCCAGACGATGATGGGGGCACCCACTCCAGCTACAGTATTTACAGCTTATCAGTCGAGTTGAGGGTTTTTGAGGGCTTCTACTAGCTGCCCTGGCACTTCTGCACCTGGCCCAGCACCCGGTCGATGCGCTCCACCAGGATCTTGACCGACTTGTCCGGCAGAGAGGGAAGCACATCCCGCACCCCGGCGCTGGTCGTCCGCTCGAACAGATCCCGCAGCCGGCGACCCGCTCCCGCCGCCCTCAGACGACGCAGAGCCTCGATCGTGGGCCTTCGGAAGACGCACAGGTTGTCCAGGAGAAGGCTGTGGTACGCCTCGTACTTCTTCAGCAGCCGGTAGCCATGGAGCAGGCCGCTTTCGTTGTCCAGGAAGACGAGCAGCTGGGAGGCGGACTGGCGGGCGAGGTTGTGTGCCGGCGCGGCCATGATGTCGGCGTTCCACTGGAAGTTGTATAGGTTGTTCACCACGCGATCGAGGTTCGCGATCAGGTAATCGAAGACGATTAAATCGGACCATTGTGCCAATTCAATTAGCCGCTGCACCAGCGTTCCTGTCTCCTCAATCGTGCTTGATTGATGAGCGGAGCCCGGCGAGCTGGCAGTTGGTCCCGACCCGTTCCCTGCCCCTGTCCCTGCTCCCAGCCGCTTCAGCAGTCCCTGTGCTGGTTCTACTGGTTGCTCTGCCTCCTGGCGCATGTGCCGCGTCAGGTTCCAGACGTCGTGCTTGTTGAGGTGCCGCTCCAGCGGCTGGAAGGGCTGCGGAATGCCGGCCGGCTCCAGGTCGGACAGCCAGCGGGTCAGCACCACCGGACGGCGCTCCTTCCACTGGGCCTGCGTGATGTCTCCGAGGGCAGCCGCCCAGCTGGGCGTGCTGGTGTCCACCACGGTGGCGGCACTGGGCGCCAGGTTGCTGATGTTGAGCAGCTGGCCCAGGTAGTAGCTGAAGATCTCGCCCTGGATCTGGTCCGTATTCTGGCGGTAGCGGGCACAGGCGCGGGTTCCGTCTGCGAAGACCACCAGGCGGTTCTGCATGCGTCCGCAGCCCTGCTCCAGCCTCACCACGCGGCCCTGCTCGCCCACGAAGCGCTCCCAGCTGAGCTGATCCTGGGAGGCGAATCCCCTGGGCAGGGCCCGCTCCACTGTGGGGCCCCAGAACACATCCTCCTCAATGAGGCCCGCTTGCAGGGGATCCGGGGAGCTTGTTACCGCGGGCGAGCGTAGCGTCTCCGGCTGGGGCGCTCGCTCTGGCAGCTTCTTGGAGAGCCTCCGCTCTGGTCCCTTGCGGTATTTGCCGCTGGCCGTGCGCTGCACATGGAACTCCTTGATGCTGCCGTCGTCGGTGTCCAGCTTCTTCACCACCATCGAGTCGGGGGCATTCTTGTCCTGTTCCAGGTGGAAGGCGTTGCGAAAGACCTGCTCGGCACTCAGCTCGGTGGCGGCATCCGCCTCCTTGATGAACGCCACGCGGTAGCTGCTCAGCGGCTCCGCTGGCAAGTCTGTGGCGGTCTCTAGCGGGGAGTCCGGGTGGTGGGGCAGGCCGAACATGGGCACAACCACGCCCAGTGCCATGCCAAAGACGAAGGCGGCCAGGATGCTGAGCAGGCAGGCGCGCCGCTGCAGCGATCGGCGCCGGCGCAACGTCAGCAGCGTCATGTGGGTGGCCTCGCTGGGATTGGGACTGGAACAGGGACTGGTACTTGGACTGGAGATGGAGATGGGATGGCTGCGGTGCTCGGGCGCTGCGATCACGCTGCAGGTGAGCTGCTGCTCCTGGCGTAGGCCCAGGCCCTGGTGTTGCTGCTGATGCTGGTGCTGGTGCTGTTGCTGTAGTTTCTGTTGTCCCGCTTCCAGGCGCTTGATGTCGTACATTTTGCCGGCGAGCCGAAGATCCCGATCCCTAGTTGCCGCTGCTCAAGCCCAGACCTCAGGCTCAAAGTTCAAGTGGGGCATGGAGGGCGGGGGATGCTGGGCACACTGGCGGGGGCACTGATGCAGTGCCGCACAAAGTCGTGAAATTAATTTCTGTCTTTGTTTAATAAATATCGGTTCTCGGTGCGGTGCGGTGCTTGTGGTTCCTCGTTCTTGGTTCTCCGCTCGATTCTTGATCCTCTGCTGGCGACTCCAACTCCAACTCCAACTTCTACTCCGACTGCGACTGCGACCGGTTCGAATTTTTCCTCTACGATTTCCACAATTGAAATTGAAACAAAAACACAGAAACGTGCTCTTCCTGCTATAGATGCTACATATAGTTGCTATAGCTCCTTGATCGCTCGCTGATCGTCGCTCGTTTATTTATTTTTATACTCCGCGTTTTTCGTCTCTCTGTTTTTTATTTTTTATATTTTTTTTTTGCTTAGCTTTGGCTTAGCTTTTCGGGGTTCGAGTGCGGCCTGGGTTGGGGCTTGGGTTTATCGATCTATTTTCTGCACGATCACTTGCTGTAATTTTTTATTATACATTTTTACTGGCCGTTGGTTTGTTTGTTTGTTTTGTTTGGTTTGGTTTGTTGCTGGCCAGGCCCGGCGGGTTAATATTTTTTTGCTGGCCCTTCAGCGCAACAGCAACAGTTTCTCTTTTTGTTTTTAATTTCTCAGTTGGTTGGCGATTTCGGGGCTCCGATAAAAGCAATTTCGTGGCTTTGAGCTATTTGCCACACCAGCCGTACCGCCGCACACACACACTGCACACTCGCACACTGGGCACACTTGGATTCGCACTCGAATTCCCAGATTCCCGGATCCCGATCCGCCCGATAATTGCCCGCGAAGAGCAAACAGCGCGACAAGTTTCTGAGGAGCAGCGGGGTCTAGGGTTTTCGGTGTTCAGTGTTCGCTGTTCGGTCTTGGGCCCTGTCCTCGCCGTCTTGGGTCTCTCTGCCTGGTCTGCCTGGTCCTAGGAACGTGGCTTTTTAGGCTTTATCAATTTAATTTCTTGTCTCGCACCTCCGCCAGCCGACTGGCTGTGTTTTATTTTAGGCTTTTTGTCCGCACACCGAGCGATGTGAGGAATTTTTATGCCTCCGCTTTATGTATTTTCTGCCTCGATATGTTTCACTCCTTGTCCGTCGTCGGCGTTTGCACTGGGGTTTGGGTTTGGTTCTGGCCGCGAGTTGTTTAGAAGCCGCGGAACTGCGTTAGTTTGGTTGCTTCGGGAGCTTCGTTCGGTTTTGTATCTGACGGATGCACGGGTGCACGGATGTACGGATGTGCGACTGTGCGACTGTGCGCCTGCGTACCGTTCGGCTCGAGTATTGCTGACAGACTGACTGCCACCGAGCTCTCGCCGGGCCTAGTTAAAGACACGCGGTGGAGCCGATCTCAGGTCGCTCTCTCCATACCTGTTCTTACCTGCTTGCCGGTTTTGAGTGGAAATGAACGAGAGAGAGAATGATCAGCTCCTTGAGCTGCTCTCTTGTCTTGAGCTAATTTCTTGTGAGCATGTAGAAATTGAAAACTAACTTAATAATAGATTTAAAGTGCCTTAATTTATGTTTTAACAGTAATTATTTCTTGTTATTAATAGATAAACATTAGATTAATTTGGCGTCTTAATCTATTTAATTAAGGAGGTCATGAAAAATGTAATAGAAACTTATATAAAGTTATATTACCAATAGAAATATTACTACCAGAAATGAACAAAAATACTAACTGAAATATAAGGTAATAAATCTTAAGCTGAGAAATCAGACTTTATACACATTGATTTTTTATAATTTACGCTCTTAATTGATCCATTTTTGGCTTTAAGCTCGATTATAACAATTACCAGGACCTAAGAGTTCCATTAAAAGTTTGTTTATGATCGAAATTAATTTTATTTTGACAGTACTACTTACAAATTGTATTTTTTATTATCCATTTATATTTTCTTTTACCATTCATATGACAGTATCACTGCCATTTGCATAAAATCCCCCAGCGATCTTAAACTCCAATCCAAGCTCTTTGTTGGCATAAATCCTTGCCTTTAAGGTCCAATTAGCTTCTGGTAAATATTGCGGAATTTCGTAGTCGAAAGAAAGTCCCCTAATTAGGATATTTATGTCCTGACGGAAAGCAGTTGATTTAACCAAAATCGGGGTACTTGGAATTAGGAACCCACCCTTCTGAAGGGGCATTTGGTGGGAAGATTTACAGCCGCTCTGCTCACTGCCCGGTAGTAGCTGCCAAGCAAGGACTGCATCTTCGAGTTCCTCTTCAGGTGGCAAAAGTCCAATTTGAGGGCCTTCTGAGGCCTCATCTTACGCTGTCCCTTGGGAACCACCGTTAATTCACCGAGTCCATAGATATTGTCCGCCGGCTGATTGCCGATGGTTACGTCGACGTTCAGCGTCTGCCTTGAGACCCGCTGACAGACGACCTTTGAGAAGACCTTGCCCTTCAGGGAGCATTCGATGGAATTGTAAACGACCGTCTAGGTTTGAATCCGATTTTTAGGGATATTAATTAGGCGAAAATAATAATATATGCAATTAAACCTTTGTCGCTTGCCCGTCGGCGAATAAAAGCCAAAGAAAAAGAGCCAGGGCTCCGAAGAGTTCACTGCTTCGATACATTTTTGCTACTACAACCGCAGGCAGGTCTATTAATCCATCAAGTATTTGTTCTGGAACACTTTAATGGGGCATTTCCA
The DNA here is from genome assembly GCA_018151655.1 of Drosophila bocqueti. Lineage (NCBI taxonomy): Eukaryota > Metazoa > Arthropoda > Insecta > Diptera > Drosophilidae > Drosophila > Drosophila bocqueti. The sequence continues at coordinate 4,299,187 of JAECXF010000057.1, forward strand.
ATGACAGATCAGATAAGTACGCTCCGTTTTGAAGACCTATTCAGGTGAATCGATCTATTACCAATTAAAGATACACGTGCTCGGAATTTTACTTCCCCGAAGTAGAGACTCATGTATAAACTGCTCTGAGAGTGAATATGTAAAGAGCGAGAGATCGTTTTCACTCATTTTACTTATTTCACTCAAATCGATCTCTCAACAAGGAAAGATCGAGAGAGAGGAGGAGATCGATACGCAGAGAGAGAGATCGCATTCTGTGGGAGGCTTTTAGGATTTGATTTTTATGCTCACCAAAGGCACATTTACTGCGCCACATTAAGAAGCCACGATTATTTCAAGGCACTTCCTCCTACAGGAAAACACCCTAAACTTGAGTTAACTTTTCATTTTTACACTCGTAAATAAGGTTTGTTTATTATTTAACTTATTATTATTATAATTTACTCAAATTGAAAACTATGAAAAATAAAAAGAGTTGTCACGACAGTTGAAGTATTAAGTTACCAAAGTTTGAGGAAAGCAGCTTGAATTAAATTAATCAATGACTTGAACATAAATCAAGATAAAAAACGTTTTTAAATTGATGACAAATTGTTGAAATATACATAAAAAGAATTATGGAATATCAGGTTTCACATATGTATCTGTAGGGTTAAACTAGAAAGTTGCTCAAGGAAAAAGGTATTTTTGTGGATGACCAAATGGTAAAATATGTTTTAAAGTATTTTTCTGATAAATGTAAATAAAATAGGTAAATAATTACCAAGTTTAAATTCTAACAAACACATAAAGCTTCATAAAACCCATATGGTTTTATTAGAACTTCCGCACAAAGTGTGAGAAAATGAGATGGAGAGATGCCTGACTCACAAGGATTATCATCATCATCGTGTTCAGGGGACAATAACGAAGGGAGAGCATTTCAGGAACTAACGAAATACCCAGGCAGCGAACGAAGCCAGAAAGGAGAGACCAAAATAAGTAAAAATGTTATTTTCAAGTGGATCGAACCTTCAATATCCTCTGTTTAATAGTTCCTTATACATAAAAATAAATATCGAGTTTCGCAAATAAATCTGGCTTCCAACACCCCGCCGTCTGTCTCTCTCTATAACTATACACACTTCCTCTGATTAAATGGACACTTTAAGAGATCAGCCTTCCCTTATCTTTTACGGTCTGGAACCCATAATTTGAGACTTAAAAGCCCATTATATGGAAGACGTGAACATAAAATTGATATGAAACCGTTTTCAGAGTGATACAAAAATTATAATAATGCTAGGGCCAGGCACGAATATCAATATTATTTTAAAAGCTTTAGAAACGCCCTGCATTGATATGCTAAACAAACGCGGAAATCCATTCAGAGTTAATTTCAAATGGGCATATATCTTGGCATATATAGAATCGATATACCCAATGCCAGCCAGGAGAAGCGGGTATGAAAACAGTTGGAAAAAATATGATCAAGGAATGTAGACATAACTTGACAGCGTGTTTAGAGAATTTCTACTCGGGCCCGAGGACAGAGTCGCGATCGCGAGTCTCCGGAGCCTCGTCTCGGAAGAATTGCGAAGACCAGAAACGAAGATAACAACAACTTGGGGCCGCTGCATTCTTCGGTGTCTGAGTGAGAGCGAGAGATCGAGGAGCAGAGAGGCGAGAGCCTGAGCTGCGTTTTGACTCAGAATTGGGCTCACGATTTTTCGGGTGCAGTTTAATTTAATAAAGTGAGACCATGTTCGGGCCTAATTGAATTTGCAATGTTGGAGCAGCGGCGGCAGCGATCGACAAACAAACATATTAAAATCCAGCGGGATTCCCACTCGCGGCCCACAATGCACAAGTTAATTATGCGCCACTCGGATTTGATGTCTTTTTAAGAGAGAGCGAAAAGCTTTTAAGTGGGATTTCGTTTTGGGTATCGACGAGCATTATCAATCGAGCCCCATCAATGCTCACACACTGGTCCCCATTTTGATTTGTCGCTATTTCTGTGGCCTTTTATTTGCCATATGCCCCGCAGTAATGTGTCTGTTGAAATCGTCAGTTTAAGTCAAATTAATTAACATTAATTTTTGTGGCTCGTTTCGAGGCATGAAATCAACCGGGTGGCTCAGCTCGGGCTCGAGAGCTCCGCTTGAGTGTGTGTAAAATTAATGTCTGCCGCGATGATAAATTGGAACTCGTTGGAGCTTTGTTTTATAGATTTCATTTCTGACTGACTCCGACTCCGACTCTCGCCAATATGGTGGGAACCCACCGAGGCGAGGCAGCGACTCGAACGCTGTGTTATAGTTATAGTTATAGTTATACTCGGGCCCAGGGGTTAATCGAATTAAACAAATACCTGACAGCTCTCGGCTCTGTGAATAATGATCTATTAGGGGACGGCCGTGTAACTGTGCCCTGTTGTCTTCTCCGTTGATGGCCCGTTGACTGCCCCGCTGCTGATGGCTGGCTGGTGGAAACACACACGCACAAGAGACACTTGGCGGCGGCTCAGCTCTCGTTTTAATTATTTGCAGGCTGCGTATAAATTTCAGGCAAAAAGAAAAGGCAGAAAGAACCTCAAAATAAGTAAAAAGATACAGCGAAACACACTGAGAGTAAGAGAAAATTAAGCCAGGGGAATTTTTAATGCTTGAAAAAAAAATATTTCAAGCTGAGAAAAATACTAATATTTAAAATGAATAGCAACTTATGTTGGCTTGAAAATGCTAATTCTGCAGGGATAATAATAATTTACTAATTGATTTGATTTAGTTCCTTTTTTGTATGATTTATTTAACTCATTTTAAATCCATTTCATTTCCCAATTCCTGCTTTATTTTTCGCTTAGTGCTGAAACTGAAACGGAAAACATTTGGCGAAGTTTGTTAAGCGCAAATTCCAGGGATGCTTGCAGTGCGCAACAATTTGGAACATTTTGTTGAACACAAGAGGAGCAAACACAGAGGGCAGCCAGCGGAAAAAAAACCTCGCCAAATGTATCAGAGCGGACATCGCCTCGTGGTCAACGAAAGTGAACTGTGAAGGACATGAGACGCGCCTTGGCCTCCTCCTCCTGCTCCTGCTCCTGCTCCGGCTCCTCCTTCGCGTTTGGACAGTCGGAAACTGGATGGAACTCGAGTGCCTAGCTGCCTTTGTTTGCTCTGCTAGATTCCAGACCACTCATCCTAGACCCAGACGCTGGCGTCGTCGCTGACGATGACGACTTGGACGACCTCAAGAGGCAGGAACTCACTCACTGCACCCAGTATCCACCAGCCAGTATCCAGCATCCACCATACAGTGTATCTGCTTTCCTTGCACCTCGCACTCAGATATCGTCACGGGCCGTCAGCGCCTCCATCCTCATCCTCATCTCCACACACACAGATCCTAGGACTAGTCGCAGGCGCACTTGAGCCTCGGCATCAACCGCATCATCCCCCGTCATGGACACAGTCGCAGTCACATCCATATCCACATCCACATCCACATCCCCATCATCGCCACTTGCCACGGACCGCGGCAGCGACCTCGACTGTCGCGCCATCAACTTTGATGGGGTCTGCTCAAGCATCTTTGCAGACGGCAAGGCACAGTGGTTTTTTGATTAAATAAAAATATAAAATATACATTAAATTACAAGAATATATATCTCTCGTGTGTAACTAAACGTTTACTAAGTTTAAGCTCTAATAGATAAATATTACAACCACTGCAAGGCCTTAATGAAAAAAAACTGAAAGAAATCTATCAATAATGTTGTTTCTTAGGAGTTGCAAAAGAATTATACAAAATTTCAATGAAAAGGAAACACCACATCTATCTTTAACTAAACAAACTAAATATTTATATATTAAAAATACTTCTACTTATGTTCTTAAGTGCTGAACACCACTGTTCCGGGTCAGAATCAGCATTGTAGCCAGGGCCAGAGCTGGGATGGCTTAAATGCACTCGTATTAGGTGCCAGGGCCTGACCTGAGTTAAACAAATTCATTAAAAACTCGTCACTTTGCGCAGATCACGCTGACTTGGCAGATCTTGGCTGGGGGCCCATCCATCCGCCATTCGCTATACTCGGTTCTTGATCCTCGATCTTCAGTCGCCGGTACTCGGTCCTCGGTCCTCGGTCCTCGATCCTCAGTCCTCCATCTGGCGTCCTCTAGATCCATGCAGCATCCTCGTGTCGAGCACCAGGCACTTGGCACTGTGTGTATTTTGGCTCTGGCCTGTGTTTCTGGCCAATGAAGTGGTGCTGGCTGGCCACATAGCTCACATTTTCTGTAGTTTTCAGTTATCAGTTGTACGTTTCGGTTTAAGGGCGAGATGGAAGGACTTTTCGAGAGGCCAAAGACAATATTTTCGCAGCATCCCTTCACGCAGCGTGTTTGCACTTCCTCGAGAAGAGCCTTTCGTTTGTATTCTTCGCTTCGAAAGGCTCTTCAATCAACTTGATCTTCGAAGCCCCTTCTGGCTGTGGCACTGCCTGGCATTTCTCCTGAGAAAGCTCAGAATCAGTATACACCGATAAGCGGCGGCGGTGGCAGTTGCACGCTCCATTGACACATGGCTGGGAGTGGGTAACCGCTGGCACCCGGCTCTAACGGCGGCTCATAATTGTCCAGAGCCAAACCGAGATAGGTTTCCAGGAAGTACGCACTATGTGTGTGCCCGTCGCCGCCACTGATGCCGCCCGCTGATGTCGCCTTCGAATCGGTGAATTCCCCAAACGCATCGTTGCCACAGCTGATGAATCAGACTTTAGTTTTCCTTGGTTTCTGCCTTGGGGGATGTGGGAGTCACCTCGCCACTTTCCCTTTCTTTCCCTGCTATATGTGAATCGGTGATGTATGTATGGATGAGCTTGCATATAGGATCCCCCATATACTCTCTGGCTGACCAGATATCGCTTTGCTATTCACCTTTTATGGCTGGACCCGAGCCTGAAGCCAGACGGCAAAAACCCCGAATAGCCGACATACAAGCGCGCCTGTAATTTGAAGGAGAATCGGAGAAGGGAGCCAGGAGACACAGGAGATCGAAGAATGGAGACAGGAGACCGGAGACTGGAGGAGACCAAGTATGACGATGATGACAAACAAGGATACCAAACTCAGAATACCAAGGAATTCTTTGGGATAATTAAAAGCACTTAAGTAGGAATTTTTTCGTCTCTCTTTCGCTCTGTCTCCCTCTGTTCTTCTTTTTTTTTTTTGTCTGCTCCCACTTAAATTTATATAATTTGGTATATTATATAGTATATATATGTACTCGCTATATATTATTCAACAGAGTTAAACATATAGCTCAAAGGAAGGCTAATTAGTAAATAGCAAACTACGCTTTCAAGGTATTTTTTGCAAAATAAATACAGTCCAATATTAATTATAGCAAAATGTAAAGCTAATTCCACGTAGTTAATGAAAACATTTCGAAATCATTAAAGTAACTCTTGAAGTTAATGAATTTGTTTACAAATTGCCACGGCCAGGCTGTGCCATCAAGGCATTAATTTTTATTTCATTATTTATTTTGGAAGTCCGATGGCATGCCCATGCAAATTCTCGCCGGCGCTGGGAATTGTGAAATGCTTTTAGAGCTGATATTCAATATTTTGCCTGCGTTTCTGCACTCAAGGCGAACTTGAACTTGGCAGGGACTCGACTTGGAGTCCGACTCTGACTCTCGTGTGATTTGTGGGCATTTCGCGCGGAGACACTTCATTTATCACCTTCGCATCGGGTCCGCTTTGAGGCTTGGCCGGGGTATCGGTATCGGTATCGCGGGGCAGCCTTGACCTTGACGGCAGATTTCGCGACGATCCCGGGCCCGAACCCGAGCCCGGAGATTTCGAACACACACAAAAAACATTTTGCGCGGAATCAACATTTATTTTCTGCGGTTCCGATTTGGCCTGGCTTTTTGTCTCGCCAGCATTTTGGCCTTATTAATGATGCAAGGCGCGATAATGACGCATGCGTACCGGCGACCGATCGGGACTCTATAATACACAAATGCTAAGTGCTTCCGATCCAGCTCTCGGGATGATCCCCTCTCTTCCCCAGAGTCGCTGCTATCTGTTCTAGGAGCTGTGGCACTGCCACAAAATGCCAGGAATGGTGTTAAGCACGATTAATTCATCGACAATCCACCGAGAGTCGTCCTCCATCCGCCAGCCTCCTCCAACCTCCATCCTCCCATCCCGCCTTGCAAGTGCCCCGGTGTCGAAGGCGAGCGCTAAATAAATAAATGAATTAATGGCCAATGCATGTGCGGTGCAGAAAAATCAATTAAATAAAATACGAAATACGTATGCGGATACTTTAAACAAGCTGCCGCGGAACCGCAGCGAACCGAGCAAGTGGCATAGCGGTGGCAGCAACAAGATGCAGCCGCCAGTTAATGTGCATCCACACTGGCGAAAAAAAATGCAAGAAATTTCGGAATATTTATTAAGTGTAATCGATTTTATAATATATATTTTCTATGAATGTTTGCAAGATTTTCTCATAATTTTCAAAAGCTTGGTAAGTTTAAGACTTTAAGCTTAACTTTTTTGGTGAGAGCTTCTAAGAATGTTCTCTAATCGCATAAAACATATATTCATTCGTTAATATTTCGATTAAATATTTCTTATAAATTTGAAAAACGTTTATGAATTAATATTTAAAAATTAATTATTAATTTCAGAAACATTGCATCTATTAAATTATTTGTTTATTCTAACTTTTCCTGTTTCAGCAGCATCTTGCTAAAATCTTGGCAAGGCTTAGCTTCTAGACTTTATTTTATATTCTTAATTCGGTTTTAAAGTCAAATTAATTGAATTATAAAATGTTGGCCATGATTTAAGAGAAGGTTTATTAATATTTCTAATAAATTTGAGTATCAGAAGGAACTTTAATCGATTTTATTATTGATATAATATATTTAAGATAAGCAGTTCTTCTAATTATTTCTCTAATTATTTTATTAATTCCTACTCTTACGAATTACCTTACATTAAAAGTGATTTTTAAATTTCACGCACTCAGCACTTTCTGGAATATTTTTCCCAGTGACTCCTTGCCTGGCAGTTCGGCGCTGACTATGCAGATGCAGATGCCGTTTGCCGCTGCTTGCTCGCCGGCTCACTTGGCACTCGCACTGGCTCTGGCTCTGGCTCTGGCACTGGCACAACGATATTAAATTGTTACGCTTTGGACAATTTGAACACGCGCAGGCGCAAGAAAACAACAGCAACAAAGTGAAATAAAGTGAAATAAAAATAAGGCTGGGAAGAGGTGCCTGGGAGGAGAGGCCCGAACGCAATCGCAGATCGGCTGCTCGATCAATGCGGCAGATTGGCAGAGCTGCATCGCCATGTGCTCCATGTGGCCCCCGATGATGGCTGGACAGGCGCAGGCTGGGCTCCTCTATAAGGTCGGGGCATGTGTCGGAGCCGCTGCAGTGGTAATTAACTCGTTTGCTATTGTAAATGCCTCATTGCAACACTTTTGATGCCGATTGCAACTGCAACTTCAGCTCCGGATCAGGCCAGGCCCGGCCCGGCCAGTGGGTGGTCCCTGGCTGGGCGGCCCGTTTGATGGCCATAAATGTGTGATCCACATCCACATCCATATCCAAAAGCCAGTTTCAGTGCCTGCGCTCCTCAGAGCCAGTTGCGCCGAGTGCCTTATGAATGGGCTTAACCTTGAGTCGGGATTCCAGGAATTAGCGACACTTTGGCCATAAAGCACCCACACACACGGACAGATAGCCCCAGATACAGCTGCCCAACCCAGCCAGCAGCCAGGGCTTTGAATATCCGAAACCCGTCTCTAACAATGACAAATCTGAGCGGAGAGCCAGGCCAGATTCCCAGACCATGATGGGGCATGCTATCCCGTCCTCGCACGACATGGTCGTGGTACCTGCCACCTAATGGATTTTATTTGTGGCCGCTCTCTTACTGATTCTTAATTTTTGCCCGGACTCTCTGTGTTCCAGGCTAACGCGAATCTTTTATTGGGCTTAATTTGTGTTTGTGTTCCTCCCGCTGACTCTGGTTCGGTTCCGAGTCCCCTTCTCGTCCCTGTGCCTGCCTCTGGAGTCTGGGACTATGACTCAATTAGCTGCGGTGACCAAAGCAAGGCCAAAACGGCAAACAGGGCGCAGTAAATGAATCGACGATCGCCGGGGATCGGTCATCTGATAGATTATATGCGACCCTGAAACGTGCGGTTTTGGCATACAGAAGAAAACCGAAAAATGTGTTGCCATGATGGCAAATTTGAATTGAATTGATGAAGATGAATTGCCAACAAAATAATTGATCGAAAATGTTGTATTCCAAAGGTAACTTAAAACGAATTTGAAGAGCTTGCAAAAATAAAGAAAATGAGAGTTGATTTTCGAAGTCATTTTAAGCAAAAAAGATAAGTGAAGACTCTAAACTTATTTTAAAGTTTAAAGTTTAAAGTATTCGAAAGTTATTTATTTAAAGTTTAGTTTATTTAAATTTGTAGCTTCCTCTTGCTAAGTTTCCCTCTTGTAACATCGTTCTTCACAGTTTAAATTAAATAAAAAAGTTTAAGTTATTCAATAATAATTATATAAATACAAGATCTACATCGTATTTTATACAGCCCTGTCAAGTTCTCACTTCATCTCACTTTCAATTGTCCAACAACAAGCCAGCGAGCAAGACTTCCTTCGGTGCAGCCGCAAAATCCAGAAAACGAAAGACTTAAGCAACGAACTTTGTCGCATAAAGGAATCGGAGACACGAGCAACTTATGCAAATAACACCGGTTCCATTGGTGTTGTTGTTGCTGTTTTTGTTGCTGTTGTTGTTGTTATTCCTGTTGCTGTCGCTATTACCTGTCTGTGGCATGTTTGGAGTGTTGGAGGCGCTTCCTTTTTTGCCGCTCAGCCAGGATAAACAAAGACCTTAAGCAGACAGCAGGATGTGTCAGACATAATTTTCATAATTTTACGCCACGAATCTGCAAGATTTCTGGCATTTACTGAAACCCCACCCCGCTTCGCCCCGTCTCTTTTCAGCCGCTCTCTCTCACTCTTTCTTCTCTTCTTTTCTTGGACCTGAAACTTAATACGCCAACAGCAAACCAGCAACTGGATAAGGAAGGCAAAGGCGGCTGAGACAGAGAGAGGGTGCAGCTCCCCCCTTGGATGAGCCCCTTAAGGAGGAGAACCCTTCTGGGTCTGAGGTGTGAATTCTTAACCGGATATGAGTGAAACGCATCTACCAGGACAACGCAGACGACGCCTCCATCATCGTCGTCATCGTCATCGTCCGAGGGAAGCGACACAATTCCCAGGAGACGGCGACGGGCATTGCGGGCGGGTCCCTATTTAATAAACTGATAGATTGACAGATCCCCTCCCACTCGCCGAGCCAAGGAAATTTCACCCGACCACATGCCACTTTGGCTTTCATTTAATAAATTCAATTCGCTGGCTCCCTTGCCGGGCATCCTGCATTTTGCATTTTGCATTCAGTCGCTTGTAAACAATCGAATTACACATGCTCCCCTGGACTTAACACCAAACAGATTAGATGAACGTCCAGGTCGAGGTCTTGGATTGGCCAGCGGCTAAAGGAGACGGAGAGTGGCGACAGTTCCACGGCAGGAGATTGTCTGGGAATGCAGCAGAGGAGGAGCCAGGGAAAAGAGTTCTAGCCAGAAAATTGAGGGAATATTACATTCTTAAAGCCATAAAGTTAGACTTTAACTGAAGATGCTAAACAAAATATAATGTTTTATGATCAATTTATTGAAACAAGTTAGTTTCCGTCGGTTTGGGCTTAGGAACTTTGAGAGAAAAATGTAGGTCCTTTCTCTGGTTAAATGTAATTTGGTTTTTTAATATTTCAATTGATTTATTTATGAATTTGTGGTTAATTAACACCCACTAAAGACTTTATGATTCCCAATACTTGTAAAGAATGATTTCCCATTGAATTTAAAAACCACTAAACACATTTAACAGCAAATTTCAAAGAGACATGAGCAATAAGCAGGTTTAAAAAACACATCAAAGCGAATATGTTCAATAAAAATGATTAGTACTTTTTTACGTTGCTGTTTTACGGTCCTGCTGAGTCGCAATCGAGGCTCTGACTTCTAACAAAGAGTCTCAAGCTAACGAGCTGTTAAAACATCGCCAGCGGATATCTGAAAAGTCGGGCAATCGGTCGAAATGCAGCCTGTCCTCCTGCCTTTCCCTGAGCTTCAGTTTGCATCCTAAAAGGTGGCAAAGCCATTCTCCAAAATGGCACGACGACCTTTTCACACCTTCCCATCCGTTCGCCGTCCTCTACCCATTGTAATAATTCATTTTTATTATTTTGTGGCCTGACAAAGACGCGCTGGTATCGATTTCACTTGCATCCGCTTTTGACAAACTTCTTTGAAATCGACTTTGACAAATTTCTGACTGTCTGGCCCAAGGGAAACCCATCCACTCATCCACTCTTCTCTATTGTTTTTCCCAGTTCCCAGTTCAGATTATTTTCTGTAAGCGAAACCGAACTCGTGCAGTCGTGGAGACTTGGAGACGACGGACGGGTCAGACATAGATCTCGCTAACGGCGCCACATTTCTAGCCCGATCTATTTATACACCAAGAGCACTTTTCCATTTCCATATTCTAATGGCGAGCGAAAGCGAAATGTCGCCAGCGTCGCCCACGAGCGTCTGCCTCTCGGATCCCAGCATCTGCACTCTGTATTTGCATCTGGATCTGGTCAAATGCCGGCCGATAAGTTGTCATAAATTTGAGCCAATGTCCAATGTGTTCAGCAAATGCAAATGCTAATTCGCAGTCCGAGCTGTGAGCTGTTGTGGCATAATTTTTATGGCCAAACGCCTGTCAAATGCAATTGAATGAATGCGAACTGCATCCAAAGACGGACAGCTTGGCCTCGGCTCTAACTGCGAATGGGGATTTAGATTTGAATTCGGATTTGCGATTTGGATACAGACTCGACCAGACTGAGGCATTTAGTCGGACAAGAAAACTTACAAGCCAAATCGCACAGTCAGCGGGGAGAGCTGAGACGGTAGAGAGTATCTCAAGTGCTGGGCAGGGCAACACAGAGCTTTTACTTTTCATTTTATATAAATGGTTTTAAAAAGAATATTTTTTCTTTAAATTCTGCAACCTTTTTAGAACATTATACAACCTATAAATGCTAAAAAATAATAGCAATAATTATAATAAAAAAACCCCAGCACTATAACTGCATTTAACAGTCACTTAAGCCCCTCACCAACTCCATTAGCTTTTATTCAAACACGTTAACTCACTCGGCGCCTTCGAAACATTCAAATGATTTACACCGAAATATATTTGCCCGATCGAACTGGATTCAGTAGCCGGGCATATGTGCATATATATCGCGTTAGTGGGCTTATTTGTCCGAGTGGAATGTGAGCTTGGCTAATCAGTGGCATAATTAATATTAATTTATATGAGAGTCAAGTGCACTTATCGCACCAATTTGCATTGGAGCATGGCAATTGTCGCCTTCCTCTATTCAGAGCCAATGGCCAATAATGGTTTCAGTCTGCGGATACTGAAAGCACATACCTCAGAACAGAATTGTGGTGCAAAGAAAGTCTAGAGTGAAAGAAACTGTAACAAGTTCAGGCACTCAACGCGGTCACTTGGCACTTGGCACATTTTATGACCGGACTGGAGAGATCGGAGAACGAGGAGGGAGCCGGGGGGAGAACCCTGAGAGTGGAGGGCGGTAGGTCGTCGCAAAGACAACTGAAAAGTGTTTCGTTTCGTGGTCCGCTGACCATTTCTCGGGGCCCCCGATCTCGAACTGGAGTTTATTTTGTTTTTTCTTAACGAGGCGCTGCCAAGTCACTGTCAAAATATTGAAATAAAGGAATTTTCAATTTTAATTTCTTTAGCGCTCACACGTGAAAGGCCAGCCAGAAAGTGGTCAGACAGAGAGAGAGATGTGGCTAACGTTCCAAGGAAGTGACTCTGTTCTTATGTTAATGATTGTTATTCTAAGCGATAAATGAGCGTGGGTAAATAAAAAGAAGCAGAGATCTCCCCCCGAGACTGCAGACTTAGGAACCCTTTTTGGGAATTGACACATGCAACAAATTTTTCCATTAACTTTGGAAAAAGAATTAGGGTTTGTGAAAGGGGGAAATGTGTCTTTAAATGGCGAAATGTTTAGCATAATTTAACACTGAATTTTAACTTGGAAGATGAAAATCTATCTTATGGAATATATTTACACTTAATTTAAGTACTTAGTTTTATTCTCAGATTCCCCCTCTTCAATTACAAAAACATTTCAGTTCCTTCGTCCCCTTTTGATTGCTCGATTAAACCATTCCCTTCCACTTTATGGCCTCACTTTCCTTTTCCCATCAGGGATTACTTATTCAATCGATACTCCCACTCCCCCTGCCTTCGATATCGGCCATAATTTGAGTGTAGTTAACTCAAATATTCCGATTTCTTTCGAGGATATAATTTGGATGCCGTTGCCTGTGATCGCAACGAGCGTTTCTTAGTTGGTTTTAGCAGTGCTTCGGCCTGGCCTCGGCTCCTCATTTATGCAAATTTCACTCAATATGCAAAACATAATCATTTTGTTATAAGCCACAAAGAACGCACTCCGGTGGAGACTGGAGAACGGAGCACTGGACAGCGGACTGTGGACTGTGGACCGCGAACACGCCCTCAGCCTGGAGAGGGGATGCAGGCCGAGCAATAAAGCAGCCAGCTCTAAATAACTCAAACTATCACGAGCAGCAGGAGGAGCAAGAGAACCTGGACGAGGGGCAAGAGAAGGAGGAGCACCGGTGCTGCAGAAGACGGAAAAAGGAAGAAGGAGGCGGACGATCCAGGCACACACTCAGGGCGGAGGACGATCAATCGTTTAAAAATTTAAATAATATATATGTTTGCCAGTCGGCGGGCAACTCGCAGCAACTCGCAACTCGCAGCGCGAAACTGTAACAGTCGAGATGTCGGAGTTGAAGTAGGTGGAGCAGCTTCAGTTCCAGCTCCAGCTTCAGCTTCAGCTCCAGCAGGAGCAGCACCAGCAGCAGGAGCATCGGAAGCAGCCGGGGATGAGGGGGCGCTGGGGCTGGGACAGGAGTCGTGGCAAGTTCAGTGAGTTGAACGCATATCGGGCGCATGCCCTGCGGCGATTTATGCTTAAAACGGTGCAGATTCCAGTGCCGCAGACACTGAGAGAAAGGGGGGTATAGGTATCTATAAAATCATGAAAATTATTTATAATAAACAAAAAACCTTAATTAATCCTCAAAGGAATCTAAACCAGCAAAAGGAATGACAAAGAATCATGGGCATGGACATTCCCCCATTCTTTTTTAGAGATCTGATGTTTTATTTAATAGAAACCGTAGCTATTTTCTCTCTCTGCACTGTCGGAGCTGCCACAAAGGAGAGCTCGCGCTTCAAAACACAACAACAGGATGGTGCAAAAGGAGTGGGACTCGGGGTCCGTTCCGAAGAGCAGACAGCTAGGCTGCTTATTAAGCGATCTAGTGATCGCCGATCGCCGGCCCCCAATGTTTTTTACAGGTTAAGGAACTTTTTTGGAGCATGTCGGGGTGTGTCCGCCGAGTGCATCTTCCCCTGGGCCCCCGAAGCCGGTCTCTTCAAATCCCCAAAATCAACGAACCAGTTTTTTAGGCCTAGCCGAAACAGTTAATTGATTCGAGACGAACTTCTTTGGAAATCTCACTTGAAATATGATTTATCCGATGCGGAATCATTGAAGCAAATTAATGAACCATTGGGTTGACAATCCCACAGGAATCGGGCCCTGATGAGTCACATCCATCCATCCATCCAGCGGAAAGCCGATCATCATGATCCCCCAGAACCCACTCCCCGCCCCCGCACTGAGCTCACACTTTTGATGGAGGTGTGACAGCTGCGCTTTTGATTGTTTTGGGTTTGGTCTTCGACTCTAGGCTAGGAATCGGCTTACGCTGATTGATAATGTAGCTCAATTAATTGTGAATTGTAATTTCCAGTAGCTGCCGCCGCTTCGAACATTCAAATGCAACTGTCAGCGCAGCTGTCAGCCGGGGTTTCATAAAGCTCCGAGAGCCCCCACTCGATTGATTCGAGAGCCTCTAAACCACAAATTGAGGTAAACGCTTCTACCTCCGACTGGCTTGGACTGATCCCATCCTCTCAGAGATCCCAGACAACCGCAAAGATAATGCCGAATGCGGTCGCTCGCATTTTGTCGCCATCTTTCCACCTTTGCCTTTCGCTAATGAAATTCAGAAATTCATTTTCTTTGATTGCCGCTGCCAGCCAAGGTGCGCCACTAACCCCACAGTCCTCTCTGTAAGAGCCACCGTTGTGGGTTGTGGTTGAAGCGACAGGATGACGGGCTATCGGAGGATCAGAAGATGTTAAGCCTGCTTCCCGCACTTGGAGTTCCTCCGTTAGGAAGACTTCCTTTCCAGGGGCTCAAATATAAAGCTTTCTCGATTCATAGCTGAGAGTTACTATAGGTATTCCCTCCATTTGAAACCTACTTTTTAGCAATTTTCATTACCTTATTATTACTATAACAAAACTCTATATCAGGTGTTAACATCACCGTTACAGTTTTTTATTTATAATTGGTGGCATTATTTAATTATTCAATTATCTTGTTTCTAATATTAACTAGCATATAGACGGGCCTGTGGCAGAACAACAGTTTTTATTCGGAGGCCAGTTTAAGATCTGATATATATTCATTCCTCCAACTACATACTCGTATATATATCGCATGTACGAACATGGCGAACTGTCGCACGTTTGTGGAGGTCTTGGCACGACTTCCATTGCGGATTTTGGAGCTGCTTTGATTGACAGTTAAACGCCGCACTGCAATTTGCAATTTGGCACATTAATCATGCGCCGCATGTTGCACACACACCGCACACTCGCACACACTCCGGCTCACGGCAACAGGTGCGACTCATTTGTGTCGATTCTCGTCGTCGTCGTCGTCGTCGACGTCAGGTGAATGTAAATGTGATTTGGTGTCGCCAAAAATGCCTGGCACGAAAAATAAAAACCGAAATAAAAGCAAGAAAAGATCGCTTGATTTGCAAATGACATTCACTTTTTTGCCGGCGCGACAAAAATTTAATCAAATCTCATGTAATTATGACATTTGCAAATGTTTGCCTTGGCGCAACTCCCTCGTCCAGCCTCCGGTTCGAGATCCCAACAATGCCAAATAGTTAACCAAATTCACGAATTGTCCAGGGGTTAATTGGGAAAATATTCAATGGAGTGTGGAGGGGTCTTTGGGAACGATCTACGAAGGTCGTATTCATGGATATTTTTTGTGTAGTTAGGAAATAAGTTGAAAATTATACAAATACCAACTTAATCTTTAAATCCCAAGATGCTTATACCTTTGAGAAACGCCTTTACTAAATGGGATTGTATATATATAAAAGAGTTCCCCAATGGTCAGGTGAAGTTCCGATTCGCCCTGTCCCTTTCAAGTAAACATTTTCTGCCCGGCAGCCGCCGAGTTCCCGCGGTAATTTCAGCTCAATTAGGGAAATGTGTAATTACTCGATGGAACAGCGGCAACAGCGAGATAATCTATCTGGTTAGCCACCAGAGCGAACCGGCGATCTTGACCAGCGGCGAGGAGGAGCCAAACCGGGCGGAAGTGGCAAGAGGGCGGCGGCGGCGGCGTCTGGTCTCTTGACATTGTTTTTGTCAGCAGACTTACAAAGAACCAAATCGCGAGAGGGCTAAGCCGCTTCCATTGCCGCGGCCGGAATGGGTTTCCGGGAACTCCGCGGGACAGGAGGAGGAGCAGCAGCAGCTAAACAGGGTGGCAGGAGGGCCACATCCAGTGGGGATGGCATGCAAAACAAGCAAACTGACAGACAGCCAACCAGGCAGCGACATGCAAAGTCGACAACGAGAACAAATTGCTGCCGTTGGAGGCTGCCACAGCTGCCCCATCTGGCAGGCCGTGGAAAGCAGCCGGGAGGGTAGGGAAAAATCGGTGGGGAAAGCTCTGCAACGACATCGACGATGAGGATGGACACAGGAGCAGGGCGAGTAAAGAGCAGAGATGCCGCCGAGCAGGAGACGGGCAGCTCCGTCATAACTCAGTCTATTGGCTTGTTAAGCGAATTTTCCAATATCGCGGCCTTTCAGGTTCGTAATTACGAGCTGCGTCTAGGGCCTCTTAGCGCTGTACACTGAGGGAAATAATTTTGGAAAAATATATATGGAAGAAAATAAATATTTATAGTTTGCTTTGTTTTTGTATATTTCAGGAACTGTTGGGTGATAATGAAGGAAACTTCTAAACTGTAATTATAATTAAAGCCATTGACATTGCTTATTTTATAAGTAAATGGTAATAATATTCACCATGGTGAATATTATCCAAAAATTTCATAAATGTTTCAATCTAAGCCCATTTTTCCCCTCAGTGTATAAATCGTGCGTGCTCCAGAGTAGATGAAGCTTCGATTGGTCGAGCCGAGAAAGGTGATCGAAGGAGAAGCCCGGTACTTCCTTCGATATTTATTTTTGCGTACGAGTATTTCGGCCTTTGGGCCATTTTTTCGACTATAAATACCAAACCAGCAGCTTCGGCCACCTCCGCCCGCTCCAGCTGCATCGATGTCCCCGCACATACATATACATATGTATCTGGTGGATGCGGAGCCAGCTGGTTTCGCGTATTAAGCTATTTTCCTTGCAGCTCATGTCCGCTTATCAAACGCATGCAAAGCACTAGCCTCGGAGTTGGTTCTTGGCCAGAGAGGAGGAGCAGGAGGACACCAAGCGGGCAGAGTGCACTCGATTGTCCATGTCGAAGACCATGTCCATGTCCTCGCTTGCAGTGCGCCAAATGATTTATTAAAAATCTTTTATTATTTATAGTTACCTCGGCTCAAGGCTGTCAAATAAGTTGAGGTAATTAATTAAGCTCCAAAGCCGGCTTTAAGGATGCTGCTGGAGCAAGAAGAGGTTTGAGTACCGCCTTAATCTGCTCGATACTCATTGAAAATGATACTTGCAACTGAAATATAAAGTTGGGGATATGAACCATTTGCTACTGTAATTTTGTTTATTGATAAACATTTAAAAAGTTGTTGGAAGATTTGTTTAAATGAATTAATTGAGAGATTTAAAGGAAAGTACCGATAATTATTCCTTCCTGTAAGTTTTATTAGCAATATTTCTCCAACTACCTTCCAATCTTTATACTTTCAAAATTAAGTATTAGTAAAAGATTAAACATTATTGATGTGAAAAGTATGTATTTATATAGAGCAAATTATACTTTTACATTTACCACATTATAATAAGTCTTTATTAATTCCCCAGCACATAAACTTTCGTGTTCAAAGAAAGCTATCTTTTTCTTGTTAAATAAATCAACATTTAATCAGTTAAAACCATTTCTCTTGAACCCTCCCAAAAGTACCTCAAAAGTCACTACTTTCCCTTTTTTTTCTCCATAAAAATTAATCTGCGAGTTCATCGCAATTCCTCAATGAAAATCGTGGAATAAAAAGGCAATTTTTTTGTTGCCATTTAAGGGGGGCGGTCATCTGACACCTGACTCCGGGATTGCGTGCGGCTAATTGAAGAGGGGCACCGGCAATGCAAACGAATCATTTGAAACACCTCATTTGGGTGAAATGGAAATGGCAATTTTCGGACTAAGCAGCGCGTTAAAGGCGTTAAATGCCCCAATAACCGGGGCCGAGGCCGATGCCGAGGTTTGAGATCCGCAAAAAGCCGGCAAAACGACGGCAAACGAAATAACAGAGCACAAACCCACAAACGAAATCGAAATGCTGAGTTCTCTGTGTCATTAAGTGGAACATGCGATGGGCTCCGCAGGCGAGGACGCGGCACCTGGCCAGAGGCTTGGGGGATACGGCAATAAAAGGCCTCGCCAAATTAGAGGTTATCCATTTGGGCAAATAAAAGTCGAGGGCGTGCTGGAAGCCGCACAGATTCGCGGGTGTTAATTGCTGGGCGCGACTTCGTTCTGCCAGAAGCCGGGCTGGTTCCTGGTTCCAATTGACAGCCAACCAGGAGTAGCTGCATCTTCGATGTGCGCGAGTGGAATGCATTTAGAGGAAGGGGGAAACATATCTAGGATTGGTTAATTTGCCTTAATTGGGGGTATTACCTCAGCAATCTTGTAGGAAATAAATGGTTTAGCTTAACTATCCATTAACTAGAGTACCTTAGGTACTTTAAGTTGAGTTAATAGGGTTTTAAAAGTATTATTATTACTTAATTTAATATCTTTATATTGATCTTGTCTGTTATTAAACTTAAGTTAACAGAAGTTAACAATAATTATCAGCTTGAGACACATAAAAGGGTTTCCTGTTAAAGACACTCCTCACAATTTGTTTAATGTGTTTTAAATTAAAGCTTCTTTAACCCATTCGAGGATAGCAATTATTCAATTCTAAGCCAAACCTAGCAAGGCTATGTCCTTGGTTTTCGATCGGTTTCCCTCTCGAGGCCTAAGCAAACATACAATTTATAGTCTGGGCCGGACTTGTTGCACGTACGCAAACGGAGACGCGGCGACTTGGCACCTGCTACTTGGCAAATTAATAAATGATTATTATATTACGCAGCCCGTTAACTTAAGATGCGATTATGACATAACGAGGGCACACACCGCCAATTGTCGTTAGGAGAGGGGCTGAGAGAGAGAGGCTGTAACCGAAACCGAAACCCAGAACGAGGAGGACTCTGGGCCGGAGTCCAGGGCTGGCCGCCTCGTCTCCCAATAATTTATCCATTAAGATTGCACGCGCCCGATTATGTGCTACGTGGTCGGTTCCCGCGACTGACTCTTTCTCCGACTACTGCGGCTGCGGCTCCTAGATGGAGATGAAGATGGAGACGGAGATGGTTACTGGGCTCGGCCCACAGTTGATTTAATGCGCCAAATTATAAAATTGCTGTTGATTTAATTTTATGAGTGTAAACCGCTCCGATCAGTCAGTGCTACTCGTCTTTGTTTACCATCTGCAGAGCTCCATCTTGGCCGGCCTTAGTCCCAGTCCCAGTCCAAGTCCGACTCTGGCCGAGCGTCGTCTTGTAACCATGTTCTCGCGGTTTATCGCAAATCTTCAGCCACCGCAACCGAAAAACTGCTGCAGCTCCAACGTGAACGAACACGAACGTGACATGTGAATTAGGAATTGGACATGGGACAAGGAGTACTCTGGGAAACGGCTCCCTTTTTCCCATCCTTGTTCCCCATTTATCTTGTTTTACATTAATTAATTGACACTAATATGGCCCTAGATATCAAAGTGATCGAGCGAGGGATCAGTGAGAATTCTGACTTGGGAATTTTTGGGACACTCTTAGCTTACGCTTTTTAATAGGAAATATTAATAACATCTTACAAACATATATAAAAATAATGGAGAATCTACATGTCACATCTTTAAGTATGAAACTATTTTTTAGAGCCTATTTTACACTATACGACTAAATTGATCACCTTTTAGACGTTAGACTTAATCGTTATAAAACATGCTTGGAGAGAATCAACAACAACAGAGGGGATAATCCACAAAGGAGAGATTTCTCCAGCCTCCAACTCCACCTCCATCTCCATCTGCTTTTGGGGGCCCATCAATTGGCTCTCACATCTCTGTTCGCTGCGACCTGCTTGGGTGCTCTGTCAATTAAGCAGGGACTCTCTGGGACCGAGTCCATTTCCATCTTTATTTCCACCTAAAGACGACCAACATGGTCCGCCACCCGCTGCTCTTGGCAGTCAATAATCGAAATACTAAACCCGCTTAACTGCAGTCCGCCAGAGGTTCGAGATGGAATCGGTTTAGGGAGTGGGGAACTCTCTCAACTCAACTGGGAATCCAGGGACCGGAGACCAGAGATTGGGCGGGGAGTAACCCGCAGCCTGGGACGTGCACAATTTGGCGCCCTACTTTGGACCCTTGGCTCCTACGCAAAGGGCACGGACCCGATCGGATCGCGGCGGCGGCGGCAAAGTGTTAATAAATCGCCGGGGACCCAATGAGGAGCACGGGGATTTGTTTCAAACTGTTTTTATATTATTTTTACAACTTCGTTTGGTAGGGTACGCGTAGTCAGCTCCGTTCCTTGTCCCTTCACGGTGCCTGGTTATTACTTAACAAATTAGCTCAAATTAATCAGAAACGAAAGTAACGCCGCATGCAGCGCATGCAGCGGGGTCAAGACAAATGGACGCCTGCGCCGTGAGGGGGCAAACTGTGGCATCCGATCCCGATCTGCTCCGAGCTGAACTATCCACCTGGGTGGCTGACTGGCCGACTGCGGCCGGGCCAATGACACCGACACCGGTGCAGCATAAGTGCATCCATTTCGATCCGCTCCGGAGAGATCTCAGATGGCTCAGACAATTTGCAAGCTTTCAATCAAGCTGGCTCGGGTTTCTGCATTCTGGATTGGCTCCCTAATCGATCACAGAACTCGTATTCCCCGCCATCCACGCTGCCATGGGGCTCCGGCTTCGATTCCATCATTCATGCGATCAGCATTATCTGCCGTCAGGCATCGTTGTCAGCTACCAACTCCCGACGCCCCACGTTCGACTCCCGACTCCCGAGCAAGTGGCTCACGGGATGGGATGCATCTCTGCATCTGCATCTGCATGGGCATCATCTGCATCGGCATCGCCAGTGCGTAAGAGCCTCGCCAAAAGCGTAATTAACGTTCGCATATTTTGCTGTCGGATTATCGCAGTCGCGACTGCGCGACAAAAGCTTCCTGTGCAAATTGAACGGATAATTGCGAGCCGTAACTGTAAACACACACAAAAATCTTGGTAAAGAGGAGAGAAAAACGTTGGCAGAAATCAGTGCCCAATTTAATGGGCTAAAACACACTTGACTTTGGTTTGATTTTTGCTAAATTAAGATTGTTTTTTAGAGTAATCTATGGATAAGTATTACACAAAGTACTTTGCAAGGGGAATAAAATTTAAATAATCCTTTTAATTTGTGCAAATTTGAATGATTTAGTATAACAATTATTTATTGTTTCATTCTACTAAAAAGTTTTGTTTATTTCTTAGTCGCTCTCAATAACTCTCTTTATTTCGGAGTTTCAAAAGTAAGGAATGCTATTTTTTTTACATATTTCTTATATAGTTCAATGAAACCTCTTAATATTTTAACAGTTAATAAGTAACCCCTCTGTTCAATAAATAACTACACAACAATATTAATAATCGTGTTATCCTTGACTTAAAGTCTATTAAAACCTCACCTAAAATCCAAGAAACTCATAACAAGGGCATAACTCAAGCCACGAAGGGCACCCAATTAAGTAAGCACAAATCTCTGGCAATTAATAATCGCTTGACAATGTCTCCCTGCTAGCGAGGGTGGTCTGGACTCGGGAATTTTCCGCTTTCCCAGCAGTTGCATGAACAATATGGCCGTCTCGAGTGGCCTCGACTGTTTGTAAAGTGATATGAGCACATTTTCCTTACACAATCGAACTCTCCGCTCATCCTCTGCCTTCTAATCCTTCGCATGGACGCTTATCGCCCGCGCCCTGGACGCTAATTTGATGAGTCATCTGTGCCGACTCCGACTGCGGTCCGATAGCCATCTGCCCCGGCTCCCTGCCCCCTGCCCCTCGCCGGAGGCACCCCTTCCATGGCCCATTCACCTGAGTTGTCCCTACCTGCCGGCTCGATTGGGCATTGTCGTAAATTTAGGGTTTGTCATTGAATGGGAGTGTTTAGGCATCATCTAGGGACGATATGTTTGTGTTTGCATTGAGTTTTCGTAGAAATTGTCGCAAGAAATGGTAAAATGGTAAAATGGGAAAATGGTAAAAGCGGGGAATGTCAACACACACAAAGGTCGGCTGGTCGGGGGAGAACTAGATGATAATCGGATCGTGGATCGTACCCTTGGGTATCTCATTTCTCCATAAAAATTGGTAACAATGAAGAGCCATTTCTCCTGCTCTCTCGGAACGTAATTACTTTGATATCCGAGCCAGGAGGCATTCCCGAACTATCGCTCCGAAGCGAGGAATCCCATTTACACGGCTCATCGATCCAAGGGAAAGGACTTGTGTTGCCGCCGGTGAAAGTCGGATATCGGTATCATCGGGGAATGGAGCAGATGTCTGGCAGGATAGCCTGCCGCCAGTCAGGAAGTTTGGGGTATTACTTTGAGTGGCATTTTGAAAATGAAACGCTTTCCAGTTCATTTTATTGAACATTAAAATTAGCCATTCGTAACGAACCCCGTTTCGGAGCATTAATAAAAGTTAATAAAATAAAATAAAATAAATGTTAGTCACATCATGCTTAAGACTCCTTGCACATAAGTATTGCCTTAATCAGAACTTTAAATATCTTCATCCGGCCCAACTAATATTAAACATTAATTAAAAGTTATGTTCTACAGAAAAATCGTTATCAAATGAATTACAAAGCTCAGTTTATTATCTCCATAATATTTTATTTCATTTGATAAACCTATAAATATTTATTTTAATATGAATATCCCCTGCGCTCTTTCTCAAATTGCCAAAAAAAAATCAAAATCAATTTAGAATTAAACATTAAACCACAAAATCCGGCATGAATGAAGGAGATCTTCTCATGGCGGCTCCTTGGAAGCGTTTTGGGAATTACTCTCTAATGCGAATCCAATCGCGAGTCTGTGTCTGTGAGTCATCTACGGTCGCAATTCCAGAGTCAGAGTCGGAGTCAGAGAGATTCATTGGCCATTTGGCCGGCTACCCCCCGGAGCTATCATAAAATGCCGTCGTCGCCGAAAAGAAGCGGCTCCCAGGCGAAGTCGAAGTTGAAGTCAGGCGGGGATACGGAAGCGGAGGAGGACTAAGGTCGGTCGCCTACTTACTCCAGAGCTGTCAGCTTATCATTTCGCTTTTAGCGCACACCAACCTCTGCGGAAAGTGTGTCCTGCCACGTTGTGACGGTGTGTGTATGAGTGCACTTTGAAAAATTGTGGGTTCTACATTTTATATATTTAATATAAATAAAATAAAAAGTATATGAATTTGCAGTTCGAGAATAAGTACTTGCAGCTTAAATCTCCGAAGTATATATTCATTAGGAGTGCTTCAATTAAATATATACAATTTTTAAGACATATTTACGTTATATAATTAACGTTAAGATACTATTTTCCATTTAGAAAATGTTTAAATATATATTTTCCTCCCCATTTTTCGAGTGTTTGGTTGGGGGCTCATTATCGGAGTGCGCTCAATGGAATGTAATGGTGGCTTTGGCTCCAGTCCCGCCTCCCTGAAGCCGCCACTTGACTTGGCCCTCACCTGGATCGCTCGCTCATCTGCGCCATCGTTCCCCCCATGCCGCATCTTTGAGCCCGCATCCCGCATCCTCTGATCACCTGGGCCGCAGCTTGCGTGCTGGAGCGCCGCTGTCTCCGCTGGCATTTCGTGTTATCCTTCAGCTCAATTTCGGCTACTTTTGGATGTCCCCCAGCGAGTGAGTGTGGCAGTGTGTTGTGTGTGTGTGCAGTGAGTGGATTGCATTGCATGTCGCATGTCGCACTCGAACTCAAAACCCAAACCAAAACTCGAACTTCGACGCCGACTGCGAGTCGCTGTGTGTCTCCCCGCGTCCGTCCGATAAGGTTTTAAGTTATGACCTTTTAAAATGTCCAAATGCGGCGATAACACGTGATTACTACAAATGTATTCGGAGAGTGCAGCGGATCAGGATGCACCAGGGCCCTTACAGAAAGACAGAGAGAGAGCGAGGGAGAGAAATGGGTAGCTTGGCTTCAGGCAACAAATTCTGTTGACCGCCAACTAACTAACAAATGAAATCCTAAATCACACCACACTCCCGCTGCTCCCACTCCCGCCAAGCTTCTGTCCATCAGGAAAAGGGCCTCCAGGACACTGGATTCCTGGCCCCGTCCATCGAGTAGCTATTCATGCGAAGGAATCATAAATATCGATCAAAACGTCAACGTTTTATCTATTCCACAAATCGATACTACACTGGAAAAATTAGGGTAAGCGACCTGTAGGATCTAGGGATGCGTTAAAATTATGCAGATATTGTATACAGATTATATATTTACTATGTGGGGTTTTATTAGGTAATTTTGCAGACTGAAAAATATCTTAAAAATACTTTTCTTAGGATTTCAAAGAAAGAGCAAAACATTTTATAATCAAAGAAAATATGACATTTGTGTGTTTAGTTAAAGTATTTTTTAAATATTTAAAAATTTGGTTACCAACTGAAAAATATATCTCATACTTCCTGGAAATTAATCCAAATCCTCAGGCATTAAACTCCCATGTTCACTAAATAATTAACAAACTAAAAGGCTTGTTTGCTAAAGTTCATAAATAAAAGGAAATATATAAAGGTTTCCTTCTATAAAATGTATTTCACTTATAAACATTACATTATAAATTAAGTTTAAATATAAATTTAAAGACCAGTTGAGCAATGCATTAACTTACAAATTATATCTGATTAAAGTGTGCTCTTATTACATTTATTACAAAAAAATGTTCTAGTAGAAATTCATATTAAATCTAGGTAATAAAATCTTATCAAGATTGTGTGAACATGGCCAGTTCCCACACTGTCCACCTTTCCAGGGAATGCATCCCTGGTCGCTGGACTTCGCTGTTCCGCTGGGATCCATTCACCATGTAAAGACCTCGACTGGGGGTTGGGGGTCGATCACTTTGTAAATTGTTGGGTCTTGCATAATTTAAGCATAATTCTTATTTTATTTTTGCCGTGTCCATGTGTGTGCGAAGGCTCCCAGGAATTTCATCTTTCGCTGGCATATGTCGATTGCGGCCAGATATCCGTTGCTACCCGACAAAATGCTCGAAGGGATTTCCGCCCCGTTCCGCTCCGTTGCTCTGCACCGAGATCCGCGCTCTCTGCTCCGATCCTGGGCCGCTGCTGCTGGCCCCGCTGGCTGCTGATTATTATAAGAGGGGGCCGGGACATATAGATGGCTAATAATAACAATAATAATATGCGTTCGCTTATCAAAATTGACGTCAGATCTTATTGATATGCATCTGGATGCAGTGCAGCGAACCTTTGGCCAGGCCACAAAGGAAAATCGTGTCAGGGAATCGCTTGGGCTTAATTGAAGCGTTATTATGCGACTGTCACATACACGCACGTATGCAAAATGTGTGCCCCGAACTCCGGCTGCGGCTGCGGCTCCATCTCGGCCTGCACACCAATCCCTGCCTGGTTCCTGCTGCGCCTGTGCGAAACCTTCGATCACCTTCGCTTCACCTTCGCTCAGTTTGACAGATGCCTCAGAATTTTTAAGCACCGCGGGCCATCTCGGAACTTCTGCCACGGCAGCCGTCTTTTATTAATCAGCAGACTGTCGAGTCCCGGGCTCGCCCGGGTCCCGAGCCGCGGTTGCGAATATTATTTATATCGAATTTAATAATAATTCTTGAGCCGCTGCGTAGGTTGCTGCCGCCGCCGCTGCTTCTGCTCTTGGCCAGTTTGATCAGCTCAGAAATTTGCATTGATCGACGTTGCAGATATGGACAGGCAGAGGCCAAGCACAAGGTCTTTCACTGAGAGAAAAAAATGCAAACAGAGACGACGCTGGGTGGTGGCTTATCTCGGGAGAAAGTAGTTCTCGAGCAACTGGCTTGCCTTGGCCAAGTCAACACCGTATTTGTCTCGGCATTCCGTGTAACGATAGATTGCGTTGACAGCTAATTTGTTAACTGGATCAAATAGATACAAATCGAGGCAAGTTAAGGAATGTCCATCAAATGTTCAAGCCCACCAATTAAATAGTATAAACTTCTATCAACTCTGGCGACTACTTGGTTTTATTTAAATCAGTATATGTAATAACTCAAAATTCTGGAAAAAAATAACATATTTTGAAAGATAAAATATTCTACAAGAAGAAGAAAATAATTCAGGGCGACTTTTCCACCTGTAAATATAAAATACCGTATTTACCTTTTTTATATCATAAAAATATCATTAAACATTCCAGTTGAAGTCAAGTCAAAATATGTAAAGGCTAAGGGATTCATACTGATCGTTTAAGATATATACATATATGTATATAAATCCTTTTATATACTAAAAATGCATGATTATGAAGTCAAATGGTAAAAAATGCAGTGATTTATTGAGCTTTTAAACTCTTAAAACCATTGGGTCTTATCTAAATTTTGAAACTTAATAATTTCCGACAGCTTTTTAATTGCTTTGTTAAGAATTTGTTGCCAGTGCATCAGGTCAGACGAGACATCGCCGGGATATCGAGCTGAGGAGATTCGGAGATGCTGCTGCTGCTGCTGCCTCCGATCGGCCCCAGCGCTTATGATGAACGATCACGGACGTGGGGGCGGTGGAGGTGGCAGCGACGGAGGCGGTGGCCATTCAACTCCATATACTTTCGCCCGGGTGAAAAGTATGAGCCGCCCTTATTAGCATGCCGCGGACGTTGCGACGGAGAAAAGTGGGTTACCCTGCGCCTGCGCCTGGGCCTGCCCCTCTGGCTTAATGTGCCGTTTTGTTAAATTGCAGCGTTAAGAATTGCGCACATAAAGCATTTTGTTGTCAAACTGATTTCTGATCGTACATAATTTTTATCTTGATCCAAATAAGCCTTACACGATCAGAACGCAGCTCTCCATCTGGGGCCCCTAGGGCCGCGAAAACCAGAAACCAGCAACAGAGCAACACTGTACCAGCATCGACATCGTCATCGACATCGTTAATATATGCATGCGTGGTCAGAGGCGATATATATAGTATACTGGCGAGCAAACCTTTTCCAGCTACGAATCCCGGCTACAAATGAGTCTTGGCCATATGCAAAATGTATCAAAATTATGAGCGTATTTCCCAAAAAATACTTATGGCTCTTGGGCGTTTCAAATGTTATGCCTTATTTGTCGCTGCGTTGCCGCCCCGTCGCCCACAAAATACAACAAAAAAAGAACGCTGAAAACGCCGAAAATGGCTAAGTGGCCGGCACTTAAGTGCACCATAAAATTCGAAACGCATAAATCATCCCCAAAAACCACATAATAATCGGTTAAATGGATGTCCGAAACACGAGTCGGCGATAACAAAACTATGACTCCGTTGTCTCTGACGCGGCTTTAAAATGACACAAAAATCAAATCAACTTTTTATGGCCATAGTTATGAAGTCGGAGTGTTTTATTGTCCGTCGTTAACTTTCGAGAATATCAATTTGGGGCTTAATATTGTTCCAGGCGCTCCATTGATTATGCGATAACTATCAATAAAAATATAAATAAAAATTCGGAATGCCCGATGATCCACAGCTTTTTCCAAAACCATAAAAAGCTGAGGGAATTATTAAAGCTACGAGCCACGAGATTGTAATGCCTAGGGGTGTCTTGTACTATAAAGTAAGGCTTTTATAATGTTTTCCCATAATATTAATTTTTATATTGCAATCTACACTTAATTTGTAAAACTGAAATACTTGTAACTTTCTTTGCCACATATTTATTAAAGACTTAGCTCGTTACTTCTTACAAAATACTTCCAAATATTTACACATAAATATTCATTTTGGAAGATGCTCTGCTTCCTTGACCCAGTTAAGGCAGCAAAGAAAGAAAATAAGAAAGATTCGGATATATATTCCAGAAAATTATGCTTCATGTTTGCCTTCAACTGCCCTGAACTTCCCTCCCACCTGAGCGGAGGGGCACATAAATTGGCTCTCAATGTCCACAAAACGACAGTAAACGGTCATTTTTATCGAAATAATTGCTTTTTTTTTTTTGGGCTCCGCGACTTTGGCATTGGCAGCGAAAGTTTTGATTGCGTTCCGCCGGCGTTAGCAGGCCGGGAATAATCCACTTCATTTCATTACGAGATCGGAATGGAACAGAGTGGAGCGGGATGCCCGAGGGCCGGGCCAAACGAG
Source organism: Drosophila bocqueti (assembly GCA_018151655.1). Classification (NCBI taxonomy): domain Eukaryota; kingdom Metazoa; phylum Arthropoda; class Insecta; order Diptera; family Drosophilidae; genus Drosophila; species Drosophila bocqueti. The sequence continues at coordinate 4,327,199 of JAECXF010000057.1, forward strand.
CCTCCTGACGACTGTTGTAATCCAGGTAATGCAGGGACCCGGAGCTGCATCCGAGTGAGTGTGCTGTGTGTGCTGATTGTGCATACGCACGAAATCAATAAATAAAAAGGCGGCCAGAAATTGCCCGAACCCAGAGACGTGGAGGCCTTGTGGAGGCCCACGCCGCCCTGCCTCAAGATGCAGTCCAGCTCCAGCTTCAGCCCAGCTCCAGCCCAGCTTTAGCTTCAGTCCAGCTCCAGCTTGAGATTCTGGCGACCACTGATGCGCGCTCATAACTCATTTCATTATTGTTTTGACATTTTATTTATTGAATGCGAACAGGCAGCGCGCGAAGCCGTTGCCGTTGCCCCCTTTTCCATATCCCCATTCCACCAGACATTTCCCTCTTTTCTGTTTACTTCTCCCAGATCCGTGAATGTTTTTTGTGCAAATTGTTAACGGGCTTGTTTCAGTTTTCGGGCCATGAAATCAATGCCTTCCCAATCCAACCAACCAATGTGTGTGCCTGCATGTGTGTGGTCTCTCTGTTGGGGCCAAACAAAAGACTTAGGCCACGAACTTGGGCCAAAGAAAAGTGTTTCAAGCAAACAAACGAAATACTTATGGAAATGTTACAAGGCAACAAAACAAGACGAAAATTTACATAAATTGCCCTCAAATCAATTTAGTTGGCAAAGAGAAGGAAGAGGAAGAGGAACCGGTTTGGTGTGGCTTTTATGAGCAATTCTCTTAACCTCCATTCCGACGGCGCTGAAGTATCAATTAATGATCAGCCAGCCAGCCAAAAGAGAGTTTTCAATTAGATTCCCTCCATTAAGATCGCATTCCAAATGCTGCACACTCTCGGTACTCAGTACTTCCCACGCCCAAGAGCAGGACCAACGCCCCCGACCTTTATTGAAAGTGCAGCAGCAGCCATCGATTGCGATTGCCAAACGCCAAATGGATGACAATTAATACACACCTCGGTGCACTTCTCCGGTGCACTGATAAATTGCCCTCGTAGCGGAACGCATCGATAGGGAGGCAGAAGTTATGGAAATTAGTTTGCCGCCGAGAGCTAATGGAGTCAAAACGCTTATAAAACTTATATGCCCTGCCGACCGAAGGAGCAGCAGCTGCAAACGCAACTGCAACGTGGAATATGACAATATGGCTGGAAATTAATCTTGCATAGAGCCGGAGCAACAAAGTCCAGAGAGAGAGAGACGGTGTCTAGGCAGGATGTGGCCCGCCATTGTCGCCCGGTCTGCCGAGACTCGGCAGACTCTGGAGACTCTCTGAATGTGAACTTGATTATGTTTTATGAGACTCACTGCCGATGCAGTTGCATAGTTGCATTGCATGCAGCAGATGCTGCCGCCGCAAATCCTCCAACTAAGTTGCATCTGTACGCCATTAGATGTCGCCCATAAATTGTGGTATCATTTTTTATATGCACTTTGGACCGGCCATCTAAATGACCCAAGAAAAGGGATCGCCTGCCTTGGCGTTCCTGGTTCCGACCGCATGCCTTGTGGGCGTTAATCTGTTTGCAGCTTTTTTTGATTTGATTATTCGGTTTCCCTCACTTATGGCCTATCATTGTAGATACTCGGGAACACTCTTAGATTTGAATATTTCAAGGAAAGCAGCTCATTTTTCAAGCTGAAATAATAATTAATTAAGTTTTACTTAGCTTAAGAAATTACATTTAAACTAATTCTTTTTTATTATTTTTCATAATATTTATACGGCATAAAGATCTAATTACTCCACATTCAATTATAAGTTTACTTTACTTAGTTTAGGAATACTTTCTTGATCTTAAGGCAAATATATAAGAGTTTAAATTTAAGTATTATGGCCAACATTATGGTCATTATAAGATACCCTTAAAAAATGTTGAATTGTAAGAAAGCATTTGGGTAAAGGTTGTTAAATAATTTAAAATCATCATTAACACTAAATAAAAGCTAAAGTTGTCAGAGAAGGTTTTCCAATAATTAACATTATTTATATTAAATATTTTTTTGTTAGCAATTTATTACACAGACAGACTCTACCGCCGAAACGACATCCCACTGTGCGGCGACTCCTACGCAGTCTCCCTATGCCCCACAGTCCCCACTGTCGGTATCATTGTTGATGACATTTATGTCTTAATATTTTTGCAGGCCCAAATGCAAATGCAGTGGCACTCAGGCAATACCGTTAGCCCGAGCCATTAGCCGGGCCGAGAGACTGAGAAACTGAGCGGCTCTGGCGGATGCTACACTCACACAAACCGGCGCACACTTATGCCAACCATTAATTTCCATTTATGGATTAAGCAGGTGAGACGGGGAGCAGCCCGCACGCACAAAAGCCTTTAATAAATGCATCGCCATTACGGCCAGCACATGCTTAGGAACAGCAAGGAGCAACATCATCAGCAGTTGGCTCCTTCCAGCCAAAGTCGGAGTCGGAGTCGGACTCGAAGCCAGCTGGCCAACAACTCAATTGCCATTGCGGCTCCTCAGTTTTTCCGAGCTGCTTATCGCCAGTTGCCTTTGCCGTTGCAGTTGACTTTGGCCGTTGCCGTTGCAGTTGCAGCTTTTCCATCTGCCTCAAAACTGAGCCACTCGCCCCAAATCTTTAAATGCTGCTCATGTGATTTTTCTTGGTGGCAGCGCAATGGAATGGAGTCGCCGGGATTAGCGTGAGTGAGTAATGATTGTGGCCTGCGACGGAGACGGAGATGAAGATGGAGACCGGCGACCGGAGACCACCGAACGGAGAAAGAAGTGGATCTTGGAGAGATCATGAGAGGTCCATGAGTTAGTAGGGAATTCTTTGAAATATTTTAGCATTAAAAAACGTATTTCTTCTTGGGTTTCTAAGCCAAAAACATATATTTTGAAAGTAAAGGAATGTATCTTTACATAAACCGGAGATAGAAGTAATCCTTAGAGAGCTTAGTTCCATAAATTAGTAAGGAATTCTTTGCAATGTTTTAGCACCAACAATACTATTTTCTTTATAGATACTAAAAAAACAGAAGATTATTTTGCTTTTAACTTTCAGACAAATAAATTTAGTGCATTCTTTATAGATACCTAAATAAAAAAGTTATTGAAAGTATATTTAACTAGTAAGGAAGTTAGGCTTCTAACTTTTTGATTTTTGGAAATTTTAAAATGTTCTTTAAGCCGTTGGTTAGTTTTCAATGGTCTTGGGAAACTTATAAAGTCACGTAGCCTAAATTTTCTTGTGAAATTAGTTTCGATAATAAATCTTTCCCGCTTTCCTAATAACTTTATCAACAAAAGTATTTAGTTCTCTCCTTGATTCCCCAGAAGTCACTAGCTAGAATGCGTTTCAGAAAGATTAGACTTCATATTGGTTGCCAGCAGCCTCTCTCCCTGCCTGGAGTGGGATCTTGGATGATGGCTATGCAAACACTCTGGCCAGCAAATAGTGAAGAAGAGCACAAAGCCTTGGAAATATGTGTACATTTATGTACAGACACCCCTTTGGGGCAACTGTAACGCCCCAAGAGTTGAAGGAGTGGGAAAAGGCGGCACACGGATGACGAGAACGCAGTGGCTGTGGGCAGGACGAGGTCGGGGCTGCCGCTGTTGATATTAATGTAGCCCTGTCCGAGTGGCAAATGAATGCCATCAATCAAGAGGAGAGCGCGAGCGTGCTCCGAGGACAAATACAAATACAAAAATACAAATACACGAGCTCGAAAACAAACACAGGCTCAAGGGACATGAGTGCGCGGAGTGCGCATGCGCGGAACGCTAGGGTTTTGAAGGAAAGGTCTGCTAACCAAACATAAAACATGCCAGAAAGCACTCTGAGAAATTGGGGGTATTTCAAAAAATCTAAGGGTTTGCATAACAACATTACTAAATACTAATACAAAATTAATGTATATAAAAATGCTGTCTTTAAACGTAACCCCTTGTACTTGGGCATTCTTAGTTCTGTTTAGTTCTGGGGGATTGTGAATATTTTAATAAATCTTAAAGATTATTGTAAGAACATTACTGTAAAGAAAGAAATACATAGTTAAAATGTAAAGCAACCACTTAATTAAAATATATAAAATCCTGCCTTTAAACTGATCTCTTATTACTTAGGCATTCGTAGTTCTTAGGTTTTTAAAAAAAACATTATATTAGAGCAGAGACCTTTAAAAAATAAAGCAAATACTTAATTAAAATATACTTAAGCCTTATCCCTTATTACTTTGCCTTTTTTAATTATATTTAATTCTTTTCAAAATGTACCCTCCTTTATTTTCCTCAGTGACCAGTCTTGTCCTGGCCACAGGGCCAAGGGCGCGACTTTGACTTCTTCGCCTGCACTTGACAAATGTGAGAGTGCGAAGAGTCCCAGCCCAGGCGCCATTAATTGTTTCGAAATCTTTGGAGGGGCAGGGACGTGCTCACAGCGATTATCGAACGCCATGTTGTCAGAGCTGTCCCTCTCGCTCGCTCGCGTATTAGGTGACGTCTTAATTACCGCGTCTGGCCCGTGTAAAGCGGGGCGTTAAAGATTAAATTTATGATTTCTATGCAATTTATACACGGAAAGTAACATTTATATAGAGCTCATTGCACAAGGCCCGCGCAGATTGGAGGCCCGATCGTGCTGACAAGGCTAGGCCACGCCCCAGCTTCGGCTGAGCTTTTGATGATTTCTCTGCGATCTAGCCATGTGGGCAGCCGCTCCCCCGATCTCCCCGAGATCTGGTGGTCTGCTGCTGCCCACCCGAGCCGAGTTCGATCCGAGTTCGGCGATAAGCTCTGGTCGGGCGTCAGTTTTTCTCCTCCTCGCAAGACGGCTTCCTGCTTTGGCCCCAGCACTGATTTAATTTTGGGCTCCTTGCTGTCTGGCTGCGGCTGCCGGGTCAACTCCATGGTTCAGCCAATGTCCCAAATTTGTTTGGGCCACGTTGTTTGTGTGGCTGTGCTGGCAATTCGTTAACTGATCCGCCGTTGTCAATATATTTTATGTTGTCTTCGATTATTTAGCGGCGGCCAACGAGGGGCAAGTACATGGGTTTCTTGGGAGGTTTTGTAATAATCGGAGAGCAGGAAAAAGCTAATAGCTAAGAAGTAAAATAATTAGCCTGAAACAGCTTAAAAGAACAGGAAATATACTTGTATTAAGTAAAGAAGGGTCTGGGAAATAAATACCTTTTCATTTTATATTATTATATATATTTATAATGAGGTAATCAACATTTTATAAGAGCATCTAAGTTTCGTTTAGATCATTTACAGCCTTTGATTTAACCATTTTTATTGCATTTATCGTCTTTTGTGCATCTTGCTACTCTCGTTTTTCGTGCCCAACAACATGACAGTAAAAACAATAACCATGAAAATAAACAACAAAAAGACAAAAATAAACCCAAAGTCGAAACCAATAAAAAAAAATTTTTTAAGACAAAAAAAATGGAATCATAAAGCATTTTGACATTGTTACAAGTCAGCGGGAGATATTTCACTTTTAACCTTTCGCTTGACTTTTCCGCAAGCCAGGCGAAAAACAATGGGGGAAACTTATGGCGACTTTAGGAGTAATTTCAGGTATTTATTTATTATTATTTATTTAGCCTTTAATTTACTCCATGACTTTGTTATAGATTAAAGAGACACTAGATAATATTTTAAATTATAATAATACTATCCCCTTGAAAGTCCCTAATATGCTCCCTCCCAATCATCATAAGAAATCTGCAACTGCAACTGCATTTACCTTTACGAATCTATGCGTGAGCCGTGGGCAGTCTTCAGCTGCTACCACTGCTGGGTACAGTGCGGAACATCCATGGCAGGGCAATTGGAAGTGGAAGTGCACATATCTGTGTGATTTATAGAGAACCTGTGCGGCTGTAGCATGTGAAAAATGAATGCGAGATTTATAACATCAGCCTAATTGAATGTTTGATCCTGGGCATAAATAACCAAATTAATGAAAATGATTTTTAATAAATTTCTCAATTGCATGCCAGGTTCTGCTCCTCCTTCTCCGACTAGACACGCTGCGCACTCAGCGATGTCCTGCTGGGCATGAGTAATGTTCCTCTATTAGCCGCTGCATCACTCCGGCTAATGGAGGAGCAGGCAGCAGTGGTTGCCAACTGGTGGCACTCGGAGCCGCACGGAGAGAATCCCCGGCAGCTAGCTGCCTTCGGTGTGTCATTCACCCGCTTAATTATGAAGAAATGCATCACTTTTTGCGATAATTAATGGCGCCATTCGCTGGCTGGCAGAATTTTCGTTGGTTTTAGCTCAATTCGTGGATAATTGGGGCGGCACCATTGTCGCAATGTCACAACCATGGACCATATCGGAGCATGTCCCATGTTCCCATTTCCCTTGCGCTTTTGATTTCCCGCGAATCTGATCGCCTGATCGCTCTCCGCATTGGCATTGGCATTGCGGCGCATATTTTGCGGCATGCCCCGCTTGACAACTTCAATTAACGATTGCCGAGTGCGTGTAATTAGCGCATTTCTGTCCCCAAATCTTCCTTTACCCCCTTTCTACCTTAGCCCCTTTTGGCCCTTTTGCTTCGGGGACTCAGACCGTTTACCGAAAATGAAACGAAATACACGATTTTTGCGGTTTTGGCATACTTTGTCTTGGATATACTTGTATGTACAACTCCCAAAAAAAACTCCTCCCCCTTGGAAACAAAAAAGAAGAAACAGTTTTTTTGGGCAGTCGGCAGTATCGAGATATCAATCGATAATGAGGAAATGGAAGCCGTTTCTCATCGCGAATGAGTTATGTGCAGGCATGTGTCCGATAGGTGCTCCTCCCGCGACAGGAAAACAACCATAAGTGTCACTGCCTAGGCCCGGATCTCTGCCTGGAATATCTAATGCCCTAATGGGGCAATGTGTGGACTATGCTATGAAGGGTGTGTTGTTCTGATTGGGTATATTAGGTGGAGGAAGGAGATCATTTTACTATAAGAATATATTTACTTTAAGAATTTACTTCGAATTTACTTTAAGAACTTTTTGCTTTGTGGGAATTAAAGGAAATCGCAGGGTTATATGTGGAAAACAAAATAAGTAAGGTAAGTAACTCTCAGACATTTAAACTGCCATTTTAAATTAAGTTTTAAGTCCAAAAATATCATATATCTTATTATATATATTCTATGCAGCAATGGGGTTCAAAATACATTATCATTTATCCATCTAAAATTACTCTATCTTCTCCTTCTTATTTTTCAATAAAACTTAAACTAAATTATCTTAGGTAATCCCCTAGTCGAGTTAATCCCACTTCACCTGTCCAACATTCCCACTTGTTGTCCATTCAACCCACTGACAGCTAATGAAAGGTTGACTTGTTGACTTTTAAAATTTTGAACAGAAACAAGCATAAATCAGCGTCTGGCAAAACTATTTAGAATATGCAGAGCAGCAACTGAGCAGCACCTGGCACAAGCCCATGTCCGTGTGCCCATGCTTAATGTCCATTTAAATTCAATTCCCTTCCCCCAGCCATAGCCAAAAATATCAATTGAAATGCATCCCGCAATGCCCAGAATAAGACATGACGACAATTTGTCTGCGATAATCCTGGTAAAGCGGGGACACTAATGACACACCACCCGGATTTATAGTTCCGGCCGCGGGCTGGGAGGGAGTCAGGGAAATCTCCCCCATCGGGGGAACTGGAAAGTAAGAGTGTGGCAAGCAGCACTCCCCCTTTATCCGAAGAGCCACCAAAGCTGACAACAATAGCTTCGCACTTGGTGGATTTTTGGGGGTGTTGAGGGGTCTTGGGGTTCAGCGGGGGCTTTTGGTTATGGCCTGACTTCGGTTTTGGAGGCGGGGCGATCTTGGCTGGCTGGCTTGGGGCAATCAAAAGCACGTCACGATTGCGAGGATGAAATTGAAGCCGCCTCTGTTTGCAAGCTTCCTCCTGCCCTCTTTCTTGGCACCCTATACACGGGAAAAGATTCTGGAATCATTGGATTATAAAAAAATAGTATTTTTACATGGTGTTGTAGGGTATTACAATTTCAGTCAGAAGCCTGAAAAGAAGTGAAGGAGTCTTTTCCGGCCCTATAAATCATATATATTCTTGATCAGCATCAAAAGTAAAGTTGATTCATCCATGTTTGGAGAGAAAAAATATTTGACTAATTTTTTCAAAATTTTATAAGGGGTTACATTGTAAAACATGTTGAAAATTAAAAAAAAAAAAAAAAATTTTTAATTGTATATTTATTATATAGAATTGTTAACCTAATAAAAACTAGCACAGAAAAGCTTTCAGAATTGAAATTAATGAATTTTTGGCTAAGTTATGATCGATCAAAACTGCCAGATTTCCCTTAAGTTGTTTATTTTTCGTGTATAGTAATATTCTTTAATATTTAAAAAAAAACTCTTTTAAAGTCACAAACTATCAAAGCATATAAACTACTGAATGTTTATTATTTTCTATGCATTTTTAATTAATTTGTTGGTACGTTGAAAGCTTTAACAGGTTGCAAATTATACAACACGTAAACATTTTATTTAAACATTTTGAGCACTATTTAGTAACATTACAAATTTAAAAGCACCTCTTTGTATATGAGTTTTTATTAAACAATAATATTTATTAACTGGATGATATATTCCTGGTCTAAAAAATTAAGCTCTGGTAGTTCAAAGATTTTCTTTAAACATAAACATTGCCTTAAAGCGTTAAGAATTAGTAGGTATTATCTTTATATTTTGTTAATAATTTTTAAAGGTATAATTTTTTTAATATATTAAGTTTAAAATATTCGAAGTTATTGTACAAGAAATCAACCCAAAAAATATCAGAGTCCAAACATATCCTGTAAAACGAAACTTAAAAGTTGTTGTATACAAATGTAATAACATAAATTTTCTGAAAATAAACAAGATTAATAGCATAATTTTTATCTCTGTGCACTGAGCATTGTTTCTTATCTCGACCTGGCTCTTCACTCAGATAAAACTGTTTCCAAATCTCGAACTTGGTCAGCGGGTAGCATTCACTCGCGAGTCGCGACAGCATCATGCGAATTTAATTGAATAAAGTTTTGTAAGAGTTTTGTAATTGCCCCGGCAGATTAACGAAACGAATATACAGATAGGTAGTAGTATTCCCCGCCGATATCTCGGGGAGCTCCGTGCCCGGTTTCGTGTCTGGCCAGGAGCCATAATTGAGATGCTTTTGAGCCGATAATAAATTATGAAGGCAGAAAATGAAACGAAACGAAACGAAAGCAAAGCCACAGCCGCAAAGTAAAATGTCGGACGAGGCGAGGTGACTGGACCCTATAGTATATATAGTAGAGAAGTTGGGGCGGGGCAGGGACGATTAGGCCAGGGATTAGGCCAAGTCTGCAGGCCATAAATTATACATTGTAGCCCAAAGCTAACGGGACTGTTAGAAAGCTAACAGCAAAAAAAGGGAAATCGAAAGTGCAGTGAACCCTCAATCCTGGGGCCTAATCCTCGTCTGGAGCCGAGCGGCAGGTTCTCAGAGGTGGAACTCCTTCAGCGGTAATTGAATACTTAAGCCGGAATGCCAAACTTGAGGCCAAACAGCACCCCATATGCATATAGACAAAGCGAGCCATTAATCACGGAATCAGCCCTGAATGTAAATTAACTCGATTGATTTATTTCCTCTGAATGGGATATGAAAAATGCCCCAAGGGATTTGCATTAGTTTGAGACTTAATTTCATTTTATTTACTCAGGAAATCTTTTAAAAATATATTCCATTCTCAAAAGAAATAAGAAATAAATTCTACAATGCTCTTTGAATCTTTTCTAGTTTCAGGCAATTCTTAAAAGTTTCACAAAAATTTGCTTATTTCTTTCCTTTAAATAATCATTAAAAATCTAAAAAACTGTAAAACAAACTCTCTGCTTAAATTCCTAAATTAATAACCCATTTCCACTCCTAAATTACTTTAATTTCCGGCTATCAATTTTATTTTATTTACATAATTTCCTCCATAACATTCCATTGACAGCATTTATATATTTGGCCGATTTCGCAATTGAAAGCGTTTTTTGTTTGGGGAAAAAGTAATTGAGAACTGTCATGCAATCTGATATGATTGCCAATGCGAAGTGCACATAAATTCGTTGCGACTGTCCTCGGTTTCGGTTTCGGTTTTGGTTTCAGTTTCTGGCTTGGATCGGGACCCGGCATTTGAGTGTTTCAGTCTTCTGGCCTGGCATTTAGTAGACAATTAGCGGCATTGCGTGTCCAGCTCTCGGCGTGCTGTTGGGACAGCTCCTACAAACCCAAGACTCGTGAGTAAGCCACGTCCTAATGGTCGGTCAGTTGCCGCAGGGCAGCAGCAGGAGTAGAGGTTGTTAGGGCCAGCTTCCAGCGAGCTTTCGACCAACTTCCTGGTTTTTGAGACGGGAAAACAAAGAAATAAAGGCTTGAATAGGTCTATAAGGTTCTTCCTTAACTTGGTAAAGTTCAATTTTGGTTTGTTTTAAGAGAGATTTTCTAGAAAGTGTTTCTAAGGTCCTGAAACATTTGGACAGCTCCTTCGTGGGCTCAAACTCTAAGAAAGACCCAAGCTATGGCATAAACAGACGCGTGACTCATAAAACCGCGTTTAAGAAGATCGTAGGGGGCAAAAGGGGTTGCAAAAAGGGGGCCAGGGGTGGTGGCAAAGGGGAGCACAACAAAAGAGAACATCGATTTGTGGCAGCGCCTGCGCAAAGCGTGAAATTTATGCGACCCACACGCAGCGCCACTCACGACCGCTGATGCGCTGCTAACGTTCACCAATCCGAAGACGGAAGACTGAAGACCGAAGACTGAAGACTGTATCTTCAATATACTGAATACTGAACACTGAAAGACCAGAGACCAAAGACTGGCGAAGACTGAAGACCCCCAGACGCAGATGGAGATGGAGTAGAAGCAGAGGCTGCCAAGACGAAGATGTTGAGGAGCAGCCGGCGAATTTCATTTCTCGCAATAAATCCATGACTGATTTATGTACTGCACAATCGTTACAAATCACAAACGTTTACGTTTACTGAATGAACGTCCGTCTGCAACGGGGACCTCTGTGTGCACTAAGAACAAAATTTTAAATAGTTACAAAATGTGAAATGTGTGTTGGAAAATTGTAAAGTAGAAATAATTTATAACATATTAAATATCTCTTTAATATTTTTTATTTCCTAGAAATCCAACAAATTCATAATTTACAATTTACTTATTAATTGTATAATTCACAATTTACATTAAAATCGTAAAGATTTTAATATAAGTTTAAATAAATACAGATAAATAATCAACATTTATTAGTGAAAGAAACTACCTTTTAAAGAAAATTGTTCTTGAAACTACCTTTATTTTAACATCTTTCAAACTATTATATGTAATTATGTATTTTAGGATCTAACTGAAAACCATTTTTTAAATTTAAAATCTGTGTATCTTCGTATATTTCTAAGTGTATTATATAGCATATATCTCTCTTATTATTACAAAATCTCCACAGCTATCCAACATGTTTTATTCTCACTCTAGGCAGACAGTTTTATTTTATATTTATATTGGTTTAATACTTTATTTCATGACCACAATTTTCTTCGCGTGCACCTGTGTGACAGTGCATCTGCCTGAAGGAAGGGGGTTTTTAGGTGGGTAAAAAGTAACAGTGGCTCCACTCACGTGCTGGCCTTCAGCTTCAATCAGCACAACATCACTCGCCGTGCAGTTTGGAATTGCATTTGAATTAATTAAAACTCTCGAAGCAGACACGACTCGGCTAGAGATCGACGGAGAGCTCGTCGAGAATTTGTCAAATAAACGAAGTGCAGACTCCCCATACGTACCTCAATGTGTGTCCTATGTATCCAACACATGTACCCTTTATCGATTCCAGAACAATTGAAAGTTCAGCGGAGAGCCATGAAGTGACGTGAACAAAATCGATCAGCGAAAACAGCGACTTCGGCCGCAAAGTTTAACAAAAGGCCCAGGAGTGCAATGGCAACGGATCGGGAGATTTACATACTCGACACTCGGAGACTCAGAGAAGTAACCGAGGAACGACGCGGTCAGTGATGGCAACTTTTGCCAGTCAAATATAATATTATAATTTGTTTAATTTTAATTAAGAGTATTTTGTTATTAAGATAAATGTCTTCAAATAAATTAAGATATAAAGTTCTATGGGAGACTCACAGATATTCTCAATACTAGCTTTTAATGATCACTTACTTGTTGTTATTTCTTTTTAATTTATTCGTAAATCAGAATAATTTTCTTTATTAAATAAAAATACAATTAAACTTAAAAGGACATTTAATGCGAATACCATTAAGCCTGAAAATAAATCCATCAACTTTTTTTAATATTAACCAAAAAACATATGAAAGGTAAGATATTGTCCCTGATCTAAGGATGATTGCAACAGTTTTTAATCAATAAAAAAACAACTGTAAACCAAAATAAATTTATATTATTAAAAGCTTGCAATATATATACATTTTTTTGGTTATATTTAAAATTTTCCGAATTTTTTAACTCCAAAAAAAAAAAAAAAATAGCCAAACTGGCAACTTTGATCTCCTGGCAGCCGGCGAGATTGTTATTGTTGTTTCACCTCCGTCGACCACTTAAGTTGACGTTGCGACGCGACTTTCCGACTTCTCGACTTCCCGATGCGCTGCTTGATTCCCTGCCCAGAGGCGCATGCCTGGCTCCTGCGCGGAGGAACGGCTGGAGGATCGGCAGCGAGTCGGGGCAAAAAGTATGACTAAATGCATGCAAGTTATTTAAATGAGACATTTTCAGAGTCCATGGCCAGGCGGCGGCATGTGAACAGCTTCGGATCTGGCCACGGCTTTTTGGCTGTCACTTGATGCACTCACAGGAGGGGTAGTCGGTCCTCGAGCTTAGCTTTGGTCTGTAATTTAAAAAATTTATGTTTTTGAGAATTTAACAAACGTTGATGAGCTAAAAAATGGGTTTCCACAAAGGAAACTTTAAGAAATTTGTCAAGAAAACTATATTTAAGTTGTTGAAAATCTTAGAATTTCAAGGAGCGCCTTAAATATTTGTTTTTTATTCTTTTATTCTTTAAATTAAAACCTCATACATGATAAACAAACAATAACTATTTCTAACCGCTTATTTTGTTATGCAAAAATCTTGAACCCTGATTGTTCCTAGAGTATATCCCCTGCGACCATGCCTGGGCATATATATCCATTTACGCATTATCTTGCAGCTGGGGCCAAGAGCACTGCAATGCGAACTATTTATGTACGTTTTGCTCTGGCGGCTGTCACTTTTGGGTGGCAGCTTCCACAGTTCCAGTCCCAGTTCCAGTCTCAGTTCCAAGCCAGAGCCAGGCGGAGTGGGGCCTGAAAAGGCCGTGCTAATTGTGTCGCTAGTGTCAGATTTATGTGGCCCGATCAATGGGTAATATATGCCAGGGCGATCGGAACCCCCAGATGGAGTTGGAGAGCCGAAGAGTCGGGTATCAAATTATAATTCAATTTACGAATGGACCACCTTGGTGGCCCGGCCGCTAAACACATTCCTGGCCAGTTGTCGGGCCGGCCAGAGATTGGCTCATAAATTGTCCAAATTAATTCATAGTGGCACCAATGGCGACACCTACTCGTTGTCACCGTTACACCTCGCCCATCTTCGATCCCCGATCCCCCATCCCAGAGATTCCCGATCCCCCGGGCCCAATCCGAGCCAACAACTGGAAATGGAAATGGAAATGGGCAATCGGCATGGGAGAATGGTAGAATGTTCACTTGGTTCGTTAGTCATAAATTTATAGGCTTTATTGAAACATCAATTTGGACACCATCGCGGACGACACCCGACCAGTTCAAAGTCACCCGATCCAATTGTGTTCCCTGGGAGGAGATACTATGTAGAGATCTCTGGGGGATCTCGGGGTATCGGGGGAAGCGAGGTGTGCGCCGTCGTCAAGGTGGTCCATTGGTGGGGACCAACAGCAGAGCTTCCTCCTCATTTTCGGCCGGGGCTCTTCTCTTGTCTTGTCTTTATTATTTTCATTTTCTACCGCCTAGAACAGGTTTCCGACTCTTTGCCGGATCGTCGGATCGCCGGCTTTTGGCGGATTCCGATTCCAGCCAATCGCTCGCCGCTTGCGCTGTTAATTTCCAACAATTTTACAGCTAGTTATGCAAATGCCGGGCAGTTTCTTTCTTATTTTTTTTTTTTCATATTTTTCTCTTCTCTTTTCGGGTTGGAAAGTCGCTAGCTCGAGGCGGGCATTATGCCGATTCGGCTGGATGATCTCATGGCGGCACACCACCAACGCCGAGGAGGCGGGGCAATAGGAGCGTTCAGAGTTGCCGAACTGCGATTTATGCGACTCGATATCTGAAAGTATAGCCTTGCCGATCTGGCAATATTAATATTTTGAATTATTCAAGACTACACGGCCAGCAAAAAATAGGTAAATTACGAGACTTAACAGGAGGGTTCAATGCCACGATCACAGAACTATTCGGTCATCAGTGGGCGGTAATCATTGCCTACTTTTAGAGGAGTCTGCCAGGATCTTAATCGAAAGATTTTCGCTTGGGTTAGTAAAATACATAACAAACTCGGATTTGAGTTGAAAAAGGGCAACATTTTTTGTAATACAAATGAATTTTAGCGTTTCAAATTTGTATGAGGAATTTAAGGGATAATTAATCTAGCCCTCCTATTTATTTTAAATTTTTGTATAAAATATTAAGCCATATAGACTTCATTGTTCTATATTAGCATCTAATTCTTAAATTCTTTAAGACAAAAAGTACACTTAAACATTTGGGCAACTTTACTTTTTCTAAACGTATACAATACATTTTTTCTGAAATGGAGAATTTTTCTTTGCTTAATAATTAAGTTTATTATTATATTTTTTATTAACAAAGCAGTTTACTGCTTGATTTTATTCCCTGCTAGCCGAGACAGCAACCTGTGTAAAAATCGCTAACGGTATGCTGTAAAATAAGAGCCACAATTTAATTTATTTCGAATTTTGATATATTTGTTTATATTTTTGTTTAAATTGTGAATTTATAAAGCGCAGTTTAGTAGCTTTTTAATAAACGTATACACTATCTTATATATTTTAGCTAATAAACTTTAGGCTTATCTTTCAGTGTCCCTTCCTTGACACCAATAAGAAAGGAAAACCATTACAGTCCTGATTGTTTAAAGCATCCGATGAGAAGATCCTCAGGAAGCGTGTACGTTTTACAAAATAGGTATTGAATTCCTTAAAAGATTTAATCTTTTGCGTTATTTATCGAACTGATTCACATAAGCAAAATCAATTAATGCCAAGATAAATTATAATTTAAAATGTATTGAGCTTGGGAGCTAGCTTGATTTATAGTTCATGTATAATATAAAAACTATACAAATCTCTGCTTTAATATTTCAAATCCCAAACAAATCATTATCTCGAGTACCCAGTTAGTCTTTTAGATTTAAAAATATTGTAAATATAATAAAATATGTCATGAAATTACATTCCTAACTCTAATATGTGAAAGAACTCAAATATATTTTAGCGTAACCAAGAACATTATATTTTTGCACTGATTTATAACCTTGGATATTTATTAAACCATATATAAATAATGCAAAAAGTATATGAAATATCCTTCCATTCCTTAAATCATTTCCAAACTCATTTCGAAACTCATTTCCTCATGATAATAAAATATTTATCCTGCTGGCGAATCAGTACGTTACAGCGCTGGCAGGACTTACGACTTACAGCCGGCTAACAGAGTCCCCTGTGCGCAGTCCTGTGGAGGGGGAGGTGGCGAGTGGTCGGTCCCACAGGACTCCTCCTGCTATAAACAGACGAAACTCAACAGGTTTAAGCTCAGTTGGCTCTGTGAGGTCCTGGCATTCAATCGCGGAAAGCGGCGGCAACGACCCCAAGTAATACGCAGGAAGCGCGCCCACGCACGGTGCAAATTCCGAGTACTTGTCGCTAATAGATAATTGAATTTTTTGCCATTGTTGTGTGTGGGAATTTAATGCTCGTGCCGTCGGCGTGTGTGCAATAAAAATTAAAGAAACTTTTTATGAGCGTGCTGTGCGTTTGATTGGAAATGTGTTTAGAAATGCCATACCATCCCAGGCGAAGGAGCATGGCACAATTTTTCAAGATTCCCAGTTTCTGGAAGGTTTTTTTTCGGGACTTTTCCCATTTGTCCAGCCAATTAAAAGTTTAATCAATAAATGTGCTCTTGATAAGTGTGAAAAGTAAACCGACCAGCGGAATGACAAAGGGTGAAGGATATGTGTCCACACGGATACGCCGAGCGCCCCGCACACACAAAGGGTCCGCAAGGGAGACGATGGAGGGAACCATCGCGTAAATTGTTTACTCTGGCGTTACACTGCGCGAAAGGCGGACTCCGCTGTGGGGAGCAATCAAATACGCTTTCAATTAAACTCAAAGTCCCAACCCCTTTTTTGCGATATTCCCGCCCAGCCAGGATCTGTGTCCCCTATACTGTGTCCTGTCAGCAAACGCTTCGTTGCCTGGCTGCTCATCCATCAAATTCGTTGTCCTGTCGCTTCGCTGGGGCAAAGGGGGCTGATTTGGGGGGTGAATGTGGCGGCGCCGGAGGGGGTTGCTTGGAGGGCTGGGGGCGTGGTCCCCACAAACACACAGAGACACACATGAGCTTATGTGCCATTCTTTGCAATTATTCTACGCGCCCTCCTCATTACGACCCCATTGAAACTCAACAAGTGTCGCCCGAGTGAAACTATCAGATACAAATTGAACACACAACAATTATGTACAGTCCCCATTCGCAGTGACATTTGCACTTACGGCCAGTGCACTGAGAGAAAAGTCGCTGTAAAGGCGTCTGACTTTTTGGATTATATAATTTATACTTCATTTCATAAATGACTTGTTTAAATTAGTAAAATAATACATTTATTTATTTCAACATGAATTCGATGTTTAAAGTTTCGATATTTCAAAATTTACAATATATTCTTTATATATCATCATTAACCCCAATGAACATTTTAATTAATATCCCCTATAAAATCGCGTTCAGGATACATCGATTAAATATAGAAGCAAACTTTTCTCTCCGTGCAACAATCGTGTTTATGAGGCGCTGACACTCTATATGCTCGCCTGAACAATCAGCAATATGCTAAATGGAAAAGCGCACAAGCCCGGAGAGAACCCTGACCCTTGCCCAGCGGGCGGCAGTGGGGGCTCCAGCTTGAATTTGAATTTTTGCGGGACAGGAGGCGGCAGTGGGAGTGGCACCGGGAGTGGCAGCCACGGGACAGCCTCCTCCGCCTGCGTTAAGATCGACATTAGCACTTGCCAAGCCACGAGCGCGGGAAGAACGGCTCCCAATGATGAGATGACGAACCCATCCGGCGGGGGCGGCCTCCTGATGGTGCCCACGCATCACAATCTGCAGCTCGATAAAATTTCCGTGCGCTCAATTAGTTCCGAGGATATATCCAATGCCGGCGGGGGCAAGTGCTGCAGTGCCGCCGCCCGGAATCCGGCTATAAAAACGGGACGGCGCCTGCAGCTGATGCAGGTGAGTGTATCTTCCTCACACTCCTTCCAGGTGCACACTGTTCAGGTACAGGTGCGAAAGGCACACACTTATCTGGAGCAGCAGCATAAATTAGCGGCTGCGCATGCATCTTAATTAGTCCAGACCGGTCAGAGTCACGTGCCCGCGACAGATAGCCACGGAGAATGCGTCTAATGAATGTCGCGATTAGCGGGCCACGATAAAGACTAATCACGCCTCCTTTTTGCCTTTGGTGCAGGACCAGCCAATGCCCAGATGGGACTGGGTGTCCCGGGTGTCCTCCATCGAGGCACATATTGATGGCAAATGAAAATATATGGCACAGTGGGTCGAGGCCTCGAATCAAACAAGAGAGGAATATAATTAAAATAATAATAATAAATAATTATATACTTAGATAACTTCTTACAAAAAACCTTAATAAATAGTTTAATAATTTCAGAAGAACGTTTTGATAGTGGATTAATTTTATTAAGACTTTTATTATGATAAAGAAAGTATTAAAAACGTTAATTTCTATTTTATAGTTTAAGTTGAAAACATTCCAAATAAAGTTGAAAATATTTACTATAGTTTATCTTTCAAATATTCCCTTAAACTCCAGACAAATTATAAGTCTTTAGCTTACCCATATTATATTCTTATTAAAACTAAATACAAACGTTTTACCCTTTTGAATACATTTATATTTATTCTAAAACGACTCAAATATTATTATCCTTCAATTAAAATCACAAATGATACCTTTTAATCCCACTGTAAGCAAGAGTTTGCACTCATTGACATGCGAATCCATTTCCAGATGATAATTCTACCATTTATACCAATACTGGCATTGATTGTGCAAACATCGGTGACCCTGCAAGAGATCCTGGAGTACCGTTCCGCCGTGGCCGACATCGAGACACAGGTGAGTGAGTTTCTTAGAGGTAAATTCCGGATGAAAAGAAACAAACAAAGCGAAAGGAGACCCGACCTGGACGGGACAGCGTGTCCGTTTTGAAGCGTAATTAATATTTACGGCTGAAATTCAATCAAACGCCAAGTAGATGCCGAAGGGGAGACACACGCCGCCTGGTCAGTGTTCACTTGACCAGCGAGGGGAAAGGCGAGCTCCTCCTAGGAGCTCCCCTGCAAATATTTGTTTGCTCAGGTAAGTGCCCCGAGAAGGGTTCCGGAGCACGGGCAGCACTCAAAGCTTGTCCTTCCCCCCACCATAATGTAAATGCGTAGTCCTTGCTGGAAAATATGAACGAGAGAGAATGGAAAATATTGTACGTACTTATATGAGCCAGGGGGATGTGGTGGAGGAGGAGCTCAAAGTGAATTGATAAGGACGCCATGCGAAATATGCAGCGACAGTCTCGAGTGCAGAATGAGATGGGGAAAGTTGCGCGTGGAAAGCGGGTCAGCTGAGAGCTGAAAAGCGGGACGGATGGGAGGGTGTCCCCAGAACAGGGTCACGTAGTTGGGATGCGAATCGCACTATCAGGACAAACAAATCAAGGAAGGAATAAATGATGCTTCGATATAAGTCTTTTCCATGCTCAGTAAGGAGCTTGTTATTTGATTTCTGTCGCTGGAATTGGTCCTTTCAGATCAAAGCTATCTAAATTCATGCATTTAAATGTAAAGGAATGTTTTAAAATAAATAAAGTTGCCATATGTTTAATAGTTCTAAGGGAAAACTATATAAAATAGTAACAAAATCGAATGATTAGATTTGCAATAAGAAACTAATTTACTTTTCAAGCCTTTCAATTTTGTATATTATCCGATTGGAAGTTAATAAATTGCCTGATAAGTGTAATGCTATCAATTTCTGAACTTAGACAATAAATTTTAAGAGATAGCCTTATCGGTAGACCTTATCAAGCAGAATCATTATCTTAAGTTGGGCATTTGCGGCGCTATTGACCTTTTCTATGAAAGCATTACACACTTATGCCTGCTTACGAAGCTTAAAATACTTTGTATTGGAATTAGCTAGTTAAACAAACAGAATTAAATTAAATAAATTAAAAATAGAAAATATTGATCACTTAGTAGTGGCATAATAAATGTTTCTTATGAGTATTTTATCTGTCAAAATAAAGCAATCAAGGTTACTATGTTACTACATTTTTGTAGTCTCTTTTTAACTATACAAAGTTTGTATTACAAACAATAAACCAAATAAACAATTGTCATAAAAAAATAAATCATTTATTTATGACAAATAAACATCTGCAGAAAATTAAAATATTATAGATTTTGCATTTCTTTTAGGGTTCTTTTAAGAAGTATCTATTGAGCGCAATATCCTTACAGATTCACTAAAAGAAAAACAATTTTCTATCCACTTCTTCCATACTTTTTAATGAGTTTCAGACATTTATAAAATATTTAGTGAAGAACTCTGCTATATCATTATTGTCAACCTAAACTGGCACTTGGGCTTCGTAGACGGCGCTGGGATTGAGGCAGAGTTGGGTGGTGAAATGCTGCAGCGGCGCCTGGCAGATGTGGGGCGCCCACAGGGTGCAGTTCTTTACCGTCAGGCGGTGGACATCCATCACGAACGCCCCGGTTGCAATGCTGTAGTTGGCATACAGCGTGAGGCAGTCTCCGCTGGCAGGTGTGGGCTGACCCTGGTTCCAGGGCAAATAAAAGGCCTGCTCTCCGGTGCTCTGCCAGAAGTAGTCGATCAGGGTCTTCACTTCGCCCAGCTTATTGCCGGCTGTCCAGAATTCCAGTTTATAGGGCGCCGCCACGGGCAGCCACTCCTGGATCGCCTTCAGCTCCGTCTGGTTCTTGATGCTCAGCAGTCCGGCGTTCAGGGAGCGACAGTGGCGATCCGCCTCGTACCAGTTCTTCCAGCTGTCTTCCACCAGAAGGCACTTGTCTGCCACCCTACTGAAGTTGGTGGGACACTCGGCCACGGTCTCGGTGCCGAACGCCTGATGAAGTTGGCCAAAGGCCAGACCGAGCAGAGCGAAGCAAACTATCTTGGGCCACAACATCGTGAGTAACTGAGCCGTTCATCGATGGTCGGACTCTTTTATATGATCGATTTGCTGGGGGCTCCTGATAAGGCTTCGGGCCAATATCAAGTATACGCCAGGTGGAAGCTACCTCACTTGGTATCAGCTTAACAGCTTATCATGAAGGCCTGTTGCTGTCAAAGTCTAGAAAGAATCCCCAAGAAGACTCGGAGTTACAGTGCTTAAAGGGAATCCCAGGACGTCTGTAAAAATCATAAAATCAAGTCAAATTATTTGATTGTATAAAACTGACTCATTTGTTTTCTCTTTTTTAATTACGTTTCTATTATTACATTTTTACTGCTTTTATCTTGATCATTTTATTAGCTTGGCAAGTTCTTGATAATTCTCTTAGCTTGACATGTTCAACTAGGCGTATACGCAATTTTTATGGCTGTCCGCTTACAATGAAAACAAATCGAACAAAAACAAAGTAGATTTCCTGAAATCAAAAAGGAAGCTATGGGACTTAAATGATATAATATCTATATAGCAATGATTTATTTCTAAAACCCTATAATAATCTTTTTTTAGACATATAAATCTACTTTGTTTTTGGAAAATTAACTCATACTTCCAGCTTCTGGTAAGATACTTTTACCTTTTTAATATCGCTAGGTTTCATGAGATTACATATTGATTATAGTTCCTGAATTCTTTTAGAGGGTAGAACATGGATTATAATGAACTTAAAAGAAGAAACAATATAAATTAAACCCCATTGTTTTTATATTTTTCCTATTGAAATTAAAATGAATTGATTGTGTGACAAATTATATCAAATTTGTCACTTAGACAATAATTTTTATTGGATTATCTTATCGGTAGAAATCATTACGTATTGCAGGTGCAAATCTAAATTCTTAAACTTGGCGTGTGCAGGCAATTGTCTTTCCCACACAAACTAGATTAAGCTTTCTATCGAACTATTATATGTTTCAATCATTTCTTGACTGAGATATATTGTTTATTTTAATAAAAATTTATTTTTGTTCTTCAACAGCCTTTATTTAATGTTCTTTGATCATTTTAATTAACCTAAACTGGCACTTTGGCCTCATAAACGGCACTGGGATTAAGGCAGAGTTGGGTGGTGAACTGCTGCAGCGGAGTCTGGCAGATGTGGCCCGCCCACTGGGTGCAGTTCTTCACGGCCAGGAAGTGCTTATCCATAACCATCTGGCCGGTGGACATGCTGACGGTGGCGTAGAGCAGAAGGCAGTCGCCGCTGGTGGGTTTGGGCTGACCCTCGCTCCAGGGCAGATAGAGGGCCTGCTCCCCGGTGTTCTGCCAGTAGTAGTCGACCAGGGTCTTGGCTTCACCCAGCTTATTGCCGGCTGTCCACAATTCAGGGTCGTAGGGCGCCACCGTGGGCAGCCACTCCTGGATCGCCTTCAGCTCCGTCTGGTTCTTGATGCTCAGCAGTTCGGCGTTCAGGGATCGGCAGTGACGGTCCGAGTCGTACCAGTTCCGCCACTGGGTATCCACCAAGAGGCACTTGTCCGCCACCTGGGTGAAGTTGGTGGGACACGCAGACACGGTCTCCGTGCTGGCCGCCTGATAGAATTGGCCAAGGGCCAGACCAAGCAGAGCGAAGCAAACTATCTTGGGCAACGACATCGTGAGTAACTGACCACCTGTCTTATGGCCGGACTCTTTTATAGGATAGAGCGGGTGGGGGCTCCGATAGGCCTGATTCCTGATAAGGGTTCGGGTTCGGGATTGATTTTGGGTTCGGGTCTCACGCCACTTGGTAGCTATCTCGTCAACTGCCTTGAGCTGGTTATCAGAAACTCGCGAAGATGGCTTGCTGCCAAGTCCAAAAGATTATTCAGAAGAATCCCCAAGAAAACACATTAATAAAGCGCCAAAAGGGGGGGATCCCTAGGCCTGTAAAAGCCATAGAACTTTACAAGCTATAAATTAATGAATAACTATGGATGTATTCGATTTCTTTATTTCGAAGTTTATGGTGTATTTAAAACTAAATAGCTAATATTATTTTACTGATTTATGTTCAACTGGGCGTATACGCAATTTCAAAGGCCGCCCGCTTGCCATGAACACAGATAGCATATCATTTTGAGCTTTTAATAACTTAATTACTTTCTAAAATAATAATCTACATTGTAATCACTTAAGATTTCTTTGGAAAAATAATAATTTATAGATTTCTAGGAACAACCTCGTAGGTTAATGAGTCAAAATCCTCTATTCGGGAGTCTTCTTTCTTGCAATCCTGGCTGTGATTACATTTTGATTATATGTTTAAATAAGCCCCATTGGGATATATCATTAACCAACTTATATGGACATTTAATATACCAAATCCTTTCTGTCCAAATTAAGTTTGGGAGGACTTCGAACTGCGGGATTCCTTACAGACCGCAAATGATTCTTCACTTCCCTCACAAAATGCTCCTCTTTTTTTGTGTTTCCAGGTAACTATTGCCACCGACTTGGGAAAAGTGGTCACTCGACTGCAGTTGGAACGCTCAGAGGTGGCCTTTTACATATTCACCAACGGCAGCAAGCAGCGGTGAGTTGTAGCAACTACTAAAATCAAAACATTCAATAAATCGTATGGATCAGGGCTAATCTAACCCAGCGTTTCGCCATCACGGATCACGCTTTGAACAACATGACCACCTGGAGCGAGATCAGTGTTCCCACTGCGCCGGATGAGGATGAGGACGATCGGGAGATGATGCTCAACCGCAACGAGTTTCAGAGTCGACTGAATGAGTTCAGGGATCGGGTGCGCTTCGAGCCCGAGGAGAGCTCCATCACCGAGGTGATGAACTGGTACACGTCCATCAATCGCGGCTTGCTTCATCACCTGAATGAGCAGATCAAGGAGACGGACAATAGCGGCGTGTGGCGGTGAGTTCAGGGATTTTACTCATATAAATATAATTATAAATTATTGCTATGGCAGCTACCTGGTGGGTTTCAAGAACCTTCTAAAGAGCATCGAGTGCCAGAACATTGCCACTTCCTTTGGCATTCGGTACTATGGCCGCGGATCCTTGACTGCCGAGAACTTTGTGTCCTATGTTCGCTACGAGTTCATGGCTCGCGAGCTGATCAACTCCACGCTAAACTACGCTCCCATGCTAAAGAATATGTACACGAATATCACCAGCACCAAGAAGTTCCATCGCACCAAGCAGATGTGAGTATGCCGTGCTGGCTTTGATCCCATCTAAAAGAGGATCTCTTCCCCAGGAGCACCATCCTGCTGAAGAACAACCCGAATGTCTCGAATGAGCGCAGTGCCATCGAGTACTACGAGCTGATGAACAACTATACGGACGACCTGCGAATACTGCAGAAGGCCCTGCGACGCATGATCAAGTGAGAAAAAATCGCAGTTATCTGAAATTATGAAGGATATCTGTTTGTAACACCTTCTCTTTCAGGGAATATGTGGACAAGACTTTAAGGGAGGCGGACCGTAAGGAAGCCATTGGCATTGCCATACTGGTTGTGGTGCTTCTGGTGTCGCCTGTCATCATTGTGCTGGTTAAAAATGCCGCTGCCACGATACAGGTGAGATGCAGGTGCCGTCGAAGCAAATCCAGAAGCTTTACATGAACCACTTCTTGGATATCCCACCCACAGCTGTATGCCCTGAATCTGTCCCAAAAGGCCAAGGAATTGAAGCGGGAGAAACGCAAGAGCGACTCGCTGCTCTTTCAGATGCTTCCCCCCAGCGTGGCCATGCAGCTGAAGCAAACCCAGCAGGTGAGTCCCGGGAAAGCTTGTGACTTAAATTGCCTCTCTAATTGCCCGCCTGACAGGTGCCCGCCGAGCTGTACGAGGCAGTTACCATCTACTTTAGCGACATCGTGGGATTTACCGAAATCGCCGCGGACTGTACGCCGCTGGAGGTAATTGTGGGGAATTCATTTTAAATTCAATCCTTTCTGCAACCTCCTCTTAATTTCATTTAATTTAATAATTTAATACTTACGAATTTTATACCTAAACATAAACCCTTTTATTTGCATTGCCTTCACAGGTGGTCACCTTCCTCAACTCTATCTACCGTGTGTTTGACGAGCGCATCGAGTGCTACGATGTCTATAAGGTGGAAACCATTGGCGACTCCTACATGGTGGCTTCCGGCCTGCCGGTGAAGAACGGTAATTTATGCAAATTCGGCTGTCAGTCATTTACCCCGGCTCTCTAAGCCTCCCTGTCCCACTACCTCCCTGTCTGACTTTTCGGCTGTTTGACCCCAAAAAGATTTGCGCTAATTTAACTTTCATTTGTGGCCATGCGCCGTAATGTAATTTATGCCACGGAATATTCCACCACCGCCACTGCTACCTGCAGGGAACAAGCACATCAGCGAGATAGCAACAATGGCGCTTGATTTACTAGACGCCTCGTCGGTGTTCCGCATCCCCAGGGCCGGCGACGAGTTCGTCCAGATCCGGTGCGGAGTCCATACGGGCCCGGTAGTGGCCGGAATTGTGGGCACCAAGATGCCACGTTACTGCCTCTTTGGCGACACGGTGAACACGGCCTCGCGCATGGAGAGCACCGGCGAGGCCCAGAAGATACATATCACCGAGGAGATGCACGACTCGCTGCAGCAGGTGGGAGGTTTCCGGACAGAGCATCGAGGCCTTATCGATGTCAAGGTGGGTGAGGGGTGATTTTTAAGCCAAAAAGAATTCATGTTTTATTGCTCATACGTCGTGTTGTACATCACAAATTAATTTTAAAAATATGTAATATATTTTTTTACTTTGGCAACGTGAATTTGAATTAATTTTCGTTTAATTTAAAATTCATTTTGAAATTTGACCATTTTCAGGGTAAGGGACTGATGAGCACCTACTGGCTGACCTGCAAGGACGGCCCCGTGCGGGTGCGCGAGGAGATCTCATGGCGGGCGGATATGCAGCCCGTGTTTCTGGACCACCTCAAGCTGCATCCGCCGACCGACTACAAGCTGCCCAAGCGAAAATGAGCGCCGCGCTTCTGGCCATTTTTCAGCTACCCCAAAATTATAGTTATCCATGTTATCCTGCATGGCGCTTTGGTGTCTGTCCCTTTAGATGTGCATGTGTCGGTGTGTTTATCTCTCTATCTCTTCCTGTCACTCTCTGTCACTCTCGGTGTCCTTTTGAAGCTTCAACGCCGCCCACGGGGCTCCATGTAATCTGCAGTGTGAATAACAAGCATAAAAAGCCAAAATACAGACGTATGTACAAAAAATAATTTATAAACTTAACTATCTGGGAAAGGGTTAAACACATTTGTTTCTTGTGAAGGAAAATCTCAATTCAAATTCAATTTCAATTCAAATTCAAATTTGAAATCAACTTGCGACGCAATCGATATGTATCGATACAGTCGATGTTATATCGGTGTTTT
Organism: Drosophila bocqueti; assembly: GCA_018151655.1. Lineage (NCBI taxonomy): Eukaryota > Metazoa > Arthropoda > Insecta > Diptera > Drosophilidae > Drosophila > Drosophila bocqueti. Next base: position 4,353,215 of record JAECXF010000057.1, read on the forward strand.
TGCCAGCTCTAGGAGTTGCAAACAAAAAACAAAGTAAAGTTTTTTCAAATCAAAAATAATTTTAGCTTACCAAAATTTACTGCCATGGCCAAGGTAATATCTCAGGACACCTTCGACGATGTAGTCCAGGAGAATGTAGTGGAGTTCTCCATGACGCCGACGGAGGCCAAGGAGGAAACAATAAAGCAATTTGAGGCGCAGGTGAGTGTGGGAGGAACAATTTCCGACTGACGCATCGTTACTAACCATTTTCTGGCAGGGTATTAACCTGGCCAACATCATCAAGGATCTGTCCATAAATCCGCAGACCGGCAAGCCCGTCATCAATGAAACCGTGGACAAAATCAAGGAACACATTGGGCAGAAGGCAGATGACTCGCCGCAGCTGTTGGAACAGCTGGACACCCTGACCGCAGAGTGCCAGAAGTCGTTGGCCCACCGAGTTCTGGCCGGGAAGAACGGCGCCCATGATGCCCTGATCACTCTCCTGGAGGAATCCCTCGCCTCGGACAAGCCCAACGAAACCCTCATCAAGAAGTGCCTGGAGGCTGTCAACAGCCTGACCAACAAGCAGCCGGATCTGTTCGATGCCGAGGCCATGGCCGTGGTTCTCAAGTTGCTGGCCCTCAAAGAGGAGAGCCCGGGCCGCGAGGAGATCACCCTGCTCACGCTGCAGTGGCTGCAGAAGGCCTGCATTATGCACGAGATGAACAGGCAGAATATCATGAACACGCCCGCCCTGAAGCTGATGAAGCCGCTGCTGGCCAAGTCGAGGGAGCGGCTGGTGCGCGAGCTGACCGCCGTTTTCCGCTTCCTGGTGCTGGACGACGACATCCGCGTGGAGTTTGGCTGCGCTCACGAGCATGCCCGCCAGATAGCAGGCGAGGTGCTGCTCCCACTGGTGGAACTGCTTCCTGCCTACGAGGATCCAAGCGTGCTGGCCGATCTACTGCTCACCATTGGCACGCTGGCCGTGCGCCAGGAACTCTGCACCGCCATTGACGAGGCGGGCGGACTGAAGGTGGTGTTCGAGATCATGAGCAAAAATCTGGACGAAGTGCGTCTAAACAGAGAGGCGCTAAAGCTGCTGCGGGCCTTGGCGGGTCACGACTCGGTGAAGGCACACATTGTCCAGCAGGGCGTGGCCCCCATTATCAAACAGCTTCTGGAGGCGCACCAGGCCAACGAGAACATCGTGGCTGCCGCTTTGGCCTGCGTGACCACGCTAACCCTCCGGGTGCAGGAGCACAGTGCCGCCTTCTTTGATACCGGCATTGCGGAAGTGATCGTAGAGGCGCTGCGCGCCCATCCCAAGCACAAGATCGTCCAGCGCAACGGAGCCTGGGCCATTCGCAACATGGTGTCGCGGTCGCGCAATCAATGCGAAACGTGGATTTCCTTTGGCGTCGAGGACCTGCTAAATGCTGCCATGAAGGAGCACCCCAGCGTGGAGCAGGACATTAAGGCGGCGCTGCGTGATCTTGGCTGCAATGTGCAACTGCGCGAGGAGTGGACGGGCAAGGCGGAGAAGAAGATCGCAGCCTGATGATGGCTTTAACTTGCATTTTCTTATTTTTATAAATCTACTAACTTATTAATACTAAATCCATGCAATGGCTAACGAACAAAATGTGGCAATCCCTAATAGCAATCGCAACCTAATCCCCAATTGAGGCAGTCTCTAAATATGATCATCACTTGGCGGTGTGCTTAAAGTTTCGCAGCGTCCCAGCCTTGAGGCGTTGGGTCACACTTTGGAGTGCGTTGGGCCGACCGCCTGCCAATCCCTCTTCCTCGTCACGCTGCGCAAAGGGATCCACTTTCTCGGAACCGCCCATGCCATTGAAGACAAAGTTCGAGCCGGTCGTGGCCGCCAGTCCAGTGCTGCTCGAGCTGCCCAGCACCAGGCGTGGCTTCTTGAAAATTGAGTACTGAAAAAGGGATTTTAAATATTGAAAGTTATGACTATTAGCTATGGATTTGCTCCCACCTTTTCGCTGAGATCACTGCTTGTCTTTCGAACGGTTCCGCCCATCATACTAATCCCCTCTCGCTTGATGGGCGATAATTTTGCCTTGGCCCGGGCACTGAGCAGGTGCGGCAAGCCCACGCTGCTGGACTTTATGTTAAGGTACGGCGAGTTGGACTCCTCGATGCGCTTGATATTCTCTTTCTGCGGGTGAAGTGGGTGAATGTTGTTGATTGTTTCCTGAACACGAGGAGCTACTTACGATTGTGGGTGAAATTGTGGACCGCCTGTCGTCCACTTTGAGGGCCATTAGGTTGCAATTTAGACCCGGCGAGCTGATGGTGGAGTCCAAGTTAAAGGTCTTGCTCTCCCGCAGTTGAAGCTGCAATTACAGAGTGTGAGCAAGGGAATAATACAAGGATCAAGTAACCCATGACTCCTACCTTCTCTTGGGCCTGGTAAAGATCGCTCTCCAGTTGGGAAACACGCTCCTCAAGACTTCTGTAAGGAGAGCAAAGCAAATTTCAGATATCGACACCATTTTGAGACACCTGTCTCACCTCTTCAGGTCGATCTCTTTGCGCAGATCATTCTGGACAACTTTGACAACATTCCTAAGCTCCGACTTCTTGCTCTCGCAATGGCGCAGTTCGCGCTTCAGTGTGGAGACCCAGTCGGCCAGGACATTTGGGTTGGACTCGTTCTTGAGCAGGCGGTCGGCTTCCGCCGAGCCAGCCGCCAGAATGGCCGAAACCCCCTCCATTGCTTGGATCTGAGCCTTCAGGGACTTGTTTTCCTTGCGCAGTCCGTCCACCACCTGGGCGTCGCTCTTGAGTATGCTGATCTGCTCCGCATAGCTGCTGATAAGGAAATCCTTCTTCTGTACCTTCTGCTCCAGACCTGCAATGGTTTTACTGGAAACGAAATGTGGGCAATAGAGGCGCAGCTACTTGAGGCACATCTCGGACTGCACAACTCACAGGCACTTCTTTTGCGTGTCTTTCAGATCGCGGATCTGTTGCTCGTCCTTGTGGCGCTCCTTTTCCACCATCTTCATGGACAGCTTGGCGTTGTCCAGCTGCTCCTGCAGAGAGCCCACATCGATGCGGCTCACATCCAAGTTGGCCAGGTTGAAGTAGACCCTGAATATGTTCCTGGAGGAACACTTGTTGCGGCACTGGGGACATGTTTTGGAGCTGGAGGGTTATACATAGAAACTAATGGTTTTTTAAAACACAAATCTTGAGGGTGAAACATTACCGATCGAGCCATTGGTTCAGGCAGCTGTGGTGGAACATGTGGCCGCACAGGGTGACGAACACCTCGTCGGCCTGCGAAAACAATTCGGCGCATATCACGCAATTTAAGTTCAACATTTTCGCAACACAAAAACTATCTACATAAACAGTTACATTAAAACAAAAAACAACTCATGCACGCTTGGTTTGCGCGCCTAGCGTTAAACAGCTGATTGCGTTCTAATTTCACCATTCCCGATAGCTGGATCATCAGTGATGCCTTATTCTCACGCTAAATTTAGCTGATTTTATTAGTTAGAATTCAAATTGAAACATTTGAAAAATTATAAAGAAAAGTATATCTACAGCATTGTTTTGAGAAATACGATAAACTAGTTGAAGTGCGCCTTCTTCTTATAAGGGCATACTCCAGATATTTAAATTGTGAGTTAGCGTCGAAATGGAATTTTATGTATTTCGTTTTTACAATTATGTACTTAACCTAGCTATTTTCTAGCCAGAGTCGGGAAGTAATCGATGACAGACCGTGCAGCACTGGCGCCTTATGTGCGAAAGCACACCGTGGGCTTTCGATAGTGCGATAGTGCCATCGGTGCCACCACTAAAACACAAATAAAAGTCGTCAAATAGCAATAATAAATAGGAATAGTTATAGATTCGTGCATTTAATCCGTTCGATTGTTACGTTCCAATCGACCGTCGGGGTCCCGGTGAGTTACCTGAACTTGCGGCTGAAGCGGAAGCTGGGCGAAAAGGTGCCAAATTTTGCGTGCGCATTTCGACACCTTTGTCAACCGACGGCACACACACACACACAGCTAGGCACACACGCGCAAGCAAGCTTTTAGCCAGAACCAGCGGGCGAAAGTGCGAGGGAGAGGCAGACAAACAACCGTGCGATAACAACAACAATCGAGCGCCTCCAGGAAAGCAGGAAAGCCAGCGATGGAAATGGCCAACATGATCAGCAACAACCACAGCGGCGGGAGCAGCTACAACAACAGCGCGGCCGCCAGTGGCCACAGCAGCGGGGGGGAGGCGGCGCGGCTGCGGGATGTGTGCAGCATGCTGAATCCCGGCGCCGGCTACCAAATACCGGCAGGTGGCTGTGCCTACGATCACATCATCGCCCTGATGCGGGGCCTGGACCTGCAGGACGACGGCATCGTGCTCAACTCCAAGATCAAGACCATCGAGACGGACTTCTGCAACATAGTGCGCGACGAATCGATGCTGTGGTAAGTGTTCTGCTCGGCCGTCTGTGTGGCCCATTGATGATTAATAATATTATAAGTGGTGTGTGTGTGTGTTTGGCACCTCTGCGCGTATAAATACACTTTGAAAGTACAGTGCGCGGCGAAGCTGTAAGGCCTGTTTGCAATCTATTGAGCTGCAATCCATAAATTCCTTCATCCGAAAGCGCCCTCGATAACCACTTGTTGCATGCCATCCTTTTCGATAACCGATCACACTCGACTTGCCATAAATCATCGGGTAATATTTATTTCCGGGTTAGGTCGAAAATGGTGCCATAACTGATTTATTTATAGCGATTAGGCAAACATGTTTTTTTACTCCATTACTTTCAAGATATGACCGACATTCTAGGATATAATGTTATACAAAATTTTCTAAATATTGCTTAAAACTGGGAACTGGGAAAATTTAATCGGGCGAAATGATTTCTCGAAAACCTAAAACTGTTTTTAGAGTCAATGAATTTTTTCTAGTGGCCATATTTAAGTTTCTGTTTGAATTTATTATTTAAATAACAGTGTACATATTTCAGAAAATAGTTTTAGGGGTAATTTTCCTGTCCAACAGATAATAATAATCGTGAAATATTTACCTACGCTATTTATTCATACCCGAAACGCACTGTAATTGTAAATATGTGTGCCTGAGAGTTGGTTGCTTGGACGTCAGCGTGTCTTAAAAATTTACAACTTTTCATATAAATAATCACGGCTAGAGAGGCGGCATCGACGCCATCCAATCAGTTCAAAGTGAACATTTTTTCCCCTCCCGGTTGTCTGAGGTTCATGCTCGAGTTAATGTCTCAGCAAATATAGTAGTTCCCGGGCTTGGGCTTATCAGATAATGCGGCTGTGCCCGTCAACCGATCGAATAGGTGGCAACAGTCGCATACAAACATATGTGAAAATAATAATACAAGTTTATCGTTTACTATTAAGAAGTAGTTAGTATTTGTTATAGTTTTCCTATAGTTTTAATCACAATTTTGTGTATCACAGCGAGTCCATGGATTACCTGAACGACAAGGCACTCGGAGATGGCGACACGGCCCTGAAGTTCGCCCTGCTCTTCTCGTCGCGCAACTTCGACGCCTTGGCCATGAAGGAGACAAAGGTGCGCAGCGCCATGCTCAAGATCCTGGAGACGAACTTCCTCAACGCAGACACGTACCGGATGCACGATAAGAACCGTCTGTACAACTCGATCACGCTGCTGGGAGAGTACTATCACAGAGTGCGGCTGGCGGACAATGCCCCGATCACCATTCTGGGCGAGTCCCTGCTGGACCTGCTTACCCGCGAGCTGAACGACACTTCGGTGGTGCTGGGCACTCGAATTGCCCGCCTGGTGCTCTCACAGATCACGCTGAACGGGGAGATAATGCGTCAGCGTCACAAGGTGGAGATCGACCTGCTGCTCTTCCACGTCCGCCGACACTTGATTATGCAGCCAGCGCTGACCGCCAAAGTGAAGGCCATGCTCCTGATGGTGTTGGATCTATTCTATAGCCACTTCAAGCACATTGGGCATGATCTGGAGGCGATGTACACTGATTACCTGGTGGTGGAGGATGGCGAGGAGGATGGTGTGAACAACAACGGCTCTGGTCCCCAGCATGCCGTTGGAGATGCCCCGCACCCGCAGCAACATCAGCAGCAGCAGCTGCAACACCAGCAGTCGGAGAACGGCAGCAGTGCCAACACCTCCGTCCAGGATCAAGACTCGTTCGATCCACCGCCATCGACGAAGAAGTGGAGCGAGCAGGTCTGCGAGGACTCCTTCTGCGACGTTGGCTTCGGCGAGCCGGATCAGGGCGATGAGCGGTACTCGGAGGCAGGAGCTCATCCGTATCCGGCCAACAACTCCATCCCACTGGGCCGCCACGGACGACGTAGCTTCCAGCCGCGGCAGCTTTCACGTCCCCTGAAGCAGCCGCAGCAGGCGACACATCACCAGCAGCAGCAACAGCCACCGAGCATAGAGTATGTACCTCAGATCTGTTTGTTTTGTGTTTAGTTCTAATTCAGAAAAAAAAAAAAAAAGTCTAGACGTATTTAATCGTTTGATTTCTCAAATGAATCGAATGAATAATCAGAGTAATCAATCAAAAAAGTGATTGCTGGATGAAGAAGAAGGACTTATCAAATTCAATTCAATTTATTTTGTTGTCTCTGACGTATCTGTATACCCATGATTAATGAGGATTAAAGCCTTTACTGCCTTTACTGCCCACAAAAAAAAGTAACTCAAGAGCCCAATTGTGATTTATTTATAGGAAGTTTTCCAAGATTGATTCAAGTCGCATATGTAAGTCAAGGAAAATCTATTAAAAAGCAAACTTTTGAATTATATTTATACAAAAAATCAAGAATTACAAACATATTTTTTGTTCAAATTCGTTTTGTCAAACGTTTAATTTCAAAATAAAAATGTATTTTAATTATTTATAAATTATTGTTCAGTTGTAGAGGTAAATATAATATAAACTTTTCATAGATAAAAAGCTTTAACCTTTTTATATTTATCATTAAAAGCGCCAACTCCGACCAGTATCCATCCATGGCCAGCAACGAGGATCGCGACGAGAGCAAGCCGCTGCCCAGCTGGCGAAAAACGCGCTTCAACCGCAACAACAACGACGGCGGCGACCACAGCAACGGCAGCAGGTCCCGCGACCAGCAGCGGCGATACAGCGTGAACCTCGACGACGACCAGCACAGCGTTCGCAGCGAGGGAGCCGGCAACCTGCGCCTCTATAGCATCCACGATCGGAGGAAACACTCGCAGGAGCGGCACGAGCGCAACATGTCCGGCGGCGGCGGCGGCGGTGGCGGCAACTACAACAGCATTGTCAACTCGAATTGGGATCAGCGGGATCGGGACGATCGCAGCGAGCGCTCCTACATCAGCAACTACGAGCGCGGCAACAACTACAAGCGAGGTGGGCGGTTCAACAATCGCAACACCTACGACAAGCCACCGCGATTCCAGAAGCAACAGCAACAACAGATGCAGCAACAACAGCATCAGGGCGGCGGAGGACACCAGAAGATACACAGTGACACTTGGCGGCGCTCCAACACAGCCATAAATAGCAGCGGCTACCAGGATGAGAACTGTGCGTACAACTCCAACGGACCGGAGTCCAATAGTCGCAGCTCCTCGCGGGCTCGGACTCTGCCCAGACCCTCAAAGTCGCACATGGATAAGTCTGCTGGTGGTTATCGCTACAATCAGAGTCCTACCCAAGGAGGAGGAGGAGGCGGCGGTGGTCAGAGGTTCCCGCGCTACAGCAGCCAGAGCAGCTTGGCCAGCGAAGCGTCAAGCAGTTTTGATCGACGCCAGCAGACCTCGCCGCAACACCATCAACACCCACACCAGAGGCATCGCCATTTTACACGCCGCTCCCAGCCGGACATACACCAGCCCCAAGGCGATGGCAACAACTGGCAGCAGGGTCAAGTCGGTCCTGGGCAGGAGCAACCTTCGTCTTCGGGAAAGGATGAGAGTGAGCTGGTGCGCAATGCCCAGCAGACCACCAAGTACATGAACTACCTGTCGGCGCAGAAATGAGGCAGGAGACGAGTGCGTTTGTAAACTAGTTAATAGAGAAAGAGAGAGAGCGAGAGCCAGAGTCGTCGTCAGCCACTTCCACAACTACTCCAAATGTTCATCAAATACGTTGTTCCCCCCGCATGTTCGTCCCTCTAGATTGTTAGCCGTAACTGTGTCCTAATGGAGGTGCATAACCACGTAGACTGTCTCAACGTCTCAACCCGAGCTCAAATGTCGAAACCAAAACAAAACTTAGAATGCAACTCAAATCCAGGCTCAAGCTGAGAATTCAAAAAACAAACAACCACAAGCACACACATGCATTACACATCGCGGATCCGATCAATTTGTAAATATAATATATATAAATGTCTTATTTAGTCCCACACACACAACACAACACACACACACCACATAAACACACACTCATTTTTATATTTATATATTATACAATCTGTTTAGAAACTAAGTACAAAGTCAATGAAACAAGAAGAAGAAGGGGAAATCATATTTCCAATTGAAACAAAATCAAAGCCTGTTGGGTAAATGTTAAAAGAAAGGCACTTGCGTCATTGTTGAGCAAATAATAAATTTGTATTTTAGCTAAATATATACATACACAAAATATATATAGTATATATGCATATTGAATGTCATGTTACAGTGCAGCAGAATCAGCAGAGTTATTAAGCGAATTATACACATACAACACACACAACACACGCATGCAACCTAAAGGTATTTTTAAAGAAAGTTTTGTGAGGCCGCCCTTTGTTGGAACAAGAAAAAGCCAAGCCAGCGTGCATATTGCAGAGAAATTTCAATTGTATAGATTGTACGAGTAGTCATTTATGCATACATACATAATACTTAAAGCCCTCTCCCCCCCACGTTTTTTTTGGCATAATTCAGCATCATGCGTAGGTTGAAAACACTAATCAGATTATACATAGCGTCTAACCAATTTTTAATAAAAACAAAAAATATTTTGAAGATGAAACTTATTGTGAGATGTTGGAAATGTTGGTCTTATTTCAACAGATGATCGTGAGGGGAATTACCTTTTTGAATTGAAAAGTTAGCATACCTATGCGCGCTGGATGATGGAATTTGGACACAAATAATAATAATAAAAAGATCCCTGTTTTGAGACATAATGCTATGAATTGCATTTTAAGATCCAATTTGTATGAATTATTAACCACAATTTCAGTACATCAACTTTAAACAAATTAAATAAATAATTAGATAATTAAATTTACATATATTCACTACGAGTAATGATTTATTTCAAGAATAAACACTCAAACCATTTTCTAAAAAAACAAAATTCAAATGCGATCAATAAGAGAACAAGTTTTTGCAGCCAGAAAAACAACGTCTTATAAGATTACTCATACTATTGATAAACATGCAACAGATTTACTGCCTGACAATCTGAGGAATTGCAAGGTGCCAGTGTATATTTCCGTTAACAATACATTTATAAATAACACATATTTGATACATTACGAATTAGGGGTAGAATTGGTCTGCTCACGAGGCGTGACCACCAGAACCTCATAGGTAGTAATGTTAACCTCCTGGCCCCGGTGGGGAATGTACATCCTTCTGTGCGAGGGATGCACTTTGCCCAGACGCATTATACCCTCGTACAGGCCACGGCCCGTATAGGTGACCTCGCCGATCTCCGAGTAACCGGAAGGGAGGGCATTGCCCGGATGGCTACCGTCTTGGCCACCCACCCAAGTGTAGTCGCAGTCGTTCAGCACCAGCAGCTCCACATCGTCGGTGAGATCGTAGGCACGACAGCTCCACGACCCGAAGGCAGCCTTTTTTTCAGGCACATAACTGGCTGGCAGGCGATCATCTTGAAAATAAACACGGGCCACGTACGTGGCATGACCGTCCTCGTCGGTGCCGCACTGGATGGCGCCCTCGGGCGGTTGGTGTGAGTCAGGGGGGCAGTCTTCCTCCAAGTCCATTGGCACCCACTGGATGGGTATCTTTGGAGGCTCCACATCGTCGAGCTCGGTGCGTTCGGCGAAGTTAAGGTAAATTCGATGGATGCGAGTCCGGTGGCACAGGGACCGGCACTGCGGGCAGGTGTGAGATCTGTTTAGCCAGCGGGTGAGGCATTCCTTGTGGAAAACATGACCGCACTGTGTCGTGGAATAAACGATGTCGTTTGCTCGGAAAAACTCATTGCAAATGGCACAAAGCACATTCAGCGCCGGCGATGAGTCATTCGCGGGTACTACGCCGTCCGGGCTATTCTCTTCCATGGTGCTATCTGCGTTACTCAGCCGAGGGAGAGACTTTAAATGCCGTACTTATTTCACAACGGGGCGGAAAGCTAAGCTATTTTGTCGTCCTACTTATTAGAGATGTGTCCTCTTGTCGATGGTATTGTTAGCAGCTAGCGATATTTTAACGGTATATTTATGGTAAGTTTTGGGTATATTTTTCCACCGTTCTATGGTATTTTTCAACTCTCGCGCCACGGTCACACAGTTCGGGACACGTAAAACAATTTTACGAAAAAGCTAAACAAACTATATACATTTTGGATTCCCAAATTCCCAGCACTATAGCAGAGTCCCCCACAGATCGGTGAAGCACATAAGGCTACATGAAATGTAAGTGGCAGGGGGCAGCGTCTGTGGTGCGTAGGAACATTGCTTGGCCAAATATCCTTTCACTTTTTATTCGTGAACGAACGAACGAATGGATATTTCAGCTGATTTTGCGTTCAAATGGCTACTAGGGGGCACTTGACGGCCCTCCCCGACCTCCCGCCACGGTTCGAAAGCAAGAAAAATCACGCATAATGCTCAAGTTCTGTTTGTTTTGGTTTGCCACATACATAAGCACACATGCATACGTATATATACGAAGTAAATATGTTTGACACATATATATAGGTTACCTGCGCTCTTTGTTTGCCGCTATTAATAAACAGCAAAAATGCGTATTGACAAATATCATTTGTTGCTATTCATGCGCGCTTTGTGTACGTCAACAAAGTGTTATTATATAAACAAAACGGCAAGCATATCAGCTGTTTTTAAACAACAACATTTTCGGCTCGGCGACAGCAACAATTTGCGCGAAGCAAAGCGACGCAGCGCGATAACGGTATTTTCGCTTTCGAACGAAATGGGGGAAGAATTCTGAACTTCCAGGCTTCCAGGAACTCTCTCTCTTCTGGTGCTCTGTTCACAGCAACTGACTCTCTCGCGATAACGGTCTTTTCGCTTTCGAACGAAATGGGGGAAGAATTCTGAACTTCTAGGCTTCCAGGAACAACCTCTCTTCCGGTGCTCTGTTCTCACCAACTGACTCTCTTTCTCATAAGCAACAAATATTGCATCATTCCAAGCTTGAAATTTCATCATCCTCCGAGAGCCTATAAAAGCAGCAGCAGTGGCTTCTTCGCATTTATTTCATCATCGCGATGCAAGCTAACAACACACCACGGCAGAAGACGCAAGCACAACTAAGCCAAATGGGCGTAGGCTAGGTCGGAACTCTCGGATGCTCCATTCCAGTGTCCACATCGTGATCCTAATCCTGGTCTCTTTCCCTCTGGTCCTTGCAGAACTCACAAAAAAACATCACGCATCAGCATCGTCATCAACCTGCACAACCACACACACACACAGACCCGGAGGGCAATGATTCCACGGATACTGTGAGGCGTCAAACGATAACTATTAGCACTATGAATAACATACAGAGTGCCCCGAATGGCGGGGGCGTGGCAGTAGGCGTAGGAGTGGGCATCAAGACTGCCCGAAGCAATATCTTCAATGTGGACGGGCTGCCACAGCAGATGGCCGCCCTGAGCATTGACTACTCCAGCATACGGGGCAAGGATGTCCTGGTGAGGCCCAGCGATGAGCAGCGTGAGCTGCTGCAGAAGCGGCTACAGGATCGCATTGCCGACAACTGTGGCGAGACCATCTACGAGATTGGCGTGGGCGAGGGTGAGTTCTTAGGGGAGATTGAGATTGAATGATGATGAAATTGCATTTGGAATTTACTTAAATCCATTTAATTATTAAAAATCTCTGCAGAAATAGCTTCAGTTCCTCTTTTAAATTTTTAAAATTAATTCCCCAATAGATGGCAGCGACAATGGCCTGAATCCGGAGCAGTTTGCCGCCTCGGTGGCCACGCTCCACCTGCTGGCGGCCAACATTGATGCGGATGTCGTCAAGCTGCGCGAGCGGCGGGCAGAGAAGGGTCAGTCGGCCCAGTTCCTCATCCGGAAGCACATAGAGACCACCGACTTTATGGAGATTCGGTAAGCGAGAGAGAATGCATCTCCTTAAGTACCCAGAAACCTAACAATTCCCTCCTCCTTACTCAGGGTGGCCGTGGTGGGCAATGTGGATGCTGGCAAGTCCACGTTACTGGGCGTGCTCACCCACGGGGAGCTGGACAATGGACGTGGCCATGCCCGGCAGCGACTGTTTCGTCACAAGCACGAGATTGAGAGCGGACGCACGAGTTCCGTGGGCAACGACATTCTCGGCTTCGACGGGGTGGGCAATGTGGTCAACAAGCCGGACCATGGCCACCTCGACTGGGTGAAGATCTGCGAGAACTCGGCCAAGGTGATCACCTTCATCGATTTGGCTGGGCACGAGCGCTACCTGAAAACCACGGTCTTTGGCATGACGGGTCATGCCCCGGACTTTGGCATGTTAATGGTGAGTTCCAGCCGGAGGATAACAACCTAAATGAAGCTCACCTAACTCGCTAATATCTTCCCCTTCCCAGATTGGCGCCAATGCCGGCATAATTGGCATGACCAAGGAGCATTTGGGCCTGGCCCTAGCTCTGGCCGTCCCCGTCTTTGTGGTAGTCACCAAAATCGACATGTGCCCGGCCAACGTGCTGCAGGACAATATGAAGCTGCTCTTCAAGATGCTCAAGTCGCAGGGCTGCCGGAAGGTGCCGGTTGTGGTCCGCACCCAGGACGATGTAGTGCTCAGTGCCACAAATTTCGTTAGCGAACGCCTGTGCCCCATCTTCCAGGTGTCGAACGTGAACGGTGATAATCTCGAGCTGCTCAAGATGTTCCTTAACCTGCTGAGCACGCGCATGGCCGGCTCCGAGAGTCTGCCGGCCGAGTTCCAGATCGACGATGTGTACTCGGTGCCGGGCGTTGGTACCGTCGTCTCCGGCACTTGCCTCCAAGGCACCATCCGGCTGAACGACGGTCTAATGCTGGGACCGGATGCAGTGGGCGGGTTCGTGCCCATCACCATCAAGAGTATCCACCGCAAGCGGATGAATGTGGCTCGCGTGCGCTGTGGCCAGACGGCGAGCTTCGCGCTGAAGAAGATCAAGCGCGCCTATCTGCGCAAGGGCATGGTGATGGTCTCACAGGATCTGAAGCCGCAGGCCTGCTGGGAGTTCGAGGGCGAAATCCTTGTACTCCATCACCCAACGACAATCTCGGCGCGCTACCAGGCAATGGTGCATTGCGGCAGCATCCGTCAGACGGCCTCCATCATACACATGTCGCGCGACTGCCTGCGGACAGGCGACAAGGCCCATGTCAAGTTCCGGTTCATCAAGCAGCCAGAGTACATACGCGCCGGACAGCGGCTGGTTTTCCGCGAGGGTCGCACCAAGGCGGTGGGCAACATCCTGCGGCCGCTGCCAAATGCCGCTGCCTCTCCCTATCGCCCCAAGCCCGCCAAAATGCAATCGCGTTCCCAGAACGGCGGCAGCAATGGCAGCAACAATCAGCACCGACACCAGGGTCAGGGCAGCTCCAGCGCCAGCTCGGCGGGAGGAGCGGGAGGCAGCAAGGATGTCGACGGGGAGAAGCAGCAGAATGGTGACAAGCGTGAGGGCGGCAGTCGACGGGGAGGCAAGCGGAAACGAAACAATCGCCCCACTCCCTCGTCCAACGGCTCGGCCGGTCTGGGCTTGCCCCTAGGCGAAATTGCATCGTCGTCCACATCAGCCGAAGCCGGACTGCCGGCTGCGGCTCTCACCGAGTGAGGAGGCGTGCCATCACACGCCCTCCAATTTTGTTCTTTCTAGTTATGTAAGCGAAAGTATTTTTGGAAGCCCCCCCCCATAGTGTAGCGGAGAAATCTACATATTTTGCTACTCCCGAGTCCGGTCTCCTCCTGATCTGAGTAGGGCATATTTTGTGCCGCGTTCTGTTCCGTTTCGTTTTTCCAAAGTACATACAGTTGGTAAGAAATGCCAAACGAATTCGATGTTTTCTCCATTTCGTTCTCTAGATTTAAGCCTAAGGTCACTGCAACATGAATTTAATTTTACATTCTTTACTTTCTTACTTTAAACTTTAATCAATAAATGCCAGTTGATCGACTCTGACTCACACAGGGCCACAAAAACGCATCACTTTTGAAATATTTATCTATAAGAATTGGGTTCTCTTGGAGAAGGAAGTTCCATAATTTAATTTATTTTGGTTTGGATTTATTTATGATCCTAAAATCTATTTTCATTTGATTTCTTAGGGAGACAAAGACATTTCGTAATTGAAGTTTTATATTTGTTTTCTTATTTTCTAAAGTAATAATAATTTCAGCTTAACTTAAACAAAGAAATTTTGAACCCGAACTACGGACTTACCTTATACTCATTAAACTTAAGGGGAAATTTTACAGAAAACTAAGAATGAGAAATTAATTTTATTGCAAAAAATGGGAAAGAAAGAAATATTTATATAAATTTTATCTTAATTTAAAATACTGCATAAATATTGAGATTAAGCATGGAAAGAATTTCAGTTACCTTTATCAAGAGACCAAATTGTTATAGATATTTAAAAACAATGCGTTTATTTTAGTTTTTAACTATTCTGAACAAAGTTTTCCAAATTAAAAACTAATTTCTTCCTTTGCTGTGCGAGCCTTATTTAAGTTTCTATATATATTCCTTTCCAAAACGAAATAAATCTTTTCTTAAAGTCAACTATATTTTTGGCATACTGTAAGCAAGTAAGCAAGCTTGTAAACATTCTTGTAGATACCGAAATGAATTTATAATTTAAATACTTTAGATCTGATCTGTAAAAATGGTTGTTTTAGAGTCGACAATCGGATGTCATTTTTTGTTATTAAGAGTTAAGAGAACTTAAGTAATTGACCTTGTAACGAATTGGATTGCCTAATTTCACAAAATATATAATAAAAAACTATTTTCGCCAATTAAAATATAATATAAAATGTAAACAATAATGGTGTTTTCTTATTAATTAATTATAAATCCCATTAAACGAATTCATCATCAAGAGGATCAGCCAAATCCCTCTTAACCTGCAAGTTTGCAATGCTCAAAACAGCTTTATAAGTCATGATATTCATTTTTAGCAAAGAGCTGCTGCTCCTGGGTTAGCTTCCTGACGGCCCATCCTTCGGCGTAGACATCCGCTTCATCTCTTGATTTTTTTGCATAAACTCTTCTTCAAACAAACTCGAATCCAGCTTGACAGATACAAATTTCTTTATTGCTTACTTAATGTTCCTTGATTAAAGTTATTTCAGTGGTTTTTACTAGAGTTCACTATATAATTTAGCATGCCGTATTTACAATTACTGGTCTTGACCATTTTAGTTTTATTTAGTTCTTTTTCTTGCTGTTGAGCTCCTTCTTCACTCCCTCCAGCTCTTGTCGGACGTTGTTCTTGAACATGTTGACAAAGGACCTGCAATATCCAGGAATTAGTATTAAAAATCTAGGTTTGAAGAGCGCGAAAAGCTTACTTGAAGCGCTCCGGCGTCATCTCGTGCAGTCCCTGCTCCCGGGCCAGACTCTTGGTGCGGTACATCAGGGCTACCGCCAGCTGGGCGGCACGTCTCATGGGATAGCTCTCCGCCATGCGCTCGATAAGCTGCTCATTGTTGGCCAGGTAGCGCATCAGCATCCGGAACACCATCTTTGCGGTTTCCTCTCGCTGTTCGCCTAAAACTCTGTGTCCTTGAACTTCCTTATCAGCTGCTGCTTGAGCTTCAGCTGGTTACGTAGCAATTCTAGTCGCTGCTGCTGCTCCTCCTTGTTGTAATCTATGCCAGGCAGCTGACGGATTTGTTCCCTCGCCGATTCAAAACGCTTTTGCAGCTCAAAGATCTTGTGGTTGCAGTCTTGGGATTCGCGCAGCTTCACTGCGTTTTCCAGGGGATCCTTTTCCACACTGCAAGACACAAGAAAATCACGCCGGGTTATATAAGGTCGAAGCTAAATGCGCACTTGTTGACGCCTTGGTGTTATTTTCGGCACTGTCTGACGGGAGCAACGGCCGCTATCCGAAGCCGTGCCCCTCCAGCGACCGGAGCAACCTACCAGCGCACGATATCGTAGATAATGGGAAGAATCTCGATGTCAAGCTGGTCGACTGTCAACTGGCTCTGGCCACCGATGCCGTTTGATGTTTGCGTCTCCTGCGAGACGGTCGGCGGCTCGAACGGGGAGTTGGATGCCTGCACCAGTCCGTCGGTTGTTAGGATGGGTTTTCTGTCCTCGATCTGATTGTTTGGCGACAATTCCATCATAAAACACCGAATTTCAATATTCAGTCAGAATTAGTAGGGCCTTACCGTGGATGCAATCAAAATACCAAAATCCTAGCTTGCTTTATAATCAATTTGTAAAACCTATTAGGCTGTAGGTGTTAATTTAATTTAATTAAATTTAATTGTATTTACAATAATTGAATTAGTTTGTCTTGAAATCTTGTAATGAGTCAAATATTAGACAAATATTTCGATACGTTGTTGTTTTGGGCTGGTGTGACCAGTTGTCAAGTAAATACTTTTTTTTACGTTATTTATCGACAGTAAAATCGATGATTTTGCATCTCTAGCAGCGACGCTTGAAAATTTTCAATTGCAGAAAAATTCTGGAACCATGAAGTTGTTTTTATCCGTTTGCTTGGTGGCCCTAGTGGCCGGCATTGTTGCCGCCGACGAGAAAGGGCCCAAAGTGACCGACAAGGTGGGTGTCTATATTTATTTTCGTCCTGCCACTTGCCCAGGAATCGCACACAAGCAAGTGCATGTGCATGTGCCGTCTCTCTCTCGCGCACACTGACGCACACTCGCTTGGCAATAAATCAAAGATGAGATGAGATTTTTAATAATAAACGATTCCGATGGCGTAGGTTTTCTTTGACATAGAGATTGGCGGCGTGCCCGCCGGCCGCATCGTGGTCGGCCTGTTCGGCAAGACCGTGGAGAAGACCGTGAGGAACTTCAAGGAGCTGGCCGAGAAGCCCCAGGGCGAGGGGTAAGTTACGCTTGATTAACACACACACACCATTGCGCAGACGACTGATTGTAGGTTATAGCGCTCGCCGAGCGAATCAATTACGTGGCTCTTGTCGTGAACACTGCTAAGCGGGGAAAACAATTGAGATAACTATGCGGGATTACAACTAGTGGTTTCTGCTTCTGTCATCCGCAGATACAAGGGCAGCAAGTTCCATCGCATCATCAAGGACTTCATGATCCAGGGCGGTGACTTCACCAAGGGTGACGGCACCGGCGGACGCTCCATCTACGGCGAGCGCTTCGAGGATGAGAACTTCAAGCTGAAGCACTACGGCGCCGGCTGGCTGAGCATGGCCAACGCTGGCAAGGACACCAACGGCTCCCAGTTCTTCATTACCACCAAGCAGACCAGCTGGCTGGATGGACGCCACGTCGTCTTTGGCAAGATCGTCTCCGGCATGAATGTGGTGCGCCAGATTGAGAACACCGCCACGGATGCCCGCGACCGTCCCGTCAAGGATGTGGTCATCACCAACAGCGGCACCCTCCCCGTTCCAGAGCCCTTCTCCGTGGCCAAGGCCGATGCCACCGACTAAGAACGGAGGACTCCAAGCATTGCCACATCGCATCATCAGTAATCAATCACAAATTATTCGTCAAACTAAGCATAAGCGCCTAATCGTGCCAGTAATCGATTTTTCCAGACATCTGCATTTACCATAGCTCTCGCCATGATTATTTACATTTATGTTCCGTAAGCAAGTATCTCTGCTCAACTAGGAAGGCTCTGCGTAAACAGAAATAACAGAAATAAAGAACATTTTTTGTGATAGTCGAGATGGCATCGAATTGTTCTTTTCAGCTCCCTTCTTTTCGCGGTGACTGTGTGTGTGTGTATCCCATCAGTGGCGTTCATCAGGTTCAATGAACCGGTTTTGGAACCCCTTCTTCCATTTCTTTCTTTCATCGACTTCCCCTGTCAGCCGGCAGCAACCGGTTTTCGTCTTTTTCGCTAATTTGTTTTGCTTCCCTTTGTATATGAATCTCTGCGTTCTTGTTTCCCCCATTTCCCTATGCTCTCTGTTGTTGTTGTTGGTAAACAAGGTTTAGTCACATTTTTCTGATTTGCACACTTGCGCCAATTTACAGCTGAATACATACTTTTGTTCGCTCTGGCGTCTGCCGGGAGCTAATTGGGCATGATTGAGTGAGCAGGTGCACGGGTTGGCTGTGGGGAGTGGCTGCTGGACGTGGGATTAAGCTGTATTAATTGGGTCATCACACCAGTTTGTGTTTACTTGAGTTTATGTTTAAGTTCTACACAGCATTTACAATTTTTATAACTTTAGTAAGAAGTTTTGCTGAACAGAAAAGGCAGATGCAGATTTTTTAGCAAAAAAAAGGTTTGGGAATTGAAATTAATGCATTTTTGGTTTCCCCTAAGGGAAATAAAAACCTTTCCGAAGTTATATTGCTTTGTTTTTAAGGATCTTTTAAGACTTTGATCAATCCTTCTCTGTGAGACTAAATAATGGCTTATCTCATTCGGACTTGGGGTTTAACTTAGATCCAGTTTACGTTACAGGAAGTGAGAATATTACAATTTTTTTATTTCCTGGCAGGGTATTAAATTTTAGTCAGAAGCTTGAAAAGTGGTAAATAAGTCATTTCCGACCCTATAAACCATTTATATTCTTGAACAGCTTCAAAAGCCGAGTTGATTTAACCATATCCTGCACAAAAGAAAAATGTACTCAATTTTTCAAATAAATTTTGTAAGGGGTTGTTACATCCATTAAATTGTCAAAAATAGAGGCATATTTTACTTAAAAAAAAATGCAATTTGCTATGCAGATTTTTAAAGCTAATAAAAACTAGTCACCGAAAAGCTTTCCAAAAGAAATTAATTTACTTTTGGCAAAGTTATAAACGATTTATATAATTAATAAATTAACTGCAAGGGTAGGCAAACTTCTGCTTCCCAAAGTTAGTTTCCTTTCTTGATTTTTAATAATCTCTATTAAAGTAACAAAAGTTAAACATAAATTGCAGGTGTATTTTGAATTCTGGGGTTGCATTTTAATGATTAGCTTGCAAGTCTCAAAGACAAAAATTCAAACTCAAAATTGAGTACATTTTAGAATTTTGCACATTGGAGCAAAAGACTCCCGTTTCCCCCTTTGAGGAAAGAGAGAAACAATGAACTCAAGAGACGAGATCTCATATCGCTCGAATGGGAGAAAATACATATATGTATATATGAGCATGTTTATGGAGCAATTGTACCCCATTCCCAGCAGTCCCCACATTCGCTCCAAACACATTAGCAAGAGCAATAGGAACCCCATACAAATGTAGAGGCATATATAGAAAGGCCTCTGTATTGGGGTCTGGCGGCAATCTCATGTGCCACACATGTTCCAGTGGCCGCAGAAATTCTGGACGAACTTCTAAGATTATTTTCCCGGAGAGCAATCTGTTGATGTTTGGTTTCTGGGACGAGTCAAGTCGCAAGGAGAGCAATTAGTTCAATCTGACTCGTTGACTCGACAGTACCGGAAGAGTTGTTCCAGTGGCAGATTCATGTGGAATTCGGCCGGGACTTAATTACCTATACCTCCTGATCACTAAAATTTGGAATATGGTTGGTATGCGGATGGGAGGAGTTCAATCCAAGGCACCCAAAAGTGTTCCAAACTGATAAGAAAATGCCACGGCAGCTTCCATTCAATGACGTGTTCTTTTTCGATTAAAATAATATGTATTTTACTCCTCAGGAATCTCAAGGGAATCGCTGGATTCTCCTGGCTCTGTGCGCCCTAGCTTTGGTTCCATTGTCGCATGGAGCGAAGATCCTTGTGCTGTTTCCCCACGCCAACGAGGGTCACTTTGCAGTGATGCGAACACTAGTGGCGGAATTGGGCAGCCGCGGACACAATGTAATTAATTAATTAATTAAGTATAATATTATCCATACTATGAGACACTTTTGTTTAGGTGCAAGTTTACACTGGCCATGGCTTGGGGGAATCCCTGGATAATGTCACAGAAACAGTCACGGGGGAATATCCCTTCTGGAGCGAGTGTGAGTACGATTTAAGGACGGAATCTGTATCTTTAATTGATATTTTTTTCTGGCACAGTGCAAAAGCTGGCTGCTCCTAAGGGAAACCTTGCCGATCTTGGTCGTCTGCCCCTCGAAAATCTTCGCCAGTCGCTAGCCATCGTTGGTGCTCGTGCGCTGGATAACTTCCTGTCCCAAGAGCCACTGCAGAAGCTACTTAAAATGTCCTACATTGAATTTGACTTCGATGTGATCCTCGTGGACTACTTTTACACGGAGGCCCTGTTGGCCCTGGGACTTGTCCACCAGCGCCCAGTCGTTGGCATCATCTCCACAGATTTTGGCAACTACATGGATGCCGTGCAGGAGGCCCTGGTGCCGGCCGCTTGTTCTCCCATAGACTCTGAACTTGATTTGCCCCAGCTGGGCTTCTCCGAACGCCTCGGAAATATCAGGGAGTGCATTTCCCGCCGGAAGCAGTTTGCCAAGGATCACCACGGGGCTCAGGAGCAACTGGTGGTCAAACACTTTAAGCAGCGATACTCCATTGCCGAGCTGCAGGCAAGCCATCTGTCGCTGCTCCTGCTCAACAGTCATGTGCCATTGATGACGCCCCGGGTGAGTATCCCACAGATCATACCCGCCGGCGGGCTGCATATCCGGGGACCCAAGGAGCTGCCCTGGAATGTGAAGCGCTTCGTGGAAGAGGCTCGGGCTGGCGTAGTCTATGTCCAGCTGGGCAGCGAACAGCCTTGTGGAGAGTTGCCCAAGGAAAAGCTGGAGGCCCTGTTCGCGTTCTTCTCCTCCCGGAAAGAGGGCATCATCTGGACCTGTCATGATGTGAAAAAACTGGAGGGCTTGCCCAAGAATGTGATGATCCAGCATGCAGTGCCGCAGATAGACATCCTGGCGCATCCCAGGGTGAAGGTATTCCTGACCAACGGAGACCTTCTCAATCTACAGGAGGGAATCGTGCGGAATGTGCCCATTCTGGGACTGCCCCTCTTCCACCACGAGCGAAGGAACATGCAGATGGCCGTGCAGTTGGGAGTAGGCCTGCAGCTGGTGGAGAACAATGTGACAAGCACCTCCCTAACATGGGCCTTGGACAGGCTTCTCCTGGAGCCTCACTTCCAGTTGACCATTCGGGAGGTTTCCCTCGAATTCCGGGACCGTCCCCTAGGTGCCCTGGCCAGCGCCCTGTTCTGGGTAAACTATGTCGTCCGCCATAAGGGAGGAGCAGCGGTGCGGACCCGTGGCATTGGCATCGCCTCCTGCCAATTGCACCTCTTTGACCTTTTTGTGTTCTACGCGGCAGTAGCCACTCTCCTTGTGGGTCTGGTGGCCATCCTGGCCTTTGGCGGCCTTTATGTTTGGCAGAAAAAGAGCAGTGCCAAGATCACCAAAGTAAATTAAGTTTTATGTGCGGAAATAAAGTGCATACAAAGCTTTTTTGTGTCATCTGTATCTCGATCTTTAAGTCTTGACGGGACAGAAGCATAATCAGCAAAAATGTGGACTATATACTTTTAATGAACAGACCTGGGGCTCTGTTGACCCACGCCAGAGATAAGAATAACAATAAACGAGAATGGAAGAATGGAGAATGTAAGCCATAATTCTAAAATAATACATTATTATCATGTCTCAAATTATATGAAAATATAATACAAATTGGCAAAGTTGTAGTTTTTTCCACAAAATTTCCCCATCGTTCCTATGACAGCTATATGATAAGACGTTCGATCTTGATAAAATTAAAACCCAAAATTCTAAAATAATGCAAAATGACCCAGTCTCAAATTATATGAAAATATGTTGAAAATAGGCAAAGTTATAATTTTTTCTCTAAATTTTCCGATCGTTCCTATTGCAGCTATATGATATAGTTGTCAGATCCGGGCCGTCCCAATATCTATATTAGTAAGAGCATAAGAAGACAATCTGCAAAGTTTCATACGGATCAAGAATAAATACCATATACTTTATAGAATCGGAAATATCTCCTTGACTGCGTTGCAAACAGCTGAGTAAAATTATAATACCCTGCAAGGGTATAAAAACATAAACAGGTTGACACCAAGTTATAATACCCTTCTTATTCATAAATACGGGGTATAAAAATTCAAAACTGCGCTCGAGAGACTGTAGACATCTGTCTTCATTGCTTACTTTCTGATGATGAGATAAGAAGAGGGCAAAAGCACATCAACATTCAGAGCAAATGGTTATTGGAAAAAAACACGTCAACCAGATCGCACGTAAAATATTAATATACAGAAAGATGTTGAAGCTGGATACCAAACCTGGCATTATATTCTCGGGAATTGTATCTATAGGATTTACGATTGCCTATCTCGCTGTGGCCGAAGACTATATTTATTCCTATAGGGGTAGGTATATGAAACCTACGAAAAGTATTATTTTGTATTAAAGTTTTTTTAATTCACAGATGATAGCCTTGATATATGGAGGCACATCAGTTGCCTGCAGATACTGAGCAGCGTGGCCCTAATATTTGGGGTTTTTAAGGTGAATTTAAATACTGTGCAATGCTGTTAACTTCTAAAATATTTTTTTTTTTTTTCATTTAGCAAAATTTCAAATTATTTGTGCCATGGATGATTTCCACGGCATTGATTATCTACATGATGACTTACCTGACCATAAAACTGCTGACCAGGACCAGCATTGAATGGATCTTTATTCCTCTCATAATGGTGGCAGTTACATGTAAGTTTTGGTCTAATGCTTAAGCTTATTGAGGATGCACACGATCGTACATTTCTATTTATTTCAGTGTATCTTACTTGTGCCTTAATAGCTGTGAAAAAGGCTTTCGACACGATGCGCAAGGATCAGCCAGAGTCGAAGATAAATATCTTGACTCCCCTTTAGGTCAGGTGCTCTCAGCCCATGTTAAATTCAAAAAGCTTCTTAATTTCTGAGAATAAAGGAGAACAAGTGTATGTTGTTTATTATTTTTCGATAAGATAAGTGGAAAGAGAAAGCTTTTATTTCGCAAATGATTTTAGAGGCAAGGTATCATTTGCAACAAAGGCGATGCCTCGTTCGGACAGACGAAAAATGTGGAAATTGGATTCGAAAGATGTCATTATTTGCTCGGGTTTTATGTCGATCGCCTTTGCGGTAATATACCTGATAGTTGGTGATTGGAAAAGTGAGTGAAGGAGTTCTAAAGCTCAAGTTAATGCCACAATGACGGGGCTCTTCTCCTCTTACAGTGACTTCCTTTGGTTTTGGAATTCACGTTGCGGCATTACAGATTCTCGGGAGCATTGTTCTTATCGTGGGCGCTCTTAGGGTATGTCCCGAGCTTCTTTTCTGGGAAATCATCAAGTAATAATCATTCTTGCGACCATCTAGGAAAACCACAATCTTTTTGTGCCTTGGATGGCCACCACCGCCTTCTTCCTTTATCTGATGATTTACGCTGGAATTGTTCTATTGGCAGAAGGAATGTGGATTACAGTCGTTTTTTTGGTTGTCCCATTCACAGGCATGTATTTCACAAGTGTTTGTCAAGGGTTTTGGTTTTAACTCGACTTGATCAACAGCTTATCTCGGCTTCGCGTTGTATTCGGTGCAAAGTGCTTTTCGCAGGATGCGCAAGGATGTGCCACCAGCGTATTGGGACTTGCCTCCCAAAGCAAGTGTTAGTAATCCAATATAATGCTTTTACAAAGTTCTCATAAAGTGTGTACCTACATATATAATAAATTGTTTCGGACGCGATAAGATTATCTTTTATTAGCTCTGTATTGTGAAATGAAGGCGTTATAAATTTGTAGGTGATATCTAAAATATATTGATGTTATTGTGATGATTTATACCTCCCAATCGCTAGCTTAATGTTTTAACTAAAAAATCAAGACTGTTTTTATCAACTGTTTAATCAAGACTGTTTTTAAAGGGTAATTAATATTAATTAAGTTGAATTTATGGTTTTTAATATATTAATAGCTTAATTTTTTGTATAAAGTCTATATGAATGTATTAAAAATCGCCATTATATCATATTTAATTTGATTTTAATTGTATTATTTTAGTCTAAATAATTATAAAATTTTTAAATGACCCGCCTTTTGCAGACTCTTGCGATATTTATCGATAGCACTTTTAAAGCTCTACTGAGAAACGTCCCAGTTTTGGTACGCAAAGGTCACACTGTCCGCATAGTTGGTCACCTTGTTTTGAATTGAATTGAATTCTCTGCAATAAATTGGTTTAATAAATAAACCCATGTCCTTGCGAAATGGCAGCTGCAGATATCAGCGTGTACTCCATGCGCCTGGTCATCGCCGACTTCTACATGGAGAAGCCACAATACGGATTGGATCCCTGCTACTCTGAGTTGCGCGGCAAGGAGATCAAGCGGGTAAGTCCGCCGCTCCTATTTCACCATAATCATGGATTTCTGAATTAATAAGATAATGCTCCCAATGCACAGGTTCCGGTGGTGCGGATATTTGGCGGAAACTCCAGGGGCCAGAAGACCTGCATGCATGTCCACGGCGTGTTCCCTTACTTTTACATTCCGTATGACAAGAAGGACTTTGAGTCGCTGGAGCGCGGCATCCTGCAGATAGCCATGCATCTGGATAAGGCCATCAATATATCCCTGGGCCAGGGCACCTCCAATGCCCAGCATGTCTTCAAAATCCAGCTGGTCAAGGGGATGTAAGTGTGCTCGCCCAAAGAAAGCTATCTTTTGTGTAATTTAAGATTTGATCGCTTCTATTTACAGACCCTTCTACGGTTACCATCGCACGGAGCATCAGTTTCTCAAGATTTACATGTTCAATCCCCGCTTCGTTCGCCGTGCCGCCAATCTGCTGCAGAGCGGCGCCATCCTCAGCAAGAACTTCAACGCGCACGAGTCGCATGTGCCCTACATCCTGCAGTTCATGATCGACTATAACCTGTACGGAATGAGCTACTTGCACGTGCCGCTGGAGGTGCTCAAATTCCGGCGCAGCCACGAAGATGAGGGCAAGTTTTCGGCATCAAAACCACCACGTAGAACCGCGTCTAAACCTCTTTTGCAGTGGTTCCCTATCCGAACGTCAAGCCCGCCCAATTACTGGACACCATTGGTGTGAGGAAGGTGGCTTGCAGTGCCTTGGAGGTGGACGTCATTTCAAGCTTTATCCTGAATCGGTTCCAGCTGGTAAGCAAAAGCAAGGGACGCCATACCAACCCAGGAATCGAGTCCATTTGGAACGATGAAAGCATGCGGCGCCAGAAGCTGGTCGAAAAGCACACAGCAGCCGGCGAAGAGGAGAAAGTACAATCGGTGCGTCGTAGGTTAACCTCTCACTGCACAGCTCCCATTAAGCTCAGTTTCCGTTTCAGGTGCCAGAATTGAAGCTGCCCGAGACGCAGGAGCGATGTCTGGTGGAAAGAGCAGAGAGCGACATCTTCTACAGGACCGCTTTGGAGAGCAAACTGATGACACTGGAGCAATCCACGTTGTCGGAGCAAACGATGCTGTCCGATCAGACGAGTGTTTCCAATGTCCACATGCAGACCACATTGCTCGGCGGCAGCAGCAAGGAGCAGCGACGAACTTGGAATTTGCAAAAGCTTTTGGCCAACGCCGTTTATCCCGAGGAATGCTCCCAGGATCAGCAGCAGCTTCTGGTAAATGCCTCCTTCATTCAGAACCATGTGGCCTGCAGCAGCGGCAGCGGCAGCAATGTCACCTTACCAGCTGAAAAGGACGATTCAGAATGCATGGACGCCACGTTGATAGACGAGGAGCTTGTCCTAAGCCTCTCGCAGCCACATGGCCCGTTGCCCCACGATGCCACCTGTGGGTAAAGCGATCTTTTTCATTGTGAAACAAATAACAATTTTTTCAACTGCTGCAGTGAGGGAGGAGGACTTGGACCTACTGGGGGTGCTGCAGCAGCTCGAGGAGCAGAATGATTTAGGAGGAGCAGTGGATTTAGACAGCTCATTGGCTCCCTTATCGCAGCCGCCTAAAAACTGTAAGGGCACCAAATTAATATTTCTTTATGGATACTTTTATTCCCCTATAATCCACAGTTGAGCTGACGCCAGAGCTTTTAAACACTGAAACTGGGCTTGCCGACGAGGATTGTGATTCCGGCGAGGAGGAGGGCCAAAGTGCGCTGCACGATTTCTCTACCGCCCTCGACGACATCGATGAACTGCTGATTAAGCTAACCCAAAGCCAGTCAGCAGAGCCCAAGCCCCTAGATCCATCACCGAAGCTGCCACAAATCGATGGAGCCGACGATCGCCTTCAACTTACACCGAAAAAACTTAGGAGCTCCAAGTCCAGGGGCACAAGTCCTCCAAGAACTCCTCCCACCACGCCCAAGGGGCGTTCCAGCCTCTTGAAGTCGCCTCGCACCCCCAAGTCCAGTGCGGCCAAGAAGTATGCACCGCTGCCCTTGACAATTGGCAGCAGTTCTTCAACGAAAAGTGGGTACGGGCCCAAAGGTGGCTACTAGGACAAATAATATCTGAAGTTATTTGCAGAAAACAATGAGGAAAGTACAAGAAAGGCCATGAATCCCCGGCTTAGCTTGCAACTTGATAAGGAACCAAGAACTCCTGGGTAAGTAAACGGTTTATCCTTAATATTCTCTACATTTTTAATACAAAACTATGTTTGTTTTAGGCCAGAATTATCGCTACGCAAGAAACTAGCCATGACAGAGCTGCGGCGGAAAAGTGTTGAGGAACCAAACAGTTTCATTCGCTTACGAAACGAGTAGGAAGATAACCTCATTGTGATTCAATTTAAAGCGGATTTAAACGGATTCTCCCTCTTATTTACAGCCTTACTCCTCTTCGTCGCTCCCGACGTTCCACACGCAACTTGGACAAGACACACGTGACTTGCGCCCTGACGCCTCGCGATAGGAATCCCAGTTTCTCCGACATGTTTGAGACTGCAGATGGTGAGCGATTGCCTGAAGAGGAGGGGGAGAAGCTGCCACGAAGAAGTACACGACACCACGCCACCAATGATGAGGGTCACAAACCCCCCAACTTAAACAAGGGAAAAATGGCAAAGTCAAACGAGAATAAATTGGAAGAGAAGCAACCACGTCGCAGTGCCCGTCATCAGGAACAGTTGGAGCATTCCAAATGTACAGAAAATGAAGCGAATAATCGTGACACTCTTTCCCATCAAGAGCAGCATCGCAAAAGTGTTGAAGGGGCCACAGAAAAAGCTAAGAAACTGGTTACGAAGGCATCAAATCCTGGCCCAAAGGAAAGTTTAAAGGAAGCGAATAATCGTAACACCCTTCCCCTTCGGTCCAAAGATCAAGAGCAGCATCCCAAAAGTGCTGAAAGGGCAACAGAAAAAGCCAAGCCACTGGTTATGATGGCAGCAAAGGAAAGTCCTAAGCCGGCGACAAGGAAGACGCTTGAAATTAACCTTAAACAATCAAAAGAACCCCAAAGCAGCTCTGATAAAATAGTAGAATCAGCTGAAAGTCCCAAGCAGAATGTAGAGAATGTTCTTAACGAACTCTTTCCGTCTGAACCATTTCCCAGTTCCGCCAAGAAATCGAGTCACAGTGACGAAGATTACCACTTTGCGTTGAGCGATGAAGAAGAGGTCATTGAATCTGATACGGAGGTTGATAAAATGACAACAAAGCTTCGCAAGACACCAAATTTGAGGCGTTTGCGAAGGAGTTTTCGTTCGGATGTAACTCCAAGCAGAAGCCTGGCTCCTTCAGAGATCCAAACCACGCCTCTGTTGCGCCAAAGGAGTGAGAGTAAGAGTGAGAGCCACACTCCCGAGCTAATGAAAAGCTTCTACGAGCACTCAATAATCGTCAATAGTCCTTCGGTGTTGAGTGATGTGATGGAGAGTCCAATGATGCCGTCGTCGTCCTGCTCGCCTGCTCGCCCCTGCTCGACTGCCAAGCAAGCATCCTTTGTGATAACTCCGTTGGAACTGCCGCCCTCCTACGATGAAGTGCTGCGTGGCTGCCGCAAGCTGGACATTCCAGAGTTTGAGTTCCAGCAGCCCTTCTACAGCGACCCGGCGGACGTGAGCAAGGTGACGGAAGTGGGCTTCCTGGTGCTGCACATCCCAGGCAACAAGCTCAACGACTGCGAGCCCTTCCAGAGTGCCTTGGGCAATGATCGCGGGCTAGCCTCCTGGCGACGTCAGCAACTGATTGCGATCGGCGGCCCGGCAATGTTGCAGCGACATCGGGGAGAGCAGCGCATGCGGGAGTTCTTCAGCAGCCGCCACAAGGTAGTTGTCGAGCCTGCGCAGGCTGCGCCCACTCCGCAGGAAGCCAAGGTGTGGCTGAAAGCCCAGGACTTGCTCCGCCAGCGGGGAGGGGAAAGGCATGTCAAGGCATCCGAAGAAATGGATAGCCCCATCAAGATCAAGCGCCAGAAGATCACCATGATGCTGCAGGCCGATGCCGATGGAGGGAGTGGTGATGAGGAGCAGTTGGACTGCAGCCTTAGCCTCACACCCTTGTCCCAAGCAAAGGAAACTCCCATCAGCAGCAAGGCCAAAAGAGCAGCTAAAAATCTCTTGAAACGCGGCACAAGACTCGATTTTAAAGAAGCACAGCGCGGGGAGGAGCTTGCCAGCTCACAGTCCAGCGAGCAGAGCGTCTCCAGCAGCGCTGTCCAGGCAGAGCTGGAGCGGAGTTCCTTCCTGCGCCAGCTGGAGGGAGCCTGCGACCAAAACCAACAGCACGACCTCAGCTTCGGGCTCAGTCATGCCACCCTGGACAACACGTTCGGTTTCAAGGTGAACCTGGAGAACCTGCAGCAGGCCAAGGCGGACATTGAGTGCAACCACCTGACCATCATGACTCTGGAGGTGTTCGCGTGCACGCGAGGCGAGCTTCAGCCGGATCCGATGCACGACGAAATCCGTTGCTTGTTTTACGCCATCGAACACAGTCTGCCGGATGACACGCTGCCCAGCAAGGCTTGCGGCTATATAATGGTGAACCATCCCGAGGACCTGCTGAGCGAAGGGTTCACGCACCACGGCTTGGATCGCGATATTGAGGTGCAGGTGGTGGGCAGCGAAGCTGAGGCCTTCGAGGCACTGCTGGTTCTGTGCGGGCGCTGGGATGCGGACATTTACGCCGGCTACGAGATCGAGATGTCTTCCTGGGGCTACGTCATCGATCGGGCCAAGTATCTGTGCTTTAACATCGCTCCTCTGCTGTCCCGCGTGCCCACACAGAAGGTGCGCGACTTTGTGGACGAGGATCGGGAGCAGTTCACCGATCTGGATGTGGAGATGAAGCTGTGCGGTCGCATCTTGCTGGATGTCTGGCGGTTGATGCGTTCGGAGATTGCTTTG
Source organism: Drosophila bocqueti (assembly GCA_018151655.1). Taxonomy (NCBI): domain Eukaryota; kingdom Metazoa; phylum Arthropoda; class Insecta; order Diptera; family Drosophilidae; genus Drosophila; species Drosophila bocqueti. The sequence continues at coordinate 4,382,940 of JAECXF010000057.1, forward strand.
ACCTCATACACTTTCGAGAACGTTATGTACCACATTTTGCATCGTAGATGTCCTTGGCATTCGCCCCGGACGCTCAGTGAGTGGTTTGCCTCGCCCTGCACGCGCTGGATCGTGTTGGAGTACCACCTGGAGCGGGTGCGAGGCACCCTGGCGCTGCTGGATCAGTTGGATCTTCTGGGGCGCACCAGCGAAATGGCCAAGCTCATTGGCATCCAGTTCTACGAGGTGCTGTCGCGAGGCTCGCAGTTTCGCGTGGAGAGCATGATGTTGAGGTGAGTCGGAGAGGTTGTAAATCCTTCTTGTTTTCATGAGAAAAACCTTTCCCTAGAATTGCCAAACCGAAAAACCTGGTGCCCCTCTCACCGAGCGTGCAGCAGCGGGCGCACATGCGGGCACCCGAGTACCTGGCCCTCATCCTGGAGCCCCAGTCGCGCTTCTACGCCGATCCCCTGATCGTCCTCGACTTCCAGAGCCTGTACCCCAGCATGATCATTGGCTACAACTATTGTTTCTCCACCTGCCTGGGCCGGGTGGAGCATCTGGGCGGGAGTTCACCCTTCGAGTTTGGCGCCTCGCAGCTGCGCGTCTCCCGACAGATGCTACAGAAGCTCCTCGAGCACGATCTGGTCACGGTGTCGCCGTGCGGCGTGGTGTTCGTGAAGCGGGAGGTGCGCGAGGGCATCCTGCCGCGCATGCTCACCGAGATCCTGGACACGCGTCAAATGGTCAAGCAGTCGATGAAGCTGCACAAGGATAGCTCCGCCCTGCAGAGGATTCTACACTCCCGCCAGCTGGGCCTCAAGCTGATGGCGAACGTCACGTACGGCTACACGGCGGCCAACTTTAGCGGACGAATGCCGGCCGTCGAGGTGGGGGACTCGGTGGTGTCCAAGGGCCGCGAGACCCTGGAGCGAGCCATCAAGCTGGTGGAGGCCAATGAGGAGTGGAAGGTGCGTGTGGTCTATGGCGACACGGACTCCATGTTTGTCCTGGTTCCGGGGCGAAATCGTGACGAAGCCTTTCGGATTGGCGAGGAGATTGCGCAGGCCGTCACCGAGATGAATCCGCAGCCGGTGAAGCTGAAGCTGGAGAAGGTCTACCAGCCGTGCCTGCTGCAGACCAAGAAGCGCTATGTGGGCTACATGTACGAGACCGCGGACCAGGCACAGCCCGTCTTCGAGGCGAAGGGCATTGAGACGGTGCGGCGGGATGGCTGTCCGGCGGTGGCCAAGATGCTGGAGAAGGTGTTGCGCCTGCTATTCGAGACGCAGGACGTGAGTCAAATAAAGCAGTACGTGTGCCGGCAGTTCACCAAGCTACTCTCCGGGCGGGCCAACCTGCAGGACCTGATCTTTGCCAAGGAGTTTCGCGGCCTCAACGGCTACAAGCCCACAGCCTGTGTCCCGGCTCTGGCACTTACACGGTAAGTCGCTAACTCAGACTTCAAGCTCAATAATAATTCTAAGTTGTGAGCAGCAAATGGATGCAAAAGGACCCCAGGCGTATTCCACGTCGCGGGGAGCGGGTTCCCTTCATCATAGTGAATGGGCCGCCGGGTATGCAGCTCATCCGCCTCGTGCGCAGTCCCCACGACATTCTGGCCAACGAGGGTCACAAGATCAATGCCATGTACTACATCACCAAGGCGATAATACCACCGCTCAACCGCTGCCTGCTGCTCATCGGAGCCGATGTTCACGACTGGTTTGCCAGCTTGCCGCGAAAGCTTCTAATGACGCCCGCCCTGGGAACGGCCAACGAGCTGGCCAGAGGAGGTGGCAAAGGCGCCAAGTCGACCATTTCACAGTATTTCTCCACCACCAGCTGCATAATCGATTGTGGCCGCCAGACCAAGGCGGGAATTTGCCCAGATTGCCAGAGAAATGCCTCTCAGAGTGTGGTTGTGCTCTCGGATAAGACGGCGCGCCTGGAGAGGGGCTATCACCTGACCCGACAGATCTGCCAGGCCTGCTGCGGACGCCTGGGCGACCTGCAGTGCGATTCCCTTGACTGTCCTGTTCTCTATGTGCTGGAAGGAAAGCGACGCGAGCTCCGGCAACTTGGACACATTCAGAAGCTGCTGGATGAGCACTTCTGACCACTTCACTTGGGATGTATATATATTTCTGGTATATTTTAACTTTCCGCTTGTTTACAAAAGTTAAGGTTACATTCATTGCTTCAGCCATGGCTTACAGACTACTTCTGATGCTGTGTTCTGCGTGTATAATACTAGAGGAATTGTTAACTATTGATATTGTTTATGTTTGCCGTGTGTAGTAGTTGTTGTGATTGTGAGAGCTATGAGCATGCAGGCTGTCAATAAATGAATGCTTTAATGTTTACTTACAACTTATAGTTTGCAATGAACATGGGTTAACTATGAACTATAGAAATATAGGTTCGTTTCTTCTGCTTTAACAATTTCAATGATCAACCGAATTAGATAACAATTAATTGTTTTATGATTATTTTGATTTCTTTTAGCCCTGATTTTTCGTTGCCTAAATACAATTTGTTGTATGCTTAGATAGATTTTTCCAATTGAGCGAGTTTCTTGGACACACAAAACCGAAACACAAAATGTGTATAAATATTAAAAAAAAAAAAGAAGTTGCAATAATTAATATATATAAAACATGCCTCTAAAACACTCGAAAAAACTATATATTTCGTGTTTACATAACATCCTAGTCCTAGTCCTCGTCCTCATCCATTTCAAACATCATGGCATTCTTGGCATCTGCTTCGCTGATGTTGCCATGGGCGGCAGCTCCTCCGGTCAGATCCAGCCCGCTGTCGTGGAACGAGGTGGAGGAGCCTCCCTTGGGCTTGTTGCCTTTGTTTGAGTGGTTTCCTTGTTGCTGTAAAGTAAATAGCAATTTTATTAATTAATATTTTTGTAAACATCCCATTTTGAGCTGCGCGCCTTGAACAATGTTACCGATGTTGGGATATCGATAAAGAATGTTATCGATCGATTGTATAGAATTAAGCTAGATTAGAAGAATAAGGGAAGACGGTCACTTGGATTTTAGCAAAGGAACGAATAAACCGTTAGAAAATCAATTAAAATCAAATCAATGCGACTTTAGATTATTTAAAATAAAAACCTGGAGTATTACATTATATTATATTTAATACCGCTGCGGCCTGCCCAGATAAGACTAGCATCTGAAATTTGTTTTAAATGTAATAATTATACCCCCACAACTGCAACAACTTTCCATTCCCTGCGAAATGCTCCTCACCTGCATATTAATTAACACGCTTGAATTAAATTTCGCAAAATTCCTGCTAAAAATAGAGCCAAACCCGGCATCTATTTGGCTTTCGCACACACGTGTAATTGAAACGGTTCAGACAAAGATTGGGATCAATATTTGGCGTCTGGCCTCAGGCGAAGTCTAGCCAAACTGCGGGATTTAACTGATGGTCGCTAATTTAATTAACAAGCCAACAACAAGCCCAACTGCCTCCTAATCAGCCGGAATGGGATATTCGCTCAATCAACCCAATCAGCAGCCTCTAAACACACTTTCTTCTTCCTCCCCCCAACTGACCTTGATGGCAGTGCCGCCGCGGGTCTCCTCGTAATCCACAGAATCGCCTTCGCTGAGGCGCCGTTGCTGGGCCCGCAGCTTGAGATCACGGCGCTTCTGGTTCTTCTTACGCTGACCCAGGATGCTGGAATCGAGTCTGCACAGATCAGAGTAAATTATTAAATTGCTTTCCATTTGCAGGGGGGATATTTCTGTGACTCACCGGAACACTTGCTTCATGATGTGATCATTAAACCTAACAGTCTTCTTGCAGCTCTCCGAGAGTCCAGCATCGCAGCGATCCTCCTCGGGAATCCCGCCAAAAGAGTGCGAGAAGAGCGTGACTCCGGAAGCGTCCACGGAGCACGAGTACGAGGAGGAGCAGTCGTCGATCGAGGAGCAACTGTCTGACATCGAGGGCCGAGGTCCATACCGGCTGAAACGCTTGAGGATGCCGCGATAGGAGCTGCCGCTGCCCACGCTGCTGTCGTTGCACTCCGAGTAGCTGCGTTGCTTGCGCTGCGGCAGCTTCAGCGTGGCCTTGGGAACTGGGTTTTCTGTCAGTGTTTTCTGTTCGAAAATATCCTCGCAGGCCGACTCGGAGAAGGAGCGTTCCTTCTTGTTCCGCTTGCGCTGCTTCTTGTTCGGCTTCTTGTTATTAGCGCTGTGCGGCTCTAGCTCATGCTCCTGGTCTTCCAGCTCCTCTTCCTCATCCTCCTCGTTCTCGTTCTCGTTCTCCTTGGGCACCGGGCGAATTGTGACCTTTAGGGCCTGACCCTCCTTGTGCTTGAATTTAACATCGAGTTGTTGGGCATCCTCAGTCTTCGCATTGTCCCCTTTCTTCTTATCCTTTACTTTGTACTGCCCGTGGACTGAGTACTCCTTGAGATCCGTGGCATCCAGCCCGGCCAAATATCCTTGTGGCGTTTCGCTCTGCGAGCTGAAGCACAGCTTCAGCACCACATTGTTGTCCCAGGCCTCAGCCTCTGCACTCTCGATGGCCAGTTCTCCCTCCTCCTCGGCGGGAAGCTCCACGTAGAAGGCATAGTGAATGGGATAGTAGCCACTGCCGATGGTGGCGAACTGCAGGTGCAGGCTCCGCTGCTCCCTCAGCTGCTGAATGGAGTCGGGCTGAACGTTGGGCACATGCAGCACGAACGCCATCACATTGTCCAGCACATTGCAGTCGAACTTGGCGGGCAGTTGGTAGTGCACGGAGCTCTTAAGGAACGGTTTGCTGGGGTTGTGCACGGGCGTGGCTGTGGGTGTGGCTGTGGAGGATCAGAAGAATGCTGAAAGACAAGTCAACCAAAATAGAAATTAACTTACCAGTCTCGGAGGTATCCGCTTTGGAATCGCTGAGATCGCCATCGCCGTCTTCCTCCACGGGCGACTCGCTGTTGGAATGCAGCTCCACGCCGCTGTCCTCGCGGCTAAAGTGGCGCAAAGTGTCGTGCATCTGGCGCTGCTCGCGTACGTTTGTACGCACCACGGGCAGCGTGATGTTCAGGCGGCGCAGATCGGTGTCGAAACGGGCGCTGCCCGCCTTGTCGTCCACGGTGAAGGGCAGGTCTAGCTTCAACCGATACTTGGCACCCTGGCGCTCGCTGAGCAGATAAACGGACGTCGCAGTGACATCCAGCTGGCACTCTGCCGTGGAACGGAGCAGCGGCAGCTCGATCTCGACGACAAGGGAGCGCGGCATCGTCACCTGCAGCTTGGCGTCCAGCTCGTCCGTGTACTCGGCCAAATCCACATCGTGGCTGTGCTTGATCGAATACCTGGGCACCGTGAACTCCGGCACGGGAGATGGCTTCGCCTTCATGGGCAGGACTCGTGGCTTCCCGTCCGAGGCGGATGGCGGCTTGGTGGGATATATGTCGCCCAGGGGATGGGGTTCCTGGTCCTCGGTCGAGTGATTCTCGGCCAATTTGCGTATCACAGTGGGACGGGCGATGCCCTTGTAGTCCAGCTTGGGGAACTTGAGATTGGCGCGATCCAGGGCGACATGATACTCCCGCTCGACAGCATCCAGAGCGGTGTCGATGAGGCACTTGCGGAACTGCTGGTTCCGCTTGGCCAGGTGCAGGGCGTCCGGATGGAAGACCACGTCGAACACCTTGCAGCGGTTGTTCTTGGCATCGCAGTCATCGCGCGCGGATGTCTGGGCCATGGGAATCGACCAGCTCAGGCCGCGACTGCCGTTCGACGGATCCGTGGCCACCTCGTTCTTGGGCCTTTCGATCTCCGGCGAGCCGGCGATGTTGATGAAGCACTTGAGCTCGCCATCTAGAGCGGTCTTAATCACGAATCCCGGCTGCGGATGGATAAACCTCACCTCCACGCCACGCTCCTTCTCCAGCTGCGTGATCTCGTCCTCGTAGATCTTGCGGTTGGCGGGGTCCTGGATCTCCTCAACGTAGTCGAAGAACAGCTTACGGAACTCCTCCTGGCCGAGGGCCTGACGGAAGCGGTCGAACTCTTCCTTGGTTACGTCTAAATGCTGCTCATCGTTACGGATTTTGGAGTGTTTATTGCGCGAACCGGCGGCAGCAGATGCGGACATAGCGCTCTCTCAAGCGGACACTTCACTCGCGTACAGATCTCTCCTCTTCACGCACAAATAACAATATTTTGTAATCACAGGGAACAAAATTTTTGGTGGTTTTGTTTGTTTGTTTTTCGGTTTGTTAGAGGCTTGTTTCTGTTCGATTTTGAACACGTTTCCTTGGCAAATGCGTTTGGTTTCTGGAACGTTGCTTTCTGTGGGGGGAAAATGTAGCAAGAAATCGATTAGAAAATAGGTGATGAAATTTTTACAAAGAAAGTATCATTTGGGAATAGTTTTTGACTATATTTTGATACACATTAAATCATTAATGAAGTGGTATAGATATTGTTTACTATCTAAATTTAAATATTATTGTAGAAAACTCTGAATTCAACTCTACTTTAGGTATTATAAGCATAGATACTTGTTTATATTTTTATTTTAACGTCTTTTACAAGCTTTTTTTTACTGTTTAACGACAAATTCATACTTTTTATTCTAATTTTTAACTCAAATGTGTATTTAAAGGCATTTCTTCTTAAGAATCTACCATAATTTAAGTTTTTAAAAGGCGTCTTTACGAAACCCCATGAAATATGATTGAGAACTTTCCAATCAACGCAGTGATAAGCTTCCTCCAAGGTTGTCCTAGTCCCAATTCCGTCTCGACTAATGCTTAACCAAACACCTTTGAATTTCACGAAATTCTAATCGGGCGATAAGCAAATAAATATTTAATCAATGACGCAGTAAGGTCGTTGCCAAAATTTGCCGGCTATTTATCGTGTTAATATTAGCATTATGTAAGAGAGAACAACGGGCTGGCTGACCACGCGTTTTATTATTTGTCGTGCAATAAATAAACGAACTGCGTAGTTTTTTATACTCTAGAGGCAGACGTTGCGTTACCTTTAAAATTTGTATTATTATTGTTTTTATTTCGGGAGCAGAGGCAGTGCTTTCGCGACGAGTGGGTTTCGTAGAATGAGAGCGGTACGCCCGAAACGCCGGCAAATAATGGAGGAGCTCTGGGAGAGAGAGAGCAGTGTCTGCGCAGAGAGGGGGCTCGTGATAAGCGTGAAAAAACCACTTGCCCCAATTGTTTTTGTTTAGCAAGATTCTTCCCCCGAGCCCCCGTCTAGTCTCGTCCCTTCAAACAGTGCGATTTCTGGCGCAGCCCAACTAATTGTACAATAAACTATATCTTGCATATACAGAGTACAAATACATACATATGCCGCCGCTCGTGATAATAATTGTAATGTTTACCGACTGCGATATTGTGTGTACTTGCTGGGAGGTAAATAGGGGTACATATAGTATTCCCTAACTGCGTGTGTATCTCCCGGGGACGAGAGGAAAATGTGGAAAATTATAGCAGTTACGTGACCGAGCGAACACATGTTTGCGACGGAGGAGGGGGAAAGGGGAAAACTCTTGTCTGCTTGCTTGATCGATACGAGAGTCAATAATCAATTGATTTTCTGGGGCGAAACCGGTCGCCCACTCCCAGCTTACAAGCGAAGCATTTAGTTATACCTATTATACAGGATCTGGGATGGAATCATCTCTATAAGTCAACGCCTCGTAGGTTCCATGTAGTAGCACAACACTTACATTTGTACATGCCCTATAAAGCACCTCTGATTGCGGTTTACTCTTCTATAATACGCACTCCACTCACCTGTTAAATGTATTATTGGGCCCTAGTTTTTGCAGCCGCAATAAACTATTTTTAATTAATTATCACTCAGCTGTTAGGGGAAAGATTTAAGTGGAGTTCGAGTTTCACGGTTCTAGAAACTTTTCCGCTGGACCGGCTGCTCGATAGAGGTGCAAATTTTCTAAATCATCGATGTTTTTTTCGACCATCGATGTTTTTGTGCCGTTACTAGCAAGAGAAAAAGCAAGCTGATTTTGTTGTATTTTTAAATTATTTTATTAAACTTATTCAATTGGTGGTGCAACGGCGTTAAGATGGACAAATTGGACAAATCTGTGCAATTTATATCTGACAGCAGGACGCGTTTTAGCCCGGACAAAATTGCTAAACCAATGTTCATCAATAAAAATAGTCAAGTTTTTAATATTTTTTCTTTTATAAAATATTCATTTCAGTTATCCATTTTCTAAGTTTGTTTTATTAGACCAAATGAATAAATATTTTGATTTTTATTTTAAATATAACCATAATTGTGCAATTCAGTCAATTGAAAAACATAATTTAAATTTTTTGAAACATTGAAAACATCGATGTCTCCATACATCGATATTTTTGCACCTCTACTGCTCGATGTGTGTGTGTAAAGTTTGGTATATTTCACTGGCCAAATTTGGGACCTTTGCGCAGTGCGGTATTTTGTGCATTAGGTATCCCCCTTTCCGACCGCGTCGGTCACACTCTGCGCTAGAAACGGAATGGAGCAATGGAGTCCAACTTATTTTTAGTTTTTCTATTGTCGTTTTCGCTATGCTATAATGCAAGAGGTACGTTCTTAGCTACGTAAATCGCTAGAAGCGAACATCCAGCGACGCGTGCAACACAGAAAATCCGAGTGCAACGGGTCCAGGGGCCCCAACAAATTGATTGAAAAGTGTGTCGTGTGTGCGTTTCGGGCGGCCCTGATTTGTTTTCATATGCTGCGGTTCTGGCCAATTGTGCTGCGCACTAGCCACGCCACGAGCTTCAAGTGCAATTATCGGATGCTTATGGGGGAAAAATCCCCCGAGAACGCATTATATAAACTGATTCGAATGCTGTCGTGGGCGTACGCAGCATAAGTGCATTTTCTCAATGATTGGCCACACACCCACACAGGCGCACTCCAGAGTTCCGTGTGTATACAGAACTCGGTGGGGCGAGCGTGTGTGTGTGTGTGTGCGTCTGTTGCGTGTGAATGTGTGCTGTATGCATGAGTCTGATGTGTTTTTATGGTTTTTTTCAGCGGAAATCAGCGATCGGCTGCTGGAAGAGAGTCAGGACATAGACATGGAGCCCTCCGCCCACCTCAACGGCAAGGAGCTGCCAGCGGTGCCACAGAACTCCGTACAGACACATCCCAGGTGATTAGAACTTGATTTTGGTTTTGGTTTTCGGTTCACCCTTCCTCTGCCTTTGGGGCAGAAATCACTGTATTTGCTAACATAACATTTAACCGCCCCTTTAACACGCTGCTAATCCTTGATTAGAAGACACATTAAGAGCAAGCGCCGCATGAAAAGAAGGTAACACTTTCGGGCTTGGTTTTCCTGCTCATTTCAGTCCATCTCCCTGCTCCAAGCTGTGTGTTATACAACCCAGTAACCGCTCTCTCTCTCTCTTTAAACAGATACAAATGCTACTCCTGCGAGCCGCCTTGCCATGATCCCTTAGAGTCTTCCCACACCTGCCAGAATGCCATTCAGGTGAGTGTTTGATCCTAAGTCAAGCTGAGATTCAAAACTAATTAAAACTATTATCAAAACAGTGCTGGAAGTCCCGCACCCGCGATGCCGATGGCCACGAAAAGGTATCCCGCGGCTGCACCACCTCCTTCGAACAGCTGCCGCTGTGCCGGCAGAGTTCGCCCAACAAGCTCAATGGTCCCAGTAAACGGAATACGGACAACTACTACAGCCTGGTCTGCTGCAACGGCGATTACTGCAACAGCGGCGACTTTCCCGATCTGGCGCCCTTTGCCAGTGTCACTGTCACGGCGGACACCAGCCGGATTGGCAAGATGTCCTTGGCCATTCTGGGTCCGTTTCTACTCATCACTTTGGTGGGCGTTGTGGCCATCTTCTTCATCCGGCGAAGCCATCGCAAGCGTCTGCATGCCTCGCGCACCAAGGAGGATCCGGAATCGTATCTGGTTAACGACGAGCTGCTGCGCGCCACCAGTGCCGGCGACAGTACGCTGAGGGAGTACTTGCAGCACTCGGTGACCTCGGGATCGGGCAGCGGACTGCCGCTGCTGGTGCAGCGCACGCTGGCCAAGCAGGTCACCCTGATCGAGTGCATAGGACGGGGCAAGTACGGCGAGGTGTGGCGGGGTCACTGGCACGGCGAGAGCATAGCCGTCAAGATATTCTTCAGTCGCGACGAGGAGTCCTGGAAGCGGGAGACGGAGATTTACAGGTGAGATCCATTATTACCCCTTTGCCGCGTGAGTCCCTTGAATCTTGAATCGCATTTTCACAGCACCGTCTTGCTCCGCCATGAAAACATTCTCGGCTTCATCGGCTCCGACATGACGTCGCGCAACTCGTGCACACAACTCTGGCTGATGACGCACTATTACCCGCTGGGCTCCCTCTTCGATCACCTCAACCGCAACGCCTTGAGCCGCAACGACATGGTTTGGATCTGTCTATCGATATCCAATGGCTTGGTGCACCTGCACACGGAGATATTTGGCAAGCAGGGAAAGCCAGCGATGGCGCATCGCGATCTGAAGTCAAAGAACATTTTGGTCACCTCGAACGGAACCTGTGTGATAGCCGATTTTGGTCTGGCTGTCACCCACTCGCATGAGACGGGACTCTTGGACCTGGGCAACAATCCCAAGGTGGGCACCAAACGCTACATGGCACCCGAGGTTTTGGACGAGAGGTGAGCTCAAAAAAGTTATAACCAAGTCGAAAAATCTATCTTAAATGTGCTTTTCTCGAGCAGCATTGACCTGGAATGCTTTGAGGCGCTGCGACGCACTGATATCTACGCTTTCGGACTGGTTCTGTGGGAGGTTTGTCGCCGCACAATTGCGTGCGGCATCGCTGAAGAGTACAAGGTGCCGTTCTCTGATGTGGTGCCCATGGATCCCAGCTTTGAGGATATGCGCAAAGTGGTCTGCATTGACAATTACAGGCCCTCCATACCCAATCGTTGGAGCTCAGACTCGGTGAGTCCTCGAGAGAGAGCTCCTCCTGAGAGTTGCAAATCTAATTTAATTTCGTCTCCTTTTTCTAGTTGCTGGCTGGCATGTCCAAGTTAATGAAGGAGTGCTGGCACCAGAATCCCAATGTGCGTCTGCCGGCGCTGCGCATCAAAAAGACTATACACAAGCTAGCCTCCGCGGACGAGAAGGTGCGCTTGGACTTTGACGAGGTCTGCGTTTAGCGCTTAGCGGGTTGTGTACTCGAGCCTTAGAGTTATAAGCTAGCCTTAGCATTAGACGTAAGATTCATTCATAGAGGTTTTCGCATTGCATTTTCACGCACTATTAGTTCGTACGTGTATTATTCAGAGTTAAGCCAAGGACACAAGACCCTTGAGAAAACATATTTACTTTATGTTTGAATTGCCTTTGACTTTTGGGTGCCTTCAACGTTGCCTTAAGTTTAATCAAGTGACTACTACATCTACTCTCTAATATATAGATTCTTGGGGGATATCATCCTGTACATTTGCGAGACTTGTTCATTTTCATTCACTCTTCATTTCATCTGTTCATCAATCGTTCATCCGTTCATCAAGTGCCATTTGCAATTGAGAATTGTAAGACGCGTTAACTGTAAGCTCACTCTTTGAACTCGACACTTGAACTTGAGCCTGTCCAAGCTATGATAGAAACATAAGCCACACCGCTAGCGAGCTGGTTAAGCCTTAAGCACTTGGTTCCCGTTCCCCACGCATAGAAGCATACACACAACACACCTACTTGTATATTGTACAAAATGCAAGCTATTTAAGTTTTTCATAGTCTAAGCGAGAAATAAAAAGTACACGAGTAAGCATTAAGCATTAAGGGAAGTGACATTTATTCATCCTTCTTTGGCCTCAGCAGACGGAAGCTCTCGTCGTTCTCCTCGTCCAGAAAGAGCAGACGAAAGATGTCGTTAAAGAAGTCGGGATAATAGTCGCAGGCCCGCTTGCAGTCCGGCGTCCAGTTGATCTCCAGCAATTGGGGCCGCATCACCCGCTCCTCTGCATCATCAACATCAGTCCAACGGAGCATAATGTCAGCGGCGTAAAGGGCTCGGGATTGGGCACAGGGCGCCAGGCCGCAGGGCGGATCCGCTTGGCTGGCGCACTGCAGCGCCTCGTACAGCATGCTGCAGATCTGCTGCTCCAGCACAGGCCACTCGTTGTCCGGGTACTGCTCCTGCCAGAGGTTGACAAAGTCCTCGCACTTGACGTGATGCAGCTGCGCCTCCTCCTGGTAGTTCATCACCGTGTAGTGCTTCTCGTAGTCGTCAAAGTTGTCCAACGAGAACGGATGGTTGGCAAAGCGCAGGAAGAACTTGCGATGCACATACGCCTTTAGGGGTCGAACGCTTTTCAGGAGGATCACATAGCGAATGTCGAACTTGACGCGTCCGTCCAGCTCCTCGCGTCGAAAGAGAACCGGTCGCTCGATGTACTTCTGGGCAATCTTGGGCCCCGTGGCCGGCAGACGCACAATCTGCCGGATGTTGTCGGTGATGTAGGTGTCGAGGCCGCGTGCCAGGTTCCAGGGCTTGATGATCCAGTGGTTATCGAGGCCCCTGGCTGCTCTTGTCTGATAATAGGCGGCGAACTCCGTGAGCTCCGTCGACAGGTTGTAGGTGGTGGGCAACCACTCGGGATACGTGTCCAGCGTAAGCCCGTTGTGGTGCTCTTTGGCCGCCCGCCGACCCACGATACTGAGCAGATCCTTGATGGTGATGACGTACTCGAAGGGGAACTGGTTGATGAACTTGCCGGGCGACTGGTCGGCCAACTCCTCGAAGGTCTTGAAGTGGTGCGTGAGCCACAGAACGTCGGCCTCCTCTGCGTCGTTGACCAGGAGGAACTCTGGCGATGTGAGATGCTGCCGGACCACCTCGTACTCCGCGTAGACCTTCAAGGGATCGCAACGCGAACGAGAGGGCAGTGGATCCGTGTTTTCTTTGGGATACGTCTCGGGGATGTGGCCGCTGGTGAAGTATTCCGCTCGCGGCTCCACCTGCAGAAAGCTCTCGCCCGTCAGGTCGGCATCGCGCCATGGCAAAAGCAGGGCAGCCCGCTGCGGCGCCTCCTTGGCCACGTACTCCACCACATCGCGGGTCACCTGCTCGCCCGCCGCACAATCGCGGATCGGGAACAGCACGCTATACGTTGTTTGGGTGTTCAGGTAGAGCAGCGGCACCAGCCGAAAGTTCGCGTCATCGGAGTGATTCACCGCAGAGCCGACCTCATCCATCACATACCAAATGGGCTGGCGCTCCTCGTCGGAGAGACCCTCGCTCCCGATGGAGTACGCATGGCAGTACTTCCACAGGCGACGCAGGATCCTATCGATGCGGTCCTCCAGCTCCAGATCCACGCCCGTGATGGCCGACAGGCGATCCGCCAGGTGCGGATACTGCTGCAACTGCTGCCGCGCGCTATTCAGCCGAAAAGTCCAGGCATGGTCTATCAGGTAGATGGCCTGAGGATCACTCGCCCTGATACCCTGATCCCTGGCTACGCCCAAGGCAAACACCGGATTGGGGCTGTCATCGTCCTCTGCCGGATTCTGCTCTTCGTCCTCGTCGTAGTCGATCAACATCAGTTGCAGGGCCTCTCCAGCATCGAAGGTATCAGCGGACAGTTTGCGGTAAAGCGCCGGCCAGAAGTGCATGGGAATCGAGGACGATTCCAGCTGGGGCTTGTGCAGCGCCACAAATTCGTTGTACTTATTAATGCCGTCCATTGCTGAGACAAAAAAAGAAAACGTTGTTGGAGCAGGTCCCGGCTAGAGTGACCGTGTGTGAGGTCCAGTGATGCAAAGCTCTGCTTCTTCTTCTGGGCCTCCAGCTGCGAGGGTGAATTCTATTAATATTTTCGATTTTCTATTTATATTTGTCTTATTTTAGGCGTCTTGGTGTTAATCCATTGAGTTCAAATATAACTGTTTTTTTAGGGATATTTTCTGAGTACATATCTTAAAGAGAGTGTTATGATTTATCCTAAAAATATTAAATATTTAAAAAATATTCTTTTATATTCAGCTGTACATTTTATTAATAATTAATATTCCAAATTTGAATTCAAAATCCCTGCCCTCAGGCACGTTACCCAGCACTGGCCGCGAACAGCTGACCAGCTGATTGTGTGACCGCACACCCGCACTCTCTGGCACTCGGTTTGTTATTGGCTCTGCCTGCGTTTGTGTTAGTGCCTCCACCACTATTAGCAACCACAAAAAATATTATTTCACCATTAGAATAGATAACATGTAATTGCGATTGTGTGGGCAGCCCAAACCCAAGTAAAGCAAAGCTCCCGCAAAGCAGCAGCGGGCACTGGCAGAAGTTCAAAGTCATCACAACTCGGCAGTAGTGTGTAGCTGGTACAAATTAGATTTTACTTTCGTGTCGACGACATTTATGAAATTCTCGGCCGTCATAGTGGACGCACGGATCGCGCAAATGGTGTCTGACAGTCGATAGAAGCAAAGCATTCCGCAATCCTCCAGACCGTCATTCAAAAATTTCAAGTTTTCAAGTGAGAACCAATCTTCATCCGCCTTCGATTCGATTTGAGAGCGCAAGATGAGCGAGACGCTGGCGTTGGCGAGCGGCGACGGCGGCGTGAGCGATCTGCCGCCCACGTCCGCATCCACTACCTCCCTGCCGCTGCCCATAGTTGAGCAGGGATCGCGAGTGGGCATGGACCTAGAGGTAAGGAGAGCATAAGCTGGAGGCAGTGGCAGTGGCAGTGGCAGGTGTGACTAGTAGGCCACCTAGTTGGTGAAATTCCAAAAAATTCCGTCCGAAAATTGTTGTTCTTTCGCAAATCAAACTGCGCAGTAGACTCGCACTCGCTGGTTGAGTAATATTCGCCCTCCGCCTGGGCCACCAGCCAGGTGCCTGAGATGCTAGAGGGTTCCGAGGTGCCCAACAGCCTTCGACCACTCCACGCGTTCAAAGTCATACTGACAGCTGACTGGCTTTCTTCTTCTCTCGCTTGCAGGATCCTAGAAACAACGGATTCTGGCTCTGGAAATGGGTATGTAACTGGACATCCAGCTCACCAACAATGCTACGCGCCGTGGAAAAGAAGATACTGTCGTACGTGAAGCTGCCCTACCGGGGCTTCTTCGTGGACATTGGCCCGGCAGTGGGCGAGGCGGACAAGATCTGGACGATCAGCATGAACACCGAGTCCAAGGAGGTGCCGTTGGTGCTGCTGCACGGCCTCGGAGCCGGCATTGCCCTGTGGGTGATGAACCTAGACGCGTTTGCCAAGGGCAGGCCCGTGTACGCCATGGACATCCTGGGTTTCGGACGCAGCTCGCGGCCGCAGTTCGCCAAGGATGCGCTCGTGTGTGAGAAGCAGTTTGTCAAGTCGGTGGAGGAGTGGCGCCGCGAAATGAACATTAATGACATGATCCTGCTGGGCCACTCGATGGGCGGCTTCATTGCCTCCAGCTACGCTCTCAGCTATCCAGAGCGGGTTAAACATCTGGTCCTGGCCGATCCGTGGGGCTTTCCCGAGAAGCCCTCGGAGGCCGCGATCAACGGCAAGCAGATACCGCTCTGGGTGCGGGCCATAGCTAGAGTGCTGACTCCGCTCAATCCGCTGTGGGCTCTGCGCGCCGCCGGCCCCTTTGGCCAGTGGGTGGTGCAGAAGACGAGGCCCGACATTATGCGCAAATTTCAGAGCACCATCGACGAGGACATCAACCTGCTGCCACAGTACATACACCAGTGCAACGCCCAGCATCCCAGCGGCGAGTCCGCCTTCCACTCGATGATGCAGTCCTTCGGCTGGGCAAAGCACCCCATGATCCATCGCATCAAGGACGTGCGCAGCGACATACCCATCACATTCATCTACGGCTCCCGCTCCTGGATCGACTCCTCCTCCGGCGAGAAGATCAAGTCGCAGCGCGGCAGCAACATGGTGGACATCAAGATCGTGACGGGCGCCGGCCACCACGTGTACGCCGATAAGCCGGACGTCTTCAATCGCTACGTGAACGAGACCTGTGATATTTACAAGGTGGCTGCTGACGGCAAGCTGGTTACGCCCCTACAGCTCATCCGCGAGTCCACGGAGTCGGATGAGGAGCGTGAGCCCAACCTGAACACAGCCAAGACGGTGGAGGTGCAACCAGAGGTTCAGCCGGTTCCTGCAACAGTCGGCGATTCCGTCGGCACAACCGCGGCGCCGAACGTCGACGAACTGGCGACGAATGTCAAGCCGAAGTGAGAGCAGGGGAGCGGGGAGCTAGAGGAGCCCGAATCAGTACCCCAATAGTCTGTATCTATTAGCTTAGTGTCTTTGCCTAGTATTAAATGGTCATTATATCCTCTCAGCCGCTATTTTTACCCTTAGAATAAATACGAACTTGGCTGAAACTGCAACTGCAACTAATAACTGGCACACATTCTTATTTATGTTCACTTCGATTTCGTGTTAAGCACTGAGCATGGATTAAAGATTAAATAAATATATATATATTTGTTACCAAAGAGATGTGAGTTTGGATTTTAATGAGTAACCCCTCGTTAACGCTGAAATAAACCCTAAATAATAAAACTAATTTTATTTCAAGCTTGTTAGGTATTCAAATTTCATTTGTACGGTCACAGGTTTTGAAGTACTTCATGGAGTGTTCTGGCAACTAAGTATAGTTAATCGTTGTTCGTTTCTGCTGATTCATTTGGAGTACAAAGGTTACTCCGCGTGCAGAGTCACCGCTTTTGGGAACTTCAAACTGCGCCGAAAAGCTCTCTACAAATGCTGCTGCTGGGTGGGTGGTGGGTGCATGCGTCAGAGTTGACATCGAT
Source organism: Drosophila bocqueti (assembly GCA_018151655.1). NCBI lineage: Eukaryota > Metazoa > Arthropoda > Insecta > Diptera > Drosophilidae > Drosophila > Drosophila bocqueti. The sequence goes on from JAECXF010000057.1 coordinate 4,399,752, forward strand.
CCGGAAGAGCCCACCACACACGCGTCGTCAGTTGTTTTCAATTTTTTCCTCGATTTTCATGGGAATGAATTAGGTCTAAGGCTATCGCAAGGCAGCTACCAGCTACTGCTTAGCTGATAGGCGGGGCACAAACAATGGAATTATGTAGGTGAAACCCAGGACAGGTTCAGCTTAGCTGAAGGAGGCGACATATAAAATGTAACTCTAGAGGGGAATATAGATATAGATATAGATTTTTCTATGTCCATAGGTGGAGTATTTACTTTAGAAATATATTGTATACTTTATTTATTTCATCAATATAAATCTAAAACCTGAACTGTGTAATTCTATTCAGCTAAAACTAGCCATAAAAATTATCTTCAGCCATTATTATTACCTTTTACGATTTAAAAGATGAATGAATGAGCTTTTTTTCTATTTAAGCAAGTGCGAAATTTGTGGTAAAGTGTAATTAAGCCCCCCGGAGATGGGTTATCAGCTGAATGGAAGCTCAAGCCTCTGTCTGTTTTGAATGTGTGATTATTATATTTAAAACATACATTATACAAATTAATTGAGTGAAAAAGCACGACAATAAGCCCGTTCCAGCCTCGACAATGGTCATGACAAATGGGTTTTACATACAAATATATACAGACAAGCCGCCTTATCAAATCGCAGAGTGAGCGAAAAAAGAAACATACATAATATTCAGATGATAAGTAAGCAAAAAACGGACACAAACAACTCGAAATTAAACAAAGAAACCCGTCAAGTTAATACATATATTCCGAGAAAGTCCCAGGAGGAACCAATAAAGTTTACAATTCAAAGTTTAAGTATAGACTTAGTGTCGTTGTTCGATTATTTGGCATCAGCGAAGCCCACACGATCGTTGCCCATGTCGAACTCGGTGTAGTATTTGCCAATGAACACATCGCCCAGGATCCAGAGGGGACCGTTCGGTGGGGGAATGTCCATGCCCATGAAGCCCGACAGACAGATGGTCTTGCCCATCTGGGCCACACGTAGAATGTAGTCCTTGCCCTCCAGTTCGAAAGTCTTGCCGCCCAGCACGAATTTGATTACCGGCAGGTTGGGGATCAGGTCGCAGGACACAACATACTGAAAGATGGGAGAAATGTAGCACTTCCTTATCATATTCTAGAGATTTAAATTCCTACCTGTCCACCAATAATGGGGGTGCCTCCGATTTTCTGATTAATCGAGGTGGCCTCTGACAACGGAGCAGCAATCAAGGAGGTGCCAGTGTCGGCAATCACCTGGCAACCACCCTTGCACAGCTCCAGTTCACCCAAGGAAGCCGAGTCCATCTTGACCTGCCAGTAGCCCTTGCGGGTAACCGGGAGATAGGTGAAGTCACCGCTGTAATGCTTGGGATCGGAGCCGCCGAAGATGATCTCTCCGCCCTCGGGGCCGGCAGGGTCGCGGTTGAGGTAGAAGGAGAACACCGGCGATGAGATCAGACCCTGCTCATACATGACGTAGAACGGCGGCTTCACTTGGTCCACCGAGATGGAGCTGTAGCCCAGGCCCAGGATTCCGTCAAACTTGGCCGCCACGAAGACCAGACCTGGCTCGCTCAGCGCCTCGGCAAAGGTCTGTCCCTTGATGTCCAGACCACCAATGGAGACGGTATCGGTAGACAGGTAGCCGGACAGGCTGCCCGAACCGTAGTGGATGTCGAACTTGGTGCCGTTGGCGATGTACGTCTTCGATTTGGTGGCATCATACTTGTTGTGCATCAGGCAGGCGATGTTGGTGAGGTGACACTTCTTCGAGGGCACCCACAGGTTCGAGGAGCCGGTGTCGAATACCACGCGGAAGTTCTGCGGCGGCGTTCCGATCGATATGGGTCCGTAGTACTGGGCGTCCATGTAGTTGGACAAGGGCTCGGGCACGTCGCCACCGCCGCCATACTTGATGCGCACTTGCTGCAGCTCGGTGCCCACATCGGCAAAGTGACGGCGGACGGTCTGAATCTTCTCCAGCGGCACTCGCAGCAGTTTGGGACTCGAATCGGCCGTGGCCAGGCCCAGCAGGCAGGCGGCGACCAGCAGCAGTGGAACCTTCTGCATTTCGGAATTGATGCTATAGTAACTCACGGTAAGAACTGCAATGATCGGCTCGCTGCACTTAATTAAATATTGCGGGGACAACGAAAATGATTCAGCACAGAGAAGGCACTAAATTTGGCCAAGCGCGTGACCGTTGAACGAGCGGCGATTGGAAGGCGGTTATGGTCTTATGACACATGCAGTTTTAATTAATAGTGTTATGATAGTAGCGCATTAATTAGAGTTTTCATTTAGAGCATATAAACATTAGGTTTAACAGTAATTTTACAAAGGCGACTATAGATTTTTAAAAAGTGCACAAGTCGAAAGGCATCGATAATTTTATCGATACTCAATGCGATGTTTTCAGCATCACTAATTGCGACTTATTGGCGCAAATGTTTCAAGATTGTGAGTTTAACCGATTTACTGAAACGCAAATAGTTAATTTTTAGTCCCTCCAGATCACACCGGTGCACACTATGAAGCGTACGAAGGCGGCGAAGGCAGGACCCTCCAAAAAGGTCGCCAAGAAGCAGGAGAAACCTAGAAGTGACCAGGAATCGAGCGGCGGCAGTGGTGATGAAGAACCTTCTACCTCGAAGGCTTCCCTGTCCAAGCCGTCTTATCAGAATCTTGAGCAGTTCATCGCCCACCTGGAACATCAGCGATCGGCGACAGCAGCCAACATCCAGGAGTTCCAATTCCGGAAGAAACGAGTGCGCGTTCTGTCCAAAAGCGACGATGTGAAGGAATCCTGTAAGGGCGGCGTCGTCTATTGGATGTCGCGCGATGCCCGCGTGCAGGATAACTGGGCCCTGCTCTTCGCCCAGCGCTTGGCTCTGAAGCTGGAGCTGCCGCTGACGGTGGTGTTTTGTCTGGTGCCCAAGTTCCTCAACGCCACCATACGCCACTACAAGTTCCTGATGGGTGGCCTGGAGGAGGTGGAGCAGCAGTGCCGCCTCCTGGACATACCTTTTCACCTGCTTCTAGGGCCCGCCGTGCAGCGGTTGCCCGCGTTCGTGAAATCTCAGGACATGGGCGCTGTGGTTTGCGACTTTGCTCCCCTGCGCCTGCCCCGCCAGTGGGTCGAGGATGTGGGCAAGGCGCTGCCCAAGAGTGTGCCCCTGGTGCAGGTGGATGCCCACAACGTGGTGCCGCTGTGGGTGGCCTCCGACAAGCAGGAATATGCTGCTCGCACCATTCGCAACAAGATTAACTCGAAGCTGGGGGAGTTTCTCACCGAATTCCCGCCCGTAGTCAAGCATCCGCACGGAACGGGCTGCCAGGACGTGAAACCCGTGGACTGGCCTGCTGCCTATGCCACATTACAGTGCGACACGGACGTTGGCGAGGTGGAGTGGGCTAAGCCGGGCTACAAGGCTGCATGCCAACAGCTCTACGAGTTCTGCAGCCGCCGCCTGCGGCATTTCAACGATAAACGAAACGATCCCTTGGCGGACGCTCTGTCCGGACTGTCACCGTGGCTGCACTTTGGCCAGATATCTGCCCAGCGCTGTGCCCTGGAGGTGCAGCGATTCCGGGGACAGCACAAGGCCTCGGCCGATGCCTTCTGCGAGGAAGCTATTGTTCGCCGTGAGCTGGCGGACAATTTTTGCTTTTACAATGAGCACTACGACAGCCTAAAGGGTCTCACTGCTTGGGCCTACGAAACCCTGGATGCGCATCGCAAGGATAAGAGGGATCCCTGCTACAGCCTCGAGGAACTGGAACAGGTATAGTGCAGGAAAACCGTGTCCTCATAATGGAACTCATAAAATTTCCCTCTCCTTCGGCAGTCCCTTACCTACGACGACCTCTGGAACTCGGCGCAACTGCAGCTGGTCCGCGAGGGCAAAATGCACGGCTTCTTGCGCATGTACTGGGCCAAGAAGATACTCGAGTGGAGCCCCACGCCAGAGCAGGCGCTCGAGTACGCCATCCTGCTGAACGACAAGTACAGCTTGGACGGGCGCGATCCCAACGGCTATGTGGGTTGCATGTGGTCCATCGGTGGCGTCCACGATATGGGCTGGAAGGAGCGGGCCATCTTCGGCAAGATTCGGTACATGAACTACCAGGGCTGTCGGCGCAAGTTCGACGTAAACGCATTTGTAATGCGATACGGGGGCAAGGTGTACAAGAGGAAGGAGAAGGAATAAACGGCTGTGGTTGTTGTCTTTGCCTTTGTTTTGAATGCAAGCCAAGAGCATTTTTTTTTATTTAACCAGAGTTCCATGACTTTAGAAAATATGACAAAATTACGGCTAACGGGACAGAACTCAGTCCTTCTCGGCGATCTTGGTAAGGTGCTCCTCGATCTCCCTTTCGTCCAGGATGCGGAATTGGGGATCTGTCTTGCTGACAACGCCGATCTCAATGCCGTTGGGCTTGAAGTCAATGGCCAGCACGGTGGACAGACAGGTAATGGCCAGCTGGATGGCCTTATCCTCGGACAGGTTGTTCTTGTACTTCTTCTCCAGATAGCTGTTGGCCTCCAGCGACTTGGCGCCCACGGAGCAGGCGCGGAAGCCGCTGAAGTAGCCGGCCGGGTCGGTCTTGTAAACGCTGGGTCCGATCTCGTCGTCATAGGCGATCAGAACCATGCTGCAGCCGAGCGGACGCATCTCGGCGTTCTGCGTGTACACCTGGTTGATGTCGGCGATGCGCTGGCAGAGCACATCCACGGGCATGTCGTAGCCGTACTTATAGCGGAAGTTGGCGGCCTCATGCCGGGCCTTCTGCACCTGCGAGCGGGAATCGGCTAAAGGAAGGAAACAAGTAAAATGGAAGTACAGAGATGAATTTCCTTGAGCTAGCTACCCACCTATGCGGCCGGTCATGGCGCAGCCAATGTCACTGGTCACACGAAACAGATGAGTTACGCTGTCCGGCACAATGTTCTTCTCCGTCACCTTCTTCTGGGTGGCCACCACGGCACAGTCGCCGCTCTTCAGGGCCACAGTGGTCATGTTCTCCTGGCTGATGGCCTTGAAGGCATACTCTGCGAGGATAAAAGGGTTATTAGATGATAGCCGAGGTGACGAGTTCCCGAATACTAACCCACTTGGTAGAGGCGTCCCTCTGGCGAGAAGATCGTGATGTGTCTGTCAAAGCCGGCTGAACTTCCGCGAGACATGTTGGATGCGTGCTTCTTTGTATTTGCTTGCTGTTGTGGGAGGAGTAACCACTTAGACCACGAGAAACCCACTTCCAGGACCACACTTACCGTTCGAACAATGAGAATTTACAATTTGTATACGGCTTGAATTGTCGCTCCAATCGAAAACTACAGTGCAAAATTCAGATTGTCATTCCCAGTGGATTTTGGGCCTAAAAATGCCGAAACGCAACGCGCCCTGCGATTTGTTTAAAGTTTATCGTTTATCGAATAACAATGTCTCAAATTAATCGTTTACTAAAGTTTTTAACAAAGTCCATTCGCAATCCTTGGATATATATTTTGTATCTCGTTGATCCTGACTATTATAAGTTGTTGTGAATATAAATTAGCAATCCAAAAGGCTGTACAGAGACTTTCGATATTTTCAGCGGCCAAACTAAAAAGTGCTGTTTTCAGCAGCTATCGAACTATCGCTTGCCGTTCAATAACCAAAGGGTTGGCAGCACCGTTGGACGAATACTGAGAAGGTAAATAAATATTTAGCAATAACAGAGAATTCGTTTAATTTGGGAGCCAAGTGCGTGGCGTGCCGCCGGCTGAGAACATGCACGAAGATGACCTAAAGAGTCAACTGACAATCGCGCGGAACGAGATCAACAATTTAAGGTGCGTTTGAGACACAATCCTTGGGTCCTTAGCGGCTGTTAAAGTTCAAGTTCGTTCCGATTTCGCCTTGACCATGGTGCAGGCAGCAAGTGCGCAACCTGCAACATGTGCAGCGCAAGGACATCGAAACGATAAACCGCCTGCTGCAGGACTTCCGCTGCGAGGGATGTGCGAGCAAGAGCAAGGGCGCCAAGGACAAGGCCACCGGTGAGAAGGAGACACAGCAGGAGCAGGAGCGGGAACGGGCGCAGGAGCATGGACAAGGTCATAGCCAGGGCCAGGTGCGTTTGACCCTTCCACACACACAAACACACCCACTCAACCTCCAATCCTCCATCGCAGAGCCAATGCAACCCCGGAGGACTTGGCCACGGAGAGGATTTAGCACACTTCCGCCCCATCGGAGTGATACGGACGGCCTTCCCGGAGAAGCGAGCCGTCCCCAGGCAATCGATTGTGGGCAGCCGGCTAAGGGGCATCATTCAGCTGAACGATGGCGTGTTCACCAATCCAGAGCACTCGCTGGAGGGACTGGGCGACTTCTCGCATTTGTGGCTCATCTATCACTTCCACCGCAACAATGCACATCCCAAGGCAAAGGTGGCGCCGCCGCGTCTCGGTGGCGAGCGCGTGGGAGTCTTCTCCACCCGCTCGCCGCACCGCCCGTGCCCAATTGGGTTATCCTTGGTGGAAATTGAAAAGATCGAGAATGCTACCATCAGTTTCTTTGGAACGGACATGGTGGATGGGACGCCAGTGTTGGACATTAAGCCCTACATTCCATACTACGATGCGCCATCCCTGAGCGTAGACTCAGGTACGTTCGACGAACCGGAAAGCCAGAGAGCTCACTAAAGGTCTTGCTTGCTTGCCCCTTTGGACAGGTCGCTCATCAGCTGGACCGCATGAGAACAGCCTCGATTTTTATGACTCCCGGCAGGAGCCCGATGGCGAGGAGTCCGACTTGGAGCTGTATGGCGCTGCTGGTTTCTCCGGCAACTCTGGAATCGGAGGAGATGCTATGCTGCCGCCACCGAGCGCTGTGCGTGTGCCCAACTGGGTGGTGGCCAGCCATCGGTTGAGTGTGACCTTCAACGAGCATGCCGAGGCCCAGCTGAAGGAGCTGCAGGTGGAAAAGCAGTGTATCGTGGACATATTGGAGGCGGATCCACGCTCCGTTTACTTACGCACAAAATACGGCTCACAGATATTCACCTTCCAGCTAAGGGAGGTCACGGTGACCTGCAAATTCGACGACAAAGCCGGCTCGGTGACCGTGGTCCAGGTTCGACGGAATGAGAACGTGCAAGTCGCCGCCTTAGACGGCGATCCGCGCACCGCTTAACTTATCTTACAGATAATTGCAATTGATATTTGTTCTTTGACAAGTTGTGTTTAGCTCTTAAGTATGTCGTGTGTTGCGGAGCCTTTTAACCTTTGGCGTTTCAATTCAGAAAATTCTGAAAAATATAAATATGTTTGAGGCTTGTTTCCCACGCAAAGTGAATTGTTTTTATTCGAAATTGAGGATTGGCTTAAGATTTAATTAAACGACAACTCATTTTTGGTAAATTCCTTTATTTGCAGTAGCCTCATTATGGGTGTTTTGAGCTGGACGGATTTCCTCAGTCAGGCCAAGCAATTCCTGGACATTTCCCAACAGTTGGGCGATAGTTGGATGCTCCAAGAAAAAGTTCGTAAGCTTGGCTGCTTCATTACGAAGACCCCTTCAATGTTTCCTACTTCCAGGACTCGAATGAACCCAACACTTTTCTGACGTTTAGTCAAAAGATCAAGAGCAAAAGTGGAGAGCTAATTAATGTGGAGTATCATGTGGTCTACAGTGTCTCCTATCAAGTGCCCATGCTGTTTTTCCAGGCTCACAGATCGGGTAAATCAACTGAAATAAGAAATATTTTTCTATAATTTACACAAAGTCCTTACAGATGGCAGCCTCCTAGATTTAGATGCAACCTGGCAGTGCTTCATGCCGGAGAGTAAGGCCAGTGATCTATACCAGATACTGACCCAAATGGACCATCCCGTGCTCTTCAAACCCTTCATGGCCCTGCATCCTTGTCGCACCGCCGAGGTCCTGAAGCAATTCGGCCAGCCGAGTACCAATCAGGTGCTTACCTTTATCAGCCTCTACGGCCCCCAGGTGCAGTTGCATCTGCAGAATGCCTACGGTACATACACATAATTCGCATTTATTGGTGGTTGTTTTAAACACTGGTTATAGGAGAGTATACATTTTTGTGGATAATATGGCATATGTTACAGTTTTACATTCAATTCGCTACCTTATGGTGGTTTGAATAGGCTATATGGCATCGTCTTTCGGCCGGCCGCATTTCATCTAGCACTTGGCACAAGTGAAGTTCCGAATTGTACAGTAGATACGGGCAAACTGTTGCGGATTATAGTTATTATATAGCGACTACTTAGTATTTCCTGGAGCTAAACTCCAGTGGTAATTCTAATTGTAAACCGAAATGCCTGTTAAACCTACGAAAGGAACCGAGCTTTGTACACAGATTATAATTCTTCTACTTAATCGTTAAATATTGGTACTATTTACTATGCGGTATATAGTTGGCAAGTTCCACTCGCACTCTCTCTCCCTCTTCGTTAATTTCATGGGTAATATCAGCTAGTAGTTACTGTTTCGATTATTTCATAGTATTAATATAATATTATATAGACAGATATACGCTTAGGCCTAAGTTGTACTGTACACAAGCCCGGCCTTAGTTGAGCCGCTTTGCTTTGCATTTTACTAATTTTAAGTGGTTCATTTATAATTAATGTTAACTGGCTACTGTGTGGCATCAGCGGCACCCCAAGCGCCAACACATGGTCCTCCCTAGGACCTGTGGGCGAGAGAGGAATCGCATTGAAAATGTTTATTTGCAAAATTAAATTGATTTTCTTTATGTAATAACTTGGGTTGTCCCACTCAAGACACGTTCACGTACATTGATATTATATGTTTTTCCTATGGACAGGTTGATTCTGAAGTGCTAAAACGATTGGTAGTTGTGTGGGGAGATATCCTTTAATATATGTATAAGGGATAAGGATGGGAGGTAAACACAATGGTGTCTGATAAAAGCAATAATTGTCTCCTCTAAACTATATCGTTCTATGGTTCTAAGTGCTGTGTGAAGAAAGCTGCAGTAATTTTTTCCGGAAGCTATTGTTTTTACTAAACTACTTTGCAAAGATGGATGTAATGATCTCCTTTAAATTCAGGCTCCTTTCATAACAGAACAAGTGTTAGGGATGTATATGATATATTGACAAAAATCTAGCGTTCAATATCATATCGAGAATATTGTAAATAACGAATTGTAATATCGAAAAATCTCGTATTTACAGTTTAAATATCGATATTAGGAAATGGTTTGAAAAGTATTAGAAAACTGTTATTTATTTTGTAATTTTCCGCACTCTCTATATAAAGAAAATGTTAAAAAATGTATTATATATATCGAATTTCGCGTTGAATAAAAAAACATCATCCATGCATCGAAAGTTGCTGACATCCCTAACAGAAGTTTATGTTTTTTAAAAGTTCTTTGTTAGTTTTTGGAATTGTTATGCAAGGACTCTTACAAGTTATATTATTATGCTTATTATAATCTAAATATATGCTTTGGATATACCTTTCAACAAACCACATTATTTGGCATAACACTTTGCACTGTTTCCTGCTTTTTTAGGGTTTTAATTTACATTGCTGCTTATTTACTTAAAATGCAATTTGAATTTATGGAGAACCGAATATAAATAAATCTATGTGGAATGCTTGCTTTCATTGTGAAAATTGCATTTGGTGGGTATTGTTGGGCCCTCCCTTTGACTATTCATAGGAATCGTGGCTATTTTGGTGTTGTATTTTTGTTAAAAATGTACATATTCTTGTTTCGACTATGAGTATTGTTGTGTTTGTTTAAGGACCTTACATACATATATGACTATATGAAATATACACGTTCATAGTATTATTCAACATCCGATTTTTGTCATCTCCATATATGCACTCATATATATATAAAATTTCGTTTAAAGCTGCACCATTTAGTTGACATTTGCATATCAAGTTACATTTGATTACTCTATATGTACAATATACAAGGTAAAATTTAAGAAGTAAACTTGCTAGATCTGAGCCCAGCAGTGGGGAGTGAGTGCTGCCCGAATGGGATCTCTGACAAGCGGAAATCGTGATATGTTTTTCGGGTATAATTCCTCGATCCAAGCAGCACCCCCAACCCACACACCGTTCGGCGAGATGACGGAATAAATTACTTACTTAACCTAATGCATAAAATTCGCACTACAATGCTGCTTAGTTGTGGTTTCTGGTTTCCTCTGGTTGTTTGTTTGTTTGGTTGTTGGTCTCATTTCAGTTGCATCATTGGACATTTTTTTTCGCTATGTTATCGCTTTCTAAAGTGTTTTTAAAAATATTCTGTGGCACGCGAGTAACTGTACACCTAAAGCTTCGCAAGGTTAACACTGAGTTGATCTCGTACAGCCTGCACTCCGCACTCGGATCCCATTGGAATGGACTAGACTGGGTTGTATATTTGGCTACACTAACACTAAATATAAAGCTCTGTAACTCACTCGACATACATACAACATACAAGTATAGAAGTACGCACATCGGAAGGGAAGCCTTAACCTAGGGTAAACGAATTCGATGCTATCGATGCTATCGATGCGGCTGGACTAGGGCTAAAGCTATTGGTGCTAGGCTATGTTATGGACGGTGGTGCTCCTAGTGACGATCCGAAAGTCATCGTCCAGCTCATCGGCGGACTCGGGCGGCGGCCGGCCCATGAAGTCGCTCGATGCGCTGCGCCTGAATCAGCTGCACAGCAAATTGAAGAACCCGCGTCCCTTCTCCGATCGCGGTGCCATCAGCATGGGCACCTGGTTCTTGTGGGTCACCTTGATCTGTAAAGAAGGAATATTGGTTTATATCAAAAATATCCTAAGGTGAGTCTTCTGTGTAGCCTACCGTGCACGGCATCTGCATCCAGGGCTCGCCGTCGATTTGCATGGGAAACGTCTTCTTTGTCTTGATGATCACCTCGCTGCACTGGGCCAGGCGGCGTCCGGAGGCACGCAGTCCGGTTCTCACCTGGCCCATGTGCAGGCAGTTCTCCAGACCAATAACCTCGATCAGGCGGTCGCCAATATCTGGAAGCCATAAACACAAGCTCAGTAAACTCAACAAATAATTCGAAAGAAAAGTGTTAAGTAAGAGCAAACACAATATAGAGAATAAGATGTGTAAATTCTTTATATTGACTTTGATAAGACATTATTTCCTAACTCATATTGAGAAAAAATTAAAGACTCACCCTGTATGGCCACCGATAGATCCACGGAATTAAAGCTGGTGGCGGAGAACTCCTTGTCGCCCGCCCGGAGCTTCTTGCTCTTGCCAAAGGGCCCGGCGCTCTTGCGGATCCGCTTCTGGGACAGATGCTCGCCCCATAGGTTGGAGCCTCCATGCGTATACGGGATGTTGAGCAGAGCCACACCCTGCAGGTGGGGTCCGTTAGCCAGGTCCAGGGCCACGCCATCGCACTGCAAATATGGAGGCGAAGGTTACACGCTGCGTCCGTTCATAAATCACGGATGACGGCAGGCCAGAGCCTGCCCCCAGTTTTCCACCCAATTTCCCCTGCAGTTATATTCGGTTTTCCAGCTCAACCACCCTTTCGTTTCACCCCGTTTCATGCCGGCCACTTACCACAATCTCGATGCTCTCGTGGAGATTCTTGCAGGATGCCGCGAATGTCTCGGACGTTGCATACTCGAAGTACCAGAGTTTGTTCTTCATCCGGCTGTTGAATTTGTGCGGGTTCTTCTCCCGCTCCAAGTGAAACTTGACGCAGATGGCGGCATCCTGGGAAAGAGAAGCAGTCCGGATAAGAGCAAGGCCGGGAAAAAGTTCAACTGCGGAACGGACTATTCAGGGTCACGTTCGGGGACAGCCCTTTGCATTCAGGCGTTCCCAGAAATCTCAATTAGGTAGACACCTCACCGCCATGTTGCCATGGCGAAGTGATTCGATTGGTCCGGCCGCAGGAGTGCCAATTAATATTGTGCCAAACGTAAGATTTGTATTAAGAAAAGGCGGAAGCAGGCAAAGCTTCTTATCTCAGTGCAGCGGCAGCAGCTATGCAGGGAACTTGAAGAAACTTCAAGAGCCGAGGGAAGAAGAGGATAGGATTTCTCGAGTTCAAGTCCCTGCCTGCAGCTGCAAGTGATTGGCACTTGAATCCACTAGAACCACTGATTTAGAGCAAGTACTCGAGTTAATCAATTTAATTAGTCAATAAATGTGAAAGGAACAATGCATATTTATATGGAAATAAAATTATCTACTTATACTTCAAGGAATTTAGGAATAAACCCTTTAAGAAATGAACAGGAATTATATTTCAGCTGTATTTAATTTTTATTATGAACATTTAACAACATTACAGCTCTCTCTTTCTACAGTAATAAATGTTACTCTCATTAAATTCTTGAAAAATCATAAAACACCAACTCAGCCTTTAAAGATTCGCTTAATTTTAATACCTTAATCATTTTTAGGGCCAGGACCTTTTTATAAACCCATTAAACAATTATTTGCCAACACAAATGTACAAGTTTTTATGCCTTCAATTTCTTTAATCAGGACAAGGACCCTTCTAATAAGCTATTACACAAATTAATTGCTACTTTCCCCACCGCAAATGTTAACATGTTCAGCTCACGTGGCGAGGTATACCCGCAAAGGTGTTTGTTTTACAGAGCCCCAGGCACCAGGCACCAGGATTGAGTTCCACGGCGGAAGGGAATAAGCCAGCACGGAGGACGCTTATCGGGGACTGGTGGCTGCATTTTAATTCCTTATGCTGATATTCGGTTGCGTGCCAACGTTGCGCATACGACACGTTGCCCTTACAGGCAGGCAGGCAACAGGACATTTGTTATGCATGCCGCTCGGCAAACACACACGGCTTTGGTCTGGGGTCCGGAGCTCGTTATACCGGATGCAGGGCCGCCAGCCACCACCACCACCACGTGGCTGCAGGACTTTCAATTACGGCCCGTCGGTCGCCTTGGTTGCACAGCAAATAAGATTTATTACCGCTCGACGTCAAATTGAATTGTCAACATGAGCGAGCGCCTGCCAGCGCTTAAAATCGAAAAATCGACGAAAAACTTTTTAATTAGCCTTAGCCGCATGCCGCCGGCCGCCGGCCTCCGGCCTCCTCTATCCGCGATGTCACTCCAACTTTATGCATGGCCTGTGCGGTAAACTAATTTAGTGACAGCCCGGCTTATTAGCATGCCTCGACCGCACCATACCCATTAGTCAAGGGACATGGGCACGGGCATGGGCATGGCCATGGGACAGGATAGCTGACAGCTTGTTTGCATTGCGGAAAGTTCGCCGGCCCAAGTTGGGCTCGAAATTTGATTGGCTCCAAAAAGGGCTACGGGCTGAGGGGCTGGGGGCTGTGAGGTGAGACGCTAATGAAATAATTTGTATACCACCCGAAAGCTGGGGAATCCGAGCTCCCAGCTCACCTACATAGATAAGCAGGGAGGCAGCTCTTTACGGCCACGGGGCGTATGCGCAACGCAGGTACAAAACCCATAGCCATAAAATGCGTATCCAGCCCGCTGCTCGCTATCTATCCCTCTGGCCCCGGTACATAAAACTTGAGCCGAACTCAAAAGTCGAAGCTCAGACAATTACACATCAACTCCATAACAGCCGGCAGGCATTTGAAAGCCAGTGATGACGGGTTTTTGGAGGGGAAAAGGAGATAACCAAATGGGTTTTAGAACTAACCTGAAATTTAATTAAAGTCAGAAGGGAATATTATCTGGAAACGTTGGGTATTTTAAGCATTATTTTTGTACTACCCAATAACATAATAATATGATAATAAAATATAAATCCTAACTCTGCATAAGGAATCCTTTTCCCTTAAAGTTTCTCGAGATGTACATTCGTAGTTCTTCATCTTGCGAATATACTAAAGCTCCTACATAGTTTTTAAACTCAAAATCAACTAAAATATTTCCTAATAAACAGTACTCCCTTAAATTTGTTTAATAATTATACAAAACTTACCCTATACAATTTGAATTTCGATTTTAGAACTCTTGTTTTTCTTGTTAAGACAACAAGGATGCCCTCTCCGTTTATAAACAAAATACATGAATAATTCAGAGGCAGTCAAACAGGACCATAAAAAAAGATGAACTTGATACAATTTTTACGCATTTTTGGGGCTGGGGGAAAAAAAGCTAGATTTAAGCAGAACTCCCAAAACTGCCTTCAACTCGCAATTTTATCATCGTCGCACAAGTTGGCGCTCAACGTCAATTGTTTGACGTTAAACCCAAGCGTCAGCGTGAAATACTTTTCATGCTGTATTACCCAGCAAGGAGGTGGTGGTGGTGGTGTGCTTTCCTCAAGTTTTCCCACCCACTTTCCTCAGCCAGTTCTCTGCGCCTGTCCCCAAGGAGCTGGAAGCCTTGGCCACTTGAGCACTCCCTCCTAGAGACCTAGAGACGCACATGTACATGTGCCATACATGAGTGTTAAATGGATTTCGTGATGGGCTCGGGACAAAGAGCTCTCTCGCTCTGTATGAAATGTGTCCGACAAGTGAAATCCCAGCAGCAGCAGAACCCAGAGGTGGAGGAGGAGTAGGAGCAGAAGCAGCAATAACATCATTGCCGACAGTTTGCTGTAGACGCCTACTGTTTAAACAGACGCACATCAAGTCATAAATAAACTAACACGCAACGCACACCATACACCACACCAAACACTCACACGGAAGCCCTGCCAGGACCTAGATCCATTCCGAATCCGAGCTGGGATCCACACCCATCACAGCACACACATTTTTATTTCGGTTTTGGTGCGGATTTTGTGGGATCTGGCGTGCAATTGTTGGGGCTCTGTGGCAGGAGCATTAGGCTGATTTCAGTGGCGCAAAGGAGCGCAAAATGTTTGCACAAAAAGGATTTCGGCTTTAGCCGCCACTTGACAAATGGTGTGACCTTACGCAGGCCAGCCCCCCCACAAAACCACCCATCAGGAACCTCATGACCTACACGGTTACAAAAATGCTCCCAAGAGACCAACAAATATTTTAAATTATAGAAAAGGGTAGTTAGCTCTAGCTTTTATGGCCAAAAAAGTAGAGTTTTTAAGGCTCTAAAAATTTAATTCATTTAAGAAAAGGTTCTCCTCATCTTTGCAATATTTTATAAGAGGGAAAAAACACTTTCTTCGCATTTTTAATATTGTAAGAAATGGGTAATCTCATCACCCCTGGCTTCCTGTGTACCCAACCGGCCGATGGGCGTGTTTACACACGAAACACGAACAGGAGGCAGGACATCGTCTGGCTGATTTGTACCACATTTCCGTTTTATTTGGCCTTCATTTCATTTCATTTCTGCGGCCAGCCCCGTGCTGTAAACTTGTCACTTAGCATTTCTTTATGGCTCTCTTAAATCCCGGCCTGATAAACGGACTGCAGGCCGCTAAAAGTGCGAGAATCTGAGATTTTCCTTGGTCCTATCCTTTGCCCTGCTGCCATTTTCATATCTCACATCATACTAAATTATTCAAAAGCCCCCCACCCCCCTGCAAGCGGCTCCGCCTCTGCGAAAAGTTTGCAAAGTTGTATCCTTCCTCCTATTTATTGTCCTGCCAGGGCGTGTGAGCGCGAATGTGTGGGTTTTCGCCTGTCCCTGGGGCACAATCTGTTACTTTTTCTTGACTTTGCGGTGTTTGGCGTCGCCTTGAGCAGTTACTAATTTAACACTTGCTGGAAATTATAATGAGACAAGTTTCGGAGCAGCAGCCGTGTGGCCCTCATTAATTTAAACGCTCTGGGTCATTTTGGCTTAGCTGGCATTTTGCCGGGAATTAAGCCGGACACCAGAGCTAAGTGAATTCGAATGGCCAACCAAATGCCGGCAAAGTGTTGGCCATCTTTTGGGTTTCACCTTCCAGCTTCCAGCTTCCAGCTGGCAGCTTGCAGCTTCATTTGAATTCTCATTCTCGTTCTCGCAGGCAAAGTGATGGGGAATTTGATTTCGAAAGCTGGCAAAGTGATGGCAAACAGTGCAAATTGCAGCAGGAGCTGGAGCTGGAGCTGCATCTGCATCAACAGAATTTTCTCCCAGCCGGGCTTTTCGGCTGGCTTTCGGCTGCCTTTCACCTGCTTGCACCTGCCCGGCGATTGGCAATCGAATACATTGCTGCATCAATGATGCAAATGCGCAGCTGATGATTGTGTGCTTAACTCTTGCCACCTCGTTTGCATACCCCAGAGACCCGGCTCCAACTGCAAAAGTATCTGTATCTGGTGGCTACAACTGCGCCCGTATCTCTTGCATTGCACTGCAAGAAATGTCAAGAATGATAACTCAAAATTCAAACCTTGAACTCACCCCGATAGTCAACCTTTTCTCTCTGTGTATATCCCCTTGTCTGGGCTCGGGGCCTGTGGCAATCGGCCACTTTGCATGCGAAATGTGTTGCAACGTGCCAGAGTCTTTGACTAATCGCCAGCCAGGCCAGGACCTGGTGGGTTAACGATGGGGGGGGGAGGGAAATGGGAAAGGCGCTCTCCATTTTCTTTATTGCCCCCCTCGGCTTTATTGAAACGCCATTGTTTGAGTTCATTTCGCTCGCTGGTTATGAATGTATCCCAGCGAAGGCGAGTTGCCTGAGAAATTTGCATCTGAAAGAGCGCTGCCTTTGGGTTTTGGGTTTGAGTTTGATTTTGGCCGCCTGGTAAGCCGGAAATAAGCGGTCCTCTGGCCAAGACGCTGAATAAATGATTAAGTCGATTTGAATGAATTATTGAACAGCCCGAAGGCGTTAGGCTAAGCAGTCGGCGGGACATTTGCTCTTAATATTATTGGCCTTTAAGGACCATTGGGCGGAAGGGAGGTCAGTAAGCTTTGGCTTGATTTGAGACCACATACAATTTGGATAATTGATGGGTCATGTTGGTTTAAGGCATAGAATTTCCCAAGTTTAATGTCCTAAGAAATCACTGAGACTCTAAACAAGTTCACGTTTTTGTAGCTTGACTATAAAGCCACGAATTTCTATTTAAAATTCTCTTTTCCTTGTCAGCAATCACTCCAAGACAAAGGCCTCTGAGAACTGGAACGCGATTTCCTCGGATAATCGAATTAAGCTAGGCGAGCGCGCTTGTCAAATGCAAATCCCATGTCAGCAGTAGCGACAGCTCGTCCACACTAATTATGAAAATGGAGCTCATAGTTGCTCTTGTTACGGCAGGTTCTGGCTCCTGCTGATGACATGGACATAATCACGGACACGGGCCTCGGACAGGATGGAAGGGGGAGGGTAGATAGGAAGCAATGGGAATGGGCATCAAGATGGAGGTGGAAATAGCTTGGCAACATGGCACAGCTTGATTCGCCCGGCTTAGCGTCCGACATGTGACGTACTGAGACTGCAACCGGATATGTTGGCATTTGTCAAGGCAACGATTCGGAATCGGAATCGCAGCTTGGAGACTAGCTAAACAAGGAATGCATTCTGCAGATTCCTTTTACACTGAAGGAAGAGTGGAAGGTTGTCTTAAAATAATAATAAAATAAATTGTTTAATAAAAGGGGAAATTAGTTCAAAAAGGAACATCATGGAGGTAGATTCGGATTAAGAAAAGATTTGTTTAGGATAGTCTAGGTTCTATTCAAGAAAATATAATAATATAATATAAAATAAGATGCGTAACTCCTTTTACCTTCTAGGTTATGGATTAATGATTTATGATATTTAAAATTTAAAGCTATAAAAAAACCTAAATATTTCTTTAAGTGATAGCAAAGAAATCCTACTCACCACTCCGACGGAGAAATAATTGTTGATAATGTTGTAGGGCACCGTGCAGTCCTTGTCCGACTGCACTTTGATGGGTTTCTGCTGCTCCTGCTGCTGCTGCTGCTCCTCGAACTGGAGATGTGGTGGCTGTTGCTGCTGCTGTTTGCTGGCGGAGGCATTCGGCGTGCAGGGCGTCAGTGGGGAGTGCGGGCTGCTGGGTGGCTGTGGCCGTTCCCGATCCGTGCTGTTGTTGCCCTCGTCCTCGGGGTCGGACAAATCCAATGACAATGTAATTTGCTGTTTAAGGATGTTGTTTTGCTTATTGCGCTGACTATTATTATCGCTTTGATTATTCCCAAATGGTGTTGCTGTGGCAGCTTCCGGGCCAGCATCCGATGCCAGGACTCCTTGCAGTTCCAGACCCTGCTCCAGACCCTGCTGTTGCAGCATTTGTTGCTTATGCTGCAACAGCAGCGTCTCGAGTGATTGCCTTTCCGTTGCCAAGGACCTCTGCCGGGCTTCCGTTTCCGTCTCGGCCTCGTCGGCTTCCTGATGCTGCTGTTGCTGTTGCTCTGGATGGCTGCCACTGCTCGAGTTGCTGCTGCTGCTGCTCAGCGTGGCTCTCATGGTCTTCTGCGTCTCGAAGGTGGACATGGAAATGCTCTTGGTGGTCGTCGTCCTTGTCGTTGTGGTGCTGCTCCCGTACTCCGCCGTCGCTGTTGCCATTTCCATTTCCGTGGCCATCATAATCGATGTGGTGGAGGCTGCCGTGCCGGGCGGATGCTTGCTCTGCCTCTGGATCTCCTCGAAGCGTTCGATCAGGGATTTGTCCACCACAACGCTCTGCGACAGCTCAATCACCTTCTGCATGTTCGAGTGCAGCGTCACCTGCCGGTGGAGGAGGAGAGTCGTTCGGGTAGTTAGTTTGCCAATTGGCGAATACAAAACATTTTCCGTAGTTTTGCGGATTGCAAGATAGCCAGCCTGCGTCAGCATCCCGCCTCCCAACCAGCAAAATTAGTTTGTGTAATCGCTTTGGTCCTCAGGGGGCAATGGGGAAACCAAATCGGAGTGGAGGTGGCAGTGGCAGTGGCGGTGGAGTGCGTGGCAAGCGCTTTGTGGCCAATAATTGGATTTTCTAGCTGGCAAACCCTGGGCACGCCCCTGCCACAACGCCTACTTCTACGAAGCAGGATGCGGCCAGACCGTTCTGAAGGCCAATTCGATTTTGACACACGAAAAACGAGAACAGCGAAACAAACTGGGATAAGCAATATCCATTTTGAGACATAACAAAATCTCCGAAATCCGCTAGGAGTTGGGGACTATTTTTGGGATTTGCTGGGGAGCTCTTCAAGAGGCTTACAAATTGTTACCAAAATTTAGGAAATTTGCAAACATTTTGGAAGCTTTAATAATTCATTACAAGTTTTTAATGGATTTCAAACTCATAAGTAGATCCTTTTCTACTCAAGTAAAACAAGAATTTTTGAATAATTCTCTACAATAATAAATCTCAGTGCAGCGAATCGATTACCCAAAGATTGGCATTAACTCACCTTGGGCCGGAGCTCGTCAATGGGCGGGGAGTTGGTCACCTCGATGCTCCAGCGGTCCAGCATCACAGTGGAGGCAC
Organism: Drosophila bocqueti; assembly: GCA_018151655.1. NCBI lineage: Eukaryota > Metazoa > Arthropoda > Insecta > Diptera > Drosophilidae > Drosophila > Drosophila bocqueti. The sequence continues at coordinate 4,419,155 of JAECXF010000057.1, forward strand.
GCCGGATCTTCTCCATGAGCTTGGGGATGTTCTCTCCCTCGTATCCGCCGCCCCAGCGGAGGCAGCGGGCCAGGTCGTTGCCCGTGCCCAGCGGAATCACCCCGATGGCAGGCTGGGTGGCCAGCTCAATGGAATCTGGTCAATGGGAAATGCAGACAAATTAATCATTCATTCAATATGCTTTCAATACAAAAGGGATTCAGGAACAGTAATCAATTTCTCTCATATTTGCAGGGAAGAATCTATTTTGAAAGACTGATAGACTGACTTAAATCTGAATCGAAGTCGGAAAAGGAAAGCTTATAACTTAAGAATGCTTAAATTGTTTATTTTACTATTAACTTTACTTGATCTCTGAGACTATTTATGTATTTTAACTTCAGAATATATTTCCAGGAAATTACTCATTTAAATTCAGAGCTTAATTTCCCTTATATTTAACTCCAAAACTATTGGCATTCAAAAGTATTTAGTGGACGTAAAAAAGTTTCATTAGGATAGACTTTGAACTTACCCATGGCTTCCAGAACCCAGCCCACGGTGCCGTCGCCGCCGCAGCAGATGACCTTGAAGCGGGGCAGGTCCTTGAAGAGCGTGAGTCCTGGCAAACGAGAGCGGAAATCAATCACCGTGCCTCAATGGCCATCACTCACACACACACACCCTCCTTGGGCCCGCCCTTGGACAGGTCGTACACCTGGCGGGGATTGAGCATGTACTGGAACTTCCGCAGGATGCGATCCCCCTGGCGGCCGCCGCTCTTCGGATTGACGAACACCAGCAGCGGGCAGCTCAGCTCGTCCGGCGGCGTGATTTGGAAATGCGTGGCCTGGTGATGGTGCATGTGGGATTTCTGGTTACAGTATACAGGATTTCAAGGTGGCACAAAGCAGCGGTTCCAATTGCATTTTTGTTTTGTTTTATTTGTTAATTTTGCGGTTTGGAATTAAATTTTGAAAGGAGGTTAGTTGGCCGAATTGTGGAGAGGGGATGGAGGAAGGCAGAGTGTTCTTTTTTCTTATAGAAAAAGAATATATCAATATTGGTCATCATTCAACCCAGAAACTAAAAATACTATTAGTTCTTCGTTGTAAAAGTGACTGGTGACAATATTGATATTCTTTCAATATCTTCTCGTTGCGATTACCTTGTGCGCCTGGTTGACGGACCGCTGGCGATCCAGGACAGCGGGACAGATGGCCGTGGGCGGGACTATCAGCTCGGAGTACTCGCCCAGAGTGCACTCCTTCTTCACCGACGAGGCGCAGCGGTTGTGGAGCTGTCGAGGATACAATGAGAGGATAGAAATCAAATTAGTCTGAGCGGAGGAGAACTCTCAGAGATTTTATGCCCTTAAATTCAATTTCCACTTCATCGCGGGCCAAGAGCCACTTAAGCGTTCAGTCCGCCTTAATGAATCCGATTAAAAGTTTGTTAGCCTTGCTGCCTCGGTGTAAAAAAAAAAATGGTTAATTTTGGCCTAAATGAGATTTAGCGCGGATTTTCATTTAAATACCAATTTGGCTGAAGCGTTTTCATCGCTTTTTTTCCCCGCTAATGGCCGCCTGGCTTCCTCTTTTGCATATTTGATTTTTTTCTTTCTAAAAATTAACTCCGAGCTGGTCATCCACTGATGACCAGGCTCTAAACTTATCTAGGGTAATTAAACGCAACGAGAGGTGGTCGGTTCCTTAGATAATGATCGAAACAAACTTAAAGTTAAAGTGAAGCTGGGGCAATGCTTATAAATAATCCTGGGAAGGATGTTATTTCTTGGCAAAATTTTTACGTCTGCGATGACTATCAAATTTCGCGTGGAAAACTTTGAGCACACACTCAAAAATTCAAAGTTATTGACTGTCAAAAGCGCGGGCAGTGCGCTTGGCTTACAAAGTATTTGCCGATGCAGCAGCATCCGATTCGCTGGAGCAAGTTTCTCGACCCACGTCCTGGTCTCTCGTGTCGCTCCTGGGGCCTCTGGCTCTGTGGCAGCAACAAATTCGGCATTATCTCCGCTGCAGTTGTCAAAGACACAGGACGCCCAAGTTGGTGGCAAGCGAAGGCAACGACAACGGCAGCGCAATTTGCTCGCGACGTGACAATTTGCCAGCCATAACGAAGTTGCCAGCTCATGTGTGGCCTGGTTGCGGATCCGGCTCCGGATCTGGGTCCGGGTTCGGGTACGGGACGGGGTATGTGTTGGGGTTGTCCGGGTTGTAGTCCGGGAATTCGATTGGTGTGGTGCTGCAAATCACAGCTGCCAACATGGGCTGCAGGGACTCAAAATAGCGGACGAGTGCTGGGGCAAAGGCTGCCTTGTTTTTCCGGGTAATTGGAATTTTTGCTCTGAAACAATGCTGGCAATTGCAAGCGACGCAAATCTGATTTATCCCCGTGCCGGGTTGATTTCTAACTTTATTGACCTTACAACACAAGACGTAACAAATCAATAGGGAAAATTCACCACATGCCATAACAATTCAAAGCGAAAAGTAGTCCGAAAATATTTGAGACATATTTAAATTCAAAGCTTAAATTACACAAAATAAGAGCAATTATAATAAAGAACACATTAAATTATGTGGCTCCCATAGAAATCATTAGATGTTTAAAATGTAGCAAAGAGATGCTGAAAAGTGTGCTACAAAATGATACTCGTAAAAAACAAACTAAATGTATGATGAATTTTGTACCCCAATAATTTTTGGTTTAATTTTCAGAAACCTTTTAAATTACAAGTCTAAAGAACCATTTTTAAATTAATATGGACGTGACGTATACGTAATATTTGATATTAGGCAATATTACGTATACGCAATATAAATAAATAATTAAAAAATTACTTAAGCTTCTCAAAATAATATACAACAAATTAAAGAATAAAAAAAGTCCTTAAATTCTTAAAGGTTTCTCAGCACCAAAGTTACTGTTAGGGATTATAACTAAAACCCCAAATTACCAAGGTAGTTCCCGTCCACTCACCATCATGTGGCACCAGCGACAGGTCAGCCCGGTGATGCCGTGGTATGCCTTGATCCGCTTGCGGCACTTGGAGCAGCGTCCATAGCAGTTGCCCTCCACCCAATGGTGGAGCAAGTCACCGCCGCACTTGGGCTTCTTCGACTTGACGTAGGTGGTGATGCAGGAGGCTGGGGCATGTTGCACACAACGCTCGTGCACCGTGTATTTGCAGACTGTGAGGGGGAATAGAGTTATTTTTATTAATATTCAGTATATATTTTATAGTCTTTTATAGCCACAATTTCATAACATTCCTTGTTCGAAAGTTGTACTTGGACCATTTATATTCTAAAATTTCTATTGAACTTTAAATAACGTAGTTTGGCCTTTGAAAATATCCTTGTATTCTTAATAAAAAACACCCTGATCCCTGACAATTTTCATTTTGCTATTCAATGTGATTTTGTGAAAAGTTCATAGTTTTCCTTCCCTTTATCTGGTACAGTGTTATGAATCGATTGAAGAGCCGCAGGTTTCATTGAAATTGACAATTTCATATGCAGAAGAGACAGCTTCCCCCTAGAAACTACTACCCAGATGCTTCTCCTAGATACTCCTCCCCGATACTCCTCCCAGATACTACCGCCCCCACAGGTAACCCCGCCCCGATACTCACGCACACAGCAGAGACCCTTCTTGCCGAGGCCAACCAGCATGTTGAGGCAGAGGTTGCAGTACGCCGGCTTGCTGAAGTGCTTCAGGCGCCACACGTGGATGCCGTCTTCCTTGAGCGTGGTGCTGTCGACACCTGCGGAGGATTCGGATGCAGATGGAGGTGTAGAAGGAGGTGTAGATGGAGGGGGAGAACGCAAGAGAGTTGTCACTTTGCATAAGAGTTCAGAGGAGAAGAGAAGGTAGGTGTAAGCTGGCAAGGATGCCGGCAGGCAGCTCCTGCTCGTTCCTCTGGGCCATCTGGGCAAATGACTTGATTATTACGGCAGGAGCCAACCAGTCACAGATCAAGGCATTCAGCCGGCAAAGGCGCATTTAGCAGAGCAAGAGCAAAGCGATGCATTTGCACAGAGAGAAAATATCCAATTTAAATTTGACATTTTATCTGTATTAGTTATATGAAAGTGAGACATTTTAAGGGATACTTTTGATAGGTAAAGCGTCAAGAAAAGAGATTTATTGGGAACTAAGAATCAATCCCAAACACCCACAATAAATATTACTATAAAGATACATTTTAAATGTCTTTAGGCTCTGCTATTTTCTCTCTGCGCAGATTGTGGGAATCACCTACCTAGGAGCACCAGCAGTGGAATGGTTGTCATCCCGCCACGCTGCCACTCGTCCAAGGACACTGTGCCGTCGGCGTCATAGTCAATTTCTACCATCATCTCTTGCAGGATCTGTAAGTAAGTACAAAAAGTGATTGCAGATGGCTGTGAGTGTGTGCGGGAAGGAGGAGTGAAACCAAAAAAGGTGATTTTTAGATGGAAAAAAACTTAACGGAAAGGTAACTTCCTGTTCGGAATGCACTTCGGCCGAGGAGAGGAGCGGGAGGGAGAGTAAACTTATTACCTAGCGTTGGTTGGGCAAATGCATTTCCGGCTGAAAGGCAGGATATCGGTGTAGCACATATATATGCTCCTGAAATCTGTGGAGTTTTACAAAAGCCACTTTAAGAGGCTTCTTATTTTTAGTTTTGAGATATACATTTCAGTTTCTAGATCCGATTATAATGAATGACAGTTAAAAGTTTCATTCAGGAGGCAGAGAACGACCATGCATTGTTTTCGTGGCCATTTAGTAGCCCAAGACAGCTAAACTAATGCATTTGTAATCTCTTTATGATTGCTTGCTTACCCCAAAATAAAGTTTTGAAAACTTTCTCAAGTTCCCCTTTGGGAGAAGCGCGACTTTAAGGCGATCGATGGCCCCATGAAATATTCAGGTTGAAGCGAAGTTTCCCTTCGCAAATTTATTCAACTTCCCAATCCTTTTTCTATTTCTCCAGGAATTTCATATTCCCCCGGAAATGAATGCCAGAATTATGCAACTCATTAAGTGCTTTGATTATTTCTGTGGCGCTGCCGGAAAGCGAAAAGGATAATGGGGCCATAGGGCTGGGCTTAACGAAAACCGGGAGCCTGCAGGAGTTGGCTAAAAATATTTTGATTAAAATATTTCCTGTGCCTGCTTAGAATTTAAAGTATGTGCTCCCTGCCACAGCCATAAAGCCGAGCTGGAATTGGAACTGGAACTCCGGCAAGGAAATGGCCGCGGCTCCCCTGGTCTTGAACGGGGGAGAAGGAATGGGAGAAAGGAAGTTGGCCGCCATAGCCAGGGGTATTTTGTTAATTGAGTTCTGTGGCGCTTTGACTTTATTTGCGGTCGCCAGTCTCTCGCTATTTTTTCATTCATTTTCCCTGAACTCGTATATATATGTATTTTTTTTTTTTTTTTTTTTTTTTTTTGCTTTCCCTGTCAACATTAAGGGGGTTGGGCGGTTGTTAGGGGAACGCTTTAAGCCGGTTGCTTTTGCTGCCGCTGCCACTGCTGAAACTATTAAGTCGCCTATGCGATGTGGTAGCTGCGGCAACTCCGCAAATTTGCGGTTGAAATGGAAACCCGGGGCACACACAACGAAATTTCTTAAGGAGAATACTAATCTTTAGGCAGGACATTATAATAAGGGAGTATGAAATAGAACTAGAATAGAAATAGCCTTCACAAAAAAGAAAACTCTAGAATAGGCTAGAATAATTGTTAAATCAAGCTTAAATTAAATACTGCTAGAGATATTATTTAAAAAATATTACACCTTATAATAAACACTTTATAAAATAACCGGACAAAGTCTAAGTTCAGTAAGTACGGCACAGGCCACACTTATTAATTCATCTTGATAAAGTCAAAGGTCTTGAGAAGCTCTATCTCTTGTTTGAAATTTTGTTCCAAATTATTTGTAACTAAACCTTGCAAACTTTTATTTTCTAGTAATTAAATAACTACTTAACGATTTTTTCATGTGCAGCTAAAATAGGACTATGGCTAAAGTTGAATGTCCAAACAATAAAGAGAAATTAATTTCAAGTGTTTTTTTCCCGTCGTGTTTTGTTTGCCGCTTTGTTGTGTTGTGTTTGCCGCTGAAAAGGTCCGTAAGTAATTGAAAAAGTTTTATTGGATTGGATTGGGTCAATGAGTAGTTGAACGGGTTTTCGGGATTCGTGACCGCCAAACAGCGCGGAAAATGGGAGGTCTGTGGGGTGCCCTAAGTGGATCTGCAGTGCATCGATTGCAATTGCAATTGCAATCACTTAATGAGTTTTTAATGTAAGCCGGATTTAACCGGCACCAGAACCAGGCCCAGACCCAGTGCCGGAATCAGAGGGAGACTCACCGGACGCAGCTCGCTGACATCCCAGCCAAGATATTCGGCCACGGCCATCATCTGATTAACAATGGCGTCCATTTCGGCCGTGTCCAGGACTCCGTTGCTGTCCGTATCGTACAGCCGGAACATGACTGCAAGCAGGGCAAGCGAGGCATTGAATAAATAACGAGCAGCCGGATCGAAGGTCGCGACTCGGACTTACATTCCAGCTTATCCTCCGGACGGCCGGCCTCGAGCAGTGATAAATAGCAGACGACATCCTTCAGCGGGACCTTCAGTGTCAGTGGATCAAAATGCGAGAGTTTTCGCGCCAGCAGCTTAATGTCAGCTGCAAGAAAAAGAAGGGAACAAGTGAGTGAGTGAGTGAGTGAGTGAGTGAGTGAGTGAGTGGGTGGGTGAGTGGGGGCTGAGTGGGAGAACGGGTGCAAAGTGCACGGTTGTGGGTTGGGGATGAGCATTAATCGATAAGAAAATTCCATTTTACATCAATAGCTGCGATATTAAAACAAATCGTATTTCGGGTTGCATTTTAATTGTCTATGCTTAGGTAAATTTAAAATGAATACTTAAATATAAATGTCGTTAATCGAAATATCGAATTTATCAATTACAAACTTATTTCGCATTTTCTTCGATGATAATGCTCAGGAAGATGGTTGTTTCTCTTAAGAGATATATCATATATCAATACAAAACTGTGTTTTATACTAATAATTGATCGATAATATATATTCTCAAAAAAATGGCTTTCCACTTCGATACAATATTGTTTATAGATATTTTCGGGTTTCCTTCAATTCAAACTCAAAATAAATTTTATGATTTATCACAAAAACGACCCAATCAATATTCATATTGAATTTCGCATTGCGAATCGATACATTTACATTTCAGCATTGGCTCGACCCATCCCCAGAGTGCATTCATTAAGTGCCTGGCACTTCGGTTGACAGAGTGGCGCCGGCTCCTCATTACTCTCAATGCAATCGACAGCTGACAGACTGGAACCCATTATGCTTAATGTTAATTGCCAACATTTGACCGGGCCAAAAAGCCAGCGCTTCGTTACGGCTCTTAATGAACTCGGAATACTGCCTGACTTCAATTTGTTTTCCACTTTAAGGCGGAAGCCATTGAGCTTAATGTTTTTGAGCCTGCGACCCAAAACTTTTCTCATCTTATGCTCCAGATACTTTGCTCCCGTTCAACTTTGTTTCGCCATAATTAAGAATTTATTCACCTTCTTTATTTGGCTGGTCGTCGGCTTTTCTGCAATATTCCCCATTGATTTTTCCAAAACGTGCAGTAAAATTCGCCGTAATTACATAATGAATTGAAATCAAAGGCGGCAAATTGTTTAGAAATTTTCCGGGGAAAGGCACAGACTGTCAAAGGGACTTCCCCTCTATTTGCCGCTCTGTGTGTGAGTGAATGATTTCCATCTCTCAGTATTTTGACAGGCCATTTGTGTGAGCTGTTGATGTTGTAATATATATGGTAATGTCGGGATCCCCCCCTTAAGCTAGGCAAACAGCCGAAAAAGATGCCAGCCCACATACTGACGATTGTATTTTAGCTAATTATGTTTGCCTAATGTCGGAACGTTTGTTGGCAATAAATTAAAATATATACCATATATATAGATGCGGAATACAATGCTAATATTTGCCCCTCTTATTAATAACTAAATGAGCCTGTCGCTCTCGCGATGAGTGCAGGGAAAGTTGTGCAAACAGGCTGAGTGTGTATGCAGGATCAATGTCAACTTATTTGCCGGCGTACATTTGGTCTAATAAATTTAATTCACACAGATACACAAATACACAGATAGAGAGACGCACAGACGGGCAGACGGGGAGGCAGGACGCAAAAAGCAAAGCAAAACTAATCCAATTAGCGCTTAAGGCGCTCTCCAACACACACAGAGGAACAAAGCGAGGCCCATGTTGTACTTAATATATAATGCTAATAGCAAATTCCTGACTGGGCCTCGTCCTTATGCCCGTGCGCAATTTACTACACAGAGAGAAAATGTTACAGATAAAAGGATGATCGGTAATTAAGTAAAATAATTGTTGCTACCATTTGTTTTCTAAATAAAATGTTCAGGTTTGATAAAGAAATCTTAAGGGTTTTATAAGCTGTTAAAAATGGGTTTCTAGGCGGGTAATAAATTATTTAAAGTCATCTAGGTGAAGGTTTTATTTTTCTATAGAGCATTTAAGAAAGAACATTATGCGTAAAGGCTTTCATAATTTTTAAAGCAATTTTTGAAGCCCTTGTAATATATGCACATATATAGCATCGCGAGAAAGAGTTTTAAAAATGGTTAAAAATTATAACAAGGTAAAAACCTTATAAAAATTAAATAATTACTTTGATATATAAAATAGACATCAAAACATTTAAAAAAAGTGATAAGAATTAACAACCACAGCATTTAAAACTCGTTAAAAAATTAAATCTACCTTGTTTTGGTTTTTTTTAATTTGATATAAACTTGTCTAAAGTGAAAGTTCAAAGTAAATTATACCGATATTTTATTATATTAAGGTAATATCAGCCTTGTCAATGGCAATTCTTTTATCATTTGTGTTTCTTAGCGTGTACTCCACCCTCTGAACTTTTAGGACAATGCCTTCCAATTGCTGGCAAAAATGCGTGAAACTGTTGGCCAGCGACAAAGGCGAAAAAAAGGCGGGGGAACAAAAAGGAAAAAAAACGAAATTTACGTTCATTAATCATTCTCGTACACATTTCAAACGAAGCGAAATGAATGAAAGCAAAAAGGGAAGCCAAAGTGGGGCGCAAAAAAGCGAAAGAAATGCCGTTGCATACTTTCAGGCCGCAACTGCGCCTCGCTGTGTCTGTGTGAGTGTCAGGATTCCCTCTGTGTCTGTCTGTGTGTGTGCGAGCAATAAATGTTAATTTAACGCAGGCTTCGCATTTTACGAGTTGCGAGTTCGTGAAATGCAAAAATGTTTCTAATTGGGCGTTGATTTACGACACGATCCCCGAGACAAGAGTCGCCCAGCGCTTTTTTAGGGCTCTCTGTCTCTATTTTTTCTGTGTTTTGTTTTGTTCTTTCTTGGCCGCTGTTGTGACAGCGGAAACGGAAGCGGGGAGAGCGCAGAGAGCTGAGACGGGAAGCATCTCTGACTTCCGGTGCCAAGTTGCAGGTCCATAATTTATGAACTCGCGAATTAGCAAATGTCTGCTTTGTTTTCCTTCTTCCGCGTGCTGATATTTGCTCGCTCCACTAATTAGCAAGTTCACGAAAAAGTTAACTAAGCAAGTGGCAAACAAGCGGGGATTTTCAGCTTACTATGGCTAATTCTGTTGAGCTTCTTGAGTGGCTGCTTCACAGGTATTGACTTTTGTCCCTGGAGAAAAAGAGATCCTTGAATAACAGTCAAAGTGTTCAGAGGAATGATTTTTAGTGGGGGAAAATACGCATTTGTTTCAAGAGGCTAATACAAAACTTAGCTTATATTATTTATAAACCTAATATTAGTACAAGCCTGCATATAGAGCAAATTCTTCAAGGAATTCTATTATTTTTCTATTATTTACTTGCTGTATTTTGTGTTACAAACTCAGAGTTATGTTGATTTTAACAAAGAAATATACATCCTACTCTTCACATCCCTTTTAACACACATTTTCCCAATTTAAAGTTTTACAATTGCTATAACAAATGCCGCCCGCCTGCTGCTGCCATTCAAAAGGCAATAATAAAAGTTTGTTTTTTCCTTTCCTTTCGTTTTCCCCGAACAAATGGAGCGCAACGCAGCGCATATAGACGGTTAATTTTTGCATTTGAATCGTTCACTGGCTGTGAATGCTAACCAGGCCATCGCCATCATCGCCTGCCTGCTGCAGCTCAAGCTGGCCAGGATGCCCCGCCACACATATCACATGCTGATTGCACAATGAGCGTCTTAATTGGACGGAAGTCGCATGCACATTGTAATTTCAGAGCACGCAGGCGAAAGGGTACAGGGATGATGGAGCTTTTGGGGGGAGGGCAGCTGCCTAATTAATACTCACCATCAATTTTGCAATTAACCGAATTGTTGCTCTTCTTGGAGGAGTTCCGTGACATCTGCGAGTGATTGGTCGCCGAGTGCGAGGGACTCGAGTCGACGGAGCGGCGGGCCGGATTGTTGGCCTGGAACATGCTGGGACCGCTGGCCAAGGGACTGGGCGTCACGGTGAGCATGGGATGGACGCTGCCTGTTAAGTATTCCAACCAATATAGATGTATAAATATATCAGACACGTGCAAGGACTAAAGGAGTTTCGAATAGACTCAGAGAAAGGGGGGTCCTCGCTTAGGGATATATAATTGAAAAACAAAGTAAATTTAATTTGAAATGTATAGAAAATAAAATAAATTCAGACTAGATATCCCAAAGTAAATTAGCTTTAAAACCAACTTCAGTTATATTTTTTCCTCTGTGCAAACCTTACCCGTCTTGCTGGGATCGTGGGAGAGATGTCCGCCCAGTGAGTGGTGTAATTTATCCGTGATGCCATGGATTTTGTCCACAAAGCTGCTGCGGGCCTGTGCGTGGCCCTCGCCCCCGGACACGCCTCCTCCGGCACTGCTGCACTGTGGCATCAGCTCGGCGATGCTATTGATGTTCGGTATGGAGCCTAATTACGAGCGGAGGAGCAGGAGCAGGAGCAGGCCCAAAAGAAATGTTCAGCAATTATTCACAAACACACGAGAAAAGAGAAAGCGGGGGTGAGTCGTGGAAGTGGTCAGGATACAGGATGTGGGACGATCTCTTACCCTTGGTGTGCGACGTGACTGGCGCACAGGCGGCCGTGCTGCTGATGGCGGCCATTTGATTAAGTGCCCGGCCATGCAGCTGGGCCTGGGTGACATTCGGCTTGAGGAAGGACACGAACAAGTGCTTGGCCAGATCCAGCGGCGCCTCGCAGTCGAGGAAGGCGTCCAGGAAGCGACGGAAGCCATCGAAATCAATGTCCTGCGAAGAAGGAGTTGGAAAGTTTAGAAAAAAAAAATCAAGAGGAAAAAACAATGATTTATGTGGGTCTTTGTTTTGTTGCTCGGTTTTTAATAAGCCATCAGCAACCACACATGAGACAGGAGTTGGTTAAGGAAGTGCACAGAAGAAAGGGTTATTCTTGACAAATAAAGATGCCTTTATGAAAGTCTAGCTCTTTAAGTGGAAAACTTTAAATGGTTTCTTAACCGATAATAAGATTACAAGGAAAAAAGTTATTTAGATTTCCCATTCTTCACATGTTTACTACTTCCAGAATATATTTTTTCTATATTTACTACGTTCCAAGGTTTCCCAGCAAAGAATATGATGTTTTCCCAGAACTGCTAATACTTGAAATCGCCTTTTCTTTTCCAAGATGGGTGTGGAGTTCGTTATAAATCTGCCGACGCCCATTCCCAAGTGACAAGCTAAAATGTGTGCAAAACACTTGGCGATGCATAGTTCTAGGAATCTCCTTTCAGCCAAGTTTTACGAGCGGTATCGGGTTTGTTGTGACAGGAAAGTTGGCGAGCGAGCTGCTTATGCAACATAATATGTTGACAGAACATTTTGCACTCAGCTCAGACGAAAGCTTCGCATCACTCGTCTTTTTCAGGCGGAAAAGTGGGCGGCAACGGGGCGTATGATTAATAATTATGCTTGCCATATTGCAACGGATTTGAAGAATGATTTCATATAATCAAATGGTAAATTCGCCACCTAATTGAAGGTCAGATATATCAGGCAGGCAGCGCACCTTCAGTAAATTCCCCATTTAGCTGAGATTCTCGCATTTTACGCCCTTGGAATACATAATTCTCCTTGTGGGCGAGGTACGTAAGCCATTTTATTTACATTTGTCCAGTGCACAAAATTCTCACATAAATCCGAGCTACGAGCTCCGGGCTGCGGACTGCGGGCTCCGCCCCGAAAAAGGTTCCATTCGTACGTGCCGGGGAATGTCCTCCAAGGATCTGGCGGCGCCTCCTTATTTGCCATGGGTCTGTGAGACACTGGGTCTGAGAGGTCTGGGAGTGCGGCAAATGGACAGGGTAGTGTGTATGGGGCTTGGGGCTGGTTTTTATGGATGCAGAACGGGACACGGCGGCACCCGGGAACCTGGCTGAATGGGGATCGGGGCAAATTACATGTCAACACCACGTGTAATGTCAATACATTGACAGCTGCGGCGCGATGCTTGAATCAACAATGCGACGACGACATTCACCATTCAGCATTCAAAGGGACCCACATTCAGGCATTCGACATTGATAGACGCCGACATCCCACTGACATTGATAGACGTTAGGCCACCGGCAGCTTTACGGATTTTACAGTTGCCACTCCCACTTCCCCGGCTGCATCTCCGGTTTCAGGATCAGAAATAACAGCTAATCAAGTACAACATCCCTGGGAGATGGCTGCGATTAATTGCCTGCGTCTTGAGTAATGAAATAATCAGCGCTACAGTTTGGAATACAACGCGATATAGAGTAAGTACTTTATATATACGCACTCCTAGATGTTTGTGCCTTTATTATCAGGCTCATCATGGTTGGTAGTCGTCCTTCGCTGCCTTCGCTATTTTGCATCGTTTTAAATTTCGAAACATAAAACAAAATATACGATGGCACAAGAGGCAAGCAGCAACAGCCAGAGCTGGTAACATTAACAGTGTGCCGAGGTTTGGGCTAACACTGGGATAAATATTGCTTAATATAAGTAAATACTACACAGTTTCAAACTTAGACGAAATTAAGATCTATAAAAGGTTTATTATTTAATTGAAACTTAAAGTTTTCTTTTTCGGAAATATTTTATAGCGCCTTTTAAAAGGTTTTAACTCTCTCCTGTTAAATTTTCCTCAAGGAAATATATTTATCTGAAAAAGTTGGATAATTGTTTATATTCTTTTTCATTAAATTATTTACTTTCCTCCCCGTTAGTTATGCTAATTTCTCTCAGTATCCACAACCACTTGCTGGCTGTTTGCTGGCCTCTCGGCCATAATGAAACCGAATACAAGCGAAAAGGAAGTTTATACGCCTGGCACTACATCAGCATCTATAGCTGAGCGAGGCTATAGCCATATACCGTACTTTACATGTATCTATGTATGCATATATATATCTGGCTGGCTATAGCCACGAGTGGCGGAGCAAACTGCTTGAAGCAGTCGAGCGCAAATGGCGGCGACACGCCTAAGTGGAGCTACATCGCTACATGGCTACATCGGCATATTGTAAAACAACGACACACAGATACTGGGGCTTACACACACATAAATTACACCTCCTCACACCCTCTCACACACACACTGGCACTATAATAATGGCGCGAATTGCGTTAGCAAAATTTATTTAGCCAGCAAGCAGCAACGAGATACGCGTGCGAACAGCTCTCCTTTCGCTCTAATGTATCTCCTTTTCAGCCAGATTCCGCCGAATATATACAATTGTGGTCAGGTTATTAAGATATTGGGGGTTTCTAAGGAAATTTATTATTTACTAACCTATGACAGAGATATTTGCAGGAATATTAGTTAATTAAATAAAATAAAGCATTAAATTGGAAACTAGAGAGGTTTGCTGGGAAACTTTTTGAAAGAAATAGGATTCTGAAATGTCTATAAACTAACGCATGAAATTAGGAAGAACTTAACAAATAAGAGATTTAAGAGTAAGCCTGAAATTATTTAGGCTATTTAACCTCGTCCTCTTTAGGGTATCTAGTTTAAATATTTGAATATTACCTTTACAAATGAAATAAACATGCTGCTATAATCAATTTTAATAAATTGATATTCTTTATTTAAATCTTCAAGCGTAATAGTAAATAATTTTCAAAGAAGTACGACTATTAACTGTACTATTTTAATAGAATTTTTTCAATGTACTTTTAATTCCAATTAACTTTAATCTTAACCTCCCTTCAAGCCCTCAAGGCGTAATAATTAATCCCTATTATTCCTACCGCTGCTGTATATATCGCAGCTTTCAATCTCCGCGACTATTCCCATGGACGCGTTATGCGACGCTATGCGTGAGCGCGTGGCTTAATGAATAAATATTCGAGCAACATTTTGGGGGCGCTCGGTGCGTATGCGTGATATTCATTACGCACTCTAATCACACATCGCACATACGCACCCGGGCACGCATACGGGCCATTTGGCACTCATCTTCACTCCGCTCCGGCGAACATAATCTGCGCTTTGCATTCATTATGCATCGCACAGTTCGGAGTTCAGGGGACACAAATAACGACCATATGGGGCATAGTTCACATTTTTGGGGGGCAGGCTTTAAAGCCATCGAGTGACCAATTGCTGGGCGGAAAACAGGAAACAGGAAAAACGCACATGTCATTTTCCGCTTTACAACGCAGGCAATTGCTGTTCCACCTGGTGACAGGGAGCTCTTAATTAACCTAATTGGAACAGGTGGGGAGGCTGCAAGCCTGTGACCACGAGTTAAAGTCACAGCAGGACGAACGCTTGTTTATTTTCTGTGGACAGGACATGTTAAGCTGCTTTCCCCGGAACAGGAAAAATGTTGCCAGGCAGCGCACATCTCGTGGCATCTCAATTCATTTCGCTCGTTGAAATATTTACGGGAATTACTTTCGTTCAGCAAAATTCCCCGCAAAGACAAACAGCGAACAGTGAGTACTCGTAACGTGTGCTCGTGTTCAATATCAAAGTGAATTCCATGCTAGTCCCGAACAAAATGATTCACTCCCTGCCTCCGCTCGACTAGAAACATCAATTCAACTTGCAAGGGAGCCACAGAAATCGAGAGGTTCGAGGGCGTGGCGGCAACTTAATTATACTTTTTCCAATTCGTTGCGCTGGCGGAGGAAATGGAGAGCCAGAAAACGAAATGAATCAACTTACATATGCTTCGAGTTTGCCATTAAAAATTAATATCGAACCCTAAGCAAACTGTAAACGTTCTGGTTTAATATGTTCCCATATCCTGTGTCTCCTTGGCGACTGTCACTAAGTCCCCAGGAGTGATCCGGGTCTCTGGAATTGTGGGAGAGCATAACAATTTATGCAGCTTCTCTGACCAGATTGATGGAGTTGCAGGCAGTTTGAAATTAATTTAGTATGTATAAACTTGTCAGGCTATACATTCATTCGCAAGGACCTGGCCGGCTCAGTGTTTCTCTGGCCGGGATTCAATTTCAATTTGGCATTCAGGCGTAAACTTGAAAAGTCTGTGATTTATTGTACGTATAAGAAGATTTACTTTCAATCTTTCAACCCACCTGCCTCCACCATAATCTCTATTCTATACTTGCTACTTGTCCCTGTCAGGGGGGCTGTACTGGGAGAAAAGTGAATTTAAAGCTAAGAATGTTGTTATTATTAAATTATTATTAGATCAGAATTCTTGAAGGAGTAAATTATTAAATAATCTGTTGAATTATAAAGTTGTTTTGGGGAACACACTTTCTTCTTGACTTCTTGACACTTCCAAATCAGGAAATATTTTGAAATCCCTGCAAGTCTTGCCTGAAAGTGCCCAATATTTCTCCAGTGTACATATGTGTGTTTTTGAGCAAGCCTGAGAATCGCCTTTCATCGGTCTTCCCCAGTCACCGGACTGGGGATTAAAGTGTAAAATGTAACCCGAATCGAACCGAGGCGAGGCGAATCCTTGACTTGTGCTTTGAGAAGGGTCTGGGCCTTGGTCTTATCCGCATTCAATTAATTGCAGGAACAGAAACCAGTTCAGGAACAGAGACAGGAGCAGGGATAAGAACGGGGTCTGAACATTTGGGAAACACTTACCCCATCCGGAATGCACTTGGGCGCGGCTGAGGCACTCGGCGAGCAGAACTCCCGCAGCACATCCTGCAGCTTGCGTGTGGAATCTGCAAGGAGAGGAGAGAGGGTGAGAGCTCTGGATCTAAAGTGTAATATATCTGAGAGGTGAAATGGTATTCTAATCCCAATGTATCTGCTCCAGGTGAGCGGTGTAAGTCGGGGATTATGCAAAGTTCCATTTGGTAAAGGCGCGCGGCTTTCAGGACACACGTCAATCGCTCGACTGGCGCCACCTGAATCGACGTCTTAAGTGGACAGGTGCTTGGCCTCGACGGTGGACTAACTGCAGCGCAGTGGGGATAATTAACTAATGGAAAACAAGCGGGTTGTATAAGTGTCAGTGTAAGTGTAAGTGTAAGTGCCGGTGAATGACTGGCCGGGATGAGTTGGTCGACATGGCGCAACAAATGCTTGAAATGAACTCCACGGGGAGCTCAGCCCGAAATGTTTTCAGCCCAGCAGAGTTTTATTAACCTAATGGGAGCTTGTGTGTGTATGAGGAATGTGTGAGTGGTATTCGTGTCCGTGCCACCGCAATTGTGCAGAATGTGTCTGCACTTGAAGGGCTCCCAGGGTCCTGTTGCAGTTGCAGCTCGGTTCCCTGGCAATGGCAGCGGCGGCGCCGGCAGCTGCTGCTGACACTTTTGATGGCTCTCGCCTGCAGCGGCACCGCACACTAAAAACAGTTTAACCGCACTCTAATAAGCACCTGCAGCTGCCGCACCCATATATCCGGAGCCACGCCTGTCGGGACTCAGCGTGATGCAGGATATCTTGAAATTGTAGGGGGCCTAATGATATATAATTAAAATCCTTTATCGGATATCTAATTATTTGTAATTATATATCAACTCTGACTGAATAATAAGCTGCTAGGATATTCTATGGGTCACAGAAAATGTTTGATATATCGAAACTGTATCGATTCCCTTGCAACTTGTAATTGGATAATGAAAATCGATCATAATTAAGCCAAAAATGCATTAATTTCAACTCGGAAAGCTTTTCTGTGCTGGTTTTTATTGGGATAATAAGTCTACGTATTACATTTTAAATTAAAAAAATTTTAATTTTTTTTTTAATTTTTTGAAAGTTTTAATGATGTTACCCCTTATAAAAATTTGAAAATTTTTATAAATTTTGTTTTCAGCTAGATATGGCTAGATCGACTCGGCTTTTGATGCTGATCACGAATATATATGATTTATAGGGTCGGAAATGACTCCTTCACTGCGCTGTAAGCTTTTGACTGAAAAAATATTACCTGGCAAGGGTATCAAGTTTATGATAAATCTCTTGCGATATTTTCCTGTTTCAAATATATTTATCCCAAAGAATTTTAAAGTTTGGAAAACTAGCTTAAGGGGGGTTTCTCCTTTGTGGGGGAAAAAAAAAAAATTTTTTTTTTTTTTTTTTTTTTTATATATATTTTTTTTTAAACCCCCCCCAAAAAATTATTATTTTAATTATTAAAAAAAAAAAAAAAAAAAAAAAAAAAAAAACAAAAAACAAAAAAAAAAAAAAAAAAAAAAAAAAAAAAACCAAATTCATTAAAAACAAAAATATTAACTTTAGTGAAAAAAAAAAAAACAAAAAAAAAAAAAAAAAAAAAAAAAAAAAAAAAAAATAAAAAAAAATAAAGTTTAAACAAAACCAAAAAAAAAAATAAAAAAATTTTAAAAAAATTTAAAAATTTAAAAAAAAAAAAAAAAAAAAAAAAAAAAAAAAAAAAAAAAAAAAAAAAAAAATTAAAAAAATTAAAAAATTATTTTTTTTTTAATTTTTTTAACCCAAAACAAAAAAAAAAAAAAAAAAAAAAAAAAAAAAAAATAAAATTTTTTATTATTTTTTTTATAAAAAAAAAAGAAAAAAAAAAAAAAATAAAAAAACCTCAAAAACCCTCCCCCCCCCCCTCCCCCCTTCCACCCTATTTTTTTTTAAAATTTTAAAAAATTAAAATAAAAAAAAAAAAAAAAAAAAAAAAAAAAAAAAAAAAAAAAAAAAAAAAAAAAAAAAAAAAAAAAAAAAAAAAAAAAAAAAAAAAAAAAAAAAAACCTTAAATAAAGCTCGATTTATGGAATTAGTTGTGACGCTCTTGAAAATATATATTATCCTAAGTTCGGATACAAGTTTGCGGTTCTCAAGCGGAGCTCCTTTTTGAATTCACAGCAAATAAGTATAACGCTGCTGCCAGCACACCTTGGAAATGGTCCGAGCTCTCGTTTCCGTGACGCACTGAGTGTGTGTTCTTTGAAATATCCCATAATCTATAAGCTCAACATTCGCATTTTCCGTTCGTGTACGAGTAATTCCCTCTGCAGGCAGCTCGCTGGGATAAGGTGGGCGAAGTGCTCACCCAAAGGTAAACTACTTTGCCATGTCAAACAGCTTTGCTGCAGCGGAGACTGCAAACAGTGTCAGACATACTCGTAGCTCGTAACTCGTCTCTGCGGATGAGATGTGTGCCCAGTGTGTCTGTGGGTGAGTGTGGAGTGTAGAGTGGAGCTGTGGCTGCTGAATCGCTCTTTAAGATGCGCTGCTTACAGAAAGCTGCAGCTGCCATGAGGAATATTCCTCAAATGCAGCAAATGATGTGCCAGCAAAGCAAAAATGTAAATGAAGCCGATGGCAGTGAAGTGAAACGTCATACGGTTTTCTATGTAGCTACGAAAACGAGATATATATTCACTAAAAATGTGTCTAGATAAGGGAAAAGATGTGTTCTGGATTGGTAATATACATTTTAATGGTTTTTAAGGAGATTTTAAAAAAGTATAACAAGAATATATGTCAATGAAAGAAATATAAATATAATAAACATATTTTTCTAACAGTATATCCACGCATTGCCGCTGAAGTGACTTAATACTTATTTATTATTTAAAGAATCCAAAAATATCCCCATGTTAAACTACAGGAATTTTATTTCTTTACCTCCGTTGAGTTGTACACAACAACCTTAATTTAAAACAATGCAAAATGATTGATTGGGTAACCTGATTGCTTTAACAACTGCATGCAATTAAAAATGTTGGTCCAATTCGACGGGATGAGTGTGTGTGTGTGTTAAAAAGCATTTTAATTGGCTTTCTGTCAGTGCCAGGAAAAAGTGTAAAAGGCCAAATTAAGGGCGCCTGACTGATTGTCCGTGATTTGCATTTGCAATTCCCATTCTCTCTCGAGTGTTTGATTAGTGCAATTTGATTTACTGGTTGTTCCACTTACATGAGGCCAACTCCTGCAGCTGCAGAAACTCGCGCGGCGACAATTTATCCCATTTCGGTGCTGCGATGCCAATATTCATTTTGCCTGAAAGTAAGCAATACATAACAAATGGTGACAAATTGTAATTTCCATCATAACGCATAATTTATTGCTTTCAGTACTTTGCATTTGCATTTCACATTTCCCATCTTGCATTTGCATTACATTTACATTTGCATTTGCATTTGCATCGCCATGCCAGGACAGGCCCTCGATTCAACGCTCACTGCCCAAACTTCCCACTTCCCCCGCAGAACTACGTGGGTCCTGCGGACGTGTCTGTGGGATCGGGAATCAATACATTTGGATGTTGCGTGTGTGTGCCTTGAAATTGCTTTAAAATGTTATCTTCCATTTATCCCCCGCTTTTAATCTCAGCCCAGCCTGCAGCCCTTCACACATTCGCGCCTGGCCTACCCTAGCCTAGCCTGGCTTGGCAACACAAATTCCAAATTCCGGCTGGTATTTTTGGCCATCGTCAAGTGGCTATCGGTCAGGGTGAGTGAGAGTGCGTGTGTCGTCCTGCGGTGTCTGTCCGAAACAGAAGAGCACAAAATAACATAGGAAACTGGAGGAGCTTCCTTCCGGAGCTAACATTAATTTTATTTTTCCAAGAATTCAACTTTGGCAATTACAGAAGATCTATTTTAAGGTCTTTCACTTTCAACAATTTCGTCACAAATGAATTATTAAATATAGAAAGGTGTTGAAGAAATAATTGGGGGTTACAAAAATCCCTTAAAAGGAGTCTAAACGTAAAAGAATTAACCAATTTACATTGAATTAGGTATATACAAAAAAAAACACATTTTTAGGGGACTTATAAAACCCCTAGTGATTTCTTTCTACTAAATAAAACAAAAGTTTGAACTTGAAGAGCCATTCGTAATATACTTTTAATTCATTTAATTAAGTCAAATTATAGACACTTCTTTAATGGATTTTACAAGCCTAGTGTTTTGTTTTGTGCACCAAAGAATTATTAATTATTATCTTTATAAGGTTTACGGTACCTTATAATATATAATTATATTTCCAGAATACCTCAATGCAAAAGTATTTCCATTTCATGGTTTAGAAAATCAAGTATTTCCTCTATTTTCCCATAAATATAAACCCACTTAAATATTTTTATAATGCGTTAGTCAGAGAGTCTAGAAATTATGAGTGTGCCACAGTGAGAACTACTAAATGGAATGGGCGCAGTGCCCCTTGGCCAATTTTAGTTTTCTCCATCTGTCAGCTCACAACAACATCAACAACACTACACATTTAGAACCATGTGTGTGTGGGGTGTGTCGTCTGCCGTTTGACACGTCATTAGTGGCATCATCATCATCATCATCATCGTGGTAATGCGTAATGAGTGTGGCCATAATCACGAGTTGGCTTCAACGGCCGCGGGCTAATCAATGGCATAATTTCCCCGCGGATTTTCTGTCACAGTTGTGACGTCACACGACTTGATGGCATTTTCGGAGCACATCCACGCACACTCACTCAGAGGCTGAGTGTGAGTATGTACACATATGTGATAGATAGACAAGGGAAAATCGTATTTGATATATATATCTACATATCTGTGTATATGCACAGACATTTGTTGGCTTGGCTTTTCTGCGTTCTCAATTCGCATGGCGTTTATTTTTACTCTCCGGCCATTTAGCGTTTTATTTATTCATTTCACAAATCTTTCTCTAAAGCTTTTGTCTTGCTGTTGTTATATTTAGATTGCTATAATCAACTGATTGACTTACTTATCATTTTATCCACTTGCCATGTAAAGCGGAAAGTGGAAAATTCCCGCACAAGCGATAGCTCTTGGGATCGTAAAGCAGTATTAATACAGCTCCCGCTACTTTGAGCCATTATTCCCAGCTCATTGGCGTTTATGCAACGCCATTGAATACTTGGATAATAAAATAATGAAAATGCAAATGAATACGAGTAAACATATAAAATAGTACACAAATAAATAGTGCAGCATACAGGGCGTATGCGCAATCTGAATGTTAATTGCCTCGTTAATATGGGTATAGGTGTGTGTGTTTGTGTGTGTTTTTAAGGCATCATCATAAAATTCGCATTCTGGGAAGCTGGATATCCGCTTGCTTTCTGCTCGTAATGGCCCTTGGCCAACGGCAAAAACTTCAATAAATTGGCTTGGATTTCTCTGTCTTTGTTGGTCAATGGATATACGCTCGTTACCCCTCCTTCTTTTCGTCCTTTGACATCGGAGTAAAAACAAAAAATAAAGGAAAATAAAAAGGAAAGAAGGGCAAAGGAGCGTCAGATGGAGAGTTCAACGGACTCTCAAGTGCCGAACTGTGTGCTGTGCTTTTTATGCTGTCCACATAAAATATTATTAGATTATGCGACCGTTCATTCGCATACAATGAGCATCAGATTCAGCGTGTTCCTTTGTCGAGACCACATTGGGGATGTGTTTTAGAGAAAAGGAATCGATATAATTGGGGAAAATATCGAAATAATGGATTTTAATTTCTTAAATCTCGAATAGTCTTAAATAATTCCTTTAAATTGAGTATAAAAATCAGCATGTTTCTTTGTCGAGACCAAAGACATACACATTAGGGATGCGTTTTGTGAATAGGGAATTCATATAATTGGGGAATATATCGCAATTATCGATAATAATTTCCAAACATTTTATTTTTCGATCGATGTATTGTAAGCATATAGTCCTCAATTCAATGCCTTTTGATTTACTTGATAAATATTGTTTTTAATTTTTTTTACAAAGGATATTTAAAGTTACATAATTTCCCTAATTTGTTATAAATATGTTCGCCTTTTAAATAAAAAAAAATATGTATTTTTTAAACCCAGAACTTCTTAAATAAGTATTTCTATGGAATTTACAGTTCGTGGAAAAATTTAAAAACAAATCAAAAATATCGTTCGTAAAATTATTTGCTCTCTCTTAATCGTTAATTCTAGTCCATCCCTAATTCGTATACAATGAGCATTAGATTCCGATTCAGCTGTCCTTTTATGAGACAAGAAACACTCGAATATATGCCTGTATATTGGCCCTCTTATTGTTTTAGCCGAAACAAAATTGCCATAAAATCTAGAACATAAATGTCCGACACAGAACAATTTTCCCTTCTTTTTATGCTTTAAATTGGCTGGCCAAAATGATTATACTTCAACAGCCGAGACCTCTATCTCTCGCTGTCTTTGGGTCCGGCAATAATAAAAGTAAATCAAATAAAACAGCAGCATATTGCGATTTTTTATGGCCTTTAGCTTTGTGGCCCTCTTTAATGGCCGCCGCACTCTGATCGCGGGTCTGAAGAAAAAAAATTATTATTTTCCCAGCACATCAATAACCATTTCATTTTTTTCAAAAATTAGCCACCAGCCCACACCCATGGTTGCCTTTGAATTGTAATTAGTTAAACAAGATTTATGTATTTTTGAATTACCCAATCAGAGAGAAGCTTTTTATGCGTGCGGGGGAAATATTGTGGCATGTTTATTGACAAAATGGAAAATAAACTATGGATTTATTGCCATTATCCTGCAGGCAAATACAGATTGCATTAATAATTTACAAGAACAGGCATTAACACCATTAAAATGCATTAATTCCATTATAATAATAATCCATTAGGCGAGGCATTTTTTTTTCAATTTAATTACGAACATTTTCATATGAATTATGAGTGATTATTAGTAGAATAACTAGAGACCTTTTAAGGGGTGGTAATTAAAACTATTCATATAAAAAGTATTTAAATAATTTGAATCTAACAAAATAACAGCGAGATTTACCGATATTATTAGCTCTGCAATTTACAAATTGCCTGGGACACTTAACAATTAAATTCCATTCCTTTGATGATTGAGAGGCGTTTCCGATGTGAATGATTAAAGGGGCCCCAAGCACACAAGTGGCCACTAAATAAATAATTGTAAATCAATTGATGTCAGGACATAAATAATTCATTTAGCTGCAGGACGCCGCCAGGACCAAACTCATCGCATTGCTCCGGCTTAATTTAACTTTTAAATGCATATGCAAGCGGATAATGTCCCAGAGCAAACAACGAAGTAAAAAAGCGCCAACGAATCGCGCTTTAATTAACGTCCCTGATTTGATCAGCAAAAAGAAATCCACCCAGCACAAGCCATGCATAAATTCGAATATATTTTCAATCGATTTAACCGCCTCCGCCTCCCCGCTAACATGTGTGTCCTTACTGACTATGAATGCCACAACGAAAGCGCGAATTCGCGACGAGTGTTTGCTTTTATGAAATTGACATTATTGTTTATCTGATGCGTGGGCTGTAACCGTAGCTGCCTAGCATTGTTTTCGGTTACCAAACACCGAATATTAAAATAAAAGTAAAATAGCAAACTGCAAGATTGTCAATAAGCAGTGCACACACACACACTGCTCACTCACTCCGCTGGCTCCTATTTTATTTTATTTTCCATTTTTTACCCCGACGCACAGGCAGTCAGCCGGAGGCTATCTGGATCCTGTCAGCGACAATGCTCATATATCACGGAGTTATCCCGCAGCACATTTCGGGGCCAAAACGGGACCAAAAAGGTCGCCAGCCATGCAAAGAAAACTAATTTGCCTTTCATATCGGGGGTTATCACCCGTTTTTATGGGTACATATTTACATGCTGGAATATTCATTGCGTTTACCCTCAGCACAAAGGTTAAGCGGTGGAATACTTGATAACTTCACTGAATTTAAGTTGTCATAACACGCTTATTCCTCTTTTTATTAAATTAGGACAAAACGCAGAGCTTTGTAAATTAAGAAATACATTTTTGTGCATAAAATTAAAGTAGAAAACCGAATCATTGAAAATTATATACAATATATTATATTATATACAAATGTCATACTCTTACATCTCACATCTGAAATCGTTCTAAATGTTCATTAAATACAAGTTAAAATTAAAGTATGTATAAAATAAAACAAATTAAATATTTAATAAACCATTTATAATAAACGCAGCTGCATTCATAAACAAATAAATCAATCGACAGCGGCTAAACCCGCTCAACATTATACTTGTCAGAAATAATATTCATCAAAATAAAAAACTATTTACTTTATAAAGAGCAGCAAATTAGCTGTTATACTTTAAAAAGTTAAAAGAAAAACTATTAAATACTGCAATTCAAATCTGGAATATTAAATTTAGCACCTAGTTAGCTTTAAAAACAAGATTAGATATGAGCAGGCGTCAAAGATACGATAATTCCCATTGTAATCCCTTTGTTTTCTGACCGCTTTAAACAGAGTTGCTAGCATACTTTTTGGGGTGTGAGAGAACGGACCTGCAGGGCTTAGTTGCATGTGGCATGTGGCATGTGGCACACGCACACCACTCCACATGGACTTGGGTGTGGAAAATGCCCCCGCTTTCGCTAAACGGCTTAAACTCCGCCATAAACTGTCAGTTTAGCACGCCGATGTCGATGGTCGATGCCAGTTGGACACTTGAAAAAATAACTAAGACTACACTGGCAAGGAATATCTAATTAGGTTTTGATTTAAGTGTATGAAAATAGATAAAGAGCACTATTTTGGGTACTAAGATTTCTTTAGACAACTAGGACTTTATGCGGTTTCAATACCTTTTGAATTAATAATATAGAAAGTCGAATAAGGTTTTTAAATAGAAAAAATACATTTAAAATTGTTCTTTAGTTATATTATCGGTTAAATAATTTGCAAAGTATCTAGAAAGATTTTTAATTTAATTTGAAAGGTTCTTCCAGCTTTTTCCCAGTGCCTTAACCCAGTCCTAGCGGCAAATGTCACGAAGGACAGGCCCCGCGGAATCGAACTGCACTCGGTAGGTGGGACCGGACATGTGCTGCACTAAATAAAACACAGAGCAGAAAAAACACGCAAAAATACCGCAGTGCGGAGTGAGGAGGAGTCGAGTCGGGTCCGACCAGAACCAGGACCAGGCGTGGAGGCCAAAGGGAAGCCCTAGAGCAATTAAAACTATGGATATATGGGACGGGCACAAAATGCAATTGTGTTTCCGCTGACTTTGACGCGGCGCTGGCCACGAATGTCTGTTGTAGATACAGGGACGTGTCTAGGCCATGACAAAGTGCTATGGCTTTAGAGCTCTTCATAAGTTCATATATACATTCACAAGTTAGTTTTGTTAATAAAGACGAAATAATAATAATAGTTCTTCACTTGCTTTGCAAGTTAGTTTTTTTTATGTTAGTTTACTGTTGGAGAAGTCTATTTTTTGAATCCCAGAGAGCAGCTCTGAACCGGCCACCGGAAGCGCGTTTTAAGTCGCGACGCTTCTGCCCTTTTGTTGCTTTTCTGCGGCACACTTCCGCCTGTCAGCTGGCTGGGAACTGATGGGAACGGATGGTTGCAGAAGGGCAACCGCGATGGCGAAAAGCTCCCTGTCATTGTTATTTCGCCAGGCTACCGACGGCTGTATTTGCTCGGCAGCTCTATGACTCCATGGCTCCATGGCTCTATAGTTCCATAGTTCCCATGGCTGTAGCGCTCCTTTATCAAATGCTGGTCATGCACAATCAGCTGCGCGACTGGAGACGCTGTTGCCAACGACAAAGGAGGATGACAACTGTTTCTGGAGAGGAAGTGGAGGGCGGACACGGAGGACACGGAGGCGGAGAAGTCCGCCTTTGTGACAGCAATTGAATCAAATTTATTGTCTGCATCCGATGCCATGCAGTTTCCACTCAACGTCGCGGCCCCATTGTCAGCTTGGCATGTAATGTCACGTCCTGTTTTTACGAGGATCAAGTGCACAAAGTATGACGCCGGAGCGGTTGGAAATGAAAAAATTAAATATAAATGAGATTTGCGCGTGGATTTGGCTCTAAGCTTTCAGCCAACACTCGAGCGAACGATAAAAAATGTCAATAGCCCCCGGCAAGTGGCAATAGAAATATTGTTGAAAAGGAAAATAATCAAAAGGCGTGGCCCATCAATTCGTAATGGATGCGATAATATATATACCCCCCGGCAGGATTGGTGAAAGGAGTTTATAAATTTGTTGGTTTAATATTAAACCAGTGACAAGCAGCTTGGAAGTTCAGACTAGGAACTGAAGTTTGAAGTTTCTAAAAAATTATAAACATAAATAAATAACATACAATACTATTTATTTTATATTGTATGATATAATAAGATTTCATATAAAATTTAATTCTCAAACCATCAAACTTCAACTTATAGCTGATATAACCTCGCATTGAATGCCACTTTAAAGCATGGTTCCCCTCAATTTGCCTTTGTTTGCTGTCAGTTTTCATGGCGCTGGCCAAGAGAAATGGTTTTTCGTTTTTCCCGACCAGTTTTTCCGCGTCACTTTAAAACGGGCCCCGCCGCCAGAGTGAAGTTCTACTGATGCAGACATTCCGCTCTTTGTATTTCAGCGCGATTTAATTTCTGTTAATTGGGCAGCTAAACAGTTGATGCTACTTTGTTTTATTGCCACAGCCGCGATGCGATGGTGGCAAAAAGGGGGGAGCTGAGGGACAAAGGGGTTTCCCTGCAAACTTTTAATTTTATTTACGCCAAAAGACCGACAAGTACGTGCCGTGAATGCGTAATTAATGCTCGAAAATGTTTTATGCCAAAAATAACTCCGGCTACAAAGTCTCTCCCATAAAGAGCAGGCAGGCGAGGATGCGGCAGGCAAAAGGGGCAAAAAGGAAGCCGGCGAAAATTCGCCAGGATGCCGG
Source organism: Drosophila bocqueti (assembly GCA_018151655.1). Classification (NCBI taxonomy): domain Eukaryota; kingdom Metazoa; phylum Arthropoda; class Insecta; order Diptera; family Drosophilidae; genus Drosophila; species Drosophila bocqueti. Next base: position 4,446,385 of record JAECXF010000057.1, read on the forward strand.
AACCATAATCATAAACGTAGGCACCATAACTGAACGAACTCCTGACCTCCACTTGAACCCATTTCCAAGGCAGTTTCTTCGTGTCATCCTGGACAGAGAAAGAAGTAGCTGGAAATTGTGACCACAACAATGAAGTTTGAATTAAACTTAACTTAAATTTTTAATACAACATTTTTACTAGTAAAAGATTTTAAGTGTGTTGTTGAAGAAATCTCTGCGAGTTATATTATTTTTCTATTTCAAGTGATTTTTAATAAATACATTAATTGACAATGATGAATTTTAAGTTTTTAAGAACCCGTGTTTTAATATTTATTTTTTTTTAAACATTATTTTCCACTTTTTCTCTCAGTGCCTAGATGTGCTAAAATACATTTCCGCTCGCTTTTCTGGAGAGATTTCCATTTTGCGTACGCGTCTTCTGACTTTTCACTTTGATCGACGGACCGGACAGCCTTCGAGGAAAATTGATGACGCCACACCCCGCACACCTCTGCCCACCTCCTCCTTCCCGTTTCCCATTCATCCATCCATTTCAACCATTTCCATTCCCATTTTCCGTACTCCGCCGCGAAGCAATGTAAGCAAGGGAGGTGTGTTCATGTTCATGTGGTGCTGAAAATAATTTCTTGAACAATAAAAACTGTTTTGTCTTCGATAAACAGAAGCGTGCTGGAGAATGGCCGTGCATGCCGGCGATCTATAAAAATAGACAGGAAAACAAACAAATCGATGGATGGACTGAGGGACGGACAAACAGACGGACAGTCGCGTCTATCGACACATATAAAAATACGGAATGATCTTATGGCTGACCTTACACATTAGCAGAGCACCTGTCCGGGCAACCTGTGCAATCCGGCGGCAGCTTGGCCATCAGAGATGCCAATTTGGAGGGATTCCTCAGATGGTATAATATCTTCCAGCAATAATTTCGTATTCATTTTTCCTAAGGTTAAAGCTTTCAAAAATTAAGGTATATCCGGTATATAACAATTTATTTGAGTTTTAAAGCTTTAATTTATGGAGAAGGTGAATTATTTGTAAAAATTGGTTACACATTTTTTAAAGTTGACAAAAAATGTTCATTTTTTTCTTAGAACATGAAAATCAGTACCTATTTTTTAGATGTTTTTAATATTTATATAGAAATGTTCATTCATTTTTAAATACTTGAAAAAATTATAGAACATATGAATTTATTCTTAGGAAATAAAAATTTAGCAATTTATTCTTACATTTAATGAAATGGTTATAGATAAATGTTAATTTATTCTCAGGAAAATAATTTCTTTACAAACAAACAGAGTTTCGATTTTTTTGTTTCAAAATTTGTGAACTTTGTTTTTATTTCATTTAATTAGGAATAAAATATTACTTAAAAATTAAGTATTATTCTTTTTCATTTTGCTAATTTTCCGGACACACTTTACAGGTAAAATTTTGGTTTTTCACAGCATCCCTCATGCGGCAAGGAAACCCCTCCTGGGGGCAGGGAAAGCGGCTTGATTGAATTGCCACAATTAGAAAGATTTTCGGATTTGCGCTCGCCTTGCCTGAGTTTGTTTTGGTTGCGGTTTTAGACGCTTCCCGAACTCGTGGATGTTTACACGGATGCTGCTCCTCCACAGCACCTCCTCCGCTGCCCAGCCTCTGTGGTTAAATGTTTGATGAACTGAAGTGGAAATTTTGCACTAGCCTAGAATGGCAAGGGCAGAGGGAAGAGATCAAGTGGAGGGTAGTTAGGTCGAGGTTTGAGTCCTTCAAGCGGAAGTTTTCCATGTTTTTTTTTTTGCTGTAGCCCTCTGTTTCCTGGAGATCTTAGAGCCGGACCACGCCCCTCTGGTCAGTGTCGGTGACGGATGAGAAATAACAGCACTTCCTAGGCCAAATCGATTCGGATTTGGATTCGTTTCTGGCCTGCAGCAATACCCGCACTTACAACACACAAACTAAAATAGCAAACGCTTTTTGGCTGCCCCAAATTACACACGCACACACAGGGCATAGGAATCTGTGCGGTATCTCGTAACCAAGGGGATGCACGGAGGGAAATTTGGAGGGGAAGAACTGAACTGAACTGAGAATATTCGTACATCACAAAATAAACTCATAAATTTGCCTTTAGATAAATCAATATTCAATAAACAAACTTCTAGTGTAAAAAAATAATCTGAAAATCAATGACATGTTTGTAAGTGACTATATGGTATAAACCCCATATCTGAGGATATTTTTTCAAGTGTAGCATACAGCATATAGCACTCAGCACCCCAACACCAGCACCCGTTCGGCCTCTGACGTCAGAGCCCCTTTCGACCGCAGCGAAAATGGCCATTGAAATGTTGACGTCGATGGCGTTGCGAGTAACGGATTTGTCTCTGCGATTGCCTTGCCTTGTTATTGTTTAACACACACACAGATACTCACAGTGTGCGAGTGCTTATGCGGTTTATTGAGTGTGTGCGTGTGTGTATTTGTTTTGGCCAGAAGCAGAGATAGATGAAAAATTGATTGTGCTTCACCTCAACATTTTGGCAAGCTGAAAAAATACGTCCAGCCATAGCTCACTTCATGTGTGTCAATTAAGGATGTGCAATGCAACGCACTTGCTTTATCTGATCTGAGGATGGGATAAGAATGATGATGATGGTGAGATGGTGATTCCTTCATCATCGTTAACCTGGCTACGCTCATCCTTCGCGATCCTGGCTTAGCCACTCAGCTCAGCGTTGCCACGGGTGACAGTTTTGCCAATATGGAGATGGAATGCCTGACACATGTAACAAATTTGCAGCACTCGAAACTCGAATAAATCAAAGACATGACAAAATATTGAAGGCATTTTGTCGCTTAATTGGAGTGCCACGCGTTGGCATAGACAAAGGCAAGCCAAAGGCAAAGAAACACAAATAAAATACAAATACAAGAGCCAAAGGAAAAGGCAACTTTGACTGGCACATTTGACAGGACGAATGTGAATACATGGACGATTCAGTGGGAAGAACCACAGTCGAACTGGCATCCTGTCAGGGTATGTCCTGAGGGCAAATAAAAGCCACATCCAAAGCCAAGAAAAAGTTTAATACCCGAAATGTTTCAAGTTGCAGGATATATACATATATGCACATTTGGAATATTAAATGTTGTTGTGGATATAAATAAAAAAGGTTCCTGAATAAGAGTCTTTAAAAGTATACAGAAAAACAAGTTTCTGTATTCATTATAAATCTTTGTGTAGTTTAAACTTCACGTTAATAATAAGGATATACTTTTTAAGCATTCAGCAACAGCTTTAATTTAATTTTTAACTGATTGCTTATAAATTCAGTGGGAATTTGAGTTTACATGTTAAACCTTAAACAAAACGAAGAAACAAATTTAAAAATAAAACCAATGGTGATCAGTAATCCCTAAATGGCAGAAAGGTATCCTCTTTGTATTGAACTTTTTTTCGAACTCTCTCCGTTGTGCCGAGAAGCGTTTTGTCCCCAATTTGGTAAACACATTTCCGATGGCAGGACGATATTCTTTTCAGCACGTTAACCCTGAATGGGTGCTGCCAAAACGGACTTTGGATTAGCAGCGTCCTCGCAGGACTCCCATTCAGCAGCGGCAGCGACTCACAAAGGACCAAGACCGTGGCACGCACTCACTCACTCACTCACATTTGTCGGGGGCTGTCAGACGCCATTATCACATATTGCCGTCACTTTGTGCTCGTCGATGTCGCCTGCCGCCAGCCGCTGTATGTGTGACCGTAATGCGCAAATACTGGCATGCCAAAGGTCCTGGTCCGAAGACCAGTCCATAGTCGCACATCCGCATAGTCGCATCCGCATATATCCGCATCTGGGACATATGCAAATGGTAAATGGTAAATGGCAAATGCCGGCAGTGCGGCTTAAACCGCCTTCAACCCGACAGATCCTCCTTAGGGAGGGGTAAAATATTTTTGCAGAATATATTTATAACTTTTAGTCCTGTTTGTTTTGTATTCCTTTATATACAAATATTTACAGATTGTAAATGATATTTAATAAAATTATTAATGCTTAAGAAGAGATTACTACTACGTAACCTTTAAAGTGTCAAAAAGTACTTCAAATTCTTTTATTTCAGAGACTTGTCCATACATAAATATATATTTTTAAATATATCAGGACAGATACCTTAAAATAACATTTATATTCCCTTTAAACCTATTTATTTTGTGGCACATATACCCTCCTTTTGACATAGGTTCCTGGCAGCACTGAGTGGGCAAATGGCAAATGGCGAATGGCAAACGGCAAATGCCAAGTCGGTCAAATCGTTTTCGCACATGAGCCTTATTTGCATCTCATTAACATCCGGGGCTCTCGGGGCTGCGAACAATGGCCGCCGTGGCGTCATCGGTGTCATTTCCGCTGCCATTTGCAGTCCTTTTTCCATCCCTAATTCTATTCCTATTCCCATATATTGTCCTGAATGTATTCCTATATATATTCCTGTGTATATATTCCTATTTATATTCCTATATATATTCCTATTTGTATTCCTATTTATATTCCTGTTTGTACACCCATCTATATTGCCATTTCTATTTCCGTTTTCCAATGTTCGAGGATAATTATTGCACTAAGAGTGGTGTGTGTGCGAGTGGGCCACGCCTAATGAGCAGGTCCTTCTGCCTCGATACAATGATTGACATGTGATGGCTGTGGGTAGTGGGTGTGCGAGTGGTGTATGTGGGGGGTAGTTAATGTCACATATTTTGATAAATTGTTTTACGACCATAATTTGTGCAACTTTTATCGCCTTTTTTGTAATGGCCTTCCTATTAGTGTTTTATGTGCCGTAAAAGTAGCCCCCGCCACGCACAACACTACAATACGCACACCATACACACTCGCTCAGACAGTCATCATTATGCTGATAGTTGATAGAAGTGGCAACAAAATGAAATTAAATTATTTACACGGCTCTTGGCGGGCGCCTTTTGCATTTTATGACAGCGCAAACAAGCCACACTCTTATTTATTCAACATTCTGTTGAACACGCGCCCAAATAATTTATGTTTGGCGTAACCTTTTGGGCCGCCGGCAAACAGGCACACACAAGGGTTAAAAGCCATGTCCCAGACAGATACAGATACAAATTCCACAAAGAATCGGATACACTGAGCGAAGAGGTAACCGGAAAAAGCACAGTCGGGAGTTAAGTACTTTGCTTTGTATTTTGCTTGACTAGACATTAAATATGTTTTAGAATTTTAGTTAAATGTATTTATATTTTTATATTATTCTCCCATTAAATCCCCACAATTTTCTCTACAAAACTTTTACTCTCCGTGTGGCGGCACCAGATAGGGGAATAATGTTATCCGGGACTGGGGACTGTTTACATTTTGATGAGCATCAGCCAGCAGCTAACAGCCTCCGCCGGTAAGAAGCCATGGCGAATTATTTGACTATTTATACGTGTTTACATACCTGCTGCTACTGCTGCTTCCGCGCGGGTCTTCAATAGAGAGGGACGGCGAGTTGGGGCAGCGAGCCGGAAAGAGACGGGACGATGGGGCTGCTGATCCTGCTTACTTTAGTGCATGCTGCAAGAGAGAATTAACAGAGAAATTAGCACAGAAATTAAGAAAGAAATTCGCTGGGAAATTAGGCAAGAAATTAGCAGAGAATGAACACAGAAACCCCAGCGGAAGTTCGAAGGAAATCTGCTGGGCAAACACAGAGCACAGATAGCGCTGTCCAAACATGCCATGTTTGCCGGACAAACAAAGCTCTTTGCTCGTAAATATTGTTGTTCTCGTACTCAATCGCCCGAGCGTCTAAAATTAAACTAAGACCGAGGCTGAGGCTAATTCTGGGGGCTTAAAGACCTACCCAGAGACGGGGCTGGGCGTGTTAATTGAGCTGGCCAAACCAAGTTAAATAATAAATTAATTCCAAACGTTTGTCTTTAATCACGGCATCCAACTCGGCGAACAAATAGCACAAGGAACAGAGTTAGCCCAGTGCTCTCCTGACAGGGTTCCTAACTTGTGCCATTGTGCCTTGAAGTTGGCTCCCCGAGTTTCTGCAATAAATTTATCTTAATATCCAAGCGATGCGGAAGTTTCGGTCGTCAGAGCGCATTTTTCACTCTAATGGAGTCTGAGTCGGAGTCTCAGCAACAATGCAAGGACAACTTTTCTCCTGCTCTCCCAGCACCGCAAACAAAAAGCAAAATTATGTATGTGCATAGGTGGCATGTGAGGGAACCTACAGCAATGGACATATGAATAACACTGAACGAAGGAACGAGCCTACAAACCAGGAGGTGGGTTCTGGAATTACTTAGCTTAATATAGAAATTTATTAAAATTAGGCTTCATGTTCGTTGATACTTGAAAACCTTTTGATTTCAGATTTAAAGGAAAACTGAAAATTGTGCTTCTTTCATTCCTAGTTCAAGCTTAAATTTTATAAATTTATGAATATATTGTTTAACTTATACAACACTTATCTTTATCTCTGTAAAGTGAACCAAAAACTGAAAGAGTTTTACCTAATTAAGCAATACAAATTTATTTTTAATAATCAGACCATATATTTTTCATAAAACTAAAAAGATTAATAAATTTTAATGTTTTAAATTAGTTTGTAATGATTTATAATGTTAAAATGATCTAAGAAAGCTTTACTTTTCTGTTAATTTAATCTGTCATTTATAAATTATTGGAATTAATCTTAAATATTTAATAAAATATTAAATGTTATATAATTAATATTAATTTAACAAAAGGTTCTCTTCCCTTTCAACCACAACTGTATGGGCTTGTGGACTTAGCCTCTCTCTGTCCCTTGGCAAAACACATGTTTAACAGAGTGAATAGTGCAAAACTTTGACATCAAAGTTTTTGTTGCTAAAATAATTTGCCATGTTTGTTCAATGTGTGAAATTGAAATTATTCCGACTCCAGAGTCCCCGCCTCCCGCCTTCCTCCGGAGAGCTTGGACAAATTGAGAATGGCGTTTTAATCAAGTTTGACGGAAGTTCATTAGCAGCATCTCTGGCACACACGGCGTATGCGCAATGTTTGGCATATGAGGCGTATGAGCGATGTGAGTGCGGGCTTGGAACCACGGGGATGCCGAACTTCGATTAGCCGCACTTTGCGCCGCGATAAGTCGCTGCCATTAAATGCTCGTTAGTAGTCATTGCCATATCTGTAGTATTTTGCAAATTATCAGCCAGCGAGCTGCTCGCCTGCGTCGCTCCTCTAATCAGCGTTTGGCAAACAGAAAACTGACATGAATGAAATTTACAGAGTGCCGGCAAGCGAGAGATGGAGAGCAGTGTATCTAGTGCTTTTTTTCTGTCTTTTTTGGTCTTCTTTGGTTTATTTGGTTGGTGTCATTACACTGTGTAGCAAGTAGTTTGTGCGGTCAGGGAAAATTATGTCTTTTTCTTCTTATTATTTATCTACAAATAATGGGTATAAATAATTTAAAAATGCGGTTAAATGGTAGCTTTCGTATAAATTAAATCATCAATTTCATCTTTTAGATTATAAAATGGTTGGTAATCAAAATTCTTTTTTAAACACACTTAAATAATGTTAGCTCTCTTCTCATTTCTACTAATAAACACAGGCTAAAAAAAAATATTTAATGTCTCCAGTAAATTGTATTAAATTCTCATATATTTGTAAGCCCAATTAACATTTATTTATTACTCTTACAAGCCTGAAGAGGAAAACAAAAAATTACCTTGTAGTTGAGTGTTATTTGCGGGCTTGCGTATCTCGGTTGCGTATCGCGTATCTCACCGAGGGCCAGTGGAAATTCGAGGGAAAAGCGGGTGGGCCACGCCCCGGGGCAGAATGCTTGCCTCACTGATTTGCGTGCTGCACACTCAGCCACACACACACCCACACCCGCACAGCATAACAGCCACAACAAAATAAATAAAGAGCAGACCAAGCCCCAGAGCCAGAGGTTGGGCGTGTGAGTCGGGCATTCGGCCATTTGGATATTTGGGATACTTGGGGCCTGTGTCAAATTTCTGTTGAGCTGAGCGCTATTTTTGCCATTTTGTTTGCCTTTCGCTGGCTGCGCGACGCTGCGGCTTATCACATAATTTGAATAAAGTAGCTGCAATCTTGTGTCAGTTTATCGCAAATTAGGCCAGATAAAAACATCAGCTAACGCGACAAATTGTCTGCGGACCGAAGGATACACACGTAAAAGTTTCGGACTTGAAAAAGTGGAAAATAAAAATAAAAATAAAAGCATCCAGCATACGCCGTGGTGTCTGATGCACTTTTCCCCCAATTTGTTTGCTTTATGCTGGGAAATCGAATTATGCATGTGTGTGTGTGGAGCATAAGGTGGAGCTGAAAAATGAATGGGCACAAAATAATTGAATCACTGGCAAATTGCAGGACATGTCGCAGGTTCTGCTCCAGCTCCTGTCTGTCATATCCTGCCTGCTCCTGCTGTCTATGAATGCCACCTGATGCCACCAACGATGCTCCTGCTCCCTCCTGTTTCCCGAGCGTCGGCAAATTGCTTGACACTTTTAATTATGGAAATTGACTAACGCTCCGATGGCTGCCAGGAAAATGCATGAAATGGCAGCAGTAGCAGCAGCAGCACGAAGGAAATGTAAAACCCAAGTTAAGCAGTGCGAATCGCCTTCAATTAACTCTCTGGAAACTCTGCCAGTGGCTGTGGCGTGGCGTTGCCATGACGCCGCGTTGTTTCCATCAATTTTCCACAGTCACACCCATCCGTCGGCGTCCTGATGGCAATGAAAACAGCTAATATGGTCCATAAACAAGAATAAATCGAATCTGTATTTGGAATGGAATAAAACGCGTATGGGGCAGCAGCAGTCGTTAATTTACGCAGACAGAAAAAGGGAAAGAGAATGGGAACGGGAACGGACAATGCCCGAAAGACGCAATCAAAATTTCCGCGAACTGCGAAAAGCGCCAAATGAACGCGTTTAATTGGAAAGCCATTTTGATTTTTCCAGGCAGGGAAGCTAATGAAAAGGGGAATCAAATCGAATATTCAGCGCCACACGAATTATGGCCCCCGTTCGACAATTATTGAACACATTGCGGGAGAATTCTTGGGAACACGTCGCGGGCCTGGGGGTTTCCTTCTACTTTTTTAGTTAGCATATATAAATATTTTATATTTTTCACTTTTCAATCACAAACAGGGAATTTCCCGGGAATTCTTTGATATTTGATGATGATTTACTTGATGAAAATCAAAGGTCTCAACTTCTTTGGAAGTGTATTTTGGAGAGAATAAGATATAACCTTTATTGTTATCTATTTCGGTTGATTAAAATTCGGTTGTGTGGGATTCAGAGCAAAGGGATTAATTATTTGCCATTTCTGTATGTGTTGAAATTCTTTATTTTGGAATATTATTATTTGAAAGATTTAATAGATTTAACAACAACAAAGGTACGAGATTTATTTGTAAAATGTATCTAAGTTTGTTACTATACTATTTTTCATTCTGATTTATAAAATGTCTATGTCACAGTAATTTTAAAAAGAAAATCTAGCAATTAAAAGGCATAATTCAACGCTGTTGCAAAGCAAACCAAAAGCTAAGACCTTTTATAGATTCCTGTATTACATTCTTGTTTATTTCTGTGATTCAAAGAACAAGCTGTCAGGTTTCTCGCAGTGCATCTTGGAGTTTTTCCGGATATATTTGGGGAAAGCATTCGCTTGTCAACGCGGCCATAATCGAACATGGCAATGTGTACGCGATACACTCGGCACTCGGTGGTAATTGCACCTCGGGATGCTTAACGCGATGCACTGATGGCACCGCGAAATATTAAGTGTGCCGCGGGCCGCCATTATTTATTTACATTTTCGCCTTCCCTTTCCCCCCGGATTCTTTATGTCATCATTCGGCGTTTTCGCTTGATGTTTTCCGCACCCCCCAACCCGGCCCCAAGCGGAAAATGCTCTTTTCACGGAATGAAATGGAATGAATTTTCCGGACGTGTGTGTCTCTTTGGGAATTTGCATAAAAGGAAACCCGTTCGCAACACCTTGTGCCTTTGGTTAATTTAGGGGCCAGACACCTTTGAGAAAAACACACTCGCACACTAACTCAGGACTCACCTTTGCCGTGGCTTTTTTTTTCCTGGTGACTCCTGGCTGCCTGGGTTAATGCAGCATGGCGTAGGTCCTGGGAAAGGCTGCTCCTTTTGCCGCTGTGGCACTTTTCACTAGTAGCATATTTCGCTGCGCAGTTGGCCGCGTGTAATTGTAATTTATTCGCGCTTATTTACGGCACATGGCAAGTGCTTAACAGTTGCTGTTTACACACACTTTTCCTGTAATTTACTACGTTTTTTGTTGTTTTTTTTTTCGATACTTATTTATTCATATTTTTTCTTGTTTTTGGTTAAATTCTTGAGGCTGTGCAAAGCACTTTAACTTTTAACTATTGTTTACTTTTTGCGGTTTTATCTCTTTTTTGTTTTGGGCGACTGATTTATTTATTTATTTTTTTTTATTATTTTAATGTTTACTACAAAAATATAGAATGTTTCCTTTCGCTGAAGGAGAACTCAGGTGCGATGTGAGTTATCTTTCCGCTTGGTTCTCTTTAATGACTTTATTTTCTCTTTCCTGCTGATCTGATGCCGGCACGTCCACTGAAACGAGTGAAGGCTGCGGCCGTTGGCGCTGGCTTTTATAGCCGCGGTAGCCGCGTAGAGCGGCGAGAGCTCTCTCCTTTCTCTAACGCTTTCTCTCTATTATCAGTGGCGCACGCTCTTAATCAGCTGACATGCTTTCTCTTTGGCCGCCTCGCTCGCTCTTTGCTCGGTGGGAGTGCATTTTCTTATCAGCATCTTGTGACGTCACGAGGTCACCCCTTCCCCGCTACTTCTTAGTTTTTTTGTGACTTGTGGCCATAAATTAGCAAATAACCTTTGTGCCTGGCCAGATTTCAACCTGGTTTTTGCTGTTTATTTACACTTTTCACCTTTCTCCCTGGCCAATCGCTTCTCCTCCTTCCCTTTTGTTGTTCTTTGCCTGTTATTGCTCCTCCTGTTGTTCCGTTCGTTTGTGTGTGCTTTTGTGTTGTGTTTTCGTGCTGCTGCTGCTTTGTTCCTCCTTCGCTCTGCATTTGGCGCTCTGTTGATTTATCCGGAAATATGTTATCTCAGACGGAGCATAATTTAAATCCCAGCTGGGCTTTTCCTCCGAGCCCTCCTCCTTGGCCGTGGAATTTAATAAAAACAAATGCTAAAAGCAGGCAAACTTTCACCGGTATCTGTATCTGTATCTTTTCTGGGCGACACGATAAGCAGACGCCTTGAATTTTGGACAAAACTTTCGGCATTTTCAAATTGCAAAAGTTTGGTTCTACATTATTTTCGGGAGATTTAATTGCATGCGGGCTTGCTTTGTTTTCGGATAGTTAGTTGTTGTTACATTTTGGATAAACATTAATGAGTCTGATAGTTAACAGAAGTATTATTGGAGGAACCCTTTTTGTTATTAAAACTTTAACGCAGAACCACTTAGCTATGAAAATAATTATTTTATAAAATCAATGTTAACTTAAAGGCCTTCAAGAATAAGGGAATTTAATAAATTAAGAGTTTAATTAATTAATTAAATTTGATCTGCTTGTGACTTTAAAGAATCCACTTTTTAACACTGAAATGTTATCGCAAATAATCAAATTTCCCCTTAAACTTAGCTCCTTAATAACCTTTATATTAAAAATGTGTTCAATGCAAAGTGTTTCTTATTAAATTAAAATTCATACCAATCTTAATGAACTAATCACAAAGCAACATCAAGCTTTCTTCATCATTTAATCAATTAATTATTATTAATCCACTTTTCCTCCTCAAAGTTACATAAATCGTTTTCAAATCGCAAAAATATGGCGCCGCCAAATGAACCCAAATCTATTCTTTTGAGCTTGACTCCATCGTAAAAATTCCAATGAAGCGTAACGAGGAGCATATGAAGCATAGATTAAGCCGGAATCAGCGCTGAAAATTGCTTATGTACTGCGAAGAAAAATAGGAAAAGAAAAAAAAAACGAGCAATTCCCACAGCCCCTACCCCGTTCCCGGCCGTTTTCTGGATCTACGCGCAAAAATTTGCGGCAATTTTTCTGCGCTTTACGGCAGATTGCCACTTCGGCTGGCCCCGTTCTCACATCTCAGTTCCAATGCGGAGTCCTGCGTCCAGAGTCCTCACACACACACAGACACACACACAATAGCACGCACACACTCTGAAAAAACGCACACAATCGCAATCACAGCGATGGGCATGCAAAACGTTGCCATTTTATCGTTGCCTACTTTTAGGCAGCCGCCATCAAGCTGTGCCAGAAATTGGAACTCGAACCCCGACTTCCTCTTCCGCTTCTGTGCTGCTGTGCTGCTCCCGCTTTTATTTTTAGCAGTAGCATAATTTTTTATTGATTGGATTTCAGTGAAAATCACTTCCGGCGATAAATTTGTTATGCAGGCAGCGATTCCGTTCGGTTATGTCCTGACTTTCTGGCTTCCTCTCCCCATTTCGGGGTAAACTTTTCATGCTGGCGATGGCATATACGAACAAGGATGACTGACATTTTACAGGAATACTCTGCTCTCGGTGTTTTGATTTATTTTATTTTATTTTTGCCCAATGTCAATCCTATATATCTGCCGAGTTTCTTCCTCGTCTTCTTCGAGGGGCGACTTCCGGGGGAAGTCTTGCTTGTTCAGCTCGGAATTTGTTTGTTTGTTTGTTTGGCTTTCGTTATGCCTCTGCACTAATGGCCAATGGATGGGTGGGGGGTGGATTGATGGCTGAAGGACATGGAAATGGCTACGAGTATTGACAAAGAAAATTTGCACACTGTTTGCCTTACATTACGGGGAAAGCCTTTCGCCTTTGGCAAAATCAAATACAAATTACTGCAAAATGTTATCAAAAAGCCGGGCAGAGCAGCTACTGCTGGCGGGTAATTTAATATATCAATCGGAGCACGGTCAATGATCCCGGTCCCAATCCCCCAGTCCTCTTGATGTCCTGGCAACCAGCAAGGGGGCTTTTCCAGGATGAGCATTAACCGGCGCTCGGGCGGCGTAAAATCGTGGCAAATGAACCCACTAAAGACACGTCCATAACAACAGCTGCTGACCCAAACACGTACGCCGACGTATGTGTGTTGGTAATGATGGCTTTTTGCCCCAAAGAGAACCGTGACGTCACGGGTCCTTTGTAAAGAGTACCCCAAAGAGAAGCAAAGAGCGAGCTGCCCAGGGCGCCTGCGTGGGGCTGAGGACTCGCAGAAGGACTTCCGGCTAGCGCAGCGAACATATGACATCATTGAAAACAAACCCCCAGCTTTGGTAATGAAATTATGCGTTTTCCTTTCTCTTTTCTTTTTCCTTGCCATTTTTGTCACCGCCTTGGGCCCTTGGGTCCTGTGTGCGTGTGTCCTCTTGTCGGTGTAAATAGTTTTTGGCTTCTGCTGTGGCGCCTATTCGAGCGCTGACGTCACTGCTGCCACCGCCGCTCGCTGTGCACTCGAATGTAAAATTGGCAAATAAATAGGATTTGATATTTAAGGTCCTGCAGCAAGGAAGCCATGCGCAGACGATGGTGACATAAGACCGAGTCCAGCAGCCAAACAAAGTCCTCGGACAAAACATTGCAGTGTTGGCTCGGTTTCAGGTATGGCTGGGAATTAATTAAGCAGAGGTGCCACAGAAATCGCTAGGGACTTCAAATCGATTTCAAGGGTGGAAAATATTAATTCTATAAGCATTTGTTTTTACTTTTGGGGTCACATTTTTGGGCATTATTTTTAATTCATTGTACACTTTCTGTGACACATTTAAGACATTTGTGTAACATTTAAGAAACAATAGATAAATAAAAATATATATTACACTTATTTTTATCTACAAATAAATTTAAATCGATCATAAATTGATCACAGGGCGTATGAACAATGTTGGTATTTTCGTAAATATTCATTTTTAAAGAGAAGCTTATTTTTTATTATTTACTTGTTAAACTATATGCAACATTTTTTTATTAAATATCTTAATTCTTCTAAGCGACAGTGTCTGAATAAAATAATTTTAAAGTATACATAAAATATATTCTTTTGTTTAACAGGACGTATGCGTAATATTTTCTTCATAAATATCTTTGGTACCTTTTTAAATTATCAAAACATTTGAACTGAATTTAATTATTATATTCTAAACGCTTAAATTGTTAAGAGACCGCATTAAATTTTCTTCTTCAAAAGTAATTCTTTTTATTATTTTCTCTAAAAATATACAAATAAAATCAACACATTTAATGTTTTTCTTGGAATTTAAATCAGTTTTAATTACATTTTATAGTTTCCTGTTTAATGTAATTATATTCTTTTATGGCTACAAAAATACTGAGAAGACAACTCTGTCCAAGTGACCGCTGACCGTTTCTGGAGGTAGCCAAAGGTGGCCAAAGGTCACCGCCGCAGACAACGACATTTCGCTGGCCTAATTGAATCATGGGCACGTGCAACATTTCCCGGCTTGTGCGACTTTTCAATCACTTGCCCGTCGAGTCCTTAAAGCGAAACAAATTTCGACGAACCGCTTTCGACGTCGAGTGCTGCCGCCATTTGGTTTGTTATTGTTTTATGCGCTATTACGCGCACCCCGATGAAGAGCCCTAAGGATGCTGCACTCGCTGCGCTGCTGCCCCCCGTCCTCAGGGTCCTAATTTAGTGACGTCAATGGCTAAATGACTGAGTGGCTGTATGGCTGAGCGCCGAAATGGCCGAATGGCCCCTCGAATGGGTGGCCCTCTTTTTATAGACACGCCTGTGTGTGCGGCTAAGCGGCGAGACGCTCGCCCATTAACTCGAAGCATGCTTTCGGGCGCTCCTCCGAAGTGGAAGTGCCAGCTGGCAGTTGGATGGCTTTAAGACTGGATGCGGTTTTCCGGCATTTTTATGCCGTCGCCGTCAATGTCGCTAAAGTGTCAATAGAAGAGCGATATTTTACAGCAACAATAATTTAAAAGTATGACTGGAGGCTTATAGGGCTTACAAAATGACAGTTAAAAAAGATATTTAACTTAATATATTAAATAAAGTTAAGATATCGTTTATAACTTTGCCAAATATGCATTCATTTCATTTCTGTGCTAGTTTTTATTAGCATTACAAATCTGCATACTGGATAACAAATTCTTGTAAATTAAAATTTGTATCACTTTTAATTTTCTATCTATCTATATCTATCTTTTTTATCTCGCTATCATGTCTCTCTAATTTTCTATACTTTTCTGTCTCTTGATCTATCATGAAACCGACCATCTCCCATTTCGCTGGAACTGTCTTAATAGTCCTGGTGTTAAAAACTGTGTTAATAACCTCTGCACTCGCAAGAATTTAATCCTCAATGAATCTTAGCCACGTTTGCGGTGTGGTGCAAGTTCAGAAAGTGTCTGAGAACTAGTTTATTTTTTATGTCATCGTAAATTTCCCAGGCTGAAATAAAAATGAAATGAATTCTCCTAAACAAGTCCTTATTTTCTGCTTAAAAAATAAATTCCAGCAAGAATCTTTATTGTTTTTAGTCTAAGGATTTCATGATTTAGTTTGATATTCCATTAAAGCTGGCACAGCCTAAAATTAGGCAGCTTGAAAGATCCTAGAGCGATACTGTTGATCGCGATCGCAGCAGCAGCAACAGCAGCAACAACAATAGCGAACAACTGAGCAACCGAGTGACCGACTGGCAATCAGACAACCTCTTCGCCTTGTCTTCGCTCAGTTTTCAGTTTCTTCCAGCCAGTCGTTCGCATCGGTTGTCGGTTGTCGGTTGTTCGTTGCTCGTTCGGTTGTTGCATGTTGCACTCGCTGCTATCGCACGTTGCCGCTGCACGCAGATTTTGGGGACAGCCGAAAAAGCACTCGAGTTATATGTCATTCTGACACAATTTCGAAAAGAGTGCAAAACTGCCGAATAGCGAAAACTGCAACGAAACTGCCAAGGTGTGAGTGCGTGTGTGCATGTTGTGTGTTTCAAATAAGTGTGTCGTGCGGGGGAAAAGCGCTGAAGAAAGAAGGAAAAACCAAAGAGGGTGCACACCAGACAGAAATTGAATATAAACAAAAAGAAATTGCATAAGTCGGACTTTTGGCGTGCGCTGTGCCCATCTTCTTCTTCTCCTGCTTCTCCTTCGCCCTCTCCATCGACTTCTCCCTCTTCTACTTCTTCGCCGCTTCTGCAATATTTGAGTTGTTGTTGCCATTGCAGCTCTTTTTGTTTATGCGAGATAAAACAAAAGCCAGAGAGAAAAAAAGAAAGAGAAGAAAATATACAACAACAAAATTAAAAAGAAACAAAAAAAAAAAACATCAAGAGAGGCAGAAGAGTCAAAAGATTTAAACTTAGTGGCGACGTCCGGCGATTTTACAAAATTTTAATCAACTCCGCGCTGGGCGCGAGACTTGACCATTTGACTTTTTTCGAACAAGTTTGCATTCGAGTTCCGTCGTCTCGTCTTCGCCGCGTCTCTGTGTGCGTTTTCGGCAATTAAAATCCATTAATGCAATTGTTGCTTACCAATTCCCGCGCCATGTGTGTTTAAGCCAAACCATACCTTTATGCAACAGGGCCGAAATCAACGCAACAAGGGACCACCACCTACTCTATCCGCAATTGAAGTCTGTGTGAGGTGAGTGCGCGCCGGCAATTAACATAAACCAATTACAGCTAATTACAATTAAACAAATTAGTCGCCGCAAATCGTGCACGAATCGTTGCTGCTTGTGTCATTAAAGTGATATGGTATTTGCATAAATTAGATAAGGATTAACAGCAAATAGAACAGAGAACAGGGAACAGAGGGTCCAGAGCCAGTCGGTCGATACAATGCTTTATATTGTCCTGGTCTTTTAATGGCCCTCGTAAAAAGAGCCCTTAAAAAATACTGCATTTGCATGGGGGTAATTGCAAAACCAGATATACCCTTAATGAAGAGGAACCTGCACTTGAAATACTCATGAAAAATCGGAGGAATTTTAGATTGCAAGAGCAGTGGTTTGGTTGTCAAGTGCTTTTATAACGAAATCTCATCAGAAAATGTTACGGTTTGGATAATAATATAATTATATATATTTATTTATATATATATTTATTTTTATAGTTCGTTTCTAGTTTGTTTCTTATTTTCAAAAATAGTTTACTAAAATATATTGCATTGTAGAATTTCCTACAAATATTTCCTTCTGCCAATAATACAATTTAAATACTTTTACAATTAAAAAACTAAATTAAAACATTTAAAATATATATATTTACATTTTATATATTAATCTCAAAACCCCTTGAATAGTCCGTATACCCTTCCTTAGTTAAAGGGAATGTACGTTATCAGCTCTCCACATCGCTGAGCTCTCCTAATTGCCAAGTATGCGGCTCAACAAACACTAAATTTCAACAATTTCAATTGTAAATAAATTAAAATTTTGCTGGCATTTATACAAAAAAATTACATTTACCTAGTTTCCCATGTTAATTAATTTTACCATTTTTATTAAAAATTCGTTCGTGGATATCAGTTGGGCCAATGCACTTCATTAACCACTCGAAATCATTTAAATTGTCTGCTCGATGATTTAATTTTCAACGAAAGATTTGGATTGGTTTGTTTTATGGCTGACTGAGCTCTGTTTTTAGCTTTTTGGCTAATCATAAATAGAAATTCCTGTCACAACGAATGCCCGTCTTGTGGCCAAAAATTGAAGGTGGCACGTCAGGTGGAAGCCATTCATTAGCCCCATCAACTTATAAATAATCGGATCCGTTCCCCTTTTTGGCTGTAAATTGATTCATCGCATACATAGTTCAGAGCGGTGTTCTTTTCCCAGCCTCCCACTAAGATTTGTGCATTTATTTGCTAGACTTAAAGCATCATCGAACACTCATAACGAGTTTGTTTCACCAAATTAAGAGATGGCCAAACCAGTTGAATGAATGAGAAAACGCAGATAAAACATATACAAAATCAATGGATTAATAAAAAATAAAAAAGCACCGAAAACAAATGCCGCAAACGAAGCTGGAATTAGATAATATTTAATGGGATACTCCTCCCCATTCCCATTCCCGTCTTTATGGGATATATATATTTGGCGGGTTAGCAGAGGCGTGGCTGAAGATGCACTAAAAAATACTACTCAGACATTTCAATTATCACCCCCAGACATGCATTGAAAACGGTTTAAGCTGTTTTTAAAATGTTAAATGGGAAAACGATAATTAATCACCACATTACATATATGTATATATACGTTTGTCCGCCTATTACGCCACGGAGCAGCGCATCTCTGACAATTATGATGACTATAAATAGCGGAGAAAAACCAAATGGCTTACAACGACTGCCAACAATTGTGGGTGTTACTTTGGGGACCAGCTTCGGCGAAATTAATGAGGCAACCAACTTAAATTATTAATGAATGAATGCGGTCATTGACAAATGCCCCGCCACACACTCACTCACTTACTATAAATACATATAAGCTTGCATTGGAAATTTACCATAAATATAATATTGAAAACCAAGAGCAGACATTAATAAAATGGTCGAATAAATATTCCAATTTCATGATGCGGTCGGAGCAGTTCATTGCAAATTGAAACCGAGAGCCAAGCCGCAATTACTAATTGCGGCGTGCCAAAATGTTCATGGGAAGCCAGGGGCCAGCAGAGGGTTAAGGGTCGCACAATTGCGGTGCAAATAATAAAAGTTCAAGTTACATAACACTGCAAATAATATATAATATCTAATTTATTCTGGTCTTAATTTTGAGCAGGTATGAAATAATAATAATAATGCTAACGATCGTATTGGCAAACCGGAATATTTAAATGAAATTCAAGGCAGAGCCTTTTTTATGTTACTTTTTAAAAATGCAAATTTATAAAATATATATTCTGAATTTTTTAATGATATTATTTAAGCATAATAACGGCATTTTTAGTT
The DNA here is from genome assembly GCA_018151655.1 of Drosophila bocqueti. Taxonomy (NCBI): domain Eukaryota; kingdom Metazoa; phylum Arthropoda; class Insecta; order Diptera; family Drosophilidae; genus Drosophila; species Drosophila bocqueti. Next base: position 4,465,434 of record JAECXF010000057.1, read on the forward strand.
ATTTGATGACGTTTTTAAGGTTCTTATTTAATTACAAATTTATTGAAATTTTGATTTAAGTTTGGATTAAATGCATTGGAAGCTTGTCAGCAGAAAATATTGGTATATCAATACTATGTCGATATTTAACATGGACATTTATATATATTTATCGAAAATTCAACGTTGCAATATGTGTGCTATATATCGATATCCTTTTTAATCAGGACATTGAATATGTCCCAATTTGGTTTTGGTCTAGAAGCTTTTTCTGTTAAATTTAATATTTCTTTCTCTAAGAAATCTTTCTTGATTATTTAAATTTTTGATTATTTGAAAAACCCAAAATAGTTTTTGGCGCTTCTATTATTTTCTCCATCGCTGTAACCTCACCTGCACCTGATGTGGGTGAAAATGGCAGCTATTCTTCGGCGCAGTCGTAAATGGAATCAATAGATCAAATCACCTGCGGCACGTCAAGTCTATTACTTAACAGCCAGGGGAAGTGTGGAATTCGCGTAGCTCCAATAAGTGAAAGGTTCGTCGAACCGGAATTAGCAACGGGCCAGATTCGGGCATTATTCAAGCGAACTTGGCGATAAACCAGTCAGGACTGATAAGCTTGTGCATAGAACCTGGCCGAAAAAAACACGTTTCGCACGGCACTAACCGAAAATAAATATGAAACAAATATTTAAAAATAAACAAAGGTAAATAAATAATAACCAACGCAGATCGCCGATCGCTCGAATTCTCGTATATAGCGAATGATAACGAATTCAGCTGGTTGAGAAATGATCGCGAGCATCCATTTATTAGAATGTCTAATCCGAGAGATTGTAAGATCGTGGATTTATCATCTGGGATCTGGGATCTGAGATCTGAGCTTAGCAGAGCAGATCGGAGTTCGATATCTGATTTATGGGATGTTTGCCTTTCCTTTCTCGACTTTTTTTGTCTTGTTTTTGCTGGGCTATTTTGTCTCGAGCGTGTCAACTAATTAAGCAAAAAGAACGCTGAAACTCAATTGGAAACAAGTTCCAGCAAACACTCGCCGTGCTATCCACATCCATTAGCATTCGGATAATCGGGTTTGAATCGGAGTCCGGAGCCATTAAAATCGTATTAATAATGGGTAACAAAGACAAAAAAAAAAGCATACAAAACGCATTGAGCTGGCGAATTAAATGGTAATTTTTCAAGTTCAGGGCATCCGGTGACATCGATATATCAACTTTCAATTGATTTAAATTGTCTTAATTGTTTCAATTTGGCTCACAGCCACACACTGGCCAGTTGCCACTACTATGAGCTATAGAGAGCCGCAGACTTGAACCCAAAACCCACTATTACGATTATGAGGCTAATTTCCATCATAATGGGTCTCTCGGCCCGGCCAAGTGCCATAAACCCGTTTCCACATGCACACATATTAGCATTAACATGCTGCCATCAGGCTGCCATCAGCTCCGAATGAATGAAAGCCCCATGCAAATGCTGGGTCATTTCGGTTGCAAGTGCATCCCAGACAAATGCACCTCTAATTGGCAATCGCCCCGAAATTGATTGGGTTTCTGGTTTATCGGGGTTTCCCTTGGTCGCTTTACGGCCATTTAATTGGTAATTTCTCGCTGGACGGGACTGGGGACTGGGTCTGGCATGGCCCAAAATACACGGACATCCGGGCCGCATCGATCGATTGCCTGGCATTGCCTTGCACAATTTTTCAAGTTCAAAGCACGGCCAACGGCCAAATTGCACTTGTTGCCATCGCACTTGTTGCTGTGGCCGCCGCTGCTGCTGCTGCTGCTCTGAGGATGTTGATTCAATTATGACAGCTCTTTATTGTGTTAACGAAACTGAAAACTGAACACGAAAAATGTCAAATGCTGCTATTGACCTTGACTGCTCTGCCCAGCTCTGCTCCGGCGAACTCAAATATGATTATGCATATGAGTGTATTCAAATGTATTTGGCAGCCCGTCAACACTTTGCCTAAGCCTTTGCTTTATTCACTTAACCATTCTTCGGGCAGCATTTTAATTTTACGAAGGGGTTTTTTTTACTGAATAATGTGTTTTATGTTTGATGGAACTTGAAAATTAAAGGGTATTAAATATGGAATTAAGTTGAAGTCTTCGGGAATAAATTTAGGCCTTCTTAAGCTTTGGATGTTAATATTTTTTCTTGAATGTTGGGAATGTTGGAACTTTAATTAAAACAAAGTTTCTTTTATTTTTCAATATTCTAAAATTTCGTTTAAAAACCATGTAGACCAGAGATTCTGTAAAAATTAAATATTTTGTACTGGGATACCTACCTTCATTTTCTATTACAACATTAGGACCTGGGAATTTCTAGGATCTCTTGACAAGAACTATTGTTATGTGAGCAAACTTCTTTTCTTTCTTTCTTCTTATTCAAGGTGAAATACATATAATGAATTTCTCCTGTGAATCTCTCTAGGTATCCTAGATTTTAGTTCCTAAGTTAATTTCCCCCCCGAAAACTCTTAATTTTTAAAGCTCCTATGGAAAAAATCTTATTGTTAACCCAGGACAGCTTGTACGATCTGATGATAAACCTTTTCAGTGCCAGATTGAAGTCCCAGCAGGGTTTGCCAGTCGGTTCTGTCAATTCCATTCGCCGTGTTTGCACAGTTGTCAGTGCTCAGCCAGCCAAGTGGCACCCCACACATGGCACAACCTGCAACGGGCCGCAAAGTCGCTTCAACAGCAACAGAATTTAGCCCGTATCTCCCCCTCATCGCTCGCAGCGCAGCCTCCGAGTGGTTAAGCCTCTGAACGAACATCCTTTTCAATGGCTCTCGGACGCCCGGCAAAAAAGAGACTCATCATCATAAGGGGCACAACTAGTTTAAGCCCCGCAAATGCAAACGCACAAAATGCCAGCAGCAATGGCAGCTGCATATGTGCTATATTTTCTACAGATTTCATTTTTATCCCAGGCTGCCAACATGTTTGTTTATTTGGATTAAGCTGTAAATGCCTTTCATGGGGATAAGGCAGAAGGCAGCCAGACCTTATGAGCGAGCACATCTTCCTTTATTGCTATGCCGTCGTCTTTGGCTTAATAATGTTTTTCCCATTTTTGTTTTTCTTGTTGGAAATGTATTTATTTTTTCTGAAATTGAAAGGGAGAATGGGAGAATATCTAGTATTTTTTGAGTACAGTTAAAAATTAATAAATTATATTTTAGTTCCACAAAATGATTACTTATTTTTCAATGTTAGTGACTGTGAATTTTAAAAGTCTTAAACTGTGAGCTAAAAGTATCTATAAACTATTAGAGTTTGTATTTTAAGTATAACAGAAAATAAATTAAGAGTTTAATTTTAATAAATTATAAATTTCCTAAGCACTTGATTAAATTTTAATATTATATCTTTGTAAAAAGAAGACTTCTCCAAGACTTTCATTTACTTTGCCTCCTCTCTGGCTTAATAACATTCTTTCGAAACTTGTTTCTTGTTTTTTAATTAAAGTAGCAAATTTATTTGGCACCGCTGGAAAAGAGCCGCACAAAGAGAGCGAAAGTTGGGAAATGGGAAAAGCTGGAAAAATAAACTCCGGCAGTGGCAACAAAAACAAGATTGCCTGCAACACTCTGCATTGAATAAACAAAATGAAAAATAATGAAGAAAAAAGAGGCAAGTGCAATGGGAAAAAAGCCGAAATGAAGAGATGGGGTGGCGATGGGGAGGATTGCGGGGAGGTGGCTTAAAAGGAAGGTGTTAGCTGTCGGTGGGCGGGAGGTGTTGGTTTGCCCACCAAGTCAAGTGCTTGCCGCTTGACTGATCCGCTCCATGGGATTACCTCCAGCTTGCGGGGGCTGGACGGAGGAGGAGCTCCTCTTGACGGGCATGCATAATTGGCGGCCACTCTGCTCCGAGTTGGTTTCTTCTTTTGTACACAAAAATATATAATATGTATATGCATATAGCTGTTGTTTTGTTCAATGCCTGCCTGGCCATTCTATTTCGGGCTTCGGAGCTTCTGCTCTTTAGCCGAATTTTTTAGAGCGTCGTTGACGGTCAATGCGGCGGCCAGGCAAGGTTAATTGAAAAGCAGCGTTCTCCACCAAGCAAAACAATCGAGCAGATGAACAACAACAGCTGGCTTATTACACCACACTGAGGAAAAAGAGGTCACTTTATGGTTTATTTCGAGATATTAACACTTGGCAAGTGCGTTGTAAATCTAAATATATGTTTTTCAAGGACTTTGTAGAGAGTTTTAGGTACTTCAGTGGCCTTAGGCTCTGTAAAGTTTTATTTTATTTTAATTATTTGAGAAAAACATGAATTCTTGTTAGAAACTTAATAACTTAATCTAGCTTGTAGCTTATAAGGCTTATGAAACTTGTTTTAAGCTTGTGCAACTTTAACTACCAGAATTTAATTATTCTATAAAATATTTTACTAATTAAAATAAATGTTAAATACATTAAATTTTTATAAAGATTTGATCTCTTTTAATAGCACTTATTAACCTCAACATGACTTTTACTTTGTGACCTCAACTCACCTCAAAACATTTCTAATAACAACATCCATCGAAATGATTAATTAAATAATTAATACATCAAACCGACCCATGATTAATTACTTATTTAATAAAAAAAACACCTAAATATGAACTATTTTGTACAGTGCAGCAGAAGATCTCTTTGAATTATGATGAACCTCGCCAAGTATCCGCGGTCTCAAGGGCAAGGTTCGGCTTTGCATAAATTTACGGCCCCTTGGCATTATCTATTGTCAACAAGGCAGCCACCGTTCTAATGGACGGAGCTCGATACCAAAAGTGCACACAATCATCACCAAACTGACCAAGTGGCTCTGGGCCATTTACATAATCTCTGGGCACAGCCACGAGGCGGCTGCCAGTTGCGATTTATTGGCCAAAAGGCCAGCGAGTCAGTCAGCCAGGCAGCCAAGCGGCCAAAACTGCCAAGCCTCCCATAGCTTGCACTTAATTATGCTCGTTAAATTTTACAACTTATTTACTTGCGCCTGGGACTCGGTGGCGGTTATCTAATTTATGCGCGCCGATTTGATGGCTCACACTTGGATAAATCACAATTTAATAATAGTTACTTGGCTGGCCAAGGGATGCACTCGTTGGGGGGAAATAAACACAATCAATCAGCACGTGCCATTGTGTAATAGATTGTAAATTATAGATGAATTAAGCTCCAGAGGGCGGTGAAATATAATATATTAATTAATTACATGAGAGCGAGCAAGGAAGAGGCTTTGGAATATGTTGTATACAATATATTTAGCCAGGAGACTTAACATTTTGTTTACAATTCAAAGAACACACGAATCCCAAAAGATATACATATAATCATAAAATAAATCCTCTGCATTAACTCTCATTAACTTTGAATAACTTTTTTCGGTTGAAAATCTCACCAGTTGGCTTTCTCGATCTCAGCCAAAGGCCCTAATTAGATGACTTCCAAGAGCTGGGAAATAAGGGGGGACAAGAGTGGAAAATACACAGGGGCTAAATGCGTCTGCAATTAGCATTAACCCACTGCGTTTTTATCACACTGGAAAACGCAATTATGAGTTCAGCTCAGCGGGCAGTGCAAGAGCGCATTAATTGCCGCCAACCCGCCGTAATCATCGTTGCAAAATGTCTCTTTGAGACCAACTAATTAGAGGTTTTGCGACAGTCGACGGCACCAGAGCCTCAATGACAAACGCCGACAGGTGACGGTGGCTGGTGGCGGTGTGTGTGCCTCATGGTGTGGGTGGTGCAACGAGCCATGAACACTCTAAAGCCACCACCTCCTGTCCGGAATCCGGAGACCAGCGACCGGAGACCACTGACGGTAGTCCGGTGAGATAGGAGAACGGCAAACAGCCTCGGACATAATGAGAAGTAAGGCGTAAAATAATGTATTTTACAATAATTTAACCAAGGGCCGAAAGTCACACTCTTGCTCAATTCATTTTTAGTTGTTTAAACTTTAAAGTCAAACTGCGGAGACTTTCGTACCAGTTTCAATTTACTTTACTTGGAATTTACTTTATTTCCCATTGAAATGATTAAACTGATATGCTGTCACTTTTTGGTTTAACCCACTAAACATTGAGTAAAGAAAATGAAAGGTATAGGTAAAACAATTGCCAAGTGATGCAAAGCTAAAATAGTATGAGTTGCTGGACGAAACCTTTGACCCTTAAAAAGGTTTGGTCAAAATGTGGTCAATCTTTAAAAGTAATAATTGCCAGGGATTAAGTATACACTTATTTTTAGCCATAGTAACCACAAGTGTTCCTAGTATACAAATGAAGAAGGCATGTTTAATAAAATAATAAATATAAATAATAATAATACTCATTATTAATTTATTAATTAAATGAATTGCCTGTATCAGATTCACCCTCTTGGTAAATATTTATTTAAAACAAATTGGTTTCTGATATCACACTTAAAAATATTCTTACAAACACACAACCTATTCTTCTCTATTCTAATATATTTGGTATATTATATTTATGCTAGTACAATATTTAAAAAAATCCGATAAAGTCTAGTCCGAAATTCTAAAGTACGAATTCATGGACAATCTAAGGACAATGCCTGCAAAGTGTTGACATTTAATCAGTTATTATTAGTACTGATTTAAATCTTTTTGAACTCAAAACTAAAATATATTTCAACTAAAAATAAACCTGATGCTATCTTACATATACATAAACTTATAGCTCCTAATAAACAAATTTCTTTTTATATATTAAGTCAATTTTCTTTAACCTTTGCAACATGTTTTGCAGAGAGAAACCGAAGATGTTTATTTTAATGTTGCATCTTGAGTCTGAAGATAAGCTCCCTAAGCATTTTGGTTAGCTCATTGTACTCGAGCCTTGTCCTCTGTGTTGGGTTACATGGAGGTGGCATGTGGTAACTGCAGTTTGATGTTGCCGCATGCCAAATGAAGGTGTTGCCTGTAGATGCTGCCGATGTTGCTTGTTGCTTGTTACTTGCTGCAGCTGTTGTGATGTTGCGCCGCGTTGGGCAGTGTAAATTAGCAGCACCACCACTGAAAAGATACAACAACAGCACAATTTTGCAATGCGGCTGGAAAACAATGCAGATTTTGTGTGTTGCGGTGTTTTTTATCGGCTTCATTTTTTGTGGAGATTTCTTTTCGGATCTGCTCGGCGGCGAGCGTCTTGGGCAATCAAAGTTTGTCGCTTAAGTCTTTTGTTTCGGCCGTCCGCGATGATGAATTCATGGCAAATCAGTCAAGGCATCGTTTTCGCATGGAAACCCCTTCGAATTTAGTGGCTCCATCTGAGTCTGATTCCGATTCCAATTCCGATTCCAGTCCGCTTTTTTAGCTCGGCACATTGACGTGCTGCCGGCAATTGACTCATTAAAATATCAAAAGCCACCGCAGGCATTCTGATTGAAGAGCAAACTATAAATAAAACCCTCACGTCGCCGTGCAAGCCCAGTATTTTTATTCGCATTTCCATAACTCAAGTGGCGGCCACTTCAGCACTCGATTGTTTGGCCAGCAAACTGGAAGAAGCCTCAGCCAAAACGGTTGTGTTTCCAATTCAAACAGCAATATTTTCGGATGCTGTCTGGCTGTGTGTGTGTGTATTGTTGTATTTATTCTTTAACAAAAGTTGTGCAATATTTGCATTTGACTAGCTCTGATTATATGCCTGAAGTGAATGGAGTTTGGCCCCGCCAAATCAAGATTAATTGAAGACAATTCCCTAGACAAGCTAGTTTTGAGAATATCCGAGATGAAATGATGACAAATGATGCTAAAAATCGAAAATACAGAAAATATCAGTAGATAAATTAGTATAATAATCGAAAAATATTGTTGGATATCAGAAAAAAATATACAAAATGTTTAAAAACATTTAGTTTTGATCGATTTATAGCATGTATCGTTTAATATCGATCTGATAATTATTAAATTATCGACATTTACTGCCATCTCTAAACAACTTGACGGACTGCTCCAATTTGATGACTTTATCGTTAAGATGTGTCGGGTGCAATCAACACACCACTCATGCCACACGATTCGTAGAAGCAACGGAAATCAGCTGAAGCGTTTGAAGTTGCCAACTGTTATTTATGTTTCTGCCTCTTTTGTGCTTTTATTATTGTGTGTTCCTCCGCGAGACGACTGTCAGTGCTTCAGAAGAGGACAAAAGTAACTTTGAGTTGTCACTTGGAGGCAGAGAGAACTAGAAAAACTCGGCACACTCGTAGCGTTTGTCACTGCGTCTTGACCATGGCACACATGTGCATGTGGCATGGAATGTCATCGGCAACGGTACGCGGCATATGGTAACACGATCGGCGATTAATCCACCACTATTATTATTATTATCGCAGCTGGTGGCACAGAAATCCGTCAAATGAGGCGCCTCATCGGGTCCCAGCGACCGCACAATTATCAAGAAAACCCAGCAGACGTGTGATTATGTTGGAATTATGATTTGGTAAAGCACATTAGGTCAAATGGGATTCCTTGAAGTAATCAGCGGCTTCAATTAAATATTATATATTAAGGTTAAAATGCCTTTTTAAATGTTTTCTTGGAAAAATATTACGCTACAAAATGTTGCAATGGAAATTAAATCTAATGTTGAATTTCTAATAAACTCCTAAAAGATCCACAGTGTCTTACAGACAGTGCTGCAAATACATTCCCAAACTTTTAAGTGGCACTCTCTAAACCCTTGCAAATTTTCTCAATTGGAAGACCAGGATTGATGTTCCATAATTTCGGGTATTGGCCGACAGGCAACATTGTATCATTGATTGCCTTCAATCTGCTTATGTGTGTGGCATGAAATGAGCTGATTGCCACACACTGCGGCCTGTGAAACTGAAACCGCAAATGGCAGCAGAGCCTCGTCAACTCTGTTGTCGATAACACGGAACATATTTCACGACGATGAGCCAATCCCACCGAGCTGCGAACTGCCAGCTCCCAGACGATGATGAAGCTGTCAGCAAGGTGTGCACTTATCTATCGATCATACACATAACTGGCCATTCGCGCCGGGCAGGCTTTTACATAAATGCATTTTGGGCGCATCATCAGCAACGCTTTCAGGGGGTTAGCGTGTTAGGGGGCGTGCTGCTATCAGCTGGCATTTAGCCAAGTTACTTGCACCGTAAATTACACCCCCGGGGAGAGGTGCACAAAAATTATGCAATTGCGCGCAAAACCCTTTTTGGCTAATTAATGCAAAGTCATGAGCGAGGCAAAAAAGCTTGCATCAACATCAACAGCAGCAGCAGCGGCAGCACCAACACCGTGAATACGGATTCTTTTGCGAGTGGCAAACCAGTTCCAGCTGCACTTCCAGCTCCAGTTGGCCAAAGCGGATGCACTGGAGGCGCCCCATAAACCAGACCGTAAAGTTGTGCAAGCAAATCATTAAAAAAAACCTCTATAAAAAAGATAAAACGTTTTACAAATTCATAAACTTTTTATGGGGTTTCTTTTAATTGATTTAATTGATTCTTTTATTACGTTATTTAGTCGGCAATTCATTAAGGAACAGAAAAATCCCGAATAATTGTTAAGTAATCTGAAAATAGCGCTGTTGAGTCATAAAAATAACTCTATTTCCTTGAAACTGTAATTTTTTCATAGAATTTCTTGTTTGAATTCCAAAACAATTTAATTTCTTAAACGTTAAAATTAACTTTAACTGTTTTTCCCAATTCCAGGTCGCCATGCCCATTTGCAAGAGTTCACCGGGTGCGGCAAGCAAGAAGACGGCCACGGATATATCCGCCGACCACGTGACGGAGGCTGCCCAGGTGAAGCGGACCCGGGAGCAGGCCTACTTCAACTCCTACGACTTTGATGCAATCGAGGTGCTGCCCTACGACGAGGAGGATGACGAGACCGGCAGCACGGGTCAGAGCAGGAGTAGGAGCCAAAGCAGGAGTCAAAGCAGGAGCCAAAGCAGAAGCGGTAGCAGCCGGAGCAGCTCGGCCAGGAGCTACTCGGCGCCCCATGATCCAACGGGAGCGGGCAACAAGTTTGCATATTTGCAGCGTCTGGGAGCCTTTTTCGCCAGGAATGGTGGAGCAGGAGGCGGAGGAGGAGGAGCTGGTGGTGGAATTGCTAGCGGAGCAGAAGCAACAACGACTGTAGCCACTGCAACCAGCGGAGGAGGAAGCACCAGTAACCCTGCGCCGAAGGGCAGCAGCGAGAACTTTCTGCTGCCACGAGCCATGCTCAAATATCAAAGGTGAGAAGAGAGAAATAAAGAAAACAACTTTTTAAACTCTATAGTTAAGAATAATACTCAAATTAAAATAAGATATTAAATTCCAAGGGGAAGTAGTTTTAAAGGCGATACAATTATGATGAACCTTCACTAAACTATCTTAAAAGGAAAAAAGCATAAACAAAGTTTATAATGATTACCTTTAAGGAGCTCAATTACTAAATAGATTTTTGGAGCTATGGTATTTCGAATATTCTATATGAAAAATAGTAAATTATACATTAAAAATGCCACAAAAATAATTACAAATAAATAACTTAACCATAAAACGATGCCCATAAGACACCCATTCCTACTACTTAAAGAACTAAGTAAACTTGAATTCAAGATGCACTCGAGATGCACGAGTGTTCCAAATGATCCACTTGGGTACGGATAACCATCTTCACCGCTCTGTGGCGACCTTCGCAGCTGCAGCGACGACCTTGACTTTACCGGTGGAATTTATTTTGGGGGGAGGGTGCGGCCAGAGGAAACCCCAGAGAGACGCAAGACGCGATCCGAGACCGAAACCCTATGCGCTGGCAATGCAATTACGGACGCAACGCTTCACGGTTCAATGCAGCGGCACAGTGGCCACTTGGATATATATTTTGTAATTATGTTGTTGCGGGCCAATTAGCGGGGCATTAAGCCAGGTGGCAGGGCAATCAGAGCCGAAGTGTTGCCCTAAATGCGGATTATGATTGCGAAAGAGGTGATGGTGATGGTTCTGCGATCGCCGAGGCAATCTATGAGCTCTGCCTGCAACCTGTTGCTGCCACAGCCACTATGTAAATCATGTCTGCAGTGGCATCGAAGTTCAAGTTGCTGCTGCGGCAGGTAGTTGCCGCCGGTCGTTGCTGCTGCTGCATCAAGCAATGCGGTTTTTGGCGCCTGTTGTCAGCCTTCACCTCTTTTTCTCTCCACATATATGCGCATTTATATATGTATGCGCATATATATATATATATAAATTTATATATGAAGACAAGTGCATATATCTTGTTGTTTTTAGAGAAGCTTGGCAAACACTTGACGGCGGTCACCGCTGCAGACAGCTGCAACAATTACGTTTATTAATTGAAATTAAAGAAGCCACAACCAGGCAGCAGCTCATGATCTTCGCTGCGCTGAAGGTCAGGTCCGAGAGAGCCCGTTTTGGTTTGAAATATTTATCAAAAAATACAACAAAATAAATACTTGTATATATGAGTATGCATATGCATTAAGTCGTGCCGTGTATTGACAGCCATTTCAATTAATTGGCGGATAGTTTCGTTTTCAACTTGTCTCGGCTATTTTGGTCATTGCATGACGCAGAATATGGAGATCGGGCCACGATAGCCATGATAAGATAATCGGGCAACTATGCTGTCAAAATAGCGGATCAAGGAAAGAGTCTGACCTCGGAGCATCTGCCAAAGCTTAGCTGGGAGGTATTTATGGGGTAACTTCTTCTACAAGACAGGAGGAAACAAATCAAATGTCAGGTATTTTTGTAGCAAAATAACTGGATATTTGGCAGTAATTTTAATTGTATTTGTAGCTAGAGTTATATTTTTTAGAATAAAGTTCTTTAATACAGAATGTTCCAAGTGATTCACTTGCTATATCTCTTATAGTAATATCTCCCCCTCAAGGTCTTAACTATTATATCTGCCTGAATGTGGGCTTTACCCACTCACTCCGCCCTCTTCCGAACCCAAATCCATTGGTTATTCAATCCTCATTCGCAGCAAAAGTTATTTTACACACGCATACGAGAAATCCAAGTGGATTTCGCACAGTAGCTTCACTCCAGCAGAGACGACCGCGACCTCGTCCAAATGCGATTCCATTGTCCCATTAGCCCCCATCGATGCAGTTAGACCGCTGATCAATTGTCGATGCTCGTCGCTAATTTGTATTCAATCTTAAGCCCGGCTAGGCCATAGTTAAAGCCAAAGTATAGTATCGGCCGCTTATGCCAAGGTCGGCATTTAGCCAACCCAACCGAATAGCAAACACATCCATCTTGACCGCCGATCATGTGCGAAATCAGCGATATAATCGCTGCAATAAAAACGCGCTAGGTCGCTGATTGATTTGCAATTGATAGATAGGCATTCACACTCAGATCGATCCATCGATCGGTTCGGATATATAGTTAGTTATAGGTAGATCGCGACTGGGGTGCCGAATTTCGGGTCGGGTGTAATTTGTCTTGGCAGCCAGTCAACAACAATTAGCGGCCACACAAAAATGTTTACTAACGGTCAACTGCCGGTCGTGCACCGCGAAAAAATATCAGTATTATATAAATATATTTAAATATTTTTATACTAAAAGAAAGCATACATGTGATGTATTAGTTTAACGCTAGATCAATCTTTGTTATTAAACAAAGTGGCACCAAAATATACCAAATGTTTTTCCTTAAAAAATTCCCTAAACTTTGAATTAAACTTTGAGAAACCGAGATTTCTATACCCTTGCAGCGTGTAATTGGATCGTGGAAATTGGATTGTAACTTAGCCAAAAATGCATTATTTTCAATTCGGAAAGCTTTTCAGTTCTAATTTTAATTAGGTTAATAAATCTGCATATTAAAATTTAAATTAAAAAAAATTATATTTTTCTGGAATTTTCTAAAATTTTAATGATGTAACCCCTTATAAAAAATTTTGCAAATTTTGATAAAAATATTTTCTTGTGGACATTTGCTAATTCGACTTGGCTTTTGATGCTGATCAAGAATATATATGATTTATAGGGTCGGAAACGACTCCTTCACTGCGTTGTAGGCTTTTGACTGAAATTATAACTTCCTGAAAGGGTATAAAAATATTTATCTTAAATACCCCTATGAAGAAGGGTTCCTAAAGCTGAAGCATTATTAAATAATTAACTCAAGAATTATTAATGAATGAAGTTAAGAAATATATTTGTGCAACATGTTCTTAAAAAATAATAATAAAACTAACTAAGCTTGGATTACCGGGTATTTTAGAGTCGAGGGATCTTTACTACATCATTCGATTTAGATTTATTTATTTATTATCCTACAGCTTTCTTAGTTGGTATTTTTTGTATTTCCCTAAACCTTTAAATGAAAAGGAAGTTCCTAAAAGCAATTACACATATTTAAGGTGCCTTTATTGGACTTGCTTTTGGTTTTAAGGAACAGCCCGAACTAAATATTTCCCATTTATTTTTTTCCCTGTGCATGTCCGCTAGTGTTCCGTGCATGCAAACGAGGCTGAACATTTTAATTAACACAGTTCGAACAAACAAAATAAACATACTTTATACACCCCGAGATTGCAAAATATTTCATGGTGCCCAAAAGCTAACCTTGCTGCTGCTTCTGTTGCGAGCGATGCGATTACGGTTGCCGTTTCTGTTGCCACTTGCGGGCGAATTTCGTACGCATCGGTGCCACCAAATAAAATAAAATGTAAGAAAATATCGTAGAGCCCAAATCAAAAATAGTAACACTCGGCCTCCGCCATCGCCACTGACCGCAACTTTTATCAATTTTGGGTGCGTAAGACACCATTCAGCCGACTTGCGCTTGCCATACAAGAACGCCGCGAAAAGCTGGAAAAGCAACAACCGTTATTACGCAATTTTCGGCCTAAAGCCAAAAAGCCAAAGCTGACCTAGTGCCGAGTGTTCACAGAACACTCGGATCCCTCGGCTCCCCGGACTTGTTACCGATCGTAAGTGAGTTATTAAAGCCATGCCACCGGCGCCAAGCAGCCACAAATGCAAATCTGCCCCAGAGAAAATGCAAATGCGTGCGATTAGAACTCGGAATAATAATACTTTGGTGGAAGGAGCGATCAATCAGAGCTCGGCCTTTGGGTAGAACCAAGATAAATGGTCTCAGATCGAAAGTGAATAATTAACTGAAGTTTTAAACTCTGAAAGAATGTAATTTATGCTTGGATAGGAAGTGAATAAAGTCAAAGGTGGTCAAAGAATAAGTTAAGTTCGAGAGTTCGAGAGCGCTCACTAAATTAAAAGTAAAAGAAAGCGTCCAAGTTAATAGTAAAATCTCTTTTTACAAACCTAACATCGACTTCAAATATTTTAAGCAGGCAAAAAAAAACCTCAAAGATATCCCCCATAAATTGGCCACAAAAAAAAACCCTCGATGGCCATCTGTGAAGAGTTCGACGAAGTTTAGGGCCCTCCACAGTGGGTTTTCGCTTCCGTTCCATTCAATTAAGTTTCCATTTCATTTCGCTGCACTTACCAGCTCTCCTCTGCGAATTTCATGGTTCACCAAAAAGTTGGCCCAAACTCTGGCCCGAACTTAGAGGCAAAAAAGCGAGAAAAAAAAGCCAAAATCTACAGCCAGAGTCAAAGTATACTTCACTTGCATGCCTAACTGTAAAGTTAGGCAGTAAAATAAAGAGAAAAAAAACGGAAAAAACAGACGAAAATCAAACAAACCGAAAGCAGAGCGAATTGCAACAGTAACCGAAGCCGAAATCCTGTTTAGAACGAGTTTATTTCAATCGAAATCGAATTTGTATGCTGATGCTGAATTTCTAAAACCAAAAAAAAACAAAAAGGATACAGAAAAGGCTGGCAAAGGTTTGTTTACGGAATTTCGTAGTGCCCCATGTGAGTGCCGGGACATCCGGGAGAGCTCCTTGCCAGCTGGACACTAGCCCAGAGCCGAGATCGCAACGTAAACAAAGCCACTAACCCAGTTAACCAGTTTTCGCTTTTCGCTTTTTGCTTCTTTTTTTTTATTGAGAGACGTAAACAAAACGGCAATTGCGAAAAACCAACAGAAACCGCTTTCCAACGCCACGTTTTCCCTTTCATCGCGTCGTTATTCACAGATTTTCATGGCTCTCTCTCTTTCTCTTTTTATTGCAGCTCCGCCACCACGACGACGGCGACGACATCGGCTCCACCAGTGTCCACCTCGGCGTCCACTGCTGCCACATCCACTGCTGCTGCTGCCTCAATGCCATCGGCGGGCCTGGCCAAGATTGGGAATACAAGTGGTCACGACCAACAGCTGGAGGAGCGCAGCAAGAAGTGCTCGCTGGCCTCCAATGTCAGCAGCGTGCATTCCGCGGATTCCGGACTGCCACCACCAACAGCAGCATCAGCAGCAGCTGCGGCCTCATCATCATCATCATCCTCTGCCACAGCCACAGCTGCTGGAGCGACAGCCACGCAGGCCACCAGCGGCGCTGGCGGCGGTGGAAGCGGCTCCCATTACTCGACGGACAAGAGCGGCTCGTCCGGTTACTACAGCTCCAATGTGTGCTCCACATACTCGCTGGACGAGCACATCTACTGCGAACCGGTCATTGATGTGCAGGAGAAGATCAAGCGTCTGCGTCCGCCGCTCCAGCTGCCAGCCTCCCAGCAGGAGGCCGTGCCACCGAATCCAGCAGCCACCTCATCCGCGGCAGTGAAGAGCCAGCGCTCGGACATGCAAGATGCAGCCGGAGCTGCGGCAGCGAGAGATCATCCGAGAGATCAGGACAAGCAGGTAGCTGCGGCGGCTAGTGAGGTGCCGCCGCACCTGTACAGCGAAAAGCTGCGCATCCTGGAGACGAGCATTGAGAACCTGGACCGCCACCTCAAGACCTTTCCCTGCCTGTACGCCCAGGAGCAGGTAGTTCATTTTGTGCAGACTGCAGGGGCGGCCCCCCAAGCCCTGGATATTGGCGAGAAGCTCAGGGCCTACAACCAACTGCCCACCATCCTGGAGCAGCAGCAACAGCAGCAGCAGCAGCACCATCACCAGCAGGATCCGCAGTTGGTGGACGACTCCCTGCTGGACATCGATCTGGATGCCTTTCTGCTAGCGCCCAAAGAGCCCGCCCATCATCATCGGGGTGGCATTGACAATCCCAGCTTCCTGAACGACGAGCAGCTGGCGGAGAACAACTACAAGTGCGCCAAGTACATCAACTCCTGTCCGGAGGATGCGTACCACCTGGAGAGCGAGCGGGGCGGGGCCGGGGAGAACTTCGCCAAGCGCTATGAAGACCAGCTCCACTTCCAGAACACCCGCGAGCTGCTGGAGGATGTCCGTGATAAGATACGCCTCCTGTCCCGGGCCACGCCCTCGCCGGCCGCCACGCCGCCCCCGGATGTGCCCAAGGAGCTGGAGGGCATGATCCACACCCTGAAGCATGAACTGGAATCCTACCTGCAGCGCATGAATCAGCACAGCGAGCTGGAGCTGCGCCAGCTGTGCAGCGGCCTGGGTCGCCAGCAGCACGTTGTCCGGCTGCAGAACGCCCTGGAGCGGCGGCGCAGCTGTGCCGACCTCCAGCTGGCCTCCAATGCCTATGAGGCGGTCCGCGACGGGGTCCTCATCTCGGCCAATGGCCGCTCCCTCAGCGTCCGCGAGCAGATCATGACCATCCGGTGCGCCAGCGATCCCAACTTTAAGATGAAGCGCAAGTCCATAGCGGAGATCTTCCCAGCTGCCGAATGTTACGTGGAGTCGGAGGAGGTGACCACCACCAGTCTCTCGCGCAGTGTCACGCCCTCGCCGGCCTCCACGCCGCAGCTGGAGCTGGAGGCTCTGCATCCCCCACTGCCCGGACTGGCCACCACCACGGTGGTAACACAACTGCAGCGAAACCTCGCCTTCCACAAGCCCATCCTGTCGGTGCCCGCCATCTTTAATGGTCAGGGCGCCTTGGCCGCCGCCAGCGGAGCGGGAGGCGCCGGCGGGGAGAAGGAGAGCATTGCCGAGTGGCACCGCAAGAAGCCCAGCATCTGGGAGATGTACTACGGCACCAATCGGCTGCACCAGTCGCTCCTCGGCAAGCAGCGCGGTGGAGGCGAACTAGTCGTCAGCAGTGCCCAGCCCACGCTGTCCTATGTGAGTATCGGGGGCAGAGGAGTCTTGGGGTTTATTTTGAAGATTTAATTATCAAAATTTATAATTATTTATTTACATCCCAAGAACATTTCTCAACCAAAAACTATTCCAAACATGTACTCCAAGGTTAACTTAAAATCTCAAGGTTCCCATGGCTCTTGAACAATAAAATATTATTACAAACACTAATCTTCCCAGTGATAAATATATAACTGGAACGAATTCAAACACAGAATTATACAAATCTGATAAAACTCAGCTTTGCAGTTTTTATTGTTGCACTTTCAACCGCCGACTCATTGAAATATTTAATATTTATCTCCACCGATTGATAGATAATTCGGCGGATGAGCCTTCACTTTGGCGCTGGCTGACTTCATGCAATCGCAAAATAATAATAATTCCACGATTCAATTCATTCCGTAACGAGTGTGAATTAATTAATGATAATTTAATTCGATTTGCACTTCAATTGAATTCTATGCCAGTGGACTCCATTTCCGTTCACTGAATTAATCAAACTAAAAACATATAAAGCTAAAAATTAAAACCACATTAAATTCGTTCATTTCTTCCTTCGCCTCGGAGATGCGCCGATTATGTGATTAATCCTTTCTCCTTGGCTCAAAATGTTGTGTGTGTTTGTGTGTGTCATTAACTAAAGCTTAGGTCAAGTGTGTTGCGAAATGATAGTCGTATTTGGATCAGCCGCCGCTTGCAGAGATAATTATGAGCTGGCCGGGCCAACGAGGCGTATGATTAATGCTCCGACTAATTGCAGCCAAGCGGAGCTGAGCTGCAGCCCGAGGTCGGCCAGCCCAATTCGAATTGAATAATCAGTGGCTTTTGGGCCAAAACAATCTCAAGTTCACAATTTGCAAACTTCTCCTTCTCCCTCAACCGACTGCAAGTCCAATTTGTATTCCGATTCTAAGCCGCATCCTTGGCCATATTGCAGCATCGTGACACCACCCTCGCCGGCTCGGATGTACGTCATTTCCCACACGTCATCGGCTAAGTTTTAATATTCAGGCAATGGCATCGTCACATTCAGAGTCAGGGCTTTGGCTGATCAGTGATTAATCGTTCCGCCGGGCTACTGTTCCTCCAGTCAGCTCTCAGTAATTACATCTAATATGGGTTGCCAGATCACCTGCCTTGCCTTGCCTTGCCCCTGCCTTGCGATCTTATTCTCTTCAATGGCCCTTCAGTTAATGCCAGATTAAGCTATAAACCTGTCAGTTTACTACAAATTGAAAGCATTTATATTGGGAGCACAGTAACGACTCCAATATGTAAACCTCTTGAGGGTGTTTGCTAGGCCTTATTATGTCAGGAACTGAACAAGATTTCGCTTTTAATTTTAATTAATTGGTTTCAAGCTAGATTTTTCTTTCTTATGGTTAAAAAAACATGGTGGAACGAAAATAATATTGTGGTAACTTATAAAATGATAAGTAAAGCTTTAAATCTTAAAAAAAATATGATAAAACAAACTAATTAACAACATACAAGAAATATATTATATTAAATAAACTAATTAACATTAACTTACAAGAAACTCAAGGGTTTATAAAAAACACTTTATATCTTTAAAATGTTTTCTTAGTTGAAAAATCTAGTTAGATTTTAATTTTATTTTGTAACGTTTTAAATAATATAAGTTCTAAAGGAACTTTCTTAAAAGTTGTGTGCATTAATGAAGATTGGTTTAGTTTTATTAAAAAGAAAAATAAACCTTTGACAAAAATATTAAAAAAAAAAAGATAATATAGTCAGCAAAGCTTCGAGAGTTTTCTGGCTTTGATTTAAGACCTGACTTCAGTTTTTAGAACCGCTTAAAGTCCCTTAAAGTTATTTTCATATATCATTAATTTCTGCTAAAATCAAAAAAGTTATGTAATGAACACCTTTGAGGTGAGCCTGTCTGATATCTGTTCAAGAATTCAGTACCTCTTTTTTTTCGGCCCGAGACTCGAAAAATTCCGTTACCAATTTTGGCTTCCGTTCTACGTCTTCCGTTTTGGGCAGCCGCGCTTATGCAATATCCGCGAGCAGCCGTGATCGATTCTGGCCAGCGTTCAAATGGCCAGAGCTCCGCTCGCGCCCGGCATCCACAATGAGTTTTCACTTTCCGGCGAAGGTTTGTTCACCTCTGGCTCGGAGTGCTTTGCATTCGCAGATAGCCGATCTATCACGGGCGATTTGAACTTGAGGCGATCGTGCGAAAAATACGGTTACTGTACCAGTTAACCTTTAAATTCCGTTAAGACGGCAGGCAGGCAGCCTGGCCGAGTGGCCGAGTTGGCCACCTAATTGGCGATAACCGGCCAGCAGCCAAAACAGACTTATGCATGCAACAAGTGGCACTGGAGGCTGCCCTACAACGCGGATGACCTTTAAGGACGTTGGCGAAATTCCGCGCCCCATCCTGAGATGCCTGCCCATGTCCCCAAGTCCCCATGTCCGATGATGGCCAGAAACTCGTCCCACGGCAATTGGCCGGCAGCAAACGGCAAACTGGTTTGCTGTCATGAATGCCGAAGCTGGAACTCTGAAGCTGAAGCTGAAGTTGAAACCGAAACTGAGACCGAGACTCAAAATGAAAATGAAACTGAAAACGTAAACGAAATCGAAAACGCAGCGAGATGTAAGGCGATCTGGTCCAAAAGCGGCCGCTGCACGCGTTTTAGCTGCCACAAAGTGTTGCAATCGCCATCGCAACCGCACTTGCCACCAGTGGACTCGAAGTGGATGCTGGACAGGGGACAGTTTACAGGGGACAGTGGGCAGCCATCACCACCCAACCGCTAACTGGGTTACGGCGGATTCCATTTGGGGGACAGGCCTCAAGAGCACTCGCTGGTCATGGAGTTGTCCAACTTCTTTGGTTGCCACTTTGCATGATGGGGTGGTGGCTCTCGTTTGAGATCTTTGATTACCCTATTTTTTTACACAAGGAAATCAAAGAACTTAAAGTCATTTAAAACTAAGTTAATACTTAGATAAAAAGTATTTATTAATAAAATTATTTTAAGTATTTTGCACTGCCAGAAATTTCAAACTTGCTTAGTTTCTCAGCTCATAAAAAAATAGTCAAACGACCTAGGATTTAACAGAACCTTTTTTCTATGAAGGAAGGTTTTAAACATAATTATCCCTTAAAGTTAAAATATAAATAAATTGGCTTGAGAGCTAGAACACAAACCAAATCCCTTAATAGATTTCTGAAACTAATAATAAATCTCTAAAAATAGATACCAAAAACGCAAAGCATTCATCTTTCATCACATTTCTCTCTGTGCCTCTGAGTTTGTTTTGCTTTACATAAATGGTTAGTGGCAGCAAGTAGCAAGTAGTATACTAAGTGGCCCAGGGGTATTGCTTCCACGGAAGCTGTGCCACTGCCCGCAATTATGGCATCGAATTTCCACCTATCGCCCATGTGCCTGGAGTCCATACACACTCTGTGTGCGAGGGAAAGGCAGCAACTAATTAGGCTGCCACCTGAATTTCGCAATTCTGCCACGCCCCCGAGAGGTGACTCAACTGGACAGCCTCCGCTTGCAATTTCCCCACTGCAGGCCAACGGTGCAAAAGCAAAACTAGTGCAAAGCGAAGCCGGCGAAAGAAGAAAATTCATTTGCAATTGCATAAATGCTTGCACACACTTTTAAATCGAATTAAGTCCCCGACTCAGGCTCGCGTCTCGTGGACTTATTGCCACACTTTGGCCGCGTTAGCATATATCCGCTAATTGGCGAAGACAAAACAAAACTAATATGCGCAGAAGTGCCCCTCATGAAGACATTCACCTGAAGCTGGGACTGGGTTTTGGGACTGGGACTGGGACTGAGGCCAGCGGCGGCGGATCAGTTGTTGACTTCGGCTCGGAACTCACGGATCAGGGATCAGTGTCAGAGATAATGGTTCAGTGAAAAGTTGGCTCTAAAGAATGGTACAAAAATAAACTGCATATTTCGGTTAAATAAAATATAAATACAAATTTCACACGAAACTATCATAGGTGGTGAAGAACATAAATTAATAGAAATATTCTTGAAATTATGTTGTAGAAATACAGATTATTTTTTTATAGAACTCGATTTTTCTTATAGAAACCTTTGGTATACTTTAGGGTTTTATAGTGAAAGTAATTTAAAGTAGCTTACGTTTCTATATCTTCACAAATTATAATTTGATGTTAAAGAAGATAAATCTATTTAATGCTTTCTTTTAAAATACAACGACTGAAATTACTATTCTCAACAAATATTAATAGAATAATATTTAAACAAAATATGTTGGGCGTCTGATACTGTTCCCAGGTTGCAGCTTTGCTTCAATGTTCTTTTAAAATCTGCTTTGGTTTAACATTAGTGCAATTCAAAATTTCAATTACTCTATTTAATAATAAATAAATAGCCTGTCAAAGAATCTGTGGAATCTTGCTTTTATAGTCAAGTCAAGTCCTAAAGTTACAATTTAATCAAAGAACTAAACAGTTACCCAAAGATAATCATTCAAAGAAAACTAAAGTAAAGAAAACCTCCATCTAAAATCGTGCTGAAATGATCTGCAAATAAGCCACTCACAAAAAAATGTGGAAGTGTCGGAGAAATGTGTCGACTCTCATGTCTTTCGATGCCAGATAACATCGAGAACAAGATTATCCGCCCCCCGGTGTACGGACAGACGGAATTGCATCAACTAAATTTCCATTGTCGCGACGTGAGCAAAAATACGGATTCCCCGCCGCCCGCCGGCAGAGATTACGGTCGCGAACGTGTTAAAATTTGGTTTTCTCTTGGAGTGATTTTTCAAACTTGATGTACTTGCCCGTCATACCCCCGTGCATTAAACTTGGCCAACTTCCAGGGGGACAGCTGGCGGGACAGAGGAAAAGAAGCGCCTTCAATGTCAGCGGAAAACGTGTGCGGCAAATTAAAAAGCCACCGCCAGTCGATCGATGGATTTTCTTTCAAAAATTAGCACACGCCCAAAAAGCTGAACCCGTATTTGGGGGGCAAGCAGCGCATGCAATGTGTTTCAAGGCCGGGGCTGAGCGGGAATTTACAACCAGTAGTCGATTTCTCATCATTTTGCATATCTCTGGCGAATTTATGGTTTTTTTTTTTTATATAATTTATTTATTTATTATTTATTGCGTGTGCGTGAGCGTGAACGTGAACATGAGCGTGTTGGTGTGTGGCATCATTTGCAAATTAGCCGATGGGATAGGCGTCTCCCCCGGCGTTAAAATCAGCAAGTTATTCCGGCACCTCAGACCCCGGGGGCCAGATTCAATTCATCTCCGCCCACGGCGGCTTACACCACAATTGCACTTCATTTGCCACATCGAGCCAATAACACCGTTACACTCGAACTCACCCACAGGCCCGGGGGATGCCAAAAAACAATACATACACTGCAAAAAAAATATTGATTCATTCAGGGATCATTTGATTGGAAATAATAAATGATTATAATAATAAGTGCATTACAAAAGACCATAATTAGGCAAAGACAACTAGTTGATTCTTAAAAATATTAAAAAATAATTATTAACGTTAAACTAAAAATTTTTTTTATCAAATGAATTACCTCTTTAATAATATTAATAGTAATAATTCCTACGAATACATTCTTTGGAATTATATTAATAGTTTAATGAAAGAAAGCCAAATAAAAACTTAACAAATATTTTTAATCTTTTAAAATATAGAAAGTTCAGGTTTTTGCAAGGCTTATACCTTTTGGGCCTTAGGAAACTACCGAATCCTACCGAGAAAATTCAATTTTTACCTTGAAGTTTAATCCAAAAAAATTGTAATTAAAACAGGTTCAAAATATATTTTATTTAATACAAAAATCTCACAGAGAATCTATTTCTTTCTATCTTAAAACTTTAAAAAATAAACCTAGATAGTCATCATATGAATATATATTTTCATACTCGTATGTCTTACTTATTTTGATCCTAATAAATCAATTAAATTTACTATTGTCTTTGCGAACATGTGTCTAATCATTATTAATATATTATTTAAGCATCGTTGCGTTTGGCTTTTGTTAATGAATTAGCAAACACCAATCATCGATCATCATTTAATTAAAGCACAAAGATTTCGTTCTTTATTTTTTTGTTTTCTAAACTGTAAACTCTTTAACTAAGCAAAAAATGTTTAGTAGATTTAAGACGCAAACTTCCATTTATACAAACGTTAACGCTTATCTATTGACGAATTTAAATAAAAGCTAATATCAAGTTTTTTCGTTAATTTAAATTGTGAGTCTATCAATCATCATTTAAGATATTTTTTTCTGCGGTGTATCGCAGATAGAGGCCGGTACACTTGCAAATGCCGGAATGCGGTAACTGCCCCGCAGCCTCCGACTCCGTCATCGTTTGCCGATTACGTCTTGCCTTTTCACAGTACTTTGACTGATAAACAGCGACGGTAATAATCATATATACTCGTATGTTTATATGTGTGCATTTACACAGCTTCCCTCGACTTTGAAAAGCATCACTAACCTCAGACAAGCGAATCATCAAAAAGGGAGAGAAAAGAAGCCGGAAGGCAAAAATGTACCGCAAAGTTGTGTTCATTTCAATTTCTCATTTCGAATTATGTGTGTGTGAGTGTGTGTTTCTGCTCCAACTCCAACTCGGATACAGTTGATATCCGCTAAGTGGTAATAATTATGTAATAATGCCTTTGATGATTAATATATGCATTTTAGATGCATAAAAAATGTATTTTAATTTTATTTCAAACATTTAATTATATTCAATTGTGCAGTTAAAGATTATAAAAAATTTTGAATTGGCTTCCTTTCTTGTTAATATTTGAGGATGCCTTGACAAAATATAAATTAAGTAAAATATATGCAAAATTCGTATAGTGTTACGCATTTACTATACATTTTTTGTATTTAATTAGCGTAGGCATATCATTGGAATTCTCAAGTCTGAATTGAGATGTAAACTTATAATAAATCATCTATTATGTTAAAGAAAATTAGTACTGATGACGATCTTGACGTTCTCATTGGGATCTCTTTGGGTAGATCTTAATTTACGATCACAAAAAAAAAGGATAATCCTACTTCTTTTATATGCACTTTAAATTATTTGTTTTGGAGTTTTTGGTTTAGGCTTAGCAATCCCAGTGTTCACTGTAACTAAGCAGAAAAGGAATGATCACCCGGATTGAAAACAATGCAGATGAAGCATACCGCACAAAAAAAAATGGGAAAAACGGTGAAAAAAATCCAAAACCCGTCACAATCACAATCAAATGCAAAAATAGGTGTGCACAAATTTTAGCAGGCAAAATTGTTTGTTTGCCTTAGCTCAATTACACACATGCGTGAATGTGTGTGTGTGGTGTGGTGTTGAAAGCACTCCAGACACACACAAAATTACACTTGAATGCCCTTTTAATGACCGCATTGCGTATACGCCGCTTTCACCCGGTCGTTTGCAGTTGAATGTATCTTGAAATTCGATAAGCGAATTCATCCAGCTCCTAGACCCAGTCGAGTGTTTCATTTGTAACAACTTTGGCCAGCAGAAATAGAACTTTTCCCTAGGCTTACTCTTTGAAGAAGAATCTTGGCTGGCAGATGTAATTTCACTGTGCGGAAATTACTGTACTTCCGCCGGAAGTTGCAGAATATGTCGCTGCTTATGTATTCTTTTTATTCAGAGCGCCTCTCAGGCTTGACATGCATTAGCATGTGCACCTGACTAGGTGAAATTTCCAAAAGTGTTTCATAACTTTTAACATGTTTAGCGAGAATCGAAAAAAAAATAAGTAAAAAGTACGAAAAAAAAGGCATCAACAAAAACTGTTAACGTTTTGTTTCAAGTCTGTTTTTGCCTTTTTTCGCTGTTACTGAAAAAGATTTCAAGGTTGTGTCGCTAAAAAGTGAGGCGACGAGCACGAACCGAAATGAAGATGCTCGCAGGCGAAACAACAAAAGCGAAGAAAACAAAGCTCAGTGGGTCAAATTGCTGTGCGTTGGAGCCCTTTTTTTGTGTGTGCTGCTGATGTTGTCTTACTTATTTTTTAGCATGCTACCACGCCCTGAGCTCGACGGCAAATATTGGCGAGCCCATGATGTTTGGGCGGTGATTTATGCTTAAACATTTTGTGTGACCTGAAATACTGGGAAAATAAATAAATAGCGATGTCGAGCCTTAGCTTTGTGCCGGCTCTTCGATCGCTTCGCTTTTTCGATCAAATAGGATCGATGCGATTATGCGCGATTAAAATGGCCATAATCAATGTCAAGAGGAGATCGTCAGACGTCGTCGCTGATGGCCAGAAATTTACATAAGCCCCAAACGCTTATATCATCAAATATTAATTAACTTAATTACATGCTCAAGTGGCATTTACAGTCGAACTCTAACTTTGGCTTTGGGTCTGTATTAACGCATATAAATCGGGGAGAATGTCTGATAAACTTGTAATTGTTTTCAATTTAAACGAAAGTTTATAGCCCCAAGCTAACTTATTTTTATCCGAAACATAAAAACTGAACTTTAATCATAGAAGAAATAAAATTTTAATTTCATATTCATAACGAATAATTAAGTATGGCTTTTTAAAAATAAGGATCGTGACATAATAAATAATGAAACTAATTTATATAATATATTTATATGATTAGCTCTTCTCCATTCAATTTTAAAATAAATATAAATATAATTAAATACCTAAATACTTATTATTTAAAAGAATAAAGAATACTAAACAATTTACAAATGCTTATTTCACACCCACAGCCATCCTCACGTCCCGAATCCGACTTCACCCTCGACCTGCCGCGGGCCGAGCAGCTGCGCCTGAAAATGGAGAAGGAGAAGAAGTTCCGCCAAAGATGCCGCTTCATCACCACGTTCCTCAGCCTGGTGTTCTTCCTGCTGACCGTGATGGTGGTCAGCCTGGTGTTGACCCGGGGCAAACGGATGTTCGGCAGCATGATCTGATATAAGGATGGGGATGCTCCGCCGCCCGCCGCCCGATCACTGCCCACACCACTTAGTCTCTAGATCCGACTCTGCGAAGAGCAGAGAGCGCGAAAATTACAAAAACTACAGTGCCAACCACAAATGTAACACATTAGCAAAGCTCAAGTTTAGTGTTAGTGGTAGTTGTAAGCTCCTCCTGGTTTTTTTCTTATTGTTCGGCAGGGCGGGACAGCCGCAGGCGCAGTCGCAGTCGCAGTATTGTTAATAAATTATTTATGTGATCCTAGTTGATAAGTCCAAGTGAGTGCATTTCTTTCTGTGTGTGTGTACTAGAGTACTGCCTGTAACCTGTAACCAGCCTAAAACGCTTGGCCACCTATCGTTAAGCCCATCAAACTGTATTAAGTCTAATTGTATGCCTAATTGTAATAGCTAGTGTCTTGTGAAAGTGCGGAAAATAAACAGAATACCGAGTACATTTAATATAACATTTATTAATATGGAACAGATACGCGTTGAGGCGAGTGGAGAGAGTATCCGTAATTTGAGATTTTTAATGCCTTCTGGGCTTCAGCGGCGGCATCCTGTTACTTATAGACATACATGTATCATCGTAATCGTTATCACAAGAGGTTTTGTTTTCCTTTGATTCGTTAAACCTGAACCAACTGCGAGTGGGGAGAAATGCACAGAACTTAGTTACTTAGTTAGTGGGAGGAGAACCGGGCATTGGACTTAATGTGCTATGTGTTAGCGGCTACAGCGTAAATCTACAAAGCTTTAAATAGCTACGAAATAAGGCAAGTCTGCTGAGGAGTTGTGTTGGTAATGGCGCCACGGCCACACAGATCTTTGGCGTGTGCAGCTCTTGGCTATTTCATAATATGCGTATGTTCTGGCGATTGACCTCAAACAGGGTGTGGTCCTCCTCGTCGCTGTTGACGTCCTCGATGGCCATGGGCAGCGGTGTCAGCTCCTGGTTGGCCCGGTCGCCCTGCACGCCGTACTTGCGCTCGGCCCGTGAAAGTCGCAGGCTGTGAAGGGAGATTAGCAATTAGATTAGTTGTAATTCGCGTTATCAGCTTGCATTTATACTATGAAATCAATAAATGTCAATCTCAACCTTGAATTAAACCACAATACTGAATTAATATAGAAATAGGATCACAAGAATTCATGTTAAGTGCCTCCGTCACGAATCTCGGCCTGAGTCGTAATCAGTAGCTTCAACCCAACCCGCAACTCACCGATAAACCCGCATTACGAGCAATATAATGGCCGTGCTGGTGATGCCGACCACTATGTAGACCACGGCCTGGCCGGGAGAATCATCGTCATTTTCCAAATGAGAATGCTCAACTCGGACATCATCGATAGGAAGACTGGGAGCGGATCCAGAGGCCGGGGTCTTGTCAGGCACTGTGGAGCCCTTGGCATCGGGCGGTAATGCCGGTGGCGCAGCTGGCTCTGGGCCTCCCTTACTCACAACAACCATAGAATCTTTTGAACCAGCCGGCGGATTCTCTGGCAGTGGCTGGGACTTCTTTACGGATTGGCCATCCGGCGCACTTTTCCCAGTAATATTTACAGACTTCTCGGTGGCTGGTGCGTCACAGGCATGCTCTTGGATCAGAAGCAGAAGCAGAGCTGCTGCCACTAAGCAAGAATTGCGGGAGGACATCGTCTTCGTTCGCCCTCCAAAATAGAAAAACCTTTAAACGCTTTTGGCTAATAATGACGTTGAATATTCTGTGGCTGTTTTTGTTTTGCTTTACGGCACTAGAGTTGTCACCCTTCGAAAAGGCAACCAGACTGTCATTTCACAATGGTCAGTGATGTCGGATAAAAAGCTAAATCCTATGATGAAAAAACTAGCAAAAAATAGAACATAATACAAAATATTATATAATAAAATATAAATAATACTAATGTGAATAAAATTTAATATATGTAAATTGATTTCGAAAATATATGAGCCACGTAATTTAAATATTATCTCGAATTCTATTTTTTATCCACAGCGATGAGCAATTTATGAATTTCCCAACAATCGAATAAATGTGCTGACATGTTATTGTTATCGAAATCGTAATCCGATTTGGAAAACAAAATTCATAGTTGTCCAAAAATATCGATTTATTAATATTTCTTTCAAGTTTTTTTCACATCTCTATTCCCAATGGCTCTATTCCAAAGGCCCATTTAAATAAGAATTTATGTAAGGATGAAAACTTTTCATACATTTTTATGGCGGGCTTTTGCATATACACGCTTTCATGTATTCGTCTTGACAAAAAATATCAAATAAATATATCGCTATTTCGATATTTGGGCATTCAAAAAATAGTTAGATAAATATATCATCTTTAGACAAAATATCGATACATTGATATTTTTATAAATTATTTTCACATCGCTAATTCCAATGGAAAGTTAAAGTTGGTCATTTACACGGAAAATTTAATTTTAATTATAAGCACTACTGCGAAATAGAACTATACTTTAGATTAGTAGTCAACTACGTCTGGCAACAGGTAAATAAAAGCAGTAGCTGTTCGTAATCAACTATTTTTGATGGGTGTTCAGTGTGAAAATGGCGAACAAAAGAGAAAAAGTGTGTGTGTTTCAAAGGGGGGAAATCAAATCACGACGTCACTGATAGAAAACTAAGGCGCACGGTTTTTTCATCGAAATTTGGAGCTTGTAGGCAGGGCGGAAATTGGCGAACTCTGCTTTAAAGTTGCTTAATAATGCAGTGTAATGCTTGCGAACGTATGTATGTATGTACTCATATGCACTGGTTTTTTTTTTCGCCCCATTGTGTCTGTGAGCGTGTGTGCGTGTCTGTATGCGATGGCGAGTTCGAGTGCCTGTGTGTATGTTTATTTAACCCTAGTGGGGGAACCATTAGTCGAATAGACGAACAGCGTTTTTGTTTTCGGTCTGTTTTTTGTGCTATCATTATTTTATTATTAAAAAAAACATATTATTTAAAAAGAAAATTGTTGTATTTTTTTAACTATACTTTTCAGAAAACTTCAAAATGTATATAACAGTTTATTTCAGAAGAAGAAAAAAGGGTGCAAATTAACGTTACCCTTCTAGGGTTAACCAGGAAGTAGAGTTTTCATGCCCACGAACACGATCTTTCGATAGTTGGAGTGCATTGGCTGATACCCTACTGCAGGGTATCACCTGCTCCGTGACACATCCCACGGCTTCGCATTACACCTTGAGGCGCGGTGTAGAAATGTCTGCGGATGCGTGTGTGCGTGTGTGTGTGTGTGTGTATTCCGCAAGCCTCCCGCCGTCAACAACTTCAACAACAATTCCCACAACAAGTATGTGAAAAAAAAATTAAAACAAAAAAAAAGATGATAATATTTTTATGGGTAAAAAAACAACAAAAATAAAATTTAAAAAAAAAAAAAAAAATAAATTTAATTAAAAAAAAAAAAAAAAAAAAAAAAAAAAAAAAAAAAAAAAAAAAAAAAAAAAAAAAAAAAAAAAAAAAAAAAAAAAAAAAAAAAAAAAAAAAAAAAAAAAAAAAAAAAAAAAAAAAAAAAAAAAAAATAAAAAAAAAAAAAAAAAAAAAAAAAAAAATAAATATAATTAATATAAAAAAAAAATAAAAAAAAAAAAAAAAAAAATAAAAAAAAAAAAAAAAAAAAAAATTAAAAAAAAAAAAAAAAAAAAAAAAAAAAAAAAAAAAAAAAAAAAAAAAAAAAAAAAAAAATAAAAAAAAAAAAAAAAAAAAAAAAAAAAAAAAAAAAAAAAAAAAAAAAAAAAAAAAAAAAAAAAAAAGGAAAAAAAAAAAAAAAAATAAAAAAAAAAAAAAAAAAAAAAAAAATAAAAAAAAAAAGAAAAAATCTTTTTGCTGCTGTGACATTGGATCACAACAGGCGACCTTCGGGTCGCCGTCGCTTTACTCTGGCGAGGCCTACCACATTGTGTTGTTTGTGTTTGTTTAACGTTTCGTTTCGTCTCCGTCTCTGGTTTTTGTTGCAGATCGATTTTTTCTAAATTCCAAAATTCGATAACCGATTTGCCAAGATTCCGGCCACAGCACCTAGGACAAGAGCCGCCAAACGACGCCACCAGGACAGCAACCCCTCGTCGCCCGTGCAGCAGTCAGCCGCAGGCACCACCGCAGCGTCCCAACAACCGCAGGCAGCAGAGCCACAGCAGCCAGCTCCACTGGGAGAAGGCAATCGGCAGAGTTCTCCCCCCGCCGCCAAGATGCACCGCTCGAGCAATGCGCAGACCACACAGAGGCCGGTCAATCTGGACGACATCTGGAGCGAACTGGTCGAGGGCATAAGGCAGGTGTTCGACCAGGAGAAGTCTCTCACCCGCAGCCAGTACATGCGGTTCTACACTCACGTCTACGACTACTGCACCAGCGTCAATGCGGCGCCCACAGGACGCAGCAGCGGCAAGACTGGTGGCGCCCAGCTGGTGGGCAAGAAGCTTTATGACCGTCTGGAGCAGTTCCTCAAGTCCTATCTGAGCGACCTGCTCACCAAGTTCAAGGCAATCAGCGGCGAGGAGGTGCTCCTGTCCCGCTACACCAAGCAATGGAAGCAATACCAGTTCTCAAGCACAGTGCTCGACGGCATTTGCAACTACCTGAACCGCAACTGGGTGAAGCGCGAGTGCGAGGAGGGGCAGAAGGGGATCTATAAGATCTACCGCCTCGCCCTAGTCGCCTGGAAGGGCCACCTCTTCCAGGTGCTCAACGAGCCGGTGACCAAGGCCGTGCTCAAGTCCATCGAGGAGGAGCGCCAAGGCAAGCTGATCAACCGTTCGCTGGTGCGCGACGTCATCGAGTGCTATGTGGAGCTCAGTTTCAACGAGGAGGACGCCGACGCCGAGCAGCAGAAGCTATCGGTGTACAAGGATAACTTCGAGAGGAAGTTCATCGCCGACACGTACGCCTTCTACGAGAAGGAATCGGACGCGTTCCTATCCACCAACACAGTGACCGAGTATCTCAAGCATGTGGAGAACCGCCTGGAGGAGGAGAAGCAGCGCGTTCGTGGCAACTCGAAGAACGGCCTCTCGTATCTGCATGAGACAACGGCCGAGTCGCTGAAGTCCACGTGCGAACAGGTGGGTGAGCTAAAGGCTTATTAATCCATCAATTAATCGAATTCCTGTCTCTCTCTGTATGGTTTCCAGGTTCTTATCGAAAAACATTTAAAAATATTCCACACCGAGTTCCAGAATCTGCTGAATGCAGACAGAAACGACGATCTGAAACGAATGTACTCACTGGTCGCCCTGTCGCCCAAGAACCTGACAGACCTCAAGACCATTCTAGAGAACCACATACTCCACCAGGGCACCGAGGCCATTGCCAAGTGCTGCACCACCGATGCGGCCAACGATCCGAAGACCTACGTGCAGACCATCCTGGACGTGCACAAAAAGTACAACGCCCTCGTCCTCACGGCGTTCAACAATGACAACGGCTTCGTGGCCGCCTTGGACAAGGCATGCGGCAAGTTCATCAACTCCAACGTGGTAACGATCGCCAACACGGCCAGCAAGTCGCCCGAGCTGCTGGCCAAGTACTGCGACCTCTTGCTGAAGAAGTCCTCGAAGAACCCCGAGGACAAGGAGCTCGAGGATAATATCAACCAGGTGATGGTGGTGTTTAAGTACATCGAGGATAAGGATGTCTTCCAGAAATACTACTCGAAGATGCTGGCCAAGCGTCTGGTGAACCACACATCGGCTTCGGATGACGCCGAGGCCATGATGATCTCCAAATTGAAGCAGACGTGTGGCTACGAGTACACGGTGAAGCTGCAGCGCATGTTCCAGGACATTGGCGTCTCCAAGGACCTGAATTCCAATTTCAAGGAATACCTGGCCAATAAGAATGTTTCAACCGAAATTGACTTTGGCATCGAGGTCCTCTCCTCGGGCTCGTGGCCGTTCCAGCTGAGCAACAACTTCCTGCCGCCCTCCGAGCTGGAGCGGTCCGTGCGCCAGTTCAACGAGTTCTATGCCGCCCGCCACTCGGGCCGCAAGCTCAACTGGCTCTACCAGATGTGCAAGGGGGAGCTGATCATGAACGTGAATCGAAACAACACCACCACCGTGTACACCCTGCAGGCCAGCACCTTCCAGATGGCGGTGCTGCTCCAGTTTAACGATCAACTGAGCTTCACTGTCCAGCAGCTCCTGGACAACACACAGACTCAGTTGGAGAACTTGATTCAGGTGAGGAATAGCTCACACCGTCGTCTCGATGATGCGTACTTAAAGCTTGCTACTTACTTTCAGGTATTGCAAATACTGCTCAAGGTTAAGGTGCTCACCTCCAATGACAATGAGAACTCGCTGACACCAGACTCAACTGTGGAGCTCTTCTTGGACTACAAGAACAAGAAGCGCCGCATCAACATCAACCAGCCGCTGAAGACTGAGCTTAAGCTGGAGCAGGAGACTGTACATAAGCACATAGAGGAGGACCGCAAGCATCTCATCCAGGCGGCCATTGTGCGCATCATGAAGATGCGGAAGCGACTCAACCACACCAACCTCATCTCGGAGGTGCTCAACCAGCTGTCGACGCGCTTCAAGCCCAAGGTGCCCGTGATTAAGAAGTGCATCGACATCCTCATCGAGAAGGAGTATCTGGAGCGTATGGAGGGACACAAAGACACATATAGTTATCTCGCCTAAGTTTTATGTTAATTGTACAAGTTCGCTGTTTCATCTCTATGCCAGCCATTAAAAATATCATCAAATATTCTTAGAGATCGTGTAGTACCCCGCCCAACTTCCTATCCCACCCGCCCCCCGCGAAATAAACAACTGCCGCCGAAACATTGAAACTGTTTGCGAGCTACAAAATATATATACTCCTTGCCCCTGGCATTATACATACAAAACGTGCAATTTCCGGCCACAACACTTCATCTTCTATCACCCAGAGCAGCAGCACATTCATATCATAGAGACAACTGAGCTGGGAGCCGCAGGGAGCAAGCTTGTTCCCCATTCCTGACAAGAGCTGACAGGGTTCTTCTGCAGTTTAAGCTTATGTAGCGATTCTTTTCTTTATTATCCAATCCCATTGTTCGATCAAGTTTCGTTTTAACTAGTTTACGTTCTAATCATAATTCCCTGTATGCATATATAATTATACCTACTTACTACTATGAAGCAAACAAGTGTTAAGTTCATAAAACAATGTACGTGTGTGTGTACCTTTAATGCATTCGCTTTTATTGAGTTTCCTGCATCTGCAGCTTCTGGTCCAGGTTCATGCCGCTGGCAATGGCGTAGACGGTGAAGGCAAACTTGGCCACCTGCAGGAAGGAACGAACTCCTTATGTCGAAATCCATTTCGAAATTAACTTCATATTTACTCACATTGATATTGGTGGCCAGATTAATGTTGAATATGTTCATGGCCGTGAACGTCATGGGCTGCTGGAGTTTCTGCAGAAACTGAAGAGCGACCCGCTGGTACCGCTTGTCCTGCATCCACCAGGCCGAATGGAACAACGCATCTGCCAGCTCGTTGCAGTCATCCACAATGGCATTGCAGTAAAAGCAGAGAGGGAATGTCTGCAACAGCACCGCCATCACGTAGGTGATGATGCCAAATCGAGTGGACTGATCGGCAAAGAGAACCATATTGATCATGATAATCCCCAAAATGGAGCCACAGATGATGAACTGAGCGAAGATGGTGCCAGAGATGATCGGTTTGATAGCCTCGCAGAAACTGGCGAAGAGAGAATCGTTGGGAAAACCAATCTACGTATGTAAATCCTTAACAAACTCACTTCAGCATTGTCCTGTGAGCCTTAATGCAATCCACCAAAGATGTAAACATGAAATCAGCATCGTTGCTGCCCTCGTCGCTGTTGCTGCTCACCTCGCCCAGGTGGATGACGCGATCCTTGAGCAGCAGAATGTGTTCCCGCAGCGCTACAATATAGATCACCGGGTAAGAATCCGTTGCGGTGGCCACAAATATGGCATAGCCCACGGTGAAGTACTCCAGGAAAGTCTGAATGTACAATTGCGTACGATCGATGCGCCAGTTGACGAAGGGATAGTAGGTGTTGTACGGCACACGGTCATGAAACATCCCATCCAGCAGCGTGGAGGTGGCGTACAGAATGTAAACCACACAGAAGGTGAGATACAGCCTGGTGATGGCGGC
The DNA here is from genome assembly GCA_018151655.1 of Drosophila bocqueti. Lineage (NCBI taxonomy): Eukaryota > Metazoa > Arthropoda > Insecta > Diptera > Drosophilidae > Drosophila > Drosophila bocqueti. Next base: position 4,499,750 of record JAECXF010000057.1, read on the forward strand.
CACTGCCTCGCGCACTTTGCGTTTCTCCTCGTCCGTCTTGCAGTACTCGTCCAACTCGTCAAAGTGCCTGTTGGCCAGCTCCAGGCGGGTCATGTAAATGACCAGCGTGAAGAATTTGAAGGCGAAGCACCAGGTATTCAGGCACAGCTGAAGCGATTGCAGCAGCAAATCCGGCGGGAACTCGGCCAGGTGAATGGTGTAGTTGATGGGGAAGCTGATGGGCAGCACTAGCATATTGTAGGTGAAGGAGATCACACGCCAGATCTTGCGGCCCACGCCAAAATCGTTGCGTAGGTTCAGGCCCGACACGCGAAGCGTCTCCAGCAGATAGGCATTCGAATCCCTGGTGCGGATGGGCTCCGACAGTGGAGCCGGGTACATGAGCTTAAAGTAACCAAACATTGTTACAGCTTACGACGAGTTGCCTCAATAATTGCTGTTGAGATGCCGCTGGTATCCTTTTATAGTCCCCACGAATCGTTGTTAATTAGAGGTTGTCCAGTGAGTGGGCGTTTCACCGGCTTTCGTTGCAAAAGAATTTCGCACATGTCGTAACATGTTGACCCTCATTTTTATATCGTAATAATTTATAGACATTCGTTTACTTTTTTTTTTTGTCGTTTTCCGAGTGTATCTTTAATTTTGATTATTGTACAAGAACATGTCCGGTGGGAACAAACATTTGTGGAAAAAAAAAGAATACTTGCTGACAACTTAGGCGTAGTTTCGTGCAATATTTACATGCTTTTGAGTTGGCCGGAAAATCCAATACATTCTACACATTCACAAAGTCTTCCCTGTGATGGCGTCGTCATACATAAAAACGTGAAGATAATATAATATAAAACCTATTACTACTTGGTAGATCTTTGATTGAAGCCGCACGCAAATCTAACTTGGAGATCGAAATACTGCCTGCCCTTCGAGCAGCAGTGGCTTTGACGTTCTCTGAAGCCTTCTTCAATCCTCGTCGTCGAGTGTGAGCACCTTTGTCTGGAAGCGCATTCGCTTGGTATTCTTCACCACGCCATTGGTGAGCAGATTGATCCCATTCTCGGTGCTTGGTAGTTCCTTCCACAGGCGTCTGACGCGCACGACGGCCACCTGGTTGAAGTCGTATTTCTTGGGCGGGGGGTCTGATGTTTCAGGTACGGTGGTCTCTTTGGGCGGCAGCTTACGCAACTTTACCACGGGCTGCAATTGGCGGGAGCTGCTGCAGCTGCTTCCACTGGCACGGTCGTCGGCATCAGGATCCTCGACAGTTTCCGGGTTCGACTCGCAACCGTTGGTGTTGGCGGGCAGCGAGCAGCCACGCTTTTGTGACTTGATGGCTCGTAAGCTAAAAAAGAGAGTTAATTTTACTGAACTTTCGTGGTATTTCCGGAAACAAAGGTATATTACCTTGCCTGCTTTTCGTACTCGTTTAGCGTTGGCGGCGCTGAGGCGCATATCTTTCCCGGCTCCTCGGGATGACAGCCAAAATCCTGACCCTTTAACCAATTCTCATAGCGTTCCGGCTGGAAGCGGCGAACGAAGGTCTCCATCGAGATCTTGACCATATCGCTGCGGCACTTGCAAATACTGGCCCGCTTGCCGTACTCGATCCAGCGCTTGGACGCAAAGTTGGTGGACTCGGCACCGTTGAAGCCATGATTGAAGCCCGCATGATAGCCGAAGGGGAACGTGATCATTATCTCGCCCGCCTCCTGGGTGATCTTGTTGTACGGAATGTTGTGCTGGCGCAGCACCTTCGGACTGATCATGGTCATCTTGTGGCGCAAGTAGGCATTGCACTCATTATAGTTTTCCGTGAACGTCTCGTTGGCCAGCTTCTCCAAGCGGCGACCGTACGCCGGCGGAATGGCGTACCATGTTTTGGGCGCTCCGAAATGAAGATAGTTTATGGAATACAGATCCATGTCCTCTGTGTGCCAGGCAAAGGAGCTCTTCCACATGCCAAAGTACAGGTAGGCCGTGTTCACGCCATCGATGATGATGTTGTAGTCCGTATTCACCAGGTTGAGAATGGTGTCCAGACGTCCGATATTCCACACATCGAGGTCCTCGTCACTCAGCGTCCCCTTGACATCGGCAGCGTACAGCGGCGATATGTATGTGATGTTCTTCCAGTACTTGCGCTCCAGATCTTCGTAGTCGAAGTGGCGCGGCGTCTGGTACAGCTCTGAGTTGGCCTTCTCCATGAACTGGCGAAGGGTCATCTGGCGGCGCTGCTGTATGTTTATCTGCTGGTAAAGGCCGTGGGCCCTTCAAGACGGAAGATTGGATTACTGCAAGGGCTTGCGACGCAACGGAAATAGGTACTTACCCCGTGACCACTTGACTGATGGGCGCCGGAATGGTCATGTTGATGTTATCTATATCGTAGCCATCCTTGCGGGCCACCCATTCTGCTGGCGGCTACGGATCATCAAGGGATTAGTTGGATAATCCTGGACTTGTACTGGTAGCTTGAGCTTACCTGGATTTTGGCCAAGCCGGCTAAATGAGCGCCGCGGGACTCCATGTACTCTATGTAGGAGGCAAAGTTCTTGAACTCCTCGTAGCTGGGACGGAAGGTCATGATTCGCGGTACTTTGGTCTGCTCATCTTCGCCAAATGAGGAACGCGTCGACATATTACAGGTGCAAACAAATCAAAAAATATTTTAGTTCTGCTTCCTCGCTAAGTGTGGCCAGGCGAGAAAGCCAATAAAACACCGCGATTGTTAAAAATGGTCACACAGATGACAAGAATTCAAAATGACAGTTATTTCAAAAAATATTTCAAAATTAAATTGAAGAAAATAGCAATGCTTTACATTGAACTTTATATATTAGACTTTTAAAAACACATATTTTTTTAATCTCTGATTGGTTCTTAGAAACTTGTATTAATTATTAATTATTCCTTGCTAATAAAATGTTACAAATTCTTCTTAAAGCTAAAAAAAAAAAGTGTGATTCTAAGATTTTGTAATAATCAAGTTTAGACAGACAAATAATGTCATAATCTCAGATAATTACTTATTACACTGCTTCCATGAACCCGAACAGATTGCGTTATTTTATTTTTAGCCCCTGTATGCTTACACGACTTAAAAAATAAGTCACACTTTAATACACAGCCAAATAGGCTTTCCCAGAACCCACCCACTGAGAGTCCAAACTGTTGACGCCTCGTGCCGTAAAGCAATTAGACCTGGATAATCAGGAATTCTGTGAAAAGGTGCACAAAACAAGAGATTAGCACCTGAATCATAGGCATTAAAAGGGCTTCGACTGCAGCCGAACGAGTGCCGAGAGGTGAGATAATACCTCTACGCTTAACTAATTGTAAGGCAGGAGCCAAATCGGGCGATAGGGGTTCAATTGTTTACGACCCTCTCTCAATGTAAAAGTAAATCAAAGCCAAGGCATAATATAATTTGCATTGGATGGGCCACGGCGAGTGCCTGAAGTTCTGGCAGATCTTTATGGCTTTATGATTATGGCCGCGATAATGCCGGACGATCTGCGCAGCCCCGCCGGCACTTAAGAACTGGAGGCCCCTCCGGCTGTAATCAGGAAAATGTGTTCTCTTGTGCGGTATCAGTATAAAAGCGAAAGGTGCACCAATGGCTCCGCAGTCGTCCAACGTTTTTGCGCCCAAGCACTCCGGTGGTACTCCGGCGGATTTTAGCTCGACGTGTAATAATAAATATATCAGTGAGATACCAGACATGGGTTTCGACACCTCCGAGGATAAGGCCAGGCGTAAGTCAATGATCCGAGAGATGGCAGTTGGGGCACGTGAAAGCGTTGAAAATACAGTGAGACCTCCCTCGCAATCCCAGCAATCGAATTATGTTTAGAGATTAGAGATTAATTGCCAAAAACTTTGAGCAGTGAATAAATTAAATTGTATTTTAAATTATGTTACTAATATAATAATAATATATCCAAATCTAGTGCTTTTACAAAATAAAATAAAAGTGCCCAAGCAATATTCGGATTGAAAACCAATATAATTAGGATTATGGGAAGAAAATTACTATATTTCGTAAGGGTCACAAAAACCTTAAATTTCCAAGAAATAACTAATCTTAAAAGAAGCTAACAAGTTAGAAGTCTGATAGCAATTCAAAATGTTCTACAATTTGTTGGCATTACAAAATTCCTCCCAATTGGACTGTACAAAAAGCCTACTGGAAAAGATTTATTGCCCTCCATCGCTGTCACAGATCTTGAGTGTTGTCTTCTACTTCACCTACTGCTAATTATAGGTTATAGATAGCAGCTCGCCCGATCCCCAACCGATCAGCAGGAATATAAGTACGGAGAGTATAAGAACCCCGAAGATAATCGCAATTATTAAACACTTGTTGTGACGGGAAGGAGTTCTGATTTCCGCTCTTATACACCGGGCCCTCTCTCTTTCCGTATTATAACTGCATTTATGACCACCAACCAGACCTACCCTACCCTGAGTAACTGCTCTCTATTACAATCCAGACGTCTGGCTATATTTGCAAACCATATCTTGATTGTATATCAGACATTTGCACGAGTTTTGTGACTGCCTTTATAAAGATCAACAAGAGATAATTCCACTTTTGACACACAGAAAAAATATTTATTAGCTTTTGTGGAGGCGGGAGAAGGTGGTGAGAAGGTTGCACAACATCTCTGCAGGCAACGAATTTCGGGGGACTTAAGCTCAGGGTCCATCGAGATCATAAAGTATATACGGCTCCATTCACACATTCTCTGCCCCCCATCCAACCGTACTCCACTGGCGCAGCGGGAACTTTTCCATTGAGAGCGGAGCTCTTTTGTTTTCCTCATTGGCAGGCGTTAATGTGATAATGATAATGACAATATTATTATAATAAAACCGAAAACGAGTGTGTCGGAGCCGTTAATTAATGGGAATCGTCACTATCAGAGCGCATTGTTAAGCGGCAATAAAACAAGAATTGAGTAAAAAAAAAGGGTCCTAGAAATAATCATGCAGCTGACAAACAATTCGCACAGTCGATTTATATAATGAGGCAATCAATAAATCGTTTAGCCAGACGGCTGTCAAGTCCGCAGCCGATCAAACATGGTTTACTACTCCAACGGGGAACGGAGACCCCTGCTGATCCGCGTAGTTCCGGATCCGCTGAGGAAACTAGCCAGTACACCCGACTTTTATCCTTATCTGTAAGTTGGAATAATTAATTTTGCTTTTATCCTTGCAGCCTCCGGCTTTGGTGCCCGCCACTGGCAGGCCATCCTCCTGTTCGTGGGCATGATGATCAACTACTTCCAGCGGGTGAACATCTCGGCAGCCATTGTGCCCATGACCCAGTCCACGGCAGGCGCTCCCTTCTACAACTGGAATACGTCTGACAAGTCCTTGATCCTGAGCAGCTTCTTCTGGGGCTATGTGGTCTCCCAGGTTCCAGCAGGTAAGAGAGCCCGTGACTGCCAGAAGGTTCCGGAGCTAACTGGGTTCTCCCTTAGGTCTTTTGGCCAAGCGTTTCGGTGCCAAACTGGTCCTGGGCGTGGCCACTGCAATAGGCGGCATCTTGTGCTTTTTTCATCCCATGGCCGCCAACAGCGGCTGGGAGAGTGTCTGTGTGCTGCGAGTCTTTACTGGTCTGGTCCAGGGAACCGTCTATCCGTGTGTTCACACATTGCTGGCCAAGTGGGTGCCGCGCACGGAGCGGGGATTCCTCACCACGGGCATCTACTCGGGTGCGCAGTTCGGAACGGCCGTTATTCTAGTCACTAGTGGCTTCATCTTCGAGTCCAGCATGGGCTGGCCGGGACTCTTCTACCTGTCGGGGGGCTTGAGCCTGGCCTGGGCGCTCTTGTTCTTCTGGCAGGCAGCCAACGAACCCGCCACCGCTCGCAGGATCAGCCAGAGCGAGCAGGAGTACATAGAGAGCCTGACGGGCAGCAATAGTGCGAGTCAGTCCATGCCCGTGCCCTGGATGTCGATCTTCACGTCACCAGCTTTCTACGGCCTGCTGGCCGCCCATTGCGGCTTCACCTGGGGCTTCTACACCCTGCTGACCGAGATGCCCACCTACATGAGCAGTGTCCTGCAGCTGAACGTCAAGTCGAATGCCTTCCTCTCCTCGCTGCCGTACTTCGCCATGGGTCTGCTCTGCCTGGTGGTCAGCCCCATTTCGGATCTTCTCATCAACCGGGGCACCATTTCGATTACCACCGCCCGCAAGCTGTTCAACTCGATCGGGCAGTGGGGACCGATGGCCTGCCTGATTGGATTGGGCTACATGACCGCCGACGAGAAGACGTGGGCCATCCTGCTGCTGACGCTGGCCGTGGGGATTAATGCGGGCTGCTCCTGCGGCTACCTGATCAACCACATAGATCTGTCGCCGAACTTTGCGGGTCCCATGATGGGGGTGACCAATGGCATAGCCGGCATAACTTCCATTGTTGCTCCCTTGGTGGTGGGAGCCATTCTCCACGATGAGGAGGATCCCAGCCAGTGGCGGTTGGTGTTCTTCATCACCGGCGGCGTCTATCTGGTGTGCAACACTCTGTTCGTGATCTTCGGCAAGGCCACAGTGCAGCCTTGGAACGAGGCACCCAGCATGTCCAGTACGATGACGTTGCGGAACAACCTGGAGAACGATTCGAGGACCATTGCACCCACGTCGGACAAGGACCATCGATTCTGAAGCGCCTGGAACCGCCGCGCGTTCCCATTGACAATCTCGTTAATTGTAGTAATTATAAGTTAAGTGTTCTTTGGATATGCCTAGATGCCATAATTAAAGATATTCGTTTATGTTTACGCTTATGCTAAAGGAAGCTTAATGTGACTTAGTTGTGCGATAGCCCTAATAAGACTTTACGATGTGTGTGTGGCACGTTTTCAGAGTGATTAAGTGATTAAGTCGTGCTGAATATGTCGTGTTGAATATGTCTTCTACAAGTTAAAAATATATTTACAGCCCCCACACGCGTGCGGAGTATCTATTCCTTAGCCATTGTTGACTTGGAAGCGCACTGTCTTCGACGCCTGTTACTTGACCTTTTGCTGCAGCAGCCGCTGCTCGTTCAGGCGCTGATTAATCCGTCGCGTGTTGGCCATGGACCGGATTATGGTCCACAGGGCCACCGTCCAGCCGAGCAGGATAGTTCCATACAGTACCGGACCGTAGGCATTCGCATTGCCCACAGGGATCTCGGCACGCAGCGGTGTCTTTAGCTGGCAGTCCACGTGCACCCGCCGCCAGTTGCAGCGCTCCAGATTCGCCATTGTCGTCGGCTCGCCGTCCTTGACGATGTTTTCATCAAATCTGCTTTCCGGCGAATTCAGGCAGTAGAGCTTATCGATCCGGGCAACCAGTCCGCTCTCGATGAGCTCGCTATCAGCCAGCGGGCAGTTGAGATAGAGCTCCGGCAGGGGTATGGCCACCGTGGCCGCCGATCTGTCGGGTTAAGTCGGTTATTAGGAATATATGTAGTTAGTTTTCAACATTCATGATCACCGCCGCACCGCTTATCGCTGGGGCCATGGTAGCGAAAATGTACGGGCAGCGTCAGCGTCTCCGTAATCTTGGGCGTCCCGCGCAATAGCACATCCAACGGCTCTGCCCGCTCCGTGGGCACTTCAATGTTGACAAACTTCGGGTAGACGGCACTCAGCTGCGAACGAAGAAGAGTATTTAAGCTAAGTAAGTCCTTGTAACTCGAGTCTTTTACGATAACACGCACCCTCTTCAGACGCTGCAAATCGTCCAGTTCGTCCGTGCTTATGTAAACCGAAGCGGGCAGCGGCTGGAGCAGCACGTACTCGCAATCCTTGCCCACCAGGGGATAGTCGAAACGCAGGCGGTATGTAAGTGTCCTATAAAAACATAAATTCCATTTAGATTACACATTTCTCGGGCGAGTTTCCATCGCAACTACCTATGCATGCCGGCTTTGTCCAATTCCACTTGAACAATAGGTGGTTCCACTACGTAGCTCCTGCCCAAGCCAATACCCAGGGCCAAAATAACACTAATCAAAGCGCACTTGCTATTTTTTTGCGAAAACATTGCAGAAAATCAATTTGAAAACCGCTGTAAAGTGAAAAGTAAATAAAAACATTGGGTCTAGGGTTGTCGCAGCTGCTCAATTTATTCAGGGTTGCCAAGTTGTTAATATAACAGTAGAGTAGAGAGTTGAGAGTACCCGCGAAATTTAAAAATGCTCGTTATCAGAATTTCAGTTTCTTGTACAAATCAGATCCTTGGCGTGCCAGTTGATCGGCCATTTCGTTGCCCTTGATGCCCTTGTGGGCCTCCACATAGTTCTGGAATTAGATAATTTAATAATTATCTGCTAAGAAGGTATTTTATAAACATACGCACCCATTTCACAGTGATGTCTCGACTCTGAAGCAGTTCATCTAGTTCCTTGAAGTCGACAACGTTCTTGACAGGCTGGTTGTTCTTTAGCATCCAATTTCTTCTCTTCCAGCCCGGCACCCACAGGGTAATGGAGTTAATCAGGAACTGGGAGTCTGTGCTGATGCACAGTTTTTTGATGCCCAAAGTCAAGGCAGTTTTGATGGCATAGATGGCTGCCTGTATCTCGCCCACGTTGTTGGTGGCGCGTCCACCCACGGGCTTCGCTGCATTTCTGGTTGAAATAGGCATAAAATTATAGTGTCATAGGAGGTAACCCAATTTGCACATACAGCTGATGACTCTCTCCGAAGTACACTCCGAATCCGGCGCAGGCGTCTGGTCGTCCGTTGCCAATGCAGGAGCCATCTGTGTACACAATCACATAGCCTTCCGCATCGATTTCAAACTGGTAGGCACCCACTTGCTTTAGGCCCGTGGCTTCTGAGACCTGGGATGCATGCCGGGGAATTTTGTTTCTTCCACCGTCGCCTGCTTCACCGTCGCCCCTGCGTTTGCGGGAATATACGTCTGTCTAAAAGGGGTAGCTTGTATTTAATCCTTTACAGCACTAGAGCCAGCGGTTATTACCAACATTCCACTACTAGATGGCCTGGGATCTCCCTCCACTTCATTCATGGCTGCATTCTGGGAAACAGGTTGGAAATTAAATATGCGCACTTTCCAACTTCTTTCACACTCACCAGCGCCCTCTCTGCCAGGTCGTGATCCTCGTCCGGCCAGGCCTCTGTGTACTTGGACTTCGTCAGTCTCTCTATCTTGATTGTCCAGCTCGGGGGAGCCGGCTGTTTCTGGCCCAAGGGCACAGCCACTTCATGGGGAGCATACGATTTGGTGGCATTAACGAACTGCTCCGCCTCCTGGCGTGTGTTGAACTTTTTGTACTTTGCATTCTTGAAGCCCTTAACCTGCTCCTCACACTGCGCCCAGGTGTCATAAATGCCACACTTTCTCCCGCTGGCCACCGCGTAGAACGCCATTGTGCATCGATGGAGGATCGAGGTAAAACGGGGCGCAAGCATTTCGGAGCTGAGAGAGTCAGTGATGCCAGGTCGGCCCCGTCAACTTGGCTTTTTTTAACTCGAATGCAAAAATAATAAAATAATTCAAATGCAATTGGGAAAGATAACTGATTATCATAATACTAATTTTCAGTTTTCTGTTTTTAGCTGTATTTGTATTTTGAAATAAAAGTACAATAGTACTGATTTTGCTATTCAACTATAAGTACAACTTTTTTATTTCTGGTTATTTTCCCGACAGATTTTATTTGAAGTGCCAACACTGCTGGAGTACGCTGCCAGATCTGGGAAAGTAAACAAACAAAAAAGTGGCAAGACCGTTCTTATCAGAAAAAGATAGAGGTGGACAAATATCGATAACATTGTTGGTTTTTTTTTTAAACTCCAAAATAATATTTAATTCAAGCCTCATGAAGGTCGCTTCCTTCCACTTTCACATTGAAAAGGGTAACCTTAGAGAAAGCTCACAGGGAAAAAATATTAATAGCAAGTATAATAACGACTTAATTTTCATAAATCCTCGGTTGAGCTTTTGATTCTCCTCCTTCAAACACTACATTGCCTTATATATTATTCGAACAAAGATAACCCACAATAAACACTTTCCGTTAGTAGTAAAAATAACCAAGTCGGATTTTGGTAGATATTTTTAGCCAATTGAAACTTAACACGAATGCTCTTCGTACATAAAGTGGCGAAACACGAGCCCAACAAAGCTGCTCTCACATCTTGTCTCACATCCAGTGCTATTTGAACAACGAAAGCCGCCTGCCCAGGCCGGAGCGTCCGGATCCACTGATCGCGCTGGTGATGTGGCTCATTTCGGGCAGATTGTGAATGGCGCCGCGGGCGGCCACCGAGGGCGGGGAACTCAGGAGTCGCTGGGCCACGCGCTGGATGTCCGCCGCAGTCACATTCTCTGCGAAAATATTTCATTAGTTAAATGGTTGGGTTTATCTTTGGATGGGAAAAAGGACGACTAACCAATTTCCTTGATAAAATGCTCGGGCCGTTTCCGGTGTCCCGTCACCAACACCTGGCGGCCGACGTCCTCGAACACAACGGGTCGCGACTCCAGATTCATCAGCAGCATGGACTGCAGTTGTATCTTGGAGCGCATCAACTCCTCGCGCCCCGGCTCGGCGGCCATGGCGATCATTTCACGGGTCAGCACCTCGACCATGTCGTTCATGTGCTGTGGCGGTGCACTGCCATGGATGCAGAAGAGCCCGGTGTCCGCGTAGGCATGATTGTAGGCCGTGGCACTGTACATCCAATGGTAGCGGTTTAGCACCTTGGTGTACAGCCGCGAGTACATGCCCTTGCCGGGACCGCCGGCAGAGAAGGAGCCGCCGCCGCCCATCATGATGTTCAGGACGCAGAGTGGCACAAAGTCCTTGTCCTGATGAGAGCAGCCCTCGAAGCCAAGGACCACGTGAGCCAGCTCGGGCAGGCCAGCGGCCGCATAGATGGGAATCTCGCATTCCTCCTAGAAGGATTTTCTTTTGCATTTTAAATGTTCAAATTTTCAGAATTAAAGGACTCACTTTCACCAAGCCGCCGGTGTACTGAGCAATAGACGTGTCCACTTGCGTGGGTCCCTTGTCGTCCAGGCTTTCGCTCTCCCAAATGGCCTTGTCGTCCACAAAGTACTTCTGCACAATGTCCACCAGCTCATCGTGATCCACCTGCAGCAGTATGCGCTTGATTACAAGAAAATTTACTGAGAAAGACGGCGGCGGTTTACTTACGCCCACTCCAGCGATGACCATGCGGTTGGGCGCGTGATGGTACTTGAGGTAGTTCAGCAGCACCTTCCGATCGATGTGGTCTAGATTGTCCACCGGACACAGCTTGGGCAGGCCCAAGGTGTTGTCCCTGTATGCCGCCAAGTGGATCATGTCCATCAATATGGGCTCCTGTTCCGGCCGCATGCCTAGCGTCTCAAGCTCAAAATTGACGGCACGCCGGGCCAGACTCACCTCCTGATCGCTGAGCGTGGGCCGCAGTGTGACATCCGCCAGCAGACGTGTTACGGAATCAACGGCCCGGCTGTCTATGCTGGCGGCATAGATGAGCGTGTCCCGCGAGCTCTGGCAGTCGCAGATGCCGCCGTTTTTCTCCAGCTCCTTCAGTATGGCATCCTTGTTGGGAAAATTCACTGTGGACTTTGGAACGAGAGCGAGAGGTTAGTGGATACTCGGTCAAAGAGTCCTAGCACTCGACACTCACATTGAAGGCCAGTTTTTCGAGGAAGTGAGAGACGCCGCTGGGATAGGCCACCTCGTAGCGTGGCCCGGAATCGATCACCAGACCCACTGTGCAAAATTGTCCGTAACGAGGCTCCGAAGCGACCCGCAGTCCATTTGGCAGCGTGGTTACCTTGGTGACGGCGCTTTCCGCAAGGGGAGCCGCGTACACGGCCTCCGGCAGGTTGGGCAATGGATCGGTGAGCGGCGGCAGGTGCGTGACGATCTCCTTGGACGGCGTGTTAACCTTCCGTGGGCCGTCGGTCGGCCGTATGCCTCCGGTGATCTGTCCGATGCCAGTGCCGCTGCCGATCTCGTCGCCGCCCACCGTCGTCACCTTGGTGGCAAAGCGGCGGGGACACCTGCGTAATCATCGGGTTTATTGGTGAAATGGTTAGAAGATTTTACACCGGCTCCGTAACCGCCCCCACACCCCCTTTTCGGGTCTTACGTGCGCCAGGTATGTCTGAGCACCTTCAGCATGCCGATGCTGCGCGCGTTCATGTTGTGCTGGTGATTTGGCTTTGGTAGCGGTATTTACAAATTTATGTGACTTATATTTGAATTTGATTCAGAAACATATTTTTTTCTTTTTGAAAACCAAAGAATTTGAAGAAAAAAGAAATGTTAAATTCTTCTTCTTCTTCTGTCAGTCATTGGTGTATCGATTCTATATTCGATACTAAACTAAAGTATCGATACTAAAGTATCGATAAGAGTTCGAAAAGTACGATTCGCAGAAAAGCTTATTTTTAAGAGTTGGCCCAAAAAATATTTCATATACAAATAAAGGCATACTATATTTTAGGTCTTTCAGGCAGTAAAAATGTAAAGTAGTCATTTCCGACCCTATAAATCACAAATTTTCTTGATTAGCATCATCAGCCAAGTCGATTTAACCACGCCACGAAGAAAATGTACCCAATTTCAAAATTGTATCAAATTGTATAAAATAAAAATCATTTTTGTTGTAATTTTAAAATTACACATGCAAACTTTTTAAACTAATTAAAACTATAACAAAAAATGTATTTTAGAAATGAAATTAATGCATTTTCGGAAAGGTGTGATCTGTTTTTATCATCCAATTGCCAAACTGAAAGGAATACAATCTCAGGATTTTCTTCTTTGTGAACATATTAATTTTACAAAATAAGCTTTTTAACCGTTTTAACTTTCATAAATTCTTTATAATGCACAAGATTTCAATGAACAAAACTTAGTCCCAATTAAGAAGAGGAACCTCTTTTTCCAAAATGATCATCCAACTTTTGTTACGTATCCGCCATGTAAACACTCAGAAAATATGCATATTCGATAATACATTTATTTTTGTGGGAATCAGTCGTAATTGAAGCGTCGCTTGCCATCAAATCTATATCCATAGGCTGCAGCGTTTTTGGTGTCCACCAGTGCTGGATTGCGATGCTTAAAGAAGCTTCCGTGTCCGTGAGCGGGACGCGAGGCGCTGTTGGGGATTCCCTCCACCTCCCGAGGGTAAAATGCCTCGAACATCCCTTCGGGCGGAAGGCAGCACTCGGCTATCTTGGGATCATTGGGATCGTAGGCCACAGCTCCCAAGATTACGGCCAATACCAACAATGCCTTGATCGATTTCGTAATTACACTCATTATTTTACAATTGTACACACACACACACACACACACTCCTGGCGTGGACTTTTACTTTCTGGTGGCCGAACCCGTTTAAGTGCTGGCTTCGCAAGCTGTGGCCCAAGTGAACTGAAGTGATTTTGGCCAAAACGCTGGCTAATATATGAATGTATGTTCATATGTATGTACATATGTATGAGTACCGTTCGCTACGCCTCACCATCAGTGTTACCCAATGAATTTAATTCAAGCCACAGTTGAGCTTCAAGCCAAACTTATGGTAATAAGAAATATCAAAATAAGAAATATCTGTTTCAAGTTGAGACTAATTACATATAAAAAAAGCAAAAAATCTGCTTTAAATGCTTCCAATAGCAATATTTAATATCTTCCAAACTTCAGCGCCCTTTATTGTGGCAGTCAGGCAACTCTATTATAAAAAGTTGTCGTCCCAGTCTGGCAGCCCATGCCCATTCCTCCAGATACCCCCAGTTTTCTTTCAGATTGTTTTGCACTCCCATCTTTGCACTCGCTGGATCGAACAGATAATACGGAAGAGCTACAACTATATACTATATACAATCGCCAGACGAATTCAACATGTTCTCAAACAAAAAAGAAAGTGAATCCGAAGAAATTCTGAAAGGTATAGATTCCGCAGATGCCGGCAAGTTTGCCGCATCCTCTTTGTATTTGCATATTTGTATTTCATATGTATATATGTATATATGCGCAACAGTATCGCAGTGTAAGCAAAATTTTATTTACTCATCGAATTTCGAAGAATTCAAAGAACGGGTCAGAGGTTTTCTAAACAAGATAATGCTGTACAGTAACACTCAAACTAAAATAAACAACATAAATATTTGGCATACTAAAAACATAAATGGAGATCATTTTATATGTACTTTTGAAAAAATGTAAATACTGTTTAATCGTAAAGTTATATTTGAGAGAACACGTTGCGAAAGATAAGGGAATTGGTCTCAGTGCAGCACTTTACTGTACAAATATGTTGAAAGCTCAGCAGAAACAAATACTGCAAAAGTTATTAAAGGGGATTCCCCTGAGACCGATTAGATTTTCGCGATATCTAGATACATACATATTTATGTACATATTATTAATCAGAGGCTAAAAAAAAATGTTCCTTGAAATAAATTAAAATAATAAATAGTACAAGAACTTGAATATAAAAAGCTATTTGTATTAAGTCAAACAAAGAAATATTTGTATACCTTAAAGTGAATAGATTTTTTAGCCTTAAACTTTCATTCTTTAGTCAAGGATACATTTATAATATATAAAAATAATTAATATTTATATTTAACCTTTCCTTAGTTCCTGTCAACAACACTGATCGCTATCCGCCGATCCCATTACCCGCACCTCCACCGCGACCTGCATCGCAGAAGAACAATGGTTCGGAGGCAGAGCAAGGAGTTCACCTAATGGAAACTGGAGCTGCTGTCGGTCAGGAGTTTTTTGTTATGCGTGAGCAAATTGTGGTGATTAAGAACATCGTATTTGATGATCAAAGTATACGCAAAGGTTTCATCCGAAAGGTTTTCGCAATTTTTTTGGTAAGTACATTTAAGATATATCCTTAGCCTAGGGTCTACTTCGGTGTGTTCTCCTCCCCAGGTCCAATTGCTGTTCACGCTTGGTGTGATGGCCGTATTCGTGTACCACAATCCCACCAAGTTTTTTGTGCAGAAGAACCCAGTTGTCGTTCTAGTTGCTGCGATAATTAATATCATAATCGCGATCCTCATCACTTGCTCGGAGACCGTGCGGCGCAAGCATCCGGGGAACCTAGTTTGCCTGGCCATTTACACCATCACCATGTCCCTGATGCTGGGAGCTGTCTCGAGCTACATGAACTCCGATGTTGTCCTTATGGGGGTCGGAATTACGGCCATAATGGTCCTTGGACTCTCGCTGTACGCCCTGCAGACCAAGGTTGATTTCACAGCCATGAGCGCCGTTCTGGTCACATTCACCATGTTCTTCCTCCTTCTGGGAGCGTCGATGTATTGGTCTGCGCAGGATGGGCATAATTATAACATGCCCTTGGCCGTATTCGGTGCCCTCCTGGGTTGCTTTTTCCTGATCTACGACATCCAGATGATGATCGGCGGCAATCACCAGTATCAGTTCGATCCCGAGGAGTATGTCTTTGCGGCTCTTTCCCTGTACGTCGATGTGATTCAGATATTGATCTATGTGCTTCGGATTGTGGAAAGATTTTCTTAGTGGGCACAGTCAACGAATTTTTTTTATTTCTAAACAGAAATCAAAATATGTGTGCCATAAAAAAAAAACAGAATTTACTAGAACTCGGTTGTTGCTGGAGCTCAAGAAGAAGGCCTGTTAAACTGGTATTGGTAATTCAGGTTTTTATTAATCTTACTTTTTTGGCTCATCTTGTTCTAGGACAGAGTTTATATTAAATTTATATATCCATATACTGTATACGTGTGAGTGTCTACGTGTGAGTAACTATAAAATACAATCACAAAATGTATGCCATTTGATTTTCCTTCTTAAATGTATGTACAGTGAGTGGGAGGGCGGGGCGGGGCAGTTACTCTAAACAACTAAACAAAGGGAATTACAATTATCAATCAATGCTCGCGAAGCAAGCCTCTCAGCACAGGGGTATTAATGCAGATCTCGTTAAGTAAGTAACTAGGGCTTGACTAAGTTTGTTATATGTATTGATAAGTTGCACACATTCTACGCCTACGCTACGATAATTTACTGTGCTCTGGTCTCGTCTTGCATATTAGTTAAACTACATTAAGGACTTTTAGTTTCCGAGTTCTCATCGATGGCGCCGCAGGCTCCTGAGTGCGTGTCTGGTGTGTGTCTAGTGTGTGTGTGTCTGTAGAAAACGTTGTATCAAATGCTTTGGCTAGTCCCACGTCCAGTTCCAGTCCCAGGTACTGCTCCTCCTCCTCCTCCTCCTCCTCATCAGTCGTCCGTGAAGGGATGGTCGGATGTTTCGCTGCTATTCCGCCGCCTACTCTCCAGTATTCGGGTGGCCTGCTCCAGGGTCTCCTTGTAGAACATGTTCCTTGGACTGTCGCTGGGCAGCGAGTACTTCGAGTTGTCCAAGTGCGAGGTGAGGCCCAGGACGATGTTGAAGGCGGACGCATCGTAGCCATGACAGCCGGAGTACCGGTACAATGGCTTTTTGTTGAACTTGCAGCCGTTGGCTTGGGCACCTGCAGGGCGACAAGAATGTTGTTTAAATTAGTGTCTCAATTATCAGTATTATGAATTTCATAATATGAATCGACAGCATTTCTGTTGCTATATCAATTGAGGAAATATGTATATTTTTTTCTTGAGTATATTTTTACGTGTCTCAATTATCAGTATTATGAAATGTCAGCATTTCTGTTCCTATTTCAATTGAGGAATATTTACTCATTTGAAAGACATTAAATAAATTGTTGTATTAGCAATAAAAGTCGAAAAGAAAAAAGAACAATGAAAATTAAAAGAGAAAACTATGTAAGACGCACTAAGTGATATCGTAAAAATATCTTTTATGGAGTTACGCATCTTATTATTATTATTATTGTATTTATTTATATATTCTTTCAGATCCCTCTTTCTAATAACTCTGCATAATTAATTTCTCAATATTTAAATAATTAATAATTACTATAATACCATTTTTCTCTGTGTGCTGTTGTTTGTGGAAATGGAATGGAAATGGAGCAGCCTGAATTAGATAAACGATTAACTGGAAAATGTTGCTTATCAAATACAAAAGTATAATTAGGCATCAGGCCAGTAGTGTCAGCGCAGTCTGATGATGAAATGGACACGGTAATGGTGGTGGAAAAATCAGAGATCCCGGGAATCGCTGTACAATGTGAGCTCCTGATGCCCCATGGCCATATCCGAAGGACTTATGACTTTGACATAGCGGAAATTGGACAGCGACGTCGTCTGGTACGAAGGTTCTTTGGAATACTAATTGTAAGTTTACGTAGCATTCAATTCCAAAGCGAAAAATTAATGTTATATATATTTGCAGCTACAGGTAGCCTGCACCTTGCCCTGTCTGGAGGTGCTACTGAAATATCCTTTGCCTTACATGGAGGCTGTTCAGGGTGTTTCCATGGTGATCACCATGTTTCTATATACTTGCTTCTACGTTTGGAGGGAGTGGCGGAGATTTGCACCATACAACTATCTAGTATTGCTGCTCAGTACCATAATCAGCTCCCTGAATCGGAGTTTGTATTTGCTGAACTTGGTGCAGACACATTGGGTGAGTTTTTAATCCACAAAAGCTTCAGCTTCTCTAATTAATATCTTTGGGATTTCCTCCTTAATTTATGTGTACCCTTTACAGGTCTATGCGTATCCCGTCATTCTGATTCTTGAGCTCCTGGCTCTCATGCTCTACGCTTCCCAGGAGCGTTTCAGGTTCACCCAGATTCGAGGGATTTCCATTATCTGCCTCGTCTTTGGATTGTTCCTGCTGCTGGGTTACCGCCTTAATCGAATGATGGAGCTTTTCTCAGCCATGGCCTGCACGGTGGAGGCGTGGTACGTCATCTACGACACCCACTTTATGCTCTGCGGCCGGCATGGTTACAATATGGGACCGCAGGAATGCGTCTATGCGGCATGCAACATCCACTGTGATCTGCCCAAGGGCGCTTGGCGCCTGATGAGGTTGCTCTTCTTCAGCAAAATCGTGGAGGCCATACGCATGTTCCGCGAATGCTTTAGGACAGAGGTTTGCTGACCTTTTACCAAGCAGTTGGCTTTTTTACAAACTAAATTGTCTCAGTGCTGTCAAAATTGAAAATAAATGCACTTAAAATTCCAAAAGCCCTCACTTTTCTACAAGCTGTTTCCAGAGCAATTTTTCGATCTAGATTCGAGGACAGACCCACCAACACTGCTCAAAGATCACTCAGATGATTTACTTTCAACCAGTGCCCAAGTTTCCAAACAGCTATGTATTTCATAATATCATCTCAAGTACGTTCCAAGGCAGTCGATGAAGCGCCACAAGTCCCCCACCAGCAAAAAGATCAACTGAAGCAGGTGGATTGGAACCCGAAGTGCGTTCCATGCGTATCCGCTTTCAAGTTGGGAAGACATTTAAGAATTCATGACTATGGCTTTAAGAAAATGAAGTTAAAACATTCCGAAAAATGCACAGTGGCACAAAATACTTGTCAAAATACGTGTCAAAATCTGCATGGAGAGAGAGTAGTTTCGAATGAAGTTTGTAACCAAGAAACCAAATGTATCGAAAGAATATCGGCTTACGAATCAGTCGAAAAATTGGACACAGTCGAAGCAGTGAATATATTCAACGCACCAGAAATTCCCTTTCAACCTGCTGAAAATAAGTCTCAAACGTCTGGAATATTGAAGAAAAAAGTATCTAAAAGTAATAAGAGTAATATTCTGAACCCTCGGACAAATGCCGAAACTCAAACAATTTGCGCTTGTAGAGTTTGCCAAACTTTGCAGACATATAAAATTGAAAAGCCGCCTCCACTAGTTGTGGAAATGTCAAATAAAAATAAGATGTTGGAGCTTAGGAAATACTATATGAACAATCTTAGGCATAGAAAATTTAACTTTATTCATGGAGCAGAGAAAACTCCCAAGACACTCTAGCTAGGAAAAATGAACTGTTTTTCTACCATAAATGAAGAGTTCATTTGGTTAAATCAACTGAAGATGAACTCAGTATTCATTTCCTTAAAGCAACCGGGAAGCGAATACTCAGTTCATTCAGTTGGTTTAACTTTAAAGATTTTATACAATAAATAAATAAATATTTTTGAACTTAAATATTTTTAGTTTGAAATATGAATTAAATTAGAATGAACTCGGCATGAATGAACTCGGAATGAACTATAATGAATTCTTTAATAAAATCAAAACATACTGAATTCTTTACTGAGAGCTGAGAATTCGTTATTCATATTAATTTCTTCGTAAATTCAGTGGATCGAATACGAAGTACCCTCGGTGAGTAAGCTCTCTCACAATCACATATATACATTTAAGTAAATAAAAATATTGATATTATGGAAATTTAGTTTAGTTTGGGAAATTCCCGGACGGGAAGAAAGCGTTGCTCAAACAAAAAAAAAGGCAGTGTCACGTTTGCCATCAATCCCAATTCATATGGTAATTACATAAAATTCACTGATGTGAGTGCCATCAACGGAATGCCGTGCAAATGGCGGTCATTAGTACACCACCAGCCCCAACCAACCTGAGGACTAGGAACTAGAGGGGGTGGCACGAATGTAGGTTTGATTGATTTATATTGAGGGCAGTGTACCCTCTACACATTCACAGCCTTAATGACAATTTTCCGTATCATAGAAAACACTCCCTCAGAACTCACCGATTGGATCGATGCACTCGAGGGTGAGGCAGCATTTCAGCCAGGGCAGCATGATCTTCTCGGTGACATGGGGCGAGTCCGAGAAGAAGACCGCATCCAGGTCGATCATCCGCAGGAAGATAAAGTTCTCGGCATTGGACTCGAAATAGTCGAACATCTTGGGATGTGTCAGCGAGGACACAGCCGTTGGTGTGTTCCATCCCAGAACTCCCAGAGATCCGTCGGTGATGACACGACTCTGCAGTTTCTGCAGCTGAGCATAGCCACCGCGCACCCGCATGTGATTCTCCAGGAACAGCACCGACTTGGCCCTCATAAGGCCATCTTTGATGACGACTGGCCGGAAGGCGTGCGTCCTTTGATCGCCGACGAAGGAGGGGAACACCGTCAGGTCGTAGGTGATCACCGAGCAGCGACTGTTGTTGCAGTAAAGGCCCAGGTCCCGCAGCTGCTCCTCGGACACGCCCAAGTCGTAGATGAGCAGGTACTCGCTGGGTAGCTTTGCGGCAATGTTTTGGGCCAGCAGGATGGCCGATACCGCCTGCCCCTCCAGCACATAGGTGACAATGGTGAAGTTGCTTTTGGTGCCGTTGTAGGGCGTGGTGATTCGCTTGCGCTGGCCCCGTTGCTCACGTGATCCTCCAGCTGGGCGGCCACCGAAGGTGACGGCATGCTGCAGACCTCGCAGCTCGCTGAGCTCCCGCTCCGCTTTGGTGGCTGGCGCCGGCGGCTGATCTGTCTTTGGCTGCTGGTGGTAACCCGGCGCATTCTGCTCCAGCTCCAGCCGCTGTTGCTGCTGTTGGTTCGAGGCATCCTTGTGTGTTGGTGTGAATCCCAGGAGTAGCAGATACTTTGGGTCTATTTCAAACTTCTTGTGTTCCAAGCCAACGCGCAGGTTCTCCTGCAAGAAAGGTTACAATTTGTTATTCAAGGAATCTACATAATAAAACCTAAAGTTTAGCCAATTAAAACCAAGAAATTCCACAGATTCTAGTCCTGGAGTTCAACACCATAAATTGTCAAGTAAATGTGGCCGCAATCCTTGGGCCCACAAGGCGCGAAATGCGCCCTGTCATGGGAGCAATTTGGAGCCGACGCATATAAGTTGGCCCACAGGAAGCACACACATGTGAGAAATCTTTGCATTACGGCCCTCCAGCACGCTCCCAGCCCTTCGGTAAAGCCTACCCCCCAAAAGCGACCCAAAACAAATACTCAAACCGAAAAACGCCGCCGCACAATGGTGGAGCCTTCTCGTGCCGATGTCAAATTCCTGTCTATTATTTGCGTCGACGACTGTGGCCAGAGGTGAGCGTGCCACATGCGCTCCTGCGCCACAGCTCCTGCTGCCAAAGAACTGGTGTCAGGTGTGCCATGTTGCGGACGCCGCGAGGGGGGCCAGGGAGTCCAGGTGAAAGGGCCGAAAGGGAAACTGAACTGAAATTAACCTGCGGCAAAAGGCAGGCGCCAACAAAGGCGCAGGCCAGGCGTCGCCAAACCCAAATCGCATGACAACCTGCTGGTTCCCCCTGGCAATACGAACCACTAACTTGTCACAATGCACTTGGCAAAAATCGAATATTGGTTGCTCTTATTAGAGGTCTAGTTATGAGCATTAAGACAATCAATGGGGTCTACATTGTAATTCCCAATGATTGAAAACCAACAACTGCGAGGCTCTTATGAATCGGGTTTTAATGATAGCCTTGAGGTGGGAACTCCCTGTGGGAAAAACCAGAACCACAAGCAAGAAAACACTTAATTTTTACTTGGGAATTTTAGGTTTACTCTTGGCTTAAATGACTTTAAATTCAATAGAATATATAAAAAGAAATATAGAAAATATCAAACTTGCTATGGAACTTTATTTGCCAAATGTAAACTAAAAGAGAACAGAGTTTGGTTTTAAAATTAGTGCTTTTTTGTGCTTAGTTTTTGATTTTTTAAACTTTAATTTCCCTACCAAAATTATATCGATAAATATGGGTAAGCATATTCTTCTTAGAAACCAAAAAGCCAATTTTCAATATGACAAATATTATCTCCTTTGGAATCCGCGTGTGCGGCCTGATTGCGCACATTTGCGGCCGCCCCCGGAGGTGGCAAGGAGTGGGGCCGCCTCTCCCCACGAGTGACACCCTCATCGGCGCTTTGTTAACAACAAACGACGACAGATACCGGCTGTTGGCTGTTGGCTGATGGCTGATATATACTTAGTAGTTGGTGGCACAGTTGGAGGCGATCAGCTGCAGGCTCAAGGACATTCGAATCAATCAGCGATGTCCCTGCGCCACTGCGCTTACATAACCAGCAGCATATTGATTTTGTGTGCCGGCTTTGTGCATACTGCACCGAAATGAAGCCACTGGGGATGTTCATTTTTCCATCATTTTTCTATACTTTCCTTTCCCGCCACACTCCTTCACCCTTTCCTTTCCAGCCACACTCCTCCTCCCCCCTCTTGGTAGTAGGAATCGATTTCGATGTCAGGGCCCTCTATGTGTGGAGTTGTTTACTGTGTGCACAGCCGGCAAACAGAGCAACCGGGGAAATTCCAATCCAATCCCAATTCCCAAGTAGTCGACGTCCCAGTCGACTCCCATATCCCATACAGTCCCTGTGTCCCTGTGTATTGCTCAGCTCCTGAAATCAAGATGGATGAACTTACGAACGAAGAGCAGGATATCCTCAGGGAAGCATTTAAACTCATGGACAGGGAAAACGAGGGAGCCCTCACCTCCAAGGAGCTGGCAATTGCGTTGCGCAGCCTCGGCCGCCAGCCAACCGACAACGAAGTGCAATCCATGATCAACGAGGTGGATTCGGACGGCAATGGGTCCATTGAGGCTCCAGAGTTCATAACCGTGATTCTGCGCCAGATGCGCGACACCAATCACGAGGACGAGCTGCGTGATAGCTTCCGGGTGTTCGACAAGGAGAATCAGGGTTATATAACCATCACAGAGGTGAAGGGTGTCATGACCGCCCTGGGATGGAAGGTGTCCGACGACGAGCTGGAGGAACTCATACGCGAGTACGATTTAGATCAGGACAATCGTCTCAATTACGAGGAGTTTGTCAACATGATGACGATGAGATAACTTCCATTGGTAAATTGGAAATCCTTACTTGCTTTTCTCAAGATCCAGTAAAATGTTTCCTCTTTTATCCCTTAGGAAGTTACGTTGACATTGCTGTCATTTTTACATGTTTAGTTTTATTCTAAAGGGGAGTTGACACTGAGACACCATCCACAGCTCCACAAAACATAAATAAAAACAATATAAAACGCAAAAAAAATATAAAAAACAAACATTACCATTAACCAACAACATGAGTGGCTTGTCCGATGACCAGATGGAGGAGATCCGCGAGGCATTCTTCGTGCATGACAACGACAACACCGGCTGGGTGACCACCAAGCAGCTGGGCGGTGTGATGCGCCAGCTGGGCCAGAGTCTAACGGAAGCCGAGCTCTACCGCCTGGCCAACGAATATTGCGGCCACAGCGGCCTGGTTTACTTTAACGAATTTCTCCAGATGATGACCCGGCGGGTGGAGGAGCAGAACAGCCTCGTCAGCCTGCAGCAGGCCTTCAGGATCTTCGATCGCAACGACATGGACTATTTCACCATAGTGGAAATTAAGGCAGTGATGACCAATCTGGGCGAGAAGATATCCGACGAAGAGCTTCGCGATATGTTCAAGGACATCGATTTGGACAACGATGGGAAGGTCACCTTTTCCGAATTTGTGGCCGCCATGCGAAGTTAAATTAAGAATTCCAAATTGAAAGAGCAACAAATAAACACGAAGCCGAACCCGAAACCCTTCCTGCAAAAAAAACAAATACCACTTTAAGGCAGTTTTTTCCACTCTCCAGTTGGAATTCTCCCCCCACCGAATTCCTCTGGCTCAGCGGCAGCGTCAGAGAGTCGGCAACCTCCCCCCAAGGAGCTGGGCCAGCTTGGTGGTGACCATGTGTCTGGGCGCGTGACTCCGAAATGGTCGCATGCGCCTAATGGCCAACGGGGAGTGGCGGTGGGAGGTAAAGGGTTGATGGAAATTAGGGAATTGCTGGCCACGCGAATGCGAACAATCATAAAAAAAAGGAGCCACGAGCCGATTACGATGCCAATTTAAATATTTTGGCAAGAAACAGCATTCTACGACTGCCCCGAAGAGGGGGAAGGGTATGTTTCTGACCAACAACTTTTGGCCAAAATCAAGTCCCATTTTAAGTTCGATGCTTATCACACAGTTCGCACTTCAGGTGGGGATCTTATCTATTGTCAA
Organism: Drosophila bocqueti; assembly: GCA_018151655.1. NCBI lineage: Eukaryota > Metazoa > Arthropoda > Insecta > Diptera > Drosophilidae > Drosophila > Drosophila bocqueti. The sequence continues at coordinate 4,523,753 of JAECXF010000057.1, forward strand.
ACACACATAAATTCAAAGTGGGGTGACTCATTTCACAACCAAATACACAAGCCCTACGCCATAAAATGAGTAATTTCCAAGCGATTTGGAATTTTTGAAGTAAATTACGGCCATGAAATAGGGAGCTGTCTTTAGTTAACTTGGATAATTATTATTAGTTTTCTTGCAGCTTGTAGATGGATTAAAAAATGCGTAAATCGTAAATCATCAGTCAGGTTGAAGCTCTCTTAAACATCTGCAAAACCCTTCAGTTAGGCGTGACTTTCTCCCGAGCCCGATTTCATCTCCATTCCTCTGTCACTCCCCATATTCTTTTTATGCTTCCTCGGATGTGGGTGGTGGTGCATCGGGCCAGCGACTTCATCCTGAAGGTCCTTAGACTGATCCCGGTACATGTAGCCGCGCCCCAGGAACATAAAGAGTGTCATATCCACCAGCATGAGGCTGGCGTAGAGCGCAAACTCGCCCGACTGCGAGCTGGTGAACTTGAATTTGGCTATCACAACCACAATCAGGTTGCCAATGGCCACCGATAGCAGCCAGCAGGCCTGGATCACGCTCTTCATGCTGGGCGGTGACTGGGAGTAGGAGAACTCCAGTCCGGTCACCGAGAACATCACCTCGGCCGCCGTCATAACCACAATCTGCGGCAGCTGCCACAGTATGGACACGGCATTGGGGGCCACCACCTGGAGCAGGTTGTACTCGTAACCATCTCGTGCACTGCCCTCCACCAGCAGGGTGTATAGACCTCCGTCCCTGGTCTTGAAATTGGCTGCCCTTATGGCATTAATGTTCACCTCTCCGGGACCGGGGGCGATCTTGTGCAGCTGTGACCCATTCCGGATGTCCAGCAAGAGGGGTTTTGTGTGGAAACCGGGTGCGGAGAGAAGGACAGGTCCCTCTTCAGGCGGCGTATTCAGTAGCGCTCGCAAGAACGGAGGACTGCTGGCGGTGGAGATCATTTGCAGGCCGTCCGGAAACTCGATCAGCTTGTCGTGAGCCAGAAAGTAGCTAATAGACTTGCCCGGCTGCAGGCGCAGCTTTCCCGTGATGGTGGAGCACTTGCCGGAAGACGGCCGCGCCTGGAAGAAGTACTCCATGGGCTCCGGCACAGGCAGCGACAGATCTGCCCACATGCTCAGCCGTTCGATGGCCCTCGGGTGCTTCGCCGAAGAAGATTCAAAGCCACTGACAAACTCATAGCGACATGGCATCCCATTGTACAGACGCAGGTGGGCAGTGTCCGGTTTCGTGGGCATGGCCTCGAAGGCTGCCTGCTCCATCTTCATCTCGAGTAGCGCCGACAGGACGAAGCCGAGGGCCGCCAAGAGCAGGCCAATGGTGAGCTTCTGCAGGTGCCGGCCGATGCCAATGGTGCGGAGAAGGGGGTAAACGGCATAGTCGAAGAGCGGCAAGAAGGCCAGGATGAGCAGCGGATTGACAACTTGCATCTGATCCGGTTGGATGTGATAGCCGAGCACCCTGCCGTCCATGCGGGTGGCCTGGAAGGTCCAGCGGGAGCCCTGCTGGTCGAACAATGCCCAGAAGACGGGGAAGGGCAGATAGAGACGCAGGATCCGCACCAGGCTCTTCGTCTCCTGCACCATCCGGGCTCCCACTGTCGGCCTGGCGTAGTCCAGGAAGCTCTCCTCCGGATCCATGTGCCGTCGCTTCCGCCATCCCTTGAATGCGTCCGCAATGCACTGCGACACCCCGAAGATCATGTTGCCCGTCGGCGGCTGACGGCGATACATCCCCTTGCCGGCCATAAAGATCAGCACGGAGATGACCATCAGCACGGCAGGGACGCCAAAGGCCAGCGAGAAGCAGTCCTCGTCTCCGAAGCAGTGCACGTCCGCTCGCAGGATCGGAGTCACGGTGGTGGAGATCATGGAGCCCGCATTGATGGCGAAGTAGAAGAGCGAGAAGAACTTGGCCAGCTGCTTGGCCTGGGCGGGCAGCGTGAACTGATCCCCGCCAAAGGCCGAGACACAGGGCTTAATGCCGCCAGTGCCAATGGCAATTAGCAGCAAGCCCGCTAATGTCACCTCCTTGGTGGGCATCCCCTCTAGCGGAATGGACCCAAAGGACAGGACCATGGCACCCAGACTGTAGACCATCGACAAATACAGAATCGTCTTGTACTTGCCCAGCCAGCCATCGGCGATGAGGGCTCCGATCAGGGGAAAGACGTACACCAGCATGGTGAACGTGTGGAAGAGCACCGTGGCGGTCTCCTCGTTGTAGCCCAGCTTGAGGGTGAGATACAGCACCAGAATGGTGCGCATGCCGTAGTAGTTGAAGCGCTCGCAGAACTCATTGCTGATGATGAAGGCCACCGACTTGGGATACGGCATCATGGGTGACATTGCTTTGTGCTTCACATGGTCCATCGCCTTGGTCCCGGAACTACTACTGCTGCTGCTGCTGCCTTTAGATGCAACCATTTTTGCAGCAACAGAGTGACAGAGAAAAACAAATAGATTTCCAAATGAAAACCTGACGTTACCGACACTTACTGGCACAATCATAATGATAAAACTGAGCAATCTTTGCCTTAAGTTGAAGAGAGTTCAGTCCCACTCAATCACTGAAGCCGAAAGCAACACTAAAGCCAAGTAAATTTCTATCAAATATTTCCTAGCTACAAAAAACTAACCCAACTCATCTTAACATTTAAAGAAAGCAAATACCTAAAATATGGATGAAGAAAAATATACACTAAGCGAAGACCTATTGGCGGAAATCCGAGAAGCATTCGCCCTGTGCGATTTTGAAAATTGCGGATTGATCGAGGCCGATGATCTTGGAATCGTTATGCGCGCTTTGGGCTTTAATTACACGGAGGCTGAGCTCATGGAAATCACCGAGGAGCTGGACGATGCCTACATCGGTAAAATAGACTTTGACTCCTTCTTGTTTTTGATGACCAAAAAGTACAAGGTATTCGAGCAGAGGGAATATTTGATAACCGCCTTCAAGGTGATCGATCGCGATGGCCTTGGCGCCATAACGCAGGGGAAGCTACGCACCATTTTCACCACCCTCGGGGAGAAAATCACTGACGAGGATTTAGATGCACTCTTTCACGAGGTGGACGGCGACAATGATGGTGTCATAAACCTTCGAGACTTTCTCACAGCCTACAAAAGCTAAATTTAGCTTGATCACTTTTATAATAAAAATAAAAGAAAAACCCAATTTGAAGGTTTTTTTTTGGGACTTGGGTTGCTTTTATCTCCGATTTGTATATTTGTAAGAGCCAGAAAGTCCCCCCGAAATTCATAAATAAACTTGTACCTTCAAATTAAAAAGAAAGAAAGAAGGCCTTGAGCGAACCATCAATAAAAATGCTGCTTAAAAATAAACATAGACATCCCCAAGCTGGGACCGAAAACAACACCACACTAAACACTCTATAAAAATATTTAAAAAATAGTAAATACAATAAAAAAAAAAGTAACTCAACAAAGAAAACCATGGACAGGGATAACAAGGAAGACATGCGGACTCTGCCCGAGGAACAGGTTGAATGGATCCGCGAAGTCTGGGCCCAGTACGTCAACCATCAGAAAGGCGGGATAACTCTGTTGGATGCTTGTTGGGCACTGAGTGACCTGGGAATAAATCGAACAGAATCCGAGATCACGGATATGTTCGAGGAATTTGATTTGGATCTCAACGATCCCATCACTTTGGAGCAGTTCCTCCATGTCATGACGAAGGCCTACCACAATCTGTTTAGCATTGAATCCCTGAAGGCCGCCTTCAAAGTCTTCGATGTAGATAAAAGTGGCAATTTTAAGGCCACCGAAATGCGGGCCATTGCCGCAGCTATGGGAGTCAAGTTCACCGAGGAGGAGTTCGAGGAGATGGTCCAGGAAGTGGACGTGGATCACGACGGCAAAATTAGTTGGCAGGAGTTCTTGCAGGGCATCAAGCCCTGAGATTTCATCATTAAGAAACGTTCACGAATATACTTCTCTGGTGTTAAAACTTATTTATTTCCAGTGTCCATTCTCTAGTGAGCTTGCTCCTCCGCTGAAAATTAGTCAAATTACATAAACTCCCACAATTTATTCAGGTTAATCAAATGTCAGGGGGTCAGTCGTATGGATAATTTAAATAGATTATCGTCCAGTCATAGTTTAATTGTATTACTCTGCATTTTGTGGTCTCAGCGAAACGACAATCAACCGTCGCGACGACTGGCAATCAATAGCGCTTGGCTATAGATACTCCTCACTCCTCATATGGGTAACTATGAAATACATTGGTAATCGATAAGCAAACACATTGATAAAGCTCTCTCTCGTGGCCATCGGTGCAATTTAAGTCATTGATTAGTGTCATCCATTAGTTGACACAAACGGTTTGAAAAAGGTCGTCTTTTAACTTATTTATAAGGTTCTGAAAACCTTCAGAATATAATTTCATAATTGGGCCATCAGTTTTTTTTTAAACCAATTAAGGTGAAAAGAGAAACAGTTTTGGTGAAAACAAATTATCGGTTCAAACTTTAAAGCCTTTTCTGATTAAGCAGCTGGTTGATTCCCATCAAAAATGTGGGATGGCGAGCCTAATAAAAATAAACCTGCGTTTTCAATACGTCCTATTTAAAAATAAACTTTCCCCAGGCAAGCAGACTTCTTGTGGGTAAATACCAATTTTTAATTAAGAGATAAAAGCAGTAAGGCTTACAGAGGGTTTAATAATAATATTAACTGCCTAATAATAATATTAAACCCTCTGGAAGGTTATAATAAATAACCTACCCACACCCGATGCATAATGTGCAGTCAATTACGTGTGGTTTATATATTTAATTGTAGATAAGGGTAATTCCTGATGAGTTAAAGTGGCTTGGCAGCTCTTTTTTCCTGGAAAATTGATGGAACTCGTCGTCGTCATGCGTCATGTGCATTCATTCATTCACTTCAGTTGCAAGTCTACAAATATGATTAAGTGGGTTTTGAATTAAACACATAAGCGTAACTCAAGTTAGTCAGTTACTCAAGTTATTCGCAAAACCAGTTTAGTGAAAAATGCAATATGGTCTAATATCACGGAAAACAATGCCTCAGCCTATTGCTGTTACAGTTGTGGGAACAGGTTTGTTCCAAGTATTAATTGTAGGGTTTTTTTTTAGGTTTTAACCATTTTTATTTGGGCTCTGATTTTTTTGGAAGATAACTTGATCCCTATCAAAACAGCGGTATCATTCATTGGTGCGCTGCCATTATCTCTGTTTGCCATGATACCAAAAATTATACGTTTCTCTCTGTTTGCCCGACGAAGATAACAGAAAACCAGTTGTAAACTGCGAGGCAAAGACTCTTGTTTTTTACGATCCCATTATATATCCCTTTATGTGCGTACGTGATGAGAAAGAAATCGCGACGCCTCATTGTTCAATTTAACAGACGGTGTAAAGTGATGAATGTGGTGTGTGGGTTTACGCCCATCTGACCACGATAATTTAACATATTTAACGTTGACCCCCCAGCGGAGGATCAAGCCCAGGTCACAGGACAAACAGTGGTTAACCGAACTCTGTCTCTGACCGGAATCTAATTGGTGTAAACAGTAAACGTTTTTGGCATGCGAAACGCAAACAAAGCTGAGTAAACAGAGCCAACATTGCCCATAGATTTGTGTTCCCAAACGAAGCTGAAACTGAACCTGAACCTGAACCTGAACAACATCCGCTCGCTCTTCCCCTCCAACAACGGATGACTTTCGATTTACTGCCGGCCTGTTTGTCTTGGCCAAACGTGGCAGACTGCCTGGCGTATCTAGTTCTTGGGACGTGCTTCAATTTGGCTAAAAGCCTAAAGTGCGCTCATGTGTGTGGGCGTGGCCTGGGCGGACACATAGTTCAAGGCCAAGTCTGATGCCAACTTAATTGGCCGGCTTCCAGCGAGACGCTGCCAAAAGCAATTGACTCCGGCGGGCGTCTGATATGGAGAGCCATCCATTAGCATTAACCTACCAGCTGATAGTAAAAAAAAACTATGAATCATAAACATGGCCGACAATTAGGTTCACATTTGATTTCCCCAAGCTTCTCATAGGCCTTGTGTGGTTTTTGGCTCCGTGTGCATTTCATATCAAAAGATAGGTAGGAGCCACAAATTGAATTTTAGAAGTGCACGGCGGGGGTTTCATGTTTGCCCCATTTATCTGTGACACTTTCAACAGGCCAGCGCCAGATAGGTGCAGATAATTGTTATTTAATACCCTTATCTATAAGCCATTCAGCCTAATTTGGGGCGAGGAGTATCTACTATATCGGCGCTCGACACTCGAGAGTCTCTTTTCTGACTCACCTGAAACTCTTTGAACTGCTGGTGGGTCTGGACGACGATGTTCTTGAATGAATCGTTCGGCTCGCCGGCTGGCCCGAATGCGATGAAGACGATCGTGGCGATTATCACTCCGATCAGTAGCAGGATCAAGTGTTTCGTGCGCATGGCCGCTAAAATTGACTTCGACTTCGCCTTGTAGCCAATTTTGCGGGCAAAGATGCGCTTCAGGGTGAGTGAGGCCTCCAGTCTGATGGCTTTCTGGGTTTCCCTTCTTCAGCCAAGTGGCAAATTGGTCAACTCTGCTGTTGTTATGTCGCATTAAACCATAGTAGTCCGGGGTGTCGATAGGTTCTTGCTTACAACACAAATGTCAGTCATTGAGCATTTATTTGTTTACTTGTCCTCTTCATTATCATAGCGGCTGCAGTCTGCGGTTTTCAACATTATTTCGCAACCTGTTAATGAAAAATATAAACAAGCAACTATCAATTGAAAGCTTTTTTTTGAATGATTTATTTGCGGCAAGGTCTTTGCCATTTTAAATAAATACAGATTTATTGCGAACACTGCTCGTCAATTGGGTAAACAAACATTGATTTATTTATTTATTTCCAGTGGAATTTGTATAGGAATTATATTAGTTCTCCTGTTTCTTTCATCTTTATGCGAATTGAAAGCCGTGAAAGAATATTCTTTAATGAAACCCAGTTTCATGAGGGCTACAAAGCTTAAATAAATATTTATAATAAAAACATGTATTGCTTGCTTAAAGTTGTTATGATTTATTCTTTTGTACTATTAAACACCACGTCGTAAAGTGTACTTTGTGTAAAATATAGCTTGTTCCCTAAAGTTTTATAAACAAAATAGGAAAGGAAGCTAACTTTGGCAACACCAAAGTTTCCTTTACCTTTGAAGTTTGCAATTTATTACTAAAATCGTTCATTACTTTGCGAAAAATGCATTCATTTTAGTGCTAATTTTTTATTGGCTTTACAAATCTGCATTTACAATTTTGTTTAATTCAAATTGTATACATTTTTTGTTTAATTTTAACGATCACCCTTACAAAATTAAAAAAAAAGTTTTCTACCTGGAATTAACTCGGCATTTAATGCTGATAAAGGTACATATATGATTTATGTATGTACATAAATGATTTTATAGGGTCAGAAATGATTGCTTCACTACTTTGCAATATCAGACAATAAATATTTGCAGTCGGCTGATGATTTAGCTAAATAAATAAGATGAACGAAGGACCACAGTCAAAGCCAACAAATCTTAACCTCAATATATTAAAGAAGTTGTTATTAAAAAAAAACAGGATATCCTGAAAAATAAACGTGAAATATCAAAGTCGTTGGCGGCCATTGCAGGATTAATCAGAACCAAAATCTTGACCAAGTTTTCGTAAATATTTATTAAGGAAAGCTAGAAACCTGCAATATCTCAAAGCAAGCAGAAAAACTAGGGAACTGCATCTGCTGACGCCCTCAACTTGAGCGCCGCGTGGTCGCCTTGATGGGGTTAATTTCTTGGCGCAGGGCCAAACGCCGAGATGAGATGACGGTTGCAAGGTGAGGGCAATGTGAGTATGTATGTAGCTACATATGCTGCTGCTATGTGGACCGATGTGAGCGATGCCCCACTGAACTGACGATGCGAAAAATGGTGTCCAATGTGCGCGGCGACTTGGGCTTTTTTTATGTGCCGCTCGACAAAGGGCGACTATTTACCGTTACTTTGTTGTTCGCCGCGCCTTGCTGTTGTTGTTTTTGCTGCTGCAGATGTGGGAGGAGAAATGGAGGCTGAGAACGCATTACCGGCGCAGCCTCCATTAAACTTTTCTGATAAGCGCACTCTCACACACGCGCAACTACAAACGACTTGTTGTTGGCCCTATACTTTTACATAATTTACCGTTTATGGCCTTTCGCTTTTACTTTCGACTCGCATTAGTATTCGCAGCGGGACGACTATGCGGCGAAAAACAAAACACTCGAAGTCGCTGCTCAATAAGCTCCCCAAGCTCTTATTGTTGTTGTTATCAGAATTCGATTTGCATGTGCACTAGCAGCGATATGGCGACGGCGGCTTAGTTCCCAGGTCAAGGGTTAGCACCTGCAGGCGGTTAGAATCGGAATAAGTCGCACGCCGTGTGCTTGGGCCTAGCAAACAAATGTTTTTATGCAAATTGGTCGCGGTAGAGCTGGAAAACTATCGAGGTATCGAATTTGTACCTTTCTGAGGCACTATCGATTGCTTCTTGTCGCTATCGATGGTGCTGTGTTAAAACGCAACTGTTGACCTTCGATATTAATTTGAAGGACTCGGTTGAAAACATAGATCCCCTACATTTAATTTCTTATATTATTATTTTTTATTTCGTAGACTCAAAAAATAATACTTGGAGTTTCTTGTTTTGTTAAAAGGCTGAACTCCCATTTAGTTCCTTATATTATTATTTTTAACTTAGTACATCACACTGAAATGATAAAATAAATGTAATCTTTAATGTTGTAAGTTATAGCATTAAATATATAAAATATGAGAAATACATTAGAAATTGCTTATATTTTTTTAGTGCCGTACAAAAAAAACGATACTATCGAATGGCGCCAAACTAAACTTAGAACTTGTCGAACAACGATAGTTGGCGCTGTAGCGATACTGTGCGCTTTCGATGTTCCGTCCTCGATAGCGATTTAAATACTAAAAAGATACTACAAATATCAATTTAAAAACTTTATTTATTTTAACATTTTTATTAACTTATCAATCAAAGCCACAATATGTGTTAGTAGTATTCAAAAAAAAATTAAAGTAAAATAAACTAAAAATTAAATATTTGAAGATTGAGATCAGTGTGGCCAATCGGTGTTGCTTTTATTTTCTTCCCCATGGAAAGGTTACAATAATATAAATAAAAAACAAACAGTGCAATATTAAACAAAGAACAATATGTTGGCTTTGAAAGAAAAGCTTGAACTAAGTATGGGGCTGCTTAAGAAATACGAATGGTTATTGGACGCTTATGTTCTGGTGGGTTTGTTTAAAGTCGTCAGCATGTTTTTGTACAAAGTCTCCGTTTTAGGACTTTTTCCTGGACGACCATTGGAGTAAACTCCCTGAAAACTGGCAGCAGCAGCTGGAAAATATACCCCTAGAGAACCTGAGCGAGCTGCTTCAAAACGATGTGGACCACGAACACGAATGGCCAGTGGAGCTGATAGAACTACAACGGGAGCTGCGGAGTCTTTGCATCAGCCGTACACCTATATCTCAACCAGATGTTGGTAAATCCTGCCACTGGGGTATTCAGAAATGTTGTCATACCTTCTTCCGCTGTAGAACTCCTTGCCCTGTCCCTTGCTGGATCACCCCAAGCTGAAGCACATGTTTACGAAGCGAGTAAAGCCCAAGAAACAGCATGAGATCCGCCGTATGGCAGAGATTTGTGCGCTCAGCAATCGCCAGACACCTGTTGACTTCATAGTGGACTTCGGAGCAGGCGTCGGTCACCTGGCCCGCGTCCTGGGCTATGGCTTCGGAATACGCGTGTGCTGCTTTGAGATGCAACCGGATCTCAACCAGCAAGCGAGGGATATTGACTCGAAACTGGAATCCATGGCTGCCAAACACCTTAAAACCGAAGACACCAGCCACTTCCAGCGGCCAGTACACCTCACACAGCGCTTGGATAGCGACACACTTCCGGAACGCTTCCTCGCCAGCATTCGAGATGCCTTGGGTCTGGAAAACGAAGAATTTACCTTCGGAATTATCGGCCTGCATCCGTGCGGCAATTTGGGGCCGACATTGATGCGCATGTTCCTTGGCTGCCCCCAGGCCAAATTCCTTAACTTTGTGGGCTGCTGCTATCAGAAGATGACCACCCGAGCCACACATCCCAGAGAACGAGTGAATGGTTACCCGCTAAGCAGGTTTCTCAATGAAAAATCCGACTCACAGTTAAGCTACGAGGCCAGAGAGATCTCCTGCCACGCCACAGAAGTGTACCAGGATCGCCTGCGGGCTGGAGACTACGAGCACCTAAAGATTCACTCGCTCCGGGCTGCCGCCGAGCGCATCATCGTCCAGCAGTTTCCAGATCTGCGGCACTGTGCGTTGCGCAATGTCAAGCACTCGCCGGGCATGACGTTTCACCAGTGAGTAGAAAATAAATAATCTCCAGAAATATAGAACCAGTCTTGTGTTAATCTTCTTCCAGATACTTTCAAAGAGCAGTCCAGGGAACTCGTTTTGAAGTTCTGGACAGCCGCGCGCTGAGTGACGAGCAAACAGCAGTCGACCTGTCCCACTGGCAGCGGATCGTAAGTTTCTACGCTTTGCGTTTAATGATGGCTCCTCTGGTAGAAAGCATTATTCTCCACGATCGCTGCCTATTCCTGATGGAGAACGGTATGTGGTGGACACACTTAGCTACCTGCTAGCACTTTGCTTTATTCGATATTCTTTTCTACAGATTGCCAAGTGCGGATAGAGGCCATATTCGATCCTCGCGTATCGCCCAGAAACCACATCACCATGGCCACAAAGCCCTGAGGCTAGAATTTCCATAATCTGACCATAAATCTCGCCAACTTGGCGCCTGATTCTTATCGCCAAGTTGTGGTTAGCCTTCAAGTGGTTTTTATATGAGTTTATTTTTTGTATAAAGATAAAAAGAATAATGTAGTCGTGCACTTAAAGTTTGTCTAGATCGTTGAACGTATTAAAATTCCCATTCGAGGTACTCTGAATATTCACTTGTAGTAGCCCTTCTCGGCCGCCGCATCCACAATGGTGCGAATCGCAGTAAAGGCTTCGCTGGCCGTGGGCAAGATCTCCACGGCGGGCAGGATGAACAGGTCCTGACTGTCCGGCGGACCGCGCAGCTCGAAGGTATAAGCAATGGGGATTCCTGCCTCGGAATGAGCCCAGTCCATGCTGCCACCGCTGGACGGATAGATGGTCTCATAAAGGCTGCCACTCACATAGTCCCTGCCGCTCTCCGCCTTGATGGCCGCGGCTGCCTTCTTGCCGAACTCCTGCAGATCATCATAGTTGGACACGCGCTCCTTGGTGTAGCCATACGGGAACATCAGAATCTGGGAGTAGGAGTGCAGGGCAATGTACGTCTTGATCTGCTCCTTACCCACATTGGCGCGTATGAACTCGATTACGCGCTGCGTCTCCAGCTCGCTTCCGGCCGAAGGTCCGGCAAAGTCGTAGCGCGTGGGATCGCTGCTAGCACCAGCGCTGTTCCAGTGGTCGGGATAGTTCCTGTTCAGGTCCACGCCGCGGCAGGTGCCGAATAACTGGCGGTTCTTACGCCACATGCGGTCGTGCTCGAAGGTGTACTTGTAGCCATCGGGATTAACGCAGGGGAACACGATCCAGTTGAAGTCCTGGGCCAGCCTCTGCACCTGCGGATCCTGGGAGGTGAGCAGCTCGTTGATGATGTACGTGGCTGCGGCCGGGGCAATCCACTCCCTAGCATGGATGCCACTCTCGATGAAGATGGCCTTGTTCTGGGGGTTACTCGACAGCTTCACGCCCTTAATTGGGTTTCCCTGTGTGCTGTTGCCCATGTCCAGGACGGTCAGACGATCGGGATACTTGGCGGCCATCTTATCTATCCATTCGTAGATGGTCTTCAGGTGGAAGAAGTGCTGCCAGTCCAGCTTCAAGGCATCAATGTCCTCCGGCTGTACTTCACCCAGATTTCGGTCGATCTTCTCCTGGAAGTTGTAGGTCTAAAAGGGGGGTGTTCGACCTATCAGTAATGCATTTCTTTGAAAGTAACAGCTATGCTCTTACCAAGACGCGATGCTTCAACTTGTAGGTTTTCAAGAGATCAGCAAAATCGGCCACACGATGCGCCGCCACCAGAATAGACAGCTTCTGGCCAATCTCTCGGGCGTGGCCGATGAAGGTCAGGCTGTCGCTCTGGTCCTCCAGCTTCTGGAAGAGTGCGATCTGTTCCTCGTTCTCGAATTCCACATTGTAGATGCGGTAATTGTCGTAGCGAGCCTGGTCCGGAGGAAGACTTCCTCCGCAGCCAGAATCACCACCAGCCGCTGCTGCCAACGGGCACGTGCCGCTCTCCAGTTTAGTACCACTCGTTGCCATTGCCAGAATTGAAATGACTAACCACAACGCTCCGATCTGCCAGGTTAACATATTTATAAAATATTTTCCACACCGAGTTCGGATTTTGTTTCTGTTTTGCCTGCCAAGAGAGCGCGAGAGGCGGTGAGAGCGGGAGAGCGAGCCACTCTGAGGCAGCCATCGTTATCAGCGGAGCGCAGGCAGCGGATGACGGGCAAGAAAGCCAATCCAGAAGTTGCTCAGACACAGCTGTGCGGGCTAATCCAGGGACTCGCGATTCGGATTTCCAACGAGGCACGGCACATATGGTTTATGGCCTCCATAAACTGATTGCAAGAAATGTATCCCATTTCTTAATTATCGACCATGAAAGTAATTTTAGACAGGTAAGTTTTCCAAAATCAGGGATGGTTTGCACTTCCACAGAACTCTTGAGGTTGATTTTAGAGATACAAAACCGATATAATTTTAACTTTTTTAATTTTAATTCAGCTAAATTAATGTATTATTTATTATTATTTTAGTTCAGAGATATATAGACAGAACTTTCTATCTGAGAAAAAATAAATACATATTTCAAAAAATTACACTGTTCTTATTTTCAACAGAATTAATCTAATATAGAAACTTAAATTTTTAATGGGGAAATTTCCTTTAATAAACCGTCTATATTTAATCCTATAAATAGTATCGATTGAATCAACTCTGTAAACCGAAAGCAAACTTTACCAAAGTCTAAAACATTATTTATTTTTTATAGGTATAAAAAAAAACTCAATTTTTAATTTATTGAATTTTTTATGTATTAAAAATGTTGATAAAATAATGAGCTAACCAAATATGAAATACAAGAAATACAAAAATAAGACGAGTTGTTTTTTAACTGCATATATTTATTGATTATTAAAATTAAAATATATTAAATGGGTTTTATAATATTATTAAATTCTTTTCATAAAATTCGATTCGTTTCTAGTTAAAATTTTATTATTTTTTGCAATTTATTTATAAACATTTCATATTCAGACCATTTTAGAACATGTTTTTTCACGAATAATAAATTCAAATATCTATTAAAATCGATCGAAGGTAAAATTGATTCGCTGTTGCTTATTGTCGTTCCACACCCAGAGGATTCAAAGATTACTTTTTCTTGCCTCGGCCCAGGGTGAGCATGTGGCTTCCGTTCCCATTGGATAGTTGCTGCTTGCGCCGCTGGAGCTCCTGACACTCCTCCTCCAGCAGGCGCCGCGCCTCCTCCAGCTTGGTCTTCTCCTCCAGGTGTTCCCGCTTGAGCTTCTCGAACTTGGTGTGCAGCTCCTTTTCGCTGTCCTTCAGCTCGTTCTCCTTCTGCTTAACCCGCTGCACAAACATCTGGCGTACCTCCTCCTCTTTGGCCTGCAGGGAGGCCAAATGACCAGTGCGCTTGGACTCGAAGGTCTGCTGAAAGGACACGGGCTGATTGTTGCTGTCCACGTCCACGAAGCCCATCTGCTGCAGACGTCGCTGCCGGAAGAGCTCATAGTGGCGCGTGTGGGTCAGCTCGCGCAGATCCTCCATGTTTGTGCGAATGAGCATCTCGCGGAGCTTGACAAAGTCGCAGTGTGTCTCGTTCTCGATGTGCACGGATCCCCAGGGATACTGCCGAGCACGGACCAGCTTTCCGGCCACCTTCACGAACTCCGTGCTGCCCACGACAGCGAAGGGTAGCTCTCCATTCATCGATTTGTTCGTATCGGCCACCGTCTCATCGTCCGTGGGAAACTGATAGATGCTCACTTTGTTGCGCCGCAGTTCGTCCATTATCCGCTCCTTGAACCCAGCCAACTCCGACTTGGAGATGGTGTCCGCCTTGGCGATCACGGGAATGATGTTAACGCGCGTGTCTAGTTGCTTCATGCACGCCAGATCCATCGCCTTCAGTCCGTGCCCAGTGGGACATATGAAGTAGAGGCAGGCATGGACGCGGCTATCGTGAGCGCTGGCCAGCGACCGCTGGATCTTGAGCTCCTCCTGCAGATACGCCTCGAACTGGCAGTCGACGTACTCCACGAGCGCCTTGTAGCTGTCCGCCTTGTTGACTTGGTCGCCGTACCCGATCGTGTCACAGATGGTCAGCTTCAGCCGCACACTGCTCTCCTGCAGCTCGTAGGTTTGCGCCTTTAGCTTCACATTGGGCAGGCTATGCGGACTGGGCGTTGCTCCAAAGCTCGTGTTGAACAGGGTGTCCATCAGCGTGGACTTCCCCAGAGCCGTCTCCCCAATGCACAGGATGTTGAAGCCGAATCCGTTCTGCACGCTCTTGTTTACCAGTTGGTCCGGCAATGTGTCGAATCCCACGTGCCCGCCCAGCTGGAGTAGCCGGGGCCCAGGAGTCGCCACCGCCGTCTTATTTTCAGCCGTAATGTTGACCATTTCACGTTTAGTTCTCTTCGAAATAAGGTTCTACGGGCCAATGGCGTCAGCCTTTATAGGGACAAAACTGGTTTGCGTAGGTTCTAGAAAACAGCAGCTTTCTTAATCGCCCATTAGGGTTTTCCGGCATCTGCCAAGATAATGAGAGTTTAATGCAGGCCTGCCGGTTTTCTACCTGTGCTATATTTTACCTGCCACTTCATTTTTGAACGATGGTCATCGTCATCGCCAACCGAAATAGTGCTGATCGATGACGGTGTATTTCGATAGAAATTATCTAGGATCAGGGCTACCAAATTTTTAGTTAAAATATGTTCCTTTAATATAAATATTAATTTAATGGTTTAATTTATTTAATTTAATTTAAATTTATTTTAATGAATTATTTTATTTGAATTATTTAAATCATAGCCGAACTAGTGACTTGCAAGTGCCAAGCGATGAAGATGAATGCGGCCACACTAAGCTATCGGTGTAGTTATCGAAAGATACTTTCAACACATACAGAATTTGCAAAGCCGCCGCAGAAAATTTTACAGTTCGAGGTTTTACCGTGAATTGCGTAGCAAAAGTACACCCTACAAACTGCATCCAGTGAAGAAAGTGGTAAGAGCACGTTTGGCGATTGGAAATCGAACCTTTTTGAAGTATTTACAGAAGAAATTGTTATTTTCTTTGTCGTCCGCGGCCGCCATTTTCTTTTCACTCTGCTGCCGCGGTCGCCGCTTGGCTGCAACTTTTCGCACTTTCACAACGTCGCTCTTTACTCTGTTTGCAGAAGCTTCGTTTGCCAGAGGATTGCAGGCAGCACCACCCCGAGACGAGCACCGGAAGAGCCGCCGCCCATGAGTAGTCACCGAGACGGAGCCGGAGCCGATCGCATCACAGTTAAAATCCACAATATGAAGCGCAGCGCGTCGCGCTCACCGGGCCCTGCCAGAAGCAGTATGTCGCGCAACTCGCGTAGCATGGGCCGGGGCTACGACAACGGGAGTGGCGTCCCGGGCGACTCCCCGGAGCGTATGTCGCCGGAACGCATGCGACGCCGCCTAGACCGCTCGCCCAGTCCACGTGGACGGTACGGCTCACCGCACCGGGAGCCCTACATGCGCGGCCCTCCACCGGCCGAGCGACCCACCGGCTACAAGGTTCTATGCGTCAGCGCTTTGCCGCCGAAGGCTCCGGACGAGTTCATCGAGGAGACGCTGTACCGCGAGTACAAGAAATTCGGCGACTTTAGTGTGCGACTGTCCAACGATTTGGACGAAAGGGTGGCCTATGTGTGCTTCCGAACACCCGAAGATGCGCGGGAGGCGAAGCACCACAAGCCGCGCCTGATTATCTACGACAAGATGGCCATTGTGGAGCCGGTATACAAGTCTACAACCAGGCCGGAGTACAGGTGGGATCTCTGTCGATGGTTTTCTGGGTTTTTTAAACTCACTTCTTTACGTTTCAGACCCCGTGGCCACTCGATGTCTCCGCCGGACTACGAACGCTACCATTATTCACGTTCCCCAATGGGTCCTGGGGTGCCCCTCGACCACCGCAGGCCGCCGATCGATCCCTACGATCGCTACGGTCCGCCCCACATGCACCCACATGCTGTTCACCCTCGGGACTACCGACCGCTACACCACGAGTATCCGCATCCTCCTCGCGGACCCCCGATTCATCGTGGGCACCCGCACCACCTCGGCCATGGGCACGCGCCCCCGCATTCGTACGCTCCGATGAGACCACTGGCGCCACGCCCACATGCGCCGTACGAGAAGCCGGAGAGCAAGAAGGACAAGTTCCCGAACTATCTGCACCACGTCCAGCCCGAGGATGACCCCCTCTCAACGCGCACCCTCTTCGCTGGCAATCTTGAGGTGACCATCGCCGACGACGAGTTGCGCCGCATCTTCGGCAAGTACGGTGTTGTGGATGACATCGACATCAAGCGGCCGCCGCCTGGAACAGGCAATGCGTTCGCCTTCGTGCGCTACCAGAATCTGGACATGGCTCACCGGGCCAAGATTGAGTTGTCCGGCCAGTATATCGGCAAGTTCCAGTGCAAGATTGGCTACGGCAAGGTGACTCCGGCCACTCGCATGTGGATCGGTGGCTTGGGAGCTTGGACCTCGGTCACCCAACTGGAGCGAGAGTTTGACCGTTTTGGGGCCATCAAGAAGATTGAGTACCAGAAGGGCGAGCCGTACGCCTACATTCAGTATGAGACCGTGGAGGCGGCCACCTCGGCGGTGAAGGAGATGCGAGGCTTCCCGCTGGGAGGACCCGAGCGACGTCTGCGCACCGACTTTGCCGAGTTGCCGGGCACAACACCGGTTTCACAGTTCAAGAGCGCCAAGCCGCCGTATGACGAGACTGCCTTGGAGTACCGCCGTCCGGAGTACGATCCATATTACGAGGAATCCACTGCATACGCGCCTCGAGGTGGATATTCGCCATACCCGCCCAGAGGCGGCTACCGCGGTCGTGGCGGCTATCGCGGCAGGGGACGAGGCATGTACCATTATCACAATGATGTGCACCGACCGCCACATCCCGGCTCCTTGGGTGGGTCGTCTTCGTCGGTGCCCCCGCCAGGCGGAGCTGACGACGAGTGGCGGCGTCCTCCCGGAGAATCCTATGAAAGGGGAGCCCGCTCTAGCTCCCGGGAACCAGGTGTCGAGCGCTCGCGATCCCGATCACCCATGAAGAGAGCTCGTTCGCCCGGGTCGGACTCGGACACTTCGACGCGTCGCAATGATGCCCTCGGATCGGCCAGCACAGTGCCGGAGGTGGCGCGCAAGTGCAGCACAGTGTGGACCGGAGCACTGATCCTCAAGAGTTCCCTCTTCCCGGCCAAATTCCATTTAACCGACGGCGACACGGACATCGTGGAGTCCCTGATGCGGGACGAGGAGGGCAAGCACAATCTGCGCATCACGCAGCGCCTGCGCTTGGATCCCCCGAAGCTGGATGATGTGCAGAAGCGAATTGCATCATCGTCTTCGCACGCCATCTTCATGGGGCTGGCCGGCTCCACGGTGGACACCAATTGCGACGATGCCAGCGTTCAGACGCGGCCGCTGAGGAATCTGGTCTCTTACCTCAAGCAAAAGGAGGCGGCTGGCGTTATCTCGCTGCTAAACAAGGAGACGGAGGCCACCGGCGTGCTGTACGCCTTTCCGCCCTGCGACTTCTCCACGGATCTGCTGAAGCGCACGTGCCACAGCCTCACGGAAGAGGGCCTGAAGGAGGACCATCTGGTCATTGTGGTGGTGCGCGGCGGAACGGCCTAAGGTGGCAAGTGCTGGACAAACTGGAGGTAACGAAAAGCCACAGTGCTCGCAGTGGGAAGCCTCCGCCACACCTACAACTATATAAAGCTTAGAAAACTTAGTCGTATCCTAGATGATCCTCTCAAGACGAGGCGGATAAAGGCGAGTGAAGGACGCGTACACGCCAGGGCCGTGTATGTGTGGTTCCTCCGCTTGCACACACGCACACACACGCCACACACACTCGCAACACACACACACACACACATATGATGCACAAAGAGACACGAGCCGAGAACCGAGGAGACATCATCCACAACCACCCCACAACCCCCCATGATCCCTGACCTTTTATTAATTAATCATTAATTTTCGTTCTTTTTGCAGACAGGATCTCTCTTTATGGTTTTTATTGCAAGTTCTCTCGATGTGTTTAGTGACAGTGAAGTTTATATCTATAAATATTTATACACATGCTGCTATATTTTATAAATGTGCTACAAAAAGTTTCTGAAAAGAACAAGTTTTTGATTATGCATCAAATGTTATTAGTTTTACCAATTTGTAACCATGTCAAAGTGCTGCACATTCGAGGAAAAGCCAAAAACTAAGATGTAACCAGTGCGAAATGATTTCGAAACAAAAGAGTTTTTGTGTTGCTTAAAATTGATTTCATATATTTTGAGTTGTGTTGTTGTTTTGCCGCTGCCCCTGATCCTTGGCTTGTTGTGACATAAAGTGCGCCCAAGATAGTGGTCTGATTGTGGTCCAGATATGCGACGACGCAGACGCAAGTGTTGACCCGAGTTTGTTGTTTTTGCAGTGCAGTTTCCCACAAGTTTCCGGTGCAAGTGTTCAGTCTTCAGTCTCCCCCCTCGACTTATCCCGGGGGCTATATTATCCAGTTGGTGTTCTTGTTGTTGTTTGGCATGTGGGTGCGCGAAATGCAAATCGTGTTCCAGATCCCCCCGATCTATCTATATCCGTATCCGCATCCGTATCCGTCTTCCATCCGAAGAGAGAACGTCGTGTAGCATTTGCTCCAAAATGTCTCTGCTGTTTGATTGGGTTTGGCAATTGTTACATTGGTTTTCTTGTGGCTGCTCTCAACAGAATATAACAATCGATGCGATGGTGGTGTTTCGTTTATAATTTATGCAAAACATTTATGGTTCTGTGTGAGTTCAATAAAACCGATAATGATGATGATGATGATGATTAAGAATCCAAGTGGTTGGCAAGTGCATGTGCTGTGTCTGCGTGTGTTCTCAAATAATAATATATTATTATATATTCAAATATTAAACAATCGTAAATCTGTAGTAATAACGATCAAAGGCAGTTCATTTACCCCCAATTATAGTTAGAAGTTCGATGTCACAGAGTATAATTTATGCCTCAACCTCAATATTATGACAAACAATTATACAGCTCTCGAATTCGAAATAAATGAAAAAAAAACTTCAACTAATGTGTGTTCTGGTGCTCCAAAAAATGTGATGTGACCAAGTGCAATCCGAGAACAAAGTGAAACCATCCACCCGGAGGCGAAGAAGCTGCCTGCCAGGTAATCCCCTTCCCACCATCATCCCCATGACACTGCACCCTTTTTGTTAACATTAACTTAAATTTTAATAACAACGCCAAGGCACCCAAAGAGATGAGACGATCCTCGATGCCCGCTCTCTCAATCGTAGTACAGGTAAAATGTGGTGCAGACTGCAAAGTAGGACGGCCTCTCCACCCTGTAGGTCACGAAGCCGTCCTTCTCGGCATCCCACAGGAAGTTGACCATGGAATAGAGGCCCTGCATGAGGAATTCGCCCACGGTGACCAGCACTATGTAGCGATATCTGTGGGGAAAGAGGGAGTGAAGAAATGAGGGAGTAATGTGCTTCTGTAAACCAGGCGCTCGCTCTTACCTGTCGTAGTTGTTAAACTTAATACGGTTCTTGATCTCCTCGCTGACCTGAGCCGCCATGTGCAGCGAGTGCTTGGGATGGAACATGTACTGGTCGTTGTAGTGCTTGTTCATCACCGCCTTGATGATGTTCTCCACGCGCTCCTTGTTCAGCGGATTCTTCGACTCCAAGCGGTACGTGGGCATGTATCGCATTGTGGGCTGTACGTACACACAAGACAGGTATGTATATGACGCAGTGGAAGCATCCAAGCTACTCACCTTGGCGGCCGGGGCAGCACCCATGCCCATGGGAGGCGCCACGCCCAGATGAGACTTGGTCAGGGATCCGCGCTGGCTGTCTCTCTGTTGCTTCTGTTGCATGGCGGCGAAATAGAAAGGAAACCGAAAATAAGGCTGTTAGTAAGGGCAGGCAGCAAGGATATTCGTGACTTGGCCAAATTGGCAGTCAGGAACATGCATTGCCATGTTCACATTTCGTTACATGGCATCAATATCAATTCATTAAAAAGACATCAATTGGGAGGCATTAATGACAAAATCAATCTGGCTGGTTGGTACCTTCTCACGCTCCTGGCCCAGGCACAGAGTCACCAGGCCCGACCAGTTCTTTGCCGCGGCAGCTGCCATTTCGTTTCGTTTCGACGGTTTGACGTTCGTTCGAATTTATTGAAATGGAGTCGGGTCGAGTGCGTCGTCGCGGTTAGCCATAAAGCCACAAATGATTATGCCATTAAGCCATTGCCTGCCAGATTGCCAGATTGCCTGTCGCCGTGGCAATTCGCGGGCATTTGTTGAATCAATAGTTTAGTTTGGCCAAAATTATGCGCTCCACTTGGCAGCCGAACTTACCTCGCCCTTGGCCGCCTTATCCTTTCCCTCGGCCGCCGCCGCCGACTTGTCCTTCTTCTCCTTCTTACCACCTTTGGCCGGTTCCGCCTCCTTTGCCGGTGGCGCGGCAGGTGCGGCCGCCTCCTTGCTCCTTCGCTCTTCCGGCGAGTCAGCCATGATGATCACACAGTGTGTTATTTAAACGGAAATTATATTTTCAGAACGTGGCTGTTCCCAGAAAACTTGGCTATCAAACTGAAAGGAGAGCCCAGCCGCTGGGATTGACATTGAATCAAAGACAATCTTTACAACGGCAATTAGTTTACACTTTATTTGGTTTGCAATATGTGGGTGTGGGTGTGTGGGGAATATGTTTCCTTTGCATTTCATATCCGCTTCCGTTTCCGGTTTAAAGTATATCCAAACCACGTATTTACGTTATTTTTCTGGGGTGCTCAACATCAATTACATATATATACACATATTCAAATATATAAATATACCTCGTGTTGCATACGCATAATTCAGATTCAGTTACGGACATCTAGTAAATTGTCTATATAAAAAGGAAACACAATATATAACAGTGCCACATCCTTGTCTTCTCTTTGTCTATGTTGCTTTGTTGCTCTTGAACTAGTTACGTTACGAGTCCAGGACTCCCGAGTATGTATGTATGTATTTGGAGTGTTTTAAAAACATTCGTGGCTCTTCGAAGATACAAAATACAAATACCAATACAAAATATGTATTTTAAAAACTCAAAAACTCAGTGTTTACGGCTACTAAGATTCGGCGATAAAAAACGCGCGCGCGCACTGGGTGGAGGATAGAGCACAACACCGAGGAACATCTTAGCTTAGACATCTAACATCCATGTACGACGACGATATTTACTTATAAAAGAATAGCATCTCATCCTGCCAGCTCTCACGTGCAAATTTTGGTGCAGACTCTTACTTATGTATGTAAATATTTGGAAAGTACTAATTTCTCTGTCTGTCTTTGTTTCGTTTTTGTTACTCAGTTTTTTAGCTTTAGTTTTTAGTTTCCCTCGTTTTTTTTTGTTAGATAATTCGTACCAAAGTTAGTTTCAGTCGTGTAGTGGACACACATAGGTAAAGCTTTAGTTGCAAATGCAAAGGCTTTATATTAACAAGATGGGTAACACCTATACACCTATTTTATCTCGAGAAAAGAGAGAGCTCTTTGCTCTTTGCTAACTCAAATGTATGTTAAGCGTTATGCATCGTGTTATTATCAAGTCTTTGGCAATTGTGTGTGGCCTGTAGCTCGTACATATACACATAGATATAGACACACATTCCGATAAATCGTATGCTATTGATGTATATAGTGGACACGTATAAGATGCAATATAATTATAATCAGTGGGTTTCGTTAGTACATTTATAGTAATTGCTGGATTGTGTTTCTTTTTCTTTCTTTTTTTGGGTATATGCTTTATATGTTCCGCTTCTGCTGCTGCTTCCTGCGTTTTTTAATCTCAAATATGCCTCTAAAAATGTAGCTTTTGGAATTCGATAAGTTTCGAGTTGGTTTTTGTTTTGTTTTTACTGAATGGCACCGTGTTATTTCATAACGCCACATTTGGTCCGAAAAGTTTTTAACGTTTTTTGTAAATCCCTCTTAGTCGTTGGAGCGCACTTTGCGCAGCGATCCGCGGTTAAACTTGCAGATGGACTCCAGCAAGGCCGAGCGGGTCAGCTCGTCGCCCTCGCCATCGCCGGCCTCCGCGTCCTCCGCCAGCATGTTTGGTGTGGAAGATTGCCGCTCCACGGGTGCGCCGCCGCTCGCCAACGGAGCTGCTGGAGTAAGCGGTGGAGCTGAAAGGTAGAAACCAAAACAAAAGTAAGTCCTGGTGAGTCCTGGAAGCTAACAAGCCAACAAACTACTGATTTGAAGCTGTGAACTGCTGGTTAGATAACTACATTTGAGGCCGGCCAGTGTGGTGGGCTCCTCGGGAGTGCTGTCGGAGCGGTTGAAGGAGTCGGCCGCACTTAACCCCATACCCAGGACCGTGCTGGTGGAGGAGGAAGCTGCTGTTGCTGCAGTTGCTGCTGTTGCAGTTGCAGCCACAAGCGACAAGCGTCCATTGTTCGTTTGGAGTGATACTTGCTGCTTTAGCTTCGACTGTTTGTGCTCTAGTTTCTAGACGTAAGCATCGATCGAGATACAAAAATAAACAAAAACGAAAGAGAAACCAAAAAGTGTTTGTTAAGTTGCTGTGTGTGGAGAGGGATGACGAGAGAAGCTACGTGAGGATTGGGAGGGGGGTTGGGCAACTACTAACTGCTTTCTGCTTGGACTTGCGCTTCTCCTCCTCGGAGCTCATCAGCTCCTGGACGCGTACGATACGCTTCTGATTCTTCACCGACTTCTGCTCATCCCGCAGCCGATTCTCGCTCTTGATGGCCGCCTGCTTCAGCAGCTCCTTGGCGTTCAGCGACAGCTTAAAGTAGGGCTTCTCCGCATTGGCGGCCGCGACAGCGCCAGCGGCCTCAGTTGAGGCGTATTGCGTGAAGAATCTGTGAGCCAGCAGCTGCTCCAGCGTGGGCAGGCCGGCCTTGCAGGCCTCCTTGGACAAAATGCTCTCCAGCAGGCATTCTACACAAAGCGAAAAACGTTTAGAATTAAGAATTAAAGCAATTAAAGTTCAGGATTTTACTCAAAGCCTCTGGACATTCCGTAATCTGTCGCACAACCGACTCCTGCAGCGGATAGCCCATGGTCATCTCGAAGAGAACATGCCCGAAGCAGTAGACATCCACCGTCTCCATGGCATGGATCTTGCTGTGCTGCACAAAGAATGGCCTGTAGAACGCCGGAACGCCCACAAGGTAATTCTCAATGTCCAAAAGCTTCACGCAATCGTCCACGATGACGATGTTGCCGGAATGAAGGTGAGCTACCAGCCAATGTAAACGCCAATTTATTAGTTAAGCAGCAGGTCTAGTAATGGTGGCCAGCTTACCATAGGCGTAGCCCTTGGAATGCAAAAAGATGAGAGCCTCAAGGATCTGCTTGCCATAGGTGGCCACCTGTTTCATGGAGAGTGCAGTGCGCCCCTTGGGATTGCCGTACTTGCTGAGGAAGGTATTCTTTGGCGTGGCCATGCACAGCACATCCTTCAAGGTGCCATGCTTATGGAATCTATGGGGGACAAGCAACAATATAGCAGAGTTTCCCATAAATCGCTAATACTCACTTCCTGATCACCAGGCAACCGCTCTCCGTGTGGCCGGCAAAGATTACGGGCTCGATGTGCGGATGCTGCAGACCCATCAGGCTCTTCAGTATCCCACTGATCTCCTTTTCGTCCACGAACTTGTCCGGGCCGTATTCCAACCATTCGGCCACTACCTCTGCCCCAGGATCAAGGGTGCCGGCATCGATTGAGTGATGACCGCTGCCATTGCTGCTGCTGCCGGAGGCGAAATGCTTGCTCTGGTGCGTCTGGGAGCCGCTCTTCACCAGCTGCTTGTGGCTGCTGCTCTTCTCCGGCGGCTTGGGCGTCACCTTGAAGTAGTGCTTCCTGAGGCGCCATCCTATGGCGCCCATGGTTCCGCCCAGGGCCCAAGCCGCATCTGATCGAAGGCAGAGCAGGGCGTTCTGCACGGCATGATCTATTAAGGAGGCAGAAATTAAATGGAATCTTAAGCTGGGCTATTTCTGAACGCACCGTGAAATGACTGCGAGTAACTCTCGGGATCAACGAAGCGCTTGGCTGGCAGCGATGAGGCCAGTATGGGATTCATTAGTACGGCGTTTATGTACACTTGCAGGGCTTGCTTCCGTTCAGCTACGAAGTCCGGGCGCATGTTACCAAAGATGCGCTTGCGAGGCAGCGGCAGCTCGATGCCGGAGATGCGGAGACACTTGTCCAGCCGGTCGAAGTCATTGTAGCGGCGCAGAACGTTCCACGAGTTCTCCCTGCTGGTGCCCCTCCACACGCGCAGCAGGTATTCCTGCAGGCGGCGACACAAACAAACATAAATATGTACATATATGTACATGCGCATACATACAGACACCGACCGACCGAGTGCATGAAATCATCATCAACAATTATTGATTTTTCGCTAGGGTCAGCAGCGCAGCAGCAGCAGCCTGGAATTCCCTTTCTACGTACCGTATGTCCGTCGACCTCCTCGACGGCGGTTATTTCGCAGCTCAGCGTTTGGGTGTCATCAATTGGCAATTTTCGTTCATATCTGCTCGCAAATATGGCCATTGGATTCCTTTAGATCCATTTTCACTTCACGGCTGTGAATGTGTGTGTACATATGTGTGGGCTCACTTTGTCCCCACCCTTTTGGACGCGCCACACCGAGTATCACGGTGAAGCACACTCTCCGATTTTGAGTGCGAGTAACTCACAGCACTGATAATCTAACACTCAAAGACTGTCTTGTTTGCTCTGTAGTTTTGTTCTTCGTTTTTGGAACCACCAGAAATATTTTTTCACTGTTTACTTATAATCGTTAAACCAGTACTGCAAAGCTCTGCGTTTTGCATACTTTAACGTTTGGTCAACGTTAGTCAACACTGGCTTAGTGATAATGAGCTTTAAATAGCTAAGTGTGACAATAAGCTTTAAATAGCCAAGTGTCTGTTCAGCAATGTTTTCTGTTTTGTATACATTAAAAACAGTTATAATATATTATATTTTGCACTTTTAAATTTATTCGGGATAAGCAGTTCTGAGTTTATTTCTTGGATAGCTTAAAACTGTCAGCTTTACTAACTTTTTAATTGCACTGCAATTATACTCCACATTTAGCTTGAAACCGCTGCCTTCGCAGCTCTGCCGCAGCGAGTTATCGATAACGGGGATGAGCTTGCGTTGTTGTTCTTTAGGTAGTGCGAAATAAATTGGAAATACATTGAACACCTGAGGAAACACTGTGCAAATCCAACATGGGCATCTCGACGGCGATCCTGCGCAACCAGCTGATGGGCCTGAACAACTTCCCCGGCACGCACAAGGACCAGGCGGACAAGTACCGTCAGCTGCTAAAGACGGTGCTCGCGAACACCGGCCAGGAGCTGATCGACGGCTTGCGGTTGTTCGTGGAGGCGATTGTGAACGAGCACGTTAGCCTGGTGATCTCGCGCCAGATCCTCAACGATGTGGGCGTTGAGCTGAGCAAGCTGCCCGACGACCTCTCCAAGCAGCTCTCCCACTTCACCCTGGAGAAGGTCCATCCGCGTGTGATTTCGTTCGAAGAGCAGGTGGCCGGCATCCGGTTCCACCTGGCCAATATCTACGAGCGCAACCAGCAGTGGCGCGAGGCAGCCACGGTACTGGTGGGCATTCCCCTGGAGACGGGCCAGAAGCAGTATTCCGTGGAGTGCAAGCTGGGCACCTACCTGAAAATTGCCCGTCTCTATCTGGAGGACAACGACTCGGTGCAGGCCGAGCTGTTCATCAATCGCGCCTCGCTGCTGCAGGCCGAGACCAACTCCGAGGAGCTGCAAGTGAGTCCAAACCCTTTTTTATAGTTTGGCAATTAAATTCTAAACCTCTCCTCTATTTAGGTTCTCTACAAAGTCTGCTATGCCCGTGTCCTCGATTACCGGCGCAAGTTCATCGAGGCTGCCCAGCGCTACAACGAGCTCTCCTACCGCAAGATCGTGGATCAGGGCGAGCGCATGACGGCCCTGAAGAAGGCGCTCATCTGCACAGTTCTCGCCTCCGCCGGCCAACAGCGCTCTCGCATGCTGGCCACTCTCTTCAAGGACGAGCGTTGCCAGCATCTTCCTGCCTACGGTATCCTCGAGAAGATGTACTTGGAGCGCATCATTCGGCGCTCTGAGCTCCAAGAGTTCGAGGCCCTGCTGCAGGACCATCAGAAGGCGGCCACGCCCGACGGCTCCTCGATTCTAGACCGCGCCGTCTTCGAGCACAATCTGCTCTCAGCCAGCAAGCTGTACAACAACATCACCTTCGAGGAGCTGGGCGCCCTTCTAGACATACCCGCGGTGAAGGCGGAGAAGATCGCCTCCCAGATGATCACCGAGGGCCGCATGAACGGACACATTGACCAGATTTCGGGCATTGTGCACTTCGAGAACCGCGAACTGCTGCCGCAGTGGGACAGGCAGATACAGTCGCTGTGCTATCAAGTGAATTCCATCATCGAGAAGATAAGTGTCGCAGAGCCCGATTGGCTTGATAACCTGAATTGAACTGAACTAAACCCGGCTGAGCCTGCTCCCTGCTCACCATCATCACCACCACCAATCATTGTCATGAGAAAAACAAAAACAGCAAATAGAAGCGCAGCAAAACGCCCTGCGTCTGTGTTAGATTTCATTTTTAATTTCTATATAAAAAATAAATGAAATATGTACATTATCGATCGATCCTGTGGAACCAAAAGAGAACACAACCTGGGAGTTTTTTGGAAAAATGTATTTGTATATTTTCAGTAACTCGTATAATTCAAAAGCTCTGCGTTGTGTGTACAAAGGACGTTTGTTCTTAGACAACTAATGGAATGACGTTTAGCATTCAAGAGGGTTACATACATACTCGAATATATGTACACGATAAGACTACATCCGGGGGCTAAAGATATACCCATTCCTACAATCCTACAACTCCAATCATCGTACAAAACTAGATTTAGGCTAAAAACAAATTCAACTAAACAAAATGCACATCATGCAAAAGGGGAAAGGGGTCTTGAGAAGAGGGGAGGAAATGAAATGGGAGGAGAAATGAACTTAAAACCTAGCGTAGAATCATCCTTGGTTATTACTGGAGGACGCGGAGCTCTCCTCGTTCAGCTGCATCTGCGCCAGTGTGCGTACGACCACGCCCCGGTTGACGGGCGTCAGGCCTTGGCAGAGACCCACCACAGCGTCCAGCGCTACATCGGGGCAGTCCTAGAGAGAGAGAGATTAGAGATCAATCAAAGGATCAAAGCAACTGAGAAGATTTCCTGAAGCTTACCTCGAGCATTTTCGAAATGGTGGAAATAATGGCATCACGCCTCACGGAATTCACGTTGCGGGAAACAATGGACTCGGCATTGCTCTGCTCCTCATACCAGGCCACCATTTCCTCGTTCTTGTCCCAAACATAAGACTGAAAATCAAGCAAAAGTTATAGGTTTCCTCTCTACATTTGAAGTTGCTTAACGTCTCACCTCTGTGGCTCCCTTCTCCTCTACCAGCCAGCGTCGCAGCATCTGCTTGGCCTGGCCTACGGACAGATTGTCCTGAGCGCGCAGAATCTTCTTAATGTACGCATCCTCTAGGAGCAGGCGTCGCAGGCGCCAGTAGAGCCAGCGGCGGGAATCGCGCCACGGGACAATCTCGCTGATGCACTCCTTCTCCAGCATCCTTTCAGGAGTATCGTGCAGGTCGGCAAAGTGCACGGCCACCGTGTGGTAGACGTGCATCAGCAAGGCCAGTCGCGCCTTGATCTTCTCATCCACCTGCGTGGACTTGGCCTTGTCGCCCGAAGCCACTGCCTCATCGAACTCCTTTTTAAGCTGTAATTTGACGAGAGAAATCTCAATAAGAAACGCAAAATCAAAGTAAGAAAACGTTAGAACACTCACCGCAATGGTGGTGGCATCCAGGCGGTGTATCGTCTTGACCAGATCCTTCTCTTTGTACTTAATCTCCACAATGCCCTCCGGCTCGAGCACTCCGCCTCGGGCCTCCGGATCGGCATAGGTCTCCATGTAGCGCGGATTAATCAGCGAATCGAGCACGGCCCAGGCACCACCTCGCAGCTCCGCGTTGGGCGGCAGATAGATCAACACCGGCTTCTTGTACTCCCGCAGGCCGTCGACAATGTAGGCCCCAAACTTGACGATCTGCTCGTACATGTCCTTCATGCCGCCGGAGAAGCCTCGCCAGTTGGCAAACACGATGAGCGGCAGCTCCTCCCGTCCAAAGTCCTTAATGGCCTGCGCCGTTTTGTACGAAGAGTCGGGATACCAAACCTGTCCTGCCTGCTGCAGTGTCTTGGCCTCCGAGTCCAGATTAGCAGGATCAGCGGGCATTTCCACCTCCACGGTGCGCGTCTCCACCGCAATTACACCGACGGGCACACCGCCGAGACGGGCGCGTCCGGTGACCACTGTCTTGGCCCACGGCGCCATAATTTCGCTCCACGAATCCCGATCAAAGAAACCATTCTCCCAATCGTTGGCATTCGAGGGATTGACGCGGCCGCCGAGCATCCAGCGGGGATCGTAGGGTGACTTGGTGGGCATAAAGTCCACGGGCCGATCGATACGATCGCTGGGCAGAATAATGGGCAGGTCGCAGCCAATGTAGGCGGGGATATACGAGAGCCAGTCGAGGATGGTGTACACACCGTCCAGATCGATGGCCTCCGTCTTGTGGGTGACACCATTGTTGAACATGATCTGAGTGCCGCCCAATTGGTTGTTTGAGGCGTAAACCTTGCGTCCAAGAAGCTGGAAAAGATATAAGATAATGCAAATGATCTCTTTTGTGATTTAACAAGAGCTTAGAGCTTACCTTGTTGAGCGCCGCATAGCCCGTGAGTATAATGTGCGAGTTGTCGATCTGAATGACACGCTGGCCCAGACGCACCACATAGGATCCAATGCCGATGGTGCGGCAGGTCACCATGGCGATGGTGACGATCTCCTCGTAAGCCTGCGATGTCTCGCCGGCGATGAGACCAGCATAACGCAGATTCTCCACGCCGAGACCGTCATCCTTGCCAATGATATCGGTGATCTTGTAGCGCTGCTCTCCCTCGTCCTCAATGAGAATGGCACGCACCGAATTCAGGTTGGCCACCTGCGCGTAGTCCTCGGTGGTGAGGTAGAGGTACTTGAAGCCCTTATCCGGCTCCTCGGGATCCTCCCAGGCGATCTTGAACATGGCCTTCACCTCCTCCGCGAGACCGATGCGAGCGCCACTGTTAACGGAGATGTAAATCTGGAGGGGAATTAAGGTAAGTCTTGAATATATGAAACCAAGAGAAGAGAGAGAACTCTGCTTACCCTTGGAACTTTACGTTCGCGAGCCAGCTGGGAGGCCTTGGCGAAGAGAACATCCTCCTTGATGCCAAAGGAACCGATCAGGTAGGTCAGGTCATTGGCTATCACAATGATCTCACGCCCATTGGGATACTCGGGCGTGGCCAGGACAATGCGCCAGGCCACCATGCCGCACTGCAAATTGAATAATTCAAAATAACGTATGAAAATCAAGCTTAAAAAACCTTTTAAAGGCTAAAACTCACATTGTTCTCTCCCGGCAGGCGCTGCATCTCCACCAAACTGTCGCCCTCGAGCACCAGTTCCTTGCACTCCACCAGAATCTTATCGGGAATGCGTATATCCACTGTGGGACGCGCCTTGGAGAACTCCTTCCAGTGGCGCTCGGTCATCTGGCGGAACATGTCGGGCACATCGTACACATAGGTGGTGCCATTGGACTGCGCCTGGAAGCGTTTCTGCTGCAGGAAGTCTTTGGTCATGTAGGGCGTCGAAATGGGGTGGCCATGGAGGGAGCCCTGCTTCTCGCCGTAAGCCTTGAACTTGATCTGGAGAGGGGAACATTTAGAAAGAGGCTACAAGGAAAAGGTAGTGACTTACAATTCCCGTCTCCGGCTCCGTCTGCTCCGTGTACATGGAGATGTCCAGGAAGTAGCCCGAGTCGTTGGCTATGCACAGACGCACCGCCTGCGTGGGCGACTGCGGCGACTGGCGAATGACCATCTTCAGCTCCGCCTGCAGGACGCGCAGCTTCCACAGACGCGGACCGTAGCGCATGATCATCTTGGTCACAGACTCCTCGATCTTCGCGGGGTCCATGATAACGGTGGGCACAAAGTTCAGGAAAATGTGGTTGCAATCGGTGCGCTTCGCATGCGGATGCGAGAAGGCCACCTCCAGCTCGTCCATGGCTTCCAGCAGCACGCGCTCGCCCTCGTTCTGCAGATACTCGAACGACGCCTCCTTGGTGATCAGATCCGAGTGCCGGATGATGGAGCGGATGAAGAAGCGGTAGTCGGTGACCTCCTGTCCCTTGGACACCTTCGCCTTGCCCAGGTACAGATGCATCTTCTGGTTGGCCGTGGGCAGGGCCTCCAAGATCGTACGTCTTCATGCGATTCAGTTCCAGATGGAAGGCCGACGCCGGCTCCAGATGCCGATAGATGCGATCCTCCGTGAACTTGTCCCGCGCACGATATGTGAAGAACTTGGGGAATTGGCGCTTCTTCAGGGCCGCAAACGTAATCCTACGAATGCGTCGCTGGAAGAGCTCCTCGTTGTGCTCCTGGCAGTAATTCCCAAAGATCTGCGCCATCTGCAGATCATCCATCTCGCCCGTTTCCCTCACGGCCACGCTTACGATGTGAATGGGTTCCGTGGACTTGGCTTCCTCGGCTGCGTTGGCTCGCGTCACGGGATCCGAGAGAGAGACATTGATCGAAGTGCTGTGCCGGCTATCAGAGATTGAGTCAGCCGCCTCCACGGCCTCCAGCACCTTGGCATTGACCATGGCCGGCGACACAAAGTCCTCCAGCAGATCCAGGATCTCGTCCGAGTACATTTCAAAGTGCTCGAAGGAATCGAAGGCAGCTATGGCACCGGTGCGCACGAATGAGCTGCCCAGCGCCTCGGCGGCCGCATGATCCAGGCCCTCGGGCGATGACATGCGCGAGAAGAGCCTGTTGGGATGGGCGGTGGGCAGGAGGAACTGGAAGTGGACCAGCGGCAGGCCGCCGGAGAGCTCCAGATGCTGCAGGCAGGTCAGCTCGTACGAGGTGTAGGCTCTCCGCACATACACCTCCAGGGCGGCATTGCACACAGCGCGGTTGGAGTGGTAGAAGAAATCGTGCAGGATGTCAAAGATCGAAGTCTCCGAGAGGATCAAGCGCTGCAGGTTCTCCGGATGGAAATCGTGGCCATACATGTCGACGGCCGACAAGAAAATGGACTCCATTTGGTTGTGCCGCAGCTCGTAGGCCGGCTGGTGGGCGGCAATCAGCACTTGGCGGGATCGCAGAGCCACCCTCGAGTGCTCCGCGCGGTTCAGGGAGGTCAGCTCGCTCAGCGTGTTGGCCAGCTCGTCCGTCAGCCCCGGTTCGTTGGCCCACAGGTGGTCGATGAGCAGCGTGACCAGCAGATTCTTCTTGGCCACCTGCGAGTGCGAGAATATCGTGTTGACCACCGTCTGCATGTCGTCCTTGTGGTGCTCCCGCACCAAACCCACGCACTTGTCGTAGTGTCCGTGCTGGAACTGCGACTCCACGTCGTAGTACTGGCGCAGCAGCTCGTGCACGGCGGCCTTCATGCGGCCGCGGATGCCGTTGCGGTAGCGCTGCACCAGCTGCACAATGCTCTGGGTGGTCAGGAAGAAGACGTCCCGGTCCGAGCGCTTCTGCAGGGTGGCCGCATGGCTGTCGATCACGCTGGCGATCTGCTGCGAGGGGAACTGGGCCAGCACACTGGTGATGTTGCGCTCGTACAGCGTCATCAGCTTCCGGATCTTCTTCTCCACGGAGATGGGGATGCGTCCCGAGATGGAGGCGATCACTTCCTGCAGCTCCAGCAGCGGCAGCGAAGGATCCCGCAGGCTCTGCATGAACCGCTCGATGATGTCCCTCAGGCGCTGGGCATTGAAGGGCTCCGGGAGGCAATAGCCAGCCAAAGTGTTCTCCAGGATGCTTTTGTACGTGTTGTGCACACGGTTCAGCTTCTCGGGGACGGGGGCATTCTCCGGCTGCGGGAACTGGCCCTTGCAGGGCTGCGCCTTGGTCACCAGCGACGGGTCGTCCAGCTCCAAGTGGCCCAGCAGGGAGCCAGCATCCAGAACAGCGCCTGGCCGACGCACAAAGGTCACCGTGCCCGCCTCCTGCGAGGTGAGAGTCATCACCATTTTCATCACCTCGATTTCGGCATAGGCCTGACCCTTCCCGACATGGGCGCCATCCTCGATAATCAGATTGATGAGCTTGCCGGCCGAGGGACTGCGCAGCAGCGATGGATCGTTCTCCTTCTCGAAGACGCACGTCTGGTTGCCGATGACGATGCGGTAGCGGTCCACCTCCTCCTTCATGTACGTGGTGTAGGAGGCGCCCTCGAGGGAGATGAGCAGGCCGCCGTCCGACAGGCGGTGCACCTCGATCTCCTTGAACGAGCTGTTCATCAGCAGGAAGTACGAGTTGGCGCCGCTCTTGGCCGCCTGCACCTTGTAGCGAATGCCATCGTTGATCAGCTCCACGTCCACCACGTTCGTGAGCGTGTTGGCCGCCTGGATTTGGCCCTTCTCCAGCGAGGTCTGGAAGCTGGAGAAGCTTTCGGTGATGTGGCGATCGGCAATGTGCAGGGATCCGCACATCACGCCCAGCAGAATGTCCGGCTTCTCGGACTGCACGCGTTCGGCTATCAACGCGTCCAGCCAGGCGGTGTCGATGCTGTTGTCCAGGAAGCGATTCGTCTCCAGCAGGGTAATCAGGTACTCGACCGTCGTGCGGAAGTCGCCACGAATGGACAGCTCCTTGAGGGCAATCACCAGATTCTCGCGCGCCTGCTGCCGGTTCTCGCCCCACGAGAAGCAATGCCCGAACTGCGAGTCCGCAAACTCGTGCAGCCCTCCGCTGGCGGCCACACTGAAGTAGCCCCAGACGTTCTTGCTCGAGCGGAAGTTCAGCTCCTGCACGGTGCCCGAGCTGGGCTTGAAGCCCTCGTCGGGATTCTCGGAGGTGATGCGGGCGGCGATCACATGACCAGAGGGACGCGGCTTATTCGGTGGATTCTCAAAGTCAATGACGGAGGAGCCCCACGGCGACTCGCCGTACAGGAGTCGGATGTCCTTGAGCCGGTAGAGGGGGATACCCATTCCAATCTGCAGCTGGCAGGCGGGCAGATTCACATCGGCCACCATTTCCGTGCAGGGATGCTCCACCTGCAGACGGGGATTCAGCTCGAGGAAGAAGTAGCGACCCTCGGGATCGTACAGATACTCCACCGTGCCGGCGCTCACGTAGCCCACCATCTTGGCCAGGCGCACCGCCGCCTTCTCCATGTCCTCGAACACCTCCGGCTGGGCCACGATGGCGGGTGCTTCCTCGATAATCTTCTGGTGGCGACGCTGGATGGAGCAGTCGCGACCGAACAAGCTGATGGCATTGCCATACTGATCCGCCAGCAGCTGCACCTCCAAGTGCCGTGCTCCTCGGGCCAGCTTCATCACAAAGATGGGTGAGCCGGGTACCTCCGCCTGGACCTGCCGGAACAGGGCGGGGAACTCCTCGGCGGTGTCCACACGACGAATTCCCTTGCCGCCACCGCCCTCGGAGGCCTTTATCATCACGGGAAAGCCTGCAGGAAAGGAAAGGATTCATTGATATCATTCGATCTTTTTTGATATCTTCGGTGATGATTTCACTTACCTATCTTACCCACAGCTGCCAGGCCCTGCTCCACATTGGTCACACATCCGCGGGCGAAGAGCTCGCTGGATATTTTGATCTTCTTGCCGCTGTACTGAGCCTTCAGCTCCGAACCGGACCAGGGCAGCGTGGGTATATCAGCCGTTTGGGCCACAATCGAGGAGGCCACCTTGTCGCCGAGCGCCCACATGGCGCGCTCCGGCGGGCCAAGGAACACCAAACCCTCCTTGTTCAGCAGCTCCGGGAGTTTGGGGTTCTCGGAAGCATGACCCCAGCCAGCCCAGACGGCCTGAAAATCGATGGAAATTCGAAAATTGGTTCGCAATCAGTTTATGTTGATTCAATAAGTCAATTCCCCAAGGACACTGGAGGTGGCAGTGGAAGTGGGAGCGGGGAGCGGAGCGGTAACAATTATGGAGCTTTATGGCTATGGGTAAAAATCAATTGTGACGTCATTGCATTGCGGATAGCAAAACAAAATAGATAATTCACACTGGGCAACAAGGTGTCGCTGTGTCTTGGCATTTGCTAATTAACCTCAAGCGCCCTTCTCTACCTATGAAACTTGTACACTTGTAATGGAAAGTAAACACCGAAGAGTGAATTTCCACTATGAGTTAAGTGTTTTAATTTTAAATGCATTTAAATCGGAGTTACGTGTACTTCAGGTTCTCGTTGTTATGGGGAGGAAGCCAGCGAGGAGGAGGAACTTGATTAGATGTAAAGATTACACAGGTATATAGTAGGGTTTGTTTTGAAAACAATACTTGGAATGACAATTCCTAGATTTTTAATTGCTACCTCTCTTAAGATTACTACTTGGAGAAGGCCCCAACAATGTCTAAAGCAATGCAAAATGGTTTCTACATTAGGGAAGAGTACTCAAAAAGTGCCATAAATTACAATTTACAATTGAAAAATATCTCTCATAGCAAAAAATCTATTTTAATTTATAACGTAATATTGTAATAATTAAATTAAAATATATTTTCGCTATGAGAGATATTTTTCTATACTTAAAATAATAAAATATATAATTTTTCAACATGTTTTGTGTGATATATCTTATTTTTTCTCTCGATATACATTTTAATTTAATTACTTCAATTTTTAGTAACAAATTGGTCTCCATTAACGACCCCTTAAGTTAAGCTACAAAATACAATTTACATTTTGTAAAAATTTTACAATTTAAAGCTCTTTGGTCATTTATTTATTTTGTGGAAAGCTAACTCTAAGTTATAAAATTAATATGATGTTTTTTGTAGCTTTCCAGTGGAACGTTTTAGGTTTTATCTCAACTTTTGTTTGTGCCAATCGACACGTAAAATCATTAACAAAAATCATTGTAAAAGTAAGGACCTCCACAAAAAAATAACATTTAAAATGCCAACGAGTGTCGGTATTTGTACAAACAGATAAAGTGAGCGATACCCAAACATATTATACGATGTGCAATTTCGAAAATTAGGCAGGGCAGACACACAGAGGCCAATCTTCGTACACAGAGTGACACAGTGTCATTAATAACCCGGCCCTAGACTACATATTTCGCGCTCTTTGTTGCCCAGTGTTGCCGGCACACTACCACAGACAAGCACAAATAGGGGGTTCGTTCTCCATTGGTATGCCGCCGCGTTGCGATCGCTTGACTTTGACAGTGTGCAAATACGAATCATACGATGCGGCCCCGGGGTGGTTAGAGGTGGAACCCCGACCGACCAAACTAAATAGAGACACTGACCGACCTATTATGGCCCCAAGATTCCAGATTCCGGACTCACCTGCACTTGAGTGCGGAGTGCAATGTCCACAATGAGCTCAACGTTGGCATAGTTGTTGTTGTTAGAGCCACCGGGCACGGGTACATAATGATCGGCCATCTTGATGTACTCGGCATTCGCCTTCAGGTCCTCGGGCGTGACCATCACCACAAAGCGCACGGCTCGCTCGTTCTTGAACATCTCGTAGGACCAACGACGGATGGAGCGCATGCACTTGACCGCCGCAATGCCATTGTTGGCGATCAGGACACGATTGATAACCCGGGTGCCGCCGAAACGCTTCACAAACTCCTCGGTGGTGGCGATGTGGAAGTCCCGATCCTGATGGCGATCCTGGCCCAGGCCAGTGCCCCGCGACATGCTTGGCCTGAGAAAAAAATCAAAGGAAATTAATTTACAGATTTAGTACATTTTTAGATAGTTATCTTAATTTTAATTAGTTATCTTGAACTTCTTGAATCTTATATAAAGTTTTCGGTAAATTTTCAAAGTAAAATTAAGAAAATGTATCAGTTAATCTAAGGCAATTTCAGAACAGTATTAAAACTTAACAACAGGCACTTAAAAAGCACTTAATTAAACAAGGTTTATGAGATTTTAAGCCATAAAATAAACCCTGAGAAACCCCAAACCCTCGTTTTGCTGATCAGTGTAAATAATGGCGTGATGCGACAGGTGGAGAGGAACGCGAGGGGCGGGCAATGAGCTTGAAGATTTGACAAAACCGGTTTGGGATCTCTCTCTCCCTCCGATCATCAAGAGTTCTTGCAAATAATTCTCCTTTGTTTACAACTTGTCAACGAATCTCGCATTGCAATATAAACATATTATTTATAACCGTTTGAATCTGATAAATACAGGGGGGGGTTAGGGTCGGATTTACTTTAGGGTTCCCACCGCGGGTCCGGGCACGGCGAGCAGCGATGTCGCCTGGTTGTTGTTGATGTTGATGTTGGCACTGTGATTGCTGATGCTGGCACTCATCTCGCCATTGTTATTGGCCTCATCCTGGCCACAATCGACGGCCACAAAATGGGGTATTACCGGATCCGTTGTCGAGCCCGTTCCCGTTCCCGTTCCGGATGCCGTGGCATTATCCTCACCGGACTCAACAAGTACAAAACGCTTGCTGGCGCGACGCTTCAACATTCTAATTAGCTCCACGAGGGCCAATAGCATCCAAAGGGGGCAAAGTCAAGGCGGGGAATGTGATATCGGATCGTAACGGATTGTAGTTTTATCTGTGGTGTATCCGTATCTATGGCGTGGGGGATCGGCTCCTCGCAATTATGCAAGTGTGACTAATAAGCAGCGGGGCGGCCGCCGCACTCACAATATTTTCCTTTGAATGCCACACTGCACCACTTTCACCGCGCTCGGCTCTCGCTGGCCGAAACAGAAAAAATACAAAAATCAATGTCGAACGATGTCCGCACACGCGAGAAACTTATTTGGGCTTCTGACTTCTCACTTCTGGGGATATGACGGGAATGCGGAATGCGGACCGACGGAGCCAACGATTGCCTGGGAACTGAACCTCGCGGAGCGGGCCAACAACACACACACGCTGGTGTTGTTGGCCACCATTGCTCATACGCCGCATGGTACGGAGAAGCGGAGAGACAGACAGAGAGTGCAAGAGAGAGAGTCGCTGGCGAAACAAGTTTTGACACATTATGAATGAAAACAAAATGCGGCACTCTCTCCACTTCTCTCAGAGAAGAAGAAGTGGCGCAGAGCGCCAAAAAGTTCTCAGAAAGCTGGGAGGACTGGCTCTCACTCGCACACATGGCCCAGAGCTTTGCGCTGTCTCTGTTCCCTAAACTCACGCGATTTGTTTGGCGGCAAACGGGCGTTGTTTGTCTGTGACGTAGTCACCTGTTCAATGTTTTGCTTGCGCTACACAGGCAGGAAAAACGTTAGCTTGCAGAGAGGTATTAATTAACAATTTGAAGTTAAATAAGTTCAACTTTGATAAGAGTACTTTTCTTTGAAGATGAGATAATGCTTATAAACCAAACTATTACTTGAATAAAACATAAACAATATGAACACAATTTGCTCCCTTAAAATAGTAAAAGATAATCGATAAAGATAGTTATAATAATGCCTCTATGTCATATAAAATGCTACTTTTAATAAAAGAAGTGCGTTGTAAACTGCTGAATATTTGGCATTTCTTTTCAAATTCATTTAAGGTTGACAAGGGTTTAGTCTACAAGTTTTAAGCCAAGCAAAATGCAACTATTCTTCCCAAAATTACACAAAAATCTTCCTACACTTTCCTGCTGCCTGATCTAACGCCTACATTAGGCCTGGTTTTAATTTCTTTAAATCTTCAATTCAAGAAGATACTTTCGATATGCTACATGGTCCCAGTTGCTCACCTCAGACGCTTGCGTCTCTCCGAAATATCGCCATTCTGCCGAATGTCGCTCTGCATCTTCTGGGGGAACTCGTCGCAGGCCTCACCTGCCTCGGCCGCCTTCTCGTCGATCTCATCGCCCACCTGTTGTAATGTAAATAGAGATTCGAGAATCACACAATGCTCACAATGTGGTATATATGTAAGAGATTGACATTACCAGGAAGCTGGGCCGCTCACCCTCCGCGTTTTGGGTTGCCGTCTCATTCGACGCCGCCTCATTTGCTTCGCTGCTCATCTTGCTTATATTTATGTCAAAGCTATTGTTGTTCTTGTTGCAAAGGCTGTTGTTGTTGTTCTGATGGCAGGTGATCCGAATGTTGTCTGTATTGAGTTCGGTCAATGCGTTATCCTTAAGCTGCTCACACAGCTCCTCCACCTCGGACTTGAGACTCTCGCTTGAGAACTTGACCTTCTTGATGCCACCGACCTTGGTGTACCGCTTGGTGTCGCCCGCCTTTATCGCCGATGTGGGTGCGGATGTGGGTGCGGATGTAGCTGCTCCTGCTGCCTCTAAGGGATTTGGTTTTAAGGCTGTTGTTGTTGTGGTTGTCGTCGTTGCTGTAGCTGCAATCACGCTGGAGC
The DNA here is from genome assembly GCA_018151655.1 of Drosophila bocqueti. Classification (NCBI taxonomy): domain Eukaryota; kingdom Metazoa; phylum Arthropoda; class Insecta; order Diptera; family Drosophilidae; genus Drosophila; species Drosophila bocqueti. The sequence continues at coordinate 4,562,837 of JAECXF010000057.1, forward strand.
TGTCTGAAATCACAGATTGGCAATAAAATACACACAAGTTAATCACAGGTTAATCTCAAGTGTGAGAGCTATATTCTCTAATTCAATTCAATTGGGTTATCAGCTGAGGTGTGTGCGATTTTTGTGTGCCCTTCAAGTGTATTTTGGTGGAGTGTGTGTGCTGCGGTTTAACAAAGTTGTGAGATTCTTACGATTGCTGGGAGGAGGAACTCGGTCGCTGTCGCTAGCTGCCGCTGCTGTGCCTGTGCCTGCCGATGGGACGACGACGACGGGCTTCAATCTTTTTTGGCCGCGGCCAAAGATCAATGTCAAGAGGAAAGCGAGAAAAGCAGCCAGAGTGGTGCCGAATAGTGTGATCAACATCGGCTATATCCAAAAAGCTGCTTTAAATCGGTGAATTCAAATCGGATTAGATAATCATGCCGTCCGTCTGACTTTAGATACAATATTATATTAGCGGAGCAGTGAAAGCCCAGCCATCGCTTTGGTTTCGTTTCGTTTTGGGCATTTTTCAAGTTCAAAAACCTTGCCACGAATTTGTGGGCCAAATCGGCGAAACAAAACAAAATCAAAATGCTAATCTATGCATAAACTAGTTGGCCAGAGATACAATTAAGAAACCCAAAAATAAAACGTTGCCAGGTCAATGAAGCGAAGAGAGATAAGAAATAATAATAATAAAGAAACCGAGATACTCTATCTGAAGTACAAAATCTGTCAGATAACTGATAAAATTCAGCGTTATTGAGTAATGATTCCCTGAATTGTTCCCTAATTGTTTTTATATTTAATCGTAAAAGGTGTTATTTTATTACAATCAATGACAGCTCATTACGTTGATCTAAACTTAGATTGGACTCGAACAAATACTATATAGCAACGATCCTACGAATGCATAATAACATACAGAAGCTCAAAGTGTTCCCGGCTGGGTCAAAAGGCCACGATGGGCTTGCTAATGATCGGCCCAAGTCCCAACTAATAATACCCTTTGGCAGGGTGACGACGATACCAACTTGGAACTACGAAAATGATTTTCGGTTATTGGGGGTACAATGTGCAACGCATTAAAATTTTAAAACAAAACGCAGACGAGTGGGAAACGAAAATGAAAAAACACAGCTTGACAGAAGACAGAAAAAAACCCCCAGCTGGTATGTGGAAATGCAAATTGGCTGCGCCACCAGTAGTAGAAGAGGTCAATGATTTGGCATTACAATATGTAAGTGTGCCAGCAGCTTCGAAACAGGGCTTCGAAAGGCACGGAAGGGCGAATTAGAGACCAGGGAATCGATCTCAAAGTGTTATGTAACACCTGGACTGGCGCTTAACACGGAAATCCCGCTACCATCCCATCTAGGATTTCGTGCGCAATTCGATCCAACAGGTGCGCGCGGCCTGGAATCGTTCTATAAACACTCCTCAATTCACTGGAGTCGTATGTTTTTCTATGACCAACGGATCTGATACGATAAGAACCACCACTCGCATCTGTTTTGCCTTACTCAATGGCCGAAAGTACTAAAAGCTTACTGTAAAACTGCCCGATTATCTTGGAAAACAACAAACACTTCACTGGGGCCTTGACTAGGTTTTACATTTTGGGCAGGCCCTATATACTATTAAGTGTCTTTTTTGTTAAGCTTTACGCTTATGTTTGATCTCGCTTTACCACTACTCTGCGTGTGCCTCTGTGTCTAGTTTCTTATTTTCGTGGACAAGGCCGGATCGGATTCAACTTCCTAGACTGGTTCCGCACGATTGCTAGGTGGCTACTGCAGTGACCGAAGCTTGGAACTCAACTGGGCCATGCTCGGCCAGCAAGCACTATCGATGCCTGGACGTCGTCGTAGCCGGCGGAGCGCCGACTTCGCCGTCGCCACTATCAATATCAACTATAGCCACATACATATGTACATATATGGTAGCTGTGACCAGGGCTCTGGGCTTGGTGTGAGTGTGTACGGTGGTGCGTGTACAGGTTGTTGCGCTCGTATGTTAATCGCCGGCGGGTCTCGCGGGTCGCCAAGCCAATTGTTGTTGCAGGTGCAATGTTTCTGAGGGATCTCGAAACATTAAAGTAAAGTAATGCTTGTGTCACGGTCGCATCAACCGGAATGTACAATACATGGATTTATTTTTGTTAAGCAGATTTCGGGAACTGCTCTGAGCGGCTTATTAAAAGTACGGATAATTTTTGATTATCACTGATAATGCGAATCTTCTGGGCACAGTCGGTTTGAAACTTTCCACAGTTGGCTGATAATTAAATCTTGTTAAATGCTAAGGTAGGTCAGCAATGAATACTGATGATCTTTTGAAACAACTTACGGGGGATAAGTGAGTTTTTGTATTTGTATAATGTTTTCATTAACATTATCTAAAAGGATGTTTACAAAAGAAAAATTGTTATTATAAATAGAACTAAATTGCTTATTTTGAGTTTTCACTGTGTCTCTTGATAACGGTGCCTGCAGTTGCGATAACACCGATAAATCGATGGAGATCAGCTGTTGACAACCGGCCTGCCATCTGTATGTGTCTCCCCCACTTCCGATCTCTATCTCTCTTTGTCTCCTCTCACTCACTCTCTCTCGTGGTGGCTCTCTCTTAACTGTATCTGTGCCATTGTGGGAGCTTTCAATGTCAAGGTCGCTGCCACCGTTGTTATTGTTGCTGTTTCACCTGGATTTAATCTGGCAGTTTGACCCAACCGCTGACGGTAGTGCAAAACAATAACAACAATGATAATTTCTCAATTTGCTGTCGTAAATGGCAAGCGATGCTGATTAGGGGTAAATGGGCAGCGAAAAAGGCCTGAAATTGATTAGAGCAGCGATGCACTTAAAATGGTATAATGAATAACGGCATCAAGTCCGCGCTGCCACGAGCAGAACACGCGAATCCCGCTGATTTGTTTTCATTTTTTCCATCGCCGATCCCGGAGGCATCAGCAGAGGTTTTTTAAAAGTCATAAAAGAAATTCCCGCCGCGACGCCCGGCTTTAATCTCAGATAGCCCGTGGAAGTCGACGGAAAAATCTTCCGATTTTGGCATTGGCCTTGGCGACCGATTATGATTAATACTTAACAGTGACGGCGACGGGCGGGACACGGGCAGGTCCCGCCGAATCATTCACGGGCATCTTATCGCACGGAAACTTTTTGTGTGTTTCGCTCCTAGATTTGGCACGAATTATTCATGTTTGGCGCGTGGCCACAAGGCAGAATCAGGCGTCTACTGATATCGGTTCCAAATAATAACAATAGAACCGAAAGTCGGTCGCGTGTGAGACGCCTGATTTCGATGGGCTTATCTCAGGGATTTCTACACGGACAGAAACAAGCTTCTCTATAAAAAGAACTAATGTATTTAGTAATTTTAAATTTGAAAGGGAGTATAAAGTAACCAGTTTCCGGGGTTTATTTCACAAAAGAGAACAAAAAACGTTTGGCAAGAGATTCTATAAAAGTATCTGTTAGATTTCTGCACAGAAAAAAATAATTAAAATAAAATAAATATATCTTTTGAGTAAAATATAATATTTAAATTAATATAAAAAAGGAACGTTATATTTGTTATGTTTTATTAAAGTCCATAACAAATTTTACAAAAGTTTTAAACCGAGAAAGATGCTGCGTGCTTTACCCGTAAAGAACTTTTTCTTGCTGTGGACTCTTTCTCCGGAGATGCACAATCTTCAATTTATTTATTATTAGGTAATTGAAGCCGGCTGACGCACACACACACTGGCAGATATGCTGCCGACTCGCCCACACGCTCTCGCACATACAGACAAACATACGTCACGGGCATCGCGCGATGTGTAAAATCCAATAGGAATCAAGGTCAGTAACGAGTGAGAGAGGGATTGCGAGAGAGAAGCCCGTGGTAGAGAGCGCGGAAGGAAGGCGAGCATATTGAAGATGAAAAAAATATGCTGCCCATTGCACTTTGATGTGGGATTCCGCCCTTTAGGCCAACTAATTCAAATGATAAACAAACACGGGTCGCGATCTATGCTGTAGGCAGCGCGATTAGCGAGGTGAATAACCCCGCTCATTTGCATACATGCGAATGAGGCTGTAATTAGCTGTTCGGCGCTTAGATTACCGCACTTACTCTTCTCCATCGTATTGCGCTTCGCACGTTTCTTTCTGTTGGCAATTTTGTTGTGTGTAACTGTTCTTTTTCCGGGTGCAAAACTCTCTCCTCTCACTGTCACTGCTTTTTGGGCCTTGCGTTCCCGATTCGCGGATTTCTAGGAGTCCCCAGACAGTACGCCAGGTATGTTCGACCGTTCCAGTTACCGCGACACCCACAAATTACCATACAAAATAGTTTATTTTCGTTTTTCAAGACGTTGAAATTAGAAATGGCTCATCAGTGTGGCCGTCTCTTTATTCGCCTACAAAGCGCTAGTGCCTAGTCAAAGTCCCTATAAAACACACTTGGCCCCACTTGCACTGCGCGCGAAATTCAGTTTCCGTGACTTGCTTGCTTTGTTTCTGTATGGAAAATGAGTAAATAGTGTCGTAGATACTATAGTATAGCCGGAAAAGTTTGAAGGATAAGACGACCAATACGCGGAAATCTTCACTTTTCCCGTACATCGTTGGCAAATATTAATTTTCAGAAAAGCTTTTTTCTCAATAAAAAAAATACTAACATATTCTGTTCTGGACCCAAAATACCAAATAATTCTTAGCGGCAAGCAACAGCTGTTCTGCTCTCGTTGTCCAACACTTGCGTTTGCGGCATTTCGGCGCGTGCACTTTATGATAATTTCGGCAAATAAACAAGGATTTTGAGAATGTTTGAGGTGGAACCCATAATAACCGATCACAAGGATGTCATACACGATGTGGTGTTCGATTACTACGGCCGCCGGATGGCCACGTGCTCCAGCGACCAGACCGTGAAGGTGATACCGGCGATTCCGTATGGTAAACAACAACTTTTGTGATTCGCATTTTCTGGCCGCAGATCTGGGACGAGGACGGACAGGGCAAGTGGAACGTGACCAGCAGCTGGAAGGCCCACTCCGGCTCCATTTGGCGTGTGTCCTGGGCACACCCCGAGTTCGGCCAGGTGGTGGCCACATGCTCATTCGATCGCACCGCCTCCGTTTGGGAGGAGGTAATCGGCGAGAAGGTATCGTCGACCAATGCTCCCACACGCCGCTGGGTGCGCCGCACCACTCTCGTGGACTCGCGCACCAGCGTTACGGACGTGGAGTTTGCTCCAAAGTACCTGGGACTGCTGCTGGCCACCGCCTCTGCGGATGGCATCATCCGTATCTACGAGGCACCGGACATCATGAACCTCTCGCAGTGGCCCGTGCAGCACGAGATCGCCAATAAACTGCCGCTGAGCTGCCTCTCGTGGAACACCTCTACCTACATGGTCACCCAGCTGCTGGCGGTACGGAATCTTCACTTGATTTTAATTGAGAAATCTTTTATAAGTTAATTTTTTCTTTTGCAGGCGGGCAGCGACGAAGCAGCCACTCCTACGGGCAAGGTCTTCCTATTTGCCTACAGCGAGAATGCCCGCAAGTGTGTGAAAATTGAGACTGTCAACGATATAACCGATCCAGTCACAGATGTGGCCTTCGCCCCCAACGCTGGCCGCACCTTCCACATGCTGGCCGTGGCCAGCAAGGATCTCTACCTTGTTAATCTGCGTGGCGTAACGTAAGAGCAAGATAAGCACCTAAAATAAACCCTTGAGTAACGATTCCTAACTTTTCTAGGGACGCCACTGGCAACTCGAAGCTGGACATCCAGACGGTCAAGTTCACTGAACACAATTGTCCCGTGTGGCGCGTATGCTGGAATATGCTGGCCACCATGCTAATCTCTACCGGCGATGACGGCTGCGTTCGCCTGTGGCGCATGAATTACAACAGGCAATGGCGTTGTGCCGCCGTGCTAAAGGCGGAGGGCAGCGGACCCACGTATGAGCCGGCTCCGCCACATCCAACAATGGCCACCACAGCCTCGGCCACGGCCAAGTTCTACAAGAAGGGCACAATTGGCAACCAAGTGCCGTGGCACTGATTTTCTAGTTTATCTTTAAGAGTTTTAAATGAATGCGTAAGTTGAAAGTTGATTTAAATGAGGAATCTAATCTACTTTTTATATTTCCTATCGATATATCATGTTTATAAAAACTATTTCTAAAAACATTTGTATTTTTATAAGTACCCCTATTGTAATTAATAAACTTATAGCTTCGGCTACACTGTTCAATATAATTTAGCTTTGTTTTATGGATAAGCATTTTTCGAGAAATAGTTTATGCATTTCAAATCTTAAATGATTTTTGTGAATATTGTTTCTGGGACTGCTTTTGTTGCCACTTACGCCTGGGTATATGAGCCGGCGCCGGCATTCTGATAAATCCGATGAGCAGTTTCCTAGTCCACATATCGCCTTCAGCAGTATCTCTTTCACCTTTCAGCTGGTATTATTACATCACATAAACGTGGGGCACTGATGCTGCCAGATGCACCACGCGCACACTTCGATCCGACGGGTTGGACGCTGCTCAAACTTCAGCCGGCAAACTGGGACAATTATTGATTTCTGACGAGGTTCCCCGCAAAGAAATAATCAAAACAAAATTAAAGTTCACATGACAAGCCAGAGCGAGGCACTTACGAAAATACTACATACAAATTTCTCTCTTTCTCCGGCCCGTGCTCTGGGTGTGTGTGTGTGTGAGACGGCGAGAGTGCTAGATCTGATATGCTGTCTATTTTTAAAGCGGCCGAGCGCAGGCGAGAGAGAGCCAGAGCCAGAGGGGAATAAATAAATAAAAGACATTTTCAAGTTCAGTGATTATTGCATTCAAATCGAATGGATTTATTAACTCCCATTTACTCCCATATCTGTGTTCGATATAATACCCCCCACACACACTCGGGCACAAAGGCAACGCACCGATGAATCCTTTATGTCCTTTGTACACCATTTCCATTACGTCCACATGTGCTCCTGCTCCAGATGTGCATAAATTAAATATTACTTGAGCGTTTTTATGATGTTTGACACGAAAAACCATTCAGAACTCGGAGTTGTCGCGAAATATATTCCACTTAATTGACCCGAACCGCAATAAAAATGGGAATCATTTCCCTGTCGATGACACCGCACAATTATAATGATATGCAACCACCATCCCACGGCAGGTTCTCCTGGTGCTGCTGATCCTGTTGCTCTGCTGGTAATCCGAGGAATGAAATCCAGTTCCAGCGACTCGATGGTTTTTGTAGCCGTTGCCTCTCTGTGATGAAACCACCCTCCTTCCGTGCTGATATCAGAGACCCAAAGGAACCCTCGTACCCCTCCTTGTCCCAGATCCGAATGATTGTCTCTAATTGGAAGTTTTGACGTGTGTATTATGCCAAAGGCGATGGTGTTGACGCCGATCCCGAGCAGAGCCACCCCTATATGCACCCTCAATACCTTTCCCGGGTATTGCCCCTGTGGGCGGTGGTGTTGGTGGTGGCTATAGCACGTCGCGTGGGAAGTCAAAGCTCAGAGGTCTCTCACATAGTGGTAAGTCCTGGCAGAGAAAACATTTATATGTGTTTAACCGGCAAAAATAAATTAATGCGCAAAAGATTGTTTCTTCTCGCGCGTTTTCCGGGGGTGATTCCGAATTTTCCCACATTCCACAGACAGCGATTTCGGTTGCTCGGTTGCAATGCAATATAGGTTTCAAGTGAATACTTGGAGTGGGTCATTGTGAGTAGTTAAAAAATATATTAAATTAAATTAAATAATTCCCATGGGATCTGGGAATTGTTAAGCTCTAGGGGGGTAAGGCTTACGCTAGCGTGGGATCCTTCATGGAAGGTTTTATTGGTTAACATACTTTTTAAATAAATATTCTGTTCACAAGAATCAAGGAAAAAATTAAAAATAAAGGTAAAATAGAGGAAATAGAAGGTACCTTTTAATAAGTCCTTACTCAGAATATACCATACATGGTACCTGGTAGATATCCCTTACAATAGTTTGAAAAACATAGTTACGAAAAAAAGGAAATGAATTTAGCAGAATTAGTGAGGTGCAGGAGTGCTTACTTCAACTCGCTCTTACTTTAAAAATAAAATATATCAACTAATTGTTAAGTGATTTTAAAATTCCTAGAAGTACATATACCACATTTTTTAAGGAAAAGTATGATACTTAAAATTTTTAGGGTTGAAAAGATACCTAAACTGTGTTTACCTCACATTTTGTGTTTCTAAAAAATTTACCTTCCCTCCAATAGCATTTATGAAATCCAATGGCTACTCGTATAACTTAAAACGAAAAATACTCACTAAGAAAAAATGGCATTCACAGAAACATGTTGAATTCTAGATAGTTAATTTATGTATTTTGTGAACAAAAACACCCCAACCCAGCAGATCAACTCAAATATTAGAAGGTATTTACCTACCTGACAGACAGTTCCCTTTTGGGTTTTTAATGTATGCTTATGTTTATGCTGACCAGATCTTGGTCTCGTTGGGTTTCCTGTGGAAATTCTGGTTCCTGCGGTTCCGGGTCCAGTGCTCTCGGGGTTGCGACCCCAGCTCCTTGCTAACCCCGCTCCCTAATTACGGGTGGCGGCGAATGTGCAGCCGGCTTAACTAACTGCCGCGGATCGGGTGCTCACGTGCTTGCTTAGTTAGTGGCTCAGAAACCCAATATGCGTATGCAAATTTCATAAACCATAAGCGGCAATAGTTGACCCCCAGCGCCGGCTTGACCAGTGGTCAGTGCGCAACCCGAAATCCGCGGTCCAGCGTTCGCTAACGAGCACGGTGGCAGCTTATTGGTTAGGGATTATTTCCGGTCCAGTGGATAAACGAAACATGGTCTTGTGAACGAACAGTAAAAGTACGAAGCGGATTTATAAAACACCTAAAACTATCGGCCTCAAATGGATCCCACTTGGATCCAGACAGATTCACTTGTCCTCCGCTTGAAGGTAGCCAAATCGCAGCCTCGCCTGCTCATACAGAATAAAAGTGATGATCGTGTTGGGACTGACGCGAATCAGTGCCGGAATGAAACCACGGTAAAAGGCCATTGGTCCCTGCTGGGCGATGCTCAAGACGGCGCCGCCGAGTCCCGAGAACTCTCCCGGCTTGGCGTTCATGTACGTCGTCTTGACAATGTCGAGAGGCTGCATTAAAGTCACAGCAATGCAGCCGGCTATCGTGGACGTGGCAAAGTGCAGCGGGAGTCCATCAGCCGCTCCGGTGACAGACCTGATTATTTGCTTCACTTGATCGTACGCGGCGTTGGTGCCAATGGTCAGAAGCACAGCTCTCGAAACGGCGGGCACTGAGCCCCGGAAGAGACTGCGCAGACCCTCCTCCTGGTAGATGCGAAAAAGTCCGTCGAAGACATGCTTGTAGCTGAGAGATTAGTTTGGGATTAAAACGGATTCGGACTTTCCCATTTTAGACATTTTAGACATAGAATACAGCCTAGATCAAGTAACCCTACTCACTTCCGTCGCTGTTCCGGTGGGAGCTTGCTGTCGTTTTGCAGCCTCACCGTGACAACGTCTCCGGGAACTCCCACGATTCCACCGAAGAGGCCGGCGAATGTGGCCAGGCCCACCTTGGCACCAACGCTCTCGGAGTCGACGAACTTCTTGCCCCACTCGTACAGGGCGAAGCGGGTGGTGGTGTAGGTAAGCTGGCGAAACCAGGAGGCCGAGATGCCATTATAGAAGGCCAGGAGGCCGCCACGTCTGTAGATGTCGCCGATGATCTCGGTGGCGGGCTTCCGGTCTGCGATCGCCTGCGTCTGCAGCTGCACCTTGAGGAGGTCCAGTGGTTGGGTGGCGGTCACTGCGATGGCCGAGCAAACGCCGCCGAACCACCAGCGGGGCAGGCGCTTGGGATCCACATGTCCCATGGATCTAATTATATCGAAGTTTCTATTAATCGTTTTGATGGCTAAAGGAATGGCACCAGTATCTTCTCATTTTTAGTATACTCAAGCAATTTTGACTGACTTTAATATAAAATTGACAAAAAATTCAACGAAGGAAGTTATTTGGGGGGAAATTCCTGCTCTGATTTGTTAATAATTATTGGTTATTTAGGAACGAGGTCTTTAGTCATAAGTATTTAAGATATAAATTGCTGTTTATATATCTTGAAGTCCCAGTTTTCATAGCAGATTTGTTTCTAATTTCGATCAAAGCTTTCTTCCCAACGACATAACCTTTAAATCATTTTTCAATTTTATATTTTCGCTTATAATGATTTGCTCTTATTTACAATAGATTCACAAAATGTTCATGTACTTTATATACTATAAATATTAATTCTAATTGCTTAATTAATTATCCCTGGTGGCTCTTTCTTCTCTTCTCTGTAGGTTGCGAATCTTAGGACTATCACACTGGGTCTGCTCTGACTAGAGTTCTTCGGTTTAATTTTCTCATAATTCTTCTTCATAATTTTCGGATCAATAGGCCATCTCTGCACCCCAGGGCCTATAGGGCTTGGCTCCATTGGGCGTGGCATACTGGAGGACACTGGCATTGTTGTAGTCCTGACCGCCGCTCACCGGATACTGCGGAGCTGTGCTGTAGCTGAGACCCTCGGAGCTCACCTCCGCCGGACGATTGCTGTTGGTCAGCTCGATGTAGGTGGGTATCTGCTGCTCCGGATGCACCACGCTGTGGTCGTGGGTGTAGTGCTGCTGCTGCTGCTGCTGGGCAGGCTGTGGTGTAGTCGTGGTCTGGCTCCGTTGCTGGTGTTGCTGTTGCTGCTGGTGTTGCTGTTGCTGCTGTTGTTGTTGCTGTTGCTGACTGCTAGCTTCTGAGTGGTGATCATGACTAGGAAGGACCTCGTTCCCAACCGCTGAACTCGCTCTGGCGGCACTGCTACGACCTCCATGCTGCTGCTGTGGTTGCTGCTGCTGTTGCTGTGGCTGCTGCTGCTGCTGCTGAGAAGGCGAGGCGCTCAGAGTGGGATACCCAGAGTGAAGCGAGGAGCTGCTGCTGGCCACATAGGGACCAGGATTAGCTGGAGCCGCGTAGGTCTGGTACGAAGCCCCGGCACAGTTGGGCTGATAGCCGGCGGTGCTGGGAGTGGGTGCAGTCCAGCTGCCGGGACTGGCGCAGCTCTTGGCCGAGAGCTCGCGCTGCTGGACAAAGTACTGCAGGTGGGACATGAGGCGCAGGCGCATCGGGTCCTGGATGTCCATGCCCTCGATGGTCACCAGGTAGCGAGCCACCTCGGCGGCGCACTCGCGGAACCCGATGATGTGGTAGTCCATGGCCACGCGCTGCGGGTCATAGGTGAGCGAGTCGAGAGCTGCAACGGAGAGGAGAGGCGGAGAAAGTCAATAAGCTGTCTAATCTGGGATCGAGCAAACAATTAAAATAGTTGTTCCCACGCGACATGCATAAAGAACAACCCCCGGCGGTGTCCTTCTGCGGGATAACCTAACAGGGGCACTATTCGAGGGGTGGAAGCCCTCGTCCAGCTCTAGCTTTTGTAGCAGAGGCAATGGTGGTGTTGCAGTGGGCAGCGTGGGAAGACCCGAGATTCGAGATTCACTCGGGCCCACTTTAGGGTGGCAATCATAATTTTCCCACAACACGACCCTGTTCGGGACAACAGGTTAGGGCATTGTTTACCCGGATTTGTGATAATTTGCCGCATATTGTATTTAAGTGATTCCCACAGCGGGATTTTTGTATGGAAGCTTTAGCTGGAATGGTTCTCATGGTATTTTTAAAAGGATCTTGGGATCTTTGAATAACTATTTTTTGTATTATCCATATTAGAAGTATTTTTCTATAAACTCCTTGCATTTAAATATTTCTGTGAGCTCGCAAAATAACTTTCCTCTTTTAAATTCTCATTTAAAGTCTTCAAATTTGAAACTTACTTTTCGATTGCAGACCCTTTAGATGCTCCACAGTGAGCTGGAGGATCTCTGCTTTTTCCAGCTTGGCAGATCCCTGTTTCTCATAGGCGGACGGCACCAGACGCTTCAGTTCGGTCAGCGAGGAGTTGATCCGATCGCGGCGCTTCTTCTCGATGACCCCGCGACGCTTTTTGCGGGTCATCAGTTGGCAGCTGCCAGGTCCACTGGGAGAGATTCTAAAAGGAGGAGAATACAAATATTCAGAGTTAGTATAATTTGGTAGAAGGAGTAATATAGATTGCAAGAAAGGAGAGGAAATTATTTATTCGTAATGATTTGTTTTAAGAATTATTGACTCGAAATTAAAAATCTTGTTAAACTTTATTTGTATTTAAAGGGAAATATAATTCATTTTTAAAAGCATGGGAAAAGAACACGCTTAAGTGGTTTATAAGGAATAGTTTTAAGTGTTTAAAATTGTTGAATATATATTATTTAATTTCATCAGAAAATATCTCTCGAGGTTAGTTTTAAAAGAATTTGTAACCATTATTTAAGAGTCTCAATGAGAATTTTCATGACTTATCATAATTATAATTTAAAGTTGTTCTTTGTAAATCTCATTTAGTTAAAAAACACTCAAAAACACACAAAATCCCAACACTTTCTTTCTATCTTTAGTTATGCATTTATCACGTATACGCACTGTTCTTTGGATGACTCCTCGGAGTAGAGATCGTCGCAGTCGCTCTCGGAGAGCGTCCGCTTGTGGCTGCTGTGACCCCCGTGACTGTGGTTGCTGTGATGGCTGTGATGGGACGGTGGCGGCACCCAGTGGCTCTGCGGCGCAGAGGCGCCCACTCCGGGCATGGCCACAGCGGGTCCGGCGGCAGCGTAGCCCCAGTGATGCAGTGGCGCGTTCACGTGCATGTTGTGATCCATTGTGCGGCGAGTGTTTGTTTGGTTCGTTTGTTGTCCGTTTGTTGCTCCTGCGCACTTGACACTACAAGTATTGGTGGGTTATGTGTTGCCGAGCTGTGAACTTGCAGACAGAGCCGGAGCTGGAGCTGGAGCGGAGCTAGTTTGAGCACGTGACTTATCGTGTGCGCGAACGGCGGTCGACTGATTCTGCAGCACACGTCCAGCGGAGGACCTGCCCTCCTCCGCCGCCGTCGCTGCCGCCGCTCAACCCCTTTTTACCGCCGCCGGCAGCCGTCCAATAAGACGCAGCAGCAACCACCCCTTGGCAACGCGTGCTGGCCGAGATTGGGGGTAGGTACGTACGATCGCAGCCAAATGAACAAGGGAGTATCGCCGCGGGAGTGAGCGGCGTAGAGCAGCGGTCGAGTGGCAGCGTTGCCGGGGAGTGCGACAAGGAGCGGCAATTGCACCGGCAAATGAGCAAGCCTCTGTCATCGATTGCGATTGCATCTGATGGCGATGATTATGTGGCAGCATCTGCCAGGCACAACATCTCCTAATCGGCGCCGTGGGCGGCTAACTGGCAACGTCCGCCGTCGTCGTCGTCGCTGTCGCCACTTGTCCTGGAGCGACCGCCGCCTTGCTGCCTCACAGAATGGAACTCAAACTGGAGCACGCGCCCGAGCAGCCGCCGGTCGTGTGGCAAAGCCCCAACAAGTGCAACAGCCGTCGTTGACCTTTATCTTTGCCCGGGGCCGTGGGTTGGCCCACATTTCTAGGTCAGTGCTGGCTCAAGGTCAGCCGGGAGCCGAGATAAGAGCGGATGCGGGAGCAGGTGGCCGGAGTTGACCTAGAAATTGTCCAAGGCAAATCAATATGGAGATGAATGCTTCAGCATTTGCATTTTTTGGTAAATGGAAACTTGTTTATGTGCTAATAACATCATTTTTAATATATATTTTCTCACTTCTGGTACATAATTTCCTTCCAATTCTTTAGAATACTTCCTCTCATTGATTTTCTTTAGTTTTTAATTCAACTTTTCCTTTTGGAAAAGCGCTCACAAAAATCGCTTGCCTCCCTCCGCACCGTTTTTTTACATTGCACCCCGGATTGAAGATGCTTGTGCTCCTCAATCAATCTTTTGGTCACATGATCCACAATCTCCTGGGCACTTATGGTGGCATCGCTCCTTCGGACCACAAGGGCACCAGCCTCGTGACCCACCTTCGCATTGAAGGTGCACACAACGCACACTTTCTGAAACTGACGCAGCTCCAGAATAACGCTTTCGATCTCTGATGGCCAGTAGTAACGGGTTTGGAAGTTAAGGCCTTCCTTTCTGCGATCCACCACAAAGAGAGTGTTCTTCTTATCGAAGTACCCAGATCGCCGGTGTCCAAGTCTTTATGTTCTAGAAAATGATTTCACCAACAGAAGTCTTTTAAATGAACCTCCGCAGCGGTCCACTTGAAATTCTTTTCTTGGCATCAAAAGTCACAGGTCCTTGTGGCATTTTGCTTGTGTTGCAAAAGGCGACCATTTGGCGTTGAGGAAGGTTCTTAACTGACGAAAGTAAAATGTAAGTATGAAGAATCTTAATCTTAATCTTAGCTGCCATCATGGGGTTTATTGTCTAAATTTCTTTGAACCTAAGCTTTATTTAAGAACCAAAGTTTGCATTTTGTGATATCTCATAACAATAATTGTTCTATGCTAATACTCACAGAATACCACAAGATTTTAGGGGGACATTCACAATATTATTAACAACCCATCTAAATGATTAAAATATCTGAACTGTGTGTGCATCTTATATTCCTAAACTTCTTTCAAAAATAAAAGACATCGAAAAAGGGGTAGGCTGAAGCTCAGGTTTCCCATATAAGTTTCCTTAATAAATTACCTAGATAACTTGGAATGTGTGCGGAGAAAAATACGAAACCAAAATATTTGTAGAATACAAACTTAAGTTTCAGTTTCCCCATTTGCGTTTCCATACTCGTTAATAACTGCCGTGTGATTATTACTTCCTCCAGCCTTTCTATAAATATTTGCAACGACATTTCACTCCATCTTTCTCGATTATTTTCGATTGTCATGGCGTATGCTCGATGTTAATGCCGCGCCATATCCATTTCAGAGAACGAACGAAATCGAAAATTGTAAAAAAGTGCTTTTAATTTGATTCGGCATGCTGTCGCTCAGGTTTCCAATGTGGCAAACAGCAAAGTGGAAGCGCTTAATGGCCAATGCCAGTGCCAGGGCCAGCGTGGGACAGACTCTCTAGGAATCGTCAGAACGGAGAAACCCACCCCTGGCCAAGTGGATGGATAGTGCTGTGCCCGGCTGAGCGGTGGCAAGTTGAACTTGCACCACCGACGACACACTGAAAATCGCTGTTGCTCGCGCGGCTCACGGCTCGTGGGAAAGCTAGAGGTCTCTGGATTCTCACGAACGTCCAGCACGTGCGGGTCGTGCGCCGGAATGGATCGATGGACGGGGGAGGGACATCGACTGGGACCATGTTACTCCCTCAGAGAAGCATTCTCGAGTGCATTATTCAAGGTATGGAGCCAAAGGAGCGCCGCACACACACAAAACACGCTTTATTGTTAATGGATATTCTCGAAAGCAACTTTCTATAATGAAAATTGCGGTCTGCATATATATATAGGTAATTCTCACAAGACTGGTTTCTGTGCTCTATCGCTGGACGCAAAGTGTGGAGGTTATACATATAATTTTCTATGGGTACCCTGATTCCCGGATCTCCCGGACTCAGAAGCTCCTAAGGCAAAGGTTACAGTTGGCCGCATTCTCGTGCCTGTGCAGCTCCAGGCTCAGCGGCTCCGTGTCGTCCACCCAGGTCTCCAAGGTGCAGGAGCTGGACTGGTGGCTGGACTTCTGGGACTGCGATTGCGAGAAGGGTCTTGTAGTGCTTGCCGCCGCCGCCTGACGCCACCTCGTGTCGAAATCCTCCCAGCGATCGCAGGTGTCGTCATCGAGGGAGTTGCCGTTGATGTCCCACTTGACGATGGGGAAGTCGTCGTGCGGCGGCTCCATGATCACCACGCTGTGGTAGTTGCCCTCGAACTTGGAGCCCAGGCTGATGCTGCAGGGATGCTGGTGTTGCAGGCGACTGCAGGCCATCTTCTGGGGCGTCTGCCTGGGAGGCTGCTGGACAGGTGGCGGCCTCGGGGGCGGCTGTTGTTGCACCTGCTGCTGCTGCAGCTGCTGCTCCTCCAGCTGCAGGTCCAGACTGGAGTTGGAGGGCGTGTGCCGGAGATAGCGCACGTTTTCCCTGTAGGGCACCCGCTCGAACTCAATGGCGGAGGGTGGAGCGGTGGCCAGCACCTCGTAGTTTCCGTAGCTCATCAAGTACTTGGCTCTCAGAGCCAGCTTCCCCTCCTGGGCCTGCGGCTCCTCTGCCTCCCGGGCCAACTCCGGTGGCGCCTCGTTCTGGTGGCACTCGTCCAGCTGCAGCTCCTCGTAGATGGCCTCCGTCATGTGGTGGCAATTGCTGTTGACGTCCAGCTCGAGGCCCCGCTGCAGGTCCGCCCCCACATCCGGCTCCACATCGTCCTCGTCGCCATCCTCCTCGTCCAGGCGCTGCACAAATAGCTGCTTCGAGGTGGATATCCGGCGCAGCAACTGCAACGACACACAACAAATGGATGGGAGTGAACTTTACGGGCGGCAGGCAACGCGGCGTATGATTAACGCCCGGCACAACCCACTGAAAGCTCAGGCATGCGGACTCCGCGGTCTATTGTTATTCGGCGGTGGCCCCCGCATCGATTTTTTATTGATCGCCCGCCCCAAAGCCGCACGACAACTAACCTTCAGGCAGGACTTCTTGGTGCGCCTCAGCAAATGCGACATTTTGATTGTGTGTCTCTTTGTGTCGTCGCCGCCAGCGCCGATTTATCCTTCGAAGTCGAACGGTGCAATTACCGTGACTATTGTTGCCGTTTGGCCGGAGTTGTGGCAATGAGCCGGGGCAAGTGCCTCATCGTTGCTGCTGCAGCCCGTTGGCCTAACCAAACAAAACTGAACGAGGAAGCGCCGCGCCGAACCCTCGCAGGTGGAGCAAGGACCTCTCCCAGCCGCGCGCGTGGCCCAAATGACTCATGGCAGTGGCACAAAGGTGCACAGGGAACAATTCGTAGTAGGGGTAATATAGATTTTCTGGCCTATTAAAAGTTATCTTAATTTCAACTTAATTCGAGGAAGTATGTGCCACAAAAGGAATACTCATTGCCTGCGTCCTGCTTATCTTTAATGAGAGTCCCTCTTCTTTTTACTTTTTTAAGGTTTAATTTATATCTTTCCTTTAATTTAATTCCAAGCTTAATATAAATATGTATTTAGGTAAGATATATCACATTTCAGGGATAATATGTACCTAATATTCTGCAAGACAACTGCCTCCTCTGACTAAGCACCTCTTCCGTAAGCAGCTTCGTACTTAATTTACTAAATTATAAACTGTTATTTACTCTAATATAATTTACAATTAGTTTACAGATTACCTTACCTTATGATATTAATATTTCTCTCTGTGTACCGGGGGAGCAGTGCAAGTGCCCAGCTGAGAGCCGTCGCCGGCACAGGCGCAGTTTAAGCCGAACGCACAGATTGGGAATCTCGAGTGGGGCGCCCGTAATGCGGTAATGGCCCGGCTTGGAGTGGCCACCACCGCCGCCTGCTCCGCTCCTTGCTGCTCCTCCTAACGAACAAGGCTCTTGGTTGGCCGGTCAAGTGGCTTTGAGGGTGATGATGGGCCAAAGGTGAGTCCTACTCCCCCTGATTACCATGGGGCGCCAGCTAGGCGCTGCCAGTCATGGCAAGTTTATTATGAAACTATTTCCGCAGAGAGAGGGTGTCGTTAAACCTTCGGGAGGTGGCGATAAAACTATGGAGAAATATGCGAGAATCACCTCGGAATTGTGTTATAAATAGGGTGTTAATATAAGGGAATGGGATTTGGATTTGTCATTGAGAAATAAAATATTAGGTCAAGATAAAAACTAGTTATTTTCTAGAATCTAGAATCTAGAAAGTGATAGAGTTATGTCCTATAAATATAAGTTTAACTACATATGTGACATTAATTTTTGAATATTGATATATATTGAACACTATCCTAAACTAAAAATTAAGCTGGGAAGAACATTTATCTTAGGCATACAATAGTTTTATATTACATACCTACTATTTGGCAAAGTATAATTTATATTGGAAGCTAAAAGTTTCATTTCAAAATCCAAATCCATGCATTAGATGAACATAAAAGGTTGGAAATTGAAAATACCAAGTAAAATTGTTAAATATTTGATATTGTAATTAAAAAGTTGGCATATATAGTCGAAACAACAAAGGATTGCAAACTGCTGCTTATCTTTGACAACATCTTTGTGCCCTCTAAAGTTACATTTTAATTTATTTCTAGCCAACTTGACCTTTTCTTCTTGCTAAGAAACTAAAAGTAGATCCTAAACTACTGAATTAGTTCAAAATAAATGTACAAGGAAGTATTCTCTGACAGCTCAAATGAAGTGAAAAACGTAAGCATTTCATGAAGTTCCTCAACAAAAATGCACTTGTAATGGGTGTGGATTCCAAATCAATTGCTATGGGAAACCAAAGGACTGACAACTGAATTAATGACATTTGCATGTAAATTTCAAGCAAATTAAGCAAATGATTTAAAACCCAAATAATTTAAATGCCAAACGATCTAAAAGCCAAATGATTTCAATGCATTTACTTGTGTAAAAAGGGAGAAACCAGTTTTCAATTCAACATGCTAGAAATGTTTGAGTTCCACTTCCGCTTTGGTTTTGGTTTCGGTTTCTGTTTCACTTACAGTTTCCGTTTTTATATATTTTTTTGAGAGAGAAGGACACTTTACAGCCTGTCGCCGATTAGTCACATCACTCAGAGTGAGCACTCCTGCGGTTTCGGGTTAGTTTTGAAATCGCATCCAAGTGAGCAATGGAGTGAATGATGACACTCGCAGCAAATTGCAATCAAATCGCAATGATTCGGATATATCCGATTCCTCCTTCGACAAGATCCCTTTTCGGTCCGGTCATCGCTCAATACTTTTGTCTCCTGCGAATGACAGTTGTCATTCTCGGCGCTCGACTGGCGAAGCCATCCTTTCGCCAAGATCCTCGCTGAAGGCCACAAAAAATATTGATGGGCCCGGCCAATTAATGGTTGATTGATGGCGCACGCTTCCAAGTTTCGCGATGAAGAGGCGCAATTGCCAATATCGATTACAAAAGTTTGATTTTAATTTTTAATTGCCCGTTCGATGGGCTCTTATCGGGGGTTGGCCCTAAATTGGCCAGGACAACAACAGAGACCGCAACCCTCCGCGTCCTTGCCGCATCCCCCCTGTGAGCACGCACTCTATTATTATTCTGCTATTATTATCGTTGTCATTGCCGTGGAATTTTGCTAGGGGTGTGTGTAGGGTTTGTCCTTGGTCCCCAGTGTGTGTGTAATGTGTGTGGTGTGAAGTGGGCCGTGTCCTCGGGGCAAGTGTCAATTATGCACGACTTGATGGCCACTCCGGAAATCGCTGTTGAAAATTTACATTTTATTAGTTTTACATGCTCGTGCCGCACTCCGAGGGCATTAAAATTATTTACGATGCCAAATATTGTTGGTTGTAAATTACGCACTGTGGCAAATACTATACATTTATTCAGAGACTGACTTTCGGGGCGTTTCGGGGATAATGGTCTCTATCGCTTGACCTCTGCCGCTAATTAGAGCCTCATTGTTCCGCGCTCACGATGATCCTTTCGCGGAGCGTGTTCCCAAATGTTCGGCAAGTCTGTTGCGATTCGGACCGGAGTCGTTGACTGATAACAATTG
Source organism: Drosophila bocqueti (assembly GCA_018151655.1). Taxonomy (NCBI): domain Eukaryota; kingdom Metazoa; phylum Arthropoda; class Insecta; order Diptera; family Drosophilidae; genus Drosophila; species Drosophila bocqueti. Next base: position 4,582,555 of record JAECXF010000057.1, read on the forward strand.
CGAGAGCGATTAGCCCCAGCATCGCATCTCCGATCGTTCAGTTACGTTCCAAGTGGCGACATGGCCAGCGGGGTTCCGGAAATCCATTACTACAAGCAGGAGCTCAGCATCCGCCGGGTCATCGAGGAGTCCGGCCTGCAGGACCTGGACCAGGCCCTCAACATCTGCGACCTGTCCAGTGTGGAGCGGAAGCACCGTCTCTGGCAGCGTCTCCTGCCCAGGATCAGGCCCTACTACGCCGTCAAGTGCAACGACGACCCCGTGGTGGTGCAGTTGCTGGCCGATCTGGGAACCGGCTTTGATTGCGCCTCCAAGAACGAACTCAAGCTGGTGGGTAATCCAAAAAAATAGTCTAGACTTCTAGACCTATGGAGAAGGGTACTTAAATTTTAGTCAGAAGTTTGCTACACGGTAAAGGAGTCATTTCCGACCCTATAAATCATATATATTCTTGATCAGCATCAACTGCTGAATCGATCTAGCCATGTCCGATGGAATTAAAATATTTAGACATTTTTTCGAAATTTTGAAAGGGGTTACATCATTGAAATTGTCAAAAATTTATAAAAAATTTGAATTTTAATCAACTCTTAATTCGGTATGCAGATTTTTAAAGCTTATAAAAAAAGCGATGAAATGCTTTCCAAAGTGAAATGAATGCATTTTTGACAAAGTTATTAATTGCAAACTGCAAGGGTATACAAACTTTGGCTTCCCAAAGTTAGCTTCCTTTCTTGTTCATTGCTAAATAGCGTAGCTTTTATATTTCATTGATAAGTATAGTTCATGTATATATATTTTAGAATCCAAGCAGACGGCAGACGATTAGTAAACACATTTAATGTATTCCTTATAGAAGCGTTGATTATTTACACTGGGCAGCATGATTTGTGCTGGTCTAATTTGTCTAGAATGACACCGAATAGGTAATCAAATTCTAAATAAATCAAATTCTAAAATAATCAAATTCTTAAAAATTGGTTTCTAAAGAACAGTTTGTCTATTTTTATTGCAAATTCTCCCTTATGGAAATTGGTCAGCACAGACAAAGGTCTTTCAAAGGAAAATTCCATTGAAAAAATGACATATGAAAACAGTTTTGAGACTCTCTTATCAAAAAATCTTTGTATAAAGACTCATTTATAGAGCTCAATTCAGTTAGTAACAGTTTAATGGATTATTTATTGCCGCAAATTGTGTATAGTTTTAAATTTTTCGAAGTGTTCGAGTAACTTAAATTTTCAAAATTCAAAATAAAGAATCATTCCAATTCCATTCTTATTTCTATAAATAGGAGTTGACTTGACCCCAAGCAAGTTTGCTACTTTAATAACTACCACTTTTCCACCACGTGTTGTATACAATTTATATTTCTTAGGTCCTTGGCTGCAATGTCTCTCCCGAGCGGATAATCTTCGCCAATCCCTGCCGGCCTGTCAGTCACCTGGAGTACGCCAAGGAGCACCAGGTGGCCAATGGCACAGTGGACAATGAGTTTGAGATTTACAAACTGCACAAGCACTATCCCAACTCCAAGTAAGTAAATTCAACAAAGAATTAAAGTGCGATTCATAATTATTTCCCAACCTTTCTGTAGTCTAATTGTCAGATTCAAGAGCGAGGCCAAGGAAGCGCAGTGTCCGCTGGGCGATAAATTTGGCTGCGATGCGGATGTGGACGCCACGGCACTGATGCTACTGGCCAAGTCCCTGAACTTGAAGGTAACTGGCACCAGCTTCCATGTGGGCTCTGGCTGCAGCGAGCTGGAGGCCTACGATCGGGCCATCAAGAAGGCCAAGAACCTGTTCAAGTTTGGTGAGTTGCTCGGCTTTGACATGGACTTGCTGGACATTGGTGGCGGTTTTCCAGGCAGTGATGATGGGAAGTTCGAGAGGGTGAGTTGCAGATTAAAAAATTTTATTTAGTAGTACATTTGTAATAGAATCTATGTGGCAGATTTCCGAGATTGTTAATACTTCGGTGGACCGCTATTTCCCCGATGAGCGTGTCCAGATAATCGCCGAACCCGGACGCTTCTTTGTGGCAGCTGCTTACACTTTGATCTGTAAGATTCATGCCAAGCGAGAGGTCCGCAACGAGGCTGGGAAGCTGGACACTGTGATGTACTACCTCAACGATGGAGTCTATGGATCCTTCAACTGCATTCTGTACGATCATCAGGTGGTGACAGCCGAGCATTATCTGGTGAGTTCTATATTTCAAGAAGTATAAATGTATCTTTTTTATTAACCATTTTAACTTCTTCCTTAAGGACGAAGCCGAAGCCCTGCCGCAGTTCAAATCCCTGATCTGGGGACCCAGCTGCGATGCCTTGGATAAGGTGGGTAGAGCTCATCAGCATTCTAATCAAGATCTTAAAAATAAATATCTTACACTTCTCTCACAGATTTCCGAGGACCTGCTGTTGCCCAACCTGAACCGCGGTGACCTTATAGGGTTCTCCAACATGGGTGCTTATACGGTGCCCATAGCCAGTCCCTTCAATGGCTTTGAGGTGCCCAAAACCCTATACTTCCGGGCCATGTGACTAAGTTCTCTCAGTTGGAAAATAAAAGAAGAGCTCTCTAGCATTTGCAACCACCAAAAATTTCATTATTTCAATTCCTTTCAGCTTTACATAATTTTAGCATTTCCTTTACAAGATTTCCCCCAAAAAAACTCGCTGTTCGTTTGCATTTGTAACCAACATGGATTCTTTATTAATTAGATTCTCGGATGCTCTCCGAATTCTCGGACAGCTTAGCTCGCATGGAGAGCACTGTGTGCAGGGGGCTGAATATTTCCAGGGGAACGTCTGTGGCCTTAGGAAACTGACCCGAATCGGCGGTGCAGCGCGTTCCCTTGGAGATATTCTCGGCGCCACTTCCGCTTCCGCTCCGCTCCTGCCTCGCTGCCCCGTTGCCCCGACCACCGGGAGCCGGCTACTGACCCAAGCCGGCCGACGGATGGAGGGGGCTTGCCAAAGGTGCGCGATGCAAAAGCGACAGCGGTTGAGGTGCAATTACAATTAATTTTAGCGAATTACAACTTAGCTTTTTTTGCATAGACATAATTGAAAAGGTACGTATGTATGTGTGTATAAAAGTATATGTATAAAAAAATTTCAAAAATTCCACACACTCTTCTGCATATACAAATTGTTTTGCTCTAATTCCGATCTCGCATCTGCCTCTCAAAAATGTCCTCGTAAATGTAAGTAAAATGTAAATTCTATAAAATGTCACTATTTTAGCCGTGTCGAGCTTGCCAGCTCCTGATATGTCCACGATATAATAACAATATAATAACGATATGTATTCTCGATTTGTGTAGGGGGGAAGGAAGTTGGGTGTTGGGAGCTGGGATTGGGATGGAGTACTTGCCCCTCGTTCGTGGCAAATAAAGAGTACAAACTACTTATTCCATAATCAGTTCTTGGTGATTGATGCAAATGAATATTTTTCTTTCCTTCTCTTGGTTTCCTCTCGCGTCTTCCTTCCGCTGAACCCCAAGGGGAGCCACACAGTTTAGTAATTGTTTTGGAATCGGGTTACAGATATATGTAGATACTTCGTCTCGGGTGCGGAGGAAGGACAAGGACTGTAAACGGGTGAGTAGTAATGATTGTATCTCACAACACCGACGACAAGACGACGATAGACTACACGTAATAAATGGTAAATGGGTGCACATATACGCATGCACAATATATCCTCTATATATCCCTCTCTTAAACTTAACAATATTCCGATATGTTTGAGTTTCGCTTGGGTGCTATAACGCCAGTGCACTTGTGCCTAAATCAAGCCTTACATCTAAGCTGGGATTTGGGTTCGGGCCTGGGTATGGCACCTCTCCTGCTGACCCATCTCGCGCCTTGGTTAACCAGCAGTTCCCATTCGAGTCGAGCTACTGTGCAAGTGTGGATGGGGTGGATCTTGGATCTTGGATGTTGGATGTTGGGTGGCCGCAGACGCAGGAGTGCCTCGATTCAACAAGGTGGGTTGTGGGATGCTGTCTGCTGGCTGGCTGACTTGCTGTCTTTGCTGACTGGCTGCTGATTCAAAAAGCGTGCTTTCTGAGTCTAATTATTGGCAGAGTTGCATAATTCACGGTTTCTCTACAATCTATAAGAAAACATACAATACAGCAACACGAAAATGGTTTGTAGACGTACGAAGGGTGGTCTGTGGTCTGTTGGGGTCTGGCTTGGATTTTGGTTTTAGTTATCTTTTGGCTGGCCACTGAGAAAGGTGTCGAATCAGACCGAATGTAAGTGGAACTATCACTGATCTCTATGGGTCTAAGTCTGGGATCTAAGTGTCTGGGTGGAACTGAAACTGAAGCTGATACTGAAACTGACCCACATAGAACATGGCTGGACAGGCATTAGACGCTAGTCAGAAACGCCACGCTACACACGGCAATCTGGGCCAGGATGTTCACTTGCAGGATCCGCATCAGACCGCCGCTGGTGGGCGAGGGACTCACATTGAGGCCGGCGCAGTGCATCTTCTCGGTGGGCATGGCCTGCACGAAGTACTCGCGGTTGTCCAGCCCCATGTGGCACAGCGGCTTCTTCTTCTGCGACATTTCGTCGTCCTTGTTCTTCAGGTCCTCCAGCAGCTTGGGGAACCAGGTCAGCTCGCACGAGCAGTTCAAAGGATTATCTGTGGGGGGAAGAAGGGAAAAAGATTAAATAAGATTTTACTGATTTTACTTTGGGGTTTGGAGGGTCCATGACTTGCCGGTGATATCGATGATGCGTAGGGTGTCGATGACCGGCTCCATGATGTCCTGCGGTATGCGCTGCAGCTTGTTGTTCTGAAGGTTCAGAGTCTCCAGCGAGTTGAGGTTCTCGAACAGAATGCTAGGCAGCACTTTGATGCTGAAATGGAGTAGAATTGAAGGGGTTATAAGTTAAATAAACTAATTGTTAACATTCGATTTTACTGGAAATGAATCATTGAATGTGTGTCAATCTGAGATAAGAAAGGAATGTTCTTTATTGCAAAAACTGTAAAAACAATTCAAAGCTTAGCCTTTGCAGTCGTAATCTGCCAGAGATTAGTATAAATTTTATATTGCAATGCACATATTAGTCCAAAGTTCAAAGCTCAAAGAACGAACACTGATTTCCATAGACTTTAAAGTTAATTTCTCGCAAAAATTAAGACTCTATCATAAGTAAAGAATTCGCTATCGAATAAACCATAAACTTCAAATAGATAAAACAGAATTCCTGCATTATTCATTTGGTTCTTCTCTTATAGACTTGCAATCTTACTCGTTTTTCTGCAGATTGAGGAATGTAAGCGAATCTCCGAATCCAGTGAAGGCATCTTCAGCTATAACATTGATGTTGTTATTGCGCAAATCCAAGTGGCGAAGGCGATGCAAGGGGCGCAGGGCCTCGCTGGGAATGGTGTGGATTTGGTTATCCCCCAGACGCAGATATTGCAGGTTCTCTGGGTAAATCAGATGAGAAATAAGAAAGGATGAACTTGAAGTAAGCAGCAAAACATACCCTCCAGACCCTTGAAGGCGTCCTTGTCAATGGCGCTGATCTTATTGCCCTCCAGCTCCAGGGAGTTGAGCAGGGTGAGATGGGAGAAGACATTGGCAGGCACGGTGGTGATCATGTTGTGGGCCAAAATCAATGAGTCCAAACTCTGCAGGCCTGTCGAAAGTGGATGAGATTTAGCAAATCGAAAAGGATATATTTGTGCTTGTTAGTTACCCTCGAAATCGCCCTCGCTGATGGTTCGGATCTTGTTCTCCTGTATCTCAAGCTTTTTGAGCGTGTCCAGAATGGAGAGAGCCTTCTGGGGAACACTGCTCAGATCGTTGCCGCCCAGATTGAGACGCTTTAGTTTGCTGTAAGGCAGAGGGATGAAAGAGCATAAATTATCACAAAAACCCAGAAAAAAACCCATTCAAAACCCACCCCTCGAGTCCGCGGAAAGCCTCGGGTTCGATCTGAGTGATCTTGTTCTCGTAGAGCGTCAGAATCTCCAGGGTGTCCAGGCCCTCGAAGGCGTTGTTGTGGATCACGCTGATTTTGTTGTGGTTCAGATTGAGGATCAACAGGTGGAACAGGTGCTGCAGCGCCTGCGAGGGCACCGTCTTCATCTGGTTGAGGGACACGTCCAGCTGGGTGAGTCCGTTGCCTGAGGAGTGGGGAAAAAAGAAAACCATGATGCCGCCAAGTTCAAGCACTCATCCCGTTCCCTCATAGTTACCCAGCGAGCTGAGGGCATTCTCCTCGATGGCCGCCAGGCTGCTATTATGGATGGTCAGGTGGCGGATGTCCAGGGCCAGGAAGACGAAGCCCTGCAGCTTGGGCAGGTTGTTGTGGCGCAACTTCAGGTAGAAGATGATGGGGCTCTTGCCCTTCAGCGTGCCCATCGACTTGGTGATGTGCGCCAGATCCGTGGTCTCGCAGAGAATGTCCAGCCCGTTCTTCTTCACCGTGCAGATGCAGGGCGCAATTTCGCCCTGCTCGGGGCACACCTGCAGCGGCGGCGGGCCCTGGGCCATTGCCGGGCCGCACATCATCAGCACCTGGAGGACACCCAGCAGCAGCACCGCCGCCGTGGCCGCCAACTGTCCTGTGTGCCACTGAAGCCTCGCCATGCTGAACACCTGCTGCTGGTGGATCGCGGTCTCGTTGGGGGTTTCTCAAGTGATCTCTGCGGAGAGTGAAAGTCCCGGATCCCGGATGGCAGGCGGTTGTCGCGATCTCTCTGAAGCTGATGATGACTGCTATTTACAATGGCTATTGCTGTAGCCCTGTGTGTGCGAAAGAACAAACAAAGTGTTCAGGGGACTGAGGACCTAGGGGGAGTGGAGAATTCTATGGAGGGAGCAGCAGCACCACTAGCAGCGGCGAATTAAGCGCACAATGCGCGATTTTATTTGGGTTGTGTGCCCGCGGATTAACTATGCTCGTAAATTGCCCGCAATTGAGCTGTCCGTCCGGCTGCTGCTGGTGCTGCTCCTCCTCCTCCGTCGGACTCTCCTGCTCCTGCTGCTCACCTAAATGGTTAGTCCGTCCGCGGCCAGCGAGTGCCAAATGAAACATGCTTCCACAGCCGCCGAGATGCAACAAATTCGCTCTCTCTCTCTCTCTCTATGGAGTCCCCTCTCTTTCGGGGGTGGCAACGGGGCGTATGCGTAATGGCAGTGGGCCAAGTGCGAAGTGGGTTAGTGCGTGTGTGTATAACGATGTAACGGAAAATCGATACGGTGGCGTCGAGAGTAGGTTGTTGAATGGCCCAAGCTCGGTTTGTTTGTGTATTGCTCGTCGTCCTGTTCTGGTATTTGTTGCTCCTGACTCTTGACTCCTAACTCCTTACTCCTGTCTCCTAACTCCTGACTCCTGTCTCCTGAAATTCCACGGTCCTCGAGCGCTCCTGTATCGTTGTGCCACCGAATTCCGTTACATCCGTCGCACTCACAGGATCCGTTCTCAGTGGCTGGCTATCCCCTGCTGCTAATCCTGTTGCATTCTCCGCGAAACTCCACTGGCGAGCCCCGATTCACCATCAGCTGAATCCCAATCCTGAACTCGGATCCGGACTCGGAGTCGGAATCGAAATCGAAAGGTGTACGGAAGGGAACGGTGTGCGAAGCGTCGTTTGATAGAAAATGAAGCACGTTTGGTTGGCAAAACCGACGCACTATGGACGGAAAGTATTGCAAAAATCAACTTTTTGATGACTACGGATCGAAAAATTTGTTCTTGCATTCGACAGGTAATAGTTCGAAAAATAATAGTAATAGTATTTTGGAATAATATTGACTTTGTAGTCGATTTTGAGGTAAAATATGTAACTGGCATCGAAAGGATCATAAAATCTCGGTAAAACCAAGATAGAATAAAATTATAATATGCTTTGCACGTGCAGGCATAGGCATACCTGTTTTACCGAAGCACTAATTTTTCACCTATTTTTCAACTTTGATACCCCGAACTCTTGAAAGCGAATGAAAGTAGCAACCGTCACGAGCAAAGCAAAAAAATTCAAAAAAGAAAAAAGAAAAGCAAATACAAAAATCTAGCATGAGTGCGAGTGAGAGGACGATATTCCGCTTACTTTACATTCTGATAAGGAATCCATGAGCAAAGCCCTGTTAAAACCTCTGTTGAAAACCTCTGTAAGAATCCATGAGCACTTCCCTGTTAAATTTCCCATATAAAATTCTGTTAAAATCCTCTGTACGATTCCATGAGCAAAGCCCTGTTAATATTTCACCTCGCTATGGTGATTTTCAGATTCCGAGAGAGGGGCGCTATGCTCGCGAGAGCGCCTGGGGAGCCGAGAGCGCCTTCGGGTTGCATCCTTCATGTTTGATCCTCTTCATTCTAACCTAGCCAAAAATAGCCAAAAATAGCCAAAAATAGCTTCAAATCAAGAATTTAGTAGTCCGAGAACTGTTAAAATTCGTTTAAAAAGTATAAATTAGAAGGGAAAACATTAAACTTGCTATTTGTGGCTTTATTTTGAGTATTTGAAGCTGTTTTATTATTTTAATCGAGTCAAAAATAGCTTTTTTTCTCGCAGAGAATGAGTTTGAGGTTCGATGGGTTCGAACCCGGTTTGATAAAACTCTGCCCAACCGCTGCCGCACAATGGGGCAAAAGATACAGATACTATACAATAAACGAGCTTTTGGCGACGCTAGCAGAAATTGTTTTATAAATTAAATGCTTTTTTCCATGTTTATAGCTACATTTGTATAGCTAAATTTGTATAGCAGCATTCGTCTAGCAACATATTTATGGCCACATTTTATGGCAGCATGTAAACTGCTTAAAAGGTAAGCAGTTCGCAAACGTAATTTAACGCGGCTTATTTGACATTTGTAAAGTTTTAGGTCGATGAACTGCTGGGTTTAACTGCTTTTACTACTGTTTTAAATAGCACCATCTAGCGACAGTCAGCTGTACCATGTCGTGTCAACATTAATCTCAGATGGTCACTCTTCGGAAAATTTAAATAAGTGAAATAAATATTTATGTGGCAAAACCGACGATTGCGGACTGAGTTCAGAGTTAAGCTGGCAGCCGCCACTCGACGGGGCACAGTGGCGCATTAGATAGTTTTGGGTTGCAAAAATCATACCTCTTGAACCAGATGAGATATTTTCAAAATTCTTTTTTTATATGAAAAATAATTTTAATACCTTTCGATTAGGTGGTCATACTATATGGTGTGACAAATAGTAGATTTTATACTCGCAAATTAATGTTTTTTGAGGCAGTTTTCTCAATTTCTCTCAGCAGAATTTGCACGAAACCGCACGTTTTTTACGCTGATTTGAAAGTATCTTTTGCTTGGGAAATCCGGGGTGGGACGTCGGGGGACCCGATCTCTTTTGATTGTGATAAAGAACATATTCAAGAACAACACCTCATACCACCTCAAACCCATCATCGCGTGTAGTCTCATTTTTGATATTCCATCAAAGTTGAAAAATAGGTCAAAATTAGTACTTCAGTAAAACAGGTATGCCAGCACGTGCAATAAATATTATAATTTTATTCTACTTTGGTTTTACCGAGATTTGATGACCCTTTCAATAGAGGCCATAACCATGCCGATCGGTTACATATTTTACCCAAAAATCGACCGCAAAGTCAGAATTTTTCTAAAAAACGACCTGCTTCTTTTGCAACCCAAAAAAGGTTCAACTTTGAACACGTATAACTTCTAAAATAATAAACCGATTTGAAAAATTTTTTGGATTCAACCCTTTTGAAATATTATCTGTCGAATGCAATAATAAATTTAACGATCCGTTGTCATTGATTATTGCAACGTATCTCTATCTTTTGCGCTATTGTGCGGGGGTGGCTTTTCGGAAGCTCCAGCGAAAGCTTCTCGGAGCAGCAAAGAGCATCGCATTGCTCTGAGAAATCGCAGAATTTAATGGCGGGCTCCACATGAGCTGCTCTGAAAAACAGTCCTGGGGCGAGACCTACTTGAGTGCGGAATATAAACAATTGTAATAGGGGAAAAAGTGTAATGGGGAAAATAAGTAGCAAAAAGATGGTATCAAAACTTAAAGCGTCATGACTAAAACGTTCTAGTTGCGATACCTTCAAAATAAATAAAATAATAATAAATTCATAATAAAATAAATAATATAATAATAAAAAAAATGAAACAATAAAGGAATCTAGCTTCAAAAAGCGGAAGTATAGTGACATTTCACATATTCAGTATTGTGCGAAGAAATAAGAATATGCAGAGTGGGGGATCCCCACGCAATATAAACAATCCACATGCAATGTAAACAATCCACATCCGGAGCAAGCAATGCCGCTCATCGATCGCTTAATTAACCTTTTTTAGTTGTAATAATTAAGAAGATAGTATAATAATAAATTAACTACATCTGAAAGCTACGCCTTCGTCCTCCAATCACTGACGACTGTCTTTCCAAATCGTTTATTTAGAGGCAAGACTTTCTGTTACAGCAATTTCAGTTTTGGAAATAATTGATTATATTTTTAATGTTTTAACAGATTGTAATTTAATTAATTTACTTTTGGCAATAGTTTGTAGTAGCAGTTTTCTTTAAACTCTCTTGCGGAAATTAATTCACTTAATGTCCCTGTTTTGTGGGACTGTAGACGTTGCCAATTCAGTTTAAGCAAAAACGATAGCAAGCATTTGATTTTATCCAGTTTATATATCATTTACATAAATATTTATGGCCATTAACAATAGGGTTTCGATAAAAATAAATTAAATGCTTTTTATCATGTTTATAGCTACATTTGTCTAGCCACCTTTTTATAGCATCATTCCTTTGGCAACATTTTTATGGCCACATTTTATGGCAACATGTAAACTACTTGAAATGTAAGCAGTTCACAAACTCAATTTAAGACTGCTTATTTGACATTTTCCAAAATGATGATTCGATATACTGCTTTATCCAACTGCTTGTTTGAACTGCTTTTAACACTGTTTTTAAATAGCGCCATCTAGCGACAGTCAGCTGTACCCATTCCCTTTCCTCATTAATAGCAGATGGTCACACTTCGGAAAATTAAAGCAAGTGGAAAATATAATTATGTGCAGTATTTATGTGTTGGACATTTTAAAAAATATAGAATCGATGATATTTTTTTATTAAAATAATAAATAAAATATCACTTAAAAATATCAATATATTAGATACTTATTTTATTTTTTTAGATTTAAGCTAGGAAAACTAGCTAAATTAACAAAGATTGTATTTTAGAGATAAATATGTATGTTGAAAAATATAAATATTTTTTGATATGGTTTCGAAATAATACAACCACAAAATAAAACACTTATGATTTTAGTCACAAGGATCTAAAATTTATATATATTCTTGATCAGAAACCACAGCCATTAACATTATTTTCCGTCTTATTTTAAACACTTTGAGAAAAGACTATAAAAGGGTTTTGGAACCTCCTCAAACTATGCCTCATTCTGATTTCTAAGCACCACATAACCGCTTTTAACAATTGTATTATATTATTTTTCTAAACATTGTATTATTTATCTCGTAAGTAAAGGCTACTGGCATTCATCGAAGCATTTCTGGCCTTGGCCTTGCTTCGTCAGCTCCGCCAGCCTTTGATGACAATCCTGATCAGGTTACAGCCGCACGTGGGCGTAATTTTCTCGCAATTAGGATGCGATTATCATAATACGAGTATGGGAGCGAGCGTCGTCGTCGTCGTCGAAAGGGTAATTGAAGAACAACCAGCTCAACCCATTCCCCGCCAGCGTCCAGCCTTCGGTCTGGCTGGATCCTTTTGGCCACGTGCCTGCAAGACGCCTTCACGGACGGTACACAGTTTCAATTTGATATTCCTTTGGCCCGGCGAACGTCTTGGGGTTGATTCTCCAGCCTTGGATTAAGTTCACAGGCAGCTGGAGCAGCGGGCTTAGTCTGATTCTTACTCTGTGGCAGTGTGGCTTATGACACTGACAAGAGGTTGTGCGATGCACAGGAGAAAATTTGGATAAATTCGGCAGAGAAAGTCTTTCTTGCGAAAGGAAATGGATACAAAAATAGCTCTGAAATAGGTCTTAATTTTATTTATTATTTTATTTAGCTTGAGAATCATTTAAAAGGTAGTTTTTAACTTATATTTGAACGATGGACATTTCATTTTTTGCCTAAGGAAATAAACTAGAGACAAGAATGTATTTATAATCAAATATTCTGGCTTAAATCCTATCACAGTAAATAATAAAATAATTAGTATATTTTGTCATCAATCCATGAACCCATTTTTCCCGTGTAGAATCAGCATAAGGTTGAACTTTGAATTTGACAAAGTGCAAAATCCTTTACACTTTGAAGACTGATTGACTTCTTATCCTTGAATGGATTTGAATGGAAATTGTGTTTCACTTTCCTTCCGCCACGGCTAATGGTGGGGTGTCCTTGCGCGATGCGGGGCTTCTGTGTGTGAGTGTGAGTCCTGTATAAACAAACGGAAGATAATCAAGATGTAAAACACAATTCGGTAAGGGGGAGGGTGAGGCCGAGGGTGGCGAGGACTGAGAGAGACCTGGCTTGGCGGCTGTAATTCAAAACCAAACAAAACCGTCGAGGAATCAAAAGGCAAAGCGATGCCAAATTACAGCGTTACAGTTGCAGTTGCCTCACAAAAATCGCTAAAGGGGAAGGGGAGAAGGGGACTCTGGTCTGTGAAAAAATCGTGAAGCGGAATTTCGCCATTTCACTTTGTACTTGGAAAACTGTTATTAACTTAATGAAGGAGTGTTGTGCGCCACATTTACCTGACACGTGATTCGGAGCGCACCGGAAGCTGAGGGAGCCGCACAAGGAGCTGGGGGTCCTATGCGTTTCCTTATTTACTTTCTGTTCCCAGAGCTACGAGTGCTGTAAATGGTGTCAAGTCTTTAGAAGTTATCGCATTACTTGAATTTGAATTGAAAAAAATGCAAACGATATGAGTGGAGGGTTTTTAATAGATATTTTAATATGCATTGTATTAAATCATCGTAAAAACTAGAGATGTTTTCGATTGCATAAGGAATAAAGTTTGTAATGTATATATTTTTATATAGCTTTTTTTATGAAATAATATTTCAACTAGCGTTTAATTGGTTGAACAAATATTCTTTATAGAAATGTACTCCCTATCTTCGTATTCACAACCATACATACATTTTATAAAAACTAGTTTTCTAATAAAACAAATAAACTAAAATATATATATTATATGTATACAAATTTTACTTCACAATTTCGAGTATTTCCCTAAACTCGATGATAAATCGAGCTCAATAAACTCCACTTGAGCACTTTTAATGCCAGGAAACCGCCTAATCCCTCTGACATTTATTGAAGGAATTTTAATCGATGGCTCATTAGGGGGCTGACATTGTTATTAATCAATATCAATATAACTTTGGCGAGGCACTCGGGAGCAGGGTCTAATTGGGTTATATCTGTTCGGCAAACTTGGAGAGCTGGCTTCCTGCAGATTTAACAGCAGCTAACAAACCAAATCCGTCGGCAGCTGTAATTAAAACAAAGACCGAGCTCCACTGAGGGCTCCTTTTTGGTAACCGACACATATGCATCCTGGCGGAGGAGCAGCGACGGATGAGTGGCAGAGCGGCAGAGCAGCTGGGATCGGGCGAGCGGAGGAGCTATGTAACCGTATCTTTGCATTGGCGCTCAGATGAAGCTCATCTGGCAAAGTGGCAGGTTAAGTAAACAGTTTCATTGTGCGAATTCAATTAAAATTTATTCAAAATACGTCAACGGCAGCTACTCAAAGCTGCTGCAGCAGCAACAAAGTGCCCAGAGGAGCGCGTGTATCTGCATCCGTGAGATACGACTATGTACGCTATGTGCCTCTCTCTCACCCGCACTCAAACCCTCTCTATCTCTCCCTGTCCCTTTCCCTTCAGTGTGGCTGCCATTGCCAAATGGGGCGTGGTGCGAGCTCGTCACGCCCCTTGCCAAGTGAAAGCGAGACAACTCTATAGCTGAGTTCTAAAGTAAATGTATGTACTCGCCCTCGCACTCGCACTTGCATACAAAGTAGCGACTGTGACTGTGTGTGTGTGCGCCACTTGTTCTCCCTGTTACTGTTGTTGTTTTTGTTGTTGTTGCTCTCGCCAGAGATGTAACTGCTGTCTTGGCAAGTGGTGTAAATGGCAATTTGTCGGGCGTCGCACACACTATCACCCCCACCCCCTCCCCCCGGCTTATACCAACGGTAGCGCTGACAGGCGTTATTTTCTTTGCTCCCCCCTTCCAGCTCGCCTCTGACCCGCTCTGCTCTGCTGAATTACGCCCTTCCTGCTGCCCTCCATTGGCATCCATTCGGGCCGCTCATTTCTGCCGTATCATCGCCGTCATCATCGCCACGATCATCATCATTCCGCCGTCATCGCAATTGTGGAGCGGACGAGGAAAGTATCTTATTATCCCTTTGTGTGAGAAAACACAGGTACACACGCACACCAGCGACCATCTACCTGTCCGCTACCAACTGCGAAGTACCAACGAGGAACTACCGGTGTTGGGTCAAGTCAAGCAATATTATTAAGTAGATATATATGTGAGCTGGAAACTCGAACAGGAATAAATAGTAACTTGCGCTTTTAATTAATTATATTTCTGAATCTGAAAAGTATTTTGATAACATTTAATTGGGATTTGTATACCTTTTAATTGGGATTAAAAAAGGCTTACAAACACAAGAAGGATTAATAAGATTTATTAAAATACAGCTAATAATATAAAATAAAATAAAATTACGTTTAAGTAGTAAGAAAACAAATTGTTAGATTAAATACAATTCTGTATTTATCAGATTTGACAAGTGCCATAATTATAAGGACGAAAACTGGGATTGTATTACAAAAAAATGTAGTAGGCACCCCTTTACATATTTCCCAGACGTATTAATTAATTTATTTATAAAATATTTATTTATTTTTGTTATGTACTCTGCATGTATTTACAAAATAGATATTCACCTTTACTGTATTAAGTAATAAGATTTAAATATTCAGTTTTAAAAATCAATAAATAAAAGAAAAGGAACCCATTTGGCTGAAATGGAGGTACAGATATTTTTATTCGATTTACATATATTCTGAACAATTTATAAATTCCCTGCAAACATATACATATATGTAGGTATGGTTTTCCGTATTTCGTTTCAAAATTACTGCATGAATAAATAGTTTTAATATTAAAATAAACCTATTAGAACCCGTTGCTTTTTAATTTTTAATTTAAATTAAAACTAATATTACAAACAACTTAAAAGCTGCCCAGGAATTAATCCACTGCCAATGTACGCGTTCTTATCACATTTGTAAAATTATAATCCCTATTCTGCCCCTCTTAAATGGTCCCTGTATCTATCCCTAAGCGGAAACTATTCAAACACTCTTAAAGCTCATTTCAAAAGGCATCCTTCCGATGGGATTTGGTAGAGCCACAGGACATTGCCGGTGACAAGCCCAACAATGGCGAGCCGGGGCCAGGAGAGTCCAGCTCCAGGCAGCTCCGTTCCCGCTCTCCATGACATTGATGGGCACTGACGACTATAACGACAGCGATGATGACGATGATCAGCCCCGGAGCCGGGAATGTCGCAGGGAATGGCGATGAAGTAACAAGGAGGAACGACATTTCCAGCTAACGAATTCAATTGAGTTGAATTTTTCATTTAAGGTTTATTTAACTTTTTTATTCCATTTCCAGGCAGCGAGCAGGAAGAGCCGGCCGCAGGGATTCACACAGAGCGATTGAGATGCGATTCCATGGGATGATGATGTGCGATGAGATGATGTCGGGGTTGGGGTCGGAGTCGGGGTCGGGGAAGCATATGAATGTGAAGAGTGCCCATAGATGTGCGATTGTGCCAATGGCGGCAGCTGTGCCACACACTCGAATATATACACGCAATGTACATACAAACGCAAATGAATTTATGCCTAATGGCGGGATTGTTGTACTACTTTTTGCCCCCTCCGCCGCTGCCACACTGTGCATTGTTGCGTTGTGTCGCTGTCAATATTGAGCTTGATTATTAAATGACACATTATGTGATTTCCAACATGTTCACTGGCCGCGACTGGAGTGGCGATTCGAGTAGGGGAAGCCAGGGTAGAGGCTAGAGCCGGGGGAGCCAGTTCCCACTTCATGCCATCCCAATTGAAAGGAACCCCGAATGGGCGTCATCCCGGTCCATCTGTTCCGTCTGACCCATCCGCAGCAGCAGAGCAGCCAGTTACATGGCCTGGAAGTCATTTTGTAGCACATCGAGTACGTGAGCTGATTGCGATTGTGTCAAGGAGGCGGCAGTGGGGGTTAAACACCGGGGGAGTGCAGCCAACCTTAAGGGGGGTCCAATTTGGCAGCGGCAATTCAACCTTCGGAATTGAGACTAAATCCTTAAAGTCGCAATTTCAGTTTCTATATTATTCGGGGTTCGGTAGGAAAATGTATTCATTTAAAATTTTATAAACATTATTCTAAACTAAACTATTTCAAATAAATACATTTTGCTTACAATTAATTAAATTTAAAATATTTCAAATAAAGAGGAAGCTAGATTTGTTAAGTCGAAGTGCGGTATACCCCAGCAGTTTGGACGTAGATCTATAATTTTTCATATTTTTAATCAATCAAAACTAAGCCAAAATAGTGGTATTTTCAATTTAAATGTATAAATTTGTTTAAATTTAATTCTTGACAATTTTAATGATGTAAAATGAATTTTTTAAATGTTTTTTTCCAAGTGTTTGTCTGAAGAACATTGCAAATTCTTATTTTGCTTGTTTTATTTATTAAAATTTTAATGGTTAATCAAAATATACAGTACAAGACACATGGCTTTGATATACTACCAAGAAGACTTAAAATAAAGTATTATAGGGACTTTTATCGAAATTTTTATAGGATATTTTTTTACATTTTAAAGTTTAAAAATTGTATTATTCAGCGAAAAAAGCATTAATTTCAATTCGGCAAGCAGTTCTGTGTTTGTTTTTATTAGGTTAACAAATCTGCATAATAAATTTAACATTTGAGAATATTAAAATTTTTGTCAAATTTTGACAATTTTAACGATGTAACCCCTTATAAAATTTTGAAAAATTGTGCAAAATTTTTGAAAATTTTTTTTCTACCAGACTTAGCTAGATCGACTCGGCTGTTGATGCTGATCAAGAATATATATGATTTATATGATCGTAAATGACTCCTTCACTGCGTAGCAAGCTTCCGACTAAAATTATAATACCCTGCAAGGGTATAATGGAAGTCGTAACAGTCTGGAAATAAATTTAGTTCCTCTGTCCTCATTTTAATTTTTAACAGTGAAAATATCGTAAACTTATATTTGTAGATTTTAATTTTATTGTTTTAATAGCATAACTCCAATTAACTCCACATAATCCCCTCTGTTACATCTAACTACGTCCCTGCCCGTAGTGAATTCGTAATGTTTTCTTTCAGAAATGGCGTCGGAAGGGCGTTAGAAACCACTCCCACTCCCTGGCCCACTCCATTCCGCCCACTTTGGTCTGCAGTCAGCAAACCACCCTCCGAGTGGCAACAGAATCAGAATGCCACAAAGGCTGTGTTAGCAGAGCACTCCGCGAAGGTTCGGCCCAGAGCAGAGCACCGGGTTCCACTCCAGCGCACCGACTTTGCAATACAAATAAATTGAAATTGCGCACATTATATGGTTTATATGTGCATGTTCCTGGAGGCAGGCTCACGCCCATCCAGGGGCCATGCAATGGCAGTCGACCAGCCACATTAAATGGCAACAATTTGCCCCTGCCAGCTCCTGATCCTGCGCCTGCCCTCAGATCCTGCCCAACGGGTCGCTGCCGAAACGCCTATTGTGCGCCATAATGAAATTAAAAAATCAGTTACTGTTGTGCCGGATTCAGGGAAGGTACTCTATATGCATTATGCCATTAGCAGGGCCCAGGCACACAATACAATAAATTCCATTCACAGGAAAAAAAATGAGATCCAGGGGAAAAGTAGAAACAAGGTGGCAGCAGTTGGTTCCACGTCGAGTTCGAATTACGGCATTTGGCATAATCTGAAACTCAGTCGGAGTCCACTGACTATGTGTGGATGAGTCAATTTACATAGTCCAGAGCCAAGTCCTCTCGGGGTGAGGGCTTTCCCATTAGTTAGGGGTTAGTTTGTCGGGGAATTGGGTTACCATATTTGTGCAAATTATCAAAGCTAATTATGATAATCCTCCAGTTTATTAAACGAGCGATCCTGGGAGCTAGTATATATTTAGGCCAGCTGCTGCCAAGGCGGAATCAGAGCCTATCCTCAGATCTCTGGAAACCGCAAAACCTCATAAAGAATCCTATATCGCTTCTCCTATTTCCAAGGATTTACTTGCTTTGGATAACTCTGTGTGTCCTCTCGTTTTACTGCCTTTTGCCTGGTTCCTTTCTCGTGATTAGTTTACGGCTTTGGAATTTGATTTGTATTCCCTATTTCTGCACTTTTTTTCCTTGAATTTCTTTTTTTTGTACAGCAGGACGATGCTATCGATCGATTGACTTGGTCTCCTCTGCCTCCGCTGCGGCTTTGTCTCATTTCCGCTTTGGATTTGAAGTCAATAAGGAAACCAACTTGGTCTGGACATGGCCGGATCTAATGGCCATAATCCCTGGCTGGCTGGCTGGCTGGCTAGGGAGAAAGCTGCGACACAACGGCAAATGCAATCAAATGCGTTTAATTTCATTGCTGGCCCAATGTTAATTACAATATTATGACAGTTCTGCGGCTCGCGATGAATAATTATCACCTCATAAATTGCGACAAACCGCAAAGCGGCATAAACACATGGCCGGCTAATGTCAGTAGCCTCTGCTGGGATCCGAGCCGGGCCCGGGACGCGGCTCTGGCGATGATTAATCGCCCAAGTTAGTTGAGTCGCTGCCGCCAAATGCAATCAACGGGCCACGGACCCGTGGGCGCCAGAGGTGGGCGCGTGATCGCTGGTCGGACACGATGGGTGTACTTACGAGTTAACTAACCATAAATGTTACAATTTTAAAATTGGTATTTGATATTATTTAGTTTTTAATTTAATAAATTAATTTTAGATAAATATGATAATCCTGTTATTTATTTAAATTGTCATATTATTTCCCCTGCTTATAAGACTGAATATAAAACTACTTGTAATATATTTCATAAGATTAGTAGAGTATTAATACTCTTTCATGGTATCAAATGCTGTACACATATATTACAGAAAACATTTCATTGAAATAAGATGTAAAAACACATTTATGGGATAGGTATCAAGGTCACTACTTCAGGTTTTATCTGTAGAAAACTGCCTGTACAATAAAAGATACTATTTCTAAGTATCCCACTATTTCAAAGTATTTGCCAAACATACATACATCGCATTCATATTTTCCAAGAAATAAAATATTTCTTAACTTTTTAAAGAAGAAGTTAATGTGCTCCCACTTGAGGGTTATCCTTAGATTACTATCATATTTTCAAGCAAATAAAATCTAGCAATAAGCTATTCATGAAAGAGGTTCAAAGTCGTCAACAGAAGGTTAATCTTTAGAATATTGTTTACAATACCTATAAGAGATAGTATTTCGAGAAATTGACTTAGACAACATATTTCACTACCTAACTTTTCCAACAAATCGAAACTAACACACATGGTGATCACGGGATAGGTTTATCTCTACAAAACTGTATGTGGAATTTATCCTGCAATTATTTACCCGAATAATTTATTTAATTTTTTGCACATCTTAAAGCTAAATAATTAAGAAAATTACTAATATATCTCTACAATACTGTTTGTGGAATTTATCCTGCAACTTTCGCTCTTAGCAATTTTTACATAATTAATTTAAATAATTTTTTCACACCCTAAAGTTAAATATATGAGAAAACAACTATGGTTAACTTAGACTTTCTCATTCTGATGCTTCCAGTTCAAAGCACTATATTCTCACGCTGTCATCACCCCTCTTGACCTGGGCAGCACTTGGCTCCGCTCCACTCTATCCCCAGCCAGCTCCGTCGTCTCCTGCCCCACCTCCGGTCCACTTGAAGCCACTCCATCCACTCCACTTGGCCGCGCCCAACGTAAATGTTGTGAAAAGCAAATCTAATTACGCGAATGCTCGCCGACTATTTGAAAATGGGCAATTCCTCAAGATACTTATCTAATTAATAGCCGGGCTGTGTGGCACAGTTCCATTTCGATTCCAGCCACAACTCAACATCGGACCACTCCTAATGAGCCATGGCCAAGAAGAATGGTCGGAAGATGGTGATCGCTCTCCCTCTGGCCGAAAAACAAAAGGCGGCTGCCCTGGGTGGGCGTGACAACAATTTATAATTCCCCCGTAGAGCGCACAAAGTACGGCAATGTCAACAAAGCGGTCCCCTTCAATTAGGTGGAGGAGCCAGGGGGAGAGGAGATGCTATCTCCATCATGGAGACACTGAGAAAAAAAAAACAACACAATCAGATTAATATTATAAAATATAATAATTCGAACTCTTCCCTCTAGACTTGCTATGAAAATAATAGTTAAATATATAAATAATAACTCCAATTTATTTTTATTAGTTTATTTGGTGAGTATTTTCCCTCAGTGTAGCTCGTAAAACAAAGGCAATCAACGGCAATTGACGGAGCGGCGCGTGAGAACGGGAGGAGCATAGGGCCGCGGCGGGTGTGAGAAAGAGTAAGCAGTAAGTGGTGCGCAGGCGCATCGAATTAAGCTCATTGCGCATTTGACGCGCTGTTTGACGTTTCCTTTGTTGCCCAGAGGAGCCCGGGGAAGCGGGAAATGGAGAAGGAAGATGAGAGGGAGGAGGAGGATGAGGAGGAGGAGAGGGATCATTAATTGACACCCCACCTCTAGCCCGTCAACGGCTAGTTTATAATTGAGCGCTCTTCTTGTTGCCTCAACAGTAAAAACTGTATTGGACGGACCTTAATCGAACAGAGGTAACCTATGAATCAACGTAACATTATTACCTTGTTATTTACATAAGATTATTAATTTTGTAACTTTATTATTTATTCTAGAGTTTCTTGCATCACATCAGATTATTTTATGTAATTAAATAATTATTAATATATTTCTGAAAATAGATAGTCCATAATCCATCTACAGATAAGTATTGTTAACCTTCCAAACCTGTAGTTTATACATCCAGCAAATTGAAACCACTTGACAATGCGCTCAATGAATTGCTATAAAAAGATTTTTAACAAGATCTTATATAAATAATATTATTTAATAAGTTAAACTTTGTTGGTAATATAAACTAAAACTGATAGTTTTAAAATTCCAACTTTCACTGTAGAAGGTAATCAGACCGATTTCCAAGAGCGGTTACCTTTGTCTTTAAATAAATTATAAATTATTAATGAATTTGTATATGATCTAATGGAAGTTACCCCCCTAGTGAGTTTCCACTGTAATCCCATAGCTTTCTTCACCAACGATCGACGGGCGCATGCAAAACCAGAGCATCGATCATTAGTGGTGATTACTGGGAGTATGCACAGTATAATAATGCTTTTTAGCACCGATTAAGACAATCCGAGCTGGCAGGCAGCTATCGCAGTAATTATCCACTTAGCGCTTGTTAGACAACCCCGATTCCGATTCCAAATGCGATTCTCATGGCAGCGACATGTCATTCGCATTGATGGATGTGCTAACCCCCGTTCCAAACCAATCCACAACTATAGCTAAAACTCGCATGCATAATTTATATATTTATGGGCAGCAGTATCGCTTCCACAGACCATTTTCGGTCCGATTATTATGACCAAATATGGCAAATTCGATATTGTGACCAGGAGGGACAAGGAGCCTGAGAGGCAGGAAGACAGATGGGGAAAAGAAGTTCCCCACTGGCAGTCCTGGTGTTAATGACTTAATTAAACCACCAGGCGAAGCGTCCTCGTCCAATTGGTGACTGCTCCGCCAGTAGTCCGACAATTTCACACTTTTTGCGTGGCGATGGCAATATCAAAAGTGGCACGACTGGTGGAACTGTCGCAAAAAGTCCAGAGCACACACAGGTAAGTATACACACAGGTAGAAGCATAACAGGAGTGGAGTTAAGAGGAGACACACCGGGATTTTAAATTATTTTGGTTACTCGAACAGATAGTGACACAAATATTACAAAATTAATTCAGATACTAGTTCTAATTAAATGTTCTTAGCCAAAATACATTGCAACCTTTGAAACTTATATTTTTTTCAAGGTTCTCCTAAATATTTTCCTAACTTTTGTTTCATCTTAAAGTCTTCTTTAAATGTTTAGAAATTATTTGAATTTGTTTTTATAATTAAATATCCTCTCTTGAGTTTTAGTTCATAAAAACCCCTCTCTGATCCGCCACTGTCTGGGCTTAATCTTGCTCTTGGCCAGAAGATTTCACGCATGTTCCGTGCCGCGTATCACTTGACGATGCTGGGGTTGACGATGATGATGAGGATGCTCGTCCTCCTGCCAGCCCTGCGCCTTCGCTGCGTTGATTAATATGCGCAGTGCTGACCAAACAGTAGCCGCGTCCAAATGCTTCAGCTTCTACCAGTTCCTGCTTCTGCTCCTGCTCCTCCTCCTGCTCCTACTCCTCCTCCCGCTCCTGCTCCCGATGGGCGAGCAGATGACACTGAGCCGCTCGCCAGTCGCCGTCGCTGTCTGACATATCCATTAGGCGGAACAGAACCGCCGAAAAGTAAGGTCTGAGAGTGCGACTGTGTCCGCGGCCACGTCCCCATCATAATTATTAAATGCAGCTCAATACATTTGCCACGAATCGCTGGCATTCCTGCGCAACCTAATGCCCAAAGATATTTCTTGGGGCCGACGCAGCCGACATCGGCCTTATGACTATGGAATGCAGCCCAATCGCACCAGGAGAGAGTCTTGAAGGTTGGATATAGTCCAGGGAAACGACTCTGGGATGTCCTGTAAACAGATAACTTGGGGTTTGTTTGTTATCAAAGCTTGCTGCTCATTCTGCCCATTTTAAGCTTTTTGTTATTAAATATTTAATTATTATTAATTAATTATTATTTTCAAAGCAGTACTGTACAGGCATTGTTTTTTAGGGATCTTAAGCTGCACCATAATTTATACAAACCAAGCCGGAAGCTTCGAAAAGGCTGTTCTTTGAACGAATGCTTTGTATTTTATGTTTTTATATTATTATTTTATACACATCTTGGAATATATATACCATATTTTAGCAGTCAGGTTTCCCGTTTCATTCTGATTTAAAAATACATTATACCCTTATTCTACACCAGTTGACGGGTATAAAAATGTGACTGAAAGTTTAACTTTGACTTGGGACTCGGAGCACTCCTCTAGGCTCCTCTCGAGGGACTCCACTCTAAACGCCGGCGCGTCTGCAGGAACAGGAACAGGAGCTGAAGCTGGAGCTGGAGCGGAGCAACAAGAACGATGTAAATTAAACGAATACCTGGCCACAGCGCCGATCTTTCATCATCGATGCCACATCCTGGGCCCCCTCCCGAACCCATCTCGGCCTTCGCCACTTGCTTATAAAGTTATTTCATCTTCATTCTCAATCACTGAGCCGGCGACTCCTGCTTTTTCACTTCGCCCCATTCCGTTTCTCGATTTATTGAATTTCGTATAAATTAAAATATTAAATATTTGCAGCGAGGAAACCTTTTAATTACCAAGTTTTGTGGTTATTCCTTCCCTTTGGTATTTCTGTCAAATATTTCATAACCTTCGGGCTAGGTTAACGAACCCGCAACCAAAAAATCACAAAGCAGAAAACGGACAAAGGAAAAGCGATTTTGTGTAACGTTTAAATTGAATTTGGATCCCTTTTTGAAGGACCCCCCCGTGTGTGGGGTCCTCGTTGAGGTATTACACTATTAGTACACACACTTGGGTCAGTTATGGTTTAAAAAAAAAAATAAGTTGCGCCTTGGGAATACCAATAAAAAATTAAATACAATAAAGCATGATTGACATTGAGGTGTTGCTTTCGCTCAACGCTCTTTGGATGAGACAGTGGCATTTGCCACACAAAACAACCCTCTTCGAACCACTGTCAACCATATAAATATTCAAATATTCAGGTACATGAAATCAGATTAAATTATCTTAAACAAATTGAGGAGCAGACAAGGGACAAAGCCGGAGGGTGGAAAACCCGAAACTAAAAAAAAGCAGAGTACATTTAAATTACATGAGCTTTTAAGGGGGAAAACAGCCCCCAGTCCAGACCCAACTTCAGTCCCAGCCCCATCTCCTGGCCCCATCTCCTGGCCCCGCTATAACCCCACCATATGTAGGCAGAGCACACTAGACTGCAATAATAGACATTTACTTTCTGGCCGCGGGCTCCCCACAAAGAGCCAGCCAAATGTGGTTGTGTCCTTTGTTGATTGCGGTTGCCTTTGTGTGGCCAGCGGGGAAAAGCCTTTAAAGCCTGCCCAAGCGATCATCAAAAAATTGATTTTAATTACCTTTTAATTGTTTTTGCAAAACGAATTCCAGCGAACCAGACTGGTGTGCGTTTTTGGCCTAATTACACAGCTCATAGCAGCAGCCTGTCTCTGGTCTTACCAAAAAAGGGTGCCTTAGCGCGAAAATTTCATCATTTAATGGACCACTGGGCGTATGATTCGATTGGGCCAGTGACACACTTCGACGGAGCAGCTCACTCCGGCGGAGTTCCAGGGAGTTGGATATTTTGATTAGCACCGCAAGAGGAATTGTCAACAATATGACATTATACGTTCTACGCGGGGAATACTCCAAACGATAAATTCCATGGTTCGTTAGGCAATTCAAATGGGATTGCGATTGCTTTTTGAAGTTCAACTCACAGGAGAAGTGACTAAGGGGACTGAGCTTTGGTTTATTGATTTGGAGATGAATATTTTAGTAACTAATTCAATATGATTGAGCTAGCTAGAGGTATTCTTTGGGGTTCCAGGGAAAATATGATTAGCAGTTTAGGCATTGGTTTCATTTTATTAAAGTAGCTTGAAAACTAATTAGTTTTAGGGTATCTTTATGTATATTGCTGTAGAAATACAGCTGAAATCTATTTTATATATCTGAAAGATACTTTTAAGATGAGGTAGTATCATAAAATTACATAAATCTATATTTCTTTGTACCCACACAAAGCTGCCATCTGTATTATTTCATTCCTTCTACGACTTCGTGTTACCCCGAGGCCCTTACAACATTACATTTGCATTTCGGCTTGTATCTCTGCGCCTGTGTATCCATGATTCGATTGTATCTCTTACTCCGCTCCCAATTGTGGCGCATGAAAGGTGATCGATACCATAATGAGCGCATTCAGAGGACATCGGGTGGAGGAGATACGGATACAGCGGCAGAGGAAGCAGCGCGGGGCAGCACATAATGTGGCCATGTGGGAGCTGGCGCAATGCGTGCGCTATCATATTTTCGAGGCGTTGTATCTCGCTTATGGCTGTATCTATGTGACGTCTGGTTGCCACACTCATACATAATAAAGCGCACACACACACACACTCTAGCTCACTGGCAGAGCAGCGTTTGCCGCTCACGTAATGCAATTGTCCAAAATGTTCAACCAACTACTCAAAAAGTCATCGTTCAGATTTAACAAGAGCCAAGCGGGTATGTGTCTAAAGGGAAAGGTGGTGGGGTAAGGAGGTACACAGGCAGAAAAATAAGTAAAATAAAATAATTAAATTAAGATATAAACAGTTAAAAAAAAATGTTTAATATAAATGTGAATTTGATATTCTGGTGATTATAAGGGACTTAGCCAGATAAAGTGGGTCTCATCGTTAATTATTTTGTATATGAACTAGTGCTTGAAATGTAATACTTCTTAAGTTATATAAATATATAAACTCTTTTATAATAAAATATTTCTTTTTCACCTAATAAACATTATAATTTATTGAATATTATCACCAGTATCGCCATATCTTTAAGTTATAACTCAATTTATTGGCGTATTAATTCCAATTGACTTGAATTCCACTTTCCGGCCCCTGCCGTCACCCAAACAGTATGACCAGAATGCAAGCAATGCTGCAGTACGGTCACATTTTTATTTTATATCTAGATATAAAAACTTGTATAGTTAAAAAGCTGTTTAGTTATTTTTTGTATATATTTTACACTTTCAATAATAAATATTTGTAGTGCTTATAATACAAGTTTGGGTAATATTTCGTAAATTTAATAAGTTTATATAGTATACCTTTTCCTTGCAGTGTAGGGGGTGGGCATATCTGGCATGGGGGGTGGGAGAGAGACAGAGCCAGCCAGCAATGGCGATGTTCGCGTGCTTGTATGCGTGCTCAATACATATACAACTGTATGTACTTTTACACTTTTACAGCGATTGTGCAAGGAGCTGTTAATGGGGGAGGTAATGTGGGAGGTGGGGAGACAGTGAGGTGGCACGGTGGCAAACGCGGTGCCTTTGAAGCCCCTTCGGCTACGCTTTGAAAACTCATTTACTTGTGGCATGTAAACAACTAATCTGTTAACACTCCGGACAAAGCGCGAACGATACATTAGCGTGTTCCCTGGCCCCAGCAGCACCCGCCTCCATGCCACACACCACCCTGACACCATCCCACCTGGGTATTTCCGGATCCTGTCAAGCCCCGAGAATGATGAAGCACCACCAAAAATGAAAAAAAAAGAAAAAAAATGAAAAGAAACCACTGCTAAAACCAACACCAGTGACAGCGCCACAATAAAAACTTTTGCCGTGAATATTTCCCTCATTCACTCGCCGGGCATAATCAAAAGTTCCCTTTTTGCCAAAATGAAAACGTGATTTTGTGTGCTCGGTTATATACGCTCGTATATATGCATGGCGGGTTGGAGGGTCCGTCGGAGGTTTGTCCTGGCATAAGGAGATGGCTTACAGGAGGCAGCCGCAGCAGTGGGGGAAATGGAGGAGCCGGGGAACGGCAGGGAACGAGGCGGTAGTAGAGGTTGCCAGACCACATGGTGTCAAACATTTTGCTACACTTATACAATATGCTACGGCTACTGTGGCGCAAGTTCAATGGAAGAGAGTTTATAGAGAATCAATATTTTGAAATCATTTTCGGAATACTTTTGGTGTCCCAGAAATAGTCAGAAATAATCCTTTCATGGGGTTCGTAAATCTCTTGTAAAAGTCTCAGCTAATAGTTTAGTTTTCTTTTACTTCAAACTAAATGTGCTCTAAAATAATTCCTTAAATGCTATCTATGAATCTTTTACTTGGATTTCATGCTAAGAACTAAGCATTAACTTAATATTTATACAACATCTCCATATTAACAAGCTGTAAATGATTATAACAGCTGAACAGATAGCATTATAAATTTATTAGTTGCATTGCAAATTGTTTAGGTTTTGTTTTGATTTGATTTTGAAATCATCGTGAATGGAATATATTAGATTTATTATTTAATTAAATTATATTGCTGAATTGGCTAATAAAATAATTAAAAAGGTATAAAAGTACATACAATTATCTTGTTAATTAATTGAAGCAGGATTAGATAGGCTCTCTAGGAAGAGAGCCAAATGCTCATTATACATTATCATTATTAAATGCTAGAATGTTATACAAAATCTTTAATGTTAGGCGTCTTGATGGTTCATAGCAGATCATTTAAGAGTTCTAATTAAGTGATATAATGACTAATTCCGTAAACTCTTCTCCCAGCTACTGTAGGTAATTGCATTTCTATATCATCTTCCAGTGAAAGAGCCCTGATATGAGGCAATCACTTCGACAAACAAGTTCCGTTTAATTTTCTCTGGCCGGCAATATTCGTAATCCGCCTGATCTCGTTCCACTGTGCGGCGGTGCGGCTGGCTGTCAGGCTCTGCTCGCTTGTTTTATTTGATTTCTTTATCAATATCTGGGCTGCCTCCCCCTGGAACCCCTGGAATAAGCTCCGTTGTTATCCTGCAATTGCAACTGTATAAGTTGCCAGTGTGCGAGGGTTTCCCCGTGTGTGTGTGTGGGTCTTATGTACAATTCATTTAAACGTGACCCGTGAAGGCAATGCCACCACCGCAGGCGCTGAAAGGAGATGGCAGCACTAGCACTGAAGCTGCCAGGCCGTGGGACAGAGAGAGACAGCCGTAGGGACAGAGCAGCAGCAACCACGCCCACCCCGTAACCAGTGCCCTGGTATGGTGGTGCTTCGCATCCGTATCCGTATCCGTGTCTGTAGCTGTAGCTGCAGCTGTTGTTGTTGCTGTTGTTGCTGCCAGCGTATCTGTGTGCGACAAACTGGTTGTTGGTTGGTATTGGTGGCAACTCGTTTCTGTTTCCATATCTTTTTCCTAGCTGTATCTGTATCTGTATCTGTGGCTGTATCTGTGTCTGCAGCTGGCAGCAGGCACAGGCAGCAGGCGGTAGCAGTAGCATTAGCAGCCAGAGCTGCCTGCCAGAGTATCTGTATCTGTGGCGCGTCATTGTTGTGTGCTGCTACTGCCGCTGCCACTGACTGGTGCTGCCTCTGCCGCTGCCACTGCCGCTGCTGCCACGATAGCTTCTATAGCTTCTGTACCGCTCCATCCGTCGCCTAGTGGGCAGCTCAGTTACAAGACCATTATTTGACGTATTTTTTGCGCGCTCGGTTGGTCGTTTGGTTGGTCGCTCTCTCATCGGTATCGCAACGTATCGCCTCGCCTCGTATCGCTTGTATCCATTGCCAAATCCCCCCGTTTCGATGTGGAGCAGCAGTCGCGCTCCTCCGCTCGTGGACCGGGCACGGGTATCGCATTCATGAGCTGGCTCATTGGCAATCATTTGGATTCGTACGCCAACCGGGGAGCCACCAAAAATCCTCCGCATCCTCGGGCACCCTCGCTCGTAATCGTGATCGTGATCGTGGCCGCGTGTGTCAAGTGCTGAAGTGACCCCCACATAAAACCATTAAACCATAATCATAACCATATATAGAGAGAGCAGTGATTGTGATCGCAGGACTAACGTGAAGTGTGTGCCGTGCCCAGCAAGATTGCTTCGTTCCGGTGGAGAGTAGTATGCCCATTTGGTCACAGTGGATTCAACGAATAAAATGGCCGTTGGACCGACGGAGGGCAAACATCCGCCCTCAGAGAGCTTCTCGCCCACACACCACCAGATTATAGCACCCAGCCCCATCCTGGCCGTACCCACGCTGGCCTTCTCCGCCGCCCAGGTGGAGATCGTGTGCAAGACCCTGGAGGACTCCGGCGACATTGAGCGCCTGGCCCGCTTCCTCTGGAGCCTGCCGGTGGCCCTGCCCAACATGCACGAGATCCTCAACTGCGAGGCGGTGCTCCGGGCCCGCGCCGTCGTCGCCTACCATGTGGGCAACTTCAGGTAGGACTTTGGGAACAGCCAGAATCGGATGCTGGAGAACCGAATGGGATGCGAATTCCGATTCGGATGGAAGAGGGAAGCTGACAAAAGCCCCGATGGGATGGCTCGGATGTCACTGCTTCACTTCTCCTCTTCCCTGATTAACCCTCGGACGCTCTTCGGTCATCCGATAGTTTTGCACAGCTTAATGAGGGCACAATGAGACGCTAAATTAATAAACAAAGGGATTAATTTACTAATTAAAGAACTGGCTGCTGGGCAAAGCCAAGTGGAGCAGGCTTGATTAATAAAACACCGACCGAACAATAGGTTCCCGGGCAGGGTCTTCCTCCGCCAGCTTTCAAATGAGATCTCACATTACACTTCAGCTTCTAAGACGACCGGAAACAATTCGTTTTTTTTCGGAATAGTATTTTCGCAATGAGCCCAGACAAAGGATTGCGTGAGATTAGCTTTTTGCGGAGTTAGGAGGATATGTCATAGGGGCTTTGAGCTTTGGGGGTAATATCTATTCCTATAAGGCGAAGACACATTCACTCGACCTGTTCTGTGAAGTGGGCAAACAGGTACGTTGCGGCGGCAATCGATAGCGACAATTATCCAAGCAGTCGCCGCTATAAACGGCTGCATCAGGTTTTGCATCTCATCTATGTCAAATCAAATGAAGCTGCCTGCAGGCCGAGTGGCTATGTAATTCGAGTACAATCAATCAATGTCGTACATACAAATAATAAATAATGGTGTATATGGGACGCATATGCATATACGGACCTGGCAATGCAAGTGATTTGATTGCTTTGACTTGGTAAATAAACGACTTCCAATTAAAACCATTTGACGTACTCAACTGAGCTGTCAGCGCCAGTGACGACAATAAATGCTTATGAAATTGTTTCAAAATACATACATGGCGAGGGCTTAGGACGCCGCCCGTTGTGACCGGGGTGTGACTTGACTCTCTCCTGGGGTGGGGATTGGACAGAATGGCTTTAACAGCGGGACACCTCCGAGTCCCAGAGGGTTGATGGGGTTGAAACTAAGCTCGAGACACTCGGGATACTGTAGATATAGATATCGTATCTGGATCGTGCTCACTCTGGACTCTCTTTCCAGGGAGCTGTATGCAATAATAGAGAATCATAAGTTTACTAAGGCGTCCTACGGCAAGCTGCAGGCCATGTGGCTGGAGGCCCACTACATTGAGGCCGAGAAGCTGCGCGGTCGATCACTGGGTGAGTAAGCCTTAATTCTAAGTAACAGAATCAATGCCCAAATACAGCAGGCTTTATAGCAACAAACTTATGAGCAACAGCCTAATAGTCATAGAAAATCTTAAAGCATTTCTATATACAAATTTTTCAATTCATGAAACTATTTTGTCTGCTTAATGTTTAAACTTGAAACAAATGTTACTGTGAGCACCAAGTCAGGAAATCGATTAGAATTACAATTAAAAGCTTTTGTATTTAAAACCATTTTGTCAAAGTAAGCTTCTACGATGAGAAGTCGTTAAATGCTAATAAATAGTTGCATAAAATATAACATTTTTGTGGTGTTATAAAGTTTGTTTTCCTTATCTCATAAGAACTAACTTATTAACTTACCTTATACTAACACAATAAAACAATTAATTTTAAAACAAATTCATTATTTTCTTACCCTTTGTAGAATTTTGTTTTCATTTCTTTGATTTAAATGAAAACTTCATAAGATTCATATAAAATAAAGTGCAGAATTAGTTTTTGAAAGGTGAAAGCAACACCAATTTTGTTTCTATTATATTAGAGTACTAAATACTTTTACAAACATTTTCTTAATTTATTAACTATACAACAAAGTTACATTGAATCAAATATATAGATATATTTTAATAAAATCGAAAATAGGCAAACATTAAAGGAAACTATGAATTTTTTTAGATGCCACAGAAGTTGTTATTATATTTTTTTAAGTATATGTATTAACAAGCTTCTAACCAATTTCAAACTAGTTAAAAGAAGTAAAATACAAAAGAATTAAACAACAAAGAAAAAATTGTTTTTAAATAATGACTTTAAATACTTTAACTTTAAAGTAAATTCTAAAGTGTCTATTATAAAGAAATATGAAATCCACCAAGTGACATACCAAAGCCAACTAGTCGAATACGTAATATTTCAGAAACAAAAAATTTTACCAAAAAAACAATGCTTGTTTCTTGATTTAAATTATTAGAAAATAATTTGTGTTAGGAAAATGGATTTTATACCAATTAGTCTCAGCTCTAACCACTCTCTGATAGTAATTTTCTATAAGATCTTTATTATTAGCATTGTTTGTTGTACAAGTAAATATCTCAACTAATAACTGGGGTATTTATAGGCTCTCTTTTTTACTAATACTACATTTAAACGAAAAATAATAATAATAATTAATTAGAAACATAGTTTACCCTTTTCCCTATATGATAGTACGAATATTTATTTTAATTAACACAATTTCCCTGCCCTTTCAGGCCCCGTGGATAAGTATCGGGTGCGCAAGAAGTTTCCCCTGCCGCCCACTATCTGGGATGGCGAACAGAAGACGCACTGCTTCAAGGAGCGCACGCGGAGCCTACTGCGCGAATGGTACCTTCAGGATCCGTATCCGAATCCCACCAAGAAGCGGGAGCTGGCCAAGGCCACCGGCCTGAATCCCACGCAAGTGGGCAACTGGTTCAAGAACCGACGCCAGCGGGATCGGGCCGCCGCGGCCAAGAATCGGTGAGTGTTGTCTGTGAGCCTACTTAATTAGCCATTAGACTTAGACGGGGGCTGGAAGAGAGAGCAGGGCAGGGCCGAGCCGGGAAACTCGATCCGGGCTGGGTAAATCGATACCCCTGCCCAGATACATTCTGTGGGCCGGGGGTCAGACCAGGAGGTGGAGCATGGAGCGCGGAGCATGGAGCATGGAGCGCGGAGCGGGGATCGCACAGGAGCGTTTCCATTTCATTGATCCGTGCCGATCTGCGGCAGCGGTGGCGGCACCCAGTGAAGCGTTCTCGATTTCTGCTGTTTGTTGCGGTCTCCGCTTTTTGGCCACATTAAACTGACCGCCGACGATGAAGGGTATGAGTATGGGTATGAGTGAGGGTATGGGCCAGGTCCAGAGACAGAGACAGGGACAGGCCGGGATGCGATGACGATGAAGGAGACACTGAACGGCGATGATGATGATGACAGTGTAAACGCAGCTCATGCTTCAGCTGGAAAGGTGCAACCGCTTGCAAAATATGGCCAGGAGAAGTTAAAACTCGACCAATTCGCGCGAAGTTGAAATGAAGAAGATCCCGCTGGAAGTGAAAGAAGGCAAGTTAAGTGGAATGACACTGCAAGAAATCCTCAGTCGCAGTCGGAGCTGGAATCGTAGTCCACTCAAGTGTTTTGGCTGCTCCTGCAGATGCGCAAATATTTCAAGTTCTACCTGCTCACAAAAAGAGCAAGAGGGAAAGGGAAAAGTAAAAGAAATCGAGACAACATTTGGCATTCCACGGAAACCCGAGAGAGAGAGATCCAGGGATCCCATCCAGCGATCCCCGTGTTTATTAAGTTAGGAGCCGCATCGGCAGCGGCCTCGTCTCAAATTGAATGAATCTGCACAAAGCGCCAAGCGTAGCCGAAAAAAATAAGAAGTTTACTAAGTAAAAAAAAGCGAAAAAAAAAAGATTAAAAAACTGCAAAATACGCATCAAAAATACACATGAAAAATAAAAACCAGATGCGAGCGGGTCATTAGTTAAAATGATGGCGATTATTTCGCTTGTAAAGCAGCAGCAGCCACGGATACGCCGCCATTACAACTCCATCCGCACTCGATCCGCGGATCCCAAGCTCAAGCCTCAGTCCAGGCCCCAATCCCCGATCCCTGCCTGAATTCGAGTTTTTCGAGGTTTCGTGTAGTCATCGTGTTATTAAGCAGCGGCGGCGGCGGCGGCAAAAGCCCCCAGAGATGAGACAAAAAGGCGCACTGGAGGCACACAAATATGTATGCTCGGTGTCCATATAAAAAATATGAAATTAAAAGCCGTTCATATGCGACGGCCAGACAACTTCGACAGCGCCATGCGGCAGACAGTGGAGGAGGAGTGGAGGAGAAGGGTGTCCACAGGGGCACCATTCTAACCGGGGAACCAAACCAGACCCCAAGCAGCAGGCGCTGACTGTTCAAGCATTGTGCGCTGAAAAATTGTTAACATTTTTGCTACTGCACTTGTGCGAACGGAGAACGACAGGCCAAGTCAGTCAGAGAACTTAAGGAAGGTTCACTTTGCAGAGCGAAGCTGGGAATACCCTTACTTTGGAAAGCATTAGGGATTAGGGATGTTGCTGCATCGAATTTTAAGTTGGACATGCTGTAACTGAAGAAATATAAGCGATTATCCTTAGCCCCTTAAATCTAAAGCCATAACTTCTAACTTGTTATAGAAAATCAACAGAAATTTGTAGTTTATATGGTAGATTTCGTGACTACACTACTTTAATCCATTTAACCAAAACAGATTGCAGAAAATTGGTTTCAGAAATACAATAGAAATCATAGAAAAGATATGTACGGTACTCAGTAGGTTTTAGAATTTTCTTAAGGTGGATCTAACCTTTTCTAAAGCTGGATCTAACCTTTAAGATGAGTATATTACCTACTGAACGTATACGGTATACGGAAACTTCTAGAAGACGATAAAGAAGCTATCTGCAGACCTTTTCAAATGAAATAAAACTGGATTACTGGCAATCAGAACGTTAATTATTATATATAGTACACAGAAAGTAATCTCTTTAGTTTATTATTCTCATATAATACTGGTTATTTTTGTACTCAAGATTTCGTTAAAAGTTGTACTTGTACCAAGCATTTTCAAAGTCATAATTCCAACCTCCTTATAAATAATTCCAAGTTAGTCTCCTCGAATAATTACAACACCCTCTGATAAAGGGTATTCAGAGGCAGCTGGAGCTGTAGAAACCAGATCGTGAAGCCAGAAGGAGCCACGATGTCAAACGGTTGTTGTGGCCCCAGCCGAGATGGTAAATCAATCAAATACACAGCTCCAATCCACAGCCACTGCCACATCCACATCCACTCCATTAGAAAGGCTCTGAGGAGAAAGGCAGCAGCGGCGGCGCGTTTCCCGCTCCCGAATTGAGTAATTAAGACATCGGAGATTGATCGACTCAACTCGACTTCAGTCGTTACGGCGGAAACTCGGCGCACTGCAGACTTGTCATGCTCTGATGCCTCCAGCCGCCAAGTGGCCATTGCAAATAGAGTATGGAGCATGGAGCATGGAGTGCACAGGGAGCTAGCAAAGATATTCAAAATCAAGATTGCCGCACATTACACAGGAATTCTGGGGAAGCACATGAACGAATGGGTAACTGCTGGTCCCAGTCATCACCATTTGTACAATTCAGAGGAAACTCTTGAAGGTAACAGACCCATGGGGAAGCGGATGGGAACGTAATTAATCCAACATTAACTGGGATATTGATTCTATAGTTGTGCAGGGGAAGCTTAGAAAATCACTGAATTTTTAAAGTATTAGTTTTTTTTAATACATAATAAATTAGATTATATAAAACCATAAATATACACAAAGTTTCAACCCTACTCAATCATGAATCACCGACCACCGAGCACAAATCATTAGAGAAAACAAAACGTTTGGCAAGAAGCTTCTATTGTGCAAATTCATTAAGGCAAAGCCCCGGCTCGAGACTTGATTTTGATCAATTACAATTGCCACTCGACGATGCACGACAGCGATACGAAGCTCTTGGCCAAACCGAGAGCCACTGAATCCATTGAATCCACTGATTCCACTGAATCCGCCTCGCGCCGATGCTTTTATTGCGTGAATTACCCGGCAAGCGAAATGCGTGGCTCGTGGACAGCCACTGGAGATTGAGTTGGAGATGGAGATGGGCTGCTAGGGAGATGACGATGAGATTCGCCCACATCCCTTGCATCCATCTCCAGCTGAGCCGATGACCAAATTAGGGGCCACTGTGGGCGTCCAGCCGAGAACACGAAATGTGCCAGCAGAAATCAAATCAACCAGCATTTCGGGAGTGAGAATGGGAATCCGAGTTGGAGTGAAGTGTAATAAAGCTGAGCGCACAGCAAATATGTTGTAAATGTCAATTATCAATCAAAATAACAAACACGCACTTGCGAACGGGAATATAAAGATACAAAGATACATCCAGGGGTCGGCTCTGAGTCTGAATCTGAAGAGGTTTTGCTCATCGATTTCCCAGCAGCCTCTCGGCAGCCTCTCTCGAATTCTAATGAAGAAAGGAAGGTGCAGAAGCAGATATTCCCAGCCCCAGCCCCAACTCCGACTCCAATTCCATTTCCATTTCCATTCCCATCCATCCCCCATCGATATCCGAGTCGGAGGGCCCACTTGTCAGAGCGCTCGGACAGGGCACTCGAGGCCCATAAGTACCCATACCCATGCCCAGGTCCCAGGTCCGAGTCCAAATCCAAGTCCATAGCCGGGATGCGATCCGAGGGAGCTGAGTCCGGACCACTCGACGCTGTTTGCACAACACCAACTACCGTTTTCGGTGGCTTGTGAGAAAAATATACAACCAGCTCGACAATGGGAGCGGGAGAAAAAGCTGGATCTGTACACGGGAAAAAAATCTATTTACTTTATATAATATTTGTGGAAATTAATCTTAGTAGAAGTGAATTATGAGATATCATTAGATAACCAAATAATTCTATAAGAAATTAACCTATGAGCTATAAGTTAGGTCTTAACTCTGCCAGAATATCTTATTATTAACAGAAATGTAGTAGTTAAAGAGTTAAATAAATATATTAAATATTTTATAGGGTTTCTCTTTAAGACATATTGATAAATAGATAGACTGATAGATAGATGGAGAGATAGATAGATAGATTTATATAGATAGATAGATAGATAGATAGATAGATAAAGAGATGTATAGATCGATAAATATATACATACTTAAAGAAAGAAAAGTAAAAGAACAAAGTTTTAAATTCAAAATGAATAATAATTTCCCAATGTGCAAATGGCTCTATAAAGCTCTAGATAAAAATATACCTCCCTGTGTAAAATATAGCCATATTTTGAGTAACTCTTAACCAAAATTACCCACATTTCTTACCGTGTATCCGCTAACTCAACTCCAAGAATGAACTGAATGAGAAGCTTCGGTGTCGGACACTTCAATGCCGCGTAGAAAGTGTATTAAAGAAATTAATAAGAAGTCAGGTTCAAGTCATCGCCATCGGCAAGCGGATGACTCTCCATCGATGGATTGGATGGCCGAGTGAGAAGGCTGGGAAGGCAGGCAGCAACACCGGATGTGGCCTTTTGTTCAATTGACAAGTGATAGAGGCTCAACTCGACTCGATTCGAAATAAAAGCGAACAGCACTCCGCCCCAAGGGTTGTAAATATTCAAATGCGAGCAAATTTAAATCCCGTTTGTCAACAGATCTCTCCGGCTGGAAAAGGGAATAAATATAAAATAAATGTTGATTGCATTTAGGGCACAGAAACATAAGGATGGCATGAGGGCCCCTCGGGAGGGCGTAGGACTGCGACTGCTCCTTTAACTGCTCTCGCCTGTCCAAATATTTACACAATTTACGGCATTCAATGCGGAGAGTGACACAATTACTTGAAAATAAAATACGAGTGAGAGTGCGATGCAATTTTCCGGCTGATTTTGTCGCGCTATTGACATGGCATTAGCCGGCAGGTTCATTGATTTCTCCTCCCACCCCTCACACAGCAACTAGCCCAGCTTTCTAGCTGGTTTTCGGCCTTTAAGCCATATTTAAAGCGAGCATCTTTTGTTGGCCTAGCGCTGAGATCGTGTTACCATTCCGGCATTCTTTGCAGCCTGAATGGGTTTCAGTTCGCTTTCGATTCGAGTCGGAATCTCCGTCTTCTGACATGAGCCGATTAAGGAACATTTCAATGCATCTCGGGTTTCCCATCCAGACCCTTCTGGCTGGCCATGTCCAGGCGGGTAATTACATACGTGTCACTTCGGTTAGGTTAGGTGCCACGGGGTATCCGATTTCAGTAAACCCTTTGCCCTTGTCCTTGTCCCTGTCCCCGTCCAGATCGCGGCTAAACCCCAGCTCCCAGCTCGCTGCCAAGTCAATTGTGTGGAAAATGTATATCGTATTCGTGCATCCAAGTTTTCGGTTTCTGGGCTCAAGCCGAGCGTGCCAAGTCCCCAGGTTCGTTGCTCCATTCAAGCGTGAAAATGGCCTTGAGTCGCCCGTGCCAAAAATCTGGCTAACAGAAGCCATCTCACAGGGATTTCCACGCAGAATTCTGCGGCCAAAATGGTTTAAAGTTTCTCCTGTGTGACCCACCACAGATTAGCTTAGACGTTTCTAATTACCAATATTGAGAAATTGTATAATAAAATCTTATAGAAGGGCCTTATTTTGGGAGTATAATAGTAACTGAGAGCTAAAGAATTTCGCAGAAAATCTAAGCGACCGAAAAACCTTTACCAATTTAGCGGGTTTATAAAGGAAGCCTTTTTTTTAAACTAAACATTTTACAATAAATCTTCAAGGCATAAGGAATAACTATCTAGATTTATTGTCAGTTTTCCTGGAGGTAACAGAATCTTCAAATAATTATTTTCGAACCCAAAAAGCCCTCTTAAACGATATATATTTTTATGAAAGCTATGGCCAGGACTCTTAGTTGGAGTTCATATTCTCGTGAGAAGAAGGTTTATCTCGTGGACCCTCCACATGCTTATAACCTCTCACTTTCCCATAGTTAGACGATTCCAATTACCCAATTCTAATAACCAAAAAAAACCTTTCTAATCGGAAGGGCCTTTTTTCTGGGTTTCGGGAGTATCCCAGCAGCGGGCAGTCTCTGGTCTCCACACTCCTCTGCGATCTCCAATCTCCAAGCTATAACAATTCATCAGGCCGTGAGTGATCCATCAAGTTGGCACATTAGGCGGCTAAACGATTTAATGTTTCTCTGGCAACCGAAAGACAAAGGGCACCAGGCACTGGCACTGGTCCCAGCAAGGTAGCCGCAGATACATTTCGCAGTTCCAACTCCAACTCCAGCTCCAGCGGTGTCTCTGCTCCCGCTTCCACTGGCCATGATGGTGCACCATTAATCACACAACACGAGCCGCTGCAGGATCCCGGCGGCTGCCAGGAGGGGAACAAATTGCAGCAAGTTGAGCGAATCCTAACCAATAATTATGACATTGCAGGAGTCGTGGCGTGATGGCAAATGATGATGTATATGAGAATGCTCCTCCTCCGCCTGGCCATACATATCTGTATCTATATCTCTTTCCCGCTGCCGGTCTTCAATCCGTGGCGGCTAATCAAGTCATCTTCTGGTCAGATGGCGATGCTGCGCCCTTTGTTTTCGGCCCCCAGACGATTTATCTTAAGCATGTGTGAAAGTTGTGTCAGATTTATGAGCCGACGGTGGTTTCCCCATTCCCTCCGAGCGAGGCTCAGGCTCCTGCGGGGCAGCGACAAATGGGCCGCCTTAATGGACGTTTAGTCTTTAGCCACTGCAACTGTCCAGCATCGCCTAATTAACGATGCCGATGTCGATTTCGATGTCTTGATGTCTTAATACCTTAATGCTGCAAGGCGGAAAATCGGTGTGAAGCTGTGAAGTGAATGTCAGTGGGAAAAAACTAGGGAAATGCGTACAAATATGGATTATAAACTATTTGATTCTATCAGCAGTTTAATCAGTTATGGCTCGTCAATGACTTGAAAAGCAGGGAAATGCGTACAAATATGGATTATGTATATAATTCTCCCAGCAATTCAATCAGTTATGGTTTGTCAAAGGCCTAAAAGCTTCAACTGTGAGCTATAGACCTTAAATAGTTCATGAATTTATTTTCAAGGGAGGTTTATAGTATACGTTTATAGGTTTTAATAGTATGTAAATAAATAAATAAATATTTATTAGCTATATTTATTTATCATCTTTATTATTAATATTTTCTTATATTCATTATTATTATATTAAATTCTAACGACCCTCTCCCTTTGCCTTCTTCCAGCATTCAACACAACCAGAACCAGGGACTCGGCTGCCGTAGCCGGCGGGCGGATGGCGCCGCCTCGCCCACGCCCTCGGACAGCTCCGACTCGGACATCTCGCTGGGCACCCACTCGCCGGTGCCCAGCAGCCTGCAGCTGCAGCACAGTCCGGGGAGCACCTCCAACGGAGCCAACGATCGCGAGGAGAGCCTCAGCGTGGACGATGACAAGCCGCGGGACCTGAGCGGCTCCCTGCCGCTGCCCCTCTCTCTGCCCCTGCCGCTGGCCTCGCCCGCCAGCACGCCACCCCAACTGCAGGTGGGTGGTGGCGGCGGCTATGCAGGAGCTGGAGCTGGATCTGGTGCGGGAGGACCTCTGACCGCCGCCGGCTGCCTGCCGCCCTTCAAGTTGGAAGCCGCGACCAGCCTTTTTAGCGCCGGCTGTTACCTGCAGAGCTTCAGCAACCTAAAGGAGATGTCCCAGCAGTTCCCCATCCAACCGATCGTCCTGCGCCCACACCCCCAGCTGCCGCAGCCCCTGGCCCTGAACGGGGCATCCGGCGGGCCACTGCATCATCCCGCCTACGCGGCCGCCTACAGTGTGGAGTGTGTGCCCGGCCACGGGCCTCATCCGCCGCATCCGCAGCCGCCCAAGCTGAGGATTAACTCACCGGAGAAGCTCAACTCCACGGCGGTGGCCACGGCTGCCTCGGTTGGACCCAACAACCATCACCATGAGGCCAGCACCACCACCACCACCACGATGGGCTATCACCACAGCGGGCAGCTGCTGCTGCACCGACCCTTCTCCACGTCGCCGGAGCTGAAGCACAGTGCCCCCGAAATCACATGATGTCAGCGGGTCTGAGGAGGAGAAGGAGGAGGAGCAGATCTCCTCCGATCCCCCCGATCCTAACTCCATAAGAACCCACCACCCCGAAGCACTAAGGCCCAGCTATTCAGATTGTTTCAATTGTATTTCTAAGTTAGCCGTAGTTAAGCGCATGCCCGCGGCGGAGTTCGAGCAATATTCGATCCTGGCCACCGGACTCGTTTCCTATATCACCAACCCGATATTACCTATACCTATACCTATACCGTTATCCAGCAGCAGCAGCAGCAGCAAATCGCAAGCGTCGCACACGCACACGCACTCTTCAAAGATAGCCATTTAAGCCGAATGGAAATGGGGATTCCCCGATGCCGTTTCAGATATTACTTGTAGTACTTCTAGGCGGGATCCCCAAACTGAACTTGAATTCGAAACGTTTTCATTCTCATTTTTTGTGTGTGTGTACGTATTTGTAAATAGAGTTTAAGTATGCAAATCATAGAGCTTACGTATACATTTAGATTGCAATAAAAGGAAAACAACCGAATGAACAGTTAAGAATTTGAATCATTATACAAAGTTGTGTTTGTTTGTTTTTGGGTGGAATAATGAGGGGGATATTAGGGTTATAAGGGATCAAAGGGAATCGTTATGATTTATGGAAAATGTTAGCTCTGGAGCCCAAGGGGATCAGCGGATATTTAATTAGTATACTTAAAGATTCATTGAATTTATTGGAGTAGTGCTTAGATATTGTATCTACATATATTTTTGGTTGAGAAATTAATAATCTCTTGGCTTATAAATAAAGAAAATTCCTCACTTAACTTGAAGTGAATTGAAATTTATATTTTGAAATGTTACTCTTTAAAAGGTAGAACTTATAGGAAACCTATGATATTTCAACCCATCCACTTAACTTCAACTGATTTAAACATATTTAGTAAGCAAAAATTATTTAAAATTCTGATAGATAACTACAAATAATTAAAATATTTGCTCTCTAAATATTTTTAATAATAATAATTTCATAAACTGACGAACACAAAAAGTAAACAATCTTTTCCAAACTCACTTTCCCTATGAGAATCTTCTAGTAACAATTATAGTTTGTAACAAAATACCGGATTTCTTTCCACATTTCCTGCGGATATCTGCCTCATTGTTGGCTATCATGTGCAGCTTTCCCTTGGGCAAATACAGACGACTAAGTAAATAGTCTGGGAATATGGCAACAGGATAGGGAAAATTCCCTTTCTCTTTGCCGAAATACATACTATACAATATTCCCAACTAAACATATTCATCTGCTGCTAATGCTGCCTGCCTGCTGTTATTCTTCCACGATCGCTGTTGATATTTTGAAATAAAATATCAATTTCTGTGTAAACATCAACAAGAGAGAGCCGGGAGTCGGAGTCGGAGTCACCCAAGCAAGTCAAGTCCAAAGGGAAAGAACAACAGCCACCACGATGTGCGGTGGCAAACTTACATACCTCTCACTCTCCGCCATAGTCCATCCAGATCCAGAGAGAGATTCGAGATCCCAGATCGGAGATCCGAGCTGATGGCGTCGGCGGATGGCGCCAACGATGACATGTCCGGCCTTGCCATGTCCTACTTGAGTGGTTTACTTAGCTGCCTTATGAAAATATCCAATGCTGTGGGCAAACACACGACTCCGGAGCAGCCACATAGCCACCAAAACCGAAACCACAACCTCTCACCAAAAAAGCCGGCAGATGAAAAACTGACGCGTCACTGTCACTCACACAAATGCACCACATCATCGTCATTATGGGCTCTAAAGTCTCCGATGGGCCCTGGGAACAGACTGCGTTTATATATTTATATACATATATCGAGTATAGAATCATTCCAGGTACACCATGAATAAAGTATTAGTTAGAATCGATTATAAAGAAGGGACTAGTCGGAAAAGTGTGTCTTCGGTATTTGGATTTATAAGGTTTAAGGAAGAAGAACAAAGTTATTATAATTATAGAGGTAAGTATGTATATTCATACAAGGAATTATCTAGAATTTAGAGTCAGATATCAAGTAATTCTTTTAAAAATATTCTAGAGCAATATCAACGGGGTATTTAATTTAAGGATAATCTTTGTTTCTTAGGAATTTACTCATTTGGGTTATAGGAAATTAAAATGATTTGTTAACATAAATTATTATTAAAAATAAATAATGGCTTATACATATCCTGTAGCTATCAGTTTAAAATTAAGCATACAGTGTACAAATAAATAATGAAATAATAAAGGGCAATGTCTCAATCAAAATATAAAATAATTTTACTTAAAGTTATAGTTCGCTAAAAATATGATTTCAGTACCTTTTGTAATCTGTATAACTTGATAGCTTTTTTATTAAAATAATTAGGCTGATTTCACACAAGTTTGGAGTGATCTATAGATTAATATCTTAAAGATACACAAATAAAATCCATAAAACGACACATATATAAAATATATTTTGTAATAACCTAAATACTTCTGGGAAACTTTAGGGATGTATATTCTTTATACTTCAACTTCAAAATTATATTAAATTATACTACAAATATTTACATTGTAAACTCCTCTCATTTCAATTGCAGTTACTGAAATATATT
The DNA here is from genome assembly GCA_018151655.1 of Drosophila bocqueti. Lineage (NCBI taxonomy): Eukaryota > Metazoa > Arthropoda > Insecta > Diptera > Drosophilidae > Drosophila > Drosophila bocqueti. The sequence goes on from JAECXF010000057.1 coordinate 4,625,530, forward strand.
TCTCGCAGTGCATGTGCGATCTAATCTGGTGCCAGCTAGCGCCACAGACTCACTTGCCCGGATTGATGGGCCAAACGTGGATGGATGACGGACTGACTAGTTGGATAAGTGCTTCCTTTTTCCAACAAATTTTCGGCTCAAATTACAAGGTGAGACTGGGGGATAGGGTGGACGACGACTTAGGGACGACGTTAACGAAAATAATATATTTATTAAATAATATAATTAAAAATTAAAAACAAACAAAAAATGTTTTTAATAAACTTATTTTTAGCTTTTCGACGACGACGGCGACGAGTCTGAGGCGGAGTGGGGGCCCTGAGCATGTGCAAGTTGTCAGGTTGGCCGACAGTCAGCGAAAGAAACACTTGAAAGCGCAATTATCAGTAGCTGGGCACCGGCGCGCATTAAGTATACGCCGCATTGTCAGTTAATTTTCACTGCAAGCATTTTCGGCCATTTCATGTTTTATTTTAGGGCCCCGAGAGTCGCGGCGTCGTAGCCTGGCGTCGCGTCGCCTCATCACCGTCATCATTATGCATGATGTGACACTTTTGACCCTGTTTCCCGGCAACCCTCCAATTTTTGTTGTCTGGAGTTGTGTTATGTGGACTCGGATCCGGATTGGACAGTGGATTGGTAGTGGAATCAATAGTCGATAGACGAGCGCCATATGTCTCCAATTAGCTGGGGCGACCAAGTAATTGATTTTCCACTTGGCAGACGGGCAGGGCGGAACTCTCGAGGGCCATTCACCAATTACAGGAGCCCGGAAAAAGGCGCCAGAATGCCAGAATGTCATTATGCCAGAGTGCATCACATCGCAGCCTAGAGGGTGTGATATTGACTGATTGAGTGTCGCCCGATTGCTCCTGTTGTTGTTTCATCAAATTAATGCTCTGTCGCCAAATTTCGACCGCTTCGAGGGTTGCCTGCTCTCGTAATTATTAACGCCAAGCTCTCGGACTTCCATGGTGTCTGGAGTCCGCGTGAAACGGTGTTGTGGCCGCATTTACATATTTTACGAGACGACTCAATTAGGTTAACCACAAAATAAAAAGGCTCGGTGCAAAGGTTTACATATTTCAAATTGAATTTATGCACCCTCCACAGTCAAATGTTCCTCCTTTTTTGTCAATTTGTTCAGAGTTCCCTTCCTCATCGTCTCGCTTGGCAATTGCCATTCAACAACTCCCCCGAACAAAGAACGCGCACAGTGGAATGCAAAGTCATTGTGGCCACCGAAAATATTTAGACATTTTTTGCGTTTTATTAGAAGAAATTCACTTGAGAAAGGAGGTTATTAGTTTGCGTGGGTTGAGGTAGTTTAAATGAGTAATATATACAAACAAATTGTATTTACATATGTATAAATGGGATTATTTACTTACTATAAACTCTTAAGTTATTTATTTTGAATGAACGGTTTTGATAAATATATTTAATTTTATATATTTTCTGTGAAAGGAAAAATTCAGCAGGTTTTTAGTCAAAATAGACTGAATACAAACGGTTTACAGAATTCCGACTTGGGAATTTCTAGGACACTCTTTGCAAAGTATTTGTTTTCGCTTAACGTTGGTGGTTAAAGACAAACATATTCTTAACTTTTATTACTTCTTTTGTTGAATAAAGAGAATCCAAGTATGAATTAAAAAAAAAATAAATATTGAAAAGCTAAAACTATTAAATACTCAAGTGTAAACATTTTTATTTTGTTAATAACAACACAAAACACTATCTAAAAATGTTCCTGAAACTGAAGCTGCTTTTAATACTGTCTATAATCACAACTATTTAAATTAAACTTAACTACATAACATTTAATTAAATATGTTTAGGCCTCACTCCACAACTCCTGCTCCACTGTACCCAAAGCTTATTGACAAAGGGACAACAAACTCATACAGACAGCGAGCGTTTACCACAATATAAAACATTTAACGTGCACATCTTTAAATCTTTTGACTGACATTTGCTCACTTTTTCAACGGTGGGGTGGTTGATGAGCAGCAACGGCGGCTGGCGAGTGGGAGGGCTCAGAGAACTGGGATCGGGGAAAGGGAACCAGGGAACTGGGTACTGGGAACTTGTAACTGGGAGATGGGAGATGGGGACAAACGAACCCCATCATTAAGTGCGTAAATGTACTGTAAATAGACAAACGCGCTTTGAATAAAATTCTGGCAAAAGAGTTGCATTGTTGTCCGCCTTTCGTGTGGGTGGTGGTTGGGCTGGGCTGGGCGGCGGATGAGCAATGCAAATTCCCTGAACAAACAACAGGCCCAAAACCGAAGAAAAGCCCATCTGCGCCCATCTGCTCAGACAATTGCGAACAGTCAACAAGGCGAATCAATAAATTCAACTTTATTATGATAATTTGTCAGAGGAAAATACACGAAGAGAAAACGATGTTAAGCTTAAAGGTTAAATTGGTTTTATTATTTTAATAAAATTTGTAAATTTAGGGTAATTAAAATACATTTTTAAGCTAGTTAAAATAATATATAAAAAGGTATAATTAAGTTGGGAAATAAGTTTTAAAATATAATATATTTGATCAGCAAATAATTCTTTGTAGATTGTTTAATTAAACTTAATCTAGGGTAACTACTTCCATAGAGTATAAACTAAATATATTCATACTCTTTGCTTTTACAATTATAATTCAAAAAGTGAAGTCAGAGTGTTCAGTGTATCTGTTAGTTGTTTAAGGGCATCGGTGTGGTGGTTGTAGCTAAAGTTTGTCAAAATATTTGCAGCATTAAATGAGCAAGGCAAACACTTCACACATGCTCAGACCTTAACCCTTTTCACTTGGAACGGGTCCTCTCTACTAGCTTCCAGACTCCACTTCCACTTTCCCATTTCTGCTCCACCAGCCAGACCGTGGGCGTGGCTGTGGGGCATTTGAAAACAAGGACAACGAGGACAAAGATGACAACGAGACCAACAAGCTGAACGAGGACTCTTCACGGCTTCATTAACGAAATCCACTGGCTTCGGTTGCGGAATAACCTGACACTTGTACTAATTGTCGCCCAGGCATCCAAATGAAAGATGAGTCGCTGTCTCCGTCGCTTTCCCTTTTGTGTCTCTAATGAGATTTGTCCCGAACCATCGATATATACCTTTACATGCCCTTATGTACCCTCTTTGGATGGGGGGGCATCGGATTCGTATTCGTATTCGTATTCGGAATGGGAATCAGAATCGTGTTCGGGCGAAAGGTGCACATTGGACAAAAGGAGGCGTCGATGCGTAATTCATAAGAGCATTGAGAAGGCATCACCCGGACGGAGTGCCCGGGTCTCTATCGAGATGATGTCTTCATCCTGGCATGGATGGGCGTGCCCATATTGTGGTCGTGTCTCGGTGCTAAAGAGCCTCGCCTCCACTGCGGTCTAAAGATTTCTGTCCTGTCTCCCTCTCGGCTTCGGCTTCGGATTCGGATTAACAAAAGCACTCAGCCAACTGATTCTGATTCTGAAAACATTTCCGCTGGCATTGTTATTGTTGTCCTAGCCCACAGACCGCATGGATTTGGAGAGATTTTGGAAACGGATTAGAGAATCAGGGAATCAGAGGAGCGGGAATGCATTAACTGCTCTCCTCTGCTCACAATATTCATGAGCCTGGGCAGATTTTCCAGGCGATTACTGAGACTCCGTGTAAACGGTTTTCGCCCCGATAGCATCGCTCAAATGATGGCCACATAATGTATTCCATCTTAGGTTGCATCTCTCCCTGTTTCCCTGGAGTGATGACTTGGTTTTAAAGTTATCCCTAGATATAATATCATATTCCTTTAGGGGCTTAAACTATGGGTTTTTAAGGGGAAAATGCTAAACCCGCAGTCAATGATTAGCGGAAAACCTTTTAAAATACCTTGTGCACTATTTAAACATTCAAGATCATATTAACAATTCTGATATAAAATTTGCTACTATGACTGAGGTAGAAGCCTTTTCTCAGCCTCCGAAATGATCAATTTACTTAATTATTTAACCATTTCCTTTCACATCCTTACTTCCCAGGCATCGTGAGACCCTCCAATAGATGCTGCAATTGTGAAACTTAATTCGAAGTGCATTAACTTAATCGGCCAATGGCCGCCTTCATTTGAGCTAATTAAACTGAATTGCTATTCCAATTTTCCACTTGCATTCAGAGATTCGCCCTGGGACCATCATCATCTCATGCGAGTCGGTTGGAAAATTGAAAATTGGGGCTGCGGCTGGCCAAGTGAGCTTTTCCATTGAAATCATCTCTCTCTGCATTGTGCGGAGATTGAAAAATCGTATTGAATTACTGAAACACAAAAGTGAAATAGGGAAACTAGACACAGGGAGACAAGTAACAGGACCGGGGCTGTACTCTTAGGAAAATTGAAGTTAAATCAAAATCCATAATGTTGCGGGGCTGTTGCTGCCATTGTCTTCGCCAGCGAATCCCGATTGAATTATGAATTAATAAAGATGTTTTGCCCGCAGGCCAGATTTGGGTTACGCCGGCCGGGCCAAAAGACAAAAAGGCAGGGCAGGTCAGCCCAAGTCCAACCCCTATGGAGAAGTGAGTTTTGGCTTTTTGGATTTTCGGATTTTGGCAAACACGCACACGAACTTATAACAACAGCAAGATATGTGTTGTGTGTGTTTTCGGTGTGTGTAACTTGAGGATGCACTTTTTGCCGCCGCCCCTTCGCTTATTGAAAGATAATTGGGTTCGGGCGATGAGCAGGGCCGGATCTGAGCGACCAGACAAGCGTAAAGTTCACCCAAACTCGCAATTCAATTGAGATTCAAATTCACTTACCCCAACCCAAGGCCCACACGGAGTCGGAATCGACTTCTAATATTTCAGCTGCTCGAACTGACACATCACCACCGCCATCATCGTCGTTGTAACGCCCTCATCCGAATCTGAATCCCAATCCCAATCCCAGTCTCACTCCTCCCGCTTTTTGACGTGTAAATGTTATCTCTTTTACAAATTAAGCCCCAGAACACTTTCCTCCTCTCCATGGATTTTCGGCCTTGTGGCGGATTTTCATCTATGGGCTCACCCTCACCCACCCTCGCCCACAAAAAATGCCCAACAATTAAATGTAATTTGAACTTACTGACATCAGTGAGTGTGTGTGTTGTGTTTGATTCATGTTGTGTGCGATTCGGAATTGTGTGTGGCGAGATCGCCCAGAAGGGGATAGATAATATTTGATAATTATTTCCTACAGATTGAAGCTTTAAATTGGTGGATAAATAAGATAATTGTTCGCAGCCATGATTCGAATTGTAAATAATATTTTTATCGTTAGGGTTATTTTTTTGTTTGTGGGTATACTTTGAATAGAATTTGAAGCTCCGCAAAGCCAAACACTTTTTTATTATATATAAATCATAAATCTGATTGAAATAAACACTTGTTTTTTCTTTTGATTTGGATAATTTTTAAGAAAGAAAATAAAACTATTTAAATTGATTTGAATTGATAAATCTGTGTACATAGTTTTGGACTTAAATAAATCATAATAACATGAAATATTCAAGTAAACCTTTAAAATTAAAATGAAAACCACAATTTTCCCCTACCTTTTTTCTATAAGTTTCTAATATCAGATATCATCTCTAGGCTGAGGATTATAAAACCCAAATACCCCTCCATCGCAGTATCGAATGTCACAAAAAGCCTCATTGAGATTTTTAATAATTTGTTAAGAAAATCTCCGTTGAATTGACCTGCCTCCGAGCAGTGTCAGCTTTAAATCGGTATAGGTTTAGGTCCAGGGGCCGCACACACTCGCCCACACATGGACTCGCACCGCGGAGATATACTCAAATCCCGACAGCCGGGAGCGATGCAGATGCCAATGGAGAACATGATCCCAGCCAGCGTTGACCACAAAGGGGTCAGAGAATCGTGCCAGTAAGCTTTACACTGGCCGAAATAACTCTTGAGGTTAACTACTAAACTTACATAGCTTTTAAGGTGATAATAATAATGTATATGTTAATTTTTTTATTTAATATACATTTCAAAGTTAAGTTTTAGGTTATGAGTTACCTCTTTCAACGATCCCCCACTAGCTTCTTTGACAAATTCCCAATTTTGCACTTTTACTTAGGACTCGCTGAGTGATGTCATGGATCGTTTGGCATGTTTGGAAATCTTCGCCTTTGTCTCACCGACCTCAAACCCCATTTCGGAATACATCTGCATACAGCAGGCATATGTTTGTGGGCATATAGCACGACACGAATGCCAAATCGGCTTAAGGGCAAGTTATCGGCATTTGAAAATAAAAACACGCGCATTATCGACACCAAGCAAGAGGAACAGAAGGTTGATATGTGGAAGTGCACTGCAAAAAAGATCAGGATTTGTTTAGATTTCTAGAAACTTTAAATGAGGAGATATTTTATCATTTTAACTTTCTAAAAAATGGTTACCCATGTAGAAGAATGGTTATTTTCTGAAATGTGAGTATACGATGGCTTACTTATTAAATCTTTTGAATACATTTTGAGTTGTCTATCTGGAAATTTAAGTTAGAGTCTAAATAAATAAATATATTTCAAAATAAGTTTGCATTGTCATATTTCGATGAATTTATAAATATTCAGGAACCTTTAAGTATTACAAGTTATTCCCAAGAAACTGATAGAATTAATTCGTTATTAAGGCATCTTTTTAAAGGCAATTTTAAATTAATTATTTGTTATACAATCTGTCAGGAATTTAGGTGTAACATAAAATAATTAATACTAAAAAACCAACTTGCAAATGCTTGAAGTTTTACTACATCTATTCCCAAGTTACTCACCAATCTCAGGATCACCTATATTTTCTCTTGTATCAATAAATCATTCATTTCTCTCGGTGTGGCAGCAACTGCAATGCTGCTGGCTAAATGCGAGGATGAGGATGTCAAAGCCATCGTCTGTCTGGCTGTCAATGCGTTTTCCATTTGTCGCCTCTAATGACACACATATTTAGGTGTTAATCGCCTCATTGGAATGCTGGCAGCGGATTTGCTCGCATTGTTGTCCCTCCGGCGGTTGGGTTCGGAGTCGGGGATCTGGTATTTCGGTTGAGGGATCGGGACGAGGATCTGGGTTTCGCAGGGTAAATATTGATGCTGCGATTATGACTATTGATGCGTTCACAATGGACTTGCCGGGCATTATCCTTTGGCCGATCAGCCAGCTAGATCTCCCTGGGTCTCGGTCGTCTCGTTCTGCGTTTCGCCACTATCCTCCTCCGGCGATTAGTCGTGATTCCAGCCGGGGCTTCAGTCAATCGTATTTTGGCTTTATGGCACATTATCCCCTAAATCGCAAACAAAACTGCAAACAAATTGCCGCAAAGCGGGATCGGAAGAGTGTATAGAAACATATATGTATATACTCCGGATCGGGCCAAGCGGAGCATATGCCTGGAATCCGGATCGGCGGCATCCTTCGGTAGGTAGAGGTAGTATTAAGGAAATTGCCAAATGGCTTCAGTGGCGGAGGAAGTGAGCTGCTGCCAATGATACGTTACCTTTCGATGCTCGCTCTCTGTCCCTCAGGTCCTTTGGGGTTGTTTAATCCCCGATCGTGTTAGGGGTGTTTGCTAAATTAGTTCGGCATTTATGTTTACGTTTGGATATTAATGGACGAATATGAAATACAAATTTGATATTTTATAGAACATCTGTCATGAAAAAATTTTACATTTTTAATTATGTATGTAAGGATTTTATATTTGAAAAATTTTTTTTTAATTTAAATCATTTTTCCTGATATTTTAAGCTGTTAGCTGACAGATGTTAGCTGTCTAAACAAATTCATAAAATAAAATAAAACTAATTAAATAAAATAACTAATAACTAAGTTATTTATATTTCCAGCTTAGTCTAACAATTTAAGAAATTTAGAACTGTTTATTGTTCAGTTTAATCTAACAACTATAACTATTTCATATCCTTCAATAAAGTCTATTCCTTAAATATTTTTGCACTGATTTATTAAAATAAATTATTGACGCAGACAAGTATTAATGATTAAACACCCTTTTAAATTAATAAAGATTGTATAGAATTATTTTACCTACATTTTGTATGCTCCTCATGTTTTTTTATAATAGTAATTAATAAGGAATAAAGTAGGTATATATCTAGGCCTTTAAGAGAATTTTAGTAATGGAGACATATAAATAAAACAAAACTTCCTAACAATTACTATATTAAAGAATAAATCCCTACTTCATTGTAAATAAATCGAACCTAAAAAATATTTAACATCAGCGACATATTATTTAAGCTATCTTCTTTTTTTGACAAAGTTTCTTCCGAAAAATGCATATCAATTATTTTTTAAAGTCAAACCACTTAATAATAGTTAAATGTGGTATTAAAAATTAGTATAATAAAGTATACAACTGTATTTTATCCTTAAGAACAATATAAAACTGTTTCTTTTATAGTATATGTCACATTGTTACATGAAGACACAAATATTGAATAAATAACCAACTTAGCTAATTAATTTAGCTAACAGAAAATCTCAAAATACACCAGAATAAAGCCGAAACATACGTAATTTTCCAGTGATAGATAATTCCCACACTTGGCGACACATATGGTTGGCATTACATCCAAACGCGCCTAGGCCAATATGAATTCACACTCATAGATATTGTATGTACATATAGTCACATCCCGACGACGGTTTGTCAATTATTTTTAGAGCCGTCGCCTCTTCTTTTAATTGAAGTATATGTTAAGCTGATATATATTTATATATATATACACACAGTTGTCTCTGCAGGCGCTGATCATGTGACGACCTCGCATATTGTTCTTTTCCAAAAGAACAAAAAACTCAGTTTCATTCATCTTTTTGGTAATCAACCCCTGTCAGCCAGACATCTATATACATACGAGTTAGACTATACTCTAACGAGTGGGTACTATACTCACGGCGCCGGCGTTGAAATTTTCATGCGGAAATCATTGCATTTCCGACCACTGTGCAGCTGTATGGCTTGTGATTGGACAATTTGCAGTTAGCCAATGGCTGCTCAGCAAGGTTAAAAAATTACGCCGACGAAAAAATGTTACATTCTCGAGAATCTTAGTTTAAAATTAGTTTTAAATTATGAGGAAATTAATTTTTTTAATTGGTTTATTATATTCATTTCAGCGACATATAATTTTCTCAAGCCTTTGTTGAATTGGAAAATTAACTTTATGAATCCACCAAGGGTATTAACTTTTTACCATGTGAGAGCACAACCCAAAATAAGATAAATTAAGATAATAATAATTTTGTTTTTTAATCCTTTATTCTGTCTATTTAAAATTTTTTTAACGATTATTTTGTTTATTTTCATATTTAATCGTTTAACATTAATTAATTTATTCTCCATGGTGTATTTTAGCTTACTTACCAATAAATCATTGAATTGACATTAACCGTGACTTAATTTACTAAAGAAAAAAAATTCGAAATAAAACAAAAATAAAAAATAAATAACAACCAAACCAAAATTTTGAAACAAAGCTAAAAAAAACCGTGAAGTTTGGTATTTTGGTATTTAAATAAAGCAGTCTAAGTAAGCAGTTTACATATACCAAAGCAGTTAGCAGCAGTAACACGTAAGCACTGCTTGCTATGAACTGCTTTACAAGCAAGCTCTGCAAACCACTGCTTGTATTCACACTGAAAAAAAGCACCCTCAAGTTTGTTTGTTTTAAACCATTTTTATTTCTAAAAAATTAACATGCCTTTTGTTGTTGTTGTTTGTAGCTAGAATTATAATCACTAATTAAGTAAATGTTTTGTTTCTGTTCTTAATCCATTTGGTGTTTTTTCCTTCTTGTTTTTCTTGTTTTATCGCTTTAATTCTATTAAAATTTAACATGAAAGTTCAGCTAAAAATTGCTCAATTGTTACATTCAACGTTATACGCCTTGTTTTTGTTTTTTGTTTGTTTGATTTCGAAATGGATTGATTCGTATAACAGCTTGAGGCTCTAGAGTTTATTAACAAAGTTTTCATTTTCCATGTGTGGGTGTGTGATGCGTGTTTATGCGTATAAAAACAAAAACAAAATTACGCCCTAAATGTATATATATATTACCGAGTAAGTAAGTAAGTATGTATGTAAGTAAGTGGTAAATATATATTAACTGAACACAACAAACCATTTTTACACGCTTGAATTGGCTAGATAAGAGCAAATAAGGGCTGGGGGGCGGTGCTAACCATAGCTAACTTTAATAATTAATTAATTAATTAATAATAATAAGTAGTAATTAGAACAAGGTCCGGGAACGTAATGTACATAATGTGCAAATATGTGCTGCCAACTGCTGGGGGGGAGGGATGAACAACAAAATGATTTTAACAAAAAAACCTTCGACTAACAATTAAAGCTACCTAAAAAATACAGATCAATAACAACCAAAGAAGATGTAGAAGAATTAATTAAGCGGATGTGTCGCTTCCTCTCTTCCGCTGCTACTTTTTACATACGTATTAAATGGTTACAAGTGTGTTGTTATTTTCGCTATCAGCCCTAGAATTCTAGAATTTTGTTTTGTGAACATCATGGACGGATGTTAATCTGAAGTAAAAATTTCTTTCTTTTTTTTTGGCGCACAGTGGCGCCTTGCTGGCTCTGCATACAACCCGTGACGTCAGCAAAGGGGGGTAGGGGAGCGGTTGGGGGTAGTATCCAAGGAATAGAGGGGGTGGAAAGGGCACTTGTCGCAATTTTGATTTACACTAAAGTTAACTATACTATATAATCAACAGCTTCTCCTAAGTCATCGTCCAGTTTTGCTTTGTTTTTTTATCCTTTTTGTACAGTGATCGCTCGCATCATCATCGAAGATGTGTAGATATCAGTAATATATATGTATGTAATGCTATATCATAGGCATCTAAGGCATAGTTCTTGTCTAAACAATAAAGTTCCCTTTACTCATATTTCGATTTACCAATTATTTACAACAATTTCGTATCACAATTGTAATTTTTTGCATGTTTTTGTCTTGCTTGTTTTTGTTTTTTCCTTGTTGTTTTTCCATCTCTCCAACTCGATTTTCGTTCTGTAAAATGTGTTCCTATGCTTCGCTCTCTGTGTTGTATGCAAACTGACGAGCAGCACTGTGCGAATATTCGAAAGGTTTCCGGGGGGGAGTCCCCCAGTGTGTTATTGTGTTAGATATAAGTTCGAATTGAAACTAGGAGCTATGTGTGTGTGTGTGAAAGGTACGAGTATATAATAATTGAATTCATAATTCGATAACCTCTTGCTAAGCTAAAAGAATCTGTATCTGTATCTGTGTGTGGTGTCTGTATCTGCATCTGTAACTCGGTGATTGGAAATCGTTTGAACAAGCGCTCTATAGTTGTGCTCTAGCACACTTTTGAGCGCCTTTTGAAACGATTTCCCTGTGAGGGAGAGTGTTTATAACCTGGCTATATTCTTTCTTGTATATGTAACATTCGCTTGTATATAGATATAGCTTCTCGCTTTATATCCCGCTTTAAAGCGTATAATTAAACTTGCTGCCTTGTCGCATTAAACTCTGAAAACATAACAAATTTAAAGCCCTTGGCTGAAACTGTATATATACTATATATATCAGATGTATCTATGTGTGGTGTGTGAGTGAGTGTTGGGGGTAAGAGGGAAGTAGGGATTTAGGGAAGTAGGAAAGGGGGTCTCTCTAAAACCATAAACTGCCACCTTTGAGGCGAGCCTTAGCTAATATTATGTATAATGTATAATGCACTAAACCGACTTAAGCGGACTTACTAACGTAAGTTGGTTGCTGGTTGCTGGCCAGTTGAACCGGCTGGAAATTATTGCCAAGTACTTAAGGACTAAACACTACGAACCTAAGGCATAATAAGACTACATAACAGGGTTCTCTCCTTCGCATCCGCATCGCTCTCCTCTCTCCGGGAAGGTTTTCGCGTCCATCGACTCGTTAAGGGATTAGGTAACTACGTAGCTCTCATTTGATCTTTCGTACTCTCTGCATGCAGATCATAAAAATATGATGAGTTATCTCTAACTAACTATATATATACTCTATATATATATATATCTGTTTATATATATATATATATGTAACGTAAGTGTAAACGTAGAACTAGATGGTAAGTGTATAATTTGCTCTGAGCTTAACTGTGTGCCTGGTTGTGGAAAATCTCTCAAAATTGAGCTAAGTAAATATTCTGAATCTGCTGAATCCGCTGATTCCGAGCTCCTCCATCTCCTCCTCCTCTTTCTCCTCACGCCTCGATCCACTCCTCCAGATCCTGGGCCGGCAAGCTGGCTATCATCCCATCTCCAACTCCTACTTGCCGGCCAACTGTGGCTGCTATTGGTGGCTCTTGCTGAGCAGGTGCGCATTGAACTCGTAGACATTGTTCATCTGCTCGCCACAGATGTTGCAGCGCCACGGATTGCTCTCGCAGTGGCAGCCCTTGTGCAGGAAGTACAGCGTCTCGTCGGGGAACTCGATCCCGCAGAAGTGGCAGGTGAGGATCAGCTTGCGGTTGAGCATTAGATCGCCATCCTGGCCGGTCGACGTGATCGTTCCGTTGCAGATGGGCGTCGAGTTGGCGCCGTTGCTGGCATTCGGAGTAGCTGGCGCCGGGGGCCCGCCGCTGCCACCACCAGATCCGGCGCCGCCAGTGCCACCATTTGCCCCAGCTGATCCTGTGCCGGAGCCATTGCTCAGGCTGTTGGACAGCACACTGTTGCTGCTGCTGTTGTTGTTGCTACTCTCCAGCGGTGTGGCGTTACGGGTGATCCGGTTGTTGGCCTTGGCGCAGATGCGTCGCTTAAGATCCTCGCGCAGGAGCGACTTCAGTGGCGAGACCTGGTTGGGGGAGTACATTTATTGATATTAATTATTAAATTTTAAATTTATTATTAAATTTTTTTAAGGGCAGACCTTGATCAGTGAGGTGATTCTGTTGTTGTTGTTGCTGTTGCTGTTGTTGGTGTTGTTGGAAGCCTGCTCGGTGTCGCTGTTGGGATCACTGCCATTCATCAGGTCCTTCTTGTCCACATCCTCGGCCATGGGCTCCTGTAAATACGAGTAAATAGATTAATAAAATATTTGTTTATTATATATTAAATACCTAAAATTACCTCTATTATTTTCAACTATAAACTATACAAAATAATAAAATAAATTGTGGTAAAAACTCAAAATGTTATCCTCATTACATAGATCTGCATTTTCCCTGCCTTTATTTATTTACTTTCTTAACAAATTTCTTATTTACCTAAAAAGAAAAATATATACAATTCCTTATTTATTTTCCATAAACTTTAACTAATAAATTACTTATATATTTTCCTATCAATAACTTTATTATAACCCTACTACAAAAATATCCAAAATGAAATACTTCATTCCGGTTGAGTTTGTGAAATTAGCCCTCAACTTCGTTTTAGGTCAAGATCAATCGCTGAATCAAACACCAGCAGTGTATATGTAAAGCCCTGGATCTATCGGATCTCTCGGAAAGCCATAAAGCCACCTCGACCAAATTAGGTATGCAGTCTTTTGTGATGCACAACAGGTTTTAAAAAATATTGTTCCGCCTTCGCATGTGGCTAGAGCGGATGGAGAGGCAATATTTTATGACTCGAGCTCCCATATAACTCCGAATCCGCTGAGGTCTGAAGTACTCAATATAAACTGCATTTGTTATTAGAAAAACTATCCAAAGTTCTGGAAAAAGTTATATATTTTCAAGGGTATTTAATGATATTACTGATTTAGTTGTGCATATATTTATTTGACTGTAATGTAGACCACAATTCAAATGTAATAGTGGGTGAAAAGTGGTCCAATTAGTTGCTGTTCAGTTTATTAAACCAGAGCTCTAACTACACTGAGTAACATATAAATTATACTAAATGGTGAGGTTTTAATTAATTGCTACAAGTTCTCTTTGTTTCGGTTTCTATCTCACAGTTAGAATTTATCGGACAGATAAAGTCCCTGCTGAGAAACTGTCTACCCTGTCAATGTGAGAGATAACACTAACAGGAACCTGTCAAGGACTGCCTGTCAAATCTCTTTCGATTCAGTTAAATACTAGATGATCTCAGAAAGCCAGTTGAAGGAGATAAATTCTTTGAGTGGAGTATGTAGAGTTAGACATCACTCTGTTAGTTTTTAACGTTCGGGTAAATTAAAGTTTAACTGGAACTTATAATTTTTCTGTCAGATAACTATCCCAAAAATTAACAGTGACTGTAGCTCAAGGTAAATTGTTTCATCTCACTTGTTGTTAAGGTTCGACCATTGTAAGTGTTATATGAATATTAAAGTCATTGACTACCCAGTATAATTGGTAAGATAATATTCTCTTATCACTGATATAAGGGATAACTGTATAATTTTCTATATATTCTGATTTCTCAGTTAAGCTTATTCGCCCCGCTTTTCATCCAAAACTCACCTGTTTTATGGGTATAAGACTGATTGACGGCGTTATGTGATTCTCGTGGAGATGATGGTGGTGCGTATGCGGATGCTGGTGGTGCGGATGTGGGTGGTGGTGGCTCTTGAGACTCGCACTCAGGCTGGAGGCTGTGGTGCTGGACGTGATGGGCGTGGCCTTTGTATTGCAATCCATCGGCAACTCCACCGGCGATTGCATGATCAGGGCGCGATCTTTCACCTTCTCGCCATTCGACTCGACGCCATTTCCATTGCTAATCGAGCTACTATTGCTGCTATTGTTGTTATTATTATTGCTGCTGTTGTTGTTGTTGTTGTTGCTCCCGCTAATGTTGTTGTTATTGTTGGTAACACAGTTGTTATTGTTATTGTTGTTGTTGTTGTTGTTTCCCTGTAATGCAGATTCACGCCAAACGCAAATCAGCTGTGTGTTATTTTATTGTAAGCGAGGGGAATTTAAAACAAAAGAAAAGGGGAAAGTAGGTGTAAGTCATGTACAGGAGAGGTCAAAATAATAGCACTGAAGATGTATTGAAGGAGGGGAAAATATATCTAGAATATATTTATCTTAATAACCACGAAAAATACCTCCAAAGTAGTGCTATTATTTTGACCCCAACTGTATTCCTGGCCACTTACATTGAAGAGCTCCGTGTTGCCGCTCTCACCCAGCGTCGAGATCTCCACGTGCGGCGTGAGGAAGTGCATCGGGGGCGTGGCGTTCTCCAGGGATCGCATCGATTCCCCGCTGTCGCTGGCCGGCGGCGCCACCTGAGGCGGCTGATGCTGCTGCTGTTGCTGCAGGGATTGAGATTGCACCGGCACGGGACTGAGTCCCGGTGGGACGTAGCTGGCCGCTGCCGCTGCTGCTGCCGCCGAGGCCTGCGATTCGAGGGCCAGGAGCAGGGAGGAGGTGCCGCCCGGTCCGGGGTTGTCCAGATCGATGCCGTGTCTATTGAAGAAGTGGATCCGCAGGGACTTCATTGAGCCGGCCCGGTAGCTGCACAGCGGACACGTCTTCACCAGATCATGCTGGCCCACATGCTCGTTCTGGAAGTGGGCGCGCATCGCGATCTGGCGCTGGAAGCCCCTGTTGCAGATCGGGCAATGGTAGGGCAGCGTCTTCGTGTGCGTGGTGAAGTGCTCCGCCAGGTGGTCCTTGCGGAAGAATCGCTTCTGGCACACCCGGCACTCGTACGGCTTCACGCCCGTGTGCCGCATCTTGTGGCGTCGCATGTTGGCGCCGTTGGAGAACTTCATGTTGCAGACATCGCACTCGAATACCTTGCGGGAGCTGCTGTTGCCACCGCCACCACCACTGCCGCCGCCTCCACCACCGCTGTTGCCCGCTGGCGAAGAGCTAGCCGAGGAGCTAGACCCATTGCCCGTCTCCCCCTTGACGCCACTCTCCATGTGACCCAGGCTCATGTTCTCCGGCTCCTCGCCGCGCAGATCCTCGCTCTTGAGGCGCGCCGCGACAGCAGCCGCCGCCGCCGCCTGACCCGCCAGGCACTGGACGACATGGAGCAGCAGGGAGGCACGTGAGCTGGTCTCGAAGCTGTCGCAACGCTCACAGCGGAACGTCATGGGCGGCGAGTGCGGCCCGGTGCTGAGATTCGTGGGCGTGGGCGTCGGCGAGCGCGGCTCCTGCAGCTCCGACTCCGAGGCAGAGGCGGACGAGGCTGCCTCCTTGAGGCTGCGCAGCGCCATCGCGTTGTGGTGCAGCAAGGCCGCCGTGGTGGGCGTCATGTCCACAATGATGCCGCTGCCAACCGACGGGCTGGTGTCCTTCAAGGCCAGCTCCATACTGCTGGCCGCCGTGCTGAGAGTTTCGGCCATCTGCAATGTGGAAATTAAATTCTGTTTTTAGTTTTGAGCTGGGAAAATGCACTGCGAAGTACAAGGGATCAATTAATCTTTTTTAGAGGCCTGGAAATTAATGATTTAGAGACAAACTAGACAAAATTAGACAAATAATGAAGAACGAGTTGCGTAAACAGGAATTTATATATTTTTCAGGACCTCAACTTAAGTATTTCCCCTCAGTGTAATAGAGATTAGGCCACGCCCAAAAATCGATGACAAGTTGTGGTTGCCTTTTTTTTTTAATTTTTATTTTTATTTTATTTTCCTTCATTTTTTTTGTGTGATTCGTATTTTGCAGTCGGTTTTTGGCATTTCAAGTGCTTCGCTTCCAACAAACCAGAGACAGAGACAGAGACCCAAGCCCAAACTCAGACTTCGACTCTAATAAGCCAAATTGGTGTCAGCGTCGCAGCTTCGTGGGGGCTGGCCAGGAGGGAGGGGAACCTGCGCCAAGAACCAAACCACCGGCCAACAACAACAACGACCATTTTTGGGCGGCCTTGTTGTTGTTTCTGGCCGTTGACGTTGACTTCGTGCTATGAAAATACCAAAGTTATTGGGGCCAATTACTGGTCTTGCAGGTGGGCAATCATTTGGACACCCAGGCACAAACACACAGGCAAACACGTCCAAACATTGCCAGAGAGAGAGAGAGAGAGAGATATGGGTAGAAGGAGAGTGTAGTGGGGAGTGGGGAAAAGGTAAGAGCACACACACCAACAAAAGTCAGAACTACAACAAACAGCTTCGTCGTCACTCATTGGCCAAATCACTCAAAAGTTTGCAGCAAACACACAATGGCCACCAACTGACATTTGGCTGAGAAGCTCTAATGATGTTTAGGCCAATCTCCAAAGTCTTCTAATTTTAGTTGAAGAATAGAGTTTGAAAGCAAAGTAGTACAACTATTTATAGCAGGGAAAATTATTGTTAATCTTAGAAATATTTTTAAGAACGAGTGTATCTTGGAAAGGAGAGTAGTCACAATAAAACGGGCTTATTTTGAAAGATCAACATCAATCCTATTAATGATATTTATAATTCAGCACATTATTAGTTTATGAATAATTATATTATAAAAGAGTTTATTTGCTGCTTAATTAGATAATTATATAACACAAAAAAAAACCTATTTAATTATTAATAAAAACAAAACCTTCTAGGTTTGTACTTATAAAAATCCATTAAACCTTATAAAACCTTCTTTGCTTTCTATTCCTATTTAAAAATCTCAAAAATTAGATAGTTTTAAGTCTGGTTATAGATTAAGAATGACTAATATCAATTTATAAACAAAGAAACAAATTAAATGAGTCTAAAGCCTTTCCCCTTAACAAGAAAATAATGAAAAGTTGTCAAGGAAATGCCTAATATTACGTAGCCGACCCGTGGAACGGAGCTGATAGAACAGAATGGTTCTAATGGTTCTGAAGTGTCAACACTTATTTTTGACTCAAGTCACCTACTTTCTTTCTTAATTAAGACTACCCTAAAATAGATTTCAGTTTTAGAGAGCTATTTATAAAAATTGAAGAATAAAATATTTAGTTAATACACTTTAAGTTTCCAGTACCTGATAAAGTTGAATTATTATCCCATTTAATTTTGTAATAATTTGTTAATTAAATTTAATTAAATAAATTAAATTTAAATTATAAATCTTTCTTTGTCAAAAAAAACCCCCACTAAAAATTGCTAACTCAGAGCTTTCCGTCCCATTCATTTACTAAATATTAAAATATGTAGGGCGTATATTTTTGCTTAAAAATATATCTAATTTGATGTAATCTCAGATTGAACTCCCCGACTATATCTTTCAGTTTCAGAAGCCTCGCATTCCGTCCCATTGTGCAATATTGACTTACTGACGCTTGTCACCGGTCGCGTCGTCTGGCCGGGGTTTTGGCAATAGGTCAGATGTGGCTCAGATGAGCTCGTGGCTGGGACTGGCACCGAGGTGAAGACGGAGGAGACACATGTCAGGTGCGGATGTGTGCTGGGTGCAGTGTGAGTGTATATCGGGCAGCGTATAAATCATCATCCATAATCAACCGAATGGAGCTGGCCAAGCTCTTCTCGCGGCTAATTTAAGCCGACCTTGGATGCTGTCTGTGCATTAGCATTAGCCAGATCACAAAAGCCAAGAGCCAAGAGGCAAGAGCTAAGAGCTCAGAGCCAAGAGCCATGGGGGACGACCTCAGCCCCGACCAGCTTCCCTGGGCCCACATATGTATGTACATATGTGTGTGCATTTCGGGCCAGGTCAGCACGGAGCTATGAAAAATGAATGTGTGTCGTAGGCCTATTTTGGACGCATCTGCATAATTACAAATTCACTTTTTCGATGCGAACGGGTTTCAGTTTTGAGTACAAAACTTCTTTTTTTCCTCGGCATCCCTCGGCCACTTAAATGTTGTAAACTTGTAAACATTAGCGGCGAGCACAAAAACCCAAAAACTAAAAACCAAAAAAAAAAAACTGAAGCGCTGAAAAACGCACAAAAAAGAGACGGTTTGCATTTTCAGTAATTATGAGGCGCTGTTGGCTTTGGCATTATAAATGCCATAGTTGCCAACCCAATGGAGTCATTGGGTCAAGTTTTAGAGTGCAACTGGGTCAGGCTTTATCATTATTATCATTATCACCGCCAGCCCCACCACCATCATCATCATCACCATCATCATCGTAATCTCTGGCCAAGCGGTGGCCAACATACGACCCAACTTGTCCGGGCTTTTGGGTCTCCCAGTCTCGGGTCTTTTGGGGTGTCCCGCATTTTCACTTGCTCGCCGGCCCGCTGTTCCCAATTCGAAGCCCCGAAAGCCGAACGAATATATGTATAAAAAAAAAAGAAAATATATAAAGCTTCGCTTGGGCTCTGAGCCGCTCTGGAAACGAGAGAAATGGTAGGAGAAATGCGAAATGGGAGCACACACCGCACACACAGAAGTGAGCGACATAATTGGAGCGCCCCGAGAGCCCTTAATGATGTCGCACACTGTCCGGCGGACTAGCCAGAAAGGTGCGCCGCCTACGCCACCTAAAACGTGGGTGGCTAATTTTTATTAGAAGAAATTAATAAACAATGTTTATTAGGCAGTAATTGCAGTCATTAATTGATTTTATTAATTATTTTAAAGTTGGTTGCATTCTAAATTAGTTTTAAATATAAGTAATTTCTCATTTAAAAATAAAAGTATTTATTAACAGACTGTAAACCACTGTTCATTAGCTTACAGTGCAATTATGTCTAAAAAATAGTGGACAATTATTGAATATTGTGAGCTCATGAAAATAAAATCTATTTTTCTCTGACCAAGGAAATGATAAATATAATTTCAAATTGTAAATATTTTTTGACTAGCTTTGTACCACTGTATGGTTTTAAGGGTACTCTATGAATATTTTAAATGCATTACGTTTGGTCCAATGTGATGTTAAACAAGTTAAAAAACAATTTTAATTTATATTTATATGTATATGTACATATATTGAACTTTTTAAAATGGGTTAATTTTAAAATAATTTATTATTTATAGAAATATTTACATATAATTTATATTTCGACCCACTGTCCCTAAGTTCCTAGACCAAAAAGGTGTCAAAGGGACTTCCCATTTCTACCCAATATCGAAAGGGTTTACTTCCATTCAAAGTGGGTAAAGCATTTTGACCAACTGTGCTTGTTGGACTTGTAGGCCAAATGAGTCTTTTCCATAGCCTTAGGCCGCCGCGCACGATTCCCATTCAAATTCAAATTGGAATCAAAAGCTAGTTTATTAGCATTGCATTGACCAGTGCTGTATTGTTGCTGTTGTTGTTGGTTGGAAGTTAACAAAAAATAAACGGAATGGGAGTCGGAATTGGAATTGGAATCGTCTGCGGATTGGAAGTGGAACTGGAAGTGGAGTCGCATCTTTTTGAAGGCGACTCACTTTCGAGGCTGGATCTTCATGCAAAATAGACCATATAACACACACTCAGACACACTCGCGTTTGACCTTAGCAGCGATTTTTACCGGTTTTCCAGCGTGGGAGCGGGGAGGGGAAGGGAACAAAAATGAGTCAGTCGGTCGATGGGGAGTTGTTGTTGTTGTTGCTGCTACTGTTTCGTTGCAAATCAATGAACCATTCCCAAATGTTCCCCCCAAAAAACCAGCAACAACAAACAACAGTAACATGTGCGTCGAAATGAGAACAAGAACAGAACGAAAAGAGAGACGGGAGAGGTGAGAGAGAAACCACTTTCCATGGTGACACACTTATGCTACGTGCTCTTTTGCTACTTTTGCCGCTGCTGCAACAACAACAACAACAAGTCGCCGCCGCGACTCCCATAATAGAAAGTGGAACAGGAATTTCCCCCCCATCAATGCCAGAGAGCACGGCACAGCGCGATGATTTCATTTTGGCCTGGCCTGCTCATTGCGAAACACTTGCCACGGCCAACAGCAGCACCAACAACAACAACAACATCGAGGCGGCATCGAGAAAATCAAGAAAGAAACGGGCGCAAAAAAGTGGGGGCAAAAAAAATAGTTCAGTGGGAGCCGAAAAGCAGCTGAGCGGCAAACCCGAAAAAGAGAGAGCAGTGGAGCCCCTCTCTGTATACAAACTCTCTCTATGCCGCCGCTGTCTCTTTGCATCTCTCTTTTCTTGGAGCCCAGCGCATGTCCCGTTTTTGTTTATGGTTCTCACTCCCGCTCTCTCCCCATTGTTGTTGCAAGTGCATGCTTTTCACGCCTGCCGCTTTTGTTGTTGCCTGCTGCTGGTGGGGCTGGTGTTTTTGCTCTCACTGCAACTGCAATTGCAATTTTGTTGCATTAGGCGCGTGAATTAATTTCTAATTGATGGCACCGCCAACAACCATGCTGCCCCACTTCCGATTCCCAGAGAGTCGTGTCGGCTGCCCGCTCTGCTCTCTTTGGTAAGTGGCTAGCGTATAATTTTTGTTGTGTTGACCTAATTATACGCTCATTTTGATTCACTTGATTTTCTCTGCACACAAACACACACACACACGGCACACGCACACACACACTTGGGCACGAACGTTTCGTCACTGCGACAAGTGGAGCAGGCAGCGACGTTGACCGAGGCAGCGACGCTGGCAGAGTGGCAGGCAGAGGATGGCGACCGTAATTTCTTGTGGTTACTGGGACGCAAAATAAAAATTAAAAAAAAATAAAAAACATTGTAAATCAGGTGGGAGATCCACGGATCCCGCACCAAAACGCACTGCCTGCTCTATTTTTGCAGATAATTTAGGAAGTGCATATATCTGCCATATCTTCCATTTCCCACAGAATCGAATTCCGAAATACCGAAGCAAACTGAACCGAACTAAATCCAAACTGCAATAGCTATTGGAAATGGAAATGGATGTGGATGTGGATGACTGGGAAAACGAATTGTATCTGTCCCTGTCGCTGTCCCTGTATCCGTATTCGCATCCATGACTGTGTGGGTTCTTGTAACTGTGTCTGTTTTGTTTGGGACGGAAATGCCAGTGGCGGGCTCGAGGGGGGCTGCCTCCCGCCATCGCCAGGTGAGTCAGAGTTCAATGGGAAAGGGGGATCGTATAGTTATTAGCCACATTTATAACCACACTGGGAAAAAAACATGGCAAAAGTCTATTATATGCAATATTATTATTATTAGTTTTATTGTTATTATAAATACAATATCTTATTACAATGCGTTAAGCCAAGAGCTACTAATACTTTTTAAATTATATTAATAATTTAATTTAATTTAATTATTTTAATAATGGCTCTTGACAATGAATTCAATTTTAATGCTTATGCCACAATTAGGTAAATTGAATGAACTTTACTTTAAAATTGTTTATTATATATCATGTATATTTTGCAGTATCAGGATATAGATATGTATGTCTCAACAAAAATACAATAAGCTAATTTTGGGACTATGATGGAGAGATGACAGGAGAAGGCAAATAAGAGCAGACACCTCCCATCATTATCATTTAATAATGTCAATTGGCAGTACACTTTTCTTGGTAAAACTAATTATATTTGTTTGAAAAATTGTATAATAGATATTATTTTAAAATCTATTGCTTGAAAATTACCATAACGTAATAAAGGGCATGCACTTAACTTGAAAGATTTCATTCTAAAAGTTTGTATAGGTATTCCTACCTACAGACTCTTACTAAATACAATAGACGCAAATACTTTTCTCAGATATCTCTTTTTAAAATACCTCGTCTATTGCTTAAAAATCTCCATAATTTAGAGGGAATGCTTTTAATTTGAAGGCCTTTTTCTGATGGGCTATTCGATTCGGATTCGGATTCTCCCATGAAGATGAGGCTGTGGATGTTGGTGTGGATGTGGATGGATCCCCATTCCCCTTGGCGCCAAACACCACTGGCGAAGATTTGCCAATCGCTCGCTCAGCTCTCCGCTCTCCGGCACACAAACACTGAGAGCGTGCGAGAGGCGGCACTCACACAGTCACACTCTAGCCCGCAGAGTGGCTGGCACAGAGACACAGATCAGCCGCAGCAGCAGCAGCAGCAACAGCAACAACAAAGACGCAGCAGAATTTGAAATTAGGTCAACAGGTTTGGCTGCTTGTAGTGGTGGCCTGAGCCAGTTACTCGAGCGTATGCCGTCGTCTTTGCCTACGACCTCGGCTGTCATCATCATGCGAGAGGAGGAGGAGGTGGTGGAGGTGGAGAGAGGTGCGCGGGAGCACCAGAGGGAGCAGCAGCAGCAGCAGCAACAACAACATCCAAGCTATCGCCGCCAACGCAATATGCGTTCCGTTCCGTTCCGTTCGCTCGTCGTTTATTGCACCACAGTTCGTGCAGTTTTCAGTTTGCAGTTTTCAGTTGCTGTGGGGGAGATGCACTCACACACACACACACACAAACACATCCGAATTGAGCACACTGCAGTAGGGGTGGGAGGAAGGTTCTGCCAGAGGGTGGCATGCGGGGCAGCAAGGGTGCGATGTCGCTGTGTGCGTGTTCTGCTTTCGGGGAATGAGCCAGGGATGCAGCGCATCATTCTGGCATGATGCAGCGCATCATTCTGGCATCCAAATGCAAGAGACAAATTGGGAATCGATAAAGCCATCGACAGTAATTACTCTAAACAGTGGACAGCCCTGGGGGATGGTAAGTACAATAAAAAAGTAGGGGTTTATTGTAAGGCAACACTATCGAAGTTTGTGATATCCTTGGGTTCTTTCTTTATAAAGAAAAACTATTTACTATATCTAAAGTATTCCTATTCGATCTAGATTCCCAATTAATTATCTAGCTACTTCTTTAAATCAAAACTTAATTGTCTGCAATTTCTAAATTTTAAAATCTAGCTTCATTAATTGGACTCATTTACCATTACAATTTTTCTTTTAACCAAAACCAATTTAGGAATAAAGGTCAATGGAGGTTCTAATAAGAAAATTTAAAACATCATGAACAAGTATAATACAATCCGATAAGAAACATTGGTTTCTGTTGATCACAAAATATCATAAAATAAAATATAAATATAAAAGACTAATTTTTAACTTAATAAACCTGAGCCCACGTTCTTGTAAACTCAAATATCCGTGAGAAAATGTGTAAATTCATTGGTTCCGATTCCGCCCATTTAGAACCGAAATCGGAAATAGGAACAGGTGTGACTGGCATTTCGAAACGTTCAGATTCAGATTCAGACGAACGTCTTAGATAGCCGTATAAACCCCTTCTTTGATCAGCAGGCAGGCAGACCTGGCAATCTTCTGGCTTGGAAACTGTTGCGAAAATGCGCATATGTTCTGAAATGGAAACTCAATGCGAAGCGGAGCCAACTGGCGAGACCAACTCGAGTTTCTGATTTGATTTCGATGCAGCCAAGAGATTTCCACATACTTCTTAGTTGGTTTCTGTGTCACAATCGAACACAGACACTCACACGACACACACGGGGGCTGTCGGATGCGAAAAGGTGGTTAGATGAGGAGGAGGCGGCGGCAGCGGCAGCGGAGCAGGCGGAGTATGGAGCTCCCAGAGAGCTGCAGCCACCTGCAGCAGAGCGAAGGCCCAAAGCCGATGCCGATGCCATATAGCCGAAGCTGAAGCCGGAGCAGATAATCCCAGTAGAAATGGAAACTAGCTGCGGCAGGTTTAGAAACTGGTATAGAAAAACACTGGCAGCGGCAGACACAGTCATAGCCATAGCCACAGCCAGAGCCAGTGCCAGAGCAGCAGCACCACCAGCACACATAGGCAATCGACCTTGTAGGAGTGTATTTTGTCTTGGAGCATGCCCGTAAACTGGGCCAACGCGATTGCACTGAAATCAGGTGGGCGTGACGTAGGTAAATACAGTCCAACTCCCCGAAGTTGGATTCGCTGTAACTCCAAACAATGGGGCATGATAAAGGGCAAAGGGAATACACGCTCATTTCCCTAAAATATGATCTTAAATTTGCATATCTAACCCGCCATATCTCGACATGATAAATGGTACTGACCCATTTTCTACAATAATTGTATTATCGGTCAAATTTATTAATATAAAGAAGGTTAGAAGACAGATTTGTAATATATTTGTAAAAACTAAATTTTAAAGTAGAAGTCATTCCATAAAAGAAATGCAATTGAATGTAAAACTTGCAATTAAAGTTTCTTTAATGCATTTTGAAAATAAATATAAATAATTTTGTTCCTATACAGTAACTGACCTATGACAATTTATTTGAAGTGTTTTGCTTTCAAATATGTATGTAGATATGAAATATATTCCCGTATCTCTTTAGATATCAATTGGAGTGTATTTTGCAAGGGGTTAATCCTGTCAGCATTATGGCGACCGTGACAGGACAATGATTGATATAATCTTCAAAGATGAAATATATTAATAGTAATAATATGTACATATTATAAATAAATAAATATAAATATCCTTGTCTATATGAACATAATAAACATGTTGTACGCGCACTTACGATCATAGGTTATTGTTTATAATTTTTTATTTTTAATAATCACTGGTGACCACTTTTTGTTTAAACAGTTTAAAAAGTCTTTAAACTGGAATTTTGTTGTATGAATGTCCAAGAATCGCAGTTTGTAAAGTAAATCCGACATGGGCGCACAATTTTTTGCAAATTAACCCTTATATTTTGAAAACCTATAAATATTGTAAATTAGATATTCCAACTCAAAGTCCAATGTTTCCAATTGGGGGAAGTTTCACTGTACGTTGGCCAATAAGTGTGCGCGTGTGTGTGTGCTGAATGGCGTGCGTGTGTGTGGGAAAGCTGGCTGTACCCTTGGCGCCCATTAATCCATGGCGGAAAATCCACGGAAAATCTGTCGCAATCGGACAGATATCCGAAATAGCCAGGCAGGCGCTGCTCGCAGGAGTTTCGTAATTACATACCCGCGACAGCCTTGGCTTCCGAATTTTCAGTTTTCCGTTTACAGTTTACAGTTTCTTTTTCAGTTTCTTCTTGTCGGCTCTTCGATTCTTCTCAGTTCGGTTCCTTGGGCTTTTCAGTTTCTCAGTTTCTTTAGTTTGTTTTGTGTCAGTTCTGTTCAGCTTTTCGTTTTCGTTTTTTGCCTTTTGACTTGGCATTAGCACAGCTGGAGTCTTTTGCAATGCTCTCGAAAAAAAAAGAAACGCGCTGCGGTGTTTGGCAATTTTAGATTTCAAAATACCACAAGGTGCATTCTAACACACACGCACACAGAAGCACACGGGCAAACACACACACACACACGTGCACTGCTCGCTCTCGCGCTCTCCTCTCCCACACGAACACACACACACACCAACACTGTGACAGTGCAGTTCTTGGATTGGCTTGGATCTATGTTGCTCAATGGGCTCCTCCGGGGGGTGCTGGGAGCTGGGGGGAGGCTTTGCAATTTGCGTACACTGCGCGGAGTCGCGCGGATTATTCAACAGCAGAACTAACCTCCCGCAAAACTGCAACTGGAGCACACAGCGCGCGACACAACAACAACCGTAAGTGTGTGGATGTGGATGCACTCGAACCGAGAAATCCGAACACGAATCCGACTCCGACTCCGACTCCGACTGTGACTCTGAATCCGAAATGAACGAGAAACGCGCGGCTTAAAGGGCAAGTGAGTTAGCTGCGGGGCCCAAATAATAATAATAATAATAACAACAATAATAATAATAAAACTGTCAGCGGACAACGCGCGCGCGGTGGCCACATCCGAATGGGCCAAAAGACGAATCCACTCTGAGCGGATTCGGATTCGGAATCGGAATCGGTATCTCAACGCTCCACGCTGCGCTGCCTCTGCCTCTGCCACAGTCGGCGTCGCTGCCGTGGCGGCGCTCGGTGAAACAAAAACAACTCAAGCGATTCCGATTCCTCAAGGCCTACTATTTAGGCCAAAAAATAATGTACCAGCAGCAGCAGCAGGCAGCAGCAGAAACTACAACACGGAGCGGCGCAGTGGCAGCAACTCGTTTCTTACAGAAATGTAAACGTTCTAATTGAGTTCTCATTTATGGCCCGCCGCCGCTGCCGCTGCTGCTGCTGCCGCTGCTACACCGACTGTGCAACCGAACCGAGCCGAGTACTTGTTGTAATTGTTGTTGCCGCAATGCCCAAAAAGCATCGGAAAATGTTTTTACCCGGCTGGCAGGCACAACCATTTTCAAATTGGAAACAAGTTTACTGAACCCTGCACCAAGTTGGCGTTTTTCCACCAAGAGCAGCAGAAATCACTTGTCTTTTTGGGCCCCCACAGCACAGATCGGGTATCTTTTGGCCAAGCATCTTATGGCTGTGTTTCTTCAAAGTCCAACAAAGATCAAGTATCGTTTTTGGGGGGTTGTGAATTCATTGGCAAAATATCTTAGGCATGAGCTTTTAAACGCTACAAAGTAATAATTATACTTTAATCAGTAAAGTATAAAAAAGTTTACAAAACTTTGATTAGTTTAAGTTTCTGCCAAAACCAGCTTAATAAATTGTCTTTTTGGGCACACAATTTTGAGGGTATTTGCGAAATACTCAAACCGTACAGATGAGTTTTTTATGATTATTTATGACTAAGATTTAGATAATCTTGATAACATAGCCTAAAAAATATTAACTTGAAATAATAATATTAACATAAAAAAAACCCCTAAATAATAATATTAATATTAATAATAAGACCAAAAAATCTTTTTGAACTATAAAATTAAAGTCCCAAGAAATATAAACTTAATAATTAGAATAACAATATTTTCTTATGTTAATTTATTTCGAGTTACATCACTAATCCTTATAGTTATCTCAGATAATTAGAATACATATATATTAATGTCTAACTATTTTATTTTTAGAACAAAATTTACCAAGAAATTTATGTGCTGACATCAAAGATCTGCAAATATTAACTAAAAGATCTTATTAGTAATATTTGCTGGTGAAACCATTGATCCATATTTCTCAAGGGGGATATCGACCAGAACGTTACGGTTTGAAAGTTTGGCGCTCGTAAGCCAAAAATAACCTCGTTTAAGTGGTAAAAACAGAACCTACAGAAAAGGCAAGAACCGGTTTGGCTTCTTATACTTTTAATTGAGATAAACCCATTGCAAATGCATGAAAAGTTAACAGTCCCATTCATTTTCAGCCTCAGCCTCCTGGCTGAGCTGGGTCCTCCGCCTCTGATCGTGGTTCCTCTTGTGGCAGCGACACTTTGCCGCATGGAAGGCGGCTCTGATTTCCGCAATGTAATCCGATATGACATACCCACTGGATTTTTGGATGTCTGGAAATGGGTTATTGCAATTATATCTAATGTACTTTAATTTATTCATATTGAATGCCAGTAGGAGAACAAAACATGTAAGGTTTCAGGAATTTTTGAAATATAAAATATAAATAAAAACGTTCAAAGAGGAATGTAGAGGAATCGTTTTATGCCCTATTAAGCTAGTATATCTTGTTAAATATGAATAATTTTATAAATTAATGTCTGATTACTCACCTAAGAGGGTTTTGTTTATGTTTTTGTATTGATTGAACGCTTTTTTGTTGGAAACACCAGCGTAATTGAAGGATAGCAGGATATTATCGGTAAAAAGCTTCACAAAGGACTTCTTGAGAGGTGTTATTTTGCCATCTGGCCTAAGGAGTCGGCGCATTATACGGGCCTGTAATTATCAGAAATAAAACCAAAGTAAGTAAAGATATTTGGTATCCAGGTATAAAATATCAGCAGTTTAAGGAATTTCTTTATCAAACTCACGTAGGGATTCCCGGGTTTTGCCAGATAGGCGTCTAGTTTCGGCAGCTCTTCGAGATCGGAAATTGGGAAATAGGTCACCTCCACCTCGCAGTCATCACTGCCATTTCGGCTCTGGGCCACAACGCCAAGACGCGTCATGATTTCGTTTTGGTTGCTCAGGATGTAATCCAGTTTAATTTGCAGCGCATCAAGTTCCTTTTGTGTGCGTTCATCGTCCTTGCTCAAAAGGACATTTACCTCTTCCTGGAGCGCTGTGTACCTTCGCTTCGTCATTATGCACAGTTGTTATTCAAGGCTCTGTTTCTAAAACAATCACAAATTATTCGTTTGGCTTTATTTAATTACTTTTGTTTTGTTTTGGTTGACGCTCAGTATGACTGTAAGCTGACCTAATAAAAATATTGTCTGGACCCCCAAAATATACCGAAAATATACCACGCCCTATTCTTGAAGACAAAGATGCGATATATCGTATTTCTAATATTTATATGAAACTACTCCATTCTTGTACAACAAAATTGACTTAAATTTTATATTTTTTCTGTAAATTATTCAATTCGTATGCCTTAAAAATAATTTTAAGGGCTTGCGCAAACATATTCTGATATAAAAAACGTAGATGCTAAAGCAAAATAGCTGAATATACCATCTATAAATAAATAAATAATATTTTCTTTGTAAAAAGTGCTATTTATTCAAAATATAGTGATTTGCTGTTAATAGTTGTGTAAATTCGTGGAAAATGACAAAAAAGTACAAACAAAAGCTTAGCGTTGAACTGCTATGAAAGCTTTATTGTTGGTATTATTTTATTTTTATTTTTTTATATTACATAAAAAAAATATATATTAAAAGGAATACTGAAGAAGCTTATTGTTTATATTGTGATGTTTTCTGATGTTTTTGTTTGATGCCAATCTTATACTTTGAAAATCGACGACCATCGACATCCATGTTTTCGGTCGATCTTTCATCTCTAGCGCGCTCAAAAAATGGGACCCAAAGGCCCATTTGAATAAGTTTTTCTTCAAAAAAATAATTTATGTAACGATGAAAACTGTTTATTAATTTTTCTTGAGGACTTTTGCATACACGGGCTTTTATGCATTGCAATTCATGTATTGTTATTGACAAAATTTATCAAATAAAAATATCGCTATTTCGATATTTGGGCAAACAAAGAATTGTGATATAAATACCACCTTTAGAAAAAATATCGATACATTGGTACTTTGATAAATTATCAACAACCCTAAATATAAGTGCGTTTCTCGGCGCATTTGCAGGTATTGTTTGTGGCTTCGTTTTAAAATTTGTTTACACGATAAAAAAGATGTGATCGCTGGCCAATGTTGTTGTCAAAGTGTAGCTAAAGTATCTGGCCCCAAGTGTGCAGTGTTTTCGCATAGCTAGAAGACGATTTTGCAGCGCAAAACTTTAATGAAAATTCAATAGTGAACCGCTGTCTGGAGCGGCTGAGTCGCCGTCATCTTGGGTCCCATTGGTTTACATAAGAGCGAAAGAGTCGGCTAGTGTGGTGTTCGCAGAAATGGCGTCGAGTATGTGCACATGGCTGGCGCTGGCTGATTATAATATTTAACTTATAATTTCCGCGAGCGATGCTAACTGCAACTCGAGATACGTTTGTCCTCGGTGTATGCCCTGTGACGAAATTGGTTTATCTCCGTCGGGCGTACATTTCGTTTTTCGGCGCAGTGTACACCACTTTGTCCGGTTTTTCATTCCGCTTTGTGCGCTTCATTCGGTTTCAATGCCCTCGCGTTCAGTGTTGCCAAGTGTCTAAGCGTGCGTGTCTAGTGATGTGTGTCTTCCGAATCCTGCCGGGAATGTGTGTTTTCCGGAAATATTTCATTACTGATCTTACCCACACTTTCTAGGCACATGAATAGAATCATTTAGCTCTCCCCAAGTGATAGCATTGTTGGTTAATTTATTAGCTTTCCCAATTGCCGTTCGCATCTCTCGCACCTGGCAACACTGACCGCTGGCCGCCGCGCTGGTGCGAGGGAGACGCCGCTACGGCCGATGCAGAAGAGCGAGCACAAAAGCGAAAGCAGAAAACCGAAGCGAGGAGGCCAAGGAGTTTGTAAATCAATTTTTGTGTATGCCAGTCCTCATAATTCCCGTTGCAACTGAAATTGGGTACTTTCCTGGTCCCACTGGGGCAATATCTGTATCTGGAGCATAGGGCTTGGCGGACGTGCGAAATTTAATGTGACGAAGTAAATGCGGTGGCGGCGGCATGTGCATGTGTGCGTCAGTGTCTGTCTGTGTGTGCGAATTTGCATGAATAATGTATGAGAAGGCGTTATTCACGGTAGAAGCTGATAAAACTGTTTTGACAACAAAATTGAGTGATTCAGATGCACTTGGTATCGGGGTCGCTCACTGTGGCCTCCCCCTATCCACCGCTTCTCTTTATCTCATCCCCTTTGGAATAGCGGCGGCTGACGTTTTCGGCTTGGAAGCGTGCCGTGCTCTCTGTCCCACTCCCTTTTACCTGTTTTGCCCGTACATTTTCCACCTCCTCGCCACCCCGTTTGCACTAATTTTGTTATTTCTGAATGCTTGCTTTGTTTGTGCGTGTGCCGCTCTCTCTCTCTCTGTCTCTCTTAGTCCCTCACTTGCTCTAGCATTCCGCTGGCGTGTGTCAGTGTGAGCGTGTTTGTTCACGTTCTTTCATTCTCTTTTATTAAATGTACATT
The DNA here is from genome assembly GCA_018151655.1 of Drosophila bocqueti. Taxonomy (NCBI): domain Eukaryota; kingdom Metazoa; phylum Arthropoda; class Insecta; order Diptera; family Drosophilidae; genus Drosophila; species Drosophila bocqueti. The sequence goes on from JAECXF010000057.1 coordinate 4,656,863, forward strand.
GAACTCTCATCATTGCCAGCTTTTCTTTGGTGCCTCTCTTTGGCCACTTGTTTTGCAATATTCACACGCATATATTCGTAAATTAAATATGTTTACATAGCGGCGTTTTTCCCCAGGTGTATTTCAAATACCAAGAGCTTTTTAAGGGATTTAGAGAAACTATCGCATTGCCTAATTCAGAACTTCAGGCCCGGATCCTTATGCTAGGTAGTTCTAAATTCTCTAAATTTGGATTATGGGATACCTTGGAGATTCCCATCAAATTCAGTCACCATTAGGATTTTGATATTATCAGTCAAAGTCAACGAAAAAATCTCCATCCGAGCGATAGTTTTGATTTCGAATCTACCTTTCCTGGTCAATTTCAGCTAATTTGTATATACAGTGTACATAGAGATGAGCACACAAACTCGTTCAGGCGGCGGAGGAGGCGGAGGCCACACCCGCAACCAGAAAAAGTCAAATGCCAGCAACTCCGGCGGCGGCGGCGGCGGAGGCACCGGCCACCATGATGCAGTCTCACATGCGGCGGCCGCCGGCAAGAAGGGCGGCGGCCTGGATGTCAGCAAGACAGAAAAGCCAGAGAAGGCCCAACCGAAGGCCACCACCGAACAGTTGCGCATTGCCCAGATCACCAATAGCACCACAGAGGATCCGCAGATCAAAGAGAAGGTAACCCTTCTGCTGACCATGACCCAACGTTCCGAGGAGGAAGTCTGCTGCGCCCTCAACGAGTGCGACTATGACCTGGAGGCAGCGGCCAACTTCTTGATCGAGGAGCTACCGCAGGTTAGTAGCGAACTTAACTCCAGATCTTTTCCAATTACTAAAGCCAATCTTCTTTTGCAGGGAGCCTTTGCCAAGTACGAGAAGAAACGCAAGAACAAGGCTGCAAATGCCCCGGGCGATGGCGCAATCGGTGACGGAGATTGGGCCGATGGCAATGCGAATGCGGACAAGCGGGAAAAGTCGCGCAATCGCAGCTCAAATCGCGGCGGTGGACGCGGCGGCACCGACAGTCGTGGCTGTAAGAGACTTAAACCTTTAATTATTAATAACTTTCTGAACTTTTATGTTAGATTAATATTTAAGGAATCAGCTTAAAAGATCCCACACACCTAATATTATCCTTAATGTTTTACCTTATGTAGAATTCCTATTCTTCAGAGCTCTCATTAAGTAATCTCTCCTAATCCCTTCCCAATTCTTTCGTTACAGGGCGGGGAAGAGAGACCCGCGAGAATGAGCGCAATCAGCGCGAATCTCGGGAACCTCGCTCCGGAGGCGACCGCGGCGGCGATGACCGGGCTAACGACAACTACCGCGGGCAGCGTAACGGCGGCGGACGCAACGGACCCGGTGCCCTGGGCAGTGGACGCGGTGGTGGCTTCATCTCTCGCTCTGGCCGTGGTGGTGGTCGCATGGGCGGACGCACCGGTGGCCCGCGTGGCGACCGCATCGGAGGCCCAGGCGGCGGTGGTTACGGACCCGGTCGCAGTGGCAATGCCAACGACGATCATCACGAGGTGGAGCTATGGGACAACACCATTGCCCAGAACGCCGAAAAGCAGCAGCAGGCCCATGACGACGCCTGGGGCGACTGGAACAACGAGGAGTACGAGGGCTCGCTGAAGGACAGCAAGGTGTTCACCACCAGCAACTTGGCCGCCACGCAAACGGCCGCCAGCGTTGTGAGTGGTGCGGGAGCGAGTGCCGGAGCCGACAGCAGCTCACTGCCGGCGCCACCCGGTCTCGAACACCATCTGGTGCAGCAGCAGGGATCATCTCATCTGGAGGAGGGCTCCAGCAGCGGACCAACGGCGGGCACACCGCCGGCAACGCTCTCCAGCTCGGCGACTACGCCGCTGCTGCAGTACAGCGCAGCGGTAAGTAATCCACCGCCCCAGCTGCAGGCGCAGAGTGCGCAGCCGGGGCCGGGAACGCCAGCAAGCGCAAATGCAGCTGGCGGAGGAACGGGCAATGCTTCGTCCTCGTTTGGTTCCGCAGCCCCCGACACGTTCTCGAGCGCCGCCTCTGCAGCTGCCACATTGGTGCAGCAAGCGCAGCAGCAGCAACTTCAGCAGCAGCAGCAGCAGCAGACGACGCCCATCAAGCCATCGGCTACGCTGTCGGCCGAGCAATCTCAGTATTTCAACTCGCTGTCCAGCCAGGGCGCTAGCCCAGGATCTGCAGCGGTGCAGCCTGCGCCAGCGGGCTATGCCCAGAACCCAGTAGCTGCCTACTCGCAGACCAGCACCAGTGTTGTGAGCCAGTATCCCAGCACATATGCGAACGTTTTCGCCTCGGGAACGGCAGCGGGCGCAGCTGGGGAGCAATCGCAGCAGCAGCCGGTGCGGAGGGCGCGCGTCAAACTGCCGCCGCCCTCAAAGATCCCGGCCAGCGCTGTGGAAATGCCCGGAGACAATGCACTGAATAACATTGGCTATCTGGACGTCCAGTTTGGTGCTCTGGACTTTGGAACGGACGATGGCTTCGATGCGGTGCCCGAGAAGGTAGGGGCGGGTGGCTACAGCATCGACGGTCAGCAGCAACAGCAGCAGCAGCAGCAGGACGACTACCAGAGTAAATCCCAGCAGCAACAATCTGCGCTGACAGCGGGTCTGCAAAGTTCCCAGATCGTAAGTAGTCTTTTAAGGGATTAAAATTGTTATGAGCAAGCTAATTAATTATAATTAATTATTAAATTAATACAACCCCATCACTACTTGCAGGGCGATGCCTTGAGTGCAGCGGCGGGTTATGCGAGTCGCTCGGCGGCGCAGCAGCAGGGCGGCAGCTCGTCCGCCGCCACGAATGCCCTCGATCAGTTGGCCAAGAATGATCCCTATGGACAGGCCGGCGGCACCGGTAGTGCCTATCACCAGAATGCATACCAGAGCAGCGGAGGAGCGGGCAAGGCGTCCAGCGGCTATCCCACGACGGCGTCTGCTGGCGGCTACAGCAGCTCCAGCTATGCGAATGTTCAGAGCTCTGTGGGTAGCTATCAGCAGCAGGGTTACGGTTACCAGCCCAGTGCGGTGAATTCCTATCAGCAGCAGCAGCAGCAGGCGGGCGCCGGAGCTCAGAGTGGTGCCACAGGCGCGGGCGTCGGTGCAGGTGCAGCGACGCAAAACATTCCGGTTGGTGGGAGCAGCAGTCAAAACAGCACAAGGTGCGTTCGACCTACCGAAGCTTATGATTCACTTGACCATTTGACGTTCGTTCTTTTTGTATGCGTAATAATCTGCCTAACAATCTCTCTGCCGCACCATCCGAAAGAAAGCTAATCTTGTTTATTTTTTGTTACTGTTTCTCTTCTCTCCTAACCACAACCACAACCACAAACGTTCACTGCTCGCTCACGTCCCATCCAAAACAAACAAAAACCCAATCCGTCATTGCTTTCCGCACTTAACAGCGGCAATGCGAGCTCTGCCTACCTCACCTCCGGCTATTCGACACCACAAAGTGCTTACCAGTCCAGCCAGAATGTCTACACGGGAGGACTGTCCAATAGCAGCGGGTAAGTACTATTTGCCACGGTCTCACATCCGTAACCCCCGTTTCCCTGGCGAGAAAAGCTCCCTTAGCTATCCTTTAATTTACATTGGAATGGTTCCATTATGGTTAATTGCGGATTCTTGCCCCCCGTTCAGGTTCGCTGGCAGTGCGAGCAATGCGTCCTCGCAGTACGCCAGCTTCAGTGCCAGCGCAAAGCTCAAGGATGCGACCGCCACCAGTGGCGCCGCGCACTATGACAGGTAAGAGCGAGCTCTGCATGCCGCCGTTCGTTGCTCCTCCTTCCCAGTTTTCCCCCTCCCTCCAACTAACCTAACCCTCTGTAGTGAACACCTCCTCCGGTAGCACATTAATCCTACATATTCATCTTCCAGTGTCTCCACCAGCAGCGGCGTAAGCAGCAGCAGCGGAAGCACTGGCAACGGTGCGGCGGGAGCGGTTAGTGGGCAGCCTGGTGCTAACCAAGCGGTTGTTTCGAACAGTAAGTAGTTCTAAAATGATGGTAGATAAAGCTCAATATATTATAATTTAATTACTAATTCCCCTTCAACAGATAACAACGTGAGCGGCAGCAGCTCGGCCAGCAATGTGACGGCGGGCGTTGCCAGCGGCAACGTGGGCGGCGTGATCAGCCAGAGTGGCGTAAGTAGCAGCGTCGGCGTCGGTGGCAGCGGCGGAAGTGCGGCCAATGTCGTCGGTGGTGTTAACAGCAGCAGCAACAACGCCGGCTCTGTGGGAGCAGCGGCTGCCGTAGTCGCCGCCCAAACGGCTGCGGGCACCACCGCCGCGGTGCTGGCCTCGCTGACCAACAAGAATATTAGCAGCAGCAGCAATAGCAGCGGCAGTGGTGGCAGCGTCGCCACAACGGCGGGCAGCGCCGGCGGTGCGGGAGGTGCGGGAGCTGGCACTGGCACTGGCGGCGGCGGCGTGGGCGGCGCATCGGGTGCTGGTGGTGCTGGTAGTGGTGGTGGCAGTGGCAGCGGCAGCGGCTTGGTGCCCACCAACATCCAAATGGTTAGTCAATATATTCAGACTGGATTGCCATACTATCAGCAACCAGTGTATTCCTACGAGGAATTACAACTGATGCAACAGAGAGTGCCACATGTGGTGAGTTCATGGAGAAAAGCAAAAGCAAAAATACCAAAAAAAAAAAACCAACAACTACAAAATGCAACCGACCAATCTCAAAATCAAAATCAAATCAAATCAAATCAATCAACCGAACCGAATCGACTCTAATCAATCAGTAACCTCGTATCGATATCCTTCCACATAAAATGTTCAATACAACGTCAAGTCAAGTCCAAATTCCATATTACGCATACGCATACACGCATCCCAGCGCGCGTCGCCTCCCGCTGCTCTCTCAGGCAGGCGCCAGTTCTGATCCTGGCCTGTGACCTACTTGCGGGTCCGGATCCGGTTCAGATTCGAGCTCCGGATGGCGCACACCACCTTCCACCCTCCTAAACGTTTTTCAGCGTGCATTTTACTTACTATAAAAAAAAAATAACATCGCGATGTCTCTACATGTCTGTGTCTGTCTTGTGTGCGTGTTTATAATTGTGTGTGTAGTTTCAAGCCCACACAAAATCCTTCTCTTATCATCCAGCACTTTCATTTCTTAATGCCATCCGTATCCGTATCCGCTTCCAGTTTCCATCCACATTCCAACAACAACAACCCCGGCATAAAACATTTAAACATCACATCAACACCATAAAAAAAAACCATCCACATTGCTTAACCTCCTGGCTCTGCTTTACACTCCACTCCAAAATTATCCAAAAACTAACAAACTAACAAAATTTATTATATTAATTTTATATTGAAAAATGCTTTTATTTATCGAACTTTACATTATCGAAAAATATCTCTCACTTATCGATCTTTTTGCAAAACTATTCGAACATTCTTATAAAGTTTGTATTTTACTTACTGATTATATTTAAAACATTCATAAAAACATATATTTTAAATAAGTCTCTACGTGTATTTTCAACAAAGATAATTCAAACCAAGTTTCAAAATTTAAAATATCGAAAATAACTTACACTTATCGATATTTTTGCATAAATATCCGAACATTTTTATCAAGTTTGTCTTTTTTTTACTGATTATATAAAACATTCATAAAACTATACATTTTAAATACTTCTCCACGTTTATTTTCAACAATAATAATTTAAATTAAGTTTTGAAAACTTAAAATATCAAAAAACGATGCATTTAACGTTTAAGTATCGATATCATCGCGTGTTCTGGCATCTCCCTACTTCCTCGCTCTGCGCTCCTAACTCACTCATTTCCTGACATTCTATTTCCTAACCATTATTACTTTTCATGTTCCTTTATTTCGTCTAACCATACATTGCCACAAGTGTATAAATGTACATAAATAATCACAGCATTTAACTAAACATTTATTGTGGGCGCCCAGCTTTGTCCGACTTTGCGGCATTCTCAGATTCAAGCTGAAAGTCTGACAAAGCCGGGCGTGCTCCGTCATTATCTCATGTAACACACACTTGGCCTACGCTTTTGATGATTCGATTAATTGATTCTCTGGTTCTCATTTGCAGCAGGGATATTACGACCTTAACTATCAGCCAGCCAGCTTAGGCGCCGGTCGTGACAACCTCGGCTCTGTGGCCTACTCCACAATGACTGATGGACGATTCGCCCGCACTGACAATAACTCCAGTCCGGTTGGCAATGTAAGTTTTGGAAATAATCAACTAGCAGTGCTTATTCAATACTCATCATCATACTTCCTGCAAAACAGGTATCCAGCACAATGTCACAACAGGCGGGCTCTGGTGCGCCCATGCTGAATGTTCCTTATGCCTACTTTTATGGCGGCAATGTGATGCCCGGTAGTTTCCAATATGGCACGCCCACCATCTATCCAGTAAGCTATCCCTTTTACTACTTCCAAACAGCAGTTTGTAATTTGAAATCGATTTGATTTGATTGATTAAACAGCAGCAGATTCCGGCAGCCAACACTGCCTCCGGTGGACAGTTCCCGAAGCCATCGTATAGTGCTGGCTACGGCTCGACCAGCTACGACACTCTCTCGCAGACCACGCAGGACTACGGCAAGGGTGGCGGCGGCTACTCGTCGAGCGTGAATCAGCAGAGCAAAACGCAGACGGTGTCCAATCAGTCGCAGGCAGGCACTGGCTCCGACCTCACCTCGTCCATGTACGGGAAGGGTCATGTGGCGCTGAACAAGGTTAATGTACGTATGGTTATAGGCAGGACTGTGAATGTGTGTGAGAACCCTGAAGTCTTGTGAAAATTGTTGTAAAATCTGACAAGAGAGTTCACAGTCCTGGTTAGAGTAACCTTTCTCTTTCCCTCCTCGCTGCAAGTCGACAATGGTTCTAATTTACCTTTTGTGTTTCATCTCTCTTGCAGTCGTACGAGAAGCAGAGCTTCCACTCTGGCACTCCGCCGCCGTTTAACATGGCAAACACTCAGACAGCTGGCGGCACTTCGGCCCAGCCGTACGGAATGTACTTGCCAATGCCGGCGGCAGGACACCACAACATGATCCATCAGCCCATCCATCAGGTAGAGTCTCAATTACCACCCCAGATTGTTGTGTTAGGCAGAGTGGCGGAGAACGTAGAGGTGCGCAATGTGCTTGTGAGTCAAGAGCAAGTCACATTTGAGCCCATTTGGCAAGAAGGCACGGAACTCGCGGAAGCGGATCAGGGGGACGTCGGCAGTACTTCTGAAGGCGAAGAAGAGGAATGGGAACACGAATTGCATAGCAAGGTGCAGGACGATGTCAATGGCATATCGTTCTTTCCGGACTAGGAGGGGGACGGAAGGAAATACACGCGGGGAGCTTAGAAAAAAATTCATCGTACATTTTCCACTTTTCACCAGCGTTATTTGATTTGTGTGTGTGTGTTGTGTATGCCACTTCCAAATTTCCACACTTGCACCCATCTATCTCTACCCCTGTATTTCTAAGTTACCTTTGGTTTTTCTTCCTTTCCTTTGCCAAAAAATATTTATTTTGTTAAAGTAAAAACAGCATGAATTCATCTATTGTCAGCACATGAAAAACTAACCAACTAACCATGATTGTACCACTCTAACCGTTGCGCACTCACCCGTAGAAGCCACCCACCACCCAAAAGTAATTGTATTTGTGTTCATTTTATTTTTAAAGTATATATTTTTAACCGAAAAAACATTACTAACTACCTTTCATGCATTTTTCCATTTTTCCGGGGGAAATATAGAAGAAGTACCTTGGGGGGGTAATGCTATTTCCTCGTCGAGGTAGAGACAGTATTAAGAAGAAACTGTGCATGAAACTGTGTTCTATTTTGTTTGACTCTTGTTTTTCTTTATAATTTCTTTTGATTTTTTTTATTGGGACAACAATTAGATGGACGGCAGGATTCATAGCTCATCCCGCCGGGTAAGTTCCTTTGTTGTAATCACACACACTCACGTGTAAAAGTTGCTTTTAAATTGTTTGCTGGTAAATTTTCGTATTATTAACCCAACCACCCACGCTTGACTCCTCCTCGCCCACATGGTAATCTCTTTTTCACTACAACATCCACCACCCATTCTAGTTGGTAGTTGCATGAATCCCAGAGGAGTGCGACGCCGATAAGCAAGGAATCGGAATCGGAATCAGTTGCCGAGTTGCAATGGGGTCATAACCATAACCATTCATGTGCCTTAATATTAAAAATCGTGTATATAATCTGCGAATTTGTGTACATACATCTTCTGCCTATACATATATAATTGCGTGAGCTCTCCATGTGCTAACCCACATTTTTCTGTATGTATGGATGGCCGAGTGGAAATACCGAAAGAAGCGGAGGCAGCGCAGCGCCAAGAGCAATCTCTAGCTCCTATTTCTTCCCAAAATCATTACTGATCTCTCTTTACCCGTGTGTTGTATCTGTGTTGTAGGACTCGAACAGCGCCGGACAGCGTCAGCAGTCGACCAGCCAGTCAAAGTCGGCCGGCAAGCAGGGCTACTCTCCCTCGTACTGGGCCGGACAGAACTAGCTTCCGGAGAACACGATCTGGCGGCCCCTGCAGATCGCCCGAGCTGGCGAGCTCTATAGCATACGCAACAGCAGCAGCAGTAGCAGTAGCACCACCACCACAACCACCACCACCACGCCCATTCACTACATCTACAGCAAGAGCAGCAGCAGCAGCAGCAATCCGAGAACGCAGCCCAACACAACACTTACCACTTCCACAATAGTGACCACCACATGCAACACAGATGCCACAACAACCATACCATCAGTAGCAGCTGCGACATCGGTGCAGTCGGCTGTCCCACCCAGCCAATTGCTGATGCTCGTCAAGGAGCAGCAGCCACAGCAGCCACTTGCCGCCGCCGACACGGTGAGGAGCGAGAAATCCTCGCCAGCGTCGGTGGTGGTGGAGGAGGATTATCTAATATACGAAGATAAGCGATCATACTTTACTTAATAAGAAACGTTTTTACTACGAACGCGCACTGTAAAGGCGCCGCCCAGCAGCGTCCTGACCACGCCGCCTCCCTTTTTCCCTTAACACAGACAGCAGCCCCACACACCACACACACATCGCTCACACAAAACATATACAACAGCCAGGAGCAGCATGGAGTCCTCCGTCTCACCACTGGCCGCAATGCAAAGAAGAAACAACAAACAAACAAACAAAATAAAACATACAGCAACATCCGCATAAATATACCAAGTACCATTTTCACATTGCATACAAATAAATCTACAAAGATAAAGAGTAACAATTATTAATTATTAAAGGCGTAAAACGATTTAACAGATTTAAGAGCGTAAGAGAGAAAGAGATACCGGAATGAGCAGAAAGCGTAAATTAAAAACAAATACAATTATATATATATTAAAGAATCAACAACAACAACAAACAAAAAAAAAACCACAATGAGAAAACAAACAAAAATTAATTATTGTAATCGGTTTAAACTTATATGTATAATTATAACCTTAATATTTAAACTAAATACAAAAAAGAAGATACGATTAAATCCAAACAAATGCAAAAAAAAAAGAAAGAAAAGGAGAAATGGAAACACCCGCTGTCTCTTGTTTGTTTTTAATTCACTTTGTTTTGGTTATTTCGAGGATAATATTTTATACCCTAAAGTTGATCTACACAAAAGCTGATCGTTGCAAGTCCCTCAAGGTGCCCAGGGTTCCACAACCTTCGTGGGAGTTCCCCCCAATCAATGCGACAACTCTTTTGAGTATGTATAAAGCTTGTTTAATTCGGAATAAACTATTTAAATTAATTGTTACATTTACGCAATGAGAAACTGGCTGCTGCTGCTACTGGCTGTGCAGCAGCTTGTTGAAGTCGGCATAGGCCGACTCCAGATCGAAGAGGAACTGCCGCACTTGACTCTCGGATAGCTCGTCGGATGCCTGCATCTCATTGAGACTGCCAAGCCACTTCTCCACCTTCAGCTTGGCGTCAAAGTCCTCTGGAATGAGCGACAGGCGGTTCATGTTGTCTGCCAGGTCCTTGACGTCCGGCTGCAGGGCATCCATTGTGTTGATTTGCAAGCGCAGCTTGTCCATGATCGTGATGAACAGCGACACAATCTCGGCAATGCACTTGGACGTGTTGCCCTTGTCGTCGCGAATGGTGATGGGTCGGTCCTCCTTAATCCGTTCGAGTGCCGCCGGGCAGTCCAGTCGGAACTTCTTGACAAATGTCTCCACGGTGGGAAACTCGTCGCACTGCACCTGCTTGAAGGCCACTTTGTATTGGACCAGATATTTGGAGCAGGCCGCCGTGTATTCCTGCGGCGTAATGCAGTCGCGGATGTAGGCCTTCTCCAGCTGCTGGATTGTGTTTATGATTGCGTACAGATCGGCCATGTTGTCATAACGCTCGCGTTCTCGGGCATTGCGGAACAGCTTCACCTCCTCGTACAGCTCGGGGCTCTGGTCCTGCATCCTGGATGTTGCTTCTAATTACTTTGGGCTTTTAAAGAAAAACAACGAAAATGAATCACAAAAGATTTAGCTGGGCAGTGTGACCGGATGTCTGGGAAATGCCATATAGTGTGACCTTAGCAAGGTCACATCAAAAATACCGTTACAAATGGTCGAGTTGTTGAATTTATTTTAATTTTATTTTAATACTTCGTTTATAATTGTTTTAAAGTTTATTGAACTTAGGAACTTAAATTTCAAGCTAAAGCGAGCTTAATTTAGCAGTAACCTTAAATGGCTCACTGTCTGCCCTGAAACCTTTCCCAGTGTTGTTAAACGCTCAATACGCGAATGCAGCAGCATTCAAATTTAAATTTTGTCAAGAAAACAAAAAACAAATATTTATGATCCATCTTATCGATGCTCGATGCCAGGAATTGTTGTATATTTGGGTGGTCGCATAAAGATTAGCCCTCTATCTGATTGCAAGTACAAATATTAGTGGGTAATTTCACGCATTCCGATAAGGAACGTTATTGAATTAAAACAAGCTGTATTATTCATTAATCGGATCCGTATCCCCGGTCCCTGGCCTTCGTTTCAGCGGCTTCATTAAATCAGAGGTGCCAAACAGCTCCACCGCGGTCGCTTAATTTGACAGTTTATGACTCTGGAATATCAGCATATCAGCTTATCGCCACCATTGACCAGTAAAGTGCACTGGGGTTCAATTATTATTGTTAATATTCTCACTCAGTCAGCAATCCGCTGGCAATCAGTTCAGACCTCACCAAATCGAATTCGCCGCGGCTTTTGCGTGTGTTTATCTGCGGTCAGATCGAAGTTATTTAATCGACAACACAAACATTTTGGAAGCTTTGGTCAAAACAGGATATAGGAAAGCACGATGGGCGCCATCAGAGATCCGCCTAGTAATGTAAGTACTGTCCATATTTTGGTGGCAATTTGCGGGATTTAATAAATATATATTACAATAAATATAGGCTTACTCTTACGTATGTCTATAGTAATTAAGCTGGGCGTTTATAAAAGCAAGCAGCATGTTCGGCCATAAAAGTTATACTAAAAATTATATATCCTGTATGCGCGACACACGCTCGAATACCAATGCGAGAAATGCGTGAAATCAGTTACCTAAAACGGCACAGCCTGTTCGACAAGCTTGTATCCATGGCCGGAATAACTCCGCGGCGGGTAGAGAACAAACAGACCCAACTGTAGCAGCGACAGAATGCAGCCGAGGAAGTTGGGTATCTGGAAAGCAAAAGTAAATATTTGCCACTGTCTAGTAAACCTCAGTGGCGTGGGAATCGACTCACCTGAATGAATGAGTCCGATATCAGAATGCCGTAAATTAGCCACTGCAGACTGACCACAAAGGACATGGCTATCAGCGGCAGGGGCAGGCTCTCCGAGTTCTTGGCTCTTATCACATGCAGCAGGCTGGCGAGCGGGGCGGCAAAGAAGCACACGGAGACAACGCAGCAAACGATTCCTGCAAGTGGTTAGAAATTTTTGTAAGAAACTTTTGTCACGCTGGTTAAACTATTTTAAAGAACGTGCTTATTATACCTGTGACGTGGATCATTTGCTCGCGCTGATCTTCCAGTCGACTGGTGTACCAAATGACTGCAATCAGTACGGTCAGCGCAAAGCCAAACTGCTTGATGAAGGCACGTTTATTGACTGTGAACACATAGTAGACCAGCGTGTAGACCAGAAAGAGCGTCGATCCGATAATGTTCACAAGCACCACACTTTGCTCGGCGGTTAAGACGCCGTAGCGCAGCCAGAAACTGCAGCTGTACAAATAGAGTTTAAAACAATTAATTTCGGTAAGCGCAAAAACATAACTTGGTTCACTGCCAACCAGGCAGGCCAAGTTCCCACAATTTCTATTGATAAATCAACAAACTTAGTATTCTCGCTGATGGAATAGCTTGATTGGGAATCGATTTATCAATATTCCAAGGAATTCAAATTAAAAATCTTACTTTTTAAATAAACTTGGTCTATGCTACACACTTTGTAGTAAGAATAGAATAGAATATCTTCTAAGGATAAGTCTTTCATGAAGATATAAAACGATTTCCTATTCTTGTATCTTTGGTGTGTCTTACGACCAATCTTTTTGATATATCTATTACACTTTAAATGTATTTAAAACAAATTATAAACAAATTGATTTTAAGCCTTTTAAGCAAAGAGAAGATAAGAAAGGCAAGCTTATCCAAGAGATAAATATATTATTATAATTAATAAAACAATAATTAATTTAGTGACTTGCTAAAGCACGTTTAAAATCAGCCCATTAAGTTTAGTTGCTGATAAGCCAAGAGAAAAGTTCACGCCAGGCGCGACCAATTCGAATTTATCATAGTTTTTGCCAACGTCGGCATTTTATACCCAGAAATACTCACGATAAGAAGCCGCAAACGAAAGGAACTCCGGAAGAGTCGCCCGTGCTCTTTTTCTGGATATACTTTCGGCATATCATGCTGCAAAGACGATGGTGGCAGAGGAAAGAGTTTTTAATTAATTAGATATTGTATTAGGTGCTCTTGTTGAAAGACGGAACCACTTACGCGCCAGAGAGGAACTGGAAGACGGTGCTTATCACTGCCGTCGTGGACAGCAGCGAGTCGTAGGCCACCGCCGACATAGCGACTTCCTTAGTATGTTTTACTTATGCTAGGCTAAAGTTAAACGACGCTAAGACAACGTCAACAAAAAATTGAACAGCTGTCGAGGAATGCACGCAGGGATGGCACCGCTGGCTAGAGATGGGCAGGAACCGGCGTTTACCAACACAGTACGAATAGGCACGAGCACGAACTGAACGACAAACTCGTATAACTCTTATTTTAATTCAGCAGTCCTTCTAGTTATCTTCTTTTAATTATATGAGTAAATAAGTTAAGATTTTGTGTAGATTAATATGAAATATCATATGACATTATTTGTCCAGCTTCTTGTAAAACAAGACAATCGATTTATCGATAGCTTGGCGCGACAGTCTCGAAATGCTTTTGGGAGAGCTTTTTCGGCGCCAACTGTTGCTCCAGGGGCGTAATCCAAGGGGCTTTAAAGAGAATACTATAATATATTGATTAATAAATTCTTATGTCAATATTTTTAAACCCCTTGTAGGAATAAAAACTGCAAATTTGTATAAATTAGTATTCATTAAATATCCCTTCAATATTTGTGTAGTAAGTCAGCCTCTGTTTGCCGGCAACTGAAAGGCTATCGCGTGTCGCATGTTCTAGGTCGGAGCTTTTACACACCAATATTGGCGGCCAGCTGCTTTAGTCGTTCTTGACCGTAACGCTTTCGATCCGATGTTTATAAATAATACTTGTAGTTAATATTCCAAAGTGTTGAATCGGAAATGCAAGAATTAGCATACGTTACTGCGCCATCCATTACCCAACACTGCACTGCAACGATTACCGCCAATTATTAACAACTGTTTTTCGCATTGTTAACACGCACACGCGCGTTCTTACGAGTGCCTTAAAAAGTGTTCCCTTCCCAAAATAAGTACAAAAAAAGTACAAAGCAAAGTCCACAATTATGGCCAGTAAAAGCCACCAGGCGGAGGCCCAGCAATTGTACCCGCAGCCCAGCAGAGTGGAACTGCTCACGGTTCAAACGACGTCGACCCAGGTGAGATTTGGGAGGCGGGATTTCAGGTGAGAGAGAGCGGCCAAGATCGCCCGACTACCACCAATCTTTTTGTATCTGCACATGCACCCGTTCTTTGTTTTCTTTCGATGACGTATTCTTGTTTCTCTCTCTCCTCGGATGCTGTTTTGTTGTTGTTTTCCTTTATCTCTGCGACACGCATTTTATTTATATTTTTATCTACTCTCTGTTTTCTTTGTGTGTTTGGTATGTAAATGCTGAGTTCTTGTTTATGTGTGTAAAATATACATTTATTTTAATGCACATGTTTTCAAAGTCAAATATATGTAGTACATAAATTTAAATGACAGCAAATACAAATGTACACACGCACACACGACGGAATAGCATATGGTCTTTGTATATACAGTGGAACCCCCTCTGTTGAATTAAATTAAAATTAAATTAAATTATATTTTATTTATTTTCATTTGATAAGCATTAGGGTAGATTTTCATTTAAATTAAAAAAAAGAAGATGATACTTTTATATCTGGCTTAGAATTTGATCTAAAATGCATTTTAAAAAGGATTTAAAACTTAGTTAGGAAAATATATTCGTATATTGTATTTATAATTAAAAAAAAAATGAAGTAAAATAATAATTATAATTAAAATAATGAAAAAGAAAAATAATTTTATTACAAAGAAAAAGAAGTGTGTCACCATTAAAAAATGACTACGCTTTTGCTTCTGTACCTTTGACCCCCCATTGTTGATATATGTATGTACAAATATAGTATAACTTTCAAGTACTTTGGTACCGGCGCTTTTTAAATATATGTACATATGTACATTTATTTTTTTGGTAAACAAATGAATCTTTTGTAGTGTTTAATCAGTTGAATTTTCAGTCATAGCTTATCAGTTATAAAGAGACACCGCCCGGAGGGCAATCGTTCACTATAAATAGTATTCTCCGCATAATCGCCGCATTTGATCCCAAATGGTCCCGAAAAGAAATGGAAAGTTTTGCCCTTGGGTCAAGATTAGCCATAATTAGCGCCAATTATACAGATTAGACCCGATGCGGTGGGCATATAAATCAGAAAGGTACCGATAACGAATTTCAAAATGACCCCACACAATGACGCACTGAATCGCAATCCACAGAACTAGACCACGTTTGAAGCAAATGATTTCCTTGGCACTATCATTAACTGTACATATATTCACATATTGCAGAAACCTCGATGGGGCAATCTCCTGCTGCTGGTGTCCCTGGCCACCACATTCGGAGGCGCGGTATCCACCGGTTACTGCATTGGCGTTATCAACGCCCCCTCAAAGGTGAGATATTAACGGACAAAAAACCAACAGAAAGCAAACTAAAATTGAAACACTATCTTTACAGCTCATGAAGGCCTGGTGTAATCAAACGCTGCACGAGAACTATGGTAGCAATCTGAGCGAAAGCGGAGTGGACCTTCTGTGGTCGTGCATTGTTTCTGTGTTCCTGGTCGGAGGCGCCATCGGCTCGCTGGGCGGGGCTGGAGCGGCCAACAAGTTTGGCAGGTATATTATGTAGCCATTAATCAGCGCGCGATAAGCCCCATAGATTTCTTGGAGTGCTTTTTAATCCACCAGCTAATTCGCATATCAGAGGAAGTCATTTAAAAGTGGCCGCCACCAGTACGGGTATTATGCCATAATAATAAAAACTATATTATATGTAGAGGTTCGAAGTAGGGCATATTGTTTTTTCTAAAATTACCAAAGCTGGTTATATATTCAATTTAATTATTATTGTTTATACTTAATACGAGGTTTTATTATTAAAACTAGTCATGTCCTCTCTCAATTATTAATTTAGAGAGTAAATTAAAATACGTTCCTATTCATTTAGAACCAAATTAATTAATTAGTCACTCGGTAGATTTCTCTGCCGGCATTCGCACATCATTTAGAAAGTGTTTAGTTTTCTCCACACTAGATTTTTGCTTCAGTTTTATATCCACAAATTCATCAATTAATTAATAAATATATTCACTTAATTATTCAAATACCTATTTACATATAATATATTCCCTTTACAGAAAAGCATGTTTCCTTATCTGCGGCGCCCTTTTCACTGTGGGAGCTGTGCTCTTCTTCTTCTGCCGCGCCGCCAACTCCGTGGAGATGCTGATAATTGGCCGCTTCATTGTGGGCCTCGCCTCCGGCCTTGTGACCGCCACACTGCCCATGTACCTGTCTGAAGTGGCTCCGCTAGCGCTTCGCGGCACCCTGGGTGTCTTTTGTGCCGTCGGCGTGACCGGAGGAGTGGTCGTGGGTCAGGTGTGCAGTCTGGCCGACGTTTTTGGCACTGAGGAACTTTGGCACTATGCCTTGACCGCCTACATGGGTCTGATCCTAGTGTGCTACCTGCCATCGTACCTGTTCCCCGAGAGTCCCAAGTTCCTGTATATCGTAAAGGGAAATCGGGCGGCTGCCAAGCGAGAACTTCAGCGACTGCGAGGCAAGGATGCGGACGATCTGATTGCCCAGGAGATGGCCGAGATGGAGGCTGAGGCCAATGCCAAGGTGCAGACGAGCAGTTTCTGTGATGTGCTGCGCGATCCTCGCCTCACGTTGCCACTGATTATCGTCTGCTGCTTCCATGGCGGCCAGCAATTGTCGGGTATTAATGCGGTGAGTATTTCATGGTCCTCGAAACATTAATCTGAATTTAATGGAATGTGCCTCCCTTTCAGATCTTTTACTACTCTGTGAGCATCTTTGAGAAGGCCGGCTTGTCGACTGTAAACGCGCAATGGGCCAATTTGGGCGCTGGCTGCCTGAATTTGTGCATTTCCCTGCTGGGTCCCTGGCTGATGGCCTACTGCAATAGGCGAACCCTGATGATGTTCTCCTGTGCCCTGTGCTCGGTCTTCCTGTTTACCATTGCCTTTGTCTTGTTTTATATTGTAAGTTGAGCCCTGATTTTAGACCTGCTGTATAACTAATGTTTATCCTACATTCACAGGACTATGTCAGCTGGTTTGCAATTGCCTGCATCTTCTGCATCATGGGCTACATATTCTTCTATCAATTCGGGCTGGGTCCCATTCCCTACTTCATTGGCTCAGGTAATTTGAGGATGGCACGCGTCGTTATTTATTGGCGCTCGCATTTCGGAGAAGTGGGTCTGCAATTGGAGCACCGATTGGGGTTCATTGGCTCGTTCATTCCCCCCAGACACAGTGCCGACGCAATTTAGATTTATTTTTAGCCTGCAAACTGATTCAATTCGATTGTATTTTATAATTTGCAGAACTGTTCGAGGTGGCTCCCCGCTCCGTAGCCATGTCGATGGGCAGCCTAGCCTCGTGGACATGCAATTTCATAATTGGCATCTCGTTCCCCCTCCTGCAGAATGCGTGGGGCGCCTTTGTCTTCCTGCCCTTCTCCATTACCTGTGTGCTGCTCTGTTTGCTGACGAAATTCTATCTGCCGGAAACGCACGGACGCGATCCGTCCGAAGTGGCGCCCCTCGTATCGAAGGGCTTCCGCTCCAAGGTCAAATGAGGGATTGGCTACCCATTGACTATTATCTTAAAATTAGGCTTAGGGATGACAATAAGTTTTAAGAAAGAAGTCTCGTCCAGTACTCGTGGTGTGCCTTGGTCGACAATAAGCTGGAGAAGCTGGATTCTTACCTCACATTTTTCAAGGACGATTTGCTCATAATAATTGTAATGTCTTTAACGTACTCGTAAGTTTTTTTGTGTATAAACCAATAATAATAAATGAGAAACTGGAATGAAACTTAGGTTAAGGCACCCTGTAAAAAGCTTTCAGCGCTCCGACCCCTTATCACACGCTGCACAAGTTCAATTAAAAAATGCCTGGAGGAAGGACGGAGCGCAAACTAATACTCTGTTAATTAGATTTATTGTTTGTATGAAGAGCGCTTAGCAGAGGCGCGCAGATCTATCGCTGAATGCTCTTCTTTTTCCATTGAGATCAATTAAATGTTAACATTTTGCAAAATATAAATTAAAGTTGGGGATAGATCTGCTTGTGTTGTGCCTGCCGGCAAATAAAACCTGTTTACATTTTCAATAACAAACCTTCAAGATCAAGTTTGAATTCGGTGCATAGAGTATAGACATTTTCGCGTACTCTCCTGGTTAGTAGTTAGTGCAAACAAACGCACCCGTGTGTCGATGATGATAAGAAAACAAGCAGTCAGTCAGTCGTGAGACAAAAGAACGCTAAATTTATCAACGACGGTGACGGGTTCTGTGTGCTGTAACCGCGGGGCAAGCACATCGAAGATGTGTTGTGTTTGTGATTGCTAGACAAGCTCCGGGGGATGACTCAATTGAGAGCTGGCTATCTGTAAGTTGGCGGATGCGAATCACTTTCGGTTTGCCTCTTGATGTGTCTGCTTCGTACCGCATAGCGCCGTCACCATGGTTGTTATTATGGTGATTTCCCGCTTCGCTTTCTCCCTTAAGCCGGCGGCGAGTTTGTCGCTTAAGTCTTTCGTTTTCGCCGTGCTAATCCCGTGTTTATCCCGCGCTCTCTCTCTCTCTCTCTCGTTGCAGCACGTGACCCCACCCAGGGTCAGCGGCTGGACACCGCTTCTTCTGCTCATCTGTCTTACCGTAACGCTGGGCACCACAGTTCCGGTGGGCTACTTCTTTGGCGTTCTCAATGCGCCGGCTGAGATCATCAAGAAATGGTGCCAGGACATCTTGGCCACCGAATATGACACTATCGTCACCGCCAGCCAGCTGGACATCCTGTGGACGAGCATTGTGTCCATCTATTTGATTGGCGGCATCTGCGGTTCCTGTTTCAGTGCATTGTGCAGCGACAAATACGGCCGGTGAGAGAGTCCTTGAGCCTTGAAGCCAAGCGGAAGTTATATTTTTTTTACCAAGCAATCTCAGAAGGTCAAGTAATTATTTTAATGAATGTTTTTCCATTCATCCAAAAATTCCAGTAAGGGCTGCCTCATGATCAGCTGCATACTCCTCGTGATCTCCGGCATCCTCTTCACCTGGTGCCGTGCTGCCAAATCGCTGGAGATGCTGATGGTGGGCCGTTTCCTGGGCGGCATTGCATCGGCTCTGATTTTCACCGCCCAGCCCATGTATCTGTTGGAGGCGGCTCCCTCCGAGCTCAGCGGCAGCGTCGGCGTCTTCACCTGTATAGGCGTTACTGGCGGAATACTTCTCGCCCAGGTTTTTACCCTGTCGCACCTGTTGGGCAGCGAGCGGCTGTGGCCGTACGCCCTTAGTTTCTACAGTCTGCTGGTTATGGCGTCGCTCCTGCTCATGTGGTGGTTTCCGGAGAGCCCTCGTTGGCTCTATCTGCACAAGAAAGATGCCGCCGCCAGTGAGCGGGCTCTGGTACGTCTGAGAGGGAAATACGCCGAGGAAGAGGTGCAGCGGGAAATGCTTGAGATGAAGGCTACGCTGGAGGCCAAGAACAGCTCGGAGGCCAGCTCCCTGTGTTCGGTCCTGAAAGATAGGGAGTTGTGGCTGCCACTTCTGCTGGTCTGCTCCTTCCAGGCCACCCAGCAGCTCAGTGGAATCAATGCGGTGAGTGTGTATTCGATCTTCATTTATGCATTTTGGTCATCCCTTCCCTTGCAGATATTCTTCTATTCGCTTTCCATTTTGACTGATGCTGGCTTCTCGTCGGGAGCAGCAACTTGGCTGAACCTGGGAATAGGAGGTTTCAACATGTGCACTTCACTGCTGGGACCGCTGCTGATCAGCCGGTTTCCCCGTCGTCCGCTTATGATGATCTCCTGCTCCATTTGTGCCCTCGCCCTGTTTGCCATGTCCTTTGGACTTTTCTATCTGGAGAGTTCGGAGAGCCAGGTGCTTGCCTACTTTTGCGCCACCTTCATTCTCACCTTTATCCTGGGCTTCCAGCTGGGTCTGGGTCCCATTGCTTACTTCATTGGCTCTGGTTTGTATATTAATAATTAATTATTACAATTAAGTGAATTGTAACACACATATTTTATCTCCATTAGAGCTCTTAGAGGACTCTCCTCGCCCCGTGGCCATGTCGATGGGCAGCTTGTTCTCCTGGATTGGCAACTTCCTGGTGGGCATGTGTTTTCCGTTGCTTCAGAGTGTCTGGAGCTCCTTTGCCTTCGTCCCCTGCATGTGCGTCTGCCTCTATTGCCTTCTGCTCACCTGGCGTTACCTTCCGGAGACACGCGGTCGGGAGCCCAAGGATGTCAAGCCGCTTATGAGCCAGGGCCTCTCCTCTAAACGGCAATGAGAAAATTCTGTTTTACTTTAAATCTATTTAAAATGAAATTAAAAAACAAAAACAAGAAGCCAAAGTTCGTCACAGTTACAAAATATATTCAATCTCATGCTGAATTAACATTAACATTAACGTTAAAAAAAACTTTGTATCTACGAATTTGAATCAATTTTCTAATTTAAATTCAGAGACAGAAAGGTTAGTTATGCTTTTATTTATAAATTAAAGCCCAAAAGTGTGCTTGTATTTGTGCTATTCCCTCCTGAAAGACCCCTTGGCTTCATTTGTCATTATAAATATTATAATATTATATTATAAATACATATATTAATGCGCAAATTTGGGTCACATCTTCAGCTTTGACTTTATCCTTGAATTTATCCTGATGAAGCTGTGGTCATATGCCTATTTTTATCCTTTTCTTAGGCTTGGGATGATCCGAAAGAAGTGGAGAATGGCTTTAAATCCCAGATCACGTAGAGTCTTGGGAGTAGAGTCTACTACCAAATCTAAAGTCTACCAACGAATCCAAAAAGGCCAGTAGAAACGAGATTAATTGTACATTTTTGGTTTATATCTATGACGTCAAAATGCGTATATAAACTACACTATAGATGGTTACTTATCGATGATTAAAAAGCTTTTAATTTGCTTTTATCTCAGCAAACTCTTATCAGCAGCAAACTCTTGTAGCCATGTTGGTTTTTTTATTTATATTTACACGCCTAATGGGAAGTATATGTATGTATATATGTATATTTAGATATGGCTAATAAAATCCTTTTTGTTATGCAAATTTGAATATGCTGGTGGCTCGTCCTTGCGCATCCTGTCGAATGCCTTTTGCACCGCGTACAAAGCGCAACTCAGATAAACTAAGATTTAAAGAAATAAAACCATAAATTTAGTAGGTCATTTCCCAATGAAAAGTAAAAGAGGAAAAACCCTTTACCTGAAAATGGCAACGCCATCGCCGGAACGAAGATCCATGCGCCATCCGTGGTCAGCAGAACAATGCTTATGTAGAGCATGAGATACAAGAAGAATCCTGTAGTTATCATCCATGGCACAAAGCATTTGTAATTTTGCTATAATTAGATTATAACATAAAGAAACTCAATAATCGAAATACCTGGAATTATTCTCACCTTAAAAGCTCCAATTAGCAAGCACAAACTGCCTAATATTTGCAGAGAGGAAACGTGTATCCCAAGATCGTACATTCCACCTAAAATAAACAAAATAATTGCGTTTCAATCGGGCAAGGCGGCAGCTCATTAGCAATTCTTCAAAATGTGGTTGGTGTACACATACTTCTCCAGAAATAGTCGTCCATAAGTGCCAAATAAGTAATGGCAAAAGCTATGGACAAACAGCCAGTGAAGATGATGCCTCCTTTGGTGTCCAACTTGAGCATTTTTCCGAGTTTTTTTTTGAGAACCCAACGCTAAGAGAATAATTTCGCAACTGAATGTGTGTTAAGCAAGCTTTTCCCCATCGCCGCGGAATACTTTATCTTATCTGACCGACGACTCTCTCCCGAAATCGAGCGAATTGGAAAACCTTTGTTCGTTTTGTGTATAATTATATTTTTTATTGAAGGATTTGCTTTTTATTGCTTCGACAGACAGTTTTGGCCAACAAAGCTTTTTGCAGCAACGAGTTACCCTGCCCAGCTTGTTGTTGGCTCCTTTCTTTTGTTTTTACAATGAGTAACGATTTCGAGTCGATTATTTTTTTTGTTTGGATAATGCAATGGAATTGATTAGCTAACAAATTGGAGTGGCAGAGTGCAAAAATTTGTTAATTGTAAAATTTGTAACATGCATTATATATTATTGTTGTTGTTGTTGTTTTTCTCTTGCACTTTTAACTAGTATCTTTAAGTATAAAAAAATTGTTATTGCAATAATCGCATGGCATTGCTTCATATGTGTATTGATGTATGTATAATTATTCGATTTCGCTTGATAATTCGTAAAATGTAGCGTATTTTAGATAATTTCTCGAGGCATAATTCTGTGTGAGAATTAGTTAATTTAATTTAAGTTAAGTTGCGTTAGATTTTTGGGTAAGGTAGAGTTAAAAAACTAGCAAACGAACGTTGCTCCTTTCCGCCGACTTTCTTGTTTGTTTTTTGTTTCCTTTTTGTTTTTTGTTTTTTCAAGTTAGTCAAGATATATAAAAATACGTAGATTATAACATTCGATTAGTACAAGTAGTATGTATAAATATATAAAAAGTACACAACGTGTAAATAAGACTAAGTCAATAGAGGAGAGCTCCTTCGGGCAGGTTGCATAGCCGACCGCCCCTTATGCTTCTTGCGTCCTTTCTCATCATTTTTTTCGTTTTCGTTTTCTTTTGTTTTTGGCAAAATCACAGGAGAATTAGAAATAATTAACGTAAACTACACGGACACCTCAATGGGATAGTGTGCGCTTAAAAAACCGGGGGAAAACGTCGGTGAAAGTGGAAAACTTTCAGTTGCCGATTCGAAAGAGCGTTGATTTCAACTTGGTTTTGCTTTATTTGCCTTCACTTGCATTTGCTGTATTATTTAATTTAGTTTTAGTTTTGATTTGAAGGGTTTTGAATTCATTATTAAGTGTATATTTGTATAATAAATTATGACTATATATGCAAGTATATATGTAAGAAGTAAGTAGGAGGCGCATTATTCCACTTTTCAACTTAGGATAACAATAATATTGTTCTCGCGACTGACTGACTGACTGACACAAACTGGCTCGCCAACGGCTCTTATAACAATATTCAACTAGAGAATCGCTGATCAAAAAATCAAAAAATAGTAATCATAATAATAGTAGTGATAATCGATGGATGCAGAGACGCATGTACAAAAGAATAAATAAAATCGCGTATAAAAAGGATCTGCGGTTAACCTATTTTAGACGTCGACAACCATCTTCTTGTGTATGTCCGTGTTGCCGACCACCGAGCAGAACTCGTCGAACGAGATCTTCCCATCCTCGTCCTTGTCCGCGAATCCGATCGTCTTGTCCACAATTTGCTGCAGCTGAGTCTCCTTCAGATTGTTGCCCACCATCATCTTTAACACCTGCACAAAGACACAGACGAAGAATGGTTAATCGGAGGTATTTTTTTATGATTTGTAACCTTAGTTGCTTGCCTGAAACAGTTCGCCGTTGGAAATGTAGCCGTCATTGTCCATGTCGTAGATGCGGAAAGCGAAACGCAGCTTCGACAGCTTGTCGCCCTTGACGCTGAATTGTGAGACGCCCTGGATGAACTCCTTAAAGTCCACCTCGCCGTTACCGTCGGCGTCGAAAATGTCAATCACGCGCTGCACCAGCGGATTCTGTTGCAGCTCCGGCAGCGACATGAACTCGTCCACGCTCAGCGCTCCCGAGTTGTCCAGGTCCAGTTTCCGGAAGCGTTTTCCCAATCGCCGGATCTCATCCGCGTCGACTGATAGCAAGCACGAAAATGTAGGAAGCATAATCATGGATTAATATTATTAAAAAAATATAGAGTATGTCCTATTCGAGATACATAAATAAGGTGGCACAAGCACAGAATGTAAATAATACAGCATTGAAATTTAAACCCCTTACAGATGGAGCAAAAACCCTTAACAATTTGTCAGAACTAAACAAATGAGTGCTGCTAAAATTAACAAATAAGCTAATAAGCTTTATTTGCTAATAAATATTTTTGATTTAAGGATGTAAAATGTCACTGCCAGATTCTAGGTAAGAGTGTTGGACTATGTTTTATTTTTAGAGACAGGTTGTCTGTCGATCATCACAGGCAAACACAAAGGGTGACAAAAAAAAAACACACACATTCTAGAAAGCCAATTTCGAAATAAGCAAAAACCAGCAGGAAGAAACTAACGGTCTCGTGATCTCTGAGTGCAAAATTCGGAATATTGAGTTGGGAATTCGATGGAAAAACCATTGTAAATGGAATTTTGACGCGCCGCCACGTTTCGTTTACATTCCGTTTTTTTCCTTCACTTTGTTGCCTATTTTATTCGCTTATGTACATTCAGGTGTATGTACGCATGTATGTATGCGCTGTTGTTTGCATATTCATAAACAGCTGCCTTTTCGTTCAAATGACATTGGCTGAAAAAAAAATCGTACTTACAATTGGAACACATTTCCATGGGCAGTGATGTTTCATTTCCCTGCAAGACGTAGAAGTTATTTTAGAAAAATGCACAAAATTTATTGCTGCACCAAGTGCAAGACTGGGAGGAGGGAGGGTGTGGGGGGGGCACGTGAAAATTAGCAAAGATTCGCCTTCATCGGGGCAAACTCTCACTCTCATTTTCGCTTGTAGCCCCCTTTGGGCACACTTTCCCCGCCCTGCTCTCCCTTGCACTTTCTTTTGGCATATTTTGGTGGCATTTTATTACCATTTTGGTTTTGCCTTTTGTGGTTCTCCTTGGTGCTATCTATAGTACAAGTAAATTTGAGTTTTTGCACTGCTCTTCTCTTGCTCTCGCCGTCGCTGTTCCGCTCTTTTCCGTTACGATCAGAAGCTTAAAGGTGTCCTGCACATGCTAGAGGTGTATTTGGGGCGATGAATAACGGTTTTATTGTGGATATTTTCAATTCTTTATATTTTATTGTGCATGAGTTTTCCACTAGAGCTGACAAACCATCGATGCCACTTTCGATAACAGCGATGTCTTGGATTTGGCCGAGGCCATCGATTGCTCTAGGGCTTTCGCGATAGTTCGCCAAAAATATATTAAGCCTTTTACAGGGTATTATAATGCCGTACATTTTTTTCTAGAAATTGAAATGAAATTCTACTAGCATTTAGCCGATGTTTGTACACCCTTGCAGAGTGCTTTATAGCGTCTGAAGTGATTCCTTCACTGTGATATTTAAAATATATTGTCCGGCAACGCCATTTTGAAACAGTGTGACCTTCCAATTTACTCAATGTTCTGCGCTTTCGCGGTTTTTTGCTGTTCCATTTGTTTTGACTGAATTTTATTAGTTAGAATTCGCGAAAATGGAATCAATGGACGTAGATCATAATATCCCTCAGCTGTAAGGGCCCGAACTCGTTCCTCTGAATCTCCCACTTAACAACTCTTCACTCTCCAGCTACAAGCGAACGCCGGAGGACGTGAAGGCCATTGTAAAACATGCGAAGCTGGACGAGCGGCAGCTGACCCAACTTACACAGGCGCTCTACTTTCCCTCCTCGGAAGTGGAAGCCGACAATCTGCGACTGCTGGAACTGGATGGACATATGCTGGAGCAAATCCGAGACGGCCAGACTCTGCACTTCAAGGGCGGCCAAAATGAAAAGGTGGTGCTCTGCACCGACGAGCGGACGTACGACGTGAAGGGGGCCGAAATCTCCAATAGTCTGCTGTTGGTTCCGGACCTGAAGTTTGCGGCCGCCACCAGCACATCGCCGCTGAAGAGTCCACGCACGGGCAATGCCAATGCCTCTCTGGAACGGAGCCTAAACGACAGCACCGAGGATGAGCTGGAGGTGCCGCGTACTCTGGAGCAGCGGTCGGTCCTTAAGGTGTTCCACGAGTACTTCGAGTGCCGGGAGATCAAGCCGCGCTTCCGCAAGATTGGAGATTTGCTGCAGTTGACACGGTACTCGGGTCCGGAGAACGAGTTCTGTATTGAGCGCAAGCTGCTCTTCAGCCTGCCGCAGCTGCTGGACACGGTGCAGTGTAGCCGGGCGCAGTTTATGGACGGATTGCGGCAGTATCGGGCCATGGAACTGGAGGGTCACATGCGCGTAATGGAGTACGAGTATGAATATCGCACCATTAGCCTGATGCTGGGACTCATCAGCGAGAACTCCTGGGCGTTGGACGAAGTGGAGAGGGAGGAAACCATCAGTGCCCTGAAAGGCATCGCACCGGAGGCGGTTGTGTCCGGACTATTCGATATCTACACCATTCCCAGCGAACGATGCCCGGACAAGTTTCAGTACCAGGAGTCACTGGTGGCCCGCATCGTGGCACAAAATATTTTGCAGCCCGGACTGCGGTTTCGCAACGAGGAGTTCATGCGCACCTGGCAGGAGGCTCTGCCCGAGGGCATGACCTGCCAGTTTAGCTATCTTCGTGGCCTCGGCATCTCCGATAAGGAGGGAGCTCAGCCCTGCATCCGTTCACTGGCCGAGGAGCTGCTGCCCACCAGCATCAACGATCGTATGCGGGCCTTGTTTAAGACAAAGCAGAAATGGACGTTGGACGAAATGGAGCCGTACATGGAGTAAGTCAGGCTTTACAATTCTTTTAAGGGAGTTTTTTTTAAAAGGTTTCTTCGCAGATGCTTCACTACGCCCACCTTATCCGTATCCACGCTGCTTGCTAAGCATGCCCGCTCGCTGACCGAAGGCGGTGTGCGGTACTACGTCTCGAAGCATTGATGTAACCATTCCCTTCAAGGTTTTATTATTTGTTTCCTTTGTACACACTTTTAATTCAGTAAAAAATAGTCTTAAGCTTGTCCTAGGCATTCCGTTTGCGTTTGTTCCGATCCTTTTTGGTCTGTTTCTGGTCTTCAATGGCCGCTTTCATGGTCTCCACGGCGCTTTGCGTGTGACTCGTGGTCACCTGGTTAGCCGCCTCGCTATTGGGATACTTGAAACTGAAGCCCCGGGGGAATATGGGCTGCGCCAGTAGAGCATTGAGCTGAGCCCTGACTGTCTCCAAGCGAAGACGATTAAGCCGCCGCTCTATTACAAACGGATCCTCGTCCTGATCACTGCCACTGCATTAAACATATAAATTATTTAAAGTTAAAAATTATAGAAGTTCTCTCTTACGATTCATCGTTGTAGCCGTCGATTATCATGTCCATTTCCTCGGCATGCTTCTTCATCCAGCCGCGCTCGCTCTGAACGCGCTTCAGCTTCAGTTCCTCTTTGTCCAGGTCACGGGCCAAGTTCACGCGCTCCCTGACAGCGCCCATGAAGCGCTCCGAGATGGGGAACAGTGGCAGATCCTCAGCTGCAATTGAAGGAGTTACGTTTAGCCGGCTGCTAAGGCATACACGTAATTTCTTAACTTACTTCTCTCCAGGGTTTTGTAGAGCTTCACGTAGCTCTTGACTTCGCCCGGCTCCATAAACATGACAGTTATGCCATGCTTATTAGCTCTAGCCGTGCGACCCGACCTGTGCACGTAGTTTTCGCTGGTTCGCGGCACCTGGTAGTGGATCACATGCTCGACGTTGGGTATGTCCAGGCCCCGGGCAGCCACATCTGTGGCTATCAGCAGACCTGTTGGACTGTCGCGGAAGCGTTCCAAATTCTTGAGCCGCTGCTTCTGGATCATGTTGGCGTGCAGGGGCAAGGGATTGCAGTCCAGAAGGCCGAAGAGCGTGGCCAGGCGCTTGACGCAATCGATGGAATTGCAGAAGACAATGGTGCGTCCCGGATGGCGTTGGATGAAGTAGTACAGATGAAAGTCCTTCTGCTCGAGGGGGCACAGCAAACGGCTTTCCGTCAGGGTCTGGGCAGTTTCTGAAAGTGGACAGGAAAAACGTTAGTTCCAGATTCAAGGTGTTAGCCTTAATTTACATACGCTGAGTGCTGGTTATATCGACAATCTTGGGCTGTGAGATGCCCAGCTCCTCGATGAGGCTTTCGATTTTCTGGTCTACCGTTTGCTTCACAAATTTAGGCCGCTTACCCGTATTGCGCTCTGAAATTTATAAGATTATAAATATTTATATAAGATTCGATATTTATTGTTAAATCTGTTACTTACTTTGCATGTGATCGGGCAGGTCGTGAACCAGCGTCAGCGTGGCTGAGTAGATAAAGTTCTGGCGCTGCTGCTTCTTCTGCTCGTCCGCATTGAGCACCTTGAGAAGGCTCCTCAGCTCCTCAAAGTGCCCCTTCTCCACCATGCGATCCGTCTCGTCGATCACGAGGAAGCTAATGTTTTCGATTTTCTTCAGATGCTGGTTGCCCTGGGCATACAGCTCCCATAGACGACCGGGTGTGGCCACAACTATTTCTGGACACTGGCGGAGCACACGCTCCTGCTTAGCCACGGCCAGACCGCCGAAGATGGCTGCCACCCGAATGCCTGTGTACTTGGCAGCGGTTACCAGATGGTTCTTCACCTGCACGGCCAGCTCCCGGGTGGGTGTCAACACCAGGCCGTACAAGGGTAGCTGCTTCCGTTGGGCATTCTCCTCCGTATCACTTTCCTCGTCGCTAGCTCCAGAAACGTGATCCAGTTCCTCTGGCGGCGGCGTCAACTCGTGCTCGTCATCGGCTATCTCAGCCGGCTGCTGTCCCTTCACTTTGGGAGCCTTGCGTA
The DNA here is from genome assembly GCA_018151655.1 of Drosophila bocqueti. Taxonomy (NCBI): domain Eukaryota; kingdom Metazoa; phylum Arthropoda; class Insecta; order Diptera; family Drosophilidae; genus Drosophila; species Drosophila bocqueti. The sequence continues at coordinate 4,685,589 of JAECXF010000057.1, forward strand.
TGCCCGAACTGACATTCCGTTGCTTTAGCTCCATTATTCCGGCCAGCATGGGTATGCCAAAGGCTAGTGTCTTTCCGCTTCCCGTTTCCGCTGCTCCTAGGATATCCTTTTTGCCGTGAATCGCTGCCGGCAGGGTCAGGGCTTGGATTTGGGTGGGACCCTTGAAGCCCTGTTCACCCAGGGCGCGCAGAATGGGCGAGGGAACTCCAAGGCCATTCCAGGCGGAAACATCTTCGCCGTTGACCGTGGGAATGGGCACTAGATCGGGTGCCTCGTCTTCATCGCTGGACTCCGCTGCCTCTGCAGCCTCCTCATCCGGTGGCGGTGGCCTGAGCAACGCAAAGCGATCTGCAGGATACTCATCGTTGGATTCATCGCTGTCTGCTGCATCCTTTTCCTTTTCCTCTTCCTGTCCCTTTGTCTTCTTCTGTTTACGCAACTCTTTGCGTTTTTCCCGTTTCTCGCGAAGCTTCTGCACTTTCTGTGAGTGCCGCTCGGCCAGACGTGCCTTTCTACTGGCCTTTGCGGTGGCCGCCACTTCATCTTCGCTTTCCGATTCGCTAGAGGTCTCGCTGGAATCGTCCGCCTCCTCGTTCTTAGACACCTTCCTCTTTTTCTTCTTCAGCTTGCTCTCTCTTGCCGGATTCTTGGAGCGAACCCGCTTCTGGGAGGACTTGACCAGCGCTGCATCGTAATCCTTGAGGACCTCCAGGCCAATCAGTCCTTCGTAGCCCCCAAAATCATCGGAAATCACGTGGCCCTTGATCTTCACCTTTTGCCAGTTCTCCTCCTTTGGAAGTGCAGGTTCCTTAACAGCGTTTTTTCCTGCTTTGGGAAATTTGGCGGATTTCTGTTTATTTTGAACCATACTTAACGATTTTATTAATTAAATAAACGTTAAATAAAAACACGCCGACGACCGCGTGTTTTGTTTTTGTCTTGAAAAAATAATCGATAGCCCGATAACATAAACAGTTGGCTAATCAGCTGTTCGGTGTGGAACATTGCTCATTAGCAGTGTTGCACAATGCTGATTTTCGAATTGAATCTTTGGCGGTTAATTTAAATATTTTGCGAAATTACAGAGCTCCTGTTTTTGTGTGTTTGTTTTTATTTACGGTGTGGTTTATCTATACAAATCCAAGGTTAATTCGTTTAACATTCTGCTCGCTCTATTTTTAAAAACAATTAACTTATATTTGGCTTATTGCTCGCCAGTCACTCCCAGCTTCTTCTTCAGCGACTCGGGCATTTCTGGTGGTGGTGGGCGTGGCATGCGCAGGAACACCTTCACGGCATCGTAGATGAACCACTGGGCAGCGGTCAGGGTGCCGATCATCACGATCCTAGGCACCAATCCCCCCCAGAGTCCTGCAAATGGGAATTTAAAGCCATTAGAGGCGGAAACCAGGATAATAAGTAGAACATTCACTCACCGGCCCAGCCCAGCTGCTTGGCCACATCCAGGGCGCTGGCGCCCTTGGCCTGGTTGAGCTTGGAGACCACTGTGTCGGCGGGATGCGAGACAATGGCGCAGAAGACGCCGGCAATGTAGCCGGCAGCGAAGGTCACCACCAGCTGCTCGCCCTTGGTGCAATCGGCACGGGGCTTGGGCACCACATACTTGTACAGCAGCTCCAGCGTACGCTCAAAGCAGGCGAACTTCATCATGGTGTATGGGATCTGGCGCATCCACAATGGCACCAGGCCCTTGTAGAAGGCGGACACGCCCTCCTGGGCCGTCATCTTGGGCAGAGCCTCGCGCAGCGTCTTGGCAAATCCGGGAGTGGTCTGAATCTTGACCTTGGCCGCCTCCATGGGCGCCAGCGCAATGTCGGCAAAGAACTCGGCGGAGGCCGAGGCGGCCAGGTAGAGTCCGGTTCTGTACAGGAAGGCGTTCTCCTCGCCGATGGCGTCGCCGTAAATCACCTTGAAGACCTCATACAGGCCAAACTTGCACAGACCCTGCATCGAGTAGCCGATGAAGGTGGGTGCCCAGCCCTTGGCCAAGCCACGGACGCCCTCCTCCGCCAAGCTGACGCGGAAGCCGTTGAACACGCTCTTGTACTTGGCCGGGTCCACCTGCAGGCGGCACTTGACCAAATCCAGGGGCACCACCATTGTGTGTGTGGAGCCGCAGGAGATGATGCCGCCCAGGCCGCACAGCAGGAAGTAGTGGTTCGAGCCGAACTCGCAGGAATCTGGAGGTTTTGGAGTAGAGATGGGTTTCTAAAGGGTTTTTAAAGTTTCGGAAGACCTTTCCACTTACCACCCTGGGCAGCAGCAGCGGCGGCGATGTTGTGGTTGGGACTCAGCTGGCGGGGAGAAACATCGTTCAGGGCTGGAGTCGCCACAGCGGAGGGGGCGGGCACGGAGGCAGGCGTGGCAGCCTGGCAGTTGACGCTGGTGAAGGGCGACCTGAACGTTGAGTTCTGCGCGGCATCGAACAGGGATTTGAACATGGTGTCTAAAGAAGTGGCTAAAGATGGGGAAAGAAAAGCAAAATGGAAAGGTTTAAGGTTAAGGTCATGATGTAATAAAATAAAATATATATATATATATTTTAAAAAATATTTTAAATAATATTAAAAAGAACACGAGGGTTTCTTGCTACCATTAGTAAATTAATTGTAGCTTAAAATATTGTCTAAACAATACAAAATGTTAAAGAAGCCTAATAAAAATGAAAACTTTTTAAAATTGTTAAGTTTTCAAGTTAAATTTTAAAGCTGTTTCTTTACACATAATAAAACCGATATGTATTATTTGTTTTACTATCATAAATTGCCCTTCTGAAAAAGCATTTAATATATTTACGATTTAATCTTTCTATATTTACTACCACTTCACCAATTAACTCACAAATTCGTTTAAATTCTTAATTCGAAATTATATAGCTGCAATTATTTTTACATAACTATTGTTTTTTTTTCCTTGTCTGCTAAACACTTTTTATGCATTGCGTAATGGCTGCTGTGGGGTTCTCCGTACGCCACACAGACTTTTATATATTTTGAAAACTTTTTGCGAAAAAGCAGTGCGATTTTCGGCACACAAAAAAACACTCACTTTAAAGTGCGGGGGAAATGGAGTGCAGATAGGCCTGAAAATAGAGCTGAAGTGGAGAGAGAGAGTCGTCGTTTGGGGACCCAAAACAACGTTCGTCGCGCGCCAGACCAGAAAACCGAATGCAGTGCCTGCAATGGAACGATCTGTGAGAGCTGGCACAGCTTCTGTCCAGGGCTGTCGAGTGGGGCCAGAGCGAAACGGTGGCTAGCGGTTACGAATCGGTTGCATGACACACGGTTATGTATCGGGTGGATATTGGGGAGAGATAGGAAAACACTAATATTGGTTTGAGAATACATTCTCCAGCTTATTTCATTTTATTTCAAAAAATATTTAAACTCAAGATACACCTGACAATCCCTGGCCACAGATTGTTATTTTTAAATTCGAGAAATCGCCCATTGAGCAGCGTCTGTCTTTGCCTCTAAACCGTCGTCTATGTGTGTAAATATAAATAAATTCATTAACGATCGCCCAGCTGATCGGTGGAGGCCAAGAATTTGGCAGCTCAATCGATACGTTGGATCTCGCTCTGGATCAAGGTTAAAGCCTTGCGAATTTTTTTTTGAATTTTTAAACCCGGCAGGACTACAATTTAAGATGAACAGAAGAGGCAGAACCCAGGCATCTGCGACCTCATCTATCTATCTATCTATATTCTCGATCAGCATTCTTATAAATTGCGAGTAAGAATAAATGCCTAGAACTCATAGATAATAAAACCTAAAAGATATATTTTCAAAGGTTGTAAACCTACATCTTTAGGATCTCGTATCTTTAGGATGGATCTCAGCACAGTTAAGTCAAAGACAAAGAATCTCTTGATATATATTTTTTTGCAAAATTTAAACATTTTATTTGAAACGTACAATGCTATTATTAGGTTTATGTTATAGAAGTGTAGTACTAAAACCGGTAGTTAGTAACTTGATGGAGCTTAGGAGCTAAATTTTACAAAAAACGGTATACGACATGGTTGGTATCTTACATTCTCAGACGAGTAAGTACATTGCTTGGTTGGTTGGTGCTTATCAAATAAATGCTAAAAATATTGGAAGTATATATATATATAGTGGCTGCACAATACACATAATAATAGTAGTAATACTTTTGCAATAAATTACAGTAAAATACAATACACAATACATCGATCAAAAATGGCAGAAACAATGTCATCACTTAATAGTTGGTGTTAGACTCGTACTCATAATATATACGCTCTAGTAGATAGTAGATAATAGTTAATAGTTAATAGATAATAGATACAGAGTGGGGCCGGAACTGGAACTCTTCTGGCGGCAGTTGAACTGCCGTGTTGGGTTGGAAACTTACGCAGCTAAATTGGCAAACAAGCGGACACACCTTACGCTCTAAAACTTAACAACGACTACGACTCGGCCGTCTCCATGTGCCGGTGCACTGTGACGGGCGCCAGGATGTAATGCGGCCGCGACTCGTCCGCCTCGAGGGGCAATGTGGTCTGACCGTAGACAACACCACTGCGGTCGCGGTCGCGGCAGGGCGAGGGCGTCGCCTGCACCTGCTGCTGCTTGTAGCACCGCTCCGTCTTCGAGGTCGGCTGATTGCTCAAATACGGATGGGTGTTGGGCTGCGTGGAGGACTGCTGGCGGTTCGTTGGACTCGATATGGAGGTGGATATGGACATGGTGTCCGACTTGCTGTGCCGCTTGTCGTGCAGCAGCAGGGGCTCGGCCAGCGTGAAGCACTGCTGGTCGGAGCTGTCCTCGTGCGGCGTCATGGTGCTGTAGCCATGATCCGACTCCCCGTTGGGAGGCCTTCGGTAGCTGCTGCCGCTGGACACGTGATAGGGCGATATATCCGCCGCATTCATCAGCTGTCGCTGAGCAGCCGCATGGTCATAGCCCCCCCCGCCTAGGGGTGGCTCATCATGCGACTTGCAATCATCAAAGTTGAACCTGGACAGCGGCAGGCCATAGTTCTCCTCCTGCACCGAATCCACGTAGAACTGCTCCTGCGTCTGGGCATCGAGGTTGTGCCTGTAGCAATAGATGGCGAACCCGATGACCATGGCCAGGACTATGATGGCTCCACCAAGTGGCCCGAAGGCAGAGTAGGCATGCTGCTCCCGCTGCGGATTGTGGGCAGCCAGCAGCTCCAGCTCATCCAGCTCGCCGTATGGCGTCAGAGAGGCGAGCACGCCATTGAAGCAGCTCGCCTGCGAAGCACAAAAGGCAGTGGAGAAGCTATTGCCCTCCACATCCTGCTGGCACCACTCGCAGCCCATCACTCCCAGGCATTCCCTTTGCGTGGCGTACGCTTCGCAGGTGCCCGCCGCCGTTCCGGGACAACTGGGCAGGCCACTGACCAGCTGCGTGGTGGGTGGCAGGGCTATAAAGTGCTCACTCGGTGGCGGGCAGTAGGGGAACTGGTGCGTGTAGTTGGCATAGTAGGCGAGGGAGGAGGGCAGGCTGCTGTCGCCCACCATGGGACACTCGCAGGGGCACTCGCAGTCCGTTTGGTCCATGCGCTTGCAGTTGAGGCACTCCCGGTCGATGGTGCTGCACGGACAGAAGGCGCCGCCATCGCAGCTGGAGTTAAGTACGGCGGCGAAGAGGTTGCTGCCCCGAATCAGGGCAATTGCATACTTTGTCCGCTCGCCATGCACCACGTTGCCCAAAATGGTGGCCAGCGAAGTGTTGAAGGCGTAGAAGCGTTGCAGGGTGCGATTCTGGTAGCTGGCACAGCCCAGCTTTCGCACCAGCTGGCCGTGATTGAGCACATCGTTGGCCAGGTACGACTCCTTGTGTGTGAGATGCTCATGCGGACGGCGCTGGTTCCTGGTCGCCGTCGTGGGTTGCAGCATGCTCGGGTGGGCCAGCAAATAACCCTCGTGCTCGAACATCAGACACTTCATGTGCGGCAGCTGGCAGAGCGGTGTCCCCTCGAGTATCAGGCGGTAGTAGAAGGCATACGGAACGTCCAGGGCCACCACTCCAATGGGTCTGTCCTGCTGGACGGAGTGCAGCGCATGCGCCTTGCCCTCGAAGATGGTGTGCGCAATGGTGATAATGTATCCCGCTCCACCCGCATCCAAGTACGGAGCTGTGCTCACAATCTTTCCCGGCTGAGCCATCGCCTGCCGGAACCAAGGCCGCCGAGTGGGATCGTAGCTGCTGCTGAGCAAGCATCCGGGGTACAGCTGCAGCACTCCGCTCACGCTGGCCATGTACCGGCGAATAATGTGACTGCGCAGGGATCCCCGGGCATCCTGGTGTCGGCGTCGCAGCTGCTGCATTGCCTGGTACAGGACACTCACCTCGTGCCGGATGCTGGGACGCAGACCAGGATTTGCGAGCAGGCCACTCGAGTCGCGAAGGTAGGCCATTATGGACTCAACATGGCGCAGCTGTGTGCGCGGTCGATTGTTGTGCAGGAACCCGAATGGCGACTCGAAGGCGGCGGCACTAAGGAACAGGGTGGGAGCATCTGCAAAGAGGAGAGAGAGATCAGTATTGCAAGCGATAAATAAGTGAGTAAAAGCCTACCCAAGGTGGCCATTTGCCTAAAGTAGCGGCAGATCTTGGGCTGCCCGCTGACGCCCTGGTTAAGGTCCAGCCGATGGTACAACAGATCCATGGTCTCTCCATAATATCCCGGCTCATAGTTGGACACGGTGTCCTTCAGGTTATATCGTTGCGAGGCATGCGTATTGGAGGCATTCCTCAGCGAGTCGCCGCCGCCGCCGCTGCTCACCAGGCACAGCACGTAGAAGCCCAGCACTGACTGCCAGTGGTAGGTGCGCTGCAAGCGCTGTTTTCCCACATACACATCCGCCGTGGCATTGCCGCTGTCCTCGTGCAGGAGGCGCTCCCTTATCAGAGTGGAGAAATCGGTGGCATTCTCCAAATAAGCAATATTCACCGGATACGAGGTCTCACGCTGAATGAGTGGACGCGGAAATGCCGGATGGGCGAGAGTGTTCCCTGTGGAACGATCAAGTAGAAAGGCATAGCCACTGCCTCCCTGTTGCTTGGCACTAGAGGCAGCGGCACTGGGGGGATAGTTAAGCAGATCCTCCAGCAGATCCGCCAGGTACAAGTTGACGCCCACAACGCCATACGGAGGAACGGCATGCGTGATGGAGACAAGAACATCTGCGCAGGATAAAGAGAGTTATTAGCAAGGATAATCCACTTATATGAGAGTCACAACTCACCTCCACTGTCTGCGTCCACCACTGGTGGATGAACCTCCAGCGTATCCGTCAAATATCGCTCTTGAAAGAGCTGGCCAAATATCCGTGAGCTCGTTTGGGGCAGCGACGACTCCGCGTGCAGCTTGCTGAGCACAAAGAAGCGCCCAGTCAACTGAGTGCCTGCCCTAGGCCACCAGCTGGTCACATCAATCTCGTACTTGGTGTAATTCTGGGTGGCCACATCGCTCAGGAACTGCTTTTCATACATAATCCGTTTCTCGTCCAGCACCACGGCACAGGTGTTAATGATCACTGGAGCCTTGAGCCTCCGCTGTCCCTCAGCCACCACACGCAACACGGCCATGGCATCGGATAAGTTGGTCAAAAGACCGCGCGTAACGTAGACAAACTCCACGGGCTGCTCGGCTGTGTTGATCATTCCCGATTGCTGCAGACGATGCAGCAAATCGAAGGCGTACTCAAAGCCCAGGGAGTGATTGGTAGGGACCTGCGCCCTGTTTAAGTTATTTATGTAGCTGATGATCTCCTCCTTGTGGCCACGTGTGGCACTGTAGATGCCGTGGCCAGCCTCCGAGGGAAAGGCTTCCAAAGACATAAAGCTCGCCTCGCTGGAAACAGTGACCAGGGAGACCTTATCGGTGTCCTCCAGCAGCTGAAGCATCTCGTGAACTGCGAAGAAAATAATCACTGTAATCACTGATCTCATGACTTACAATTAAATATTTTACCAAAGCTTTTTGTTAGGTCAAACAATTCGGAATTCAGCGCTGATCCCACGTCGATGAGGAGCAGCACGTACTTTTGCTTAATGGCCGAAACGTAGAGCTGCCGAAAGTGGAGGCTGGCAGAGGCCCCATCCGAATTGGACAGGAAATAGATATGCTTGAAGTGGTTGCCACTGCTGCTGGGCTTGGTATTCGATTTATCCGTCTCGCTGTGACTGAGCCTGCGCTTGAGCTGCAGCAGCTGGTCCGATATGTAGCCGTTGACCGCCAGGGAACGGGCATTGTTCTCATTTAAAAACGTAGCGCGCCCATCGTCCGACTTGAGATAGTTGAGGATTTGGATTTGCTGTTTGTTGTAATGAATGGACTGCGCCGAGGACGAAGACCCGGAGACGGCGGCGGCGTCCACGGCGTCGGTGTCATAGTCGTCAGGCTGACAGCTCTCTATTTGGCTGTTCAAATAGAGCTGCTGCAGATGGTCCGCAGATGGCGAGGCAGTGTTTCTGGCATGCAGATCCTCCATCTCCATCTCGAGGTCCAGTTCGCTCTCCTCCTCATCCTCGTCGTCGTAGCTATATTGCCAGACCTTGGTGAGGTTGTAGCGCAGCAGTTCGCGCAGTTCCAGCACCACGTGGGTGGCCTTTTGCAGCTTCTTGCTGAGGCGGCTGCTGAAGAGCTGCAAGTCTCGCTGCAGTTGGGGATTCGCCAGTCCACTCTCGTTAACAGCCTGGGAGCGAACTGGAACCCCTCCGCCTCCATTGGTGCTGGTCAGGTGCATTGAGTCGAAGATTTCCTAAAGCGAAAGAGATAAAAGGTTACTGATTTTCTCCGAAAACAAGACATGAATCGTACCTGGATCTTGGCCACTCGCATCTCCACATTCCGTATGTTGCGCAGCTTGCCCTCCATGCTGTGTCGCAACTGCATGGCATTCTGCTGATTGTAGTTCACGAAGAATATGCTCGCTGGCGACTGCTGGAGCGGCATGAAGCCGGCGACCACGTCCCCACCGGCATCCGTAGGCACTTTGTTGCTAGTTGTGTTGTTGGCTATGGCTACAGGAACTTGTTGACTGCTAGTCGTGGACGCCAACGCGCCCAGGGCGACCAGCAGCAGCGTAATGTGGAAGCTGCAGCTGGGCCTCATGATTTATGGTATCCCGCGAGCTGCGTGACCACTGGTACATGCTCATCGGTTTACAGCATTCCTGGACGGGGGCAAAGCAACAGCATTAGAAAGCAAGTTCTGTACGCTACTTGGGGTTTTCTATGTATTACCAAGGATCACTCCGACCTCCACGCCGTTTTGTTTATGAAATATTTTCACTGATATTTAGCAGCTGCGCTCAAGTTGAGCCGGCCAAACACGCGGTCATGGGTTACTTGCACAGGGACAACACACATTTAACATAGAAACAGCCTAATTACCCTGTTTTTAACTAAATAAATAAATAGTTTTGTCAAATTGCTGTTTTTTCTAAAAAATTCCATCCAGGTGGTGTGACCGTGGCCGGGTCAGTGCGAAAATCCATAGCAGAGAAAGAAAAATACCACATGCGGTATTTTTTTATTTCAAATTGCAGTGTGTAGGGTGGTAACCCTAAATTAGTTATTATTTAGTCGTGTTTTAAACCATAATGCCATAATGTCCGGAAAAACGCCAAATTGTAAAAACAGGACAGATCTGTCCGGAAAAAGGCCAAATTGGCATCACTGTTTGAAATCAAATCGGTACAAAAGTATCGTTATTTTTTGTATTTTTTTTTGGTTTAGTGCCAAGTCGGTACAAAAGTATCGTTTGATTTTTCGTCTGGCCAGATTTAAAAAAATTGCTAACATCGATGTTTCTTGAGAATTGCGGGAAGCGGGAATTGTGGATTTTTTAAATATGTAATAATAATATTGTTTTTAGATAGCAATTAATTCTCTGCAATTAGCGTATTATTTGTTTTATTAAAACAATAGAAAATGAATGAAACCGAAAATTAAAAAAATAACCAAAAATAATCTGCCAACTTAATTTTAAAAAAGCTAAAAGGACATGGCAAAAACAATTAGTGCGATTTCCAATTTTTAAAAAAATATTTTATGACTTGCTGAAAATGAAAATGACTAATTTTTTAAACTGTTTATAATGATTTTTCAAATCGATGTCGTTACAAAGTTTGAGTATTTAAATCCACCCTCCAGTACTACAAAAAAACGAGCCAAGGCGTTTTGTAAGTATATTTAAGTCTTGCAAGCTCTATTTTAATCCTGCCCTAACTCCCCAACTCTCACTGCTTTGCAACAGTTTTCTTCTCTCTGGATACCGTGCTTAACCCTAAAAATAACGTAGATTTTTAAAATATTTAAAATAGATATAGGATAATGCTAATAAAACTGATTGCCTAGTGAAATATATTACTAGGGAGAAGGAGTCTTCAATTCCATTAAGTACATAATCTTCTTTGCCTTTCCATATGACAGTTACATCCCCTTCAAATCAAAATTATTTGAAATTTAACAAGAAATCAATTTACTGTGGCTTCTTGGGATATATTTAAGATTATAATCTTAAAACATAATATTTATTATAGTAACTTAACCTGCTCTAACACTTTCGTTTTCCCAAATTGTAGTAATACTTACAATTTTGACAGAGGCAACCAACTTCTCTTAGCGAATGCAATTTGAGCCTTTGCCAATTATTCGCTCATCCGCTGTCAAGGCTGAGACTCGTTTCTGCTTTTTGTCGGCTGGATACGTGACTATGTAGGCTGAGATGGAAAGATGCAGTCCAATTGGTGTCAGGCCGACAAGCTGCGTGTCCGGCATAGCAAAGACATCATTTGTTCGATGTAAGTCAATATAAAAATGCGTAACTTGAAGCCGTTGCACTGCAGTTTCAATTGCAACGTTCAACAAAATGCTGGCAAAGGTAGGGAGTGATTTGAATCGCAGTAAAGTGGTATTTGAAAAGCTCATCCTTAAAGTTTCTTCCTTTGGTTGCTCTGCTGCCCATCATTCGAGCTTATCCCGAGGCCCCGATTGTCCGCCTTGCTCCAAGTGCTCCATATGCTCCAGCTGGCTGGCACCCGCAGATTCCGTTTAATCTACCCACTGAGTACCTACCGGCTAGGAGTTCAAATCCGACTGTGCAGATCTCCAGGGCGAGAGTGGAGCAGGTCTATCCATCTCAACAACTGGATATACCGGAAACTGGGAATATACAGCCGTCTGTCTTCCGTCCATCAAACCAATATGGTCCACCGGATCCTGGCTTTAAAATAGTTTATCCAGATGAGGAGGAGCCTGTAACTTCGAAGGATACTGCTGATCCCAATCAGTCGAGCATCCGGGAAGGACGCTATTTCATAATATCCCAGGATAATAAGCTTCAGAGAGTTACGTTCAGCTCAGAGCAAAATGGAAACGATGAGGATTTCACAGCTCGACTGAGTTACTCCACTGTGGGTCAGCTCAAGGATCCTGTGTACCGATACAATAGCCAGGGACAGTTGGAAAGGGTGTTGAAGAAGTGATTATTATATTTGAATCCCCTTTTTCCAATTTCCAATCCGAAATATTAATGAAAAATTTATATTTTCGGAGAAGATGGCCTGAAAATGTAAATGAACATTTAAAACACTTTGCGGGCTTTCTTTTTTTGTCTTTGTTTTATACAAAAATGCTTCTTTATTCGTTTAATAATTATTAAATATACACAAAAATCTCATAAGTTCGTTTCGCTTCCGAATTTTCCATTTTCATTTAAAAACTAAATACAATCCTTATGCATGTATGTATGAATGCGTAATGGTCACATGTATGTGTCTAATGTGTGTGAGTGGGTGTGTTTTTGTGTGTGTGTGCGTGGACTAACACAAAATGAAGAGGCGCTTAAACAAAACAAAAAACGGCAAGGAGTTCCGGGCGTAGAGACAGCTAGGGGAACGAACGGTAATGAAACGGAAACGGAAGGAACGCGCCTGTCTATGGCAAAATGGCGGCCGTCCCACTAGGGGGAGAGATTGAGTGAGGCAGAGTAAAGGCAGATAAAGAGGGATAGAGACTGACTGCGACCGCTGGCCCCCTGGCTCTGTGAACGCCTAATACTCGGCCAGCGATCCCGTGAAGTAGACGAGTATAGCTGCGGGTCGACCTAAATCGGGATACCACTTAGTAGCCGTTGAACTTGCCCTGCTGCTGCGCGTTGCTATCGTAGCCGCCGCCATTGCGTCCGTTGCCATTTCCGTTTCCGTTGCCATTGCCCACCTGCTCGTAGCGGATGGTGGGGCGGTATCCGTTCTGGTCGGCCTCGTACTCCACGATCTGCTTGCGGCCGTCGGGCAGGAGGACGTAGTAGCGGCCGACGGCGAGGTCACCATCGCGGGACTCCATGTGTCCGAAATCGTTGCCCGACTCGTAGTCCTGCACGTCGTACTTGAACTCGTACTTGGCCGGGCCGTACTGCTCCTCATCGCGCTGTCCATAGCCGTTGCCATTGCCGCCGCCATAGCCGCCGTTGCCGTTACCGTTTCCATTGCCGCCCTTGAAGATGGCACCCGTCAGCGCCGGAGCACCGTACTGGCCCTGGGGTGGGGCGATGGGGGCTCCGTAGCTGTTGCTGGGCGCTCCACCATTGCCGCCAGTCCGCTGGGGCGGCAGGTAGTTGTTCGATGGCGACTGATAGCCCTGCGTGGGCGGCAGATAGTTGTTGGAGGGCGCCTGGGGCGACTGATTGGGCGGCAGGTACTGGTTCTGGGGCACTGGGGGTTCCGCATGGGTCCAGGCGGCCAGGCACACGAGCAGCGCGATCGACGTAAAGCACTAGGGGAAGAATATTTAACATATATTATGGTTATATTTAAATAATTAAAAAATTAAATGAAATGCAACACTAAAACCAAGAAACCTTTGAGAAAACAGTGTGATTTGACAGCAGTCTTTCAAAATTATATGTGCTTTGTGCAGTTAAGTGTCTTCTCCCCAGGATAAAGTCATTGGAATCTAGAACTTTGCATTTGACGGCCATGTCCGACTCGGATGAGACCGCTTGGATCCACTGGTTCTGCCGGCAGCGTGGCAACGAGTTCTTCTGTGAGGTGGACGAGGACTATATTCAGGACAAGTTCAACCTCAACTTTCTCGACTCGAACGTGACCAACTATCGCTGTGCCCTAGAGGTGATCCTCGATCTTAGCTCGGGCTCGGCCTCGGACCTGCCGCCAGAGTCGGAGCTGGAGGCCAGCGCTGAGAAGCTATACGGGCTAATCCATGCCCGTTTCATTCTCACCAACCGTGGCACGGACCTGATGCTGCAGAAGTTCTACAAGTGTGACTTTGGCACCTGTCCGCGATCCTTCTGCCAGCGCCAGGCAGTGCTGCCCATCGGTCTGTCCGACAATCCTGGTGAGGAAATGGTCCGCGTCTACTGTCCCAGGTGCAACGATGTCTACTACCCGAAGGCGGCACGCCATTCCAATCTAGATGGGGCCTTCTTTGGGTCTGGTTTTCCGCACATGCTTTTTATGGTGCATCCCGAGGCTAGACCCAAGCGGGCCAAGCAGAAGTTTGTTCCCAGGTGAAGGGGGATAATGAGTATCCACTGTATATCCTATTTAACGTATGCTCCCTTATTTCCGTCAGATTGTATGGCTTCAAGATCCACCAGACGGCCTACAAATGCTGCGATAATGGCAAGGATCAGTCACCGGCCCCAGAAATCAAAGGTATATCCGAACCTAAGGTGTGAGCGAAATTGGCCATGTGAAACCCATGTTTTGTACCCCCTTTGTAGCAACAGGCTGGCTGCCAGCTAATTAAACTCTCATAATCATAACTTGACAATCTTTTGTTTTGGCCAGCTTTAGCATTGTCTTTTTTCTTGCCAGCATTTAGCCGAGCCGCACAGCCGCAGAGGCATATGCAAATCAGCGGTAATTGGGTCTCAGGCGAAGCTCGGATCGGATTTTGGCTAAGCTAAGGCAAGTGAAGGGCTGATCTCGCTCTTGTGCAATGCGTCTGAATGTTAAGTATACGCCGTGTGGCGCGGGCAACCTGTGGGAGAACATCGGCGGCGAAGGCTTGCACAACACGTTTCCGAATGTTTTTTTTTTTTTTTTTTTGTCGAAAGAGCTTCTGCCCAATGACTTTCATGCTTCATTGGCGTTAAAATGCTACGCTTTGAACAGCTTCTTGCGTCTAGCGTCGCCTTTGTCTGCCTTTTTTTTTTATCGCCGCCTGGTCATCGCCAGACTGCCGCCGTACTTGGGCATGTCCAGTTGTTCTTCTTCCGCCGCTTAAAAGTTTGTTTAATTTATGCATTGCAAAATGACCCGCCGCTACTACCGTTCGTTATCCACACCCTAGAAAAGGTAATGGGATCGCTGGCTGCAATTGTTTCCCAGGCGGATGCGGCACAGAGATATGTATCATCGGAGGTGTCGTGTTCTGAGTCCGTAAGCCGTAAGCGAGTATACAGTAGCCCCCGTCGGTCAAATGGATGGCTATCTTGGCCGCGATGATGGGAGCGTTATGAAATTTATTATGCGGATCCCCTGGCTTGATTAATCGCCCTGCTGAACTTGACTTTTAATATGGCTCACAGATTCGTATTTCTTCTCTTCCCTTTCCGAGACAATCAAGGCTTCATTAGCTTGATAAGTTGTTTAATTGATTGATTGATCAATTGCCAAAAATCGATTTTAAATGAGGGCTACATGCTTGTTTTTTGGCACTTCTTTTGAACGAGTTTAAAAGATGAGTTAATCATTATTTTAACTGAGGGGAGGAGTGCTACCAATTAGAGGGGTTTTAATAAAATAATTAAGGAAAACTAAAAGCAATTCCCCTTAAATGCTGCAGCTTAGATTCACTGGCAGTGAGGACAGGATGTCCATATCCTGTCAGCCTACTTAACACCTTTCGAGTCTTTTCTCTTAATCCTGCACGAGCTTATTTGAATCTATATATCCTTTTTTAAAGTTCTGCTCATATATCCTGGCATCAGGACTCAGTTTCACACAGCACACCACTTGACACACTTGACTTGACTTGACAGTTCTTCGGTGTGGAATCTATATACCTTCATTTTGTGTTGTCACTTGTTTGGGGTTTTGGCACACACGAAAACGGTTTTTGTTAACTTGCTCTGCTGGCTGGGTTCTTCTTGCGAAGATGGTTGACTTGATTGTGATACTGAAACAATTTCGTAGGCCAGTATTTATATTTGAAACGAACGCTGCCGCGTCGACGTCGACTTCAAAAAATTGCGCGCCAAAAAGTGTTTTTTTTTTCTGTTTGTGTTCAGTTCCCAGTTCGTTATTTCAATTTTCGGTTAGAAAGAAAAAAAAAGAGCTTCGAACGAGCACTCAGAAAACATTACAAAATAATGCAAAGCACAGAGAGGAGGAAGAGCAGGCAGATCGCTCTCAGCGCTCGCGAGAAAAGAGGTTTGTTATAGTAAACTAGTTACTTTGAAATTAAAGCGCCAAACATTTTGACGACTGCTGCTACATAGCTGCTGGCTGGCTTCGTTCCGACGTTCGGCAAATGAGCGGAGATGAGCGCGCCGGCGACATCCGAGACGCGGGAGTAATGCGCTCCTGCGGCTGCAGGCCATAAACATTTGTTGCTCTTCGTGTAATAGCAGAAACACTTATTGTAATGGAATTAGTCATGCGCCGGGCACAGAGAGGGAGAAGGAGACGAAGACGTCGACAGTGGCAGTGGCAGCAAAGTGAGCGGAGCGCTGCGGAGCCAGCTGCTCCACGCATCTTCATCTCCGATCGCAGTCAGTCGAGCGGCAGCTTCGGCGGCGGCCGCCTCATACAAGGCGAGAAAACAAAAGACTCTGGCAACGAACTCGAAACGGTTTGCTGCAGCAAATTGTTCCCCTTAGTGCGTGGGAGTCTTGGCCTGGGCTGGATTATGCCCCAGAGTTCACAGATGCGGCTGTTTTGATTGGCGTTGACATGGTTTCAGGTCGGATAAGCTGCAATTGAGATGTGAGCAGAGCGAAGGAAACAGCATTTCAAAACGATTTTCAGATAAGCTGATAGATATCTAGATATCTATCTATCTGGCTGGGAAAATGTAAGCTCTAATGTGGGGAATTCCGCTGGAAATTGTGGCTTAAATCTTAGCCAAGAGTTTTAAGTGAATTTAATTGGAGATTTGTTTAAGGAAAGGAGGGTCTCCAACTTATTTTTGGCCAATTAAATCAGTATTAAAGCTGAAATGGGTTAAATCATTTTAAATTACGAATTCTATTTGCTGCATTTATTTAAAATTATAAAAATGGGATTCAGTAAAACAAAACTATACATATTTTAAAGATATTTTAATGAAAGAAAAAATAATAAAAGATACTAGATAGAAATCTTTAAACGAGGCTTGGGTATTTCCCTGTAACTAGAACCGATTTTTCCTATATTATATATCTTTAATTTCTGTATTTATTATGTTCACATACATAGTTAAGCTTTAAAATTATATTGAATATTTCTATTTATTTTCATTTTTGTTTCCTGCACACGTAAACCAATCTACAAGCTTTGTTGAATGTTTGCTTATCCCATCAAAGAGTCGATTGCATAACACAAAGAAAAACTTGAACTCTTTTGAAAAGTACTTGAAACAGCGCACTTGACAAGGGGGAAAAGTAACTCAATATATGTATTTATTGCCATATTCCATGTTCACTTAAACGGTGGGCGTAGCATTCGTCACGATCTGCAAATATTTCTTTGGTCAATTGTCTTTTGGCTCATTGATCGAAAAATGCGAATCAAATGGGATTGTTAACAGGCATTTTGCCGAGGAGACCGCAGCTCATTATGCGATTTGGCACGAGCTGACTTTCACATTCGATAATGCCAAGTTTATGAGTTGTAAAGTTAATTCAAAGGCCAAAAGCGCTGCCCCGCCCCGTAATGATGAAGGGATGAAACGAAACGCTTCCTTGGCGGCCAATTCCGCAACGCGCTTTTCTGCAAGTAATAATGCGACCTTGCCGCAGACCACAATAAAAATAAATTAGAGAATAAAAAAGGCAAAGAGTTTGCCGGAGTTTTTTGTAATTGCCAAGATCATTTGAAGTTTGATGTTTGCAAATATTATATGCAAATAAACAGGCAAAAACTATAACAGGGTAAAGGCAAACATTATAATGGCTAATACGGGGTTGTGTATGAGCATGAATGTGAGTCTGGGGTTTGTAAACAAAACAATTAAATAAAACTTCGTTTACCGCATTCCTTGCCCCACACCGCACCACACCACTCCACTCCCTTCTCGAGCGAAACACGGTTGAAATTCATATTCAATAGCACTCCATAAACAACTTGAGCTCTGTTTTCGGTTTTCAGCATCTTTTGGCCAGGCTTCATATTTTTTCTGTTTTTGTACGTTTGTAATCATTTTTCCAGCACATTAAAAAATCATTTAATTTCCTGCATCGGCTAATTTACATTGAACGTGCCAGACTAGAGAGGGAAGCTAATGGCACCCAGCCAGCCAGGTGATGATGCGCCAACTCAAAGACAATGACGATCTCTAATTTCTTGATGCCCGTTGGCCGATGCCTGTTGGCCGATGGTGGCTCTAGAGCTTCGAGAGGGGTGGACCTTGAAATACTTACAACTAAACTGAATCCGTATCTGTATCTGTATCGCCAGATCCGTGTCTGTGTTTATTTTGAAACCTAGAATGCTGACGAGTGGCGGGGCCAACGTATAATTTAAATTAAACTACGATAATTTCCGATGCACGGCCCCCCAGACAGACGGATCTACGGACCGAATCAATTAAGGCATCTTTTGATGTAAATTCAAATTGCGCCGCACTTCGCCTCGATACATCGAAGCACTCTTTATGATGATATTTCGAGAGTGATCTCCGCTGGATCACAGCTCTTCGCACGCCGCAACTGCATTTTTCGCCCGACGCGAAGGTCGCTGCCTCTTGCCAGAATCGGAGTAAAAGTCGCTTGACTCACACACAAAATTGCCAAACTTTGGCATTTTGCACTGAACTGAAATAAATTGAAATTATATACTGTAACTCTGAGCTGAGCTGGGTGTGGAGTACACTAAACCATATAGAAGGGATATGAGGAAGTGACTGTTTAATATATTATAACATATGAATCTCTCCGACTCTATAAAGTATTATATGAATATGAGCTTCTATTGATGTTAAATAACTCCCGTCCTGAGGATATTATCTTAATATTTAGGTACAATTGGATCATAAAGACATAAATTCTTGAAAATCAAAGCAAAATGTTGCTTTTGGCAATCTGCTTCTTAATTTAACACCGAAAAAGTTCGCTTTCTTGCTCACATTTATAGTAATCCTCACTCCCTGTGAACAATTTAAATCTCTAAATAATTGTTAACTAAAACGTTTCCCTATCGCTAATTTTAATTATTTTAACAACATGATTTTTTAATTAACAACCACTTCCCACATCGTACAAATAAATTAGATAATCTGTCTTCGAGAAGTCTTGTGCATTCATAACTAGCTATCCCGGCAGTTACCGATAACATTCCATCTAAAATCCAACTAGTTTGTCACTCCTCTCGAGCACGCGAAGGTCGCACCTGGGAATCTTCTGGCCATCCATCTCCTGCCCGTGGCTGCTCACCTCTGGCATTTGAGCGATGGACGCGATCTCGATCGCGCTCTGCACTTCAATGGCTGTCATAAAAGACCCATTCGCAGTGCACTCCATAAAGTAATTACACTCACACAGCCGCAATCTCAGTCGCACTCGTGCAGTTTGCCAAATTGCCAAATTAGTCGCTGCAAGTGCTCCCAGCACTTGGATCTCAGCAAACGGAGTATGCTCTGGGTACTGGGTACTGGGTACTCGGCATAATTAAAACGTATGCGAAGCAATTAAACTTGAAACAGAACGGCGGTGCAGAAGAAGCTGCACCAGCCGAGGCTTAGGCATTCTGATGGTGCTCAATGAGGGGCAGGCGGGGAAGGTGCAATGATTGATGTGGCAGAGTGACACTCAGAGAAAGTTCAGCCTGGATAAAGGAAATATATAACTTCTTAATTAGTTTTGTGTGATTTAACAAGGTAAGCCAAGAAAACCAATGGCCAAATTATATAGAAAATTGTTTCAACTTCTTTGGGAAACTTTCTTTCAGATGTAAGGAACGGAAAGCAATCCTTTTTCAATTTAGAAATGATTACTTCTGATTTTTAAGTAATTATTATAAGATATTATTGAAAGCTAAGTTTTCATTTAAAATACCTATTTTTTGCACGTGTAAATCCACACTGAAAGCAAACAAAAGCTAGTGACTAAACATTACATTTTGTGGGCGATGCTAGCACTGGGTCCTGTGATTTATTTACGGCCCCAGTGGTCATAAAAATTGTTCCCACTGTCAGCACAAGGCAACAAATGAGATGGTGTTGCAGCTACCGAAAATGTGCCTTTTGTTTGGGGGATTGTCTGCATAAAGGGGGCCTCTCTGTGGCTTCTGTTGCGGTTACGCAATCATCCCCGGCCCAAGCTGAGCCACATTAGATGACCGAAATCAATTGGAGAGAACGTTCGACGACGACGGGTGTGCGTCGTGCTCAGCATGGCCTGCACTGCGGGTCAGCTGAATGGGCTGTATGTATGGCCCATTGTCTCCTCCGGCCCTGGAATGCCAATGGATGAGGAGATTGCACAGAGATAAGATGATACCAGTTCGCGGCTAATCCGCTTGCCAAGCGCTAGACGCGCTACGTGTGGATCAACTCGACGCCACTTGTAAGAACTCGAGCTCCGGCTACATCCTCTTGCGTGGGGGTCAACATGTTTTCTGTGTCGGTGGGGCTTTTGATTGGCACTTTCTGCGGGCCTACCCACATCAGCAACTCGGATTCCAAAACTGAATCAGCGCACACATATTAATAGACTGCTTACGATTCTCGCACGTTGGCATATCATCGATGAGCACTTGGATGCCACTTCCGCCTTCCAACTCCAGCTCCAACTTCAACTCCAGCGAACTCTGATCGATTCGCGGAGAAAAAAAGGTTGGGTTTACCTACCTATCAACGGATCCATGGCTTTGAACCCCGGCGGCCTCATCCTTAGCTCGACTATAGCATTGACATTGAAACTCTGACACGCTGGAACGGGCCACAAATATGATTTTCGTTTGTAATTCATCTGAATTGAACTCCAAGCCAGAGTGCACAGTGGTGGGGGAATGGGTGACGGAGTGAAGAATGAAGAGGTCATAAAAATAAGGGGTTGGGCTTCTCCAAGAAAGGCTTGGTTCAAGACATCATTTGTAATTTATTTCAATATTTAAATAATTGCTTTTCAAATTGTAATAAATTCTAATGACTTACTGGCCTTTTTTTGAAGTTTGGTAAAAAATTACGTTGTAAAAATATATTTTATAATTCCCTTTGTTAACTTATTATAAATAAAATATAAATATATATAAATATAAAAATACTTTTCGTTATCACTTCAAAAAATCTTCACTTTCTCTAAGTATTCCCCCAAAGCCTTGGACTCGCATGTCGATCAATTTCTTTGCTCAGCATCTGCATTTCTAGCCACTTTATTTTATTAATTTAATCACTCAAATGTAACTCTAAGATTGCTTAATATATTACCTATAATTATATTTATAATATAATGGGTTACAAACGTTTGTTAGTAAACTAGATCAGTCCCACTGTAGCTCTTCTGCTGTGGCTTAGAAAACAATTAAAAGCCAAACAGTGAAAACAATAACAGCCGCAACTACAAGGCACTGAAAACTTTAATAAAGAGCATCAAGTGAAGCAAGTGAAGAAATCAACAAGAAAAATGATTTTGGAATTTAACCAAGCGGCAAGAAACCCAGCTCCATGCAGATCCGAAAACACTTTCGATTTCAGCCAGAAGATGCAGATGATTGTGCAAGATTGGGCTGGCGGTTCGGTGGGTCGGCTTGGGTCCAGGTCGGGTCAGATGGGGAACCCACAAAGCCACAGCTGTACAAGATGCAGACAAAAAAAATGTTAATCAGAGTTCAATTGGAATATATTTAATTGGAATATATTTGGAAAATGTTAATATTTAATTTTAAGATATATAATTTCTAATCTTTGAATATTATTTTCAATATGCTGTCATAACATCATAGTGGCTTAGCTAATATATTAGTTTTGTTTTTTCTTTGTGTAGCTGGACATACTTTTACCGCGCAAAGAACACGTCTCGTTGTGGGCATTAACGGTGGCAGCTGGGAAATTGTGGGAGCTGAGAGCTGGTAGCTGAAAGCTGTGAGCTGGGATCTGTAATCCTCACCCCCTTGCATAATTCCTGTCATTTGCCATGGAACTGGAACTGCGCTCCTCCTCGACGATTGGCATGTGAAGTGAATTGACGAGGCTGTCATTACCATTACCGTGAATGCAATTCGCCGAGAGCGGAGATCCGCTTTTGAGTGGGGGAGTCGATCGATACACCGACCGACCCATCGATCGATCATTATCACCATTATCCAAGCGATCGTCGATCTTCATCTGCAAATGTGGCAAATGTCAAGGCACATCCTTTCTTGTTTTGCATGTCGCCGCGCAGAACGTGGAGCAATCTAACCGAACAATTAATAATAAGTTGCCGGATAATGAAAGCTTTGCATCGAACCGAACGAGTGCCGCAGGGTATGTAATTCGACCACATGGAGAGCGGTTTACACGTTAAGTTGGAAGACGAACTTAAGAAATATGAAGTATATTTTTGCAAAGCAAAATTTAAGTTACCTAATTTTAGGGCTCAAGATATACATAAATATAATTATGTTTTAACCAAGCCATATATCATTAAATATATACTTAACCATTTTATTAATTTCCCTAAAAAATATATATTTAAAAAATATATTGTATTTCAAATTATATTCCCAGGCATAAACCCTACAACTCGCTTTGCACTTGCTTTTTGTAGAGCGAAAAGCAATTGGAAATCAATTTCGAATCGAATTGAGCGCCTTTGGAGATCGCCCTCATCATGGGAGCAATTGTTTCGCTGAGAAATTAATTGCTTGGCCTCAAATATCATTCAAAAAGGCATGCGGACGGACACGCTAGGCCGCGCGATTAGTTGTGGTCCTAATTTTCGGGCTTCATAGTTGCAAAAAGTGGCAGCAAATCAGCGATAAGAGCTGGCAACCTTGAGGGGTACCTCAGACGAGATGCAAACTGAAATGTACAGCGACCTAAAGATAAAAAGATACTCTCTGCTGGCTTTTCCAATTCCACTTTATAATAGGCGAACGACGGCCGTAATTATTATTTAATGCGAATAAATTCCTTTGGCATTTTCTAGCACTACTTTTATCTGTGCAATTGATTCGCCATCGAATTCAATAAACTCTGACAAAATGATGCCGGCAACCTCGTCTCTGGGGCATAAATCAAACGCATTGTTCGAGCAGCGAATTCGCTTCCTTGAAGCGAAGCCTGTGGCCTCGCCGAGAGTGGGTGACGAGGATGAGCTTGGCGATGGGATGATGTTTTGCAACGCATCTGCAGCGCTCAGCCTCACGAATTTCGGAATTTATGATTTTCCACTGATGTAATAATAATCATGCACGGCCCCAGACGACAGGTGAAAAATTGTTACAATTTGATGGCTCTGCCAGTCACAACAACGTGATGCGGCACTGCTGCAATCTGCCTCTGCCGTTGCAAGTTGCAGTTGCAGTTGCAGTACTGCCAGCCTGCCACTCTTTCGAGCCACGGATTCGCGTGGTTCAGTGGGTCTCGGGTATAGTGGGTTGCTGTGACTGCGGCACTCATTTATGGGCCCCCTAAATCGCTTCTTTATGCCTGATACAGATTTTTTAGAATGTGAAGTTCGCTGGGCTAATTAGATATGCACGTATTGGCTGGCAAATTATTTATGACAGAGGGGGATGCTTTGTAAATCTGTAGATTATGGAAAAACTTGGGAAAAAGAATGCTGAGGGAACTGTAAATAGTACATTATGTTTTGAACAAAATCACAGGTTTCATTATATAATATTTATAAACATACCCTTTTTTTAGGATTGAACCCGCCAACGACTCTCTTTAATTAATTTGGACTACGCTGGGCTAAGATATGTTGGGAATATCGGAAAATGCTCTATTCTAGTCATCCATTCTAGTCATCCAATTCTATGGAACTAATGAACTAGTTGTTACTTTATAGTTTCAAAGTAAAAAGATTGCCAAAGATACTTTTTTAGCTCCTTAAATATTTCACTAATAATCTATATTAAACGATCTTCAGAGTAATTCAAAACACCCATTATTTAAACCCCTTTCGGCTCTACGCCGCCGATGTTGCGAGGCTCAGGTACGAAACGCGAAGGTCGCACTGCAAAATGCTCCCCTTTTTTCAGCCTCTGCTGGCACTCGATCAGCGCTAAGAGACATTCAATCATTCCTCCGACCTTGTCGCTCTGCTCGCTGGCTTCTGTGTGAAAAAATCTGTTGAACAAACAGCGGGCACTGTTCGCTTTTGGCTGAGTCAATCAGTCGGAGCGGGGGGTTAGCTTGCAAATGAGATAGATTACAAAAGGTTCTCGGCTGTGGGTTCTTGGCCAGCAGCTGGCCCCCCCACCGACGACGACGACGACGATGCAGCATCTTCCTCATCACCCACTGTCGCTGCCTGGGGCAAGCCAAAAACCCAAACAGACAACGGCAAATATGTGCAAGTGTATCTTAAGGATGCCAAATGTGAGCCGAATTGCTGTCTGCTGTTGTCTGGGGCGCCGCTTCTGCTCGAGTGGCATGCCACCAAAAGAAAAAAAATATGGAAACAAGAAAGGAAGCTGGCTCTGAGAAGCCGAACTTTGTATACCTTGTATTAAATTTAATGTCTATTCGAAAAGAAAAGCTTCTTGCGGAGGTCAAAGGATGAATGCCCTTGCAGTTTAATTATTCCCATGTCAGCTATAAGTAAACGTTTTCTTCGATCTTAGATTGATCTATAAATCTAGAGGGAATCCTTGGAATTTTTCAGATCTAAAGAAATGGTTTTATACTTTACAATAGCTCTGCCCAAGTTCTTCTTTTGTTTCTCTTTCTCTAGGAATTCCTGCTATCAGTATTTCTTTAATGGAAGCAGGGGTTTGTATCTTAAAATATGTAAGTCAAGCTCTTATTCTTACAATTTACATAATACCTCTACAGATAGTGTACAAAATATAGACCCCAGTAGAAAAACAAAAATCTTAAAAATCAGAGACAGACTTGAAAGCATCCATCCATCTATCCATCTATCTATCTATCTATTAAAGCTAGCGCCAATGCAATTTCGGTCTTCAACTTCGACTAGTAATCAAAAGTCGGGGACTCCGAGTGCGACTCCACTTTACATTGCTGCAACACGCAAAACAAAACAGAAACAAAAACAAAAACCAAAACAAAACATAAATCGAGAAAAACAGCGAGGAAAAAATCGAGAAAATCGTCAAGAAAAAATCACAAAAATGAGACGCCAAAGCAGATTAATTATGAGGCCGCAACTCAGAGCCAGAGTTTTTGAGTCTGAGCCCGGCCGACAGCCAGAAGGAAGCTTAGGAAGCAATCTTGGCTCAGTTTCGAGGCAGGTGAATGTGCTGAATGGCAGAAGGCAGCGTCTATTTTTGTTGAGTGTTTGACATATGATTTTTGCTAAATGAAAAATCTTTCGAGTCTCCCCCGTCTACGTTCGACTAGCTGTTGGCAGAATTTTCGTAATGATTTTCGGGGCTATTGCGAAAAATCTTTTATTTGGCGTTACGTCGGTGGTGGTTCTTTCACAACCCATTCGCGTCGGCTTAGCTCAGCTCTCCATCGTCATCTCCACCTGCCGCCGCCGCCAGAAAGATCTTTTTGCTCTGGCAATAAAAGGCTGACAAGGAATCAATGAGCATAAATAAGAACCGAGGGGCTCTTAGCACTGGCCACTAAATAGCAGTTTAATTGGCACCCACAAGGCACGGTGGCAACAATGGTTTGGGATTAGGCCGAATTAATGGTGGAATCACTGGAACTAATGGTGCTGGTAAAGGTACTGTGCACCGGGAGCACTCCGCTGGAGCAGGCTGGCCCCTCTATGTGCCCACATTGCAGCATAATTGTGGGCATTATGCGGCAGTATTAGGCAACCAGGCTAGCAATAAGAGGAATCAATTGGGAAATGGCCAAAAAAAGCTTTGAGCCCTTCGAAAATCTTTTGAATTTGCTTAAGGAATTAATCAGGCAGTTTGAAGAAAAGAATAATTTATTTTGTTAAGGAAACTAAATGTTTCTTGAATTTAGATTAAATTAATAAGTAAGCTTGCTTGTTACGCAGGTTTTAAGCGTTTTCCCTTTATTTATTTAAAAATACCTTCCACTAAGTCCGCCTTTGTTTATCCCCACACTTGCTCTATTAATTCCCACCTTAATCGAATTGGTTGTTTGTGTCCCAGAAACAATAACAGAGTAACAATTACAACAGTGGGATCAATTAGGTGAAAATAAACTGGCATTGCATAAGTGTGTGGCAGCTTACTTAATTAAAGTATTCGAATAAGTTCGAACGATTGCGGCTGGTGGGAGCCAAGCCGAGGCCCCTCAAAGGGTCACAACGCCACACAGGTCTCACACACTTTCTAACTCCCATTTCGCTCTCGGCACTCGAGTATTTTCGTAGCTGCGTAATCGCGACCCAAAGAGACCCACAAGACCCCCATAGCAATAGCAATCCAATTCCAATCCAGCTCCGATCCCAAATCCAGTCGCTGTTGGGAATTTCTGTGGCTGTTACCCCACAAGAGTTCGAGATCTGAAGTATCATAAACATTCACTTTTATCTACGAAATGCAGCTACGTATGGAGGAGCGTCGTCACCCAATTTCCTGCCGCTACTTGATACAGTTTTCGAGCGCGGACAAGGTCGTTGGAGAGCCGCCTGTCATCAGTAGTCAGTACTGAGCTCTTTTTTGGATCATTTTTTGGGTATTTGTTGTGGTTTATGCAATAGACAAACATCATAACAATTGGTAAGGGTAATTGAGGTCTGTCAGTAGGTAAGCTCTAATGCCCCTGCAGCAGCAGCAGTCTCCTTTTTCCTGTCAAAATGTCACATCTGTACACCAAGAAAAATATACGAAGATTTAAGTGAAAAGTGTGGAAATTCGCGTAATTTCCTTATAGATTGATTTAAAATTATTAAGGGACTTCTTTGCTCTGTTTCGCATATGGTTTTATATGGGAAATATATTGTTAATCTTTGCAAAGTATGAGAAAAGCCTTTTTTACATTCCCATATTTATTAGAAATTCCTTCAAAATATTTGTATAATATTAGTTAATAATTATAGTTAGTGGAGCTCCAATAATGACCTTAAGCTCAATTAGGAACCTTCAATATCGCATAGCCGACTAGTTAAACAGCCTAACCAAGCCATAAAAGGTCAAACAATAACTCACACACTCTCTTATATCGGTTATTAATTACTTCCCAGCTAAGACTCACTTAACTGGAAGCTGTCTCAAATAACTCCCTTAATAACTATAATAAATTAACAAATAAACCCATATTAATCATTAATGTCATTAAAATTAAATCAGTTCTCATATTAATGTCTTTCTTCGGGTGTAGTTACTCTTGAGGTCCCTTGAGAAAACTGAAAAAAAAAACCGAAACCCAAACGGAGGCGCCGCTGCCCCTCTTGATATCCACTGAGATACTTGGAGCTGTGTAAATACTTACGATTAATTACACTTGAGCCCAGCAGCAATTCAATGGGCTCGATGGCAAATTTCTTTGCTGTCCGTGGCCTTTGTGGGCCACACAACAACTACAATAATAATAATAAAAAAACTAGTAATAATAATGGAGCGTTAAATGGGCCAGCAGCACCACCATCGCCAGCATCATCGCGTAAACCACATCAAAGTGGCGCCAAAGGGCATCGATAATAATGCGAATATCCGTGTGTACTTATTGTTTCTTTTCTCACAAGAGCCGCCTTGTCATTGAAGTGCTTCCAAAAATAGTCTGCAAAAGCGATGTCCCGGCAGGGGGGATCCGGGGGAGAAGGTGTCAATATGCAAATTGGCAAGGGTCGAATTGATTGATCACCTTTCAAAGTAATTATGCATGATAATTTGGCCGAAGAGGCGAAACGAAATGGGGGAAACGGCAAAAAAAACCAAAGCGGCAACAGTGCGTATGCGTGATGGGACTGAGGCTTAGTCCTGTTTTCTTATACGCTAACAAATAATTAAATAATTAAAAACAGTAGCTTCAAGGTTGCTTAACTATTATAGAGCAATTTTAATCATCTCAATAAATATGTAGATTAAAAGTCATTATATGTACAGCGTAAATGTCAAAACTATAGCTGCAGGCTGCACTTCATAATATATCCCTGATCAGATATATGGCCGCAATTAACCTGAGATGCTCATTGACTCAGCAATTTAAGATCATAAAATTAAATAGCACTTTGAGCAAATCTTTATTACTCGCCAGCCAAGTTTAGCACTACCATATAATTATCTCAAGGAAATCCATCATCCTAGCAGCTCGCCTACACATTCACAACGGGAGTTCTTCTTCTTCGAGGGGGCAAGAGGTTATAGCCACAGTTACTCTCTCACCACATTCCCCGGCGGATCTTCAGTTGGATGCCACAGATCTTTGGCCATTAATTTGTTGCGGAGTTTCTCAATATCGCACTGCTCATCTGCTTGACCAACCCAACTCGGCTGCTCCCCTCCCCATTTAATGGGCTTTTTATTTAAATTCGCTGCTCGGCAGGCAAACAAAAGAAGCAGCGGCAATTTTGTTGCACTCAACTGGCGGCGAATTCTTAGCAACAATTTGCTGCTCCAATTAAATTCACAACTACGAGTCTGCTGCCACCTCCTCCTCCTCCTCTGCCTCCCCATTCACCTGGTTTTGCATTAATCATGAGGTGATTTATGGCGCCCACGCATCTGCTCACGTTTTCCTCGCGCCGCCAGCAGCAGCAGCAACATCTGCGCGTGTGGGCAGTCCGTCCCAACTCCCACTGGCTACCACCACCCCCAATCCTGCCCCGATCCACCCGCGCTGTCAGCATTGTTGCGCTCTGATGGTCGCCTTAGAAGCGTGTGGAAATTAAACGGTGTGGCAAGCGTCGGGGCAAATTGCTGTTGTGGGCGTAGGAGCAAGCTGCACGCTGCAACAGCAACATCCCCTTCCGAAAACTTCCTCGGCCAGGTGTCAAAACGTGTAAGCTGCAGCCACAGAATCCGCAATTCCCAGTCCCCAATCCAAATGCGCATTGGTGCCAGGCTACCCAATGAGTTTATTAAGCTTAAACACTGAAAAAAGTATGATGAAAGCTGTGGAAATTACCTAGAAAATAATATTAATTATGGCATTAGACTTGTAAAGATTTGCCTGGTCTTTGAAGTAGTCTTTCTTCATACTTTGTCATATATATATTTTTTCTACAATTTTAATTAAAAAATAAAAAGATTATTTAAATAGAAAAAGAAAATCAGAATTCTCTCTGTGTAACATCTGCCGGCGCTCCGTTTGAGCTTGTCAGGTGGTGGCATGTTGAGTGTTTTAATTACAACCATTGCACTGCGCAGAGCTGCGCGATCGGTTGCATCCGCATAAACCGCATAAAGCCAAGTTTATTTGATTTACGCGTGGTCATTAGCCATTGCCAAGTGGCCAAGAAAGAAGTCGCGGCCGCACTCAGCCTGTCGCGAAATGTCAAAAGGTTAATTGGATTGTGGCAGCCGTAGCCGGAGATGCAACCGAAATTGAAACTGAGGCCGGACCCAGCCAAGAATCTTGTTGAAAGTGGAATGTTTGAGTGCCTGAATGGCTGAGCGGACTGTGGCTTTTGGCTTTGGATTCCATTCATGCGCTCGAAATGGTCAATGGGAGCTGCAGTGAGTGGTTACGGCAAAGGGGGATTGAAAATTGATTAAGCACACACAGAGCCAGATTGAGTAAATGTTTACTATTTAAATATAAATATAATAACTTGAGAGTAACTGAGAATTTAGTATAGAGCTTCAGAGAGTCACCACGTCCAGAGAAGAATTCTCAATTAGAGAAATTCGTGCTTTACTTTACTTTAAACTGCAAATTTGACTGAGTTTAAATTTTTAGAAAAAATGGCTTAAACTTCCGTTAAGATACATTCTTTATCTTTTACTATTAATTTTTGTCTTACTTTTTAGTTTCCAAAAGGTAAGCCAAAATTTTCTTCGAGTATCTACAAATTATGAAAGATATATACAATATAATTTAAAGTTCTGTCCCTTTAAAAAATATATGAAAATACACTCAATAAAGAACCCATTAAAAGATACTTTTCAATATAATCTGATCTAAGCTTAAGGAAATGTTAGAATTAAACGAGCATAAACCCATTGAAGGCAACCTAAATCCCTCAGAATCGCTTATCCCATCATTATCCCTGGCAGGCTGTTCTTCGCTGGGCGAAATCCAATCAGCTCGCTAATGCCTGCGGAACATGCAACCAATAAAAAGAGCCGCCAGAAGATGAGTTCATTTCGGCAGTAAACACAGAAGACAGCCTGGGAATCTAGGCTGTCGTCGTCGTCGTCGTCGTCCACTGAGGGTTTGATTGATGACAGCGCCCACCGCATCGGCAGCTTCACACATTGAGTTATCGCCGGTGTGTCTCTTCATTTAGCGATAGACTCGACTCTTTTTGGATATGCATTAAATATGAGATTGTATTTTTTCTCTTCTTTTTTTTACTGCGTCGCGTCGCTCAGCTCTGCTTAAGTGACAGCCGCCGAGCGGTTGGTTGTTGTTTTTGTGGATGTGATACACCTACCTGCCCGCCTACCTGTGAGTGCTGTGCTCCATCCCGCCCGTAACTGAAGTCGATTAAAATTCCTCCGAAATGTTGGCTGAATGTTAATCGCTCATTGTTTGAGCAGGCGCACAAAATTAAATTGTTTGCTTTTTTTTTGGTAAATTTGACATATTGCGGATAGAAGGGGGCTTCGCTGGCCGATCGCCTTTTAAGCTGCCGCCGCTGCCAACAGCTGAGTGTGCATCTTGAAAATGTTTCAATCCATCGTCTTTGCTGCACTTTTAATTGCATTCCCAGCCGTCGAAGACAAGTTAATTAAAACCTAAAGCACAGCACTTTGGCCAGATTATCATCAGTGGTCCGTATTATCAGAACACCAGCTGCGCTTCTATATAAAAATATATATTATATATGTATAAGTCATACAAGAAATCGATTTACAAAAACTTTAAGGATATGGAATCTAAGAAAGTACGTTGCACCAGTTGAGGGGGGAGGGAGGGAGATTGAGTATTATGGCGTGTGGGTTAGAATTCGCCGTTGCCGTACTGCTGGATCTTGAGCAGGTCGCAGGAGTACTGGAAGAGCTGCTCGCATTTGGCCGGCTTCTTGGCATCCGGATGGAAGGGACCCTTGCCGCCGTTGCTCAAATATGTGCCACCCTGACCCTCAATGGAGGGATCGATGGCCGCAAAGACCACGGTCCGTGAGCCCCGCTCCGGTGTCTTGAAAAAGAGCTTCTTGAAGATGGGAATGGAGGTGGTGGCCGAGTGCTCAAACAGGTCTGTGTCCACGATACCGGGATGCACCACGTTCACCTGCACGTGCGCCTTCTCCGCATCGAGCACAGTCTGCAGATGGCGGGTGAACAGAATCTGGGCCAGCTTTGACTGGCTGTAGGCGGTGCCAGGATAGTAGTGTTTCCTAAGTAGAATTAAAAACCGTATTAGATGTTAGGAATCTCAACAAAAGCCCACTTCTACTCACGTTCCATTGATATCCTTATAGTTAATGCGTCCAATAAGATTCACACAGGAGCTGACATTCACGATCCTGGCATTCTTTCCCTCCTTGCCCGCCGCCTTCAGCTTGGGCATCAGCAGGTGGGTGAGCAGGAAGTGTCCCAGGTAGTTAATGGCAAAGTGCGACTCGTAGCCATCGGCGGTGAGCTTGAAGGGTGCAAACATAATGCCAGCATTGTTCAGCAGCAGATCCACCTTCGGGAAGCGATCCTTGATGAGCTGGGCAAAGGCCTTGACCGACTTCAGATCTCCCACATCCAGTTGCTCACAGATGAGTTTGCCCTTGGTGGTTTTTAGGTCCACTATGGATGCCACTGCGGCCTCTGCGCTGCGGGGATCGCGAACACCTTTGGGGGGATATAAAAAATCATTAGTATTAGGATTTTACTTGATTTAGAGGCTGTTTTATGATGTTTAACTTAGATTTTAATTTGTATTTAAACTAAAATATTTGTAAAGGATGCATTTTAAAGGCCAATGTGACTTTAGATCGAGAATATATAGCTTTAAACCGGAGAAAGAATTTCCATACGATTTTACCTCTTTTCTACATGAGGTGGCGACATCTAGTGTATGTTAAGGGAACATGGTTATTCGACATGAATTTTACATACGATCAACAGAAGACTTTTACGATATTCACACTGTTAAATGATATATTTTTTTAAAATTCATAAAAATTATATTTTAAAAGAAAGAAACCTCGGAAAATATATAAAACGATGCAAAAAATAATAAATTAACCAAGAAAGTTCCTTTCCCGCCGCACTACCTTAGAAAAAGATACACTAATGACAAGTAAAAACCGAAAAGTCAACAAACTCTTATCGCTACAACTCCCCCCTTAAAAAACACGATGCGATCGATATGGAAAGCGAGACCTGGTTATCTAATGAATTCCAGCGTATGGATCACGTTTTCCTGAACGCAGACACGCTGCAGATGGATCTGCATTGCTCTGATCTGTATTTTAATTTCTTTTCTGCTCGACACTCGGCCATTCCGGGCACGCGCACTGCACAGCGCACTCAGCTCGCTCAGAGATGTTTGTGGAATCAATAAGCAGCCCCTTGATTTAAAGGCCGGCAAAGCTCGGATTGGTCAACTCACCCATGACGACAGTCATGTCGCAGGCCAGCAGCTTCTCAACGATCCGCAGTCCGATGCCGCGGTTGCCTCCGGTGATGACGGCGACGCGATCCGGTTGCTTGTAAAGTGCTTAATGGATAATGGCATCAGTTTGTGATATGTATGTTTAGTAAGCAACCCCACTTACCCACGCGATCCCTTGCCGCATGCTGAGCGTCATGGATGAGCCCGACAATGCCCAGGTACTGGTACCGGAACTCCGTCTTCCACTCGAACCAGGACTTGGGGAACTCCTTGGTCGTCTTTGAGAAGAGGAAGGCGCATAGCAGCAGGCCGATGAATAGGAGTGACAGCAGGGCGCCCAGCATGATGATTGTGTCTGGAAGGGAATACGGGAGACGATAAGGAATCAGTTTTCTGAGAGGCCAAAGTCCAGCGGCTGATAAAGATTCTGGTTTCGGCTCGTCACAGCCATTAGCATTGGTCGTTGTCGGCGGGGCAATTATCAATATTGGCCAGACAATTCGCCTCGAGTGCACTTGGCGACACCCTTCCTCCAGCTGAGTCAGCAAGATTTGTGTATCCAATGCACAGCGGGTACACGGGTTCAGTGAAATTGTTTGACAAACACGAATCTGTGTGCGCTAAATCGATTCGTCATCGAAAATAGTTTAGGGTTAGTCCAAGGTTCCATGTAGAGATTGTTTTGATATCACAAAATATGACTATCTATCTTGAAATTAGTAGACTAATAGTCAAGGATTAAATTATTAATTAATACAATCACAATCTTTATTTTTTAACGTTTACAGGGCATTCAAGCTTCTGCTTAACCCCATTAACCCGCAAACAGCTTTAGTGGTTGCCTCTTCCACCTGAGACTTTTCGTGTTTGCCCAGCAATTTTGTAAGTTTGTTAGCCGGTCTTATCAAGCCAATAATGCCTTTGTATTGTGTGGCCACAGATTTATGCATATTTACAGTGCGACCTGCACTCGTCAGACCCTCCGTAGTTGCACTGAAGATGTAATTGCAGCGTAGAACAATTAAAATAATTAGACAGATGCCACCTGACCGGAGAAATATGTACTACTATGTCGCATTCATTAGAAGTCGGCGAGAGAACGGGGTCTCGGTGTGCTCGTAAAATGCAAATTAAAAAGACAAACAGCGGTGGAATGAAAGTTGAAGAACCCCCAGCTTAGAGCCAAAAACCAAAGCCAATGAACGGGGCCAGAAGAGTGAATTTGGGGCCAAAGCTGAAATTGACTAAGGCGCTCGGTTTCTTCATGGGTTTTGATATGGGGAAAGGGGCGGGCGACCTCACAGCGTACACGGTGAACAACGTTTCGTGAATTTTTATTGAATTTATATAACTCCATCACATAATTGTATTGTTTTTTACCAATATTTAAAAGTGTTATCTTTATAACTTAATTTAAAAATGAGTCAAACTAGGAAATAAAAATATGATTACATATTCGATGCATCATAATTCTTAGGCCCTCAAACAGCTGCAATTAGTTAACATTAGATTATCTGTAGGATAAATATTAACGGGACACTGAGAAACCAGATATACGAAAATCTCTTAAAATGTTTTGTTTTAAAATTATGAAGGCTATCTTGTATTAAATTTTAAAATAATTCTGATAAACCTTATTCTTTTCCGACTGTAAGTTTTCCGTTAGCTTGCGCTTTACAGCACAATTTTACCTCTAACAGCACTATTTTTATCGTTAAAATAAAACCGAGAAAATTAATTTGCTTTTACAAGCATTATTTACTTTAACTTTACTTTAACACCATTAAAATCATGTGACAAAATTTCTGTCAGTGTATCCCAGGAATATTTTAAAGAGATTGAATAATATATGGATATGGCACATTTAAGTGCAAGTTCATAAATATCTGTGGCTTCTACTCAATTTCATCCGTTTTTTCTTCGTGTGTAAGCATGACGCTGCTGTCAAGAGTTTCGACTTCCGTCAACAAAACGCAAAAGCTTAGCAGTTTTATTGTTGTTGTTGTGGTCGGTCGTCTTCGTTGTTAATTTGGCTGCATATGGTTAACTTTCTTTTTCTATTGTTGTTGCTGTGACTGCTGCTGGCTGCCCTTGCAAGCGGTTTTTATTTAATTTCTGTTTTACCTTCAATTTGGCCTGCGAAGCGAAAATGCACTTGCTAGGGAGATCGAGATCGTCTGCCTTTTGGGTTTCTATCACGTTTTCAAAAAAACAGTGTCGCTGTCGAAACCGGTTTGCCAGGCCCTTGGTGCCACAACCGCTCCGCGAGAAATTCAAAAGCGAACTAAACGTTAGCTTTAATTGCGCGCCTTTTCGCCCAGAACTTGATTCGTTGTTGTCTTTTTGTTTTGGCCCACAAAACAGGTGGCTGCCACAAACGGAGTGCCGGATTGGGCGGGATGAACAGCTGACGACTGGCAGGCGGTTGGATCAACAGCAAGCTGGGGTAAAGGTGAAGTATGGTTTATGTTACCTGTCCGCACACTCGCAGAAACGTTTTTTCGAAACAATTTAATTGAAAAAGTCGACACGATAAATTGGAAATTGGGTACAGTGTGACCTTTCGCGGGTTGGGTGGCAAATACCAAACTGTTATCGGGCCTATCTAAGTAATGTTAAGGCGCTGTTATAAGCTTTCGATAACAAAACTGTTAAGAATAAATCGAGTTTGAATTTGGGTTGTGTTTTGGTGATTTTCGATCATTTTACAAAATAAATACAGCAAAGTTCAAAAAAAGGTCCTTAGTTTAACTAATAATGAAACTAAACTTTAGAATTTAATAGAAAAAATAAATTAGGAATTATAACGGTCCTCCACTATTGGATTCAAAGTTTCCATAACCAATTTCTGTGATCTTTATCTTTTTCCCATAAATATTTCTGTAGGTTTAAGTTCCCAAAGGTATTAAAGTAAGCTCTTTTCATTTTGCTAGCTGTTTTATTTATTGGAACCAAAATTGTACAGTGCATTCAAGTGTTACAACAGAAATATTTGCATATAACAATTACAATTTATGTTTTGCCTTGATACCAGTTATTAACTAATTTTGCCATTATATAGTTGCGCGTACGTCCAAAAGTTTATACTAAGTTTGAAATAAACAGAAGCTGAATCTAAGCGAAAATCGAAAAATCTATGCTTTTGCGCTTTGTGGTTTAGATTAAATTTCCGTTTCCGGTTACGGTTTTCGGTTAAATCATTCATTTGGGGATTATACCATTATATAGAGTGTGTCTCGTGTGTGTAGATAGTTTGATACATATATTACTAAATTGAAATATATACTTTGAATCGTGTGTGTGCTGGCTTGTGTGGGTGTTGTTAGAGAGGTGCCTAAGTGCTACTAAAAGAATATTACTGTGGAAAGGACAACGTATTCGAAAAAACTCGGAACTCTAAGTTGCAGCTGCGTTGTCAGTGTCTTTTATCGCCTGTTTATCCATCTTCACATCCGTTTCCGTTCCCGTTTCTGCTCCTGTTCCCATCTCCTCCTCTGATTCGGAACAAGCAGCGACATCCTTAGGCTCCTTTAACTGTCAATTCTCCACGGACATGTTGCCGATGTCATCGTTGATGGCCAGCACCTGGCTGATGAAGTTCTGGTCAGTGACCACCTCGGCCAGGGACTTGCACAGCTCCGTGAGCTCCTGCAGCGGCATCCTCATCTGCGGCGCCAGCCTGCTCAGGTGCTCTTTAATGGAGTCGGGAAGTTGCTATAATAAACAATTGTTAGCTTCTATGTTGAAAGTGATTTAATTTGATTCCTTCTCACCTTGCCCTTGCCCACTTTAAAGGCGCTGAACATCAGCTTCGTCCGCACCCGCTGCTCGTTCGTTCCGTCGTAGAAGATGGTCAGGTAGGACTCCTGGACATTGGCCACCAGCGGGAAATAGATTCCCGCATACACCTGGCCCTTGGCGTCTCGCGAGAGGAGCGACCTGAAGTTGTACACCAGATTACGGCGCACAGTCACATCGATGGCTGTGATGTACTCCTGGGCCACATAGACCAGCGAGGTCTTGAAGCTGGTCTCCTCACCGCGGATCTCACGCTCCTTCCACTCCACAAACTTGCCGTTCTGCTGGCTGTAAGCGTAGCAGTAGTCCCGCTGCAGATGCGGCTCCTTCGATTGGGTGAACCAGCCTGCGGAGACGAGAGGGCTAATTAGCATAGCTTCTCAGTCAAGTCAAGTCAAGAAAACTCACCCGTGTGCGGATAACTCTGATCCTCCATGACAGTCACAGCTCGACTGACATGGTATCCCGGATCAAGGATCATCACGCCGCGGCGCTCGCCAATGGCAATGCGCATGGCTACCATTACATGCTCCTTTTCAACGCCGGCATCCACAGAATTCAGACCGCACTCCTCGTCGAGCTGGACGTAATCGTTGCAGTCCATCACCTGCTCCTCGCAGGACACCACATACAGGTAGTTGGCGAGCACTGGGAAGAGCTGCACCATCCTGGCCATGATCTCGAAGGCCAGGGACACGCACATGTGGTGACGACGATTGATGGGCACATCGTAGAACTGGAAGAAGCTGCGCAGATCGGAGCGGCGGGTGCGCTTGAAGGAGCGGTAGAAGTCCACGAAGAGATTCACCGTGTTGTAGTGCGTCTCCTCCAGCATCCGCTGCAGCGTGGTCTCCACGATCCCGTTCAGCTCCTCATACTGCCAGACGTTGTCAAAGATAAGGGTGCCCTTGCCGGAGCCGGAATCGGACCAATCGGGCAGCGGCAGCGGATGGCCCAAGGGCCAAACGCCGTTCATTTGGTTGAAGGCCTCCAGGTCGTAGCCATCGCCCACGACCCACGACTTGCTGCTGCTGCTGCTGCTGGGCGAGATACCGCCATCGTCCAGCCGAGCCAAAGGCTGCTGTCGGGCCAGCAGCTGCCTGATGTCGGAGTAACGCTCCGATCCATCCACCGATGTCAGGTCGGTTGGAGGCGCCAGCTCCGGCTCCTCCTCCTCATCCTCCAAGTCCTCCTCACTGGAGGTGGAGGGTGTGCGACGGATGGCGCCGGTGCCATGTCCAGATGCGTGCTCAGTTGCGGTAGCAGATCGTGTAGTCAATCCCATTCCGCGCACAGCATCCGCCAGCTGCTGATCCGCGGCATGCAGCAGCGGATCGTGGGCAGCAGCGGCGGCGGCGGCAGCAGCGGTCTCCTCGCCAAGCGAGATGACCGCTCCACCCCCATCCCGTCGGCGACTGGTGACAGCGGCGAGTCAACTCGGCCATTCGGAGCCCCAGCGGCCCACGGTGGGCACATAGCCACTTTCGCAATCATTGAGCGTGGCCTCTAGTTGAATGTTGGCGACTTGTTGGAGCGTTGCGTTGGCGCTTGGATGCAGCGATGCTTGGGCAGCTTGACCAGCCTGGGTGGCTCCCACTTCTGCACTGATCAGACTAATCCGGCCCTGCGCTCGCTTGAACAGGAGGTCCGGCTCGTCTCCAAATTTCGTCGTTGGTTTAGACTGATCTGTATTGGAGAAGGGAAAAGTGAATTAGAAGGGGTAATAGAATATGTTGTGTGATATAATATAAAAACACTCTTAAGAACAGAGTAGTAAGTCTACAATCTAAACTTGTTAGTTAACTATTATAAACATTAAATATTTTGGTGGCTTTGCTAAATACCTTTTCATTATCATACAATTATGACTTTCGATTCCCTCTAAAAATACTCCTAGGCACTCCTTATAAAAATAACCTTAAGGTTTATATAAATCTCTGGGGTTTAAGGGGTTATCTCTCCCATCTCTGAGACTTATTCCCTGTAAAGTAAACACATTTTTCAAGTCCGACCCTTGACCTACACCCTTGTTGATCCCTTTTCGCTGATTAGTTGAAATCCCCCCATTGCTTTCGATCTCAGACCAGCAGGTACATAACCCGACCTTGGCAAAGTCATTGAGCCAGATTGAGAGCCCTTTTAATCCCTGTTTAGTCCGAATTTCAGTCTCGTTTTGGCTCAGTGTGTTGCCGGGAACAATTCCATCTGGCGGTAAAGTACCCAGTCCGTCCCGCTGGCAATAAACAATTTACTTTGTTATCAGCATAAGCCAGGAAATGGGCGGGGACTTCTAAAATGGGTTTCAAGTGCTGATTGCCAACTGTCGTTAGTTGCAGCCAATAAAGTCTAATAAGTACATTGAGTACAATGACCACAAGGTACCGTAATTTGAGTATCTTAAAGTGCCCACGTGCCCAAAGAGAAAACTGTACGTAGTACGTACTGAGTGGTTCAAGGTGCACACACAGCATGTGGCTTCAGGCGAAATCTGGGCAATGTCAGGCGGTTATCTTGTTTTGCCTTCTGCCATTGATTAGACACATTTTGCGTCGTGATTCGCTTTGTTTGTAATGTGACTCAGTGGAGCTCAGACTTCTCAGCATATGTATCTACAATGTGGCACATTCGCACAATTGTTGCTAATTGCACGTGATTCACCGGAAGCCAAAGTCTGCGGGTTGGGACTACAACGTGTTTTTTGCTTTGTGAGTCGATCTATGAAGTTTATTTGCCCCTATTTTTCAGACCATGCAGCTAGTAAACAATACTTTTTGTCATTTTCTTTTCCCAGTTCCGGTATTGTTTTGCTCAGCAATTTTCTTTGTTCTGGTTCTGAGATTATTATTAAATTTTACAGGAATGCTGATTATATTTCGCGGGATTTTAGCTATATTTTAGTACTCCGAACAGTGTATCATCGAAATTTAATTGAATTTTTATATAGCTTTTAGTGCTGGAAACTATGTACGTGGCGAATGTGTCATAAAGCTAAAGTTTTTATTTTTAAATAATGAAATAAGTACCTAGTTTTAAAATTAGCTTGTTGCATTAATCACTTAATTAGGCTTTTCTCTCTCTCAAAAATCTCTCTAGAATTATATTGTACTATATAATATAATTAGCCCTAGGATGTACTAAGTACATAGTTAAGAAACTCTATAAAAACCTTCGTTTTTTCCCCATTTGCTGACAAATAAGTTTACTACTATTTACTACTATATTTATTACTATATTTACTTACCCATACAATGGCCTAAGCCCAATAATCGAAATTGTTGTTTTCCTGGCTAAGATCCTTCGGTTATTTCGCTTTTCCACACACAAACTTGTATCCTCTGGGCTGTGGTGGTGTTTCCACTCGACGAAGGTCTCAATTAAGTCGAATGTAATTCGGTTTTAAAGGCGCAACAGTTGGGCTTCAACTGCTGAGGCTGATGCTTTTCAATGTTTTTCACGACGCGCGTGCGTGGAAAATCAAACGGAAGGAAAATAAAATAAGGGGAACGCGAACTAAAAGCAAACAACTTGTTGTTTGCGGTCTATGCCTTGTCTTTGTCTTTGATTCTTATGTTTTTCGGCTTTAGATTTGTTTAC
Source organism: Drosophila bocqueti (assembly GCA_018151655.1). Classification (NCBI taxonomy): domain Eukaryota; kingdom Metazoa; phylum Arthropoda; class Insecta; order Diptera; family Drosophilidae; genus Drosophila; species Drosophila bocqueti. Next base: position 4,724,933 of record JAECXF010000057.1, read on the forward strand.
TTTTTTTATGTTTTGTTTTTGTTTTTTATTTTTTAAATCGCCTTTGCCTGTTCAATGCAGGTCAGAGTTTTTTAACGATATTGGCGAGTTAATCGACATCGAAGAGGATTTTGGTCGACACTGGGCTGCGATACTATACGGTCGAATGGCTATATAATATGCACTTGCACTTCGGCTATTTTCGAATATTTTCCCTTGGCTTTTCCGATTTTCCGACTGTCCGCTTTGTGAGGCGAATGCTCCGAGAGACGCGTAACGACTGTGAAAATCGACTGAGGCCCGCCGCTATATAAACGATCGGCAACGGCGACGGCAGCGTCTGACACAGTTTCTATGGTTCGGTTTTGGTTTCGGTTTTATTCACAAGAGCGCAAATATTTCAATTTATGACGCAAAAAAGCTTGAAAAATTCCACACAATAAGATAAGGGGAGCGGAACTTGAACGCGATTTTTGTTTTGCTCCCGAGGTTCGCAGTAAACAAAATCGGGGGTTATTATTATTATTATTATTGTTGCTATTGTTGATTTCGAATGTTGGGAAAGGAACTCTGCAATGAGAAAATGTAACGTCTGCCTTTAAGTTCCGCTCGAAAGGGGAATAAATAAACAAGAATAATTATTATTGGGAAGTCTTGTGAAATCGTGATAAACAAACGCCATAAAAAGTTGAACAAAAAATAAACAAATACAAATATAGTCTAATTCTGGGCCTTGAGAAATCGTGATAAACAAATAACGCTGTGTGCGGCATGGAAATTGTACAAGAACTAGGATCTGGACCTTTTTATTAACAAGAAATTAAATAATAAAACTATGATTCAGGTTTATTTTTAATTGAAAATAAAGTTTACTGTGGCTGTGGAAAACAGGGTTATTTTCTTTATTTTGTTTTTCTCATAGCTTAACTATGATAAATGCTGATATGATAATAAAACAGGCGCTCACGCAATTTGTTTGTTTGTTTACTTTGATTTTAGTTGCTAAATCTAATCGCTCTGAGTCAACCCATGTTTATGGTCTATTTATAAAGCTTTATAAAGTTTGTACTCCATTGTTCGTCCCCAGAAACCCAGATTTTATAACTGACCGAGTGGAAAATTTGCGATGCTTCATAATTTGTATACTCGCACCTTATCTAACGCCACCCGCTGAGGATTCGATTGAATGCACTCCCTCTGAAAAAGGGGGCATGCATGCATTATGAATTTCACCCTCATTCGAAGCCGTAGTGAAGGCACTCATAATGCCAACTCTGGTTGGGGCCAAGGTCCCGCGGCAGAGAAAAGGGCTCAAGGAACGCTTGCCAACTACGTATACGTATTATTATAATAAACAGAGCGCTTCTAGGGGGCCAGGATATAATAAGTGTCACAAACTAATTGGCATTCAATGGGCTTTGCCGGGTTACGAGGCAACAACTGTTTGTTTGAGGACAATAAAAATAAACGAATAAACTACAGTGGAGGTTCCTGAGAGAGAATTTTTAAATCTTTAAATAAATTCTAATGATTTGAAGTCAAATATTCCTCACAGAATAAAATACAACAATTACATTTTACTGAACTAAATAAAAATAAATAATAATAATAACATTTCAGGATAGCCTTAAGACAGCTCATAAGCCAGTCCAAAAAAAACCTTTGGCGTTACTTATCTTTTTCTATATATTGTCTTTGAGTGAGTATTTGAGTATTGAGTATTGTCTTAGTGAATAAAAAATACAAATCACATAAAACTCCAGTTGGTCTTTATAATTATTTACTCTGCTTACCTACCAAAGAGAAAGTAGTGATTTAGTTGTCTAAACATCGAGAACAACATGGAAAATTATAGACTGTAGCTGGGAATCCCCTATTATCTCTCTGGGGCATCTACTGTCGCCGGGCTGGTAGGCCTAGGTCGCCTTTGGCAGCTGCTGGCTCACCTGATCCCATTTTGATCGAGGCCCCAACACACAGGGAACAATGCCAAATGCCCGGCGCTTTTCGCTGTTGTTGTTTACTGATTGTGCCAACCAGGGCGCCCGGCACGCCCCTTTGCACCCACCTCCCATCGCTAGCGATGCCGTCCGAGTGGGCCGTTTTATATAGCTGCCATATAGACATATAATGAGAGATCTGCACTTCTGCGCCGTAATAAAATTCTTGTCGTGTTTGCCGAGATGTAGACAAACACTTTTTGATGGTGCAATTTACATGAAGTATTTTGCACTGGCCAAGGTCATTCATACTCATGAGAGCGAAACTAAAAAAAAAGTGCAATTGAATACGAGTAGAGGAAAAACGCATGAGGTTTTCCGAGAATAACCACAAATGTCAGACACAGTTGTGTTTTTCACGTTTTGAGATTAGATTTTAGAAGCCATTTAAATTCATTGAAGCTATAAAGATTAAAGCATCTACAACGTAGTTATATGAACTAACTGAGAGATAACTATTCGTTATGCTTTAATTAAGTCGGCTTCTTTGATACATTATAAATGTACAATATAAGGTACATTAATGTTAAGTACCTAAGCTATAACTGTATTCGGAATTTATTGCGATCTTTAGGTATTAATATAAAAGTAAAAACCAAAGTTTTTCAAAGTATGTAGGTTAAAATATATTTATATAATCTAAAGACCGTTTTTTAGTATAAATCCTTACGACCTTAGCTCTTTCCTTCGAAAATTAAGTCACCAATATATCGAGGAACCTGAAACTCTGAGTCTAACATTATCAAAACTGCAAGGAGAAGATATTTTCACACTTCAGCAAAGTAAATTCAATTTAGAGGGCATGCGGCACATAAACTATTAAATGAATATACAAACATTTATTATTAAATTAATTAGTTAATGAATTCGATGCGCAAAAGCAGCTCAGGGCTGCGTGGCTGACGATTTACGAGGCAGGGCTAACACCAATTAGGGGGCGACCAACGCAGCGTCGATGGAATGAAATTTCAGCGTAGCGGAAGCCAAAGTTCGGAGGTCAAACTGCCTGCCTTATTGACCAGTCTTATCAGTCTCTGGGCTTTCTCTTGACGTGTCTGGCTTGACGTCACTGGTGAAATGTGAAACGTATGCGAATGGTTACTGAAACTAGTTCAATGTCGCCATCCGCCAGGTTCGCCTTGCCGGCCGGCCTTTGGAAGTGGGAATGGGAAGCGGAATTGGGTATTGGGAAGTGGAAAGAGATGGCTTCCACCACCACCCATGACCCGAGGCCTTCCAGGGGCTGCCCTGCGCCACGTGTCGCGTGTCTGGCGTGCGTATTTGTAAACAAGTGCAAGTCGCCTGTTGGCTGTATTGGTGAGCGGGGCTTTGTCCTTTTTACTATCAAAACAACAGGATGCTGCGGCGCAAGCGCTGGAAAGCTCTGGAAATTCCACAAGGAACTGAGGCTGGAATGTTGGGGAAGGCGCGGAATCAGAACGAAGAGAACGGGTGCGAAACAGTGGAGGTCAGCTATAGCGTTCAATGCTCAACTTCAACTTTATTGGGGAAAAAGTGGAGTTGAATAATAATAAATAAAAAATAATAACAATAATCATTTGATTCTAAATTTTATTAGATAAAACAAAAAGTGGTTTTTCAATTATAATTATTTTATTGTTTTTTTTATCATTTCCGAATTTTGTTTACTATTTCTTAGCTAAATAAATTAATTCAAATCTGTAAATCTGTAAAACGAAAAAATTTACCATGGCATTTACGTCATGGAAAATCATATGAAAACCAGGAAAATAGTCATCGAGCCTATCTGTTTTCAATTTAATTATGTTATACTAATAAATTCTACTTAAAGTTTATTAATTTTAAACTTTAAGCTATATAGCCTAGAATTACATTTCCCGTCAAGGAGACCGTGACCTGTGACCTCTTCCGCTGGCCGCCACTGTAGTTGGAGATGCCTCGCTATTGCGCACTTTTATTGACCGTTTCTTTTGTTGTCTGCCGTGGCTGTTGCTGTGTTGCCTGGTGACCGCAGGCAGCTTTGTTGTTGGCCAACGACTAAACTGCAACTCTTGTCATGGAAAATCGATAGCGGGAGTTCCCAGCGCGTTACTTATACTATAGATCGAAAAAGTGTTACCAAACACAGGGGGGGGCTTACCTAAGGAATTCGATTTTTAGTAGCTGGCAGGCTCTGGCACACACACCGGCGCGGGGGACGCACAGAAACACACACGAAAATCAAACACCGCCTGCCGAAGGGAGTGGGAGCAAGTAAGACAGATGCAGCAGGGGGCTTTACAGCTTTTTACTCCAATTGTAGGAACCGTTATAGAAAAATAAAATCAATATAATCATTTTGGCGTGCATATTGAGGACAGTCATCGCACTATCTTCGGGATATAACTTTTCCGTATAGCTTCAAGGCTCAACTGGAATTGTGCAACCCGAAAAACGATTAGTTTTTATGGCGTTTGCGTTTGAGTGGCATTTAAGTTGGGGGAGGCACAGAACTTTCGGAAATCCGCTAACAGCACTAAATTCTTGGCCAGTTTTGAAAAACTCTGGCTCTATATAGGAGTTTATAAAGTATTTCCTTTCTTATTGCGTTGTTATTTTTATTTGCGAGGATTTGCTGCTGCTCCGTTGAACGTGGAAAACTCGACTGTGGCTTGGGAACTGAGTCAGCAGCCAACTTGAGTTCCAGGCCAATTTCCAGCAGCCTTCCAATCACCCCTTCCCGCTATGGTGGATGCATCCGTTTGAAGGCGACGTGGCAGTTGCCATGTCCTTAGAAGTTTCTCACGCCGATGTCCTTTGTTTGTCGCATAAAAGACCTCCCATAAAGTTAACTGTCATGTCGGAAAATCGTACAGATACTCAAGGGATAGCTTATGTCGGAGCTTTGAGGGATTTTAAAGGGTTTTATTTAATTTATAAAAATTAAAAAGAATACTTACTTATTCAAGTCGAATCGAAGAATCAAAGTTTTATAAAATTGAAGTTGCGATCGTCACATTTGTTCAGACTTTAATGTCACTGTTAGAATCGAAGTCTACAGATATTAACTGGACGAACAACTGGGCAAGATCCTGTGCTATTTAGAACGATGTCAACGCAGAATCAAAGCTATTGCACTGTCGCACTTTGGCTACTGCCAATGTTAATCCTCTTACGCATTGGGCCATCTGGAAACAATGAGGCCTATAAATCACAAGATCACAAAGTTCCCATGGACTGGCAGCACTATGAAGGGAATGACCAGAACGAGGGATGGGGCCAGCAATCCCCGGAGGTACCCCAAATCTCCGATATCAAGACATTATCTATGCAGTTAGACGACCTCGAACGGAAGGATAATAGGGTCGAAAATTCTGGCAAGCCCCTATATCCAGGCTTTATCCAGACCAACACTCAGTCCAAAAGTTTACCAGTTGGACCCGAGACATACATTCTGAAACATGACAATTATCGTGAGTTTCGTGGCCCATTGCACATGGGGCAAATGCACGCTGCAGGCGTGGAAGAATTCGAGCAGGTTTTGAGCTACGATTGGGATGGAAAACCATCTGAGGGTGAGTCCCATATGTTGGCCAAGGATTTACGCAAGAAGGCTGACCCTTCAGAAGTGCCAACGACTGAGGCCGGCTGCACCTCCACAACGGCTCCTTCCTGCACTAAAACAACCGCAGTTATTCGGGCCTCGACCAACTGCTTGCCGCAATCCTCACCTTCTAGTCCTGCCACAACCAAGTGTCCAGCGCATTCTACCACTTTGAAACCAACTACCAAGAAAGTCGCAATCGGCCCCAAATGTCGCAAAAAATCCAAACACCTGTCAGCGAAAACGTCCAAGATGGTCTTGGAAATTATTTTGGCCACCAAGCAGCACGTTCTTTCAGTGCTAAAAACCCTAGACAACCTGGAGCAGGAGGTGCTGAGTCGTTCCCCCGATGACTGTCCGAAAAAGAAGCCTGATAAGCAAAAGCTGAAACCGCCGAAACCCTCTTTGGCGTTACATACCCAGGCCTTTTTTGGGATTCGACACGCAAGCCAAATGGAAAGTGACTCTGACATGGCCTTGGCCAGGGAGGAGGAGCTTAAGCTGAAGAATCGGGTGTGGGAGGAGCATCAGCAGGAGATGAGGCACATGCCGCATAGTAAATCGAGCAGGTTTCAGAGGGCTTCACAGGCAACTATTCGACTGGATAAAAAAAATCCTCTCAATCATCATTCCTTTAATATTGGAGCCACTTGGAATGCTGCTGGCTGAAATGAAAGCCATTCAAGTATATAATACGCCTCAAGACACACTGCAGACTGTAAATAAGAAAAGAACAAAATGCAAGTTGGCCTTTTCTAGTTTCATTGTTAAAATTTAAATCATTGTGTTAGTGTCATTTATTGTTCTATTTAAAAAAACAAAAATAAACAGCAGCTTTTCCCATCAAGAAAACAGGAGAATTAATGGTGAATTTGCCATTTCTTCAAGTCTCGCTTATCAATATGACAATTTAGTTTTTATTTGTTAAATTGGCAAGATAACAAGATTAGTTTTAGTATTTTTGTTTTTGAAAAGAGCGCCACAGCGGCAAGTCACACTGGTCACACTGCAATAGCTTAATTATTGGTGTTGCCATACTTCTACGATTTGCCGATAAATACGATTTTTTACTGTCCAACAAATAATTAAAATAATTTTTAAACAATTTATGTATAAATATACATATTTATATTAATATTCACTTAATTCGCAGTAATGAAAAATATCGATATTAGCGATGTTTCGAAAACATCGATGACACTACATCGATAGCACTGCGCGGCCATTTCGGAAAGTTTTTGACGCATTTTTATTATTTTCTGTGTCTACTGTGTGTTTTAAGTCTACAAGTTAATTTCTTACTTATAGAGTACTGATACAATAAATATTGTATGGAAACGACTTAGGGCGAAGCGAAAGAAATTAAAACAAAACGAGAGGAAAAAAAGGAATAGAAAAAGCGCATTAGCGCTGTCATATTTTCCGTTCTCGGAAAACATCATTCTGGTGGACATCAGTGCATATATCTCAGTGAGATATTCTTTTTATTTACTGTTTAATTAGGTTAGTATAAGCACATTTAATGTGTCTTGCATTCGCGTCTTGTGGAGTGCCAACCTAAGGAAATAACGGCACTTGATACGTACGTATGAGCAAAGCAAGGAGGCAAAAATTTTCCAAATTTGCATGACAAGCACAAATGCATGTACATTGTATGTACGTATGTACATACATTTGCAGATAAGTTTGTTTAAATGGCTCGTCTTAAAACTGTAAAACAAACAAATGAAAAATGCCATGATGAAGATTGCATTTTGGCGGCTGCGCCGCCGCTGTGCCTGTCTCTGCCTGCTTAACTTCGCTTTTATCGTTCTCTTTGTGTGCGCTCTTCCGCGTTCATTTCGCGTTATCTTTCGCGTTCGGTTCTCAGCTTGTTGCGAATTATATTTTTCACGCTCTGCTCGGATGTTTCTGTATTTGTGGGTGGCGCTGGGCGCACGCATTCCACACCACTTGAATCATGCTCAATGGGTTAAATATTTAATGCTTCTCTTTCCCCCGCTTTCCCCGCTAGATTCGTTGAACGGATTGGAATTGCAATGGCCGCGAACAAGGAACAGGCCGTAAAGGATATTGGCACCATTGTAAGGGCCTTGACTGTGTCCATCAAGCCGCCGGTCACATTGGCGTCCATCCTGAAAGACTACAAGGGACTCGAGGGCGAGTCGCTTCCCTTTCGCAAGCTGGGCTATGCGACTGCCGAGGATTTGTTGTTGGCAACCGGCGAGTTCATTATCCAAAGAAACGGCAATGAGGTAAATATATGTATGTGTGGGCTACATATTATGGCAAACTGTTCCGATTCGATTAGCCTTTCGCTTTCGTAGTTACTTTTAATTGTTGCTAAGATTCTTTGCGAATTACGGCTCATCGAAGGTACGCTCTTTTACCCTCTCTCTCACAGCCACATTTGCGCTCTCTATCGCTCACGTGCGCAGCTTTCGCCGGACTCTCTGGCGGTCAGTGTTGCCATGTAAAATAGCTAAATCTGAAAACTTAACTTATTATTATTCATTTGTTATAGAAAATGTTGTGTGGCAATCATTACTAAGGTCAAAACAGAAAAAAAAAATGTAAGCCCTAAAATCATAATTTCTTATTTGTAAACTAGCAGCAACGTCATGGTCGTAATATTTAGGATGCTAATTAATTCTAAATGTAGGATATCTGCTTTAAAATACTGCATTTAAATTTGTTATATATTTTTAATGGTATATCAGCAGTAATGATTTAAACTTTAAATTAATGACTGCACGAAATAAGCTGCGAGCCACTGTATATACAGCCACACCAAGTAGCCACCACTGACAGACGAGCTTTTGGCATGCGGGCGCTTCGGCGGCGCCGCTTTCAGTCTCTTTCGCTGGCTGAACGCGGTGAGCCGCTGCTGCTGCGCTCGTTTTCCCCTCGCTCTCTCCGCTGTCTCGCGCCACGCTCCCCACCGTCAACGGGGCTGCCCATTCAGGGGGCAACGTGTCAACAGCTTCTTCTTCTTTTCATCTTCGCCGTCAGAAGTGTAAACAATGGGTCTTACTTAGTCTAGTTTAGGTTTTTCGCGGGTCTTGGCTTTCCTCGAGCTTTGCTCTCTTTTTGTTGCTGCGATTCGTGCTGATTAAGCGCTTTATAAATGCAACCGAAAACAAAAAGAGTGTAGTAACACGAAAATCGAAAATGCCAGCAATTTAAACTTTTATTTCGCTTTCGACTGTGTGAGTGTGTGTCGGTGTGATTGCATGGTGAAAGTGAACGAACGCCATTTCCTTCTGTCTCTTCGCCCATCCGTCTCTACAAACGGCTACACTTGAACTTTTTTGCATTGTTCCTAATCCAAAGTCTGTGTTCGCCTTGCAATGCACCTGGCGTTCGCTCACCTGTGGGCGTGTGGGTGGTGCTTCCGGCCTGCTTATTGCAATGCCAAATCGATAATCGGGCATCCAAGAGATGCAGCCACGCAGTAAACGCATGGAAGCCCAGCCAAGGATGTAGAATATATTGCTACTTAATAAAATGATTAAATAATAGTTCATGTACTAAAAATGCATCACAAGAAATGCTATTCTTCTAATATATTCAGTATAACTTAGCATATAATATGCCCAAACAATCAGAAATCTATTTTATTCGCTGTGTAAAGAACTGCCACTGTATATATGTACAGAGATTGCAATTAAATATAAACAATTTGAATGTCCGGCCTCCCAGACAAGCGCTCTCTGTGCACTATTATCACGTCTTGAGTTTCAAAGCCCTGCCCAAATCCAGACCCCCATTGCTCCATTGGAGCTGCGACCCTATAAAGATCTCAGTGCTGAAACGCAGCTTGGACACTTGAACACTCAACTGTGTGTGCGCGTAAAGAAAATTATAACTTCAAGTGCTCCGATTTCTAAACAATACCCAGCAGCACTTGAGTAAACAGGCTTGGCTGTAAAATAGCTTGGTGTGCAGTTAAATGTGCCATATTGGATTACCCAAAAGAGAAGAGTTGTCCAAGCGGATCGGCTTTCCCTTCCAAGAAGCTAAAGAAAGCGAATGCTACTATATAGGATGAAGGCCTTTGTAACGCCTCCTAATCGAACTCAAAATTGAAGAAATAAATTCCCTTTCTTTTCTATATAAAATATCTATAATCTCCAGTTTAGACCCCGCTGATTAAAAAATCTTTTCTTTTTACCATACAGGTCATAATCTCTGCGAAGTATAGTGCCAAGACCGCACACATAGCGTCTATGGTCAGAGGTCAAAAGAGCAGCGGAAAAGCCAAGCCTAAAATAAACCAAGGCTCCTATGTCAATAAATATCGCAACAACTACCAGCAGCAATACCATCAGCAGCAATACCATCGCCCAGCGCAGCAAAATTATTATCAGCAGCAGCAGCAGCGACAGCACTATCCTCCACCCCAACATCATCAAGGGCAATCTTTTCACTTCGATCTGAACAGTATTTGCCAGATGCAAGAGCAGCAGCAGCAGCAGTATCACATCCAGCAGCAATACGAGAAGAACCGTCAGAACCAGCAACGCCAACTGGAGCAGCAGAAAAACGAGCTAATCCAGAAAAAGTTGAATTTGGAAAAGGAACTTCGGATAAGCCTTAGTCAGGAGATAGAAACTCGGAAGAATAAAGAGCTGAAGGCTAAGATAGACGAGGTTGAGCAGCGTTTCGTGAAGCAGCTGGATGCTTTGAAAAAGCAGCACGAGAGTGAGCAACACGCACTCCTGGCATCTTTGAAAAAATCCCAAGAGGAAATCAAGGAGAAGGAGTTGCAGAAGGAGAAGAACGAAAAACCAGAGAGTACGAAACAGGAAAGTGAGAAATCGGAGGTGAAGAAGCAGAGTCGAAACTGCGAAACCGGCGAGCAGGAGATGGAGAAGGATCGAGCTCAGAAACCCAAAGGACCTACAACCATGCGTGCCGCACAGATGGACAAGGAAAAGATCTTGATCACAATACCCAATGATAAGATCGGATCCACCAATAATGGTCACAGTCAGAGCCGCGTTCAGAGCAATGGGCAGAACAAACAGAACGGTGGTAGCAATGGGCCGCTGCGAGCCATTTTGGGGAATAGCGCATCTCAACGTCCGAACGCACCAAGTTTCGATGCCGATTCGTCTGCCGCCGCCAGCTTTAAGCGGCCGTTGCATCCGCGGGTGCCTTACCCGGGACAGATGCGCCCCACTGCCGTTTCCTCTGTGAATGATAGACTTAAAATTAAAGCGCCGGTGACTCCGGTGACTCCCATCACGCCGCCCGACTCACCGGAGAACGCGAAAACCAAAGTAGTAACGTCGCCGGCGGCAGATGTACTGAGGGTAACGAGTCAAGTTCCCAAGAATAACAACTCCACACCGAACGAAAGGAAGACGGTTGTTAACTTCAAGTTCAATCCGACGTACGACGCCGTTTCATCATTAAATATGTACTGCGAAGCCCATGGCTTTGAGAAGCCAACGTTCAATATCTTCAATACGCCGCCACGTCTGAATTGCTCCGTGAGGATTGAGGGCGCCGTCTACAGCAGCTATCCTCAGGAGTTTGTAAATGAGGAAGCGGCCTACCAGCGCACAGCTCAGATCGCCATTGAGCGCATCAAGCACGCCGAGTCCCGGAAACAGCTCTCTGTGTGCACGGTCAACGACGAGGAGTTTATCGAGGGACTGTATCATGAGCTGCTTAAGTACCCGCACGGCATTCTGAGTCACAAGCTAGAGGATTGGTACGGCAGGACCTTTGGCCATCACATGCCCAGCCACTGGTACGATCTGATCATCGAGTCGAGCAAGACTCGCGTGGAGCACGGCATTAATCCGCGATTTATTCTGTTCGCCAACGATCCAGCGTCCCCGGTTCCCATTTGCATTAACACGCCCACCACAATGCCAGAGCTGGTGCTGCCGTGGCAAATGAGCAGCGAGGGCGGAACGCACGATTGGAACATGTACATCAGCCACTGCAATTCGACGACTGAGGTTTGGGTCAAGCTGATCGATCAGATCGGAAAGTTGGAGGAGCTGACAACACACATGAGCCGACACATGGCGGTGCCCCACTACCGCCAGCAGGTGCTTAATCCGAATGTCCAGGAGCTTTATCTGGTGGAGATCCGCGAGGGCTGGAACCGTGTTCGTGTGATCTCCGTGGATGCGGAACAAAAGAGTTGTCGGTGCCACTTCGTGGACTTTGGAGATATCGCGCAGTTCTCGTTCGAGGAGCTGTTCCAGTGTCCGGCCCAGTTCCTTGTGCTTCCAGCGCAAGCAATTTGTATAAGTTTGTATGCGCTGGACAAGTTCAGGGATCATCCTCACGCTCAGTGTGTGCTGATTGCCGAGCTGGAAGGCCAGACAGTGGTGGCCCGTATACTCACCAGCCAGAAGCAGTTCATTGAACTGGGCGGTGCGGTTCAGGGGATAGTAGGGAAAGGCAGACGACAACCATGTCTGGTGGCCACTCTGTACGACACATCCACGGCCGAGGACGTTCATCTAAATGATCTGGTGGCCAGTAGGATCATAAAGAGTACGCCGCAGCCTACGCTCAATGATGAACAAAATATCGGAAAACCCACTCCCATTTTTGTCACGCACATCACCGACGAAGGCGATTTGATGGTGCTGCTCCGCAACGAAGACCTGAGCTTCGTGGAACGCAGCATTGCCACCACAGTGGCTGATCTGGGTGAAAAAGATCGCGTACGATACTCTGATCTGCTCCATGATCGACATGTCTTTGTGTGTGACGAGTCTGTTGAGGGCCTGAAGTGGTATCGCGGGCGACTGGTCGCCAAGCCCCAAAATCCCGATGAGGAGACCTTTGACATCTACTACATCGATGACGGACGGCAGCGCAAGACTCACATTTCAAACATTTACCGGTTGGAGGCGAACAACAGAGCTCTAGCCTCGTACCCACCACAGGCACTGACGGTTGGCCTGTACGACGTTCCTGAGATCACGAGTCATATGATGAGTCGTCTACGTACACAGATGCCGCCGCGCAGCGAGGCTTTGGTAGGTTCATCCTCTTAATGTTTTAAATATTAAATACCTTAAATCGCTTTTCCGAATCCCCTTCTTCAGCTCAAAGTGGTAGTCAAAGACAGTACGAAACCCATGGTTAAGGTATACATCCGCCAGGGCCCGGAATCGATGTACAGCAGTGTGAACACCGGCCTTAGGATGGAATTCGAGATTCAAACGTAAGTGTTGGAATATCAAGTCTTCTGTGTAAACTGTCCATTCATTGCCTTTATGATCATTGTCAATAATAATTGCATCCTCATAAAGCCACTTACACACAACTACTACCTAACACGATCCTCTGGTTAATGCTAAGTTTCTATTAGTGCTTTCGATAAACTGGAGCTGACTTGCTAACGAAAATACATCTTCTTCGATAATGAGAACCTACTGTAAGCTAACCTTAAGTCATTCACATCTTTGTATATACTCGACGAAATATAATCATGAGTTGCCATCTTACTACCCGATAAGCCGAAGAGTGCAAATGTGTTGTCTTTTTCATGTCTCCAAATCTAAATAATCCCGCCATTCACCACCTGGCTATTCCCTAATCCATCCCCCACAACCCGTCCCCGCAGTACGACTCGCCTGGAGTCTTTAGATGATCTGCAGCAGTCGAATACCAGCAACCAGCTGCCTAGACGCGGCAGCTTCAGCTCCGTGATCTCAAGTCAGAGCAGCAGCAGCGACCTTGTCGCCTTCAGTTCGCCGGCGACGCCCCAAAAGGCATCCCCACGAAGATCAGGAGCCACAACCTTTTCGACGCTCCTGCTCAAAGATTACGAGGCTATTCCAGCCGTAGGCGCCTACTTCGAGGTGAGAGTGGCTCTCTCCATTAATCCAGGACACTTTGCGGTGAGTTCTCTAGCACCTAATACCTTGGTTTGGTTTTAATTTCATTTCATCCGCGCCTGCAGGTTCAACCTTACAAATGCTACAATCAGCTGCAGTGTTTGATGAAGGATCTGCAAGAATATTGCAAAGGATTGGCCGCCAAGGGAGTCCAGCCCTCGCAATTGGCCATCGGCGAAGCGTATGCGGCGCCCGACGGTGAGGGCGTTTATCATCGGTAAATTGCTGCCTTGGAACGGTTTAAGAATAATGGGGAAAATAACAATATTGATTGCCTTGCAGGGTCAATATTCGCAAGATTTACGATGAGATTATTCATGTGAGTTTCGTGGACGTGGGCGACGATGGTGTGGTGGCCTGTGATCAACTGAAAACACTCCCGCCGGAGTTTAGGAAGCTGCCCAAGATGGCGCTTCCAGCTCAATTATATGGTGAGTTCTACTACGATCTGCAATTCTTTAAATTCCTGATATTAATCGCGCTTCCTCTTCTCCGTTTTTTAGGCATTCACCTGGAAGATGTGGTATGGAGCCAGGAGAACTGTGTCCGCTTCCGCAAGCTTACGCTGGGCAAGATGTTCATTGGGATTGTGCGTCGCCTCCAGAAGCAGAGGGACGAAACGCGAGCGGTGTGCTTGGAGCTGATCGACACCTCCACGCCGCAGGATATTAAGCTGCACGACATTCTCATCAAAGAGAATCACGCGCAGCCCGAAACAAAGAAAGTCTGAGTTGTGGATTCTTCAGAAGCTGTTCATGTTTATGTTTGCTTAATCATAGTCTTACCCTAAGTGCATATAATTTATTATGATGACCATACATTCCGCCAGATGGAAAGAATAATTACTCTGCTGCAGTGCGAAGCGCAACAATAAACTAAGGATTTTGCTATCGAGAAAACGGGTGCACCTGATTTGCCGCCTTTATGTTGGTCTTCACCGCGGAGGGCGCCTTGCCCAACTGCTGCTGCACATTGCCCGGACTCATGGCCGGCCCGCCCATGGGCGAGGGTGCACGGATCGACGGCGGGACCATCATGCCCGGCCCAGGTCCATAGTTGGTTAGCTTCAGGCCCTTGCCCATGCCCACGGCGGCGACGAGCAGCTGTGTGTCCGCCATGCTGCTCGTTTGTTGGATTCCAGTGCGCGAGGAACTTTCGATCTCCCACTCCTCGCGCGCCTTGCTCACCATGTCCAGGACGTGCGAGACGACTTTGTTGTACTGCGTGACCTGCTTCATGGCCGCATCATTGGTGAGATTGGCCGCCTTCTGCTCGTTCTGCTGCATCTTCTGCTCGGTGATCGGATCCGGCCGGGTGCGCAGATAATCCGGGACAATGTCGTGCGAGAAGACCGGCACCCGAGCCTCTGTGATATTGATGAGCGTATCGTCCCGTTCCATGGAGACCAGCAGAGGCAGGACGGTGCGATTCCGCAGCGGTGGGCACTGTTCCTTCGCCAGGATTTTGGTCAGTCCCGTGAGATGACTGGAAATAATAGCAAAGTTGTCCAGGAACGTTGGCCAGTTGATGGTCTCGTATTCCATTTCGAGTTTTTGTATCATGGAGAGCACCGCCAGCTTAAGGTCGTTTAAGCGCTGGAGGACGGTGTCCAGCGTCATCTCGAATAGCTTTTCATCCCGCTGCATTTTGCTATTCTTTTACTTATATTTTGTAATTTTAATAATTTCACAGAAAACACGGTCGTGTGACCATGCTGCATTTGGATATTGCCAATTCGATATATTGAAAGCAAGTCACGAGCCACGACTATCGTACAAAACTACTGTTTAATTTGTTGAGGCAGAAGTTTCATTTTGAAATGACTCATATTATTTTAAATCGCTTTCTACTTGTTTACGAAAAACGGCATTATTATTTTATAAAATTAATAATAAATGAATAGGGCTACAAAAAATTCCATCGTTCCAATTTCGCGGTTGGTTTGTCTTGTACCGTGGCAATTTTATGCATGCCACATACGGTCTGACTAAAATGGCCGCCGCAAGTCCATGAAAAAGAAAAGATTCTTCGCCGTGTTTTTTGCCATCAAATCCCTTCAAAATCTCGAATAGCGTGCACGCAAACGTTGCCAAATGTAAGCAAATTAGTATAGTGTCTGTTTTCGTCGTTTACACGATCGCCAAAGTTTGATATCGGTTATAAATGCTGTCGTCGGGAGTCCCATTGCCTCACTCTGTCTCCCTCGCTCGCTCGTTCGCCTCGAGTTCCTCTCTCGTGCTGACAAAGCAAATAAATTGGTGCTGGTGTGTGTGTGTGTGTATGTGCGGGAAGCACAAAAATGGAAGATGAAGAAAATGCAAGTGTGAAACAATCGCGGAAGCCGGTTGGATACATGTATGCTACTCCCTCGGCCGATTTGGATTCGGATCCAGCTCGGATCTCTGGTCGTCACCACCCCGCGGCGCGCTATGGGTTGAATTCGCGCATTCCCCTCTGCTCGCATAGCTCTCCATGGCAACCGGATCGTGTCCGTCGGACTCCCTGACTCGCTGAATCTTTATATTTCTCTCTCTCTCTTTCTCTATGTTGCTGTTGATGTTGTTCTTTTTTGTTGGCCATTTCTAATGCTCTTTTACATGTTTCTATATATCAATTGTAATATATTTGCAGCTTGTGTGTATATTTTTGAAATGGTAAAGTGTGTTGTCGCGTAAATACGGGTAATAAACACGAAAAGCGCCTGGGCAATAAACGTGCGCGATTGTTGCCAGGCCGAAAACCCCGATTCCCGAGTCCCGTATCCGCAAACCGCGATGGCGTCGCGCAGGCGCGCCGAACTGAATCCCAAACTGCATATGGACAGGCAGCCGACGGCTGCCCGCATAACAGGTACCTGAATTCCACAATTCCACCACCAAGCAGCAACTACTCTTTGACCTAGACTCTGGGCTGGGGAAAGCCCACACTACATACATATCTCGGCGGGATTAGCGATTGCAGATTCGCGCTTAGCCATGTCTATTATGGTCCCTAATAAATGCATAATAAAAGGGCTTCCCGGGAAAGCGGATCGGATCGAGGCGAAACGCAGGCGATGCCAAAACCGTAGCTGACCTCTCTCCCATCTCAACTTGCAGATCCGTCATTACCCGCTGGCAAGCGACGCGAGATTGACAACGTCATGAAGAAGGCTCGCGCCAACACCACCAACGACTACTGGGACAAGAAGCTGATCGAGGCCGAGGAAAAGGATCCGAATCGCTGGCGTCACACCGGCTACAAGAAGATGTACATCCAGGGCGAGAGCAGCTCCGGCGAAAGCGATCGAGACCGCGACCGTGATCGTGAGCGCGAAGGTCGGGACCTACGTGAGGGTCGCGAGGGCCGGGATGCCCGCGAGGGAGGAGCGCCTCCCTATGGCCGCTATCCGCCAACTGGAGCCGGAGGACCTCCGCCCGGGCCGCCGCCACCGCGCTATGGCCGCTCCCGTTCGCCGCACTCCCGGAGCCGGTCCCGTTTGCGCAAGTCCCCACCGCTGTCACCGCCACCGCGTCGCCGATCGCCGCCAATGCCTATGCACGGTTTGGAGCGCCGCGGCGGACCGCGATCGCCGCCGATGCCGCGTTCGCCCAACAGCCACGACGCCATGATGCGTAGGCCGGGCAATGGCCACGGAAGGCCTCGGTCGCCGCCGGAACCGAGCAGTGGCTCCTCGTCGTTGCGAAGGAAGCCAAACGCGTCGCGCTCTCCGCTGGGCCGTCGTCGCTCGCCGCCGCTGCCTCCGCCGTCGTCGTCGTCTGGCATGGAAAAGCGGGGCGGCGTCACCCATATTCTACCGCGCTCCAAGCGTCCGCCATCGCCGCCGCCAAGGGTGAGTAGTCAAATTAGATGACATAATCTGGATTAAATGACCGATCAAAACAATTTTTCATCTATCTTTCTCTTAGCACTCGATGCGTTCGCGTTCAAACAGTTCGATGAGCAGCAGTTCGGATGACTCCTGCTCCCTTTGCTCGCCCAGCCATCGACATAGATCTCGGTAATTCCGACAGAGTACGAAAAAGTCTCGCATATCTTTTACTAAAACCTTTATTCTCCTTGCAGATCTCGTGGTCCGCGTTCGCCGCCACCCAAGCCACGTGGCCATTATCGTTCTGGGGCGCCGCCGCCCCCTCCGTCGGAATCACATGGCCGCATCCATGGTCGACCAATTACCCCACCGCCCCTGCGCGGAGGTGGTGGCAGTTCGGTGTCCGCAATGGAAAAGTATCGCCAGGCGAAAATGCGTCACATCAGTCATGAGCGCGGCTCCTCGTCGGATGCCCACATGAAGATCGCGCGGTCGTCTCGTCATTCTCCGCCGCCGGAAGATCCGCGTCTAAAACACCGACCTCCAGAGCCACCAGAGCCGGCAGCAGCGCCAGCCGTAGCGCCCACCGCGCAGGCTAAAAAGAAAAAGAAGGAGAAGGAGGTGGGTAACAACAAAACAAGTTCAAGGGCAGCGATAACGTGGTTATGGTTTTATTTTTACAGATGAGGCCACGCATTAAAATTGAAGGTGAGAAACGCAAAAAGCATCCGAGCGGGACGGCCAGTGGAGCCGGAGCTAACGCGGCTAACTCCTCCTCCGATTCGGACGACTCGGGCGATTCGAGCGACGAGGTGGGCTCGATGCCCACATTCTCGGCCACGACGCGTTTGACGCTCTCAGAGCGTTTCGGAAAAATGGCGCAGTGGAGCATCGATCGCAGCAACATGGAGAATATGCGCATCACCAAAGACTCCGCCGGTGGGGCCCTCAAAGTGATGATCGAAGAGGGCCTGGAGTCGCCGCCGCGTCGTTATTCGTACTCGCCGGCGCCGGCCGGGCACTTTCCGGAGGAGTTGGCCACCACAGCACCGTCGGGAATGCTGTCGTGGGATGATGTGCGCGTCCGTTACGAATACTACAAGAGTCGTGGTTATCTAAGGGATCTGGATCTGAAGGTAATGCACTAAGTGATTTCACAAATGTCAATAGTATTAATCGATTTATCTATTTCCAGGACTATATCAAGTGGGAAGAGTGGTGGTATAAGTACCAGGAGTGGTTAAAGCAGGAACGTTACTATGAGTACTGGGATCGCAGCCAGCAATTGCGTAGACGGCGCAAGAAGCTGCCGGTCACTCAGAGGTTAAACTAACAGCCTTCTTGTCATCCATAACCCGCATCCTAATCATTTTATCCTTTCTCCTTCTCCCCTCTAGCCGCCTCACTCTCTAAATAAACTCACATTTGATTGATTTACTTTTCCCTCTTTATTGTTCTATCTCAATATTTTCCCCATCCCATGAAACCCCTTTTGTACATTTTAAATGTATAAAACTGCATTTGTCTGCTTATGTACTTGATAACAAAAACTATCGGACAAGCACGGACGGTCGGGGTTTATGATTAGCCTGCTTGTGGCATAGGGATAACATTAACAATGAACTTTGTAAGTTTTGTGGAGTGCGTGTTGTTCAATGCAACGCAGACACTCAGACACTTGTAAACGCATTAAAAATAACAGCCACTATAAACATTGTGTTTTGTTTTTTGGGGGGCCATGAAGGTACATAGAGGTGATTACAGCTGGTCTGAAAATCCTGGGGGCAACCACCGAGCTGTGCAGGAAAACTGGAGATTTTCGATGATGACGTGGACACAGCCTCGGCGAGGACGATAAGTTCAACATAAAAATGGCCAAAGGGGATGATCAAGACTACGGAATCCGCCACTCTCCTCTTCCGTTTGACTGGAAACAGTGCCAATATAATTCTGATCCATGAGCCTTGAGTTATTGGAACAAAAGTCTACAAGGCTATGCTTAACACAGGTAATATTTGTATCTATTTTGGCCTAGTTACCACCAATCCTATATTTGGTTTATAATTTCAGCGATGGCAACAAAACGTCAGTAAATCTGGACTTCTTTAGATTGTTTTACATGGATTTTACAATTAGTTAAAACGACACCTGGCATCCTAAAATGCTCACAGTTCAGTCGTAGTCCTTAACACAGCATTGTACTAAAATCCTTTAGACTGGACTTTAGCTTTTTTAGTCCTCGTACCCCATCATTTAGCCATCTATCGCAGCTTTTTCGAACCAAAAGCACAGCTTTTCAAGGTCAGATATTTTTGAATAAATTATTCGACGCAGGCAGTCTTGGCGACAAAGGCGAAGGGGTGCTGCAAGGGAGGAGGCACAACTCCCACCCAAAACCCAAACTGGGATGTCAATGCTGATGCTGATGTGCACGCAGCGTTTATTTGACGGCATATAAATTGAAAAATTCACATAAAAATGTGTAATTATTTGGCATATTTTCAATTTGCACAAAGGCGAAAAGGGAAACCGTCGGCTGAAGGTGACACGCACACGGACATACGACATACGGAGGTGGGAAATCCGTGCTCCAGGGCGTGATTTCCGTGCACAAATTAGCTCCTTTTCGCGGGGGTTACGGGGAAACGGGTATCCTGTGGGGCGGTGGCTGATAATCTGATTACGCCCGGAATGTGGAGGGGCGGTGCTTAATGCTAATGTGTCGATATCGAGCTTCTGCCTGGCTAATTGCGGTCGTAGGGGTGGGAGGGCTAAGTTCGTGAGCGTGAGGCTTCATGGATTATCCATTGAAGCGGACTTAAAGCCATCTTGAACTGTAGGGGCAGCAGTCAGTTCAAATGAACCCCTTCTCCTTAAGTGTCAGTCCAACCCCAAGCCCTGGGCCATGTCCTAGCACAATTAAGCTCTAAATAACAACAGCGTTAAGAAGGCTTTAAGGCCCGATTTGGCTCGCAGTCACCTCACTCGAAACCCTTCCCTCGCAGAACGTAGAACTCGAGTAAAAGTCACGTCTAATTACACACATCTTGGAGCAGCTTTTTGACCTGGTTGACTGAGTTGGCTGGCTGGGCTGGGCTGGTTGGTGGTTCTCGGACGGTTTCACCAAATTGGTTTTAAAAGCCACAGGGGGTGTGAGAACGTGAGCAATTATTATGGCGTAGTGGGGAAAGCTCAAGAGTGCCACCAGAGTGGAGGAGCCAGAGGGCGGCGTTCTCTGTCACATAATCCTTTTATAATCCACACAATGCTATTACATGCTAAAAATGACAAATAAGTGTCAGGAATAAATACAACAAAATAGAGGGGGCAACGTTTGGGTGACAGACATCCTCCGGCTAACAGAACGCCTTACAAGCAAAAGTCCTGCCAGCACTAAACAAAATTTGTATGTCTTTATTATTATTATTAAACATAATAAAAGCAGGTCCCTGCAGTCTGAAGGTCAGTCGGTTTGATTACATGTTAAGCCTTGACAAGGCGCAGACTTGGACATACATATTTATTATTTCTTTCGGCTTCATCAGAGTTTATTTGCTAGACATTGTCTGGTCTCCTTTGGAAAGCTTAAATTATATTTATTTAATTATATTTAAAGGCTAGATCTTCATTTTTTTGAGTGTAGCAATGCGTGATGTGTGACTTTTCGCCAAGACAAAATTAAAATAATTGAGTTTGAGGGGCAGAAGTCAAGCAGGAAGACGAGAATGGCAGTTGCTAGCTCTGCAGCCCAACCAATCACGCACAAAGCCAAAGAATCCAAGCAGAAGAATGGGTGGAGTAGGGGGTCTTTTGAATTAACAATTCTTTTCAATTAAGTGCGCAAGCCACAAAAAATAAAAAATTGGCACAAAAAAAAAGGGGGAAACACTGACGAGCATAAAAGAAGAGGGCAGGCAGCCACTGATATTTTCGTTTCAATAAAAATCAGCGACTGGGGAGGATGCAGCAGCAGCAGCAGCAGCAGCAGCAGCAGCAGCGGCGGGAAAAGGACTCTGGAAGCGGCGGCAAATGAATACGTTGCATATGTGAGGGCGCCGCAGTCCGGGCGATGTACATAAATAAACGCCGACAGATAACAGACAGCAAAGGGGGCAAGTCGTGGGGGGCTGGGGGCAGCGAAAAGGCGGTTGCAGTTGGGCGTGGCAGGGTCTAAAAATCAGCAGCAGCAACTGTAACAAGTTTCATGTTTCTTTTTACAGTTTCTTCGTTACAGTCAATCAGTTTTGCATGAGCGATTTCTTTACTCGTTTGCGCCAACTCCACAATTTTCCCACACACACACACACACTCTCATCCTGCCACGACTTTTCCCCTTGCTCTGTGTATGCGTTTGGGGTAAATCCCCTTCATTTTTTTGTAACAGCAAAGTTAAAACGAGTTGCCTGTACTCGATGATTTAGCAATGAATTCGCTTGTTTGCAGCAAACTTTCTCTGTGTTTATTTGTCTGCTGTTGCACAGGGAAAAACCTCAAGATTTTTCCTCTGAAAGGTCATTTATTTATCAGATAAGATTATTTTAGGGTTTTAAAGTATAACATTATGGAAGAAACTATTAAATGGCATGAATTTCTCACTTTACAATTAATTTTCTTTATAAAATTGATAGAATTCTATGAAAAACTATATATTTCTATAGTCTTTGGTTCTTAAAATAACCTTTATTGTACTTTTTTTCTAAGAAACGATCCTTTTCTAGAGTCTGGAATTTTATAGATTTAATTAAACCTTTTAGACTTAAAGTAACTTAACGGTATGTTTGTTGGTATATTGCTTTCTTCAATATTTTTGTTAGATTGAAATTTATTTGAGGCCACAAAACTTAATTGTTTCACATCCAAATTCACCTTATTCCCGTTCAATAGGATCAATAAGATATAAGCTGTACTAGGTCATCCTACTTCTTGCCGCAAACGCTTGTCACTCAGCACCTATGTATGTATGCAAGTCCCCGAGCAGTTTTGATCTCCTTTAACACTCGAGGAGCCCGGGGCAAATCCCGGTTGCCCATCATTAACACTCACCTCTGCTGCCAATTTGGGGGAACTTTCTCCGGGCTATCTAAACTCCATTGTCGGGCTGTCGAGCCCTTTCTGTAATTAAAACCGAAGCAGAATCAAACAGAGAACCACTCAACTGCATACACACTCTCGCACACACATTCCGATTCTGGGGCAAGGATTTCCCCACGCATTCTGCTACACAACGATTATTCAACTTGTGGCCAAGTTTCCACAGTATCCAGAAACTCAGCTCTTGTCTTTGATTTTGTGTCTGAAGTTCAAATGTGAACAACGTGATATTTGCTTAATTTTTCTCTCTTCCCTCGGCTTCCGTTACTGGTGGTGCCCCCGGGGGAGTTTTGGGGATTTTGGGGTTTGCACGAATAATTATTTGCCCATTTGGGGGTTGAAGTTTTGCCACGACTCAGGTAATTTGCACAGACAAAAGACGATTACCACTAGACCCAAACAATTAGAATCGGAATCAATCGAAGCAAGACGGAAACAACGCCGTGGCACCACTCCAGTGGCAATCGGATATCAGGTTTCCCACAAGATACGCAGAGTTCGGAACTCAAGTATCACGTTCGATTTGTTGGCCAGTTGTAAAAAGGATTCATATTGAGCGGGATGAGAGGGAAAGGGTGTGTATTTAACCATATATCTTTAAGCAGGAGAATATCCTAATTTGAAGTTTTCTTAGACCAGGTATATCTTTCGTAATTGTAGCTCATTCAATGGAATATAATTAATTTTAGGATAGAAAAATCATAACTGAAAAAAACAAGCCAAGTCATAACCTTTCAATAACCTTTTTATTTGGTTTCTAAAAGTATAAATTGAAGCATTTCTTATTTATATCGTATTTAATTTCTCGGTTTGAGAATATGAAATCTTTCTAAATTTAGCAAAACCTATTTCGCTGTTTAATTTAATATTTTTCCAAGTAGATACAATTCTTTATTGCCATGTCAAAGCTATATTTTTGAGTAGATTTTTCTTGGTTTTGATGCTTGCCTTTTTATGGGGATGCTTTATTTTAATCTTTTTCGTTTCATTTATGTGCTCTCCCCTGCTATTTTTACATCCCACATTTGTTTGTTCGCTTATTTTATTATTGTACGAAATTTTAAGATTCATTTTCTCGTGCGCACGTAAAACACAAGGAAATCTCACACACACATACGCATATAGCAGAGCTCATCTGCCACACACGGAATTTTCTGGAAATACATAATTTCATTATGTTTTTCCCCCGCACCGCGCTTCCTCCTGGCATCGCCTGCAGCGCAAACTGTCAACACGGATTGTGCCCCTCTGCCTTGGTGCTTCCGCCATCCAATGCTCACCTTGTTGGCCCCAGTCCCTGGTCCCAGGTCCGCCCCTCCTTCTATATAGCCGGGGGCCTTTGGCAGATAACGGTTTACTTTCTTAATCTTTGTACATAATTTTTGCGACTTCATGTTACGTAACGTAACGTCGGCTGGATACTGTCTGCGCCGCTTCTGCAGAATAACATACGCTCTTTTCCAGTCCTCACTCGAGGCATTTTGGCTTAGCTAAAAGCCTCTGATATTTATTTAATTGTTAAATATACCTACTTTCGGCTAATGAAATCTTATCTGGATAGGTATATATTTCTGAGGCTGAACTATTTGTAGTTTCTTTGGATAATATACAAAGTTAAGGCACTCGCATATAACCCGTAAATTCCTTTGATAAATTTCAAATAACTCAAAGTTTAGTAAGAGTAAATATTTATAAGCAAAGCAATAAGAGCAGATTAAAGAGTACTAGAAATATGGTAAATATTTTCAATTCCAGTAAATATTTTCCTTGATCCAAAACTTATCCTTACTTTAAAGAGTATTTATCGGCTTTTGTATAAGCCACTATCAGCGATTGCCATGTTTTATCTGCTTATTGTTTTCCTGTTTGTTGTCCTTTTCCTTGTCTTGCTCCTGGATGGCCTTGGGCTTATGGATACACCCCACACTCAGCTGCATGTGTGGGTGCCGCCTGTCTTTTATTTCTCGTTTCCCATGGGATTGTCTGCAGGTGTCTTCTCCAGAGACCCTACTTCCACGCTGTGACGAAAAAACTTCTTCATTTCTCACTTTTATGCCCGCACTTGAAGGAGGTAGAGAGGCGACGGAGGAATATCTTTAAGGAAGTGCTGGCAGTGCTTTCAATTACCAACTTAGCGCTGATTACTTATTCGTCAGCGTCAAGTCCGGCGAGTGGAGGGTAGTGGCGGAGGGATAAGCTGCCCCTACTTTACGCCCACTTTTGCAGTGCTCCGACCCTGCCACAAGGATATTAGTCAAAAGGAGTTGACTCCTCCACACTTTCACTCGACTTTGACTGGGACTTGGACTTGGACTTCTACTTGGACGCGGCGGACCCGGCTTGGCCACTTAATCTCGCCTTTTTGGTATGCACGGACTGTATTCAAATGAATTCTGATTGAATTCATTGAAGCTCATCAGTAAGAAGCGATTTTTTTCTATCTAAGACAGCAGATGAAGCGGTAGCCGTGCCGTGCCGTGGCACGATGCGGAGTCCTGCTGCGACGACTGGGCCTTGGCACATCCTTCAGACATTTATTTTCAGTAATGGAAAAAATGTGTTCTGCAATTTCGCTCATTTTTATACATAAATTTGCCAGGCAAACCCACGAGTGGAGCGCGCTCGAGCGGTCCAGGCCGGCGAGTAAAAGGAATGCCGGAATATAATGCTAAAAAGTAAAGTAAATAAAGGATAATGCAGCAAGGATATAAATTACATAAAGCAGCGCGCGAGATGACTAACTGTGGCAGGCCAGGGCTGCTCCACGACAACGGAACGTGGCCAGCATTAGCTGTTCAAACAAAGCCCGGCCGGGAGGTGAAGCGGGCCAACTGCACAGATAAAAAATATGGCCTAAATTGGTCGTCAATTCGCCAAGGAAAATGAAAAAGAAGATCTGCGAATTAACTTGTTTCACATGCATATTAACCCAAGTTCTCGTTGCTCATATCAGAATGCTTAAGCAGTGTTATCAGGAACTTTTAGGAGTTGAAATACGACTTTAGGGGAAGGGAATTATGACTTATATAGGTTCAACGCAGATCAAGTTTGTTTCAAAACTTTCACAAATTAGGAAAAATACATTTAAAAAACCCCAGAAGTTAATTAATTGGTATATAATTTTTTTGAAAATTTAAGTCATATTGTAAGATAAACATGAGATTTATTTTGAAATAAATTTTTTAACTTTCTATTTCGCTTTTGCTATTTTTGAGTTGTCTTTCAAACAGTGAAGGGGCGAGACTTTCACTTTTTTTATTTGTAATTTCATAATATCAAATAAATATAAAATAAAATTGTATAAATATCATATTGACTTTATTTTGATAAGAAATAAAAAGAAGAGGCTTCTGGCAATCTGATGGAAAATTATTTCTGGAATGCACATTGCTGTATAAATCTACTCAAAATATTTTCATTAACTTAAATTTGATCTCTCAAAACATTTAACAAATATTGATTCCCGTTAACGTAATAAAAACAACATTATTATAAATATAAAACAAATATTTTAGTAAACTTTTCGCTGCGTGTCGGAAGCCAAGGCGGCGCATTAGAAAATGCTGCGCACAGGAAGCGGAAGTGGAAGTATTTTAAATGATTGGTAAATTTTTTGACGGCTCCTCCCTCATCGCCTCCTCAGCTTCGCCCAGTGCCCTATCTCTCTGTGTCTCACTGTTGTCCCAAAACGCATCGACACAGGCAAAAGAAGGTCGGCGGAGAAGGCAAGGAGGGGCAGAATCGTCCTCGTCTAATATTCCTTTGTGCGGCCGTTATTATTGATGGAAATGCAAATTGGATTTTCAAATTTACTTCCCTGTTTGCTCTGTGCCAATCGACAGCGCAAGAGGGGGGCGCGAGAAAGGGAGCCAAAGAGCTAAAGATTCACTGGGGATTCCCACACTTTTACTCAGGATTTATAGAAAATTATCAAGGACAGGCGAAGTGTTGCATTTATCACTGGGTCTTAGTTTATTTAGCGAGAGCTTGAAAACTTTTTGTTGGGATTTATTTAATTTTGTACAAAAGTTATGAAGAAAAATGCATGGCCCATAAAAATATAGAATATTTAATCTGTTTCTTTATAAATATTTTTCAATTTTCCTGTATAATTTGTTGAATACATCTTGATTTATGGTGAAGTGCCTCGTCTGATCAGCTTAGATGCCATGATTTTTGCGTAATAACTTGCCTCCGGCATAATTCAAAATCATTAATGCAGCTTTCCTCTGGCTATTGTTTTCACCACCATTCCCCCGTCGGGGTTTTCCTTTGCCACTTTTTTCCAGGCTCTCGCTTCTCGATTCCACTTGCTAGTCGCTTGCACTTTACTTCGAAGTAATTAACGCCGATCCAAAACAGACGCCAATTTGCATAGCTGACCCTCTTTCTTTAGCCCTGAATATACATACTACGTATATATGTATGTATATATGTAGATACATCCCAGAAAACCCCCTTCTTTTTGGATAAGGGAACCTATTACTCAAGACGTTCAAGCGGGGTGATAGGAGGTCGCCCTGGCGCCGATGGGGGTAAAGTAAAACAAAAACTTGCAGCTTCTGAAAACAAAACCTCTTGAATTTTAATTAAACGTTTTTATGCAAGAATCCCGAATGATGGCGCCTCTTGCTTGGGCTTCGTCCTTTCCTTAGTTCCACCCACACTAACCTCCCGTTTCATTCCCTTTTTTGATTCATTTGGGGTTCTTGTCATCAGGCTGGTTGTTGTTCCTGCTGCTGCATTTGAATTTTTGCCTTTGGTTTTGTTTTTGCTGTTTTCTTTTCAGTGTATAAGCGATTGCATTTGCGAATATTTTTCTGGCAGCTGCTAAAAACTTAAGCAAGAGGAAGAAAGTCCTGTTGATGAGGGAGAAATTGCAGGCGCTTTCTCTCTGTGAGTGTGTGTGTGAGTGAGGGTTAAAACTGCCATTGACTGCACTCTGTAATTCAATTATCGACTCTTGGCAGTAAAAAGTGTTAATTATTAGTTTCCTTTACCGCTCTACCCTCTCAAGGAAGTAGTGGAGAATGAGAGCAAAGGGGGCAAAAGAAGCAAAAGCGAAGAGGAGACAAATATATTCTGGCTAATGAAGACGTCGGTCGAAGTCAACTAAGGGAGCCAAGTTAAAGCGGAAACGGAAGTGAGAAGAATGTGTTGAGGGCCAGCCAGGAGCGTCGCTGATGGGATGCTTACAGGGGGTAAAGGTTGAGATGTAGATTGAGGCGAAAAAACAGTGTGAACAGTATACCAAAGTTATAAATATTGAAAAATATCGCTTTAAATTGAAGGCATCTATGTATATTACATTTTAATATTGCAGAAATTTAATTCATTTCTGCCAGCCCTAGGAGCGACTCAAAGGATTTAAACTGTTTACACTTTCCAATTATGAAAAACTCTATATTTTCTTTGAATATTAAACTTAAATTGCACATTTTTATATATGCATTTACCCCTCTATTCATCTACTCCCTTGCTTTCCCGACTCTTTGGCATTGATGACATTCGCAGACGCTGCGCGGAGTTAACCACTTGATCTCGCCTCCACTGGCGGATCCCTAGAGTGGCGCGGCGCCTTGGATAATTGAAATAGCTTTAATAATAATAATAATTCGGTCAAGTGAACTAGAGTGTGAGTTGAAAGCTAATTGGAAGACCAGAAAGGGTCCAGAGTGTAGGTAATCGAACAGGAACAAGATTTCTGTTTTCATTCAATGCAACATTGTCAAAGTATCTTCAAGTGTCTTTAATTGCAGAGTGTATTTTTTACATTCTGTGCATGCTGTACGTGTGAACACAATTATTAGCTGGGGCACTGGTATCTTGATTATATTTAAAAGCTACTTTCCCTGGATCTTAATAATATTTCCTGTATTTTATCAATAAAATTTTTCTTTATTTTTCCTTTATATATATTTTTAGATACTTTTTACAATTAAAACTACTTTCCATCTATCAAAATTCTACCCTTAATAGATTTAAACATCCTTCACTCAAAGTCTCCGATTTCTGGTCCAAATCGAGCTACAAATTTGATTGTGTTCAGTTGGGCTTTCATGACCTGTTTGCGATTGGCTGAACAAGTTCGGGCCAGCTCTCTTGTTGCCGTTTTTGCCTGCTAGCTCGTGGATTGATGATTGAGCTGGCTGCTGCCTGCTGGATGCCACATTCCACGGCTGGGCTTCTGCCCAGCAATTGCTACTTCCGCCAAGGCAATTCTGAGGGAGGGGAGGGGTTAGGATCGGGCATGCGGAGTGGCTTAAATTGAATGCAACGGGGTGTAGGAGGAGCTGCAGGAGGGGGAATAGGAGGAGGAGGGCATCAGATTGCAGCATCTACCGCGCGCTGCATAATTTATGGCGCCCAGTGTTGCACCCTCGACCCTAGGACTCCAGGACCCCGGACACCAGGACTATGGCGCCTCCCTCTAATACTTTTTTTCTGGCCCTGACTGTTGTTGGAGCTTCGAATTTGTATGTTGCCTTTGACACCAGCTAAAGGGGTTACGTGTCTGCCACTTCAGCGGCATCCTGCCCCGCCCCTAGTCCTGCCAAAAAATCAACAAAAAAAAAACCCCACTCTCCAAAACCTTCGCCGCCCGTGTCTGCGTCTGTTTTCGAACTTTGCAGTTTTTTCGTGCCTGGGAGTTTTACAGTTTTCGGGGGTTTCCCCGAACCCGTCGTGGCCAGCTCGCCCATTGCCTTGGCCGTTTTTCAAATGTCTGCGCCATGTGCATGCGAAATTTTCAAATGGCACCCAAAGGGGCGTGCCCCCCACATACTCTCACACTCGCACACTAGCAGACCGGGACACTCGCACACTTGCAAACTCGCAGGCAGACAGCGCGATAACCTGTGCTAATGAAGTGTGATGTTGGCCAAAATGTGATTCCCTTTGCCATTTCTTTGTGACCATTCCCAATCCCCGGATGCGTGATGAATTCTAATTATTTTGGGCGGCAAAAGACACCTTAAATACAATTTTTCAATATTTTTGCAGAGCTTTGAACGTTGAGATATGTATTACCCAAACTTGGGTTTTGAAAATTTAGTTTTATTAATATTTTTTGAAACACTAATATTAGTTTTATATGTACCCTACCAATTAACTCGTTTTAATTTAATTTGAGAAATAAGATTACATACCATTCGAAACCTTTTCAATTGATTTTATATCCTCTAATAACTACTCCCTTCCGCTCAATGGGCTATACAAAATTTTTGATTTTATTTCGTAAATACATTGCACATTTTTGGTTTATTATTATTTAAAATGTATGAATATGTAGCCATACATTTTGGTGAATTTAGCCTGCGTTTTCACGCTATTCATGTGCCCTTTGTCTTATTTTCACTCCCTTCGCCCTATTTTTTTTATACATTTTGAGAGCTTTCAAAGTGCAAATTTATCAATCATACGACACGTATGCCGGCGCTGGACTAGTGTGTGTGCATAATAAACTGATTTCAATGGCTGCCAGTCTTTATGCATTAATTTATCCCCTTATTCAGCTTACCGCCACGCTGCCTCTCGCCATATAATTTTTAATTCTTTTTTCTGTATTTTATATATACAAAAATATATAAAATTCACATCACGCTGATGATGTTGTTGCTGCTTTTGTGGCTGCGCCGCTGCGTAACATTTAAAATATGCACAGTAACTAAAAGTATTTTTCACACAAATTGAGTTTGCCCCAGCCTCGTGCCACGCCCCTGGCCCTTCCCTGGGGCAATGGCAAAAGTCGCTGTCGCCTGCGCCGTCGTTGGTGCTTTGGAATTGCCAATTTTGCTGCCAGTCAACGGACGCAGCACTCTTGATGTTGCTGCCTGTAACTGATGTTGCTGTTGCTGCTGCTGTTTGGTGCTGCCACTGGCGACATGGAAAATTTGCTGCCATTGCCAGGCGTCACTCAGCTAGGACGTTAGAGCAGCCAGCGAACACAAAAAAAGCAAAACAAAGTCAAATCTTGCGACCAAGAAATACCTGGTTAAAAACATAGCATACTTATTGGGGCAGCACATTCTTGAAGGCAGAAGTACACTAAAATTGCTCCTGTAATCACAACAATTGTCCAATTGAGTTGAATTTTTTTAGGTAGTTAAACAAAAATTAGGATAATACCCTGCAGCTAAAAATTAATTTCTTAAATTTATTAATACAACTTTAATAAATAAAATAAAATGCTGGAGGTGAATATACTGAGAATTTAAGAGCTTTGAGCTTTAATAGTAGTCCAACTAATTTTAAAATGAATTAAATGAGGGTACATACTACATAGTACTTCTCCCTATTTCACTCACTAATATCCCCGATTACTGGGTATAATAGCAACAGCAAAAAACACGAGTAATACCAGCACAAAGAGCCCAGCGTAGCCAGTCGCCGAGGTGGTGGCATAATTTAATAGAGTCGGTAATATCAATAAATTTTAAAAGCCTTTTAATGCGCATCGATAAAAATAAAGCAGACGCATCTTCGGCGGCATAATTATCCAGAAATGAGCAGCTCAAACCGGAGTTGTCGTTTGGTTTTTGGGCTCCATAAATTATCCATCCAGGATCTGATGGCGGGCGGCGCTGCAAGACCAAATTCAATTATGCAAATCGCATGTGAGAAATTCAATTGAAATACGATAATTTCCGAGGGAGTGCTGTGGCCTGAGTGCCGTTCGTTCAGCTTTAAGTTACTGAACGCTATACAAGTGCCCTTGCATTAAGTATGTGTCCCATCAGCTCGAAAACTCCGCGGCACAGCATATCCCCATGGAAATTTCGCGCACAAAAGCCAAGAAAGCGGATGAAAAAAATGCTATAATAAGTAGCGGAGCTGAGCGATAAAAGTGTGGATAGCTGTCGTTCATATGCAACCGAAACAATGCAACAATGCGCTCAGCATCCCCCCCAATCCCAATCCCCGCCATCATCATCGCCAACCGCAGCCACCAAAGACAATGTGCAGCAGCATCCCCATCGGTTTTTTCGAAGGGGCAGGAGCAGGGACGTTCATGGGTAGCCAGAAATGCACCAACGAAAATTCATGGCATTAGGGGAATGCCAAACGAGCTGGGCAACATGGCAACAGAATCAAGTCGGGAGTCGGGGTATTTAGAGGCAGATTAGAGCAAAGCAAAGGGTAGACTGAAGGATACTCTGACTGGATTTTAAGAGAAGGGAGGGTAAAATTACATATTTAATTATTATATATATTCCTTAAAAGGTGCTTACTTAAAAATAATATGAATAAGATGAGTAAAGTGCAAGAAAATATACTTATTCATTTCCTTACAATCTTCCCAATGCCAGACTCCAACTGTAACCTTAGCAAATCTCCTGACTTTGAGTTCTATCCTCAGCATAAATCAAAACCCAACTTTCGAAAGAAAGTAAACTGGTGGCTTTCGCCACCAATATACCTTCGAGTTTCCTTTAGCCAACTCGGAACTGATTCCCATTAGACTGTGATATATATACAAGTTCGCCTGGGTTCTGGGTGGATCTCTGTCCCGTCTGCTTTAGTTGTTGACGATTTGGTAACTGCAGCAGTTAGCTGCTCCCTCTGCTGGCTCAGTTGCAACTCCGGCTGGCAAGTGCCTTTGGCTTATAAAATATTTAAACGTTTTTGTGGCTTTGGCCGCAACATATTTGCACTTTGGGGCCAGAAGCTGCAACAGCTCCTACTGTCTCTTGTGCACTTCCTTATGTTTTCTTGGCAAAGGCAAAACTGAAAGAGAAAGGTTGGAAAGTTGCGCCCGGATGCATGCTATTAATATTGTGCGACAGCTGGCGGACTGCTTAAATATTTACTCAATACGCAGGGAAGGAACTACAAAAAAGCCATGGCTTGTCAGTTAACCCATGGAAGCACGCCCAGCTCGCTCAACTCTGCTCTTCCCGGTTTCCACAGGAGACCCGAGAGAGAGCCCCCGATATGCTAATACGGTTATGGTTACTGCTTCTGCTCCTGCTGCGGCTTCCATTCTTTGCGGTTGTCCTTGTCGTGTTGGCTGGAGAGGAAATTTCATTATGCCAATTACTTGCATCAAAGCTGCTTGGATAATTGACTTTGCTTAGCCCCGAACCTACGGTCCCCAACCTCCAACCTTCCACTCCCCCCGGGGTTTGCATAAGACGCCTTTCGCACATTAGCCGCCACTTGCGCTGTGTGTGTGTCTGGTGTGTATGAAGGTCCTTTCCACTCTCTTGCTGCATAAAATAATTAAACTTAATTGACAGTTTTTCGACATCACCTTTGTGACAAGTCAGGAGACTGCTTGCTCCTCCTTGTCCTAACGAGCTTAACTTTTTAGCAGCAAGTGCCTGCTTAGTTTTAACGGCGAAAAGTAACTAGCACTATAACTAGCCAGCAGTTAGCTGCTTTACTCGAGTTTAATTTTCGCCGGCGGAATAAAATACATTTTAAGCAGTGCAAGAGGCAGAGGAAAAAATCACTAAGCTGGGGCAATGCAGTCAAAGAGTCTTTTTTTTTAAACAAAGTAAAGTTAATTAAATTAATATTAGCCTTGCATAGGACACTAGTCATAATCTTAAAATGAGATTTAAAGATTTAGTAATTTTACTTTAATACCATATAATATTATATTCCTATAATATTTTATTATAATTTAACAGAGTTTAAAATATATCAAGGCATCCATGACATAAGTCACATTTCATTTCCATTTGGAAATTATAAAAACAAAAAAATCAACAAAATCTTTAAAAAATTAACCAAAATTGTAGTGTAATTATTTCGAATTTTTTAGATCCAATTACTTTCCTATCCAGCAGCCAAGATGAAGTTCTATCCGAATCGAGATGTCTGTTTCTACGTGGAGACCCCCCCCTGCATGAACAGCTTCATGAGGTATCCGCCCGATCACAGCTGGAAGATAAATGACAAGACCACATCTCGGGTAATGCGCTACTGGCGCGACTCCGAGGGCATCAAGAAGCCGGAGATCAAGCTGAAGGATCTGTATTTTTCCGACTGGCCAAAGAATCGCATCCGACCGCAGGCCTGTCTGGGATTGCTCTATGCCACTGGTAACCGCTTCATCAAGCTGACCCAGGCCCCGCCGGCAGGCTTTAAGTGTGCCCCGTTGCCAGTCAATTTGGCCACAGCGCGTATTGTTAAAGGTACTACTATTTACTACATATATTATTATGTTTTTATTATATTTCATTTTAAAATATTAATATTTTGTATTATTAATGCTACAGTGCTGCTGAGAAAGAAGGCCAGGGCAGAGAAAAGGGCCAAGAAGGCAGAGAAGGACGCCAAGAAGAAAGACGCCAAGGACAAGGGCAAGGGAAAAGGCAAGGACAAGGGCAAGGGCGGCAATAAGGATCTCAAGCCAAAGGTTATCAGGACCTACGAAGACGCGGAAAAAGCGTAGTAATTAAGGGTTAAATTTAACAACAAAATTTAAGTAAAAGGTAATTAAGTTACAAGTCAAGGACTTAAATTTAATGTAAACTGCGAGGAGTTGCCTTTACTTGGAATTTTAATAAATTATTTTTTTGTTATTACAAGTATTGGTATATTAAATTATAATATATTTTTAATTTTAAGTATTAAGAATATTTAAAAAATATATGTAAATAATCTTCAATTGCTTTAGTATCTTACTTACCGATAAAATAGCTCTGAAGCTTCGATTGTGGCCTATCTTATACTTGACGGCACAGTTGAACCAATTCTTAACTGACGCTTTTAAAAAACCCACACTCACACCCCATACCTACCCCTCGACTCCCACCCACTTTCCCACCCCTGGAACCCCCCTCGGTCTGCCCTCGCTCGGCTGATTGCCTGCATTTAATCAAATTAATTAATGGCACATTTCACATTCATCATTTGCCCGGCTGCATATTTTCCCATTCCTGGCTGATGCTGCAGCGAAAAGCCATTGCTCGAGGCGCCTCCAGCTCCGGCTCCGCCCCCTCGTTTACCGCAGCTACCACCCCCCCACCCCATTTACCCTGCCCTTTACGACTGATTGAAATTGCACGGCAGTCTCCTCTTTTATAGCATGCAACTTTTTGTTGCGGATTTTTTGTTGTTGCCGTATTCATTCTCATTCTTTTTTGGCACAAATCAACGAACTGCAAAATTCAATTGAAAATCGTTGAATGCAAGTTAATCAGTTCGCTTGGCTACGCTAATTATGTGGCCACTATATGTGTGGGTGTGTGGGGATGGGTGTTATGATGGCAGGACGATACGCCATATTTACAAATATTCATGCGAACGCGAGTGTGTGAATTATCGGGCAAAGTAACCAAATTATTCGGTTGTCGAATGGCCTGCAATTTAAATTCGACCGAATTGATGACATTGGTTGACGTTTTAAATTGGTAAACAAACAATAAATTGAATGCGGTTGATGGTTATGAATATGCTATTGAATTCTCCTTGAAGTCAATGCGGTTATAAATTATTTAGAAGCGGTTTAAAGTTTTAAAGGTAACCTTAACCTAAAGCACAGTAAACATTTCCTTCTCAATCTACCATCTACATTTTAAATAAAACTCTTGACGTCCACATTGTAGATCCAGTAAATAAATAAATTAATGATCATATTTTAGAAATAAAGTCACACTATAAACATGGAGAAAAAGAAACCCAAACCAAAGATCAACAATGAAGACCGACAGAATTTTGTGGCCGCACGCATGAGCCTGCCGCTCTTTATGATCTCTCGTAAGATAAGGCCCTTAGATTTCTCCCCCTCTCTAAACTAATCAGCTCCCAAAAAATATATTGAGGTAACCGCATCAGGGAGGATAACATGGCTGGTGTGGCTAAGCAGTTCAAACTGGCCGGCCATCATTACAATGAGGACTGCCGCAAGGGTAAGCTAATGTTTTAGCTTAAAATTAAAAGTTATTGATGCAGCAAAACCTCAAAAGAGAGTCACCTGAAGGCGGCCACCAATGCCACATTCGATCACTACCGCCACATCACGGGCTATGACAAGCTGCCAAAGAATCCGTATCCTGAGAGGCGTCCCCTACGTGCCGAACGCAGCATGACAAAGTGGAGGAGCTGGCAACTGGCCCCGAACCACTATGGTGTGCCGCCGGAGCCCTTCCTCCGCCTAAGGGGCACCAAGGGCACAGTTTTCGGCAAGCCGCACACTAACCACAGCCGTGTGAACATCAAGCCGCCGCCCTACCACTTCTACGAACTTCCACCGGAAATCGATCGACTGTTCAATCGCGAGAACAAGCAGAAGGGCAAGTTTCTGTCGAGTAAGTCAGCCCAAGGCACTTCCATTGAATATTACCCATTAATATAACCCATCGCCTGTCTTCAGATGCCCGAGATCGGCGTCCGACAAGTCGTGCCATGATCTCTACTCTCGCTGGATGCTGGCGCGATCCCAAGGATGCCGGGCCCTGCGACACCCACACGGACTTCTTCGAGATGCAAGCCAATGCCACGCCCATAACGAAGACGGATCCTCCCAATCCGCATTTGTTCAATCGGTGGTCGGCAGTGCCCTCGCAGATCAATCCGAGAATCCGGCGGCACATCAGTATGGAGCCGGCCCCGGGTCGCTACTGCACCAGTTACCCGAACGTGTGCCCCTGTCCGGCGGGCAAGACCAGTGTTCCGGGGCTGCAGCTGCTTATCGACGACCAGAAGAGGCTCAAGTTCCGGCGCCAGCCCTTCGAGCGGATTAGCCGAAAGACTCTCTGCGAGCCGGACTGGCGCCATGTGACCGGGCAAGGGCACCGGCACATCTTCATTATGGGTGCCCGGGATAAACCGAAGCCGCCAAAGAAGCCGGCTGCCTCCAAGAAGCCCGGCAAGCTGATCAACATGTTCGCGGAAGCGAAGTACATAAACATGCTCAGCAATCCTCAGCGGCACTACATCTCCATCCGACATTTTCCGGTGCCGCCGTATGTGCCCAAGATCACCTACAACTGCGCCTCCAAACGCATAGCGCGGAAGCAGCTGAAGAACAACAAGAAGATTGCCTTTAACAGCGGCCAGGAGCGATGGAAGGACGGCGAAAGGCCACTGCAGCTGACCACCCGGCAGTTGGAGGCGATCAAGGAAAAGCTACCGCCGGAGCGTCGCCTTATAGACCATCCCATTGATTTGCCCGAGAATTTGGCCAGTCGCCTGACCCACGTGCCCGACCACCAGAGGGTCACCTATATGCCGAAGCTACGCAAGCGGCTGTTCAAATTCCTACCCATTCCCACTGCTCGGGTTCTGGTCACCGACAGCGACATTCGTCCGGACATACAGTTCGATCCGGAGAACCCGACCGGACTGTACCGGCGCAAGATCGAAGAGTCGATGTTCTTCAAAGATGCCGTGCTGCGGGCCCTTGAGAGCAAGGAGGAGGAGCCGGAAGGAGACGGAAGCGGTAACGCCACGCCGGCAGACTCCCAGGTTCAATTGCCATCGGGCGACGGTTCCGGGACAAACATTTTGCTGCCAAAGTCCGCATCTGGGTATTCGGTGCACGCTTAAAATTACATCGGCGCTCTGCTTCACGTTTGTGCCACTTTGAAATCCTTTACGTTTTTGATTTATGCTCCACGCTCGACCAAATCCACGTGGCCACGCCAAGAAGACCCCCAAGAAGAGATGGGCGAGGGAAAGCAGCTGGAAATACCTTAAATAAAGATGTGAAAAATTATCCACTTGGAAGATCTGGTTGGGGTTTTAATTGCTAAAGGGGGAAGCAGTGTTGGGCAGTTTTTTTTGAAGTGATCTAAGTCTTTATAAAATGTTACAAATTAAATAAGAAATTCATGAAAAGGATGTACAACAAAGGCGAATATAATGTGTAGAACAATATGGATATTTTTCTTATAAATTTTTCTCGCCAGATGAAAAGACAATATAATTGAATAAGATATGTGCGGCTTAGTTTGCTCTTTCAGTGATGTTACCTGGTAAGATTCAAATTCAAATTATTACTACTATTAAAACTATTATTTAAGTATTAACAATTATAAATTTAAAAAAAAAATTCGATTTAGCTGGTAGAAAGTCGAGTGCTCAGCACTGGCCATCGACTGGGGGACTAGAGTTTCCTCGCCTTTCCGGCTTTTGCTGCCATAAAACAGGCCAAAGTAACTTTCGACCATAAAATAAATAACTTTTTTAACTGTCCATCTCGCCGCACTTCCCCTTCCCATCCGATGGCCGCACACAGGCACACACAGGCACACACGAAGACAAAAAGGTCAAAACGAAATAATTAAGTTTTGCAAACGTTTTGCGGGTAACTAGGAGGCGGAGACGGAGTCGGAGTCCGAGATGGGGTCGGGCCGTATCCGTATCCGGATCCGCATCCGGGTGCTCTCTACGTGTGCCCCGCTACATGTGGCCATTAAAATGCTCGTATTATATCTGCTCTTGCTTAGATTGTAAAACATAATCTGTTATCAATTATTTTAGCTTCGTGGCCTGACTGGCTGCCTGTGGATATGTGTGCGGTGGGGTCGGGGGCAAAAACTTGCAAAGCGCTCGCATTGCACTTTGGGTGGGGCAAAAGTTTCCCGGATTCCGCACACACGCGCTCTCAGATATGTATTTATGACTTGGTTAACAATTCTGGCTGCTAAGCAATTTTCCATGGCTCTCTCCCTGTCGGCTGCCATAAAAATGGGCAATCTAATCGATTATCGAATTGAGCGACTGCAACCTGGGGGCCTAATTGAGTTACCCGAGTCAAAAGTCCCGACTCAGCAGCTCATAGTGGGCGTTGAGCGACCCTTCACGTTGTACTCACCTTAATTTTAAATTTGGTTGCTTCGGAAGTCGTTCTTACACAAAGATTTTCCTTAACCCAAACCAGTTTACAAAATTAATTCATTTTAGCGATTCAGTTCCAATCTGTTGGCCATGGGCCTCAAACGCTTCGTTTCCAAAATGTTGCGCAGTTCCCAGCTGCGCTCCTCCAAGGCCGGAGAGGTGATCGCCGGCTGTCCCTCTGTGTTCAACGAGGACGGAATGTGGAAAAGTGCGGTGCAACGGCAGGCTGCAAAGGGTCCTAGGAAGCCCCAAGAACATGGTTCGGAGCAGCGATCCTGGCAGAATGCTGCTGAACTAAAGCAAGCCTCCCACCGACTTCCCCGCAAACGCTGCTGGCTGTCAAAACGGAAGGACTTTGAGTTACAAGTGAAATAATAAACATGCCATCAGATGTTTCTAATGTGTAAAGCAAATAATACTCCAGAAAATGTATGAAGGGATTAATATTCCAGCAAATGTGTAAAGCGATTAATATCCAGCAGATGTATAAAGTAAATAATATTCCAGTAAATATTAAAATTATATATGTATGTATATATGCATGAAACGGTGTCTTCCTCAAAATGTTGGTTCCTCAAAGCAATGGCCAAGGACATTT
The DNA here is from genome assembly GCA_018151655.1 of Drosophila bocqueti. Classification (NCBI taxonomy): domain Eukaryota; kingdom Metazoa; phylum Arthropoda; class Insecta; order Diptera; family Drosophilidae; genus Drosophila; species Drosophila bocqueti. The sequence goes on from JAECXF010000057.1 coordinate 4,763,646, forward strand.
CCTCTTTCTTTCATCTATTTATAATAAGAGCTTTCATTCGCTGCTATTTTTATTTATTTATATTTTATTCAGTTTACTATTTATTATCTTTTTCTTTTAAAGGCAATAGCATATTCGTGTATATACATTTCCCACAACCCCATTTCTTTAGACATTCAATGCAATTTTTGTTTACCAGCTGCTGATTAAGAATGCCAGCAGAAACCTTGGCTATGTGAGCATGTCCTGGCCCCACGTTCCCCTCAATTTCAGAGAATTATTATGGTTAATGCCCGTGCCATTGTTGTGCTCACCGCCCCCTGTTCTGCCCCTTTCCCACTCCTGTTGTGCAAATATTTTACGCGACACACGGAGCCGCACAAAGCCAGAGCGCACAAGTAAAAGTAAATTATAAGCAAAGGCAGCATAACAACGCTGGAGTTGCAACAATGATGCAGTGCCATGTTGAAATGCAACTGATTGTGCGCGAAAAGTTTTTTGTTGATGCCACGCGCCGCGGAAGAAGCAGAAAAGACAGCGCTGGGCTTTCGGTTAACATGACTTATTATTAAGGGGGAAAAGTGGGCGTGGGAGTGGATCCAGACTTGCCAACTAGTTCAAGATGAAGTCGCGGTGGAAATGTATCAGAGGGACTGCCATGAAAATGGAGGCGGTGGCGGCGGCGAGTTCCTCTTTTTTCAGGCGTCCCGCAACGGGAAACTAATATGCGAAGATATCCTGTAAAACGGAGAGGTGGAGTTTATTGGACAATAAGTATGGTATAAAACTATAAAGAAGAAAAATAGAAAAACTAGATATCTAGAAAACTCAAAAACCTCAAAACATGAAATAAAATTGTTCGGTAAACTAAATGTAGGTTTTTCGATGTAAAATATTCTAGCATACCTTTTGGCCAAATATAAAGAGTAATAAAACCTAAATTGATTTCTTTATCACCCACAAGAATAGGTATTAATTAAGCTAAGGATGTAAGCTTATATGTAGTTAGGGTATAAGGTATAGGGTATAGAGTTTAGGGTACAGGGTAAACCTTGCAACATCATTGTTGTACTATATACCTCTTTTTGTCTTGTCGTGCACCGTGACTTACTTCTGGGGGTGTTTGTTTGTGTGTCGACCAAACAAATGAGCCACGACTCTGGCAGGGTTTTCACGTTCCTTACCAGCTTTCTTCCCAGTTCATTCCATTCCATTCTTCTTGGCCAGCCATTCTTCCCAGTCGCGCTCAGCGTGGAGCAAAGTCTGCATTAGTCTATGAAAGTTGTATTCCCGTCTTCGGAGCTCCTTCTTTCATCCTTTGTCGACGGTTTTTGTTTTTCAGCTGGCTTTTGTTTGGCTCCTTGTTGCAGATTTCTTTCTAGTCCTTTTGCTGTGCGAAGTGGGTCACGGGGTCGTGGCGTGTGCAAATTGCAGTTGCCAGCGGGGGCGGGTGAATAGTATGTGTGTGCGGTTGGAGGTCCTGTGGTTGCACTCGCTGTGCGTGCGTCGACATGTCGACTTTACATTTTCAAATAATTTCTGATTAAGCATGGGAGTGGGCTACAGGCAACTGCCCTTCCTTCCATGCCCCCCCTGACACCCCAAAACCCACTGAGAAAATGCTATGTCCCCCGCTGTGTGACAAAGGCAATGGGTGCAGCTACCATCTGTCCTGCACTGAAAACAAAGCTTATACGATATGGGATAACTAGGTATCAAATAATGTTATGAAGTCCTTGCAAAACATAAGGAAATGTCTTTCATCTGATCAGGAAAAGAACTCAAATATTATTCTGATAATTTATTGAATATTATAAAAACTATATTACCTAATAATATTTTTTTAAACGCACCATTTTATATTATTTCCTACTCTTAAAAATATGTACATACATACATAAAATTCATAACATTTTGTAATAATCATTCATTAATTTCGAAATATATTTCTCTCTGTGTGCTCTCTTTTTTTTTGCGCTGGTACTGTCTCCCCTTTCTCTTGGTCTCTTCAAGGCAACATGCTGACATATTGCGGGGCATAATTTACCGTTGCTTTCGCCTGTTATTTCTCTTCTTCTACCGCCAGTGTCCTGCGCTTTTTTCTGATTCTTCTACCTCTTCCTCTTCTTCTGTAGCCGCCTGTCGCCGAGTGCAACTAATTTTTGTTTGTTCACGAAAAGCCACAAAGATTTATGCTTGAGAAATTATGCTTTAAAAGTTGAGCATATGTCTTCGTTGCTGCTCGCCGTCTTAAGTAATTTAATATACTTTAATGCCGGCTCACTCCAGCAGCTCACTCCAGTACCTAGCACCTTTCCCCCGTCTCGCTCTGGCCCACGTGCATAATGTATATTTAGTGTATGCGCATATAAAAGACATGCATTATGGGAGTTAGAGGGGGGCGGAAGGTGGCTAGCAGAAAAAAGGGATAGACATAGAGTGGGGTAAGCAGCAAAATGTTCATAAAAATGCAAATGTACAAAATGGTGTGAGGGAGAAAGGGAGAGCGGGAGAAAGCGCGAAATCATAATGAAAGAGCGAGCAAACAGAAAGGCGAAACACACACATTCGGGCCAAAGGTTGTTGCGTGTATGAGTGTGTGTGAATGTGTGAAAGCGCGTCACTTTTTGCGCTGACATTTTAAGTGCATCTTTGTGAAATATTTAAACAAAGAATAATTACACACGGCATTACGAACTTAATGCGGCTGAGTGCATGAAATACTCATCTCAACGTAAATGCATGCTGTGAATGGGGGTCACAGGGAAGCTTAGCAAGGTGAAGGTAATCCAAGAGGCCCTTTTACTGGATACTATAAGCAAGTCAATCTAGATTCTTTGATTTTCATTTTTAATTAGTGCTTGAAAGAAAGAGCAACCAAAGGAAATTATAGAAGAACTTTTCCATTTCTTATATTTGTATTTAGTTTTTGGAACAATTCCTGTAACGCTCTCTTACTCTATCTTTACAATGAAAGCTTCATTAGGGCTTTGGATGGCCTTCGGCTGGTCTTTCGGCTCATGTCTGATCTTTCGGTACTCAGCTATGTGCACTGTGGGGTTCAATATTACAATTACCAACAAAAAATCGAACCTATTCTTTTGTTTGGAAAAATGTGGAACAGAAATATATGGTAAAAAACTATTTTTACCAGCAGAGACGAGCAGAGAAATTCGCTGATCTGCGAGTTGGGGCGTTGGGCACCATTACTCTAAAGTCATTTTTGTATGACTAATAATACAATTTATTGGTTTTAAGCCAAATCCATTGTATGCTATTATTTAGTAAAATTCTAATTTTTAAAGATTTCTTTAAACTAAAATTTAAAATTCAATTTAAAGAAGGTGTACTCACTTCTTTTAAATAAAATACTTTCGATAAAATGTATAATGCAAGGCTATCAAAGGAATTTATTTATGTTAGACTAGGTATAAAAAAACATTTAATTTTTAAAGTGAAAGAAATTTAATTTGTTAAATTCGTCTGTGACCTGGGTTCATTGGTCAAAACCATTTGCATTTCCATTCGGCACAATTTCGTGTCTCTTCCACCCAAGGCTAATAGATGGCTATATTTCGGGTTAGTACAACATTTGGCATGTAAAATGTTTTTAAATTAACGCTAGGCCGTACAAATTGGCCGGCATGTTTGGCTGCAATTGCATTTTCCGAACTGAATCAGTTGGGCTTCTACCTCCGGCTCCACCTCCTGCGCTGGCACAGTGCTGGGCTGGACGGGGAGGATGTTGTGACAAGGACTTCGGGATGGTTACCCATGGCTAAGCCAAAGTTATGGCGATTGCAGTTGGAAATGCACACACACGCACACAGGGAAAATCAGTTCGAAAATTGAATTCGAATGCAGCAGGAGGAGGAGAGATGTGGACGGGGGCAAAAAGGGTCCTCCAGTTTGGGCCACTGGCATACCGAGAACTCAACTGGAACTCCACTGGCTGAGTGGACTCGAAGTGACTTTGTGCTTGCCATTGACTAAAACAAATGGGCTCCACAACATCTTTTACTGTCAGCTGCAACTTGTCGCCCTGTCCATTTGTGTGTGTGTGTGTGTGTCTGTGCCACACCCACCAGCCCCCAGCCCGCTCTCTCTCTGGTATATAAATAAAATAAATATTTATATTGAAATGCAACGCAATCGAGCGCAACAGAATTGAATTTCAGAGCTTTGCTTTTGGCTTTTTGTGCCGTTTGCCTTTCGGCTTTTGACTTGTCCGCAGCTAGTGCCACTACCTCGGACGGCAGAGGCAGCAGACTGGCCAAAGGGAAAATAAAGATGCCGGGATCGAGAGATAGAGAGATATCCCAGATGGAGATGGAGAAGCGAGATGAGACGGCAGCGATTTTAGTTTCTCAAATTGAATTTTGCCAACTTTGTTTGGCATTTAATTGCATTGCAAGTTGCGTTGCAATTTCAATTGATTCCGAATGAGCTGAGTGCTGCAGGTGAAGCGGCCCCAAAGAAGGAGAGCCAGGACGAACGGGCCAGCCCATTCAATTGGATTGTCCTCTAAAGCGTAATGCCAAATAGTTTAGCTGTTAGTTAGTTGACACAACTTATGTGAATTTAACATTGTTTGCTCAGAGTTCACTTGACAGCCTGACTGAGCAAACTGAAATGGAAGCACAAAATTAGGCACTGAGGCTGGGAATATCCTTGCGGACTTTTGGACAGACTATTAAATCAACTCAATAGCTGTTTAGTTTATTAGTTTATATTGGTTATTTATTTATTTATTGCTCGAATATTGCTTAATTTTCGTTTAAACAAATGTTAAGGGTACTTGAATTCATGTTTAATGATTAATAGCCATCTTAACAGCAGAATTATGAGCTAAAATTATAAACTTTTATTAGAAACTTGCTTTAAAATGTTGCTTTAAAAATGTTCTCTTAGAGTCACGAGTCTAAAACCTCCTTCTACTCCGCTAGGCCCAGAGATTATAGGTCCTTTGTTCGACTTTCCTCAGGCTGATATACTTGTTTTAAAGGATTTCGCTAGAAAACAGGAAGCGGAGAAATGTTTAACATACATTATGCAGTAGCCGAGAGGGAGGAATATAAAATTACATTACTCAACAAACAAAGCAACAAATTATCATTTAGATAATACTTTTTAGTGCTTTTCAGCACTCCCTCACCCCCGGTCCGAGTCTCCCTGTCTGCCAGGCTTTCACTTACCTAACGCATGGAAATTTTTTCCATCTGCATGCATTTTCTTTTGTGCTACCAAGCAGCCGCCAGCCAAGTGGAGCGTATCAGGCAATCGGGACGCAGCCAATGGAATTTTCGCCGGGATAGCCGGAATTCTTTAGCCCATTTCTGGTGTGTGGTAAAAGCGCGTAAAGTAAAATGTAAGTGGCATGCATGGAATAAAATAAAAAAAAAAAGGACAAGAGGGCGGAATGTGACGCGGAATGGGGCAACATAATACGCGGAATAACAAAAGCGGAAAAGTGTGTGTAAAAGCTGTCTAGAGAAGCTGCCAGCCAAGGAGATAAAGGATGGAAGACGCTTGGCAATGCAAATGCTCCTAATGTTCGCTTTATGTCTTTGTTTTCGCGGAGAGATGCGTATACTTTCCCGGGGGGAGACCCAAGGCAGTGGTATAGCGAGGAGCCGTACATACATCAAATTGATTAGTGGTAGAAACTGCAGAACAGGAACTGCAGCTGCCTCACAACTTTTACGAATACAATTTTTGCCATCGTAGCTAATTATTTGCATATTTCTTTTACCTGGCCAGGACGTGCGACAAGAACTCCGGGAGTTGTTCCTAATTTGAAAGGTTTTTCTTTACTCAGCACCCACCACCATCTCCCCTCATTGCTGACAAATGCAAATGTCAGCAGAGTGTTGGCAACTTTTTCACTTTGCAACTCTGCCAGGAGACTTGGGTTTGCAGTTGTCATTTTGCGTTGCGCAAATGTCAAACTTATAGACGCTAAGCCACGTGCCAGAGGAGGCCAGAGACCTCGGATCCGACCGTTTCACCTTCAACAACCCCTCATTTTCCATGTCTCCCCAGCTTCCAGTTTCCACTTTCCGATTTTTCCCCAACCATCGTTGCGTGGCATGCCAATGTTGCACGTTCAAATTAACTTTAATGAACCCAGTTTAGTTGCAAATGAGTTACAGAACTCGAAAAACACATCGAGACGTGTTTAGTGAGCAATGCACAGCGCGGAGGAGGGCCATTATTATGTTGGCTCAGGTGATTTTAAGCACTGATAGGTGGTTCCGGGGAGTTTTGTATTTTTGAAAATGTTTATGGTGCGACAGTGGGGGGAAACGAGAGAATTCTTAGTTATTTTTGTATAGCATTAAATATTGATAACAAAAATAACATCGTTGTTGAAATGAAATTAAAATATGTCTAAGGTATGCTACGTTTGTTGTATAAATCGTTTTACAACCATTACATTTTTAACTTTAATAACAGCTAAAACTTAATAAAATCCATTATCCAAAATCGATTAAATCCTTAAAGTTATAGCAGCCAAATTTTCCAAAAATATGCTTCAATCCACCGACGCTTCTCGGGAGACCGAAGACCAGCCCAAAGGATGTGCCAGGACCCGTTGTTGAATTTGAATTTGAATAAATGCGTTGAAAAACCCCAAATATGTACGAGTATCTTGTATCAAATGTCAAGTTTCATGTTTGTGACAGTTCAAAGATTGCAAAAATTTCCTCCACAATAAGGTGCGTGCTGTGGAAAGTTTGCCGTAAACGGCGGCCCGGGCATCGCCCACCCGAAATAAATATTCGTTGTTGAAAAGGACATAAATAAATATGCGTGAAATTTCGGGACAGGACTTTCACTTAGCCGACTGCCCAACTTCCTTCGCCTTTTACTTTCTGACAGTCATGCTTATTTATGGCCCCGCGGCCTGAGTAGGCCCTTTCCAATTTGCTGGAATTTTTAAGCCGCGTCAATTTATTGGCCGGCTGTGTGCCGATTAGCCAAATATCGAGATTATGCCTAAATCAGCATCGACAGCCAATCCAATTTCGTGGGCCACGCGGAAAGGCTTATGGAGAGGGTTCGTTGACTCTAACTCCGGGTCTTTTGGGCTTTTGGGCGAGCAGCCAAGAAAAACAGAAATACAGAAATGGAAATAACACCAAGACCAACAGTAGAAAAAAGTGTGAAAACCACAGCAGCAAACTGACAAAATGACTCTGCGACCGACGGACGGACGGACTGACTGACTGACTGACTGACTGCCCGACCGACTGTTTTGGCCCGGTCTGGTCTGCTCTGTGGTTGCGGTCCGTGTGGCAACAAATGTGCATGTGGCAATTGATTTATTCAAATGAAATCACAGCAAGAAAAGCCGGCCGGGGAGATGTGGTCGGCGGCAGGTAACTTATGCACTTAGCCCAAAATAAACATCAGGCCGGCAAACCGCACAACTTAACTAGAACATATTCAATGCAGCGAATGCAGAGTTTATTTTTCCGCTTAATTTTTAAAGATTTTCTTATGTAGGAAAATACTAGTTCGATTTTGGGACTTAATAAATTAAATAGTAATTTAATAATCGTTCAATTATGTATCCATAGGTGTATTTAGGACCTCGTTTTCAGCTTTCCTTCTTCATCGCAAGTCATATTAAAAATTCGCAGCACTCCATTCGTTCGATTAGCGATCACTTTTCCGGCAAACACTAGTTTCTGCTTTCCCAGAAATACCAAGAAGATGGTTAACAAAGTGGCCACGCTAAACACAGGATGACTTCGGAGGGACTGGGTCAGTGGCACAGTGGTGGTCCGTGGATCCTCGAGCCAGGAGTAGGCGCCAATGATCGTCAAGTTTGCCAAGAGAGTTAGGATAATGCGCCAGCGCAAGGTCACGATTCGATACGAGGAAATCACTTCAGTGAGGCGTCGTTCAAAGGCCTTGAGATCTTCGTAATCCAGCGGGTTATCCATTTTAATGTCTCCTATTTTGGTGTGATTTTTGTTGTAAACCATTTTTGAAATATTGATTGAAACACCAAAGCCTTCTTTGATTTTTTTTTAATGGGTATTAATTTAATTTGATGTAAAATAAGTTACTGCACGCCACTCCATCCACCCAGAAGACCACTCCAACCCCAGGCGCCAATATGGGCATTGATCCAGTTGCGGAAGGCTGCGACATTTGTGTAGACGCCCGGGTAATTGGGATTGGCACAGCCTAGGCCCCAGGAAACTATGCCATACAGCTTGCCTTGACCTGCAGCTCCTTCGGCTACTGCTCCCTCTTCTGCTGGAAATCCCACCAGCGGTCCGCCGGAGTCTCCCTGGCAGCTATCGTGACCAAGACGCGCTGCGCAGATCATCCGCTGGGTTATGGGCAGCACCTGGCGATAGGCACGCCGGCATTGCTGCGACTCCACCAGGTCCACTTCCACGAATCGCAGTTGAGGGGACACGCCCAACTCCTCGTTGCCACCGCCGTCCTCCCCCTGAAATCCCCAGCCGCTGACCAGGAGCCGGGTGGCCGCCGCCGCCGGCGGCTCCATCTCTGTGGCCAAGGGCACTGGCTGCACGTGCTCGGTGAAATTGAGCCTGGCATTCAGGATGAGCAGCGCCAGGTCGTTGTCGTGGCTCTGCGGATTATAGCCGCCGTGGGTGATCACCTGCCGCAGGCTGAGCAGATGGCCGCCACTCGCATGCTCGCTGGAAGCCAGTCGAACGGTGTAATCCTCGGGGTTGTAGGGCTCCTCGAAGCAGTGGGCCGCCGTCAGTACGAAATGGTGTCCAATAATGGCTGCCCCGCAGATGTGCTGGCCATGCAGCTGCACTGAGGCCTGATAGGGAAACTCCGTAATGGTGGTCACCTCGCCGCCCACAATCCGGCCATCGCCGGGATAGGGCGTGGCTGGCACAAAAGATGAAAGCAGCACCACGGCTACAAAGCTCCATGAAATCATCTTACTGTCTGGGTGAGGAACACTTCCGCGTCGGAGCTTTATATGGGTGGAGTGCAGAGACTTATCGGTGGAAAGTCAACAGCGGGGCAATTATGTTTGCCGTTTTGCCAATTTAGCTGATCTTATCGCCACTATTTACTTGTTCGCGAAGGTGTCAAGCCATGTTATCTGACTTTGACCCAATAACCTTGGTGGTGAGCGAATGTGACAGATAAATGGGGTTTCGTAAATATAAGAGTAATTATCAGTGTATAAAGAGAGCTATTTAAGAGTGTTTCACGGGGGTATTTAAATTATTTTTTTGAGGTAAAGTTATATTAAAAAGAAATAAATAACTCTATATGGTGTCTTAACCCACTTGCATTCTGTACTTTTAAGAAATAAGCTCCATCAATTAGATCATCTGCCTTACGTAAAACGAACACCAATTAGCTAGACTTTCCAATTACACAAAACTACCAAATTAAGTAAGTTAAGCTGTGGAAGAGAAGCCTCACAAATCTCTGCTTAAGCGAGGATAAGGGCCATATTTCATAGTCCTTTTGGGGGGTGGCTACAAGTTGATTCGGTTCAGATTCAATGAATATGTTAACAACTCGGTGTCAGGCCAGGCCGAGACATGTGTATATCTGCATTATTTGCATAGAGTCAGTCAGTCTACTATTTCATTATGAGATAAAACAACCTGCTCGACAGTGGCAGTAACGGCAACAACTTATTAGCTTAGACAAAAATGAATTGCATAAATATTTAAGGCCAGTATCCTTGGACTCCCAGATAGGGACAAGATACATTTTACATTTTACAGATTGGAAGCACTAGCCAGTGAGCCAGTGAGCCAGCCAGCAAGTTGGCCAAGTGTCAGTGCGGGCAGGCACTAATTGTTTCATTTTGCCTGCCAGACAGTAAACAATTCCAGAATCCACAAATATATGCACACACTTGCGAGCCATGTACGTGTATAGCTAGCTCCTTCGGGCAGAGATGTTCCTTCGGTTTACATTTTAACAAAATTCAATTTGCTGCTGCTGACACATGGGGGAGAGGAGCTCAGCATGCTAATTGCCTGGCCAGCAATTAATTAAACATGGCAGGATTTAATAAAATCCAGGGCAAGGGCTCACTTCTGTTGCTTGATTCGTACATAATTTAAGCACATCGAAAAGAAAGAGGAATAATTGCAACGCTTTATTGATCAACATTCATTAAAAATCAGATAAAAAAGACGTGTTCCTAGTCTTTATTGAATTTCACTTCTCTTATAATGTTTAAATGCTTTATTTTTATTATCATAGTTTCCTAGACCTCGCTATTAAACATTTGGGGTTAAAAAAGGCAAGCGATAAGACCTCCGAAATAATCAAATTTGTCAGTGTTTCAAATAAACACATGCAAACAATCTCATTTTGTATTCAAAAAGCATTGTTGTGTCAGTGTCCAAAATAAAAGTAAAATACATAGAACAAATCTATTTCTAATTTGATAAGACCGATCATATATAAGTCCGGTTTAAAATCGAGAGCAGAGACAGACTGTGAGCTGCGATCGAGCTGAAATGAAGTGTGCAATCATAGAAACTATATTCATCGCCAGTTTAGTGATATTTATTTGGCAAAAAGAAGTCACGGCCCAGTTCCTTGAGCCAGAATGCGGGGCTATAAGGATTACGAAGAGAATGATAAATGGCACGGATGCGGAGAAAGGATTATATCCCTGGATGGCCTACATACACAGGAGAAGACACCTACTCTGTGGCGGAACTGTAATCACTCCCTGTGAGTTGCTTACATTTGTTATAAATTCGTGTATAAATATAAAATTGATTTAATTTTTGCAGGGTTTGTCCTAACTGCAGCGCATTGCCTTATTGAGACAACGGGAGTGTAAGTTAGCCTTAAGAAAACCTGGCTGAGGTCATACTATTAATAATTCTCCAACCTGCAGTGTAGTTAGCCTGGGCGTGTACGAAAGCAGAGATCTGAAGCCCTATACGGAGTACAGGGTGGAAAGATTCTTCAAGCACTGGAGTTTTGTTCCTAATGTCGTCGGCAGCGACATAGGCTTGTTGAAGATGGCCAGCAAGGTGGAGTTCTCGGGTAGGTCGTTTTAGCCAATTACAGAGACTCCTTACTGAGTTCATCATCATCTTTTCAGCCCACATCAGACCCATCTGCATCGAAACGGACTCGAAACTAAAGGCGTCAAGATTTTCCCGGTTCTTTGCCGTTGGCTGGGGCCTTACCGAACCTGGTGGCAAACACAGTAGTGTTCTTCAGACCAAGGTCATGGAGAGGAGGGACAAGAGCGAGTGCAAGTGCCTTGACACAGATATATGCACGGTGGCAAAAAGTGGAACCACTTGCAAAGGGGACTCCGGCGGACCAGTGGTTGGGAAGCTTCAGTTCCAGAAAAAGAGTCGCTACGTCCAGCTGGGGGTCTCCAGCTTTGGCGTAGATGATGATTGCAAAGATCATGCTGTTTTTACAAGTGTCGTGAGTCACACCATGTGGATCCAGTTTATTGTGGGCCTGCACACACCCATGGATAGAATATGGGATTATTAGAGTCTATTCCACTGCTACATAATTTAACATAAATATAAATGTCTAAAAAAGAAGTATATGTGATTCTAACATAGCGTATACGTAATATTTATTTAACCTCCATTGCATTCGTTCTCCTGTGTACCTTTTAATTGTGCAAATTGTTGCAGTTAATTGCGCGTAATTGAGAATCCGCTCAGAAAATTCGTCACATAACTCTCGACAGGACATAAATCTTGAGTGGGTAGGTCTTGGAGTGGGGGTTAATTGCAGGGTAAAGAACATCAATTACCAAAAGAAAAAAAAAAAAAACGAGAAATGGAAAGCAAAGGAAAAACAAGGGAAAGTAAGGAAGCGAATGCTTGCCGCAAACTGTGCGCGCTTGGCCCCCATAAATTATGCAGTCAATTTTTTTGACTTTATTATAAAATGCGTGTTTATTATGCCATAAAAGCGAGAGCGAAGCGTGGGCGCCGAAAAAGTGTTGAAAAGTGTGGTAAAGTGTCAGTATTAAGCGTGAAATTAATTACAAACGCTTACTTAAGTTAAATATTTGAACGAAGCCTTAGCGCCGCGACAACACGGAGAAAGAGGAAAGCAAGCCCCCGGCAAAGTCGAGTACGGAGTACAGAGTACGGCCGGACAGGTCTCCTTTCACTCGGCCAGGAGCTGCACAAGTGGAGCTGGCCGTAAGACGAGCCACTTTGTCAGCCGAAACTCTACTCAGCTTGAAGCTCCTCGACTTCACTTTGCCGGGAGTACCAAAAATATACTGCCAAGCACTGAGAAAAATTAGAGACTGAATAAGGTTTCGAAAAAATTGTAGATAAGGGGATAGAATAGATGTTTTGTTTGAGACTTCTTAGCACAATTTTTAAAAAATATATATTCCTTAAAGTAAAATTAAACGAAATGATTTATTTGAATTTTAAATCATTTAAAAATGATTAGAAAAGCATATGATGTTATTAAATATAATATATACATATTATAATAAGTTTTTAGGAGTATTTCTGGTAGAATAAATGGTTTTTATCCGAACACAACTGCAGCAGTCTATTCTTGCTTTCAACACGAAATATATTCAGGAAATTTTACTTTAGAATTACTTGTGAATTCTTAGAGCTTTCTATTCAAAAACTTTGTGTACATAAATTAAGATTAAAGATAAAATAGTTATTTTTAGTTTATAAATATTTCTTCTCAGTGAATTCTCTTTCTTTTCTTTTTTTCGACCCCATTTTCGGGTCTCTTTTTTTGTTTGGCTTTAAGCGCAAGTTGAACATTTCATTTGTCATGCTTTTTTGCTGCTGCTACCTGGCTTCCTTGCCTTTTCCGTCGGACATCTCGCTTGCTCCCACGCATATGTTGCGAGCAAGTTTTTGACTGATTGCCGGGGACAACAGCAGCAGGAGCATCACCAACAGCACCAACAGCACCACCAGCAACAGCCACAGCACCACCAGCGACATCGAAGAAATGCTAAAAAATGTATGCTAACGGCAGCGTTGGTGGCATTGCTAACGGTAAAGTGTTGCAAATAGCTTTTTTGCGTTTCTGAATAATTTATAAGATGTGTTTACTCATGAAACCAAGTGACTAAGTGTTGACACCAAGCGGCGCGGCGGATGAAGCCCGGCGAAAGTGGAATGTAGCAAGTGGAGAGTGGAAAGTGAGTTGGTCAACTGATGGCTTGGCAAATGAAACACGATAATTTACTTAGGTGCAATGCGGTTCTTTGCCGCCTGTTTTGTGGGCGAGAACTTGAGAAATTGCTGCGAATGATTGGCAAAGAAAGCTTTTATCAACAATCTGAATAAGTAATGCGTACAATCTGCTGCAAGGACATCGAAGCCACACACACACACTCACTCGGCAGCCATTTGCTAATTGTGCTCATTATCTGCTAAATGTGCGCAAATTTATGTGACGCACGCAGTTGCCTCACCAACTGATTTGATTACCCGTACGTGTAGCGGCGAGTGAACGGCCACAGGCGGCAGGTGGAGGAGCAAATTGAGTTGCTCTACCTGAGCACCAAAGACTCGCCGAAAAAAAAGGCTCATAAAACATGTAAAATGTCTGAAAAAAGAGCCTCTCTCCTCTGCACACACACATCCTGAGCCTCCACTCTCCTTTCCTGCGGGTGAGGAGCTCATTAAAAATTCTTAGAGCGTTCTATTAAATGTTCATGTTTTGCATAAAAATAAAGCCACCCGAAAAAAGGAAGAATAAAAAGAAGATGAGGCTGAGTGCGGTGGGGTGCCATAGTGTTCCATGAGTGTGTGGGCTCTGCGGCCTTTAAATTCAATTGATTCTGTAATGACGTCGCATTTTAATTAACCCGTCGTAGACTAGGCATTTGCAATGAGTCGTAAATTGGGTAAATACTTAAAAGGGAAATTGAAATAACAAAATGAATGCCAGGATAAAGAATACGTTGTAACATTTTATTCCCGCAACCTTTTTGTGTCAACTAAACTACCCTATTGTCGAACAATTCGAAACTAGCAGTTTTTCGGTGCTACCGAATATGTTTTCGTTAGAGCAATCAAACCAATAATTTGCCAACAGGAACAACAGCAATAACACAGATATATAAACGTAAACTGCAATAAAAACATATAAATCAAATCACAAAAGCCACAAAAATAGCCAACATCGGAGGCTGTGTCCCCGGCCAGGAGGGGTTCCTTCCTGTAGCTCAACGACTAAGCAGGAAATGCCATTGAAAAACACGTAATCACATAGACCAACATACATCGAGTTGCTATAGATCCTGATGGGGAAAGCATAGAATTTCATTTCAATGCTTATCATATTTGTGAATTTTTTTCCGGAGAGCGGGAGAGGAGGGTCGAACGGTGGTCAGCGCATACAAATGCAAAACGGAAATGACATGAGGGATAAATCAGGAAATTGCTAAACATCAAATAAAGCTGATAGTGTAACTTCCATACAGATTTCGATATCGAAGCGAAGCTCTTGGCTCCGACGGCGTCGTCGTCGTCGTCGGCGATGTCAACAATTCAAAATCATTGCAATGATGACGGGGCAAACAGCTGCGGCAGTCACTGCTGTGCAGCGAAAAATTCAATTTTGCAATATGACATCCGGCGGCTGGCACACATACACATGTGCATATACGTTTGCCCCGTATACACGGCGTATACTTAACGCCGCAACGCCTGAGTCAACAGAGCGCCCGAGGCGATTGACATGCCCCCATTGTTCGACGGCTTTTTAACTGCTAATGTTACGGCTCCTGCCACCGCCACAGTCAACTGCTTACGGCTGCCGACTACCGACTGCTGACTGCTGGAAATTGGCAACTGGCTGCTGGCTGCTGGCTACTGGTTACTGCATCCTCTGTGCTGAATCCTGGCCAGCTGCAACGCTGCAGTTTTCTGTCAAACAAGCACTGCCATTGCTCTGGGGCCCTGCGTTGGTGGAGTTCGAGCTCGTGGTGTTAGAGTCAATAGCAAGGAGCACGGCTCTGGCCAATTATGGCCCGGGAACATGGCGAAATTTCATAACAGCGATGGCGGAATTGATGTCAGGTTTCAGTTTGTAATTATCGAAAATTTACGGGGGATTGCTCTGGCTATTAGTTTAGCTTATAAGACGTGAAGAAATATATAATTATGAAGAAACATTTTTTTTTAAAGTATTTTTCTATCCTTTGATTCCTTTGAAGAAAGCTAAAAATAATGTGTGCATCGTGTGCTGATATAATAGGGATTTTTTAAGTCAAATTTAAATACTTATAATACCATCAGGAAGTAGTTTTTATTCCAAGTTCAATAAAGCTACAGAAAATAATTGACTTATTTAATTTTTTTTATTTTTAGTTTCATACTCCTCGTTGCCTGAGATTGCGTATACGACAAGTGTGCCGTATTAAAATATGGAAATTGAAAATTTCTTGACCAGGTATTTAGAATGTGTATTGCTTTTAAATTTATTATTATTTTTTCACAATGTGTATTGTATATTTTTATTATTTTATTATTTATTAGATATTATATATATTCATTAAAGATAATTTATTAAGGATCCTTTGGTTGAAGCCCAACCTCCCTTTCACCAACAAACCCGCCGTTCTTTTACAAAATGTCGCCAACCACTTGACGTGCCCCCTTCATTCAGTCGCCACCTTGAAGAGCGAACAACTCTCGTTGCAAAATTTAAATAAAATAAAATAAGCTGAGTAAATGGCACTCGAGTTGCGGCGCTTTAGAAACTTCAAGTGAAGCACGGCACAAATTGTTAGGCATCGCGTTGCCCCTTCCCCTTCCACGGCGTTGTCAGCGTGTGGCTGGGGGCGGGGAGGTGGAAAATTGTGCGAGTAAGCAGCGCAAATTTAATTACACTTAATTAAGTGCAAAAAATTCGTACAATGCTATTAAAATGTGCTTCAAACTGGCTTTGGTTTTATGTGGCAGAGTAGTTTGGCGCCGCGTGTGTGTGTGTGAGCGAAAATGTAGTTTGCATTTATTAGAACATTTTTGCGGAAGAGCCATAAAAATGCTTTGCTGTGCATTAACTTCTTTTTTTTCGGAGGGCTATGGCGATAAAGTTGTAAAAGCAATGGAGAAATGGGGAAAGAGATTTATGCCTCAAATAGATGAGATCTTAAATAAAGTCATTTAACTTGCGAAAAGGGGAATAATTTTTGAGATATTCTATGGTAACCAAAAGGTTTTAAGAGCTACGTTTTAATTATGTATTAAATGGAAATTAATGATACTTAGAGGAGTCAAGAATTTACAACCAATTTAGTAGTTTGCTTAATGAGGATATTTGCTTGAAGATATATTGATATATTCACTGATTATTTACTTTTAACATCAAAATACATACAAGTTTGAGAATACATAAAAAACAAAGTAAATATTCACTGCGAAATAAACTTTAATCATGGTTTGTGGAATATGGTTTACTATTAAAAAAGATAATAATTCACAAAAGTAACTTAAGAGGATGTAAAACACACTTTTTAAAATTCCACAGATTACTGATTATTTCCCTCAGCTTTTCCTAATTGCATTCCACCAATCGTGGCAAGTCCCTTTCTGTGCCAAAGTAAATTATGGCCCGGGATGCTGGAATACCTTTTCGAGGGCATTTAGATAGCTTGGCCGAAACAATAAGAGGCATTAAAAATTTTTTTTATTGTTTTCCATGGCGGTGGCTTTATGACTTATTCTCCTCCGCCGCGCTATTACACATAATTTCTGGCCGCTCCTGCAGGATATATATTTCTCTTATTTATGGGCGCCTGTCGGTTGTCGGTGGCCGTTGGCCGTTGGCTGTTGTTGGTTATTTTGGGTTTAGCGCGTTGACAGCATGTGGCTGGAACGGCGGCTACTTAGCATCATCGCAGGATGCTGAATCCTTATTATCCTGCCACTTTCCAGTTGTCGGTCTTATGCTGCCTCCTGCTCGTCCTTGTCTTCGTCTTCGTCTTCTGGAGAATGTTGTTGCTGCTGCTGCTGTGCCTCTTGGCTCTGACGGCTGTTGTTATAAGCCGCTTTCAGCCGCTGCCCTGACAATCCGCGTCTGCTGCTACTTATTTTGATTAAATTTACATAATTTCCCAGCCCCTCCCCCCTCTCCATTCCCGCTCATACTGGCCCATTTCATTTACTAGCAATTCTTTGCAGCGAATATTTATTTCCTTTGCTATCTTCCCTTATCGCTGACCCATTAATGCATTTCCTCCACCAGCGATATTTGCTCAATCTTTATGTTAACTCAATTGCCAATATCGTGTGCAAATATTTCAACAGCTTGCCACCGAAAAAAGAGGACTTTGTAACTATCGCCAGTCAATGCCACGCCTCCCATCGCCCATCCGCCAACACTGACATACAGACAGGCAAATACGTCAGTGGAGTGTATAATTTGCGCTTTGTCTGACTGTCAACACTTTTAACCCATTTTTGTTGGTTGTACATTTTGGCTATGCAGATGGGCATGGAGGAAACGGTGGAGAACGGTTATGGGGTACAGAATGTTTTTTAAATTTTATATTTTTAAAAATTGTATTAGTGACTAATTGGTATAGCCCATAAAATATGTTATTACTACAGAATTTGATCACAATTTGATGAGAATTTGATCACAATATATAATAATTCTATTAATAAAATTATGAATATAAAATTGAATACAGTAATTAATAATATGTTTTCATATGCAAAAGATTCTCTTCATGGAACATATCGATATTTATTACTTCATTTTCTTAGTGAATTAATGAAAATTTTGTTTTAATTTTAAGATATTTATTAAAACTTAACCTTTTGTAGATTGTAGTTGGTTTTAGGCAGGCTCGACGTTGGCAACAGCTTTGGAAAGTTATTTTTTCTATTCTTTTGCTCTCCAGTCTAAGGCTTTGTCTTTCCCCGGCTCCCACTATGCATTTTCCTCTCTCTTTCTCTAGCTCTATCTCCATCTCTTTCTCCGGCTCTATCTCCCTCCAAATTCCATCTCTTTCTCTATCTGTCTAACACTTGAAGCGGCCACAATTGCAGTGCGTTGAGCATTAACAGTTTTTCCTTTGGCTCGGCTCTGGTTCGCTTTGCCTGGGCTGCTGCTGCTGGCTGTTGAAATAATATTTGCGATCATAATGGATTTTGCCAATTTGAATATTATTACACACGCACACACACACACTCCCACACAGAGGGAATTACACAAGGGCAGGCAGTCAAATTTTTCGTTCAAAGTTGGCAAACAATTTTCTTAAGTAGTCAACGCTCGGGGTAGTTTAGATTTTTGCATACTCGCTGGCCCGAGTATGTGGTTCTGTGTATGCAGATGGGTTTTGCCGAGAGAACTTCATTTGGTGCTGGGGAAATTGATAAAAATTTGACTAGTACTCGAGTCGAGTGGAGGAGTGTTGCGGAGGCGGTGGCGGCGGTGACCGAGTTAATAATGAAGTGCGTTTGCCAAAAGTTGAATTGCAAAAGGGGGGCAAGGCAAGAGCAAGGCAAGATGTAAGGAGGCCGAGGGAAGGGCAAGATCACACACAAAATAATAATGCCGATGGGTAAACAGTGTGTGGCATATTAGCTGGAGTTTGCCACAGACCAAACATGGGCTCGCTTTGCCAACCAGCCAACCAGCCAACAGCCAACAGGGAACAACCAACAAGAGGCAACCAACAGACAACCAACAACCATCAGCCATCAACCAGCCGAGCAAATGCAAACATCGGTCGCATTATCATTGCCGGGCAAATGACGTACAGAGATTAAATATTTGCCCGACTCTGTCTGGGCACAACAAGCAACACTGGAACTGGAGTGCGAGTATCATCCGCCCCGTTGCCCGGCATTGCGCATACGACATGTAGCCCTTGCTCAAATATTAAAAAATAAGCAGTGAGCAGCAGTAAGCAGTGGCAACGGAGCTCGAGCCTCAGCTCGGATCCTTGCTCCTCCTCGGCTGCGGCTGCCTGGCAACTATGGCACATAATATTCAGTGCGTTTTATACATCTATTTCCTGGCCCAAGGCTGCCAACCAAAAAGCCAACAAACGCTGTTGACAGCAGCAAAAGTAATAAAACTTTAGGCGTTGACTGACTGCCTGAACTGGCTGAATGAGTGATGGACTGCCGGAGTGACTGACTGACTGCCTGACTGACTGACTGCCTGACTGACTGACTGCCTAACTGACTTCCTCGTGAAGCGAGTTTTGTGGCAGTGAAATTCCATTTGTGACCTTCAAAAGGTTGCACATAAATATTCGTTGTCGCATTCAATACGCTGCCAAGCCAACACAGAAAATATATTAATGAAGGAATCATTTTCCCAATCAGAGAGTACCGTGAGGTCCAATCAAAGTAACAATCCCTATTTTTGTTCGTTAGCGAAACTCTAAATTGTGCTGAGAAAGCAATATATTCAGCTAATGTCTTAACCCAAAGCGCGGAAATATCACGACGACCGAACCGGTTTTTCCTTTTCAATTGACAGGAATAAAGCAAAACTGTAAAGGGAAAATTTGAAAATCCCGGGAAATGGACATGCTATGCATGCTGAGGCTCCGTCGCATTTATTACCAGCCTCGGTGTGGGCGGGGGAATCTATACCCCAAACATACATACGACTGCCGTTTGTCGCTGCGTATTGGTACGTGCCGAATGGCAACTGGAAAACTTTTTTAATTTAAAAAAATTTTGTGTTCTTCGCCGCTCCTGACGAAGACGAAGGGCGGGGACGACGACGCATGCGTTGCATTTGATACGCGGCCAAACTCAGTTTGTACAAAAAGAAAAGTATACAAAATATAAAGCAGCAAAGGACACAAAATAAAAAGGACAGAAAAAAGACAAAAAGAAAACCGAAGCCGGCGTTAAAAAATGCGTTCCGCCGCGAGCTGTAAAGTTAATTTACAAACGAAACATTCGAACCGGCTTTCGGGCCCGGGGTGTCCACGGCATCGGGTCGGGTTCGAGCTCCAGCCCGGCTCGGAATGTGGAATCTGGCATCCGGATGGGCAAGGAAAAGTGGGCTTGGGGATGGCGACCACAGCGGCGACGGCTGCGGCATAATAAATGCGAACATAACTCTGATTCTCCGAATGCTCAACGCTGTCCCTAGCCGTTGCCCTTTATTGTATTTGACCTCGCAGCGCGAGTCTGGCAAAATGCGTGTGTAGCATAGTGTAGTCAGCTGAGACAGCTGCAGCAGGGAACAGTGGTTCTGGAGGGATATTAGGTGCTCTGGGGAATAAAAGAGAGGGATTTAGACATTGTCTGGTTATTACAACATAATAAATACAATATTTTAAATATGTATAGAATTGTTCCAACAAAATATGTACAAATCTTCCATTTCAATGTTTTTTTTATTAAATAAGAATACATCCATTCTATAAACGAACTATTTAATATTGATAGAGGTTTTAAAACCATTCTTAAATATTAAAATTTATAATAAACTCTTAACTCGAGTTAAGTAAGCTAATATTTGCAGTATTTCACAATTTTTGTATGTCTAATATTTTTCGAGTTTCCACTTCACTGTTCCTTGGGGAAATCGACGGTTACTGTTATTGAAAAGAGCTCCTCATATTTCAAAGGGACAATCACGCGTATGACAGCCGCGAGCTGTCAATGCTGCTGCGCTCGGCCATTCGTTTGGCTATAGATGGCATCTCTGGCCGATCGGTGGCTGGTGGCTGGTGGCTGGGTGCTGGAGGCCCTGCTGGCGCTTTTATTATTATAAGCCATGCTGTGCATATTATATTACCCCACAAAAACTGTTAGCACATGCTCCGGGCCATGCAGGAACGGGGGGACAGGGACACTGCTAGGGCGGAGTCTGCTCCAATTGTCACTTATAAATTGACATTTAAAATGTTTTAGAACTGGTCGCTGATAACTGACCATATTGTACGCAGAAAATTAGAATAAGGCGGGCAGCAGAGCCACTATTTCGATGGGCCAATAAAATGGTGTAGAATTGGCAAATTATTTTAAATTGACCAGCGCGTAAATGAAGCTCATTAATCATACGCCCCGTAGGACGGAGCGCTGAGTAAACAAACGTCGATATTTGAGTAGTGTTTGTTTTTGGATTTAATATCATTAAACAATGAGATAGGCATAATGCGTAAGTGCCTGGGTGAGTGCGTGTGTGTGTGTGAGAGAGTGTTAAAAATCAAACAGCCAATGTGCGTGACTTTGGCACTTCAATTATTTATAATTGCATAATGTTTACTCTGTTAAATGCGCTACTCACTGGCCGCTGCCGTTGTTAATTTTAATTGAAACTTTTAATTGCATTTATTTTTCGACAAAAAAAAAAACCGCCCAAGCCCCAAACCGCCGCTGCGGCTAAAGTTCAGACAACAGCACTGAGAATGAAAAAAAAAAAATAATAAAATCTTCAATCTCTTTCGCACTTTGCAGCTGTGTAGGGCAATTAAATGCATAACAAAGACTTATTACAACGTATCCGTGTACACACAACACACACTTTATTTAGACAACAGCACACGTCCCTTGCACAGATAAACACTTTTCTGTTTTGCAATTTCGCTGGGCAAGAACGTTATGCAACAATTTGCCGGCCAAAGGAAAATGCTGCATAATGAAACAATATTTACCTTCGTTAGCACTCAAAATAGTTTTCAATTTTCTTATGCATTCTCTCTCTCTCTGTCTGCAATTTCGAAGCCAACGAACCGTGTGGCTACAACTTAAACTTAAAATTTAACAAAATTTGCGCAGCAGCAACAAGGAAAAAAGCCCGATGCTAAAATATGGCAGAACTATATGCAAATTATGCTGCAAGACGGGATCAGCAGAGACATTTTGCCTTTGCGGAGGAGGAGTCAAAAGGGAGCAGCCACTCAACTTGGCAGTCAAATTTCCTTAACAAGCTTTTGGCCTAATCAAATACCAGACCGAAAACCCTTTTCTGGCCGCCCCAAGACATCTTCGTCGTCCTGCTAAAGACGCTTGACAGGCAATTGTCTTATGTGGCATGCAAATTTTTTCAACCAACTCTATGCAGGGTTGGGTGAGCGGGGAAAATTGGCAAAAATTAAAACTATAAACTATCTTTTGCGAAGAGCTTGTCGGCTTGTCGGTGGGGTTATTGCCTTTATAATGGAGACCCGCCTATGCATATGCATAAATGGGGAAGATACTTTCCCACAATCTTGTGCAAACATTTGGGTTTCGTGCTCGTGGGCGGTGGGTTCATTGATGTGGAAACTTGATCGCGACGGCTTTAAGCCCTTAAATTACTTGAAACTTTTAAAATGTAAAAGAACGAGTGTTCTTCAATAAATTTTTCCTCTATGAAAGCCAGTGAAACTTTTTGTAAGGCTTTATAAATGGTTATAACTTGTAGGGTAGTTTCTTTATATATTCTTTATATATATATATTCTTTATATATATGAAGTATCGACAAAAATATCGATCTCATATTGTTTTCTTATATGTATTATAATATTATTATATATTATATGTATTATATATTTTTTTTTTCATCGAGTCAAATATCGAAACAGTACCATTTATTCGATATTTCGAGTCAATTTAAAAAAACTTCGATAGAAAGCAAATGAGAATGTACTTTATTCTCATTTTGCTGCATTTTGTTTCATTATAAAATGCAGTCTCATTATTTTTCTCGGCTGTGTTAAAATCTCAAACATTATTTTAATGAAGCCTTGTTCCTCTTACCATTCTATTGACCATGCATCAAAACTCGTACTTCTAGTCGCCAGTTTATTATTACTCTGCGCCACCTTCGACCCATTATAACTTTAAATTCGTTACCAAAATGCCTCCCGAAAAGCGTATTTTCAATATCACTCCTCCCACTCCCACGGGCCACGCACAAAAGGCGAAAACTGTTCTGCCAAAGTTGTTCACAGATCTTCTCGTCGCCGTCCTCGTCGTGTAGCAACTCCCCATATACACATTCCAAATTACGTATTGCTTGTAAAAGGCAAGAAGTTTTTCATAACTTTTCATAAGTTACGCTTATTTATACGAGACCACAATTTTGTACTTTGCATTTTCTTTATTTCTTTCAGCATTTCAGCTCGTCTCTCCTTTTGGCATTTCCATCATCCTTTTCCCCCTTTTCCATCATTTCTTTTTTTCTTCTTCTTTTTTTTGGAGGAGGAAATTGAAACTTTGCTACTATTTTGCATAATTTTCTTATGCAGAGCAATCCGCAGAGAGGGAGGGAAAGAAGAGCAGCGGAGCCGGGGGCAAGTCGGAGTGCATACAATTGGAGTTGAGGTGGGCAGCAAGGGATGGAGGGGTGGTGCAGGGAATGGGCCAGGATGCGGAGAGACAGAAGAAAGGATGATGTCGACGCCTTGCCAAGAGGAAATGTCGCTGCGGTTGTGTGGCAAAGCCAACTAAATTTAGTATTTACTTACCACATCCTTTGCGGCTGCTCGTCCTTTTCCCCGTCTCAGCCACCGCCTTTGCCATCTGCTCCCCCCTTACAGCCTGCCCATCCCCGAGGCCCCGGGCATTTGCATATGTACAATAAGGCAGAGTGTATCCATCGGATAGTTTAGTCAGTCAGTCGAACATTTCCTTTGCCGCTTGACATTTCAGTTGCACGAATCCAGGGGAATAAATCGGGGGATATATCACAACCAAAGGGATATGTCTTGAAATAATTGTTTTGATTTTTAAATAATTTATTAGATATTATTATTATAAATAACACTAGGTAGTGTCAGAACTCAGACTTGGGAATTGTCTTGCGCTTAAATACAGTGAAGATCCAGGATAAAATTATGGTTGTAAATAGTAAAATTGGATTTTTATATTACGATGTGTAGCTAATAACCAACAGAGTTTTCTTATACCTTAGCTAAGAATCCTTTTCAAATGTAGAGACCCTCTTCAAATGTAATATTCGTTAAGCTCTTTCATTGTAATTTAAGATGTTCACACTTTGGTCATTCACCTTGCCAAATTTGCCAGTCACTTAGGAGCAGGCTTGTTGGTAATTACTTTTGCCATTTACTTGGCGCCTGTAAAACACTTGCAGACCGCAAAAGTGTCGCTGGCAAGGATGTGAAACCTCGAGAGGGTAAGCCTGGGAAAATGCACTCGGTTAGTGCCTGCCAAAAATGCACTCACCCAGATGAGTTACTACTGTGGCTCCCTCTCTCTCTCTCTCTGGCTCACTCTTTGGGGATATTTTTCCCAAAGGCAAGACAAATGGCGGAGAAAAAAAGTGGACATGAATTAATTACAAGCTCAAGGCGCTAGAATCTGCTTACAAATCAGCGCTCATAAGTCAATATGCCAAATGCCAGAAATGCCGAAAATATTCGCCAGTCGCCGGTGGACAGACGACAGTCGACGATAAAGTATTTATAGTGGTCTCTCTCTACACCGAACCAGGATCTGCACCAGGACTCTCACTCCCAGGCATTTCTCTCTGTGTGCTCTGGAATTAATTGAAAGGCTTTCTGTTTGTTTTTGTTTGGCCTACGCTTCGGCTTGGCTTCGGAGTGATAAATTAATGTGTCGATTGTATGTCGAGGATTAAAAGTATACCGGTCCTGTCCCGGGTCCTTCCCCTGACTGTGTGTGTGTGTGATTTTTATTCCACATTTGGCCTCAGTCCTGCCGGATTATGCGCATGTTTACAAGGTTTTGGTTATTTATTATTTTTGGCCATCTTGTTCGGTGAGTGTGTGTGGAAATGGGAGGCCTGTTCAATCCGTAGTTTGTTTGCCAGTTGTTTTGCTTGGCAGGTTTATTAGTTATGCAGTCCGGTGTGCGGATTTGCTGAATTATTAATAAATAAACTCGGTGGGAGGGAGTGTGTGTGTGCGTATGGGTAAATCGTAAATGAATGCCGGAAATATTTTCGAAATAATTCACATAAAAAAATTACTCAAAAACAGGGCAGTACTACGAGTAAAAAGAAGTAAGCCAGGAAAAGGAATGTGGGGAAAATTAGCTCAAAAAATAACTATAATAACAAACATTCAAACAATGCTAAAATATTGTTCACTAATCACATTCCCAAAGTTCCAACCAGGCATAAAGTGTGTTTTTGTTGCTCATGCTGCCTTGAAATAAATTAAATAATTGGCATGACAACAGCAATCGACAGACAATACACTGCATATATATGTATAGACACACATCTGGTCAAATGGTCTGCTATAGTTTAGGGCGTGGCAAGTGGGAATGCGAAGACATCCTCCTTCCTGCCTGCCAGCCTGCGCGCCACCGCCCAAAGCACTCGAGCGACTGACAACAATTTCATTAGACGTGAAGCCTGCTTCCATGTCCATGTCTCTGTCCATGTCCCATTCACTGTCATCAATGTGAACGTTGTCCTTGCCATTCCAATGGCCTCCTGCTCACTGGTCCCTGCTCGCCACCCTCTGGCCACCGCTGTCACGGAGCGGAGCATTACAAACAAAACTACTTAACTTACCACGATTACATGTTATCGCAAATTAATTGTCGGACATTTTGTTTTACTATCAACATGCGTCAATTCTGCTGCCCGGATGCTCAAGAAGTTGATAGCTTCACCTTGATTGCATTAATGGATGGAATGGGACGAAGTGAAAGCTCCAGTGAAAGTTGGTAGAAAGGGTTTATACAGGATGTTGGGATATCTAATGATGATGGATTAACAACAGATTAAAGCTTGGATATCTAGCTTGAATTAAGTATTGTTTATGTCTTGGGAAACCATTAAAATGTAACCTGAAATATATTTATTTTAACTTTAATAATAAGGGGAACCAGTTTTCCCGCTGATTCTTTTATGGAGATTCTATAGCCTTCGCTTGAGTTTAAATTTGATATTAAAATTTATCATATACTCAAATAAGCACAAACTCTTAAGATAGTATTAAAAAACGTTTTTTGGAACATAATGCTTATAATAATTAAATGATTTATTACTCTATCTTAACTCTCTTAATGTTCTTGCGGCACTAAGACATACCTGAACAGATTTCATTGAAGGATTTAATTTATTGCATGTTCCCAAATTCAAAATAATATTTTGTTAAAGTCTTTTCGGTAAACTCCTAGTTACTTAAAAATATTCAATTAAAAGTCATCGTCTGATTTGTGTGCACTTAACTATTACAAAGTGGCTCGAATTGACCACAAATTGAAAAGGTTTGCCCGAGAGTTACGCATTAGAAGGTTAACCACTTGCCAAAGTGACAAAGCCCCAGTGAGTGTGAGGTTTGTCTTCTGCCCGGTGGCCGGGAGCCAAACTAATTAAAATTTTATGCTGTCGTGGAGCCGCAAAGAATGCTCCACACCATCCTCAACATTTTTTTTTCACAACTGCTGCCTTCGAGAGGAGGCAGGCCCAACTTCTGGCCATGCAAAGTGGAAGCCGCCGCCTGGCTTAATGCATAATTACACACAAACGGTGTTCATTAAGTAAACGCGCCAAATGTTGCGGCGGGCAAGGTGCGAGAATCACGAATGGTAAGGGGAGAGCACCTGTCGGCCTCGGTATCCTTGGAGTTCCGACATCCTGCATCCTGCATCCTGCCGCCTGCAGCCGACATCCGACATCGTCGTCGTCGTCGTCAAGTGCGTTTGATTTGCCGCCCGAGTTAGTTTGCACATGCTGCACTTGTTTATAAGTTCTCTAATTAATTTTTAAGTGCCGGTGCTAACTGCCTGAAGGACATGGCTGCTGCAACCGGAGTCCTTAGCCACACACACGGAACTCTCGAGCTGGCGAGGCTTCCTGCTCTGGCAGTCAGCTGTGGCTAAATGCTAAAAAAATTATGTACATATGATTTGCTGGCCATAATGAAATTAGTCCTCTTTGTTGTGGGGAATTTCCGTTCGTCGGTGGAGCTGCTCAGTCAACGGTGTATTTATAAGAGGGCCCCGCTTGATCCTGCCGTGGCTTTAATGCTAATTTATTATCGCTGCCTGCAAAAATCTTGTTAAATTATTCATGAAAATTTGCCTTTGAGCGCCACTTCAATTCCAACTAATTAATAAAATTTGGATTCAATCGAAGAGCCGCCACTAAGACAACACAGTGCCGGGAATCGGTGCCAGCTGTGTCGGAGGCGAGTCCTTGGCGCTGCGGCCGTGTTATCTGGCTGTTGTGTTTGTTATTAAGAAATAATCTACTTGTAAAATCTTAATTAAAGTTATTATAAATATGTATGAACAAGGCAGGCAGCGAGCAGCAACAGTCACGGCAGCAAAGCTTCATACGCAGACATGTGTATTCGCAATTTACCATAGCGGCCAAGGTAGTAATACTAGAACATTAAATAAGTCATCATATTTTGAGTAATCTTAATTTTTATGAGTTAAAAAAATAAATATAATTAATGCGCCAATGAAAGTTGTGGATCTTTTTAATTTGGAATGTATATTTTTTTAATTTTTAAGCTATAGCTAAAGTCTAAAGATTTATAAAGACTTTTGAGACACTAGAAAGTTTTTTAGATAGCTATTTTGTGAAACCTTCCTTCTTTTGGAATTATATGTGAACATTTGTTTTTAAAGTTCTATAACAATGTATTTATTTTTATTGAATATTATAAGAATAATAAAAAAAACCTTTCTTTTTCTAGTAACATTGAAGCAACTAAAATACTATCTTACAGAAAAAAGAAGGAAGTGTAAAGAATATACTGAAATACGCCACATTCATCTTAATAGTAATATTCCCAGATACTTTACTTTAAAATTAACACGATTTGACCTGAATAACCTTAGCTCTTTAGCCCCATTTCTCTGACCGCTGCTGTACACATATTTGCCGTATATTTGTTTGTCTGTCTCGCAGTCTGTTGTGTTTGCCTTCTTTCTCTTGGCCCGTCTATATGCCCTTGGCTCTACTTTCGACGTTAAATTGCGCAGCTGTTTGCTTTTCACTTTATATGTATGTACAACCCCCATTCTCCCCTCCAACCCCAGTTTTCCGCGCTCCCTCTGTCGCCTTGCCCCTAGTTCGCTGGGAAAAAGAAAAGCGCGTGGATGTGAGCAAGTGGCATCAAAAGTATTTGCGCTTTATTATGACAACTGACATTAGTTTGTTTGATATTTGTGTTGCTGCAGGATCAGATGGGGAGAGACAGACTGGCCCCCAGTCCCCGGTTTTTCACCCGCCTTTCATGTGATAAGATTTAATTGAGTTGGCAAAAAAAAAGAGAAGGTGGGCGGTGGGCTGGATGGGCGGCATTGGGATGGATGCCTGCGGGAATTGTGGGAAAAGTCAAGTGTGCAGATTTCTCTCGAGTTTTTGTTTATTTTCCCCCCTCCCCCATACACACACACACAGAGGCACTCCGGCACCACTCTCGGTTTTCAATAATCTCGATGAGTTTTTGTGCTTTTGAAGTCCTTAACCCCGGGCGGCCGTACCGGGTGCGGGTTTAGCGTGTTAATGGGATTTAATCAGCCCAAAAATGCACAACTAATCAACTGCAGGGGATCAGCGAAAACTGAATCGCTGTCGCTTTGCATGCGAATCGAAAAAGTTTCCCAGCGCAGAAATTTTTAATGAAATAAATTAAAAAGGCTGTCAGCTGACTGTAAGTTTATATTAGGAATGATAGAAGAAACGTCTTGCGAAAAAAGGCGAAGCTCCAAGGAATACGCTTAAGTGTTGAGTTACGCTAAATGGATTTCCGAGCGGAGTTGCCAGCCGGAGTGGGAAATATGTAAACTACTCCGGCTAAACTGTCATGGCGAGCACTGCCGGGAGAAGGACTCTGCCAGAGGCCAAGGAAAACCCGAGAAATGCCATGAAATTCGATTAGCAACAAGCCATTAAAAGAGAGAGAAAGAGACTCTGTCAGAGAGGGAAAGCGCAGCAGTTAAGGATTTTAAAATTTATAAGATGCCAAAAAGTTGGACTGTAAGTTTTGTTGAATTAATTAGCGAAGATAGAAGCAAGGAAAAAAATTCTGAGGACCCAAGAATCTAACAATAAGTGATTTATGGCAATGACAGGAATGTGAGCTAGTTTTAGGGTAGAGAAAAATATTTTAGACCTTTAAAATTTTAAGTTAAAATCCTATCTAAATTTTCGTTATTTATATTTTCCCTCTTAATATATATTTATGTATATTTCCCCCAGTTAATTTATTAAACATGAATGGTCTTTGCCTTCACATTATTATTTTCCCCTGCTGTTTTTGTTAATAATTTCAGCAGAATTAATTAAACAAGTCCTGCCAGTGGCTGGCACTTGTGTCAAGAGTCAACAGCATGGGTGAAATAAACAAACGCATGTATGAGCAGCATCCCTTTGATCTAGCCACACTTAGCAAGTAATATTTGCAAGTAATTGCTCCACGTCAGCCAGTGTATTTCAAATATGTTATTATCTAATGTCTACACATGTAAATAGGCAAAGTTTTCATTTATCGCAGGGGGTGGAAAAGATACGCCAAATACTCGTAGTTGTAATTAAAGTTTTACACAGCCAACTTTTCGGCATTGGCAGCGTGTTTCGGCTTTAGATTGCCTTTCCTTCTGCACCTCCTCCTCCTCGTCAGTACCCGATGGCAATGCAAAGTTTTTTCCAAACATTTCTATAATAATGCGCCGTCAGGCAACACCCACACACATACTCACGCACTGAAGGATCCCGGCGGGTGGCGAAGGACGCACCGAAAAGTTTTCGCTTATCGTTGCGGCAAAATGTTAATATTTGCCGAAACGCTGCTAAAAAGCTCACTGCGCGCTGTGTCTATGTGTAAATATAAACCGCATAAAATGGTAATTATAAAACTAAACGAGAAATCGTCCCGAAAAATGCCGCTGCCCTGCTCCTCCTTTGTCGCTATCTGTAATAGATTTGGCTATGTCGATGTGCAACGGGGCGTATGATTATTGTTGTTATAATTGCGGAACGCAATCTCGCTGTGTCTCTGTTTGCCTCCCATCCCGGGACGGGGACATTGTTATCCGCCGCCTATTTTAATGACTTTCCTTCTCCGCCTTCTGATGTGTCGCCGGCAGTTTTGTGGTTTAATTCGAAGCACTTGCGGTGCGACATTCGTTAGCATATTTTTGGGGCGGTGCGGCGTTAGTTTCGGATTTCGCAGGTTAATTTAATTCGCGAGTCCTCGCAGCACCCGGCGCTTCCGTTGTCCTTTTGAAGTCCTCTCTGTGGATTGTGGGCTTCTGTGACTTAGGGCTATGAGAGTAAGAGGTAATATGAATTACAGTTGGGGTATTTTGATTTTAAGCTATGTACATGGACTACATTGATTAACTTCCAAAGGTTTTAGGAGATTTGGTGGGGTATTCTTCCGTAATATTGTTATTTAAGGACAGATAGGAATCCTATACAAATTTTTAATAAATTTTACGTTATATTTCCCAATTTGTTCTAGCCTAAAACAAGCTCTTTAAATGCTTTTTCTGTAAACCTGTACATCCTAGACTGCTCCCTTGTCTCTAATAAAGTGTTTGGGATTTATTCAGTGACTTCTCAAGTTCAAATTTTATAAAAAACTAATAATATACTATTCTACATCAATTTTAAAATAGTTTTTGAAATAGTTTGCTATGAAAACGAATTTTCTGCTTAGTCACATTTGTCTACCTTAGGGTATTTAATAGTTGCAAGACTTGACTTTATATTTATTTCTTGCTTTTATGTTTAATTTTATATGCATGCATGTTTGAGGAGCATGAAAAGCAAGCAACCAAGTTCATTTTACATTTCAAAAGAGCCTTTTGTTATCCTGCACACACACACACAGAGACACTCTCTCTCACACACACACACAGCACACCCGCTGGCTTCGCCCCGCTGCCTTCTCAGCATTTGTTTTTATGCATTTCTTTATGCTTTTTAGCATTTCCATTTATTGTTGTTTTTAATATTCTTTTGTTGAGGATTAAGTATTTATTATCATACGCACCAAGTATTTCCGACAAAAACAAATAAATGTTAAACGAGAGATGGGTGTGAGGGTGAGTGTGCGTGTGTGGGTGGGGGTGGGCAATAGTTTTTCCTGCACTTTAGCTGACTAGCATAAGTAGTGCTCTCCTCTTTGCTCTCTCTCTGAATCTCTGGTTGTGTGCGTTCTGTTTGTGTGTATTGCCTTTACAATGGCCAAGTGCTTGCTCCACCCACCTCCATCTCCACCCCCCCACCTGCCCCTTTCGGGGTTGGCAAGGCAACTGTCGTAAGCATTTTCTTCTGGCTGCTCTCCACTTTCCACTCTCCACTTGCAATTTCCCTTGTTGGCCGCTCTAAAATATGTTTTATTATCGTGTAACTGGCTTGTTGTATTTTTTTTCTCCTACATTCATATGTGTGTGTGTTTGCTTTTATGAATTGCGGTTCTATTGCTTTGAATATGTACGAGTGTGAGTGGCTTTGCCTATTTCTATGTGTGCTGTGGGTTGCGTTTGTTTTTCTGCTTATAGCCAAGACGCTTTGGCATTCTGCTCGAGAGCTGATTAGGTTTGCAAAAATAAATTTTAATGGTTGTTCAAAAATAGCAGAGAAGTATTTAATAATTAAAGGGACAAGGGTAGATAGAGTCTACAAAACAAGCAGGAAGTGTTTTTGAGTTTCAAGAAGTCTATAAGGGAATTATTTTTACTAAACAAACCTTGGAGATGGAGGGAGGGTATTTTAGAGCAAAAATAATTATTTTATATTATACCAAAAAATATTTTATAGCTGTTGTTTATTTAATTAGATATTTATATTTAAAAATTTTATAATTTGCTCAGCCAGAGTTTATTATTTAAATATTTGTCTTGCTTTACTCTTCATCATATTTCTTTGCCTGCTGTAATGACACATCTGAAACACACAATTTTCTTACATAGCATATATATCCCTCTTTAATAATGAAACTTTCATGTTGAAATAAAAAGCCTGGCGCCAGCCGATCGGCACTTAATTTGCATATGACCGGCCAGCGGAATTGGCTCCCTTCTCGCATATATTGCGTATACGCCCTGTCATGCAACTTTCGGCTGATGGTGAGCTGATGCGCTGACGAACAGGCGGCGCTCAATGTATCGGAAAATTGCAGGGACCCAAAAGATAAAGAGAATAAAATGAAATCTTGTCATAAAACATAAAAAAAAGCAAATCTACATTAAGGTCGTCATCGTCATGGCCATTGTTTCTGTTGTCCGCCGGCGGCGACAAAATAATTTTACAACACTGACACATTTTATGTTTATTAAATCAGTACCACGGCCAGCGGCCCAGAAGAGTAGGGCCCTGCGGCGCAGGTTCGAGGGTTTTGCCCAGGAGCGGACCCCAATTTGTGCATGCTTCATTTGATTAAACATTTATGCTCAATAGCCGATGCGATGAGGCTGTGTGTTGTGTACGCTCTCCCTGAGTGTGTGTATAAAATCATTCCATATGATTTACTCGGAAGTTCATCGGTCAAGCGGGTCGTGGGCCGTGGGCGGTGGGCGGATGCAGTGCAGCGCATGTGTTACAGGCAAATCTAGTGACCCGAAAATTAATTGATTGGAAAATAATGTTTCGTGCATTTATTGATTCATGTTCATCCTTCTCACATGTGACCGGGACATCTCTGCTCCCGGCCTTTCAGTTCTGATTCCTAACACATATTGTTTTTCGGTCCGTGTCTGCAATTTTGCTGGGAGGAGGGATCAATGGGTGATGGGCTGGTGAGCTGGTCAGTTGGTGATTCGGTGATTTGAGCTGGTGAGGTTGTTGCTTTCAATTTGGTTTCCGGTCAGTCCACTTTGGTATTTATCTACTTTGGCTTTTTGTTCATCATTATGCTGCCGCTCCGCTTTGGTCCGGGTGCGAGTGGATTTTATGCAAAATCCATATTCAATTTGGCAGCTGAACATCTGTGCAAATATCAAATATTGACTACAAATACGGGCCCTGGACTCTGGAGCACAGGCTTCCGATTTGGAATCGGCACTCTGGCTCTGTCTCTGGCTTCGGCTTCGGATTGGTCCTCAGATATGGTCAAGTGCTGTTGCTTTTACATTAAATTGCAATTATATATGGGAATTTATTTGCCCTGGCTATGTGTGTGTTCGATTTTTGTATATTTTACGCCTTGCTCGGGATTATTATTAAAATTTGTGCCTGTGTGTGCGGCATTATGGCTGACTTTTGTAGTGTTTGCCAAAGCGACTTGCCCTGACTTTGCTGGAAATATTTAGGTTCGAAACATATATGTATAAATATCTATGTTTATGTTCCAAAGAAGTCATAGCTATGTTATGGTTAAGGGAATGTAATGTCCATGTAACTCGGCGAAAAGCTTTCTGTTACTGTTAACTGGAAGCTGTGTTGCTCTTTGCTTTTTGCGTAACTTTCTCTTAAATTGTAGAAAAAACTGTGGAAAGCTGCCGAAAATGTAAAAGAAAGTAACTGAAAAACAAGAAGTAATGAGGGAGGAATTTAAAAGTAAATAAAAAGTATTTTATTTATAGTATCAGCAAAGAAAATATTAAGATTAATGATCATTTATTTAAGCTAACCATTTATAGTACTATTTCATGGAGTTCTATTAAAATTACAACTTTTTGACTTGCCTTATTTAAATAGACTTATTATATTTATAAATATTTTCATTGCTTAAATTATTAATAATAGAAGCCTGAGCAAATCACAGGACAACAGCTGCAAAGCGAAAATAAATTCAGTTGAACAGTGAGAGCTTTAATCCCGGTTGTCCATAAACAGCTAAACTAAGATACTAATAAAAATGTCATGAATTGTAGATACCCCTCAAATACAATTTAACTTATGTACGAATTACTATTTATTAATTAAAAAATGTGTATACAGATCACTAGGGGCTTAAAAGCCCTTGACAATATGTCTATAACTATTCTAGAAAATGTTACATGGTAAAAAACTGAAACATTCATATTGGTATCTAAAACGTTTTTTTTTTATCTTAGAAACAGTTTTGAATGATTTGAAGGTCCCTAAAATTTCCAGTTATTTCGAATTATCTTTATGAAAAAATGCTCCCACAATTTAATAATGTTGCAGAACAAAATACTAAATAATAATGAAATTCCCTGTTCAATCTGCAACATTAAGTTAATAAACCCTCATTACTTCCAGGAAGGTGGCTTAAATCACCCCAAATACCAAATATACATCCGATATATCATAGGGTACACAAAATTGATAATAGACACACACGTGTGCGATGAGCAGCAGCCGGTGTTCGGCTTAATTTGGATTTATTGCACACATTGTTTTTCCCGAGTCACAATTGTGATTCAAGGAAATCATTCGTCCAGATTAATGCGATATGTTTATTAGGTGGCCAGCTGGAATACTGCCTCATCACGCCTATTTGTGGGGCGGGACGAGACGGAGGGCCACAAGCCAAACGCCGCGCGGCAAATGGCGAGCCAAATTCAATTTTCTTCACAGAGAATGGAAAGATTTCAATTTATAATTAAGTTAAGTTGCTGATAGCCGGGCGCAGAGTGGCGCTCGACACTCGGGACAAAGCCCGAGCTCATAATTGAAACCATGTCGAGTGAAAAGGGCTAAAAGGTTCAAGTGGCATCCACGAGAAAAGGCCACCAATAAAGTAATTAGGCGCTTAGTGTCCGAAAAATTTGCTACATCAAAGGGCGGGGCCAGTCTCTAATGCCCTAACCCCTGACCTCTTGTCCGCCTGCACCCCCTACCCCCCCAAACCCCAGTTCAGCCGCAAAATTTTGACATTTCAGGCTTTCTGTGACAACTTTTTGTTGGGGAGCAGGGGGCTTGGGCAACATTTTTGATGCCTGTCTTTTGAGGGGGACAAATAAATGGTGCCTGAGAGCAAGAGTTCGTCAGCAGCTTAATATTCCATTATTTCAAATATAAATCCTAAAATGTGAACAATCTTTACGGTGCAATAATGGACTTTAAAGTTGTTCTTTGTATTTTATTTATTAGTGAAAACTAGGTGATATTTGGGGGACTTTAGGAAGATGATAAAAATATACGATATATGAATGGGAAGAGTAATAATAGGCTGCATTTTATAATATTTTTCCCTAAATGAAGTATTTATTAATGGAACTAATATTTATTATATTTAATTAATTTAATAAACATATAAATTATTCAAGAGTTATAGCTGAAATTCCTCAATAGATTATAATAAGTTTTTCTGAAAGCTTTACCCTCAATGTTAGTTAATTTTTTTACATTTCTTCTTGAATTTAATTGCTTTTCTTTATTTTTCTTTTCTAAGTCAAGTCAGTTTTGTCAAGTCCTATTTTTTCACACTTCCCCCATATACATATATGTATACTCCCCGATATATTCGATATAATTTGGAGATCTAACAAGGCACAAACTCGTTACTTCTCGTTGTTTATTTCCCATCAAGCGCCGCCCGAACAAAAAGATCAAAGATAAATTTCCAATTTTTTTGTTGTGCGTGTGTGTAGGTGGGGTGTGTGCCCCATCAAACGCTTCAGAAATTCACTGACAAAATGCCACAGAAAGTCGAGGAGGGCTCAGAGGGCTAGGTGGGGCTGAGGAGGGCCAGAGGTCGTAGGTTGAGGAGTCATATGAAAAGCTTTTGCCATTATACCACGCTCATTGTGGCGCACTCGTTGTTGCTATTGTAGCGTTGTTATTATTGTTGACTTTACTGTTATTGTAACGCCGCATAGACGACACTTTCACAATGTTTTTCCCCCGCCATCTTGGCCCTGCCACGGCTCCGTTCGCTTTTCGGCTCCCGTTTCTGCGCTGACAGCTTTTGTTGGGCCCTGGCAAACACTTCACCGCGCACAATGCGCCGCCCGGCAAATGAACGTGCAGCAGCATCAGCTCCGCGGTACAAAAAAGTCGGATATATATCGACTCCACACTGGCCACTCAATAACGAGCCCTTGACAACTTTCACCAGGCGACAACAACTTCAGCAGCAGCCCAGGAGCAGGAGAAGGATCACTGGGAGTACTACAGCCAATGACGACTGATGCCAGTTGCAATTAACTTCGGTCTAGCGAGAATGATGACAATTATTTTTTCGCTTTTTTCCGGGTATTTACTTTGAAGTTTTGGCCCAAAAGGGAGCGACCACTAATTAGTTGTGAGAATTCGAGGGCCCAAATAAAGAGGCTATGAAGGTTCTGATTTGCAGCAACAGCAATATTTTTTTAGGAATTATATGTTTCGGTTTTTGAACCTACTAAAATGTTTTCCTTTTTTTGAGAAAAAATAATCTCTTACAGTTACTTTGTGAATTTGTGTGTGTGAATTTGTAAAATGGATCCTTTTCTTTTATAAAATTTAAAGGTTACTTTGTGTTTTTATGTTTACCTAATATTTATTCAAATTCTTGCTCTGTTCTGGTTTTATTTATGGTTTTAAGTATTATGTCTGAGAAATCAAGGTCTTTATTTTGATGCATTTTCTACTTCCCAAAAATATAAATCTTTACGGGGTTTTTCTTTAATTCATAAATGAAACTTTCAAGAGTTTGGGATAATGTTTAAATACTCTTTCATTATTTCAAAGAAAAATTAACAGTTTTTGTGTTAAAGTTATATGTACATTAATATTCGATTTTCTAAATAATTTAAATAATTTACTCGACTTTCAAATATTTTTTCTATAAAGTTAGCATGCCCTGAAAAATTCTGTTTAATTATATGGACATTTAAAGAAGATTTTAAATTCTGAAAGAAATACAAATGCAAAACTAGATGGTATTTAATTAAATTTATTTATTTATATTTAAAGAAGATTTTAATTTCCAAAGGAAGTCAGTCCCATGATGTCATTTTTCCGCAGAAGTGTGCCAAAGCCATTTGTTTTTTATCTCTTAGCTAATTAGTTTTATAATTATGAATTTGGGCCTGCAATTTATCATGATACGTACTTGTTGTGTCCCTTAAAGTCGCCGACTGGAATTGCATAGTCCAGCGAGCAATTTGTTTCGCCTTGCTATTGATTGTCCGTCACTGGGTCCTTAGTCCTTATGAATGAGTGTGTCTGGGTCCGCCACATGGGCGGCAGCAGAGCACCCGAGAATGCCAAGGACCTTCTGCAACGAAATATAAATTCCTGCCCACTCAAGCGCACACATTTAATGTAATTTTTTAAAAAGCCATTTTTTTGTGCCCTAATATAAAGAGTAGGGGATGTAAATAAAGATACATTTAGATGTAGGTTCGTCAGGGTGTGTATTGTTTATCAGTGGCAGGCCAGTTGCCGCGTCAAGACCCGAATTTGTGTTTGAATTTATGACAGTTGCTCTCCGCACCGCCTTCGCCTCCGCCTCCGCCGACACCTCGGCAGTTGAGCTGGAAAAGTGTCGCCAGGCGGACGCCTGAGAGGGTGAAACTTTAAAGCCGCTCTTCGGCATATCGCCTTGAAGTTTCCGCAGTCCTCACAATTTCCCTCGGTTCTGATTTTCCGCTCCGCTTTGCTTTTTTTTTTTCTGGCACTTTGTTGCTGATAAGACTTTGACTTTTGCTTGGCTAGTTTTTTAAGTCAGTCGGGTTGGATGTGCCCGAGCATATTGTTTTTTCCAGCTTTTTATGGCACACGAACCCAGTGGCAGCACAAACAGCCACATAAAATTCCTGACACTTTGGCTTTGTCTCAGCACAGACTCGCTGCCTTATCAGAGATCGTCCATAACTATTGGTGAGCTCCAGCTCCAGCTCCAGGCTCTCAGGCGGATAAACCTGCGACAGTTGGAGCTAAAAATATGAAAATCAAACAATACAAAGAGCTCTGCTACTAACCAAGTTCCGTGCTGTCGAGGAAAGTTACATGCGTGACTCCCCTCGAACCGTCAGATATTTATGGTTTCAGCTTAAATTACTCGCATTATCCCGAGCACTTCGCCGTCAAATCTGCTCGGGTGTATCCCTGGCAACACTCCCACTCGCGGGCAACTGTCAGGCGAATGTCTGAGATTGGGTCTATTGACCCCAGACGACAAATTGCAGGGAAACCGTGAAATAAGTCGGAAACATATGGAGGAGCCGACCGAACTTTCGCCCCATCCACTCCTCCTGCCTTATTAATATATGAATGCCCACAGTGGGGCCTTGTGCCGTAGAACTACTGTGAAGTGTGGTGATTTAGTTCGCCTTAGCAAGTCTCCCCAGTGCCCCCGAGACTCCCCGATCCGGGGAGATTTATTAGTTGGGCGTTAATCCCTGGCGGCCTAATACATCATTTCAATTTGTTGCAAGTCGTGTTTATTTGTTGTAGTTCCTAGCCAAGGATGCGGGCTCGTGGAGGGGCGGAGGGCCCAACTTTGTTGCCCCACCCGAAACTATTTCACTTATTTACTTTCATAACTTGCAAATTGTCAACTTATTGCTGGCTTCGGGCAAAGACACAGGAACCGAGACAGGGAACGAAACAACTGGCGAAGAAATTCCTTCCCTGCAAAGTGGTGGAAAAGTTTATTTTCTCCCTGATGGTGCCGCTCCTGCTTCTCAGCGGGTAAGTGGCTTATTATGGGGGCTTCAACGAAATACTTTCCCCACCGACATGATTGCCATGCTCTTTGTGTATATATAATTTAATTACCTAAAAAGTCCTACACTATGTCGGTGATTTATATGGTTACTTGTGAGCTGTCTGCATACGGAGAGGGGTGTGTATAAATCTTATATTTTGTTGGAATTTAACATCAAACAAAAAGGGTCCCTAACGAGTTGGGAATGTGACGAATGGCACTTCTATGCTCTGAAAAGTATTGTAAAATTAGTATTCGGTAACGAAAGCTCAACATGTGGCAAGAAATTGGTAG
This sequence comes from Drosophila bocqueti, assembly GCA_018151655.1. Taxonomy (NCBI): domain Eukaryota; kingdom Metazoa; phylum Arthropoda; class Insecta; order Diptera; family Drosophilidae; genus Drosophila; species Drosophila bocqueti. The sequence goes on from JAECXF010000057.1 coordinate 4,802,360, forward strand.
GTTTTTAAGCTAAGCTAGTTATACTACTAATTATTACATCAAATGATAATTTCTTATATATTAAAATATTAATTATACATTAAGATGTCTTGTGTGACTGGCGCTATAAATTATAACTTATAAACTTGTGGTGTTAGCAGGAACTAAATAAATAAATAATGTGGAAAGTATTATTTATTAAGACTCCTTATTTCCTTCATCACCCAGCAGAACTTTCTCTTGGCAAATTACAACCTTTAAGCCTTTTTCCATGAGGTTCTTCTTCGTAGCTGCCATGGCTATATTTACTATATATTTGCAAGTGTATACTAATGTCGTTCGATGTCCTTTAATCAACTCAATTAGCAGGAAATGTTATAATAACTGTTGTTCAACCGCCGCAAAATACAAATGAGACCGCAGACCGACTTTGATGGCAGTGGGTTGAGTGGGTGGAATGAATTTGCATTTGCACCCGAAGCTCCCAGCTCCTGAAGCCGGAGAGCTGGAGAGTTGAGGAGACAGAGAGTTAGGGAAAAGTATTTGCATATTATTTGGCGCTACCCTCAGAAGTCCGAGTCACACGTGTCGTATTTTCCAGTGCTCTTTTTGCTTTGTTTCGTTTCCCGTGGCTTTCCTGTATTACTTTTTCGCCTTTTCGGTGGCTCCTGTTTTCGCTTTTAATTTCCTCCGCCGTGTGCTGCTTATGGCTGCCAAAAAGCAGGGAGGAAAGGAAGGATACAGCTGAGTGGGGGGCGGGAGAGCCCAATGGGGATGGGTGGCTGGATGGGGGTGGCTGACTAGGGGGGATGCTGCCACGGGGACGGGCGAACACTTTCGATCTCTGTCTGTGGCAGTTGTATGATTAATGTGTTTACACAGGCCACGAGCTTTGCGGTCTGTGTTGATTCGAAAGGGTTAAAAGGCGTAAACAAACCTGAACACACACACGCTGGATCGGAGGACCTCCCCCACTCAAATACATACAGACATATGTAAATGTAATGTTATTTATTTATTTATTATGCCATTCGTTGCTGAAATTGACTCCACAAAAGAAGTCAAACGATGCGTTGTAAAAATGTTTTGCTGTCTCACTTATTTTCCGCTGGCTTTTATCAACATTTTAATTAGCCAAAAGCAAAGAAAAACAAATTTCATTTTCCCTGAATTTTTCCCCATTCCGAGTGTGTGTGTGTGTTTGTATACTCGCCATTTGACTTCATTTCCCCGGCAAGGTTGTGTCGCATAATCTTTTGGTGCTGTGTGCTAAGTGGCTGGAATTGGAATTTACGATGGCTCCCCACAAAAAAAAAAGAAAAGGAAAAAAAGTAATACAAACAAATGTCTGCAAAAGTTGGTCAACGTCAGGAAAGGAAAAGGTAAAGGGGAAAAATAATAGTGATGTCAACTACTTTTATTTATTAAATCCAATTCGATTTCGTTTCTCTAAGAGACTTAAAAGGACTTATTTAGAAAGAACCTCAAGGTATTAACCTCTTTACTCTATATTATTTAAATAGATTTGTTTATTTTTGTTAGATTTGTAATTTTTTAATTTATATGGCTCATTTTTTCATATAAATATAACCTCTTTACTCAACTTACCTCATCAGAAAGTATCTTCTTTAATCTATAAAATTAAATATTAATATATTATGAAATTCCTTAATATTTTGATAAAAAGAAAGATTAAGATTACCTTCAATGTAGATTAATTAAACCAAATGAAATCCTACGTTGACTTGTATTTACCTGTAATGGCGGAAACTTTTTAATTATATAGAAGGCAGACCGGCTGGGATAGATTGGATTGGTTCTTGGTCCGCCCCTGGCAGGTGCCAATATTAAATAGTTTAAATGAGCAGAAGCCACCAGGTGGAGAGGCAGCACCAGGCGGCAGGCAGGCAGGCACGTGCAGCCGGCGGGGTGAGGCGGATTGTGGCGGCGGGGTCAGAGGGCAGGACTGACTTTATGGCCGTGTGATAAGCAGGCAAGAGACCCTTTTTGATTTGGTTTTGGATTTGCGGTTGCCGTCGGAGCAGCTCCATTTGCCTTCAGCTCGTTAGTTATGCACAGTGCTGGGACTGGGACGGAGCCCGGGTCCGGATGAGGGGGACCAACTGGGACTTGAGGTTTATTTAAAAGGGCAGTGCCACATGTTTGAGGTTTCGTTTGTGCAAAGCGGTGTGCTGTGTGTGTGCTGGTTGGTTTTAATATGACACCTTGGCCGATGGTAATTTATCACCTCTGCGCCGGGGACATATGCTCCCCGACCGCCTCTTCCCGGGCCTTTTAAAACACTGAAGGGACTAATCCCACCGAAACTGACTGAAATGTGGGTCCAACTGATGCTGGCCTACAGATAATTAGAGCCCGGCCAGGAGAAGATTTATGCATGCGTGTAAACGGCTTAAAGTGCCACAAAATAATGCCAAAAGAAATAGTCAACAAAAAATACCTACGGGGTGGGAGAGTCCAAATTAAATGCAAACAGGTTAAGCGTCTAATTAAATCACTGACACCGAAATGGGGGCTCAGGAATGTCACAGATTTGATATGGCCCATCAATCTGGGCACAAATAGTGTCCCATTTGTTAATTAAGTTTGCAAGGGCTGAACCTTCATCAAGCCAAAGCCAAAGTCAAAGCTAAAGCTTGCGAATTAAAATTAAAATGTCTCTGTGGTTCATCCAGGGCCACACTGCGTATGCGTGATGGCACATTTTATTTGCATTGCCCTGCATTTAAACAATATATTTCCCATATTTGTGATTGCATATTTACTCAACACTCCAAGGAAACAATTGGAATTTCAAGTGCTCGGCAAGCAGCCGCACTCTTTTCGGTTTTCCTCTTCCGTTTTTTTGGACAAATCTCAACAGAAATCAATGCAAATTCGAATGGCACTCATGTGGATTAGAGTTGGCGGGATTTTCGGCACCACTACTGCTGTGGGGATTTTTATGAGCAAGTCTCTCGCATTATATCGGAAATCTGTTGGCAGGAAGATAACGCCCGGCATGTATCTGGTCGAAATTATAAACGAATTTGTTTGGGGGGGTTTGAGAATCGGAATCGGGAATCGCGCCGGCAGGATTCATTTGATATGCGCGACATGTAGGAAGTTGCTTTGCCGGCGGTTGGGTTTCACTTTTATTTTTATTTTGTTTTTTTTGGGCACTCGCCCCCGTCATCATCATCATCAGGCTCTGCCACAGTTTCAGCCTGGAGATCAAAGAGCCTTGACAAGAGCCCCGCTCGGCCCGAAAACCTATTCGCCACGTCTGCTCTAATGAGCCATAAAAATGTTGCCTAAACGGTTGCCGACTTTGGCAACTTCTAAGCGCATTGCTAAGGTGACAATGCTGTTGGAATTATGCGGAGAATCGTAGCAGGGCGGCGCGAGATGAGGGGTTTTGGCACTGTCATAGCTACCGTCTCAGATATCAGCTTCAGACATAGTCAACGAAATATATTCAAAAACTTCAGTTGGTAAATTCAATTCAACTTTGCTTTTTATGGCACCCAGCATTGTTTTCGAACTGGGGGATATCTTTGTTATTTTTTGAGAGATGGAAAGTTAAGGGAATAATTAAACAGGTTTTTGTAGGGAAAAAAGAATTTTTCAAACTAATCACAGCTTTTGACAAGGGAAATTATTTTGAATTAATTTTGAATTATTTTTGGGATCAGAATGTTACATTTTTCAAAGGCTTTCGGCTTAAAGTATATAAGGGTTAAAGACAAACCAAAGACAATATTAAGAATAAGATGTGTAGCGCCATATGAATTTTTTTTACTTTTCGAAAAGCCAATCACTCGCTCTCAACGCGTGTTACGCATCTTATCCTTTATGCTTTTTGATTTGTAAACGTAGAACTTTTGAAATAAGAATTTCTTCGCAAGAGGGTAACTTCCCGGTCGACTGCCGGATAGACTTGCCCAGCTTTTTTGCCTTATCCAAGTTTGCTTTGCCAAACTTTTGTTATCGACTGTCGCAGCAGCAGTGGCAGTGGCAGTGGAAATAAAAAGAAATATTATAAAGTAAAACATTATGTTAATACAACACTTTGTTTTGCTGTACTTCATATCTTGGCCACGTCCCCCGCCGCACCTCTCGAGCAACTTTTGGCATATTCGACTGGCGACCGGCAACTGGCGACTCGGCGACTTGGCGGCGTCAGGGCGACAATAAATCAAAGTTTATAATATTAATTTTAAATTCAAAATGCGGCGGCGGCGGCGGTGGCTTCGAAACTTTAAGGTTTTGCCTCGATGCCGCCGCCGCTCGGCAAATTAAACAGAAAACTTTTAACAACTTTTGCTGGACGGAAAGCTGAAAAACGTAACCCCAGCAACTGTTTTATTATTAACTTAATTTGCTGGTGTGCCACAAAGCGGCCAACTTATTCGCAGAAAATATAAAAACAAAATAAATAAAATCAAATAGCTGTTATAAAAAAAAGTACATCACAAAAAAATGGTAGAGCGAAACTTGTTTGCTCTCAAGCCGGGAAATTTTTATTAGCCGCCCCCAAAGTTTGCCAGAGCCACTGTAAAAAAAGAACACCGAACCAAAAGAATCAATCCCTACGGCCAAGTCAGGAATTCTGAGTATTTTATTTATCAACTCACGCAGCAAGAAAAACCCCAGAAAAAAGAAAATATACAGAGAGAGACAGAGAGGAGCAGAAGGGACTCGATGAAAAAGAGAAACGGAAAACTGCAACCTGAACAATTTCCAGAGTTTCAATTCAACTTATGAAACAGCTCGCGGCCATATCGATTTCACGCTTGACGCTAAGAAAATTAACTTTGCCCGAGCGCAAAACTCCACGAAAAACCAACAGCTGTAGGGGTAGCAGATACTTCGATGCGTATGACACAGGCGGGGGCGCGGAGGAAATCCCAAGGAAAGGCGGGTACATCGGAGGCAGGAAGCGATTCCTAAGCCCTGCACGTACTGCGGGTCCAAATATTGTAAGTGATTTGGTGAAGTTCCCAAAAAAAAAAGGAGAAAGGAGAAAAGGAAGCCCGCCCCGAGCCGAGTCCCCACATGCCGGCGGAAAGGTGTACAGCGAGGCAACGTGCTTGTAATGTCGATTCAGTACGCCTAATTTGCTACACTCAAGTCTGAATGGGGTCTGAGGTCGGAGGTGGCTCTCCCTGGCTTTGGCTCTGAATTCCGGGGGCAATTTTCATAATTCACTTGCCACTCTTTCCCGCCGTCCGGCCTCCAGTCAGACTTTGAACTTCACTTCAAAACTGGTCATTAGCCATACGCATTGCCAGCACTTTTCAAATGTCATTTGCCGTTTTGTGGCCCCAACTTCATTAGGCACATGGCATTGGGCTCGGACTCTGTCCCCTCCTTCCCCTGTGGGCTGAGGTCACAGGCCATCGGTTGAGGGACCGAGGGCCAGTGCAATTACTGCGAAAGTTCGCGCAAACAACTTTTTGACTTTGGCGCGTAAAATTCAATGAAAATGCCATTATTTGAGCCAGCCGGTTTTTCGGTCATTCGCCCGGCGGACGGACGGACGGACAACAATGAGCTACGAGCGGGACCGCAACGGATTCCCGCCAGAGGTGGACGCCAAAATGTGCGAACAATGTTTATGGGAGCGGAGAGACAAATGCAGTTGGACAACATTATCGGCGAGTGTCCGATATGGCGGGCAGGAGCACGGGAGAGTGGGTGTAATGGTTGTTGTCCTCTGGAGCGGCAGGATTGCTCGCGAAATGGTGTGGTCGCTGATATATTGACAAAGATTTCTGTCGAATGGAAAGCCTACATATACAGCTTCATTTGTGAGTTTAATTTTGTTGAGGTTCGGGGATTGAAATTCTTGGTGGTGCACATTGTGTTAGTTTGTCTACTACAAATATTAACAGACCTTAAGTTAAACTGAAATTGTTTTAAATGATCTCAAACAAAAAACAAATATTTAGTTATATAATTTCCAATCTAAGTTTTGGCTAGTTGTTAATTATAAGTAGGAGATGACTTGATGAATACAAAATGCATTTCCAAGTAATGTTTAATTGTTTAATTGTGGGTTTCAGTTTTTTATTTGAATTTACATAGATATTACTTGACCCAAAATAAGTATAACTTCCCAGTTCTTCCATCTTTTCAAATGGAAAAATATTTTATACATAATCTAGGCTATTGATGCTGATTTAGTTTTTAAATATAAGACTAATTTTAATAATAAATTCTATATAACGATGCAAATTATGTAAGTATGCACTGACGAAAAAAAATAAGGTTTTAAAGATTAAAAAAGGATTTTAAAATATCTTTTAAGTCATATAAACCTTGGTCATCAAATAACTAAACATTTTCCTTTTAAAAACTCGCTACAGATATTCTTTTTCTTTAAGACTATTTCCTTATATATTTCCAATACAATAGAGTCAAGTCCTTTTAGTTTTCCCTGACCAAGTTAGATACTCCAGTGTAGAAGGACAATTTAAGCTCTTCCCCCAACTCTGTTATCCAATCATATCGCTGGCCAATTACATTTGCACCATTCTGCATTTCCAGTTAACTCTGCTATAGGCTCTCTTGGCCAAACAGGTGGCAGTTGGATGCCGGCTATAATAGTGGCGAAAAGTCAGACAGTGCTGCTATCAGCTGGAAAATTATACGAAATTGGCAGCAGAATGGCATTTGGTTATCGGTGTTGCGGTGACCTGGTGCTGGTGCTGTGGTTGCAAATCAAGTATACGCCCCGTCGTGCAGATAAACACGAAACGAAACCCGTACTCAATGCAGTTAATCTATCTTAATTAGCCGCTGTCTGCACTAAATTACTACAATTAACTGGTGCCACTTGATTACTTTTGTTAGCCAGGTCGCTGACTAATCGAGTTAAATGCATTTTGTGTCTGTCGCCGGCTTATTAAAATCAAATCGATATCGTAGGCGGCTGTCAAACTTTTCGTTAACCTAATTAAAGTGCTGCCAAGACTGAGAAAGAGATGGGAAAAATTGTGCAGGGGTCGAGGGATTTTCAGCGAAAATGACGACTGAGATACCAGTTGCAAGTTGGCCCCAGTGCGTGTTAGAGCTAGTCAGCGTGTGGCTTGGCTCTTGCCCCTGGCGCGGCATGCATTCGTGCTTCAAAAGTCGCATAAATCACATGTGAAACTAGGGCCATAATTTAAAGAGTTCGGTTGCGGGGAGTTTTCCCTGGCAACACACAAATGAAATGGAGCACGTAGATCGACTTCTGCACCACAGACTCTTCAATATTTTATGCAATTTGCTGCACGAATGCAATCAAAAACAATTTTCGCAGCTTAAGAACCGCATTTATTTACTCGGTCTAGCACTTTTTCTTACCTGCTGCAGGTATAACCTGCATTTTCTTGGAGGTAAGGTAGTAAATGCTCGATACCTTGGGTTGTATCAGAGGAGATGTCAATATAGGAGGATATGTGTCATTTTATTTAGCTGACACTGATCCCAAAAAATAAAAGTAACAAGCTTTAAGGATACTAAATTTCTTTAACTTAGATTCATTCAAAGCAGCTTTGCTAACTTCTAAATATAAATACATACAAAATCGTTTTACTGAATTAATCATACTTTGGTCAACGTTCAGATACCCTGTCTTAAGATTTATTCAAGAAAATATTTCTTAAAGAAAATGTTTCCTAATGAAAATCTTTTTTACTGAAAATATTATTTTATAAATTATGATTATTTACTCAAATGTTATATAAATTTAAAATATTATAAGCTTTGATAATTCGCTCTATAATTTTAGAAAGGAATAAAGTTCTATGCATGATAAGTACCATAAGATGCGACTTTAAATTTATATCACCTTCCTAACAAAATCTCCGTGTATTTTTGGCCAAGTCTCTTTTTTATTATTTATTTAATTTGATAAACTTGTAGTTGAGCTAAAACATTTTATTTTATATATTTTATTTTACCTTTGCGGTGGCTCAAAATGCAAAGTGCTTTAATCTTGCCTGTGGTCGGCACTGACACCCTTCCTGTCACTGCACTATGGTCCAGATTTCGTTTTTTTTGGCATAAACTCTAAAAATGAAGCTACAGATATGAAACTTTACACATTTTGTTGTTATATTATAACAAGTTTGTAAACAAAATTTGGGGTCCATGTGACCACGCCCCTTTTAGCCTCCCATACAAGCTACTGGAATGACTTCGGAATTAAACCAAATTTTATTTTTTTTTTTTTACTAATTACAAAAACTTAACTTTATTAACTTTTTATGAGATCTATATTATATAAACATTTTTAGAATGATTAATCTTGTTCTTCCTGTAATTCTATATTAAAAATTTATTCATCGAAAAGGCCGCTTTACCGGAACTGGGACTTACATATGTATTATCGATTTATTAGAAAAGGAGCAAAAATGAGCAAAAGATATTACATAGCCATCAAAAACAAAGATTAAACCTACAAACTTACGTTTTTAACTTTTGTCAGGAATTGTCAGTTTGTTAGTTATACTCCACTAAAGACAGAAGACATAGTTACTTTTATTCTATAAAATCACATAACTAAGACGTTACACGGCACAAAAATTCTACAAAAACACATATTTATTCTATATACATTAAAAACTACATACATTTACCTTTAATTTCCATATTTTACTTAAATTTTTGGGTGCGTAGTAAACCTCGTGTGATATGCCAAAGAAAACAAAAAAAAAAGCGCAAATTCCTTACGCGCAATTAGCTGATCAAGAGCTTAACTTTGAAAATTCGTAAAAGCTTATTTATGAATGTAACTATTAAACTTATTTTTTTGTCTATATTCTTTATTATATTAGATTCTAAAGCGTTTTAATAATTATTAATTTTAATGTATATCCAATCCGATACACATTGAATTTTTGATTGTTGCTGCGCCATATTTCAAAAAGTTCGCTGTGACTAAAATTGAACGTGCCTATAAATTACCAAAATGTGAGAAAAGGGGGACGAATGGGGATGAGTTTTTGGTTTGTGGCTAAAGACAACACTCACAAGTACTATCTGGACCAATTGGTTGCTTTCAGCATGGAACAGCTTATTAGTTATACTCCACGAAAGACGGAGAACGCATGTTAGTTTTCTAAGAAAATACACCTAAATTGGACATTACACCACACTAAATTCCTAGAACTATACATAAACTAACAATATACATTAAATAGTGCATACCTTGAAGATTATTTTCCATAATTTAGTTTAATTTTCTGGACTAATTTAACACGTGGGGCACAATATACAGCAACTAAATATTTTGGCGCAAACTCCTATTCGGAAATCAGCTGATCGCTAGCTCACTTTTAAAAGCTCTTAAAAGGCTTTGGTGGCACTTTTAAAGCTTTTAATTAACATTTTTGTAATGTATGATGTATTTACTTTAAGATTAAAATAAGAAAAGAACGATATATTAACGTCGAAAAATCGACTTTATGCCAAAAAAATCGAATTCTGGACCATAGTGCACTGCAGGCTAGCTGCTCCGATTTGTGTAATGGGCGCCAGATTCTAGTTTCGGGGAATGTGCAGTTCAAATGTGCTAAAAGTATCTAACTGACAGAGATCCCATTTTAATTTCTCACTCCGGTTTTCCGGTTGGTATATCTAACCACATGCGATTTCCATGCGTATTCCTGTGTCTGTTTTGCCTGCTAAACATTGTCAACACAGATTTGCATGGGTTTCCATGGGCGTAGAGGGAGGATGGAGCAGGGCTGGAGCAGGGGATGCTATCAAGCGGGCAGTGGGGGCACCACGTTGACAGTGTTATTAGTTGGAGTCCGTCCGAGTGCGCTGAAAGGGATTTGCCTCTGCCCAATTTTTGTGTGCTTTCTTTTGCGGCTGCATTAAATATTCATGTTGGTCAAATACGGGTTTGTTTTTTCGCTTTTTGTTTTTTGTCTTTTGATTTTTTTGGTTCTTGTTTTTTGTTTTTATTTTTGCTTTTCCTGTGTGCTTTATCAAAACATAATAAACAAATTTGCATGCTGGGCGACAGCTTTTTTATTACTGCCCGCTGCCCGCTGCAGGCTGCCGGCAGCCAGGCTTTCTTCCCTTCCTGGCCAAGGATCTTTTTGATTAAATGTTCAAATGGACATGTTCCTGCAGTCGGCGGTTATTTCACTAATTTAAAGTTGCATTTCATGCTTCAGTGTTAGGGGTTTCGAGGGCAGCGTTCTAAATTGCAACTCACTGGTTGAACGGCAAGTTTTTAGGACAAGGTGATTTATAATATTCTTGCCACATTTTCACGGGAAAGTGCATAGTTTGTAGCGCAGGGAAAATATGTAATATATAAATTAGAAACAAGAAAGAAAGCTAACCTCAGGAAATCGGGGCTGAAAGTCAATTTCTCTCTGAAAGGGAAAGCCGGAGAAGGAACTCGTTCAGCGTTACACTTCTTATATTTACTACTTATAAATAATATATAAATATTATTTTTTATTTTACTTAAGTCCAAGCTCATCTATAACTTGTACATGATTGTAACAATTTCGAAATGTAATTCTTCTCGATCTTAAATCGAATTATTATTTAAAAAAAAAAATGGAAATAAAATAAATTATTTAAAATAATATTCTTATTAGAAGTTTGTAAATTTAACTCCAAGAACTTTCTATTTCTCAGTAAGATGCTCAATTTCCTTTACAAATTTTTTGTATCCCTTCATTAGTCAGCTGTGATCGTAGGGTATGTTCATACAACAGCTTATGGCTGTCCCCGCTTGTTTCACACTCGCAATAATCATACGCCCTGTTGTCCCCATCGGTGCCATCGCCTGCTTATGTGAGCTTTTCCATTTGTTTTGTTTTCCTCCACCGCACACACACATATATGGGATACACGGACACAGTGTCCCATATAAATGGCAACTTTAGCTAGAGCTGCCAAAGCCATTTGAGCTAAATTTTATATATCTTGCCATTGTAACGGGCGTTCGTTCGGCGTCTTTCCCCTTTGCCTGGGCGCTTTCATCAACAGAAGCAGCAGCGGCGGCAGAAGAAGAACTCTCGCTGGATGCTGCTGACTACTACAGTTGGCCTTAATAACAACACTTGTCGTAATATCATTTTTATGCTCAGGGTGGGGTCGCACTGTGGCCAAATCGTTTTTATGACACGCACCAGGCGCTGGGCTGGCGATGGAGGAACTATGGCTGATGCTGACGCCGGAGACTCTCGGTGGGCGAGAGATAAAGAATTGATTTTATAGCGTCAAACATGCGATTATGAGAGAGAGGCAAGGGCAAGGGACAGGGACGGGTCAAAGGGTGTCGTGCCGCCACCTAGAATGAAGCGGGTGTCAGGGCAATAAAAACTTCGCACAGCTTTTTCGCTCTCGCCTCGCCCTCGCCTCGGAGATCCCAAAACTATTCCAATCTAGCATCTAGCATTCGGCTTTAGTGCTGAGCCATGGAAAAATATATTATTAATATCCGGGCACAAACAAACGCACGCCAGCATAAACACTTTGCGCACTTTTGTCACTGCTGCCGCCTTTTCTGGGCGGCAATAAAATTATATTTATGACAAGTGGACGGGGTGCTGGGGTGCCAGAGATGAGCAATAGAGGGACCTAGAGACCGTTTTACATAAATCAACCAAATGGAGATGCTGCGCGGGGCTGTGACTAATTACCAGGAGCAGAGCCAGGAGCAGGAGCAGCAGCAGCCCGCCCACTGCATCCCACTTGTCCTGGAGGAGTTGGCGGAGCCAATTAAAAGTTGTGCCTGGCTTGCACCTGAAACCCAATTCGGAAATTATAGAAAAACAACGACCAGGCCGTGCTCGACGAGCAGGAGCTGAGTGAGAGTGGTAGGAGCAACACTAAATAATTTTTAAAAACTATTTTTAATAATTTATTAAATCAATTTAATATTTATTTTTATTAATTTATTAATTTTACTAGTTAACTTCCCAAGTTACTTCGCAATTTCCCGCTCCAAAAGCAAAGATTTCTCTGCTCACCCTCGGCCACATAACTACATCCTCCTAACATCCAACGCCATCCAGGGGATATATACTCTTATCAATATGAAATTTTAATTATAATCGCGGGCAGCTTGCCCAGGGACCTGGGGATGTTTGACCGAGCACCGACAGCAGCCGGCGGGTGCGAGGAGCGACAAATGACAGATTAGCGCAAATATTTATTTTAATGTGAGGATGCGACGGCCATCAGCGAGTGGGGGAGTCATGGGACTCAGTATTCAGGATTCTGGATTCCGGGGATTCAGAAGCCAGGAGCCAGGGCTATTATGCTTAAGCTGCGCACTTGAATACCCCGGGAAATCGACTGTGTGTGTGTGTTGGGGGAAAACACGGCCCTTATTGCCCATTAAACGCAAAGTCATAATGAGCAGTCGGTGGTGGAAATGGGTTAAAACTACTATTACTATGTGAAGCGCGGCGTTTGGTTGTGCGCCGTAGTTGTTTCCCGGTAGTTTATGCAATAAAAATAAACACAGCCCGGGAAATGGGGCCGCGTTTATCAGTGCGGCCATGATGACTTTACCTTCTATATATTGATAGTTTTTATACGTTTGATGCTCTATGGGGGGGGAAAGTAGTAAAGGATGAATAAAAGAGTGGCTGGTTGCCCCTGAATCCGCTTATTAATAGCGTTCCATAATCAGAAGGCTTCATTTATTAGCCGCATTAATGAAAAGGCTCCACTCGAAACTAATTATAGCACACGAGCCCCGACTCGGCGACTGCACCTCCGCTGGCAAAGTGGACAGGCATAATAAATGACATATTTACATGTTAATATGAAAGCAGCCGCAAGGTTCGCTGGCAAAATGGCCGACTTAATTATCGGATCAGCATCTTGGCCAGCGTCCTCCGTCCCCCGTCCTCGGCCTTTGTGTGTGTCTCTCTTGGCGGAACTTATCAAGGCTTAATTTTCTGAGAGGAAGTGGAACGGGGAATGGCACTGAGGCAGGGTGGGTGCTTGTCCAAATCTCAGCAGCAAAAGTTAAGTAGCCAAGGCAAACAGAAACTGCTTACGAAACAAAAAGTCAAGCACGCAGATGAAAGAGGAAGTCCCTCTCCGAATTCGACTTTGTCTTTGCCTCTGAATCTGCTTCTACTTCTGCTTCTGCTTGTGCTTCTGCTTCTGCTGTTGCTTTTCCTGTTGGTGTTGCTTTGTGTATAATTTTTGGGAAAACTTTTCGCCTAAGTCACTCTGCTGCCTCCATGCAGGAATCGAGCCCGGGAATTAATTATACATGCAGGTCACGTAAATATGATTGTCATGCCAACAGCCGGTCGGCTACAATGGCGGGGAAATCGCTGGGAACGAAGTCAGATTGAGATTGACCAGGACAACCAGGATGAGTTGCTGGCTATAGCTGCGACTCTGGCACTGGCATTGGACCGATCTTGATAAACTTAAGGACTTAAGCGGCTTGCATGCCCTGCTTACGGCTTTGCCTGTGCAGTAAGCGGTGATTGTAGCCGAGTCCGAAACTTTCCTGCCAAATCCCCAAAAACTAAAAGTATTTAGCTAATAAATTATACAAAAATTGAAACAAATTCCTTAAGCATTTTGAGTGGCTGACAGGAGTAGGAGGAGGATGGGGAGTATTTCTGGGAATTTCTGGGAGGCAATTGGTCAGACTGGGCTCCCTCTGCTCTGAAATTAATATTTAATTGTTCCAGCCGGTCCGAAAGCTAGCCCAACATACGGATATTTGTGTACGGGCGGGCATGCAGTGTTTCAGCCTTGCAGGAGAGGAAGGACTTTCCCTTCCAGGCAGGCAAATTACAAGGCTCAAAAGGGAGCAACGAGATTTTGTCGGAAATTGCAACAACTGCAGCCGTTATTAGAACTGGCCCAGGCCGAGGGGAATCGGCGACAAAGGGGCCGCTGCTGACACGCTACCGACAACAGCAACTGCAATTAGTGCAGGCTGCCTTGCAACAAATGCCACATAGTTGAGCCCAGAAGTAGGGATATTTAAGAGGTGGAGCCAGCTCAAATGACAGGTTCTTAAAGTTGCAAGAGGCCTGAATGCTTTTAGCTGGAGCGGAAAGAAATGAAAGTCCCTTAACATACATTTTAATATACTCTTTTGGGAAGGAACCTTTTCGAATGCAGCCGAGACTTTGCCGGCAAAGTTAACCTACGACTCATTTTAATAGACATTAAAAAGTCTCATTATGTTTGCTACTTTTGAGCAAATTTTAATTTCCTGCTAAACAAACAAACAGACAAAGCAAACGGAACGGAACGGAAAGGAAAGGAACTGGTAGCAACTTTTCGAGTGAGTGACTTAACTGGCGCGGGGTGGGAACCGCAGCGAACGACGCCCAAGGAATTCAAATAAAGTTCATGTCCTTGTCAGGGGCGTCGGCAAGGTGGCGAAAGGGGGTGCTGCCAGGCCCTGCAGGGGAGAGCAGGCAGAGCTGCGTAGCCGTCACGTTATAATTGATAGACAGTAGCAGGACGTGTGTGCGAGTTGACAGGCCTGCTCCAGCCTCCTGAATCTGACTCCAAAAGGGGGTCCCGGCCGTTTTGCGCTTTATTTTTATAAACTTACTCGGATAGCGGGCCGGGGGGCTGACTGCTTTGTTAATATCAACGCAAACACAAATGAGCGTGCGTAAAAAATTCAATTATGGCGGCAGCAGTCAAAAGGCAGGCCGAGGAATTAAATAAACTCGCAGGTAAGTAGGCCACATAAAAAGGCAGCCAGTGAGCATCCGTCCCGTGTTTCTGTCTGTCTGTAGCCTGTCCCTGTGGCAAATGCTGAACATTAAGCACAGCCAGGGGACACACACACTTCATGTGTGTTTCGCACAGGACTGCTCAAATTTTTCCCCGTCTTACGACCCAACTCTGTGGCTGCAGCTATTCTGCGGTGGTCCTCCGGGCTGCCACCTGCACTTTATTTGTTTAATTAATGTCGCCTTGTAAATTGCAAAGTGTCTGTCTGTTTGTTATAGGCAAATAGACACTTGACGCTAGCACAGCCGAGCTGCAAACTTGATTAAATGTTGCGGAGCAAGACGCCTGCTCGCCCGACTGTCAAAATGCGGGCGACCAGGGGACTGCGATGTCCTGGCCCGGAATGACAGTTGCCACCTTGACGTTCACTCAACCGCTCGCTGGCAGCTGACAAACAGGTGGAAAGGATGGCAGGTGCAGTGTGATTAAGCTGCGGTTCCTTGGTATCTCAATTAGAAGAGAAGAGCCCCCCCGCGAGCTCTCCAGAGGTTCTCTGAGGGAAAAAGTTAGCCTCCATAAATACAAGTTTTCGAGAGAGAGAAAAAAGCACACCGACTTCATTTAAAACTAATTATGCCACTGCATGCATCTGCCTGAGAGTCGGCATTTTATTTAGCACATTTAACTGCATTACGCAGGCAGGCAGCATTTTGCATGCACACGATTTCAATCTAACCGAAATCTACTTACTATGAAAAGTAGGCAGTAGTCGGAGGAGTCTGCCGTCTTCTGGCCCGGCTTAATGGGTAATTACACAGCACAGCAGCCGTTAAATGAGCCAGAGCCATGTGCGATGTGTGGATGTGGATGTGAATGTGGCTCTGGAGTGTGTCTCAAATTGCACTCAACTCGAACCCGGGCTGGATGGAGGCTGGAGGAGGAGTGACAAGTGGCAGCACAAAGTGCAGACAGGTTAGTAGAGAGCTGGCAGTTTATTTTAAATGATATTTATTTATAATGCCGTCTTCTTTGCCACACGCCCTCCCTGGCCTCCCTGGCAAAAACTCATTTAAGTTGTAGATTACCTGATTCCAAGTCCCTCCCTGAGCTTGACTCCGCTTTACTGTGTGCAGTTATAAATTAAGTAGTTGTGGTTATTTTTGATGGAATTAGGTCAAGATGATTGCGAAACGGCAATTTCCCCAGTTATTTATGCATGATAAGCTGGCCTCCACTTGGCCCCGATATATGGAAGGCATAAACTACCTGTCAGTGCCCGTGTCCACATCATTTTGCTTGGCCAAATTAATGTAGAGCCAAATGTGGGTTAACACGCGCCCTGGCAACAAACGGTTCTACCACTTGAAATGGTCTTTAAAGGAAAATATAATTACCACTGCCTCTCTGCAATCTCTGCCCACCCCTCTTTTTATTCTATTTGCAAACTGATAAATAAAATTTGAAATACGCCCATTCTGTTGGCACTAATTTCCTTACAGGCCCCGGCAATTATCTTTTTAATATTCCGGCAAATGTCCACTTGCTGCTGCCCCTGCCTCCTGAAATCTACTTAATAAATTTCGTTAGAAAATAAAAATGTGCAACTTGAGCTTCTTTTTGGGGGCGAGCCAGGAGAAGATCTGACAGCACCTGTGCCAAATAGACGCCGTCGGCAGTGGGAGGCGGGAAGTTGGTCAAACAAAGTTGGTCGCCAAGGGGCATTCGTTATGTTTACAGCTCGGACTCCGTCCTACTTTCCCCCCCGGCACTGGCACTTTATTAGCGCCCTGACAACCTGAGCTACAATAAATAACATTCTGTGCCCGCCATTTTGTCTTGGTCTTTCTTTGTTTGCTGACTTTTGTCTTGGTCTAAAAATATAATGTGTAGGCAATAAAAGTTGGCCAAGGTTCCATCAAATGTATAGATGGTAATATGATCACGTTTCCTGGGAATATCTTAAGGGAAATGAAGACTTACTTGATTTCTCTTCCAAGTGGAAAGATTTACTTTAGAAATAATTGAATTCTTCAACTGTAAACGAAAATATATTTTTGTATTTAAAGAATGAATCGATGCTAGACCTTTCCCCACTCTCTAAGAGATATTTTTGAGGTGTAAGATCAGGCAAGTGACTCGGATTACTTCCACCTTCCATGGCTCTCACCCATCTCTAATTTCGTTTTGAAGTGGAGACACACTTTTTCCGGGTTTCAAATTTGCAACGTGGCCGCAAAACTGTGGTGGTGCCCAGGCTAAGCCAGAATCAGATGCAAAGCCGGGCCAATATGACATTTCAATTTCCATCAACAACACAGGACAGCAATAGCAGGCGCAGGGATACCTGCACAGTTTGCGGGAAACAGAGAAGGACCTCGACGCACTCCTAATACAATACAAACGCAATAATATCGGATTTCCGCTTCCGCATCCGTTACGCAGCTGAGCTCTCAGTTCCCAGCGAACTGTCCTGTCTGGGCCAGGGGACTTTTTCCACCCCGCTTCGCCATTCGATACAATTTGTTGGGGGGGAACTGGCGCTGCTGGCAGCTAGCTTGTAGCTTGCACAGCAATGGAAAAACAATTTAGAGTTCCTCGCTTTCTGGCTTGGTACTTTTAAGCACGCCGAAGCAATAAAAACTTGTCGGGCACTCGCACGAACATATGAGAGAGTGTGAAAGGATTTCATGAAGTTGCCATGGCACACGGGCCCGGAAAAGTGAGAAAAGCGTGTGGAGGCGGGGGCTTCGGGGGAGAGAGCTGCCGTCTTGCAATCGAATGCATGTTGACAATGACGGCAATCTGCACAAAGTTCAGGCGACAGCAAAGAGTGCCGTTGTCCCGGCTCGGAAATTTGCCGGGCTGAGCGCAATAAATCGCGCCTCGCCGCCTAACCCGAGGGCTATAATGGATGTTGATGGAAAAGTTTGATTGATTTTCTGCTGCACGCTGCTCCCTGCTGCACCTTCTGTTTGAATATGTTAGCGTTGGGCAGAAACTTTCTATTGAATTCATTACCAGCGATAAAATCACTACCTTCTGCGAGCCCGTAAATCGCAATCAGTCTGCGGCTGCTGACGGATTTTGTACCTTGTGCGGCGACTAATAATGATCCAAAACAAACTGCAAAGCCACTAAATTACAAGTGGCAGTGATGGTAACAACGTAGAGTGTCCCGAAACCGAAACCGAAACCGAACCAGAACCGAATGAGTGCCGCAATATACAAAATGTTTTTTTAATTGTTTTCCATGTCGACGGGGGTCTGTGCTTTATTTAACAAATGTATGCATGTGTGGCGGCCAGAAAACAAGAGATTTAATTTCATTGGGATTTTAAAATGGCAACAATTACCATATGCCGCAATTGTGCACTACATTGTTGTTCTCCTCGCTGGGATATGGGCCCACGTGACGTATACGTGACGTGGAAGGAAAACTTTTACTTTAGCCATGGGTTTATGGCCTGCTCTTAGGCGCCCCAGTGAACTTTATGATCAGTTAGTTTAGTTTTATTGTTAATAAATTTGGTTTATTTTCAATAACAAACAAAAGAGCCAAGCACATAAAATATTTCCGAAAAACAACAATAGAAAATTGTCTAAGCAAACTTTTGTGTGTGCCGCTGCCCCGATTTTTATGGCATTAATTTGTTTAATGCACAACTTTGGCCAGCAGAAACTTGTCTTGGTATTCAAATGGGAGTGGCGGGGAGGGAATATACTACATGTGGCATTCAACTTTTGCCCCATCAGTTGCTCAATTTCACAGAGACCAGGCACGCGTGTGTGCGTGTGCCGGGGAAAAAAGCCATTCTCCACCCTTCCCTGAAGATTTGGCTCGGTTTCCATGCGTTAAATCAGCATATAATCCCAAAGTATTTCCAATTTTATACTCACCCACACTCAGGCACCCCGCGTCATGTCAAACAAACTTAAAAACACACAAAGAAAGGCACTCAGGCACCCCAGCAGACACAGACACAGGATATGCTGACAATTTGCAAGTTCTTTAAGGTATGCCGCTCCCTGCGAACCGTCGAACCCCCTCAAACCCTCGCGTATCCTGCATCCTGGGATCCCTGAATGTCTGGATCCCTCGGATCCCTCGCATTTCTTCGGGGGCGTAGAGCCCGAGCTGAAAGGCAGCTAAGGCGCTCTCACACTCGCCTCTGGATCCGGGTATCTCGGTATCTGTGTATCTGCGTATCTGCTTATGCCTCGTCAATCTAAGCCCCAGAATCTTGTCGCTGTCATGTTGTATAAATTAAATGTGTTTATATTAAATGTAAAAATACAAAAAAGTAAGAAGCCAGTCAGAGCCACAATATCGTCCCTTGTTTTGATTTTCCCAGCTGCCCACTCCTCCGCATATAAATATATATATATATATGTATTATAATAGGCAGTGAAAGTTCTGAAGGCTGAGGGTTATCTCTGATAAATATTGACATGTGGGGACTGTTTTTGTTTCGGGAGCGAAACAGGAGCCGGGGCGAAATGTTGACACGCAATCAGTTGAGATCAGTTAGCATTTTTGTGGGGATTGGCATCGGGGATTGGCTGTCGTGTTTGGTTTATGCTGACAGCCAAGTGACGTGCACTGCGAAGGCGACTCCTGATTGTGTTATTAGATATGATATTTATGCGAGGGCTGCGACAGAGATGGAGCGCAGTTGAGACCTTAAAGTTTTCACTTTCCCCTCAACTTTGGCTGGCTTTAATATTTTCATTCTCGATGCCAGCGAATTACAGCACATATATTCCGATAATTCCGTTTGCTCCTTTCATATTTACCCGCTCGATTTCGCTTTCTTCCTGACACGCTCCGCTTTATTTGCCGTCGTTGTTAATGTTGCCGCGCTCAATGATTACACGCCCGATAATGTTGATAAAAGTAATAATATTGATGATAATGATGTCGCATGTATCGCACAGAGAATTATTTAATTTTTCACGGAAAGTCAGTATCATGTGGGGTCAGCAGCAGTAAGTCCTGGGTATTTGCATTTCCACTCTCCATGTGTGTGTGAATGGGATTTTTGCTTGTTACGACCTGAAGCATTTCAAGCGGAAGTTTTTTTTCATGGTATATTTTTGCTTTTGATTTTCCTGCCTCGTAGTTGTTCTGCATATGTAATTCCTGCTGCCCAGCATCCAAGGTAATCCCAGGCAGAGATAATTAATTACTTAACAGCCAGCAACCTTCCAAGTTTTCCCTACTCTCTGTATATTGTGTATACGCAACATGGGCGGACAATACCTTGCCACATTGGCAAAGCTTGAGTTACCTCTCCCATCGAAAGCATTATTAATTTGACCGGGAACGGCATTCACCCCTCGGTACCCTTCAATTTCGCCTCATTAGGGAATGCCGGCGATGAACAATAACCTCGAGCTCAATCAGAAAGCAATGCCAACCAAAACCTGTCTGCCAGCAGAGAGCAGAGTGAACCAAATGAAATTGAAATTGAAATATCATGGGCGAGCAGAGCACTCTGTGTGTGCGAGTGTGGCCCAGTAAAAATTTGAATTTAATTTCTGGCGATTGAAGGAGAGACGAGACAGATGAAAAGTGACCGCAAAATGTCGGCTGCAGTCAGCGGACCGGAAGGTTCCGACCAAATACCGCTTCCGTTGTCTGTCCGTGCTCCCAATCCGCAGCTGTATCTCTACGACCTGGGCCCTGTGTCCTGTGTCCAGCTTCCTGCGTCCTGCTTCCTGTCACCCTTGTGTTTGTTGGTCATGGCGATGCCGTCACCGATGACCAAAAGCGGGGAAATTGTGACTCGCAGCATTTTGTGGCACGCAGCACTCGCTGGGTTCAACTGCCACGGGTCACATGCATATTTAATGCCGGCAATTTTTGGCCATCGCAGCTCCGGGTATTAGCAGCATATTTCGTCAAGTTTTTGGCAGCTGCTACTGCCCCGACATATGCAATTGCCGCGGTCCAGACTTGGCACCGATCAGCACACAAAAATAGGAACGTATATAATATTCGCATGTGCAAAGTTTCTTCCTGCTGCTGCTGCTGCTGCTGGTTGTGGGGTCGCTTAGCGAGATTTGCGCTAAAACCACTTTGCGGTGACGCCAAAACTTCTAGCCAAGTTAAAAACTATTGTCATTCTCTTAAGTGGTCACATTTAACACTTGCGGCGCTGACAAGCGATGTGGAGGGGTGGTGGTTTTCTCCTGGCCCAAACCAATGAGTTATGGGCCCTGGCTTGCATTCTGCGCTTTGGCCAGATAAATGAGCGAGTTCTCTCGTTCGTCCACTGCTGTCTTGTTTTGCCACGGAGCGTATGTGCGATATTTGCGAAAGCTAAGACAAATGATAAACCCTGAGGATCTAATATTACTCAACTGCACCTAATTTAAACCGCATATTTATTAGCTTCCTATTAATATTTACTTACCACTATATACACTCTGATTTATACAATCCCGAAAACTGAATTAAATTTTCCAATTGTCAACATGGCAACGAATTCAATTTGCTTTTTGGTCAACTGGCGGCCTAAGCAAATAAGTTCCTGGCCGCTTGACTTCCTTTTTGATATCTTCGGTGGCCTCTTAACCAAATATTAGTTTAAGATTGTGAAAAAATCTCATTTCACGCTTAAATGGCAAAGTTCCGAGAATCAAACAAAAGTCAAAACGAAGGGCTTGATTGCAGGACCTTAAGTTCGAACTGGGAATGCTCTTCATTCTCAGTTAATTATTTCATGGGGCAATCAACGGCTTTATTAAGTTCACTTTGTATCGGTGGAGGCAGGGCTTTACGGCCACGATAATCCTCTCACACACACGCCATGCATAGAAGACGGTGCCGTCAGCGGGCAAAAGTGACCAGGAAGTGCAAGTGCCAACGGAAACTTTTAATTGTTTCTGCCGTTGCCTTTGCGCTTCCGTTTCTTGCTGCACGGCCAAGAACAAAAAGCCAGCAGCGACGCAAGAAAAACATTAAGCCGTACGATGCAAAAAAAAAAAAAAAAAGAGGGGGAAACTGGCCAGAGGCAGGCGGGTGGGAAAGCTCCCCAAGCCGCACATTGTTGCTCGCGGCTATTTGGCTACTTCTTTTGGCCTGGCCAGCCAAGCAGCAAGCCCGCGCATGTCGTTCCGGCTTTCTTAACTTTAGCCGTGGCCATTGTCACCGCTTAACCGGATCCGGATCCCGACTCCGCGGAGAGTGGGCTGCGAGCGAACGAACGCTTTACGAGGTTATTAAAAATCTCATTATCATTGTCGCTGCGGCGTAAATTTTAATTGTCCGTTAAAATGGTCCCTTTTTTGCCCCGTCTTCGCTGCGAAATCAATTTAAAGTTGTTTGACCAACCTGATTAGACCGGAATGAATTTGCTTAATAACTGGCCGGCTCCACGGACCACGACACAGCCTTGACAATGTGCACACTGGACTGCCATCGGACTCCAGGAGTGCCTGCCTGCGTGGCTGCTGCCTGCCAGTCCCAGTGGCATTTTGCATGTTAAACTGTGCATAATGCAAATTGTTCGTACACGACCACCCAGCCATCTAGCCATCCGTCAGGTATCGAGCTGTGGGATTTGCCCGGCTTGGCACCACAGCGCAGCTTAGCTCCGTCCCGGATAGCCGGCCGAACGTGTCATAACACACAAGCTGGGGGCTCACTGGGAGAGCTCCTGGCTCCCGGCTGCGGATCCTGGCTCCTGGATCCACACTCTATCGCAACAAAGTGGCACGACGTGTGCATAAGAAAGCAGCCGAGAGTGTGAGCCACAACAGCAACAGTCCTAAGCCCGGCTTTCCCTTTTGCCCAGCCCCTCAGCCTTCCACGGACTTAACCCATTTAGCGCACACGCAATAAACTGCTGAAAATTGTGCAATCTTTATAGGAATACGTCTAACGCATTTTTAAGGGAATTACATTTCTGTGACATAGTAAGCAGCAGCACGATTTGTCAACTATTTATTTCCTATTTAGATTTGTTACGTCAATCCTTTATGACCAGCCATTGATCTTCCACTGAAAAATAGGCCTCCTTTCATAGTTATAAAGAGTGTATAAAGCAAAATGAATTCACTATAAAATAATTAAGATTAATAAGACCCCTCGAATCCCTAGATTTAATCTCCTTTGACCGTCTGGAGGTGATAAGATCCACGAAGAAATCTCCCGCGTAACGAAGTCCCCTTGCGAATTAATGTGCTGGAGTTCTGCCCAACTTAACCCATATAATTAAAGAGATTCCCAGAGCCTGCTGCTGCTGAACCTAGCCCGGCCCATCGGCCTCAGAGTTCCAAGGCTTGAGAGCCGCCAGGGTCATTAGTCAATTTCCATGCAGGCAACAAAAACAAACAGTTCTGGCTTCCAAAAAGTCACGCAGCTTGGCCTTTTGAACTGATTTACTTCGCCTCGCCTAGACAACGGCAGCGGCCTCAAGAGGGGCAGGGAGACAGAAAAAAGAAGAGTTGGCCGTGGCAGGCACTTGAGCACAAAATAATCCTTAATTACACATTGGAAGCACGTAAATGTAATTTTTTGTACACTGCCCCATTGTGTGTGTCCCGGGACAGGGCGGCTCTAAAGCATAAGAAAAATTATGTTAAGACACGCTTTGGTGATTGGGTCCGGGATGCCATGGCAGGGCTGAGAGGGATTCAGGCTGATTGGCCGACTTCTGGGCCTAAGCCCGCCATAAATGATTGTGTCTGCCTTTTCGGCTTCGGTGATTGCGAGCCGAGCTATGGAATGATGGGATGCTGGGAGGCTGGTCTGCTGGTTTGCTGCCCAAGTGGCCTGTACACTGGCTAATTTGTACGCATTTTGTAAGCTCCTCTGATATCCTCAGGGAGTCCAAGCCACCCTTTTGGGTATTTATTGTCTAGGTAATGGCTACATGTGTTACCAATGCCAATTGACTCGCTCTTTTGGCCATCTTAAAGCCTTTAATGTGTGCCTTTCCGCGGGCGGGCCAAGCTGTTTTGAGTGAGACGCGGCGCTAAGTGGGAAACTTTTAGCCGGCTCTCCACACCAAAGGACCATATTTGTACAGCTGCCTTCATATTTTTTATGGCCACTGGGCGCTGGCAGCTTTTTTTCCGCGCCCAGGCAATTATGTTGCATGATAACTATTTTTATTTTTTTTTTGCGCCGCAGAGCGCACCTTAAATGAGTGGGATCCGAGGTCCAGGCACTGTATTTTTAAGCTGGCTGTTTGCTTTGTAAATTAACTTTAACAAAAGTGTATGCCAAATAAAACAATGAGGAAGCTCCTGCCGCCTGCCGCCTACACCACACTCCTTCCGATTTGAATGCGAACGAAAATCAATATCCATATAGAGGGGAATTGCATATTCAAAGCGGGCACACAGATTGCCAATGGTAAAATGTGAGTTATGGCTCGAGAGCAGGGCTATGGCCATGCGGGCTTCTTTCGTACTTTTCAAATTGAATTTCAAATGAGTCGGACCGTAACATATAGAAATCGGCTTTGGACCGACCACTGGCAATTATGCCGTTATTTCTTTGGGCGAGCCCGGCATCCGCTTTTTTGTGGAATTAATTACTTATAAAAAATGCACGGCAATGAAACCCGCATGCAAACAAAGCTCACGTAGTGAAAACATATTGGAGCGGATCGAAAAACAAACAGATAAAAAATTAGCAACCGCATACAAAGAATTTACAATTGTCCGTCGATTGGTGTTCCACTTGCAGGTGCAGCCGGAAATGCACATAGGCAGGTGGGCGGGAGTAGGGGAGTCAGCTATCCGATGGCAAGTGGCATTATTGTTGGTCTATTTGTTTAAGGCAATTGGCCAATCGAGCGAGAGTGGCCGGAGCGCTTAACATGGCCCCAGAGGAGGCGGCTGACAGGCCCGAACCCCAACTTTACTTATTCTGACCGATCCCTCCGCCTCCGCCTGCCCCTCCTGGTTGGGGGGCTGTGTGCGGACTGTTGTCATTGAGCATAATACCGTTATCTCTCTGTGACAGCAGCGATGTCGCAACTCACATGCACGCAGCAGGGGACGCAGGACGCAGGACGCACACGCACACGCACACTCGTGGGCATGCATGGGTTAAAGCCAGCAACGAAGCCAATGGTCAAGCATATTAAGCGGCGCCGAAAAGTAGGCAACGAATTCCGGTACGCTGCCATTGATGACTTTTTATACTCTTCCAAAGAAGGGGGATTCCGAGTTGCTCGCTTGAGGGAAGGGGTTTTAAAATTGTTGTATATTTGTAAAATAATTCAATTTGATAATTTTGATATTCGTATATAGTTATGTAATTTGAATATAATATGATTTGATCTTTATTTGTAGTAATTTCTATGAAAATTCGATCGAAATTCAAAGACAAAGTATATCTGAAGCAAATATAAATAACAAAGGTACAAGCAGAAACAAAAAATTATGTATTAAAGTCATATAAAATCGAGAGAAACCTCTCCAAATATTTTACTTCCTATATAAAATGCTTATTTCATTGTAGCTTGCTTTTATTATGAAAGCAACATTTGCTACAGTTATTATCATTTCAGATATGTATGTATAGACTCAAATTATTTCTCTATATTTTGTGCCTTTAAGAAATGGCTGGATGTTTTCGACCTTCCCAGGGTATTCCCCATTACGACCTCGATTTGAGTTCCTCATTCTTTGGTTTGCTCAGGCTTCTGGCCTACCGGAAATTGTTAGTCGAATCGAGTTTACGGAGCTTTAGAGGTCAGGCAATTGTGATGCTAATGGCCATAATCTAGACATTCCCCTTGTTTATCGAGCCGTGTGTCCATCCCACTGAGCCGAGCTCACTGACCCGGCCTCATCGGTTCCATTGGTGGAAAGCTCTAGCCGCCACCCGCCAATATCAATATAAAAGCCATTTAACTTATGCTCTACCATTTCCCCCACCACCTCTCTCACACACACAGGCATTTTTCCAACCCCATCCACGACATCTAGAGTGGCGAGCTCAATTTATTTGGACCGCACCGCGTTTATTTCAACGCTTATTAGGTTTAAATTTATTTTCAATTTGGCCTGTCATTAAATAATAATTTACGAGCATTGTGACAGAGCTAGAGCGCCATTTCCTTGGGCGGCTGCACATCCAGACATTCGTTTTCAATTGCTTTACGTTCAATTTAAAGCCATTTGCTTTGTTGACCTGAACCTGAACCTGGACCAGGAGCTGGAGCTAGAGCTGGAGCTGGATTCGGAATACCAGGCCCGCTCTTTGTTGTTGTGTCTGTGGCCAAACAGCAATTGTTGCCGCACCCATTGTTGCTGCTGGATCTGGGATCTAAAGCTATATAGCTACAGCGACTGCTTATCGACATCTCCAGTCGGTGGCTCCTGGCTCCTTGCTCCTGGCAGCGTTTATTTGTCTTCGCCAATTGAATTTACGCGCCCGGCGAGTAGACAATCCCAATTGCGAACAGAACGGACTGGAACGGAGGAGCGAGCCCCCTCGGAGCGTTTGATTATTTTAAAGCTTTAAAATTATAGCTTGAGGATTTTTTGGCGCTTGTTGCCAAATTATAAACGAATTTGTTTTAGATTAATTGCGCGTAAAGTTGCAAACAACAAAAGTGTCAGCGGCTAGAGCCCCTGGTTCGGTTCTTGTTCCTGTCCTAGACCCCGCCCTAGACCCATTCCCGAAACAAGAGCGAAAATTTGTTCATTTTAAATGCGTCTCCGGCTTTGAGCATCAAATGGTATTATTTATTATTTCACCAGGCACTGGGCCCCCTGAAAGTCCTCCAGTGTTGTTTTAAGGCTTCTTCTGTCTGTTCCCCACCACTTTTCCGCTGTTTGTTGTCTTTTGTTTTATGTTGCGGAAAATAATCGGAAATTTTTTCCCTTACTTATTTAATGTTAATAGTTATCTCGACGCGGTCTCTTCCCACCCAAATTTCCTTCGTTTTTTTGTTGTTGTGGATTTTTCTTATTTTTTTTCGGGTGGGCTTTGCGCTTCAATTGTCCCTCGACTGAGGTCCTGGCTCGGTTTATTTGTAATTTATGTAACTATTTCAGTTAATCGAGCGTAATTGATTTTATTTTGAGCTTTATTACGGCGTTTGGCGGTTGCCATTTTTCTCGCTCCCATTTCCCCGGCTCGTTGCGAGTTTGACTTTAGTTTGTGGCCAGGGACCATTTGTAGTTGATTCACGATACGAGCATTTGACATCGGCTTGGCTTTGATGATTTGGCCGGCGCATTAAAGCAATTGCTGGTTGAATTATGGCATTAGAGGGCTCTCGGTATGGGTCTCGGGCAGGACCTTGTCTATAACCATCGCCGTTGGTAGTTTGGGTGTGCTTCATAAATCGCCCGCTTGACTGATATTTTGCCCTCGCACTCGGACATGCACATGACTTCATATACCCGCAGGGCCATAAATATTTTAGGGTGCACTGAAAAAAGGGATGTACTGAATATAGTAAATAGCAAGTGTTAGTTAAAGAAAATAATAATACAAATTGATAACTATGACTTTAACACGGATTAGAAATGAGTCTAAAAGTTTGCAAATTTAAATATATAAATTAATGAAAAATCAGTAATGGTTTAAAGTTATATTAAATTATAAAATGATCCTTAAGAATTGATTTTCCAATACACATTTTTTATTTAAATATAATATTTATAATATTCCATTTTTCCGAGTGCCTGACTCTCCTCCCTGTCCAATAGCAAGTGCTCGCCGCTGGACGCACTTACTGGTCCCCGGGCTGCTTAAATGAAAAGCAACTTGTGGCATTCCAGCCCATCCTATTCCAACTCCTCCTCGAATCCACCCAATATCCTTGCTATGCGCAACAGCGTGAACAGTCGAAACAGAATTTGGCATTAGCCTCGGCCAGGTGTCCCGTCGTCCCGGTGTCCCGGCTTCCCGGTGTCCAGGTGGCAAGTACTTGCCATGGATGTTGCGCCATATTAGCGCCGCGTGTCTGGTAATTTATGAAGCGACAGCAGCATTGGCCACAGCAGGCTGCCAAGGACTCGGCAGTGAGCCGGGACCGTGTCCTGCTCCGGCTGTAAATATCTTTAAAAGGCGCTGTTAAAACAAATTACTGTCTGGTTGCGTGTGCCATGTACCTGTGGGGGTGGCTGGGAAAGTTATTAAGCGAATTTCTTGCAGACAAGGAGGCATGAAAATTCCCGCGGGAATTTTCAACACTCCCCCCAAAAAAAAAAGAGCTCCGGTGCGTGTGGATTTTCCGTATTGTTTTCCTTTAAGGGGGTACAGAATGTCGGAAATGGGGTCTGGGTCTGGGGTCTGACAACTTCCGGGGTCCCCTAGCAATTTTTGTGCGTGCTTGTCAGGAGCGGAAGGAGAGACAGCTACTCGACAGTGTTGTCAATTTCATTTTAAAGTTGGCCCATATGCAGCCAACATTTTCCACGCAGATTTTCCGCCATCATTTTCGACGCTGATTTTTCCTTACACCCCCCACTCCGACCCCCAAGGGTCAGGCATGCTCAATGTGGTTTGATTATGCATAGATGAAGTTGCCGCCCGTCCTCCAGGGAATAAAGCGGAACAACACCGGGTGGGTGAGAGTCTATTAATAGCAAGGACAGGAACTTGAACTTGAGCAGCCATCGAGACGAGTTGCTTCGACAGGGAGTGGGGATGGGGCAGGGAATGTGGCTGCGGCGGGAAACACCTCCACCTTCAGACTCAATAAATTTAATGCAAATTACGAATTTGCGCCAGAAATTAAGTTAAATTATGCCAGAGACGAAGAAACCCACAGAGCAAGGAATACCGCAGAATGTGCAGAGGCAACGCCCAGATAACTGCCACGAAGACAAAGCCGGGCAGAAAGGAAAACAGCAATTTTTTGTGGCTCCCTCAAATTGAAAATGAAAAGTCAGAACTTGAAAATGATAATCAACGTCAACAAATTTAGGGTGGGACCAGGCTCGGCACGCAGCCAGTATGTATAATGATCTAATAAATTTCATTACCGCAACAAAGCGAGAGCAGGGGCTGGTAAAGCGGGGAAAAGCTGGAAAAGCTGGCTTTTTATCTATTAGAGGGCCATGTTCGGGGCGTTCATTTATCCCGCATATCTGGGCCAGGTAGGGAAACTGGGTCCGCCACTGCTTTGCTCACTTGAGAATCAAATTGGCGGCAACTCCACCCCGGAAAATGGGAAATGGTGAAAAAGCAACGGCAGGCGGAGAACGAAAGTCGCGTTTGCTCACTTCAAACTTGTGAAATTTGCTACTCGGAACTCTGTCATCGAGCCACGAACTTTGTGGACTTGCCAATGCCTGTCCCTTCGTCCTGGCCTCGTCCTGGCCCCGCCATCCTGCATATGTCAGCAGTTTTCCATCCGGTTTTTTTTTTTGCGCTCCTGCTCTCTGCTTTCTGCATTTGGCAAAGGATTCGACGAAGGCTTCCTCCCCGGCTTCCTGCAAATGTTTTGTATTCATTTTCGTTATTTGGTTTATTGCGGAAATTTGTAAATTTGCTAAAGGGGTTTTTGTTGTCAGTGAAGTGGCTCAGGTAAAAATAGAATATTGATATTGTTATGGGTAGTGAGTGAGTGCTGGATGGCTGTTGGCACTGCGGGATATTCGATTGAAATTTAGAGGAGTATTCAAATTGTGTGCGGTGATTGAGGGAAGCGCACTGAATGGAAATTGTGTCCGATTTGTGAAGATTTGATGGTGTTTTGTGAGCTGTGCGTTGTGTTCTTTTGATCCCCCAGATGCGGGGGTTTATTAACAAATTGAGAAGCTCCCCTGAGAGTACCTAGCTGTCTACCTGCCCCAATCTGGGATCCTTCTTGGCTTTCAAATCCCGCTCTAAATTCACTTCCGCCTCAAATTCGAGCCGCTAATTAACCGACAAACCGAACAAATAATCACTTCCTGCGCGGAAAATCCCCAGACTATTTAGACAATTTGTTGTACGCCGGGACCCACCATTAGGTGGAGTTCATAAATACATGGCCATTCCCCGGAGAAGGCTGGAGGCAATTACGAGTGCCTGCCGCAAGGGTGGGCTCGAGCAGGCCATAAATAATGCCACTTAATTGTTTTACAAAGCATAATTTTATCCTTTCGCAAATCCAGTGTTTTACAAACATTTTCAAAAAACAAAAAAAAAGTAGGGAAAGTATAAAGTAAGAGGGGAAAAGTGTAGGGGCAGACGAAAATGGCGCCTTTTTCTTTTGCCGCACCAGCTTAAATATGAATTAATGGCCAATAAAGATAATCTTTTACACATTCGCGTACGCAGCGCATTAAAAGTTAAATTTATGCGGCACACACTCGCCAATCTCAGGAACTTCAACCAGACACTGTGTTTTTTTCGCAACCCTAGCTTATTTTTAAGACTCCCCCTAAATATAAGTTATGTTAAAAAAATATATATTTTATATTATACAAGTTTTGGCGGTGATTATCCGGCTTCCGTCTGATCAATAACTTCGAAGAACTCTGCCCTTCCTGCATCATTTGCTGCATACTCAATGTTATTGCGTATACGCAATGTGATACAAAAAAAAAAAGGACATGAAAAAGCCGAGGCCACAACCGCTCATTAATATTTCATGTTCGAATGCGAATTATTCAAAACAATGCGGGGAACCCAAATGAACGCGAGGAGCATAGCCAAAATCTCGGACCAGGACCGCAGTCCTCGGGATTCCTCGAGTGCTTCTCGAGGGTGGCTCAGCCTCCCCTCTGGACATCCTGACAGAGGGACAGACTCTGGGTCAGCGAAGATGACTTGGAACTGGACTCGGGGCCGTGGCTGTATCAATATTTGTGTTAATCTGTCATTTTTCGTCGTTTATGAATATTTGAGTTGGCCAGCGAGGGGGTCATGAAATTTTCATGTGACTTGCGGATAGGTCCTCGCCGGAGTGTTTGTGGAAATGTGATGATTATTGGTTGAACAAATAGCAGTCCGGAGACCTCGGCTACGTTTTATTTGGACAACCTGGCGGCGGAATTTCAGTCGAAATAATATCAAACGGAGACCGAGACCGTTCGCTTATTAATTTCCCCTGGTCGATGCTGTCACTACTTGGCATTCCCGTCGAGCACCGCACTTACTTATGACAATTTGCCTATCTCAATTCCCTCATTCCCAGATAACGGCCCATCCAAAGGCCACATTAAAATATTTTACACATTCATTTTCTTGACCAGACAAAAAGTCGTAGCGGCCAACGCAAAAAATAGAACATGAAAAATGGGACAACAGAAGAAGTAGTTCCCCCCGTCCAAATATTTATTATATTTGCCAAATGGAGTGTGCAGATGCCCCTCGAGTGTGTGGGCGCTTGGGTCGGTGGTGGGTGGCTGGTCCGTCTTAGATTATTTAGTTTGTTTGGGGCGCAGTGAAAAGGGTTAAGCGGGAGAATAAACAAAGGCAAGAAGACACCAATTTGCATATTTTTAATATTTCTCTTTCTCAGCCCGAGAGCAGGACAATCGCCGAATGAATTTATGTTCATGCGTAGGAAACACTTAACTAAATTACATTCGAGTGAATGCGAGGGTTCTGGGACTTTTATTTCTATTTTTATTTGCTGTCTTCACAGATTTCTTTTTGTGTTTCAGCGAATTGGAGGTAAAAGAGAAATTTACTAACTATAATTTTTAAGAATACTTTACTCTGTTCCTTTTACAATCATGTTTTTATTTATATTTATACCTTGACAAGTCCCACCTTCAAACCCCCTTGGTTATATGTATACTCCATTTTCCTATGTTTATTACAGAAAATCATTCCCTTACAATAAATACTTTTTCAAACAAACTCCCTTTTCCCTCATATCCCCTCTATAAAATTGGTTAAAAAGCTCATCCAGTTATGCTTTTCACGCTTGATTATGGCCAGTGGGTAATATTTTCCGAAATAATATTAAATCTGAAAAAAGGGCAGCGTTCATATATGGCATAAATATGCACACGAAATTGAACCATTTAAATTGTTGTATGCTGATATTTTGCAGCCTAATAAATCCCGTAGAGATGAATGCATAAGCGGGCCAATATGCAAAATTGATTTCGCAACAATTAAAAAGCGCATCGTCAACAATCCAGAACACTTAAATATTTAAGCATTTTTTGCGGCCCCGGTGCCTGCCTTTTTTTCAGAGCGAGCCAACTGTCGCCAACGGAATTGTCATGGTACTTCCATTCACTGGCAGTTTTTGTGGGCAATAAACAAAAATTATTATGCTCAAATAAGCGTAAATGCAAGCGGAATACAGGGAGGGAAGGGATGCAAGCATTGTTGCCAAAAAGTGTCTGAGTGACGATGATGAAAAATGCAGCAAGGCAGCGACGCCAGCGTATTATGGGTAAAATGAAATGAAACGGAAGTTGCGAGCTCTGAACACGTTTTATTGCCACACTCGCACACACTGGCTCACACACAGGCTCCCAGCTGATTTGACAACAAATCTGAATCCACACACAGGCGGAGGGGAAAAAAGAAGTGAACAGAGAACCTCGTCGCTCGAGTAAAAACGATTGCAATGAATTTTTATAACCGCCAAACGGCGAGCAGGCAAATGAAATCAATCGAATCGAATGCAGTCAACAGCCCCACAATTGAAATGGAAAATGTTATAAATCGAATGTGGCGATAGGTGAGGTGAGGCGATGGGAAACGCCAGGGGGAAACTAGTGGGAAAATCGGAGGGTGGCCCCGACTCTCTCTGACGCCAATCGTTTAGCGGCTTTTGTCTGTGATTTTTATTGTTGCGCAAACTTTGATCCCTCCTCCACCGTTTTACGGCTTGTCAACACTGAAAACTCAACTCGACTCGCGACGCTCTAATTAAGAAACCCTGATTAATGACGCGCACTACGATTTGACTACGAGCTTTGTGGCCATTTATTTCTGGCTGGCTCCTGGCCAGAGCCAGAGCTAGTGCCCCCATCAATCATCAATCATGCATTATGTCTGGCAACGTCACAAACTGAACTTGTAATTTGATTAGTGCTAGTTACGCCCGATACTCGATATTCCCTGTCAGCCGTCAGCCGGCGGCGGAGCGTCTTAATTCAATTTATCAATTCATTAGAGAGTGTCGCCGCCCGCTTGCGTCACCAGTAATCAAGTAGATTTTTTAATGGCAACTTAATGCATAATCATTAAGTCGCCGTTGTTGCCAGTTCTCATGGCTCCTAGCTCTCCCCTATTTTGGCCAGCTGCTCCTGGCAAACATAAATTCCCGTTTCGCCGCAGAACAGTAATAATTTTGATGCCTACTCGGTATACTCGAATGTCCACTGGGGCGGGACATTTTTTATTGACTATGGTACTAGAGCCAGAATGGTAGCTATCTTCGGGAAACTGAATTCTTTATACCCTAGCAGTTTGTATCGAAAGCGTCTTATTATAGCGATAATATGATATTATAATTAATTTAATACGTATTCAATTTATATATTTCTAAAGTACGTCCTCAAATAACTTTTGAATATTGTTTTAAATTAAAAGCTAGAACTCTTGATACTCTCCATAGTTTATGTCCGAGTGTATTTTCTCTGTATACATTTGTACGAAATGTCCGAAAGAGGGGATTCCTTTTCCGGGCCATATTCAAAGTCACATAATTTTCCAATCAATTAGCTTTTGTATTGACTTTTGCCGGCAGCAACAGTCCGGTCCTGCCCGATGGACCCCCGAAAACTCAATTTGTATGTCGGGGGCCAAACATGCGATGCCACCCTCGGAACAACCCATTGACAGCTCAATGGAAGTGGAGGAGCAGGACCACATTTGACCGGTGAACCTCAGACGGGCTGCAGTGACTTACGAACCCATGGCCAGCCCTTTTCCATTTGAATACACAGGAGGGCGGAGGACTGAGTGGTGTTAAGGTGGCTGTGGAAACGAGTCCTGGCCAGCACTAAACTAACTGACACCGAACTACTCCACTCGTACTTTGAGGTGGGAGGCAGCGTTACTAATTAATACAAGCAACTTCGACCAATTAATTAGTACTCGGCCGGGCCAGGTGAACTTTAAGCCAAACATGACACGTGAAAAGACCAGTGCCCAGGGTTTTGGCAGTCGCATATAAATACGTATACTTTCGGCCGGCTATAATTGGCATTCGGTTCGGTTTTCCCACACCTCCTCCTTTGTGCGGGTGGTGGGAATTTATGGCCAAAGCCCGTGACATTTGAGCCCGCATCCTTCGTCAGGACCAAGAGAGATCACATAGAATTGGCCTTTGGAGGGCGTGGCCGTCACGTTGACATTTTAAAGTCGTCTTTAATAAGCTTTAACGAGCGACATCCCATTCGAGTTTTCCCCTCTGGCGGAAAAGCGAAATGCGAAAAGCGAACGCGACTGCGAACGCGAGCCTCAAGCGTATTGAATGACAGCGCTCGGAGAGCCAAATTGGAGGGCGATCGGTTGACAAAGCTGCAAAAGTCGCTCCAAGGACTCGACTCGGACACCTGCAAAGGTGGGGTCTCGGGTTCGGACCCAGCGAGCGACCTCGGCTCCGAATCAAGGTCCACCTTCGAATGGCATCAGCTTAATTAAGCGGCCAGGGCATTTACGTGTTTGCCGCTCTTCTTTTGTGTGTCGTGTTGTGCCCGTTGTGCTTTTCCTCGTAGTTTAGTTTACCGCAATTACAGCAATTAACACTAAGCAATTAAAAGCAACAACAATGCAAATTACGTGCAACATGCAAGTGCTCAGCGAAGCAACAACAACAAGCAGAGCGGAGAAAGAATAATCGGATGCGGCAGGGGTATCGAATTGCGAGATACTCTTGAAATTTGTGTTGGGAGGTAGGTTAAGCCAGAAGTTCTTTACTCTAAGAGTGTGTATATAGGACAGGTTCATTATGGTATGTAAAATATCAATCTCGTAATCCTGTGAAATATATTATAGTTTCAGCAGAAATATTGCTACAAAATAGTTTTTTAACTTCGCTTTAAGGTAGTTAAATGATAAATAAAATAAAAATAAAATAAGGTACTTTATTTACACATGAAAAATAAAACTAAAGTTGCAGATTGTTTAGTTTCCTAAATCCAAACTTTAAGTCATGGCGAAATCTTCCCTTCACCTCACATCTCTGCTAAAAGTTCACAAACTCTTGGAATAAATACCTTTTTCTTGTTTTAGCAACGATTTGTGGCGAAGAAACACCGTCCCCGTCATTAAGCGCTTCGCAGGGTATCAGAACAAATAAACAGCGTGAAATGTTTGGCCAGAGCCGAGCGACAGCCTCCGGCCCTGGCGGCGGAAATAGTTGTATGCAGTTTTAAATTTGCGCCCGCGGAGACAGACGCCGGCTGGTGGAAGGGGAGGAAGTGGGGCCTGGGAACAGCGGCTGACCCAAGGCAGGTGAGGTAGGGCTGAGGTGAGCTAAGCTGAGGTGAGGCCTGAGGATTGGAACGGTGGATCGGTTGGGGCCATGGCGCTGGCTGCGTTAAATGAAGACCACAGAATGCAGCGCTGCGCAGCACTAATTAAGTTAAACTCAGACACTGGCAAACAGAGGCCAACGCACACTCGTGCATGGCGGGGTGTACGTGCTCGTGCCTCAATAATTAACTAACTGGCAATATATGCAACGGGCCCAAGCCCCACTCCCGCCCAGCAGGGACACCCACACCCTGCATCCCAGCAAATCCCCGCCAGCCACTCCCAAAGGAGCTGTGTCCTCACACTTTGTGTTTACTGACAAGGACTTCAAATGGCATTGCACTTGAACTATTTCTGCATATTTTATTTTTAAATTCCCAGTTCCCAGATTGGAGATTGTTTGCCTCTCTCTGTGTGCGCCGGCAATTTGTTGGTGAGCAAGCAAATTGAATTAAATTTAAACAATTTCATTTTATTTTCGGACCGTCCGACGAGAGCTAGTTGTTCCAGGCAAACTTGAGAGGAGACAACGCAGTCATGTTCCTGTCGGGACTGCCGTTGGTAATTTTAATTGCCAGCCCGCCCAATCCATTTTTAGTTTCCAGAACCAGGTCCAGTTCGGCCTTTAAGTCCCAAAGTGGCAGACAAGCGTTTGGCTCCAAATGTGTGTGTGAAAAATTCTCAAAATAATTTCTGGGGTTTTGGGAAAGAGTCTAATAACATTATAAACACATGTGATTTCTTACATTAGTCGGGTTAATTTGTGAAATGGTAAAAAGTTTATGAAATAATCCCTAAACTGTACGCAAATAACCTTAATACTCATTGAAATTTACCCAAAAAGAGAACAAGTTCTCTTCCTTCTCTAGTCCCAATTTATAATCAAAACGTTAACGAGTTGGAAATATTCAAGAATCGTATTAAATACGAGTAAAGTAAACTTTGTAAGGGCTTCCCTATTGTCGAATTTATTCAGCCTTTTTTATATATTGCAAATATTTGAAATCTATTCAGAGCTGTGTACTGTAGCATCTGCATAATACCCGTGTATTAGTGGATTTACCGCCATAAAAACCGGCCGAACGTGAGCGGGCATAAAAAAGGACATTGCCACAATATGACAATCCATTGAATGACCGTGGATCCTCCTCATATCACAAACAATAAACAGCCACAAACGCCAACAACAATGGAACATAAAAATGCACAAAATAAGAACAAAAAAAAAGACGTGAATGAAAATAAAAAGGAAAACTAAAACAATGTCACGGAAGAGGAGGGCAGTTGGAGAATGGAAAAGAGTTGGCCAAAAAATATAAATCGCCTGCCAGCTAAGCAAAATGTCAGAGCCATAAATATCATAAAAAATATATTATCAAGCGGCCATGATTTCAAAATGGGAAGCAGCCTCTGGTGTACACACGCAATCTCCGGATATATACGTATCCGGGGGATGTGTGTACTCACTATATAGTCCTGCCTGGTTTGGCTACAAATTGTGTGTTAACAGACACTCAAAGGAACTGCAGGCGGGTGACAGAAAAAAGGGAAAATTTTAATATGTGCAATAAAATTAGAACAAAATACGCAGTAAAGCTAAATTGAAAAGAAAATCGTTATGGTTGACACAAACTGATGCCCATAACCAAATAAAACCGGGAAGCCAAACCGAAAGCGATTCGAGCGCGTTAAGCAAAACGCGTTTTAGTGGCGGCCCCGGCCAAAAACTACACACAAACATCTATGTGAGTATATATAATCGGAACGCCGAGAAAACTCCGGCAAAAACACATTTTATATGCTTGTTGTTGGCTTGCTAACTTTGGAACAATTTTCGTATTTTTTATGCGAGATTTTCCCCCGCTGCTTTTCATTCCCTATCCCTGTCCCCCTCATCTTTTTTTTTTTATATTTTCCCAGCGAGTTAGGGGAGAAAACTTCTTGGGTTTCCAATAATTTGTTGTAGCGAACTTGTTTTGCATGTGTGTGGTGCGAGTGCGAGTGCGATTGTTGTTAGCCACTCTCCATATATATCAAAGAGCGGCAAAAACGGGGCAGGCAAGGAAAACTCTAACAATACGGCGGGACGAGAAAAAAAAGGGGAAAAATCCTAAGCATTTTCCCAGCAGTAGCAGCAGTTTGTAAAATATATTTTTATTGCTATTGCACACACACACACTATACACTCTATACACACAATACGGCGGCAGGAGCAGCGACTCCTTTGGCTGGTCGACGTTTTGCCATTGACTTCTTCTCGTTATTAAAGCGCTAACAAAAACCAACAACAAGCACTGCGGAAATAGCGGAGCTGTAGCATGCTTTTTGTCATATTTCACCGCGAAGAGCAGGAGACTCGGAGGAAGCAGCAGTAGGAACAGGAGCAGGAGCTGCAGGATTGGGACACGCATGTTGCGTACGAGGATGCGAACACTTCATAAAAAACACTTTCATTACAACTACAAGGGCAACGAGAGAGGAGAGTGTGTGGGCACAGTGGATCGTATATTAGGGTATATAATATTTATTTATTATTTTTTAAATTTAAATATATATACAAGTATATTGAAAGACATCGAGCCTAGCTCACTTATTGTTAAGAAATCATAAGCCTCTTATTTAAAGTTGAGTAAAAATGTCACATCATTGGGAATTGTTATTAAATGCAAGATAATATATTTAAAACTGTATCAACCAAAATAATTTAATTTAAAGAGTTATCTAAGCTTTTCCGTTAGCCAGTTGCCTTTCAGCTTCCATTTAATTTAATTTTTGTTTGACAGCTAGTTTTAATCGGATTTTACATTGAAGCTTATAACAAAGCGCTGAGGCTTGGCTAATCAGCTTTTGTTATGTTACAGTTTTTGTATCGATTTGATTTTTTCAAATTCATATAAACTTTATTTCCTTGGAATTTACTCTACGAAGCCTCTAAGAGTAGCTAAGTGAAGCTGCCTGCAACGCCTTAGAAATTATCAATATGAATTTCTACATTTTCTTGTCCTTCTTTCCTATCTCTCATTAATTTTAGTTTTAATTTGTAGTGAGAATTATTTGTCCAAGGACTCATAATCCCATACGCCCATTTTCCAGACCTCGACCCAAGGTGCGTCATCTGTTTGGGTTCGGTTCGGGGCCGGACTACTTACTACTTCGGCCGGCATTATTTCATGTGCAAAAGTCGCTGCGTGTTGTGTTTGCTATTAAAAATGTCAGCCAGTGAGTGTATGTGTGCGTGTATCCTGCAGCTGTAAAATGGACACACACACACACACATGTCTAGTGAGGGAAACACGCTTTTAACACCGAAATGAACTTGTTCGCCATGTTTATGAGCTGATAAAAAACAGTTGACCAACATTTGCGGAAGTGGAAATTGACTTTAACGGAGAGGGGGTAAATTAAGGATATTCTTAGAGGAGCTAGTGTGTGGTGGGATTGAGAAGGGGATTGTAATAGTGAAAGCATTGCACTGTCTTAGTTCCAGGCGGGGACTTCCCCAAGGAACACTTTGATTTGGCCTACTTACCAGTGCCCAGTTAACATTGCCTTACAGAGCCATAAAAAGCTCAGCAAGGAATCTGACAATTTGGCATACTTTTTGGACAAGTTTTGGTTCTCTTAGCAAAGAGCACAAGTCTGTTAGCAACAGAGCTCTGTGGAAAGACCGCCTAACAAATTGTTTATTAACCTACATCTATTTACATGAATAGAATAATAAATGAGAAGGAATAAGTAACCCAAATACTTGATTGAAATTAAAAAAAATACCTTCTTTAAATGAAGCAAAAGATGATTCTGCGTTTATAGTGCTCTTTAAACTGATTGATTTTGGTATCAGCAATAAGGCAACAGGTTGTTTTTGATTGATGTTGAAATTCTGCCAACTGAATGCTGCCATCAAACACACTTTCAACATAAACAAATGTTTTTGTGTATTCTTTGATATAATAAGAAAATTAATTAAATACTTGTAAAAGCTTAAAAATAATATTCAATAATCGAAGTTTGAAGTATTTGATTTTGAGCACTTTCTTTCTAAAACTAAGTAATTTAAATAGTCTTCGTTTTGCCAACACAAATAACTTCTTGGCTGCACATTTGTTACTTCAAAATTAGGCAGTAATTTTCAAATCCGCGCTTTGTCTAAGCAGATGTCAAATTTAGCACATTCATCAGCTGATTTTTAGCACAAGCTGCGCCGCAGAGAGCCTGAGAGCGCTCACTTGCTCCCGAGAGTCATGCAACGAGAGAAGCCGAGAGAGCGAGCCAGAGAATTGCCGCAGGCTAATTTGAAATGTAAACAAGATTACCATTACCCGATGCCATAAAGCATCTGCAGAACAGATAATGTCCCAAGCAATGTATGGGTGATATATGGATGTTAAAAAAAAAACAGTGGACTAGTGACTAAAGTTCAATTTTAATTCCCAGTTTGTGGGATTCACAAAATTCTCCCGGCAGGAAGTGTGCCCCCGAAAGCCTGCTATAAAATCCGTAAGCCGCTCTAACAGACCTCTGTTATGGCACAGCATCCGCTTCGGGCGACCTCTTCGTGTGCTCTTCTTCTTCGTGTGAGACGCTCTCTCGGCTCGCTCGGCACCCTCTCGCGCCCATTGGGCGAACGAGAGCGACTTCCGGTCGACGCTCGTTGCCGAGTTCGGCACGGATGCTTCCGAGCGGGTCTGCGTGGCGCTCCAGCCTCTCGGTTCCAGCGTGTGTACCATAAAAATCGGTTCAGTGAGAGTTTGCGATCCCGCGGGTACGGTCGGAACTAACGGGACTTCGACGGCGTAACGCGAGCAGTGCGAATTGTTTTTCGGCTGTCCGAGCCAAGAAATCTGCGGAAAGCCAATCCAAAAACCATCCGCAATCGGCACAATTCGGTACGGTGCAAGTGTGCAGAAATCAAATAATGTAAAATCCATGTCGGTCCAGGGATTATGCCAAACTGATTAGTGGAAAGAAGTGCGTTTAGAGTAGTCGCGTCCATCGGAAGGCCTGAGCCTGAGTCGTTATAACGTAAGCAGCTGCCCAATGTGGTTACTTTTTAAGTTGTTTGTTGCCGCCGCTGCTGGAACACTAAATCCGCGAATCAAGACTGATCTGACTGCAGTGCAGTGCCCCAGTGGCCCTCAATGAAAATCATTTCCATTGAAAAGCGCCCGTCGCCGTTCTCGTTTGGATTAGGCGGGGGGTGCGTCTACTTCTCCGGCTATATGCTATATGCTATATCTAGCTATGTGGCCGAGTGCCTTGGTTCTTGCTGTGCCGCCTAGCCGGCAGATAAAACGATTTCCCCGCTCAGCTGTGCTCGTTTCGGCGCTTTTTTCGGGCTGCTGGAATAGATTTTCGCAGCTTTGCTGCTGCTCTATTCGAGCGGCGCGTACAATGTGCAGGAGAATGGTTATTGTTGAGCGCTTTAGTTATTTATTTGAGCTGGCTTTTTTCGCTACTAGTAGCAGCACATTCGCAATGCAATGCTCTTGTGGTGGCCATCATATTTCACGGCACTCGAGCATAAGTGCAAAATTGCTGGCCTTTGACGGCCATTAAGGCCCCGGTACAAAGAGCAGTGAAATGCGAGCCATAAACTAATAGATAAATAAATCCCACACCCTCGTTGTTTAAATTGCTAAATTGCTGAAGTGTGCGTGTAATGAAATTACACAGATGAATGCCACTTGAGAGGCGAAACTGTCGAGGCCTTTGATGCTGATGGTGAGAAATTGAATGTGCACGATAAGCTGCAGGGAGAAGCATTGACGAACTTTACGACTGATTAAGGCGAGTGCGCTGCGATATGAAAATCGGTTTAAGGAGGTGTGAAGAATCTCTGGAGCTGGACCAGCCTCTGTCAGATTGACTGTGATGCGTAATCACATCACGGCAACAAAATTAAATGTAATTGAATTTGAATCGGAATTTAAGGCCACAGAAGACACTTTTGTTTTTATGCTGGCGATAAGTGAAAATAAATCAATTAATTAAAGCAGTTGGGGAAAAGTACTTAACAGTTAAAGATAGCTTGGTGTTTGTAATCATTTTATTAATTTTATGTTTTTTAATGGGTATTCTTGATTAACTAATTGTTTATAATTATAATTTATTTAATACTTAACATACTAATATCTTGAATTACATTTCTGGTTAATAACAAGTATAACTAATTAGTGTATTAACTAAATTGTGTTGTGTGCCTGGCAATATTTATTTTCCTTTCATTATTTAATTTACACTATTCAATCACAAATATTAATTTAAGTTCCACACACCCGATATTATTATACATTTGTCCTTTGATCAGCGAACATATTTTCACTGTTTTCATTTCATTGTTCGCATTTGAAACCTAATCCCCGCTGCTCTTATGGCGACCCCAATCAAAATTGCTGTGCAGACCATTAATTGCAAATTCTGACACAAATTCGACAGACCAACACAGGCAATTGCAGAGAACAATGACCACACGATTTGGCGACAAAAGCAATTTATAAACGACACACGATACACAGCATAAACAAACTTATTGGGGGCGCAGAGAACAAAGTGCATCAATTCGGAATGGAAATGCGAGTGGAAGTGAATTTTAATATGCAATTAACTCTGCGGACAGCTGGAGACCGAGCGTTTATTTGCATATCAAAACGCTCATCACCCGGCACTCCCCTGGGATTGGGTGTGAAGGCCGTGCCCAGTGAGGCCGGCCAGCATGAAGGCTCACCCAAGTATGCAGCACAATTAGCAGCAGCCCGAGGAGCAAACAGCTGCTGCTGGGGCGATGATGACGTTGATGATGCTGATGATGGCGCCAAGTGTTGAACGCTCTGATTGCTGCCCAGCCCTGCACACACACACACACACACTGCCACTGGCGGCCATTAGAATTTTTAGTATTCATAAAATTGCACTTGAACCCTTGCGAAACGAGGCAGCCATGCATGGCTTTTTATAGGCTCACTTAGCGCACATAAACCGCCCGCTAAAAAAATGCCAGGCAGGCAGGCAGGTATCCTGCTCAAGGGCTCTCCTTGATGCAAGCACTCACATACACACAGCAGGCGTGCACTTGTAGAAGCCATAATAATATTGTAACTTTGCACTTCAAATTGCATTTTAATGCAAACACACTTCATTACATTACAAAATAAAGAGTGCTGGTGGTGGGTGAGAGCGGGGGGTAGCGCAAACTTGCATGCCGGAAATGGAAAAACGTCGACACACTTTGCTGCAGCTGCAGCCGGAAAACTCACCGACTCACACACAACACACACGCCACACATCCCACACCCACTTCCCACTCAGATACTCACACAAGTTTGTAAATTGAAGTGCATGTCGATCGTAGGTGGATGCCTCAATGGCGAAACTGGCACAATGTGCCCATCGAGGTTACGTATACGCAGCGTTGTGCTGGGCGAACCCTTCACCTTCGGCCTGCATTAGCTAATGTGACTCACATTTTATTGGGAGCGCTTTTTATTGGCTGCACACAAGTTTTCATCCTTGCATAAGCCATTCGGCAAACTGATTTCCAGAGTTGGGCCAGCGCCCGGGTAAATGGATTTTGAGTGGCTCATATTTAATTTAAGGTCGAATATGTGCCACCCATTAAAGGGGGCGATCTAACTGCCATTGGAATGTAAATTTAATTAACTCTACTCGGGCATTTGTTTGGCATGCGCTTTTAATTAAACCTTTCATTCCTCGATTAAATTAAAGTATTGCGCCTATCCCAACTGCATCTCTGCATGTTTGGTTATTTTCCGATTAGATTTCCATACGCACTCGGCCGTATTTTATTTTCCACTCTGCCACAGGACTTCGTTATGAAATGAATACCACTACGCCTTTATTCGAGCACTATTGACAAACAATTTACAAATATTTCCACTTTATCGGCATGAAAATCCATTTGCAGGCAGTGCCAGCATTGTAAATACATTTAGACAGATTTATTAACGACGCTTAAAAAACATGATTAAGTGGGCACTCCGCCACCTGTCAGCAGTGGTTGCGGGGCCACCGCTGTCCAAATAGTTTATTTCGGTTTATATTCACGTCCAGCCTAAAAGATAAATAAAAACTTTGGGGCGTAGGCCGCCAACGGAGAGCTGAAATAAAATTAGTGCAGCCAGCTAAAAGCATTCGGTCCTGTAATGTTGTCGATAAAAACCGTGCTAGAGCAAGTCAATATATCATAAAAGCACGTCGCACACCCAAAGCCTCAATTCTGTGGCGAGAGTATGTGTCAATGCAGAGAAAAAAATTTTATAATATACATCTTACCTTTTTATAAAGGAGTATTTCTATTTGAACAAGTTTGTGGAATAGTATATATTTCCTAAACTTATATTTAAGTATATATTAATATTGAATCCTTTTTTAAAGTTATATTTTTGTAGTCTTATCGTTGAACAGAATATATCTTAAATATAATTCATTGTTTAATTTTATATATTATAATTTGTCATAATATATATTATTGATGCCTTGAAAAACGCTTTTGTAAATTTTGTCTTGGTTTAAAAATCGAAATAGCATTGTTCCCAAACTATTTAATATTTAAATTAAAAGTATAAGTATATATATTTTTTTTTAAGTCAAAAGTTATTATACTTTCCTATAAAATATCAGCTAATAATTTGCTCACGATTTAGTTCCTTCAAAGGTTTGAATTTTTTCTTAAAGCATTAATTTTTCCAGTGACTGTATAGTGTAGATATTTGAGCCAGTGTATGTAGTCTAGAAACATGAGCGTATACAGTTTCCGATTTCCGCTTTCCTGTTTATCGTTTATTGGGTTTTCGCAACGTAAAAGTAAAAGCACTGCCAGACCGAGGCGGGGAAAAACCAGAAATCCGAAGAGAAATTTGCACTCGTTAGCTCTTCAGCGGGAGGCTTCAGCTTCAGCTTCAGCTTCTGCCATCATCGTCATATTGAACTTTGATGCCGGCACGTTCCTCCGGACCCGAACCGGGACTCGGCTCCCCGTTTAAAGATCTACACGCGCGGATACTTTGGCACATGTTTCGCCCTGCCACATCCACTTCTGCCACTTCGACTGGCATCTCCTTGGCGCGTCCTTTGCCAGTTGGCCGTGTGTTGTTAGTCATTTATATGGGCCACATAAATTATAACAAATATGTACGCAGGCGGCATTCGAAATGATTTCTCACTGTTCGCGCGCCCCGGGCTGCGAGTTATAAATAATATTTAATTAAAAGAGAGCCTCGCAGCGGAAGAGGGAAATATGTTTTAAAATATTGAGGTGTACGTGGTGTCGTGCGGTTGACAAAACGGCTAAATGCGATGTGATTTGTAGCTGTCTCCCCAAGACATCGCACTCGAACATTTGTACACTTCTACATTCTGTTTCCGTGTCCGGCCTGGCTTTAATTGGTCCAAAGTCAATGCCGGCTGCAGTTGATTGTGTAATTCGATTTGATTTTACGGCGCGAATTAGAAATTGCAGGCGCATAAATAACGCCCGCTTAAAATTGCCATAAATA
Source organism: Drosophila bocqueti (assembly GCA_018151655.1). Classification (NCBI taxonomy): domain Eukaryota; kingdom Metazoa; phylum Arthropoda; class Insecta; order Diptera; family Drosophilidae; genus Drosophila; species Drosophila bocqueti. The sequence continues at coordinate 4,846,910 of JAECXF010000057.1, forward strand.
TTAAAACAAACAAATTAACCCAATAAAATTTGTAAAAATCACATAAATTACATTTGCATGTTTGTGCGTCGGCGAGAGTGTGTGTATGTCGTGGGAAAGTGCAATGAATTTGCTTACAAATTTGCCAAACCGAAAATAAAGGCAATTAAATGAATTTCCAGCAGAGAAACAACCAGCAGAGGCAGCGGCAACAAACTGCAATTACCCAAAATGGCATGGAATTGTACTTTATTTTGTTTTACTCGCCATTGTTTTTACTTTTATTTATTGACATGTCAACAAATTCTGCTGACTCTGTCTCTCTCCCAAACTCTCTCTCATCCTATCTCTCTGTCTCCCTCCCTAGCGAAACAATTTAAATCAAATTCATGCATAAATAATTCGCGCGAAAGAACCAAAATGCGCGCAGTGTCGAGTGTGAAAGAGTTCTGAGCCGGAAAGTAGGCAACGTCGGTCGCGCCAGGATCCAGGATCCAGGATCCCTGCAGTCACTGCCCACATACCACCTCGTCCATACACTCCACACACTTACACACCCCTCGCCTGCCAGCTCGAGGGCTGGGCCACCATGAGCATGAGCCGGCCCTGCAGCCGCCCGCTCGTCCTGCCGCTGTGCCTACTCATCGTCCTGTCCGCACTGAATGGCCAAGCGGCAGCGGCATCCCGCGTCCGCGTCAGCTCGTCGACGACAATGACGCGAAACATTGAGGAGGAGAACGGTAAGTGCCATTCTGTATATAAAGTATATTGTGCAGCCATATCCATATCTCTCAGATTTTTTAACGAACTCTAAAATCGATTGTGCCTGGCGGGGGAAGTGTCCTTTCAGCCATTATTACACTGTGTAGGAGTAGCTTATTTATTCTTCTAAATTAGTAATAAATGTAAGCTATATATGCCAAAAGAAATACTTATAAAATATTTAGGGTTTTAAATATTGCAAATATAATAAATAGAAATTGTATATTTAAAATACTAAATATCTTACAATTAACCAATATATTTGAATTAAGTGTTTTCCATAAAAGTATACGACAAAGTTTATGGAGTTTGCTCCAGGAATCACTAGGGGTTTTAAAACTCTTAAAAATTCGTCTCAAAGTATGTAAAATAATTTTTGACAAGAGTTATTTATAATTTATACTTCAAATAATTTAACTTAACCCATAAAGAAACAATTCTTATAAATCTATAATTGATTTTATATATCCTGCAGTCTCCGCTGATTACTTATAGTGTCGTTATACTTTGTATGATGGTTCTGAAAGGTCCTTTTAATAGTTTATAATAGTAATATTAAAACGAGCACTTTGCTATGCCCCTATCGAACTGATGATGTTGTGAATTTTCCCTCTGTGCTTAAAAGTTAATTTAAAATGAAAAGTTTGCCTGCCATTAGGCAACTCTCTCTCCCTCAATGTATGCGAGTTTGAGTTCATGTTCATGCGAGTGTGCCTGACGCAACTTTTATTCAATCAACATAAAGTTTATTGTGTGTAAAGAAATTGCGTTTGCGTTGGCCTTTGTGGGCTGACAAAGAGAGGCCTTTGTCGCTGCATTATTGAGTAAATGAAATTTTCGGTTTTATGCGTGCAAATTATGCCAAATTGTTATGGATTTGAAATTGATTTCACTGCGATGCCATGCGATACGATGCGATCCGAAAGCTTTCGAAAATCCTTCTAACCGTCACCATTGGCGACTGAATTTTGGCAAGAACTTTCTCAGGGCCATCACTTTCGTTGGCAAATAATAAAATGTTGCTAATAAATAAGCCCCAGGCAGTGGCTCCGGCTCAAGTGCGATGAAAGCCACAAAAGAGCGAAACAAACTTGGCAAAGTTTTCGGCCATCGAAAAGTTTTGCAACCAGATTGGACATTTGGGCCTGCTGTCAGCGGAAAGAGAGACTACTCTCAGGTCTGGAGATAGTTATCTATTAGCTGGTTCAGTTTCCATGTCAATTAACCCACAAGCGGTCCGCCAGATCACGCATACGCCATGTATAACTTGAACAGTCTTCGGAGTAGAGGAGCTGTGCAGCAGTCCAACGCCTGGGGTCCTTGGTCCTGTTTCCTGAATCCTGAATCCCTGCTGCATATTGTTCCACTTGCCTGCTCGGCCTTTTGATGCCAAAGTTTTCGACTGACGCAAATTGCCGTCCTGCGCATGTGGGGGTCTTCATAAATTCAGATTTTATATGTTTTCAATTGAATTTCGTTGTTGCGCCAGCCAGCCGAAACTTTTTACTTTGGCATTTTAATGTTTTCCAAGTTAACTTCGCCACACGCCGCCACTTCCACCTCCACTTCCATGTCCACTTGCACTGCCTTTGCCTCTGACTCTGGCTCTGACTCTGCCTCTGGAGTAGTTCCGGCCGCTTGCCGGCTAAGCCGGCTAGGAAAAGTATTTATCGCATTTCTGCGAAAACAACCTACTCAACATTTTGGGCAAAAACTTGGAAATTATGTTTGGCTTGCTGCTCCGATTCCTTGTTGTCTGTTTTGGGCGTAAAAGTTTCCCAGTGGCTGGTGGTTCAGTTATGCTGCCGCACCGCAGCTCTATAAATGCTTATTTAGAGGCATATCTGATGAGTTAAGTTTCGGCCCAAACACTGTAAACTTCGATTCAGATGTCTATATCTAAGCTGGTATCTTGCGAACTTTCGCAAAGGATTTAACGCCAGATTTACAGGATCTTCCAGACCGTCAAGGCGGCAGTGTTCGGCTCTGTGCGGCTGCTAACTGGTTTGTTCATCGACCACGCACTGGATGAAGTTGTTCCCACAGATTTCCAAGAGCATAAAGTTCTGCCTCCGAGAAGTTTTCAATTATGCTGGTTTTGGCAAATCTTTGGGTAACTACAAAATATTCCGCACACAGTTTGGCAGCTTGATTGATTTTCATTTGCAATTGTTGATTGGAGTCACTTGAAGTGGATATATTTCTATGGGTTTTTGTTATTATTACTCGAGAGCTTTTTTAAATTCATTCAAATGAGGATCAAGGGCTTTCTTTGGGTTTCCTTTAGAAGAAGTTATGAGTACTTAAAAGTATAAAGATTTCTCTTTTTCGCTCAGCAATTTAGTTTTATTTGAATTTTTATTATATGTAAATTATTTTTTACGACATTAAACAGCATGATTTATTATAACAATATTAGTTTATAATTGAAATAATTTCTTACAGGAATATTTTTATTCATTTACAAACTTTAATTTTAATTTTACATTTATATCCCTTCCACAATTCAACCTTTAGTTTAAATTTTATTATAATTAAAACCATAATTTCTATAAAAACCTTTAATTTTATTATTATTTTACCCTTAACCTTTATTTTATTTTTGTTTATTTACAGCTTTGCTCTTGCTCCTAGCTGGTAAGTGGATGACCCATTTAATTTATTTTCAAAGCACCTTCTTGTGGCGGCCTTTAAGTTAGCCTAACATTGTGGGTCTTTAAGCCAGGCCAACCCAAACAATTTGGCCATCAGATTGACCGGGCCAAGCGGAAGGGCGGCGGCAACAGCTGCGACCACGCCCACAACATGAATACAAACAAACACGAAGCCCCCAGTTAAAAGGCATCAAAGCAGCTAAAAAATCAGCTTTGCAGGGCTAGAGGGCGGCGGAGGGGAAAAGTCAAGATTCAGCATCTATATCTATCTCACTGAGGCCGAGGAAAGCGCAGAGGAGCAGAGGAGAAAAAATACCAAAACAACTTTCAGCTGGTCAAAGTCCTTGGCCATGGCTATGTGTGTGTGAGTGTGTGTGCGTGTAGTTGACCGAAAAAACTTTCCCTCGAAACTTAGCCCGAGAGACTGAAAATTCCAGTGCAGTCCAGGAAGCGGGCTGACAGCGCGATGAATGACAAGCAGCAGCGCCAGTTCAGTTTGTCAAGAGTTTTCTTTTGCTGCTCGATTTCCCTGCTTTTCTTTTTTCCTTTTGCCTTCGTTTGGCTTTGGTTTTTGCCGCTTTGGCGATTGGCTCTGAGTTGGCCAGAAAGTCCTGGCCGTTGGGCGAGTGGCCCACTAGTCCGTGGAAGTGTTTCGGCGGCCTCAAAGAAAAGAAGCGACTGTCGCCAGGACAGGACTCCGCCTCGCTTCATCCCGCCTCGCTCCGCCTGTTGTGATTTTTGGCCTCCCTCGCTGTTGTCAGGTTTCCTTTTTGTTTGCCCGGGAAATGCTGCCTGTTTGCCTTCGGCCACACATAAATGCGTGGCCATACTTCATTCATTTCATGGCTTGGCAAGGACATTTATCATCTGCCCCTCGAGTGCGTCACAAAAAGGCACAGCTCCTCCACGGCCCCCGTTCTTGTTGATATTTCTATATTTTGCGGGAAGGCAAAGTAAATACTCGCCCCAACGCCAAAAAAAAATTGCGCAAATTTCACCCAAAATGTTAAATAGAATTCGTTTTACTTACTCACTCGCCCCCGCGCAGCAGCCGCCATCCGTCCCCCGATGGCTTTTCCCTCGACCGCATTTCCTCCGCTGCCGTTATTCATGGCACTTTTTGCCCTCTTATCGCTCGTGTTATTTTTGTATATGAATTTCTGCGGTTACATTGAATGCTAAGGAGCAATTGCCGGGGCGAAAAAGTGGAAAATTTTAAGCCTACTTGAAATTTATTTGCACTCATTATGCCTGACAGTTCGCAGATATCAAGGCGGTGTGAAAAGGCCGAGATAAATTCATTTCGGAGCCGGCGACTGGCGGCGAGCCATTAAAGAGTTTGCAGTCCCAGTCCTGGCCCCGGCTTAGGGGTTAAGCCCATTGAACGGGATCGAGTCGGGCTTAGGCGGTGAGCCTCCTATGCTATTTTCAATAGAATCCGACCCAGGCCCGACAGACTCACTAATGAACAAATAAAGCTTAGCGGGCCAGGGAAATAAAACCCAACCGCATTAATAAATCACGCCGGGAAAGCGAGAACAGAACACAAATAATGCAAATGCCTAGCGACGGGCGAGAGGGAAGGCTCTCAGTATCTGTAGAAATGACAAAACACTTTTCCCTTCCAATCTCCATGTCTGACTTAAGGGATTTTCTACGCAAATTCCGCAGGATGCATGGCATGGAATGGCCTGGCCTGGCCTGGCATTCGTCGCCTCCTTCTTGGAACCACTCCCCAGATGAATATGCTATGTGCTGCTCTCTCAGTCGTCACCGGCTCCTCGGCGAAGTTATGTCTGCTATCCCCCCCCCCGGAAAATCAACAGAAAAAATCAAACAACTTCGTTGGCCCAGTCGGGGGAAGTTTATTGTCGGCAACTGGCAACTATTATGCCATGCTAATCGGCTTAGACTGACTCCGTAGTCCGGACTGCTGAGTCCTGGATCCTGCGTCCTGGCCAGGTCTGTGACGAAGCCAAGGATTCGGGCAAACACGCTTGGCCAGCCGCCGAAAGATGTTGCCATGTGGCCTGCCTGATTGTTCATTTGCCACACGCGCTATAAACACAGGCCACAGGCACACAGGAAAAAAGTCTCGACTGGTTTTATATGGAGAGAAAATGGGGAAAAATCTAGAAGTAAATTTTTTTATATACAAATATATACATATCAAGAGAAAGTTATACAAAACATATGTAAGATATGTTTCTTTATTTTACAATTTTTCCATTTTGAAAAAGTACTTTAGTTATTCCCTTAAAGAATTTTATTTTGGTTTTAACTGCTCAAAATCCTTTTTGAAATAAACTTAGAACTCAGCGAATTCAGCTTTAATTTCCTTAGTGTAGAATTTTCCTCTGCTGCAGGACCCCAAGCTAAAGAACTCAAGCGGATACCTGCTCCGTAGTCATGTGTGTGTGTGCTCCGAAAATTGCGGCCTGGCCTCATTTGGCTGACAGCTTAAGACGGCAGGCATCGCAGAGCAGCCCCAAGACAAGGATTTCTCCCTTGTGGCTGGAAAAAATCGGTGGGCGCGTGTGTGGGGTGTGTGTGCGAGTGTGCTTTCGTTAGCATTCCGTGTGGAATTTGATACTTGATTATTTGTTGCTGGCCTCAAGCGTGCATAATATATCAAAGTGGCGTCAACGTCAACCGGAGATGTTCGGCCGTGTCCTCGATCCTTTTGGCCCGACATGTGTAGACATCGTGTGTTGGCAGTCGGGCTGGAATCTTGTTTTTAGTTACAGTTTAGTGTTGGCCGCATAATAAATAAATAAACAGTTGACTCAGACGCCCCTCCTCCACCTGCGGGCCAGTGGGCTTGCCCACGGCTCCTGTCAGCTCCTTTCGTGCATGTCCTGTCTCGTTTCGTATGCTAAAGAGCCTGCCAGGGCTGCGGGAATTTCCCTTAAAGCTTCCCCCCTCTCTCTCTCTCACTACCTCTCTCTTTTTCGGTCCAAATCAGATTCAGTCCATGAAAATTTTTCCCAAAAAAATGCCAAAGTTTTTCATTAATCTTTGGCAGTTGTTGTCGCTGGCGAGGATTTGCATACTTAAGTTGTCGCTGACTTTATAAACAGGCGAATTTAAAAGCGTTTTTTATGCCGGCCAGCAGCAACAGTTGAACTTTCGAAAAATAAAATCCGACATGGTATATGCTTATTCGGGAAATATGCAAGAATTTAACATTTTTGGGTCCAATGTTTTTAAGGCCTTTTTAATACAAATTTCTTTTATATTTCCTTTACAGCAGCATGAAATACTTGAAGAGCCCTCCTGCTGATAACCTAAAACAATATCTATGCACATTGTCTAGGACCAACATAACTTCCCATTGACTTCCTACATAATCCCTGTGCACTTACTGCGGGGATCTGAAGAAATTCCAGACAATTAGTGCTGGAAAATCCCATTCCTGGCTGCACTAATCATTGAGTTTGAGTCCCAGGCCTATGGCAGCAAACTCAAAGAGGAAGACAAGCCTCCTGCTGGGCCAGAATCCTTGTGGGCTTAAGGCTTGAAAGCCACGTGATGCCATGACATAGTTCCGCAAATGGCAACTGTAACTTGCACTTGCACATGTCAGGCCTAAGGACTAAAGGACTAAGCCCTGAGCACACAAACACATGTCCGTCGTACTCTGACGTAGACACCCGCACATTCATAACAATTTGTCGGCCAAGAATGTGGGCAAAAATCTCCTACGCTCTCTCAATTGTTATACAACATTTAGGGTCATTTGCATACAGAACCTAAATTAAAATTTGACCGAGCTGAGCTGCACATCCTTTGATGTGGCAGCACAGCTTCAGCACAGCTCTCGCACTGCAATCTCGCAGTATCCTGGCAGCCCCGCTTCCCTCGCCAGCGGGTTATTTAATTCAACAATCCAACCGACAGTTGTTGCACTTTTCTAATTAGACGAGCCGGCAGCAGCGGGGGGCGGTGGGCCAGTGGCCAGTCATAACAAAAAGTTAATTAAACATGTAATTGTTGCCAAAGAGGGCAGCGGGCGACGATTGCCCCAAGAGTGCTGCGAGCAGATTGGATTGGCGGGATCGAACGGGGAGCTTGTCCAGGGTATCCCAGACCTTGGCACTATTATTTGCGAGATTTTGAGAGACTTTGCCCGGCAGCCAGTTGTGCTATTTGATTAAGTTGCAGCGAGTTGCCGAGTCCTGAATGGCGGCCATTGTTCTGCGGGCCAGGATCGGAGCGTACGGGAATTACAACTGGAACCGGCTAATGGCTGCGACTAGAACGTTAGCTCTAGCTTTAGCCACCTCGCCTCTCGAAAGCATAATAAAAATTTTACAATTCAATTTCGCTTTTATATTCCGTTTTATAATATGCCCCGCAGTTGCACGAGTCCGCCCACTTCATATGCTCTCTTTATTTTATTGCCTCAAATTGTTTGTTGCCATTTCGCATTTGTGCCGCCCGGCTGCGCAGGAACATTTAACTTTGTGCAACATGACGACGGCAAAAAGCAGTAGCCAGCCACTAGGATTCGGGGTGGAAAATGAAAACATTGCGGAGCAGAGCAACTAAAACCAACTATACTTAAAAAACTGAAACTAAAACAGCGCGGCGACAGCGAAAAAAGTTGTCAACTCTCTCCAGTAGTAGTTGGAGGAGAGGCACTACCAAAGAAGGTGGAGAAGGACTCCAGAACTGGAAGTGGGCGAGGGAGTGGGTGTGGCCCAATGCTCCGCTTTCCGTTCACTTTGAGCTCGAGTCGAAGTAAAGTCAAGTTACGCGTAGAACTCGGGGCCACGGGACACGGCCAAGTAGCCAGGCACACACAGGACATCGTAGAGGATGCACAAAAAAAAGGGAAAGGTTCAGACTAAGGGGATACCTATCACTAAACATTATTTAATTTTATTTTATGTTGTACTATTTAAAGAAATAATATTTGTCTCATATATCACATGAGAACCAGCTATATAAGTTCTTAATCTTTGTGCTTGAACTCATTGAAATTTATGAAATATTATATTAGAAAGGTTATCAATACTGACAATTTTCCACACATTCCAAGAATAAATAATAACTAAATAAAACGCCTCTTGTAAGAGTTTCCAAACTTCTTTAACCAAGCTTCTGAGAACCCAAGCAAACCTCATTCCCGAACAATTACTGAGTACTTAGGAGACAGCGAAGCGGAGAGCAAAGAGTGGCGAACGGCAAAAGCACATTTCAGCTTGAACTCCCACGGAGACCCGGGCGAAATGAAATTGCCAACGTGAAAAGTGTAGAAAAATGCAGGCAGCGGGAAAAGGGACTTGGATGTGGGGATGGGGAACTGTAGCTCTAACTGGGATTGGAATCCTGGTGGGAGTTGGCCCGAAGGATCGGGGTAACAACAGACTGCTCCTGTCGTGCGTCTGCCGCCTGTTAAACTGCAAAGTAAACGGACAAAATGTTAAATCAAAGCCAAACAAAAGAGGCGTAACGCGACGGCAACAAGGTGCAGTAGGGGTAAGCAGAGCCCTGGCCAGGTGGCTGTTGTCCAGGGCAAGGGGGATTCCCCTCGAGTACAAAAGTTTTGCGTGCACTTTTGATAAGTTGAGTGCGACTCACGGCTTCAGCTGGCTTAGATGATATTCAATCCAATAAACGGATAATAAATATTGAAGTTTGGTAGCCATATTGGTCGTAGCCTGGAAAATCCTTTAAAATTTCATTCCACGAAATGTGTGTCAGCCCGGCATTTGCCGCATGAATCTTTTAGTGGGGCATTAAGGCTGCTGTGGCATTATTAATGCGGCTTCATTATGCAATTGTGCAACAAATAATAAATCGATTAAGCAAATATTTGCCGGCGCTAAAAGCGTGTATTTTTACAAATGTAGCCGTTGGTCCTTTCGGCCTTAAAACTGTGGGACAGGATGCGGACGCTCTCTTTCTCTCTCTCTCTGAGCAGCCATATGCATTTTCCGTGCGTCATCCATTTTAATATTTCAACAAAACCAGAAATGACGCTGTAAAACCGACGCGGTTATATGTCAAATATTCCCCCCAATGCATATGCATGACAGGGGTCTGGGCGGGCCTTTAAATTTTGCATGTAAATTTCATCGCACACACATGAGAACGTACTTTGGCCCAGCGGAGAGCGGGAGCTGCGAACTGGGAGCCGCTGCTGTCTGGTGCATTTTAATAAATTTATGATTTTATTTTGAATTTTTTACCCCTCGAATATGTGTCATTCGCTTGACAATTTCCCTTAAACCAGAAAAAGAAGCGCCAGGATCAGGGCGTACGGGAATAAAAAAACAGGGAGAAAGGTCCATAAATAACGAAGCATTTTACTTTGTATTTGCTGGATGAGATTTATAAATGCGTTTTTGTTTGCCGTTGTTGTTTCGCCAAATCGAGGAGAAATTTCATCGCGATGCCCGATGCCGCATTTCATTGAACGAAATGAAAAAATAATTGAAATATTTGCCAATCAGCAGAGCGAACGAACGCCAGAGCGGGGTCTGGGAGCGGAGAGCCCGGATAAGGCGAGCATTTCCCAGGAATTCCCAATTGCTGTCTGCGGCACGTTAATAAGCTCTTTGTTGACACGCACACAAACAGGCAGCTCCTTCTCCGCCCAAGGACCCACGTACACACGTGTGGGTGGGTGTGCGGGGTGTGTGAGTGTGTGTGGGGAAGGACCTTGTGTTATCTGCGCTGACATTGTACTGGCCCTTTCAGGCTGTCATCTGTGGCACGGGTCCTGGTGGGCTGTCGATTATCGAGTCGAGATTATTAACCTGTCAGTTTAGCGCTTTGTCTTGCCAATGCCAATGCCAACTTGGTCCTTTCGGCCCCGGCAACACTGACAGCTGCAGAGCATTAATGTAAAATATTTGTTTTATTGGTAACAACAATTTTTTCAATTCTTTTCGGTACTTATTTTCGTGCTTTAAGGATGGGTTTTGGGTGTATAAAGGAATAATTTTTGGAATGAGAATATTATAGAAACTTAAGTAACGTAAAAGCTGTATGTTGGATCTGAAAATATGAATTTAAAAATATCTAAGGCTTTAATACAGCAAAGCAAAATTAAAAAAACTATTTGTTAAGTATTTCTAAAGTATAAAAATAAAAGTTCCAACTATAGTAATGGACCCTGAATCTCCCTCTACTTGGCCCTGAATTTAATAACAACCGAATGCAAATAACTTCCCACCCATTAATGTAAATTATTACTTTTATTAGGAACAACAGTTTTTTCCGCATTTATTCCGTGCTGTTTTTCTCCATTTCTTGCCGGGAATCGCATCCGAAACCGAGGGTTGTGAAACCTCGACACCGCCACTGGCCCATAACAGTAACAGTAACAATGGCCGTAACAACGGTGGCAGCAGTGGCAGCCATCGCAGCCATTGCAGCCTTTGCAGCCATAATAGTAACAGTTACAGGCGCACAACTTGTACATGGGTACATTGTAGCCGGTACATGGCAATTGCAATTGCAATTCCCGCACGAGTGCGGCTGCTTTTAAATTTTAATTAACTCAGCGCGCCCGGCTGCGAGCAAAAACAAATCCGAGGGCCCGCCGCTGTCGTGCAGAAAAAGTTATTATTTATTTCATGTTATTCTGTGCTGTTTCAACGCGCCATAAACGGGCGTCCGACTGAGGCCAGTGACTTGGCCGAAAATGGCCAAGAGAAGAGGGCCACCAACCCGGGGTATGGCAGGGAGGATGGGGTGATGGACTGCAACTAGGCTGGTGGCCATTGCCATGTTCATTTATTTATGAGCATTTTACACAGCCAGTGCACAGACATACAAACCCAAACACACACACACTTTGAGAAAACTTGTCTGGAAATTATGTAAATTTTTCAGTTATTTTTCGTAGATTCCTGCCAGAGTCGGGGCTGGGATCGGTTTGGTTTAGGTTCCATCTCGTTGCCCATGTCCAGCATGTCCTTAAAAGTGCCACCGTCGTCCTCTCGGCTCCCTTCGCTCCTCTGGCCATTGTTGTGGCGGGGGTCAAAAGTTCAACTGCTGTTTCGTAGGTGGCCCTTGTCAACGCAGCTTTTGTGTCTGTGCCTAGAATATATAACCCATTTTTGGCTTTTCACGACAACAGGCCAGGCCAGCAACAACAAATTGCCGTCCTGCGGTCTCGGCCACATGCAAAATTCTGGGCCACTTCCTGATCCCGTTCCCGGCTCAGATCCCGTTCCCGTTCCCGTTCCTGGCCCCCGCCTGCATTGTTGTTCAGGCAAGCGAATCCCGACAAGAGTTGACTCAAATTGCATTCGGCGTCCGGCACTCTGTTTACCATTGGCCCTTCCAGCTGACATTTACTGCAGGCCTCAGCACCAGCATCAGCATCGGCAGAAGTTGTATTTTTTTTGGTTACTTAAATGTGCATTTCCATTTCAATTTCATAACCGTATTTGCTCTTACCTGTGCCAGCTGATGTATGAGCCGGGCGGCCAAAAGAATGTGACAAATGTGAAAGATGATTGAATGTCTTCCGCTCGTAATTTGAATGTGAACTGCCCGACCTTTGGCCGGAAGCAGACGAGACAGAGAGAGAGAGAGCGGCTTTCGGCCCGATTAAAGTCCGGTCAGAAGGAAGGGACTCCGCTTTAACCTTTGGCTAACCCATGTCTGTCAAATCGCCCACGCCACACTCGGCACCCGGCCCTTATCCATTTAATTTTCCTGACTTATTGTCTCGCAATCAAATATAAATTTCCTTAAATCGAAATTAGACGCACAAAGGCCATTAATCTTCGGTCCTCACCCCCCATTAGCCATTATCAGGGCCCGGCCAGAAGCTCTGGCTGGGGTTTGGAAGCAGCTAATCTGGCGAATGGCGAATGCAATCTACACACACAACGCACTCATGCTGCTGCTCCACGAATTATTTATTTTAAATAGCAAAATTGTCTGTGGCCAAATCGGTTTTCATATGCTTTCGCCCTCGCCCCCTGCATTTATGGCTATTGTTTTATGCCGTTTTGTTTGCTTTTTCAACTAGACAATAATAATAACAAACACAGGCAGTCGTTTATTGCCGTTTATGTGACTTTATTTACGGCCTTGTTGTCTGCCGCTTTTTGGTTTTTATAATCTTTTTGACTTTTTTTCCATTTTTGTGGCGTTTTTAATTTGATATTTATCAATTTGGGTTTCATCTGCTTTTGAATTCGTTCCGTTCGTAAGTATGCTCTGCCGTCTGGAGTTTTTCACTGCCAATTACATGGTCCTCTGGCTTGTTGACTTGTCTAGAAATACGTTGAATGACTTTTGAGAGTCTCTTGACAAAAGAAAAATCACCCACGGAGGCCTGATACCCTCTTAGTGAATTTGGGAAAAGAATTCTAATTTTTCAAACTTAATTTAATGTATATTTAAGATTATAACCTGTCAAAGAGGGAGCATTTCGTAGCCCTGTTTGTGTAAATAAATCAGAATATAGTCAAGATGCTTATTAGTTCACAATCACTTCCTTATTTGGCCTTATTACATCTTTATGTTCTTTGAGTATTTATTTAACTCCATGTTAAACCAACCCAAGTTAAGCTGATAACCAGACATTAGACACAACACATGCGAGGCACGCTCTCCAAAGGCGGAATCCCGGCACTCATTCATTGTTTGGCACTAGTTTAGCCCCCAAATGTCATTCAGATTAAATTTGGCGTGAAAGTAGCATTTTAAAATTGTACAAAATACTTAAGACGAAGGCGAAGGGTTCGTGGGGCGTTGTGTGGGGGTCTTGGCTGTTGTGTGCTGTGTGTTGTGTGTGAGCTCGCGCATAACAACAGGAATGGCTGCTGGTGCTGTTGTGGCTGACATTAAAGGCAAAAGGCGCGAGTGGTGAAGCAACAGTCGGGCTCAGGACGTGCCACACAAGCACACAGCTGTACCATAACTTTGTAGTCAACATTGGGGCGAGAACACCCACATGGATGTTTATGAGAGCCAGCACGTGACGGGAGGAGCGAAAGGACTCGCAGCTCGGAGCTCACGAGGGCTCAGGACTTGGGGCTCAGGGCTCTGGGCTCTCGGCTCAGGACTCAGGACTCAGGACTCAGGTCTCTGGGCTCAGCAGCGGGCTTTCCTTTCTGCCATTCCTTTGTGGCACACGCACTTTGCCTTAAACAATTGTTTGCACCAGCCCTCTTTGTGTGAACCGCTTTTCCCGGAGCTTTTCCCACGTGCCCGCTTCCAGCTCAAAAAGGAAGGTCTCCGTGCTCGCCGTGTCCTGGGCCTCATTTTGCTTTTAACGTAAGTCGTAAGGCAGCGAATCTGTTGTTTGTTTTCCCCAGCAGGGGTTGCGTGTTCTCTGCCCGGACTCGGGTTAAATCAGGGCTAAGGATTTGCCACCGTTTAGGCGTCCAGTCTCGAGGATTCTCCGGATTCTTCGGGCTCCCAGACTCAGCCAGGCCTAATTGATGCGCTTTTACCTAATGATCGATTCGAATTCGTTGTAATAACCCCCCCGAAAAGCCTGAGCCGTCAAAGCAGATTTATTTCAAATGTTGTCGGAGCGCAAATCCGATCCGATAGCGAAAGACCTCCCGGCAGACACATCAAAGCAGTTGCCTAGTCAACCCGGCGCAGAAAAATGGAATCGTTCCGGTCCGCTCCCTCCAATAACTCGGGATGCCTGCCTCGGCATCTGTTGCGCCCGTTGTCCTGGCTGCCACATGCAAATGTTTTGGGATAAAGGAGACCGAAAAACCCCAACACAACACAACAGAACAGAACACAAATGTGGGGCTACTTTGTGTCTGATTGTCGGGCTGTGAGCGAGTGTTTGCGGGTTTATTCCCCTGCTTTGTGGGTTTATTTTCGGCGAAAAATAAGATGAAAATATTATGTCACGGCAGCTATTCGTGTACCTTTTTCGATAACCATATTTACGCCGCAACCCGCGCCAGTCTTTGTTCACAGTCAGTGTGTGGCGTAGTGCGGCGTGGCGAGTGTGTACATAAAATATGGGGTCATGTTTTGGCCAGCCAGCAGCATTATTTATGCCGCCCTCGGCCTACGTGCATTGTTTGGCTAATAAAGCAAAAACAGGGAGAGCACGGCGGAAGCTGTGGGGTTATTTTTGGCGAATATTTTCGCAGCTAACAACCGGGGAACACGCCACCGATACACCGCCTTTTCGCACCTAAACGAATCCCTGCCACAGTGACCCTCCAGTAACTGCAATAACAATGCAGAATGCCAGTGATGGGTGTCGGCGATGGATTGGGCAAACAATGGAACGCTTTCGATCGCCCCAGGGATCAATGCATATTTCCCCTCTGAAAACGCTTTGGCGTGCAATTCAATCTATTACAAAAGGCCAACTTCTCGCTCAATCATGCTCGATCATCCACCTGGCGGCCATCAAAGGGTATCGAGTCCTGCCACACTGCCACGCATACTAATGAAAGCCCCGAAACGGAAGTGCGTGCGCACGAAAGTGTGTGTTGTGGGTGAGCACTGACGACATTAGCGCCATTTTGTCGTAATTAATGTGCGCCATATTAGTTGCTATTTGGCCATTTTTCACACACACACAAAAACGCCGGCACAGGCGCTCGCAAAACAGTTTTGTGGGGGAAAACTTTTGCAATTTTAGTTGAAGAATTTCGCACAGCTGCCTGTTTCCTGTGGCTGTGGGGAGGGGGGAGAACTCTGTGAAAGCCGGGCCCAAAATAGCTGTCTGCCTGTGTGCGTTAGCGTGTGTGTGTCTCGACATCCATCTTCCTACAATAAAGGCCACCCACGACCCACACTAGCACTCCTCTATACAGCATTTTGAGACGAGTTTTTATTGCCGGCATAATTAGCCCAACTGGAGCAGGAGACGCCTGGCCAAAAGTCAAAGGAAAACACCAACGAAATGCCAGCAGACTGTGGTCGAGTGGCTAGATTCTGGCCGGGGTTTACTGTCCTTGAAACGTGTATCTAATTCACAATATTATTCTGTGGCCGAGGGGAGAAATCAGCTGCAAGAAAAAATATAATAACAAGGCAGAAAATTGTGGGTACTAGGATAGACATAAATATGTATGTTGTTAGCAGGTTCTAGGTGATGCTTTGGAAAATTTAAGGGAAAATCTGGTAAGCATTATGGGTAGACTTTAACCTAAATATTTCTGAAAAGTTAAGAGGGCTCTGTAATGTCTTTCTTTGTTATTTATAAAAGCAAACAAAGTTCATTTTAGTTTTAATATAAAACTAATGCCCACTCAGGACTTGATAATGTTTAAACTAATCCACTCCAAAAATAGCCTAATAAACTGCTTATACATATGATTGATAGCTTGATCTCACACATTTCACAACTAATCATTATACCCCTAAAATACTTTGAGTACCTATTCCCTCTGAATATTTTTCATAGAAATTTCGGAGAGTTCCACTTCTCCTTTACATTAAATGAACTCATTCTTGCTGCTGCTAGAGTCCTGGAACCACCCTCGCCGGATGCTGCTATTCAGGCTGGTTATCTCACGCTGCCTTTCACAAGGTTAGTTAGCCAGTTGGCCCTCCCCTCACACACTCCCCCTCTCCCGCTGCGTATATTTAAATGATTTGCTGCTAATGCGTCTGTTTATGTTTTATGTTGATGTTGCCAGAGTCTGCGGCCCTTTCTGGCTCTCTGCTGCTGCTGCTGCTGTGCTGGGCCTATCCTATTTGACTTTGTGCAATATTTATTTGCGGCGCTCCAGCAGACACACACACACACTCGGCGGCCACACCGACAGCGCCGCAGTGTTTATGTTTGAGCAAACACCCGGCCAGCGGAGCGGAGCGGGCAGTGGCAACGTGGTCACATGTGCGTGGTGCGCATTTAATTTCTATGGCCGGAAGTTGACTAGACAGTTGACTGCCTCCTGTGTCTGCCACACACGCTCTGTGTATTTGTGTAAGCTGCTTTTTTCCATTTTTCCACTTTTCCAGCTCCCAGCTCTGTGCTGTGGCCTCGATTCCGTCGCTCAGTGTGTGTCAATATTTGCCGATGGGCTTTGGAGGTCGCGGAGAAAGACAAGCGATGAGCTGGGCTAATTGCCACCAAAGTTGTGTTGGATTTGCCGAGTCACAGCACAGATTGTTGTTAAAATATAAAATCAATTCTCTAAAAGCAGTTGGACTTGGTGGCGTTGAAGTCAATAGATTGTTAAATTCCTATTATAAAACCTGTATTAATGAATCGGTAGGAGTTGTGTTTAATTTAAGACCGAACTTTATACTATAATTTCCATTTAGTCAAGGGGTGGATGAAGCTTAATGCAACATTTAATTCCTTTACTCAATTGTTTGAAACGATACTTAAAACACTTTCTTACCTTTTTTATGTTATCCCAATCTCCTGCCAAAAACTCTCACAAATGTCTACTTTCTTGTGACTTGAGTTTCCCCCCTTAAGCTGGGCTTTAACGACCCTCACTATCGATTCGTTGGTTTAAACCGATTTATAGCCACATTTATTGCCATTACTGAAATATGCTGCATTAAAAAATTGGTGACTTTCCCCAACCCCCACGGTCGCCATAAATCAACAGGCCAAGAGGAAAACTACTTAAAGCGCCATTACAACAAATTTAAAGCAATTTCAAACTTAGGCCAGCCGCACACGCCCCGGTCCCCCGGCTCCGCCGCCCCCACTCCGGCCATCATTTGGTTTGGAAAGTTGTGCCAAATAAAAAGGCCAAGCAGAGAAACCGAAAAAAAGAGGCAGGGCCAGGAGGACAAGGCAAAAAGAAAACAAATGTTTTGGACACTTTATTATGCGCATTATTCACTGCTACAATGTTTTATCCCTTTTCGGCGCAGGACTGTTGCTCCCGTTGTGCCGGCGATTTCTACTCCATTAACTTGACCCAAAGGTCCACTCAACGGGAAGCGCTCCAAGAAATCACCTCACTCCCGCGCTCTCAAGTCCTGTATAAATGTCAAAGCAGGCCCAGGAGCTCAGCATTAGCTGTATTAGTATTATGATTTGATGGGCCTCGATCCCGGACCCGATCCCCATTCCGATTCTGATTCCGATCCCTTTTGTGCCAAGTCACTTGTGCAGCTGAAGGCTTTCGGGGCCACGACGGAGAAGGCGAGTTCAGTGGGCCTGAATTGCAGGCTGAGGCACCGTTTCCAGCTGAAGTCACCGCCGGGGCCGCCCATCATGTGTAAAATTAGCTTATTCTGTTGGATAACCTGCTAAGCCCCACTGGCAGCCCCCCACAACCCATTCCCCGACTCGGTCCCAGCCGCTGGGCATAGAAATAGATTGCTCCGGTCGCTGTTGCATAATTCTCGGTGCGCTTAATGCAATTTTTATGTAGCCTGTGCATTAAGTCATAGTCAGGAGCCGGAGGAGGACACATTTCTTTTGCCTGTTGGCGCATTAAATTTATATGGGAATTGCTCTACCAGCCATATGGGACACCAGCAGAAGCAGGAGCAGGAGCACCGGCAGCATCCGCAGCAGCAGTAGGAAAAATATAGGATAACCCCCACTACACACCCACAAACTTTACCTCGACCGCAGCTCCTTCCCATTTTGACTTGCTGCCAAGCATAAATTTTACAAAACTCAACAAATAACCCTCGGGGCCGCACGGATAAGGCAGGATATGGCCATAAGGGACCCAAGGACGATGTAGGGGCAGGCCGTGGAAGGCTAGCGTGGACTCCTGGACACTGCCAGGTTTTTCCCGATGCCATCTCCATGCCCTCGCAAAATTTATTTTGTGGGCGTGCAGTTTTCAATTTGGCAGCTGCCTGGCCCAAAGTATACGCAGAAAGCCTGCCAAAGGCGTGTGTTCAGCAAAATCAATAAAAACACATTTAAAACCGCACCAGGACACTAACACGACACAAAAACCGGGTGCCCCATGGATGTGTTTTTGTGTCGAGTCAGCGGGACTGCAGTCCGGTGGAGTCCGGAGCACAATGCTAATTCCAATAGGATTTCGTGCTCTTTCGGAACGAGTTACTGCCTCCGGGCGAATGTTAATTCCATCAAGATTTTCCCACTCGCTGTTTACACCGCCCGATTGCAGTAGGTTTTGCTCCGTACACCGTGGCGTATACGCATTGTTGTGACTTGAGTGCCGGCTGAGTTACCCGCTTTCGATTTACGTGCCGCGCTTTAAGAGTTGTTTGACCCATTTACAGGTCGTCGGAGAACAGTGCCTTAAATGCATTCTCCTCGTGAAAGCTGCTCGGCTCTGCTCCCTGACAAAAGTATCCTCCATTTGCCTAGGATCCTCCATCCGCACGTGGCAATAGGAGTTTGTCAGGCATTTATGTTTGCAATTTAAATGCTTTTCCCCAGCTGGCTTTTCATTTCAGCCCGTTGACACACTGCGGGGCCTGCTCCTTGCTCTTCTCCGGCAAACTTCCGCCTGGAGGATCCTCACCCCCGGGCATAAATACTTTCGTTTGTCTCCAGATGCAGATGCGGATGCGGATGCGGATGTGTTGCATAGTTTCGAGTGCCATTCAATGGAGTGTGCATCCCCGAACCACTCCACTTATTTATGCATTCGTGCGCACTTTTTCCCTGCCTCTGACGACGTTGTAGTGCATTTTAATTTCGTTTGCATATGACAGGCAGCGGCCCCATCGGCCCATGGAATCCAGCAAGACTTTCATTCATTTGCCTGACGCTGCTTAAATATGCACGAATCCCCGGGTCCGGGCCCACTCACTTTCCCATGTTTGCAGCGTACAAAATTCATCGAATTCATAAAATGGATTTATGAAGAGCGCTCTCGAATCGATTCGGTTCGGCTTCGACTCTGTCTGGCCTGCCTGGCGGGGCGAGAATTCAAGAGATGCCAAAAACAAATTCGAGTGGATACATTAAGGCTTTGCAAATGTTGTGTAAGCGTTGGAGATGCTCTCTCCAGCGTTTCGGCGCAAACATTTAACGTCTGTCGCTGATGGAGAATGCAAACGATGCCAGCTGCAGCCATTATTTTTTCACAAAGTATTGACTCGCCCATTGGGTGGTGGTAAGGTCAGGGGAGTTCATTCGGCCTTCGAATTACTGACAGGACACACATACACGGCGTTGACATGGAGTAATTATAAAGGAGAAGAGAGAGTCAAATAAACTTTAAATAAAGTTTGGTATAATTGTTTAAAAATGATGAACAGAGAGGAGTTTTTACTGCTTTACTACCTCTTTATGTTCTATATTTAAATTGTAAATCCATAACAAGGATTTGTGTTATTTTTATGAGAATGTAAGCCTCTTTATTTCCATTTCTACTTCAAGGCATGAAAAACGCCTTTAGTCATCACTCCCAAAGTAGATATATAAAACATAAAGACTTGAGAGCATTGAAATGTAAGCACCGAGGCTTTTATAACCTTTTTACAATCTAAGAACCCATCTGGTCAATTATCCACATCGGCCCCTTGTTAGTCCCAATAAAAATGATACAAATTAATGAAACATAAGTCAAAAGCAGCGACGAACGGACATAAAATGCCAATCAAAAGCCTATCTGCCGAACGCAACCAGACAGCCGCCGTCCCGTCCGACGTGGTCCGGTCCGACGGGGTCCCAAAAATGTTTGTAGCCCCCGAAATGGGAGGCAGGGCCTCCCTTCAGCATACCACTTCAAAAGGCGTCGCAACGCTGCACAGTCAATTTGCGTTCGAGATTTATAACAGTCACAATGCGCCGTTCCATGGAAACAGTTGACTCGGCACCCGTCATAGCCCGCCCACCCGACAACGGGACCTGGAGCGACGTGTCCTTGAAGCGGGCGCCCATCGAATCATCAACTGGGCCGCTGGTCCCGATTCGGCGAGCGCTTTGCCATAAATATTTTTTGCTCGATCAAGTGTACTAATTTAATGTGTTGCCATGGCTCTCTCTGTCCCTGGCTATATGTGCCACACACCTAAGTATGTGTGTGTATGCATGCGAATCGATGACTCGACTGACTTTACCAAGGCTCCCGCCAGTCCCTGCCCCTGCCCCCGCTCCCGCCACTGCCCGCGCGCTATCAGGACGCGCTGGCAGGACATTCAAAACAAGATTTATGACAGGCGTGCGCTAACTGGAAGACGACGAGAGTCGAGTCGAGGGGGTGGCCCAGGCAGGGCAGACGGGCAACAATAAAATGAAATCAACGTTACGAAACAAGAGAAATGACAACGTTGCTAAATGGGCTTATCTGAGCAGCTAGCGGGTTGGAAAGAGACAGCCATCCAGCCATCCAGCCACCCAGCCATCCAGCCAGCCGGCTCGGACCGTGCAAAGTTTTTCGATTGTCTGCCGAGCTCAACTTGGAGAATTTTTCGCTTGAAAATTTGATTAATGCTTTGCTCCTCTGACTGACGGCTATTAACAAGGAAGGGATATCCAGCGACAGGGCCAGAGATCAGGGGTCCCGGCCGGGTAGTGTGTGTGTGTGTGTAGCAGGTCATGATTTGCCGACTGAGATTTATCTTCTGGGATCCTATTAAATTTCCAAAGGAGCAACAAGCCATCGGGGTCACTTAAAAGTCCATGATGAGTGTTGTTTGCGTCGCAAACAGCGCAGAAATGTTGTTTGGCTTACACTGGGGAAAACAATCAATATTTGTCGTGGGTTTTCTCAGTGGAGTATGTTTGCTAAATATTCAATGCTAAAGAACGAAATGATTTAATTAAAAATTTATTAATAAAGTTATAATTTAAATTAAGTAATATTTCCCACGAACAAATGCCTCAAAAAGAAGAAACTCCAACTAAAAATCACAGTTTTGTGTGTGTGTATTTTTCAAGATTTCACATTTCACCTTGCGCCTCTTTGTCTGCGTTAAATTAAGCCTTCTTTGGGCAGCATTCTCCTTTTGTGCTCGTCTTATGCAACATCCTTGTGTGCGGCGGAACTGGGTGCACGGAGGCAGGTGCAGTTCAAAGCAATTTCATTGCTGAAACAAAAACCCGATCCTCTGTGAGCTCCTTTCCCGTGTTAATTATGTGCCCTGTGCAAGTTTCGCTGAGCATTTGTCTTTATTATGGGCTAAGACCGAGCCTCGGGACGGTGATGATGCCGCCTGCCTGGTGACTACCTGGCAGCCAGCAAGGACATCTGCCGCAGCTCCTTGCCAGCCCGAGCCTGCCGCCTTTATTATCATTGTTGCTGCCGCTGTTGCCTTTGTTTTTCCGCACTGACATTCGGGCGACACAATGCGAGGAATGGGAAGGGTGTGGGTGTGGGATTCCGGGAGCATAAGCTCGGTAAGCTCAGTGGAATGGAGAGGCAACAATACATCATGTATGCAAAATGATGTATGCATGTAAATGATGACGCCGACGACGCACAAGTGTTGCGAATTAGGCCAAGGAGAAGCATTAATAAACGCATTTAGTGGGCGCTGGCATACGCGGCGTATGCGCAATGCCAAAGAAAAGGCATCGCGGGAGGTGAGGAGTAAGCTTAGATAATCGCAGGCGCAGGCAGCAGAAGAAGGATAAGATACAAGAGCAAGAACAAGAACAAGAACCAGATGATGATGATGATGATATAGACGACACATGCAGGCTTATAATTTGCACGTGGCAGGCAGGCTCCTCTTGCCGCCATATTTTTCCCTCTGAGCAGGCCATGTAGTAGTTGTGTGTGTGTTCTTATTGTGTCACTGAGCTTGACATACTTTCCACTTAGGCAGCAGCACCCCCACTCTTATTTTCCCCCTGCAAGTTTATCATTTGCAGCCTTAGTTATGCATAGTGTTACAGCCCGCGCGCCACTTCCGCCCGCCAGCCAAGTCATCATTGTTGTCTCTCAAGTTGCTTGCTCAGTTTTCTCCAGCGACTTGAGCCCCAGCCCGGGTGCTGAGGCGACATTAGTCGTAATATGTCAGCCTGTTACTTTTAGCCGCCTAGTTTTAAGTCTGCTATCTGCTCCGAGCGGCGAGAGTGAAACTATGTATGTAGGAGAAAGCGGGACCCAGCGGTCTCGAGTGTGTTGGCACACATCTCACTGCATATCTTGAGGCACACTGCAGGCAGTCCAGGATCCGCTTTCGGGCCCAGGATCTATCTATCTATCTAACTCCTGGCAGCACGGAAACCTTGTTAATTAACGCCGCTCACTCCGCTTTAATTCGCCCTCCCCAGCAGCCCGTCCGCCTCCACTCAGCCACGCATAATTAACGTATAAATTACTTATAGTGTGACGTTAATAATCCGGGCGTTAATAGATTTTTCCTCTGTTTTTCCGGCCCATTTCCATTTGTTTATTCTGGCTAACGCACACGCAGGCCGCCAGCTGTGGCTAAAACGGAACTCTCCCCCCCTCGCTTCCGACGGCCTAAATTATCGATAATCAATGAATTTGGTCCTTTATTGTGCTTTCCCAATCGCTTTCAGGGGTGTGTGTGTGTGTTTGGGTGCGGTGGAATAATTGTTTATCGAAATAATGGAAGCATTAATTTCCGCTTTATTGCAGTTGGCTTTTTGTTTATACGGGTGTACCTGCGACTATGTTTTATGTCGGACCTGGCTCTGGCCAAGTGAAAGGATAATTAAATATTCAAGAGCCGCAAGAGACCCCCAAAGATCTTTATTAAAATCCAGCGCACACACTCGCACGGAGACTCATTAAAAATCCTCACTCAAAAGTCATGTTGCTGCCCTGTCAAACATTTTGTAAGCAATTTAAGTGCAAAATCATGCGACAAACTATAAACCAACAAGCCACAGACCCTCCTCGGGCCCCGGATCCAATGGCAGGGGCGTGTCCGACAACTAATGAGACCCACAATCCTGCCCGGAGTGAGGGGCATATCCTGGCGTTCTGCTCCCTTGGCCATTGTCGCTGAGCCGCAAGGCATTCGAAAGGCAAACAAATAGACATTAAAAAAGGCAAAACCAACAGCAATAATCAGTTGAGGGTCTGGCAATCCGCCGCTCCGTCCCCTCGCCCACAGCATTATCACTATGCCGCACCGAACCGACACCGAGCACCCCGACAAATGGCACAAAATTGTAGAGGTTGACGTTTAATTTGCCACTTTTATTAACAGCGCTCATATTAGGGACTCATTTATCAGGTCCACTGTCGCTCTCGCCGCTGTTGCTATTGTTGTTGGACCAACAAAAAACAAAATGAAGCCCTGGCAGGGCGGAGGTGGGCGGGGGATTACACCCTCCGCCAGCAGACATGACACACAGTGTAGCAGTTGTGGGAATTATTTAATTTAGACACTGCGCTCAGAGCGTCTGCATTGCTCTTGGAAATGGCAAGTGGGACGAGCACAGTGGAGTGAAATGGTGAAAAGAGAGGATAAATAAATCCTCTCTGGCTTCTATTTTATTTTATTTTTTTTTTTTTTAAATAATTCGAATTAAAGCTGAAAAATTGCATAATTAATTGCTGAAAAGTTAGAAAAATAGATTTTCAGATTTGAAATTGGCAAACTGTCAAGCCAAAAAAGGGGAAATCATATCAATGACAAAAATATATAGTTTAACAAGCCTTAAATATTATTATTTTCACTTCACAAACTTCTTTAAAATTCACCTGAATTCAAAAACCAGGTCAGTTTGTGTTCGTTTAAACCTCTCCTGTTGCCTTTCTGAAGTGCCAACTGCTCACTCAAGCTGTATTGCTGTTACAACCATTGTACAAGGGCTCCCAGAGCTGGGAGCACCCATTTAAGTGGCAAGTTGTTTTTGCACTCTCATGATGCCACTGCCGCAGACAAGGACTAGGAAGAGCACCAGGACCGGGACCTGGACCGACAACGGCAACGGGAACAGGAACCTGCCCAGGCATAGACCAACTCCTAAGCTATTGCTTTGCGCCCGAGCCGGGCCAAATTAATGACAATGACTCTGAACAGAACCCAACGGAATGGCGGAGTGGGATGGATGTCGGAGTCCGTGTACCCTCTGATTGTTTGGTGGGTTCTCCGGCCCCCAGTCGCTCCTACTCCAGCCACTTTTTCAGTGTTTGTCTGCATTTGCACTGACACATGACAGAGCGTTTCATTTGTTGTGCGGCTGGGCGAGTGGCGGAGCATGACGCGGAGGAAGTGGGCTCTGATGCCTGGCCAGGATTAAATATTGCATTGCAAAAACTCAAGGGTTCGAAGGGCAGTTATGAAGTGCTTGCCCGCCCCGCACCGACTATTCCCCAGTTAATTGAGAGGAAGGAAGGTGGTGGTGGGGGGTCCAGGTCCAGTCACTTAGCCGCTTATTAGCTCGCAAACGATTGGGCCAAGACACGCAACCCAAACGTGGTTAACGCTTCGCTTATGAGCCGCTGCGAATGCTGGACGGTGAGCAATGTAATTGACTAACCGCTCACGTTCGGGTTCCTTGTCCACGGCCACACATTCATCATCGGCGAGCCGGCTAATTGGCCGGCTGGCCAGCATAAATGGTTAGTGGCGGCGCTGCCAATGAGCCGCTAATGCCAATGTGCATGCGGCTGCGGCTAATCTGTATTAAGCTGCGGCACATATCGAACAGGATTGACAATGCGCCAAACTGTGAGCCGGAAGCTGCTTCCTCCTCTCCCTCCTTAATGGGAATTAAATTTCGAAATTAAAAACTTCCTTTGCAGATGGCGAATCGCTTCATTGGCCAAATATTTGCCGTCTGCCAACAGACGCATCATCAAAATGTTTTTCTTCAGCCGTATTTATGGCCGTGCAATGTAACAAACACATCATAAATGGGGCACAACACATACTTAATGAAATATTTATGTGCCTTCTGTGCGTGTGCCAGCGCGCGTGTGTGTGTGCAGTGAGCACATATTTGCCATACATTACGCACACATTACGGTCTGCCGTATTTGTATTTGCTTTACTCACAGCGCCAGGGATATGAATTTTTCTCTTTTGGGCCACGTTGGGCGCCGAAATAAAACAAAAGATGCTGGGAAAAAACGTGCAGCATACTTTGCTGCGCACTTTGAGGCCAGAGGCTACTGCTCTCTACGGTTTCATATTTTTTAATATATTAGCTAGCAAAATATTATATTATATTATGTCGTACGGCATTGAGGGCGAGATGTATGCGCCACGGACTGCCTTTAAATGGGCATGTAAATTTTATTTGTTTTT
This sequence comes from Drosophila bocqueti, assembly GCA_018151655.1. Taxonomy (NCBI): domain Eukaryota; kingdom Metazoa; phylum Arthropoda; class Insecta; order Diptera; family Drosophilidae; genus Drosophila; species Drosophila bocqueti. Next base: position 4,872,355 of record JAECXF010000057.1, read on the forward strand.
TACGAGCGCATAAATCAAAGAAAATTGTTTTTATACAAAAAATATGTGCGTTGCCCCTTTCAATGGCCGGACATTTCATATTTTATGCGGTCGGCGACCCTTTTCTGCAGGCATTTGCTACCGAAAAAGGGCGCACGAGTCCCGAGAAATCCCTGCTGAAATTCCAACCATTCGCAGCCACTCTCCTTCCGTGCAGCGAATCCACCTACGATCAACTGCAGTCGATGGGAGGACTCCAATCAATACTCGAGTACAAAGTAAACGCCTTCGGGCCGCGTTGCTCCCATTTGAGACCCTACGCATCTGGCCGTTTTCTCCGCCCGGCCCCATTTGGATTTTTCCTCTTTGTTTTTTCCAAAAATTGATTTCATTAATTTCTAATGCTATCTGAAAATATACAAGGAACAACAGCCGCGGGCTGTTGGCACAATGGGAGTGGAACAGAGCCGGCAATACATCAATGGAGAATAAAAAATACAAAGCGGAACGTGTATATTTTCACAGAAAAACGAGAAAACACACTGTGCTCCACAAATTATATCAAAAAACGAAATGAGCAAACGGAATATATATATGAGCAGTCAAAATTGAGCAACAAATATTTTATACCCTACAATAAGAGAGTATTAAATCAATTCTAAAATATTACAACAAGTAACACTGATACTTTTTATGTTACTAAACTACATTTCATCTTGTAATTAAATGAATTTAAATGCCAGCATATTTTCAAGCACCCATAATTATGCGTATTCGGGTGGACTCCTTCAGTTCCCTCTCAGAAAACGGCACAAAACGTATCAAGTAAAAATGAGATGAGGAATTAAATAAAATAAGATACTCTTGTTGAAAATTTCATTTGGAAATTCCTTGTGCAGCAATTAGGGGAAATTCGTTTGGGTTTTTTCCTTAATTTGCGTTGTTTGTGCCATCTTGGCTTTTGGCATACGAAAATTAATTTAGCCATGTAATTGTGTTTCTCTTATTTTTTTGCTTCTGTTTCATAGGGACACTACAAATCCTTGAAGGCAATTTCCATTTGTTCTTCTCCGCTGCCACGTTTCCATTATGTAATTATTTCCACATGCTCACGTTCGCACATCGAATTCATTACTTTTTTTTTGGTTTATCAGATTCACCTTTTTGGAGCAGAAAACTAAAACTGAACCCTAACCGAGCGCTTGTCGAGTCAGCAACGCATTACCCGATCCCACTTTCAGATAAAAGTAAAAGCAGCGACACGTAAACGGTCACGGCTCCGCACACAGGCAAACCTGCCCCCAAAAAACTCACCCAGATTCGCACACAATCACTCTAATACACGCAGCGTGTTGGCACCCCTTTCTTGTGCAACAATTTTCGAACGATGGCCGAAATCACAGTCTCTCAGACGGGCACAAAGAGCCGGCTTAATGGCCCCGCCGGATGGAATGGGCCTGGATAGGGATTGGGATAGGGAAGGGACGAGTGGACGCGACGAAGGACGTCGTGGAGACCCGCATAAAAGGCTCTCCAAATGCAGGCGGCCCTTTTAAGTATCTATAAAATGAAAATGTTTATAGAAAAAGTGCTCAAGTGACTTGATTTGTGCATTAAAGATATGTGTGGATATAGGTTCCACCTGACACGGAGTATTTCCTCGGCCATAAAATGCAAGAGATACCGCTGAGCCCGGTGCCACGTGCTTCGTGCCTGTATCTCTCAGATACTTATGCTCGGTGGCAGGCATAATGTAAATGCGAAAAGGGTAGACCCGTGCACCCACTTACAATGGCCACTAAAATTCGGCCGTTAAGAATCCTTTAAGGAGCATCGGGACCGGAAGTGAAAGTTTTCCGTAGTCAGTCAGTCTGTTACTCAGCCATTTACTGCATTTTTATGTGACTGGAGGCAGGACAGGGGAAGGAGCTGGGGCTGGGGTTCGAGCGCTGGAGAGGACCGACATATGGAGATTGGCCCTTGCCATTGATGGTTTATGTAAGAGCCGGTTGTGTGGCCGAGAGCCCGGATCGTTATAGTTATGTATGGGATGTAAAATGAACAGACGACATGGGAACTCTCCTCAAGATGGGCCACAGTCCGTAATGAAATGAAGTGTATAACATTTTATTTTACGAGTGCGTAGTCAGTTTGCTGAAATATAATGAATACCATTTGATGGGTGTATAAAACTATTGATTTTAAGTCGATTTGGTGGTGCTTTAGTAAGATTTTAGCGACTATTTAAGCAATCATTCATTGCTAAAACAAGTTCTGCTTTAAACATAATTGGTTTGGAAATTATTCTTAAAAATCAAAATCATTTGTTTTGGCTTCTTGTCTAATCAAATATTATTTCTAAAACATCAATTAAACTAATGAAAAGGTTAAGCTAAGCCATACTGTACCGCTTTATCGATCCGTGAAAGCAAAAAAAATTGTCCTCTTTAATTTTCCCTTAAAACCATCTCTATTTCCGTAATCCCATTGCTTCTCGCCCGTGTTAATGGGACACGAATTAAATTAAATATAAAATTCATTTGGCCAAATCAAGGAGACCGAGACAAAGCGATTGCTTGTTACACTTTTCGGACTGGCCGAGCGAGCACTTTCAATAATTGCCACTTTGGCGCCCATTAAAGCCAACTTATGCCCACGATTGACTGCTGCAACAGCCGAGGCCTATCCCCCGGCACAGCCCCTCGTCTCGAGTCCTTTCTCTACGACTCTCTTTCTGGCCTGCTCCACCTAGAACGCATAATCATTATCGTTACAGTTTATTGCACATTAAAACTGCGCCGCTGCCGCTGTCGCTGTCGCCCTTTGCTTTTATGCCACCGTCGCTGGGCCAAACACTTGGCATTACATAAAGCAAATGGCCATAAAACGGAACTGGGAACATGGCCGAAACGAGGGAAAGGAAGATGAGAGAGAGAGCGAACTCGACCGAGTCTTGACCGACTCGTAATTGTCACCCTCAGCGCCTTTTGTTGGAATTTACACATGAATAGTTGCAGGACCTCCTGCCAGTGGGAATTTAATTTAATTGCGCCTGAAATTTGCTTCCATCTCGAGCACCCTCTCCGCGATTCGTTCGCCTCAATTGTATTTGAAATTTTTATTTGATTTTTATTTAATTTTTAAGTACTCCCCAGGCGGGTCCAGAGAGTTTGCAATTAGCGGGGAAAGCATTTCAGGGAGCATTTCAATATGATTTGCAGTTGTATACAATTTACGAGTAACTCAAGCTGAACCCTTCGCCTAAGCCCGACTAAAAGGCAAATGCAATAAAACGGGGTTAGAGCTGTCACGCTTATTTTATTTGATAGCCCCATGATTTTAGCAAATTATGCAAATGTTTGCACTTATTTGAAACAACATTTTTGTTACTCATATTGAGTCGCACTCTCTCCGCTCTCCGCGCTCGGTCGCTGGCAAATATTGACAAGAGTTTTATTTAAATTTGGCTGCCAATTCCTTGGCAGGAGTTTCCGGCAATGTCACTGCGCTCCTTCGCCCCCTCGACCCCGTCCTCCAGCTGCCACGTCCTGCGCATATTTTTGCGAAATCAGCAAATGTTGCCGTTGTCAACTGAGTTGGCCCCTGCCATGTCTCGATTCGCAGATTCTATTTTTTCTGCCGTCTTCTCTTCCGGCGACAGGCGAAGGCGACGAAGGAGCAGCAGTGGGGAGCAGAGCAAATGCCACTAATATGAAAGCAAATTTGCATAATAATTTTTGCCAGATTCTTTTGCTATGTAGCTGGCTGCCGTCATATTTAAGTTGAAATTCCTTTAGTTTGGCATCCGAGCATCCTGATGCCGCTCCTCTTTAATGCGGAATCTAGTTTGTTTATTTCCGCAGCGGTCAAAGCATTTCCCACTGCTTATTATATTAATTGAATTTAATGGCATTTAATGAGAAAATTAATTAAACTGCTTTATTTATGGCGTCACATTAAACGGATTTTTTTTCTAGCTTCTGACAAATAGAGTGGGTTTTTTTTGCGGAATTTGGCCTGTGGCTGTGGTCAATATGACAAGTGTTGGGTAAAAAAAAGAGGCTTTTTTCTCTATTCATAAAGCGTGTGTAATTGGAGAAGCAGCTGGCTCTGATAATCCATTAAATAATTGCTTTGATCTTAAAGCTCAATGCAAATATATGAAATATTTCATAATTAAAGCAAGCTTTTGGTGGATTAAAGGACCTCATTGTGAGTCCAATAAAATAAATGTCCCGATGTTAAAGTTCATTTATCTACACACCTTACGCCTGTTTGCCCCCTGGCAATAAAAATAATTGGCTATAAATGCGCCAAGAGTCAAAACAAAATGCCAATTGTCAAGGAGCCACGAGAGTTCCGAGTGCCTGGCAAAAAGGAAACCGGGAAGGAATAAGAAATCAACACATTGCTTTTAATTAATGGAAGCTGCAGAGCACACACACACTCTTCCCAGTGGCAGTTACCGTGGCGTTTTTATGACTTTCCTCCTGGCATCTGGGAATGCCATCAAATCGGAGCGAGGCTGGGGTGAGAAAGTCACCTTGTCGCTTGTCAGTTTCAAGTGCGTTGAGTTATAATTTTATGTGCAATTAATTTGCCACCACACAAGCGCACACACACTCGTTTAATGCGTTTCCTGGCTTGTACGTGGACCAACTAATGAGCCAACAGCTACTGTTTTGGCCTGCCTGGGCTTGTTTTGGTAGAGAATGTTGTTTAGCCAGGAGCAGGACCCGGCAAAAGCAATTTTAATAGCAGCCGTGTTTTGGCAATTAATGTTGATGGCTTTTTTATAGTTCACAGCGACATGGACAAAAAAAAAAACAACAGCCTACCACAACCTTAGCAGAGCCGCTCTTCATGCAGCCAGAATGCAATTTGTTCGAACATTCTGCGTCATTCAAGCCGATAGCTGGAAAACAAATCAGCACAAGTGGACAAACGTGGCCGAAATTGCAAATTCCAGCACAAAACCACGCACAGCCACTGGGCATTTTACGATTGATTTTTGTTGCGGCTGCGAAAAAAGGGCAAGGGGGCCGGCGAACTGCGTTTGGGCCAACGGAAATCTCTAATTAGCTAATTGCTATAATTAAATGTTTTGCCAATGCTGGCATTTCGTTTAACTCGGGCGCAAGGATAATGTAAATTCTGAGAGCTGCCCTCGCCGTGCCTTGTTGTCCTTCCCTCAGTGAATGTGTGTGTATGTTCGGGGCCGACGTCATCATCATTACCATCATTGGCATTGTTATTATTGCGGTCGCCCTCGTGCCTCCACTGTGCTCGCTCCGTAATGGCAAATCGAACATATTTGCATATGAAATGAGCGAAAAATCGAAACATGGCGGCAGCCAGGCCCGGGCCATGTGGAGACCCAGCACAAAAAAAGGGAACCCGACGATTTCCGGCTTAGGAGCCATCACATTTTAAACGAGTCTCCCCCGCTGTGACTTGGCCGATTATTGTGCAGAATCGAAAGTCAGGCGGCGCAAAACCATTTATAATCATTTATAATCATCATAAATTATGCATTGCATTATCGGTACTGGAGAGTCGCGCAGTTTGCCTTTTTCCCCAGCTGATTAGCAACTAATTCCGCGGTGCGGCCACGCGGCGTATGAGTAATATGCGCCGCCTGCAGTTGAGCTGTGAGTTGGGTTCGCAATTAAATCATCTCTTGCGGTCGGTTGGTTGGTCGGTTAGCCAGTGCACGGGGGACTCCCGACAAACTGTAATAACTTTGTTTGGGCCACGTCAAAACGCTGAGCCTACGAAATGCAAATGAGTTAACAAGTGAATTTAAATGAGATACAAACAACGGAGGAATTCCGTGACGAGGGACCGAACTCGTGGGCAGACAACACACAAAAAAGGGCTAGCAAACTTTTACGCAAAGAAAGTGTACGGCAAAGGAAATTTTAAACAGGGAAATTAGACCGGCTCTCTGGCCCAATCTTATAAAATTTAAATTAAAATCAGACCAAACCCAGTTGAAATAAGCCCGAGTCCGCTAAGAGTCCCGAAATTAATGTCAACTTCAAACAGTAATCTCTCCTTCTCTTCCGTTCTGCGCTTTAAACAAAGCGGCAAAATATGAGCGGACAAAGCAACTGCGAATAATGAAAAGGCAAACGAATCTTAAGTGCAGGCCAAAAATAACACAAATAAATGCCAAGCAAAAGGGAAATTGTTAGGAGCAAAGACTCGGAAAATAAGCCAAGCCAAAGGACATAACTCAAAAAATGGCTCTGCAAAAGTAGCACAAAAAAAGGAGGAAGGCGGCAAAATAAATGAAAAGAAAAGAAGAAGCCGGCGAAATGGGGAAGAACAATCCGCGGCGTCTTGAAAGCCGGGCGAAATTAGCATAAAAAAAGGATTTGCTCGCTAATTTCACTTTAATGTGAGAGTAGAAAGGAACAGCGATGAAGACGTCGCGCCCATTACGTCACTTTTATCTCGCCGCCCTCGCCCCCCGATTTCCCACCCCCCCCCTAGGTCGGAGTCCGTCTTTTCGCCTTTATTTATAGCATTATTAGTTGGGCCAGGCGAGAGATCGCAGCACGCTCCCGCCACTCGGCATTTCGGGGGGTCCCTGGTCCTGGTCCCAATAACAAAGTGCTAATGCCCTCGGCTAATTATACATCATTTGTTAGCCACATTTTTTGCAGCCCAGTCACTTCCCTGCAGCTCCTGCTGATTTTTTTGTCGTTCGTCTCGTTTTCTAAGAAGTCTAGGGTATAAATTTCTGCGTTTTTGGGCTTCAAATGAGCTCAAATATAGGGCCACCTTTCTCGAAGTCTCTTTGTGGAATTAATGGGTATATAACTCTGAATTGATGAAATAATAATAAAAACTAGCTAACTAAGTTAATGCATTTTTGCATACTTCAAGGGCTTTCCGAAGTTAGTTTCTTTTTTTGTTATCATCAAATTAGTCTCTGTTATTACTATAACCTATAACACCTACTAATCCATAAATTTTCTCTTAATTTCAAGGTCCGCCCGTGCTATCCGAGTCCATAATGGGCACTGTCGGCCGACTGCCCTGCAACGTCACCCCGCCCATCTACGAGGACCGCGTGGCGCTGGTCATCTGGTACAAGGTCGGCCTGAAGACGCCCATTTACAGGTGAGTCTCGACACGTTTTGGAAGATTTTCGCGAAGCGAGGTCGCTTTTCAATAACCTAAGTGCAATGACAGGGACAGAGACAGGGGACTCTCCTCGCTGAATGACACTTTTTCAGAGTAGCCTTAAATCTTTAAGCTGCCGTCGTGTCAAATGCAGAGCCACAAGCCGCAGAGCAGAGCAGGGGAGGGTAGAGCGGAGTGGAGCTGAACACCCACCTGACCGCAAACATTTCAACCGCACACACTCAGACAGACACGCACGGGTCCATAAATAAACAAAATTGATTACCGCAGACAACTTTTGACGCACTCAACCCGCTCGCCATCCGCCATCCACTCGGCACTCGCCACTCGCCTGTTCCCTCCTCTCAGCCGGCAACACAAACAAACAGATGAGGCGGGAAATTGGATCGGATGCCGGAGACCTGCACATGTCAGTTGCCGCATTCGAGGGGAGTTTTCATTCTGATTTAATGGCAGCTAATTAAGCCGATTTTTTATCCGTCCCAAGTCTGCAGTCCGAAGTCTGCAGTCCAAGGTCCGCATTCCGTCAGCCTGCAGACATGAAATTAGCATAACTAGAAAATTATACGCAGTGAGAGCTGCCGAAAGTGGGCAAAGTTTCCCGGCGGTTCGCTCCAAGGTTACATTCGGCTGCAAAAACTTTTTCAATTATTCATGTCTAACATTATGTCGTAGTGGTGGCTGCTAGTACCGAGTAGCTTGTATCTACCAGATACACGTCTACATCAAAGGCGTGAAACTTTAATTGGATTCGTCTGACTGGGTTGTGTGTGTGTGTGTGTGGTGATTAGCTGATTGCCAGGCAGCCTTCCAGGCAGCCATCCTGCCAGCTAGCCATTGACATGCGGCCAAAACTAATTGAACTTCGGGCACTTCAAGGACTTGCAAATGACTCGAGCGAAAGTAGTAATTAGCGTTGCATAACGACCGGCAGAGCCACGCTCGAACAGAGCTCAACTCTTGTTTGTAATTAAAAACCACTCAGCAAGTAAATTAATCATAAAAGAAACCGCTGGCCCAGCGCCGGACCAGGCCACGCCCGGTGCTAAAAATTTCATTTTCGCCCAGCATTGGCAGCGCCCGATACCCCCCCTCGACATTGACTTTTTATTGCCCGGCTGACATACGAGCTCCGGCCACGGGCCAGGTCCTTCTGCAGAACCTCATTATCCGTTCGAGAGCGCCATATGTTCGAGGCAAATCAAAATCGAAATGCAATAAAACACAGGCTTGCAATCCGAGCAGTTGTCGAGGACGAAGGATATATGGAGGTGCAGGGGAATTTATGGCGCATTTCTCACTGGGGAAAATATGTACTCTCCAGGCCAACAAACAAACGGCCGCTTGTCGATCTAATTTAGGTGAGATTTTCCGATTTTCCCGGGCAGCAATGGCAATTTGAATGCCAATTGAGTTGGCAACTCAGCAAGGCCCTGGGGCCAGGCACTAAATGATTAATTCATAAGTTGTAGCATATCAGTGAGCGAGAAGGCACTCAAATCGGGCTCCGAACTTCGCTGCCCCGGGCGGGGATTACTGAGGCTCTCAATTAAAAACGCTTTCGGCCGCTTTAAGACTTGCTAAAATAGAACTTTACGCCGGAGCGTGCATAATTAACTATGTGTTGCCAGCCAGGAATGCCGGGTAAAAGTGCTTTAAACCCAATTAACTTCGCCACTCGGCTAAATGTTGACCTAAATCGGGTATCACAGCGAGCTGCTTTCACTCCCCAGCTGACTCAAAACTTTTTAAACCCAACATTGGTTGGAAGTTTGAGGGCGGACACTTTAAGACCATTGATTGACCACCAAAATGAGCTCATTACGGCCAGTATCGGCAGAACGGAATAATCAATAATTGGGAATTTCAAGCGAAAACAATAAATAACGGCGTGGGAGGGCGGGTGTGTATTATTAATTCATTGCAGAACCCAATTACGCCGGCGGCGATAATAAAAAACTTCAACATGGCGTGAGAAAGTAATGGCAGTGGAGCGACTTTTGTTTTCCTTTTGGCTCAGGCTGATACACAGGAATTCTTTTAATTTTTCCCAAGCCCACACTGGGAGAAATTAAGCATAGAATTTAAAACAAACCAAATAGCTTCTCAGTTGGTTTTATAATGAAGTAAAATAGTTAAACTTAAATATGCTGCACCTAGAAAATAATAAGTGCTTTAGTTTTCTTAATTTTACTTAACTACAAACAGTATAAGTACTGCAACTATAAGACATATAATTCTGCAAGCTATACACCCAATTTCAGCTATTAATTTCCCCCAGTGCAAGTCTGATGCTCGCTTCCTTTTTCCCGTTTCAGTGTGGATACACGCGACTCCAACTTCGCCCAGGGCACGCACTGGTCGGATGAGACCTATCGGGAGCGGCTCTCCTTCTACGTGGAGGGACGTGCCGGGACGCTGACCATCAAGTCAACCACCGAGGACGACACGGGCGAGTATCGCTGCCGCGTCGACTTCCAGAAGAGTCCCACGCGTAACTCCAAAGTGAATTTAACTGTCATAAGTAAGTACGGGCATCGAGCCACTCTTCTTTTGCCCCCTGGTCCTTGCTCCTTGCGGGAGATTCTGTTTGTCCACACGAAGTGCGGGGCAGCATAATTGAGCAGCTAATTTGTGCGGCGACATATCCTTGCCGGGCCGGGTGGGTCTTCGGGCCGCTCCTGACTCCATTCTTCTGCGTTCCGGTCCAACCACGCCACTCAGCTCTTGGACAAACACATTAGTTACAGAATAAGACGCCAACTATATGTTCGGGTTGCCAACTTTTCCCTTATTTTAACCCACTGCCCCCCCACCCGGGCTGCAGTCCTGCACTTGGCAAACAGATTTTAAAGTGCCAACTTGGCCAGAAGTTGAAACTTGGCTGGTTAAAGCTGCTCGAGGAGAAAGCCCAAGTGTGCAGCGGGTGGTGACGAGGGCAAAGCGCAACTTTTGAATTGAATTCCTCGCCTCTTAAATGGATTTCAGATTGGAATTGGGCAAAAGAATGCGCTGCAACGGTTAGGATTTTTCTGGGCGAGGATTTAAATCGATGGAAGTCGAAATTGAGAAAGGATTACCAGCACTCACGAGATTCTCTAATCTTAAATTGTGTGGTTTGTATCTAAAGGCGGAGGATTTACAAGCGGAACTGTGTGTAATATAAAAGTATTTAGTTTTCAAGTAGAAAAAGCTAAAGTACTACAAGCTATTATTACTAAAAGTAAACTATTATATTTGCATCAGATTTCTTGAATATAATTCTTATAGAATTATTCAACAAAAGATTGTTTTAAAAGAACTTTAAGGTACAATCTTATTCAACAATCAAGAGACACTTTCTTACCATTTCCTTAACCTCATTTTCCCTCGGGATATTCCAGTTCCAAAAGCGTATTCCGCCTTCCGTTTTACCCACTTGCAGATGGAATTTAAGTCCTGTTTTTTTAAGCTTAACCTCCGCGAGGAGGATACCTGCGCATTGAGGCGGCCACAGCTTGCAATTTACCATTAAAATTTATATGCGTTTCCAGCGGCGTTTAGCTGAAATATATGGCCAGCAGAGTTGGCCAGGCCAAATATTGTTGGTAAATAGTTGCTGCCGGAGCCGAAGTCGCCGTCGCAGTCTCAGTCTCAGTCTCGGTCGGCGTCGCCGTTGCCAGATGAGGCGTGGAGGGCGACGAAGGGGCGTGGCCGTGTTTTACAAACTTCTTGAGCATGTTCAACATGCTGCCGCTGTGTGTGCGTGTGTTTGTCTGTGACATGTGAAGCGTAAAACCAAGGCAGGATTTAGAACTTTGTACGTCGGTCGGGAAATGGCAAAGGGGAAAAAGAACAGAGGGAAAAACTTTAAAGAAGATATTAGATTAAAAGTTGCCCCAGTTCGGGGTGGACAGTTTGGACAACTTGCCGCTGCTGCTAATGCGCCGGGGCTGTGGGTGGAGCAGAGCAGAGCCGAGCAGGAAATTCCCAGGACTTGATCAGGCCAAGCAAATTTGCCAGCAAAGCGATGATAATCGGTTCGGGTTCCGGCTCCAAATAGTTGGCCCAGCACCCACCCCGAAATAACCAATAATAATAAGGAGCAGACCAGTAGGAAAAAATAAAGAAAGCCGAGTAAAGCAGTCAAAACAAGAAGGTTCCCAAACTAAAGTGAAATAATGAATGAAAAGTTTGTGAGGTGCAAGTAATAAAAGCTATTTTTGTGTGGATTACAGAGTATACATTCTAGCAACAAATAAACTAGCTGAAGAAGGACTTAAACCTTGTCAAGTCAGGAAGCTCCAGAGGCTTTCAAAAGTCTACAAAATTACTTTTTAAACGAGTTTAAGTTTAAATGGTTTGTCAAATATTTGTTAATATTAAGCTTACTCCAATCAAGTTTCTAAAACGCTTTTTAATATATTTAACCTCGGAAGTATTGTATACATTTCCAAGAATACAATAGATATACTTTACTGACTGCATCTGATGGGTATGGGCGGGCCATTATTTTTTCTTGGCTTTTCTTTGCCGAAGTGGCAACTGCATAAGCAGCTCTTTAAGGCAGCGACAGCCAAGCCCTTAAGGAGCTTCCTGGCCAAGTATTGAGCTGACAGGACGAAGACCGGCTAGGTGTCATCGATTTGACACTGCAGAAACTGCAAGTTAACAAGCTCAAAGTCTATGATTTCCATTCGGAAAATTCAATACTTAAGTGCTGCATTCTACTTACTCTCCTTGCAGTTCCGCCCGAATCCGTGATTATATTGGACAGTAAGGGGGCCACCATCAAGGATCACACGCTGGGGCCCTATAACGAGGGCTCCGGCATCAACATCACGTGCGTGGCCATCGGCGGTAAGTCCCAGATATATGTGGTATATGGTACGGGGGGATTGTGGGTTTGTGTGTTTGGGAGGAGAGTGTTGATGCTGGCTGCCGCTTGTGTCTGACAATTAAAAGTGATGAGCGTGAAAATGCAGGCGAAAGATTTTCACATTTTATTTAATTTCCACCCGCCTGTCTCCTGCACGAAACCTCACTCGAGCTGGAGCTGGAGCTGGAGCCAACGTGCAGACAATCGAGGAGCTCTGCCACACACAATGCCCTCACAAATTGCATTGAGAGCACTTGAAAATTGCTAAAAGCCAAACAAGACAACAAATGAAACAGCGAAAGGCACTTGTACACACACGCAGCCAGCCAGCCCAGCCAGCATCCCATCCCAGCACCCGCACCCACATCCACCAGGAGGAGACACTCATCCACTCCTTGCACTTGTGAGCACATAAACAAACAGGAGACCGGCTAAAACGCTGCCGGCTGAACGCCAGAGACAACTCCGAGTCTAAGCCGTTTGGCAAACATATCAGTTGCACACACACGTCCCCGATAATTCTTTTTCTTGCCCTTACCAATCCGCATCCACCCCGTTCTCCTGCTCCCTGCAGGTCGCCCGCAGCCAAGGGTCACCTGGCTGCACGGGAACACCGTCTACAAGGACGCCAGCGTGGGCCAACCCCTCTCCGAGCGCCGCGTGGCCAATGTGCTGTCCCTGCCCCGGCTGGAGCGACGGAATCTCCACATGCAGCTAACGTGCCGGGCGGAGAACAATAATTTGACAACGCCAATTATCAGCAGCGTCGTCCTCGACATGAACCGTGAGTACCCGAGCCGGAGAAGCCATACCCGAGTCCGTGTCTAAGCCTAACTAATTAATTCTACTGCTTCCCTCCCCCCATCGACAACCCGCTGCAGTGCGTCCTTTGATTGTCAAGCTGCAGGGGGAGAATCGGCCACTGTCAGCGGGGAATTCTTATCAGCTGAGCTGCGTTGTCATCGGGGCACGTCCGGCGCCGACGATTACCTGGTGGAAGGGCAGTACCCCCATGAAGAATACTCATGAGATTGTAAGTGGAAGCATGGCGAAACAGGGGTCGAGTTCGACTAGCGAGTGTCCTTAGTGGTCCTGGATAAGGGTGGCCCGTCAGGAGCAAGGGTATCTATAAATTACAGAGGGAATATTTAGACCTATCTTGGGGAAACATTTACTTAACTCTAGCTTAATTCCTTCTTCGGTAAGATTTATTTGTTTAAAAAATTTAAATGGTAATTTTTATTAACAGAATATTAAGTTAAAGTATTACGTTTTCTATTTTTATGTTCTTGTGACCTTTAGTAATTTAATTCCTTCAAAACAGCACAGCCCCTATCTTACTTGTCACAAAAATCCACCTTAAACTTTAATGAATATCCTCAATTAAACAGATACCCTTGCAACTTCCTTGCAGACCCACTGGCTACCCCGCTCGAAATGTTTATAAACATGCAAATTTCAAATGCCTGTCATCCTTGTTAATGGCCGCCCCGGAGTACAATTTCCACTCCCCATTTCCCAGCGGCAGCCGTACACATGCTTTGCGGTAATTGAAGTTCCTCGAACGGCAGGCACGTAGCGAGGGCCTCAATTAAAAGCCACCCCTATCTGGGCCGCAGGACGTGCGGGCCAGCGCCAACCCTTTCCGATTCCTTTGTCTTGACTTGCTCAGCCATTAACTTGCTGCCCTCTGCTCCTTGTCTCGTTATCCAGGCGAATCCGGACGGGAATATGACCACCTCGGTGCTGACATTCACGCCGACCATCGATGACCGCGGCAAGTTCCTGTCCTGCCGCGCCGAGCAGAGCATGATACCCGAGTCTGGCATGGAGGATGGCTGGAAATTGGACATCTATCGTGAGTACTGCTACGGAGACGACCCGCTTAATATTTAATACGGCCTGCCAAAGTTTTTAATGAAAACGAAAGCACCGAGAAAGGGCTTTAAGAACTGTGTAAGGAATCGCTGCACTCCGCTGGCCTCCTCCTCCAGCCCCAGCACCATATTTTTCTTCGATTCTCCTCAGCTGCGGCAAGTTTTGGCAAATTAATTTCCAGCGGCGGCCGGTGAAACTTTTGCACAAAAACTTGCGAAACTTTTTAACCCGCCACAAGCACCGCAAGCAGCGATGCCAGCAACGCCGGCGCCGCCTGCAAAGTCATCTTTACGCTTTTACAGTTTTCGACCTGTTTGCACAAAATTTAAATGGCAAAACCACGGAGCGAGGAGCCCCCCTCCAAAGCCCGGACCGCTTCCTGTTTGCCTTGGGAGTGCGGTCTTGTTGCTTACCTTTTAACTTTTCCCCTTTTTTGTTCCGCCCAACGGCGGCGCCAGGCAATTCGATTGAAATATCTGGCTCTGGTTCACTCGCCGCGAAGAGGAGGAGCACGGGCACTGGCCTGGCACGGGCTCTGTTTGCCCAATTTGATAGATTGCTTAATAAGCTTAATTGATTCGCATTCGCGAACCAATTTTGAATTAATCAAGTTAAAATTTCGCCCAGTTACCAGTTCAGGAACAACATTTCAAAGCCCTAATTGGGGAGAAAAAAAAGAAATATACTAATAAACAAACAAGCAGCTGGCGGAGCTGGCAGTGCCTTCAACTTAAATTGGCTAATTTGTGCGGCTTACACAGTAATTACACCTTTGGCCGGTGCTCAGGCATTTTATTTGCCTGCCAGCCAGCTTTATTATTTGTCTGGCAGCCGATTTAAAGTAATTAGTCTGCTCCTCCCGGAGCCATGGCAGCCAAGCCCCGTACTATATATGATACGTATACCTGATTTCGTTCACAGACATCCCGGTGGTGAGTCTGGAGCTGGGCACCAACTCGCTCAACTCGACGCTGCGCGAGGGCATCGATGTGTTCTTCGAGTGCAACATCAAATCGAATCCGTGGATATACAAAGTTAGCTGGCGGCACAACGTAAGTGACAAACAGATGCCGTTTTACACGAGTTACCTCTGCTTGAGCGAGCGCTCTTAACACCCCAAAGCACCCTCTTGCCGGGCTAATTTATATGCCACCCCCCGTGACTTGGGGGCACTTTCAAGGAGAGCAAGAAGCCCGAACTGCTCACATACATGCAGTATGTATGGGGGCGTTATTATTATTATTATTTTCATTATACGCCATACATACATTACCCTGCGGCAGCGAATCCGGCCGAGATGGAGCGCATAATTGCTGCATATTTTAGGGCTGCCAAAGGGCCAAAAAATGGAGTCCACATAGAGCGTAGATCGCACAATTTATTATTGAATTACCCGGCAGTGGGAGAGCACTTAACAATTTATGCAGGCCGGGCCTAATTTATGCAGCCACCGGGGCTTCAATCAGCCTCACAGCCGCCCCACAGCCGCCTCACTCCGCCTTGGCCTGCGGGGCGTATGCGCAATGTAACGCAACATAAAAGTGTTATTAGCTGCGAGAAATTAAATTTATTTCAATTTAGCAGTTATCGGTAAATTGAATTCGATTCAATAAATTATTATGCCGCACGAGCAGCCTGCATTTGCGAAGGGCTTTCAATTTGCGTTCACTTTCCGCCTTGTGACTTCCCTCCTTTCGATTTCAGGGCGAGATTCTGGCCAACAATCCCGCCGAGGGCATAGCCGTGTCCAACCAGAGTCTGGTGCTGCAGAATGCCAGCCGGGCGAGGAGCGGCATCTACACCTGTGTGGGCAGCAACCGGGAGGGCGACGGCGAGAGCAATCCCGTCCAGCTGGACATACGATGTGAGTACAATTCCTCAAAAGCCAGGGCAGAGTGTTAATTTACATAACAGCTTAATTAAAACGAATTGGATCTTTCGATTGCAATTTGTAACTAACACGTTACACAATGCAATTACAGCAGCGCTCGGCAGGACGACTTATCCTGCCTGCTGCCAGGGACAAATTGAGTTTTTCCGTAAATCAGACAAATAAATCAATTAAACAGCAGCAGCAGCAGCAGCAGCAAGTCGGCCACAAGCGAGGCAACAATGCCGAAGCATTTTCTTTAAATGTTTAATGGCCGAGTGCCGACAGATCTGGCTGCAGGCCAAAGGCAACTAAAGTGGGAATCGAACCCAAGTTGGCCAATGTTTTCCTTTAATTATGCAGATGTCGTCTTGGCCATTCAACCCGGCTTCAATCTTCCACTCTCTCTTTGTGTATCCTTGCAGTTGCGCCCGTGTGCCGACCTATTCAAAAGACCACTTACAGCTCGGGCAGGCATGAGACCGTTAAGGTGGCCTGCGAAATTGATGCCAATCCCGCGGAGGCCAGCTACGTCTGGAAATTCAATGCAACGCAGGGCGAAACGGTGGACATACCAGCCTCGCAGGTGGCCGTAGATCGGGGCCGCAGCATAGCCCACTACACACCGATGACGGAGAATGTAAGTGCTCTACCCCCAACTCCTACTCCCACTCCCAATCCGAACCCGGATCCCTATTCGTACCCCCATTCTCATTGCCATTCCCCTGGCCGGAGCTCCTGGAGGTCAAATAAATCAGTCCCCGGCACGCCCTTGAGGGCCGGCACATAATTTTCCAAACGAGTTGCGGTTTTGAATTTTCAATTAAGGTTGAAAAGGTGTGTCGCCATCGGCGTCGCCATCGCCGCAGTGCATGCATAAATTAAGCCAACGAAATGCATTGTCACTCAGCCCGCACCACCCCCAGACCTGGAACGGGTCCGACCCCTGACAACCCCTCATATACACATATACACATCCTCGTCACCCACACACCCCCACTCATCCTTTCTCGTGTGTTTGCGATTTCTTCTTGCATTGCCAGGACTACGGAACGCTACTCTGCTGGGCCACCAACGAAATTGGCGATCAAAGTGAACCCTGCGTATACACAATAACCCCGTCAGGTGAGTACTGTCGTCGGGGCGAAAGGGCTGGTGGGAGGTGGCAAAGGTGGTTCTCGATTCACCTGTCATTGGGACTTTGTGGAGCCATTGCCTTGCGGCTCGCGTGCCTGCAGCTTGGGCTTCATTTCAGCAATTGCAGGGCATGTGAGGTATATTCGGAACCAGGGAAGCTGAGTTGGGGAAATTTTAAGCAGAGATACATATATGCAGGGATATAACGAAAATATAAGAAATTAAATTTTATTAATTACCCTAGGATATAAATAGTCGTTTTAGCTCAGTTTTTCCACCATTTTCTATTGAAAAATATATGATTTTTTAGACTCCTCTCGATCTTACATTCATATATTCGTATATTTTCCTTCTTGTTCTTAATTTATCAACCATTTCCATTTGCCACAACTTAATTTATCGCTCAGAAACATGCTTTTGGTTAGCCACACGGTATTTGGAACTCCGTCAGGCGGATTGCCCAGCCGTGGGAACAAACTCTGGCTTTCAGCGGACTTTGTTTATGTTTTGTTTTGGGTTTTGCAAAGTCCTGCCGTGCTGCTGTGCCGTTGACTTTGCCACTTTGGTGCTTGGCTCCGGCTCAACTGCCGCTGATGGCTGCCGGATTAGTCAAACCGAAGCCGCCAGCTGGCTTATTGATTTTGAAGCCACCTCGGGAAATATGTACACGCAAAGCTGCAGACAAATGCTGCGAGTCCGTGGCATTTGTAGCTTGATCTGTCTCTGAGCCGGAATAATAAATATCCTTTGGTTTTTGTTTCTCTTCTTTTTTTGTCGGATTGCAGGCGAGCCTGATCCGCTGCTGAACTGCACGGTGCTCAACCAGACATCGACGGGCTTCCAAATCGAATGCATCGAGGGCTTTGACGGCGGGCTGCAGCAGGACTTTATAATGGAGGTTTACATGAATGGAACGACACGCAATCCCAAAATTTCCAAATCAAAGTGAGTACGGAGACGGAGTCGCTGGCAGAGCGGAAAAAGGGTGGGAGCAGGAGCAGGAACAGGAGCTGGAGCAGCGGAATGGACACCGAGCAATCAGAATCACACGGCATGTGACTTCTGCATTACAACAAGCCCAACGAGGCGTGGCATCGGGCAGAACGCATAGCCATGGCGCTGCCCACGTCCACTGGCACAGCCACATCCACATGCATATCCTCTCGGCCTGCTCCTCGAGCTCCTGCTGCTACTCCTTCTGAGCCCGGCTTTGCTCTGCCCTGCGCCGGGCGAAACCCATTTGTCCGGCTCTTTGGTTTTCCCTTTTTTGCGGTTCTGCCGCTCTTGATTTGGACATTCAGATATCGATTCAACTTCGTTGCAGGCGACCGTACTTTGAGGTGAGCGGCTTGGTGCCGGGCCTGGGCTACAATGTCTTCCTCATCGCCCAGAACGGCAAGGGCCGTAGCAACGCCACCATTTTGCAGGTCTACACGCTGAAGGATCCGGAGAAGCAGACGGGTGAGTTTAATCACAGGGGAGGGCCCAAAAATGAATCCTGATGCGGGCTGCGTGTCCCTCTCACTCTCTCTCTCCCTCCTTCCCCATCTCTCTGTGCGTTTGCAATTTCATGCATGTCCTGGCTCCGAGTCCTGGCGCCCTGCCTACAAATTAATTGGCGAAGGTCCTGCACTTACAGCTGCTTCATTTGTCTTTTAATTTGCTTTAAGTTCTGCTAACATGGTTTTCTTTCCTTCTCGGTTCCACCTGCCGCCTTATTTCGATTGCACGCTTCCGCTTCCCTTTAGTTAAAATAACATTCACTAAGACCTATCAGAGATTCAGGCCGGCTTTTCCCAAGCCCAAGGCGACGGCCACCACGACAAGCGACTGCATTTGCGATGAGGATGAGTTCCTCAACCTGGGCAAGGGGATAGGCCACGACGAGGGCAAGGACGTTGACCAGCAAGAAGGTAGCGGAGGATACTATTTTCATTTGATTTTCTATTAATTAACTAACTCTTAGTTGTTTGTGGTTAACCCCTAATTTGGTCTGGTTTTCATTTAATAATGTTATTGTTATTATTTGTTTACATTTTTATTGCTTTATTTTAAATTGTTTCAGTTTTGATTTATGTCTTGTTTAACTTAAGTCGCTTTTTATTTTTAATTGCCAATTGTGTTACTATTATAATTGTTATTTTTATTTTCCTTGTACATTATTAGCCAACTTATGTTTCGTTTTTAGTGTCTTTATTTTAGTTGTATATTAATTGTGACTAATTTTGTTAATAACTGTTATGTTTTCTTGTTTTTGAATAAATTTCACTTTTACATTTTCACCCCAAACACTCCGCACAAATAAATCCGGCTGCCGAATGGTTTTATTTTCCTTTCTTTCTTTTATTTTATTTCCCTTCTGTGGGGGCTCTAAAAATTCCTGGCATGCCGACAAGGACTGGGACAAAAATTAGCAAGTCCAGCGGGGGAATGTGGGGATGCGGGGCAAACAAGGCGGATTACAACGCGCAGATATGCACTACTAGAGCCACATACATGCACCCACACCCACACACATGCAGCTCATTAAGGCGGCACTAAATTTGAGGCACGTGCGCCAGGACCTGCCACCGACAACAATAACAACCAAAGGACGCAGACTGGACCAAAAACGGAACGTAGTTAGCAGCTCATAAAACAATGCAGGCCCAGGGAAAGAGGGAAGAGGGGGAAAAGGAGGAGTGAGAGGAAGAGGGATACGAAAAGGGGGTGTACACTTGGAGAAAAATGTTGTTCCTATTCTCACAAAAACTCCTTCATAATTCCATTAAACTGTAACTAAAATGTAAACTAAATTCAATGGATCATGTCCTTGAAGGTGTACAGAGATCTCTATGCATTTGCAGATATCTTACAACTTTAGAGCAAATAAATTAGTATATGTTTTTAATTATAAAATCTATTTAAATAACTAAATAAAACATTTTAAAAGACTTTTAGAGTTGTAAAGATTTTAGTAGCATTTTTCTCCGTGCATAAGGAATATGTAAATGCTACAGCACATGCTTATCCTCCAATCCTTGGTCTCTTTCCGGCTTCCTTTATTTTTTACTCTCTCACCCCGCTCTCTCGCAGACCTCTCGCTGGCCTATGCGCCCGTCATCGAGGACATCCGGCCATTCCTCGGCATTCTGGCCGGCATCGTTGGCAGCGTTTTCCTGGTGGCCCTCATCATTGTGATTGTGGTGCGTGTGCGCGGCTCCTCGGGGCGCGATCGCAATAATTACTCGCATCCGGGCAGCGGCGTCGTCGGCGTGTCCGGCACCACCGGCACCGGCCCCGGGTGCGGAGGGGGTGGCGGCGTGGGCGGCACCACGGCCAATGGCAACGGCAGTCTGGGCCTGCTGGCCAGCAACAACAATGGCAGCCTGGTCATCGGCACCCTGGGCCACAATGGCGGGCAATCAGTGCAGGACATGCATCGCATCGGCCGGGAGACGTGCCACGTGACGAGCAGCCTGGACAGCATCGACAAGAACCCGGACATCATACCGCAAGGTGGGTTGGGTGAGTTTCCACAGGTGGCCCAGATTGTCACCTCTTGCCTCCCTGATCCCTTCCTAATCCGCTGCCCTCACTGCTCCGCTTGCAGACGGCCACGACGTGGACGATGAGTGGACGACGAAGGGCCATGGACGCGCCTACGCCACCGCGGCGCTGGCCGAACAGAACGCCGTGATTAACTCCGGCACCTATGATCACCTGATGCCCACGTACGCCGTGGTGGACAAGAAGACGGCCCCGCCCCCGGGCCACGGGCCCTACATCCAGTACAACACGCTTATCCCCGTTAGCAAAATGGGCGCTTACGCCAATCAACAGCAGCAGCAGCAGCAGCAGCAGCTCCATCATCAGCAGCAGCAGCAGGCGCCGCAACAGAAGGTGAGTTATGGACACCCTAATCCACTTCCCCGTCGGACACTAAACCTTTTACAATATGCCCGGGCAGCCACCGCCAGGGTCTTAATTTACGACCCGGGGACAGGCCACTGGCCAGGTGGTGGTCGTTCTGCCTTCCTGGTCCCACTTGCCTGCCGGGCTCCACATATTTTGGGTTAAGTGGTTTTTATAGCCAGCAGTTTGTTGCTTGTCCTTGGAGTTTGGCGATAGCAAAGTTGATGGAGCCCAGCAGAAGGTATCTTAAGCAAGCTGAGGTTATTGGAAAATAGGTCTCAATTAACAGAAAATTCTACTCCTTAAAGCTTCCTTAAATACATATTAATGTTGGGCCGTGAGTGCTTATAAATCCAGGAGAACCACTATTAAAACTCTCTCGAAAACTTTCGAATACTGCCATTGAATAACTGCAAAATATTTCACCAAGTAACCCCAAGGAAATTCCCTTTTAAAACTACTGAAGGTCGTCCGTGAAGTAAGCGGAAACAACAATGGTTCGGTGGGGAATAGCAGCACCAACAGCATCATCTGCACTTGCAGCAGAAGCTGCAAGAAACCAACATAATTTGAAAATCATTTAAGGAGAAATTTCTCGAGGAGAAGGGCAGCCGCAGCAGCTGCAGCAATATAAATTTTCCATTTGCGAATTTAATAAAAATAAGTTGCAGGCGGATCCAGCGCGACTCGACTCGAAGCTGCGAGGCACAAACCGCTAAGGACGCAGAGGATGTGCGCATCCTGCTGCCAGCTCGAAATGCAATAAACGGCCAAGTGTGTGCCTCGCCGGGGCAGGGCTAGGGCCAACGCCAGACACATTACGGACAGGCGCCGCATGTGGGTGTTGTCTGGCCTAAACAAACAGGCCGGCAGCAGACATAAAGCTGACAGAGGCGATTCGGGAGGTGTAGTAAGAACCTGCTAAAGTTTAACCTGCTCGGGGCTAGGTAAGGATAGGGTCTAAGTACTGGTCACTTAACACTTTAGTTGTATTAAGAAAATATTGGTGGAAAATCTCATTTATCAGGGCGGTTTGTGTTTATATTCCCCAACTTTACACAACTCCCCAACCCCTCTTCTCGCCCTCAGACTGAGCTCAGCTATAGCGAACTCTCTGCCCCGCTGGTGGGCAGTGCCGTGGGCGTTCAGCGGATGGCCCCCTATTGCAGCGCGACCTTGGGACGGCCGGGCAGACAGGCGGAACTGAAGCGGGCCGAGCCGAACATCTACTCACAGGTAAATGTGATGATGGACGACGAGATACTGGCCGACCTGCAGGCGGCCACAGCCTCCGGCAGCAGCTATGTGGCCGGGGCCGTGGTCGACAATGTGGGTGGCGCTGCCAATCTTTACGTTCAAGGATATGCGACGCGGGTGTAGCCTTGTATAGCCCATGATTTCGTTTATGATTTTGTTATTGCCTTGGCTATTTATTTGTTGTTAAATAAATGTTATTTATTTCCCTGCCTATATCTTTCGCTTAAGTTAATTTAATTTGAGTTCTCTTCTCTCAGTCCATTCTCTTCTGGCAAATTTTAATTACATCTTCGATGGTACTGCAATAAAGAGCTGGCCACATCAATAACCAGGCAGAAAAAAGAGAGCTTGCTGCACTGGCTTGCAAAATATTTGCCTTCCATTGCCGGGCACATTACACATACGCACTGTAGAACAAACAAATCGAGCTGCAAGCAAACAGAATGCTGAAACCTCAGTTTACGCAAATCTGATTTAAAGAGACGCCGGGCGACCGACAGACGTGAAATAATGACCGAGAAATATCCTCGTTGCAAGCTGCCAAAGTATTTAATGGGATTGGGCCAGAGAATTGAGTACCTGGAGCGGATGAGCGCAGCTTTGGAGGGAAGCTGAGTGGGAGCGGCACAGGCTTGATAGATATCTCAAAAGCGAAGTGCTCACGTGTAGCTACACCCACCTCGGCAAAGCATTTTTCAAATTTGTCTGTCCCTGGCAGACAAGTTGTGTTCCGATGTTATGGAACAATCCCCACTGGACATTGTCCAGGTCTGCTTTGTTTATTGAACCTGCGTTCAGTTCCCTTAATAATTGAAATGACTTGAGTTATGAGCAAGTGCGGGCGAATCGATGTACATCCAGGCTGGACAGGCACAAATGCACTTAAACAACACGGACTCTGGGAATACAGGGCCGAAACAACAATTACGGCCGCAGGAGCACAGTCCTGGCAACCATTTCCCCTAATGACATTGTTTGGCTTTATTGTCGTTTATCGAAAAGTTTTACACGACATCCAGTTGGCTCTCGACTTCCTCTGTTCTGCTGGCAAAAATGCTGGTCATTGATTTCAGTTTTCAGTTTGGCAATTATTTTAATTCGATTCTGTATGGCCCTTTTTGGCGACCATATTGTTGTCTGTGCTGTATTCCCAATATTTGTTCGAAATATTCCGAAGCTCAGCTTTATAAGCCAATTTGTGTGGCCATAAATAGTTGAATTTACTTTATAAACTTTATATATATATACTTTATACTTTATATATAATTCTGGCGACAGACCTTGTTGCCCAAGAGCACATTCAATATAATCAGACGTTGTCTCACTTGTTTACTTACCCCTTTCCTGTGGCCTGCCATTCAATTCTAATAAATATGGCGATAAAAATTTATTTCATTAAAATCTCGTTGAGCGCATTAAGACAACAACGTAAATATGCCTCACCCAGGCACACACGTTAATTACGGAAATAAGCATATAAACATGCCGCACATACACGCCCATTTAAGCCAGCTCGCAGCTACACGGCCCACCCACGGACCAATTATTGTAGTAGCTCACCGCACACAGTCCGGGCCCGGCTTCTTGTTCGCTACCATGGCTACCATGTTGGCTAAATAAACGCCGGGCGCGTTGTTAACTATCAGTAACAACGTCAAGCGGGGTGAGCGGCGCAGGCGGGCGGACCGCAGAGCCAGCGATGGCTGCAATATGCGCGGCCAACCACACTGGCATATAAACACACTGGCTACTGGCACACTCCTCAGATATATATGGCGAGTACAACCTATAATTACACATGCGAATATGGGCTCACAATATTGGTGTACTTCACTTTTGAGTCCATATATACAAAGTATATATCATATTAGGAAGTGGTTACTAGCTGCCAATGCAAATAAGTAACTAGAAATGAAACTAACTCCGGGAAGCCGAAGTTACGCTGGGATACCCTAGCAGTTTGCAATTGAACTACTCGATCACCTGGACATGTACATATTAATTCAAAAAAACAAATTTCTAAGTGTTGTAATATATTCCTCAGAATAAAAAGGATGATTTTGGGCCTTACTATAATCATTAATGAAACAAACAAAACCTATAACTCTTATTCACAATTTATATAGTACATGAAAAGAACTTAAAGTTAAGAATAATCGCTTTATATACATTTTTTGGCAGTTTATTGTTTTTTTCTTAAATTTTAAATTCTAATTTTTACACTGCTTATAAGTAATTTTTCGAGACCAAAGCCAACTAGCGCCCATAATAGCGATCATTGCATTCGAAAATGTGCTTCCGGTCTAAATTCAGCGCAAAAGTATGCAATATATTGGCACTTCCGCCTGTTGCTAATTAGTTCAGCCCAGTTGCGCTGAATTTCGACCGGAAGCACAGTTTCCAATGCAGTGATCGCTTTTCTTTGGCCGCTAGATGTCTGTGAAAAGACAGCATTTATAGCAGACTTTGCTATACTCAATATTTAAAATTTAAAAAAATGATACGAGAATGAAAAAAATATACTACATGAATTCGCTGGATTTACCAAGTTATACGAAATAATAATTGGAAACGCGAAGTTGCATTTACCTATCGTTTTAATATTTGAGAAAGCTTTAATTTATTAGTTACAACATATACCTTAGTCTGAGACCTCGCGTATCTAGTATTTAATATTTTTAGATGCTGCATTATCATTTAGCCTTCACTTTGATCAATTACTTTTGTTTTCAACCTACCAACTACCAACCAACTCGCGACTAACTCGCCGCATATAAATCATCACATGACTAAAACCTCATTACCTACTCCTCCACCTGAACGCCGCAGATCGATCTGGCCCACCATCCCATGCCCATGTACTCGACGAGCCCGATGTTTGGCACGAATACCACCATCACCGGAGTCACCATGTCGCATCCATCACAATTGGCCACCTTCTCTCCGACGCCGCCGCCGCCCATCTTTGCCCATAGCGTGGTGACCACCGGCGATGGCCTCCTGCAGCCCGTGACGTGCATGGGCCTGGTGGCAACATCTTCGGCAACTGCCTCGGGCCCAATGCCAATCCCCCAGCAGCAGCACCAGCAGCAACAGCAACAGCAGCAGCTGACGGCGGCCAATGGCGGAAACGGAAGCATCGTCGGCATGGGCATGAGCCTTTATGGCAGCGATGTGGTAAGTGTCAGTTTGATGTACTCCCCAATTCCTGGACTCGACGGGAGCCGAGCCGCTGCTGCTGCTCCTTGTTGATAGCGCTCCGGTCGTCAAGGCAACCTCGCCTAATGTCCAAAACGTTGAAAGCATCAATATGCAAAGTGGATTTTCAGGCAGGGATTTTTGGCATCGCTGCAGGCAAAAGGGGATCTGAATGGGGAGCGGGAACGGGACCGGGAGCCGGCAGCAGGAAACATTTATCTTGGCCCCCGTCCGCCTCTACACCCTGCGCCCGCCCGCCCGCATTCGTGGGCATCTTTTGTGCCCAATTTTGTTTTCGTTTTTCCCTTATAAATGGTAGCCGCTGGGGCGGAAAATGGGTTTTTGCGGTTGGCCTGATAACTGTTCAAGTGATTGCAGCCGCCGAAAGGGTATCCAAATGTAGAAAATTAAGAGCGGAAGCTGCTCGAGCTCAGATATTTAACAGCAAAAAAGTGTACGCCTATAAGCAACTTAATTTCGGGGACTCGGAAGGGCGCCGTTTCCACATTCCGGTGTTTCTCCTACATTAGCTCCCAGTTTTCAATCGATTAGGCCACCCAGTGCGTCATCGATCAGCAGATGACTCAAAGGCGCACTCCCTCTCGTGACAATGCAATTTTCTGGCCATCCATAACCCTTGATCCCCCAACAGACAGCTTTAAACTCGGCGCTAGAGAGGAGCTCTTGCCGGCACTTTCAATGGGTTCGGGGCGGTAAATGACCTCTGAATGTGCCGCAGGATAATAAAAAAATCTCGCTGCCGCCTGTCCTGCTCTCGCCACTGGTGACTGCCATTCATTGTCTCTGTCAGCCGCCTTATAAATACGCCATTATGTATACTCTCGACGCAGGGCATTGCGTTCGCAGTGCTCGGCCCGTTCTCCGCGAGCCGTGGACCTAGCCAACAGGCTTCAGTCTCTGCATTGTCCCTGCTGATACCCGCTCCGCAAAAAGAATTACGTTTTTACAACAATTTCATGCCAAAAGGACACTGCGGTGTGGCAACTTTTGACTCTAATGATTGCAATTATTATGACCCAAATAAGAGGAAGAACGGCAGAGCAGAAAAAAGACGAGCACAAGCACAAGCAACATCATCATCAACAGTAGCAACTGAATTCACAATGTTTTATTCCCACTCTCAGCCTTGGCTGCCAGTTTTTTGCGTTTTTGCGTTGCCTTTTCTTGAGCTGCTCCTTTTGTCTGCCACTGATGTCGGTCGGTTGTCCTTGTTTTTCCCGCTCGATTCCCAGCGGCGGCCCAGCCTGACACTGTTGGCCCAAGGGAGTTGGCCAAAACACAGCAAATGGCTCCGAGACTTGTTGGTTTCTTACTTCTGTTCGTGCCTCGCCGCTGATGCTAAGGCCACTCTGCCAAAACCAAATATTACGCATACGCAATGTTTTTGCGCCTGACATTTTCTGGTCAGGCTGGCGGGGAACGTGAATTCGTAATGGCTGCGAGTGCTCAAATAATGTGCGGCTCATTAATTTTAAAGCAGCGCCCCTTGCCAGGCAGAGTTGTTTAATTGTTCCCAATTCGTCCCCCAAAATGATTCTCATCTGGATCCCTTCTTGTTTCTTTCCCCCACAGGGCAAGCCACAGCTGCTGAAGACCGTTCCGGAGGAGCTGCACCATCAGCTGAACGGCGAGGACGTCCTGATCGCCCAGGATCGCAGCCTCGGAGTCGGAACACGCTTCTGACGCTAAGCTCGCGGCCACGAGGAGGAACTAATCTGAAGTCAGAGCCAAACAGGAAATGCAAATCAAAAGAGCGTACTATGGAAAGCGAGAGAAAAATCGGGGAATAATTGGTAAACAAATTGACTATAAGTTGTATGTGATGAGGGCAGAGCAGGTAGCCAGCTAAACGGGAGTTGATTTTAAAGGAGCTGAGCTGCGCGGAAAGAGCAACCTAAGTTGGCACTTTTTTAACAAATCAAAAAGAGCATTACATGAGATGGGATGAACCTGTAAAAAGATAACAATAAACAGTGCTTGCCAAGGATTCGAGGCGGATGCGAAGCGCGGCATTGAAATTCCACTAGGCCTAAGCGACATGTGTACATTATGGAATACAATTAACATGGATAGCTATAATTACGACTAACATTGAAGCGAAGACACTGAATTGTTAATATATTTTTAAACAACAGCTTTAAGCGCCAAACGAGAAGGAAACTTTTAGCTAAGTAAACGAATTCATAATTGTTGTTGACCTTAGTTCGAGTGACCTAACTCCCCATTACCATTTAGCTTGTAACCTAGGCTTAACTACGGCATTTACCACATCTAAATCAAATTCATCTAGCTGTAAGCTCAAACTTAGCATAGTTCAAATTGTAATTAAAAAGTCATAAAGAATTTAAAGAACCCTAACCATAAGCCAACTAAATAAAGAACGATTAATAAACGACTCTAATTAGCAGGCCACGGTTTGCATTTTATACGTAAAGAAAGGTATGGGAGAAAATCCAAAGAGGTTGGCCGCGTAACCCGGAAATCCCTGGAAAACGAACTCTAGCTTAAGACAGCTTAGGCGTAAAATGAATAAAATAAAACCCTAAGGAACTGCATGTAAAATATTTAACTGAATATTAGGCTAAAGTTAATAAATTAAATTTAATAAAATGTATGAAACAAGGACAAAGGAGTGTGTTGATTTAAATGGAAGGTTACTTCTTGCATAGCAAGGAACTAAAAATTAAACTAATAAAAAATGCTTAAAACGCACTGGAAATCCTTATTAAATATCTTGGAAGATAAATGAGGCGTCTTAGCTTGCCCGCAGGGTCACTGATCTCGGACGCACTTATTTAGGCCTTTTTGGGGCTGTAGCTGGAGCAAACATTAGTGGGCTAAAATGTTACAAGCGGATGTCCACAAACACAGAGGCCGGCGGCTGCAGGTCCTGTGTGTTCGGTCCTGCCTTGTAGCAAACGGCAAATATTGACGGGCCGCGTGAGCAAACAATGACGGAAGCGGAAGTCAAGCCGGGCCACGCAACCGCAGAGGAACAATAACAAAAACAGGCGACAATCTGCATTGAGTAGAGCACCGGCAACGGCAACAGCAACTAACTGAAGCAGCAACATGGCCGATACAGCGCTCAAAAATTGTCAGGCCATGTAAATTTTGTATGCGAAAGCACTTAACACCGTTTTCACTTAAGCAACGCAAACAGCGGCGAAATAGAGGCGGCCAAAGGTACTGAGTTAGATCGCAGTAGGCAGCATTTATGGACAGGAACATGCTCGGCTGCATGGCGAGCAAATTATGCAAATTTTGACCGCAGCACTGTCATCGTCACCGTTGCTGTCGCACTCGATGACTTGTAAATTTCGAGCTCCGGGAGCCAGCAGCCCGCAGCCAGGACTCCGTATCCTAGAGCACCTGTTTAGATCTCAAGATATGCCATGCCATGAGCTGAGCAAACCCATATAGGTATGCCCAGATCAAATATTTGGGCCCGGGAGCCCTCAAGGAGCCGCCACCACGAATATATACCGAAATTGGAGTGGACCACATGTCAGGCCGCAAAGCCACAGGATATATTGGAGGGGCTACTGGCAGCTGGCAGTCATTAACCCGCCAGATTGAAATCAATTAATCAAAATACACCGCATAAATTATAAATTAAACGCCGTGTTTATGCTCATTTCGGAGCTGTGGCTGCCGCCAAGTCACTTCTAGACTTCCCCTCCGGGGGGCGGCCATCAATCAGGCGGCGGCAATAAAGCGGCGCAGAAGTCAGCCCGGCTGAAATTCATATTGCCGATGACAGGAAAACGGCATTCAATTGTATTCTAAATCATAAATAAATATTAAAAATCAATTTGAATGCGATTTCCCCCCACGAACAGGGCTGCGCACAACGCGGAGAAATATAGTCGCAGCGCAAAATAAATAAACGGAATAAATATGAAAAGAAAACAGAAAACAGCGCACAACAATGCATTGGGGGCATTGACAGCGAGCTGCACTCTCAGTGGCATTTTTCATAAATGAAAAATATCTAGAGTTAAGGAATGTTATAGAAATGAAAACTAAGCAATGCCGGCTAATATCGCTCCATTTTATTGGCAACATTTGGATTTTCCTGCGGAAAGCATTTCCCATCAGTCAGGCATTTTTCCAGCCACTCGGTGAGTTCATTTATCGCCCGACGAATTTTTAGTTGTTTTCACTCCCCGTTGCTTTTTTACCAAAATTAAAAGTTTGGACACAAAGAGTTTTTATTGCTCCCCGATGATGAATGATGGATGAATCGTTTCGTCACAAAAGAATTCGTGTATTTATGCGACATTTGCTTTTAATTGATTGTTCGCAATGACAAACGACTTTCGGTCGCCGCCGCGTTTGATTTATGCCCCGGTCGAGCTAATAAAACTTTACTGCGGAGTTGGGCGAAAATTAAACGAAAATGCCCGGCAATTAAGCGAGTTCTTTTTCGGTGCAACACTTAAGCCGCCATTAATGCGGAGCTGCACTGTGTTGTCTGTCAGCCGCTCTTGCACTGCAGTGGCCTGATTTATAAGCCAACACTTACAGCCCAGCGGACAGCGAAACAAGGATACAGATCCGGATGAGGACGTGGACGAGGACGAGAACGAGAATGAGGACGGGCAGGCGAGTGCAAAAGCGAACGCAACTCTGGACGGGGACTGACCACAGCAACATTTTCTTACCACTGATTTATTTACATTTAAGCAATTTCGTCGCCATCGTTGTGAAGTTTCCAGACGGAAATTCGCAGCATTGCATCCGGAAATTGGCAACAAAAAGGGGGTGGTCAGTGCACCCCTTCCACCTTCCCCATTCAGTCCTCGGCGGAGGCAGGGGCTGGGGCTGGGGCTGCACTTACCATTCGCGAGGGCCAGAGAAGATTAATGCCGGCGCTTTTATTGTTTGGTCAGTCGCGTGACCATTTGTGCAATTTATATCGTAAATAAAAGTGACGAAGAAAATAAAGAAAACTTTTGCGCCGAGGCTGCGGGAAGGATGTAAATAAAGCGCGTGAAAAGTGAACTCATCTTGGAAACCTGGGTGGTAAGATTAAGGCTTTATACAGCCAAATTGGGCTAAATTGGTCTGAAATAAAGTTGAATCTTAGGATTTTTCAAGGGTATTTAGTAGTTCAGGTAAGGCTTAAATCTTAAAATGATTAAATATAAGTTATTGCATTCACCTTTGCTTTTTAAGAGACTCTTGCAATTAATTTTCTAAATGAAAGGACCGGCAACCCTTTGATGCTTCATCCAAATTCAAATATTATCTAAGTTTGCATCATCAAGTTAACATTAACCTGATTTTGCATTCAAGAGGAAACGATTTAACGTATCGATGCCATACATTTCTTGGCCAAAACCCAATCGTATACAAATTTACCGACAATCCGCAATTCACCACGTCAAACTGCGCCACTGGCAGCCACTAAGCCTTGGCCTATAATGTGTAACAAATCTAGGCAAATTTTTCGGGCAAACACAAGGCGACACCTTTGCCACAAATACCCAGATCCTGGAGTGGGCCGAAGAACAACGCAGTTTTGAAGGTTAAATAAATTGCTGGATCCAAACATATGCCCCAGGGCCATAAATATTTGGGATACGGAAGCTGGCAAACAAAAAAGGGTTTAGCCGGGGGATGGGCCGAGGAGGAAGCGTAACAAATGCGTGTATCCATTTACATAGAAAGTACCTGGCGTCGCACATTTCCTGCCTTTCACCGGATCCAGCCGGATTCCCGCCTCCGGTTAATATGGCGGCGTCAAAACAACATTAAACACGAGGCCTGGTAACCGGGAGCCAGTCACCGGAAGTGTGTGTATAAAATAACCCACGCCCGCGCGCACACATGCGCCTCCGCAGACACGCACTCTCGAACACGGTGCGTATACGCAATAAACATAAAAATTTTGAACAGCGTCAGGCCGACAGAGGTGGCAGCGGCCGCCCGCCGCTCTGATTTCCCTTTTGGACGTTCACCTTTTGGTTCTTTATGCCTTGGGCCCCCCAGAGGTTGCAAATTATTTTTTTAGTACTTTATTCAATGCGCATTAGGCGCGCTCCCCGTCTGCTTTTTTGTGCCCTGCGAATTTCGGCCATAAAATGAGTGAAAGGTGCGTGAGTCCGGGTCGGATTTGCAGACCTTCTCGGTGAGAGTGCAGGGCAAAAAACTACCAACTAATGTGGGTAGACACTTAATTTATGTTGAGTTTTTTACAGCTCAGCGTGTCTGCAATGATTATGGAATGGAGTTACCCGGCGATTTGTCAGGCGGCACACGTGCGGAAAAGTTTAGCGTAATGAAATGGCACAACTCTTTGACGGGATTCGGGATCTGTAAATCCCCTAAGCCATTAAAATTAATACATATTTACCCCAAAACCCTGCATTCCAACCGTAATGAGTTGTGCCAAATAGATTGGCAATCAGTATGCATTAGTGTTTGTTTAAGTTTTTGAAATACTTTGTCTACTAATTAAAATATTGAATGCCTAAGCCCTAATTGAGCGCTTCATCCTCCCCTGACAGCCGGACCGCAGAACATTGGTATTTATCTGTGGGCTGATGGCCAGCGTCAAGTAGCTAATTGACAGAGTCGGGCAGTGCATTCGTTTTTTCATTTTCATTATGTTGATTGAATGTTTTGTGCCTGGACTATCAAAGTCCGGCCTAACCGAAATGCAAATTACATTTTTTGCCCGCCTGCAAACTAATAAACATAACATTTATGAATTTTATTGAATTGCCGTTTGCGCACGCTTGTAATTCGGTTTATTAAAAAGGGCTTCATGGATAATTAATAAATTGCGCATCATTTGCAAAATGCAACTGACAGGATCATGCATGGCCAGATAGGATAGACTTTTCACTGTTTATTGCTGACCAGATGCCAGACCGCTGCGGTCGAGTTGGTAAATCGAAATGATTTCATTGACATTTATATGATTGCATTTAAATTTTAGTTTTAATTTATATTTAATTATGTTGCGCGGCCCCTTTAAAGGGGGATAATTAAACTGACAAAGAGCGTTGGCAAATTTATGCAAAACTTTCGCTGGGCGCTGAGAAGCCCCGCAATTACAGCTACAGTGTCGAGCGTCTATAATTACTCGGTGCGAAAATGTTTTTGCAATTATGAGGCAAAAAACTGCACGAAGGATGAAAGTGAATTCCGTTTCTGGGAAAATTACTCGGCGTGCTAAATTATATGACCCGAAAGTTTCTTCGCCGGGCGTGGAGACTTCTAATTGGTTTTTGATTTCGTCTTCTTGAGGGTAGAATGTCTAAAAATGTTGCGACACTTGCAGCACCGTAAACTAAATTGCTTCAGGAGTTTTGCACATGCCTACAATTTGGGCAAAGTTTCCGGCAAATAACAAAATTAACCCCAAAGTGCCTGCCTGCCTGCCTGCAAGCCTGGCAGCCAGTCGAGTGTTAACTCCACTCCGCTCCGGAGCTCCGGAGTATGTGTGCTTTGTAAAGTTGACTACGCTAATATGTCACTTTGTCGTGGGCAAAGTTAACTTTGCTCTCACCTAACGCTCCATCTCCGTCCCTGACTCGATCTCTGTCTCCGTCTCTGTCTCTGTCCGCCTCTCCATCTCTATCTCTATCAGTGCCTCCATCTCTATCTGCACTTTGGTCCTGCACTCAACTCGGTTTCTAGCTTGCTGCATGCATGCATAAGTGTGTGTGAAACCAGAAACCAAGGCGGCCGAGGGCCGGAGGATGCTCTGAGGGAGGCTCTGGGCGAGGGTCCTGGAGGGAGACCGCTCGCACTCACATGATTCGGCATTAAATTTGCAGTAACACAAATTGTCGCTTACCAAAAAGTCTGCATCTACAGGTAAAAAGTGGCACCGCTAAAAGCTTCAGCTCAAAGACAACAAATAAATTCAATTGAATCCAGACGAGACGCGACGACACGAGCTGAAATGAAATTGCAAGAAATGGCGTAGCTCAGCAAAAGGATAAATTCTCGCTTGCTCCTCATATGTGTCCTCTTTAGTGCCAAGAAAATGCTACAGAATTTAAGGATTGGTGGAAATCTTATATATACTTATACGTTTATTTTAAGCTATGTTAAAGGTTGGTCTTTTCTTTGCGTTTCAATAAAACCATTCTTTGATTCGAGGCTAAAATATATTTATTTAGTATTTAATACCAATATAAAATTTAAATTGAAAAGTCATAGATAGGGTAATTAAACTTCTAGTTAACTATTAATTAGAGTTTATCGAGCAGTTGCACTGAAATATTTGTTAAATTTTCACATTGAAAATCATTTCCCTTCTATAACAAAGTCGTTTTAATGAGGCTGAAATATGAAACGATTTATGTATGATGTGCATGCATTACTTGAGATGATGAATGAACAAGGACGTTGCCAGGTAATATATATTTTTACTTGTGACTTATTTTACTCTGAAATATTTAGAGTCATTCAAGGGGTGTTTTTTCCCAGACCATAGAATTTGTAAAATAAATCCAGCTTCTCAAATTTCCCAATCATAAGGCAGGCATATCGAGGCACATCTTCTAATCAAGCTAAATATTGAATCTTACAAGTGCATTAATTTTCATTTTCCACTCAATTAAATTAAATTCTGAAAAAATTGTATTCAATATCAAACCTGCACAGCCTTTGCAGCCATTTCCCTTCGGTGTGAAATAGTTTTTGGCCAATCAACTGCAGCTAAAGGCCCAGAGCCTGCAAAAATCACTTTCGAGCCTTTAAAATGCAGGCAGCGGTTTGTTTATTTATTTTACATGCTTTTTCACACCCACCCACACACACACACCACACACTTCTGGCACCTTTTTGATTATAATTTACGACTAAATGTTCTTGTTGCCGAGGGAAAATTCGTAAACTTTTGCAGGGAAAGCCAGAGCGAGAGAGAAAGGGGAAATGGAAGGGGATGTGGAATAACTTCTTCATATTGCAAACACATTTACTCGGCAGTTCTTGCAACTGCCAAAAGGTGTTCCAGTGTGTGTGTGAGTACGTATCTGTGAGGTGTATCTGTGAGTGTATCTGTGTATGAGTGTGGTAAAAGTAACTTTTAAAAGGCAAGCAAAAAGTTGTCGTTGCTGGCTTTCGGCTTGCTTTTATTTTTCGGCAGCCAGACCGCACTTGGGCCCCATCCCCCGAACGAATTTTTGCTACATTTTATTAGAATTTAAAATACACGCAGACGCCATAAATTTTATGAGTTGATGCGACAAGCGAAAGTTGCAGCAAAGTTGCCGCTGCTGCTGCCTTAAATGCGCCTGATGCCGCTCTGTGCATAATTTATGCTCATTAAGCGCAAATGCAATGCTGACCCACATAGGCAATTGACTGCACTTACAGTAGCCTGCATTCCCCAGAAGGAAAGAGAGGCAGGATCAGAGGCAGGCGCAGGCGGAGGAGCAGGAGCAAGGAGGTGGGGCTGCAGTTGGAGCTGGGACTGGGACTGGGACTGGAGAAGGCGCTGCAGGACGAGGAGCTGCCTGGTTGGGCAAACGGATTCACGCTGGAATAAATGCCTTTTACTGTTTCGGTATGCAAACTTTTTCGCACTCAAATTGCAGCAGCAGCAGCAACTGCAACTTTCACACATTTTCGTTTGTTGCACAGGAAGAAAAATAATGGAAAGTATACAGAAAATTGCAGGACAACAATTTGTGATTTATCATTTTATATATTGCATAACTTTAAGTAGGATATTAACAGGGTTTAAGAGAGAAATAACTATTAACATAAATTTAATTGAATTTATTATTAAGTAATAATTTTATTACAAAATAACTAACATTTCTAATAGAAAAGTATTTATAAATAAGAATTTAAAAATCTATATATGCAGTTTTCTTTGGCTGCTAGATTTTCTCTCTCTACAACGCTCGTCTTCTGGCTTTTGGCTGGTTGCACATTTGAATGCCTCAAATTGTTTGCTGTTTTGTTGCCGGCCTGGCATTGTTTGAGAGCCGAAGGACGAAAAAGAAAGCTGCAATTTTTTGTTTTGTTGCGGCTCCCATAGCCCTCCCCCCTCCTTTTCTTGGCTTCTTCTATTTTTGTTATATTTTTGTCACAGGCAAAAGCGGAAGAGGAGCTGCGACCCGACTCGAATGAATTGCAATGAAATTTTGAGGCTCGCCATGGCAACGAATTGAATTTGCTGGGCGGAGGGGCCAGGGAGGAGGAGAGCTTGAAATTGCTGAAAGGGCGGGCTGCCAGGCAGGGGTGGCCAGGGATGCTGCTGCCGGTTGTTTTGGCTGCCTACCAGCCTGCCAGGCAGTCGTCAGTCAGAACGGGAACTTTTGTTGCGGCCTGGCGCCAAGCCAAAACGGAAGTTTGGTGTTAGAAATCGAGCTGCAGACGACTCCGAAAATTCCCTTGTCCCTGCCCTGTCCCTGTCCCAGTCCCTTCTCCTGCCCCCCCACCCGTTTTTCCATCCGCCCGCATCTGTTTCGGAATGCCTGCCATATGCATGGCAGGGCGGCAGATGTAATGAATTTTCGAGGCAATTCCTTGCTAATTTTCCAAGTAACAGCGGAAAACAGCAGCAGCAGAAGGAGCCTCCTCTGTCCGCTTTCGGTTAAGTTATTAACATGACTTTATTAACACTCAATTTGTGGTCATTGGTAAGTTGTGTTGGCGTTGGCGTTGGCGTTGGCGAGGGGGTGCAGTTGCAGCCATTTCATTTTATTTGCACAAAGCCATTAAAAGCACGCAAAGAGGAGCAAAGAAACCATCGGACCAAATAGAGCAAAATGTTGAATATTATAGACACGTCGGTATTTGTTTAAATAACTCCGTAGACCCCGCTCTTCCGCTTTCCCCCCGCTCTTCGTGCCATCAATCCCTGAAATGCCGCGGAAAATTGGCCACCAAACACCGCTGGAAATGCAGACCTCAGACAGGCTGCGGACACGGACATTCAACCCCACTGCCAGTCGATCCGCGTTTAAAATCCCCTCGAACTCCCCTCCTGGCCGGAATGCATTTGTTGCTGTTTTTGGCCGTGGTTCGGAGGTGCCACTGCTTCTGCTGCCGGTTTTCCATGCAGGGTTTTTGCAGTTTTTAACGACAGTCAGTTTGCGGCTGGCATCGTCGACGGTTAATCTCGTATGGAAAATGTGGCCGCCGAGGTAGCATCTGTTGTGTGCGTCTGGTGGGACAAATGCCGAACCGTAAATGCAGCGCACTTTGGCAGGGACAATTTTATTTGGCCAGATTAAGGTAGTAAGTTGAAGTAATCTTCAGATTGTTATACAGGAAATGTGAATGGGATTTAAAGATTATCAGCCGTAAATTATGTAATAAAATTATGGGTAGTACCAACTACATAAAGTACAGGGGTATGTAATCTCTGTGCATTAACAAAGTTTAACTACTAACTCAATAGTCAATTGATATCTTTTGAAATATTAAACAAACATCTTCTAAGAATACCACTTTGAATTGAAAATAATTATCTGGAAATCATTACATTACTCTCTTTCTATCTCTCTCTCTCTGGCTTTCCTTCGCCCCCATGGGGCAAGTTTTCTGCTTTGAATTTCCCTTCTTTTGAGCTTTTTCAATTCAATTTTCACGTTAATTACACAGAGTTGAGGAGGCAGTCGTCGAGCTGCTGCTGCCGAGAAAAATAACACAAAAATGTTGCTTCAAGAGTTGGCACTTAAGTCGGCCAACAACAATCAGCCAAGCGCACCTGTCCCACCTCAGACCCAGGAGCAAGCCAGCACCCTCACTTAGCCCATCCGGACCCGGCATCATTGCTTTGTCCATTCATTTCGGTATTTTGAGTGCCTAAAAGGCATCAAAGCAGCGCTGGAAACTACGGAAAACTAATTGCAACTACACAAACAGAAGAATACACAACAAACCAGCAACAATTATATACAAAATTGGGGCTAAAAAACTTTATTAATTGCAAAAATTCCCCCGAGTTGTGTAAAATAGTTGAAATTGAGACAGCGGGGGGGCATGGAGCCAAAGGGGTGAACGGTGAACGGTGAAAGGGGCGGCTGCTGGTGGGGTATGGTAAAAGTTGACAACTTCATTTACAACGTTCGGGTCGCCTTTTGCATTGCCCCTTCCGTCGGCACGCCTCCCAAGATCGTTCCGGCATTGTTGCTCGCACCTACTTAACTTTTAATTAAAGCAAACAAAAGCCAAGGCGGTGACAAACTGGGGCGAATTCGGGTGTGGCACCGCTGCAGAGAGGAGTTGGAGGAGTTGGAGTTGGAGCCGGAGTGGTGCCTGGAGATGGGGGCTGGGGGAAATATCAGATGACGGCAAGTGACAAAAACCGTAAAACGAAACGTGCAAATAAAATGTTGACTGTTGTAACAAAAGCTGTCTAAATTAAATGAGGCCACCAAAAAACAAGGGGGGAGAAGAAAAAAAAAACAAAAACGCCATCAAACCCGGCAACGATAGTGCCCTGGCCTGGGTCATTGTCTCCTTAAGCTTTCGCCTTTGATGTTGGTTCTCATCGCCAAGCTTCCCTTCTTCGACTCCTGGCGAGCAATTTGCATATCATGATATCAGCTTAAACTTTCACTTTGTCAGCTTCTTAGATTTTTTCCTTTTTTTGTTTCTGAAAAATTTAAATGACACCTCAGCTCCGACACCACAGTGTCTGGCTTAAAATAAGCATTAGCTTATTAACAAAGACGGGCAGATTGAAAAAGAGATACCATTAAGGCAAATAATAATAACGATGCGTCAGAGTAAACATTGATTTAATAAATATTTAATGCATTGTAATTATAACAAAACAAAAACATTAAATGCCGCTTATGGAGCCTTTGTTTTGCATTTTGTGAAGTAGCCAAGCAATTAAGCTGGGCAAATAAATTCATTTATTAATTGATTAACCGGGAAAGAAAAAACGAAACAAAACCCAAACAGAAAGCCTCTTCAAATGGATGCCATCAATTGCTGCAAATTACAATTTATTAAATATATAATAATGCATCCAATTAAGAACTAATAAGTGATATTAATATGGCCTGGAGTGCGAATAAGTTATGCGGCGCTCGCAAAAAATTAAAACAAAGGCGGTTAAATAATTCGAATAGATTAATAATGAAATTCAAATGATAAACAACAGCCGCGGGCCACGACAATTATACATTTCTAGTAAATAGTAAATACAAAATCAAATTATTCGCCTGCATTAACATATATGTATGGATGTTGGTGTGGCATTAGGTGTGTGAATACTTCATCAATTTAATTAAAGACGTTTGGACTTACATACAATAGAGTTAATGCCAAATAGAAGGCCTTACAATGATCGATACATATTATTAAAAAAGAAATATGGTATGCTGTAAGATAAATATTTAAACAAACGAATGTCCACAATGTAGGTACTTCATTTCCACACAGGTCTCGAGATCATTTTACTTATGAATGTTTATCAAAAATACCTAATTACCCATACGCCACGTTGTCTGCCCCACCAGACATCACGCAAGATGTCCTCCCGAAATTTCTGGCAAATAATGAAAATGGAAATGGCCGCGTGTGTGTGTGTTACGTGTTGTGCTCTCGTGAACCCAAAATTTGTTGTTTGCCAGCGTTATATAAAAAGATACGGAGAGCCATGCCGAGGATGCCAGGGGAACTGCGTGGGCGCAATAGGGAACGGAGGGGGCGGCACACTGGCGGACGGAGAGTCACGGCCGCAGTGCATGGAAATTAAATGGCGTGCCATTTCCGTGTCGTGACTGTCATTTCCGCTTCCTGTATTTATACAAATCACAAAGTAAGCCAAAAATACATGCCGGGCACGAAGCGGCCGCCCTGTGTGTGCGCTCCCTCGCTTTTATGGCAGTCAAAAAGTTGGAAAAACACAAGCGAACGTACAACTTTAAATGTCTTTATGTGGCCAACAACAATGGGGGCGCGGGCATAAAACTTAAAACGAGATGAAATCAAATCAAATCATCAGCAAACGTGGCCCAAATTTTAAGGTTGGCCCAAAGGATACGCATGCAGCACAGCAGCAGCAGCAGCGGTAGCGGTAACAGCAGGACATTAACGAAATGTCAACATGTTTGACTAAGTGAAAATTCGGGGCAACAGTGAGGAACGAGCCGGGAAAACACACAGAGCGGGAAACGAGAGGGAAAAGCGAGCGAGAACGTGTCAGACAAAGCCATCGCGCATATAAAAAGCGCACCGCTTAATTAAATTGTTTGCGGGTATTAAAATGACAAAATAAAAAAATAAAAAAGGGGAAAAGGGGAAAGGCTAAAGAATGAAATGAAAACTTGAGCTGGAAAGGCATGCGGGTCACAAAGTGTCGCGGTAAGGGCGCGGAAAAGCGTCGCGGGCACTAGACGGAAAAGCAACAAGGATAGATAAGAGAGAAAGAGAGAACGGAGACCGAAGAGTGGAAAAGGTCAAAGGCTGTATAGGAATCTCCATTGCGATGGCGTGGGATTAGCCTGTGACTTTCGAGGGAATTGTAAGCGTGTCAAAGCGTGGCGAAAGGATTAAGGGAACGGATTATGACATCTCAAGAGGGAGCTCTACTAACGGAGAATAAGCAGTTATTCTAGAAACCTGTGCATGCAAAACCGCAACGAATTGAGATATTTTTAATTGCGGTAATTTAAAATTGAAGCAAAGAGTTTATTGATTTCAAAGTATTGTGAATACAATAAAATTTATCACTTAAATAATTCCATATTCAGTTCAGTTTCTTACAAGTACCATAATCCATCTAGAATCCACTTCCATCCTTTGGCTTTGATTTAAAGTTCTATCATTGTAATTAAAGCCCGTCCCAGGTGTTGTGTGTGTTCTGCAATATTCAGCAATTAATTGCATTGACAGCATTATGAGACCTTTGCTCTCAATGCAAACTGACAGCTCCGATAAATGTCAATGGCCCTGGGTGGCCCTAGGCCCAGAATCACAAACGGAGGTCCTGTCTCTGATGTTATCCCGTCCGTGTGTGTTCTTGGTCGCCTCTGTCACATGTTGCTGCCACTGCTGCTCATGCTGTTCCAGGCAATTGCAATTAAGTCAGCGAAAAGCCACTGCGTTATGGCCGAGTAGTTACGTCGGCTCCTGGATGTTTACATAAACTACAGTGTACATTATATATTCATGATTTTATTTTAAGATTTTGAAATTGTAATAAAAGGAAGCTACCTTTATATATTACTAGTTGTTGAGTTCACTTGCATTAATGGCTCCTTTATATATACCTAAACTTAGGGTTTTAATGTCCAATTTTGAATTTTAATTTATTAGTTAATATATGGAAACTCTACATAAAATATCTATAACAACAGAAAATTTTTTACCAAATGAGTATAATCTTCTGCTCCTCAGTTCCCTAACTCATCATATAGAAATCATGATAAATCACTGC
The DNA here is from genome assembly GCA_018151655.1 of Drosophila bocqueti. Lineage (NCBI taxonomy): Eukaryota > Metazoa > Arthropoda > Insecta > Diptera > Drosophilidae > Drosophila > Drosophila bocqueti. The sequence continues at coordinate 4,912,978 of JAECXF010000057.1, forward strand.
AATTACCTATGGAAACCCTTTAGGAAATGAGTTCTATTAACTTTGAATTGGGTGCTTATTAACCACCATTGAATGCATCATCATAAAACTAAAAAAAAAACTTCGTTGCGTTTGGTGTGAAAATATCCCATTGTGGAGGTGCAGGCCAGAAGTGGTATTTCCGAATCGCATTGTCTTGGCAGTCATTGTTGCAGCTATGTCTTTGATTGAATTAAATGGCTTCGCCTTGCGGTTGGTCCCGGTCCTGCGGCTGCTGTTGGCTGTTAGTCATGTCCTGTCGGCGTCGGCGTCAGCATCGGCAGTGGCAGCGGCATGTCCTGGTGTTGCATTTCCACTCCCTGGCACCCCACTGCGTATGAGGAATTGCGGCCAGAAGTTATTGGCCCAGATAGGGACACTGGACAAGCGGTGTTCGCCGATGCGTGGGCGTGGCAGGGCTTAACCGCAAAAATAGCACAAAAATAAAAACTCGAAAAAGAAGAAACCAAAAAAAGGCATTTAAAAATAAAACCAGGATGAAGTCTGGGGCCGCATAAAAATTGTTAAATGCCAAAAGCATCAGTGGAAATCCCACCGAACCCCACAACTCGCACCTATCGAATGCGGCAGCAATTTGGCGCAGATATTGTTTAATTTATTGCATTTTACAGCGCTCGCTCCTTTTGCTTTTGCTCTTTGCGCACGTCCCTGTTTTGTCCGAGAGCTGGCATCAATGGCAAACAATAAAGCAAGGAAGTGGAGTTGGTTCCGACCCAGGGCGAGGTCAAAGGGCTGCCCGCTTCGTGGCTGGCAGTTTAAGCCTTTTGACAAAAGCATTTTCCGCCCAGTTGGGGGCAGCGAATGTCCTCGGTGTCCTCGATGTCCAGGGTGTACCAGTGTCCTCAGTGTCCCAGTGTCCTGCGTGTCCCTCAGCTGATGCAGCTGAGCTGAGCTGGTCGGGCTGTTTGAATTTTTATGAAACTGACAATACGACATCGATCATTGGGGCTTCACAGCACGCAGCAGCAGCACCAGCAGCAGCAGCAGCAGCATCAGCGACTGCAGGATGCAAGGAGCAGGGAGCAGAAGGCAGAACACTGTCAGCATTTACCGCAGCCGCCCGGCAGAAGGACATTCGTTATTGTTTTTTATTTCGGCTTTTTTTCTTTCGACGACACCCGGTCTGTGGTGCCCGGATTTTTTTGCCGACTAGCCTGCCAATGCAGTTATATGGCCATAGTAATTATTCGCACTCGCCTCTCGCCGCAGTGTCGTTTTGTTGTGTTTTTCTGGCCGGCCTTTGTCTGGGTTTTTTTTTGCTGTGCTACGAAACTGCATTTAATGTTGATTTCTGTGGGTTTATTTTGTAATTTTCGGTGGGTAAACTAGCCAAAAATGCGGGTTAAATATTCGCTTGGCATCCATAATTTTCCCCCATACCATATATGTACCATATTTGTGATTTATTGAGTGCTCTCTTAGCCAGTAGCTGACAGGATTTATGGCACTCTTAGCGCGGCCACTCCGTCATAATCCAGGCACACAAGCGCGGCCGAATGCTCGATGGAGCGGCTCATTAAGTTGATTGAACGCACCAAAGTGTGCCGTACTTATATGCTAATTTCAAGCTGACGCCCGCCCGAGCGGCGAAAACAACAAGCGACGGCAGCTGCCCCGGCAAAAAGTGCCTGCGAGGTCGAAGGGCGTCGGCAATCAAACAAATTCCGACGGAAGAACACTCTCTCCACCCACCCACACACACGCACACACCCTCGCTCCTGGGCACACACATGCATATTCAATTGGACAAGTGCGTGTAATTGACCCAAATTGTGATGAAATTGCGCCAAAGGAGCACTTTGAGTGAGTGCGCTTGGCCCACGAGTGGGTCTGGGGGAGGTCGGAGGTTCGTGGCGAAGGTCGAAGCAGAAGGCGGCCGCACTCAAAGCAAAATCAAAGCCAGAATGGGGCAAGAAAGCAGCAAGAATGCATAAGTACACAAAGAGCAAATTTCTCTCATCTAATTTGATTTTTTTTCGAGCTTTTATTGACCATATTTCCGATTGCTGTCTTTTTCAATTCTCACAGAAACCAATATTCGACTATATTGTGACAGTTCTGACAGATCCTTTGTTTGAAAACAAGTGCAGGAAGTTTTTTAATATAATTTTTTCAATCCATACCCAGGAGATATACAGTTTGCCTTAAAGTGTAAATATTTCTAAATTGCAAACACGAAAAATTATTGTTTTGACATGCCAAAGTTTATATAAATTATCACCAGGCTTCCACATCTATATTATTGCATTATAAATCAACTGCTTTTATGATTATATCAATCATCGATTCTTTATAAGGGGCAGCTTAAAGCAGTGCGATTTTAAAAATGAAAATGAAATTTTAAATTTAAATCAATTTCAAATCGTAATGTGTAACATTCTTAAGAAAACAAAAATGTGTAAACTTCGCAGTTTTTATGGCAGTTCCCGGCGATCGTTTGCTGAGCACTTGCTTGACCAATAATGACATTTGCTAATCTCTAACTGCCAGTCGTTGACGATGGACATTCCTGTGCGGGGAAGTGCACTTTAATAATATTGCGAAAGTTAAATGCTAGCAAGTTTAAGTAACACAAAAGCTAAAGCGGTAGCAACTGTTCAAAGAAAATAACTCCAAGGGGTCGCCAGGAAAATACTCTACATCGTGATTGATTCCACTGTCCGTTTCTTTGATTTCAAAAGCCTTCTGACCGGACTGGGGAACTCCTTGGGCAGGGCATTCGCAACTTTTGCAAGTTATCAACAATTACGCAATAACAGAAAGTAAACCAAAAGTTGCAGCAACAAGAGGACGAAGCTGGGACAGAAATAAAAATAAATAAATGCTGGCAAAGCGAGCGAGAGAAACTAAGACAAAAGAGCGTTTTGCACAAGGAGTGGAAAGGGAGTGCCTGAAACTGCAATAAAAAGCAGCTGCAAGTCAGCGACAGCAAAATTTTGATGCTCACTGTCCGGGCTCATTTGCACTCAACTGCAGCTGGAAAATGGGTGGAAATGGCCTGGCTGGGTGGGGCGCTCTTTTGAGGACAGCTTAAGCACTGTGACAACTTTTTAAGCAACTTAAGAGCGAAGTTTCCCCCGCATTTTTGGCCGCCCCTCCGCTTGCAATCGGAGGAAGCACCTGCGAGTCCCAGCTGCGAGTCCCGCCAGCTCGCAGCTCCTTTTGTTTGAGTTGGGCTACGCGGAGCTTCCAAATGAAGGTATCAAATTAAAATGCGCTCCGGCAGATGAGCAGGCTAGCAAGAACAACAAAAAAGAGAGGACTTCAAACTCCAGTCTACGCTGAGCCGATGTCTGTGCCTGTATTGGTGACTGTTTCGCTTCAGTAAGCAGCGCAAACTCTTCTTTTTTTGAGTTAAGCTTCTCCTTTGTCCAAGGAGAACTCAAATGCCAATGCACGAAGACATCTTCTGTTGCACCGTCAAAAAATATAGGTATATACCTGAATTTCGACTTCTTAAGTTTACCTTATGTTGAACCAAAAAAAAGAAGGAATCTGAAACAAATTCTTAATTCTTATAAGCAGACGAAAGATCCAAGTGCACAATAAATTGAAAGCACAAATTAAATGTTATTTTAGCACAATGTTCTCTAAGCCGCGCTTAAATAAAATATTTCCCTGGTGTACCTCCTTGTATCCCTTCTTTTTTGTTCTTTTCCACCTTTTGACTCTGCCCGTTCGCCTGGCAATAATTTTATTTGTTAGCAAACAGAGAACCGGAACATTGATGAGACTAGCCAGAAAATTTTGCATTACCTGCGGAGGCGCTTCCACCCGAACGAAGTCACAAAAAACGGCTCTGTGGACTTCGTTTCGTTGGCGGGAGTGTCACCATATGTGGCCGCATTCAAGGCTAACGATCTGGGAAACCCGGGAAAAGGCCTCGGAATGGAAGCCGGGGCAAAACCGAGTGGCTGTCACTGGGGCCGATTGTACTGTGATGCTGTGAAAAAGGTGAAGCGCCAGCCGTCAACGAGTCAACAACTAAACGCAGACTAACTGGAAAAAACGGCGGCCATTGTCCGCGATGTACCCCTGCCCACTCCCTTTCCCTTTCCCTTTCGCACACCTAGTTGCACCACCGCCCACCGCCCACCGGCCATGGGGGTCCGCGGACTGTTGACACTTGAACGCTGCCCGCTGCAGTTGTCGCATAATCCACACAATTCCCTTTCGCCCTTTTTTCCGGCCATTTCCGGCGCTGCAGTGGTGTGGCCTCTGATATCAACACGGATCAAAGCGGCCATCTTTCTTCTGCTGCACACACACGAACACGCACACGCAAACAAGCGCGCTTTCACACACACAAATGACAATGGAGCGGGCAACGCGTAAAGCTTATCATCAACGCAATGGCCAACTGGAGAACAGAAGCAACAGCAACAAATGCAACAACAACAAAAGCAACTACAACAACAACATCAGGATGAGCAGAAACAATGTACAGAGAAAAAAATACATACACAAATTATAGGAAATAACTATAATTTTTTATACTTAAAAGTATCACAAATTATACCAAATTACTATTGTTTGTGTTAAAAAATCTATAACATAATTTATAAATAAATGTTTAATAAATAATAATAATTATTATTAATAAATAATTTACATAAAATATATAATATCACTGTTAAAGTGCATGAAATATTTAACTAATAAAAGGAATGCATTTTTATGATTTAATTAAAGTAAATTATATCATAATTTAATTCAAATAAAATCCTAATTGCTATCATTAATATATACATATTTGCAAGACAATTCTTTTATAATTTGGATTTATAAGTGTTACGAAAATAATAACATGGAAAATAATAACATTATAGGTTTAATCTTCTCTTAAAAAACATATTTTCCCTTGCCAAGTATTGTAATTTTAGCCAAATTTTTTAGAGGGTGTCACTTGGAACGCCTTACACCATATATATACCTTATTAGCATAAAGAGAAGAATCTATCTAGCCATGTCCATGTAAGTTCATGACCACTGTAATCTAGTAGTAAGTACTCGAATTTTCTCCCCGTGTGGGAACAACAATCAACAACAGCATTTTGTGCTGTTGACACTTTGGATTCGAGAATTTATGCAACTTAAAAGCGGTCAAGTTACGAATTTATGCATGCCATGCATTCACAGCAGCAGAAAGGGACGGCCACAGTGGGCCAGACAGAGACGACTGTCGAGACGGAGACAGAGACGGAGACAGAGCCAGAGACAGAGACAGAGCCAGAAGCAGGGACAGGAACAGAGACAGGCCCAGCTGGGGGGCACAGACCATATAAATATATGTTCGCATGCAGTTTTTTGTTGTTGCCGATGCATAAATTGAGCAGCATCTTCCCTGTCCGCCCCCGGCCCAGCAGTAATCGGGCGGAATTGCCCGGCTGACACTTGCTGCTTACAGCCGTTTAACCCGCCTCTCAATGGGTTAACACTCTTTATGGCCGAAAATAAAAATTTTCGTTGAAATTATTTGCATTTTGTAGCCTCGCATAAATTGCACTTCATTTGGAAAGAAAGCAGCATGACTATCAACGGAAAGCGCCATTAAATTCGGAAGGCGATGGAAAATATTCAAAGGGAAGTTATAGCTGAAAATTAACGAACAAAAAATAAATTCGAGGGGATTAAAGCTTACAGATCTGCTTTCGGGATTATGATTGTAACTGGAGGGCGGTGAAAGGCCGAGAAAAACCAAAGCTTTCAGCGGAAGGCAGCCCGAAATTAGGCCAGGCTAAGAGCTAACCAGCTCGCTGATGTGCGGTTACAGCCACTTGACCACGCCACCCCAGGACCACCCCTTTCCAGGAGCTGCGCCTAAGTGCAGCGGGCGGTGCTCATCGCTCGTCGCTCGCCGCTTGCATTACATAATAAATTCCCAGCTTATTTGCATAGTTTTGCGGCTGCGAACAATGCCCGCAGCGCGAGTTAATGGAATTCTGTAATAAATTCCGCAACGAGCTGCCCGAAACGGACCTTAACTCGACTTTGGCTTATCGCGGACGAGGGAAAGGCGACGGTGGACGGACGTAAGACCATTCAATGAGGCGGCGTCCCGTCTTGGCCCTTTGTCTTAGATGGTTTTCGTGAAAGCGGAGCAATTACAACAAGTGCCAAATGCACATCAACAACAGAAAACGGGGTTGGTCCTGCGGATCCTGCGACGGGAATGACGCTGCCGACTTTTCAACAACTGTCGTCGACTGGCGGCTGTCGCCGGAAGCGAAAAAGTTGCTTCCTAGCGGAGCAGAGCGGAGAGTGCGGTGGGAGGAAAAGTGCTGCTGGAAAATCGGAAGCCGGCAGCGCAGTAAAAGTCGCACTACTTCTGCGGTTGTCAGTTGTTTTAACAGCTTAGAAGGGTGCAGGATCCGAAGATTGCCACGGAAATGTGCCGTCAATTTACGCGAAGGAGGGTTCTCTCTCTCCTCATCTATTCCGTGTTCCCACTTTTTACAATCTTTGAGGAGAGCTTTAAGAGTTTTTCGATAATTGCCAAAGGTAAGATAAGCTAGTGGCCACAAATTTCTTAAATATCTAAAGACCTCAAAGCGAGTTTAATAGAAAATTGAAAAATAATCATCAGAAACTGTCGAAAACTTGTCTGCTGTTATATATTTCCTCTTCTCCATTCGCTTTTTGTGTCGCCAACAAGTTTTAAATTAACTTTTGGCCTGTTGGGGAGCAAGTTTTGCTTAAGTCATTCGCATTTGATGAGAGTATTGTGAGAATTCTTTGACAGTTCCGGCTGCAATTTCAATTTTTGGCATAACGTCAAACTCGTGGAAAGAAGGAGGCAAGAAGAGGCATGATATATCTCCATTTCGATTGAAAAAATAAATATCAAGTGATTTAATGCCATTGTAATGCCAGTGCATATCAGGGGCACTTTATGAACGGCAGCTCGAGTTATAAACATAAACACATCACCTACATGAGCACCTGAGATAAACCTGCAGTAAGTGCGTCAGGACTCGCAGGATGACCTAGACTCCTCCGGCTGCGAATTATTACAAGTGTCACGGGGCGAGGCGACAAAAATTATATATATGTACCTTCATATACGTACTCAGAATGTGAACGACAGGCTGCCTATGCAAACAAAAAAAGGGGGAAAAATTGCAGGGATCCCGGGCTGGCGGGCTGGCAGGCGAGGTGAAGAAGGAAGCACATCAATCACAAAAGAATTATGTTGGGGTAAACAAAAACATTTGTCATGAAGCGGCAGACAAGAGCAGCGCATGAGAATACGGAGGATATGGCAGGCAGAGACAAGGACTTCAAGTGCCAACGGATTGAGGACATTAGCTGGAATAGCTGCAGCAGGAAGGAGCAGGGACTCGGATGTGCCGGTGGTGTCAACCCGGGCTGCTGGTCAGGAGCAGCATCCTGGGCGGCCACATAAATCTGGTCAGCTCAAAAAGGTGAGTGTGTGTGCCGCCCTTTTGAGTAATTGCACACATTTAAAATTCTTTTCACACTTTTGATGCCGAAAGGCAAGGAACTCCGTGGCCCCCGGCCAGGCAGAGGTTGACCCTCCCGCCCGGGGTCAACACTCGCCCATCTTCATCAAGTATTTATGCATAATTTCACAAAGTGCATCGCCGAGTTGGTTTTCTTTTGCACCGGCTTACTGTGCAGTGTATGTCCGGGCCACAAACAAAGGCTAAATACTCATACTTGCCAGCCGTTATTAAATTTTATGCATCTCCAGCAAGTAATTTGAGTCCGGGCCCGGCCCTGGCCCCAGTTCCGTCCGGACGTCTTGGCTAAAAATTTGCATTTAAATGAGTTTGGCCCAAAGGCAGCGTATCGAAACTAAATATTTTCCATGTGTGCTTGCTGGCATGTGCGGCAGCAGGTTATTTTTACAACTTATGCAACAGTGCACACATGTACACAAATATTGTGCCAGCCCCAAGAAAGGAAGCTGGCTAAGGCGGCTAATGGGCGTGATCCGGGAGGGGGCGGAAGGCTTTATGCAGTCGGAAAATGCACATCAGATGTTTATGCTGCCTGCTTCGGTTCAAAATTGGATACCTTTCGCTTTATAAGTGCTATTAAAATATGAAATAGATATTAAAGGTTAAAAATGTTAGGAACTTAGTTGTAATAATTTCACCTGACGAAATGCTTAAGAAAATTTTACTAAATTTGCTGCATTTCTGTAAATTTTGGAAAGGATTTTAATTTACCAAGATTTACAATTTAAATACTCTCTCCTTTCTTTTTGAAAAATATTATATTTCTACGTGTAAAGCGGAAAGAAAATCCTTTGATGCAATTCCATTTTCGCATCAATCACCATTCTTTCTCTTCTATCTCAGAAAGTTTTCATTTTAAAGAATTGAAGTGCAATTGCCCCTCAGGACTCTCCTTTTGCCAAAAGACATACAGCACGAAGAACATATAAAAACAATAATGAATAAATGTTTACAAGCCAAAGGAGCCCTAAGTGAAGACAAATTGTTTTTAGCAATTTGTTTTGTCTCCTTGCTAGGATTTTTCTAATATTTCCACAAATTACGTACACAATTTCTCGGACTTAAGTTCCAGATGTTGCCCCGAAATAACAAAATTATTAAGAATGCACACAACTTCAAGATGGAAGCGGAGACAGTGAGGGGAGTCGAAATCGCTTGCGGCTTGTCTGCATTCAAAAATTGGCCCTTCTCTGGGCCGGACTCGCCGAGTGTGGCCTGCAAGAGTGACCAATTTTATTTGCCAGCATACTATATTATGTGGCAGAGGCACTAGTCAACAGTCAGCAGGCAGCAGGCAGGATGCGGGCTGGCAGTCAGTTTACTGTTCCAATGACCTTTCGACATGAGCCAGTCAAGCGAGTGGAGGCAGCCAGCCAGAAAGGAACGAAAAGTGGCACAGCAGAAAAAACAATGCTAGGGGTGAGGATTAAGTAAAGGCTAAAGGATACCCCTTATAGTTATTAGATGCTTATAATAATTTAAAAGTAATACTTATATAAACTATAACATTTTTTAGATATTTAATATTTAATTTATAAACGACTACATAGAAATTTTTATAAATAAGAATTAAGTGTAGGGATTACCGCTGTTTATAGCAAAATAATTGGAAAGAATACATTAATCTCTTCGCCTTCTTAGCATATTAAGGTTCCATATTTACGTACATATATTCTAGTAATCATTCTTTATTCTTAACTTATTTTTTTCAAAGAAAATCCATCTCAGGAAATATTCCCACGCTAACCACAGTTCCAGAAGACCCACATCCTTGAGCCGCAAGCCAGCTCGACAACATAAACGGCGACCTTTGACTGCCACCAGACTTTAAGTGGGCTTGCTGGGGTGGGTGAGGTGGCTCCTGTGGGTGGCTCTGCCGATGGGGGGGGCTGAGCTCTATTCATTTGGCCCGGCGACTGGGCGCACTGCGTTGATTTCCGTTTGCTGCATGTAAGAGTGCAACTTGAGCCGGCACTTGCTCTCAAGTGAGTGTGTGCGGGTGTGCCACTGTGTGTGTATGTGTGTTGAAAACTAAACTGTTGCCATGTGACAAGTGGCAGCTTGACGACAACAACAACAGCTACAGCAACAGCAACAGCTAGAGCAACAGCAGCAGCAGAAGCAACATCAACGTCAGCATCAATGACGCTGGGTGCGCACTTTGCAGCAAACAAAACGGGGCAGCAACGTGCACCTGCTGCAGGAGCCGAGAGCCGTAGGAAGAAAAATGACGAGGACCACGAGAAGGACTCGTCGACTCGCCCGTTGTTGTTGTTTCAAGTTAAAAACTGCAGAAAGCGCACTCGAAAATTGCCACAAAAAGGCAGCAGCAGCAGTGGCAGCGGCTACAGTGGCAGCAGCACTCAAGTAATGAGTCGCCCATTCCGCAGCAGACAGCTGCAGTCAAAGGGGTTAAGTGTTGGAATTTAATACACAATACAGGCAGTCACCTGTGAGAATGTTTATTGAACCCAACGTCAACGGCGTGGAGTCAAAGTTGAAGTCGAGGGCAGCGCCCGAGCGCCGAGACTGTGAATCATTTAACACGAAAATCAGATTATGAAGCTCATACGGACAAAGTCAATATCATTGTAGTACCTATATATATACATATATATATATTTATGGTGTGAAGAGAGCTGAATCCATAAGAAGACTTCGCTTCGGTTTGGCTTGGTTTGGTTTGGTGAATTGTCAATGCAACAACAATTGAAAATCATTTGAAACCTTTCAAATGTCACACAAAAGAAATTGATTTGAGTTCTTGGCTCTCGCTTCATCTTTTTGCTGCTGTTGCCTCTTGGTTGCCATGAGATTGGATTTAAATTTACACCAGAAGCAGGACCAAGACTTGGCAGCCAAGGAGGCATTGACGTCATCATCATTGTGTCATCTTGGTCAGCTGCACTGAATAAAATAAGCAGAACTCGAAATGTACAGAGAGGAAAAAGGGTTATGAATATTATCAGGAGACATTGAGCCTTGAATCAAAATTCTTCTCTATCTATGATTTTATTATAATATTCGCTTGTCTAAAACTATAATTGCATTTAGTAAAAAAAACCTTCCTGGACTTAATATATCCTCTGAACTTTGTTCCATGTGCAAGAAATATAGAGCCCAAACATTCCTGCAGGATATGAGCTGGTATGTTGAGACATCCGCTCTGAAAAGTTGACCATAATAAGCTTGCATAAGTGGCCGAGGCTGTCAACTCACACCGATTTTATATGGAAAATATCTCTACAAGCATGTTAGCCTACTAAAGAGTAATGAGATTTCCACGGCCGTAAAAAAGTAACTGACCCACCTCGCCGGGTCGGGGCAACTTCCAGCACATTAACCCCCAGAAGGGGCTTAACTAATTCCCTTTCGACTCGGCAATTCAATTAGCAGTAAGACCCCGGACATACACATACCCACACCCACAGCCCCGAAAAAAGGACGTTTTAATCGAATTTATGGGGGGCGGACTGAGTTAATAGTTCTGCCTTTTGGGCCAACAAAAGGCTTACCTCAAGCTAGATAGCCAGCCAGCGAGCCATGCCCGGATTTATCTATTCTATTTTGTAATTTTTAATTTCACAACTAATGCGATTATTCACGGCTGACGGACCACGCCGGCAATAAAAATGGCCTGTGTGTAAGCCACGTTTAACACTCGGTTTATTTTTAGTTAACGAAACGCTTTCTCTTCGCCTTCTCCTCGTCCTTCGTCCTGGCCAGCAAATACGACAAAACTATTCGCACACGAGCTTGCACTAAGCCCAAACTTTAAGCTCTCCAGTTGGGGGCCAAAAAAAAAGGACTAAGGATATATATGCGAAGAATTGGCACCCTTTTTGTGAAGAGAAAATCTAAATTTTGACAAAAATAAGCTCAGTATAACTTTATTGTTTCCAGTTTAAACTATGTCAGCTGCGGACTATGAAATTAATAGAACATAAAGATATCACTATGAATAACATATGAGAACCTAATGCGACATAACCCAGCTACCCCGAAAGCTCCATCAGATACTGAAAGCCATGTGTTAGCCCTCTTGCGGGCGGAGGAGGAGAATTACTCACCAAATGCAGCCAGGCGTGCAAATCTCACGGAAAGCCACGAAAAATTGCCAAAGTCCGACGGGTACGGAGAACTCATCTGCGAGTCAAGTCCCATTTGCAGTGGAACTTAAAGCTGTGCGGCGTGCCCGGTCGCAGTTATGAGCGCTTAAAGTCATCCATTCCGCGCTTAACATTTAATTAAAAAATTTTGTAATTACCGCCTGGGAAGTGGGTTTGCCTTGCTCTGCTCCGTTTCGCTATTCGGCTGCCTGGTGCATCTTGGCACTTGCAGCTCTAAGGATGTGTCTCCCCTCTCCCTCGCTGTGTTTGTCTTGCAGAAGCGATTCACACCCGAGTGGCTAGGAGATGGCTCCCAACTGTTATTGCAATGAACTTGGCAGCTGCTTGCACTGCCCTCCATTTCCCACTAATTGATAAATGTAAACTCCTTGGTGGTCCTTTGTCCTGCAACCTGGTCATTGTCGTTAGCAAGCGCCCGGATTTCGGCCATTAATTTGTTGCATTGTCTTGGGAAGTCGAGGGGTCTGCTCAAAATCCTTTGGTTAAGTCCTGCCTGCCCTTACGCATATTTCGCATTTTTCCACAAATTCCATTGTGCTTCTGCACGTGCCAAAATGTATGGGAGTGTGGGCGTGGCATCAAAGTGCATGCAAAATACGTGACATGCATATTGAAGTCACTTACTATTTATTTTTATTACGCAAAGCAGCAAAAACTTTTTACACATATTTTTCTCTTAGTTTTTCTTTGTTGTGGCAACTTTCCCGGTAGCAAGGTAGCAGTCAGGCAACAGCTGGATAAAGGGGCAAGGAAACTTCACGGGCTCCTCCTTCTGACATGTTTAATAAATGGCAGTAGCTGTCAAACAAAAAAACGAGAGTTGTGTTTCTTGCTGGTATTGTTTTTTTGTAACCTTCAAGGAAACTTGACTAAGCTAAAAAATTATTTCTATGAAGCACATTGAAACCCTTGAAATTTCAGATGCATGGGAAAGCCATTAAAATTATGAAAATTCTGAAAAACTTTCAACCTTCTCTAGATCCAGTATAGACTCTGCATTTCACATTTAATTTAGCTCTTACCCATTTCTAAATTATGCAACTGACTAAACGTGTGAAGCCCATTTGGGTATGAGTTTTTCATGGGCCTAATTAGCGCCAGCGAAAGCCCATCCTGCCACAACATAATCAAAATTTCAGCCAAAGAGAACGCTCTATGGAAACGGGGAAAATTTCCATTAAACATCAAAAATTGATGGGCTGAGAAATGGCATCGCAATTATGCAGCTGGAGTTGACAGGAGTGGAAACGACAGGCCGGGTCGGCCGAGGACACAGTTTAGCACCTAGCGATGACCATAAAAATTTGTAATTTTCCCAACACATATTTCCTTTTTGGCAACCGGCCAAAGTATGCAGCGTGAAAAGAAAGAAAGAAACCCGACAAAAATTTGTTCAGGCCGTAAATAACCAAAGTAAACAACGCGACAAGCGGTTTGGTGGGGACCCGAAAACGCAGAAGCAGACAAAGTCCCGGCCGCAAAAGCCAAAACTCACTGCGAATGTGAATATTCTTGGAATTTTCATTTGTTGTCTGGAGTTGCATGGGTTTGCATAGTTAGGAATGCCATTCCCCATTCCCCATTCCCGGTTTTCCGTTCTCCATGCCGGAGCGAACCCCTCCTGTCATCGCAATTTGTCGCTTTGTGTTGCTCCAGCCGCTGCAGTTGTCGCTTCATTTTTGCAGCAAAAGTGTTGCAAAATATGTTGACAGGAAATGTTATGCGAATTTCACTGCGTATAAAACGAAATTTACGTGGACTTTTCCACTCCGTATTTTTCTTTTTACGTTGGCTCTGGCACGAAACACAAAAATATACTTGACCATGGCCATGGAAAACGAAATCAATCACTGGCCGGCGGAGAGCAATCTGATCTTGTTACAGTTCCGAGCTGCTAAATGCAATTAAATGCACGAGAGCCCGCTCTCGTATTCCCGTCAGTTCTATATAATATCTAGCAACTAGTTGCTGGCAATTAATTAGTCAGCTTGATTGCGATCGCAATAAAAATAGCCCTCTGGCCGCTTTCTATAAAATTCCGAACTGTTTATCTCCAGTCACCAGTTTAAAGTGGGGTGTTGACGGCTGCAGGAACACCTATGTCCATATTCATCTTGAAAAAGATTCTCAGAATTTTGCAATAATGTTGAAGCTAGGGGTTGTATTAGTCTTGGCTGCCGTTGTGAATTTATCGCAGGTAAAGCTGAGATTTGAGGTTTGACTTACAAGAGGAAAAACGTTAACATTGTGCTCCACCCCAAGGCTCTTCCTGTTCTGGAGGAAACCGCTTTTGTAAGTGAATGCCTCGCTGCGAACAACATAAGCCAGGCCGAGTTTCAGGAACTTATAGAACAGAGAAGCTCCGAAGAGGAGGGCGATGAAGAGGATCTGGACAACACCGAGCGGAGATACAAGTGCTTTGTCTATTGCCTGGGCGAAAAGGGAAACATCCTAGACTCCAATGGCTACCTGGATGTGGACCTGGTGGATCAGATTGAGCCAGTAAGTGAGCAGATTCGGGATGTCCTTTACTATTGCAAGAAGATCCACGACAAGGAGGGGGACATGTGCGAGTACGCCTTCCAGATGGTTCGCTGCCTCTCGGAAAATATCGAGCAGAGCGATGAAGTAACGGACCAGAACCTGGAGCTATCAACAAACAAATTGAATGAATAATGAATCAAGCAAAAACAGGTTATGCAACTCGAACTTTAATAAAAATAAGTGTGATAACAGGCAGCCAACCGATAGTTTCACTTGCAAAATTCTCTTCAACAGACTGGGTGTTTTTTTGCACTGATCTTGGCTTTAATAACTAACTAACTAACTAACTAACTAACTTAACTAATAAGCAAGTCAAATAGTAAAGTAGCTTTATTATAATAGCTTTTCTAGGCATTTTATGCATTTGAATCCATTATGGCAAATCCGAACGCCTTCAAAATCTCTATTTGCGTTTTCAAGGCCTTAAATCTTCCCCTCGACTTCGACTTTGCTGAGGAATATATGGCAACTGCGGGAGAAGACGAACTACTCGAACTCACCACCGAGTCGGGGCTATAAATATTAATTAGTATAAAAGTTCAGCCATTAATAAACTCTCAGCATTTGCGGGCTGATTTGCATAATCAAATGGAACTGCAAGGGGCGGGCCACGGGGCGTTTGAATCAAATCAAAACGATCCGAATGGAATCGAATTAATTGCATTGCTCTGCCCAGCAATGACGCAGCAGGTGAACGCATAGCAAATAATTAATTTAACATACTAAATATCGGGCATATACTGGCAGCAATATTTCTCGGGTACCGCCTCCGATTTGCCAGCTGAGTGTGTGTCGCTTTGTCGGTCCCGTTTACAGGAAAAAACATTTTCCCCCTTACAATGCGATTCCGTTACAGTTTTCCATTCGCCCGTTCCACGTTCCACGGGGCGTATGAGTGTTTGTTTGTGTGCGACTTTTTGTCGCTTTCCTTTGTGCCGGCAGGCGAATGCAACGGAAGTTGTCATGTTGCATTGTTGCAGCTGCTGTTGATGCCGCTGCCATTGTTATTGTGTGAGTGCGTGGGGTCGGCTGGAAGAAAAGACGGGCGCGCCACGCCCACGCACTTGACTGGCCCGCTCCGCCGCCCCTCGATTGTCAGCTCAACTTCACGCCGCCGTGGGGCGTGGCACATTAGTGGCAACAGCACGGCGGCGGTGGGGAATGAAAGGAGAAAAAAAAATAGCAACAGCAGAAAAAACCGGGAATACATGATTGTCAACACGCACCCTCTGCCTCCGACCCTCCCACCCAGCGACCCACCGGCAGCAGCGACACCACGTCGTATGAGTAATATGTCTGGCTGCCTCGCTGGCGGTGCCTGCGCCATGTCAACATGCAAAACAACAATGGGGCGGAAGTGCATTGTAAACGTAGCATGAACTGCACCAACCGCCCATTCCCGCTACCCCTGCCCTGCCCTGTCACCATCATCACCAGTCCCTCGGTGGGCGAGTGCAATTATAATTTTGTAAATCGACGGAAGTTCGGATAAACATACGCAAAACGTTTGCCAACGCTGACCGAAAAGGATGGCAGAAAAAAGGTGAACACGGTTGCCGGCCCTCAGGCCAATGCACTTTTGCTTGATGGCTAAAATGAGTAAAATATGTTAGGTAACAGGGAAAAAAAATGCAACCATCACAGGTGAGGAAGGGATATGGAAATCATGTACTGTAAATCAAAATCAAATCAAAACGAACATAAAATAGTGGTCGAATTTTCTCAGAGCACTATTTACTAGTACACATAACTTCAAATTTAGGAATTACTACACCTTTTGGAACTGAAAGTTAGGTTTCAATTTATTGGCCAAATGTCTAAATAAAATTACTAGGAAATAGGTCAGTTTTGGGTAAGTAAGTCTAAGTTGTCTAAAAAATCTTGTTCTTAGTGTTAGCTCTAATAAAACAAAATATAGATTTTTTATATGGACTTAAAATTGTTCATGTTCTTTAAGAATAATTATTATAACAGTTATAATCCTATTTTTTTATGCTAAAAAAATTTCCTTTGTTAAATATATGAAGTTATATACATATAAATGCTTTAAAATAAGGAAAAAAGCATTTCCCATTAAGGTAACTATCCAATTTCGCCAGGTTTACTTCAAGATAGTCTTGTCAAACTCCATCTTCCTTAAACTCTGGTCCGGTCCACACACACCCCAGCTCCAGTGTAAAAAGCAATCTAATCGCACCCCTAACCCAAGCACACACATGCCAGAAATTAAATTCAACGAGCAAACTTACACTGCGCTGCATACTTCAGCAACTGCCAATAAAGTGCTTCGCGCGTGAAGCAGTCAAAACAAAAAAAAAAAAAAGGAAAACCGAAAATGCGAAAAAAGCGTGGAAAACTTATACTTCTTATTCCCCGCCTTCAGCTTATGCCGCTGCGCTACAGTTTCTGTTGCTTCGAGTGCGCTTATCAAAAGACACACAAGGCACTGACGTGCAGTCAGAGCAGAGGAAAAGCGAGAGGGGGAAAAGCCCACGGAATAGGGATGGAAAGGCGGCGAAGCGGAGCGCGTAAGTTTTCCAGTTTTTCCGCTGCCATTTCACTTTGGGGCAAAGCGTAGAAGAAGGAAGAAGGAAGAACTCTTTGCGAGTTCTGCATATGACTGCAGGCACGTCTTCAAGCCCCCGCACACTCCCCTTTTCCTTTGCCCCAACACACACGTTGGCGCTGGAGTGTAGGTGAGCGTGTGTAAGTTGATTTATGCCACTTTGTATACTCAGCATGCGTATGGGTGTCCTTACACTGAAAAGAAAGCCTCTGGCTGGTAAAGAGCAAATAAAACGTATGCAATACTAAATAAGGTTAATATATTGTATATCTTATTTGGGGAAAATAAGTAAACCATTCTATTAAAAAATATATGTATTTGAAGGAGCATGAATCTATTTTATTTTATTTTATATATTGTTATTTCATTATTTTATACAATTCACATTTTTAAATTTGTTAACAATTGTTGAAGAGCTCTTAATATTAACACCTATCAAAGTATTCTTTCTATCTAATATTTTTCAAAATTATACAATATTTTCCCCCGTGTATTTACTGTCTGTCTGAGTTCTTCTGCGGGTGTGTGTGACGCTGCTGCATAAATGATTTATGGCCAACTCTCGCGACAGTTTCGTTTCGCTTTCGTTTGCAGAGAGTGCAACAAAGGGGCCGGGGGAGGCACAGATAGCCAGAGTGGAAACTGTCGCATAATAAATAATTATAATTGTATTTTTCTTTCTGTGTTGCCGTTGGTCTTGCCGGCTTCTTTGTCCTTTGTCTTTTGGCTTTCCCTCGAAGGTGCCACGCACACATTAATAAACTTAATAAATATTTGAGGAGGAAGGTGACGGCGGGTAATTGAAACCGCCGCAGCAGGTGGCCAGGTGTTCCGAGGTCGGACAATTGATAATGGGTCAATCGGGGCTGGAGGGATCCTGCCGCAGGATGGGGCGGTGAACTATCTCAGTTGTGGGTCAAAGAGACAACAACAGCCCAGCTTCCGGCAACTTCAAAGTTTGAGCTTCCTGCTTAGCCACCCAAAAATCTTTGCTTCCTTGGCTCCCAATTTTTTGCTGTAACCTTTTTGTAGCTTTCGGCTTTCGGCTTTGTCGTGAAAGCGAAATGCGCTTTCACAGGAAACGGGAAGTGCGCCTCATGCAACATTTATGGAAGAGCCACACTTCTGCCCCTCGGAAGGGACCAGAACTAACAATAGGACACAACCGAAACAAAAAGATACAACAGGGAAGTTGACGCGTAAAAATTGTCACAAAGTGTAAATAGAAAATGAAATTGAAATGCCTCACAGAGATTTAATTAAATTTCAGGCCAGCCGGGCAAAAACTGGCCAAAAAGTGTCCACAAATACCCAAAACATGGAACGCAAAGTAAAAATATATATTTTTGTGTGGTGTGTGTGTGTTTGCACTCTTGTTGGCCTAGCATAAATATTTGAAAAATCTTCGCACATAAATAATTTCGTTTAAATTGCATACATAATTTGCAGCAGGCAAATCAGTAAATATTTCAATATCATCCGAATGGGACTTGCCCTCACTTACTGCACCCATCGGCAAACAAGTTTTCAGACTTCTCCGGATGATTCCATGTTGCTCGACCACAAACAGCTACCTCGATTTTCTTCTTTGCCAATCGAAGTTTGTATTTTCTAGCTCTGAAATTCATATATGCATATATATAGATTTTTCTTCATGGGGAGAAACTGATTTCGTTTATTTGCTTAAATTGATTTCTGGGAATTAAATTCTTGCAACTCTGACCGAAGAAAAGCGAAAGTCGTAAGGAAAATGTGTGCCAAAATGTTATAGCTTTGCTTGATATTAATATTAAATATCTGTTGGGTTAACTTAATCCTACAGTTGAAGTTTAGCCCCAAAAGATACCTCAATTGTAGTGAAACATTGCACTTTTCTTCCATAAAAGTTATCCCATTAGTTGTTTATTTGCCTTGGGTTTGATTTGAGCCTTTCATTCGCAAGCCTAACTTAAATATGCCTTTTGACTGAAGGCCCATAAATTGAGCAATCTGTTTCTATATATTTGATATGCGAACGGCCATGCCATGGGCACGGAATATTTAATAAAAACCAATAAACGTTAAAAGCCTTGCCAGTGGGCCATGGCCGTAAGCCACCTGCCATGGCTGGTCAACCAAAACCCCACTGACCACGATCCTCGGCTGCCTCCATCTCTCCCTGCCTGCCCCATGTTCCGGTTGCCCCCTATGCGCCCGATTAAATGCATTTAAATGTGTTTTCATCATAATTATGCATATGCAAACCTGACTCGACCAGTGGCCACTCTATCGCTACCCACCGAGCGTCCCCTTCTGACCCCGGCCATATGCCATGTCGTGGGTTTTCCGGCAGCTTAAGTGCTTTAATGGCTTTAATTATGTTGCATGCAATTATTGTCCATGTCCCGGCAAGAATGATCTTCATCATCGGCTTAATAATGATGCCGAAGCCGATGTCGCTGCCGTTCGGCAGCTCCTGGCCTCCGCCGACAAATGCAGCAAAAATTATACAATTAATAAATGAAAAGCAAAATGGATGAAGCTCCCCTTCCTCATCCCCGTTCAATTGATGTATGTACGAGGGGGAAAAGCAGCTGCTGCTGCTGCTGCGCTTTGCTTTTGAGCATAAAATTCAATCGCTAAATTATGCAAATATTCCGCAACTGCGACAATCGGCTGGGGCCACGTTACGTATACGCAATGCTGGCCGGATGAGGCCTCGGCATGACTCCTTTTTTTTGTGCTTGTGTGCGTGTTTACGTGCGTAAAGAGGTCGTCGAGTTCATCGATGACGATTTTACTGCAATTCCGCTCCCATTGCCTGCTTTTTGGCGCAGATGCAAGAAAGGCAGAAAGGCACACGAACACACACAGAAAAACCGCGGGTGTGAGGTAGAAGAGCAGAAGGCCAGAAGAGCCCAACTCCGCCACAACAACAACTAGACAGCCCGGGGTTTCGGTTTTGGGGCATTGGGGACTCGGCCTCTCGCTCTGGCTTTTCCCCTCTGCGGTTTTTAGTACCCTGTAGTCAAAGAAAGGGTAGTATACTTTACTATGAATTAAAAACCCCAGCAGAATCCAACTGGCCAAGGATAAATCTGTACGTGATTTGTATTGTAATTAAGCTTTTTGTTCAATAACAAATATAATATATGGCGTTTTCTGGGGCATTGCCTATGAATTATATTCCGATTCTTTTACAATTTTTTATAAACCAGAAAGAAACCTAACTTCGTTACGCCAAAGTTTGAATACCCTGGCAGTTTTTAATCAGATCATTAAAATTAAAAATTGAAATTCGGATATAATACAAAATGGAGGTACCAGGTACCTCATATTCGATCAAATGGAAATTCTGTTCCTTTTTTTTGGGCACCTCTCCGGTTCGCCTAGCCGTCACTTTTTTTGGGGTCGCGCAGCAATTTTATTTCGGCGACGTGACAAACGCAATCAGCGTCAGTCATATGTGTAAAAATGTTTTCCGCTTCACGCGGTTGTGTCCCCGCACGACTCTGCCTGAGAATCGAGCCACAAAAACCTGGGTTAAGATGTGATGAAATTTCCCACAGCCGCCTGTGACAGTGTATCTTTAACTTTTCGCACCTGGTCTAGACCGATTCGGTGTCCCCTCATTAGCTTTTCCATTCATCCAAAACCTAATTTGCCGCCTGCCAGGACGTACCAAAAATCACTTTGCTCTCGGCCTCTGTGCAAGCCATCGCAGAAACTAGTTTCAAGTCCGAAAACTGGCTTTTCGGCCAGGAGTCGCACATTGAGTTAATTAAAGTTGTACATGGTAGGCGCAATCAGGAGGAGAACAAAAAACACATGTGACCAGAAGGACGAGTGTGTGCAGAGAGTGTGTGTGTGTGTGGGCAAGAGAAAGGGCCAAAACAAATTGCCAAAGTCAGAGAGGCAACGTAGAACTTTTTTTGAGAGGGCTGAGAGCAAATGGCAATTTATAAAATCCTTTGAAGTGTCGAAAATCAGTAATTGTAGTCAAAGTGCAAATTGATTGCCAGTCTCTCTCTCTCTCCCCTTTCTACACTCTCCTTCACACGTTTCGTGCCGAAAAATCAGTGTGGCAGACATGTTTTATTGAGTGTAATTTGTAGTTGCAAATTAATGGCCGCACTTCGCTTTTAATTAAAATGCATCCAGAAGAGAACTAGAAGCAGGCAACCGTGCCACAGCAGGCTGTGTAATGAAACAGAAGTGTGGATGCTCTATGAACATCAAAGCATGAAAAACGTCTCAAAAAACAACATAATATTGATTTTAAAATATTTAAAAAGTTTTAAATGTTAGACAATGTCTTCTACATTTCTGGTTTGCTAACAAATATTTATTTATCCCAAATTAAATGAGTTAAATTCACATATTTTTGACAAGGGGATACCATATTGGTAATCATTTCTTACCCGTTGGTATGCCTTGTCTTCAAGATCCAAAATTGTATATATCTAAGCTTCTACCTACACCTACATATAAGAATTCTATTAAGAACACCATTTAACCCATTGTCAGTAAAAAAATAACCTTAAAAAACCTCTAATTAAGACTACTTTTCCAGGCAGATATATATGAAATACTACCAAGTTTTCCCCGAATCCTTGTGACTCTGACTTTTCGCTCCAAACTTCATCTATAGTCAGAGAGTTAATTTCCTGCCAGCGATTCTTTTAGACTTGACTTACGTCCGGCCCCTTTGACATATCAGCGAAAGGGAACCGTTATGCTCAAGGCATTTCCTCGGCGATATTTCCCCGAGTTTCCCTTGCTTGCTGGTGCCTGCCGAACCGACTGCTCCTTTGACACCTGTTGCATGGACGACCCGTTAAAGGATGCAACTGCGTCGAAGTTTTGAATAAATTTTCGCCATTTGCCAGCGGCAACAGCGGGAACAACAAGGCAGCGACACTCACATCCTCCCTGCATCGCAAGGGCGCGAACGAGGACATCGAGGCATCATCAATTTTGGTTTGCGAGACTCATCAATAAAACATAACAGCGGCAAATGGAGACATATGTGACAATGCGAATGCAACCGTCGCAGGGATATGGATGCTGTCGATTCCTCCCTATTCCCTCGGCAGCTGCTGCGAGTTTCGAGATAAAAGCTTCTTTAACTGAATTGGTCAACAAGTTTCTTTGGCAAACAAAAAATCAAAGAATTAAATTGAGTTTCTCAGTACCACTGAGAAATTAAATTTAGTAAAAATCAGTGCCAAAAAGAAACTTGTAACTTTTTCTCACCTTTCTCGGTATCAGCTGTGACCTCGCCTCCTTTTTGATTAGGTTCACCACCAAATATACAGAAAAAAAACGTATATTTTTGTGTTTTGGCAACGCTGAATGTTCTTCAAGATAATCCAAAAGGCAATGTTGAAAAAGAAGCTCTAGTTAGTAGACTAAAGGATGCCCAGTACTGTCTATAAAGTATATCCTTAAAAAAAAACCTGGCAAAATGGAGCTAAGAAAGGCATCATAAAACTAAGTTTAAAGGCATTTGAGTTACCTAAGGTAAGGTTAGTATGAGAAAAAGGAGCATTATGAATTCGAATTGTTACAAAATCAAAATGCTCCTCACTCTCCTTCTTACAGAGTGATACAAATAAAGTCCTGGCCAAGAAGAGGAATGATCCTGTCAACACCCTGAGGTCAAACCAAGCAGCTTGGCTCTGTTTTCGACTGCCTTGGCTTTTGGCCAGCGAACTCTTAACTCTCGACTCTAGGCAGTTGAATTGAAACTTTATTTCCGCTCAAGTTTCCTGGCTCTCAGGACATGAGAATGCTGGTGATGGGTATATGAATCAGCTTGACCGCGAATCCAATCGAGCCCATGATGAGGAATCCCACACCGATGGCCAGGCTGGTGCGTTGGAACTCCTGGCGATTGGGCTTGGTGCAGCGCCGTAGAAAGCGCAACGAGTTCTTAGCAAGATCAGCGGATGGCAGCACACGGAGCAGCTGAGTCTTGACCCTTCGTCCCAATCCCTTGACGGACTTGCTCTTCAAATTGGGCAGCATTTGGGAGAGATCCCTGAAGATCCCCACAAGGATAATGAGATTGGATTTAAGACATTTTGTAAACTTACTAACCCTTCATCAGCTTTGCGCTGGCACCGACGACGACGCGCTATGAGTTGATCCATCTTTTGATTTCAAAATAGGTTTTCGGAGCAAACTTGTACGTGTAGAAGTCCAACGATTGGACTAAATACCCCAGGCCTGCTCAGATCGACATGGAATTCGGACTCGGTCCTAATAATTGCCAGCTGTTGTACCGAACATGGCCGTCAGCATTTGCCACATGCAAAGTGTAGCAACTTGAAATGGAAAATACTGGCCGGCTTACACACATAATCAAACTTTACGCAAACTGTTTGCCAGCAGCAGCACACACAAGAACAACAGCACACACCAACACACACCAGCACATACCAGCTCGACCATTCCCCACTAGTTTTCTACTCCGGCTGAACGGAAGCTGAATTTGTGGAGCAGAGTGGCAGAATGCAGGCAGGATCCCGGGGAGTGGTGGGACGGGACTTAAATGCTGCAATTTGTTTCACTGCCGAATCGTTGCTGTCTTCACTTGAAGCTTAACTAAATGCACAGGGAGTCGGTCCGAAAATGTACCCAGCCCCGGCAGAGTCTAAGCCAAAAATTGCCCCCACTCGCTCGCTCTTCCCAAGAGCCATCTCTCTCTCTCTCTCTCTCTCTCTCTCTTCCTGCATCTATCTCTATCCATCTCGGAGCGCGGAGAGGTGGCTGTTGTGCTACGATTTGACAGCCTTGGCTTCGGAGATCCCCAGGACAATTCACTGCAAAATTGGTAGACAAAACTGTGCCACAACGGGCTCCTCTTGTTCTTCGCCACGTATATGATTGCACTGGGAGAAAAGCAGACGAAAGTGAGCATTAATTAGATTCTTTTTACAGAATAATATAATAACTTTAAGTCGGTTTTTTTTCAAAATAGAGAAGCAAGGAGAACTGCTCTTTATTGAAGACTCCTTGTTCCTTTCCTTTCCTTTTATGAGATTGTCGTATTTGATTAATATAGCCATATTAATATAACATTATATTTATTATTAAATTCGTATCTTTGTTATACCATAAAATTAAATTAATTTAATCAAAAAACACCACTATTTATTTCCCTGTGTAATTGTACGGATATGAGCGTGTGGCAGTGGCAGCGTTTTATGTGCCTGTGTTTGTGGGTATTTATGATGGTGTGCGTGCCTGCCGTTTCAGGCATTGCCATTGAGATTGAAAAATGTTAAAAAATTGCTTTTAAATGCCGCAAAATACAATTTATTATTCAACAGAGGCAAACGCCAAACACTGAGAGCACAATGTGCGCCAAGGGAGTGGGCGGCGGTGGATGGTGGCTTGTTCCGGGCTTTCTGGAGGAATGACACCGGGCAACAGAGGGGAGGGGTGGCCAGTGTGCGTGGGAAAGCTCAACAGTGCCGACTGCTTGGTTGTAAATTTAAATAAAGCCTTCACGCACACACACACACAAAGGCACAGAGGCGATTGTTACTGCAGTTGTTTTGTTTATTACGCATACGCACTGTGCGCCGGCCATTGAAGTTGGTCATGAAGCGCAACGAGGCTTGCGGCCTTACTGGGCTCCTTGCCTGTCCGCTTTCCCGTTTTTAGGGTCAGCCTTGGTAAGCAGCACTTAAAGGGCTCTTATACCAATTATTTCTTTCATTTCAAGTCCTTGAAATAAGCGCTTACGACGGCTTAGAGGAACTAAGTTTTTTTTTTATTTTAAAATATATTAATAGTGGTTTTTCTTTATATGCTTTATATTTTCTGAAACTTTAAAGTTCAGTTCTAGAAGTTCATTGCATGAATACTTACGTTCAGTATATTTTGTAATATAATAAAATCGAATATAAACTCTCAGAAGAAACCATTTCCTGATTTTCAATATATTCCTTCAATTCCCAAATCAAACTATAAATTTCCACGCAAATTCGTCTCATTTTATTCGCAATCTAAGAGCAGTTAACACACTTTTGTGTCCGACTAATTGTGGATCAGAGCGGCATCTTGGTTGGTAACTTTTTTTTTTGTTTGCGGTGGCACTTGAACAATTTTCCATGTGCTCCAAAAACTTTGGCAATAAAATTTGTTTCAAATTGCTTTCGAAAGCCGAAAGCACCCGAGAGGGGGACAGGGATGGGCAGCACATCCGGCATACTCGCTCCGCAGAGGCAAAGTTGTCAGCGGGAAAATGACCAAAGTGCACCCAGAGGGCCAAAATAAATATCAAATATATTGAGAGGGCGAGGCAGTCGCGCAAAAGTTAATTACATTGTGTTAACCGGGGGCGGGGCCAAGGCCTAATTTTGTAATTCTCTTTCTGAATCATTTAACCATGAAATTGCCTGCCCGGCCACGCCCACCGGCAGCTGCCTGCTGCCTGCTGGCCGGCGTCCTTCGCCGAAAGGACTAACCAAATGATAACCCACAACGCATTTGCTCCTCATGGATGTCAGTCCAAATGTGCAAAATTAGCCTTTCAACTGCCAGTGCCACGCCCCCTTATCATCGCCATGCCATCTGGGGCAGGAGGGGGCTCCTCCACCTCATTCTCCACCTCCTCCAATCGGCCCGGGGGCAGCAACCACCATGTTGACAGCTGGCACGCAATTTATAATGAAAAGTTTCCACTCGCACATTTCGGGTGCGGTGGGGCTCACCTATTCCGATGTTTTCATTATTTGTGTTTATTTTGTAATTTCTAAATAATGTTGTATAAAGAAATTAATGCGATTAGATGGAGTTCTTTTATCGCCGTTATGACTGAGGAGAGAGTCTGCGTCCTGCCCGATTAATTTACAGCGTCTTTTGATGTTTAAACCGCTTTTTGCCCTTGGCCTTTGGCAAAAATCTGTGGCCAAATGGCAAGGGTAAAGAAATTAATTAAATTTCAGCAAGTCTTAATCAAACTGTGGAGATTTAGTAGGGGGTACTGGTAATTCACTAAAATTTTTAATTACATTACAAAGTTATTTATTATATTTCAATGGAAATTCAATATCAGACTACTGTTTATCCTAAATATTTGTATTAATTCGAATTACTTAATATTTAAAAATAAAATGGCTTATCTAACTATAAACCAGAGATTGCATCTCTGCAATACCCGCTGTTCGAGTTCGATGGCATTTTCAGCCCAAATCGAAAACCTATCACAGAAGGAACATAGAACCCCACATAAAGATATAAAACCTGCGCAATGATTGCCAAAAACGAAACGGCCACAGCCACAGCCATTACCAATTTTTGTGCTTAACGCTTCAGCGAGCAAATCACTGGGACAGACAGATAGACATGGCCTGGCACAGGGACAAGCACAGCGATACATTTCCAGATACAGATACAGAATCAGGTTCGGATACAGCTACAGTTTCAGATGCAGAGACACCGAGGAGCAGTCATAGTTTTAGCTCCGCTCGTCGTCCCTTCCTCCACTTATTCCATCAGCATGTCATCATGGCAAATCAGAGGACATGCAACATTGCATAAAGATTTGTCACAGCTACGGCCCCCAGTTTGCCACTCGGAGAAAAATAGCAACAGCCGATGGGGAACTTTTGCAGGCCAAGGAGGGAGATAGTAAGGCTCAAATCGCATTTTCGCATGCTCAAATACGACAAACTGCAGCAAGTTGCGAGATGGAACCTACAGTATGCAGGCGGAGAAGGAGGAGGATGCGGATGCGGATGAGGAGGCGGATCTGGATGTGGATGCGGATCCGGATCCGGATGCCAATGCCGAATCCTCAGACCCGAGCAACTTGCTGCAAATTCTATTTCGTCTGGCTCGATTGCATTGCGGCACATTGCTTGAAATTCAACTCCAACTCCGGCAGCAGCTCCGATTCTCAACTCCATCCCATCGATTCGCATTGCATTTCAATATATAAATATTTATACACAAGCGAATTTGTGCACAGCTGAGCGCTGTCAGGCTGCACTGCAAATAAACTCACTAAGTGGAAGCCATACTTAAATTTAATCACAGCAAATTTGTTTACAAAGATCAGCATTTAGATAAATGTTTAAATTTATTATATACAAAATATAGCAATTCCTTTGATAAGATTCTTCAAGTTCCTTTAGTTTCGTACTCAAAATTATTTCATTCATTTAACTATCTTCAAGGATTCTTCACTTGATCGAAAGTCCCGAATAATATAACCCCAAATTTAGGCATATATTCATATTATTTAATGAAATCTTAGGTTAGTAATAACTTCCCAGCTTCTCAACTCGACGTAATACATTTTAAAAATCAAAATATTTGTAAATATTGATTTTTTCCAGTGAAACTCCCTCGGGCATAACCGTACTTTGTCGTACAGTGCAAGCTACTGCTAAAATAAAGATATATGAAGCTGTAACTGACGCCGATTCTCCTCTTTCGCGGCCCCAGAAGAGTAATGGTCATGTCCTGGCGATGTAGCTGCATCTGTTGTTCGAGCTTCCAGAATCGTTTAGTTTCGCATTGACCTTTTTTTTCTGCTGGGCATCTCCCTTGGCGACTGCCTAATTCCGTTTATTACAAGCTCTGGCCGACATTTGATGGCTGCCTTTCGCCATATAAATCATGGCTAAGCCCTTATGACATATGCTAAAATTTAATTCCCCAAGACCTTTTTGCCGCGACGGGGTTAACCGGCGTTTTTGTTTAGCCAAACGCGTGACAAAATGATTAAACGGTTAGCCACGACAAGGAGCTACAAGCATCTCCACCCAAACCCAGTCTCCCTCCCAGTTCCTGGCCCTGGTGTTGGCCATTGTTTGGGCCATGACAGTGCAAAATTGCTGATGATGTTAACGATGCGATTAGATGAGTGGATATTTTGGCAGGCTTCTCGGCGGGCGTGTGTGTGTGTAATGGGAAGATTCAACCTGTGGCAGTCGCAGCTCAAAGTGCCAAAGTGTTGCCTCAAAGTTTTCTGAAATTTGAATATTTAATGGGGATAATTTTGGGCGAATCTTTAAGCCATTAGCGAGAAAGGAAAAGTCAGTAGATGCCGCAGGGGGAAGAAAAATAAGCGTGTGTGGGCTTGAAAAGTTTATTCCAAAGATTAATCCACATTCAAGGACCATTAAATCGACCCGAAATTGCACCGCTTTCAATTAAATTTAGGTCTGAGCCCGCTATTTCTCCCATTCAGCCGCATGTGCACTACACTGAAGTGCAATTTGTGGTGCACTTAACCATTTTCATATGCTAATTATGAGCGATAAATTTTCCGCCGGGCCGTAAATCGTTCAGCTTGCCACGATTTTATGTGAGGTCATAAAAAACACAAGACAATTCCTGCAACCAGACAGCCTACTACACCTACATTTTAGATGCCGCCGGCTCCTTATTGGGAAAGTTTTCCAGGTGCTGCACGGAGCAGCAGGCCAAACTATATAGACAGACAATTTCCTTATGAAATGAAAATAAACATGACATTTCTGGGTTTATGTACTTTTGCAGCTGTGTCTTTCGACTCGCCTCCGGCAGACGGTTTCTCCGGCCTCTGGCTTCTATTTCAGCCACGCCTGCGACTCTGGCTACGTCTCTGGCTCCGATTCCGGCGAGGGATATGGCTTGGGCTACGGCTGCTTAGGCCAAAGGCCCAAAACCACTGAGTTTCCAGGCCGCTCGCTCGGCTAACATGGCTATGACTGCTATAAAATGTCATCTTTTATTATGGCAAGGGCTCAACTGGCGCAGACTGCGCCTAGACCAAGGCGGAATCGGAGCTGTTGGCTCCTCACACTCGCCCTGTAATGGTGGCAAACAAGTTAAAAAGCTAAAGTGGAGAGTGTGCACCAAGGAATACCCTGTACCTAGTTTGAGTAGAACTGTGCTTACGAGTTAGTAGAGGTTCTTGGGGGAACCTATAGGGAGAGGAAACTAATTTCTTACTAAACTAATTTACCTTCTCTTTACTGAGCATTCGATCTGACTATAATATTATATAATATATATTTGATTCACTTTGCCATAAATCCAGGTGAATAGACTAGAGAAATATCAATCAGATCTTTCAAGCTTAGAGTAAATAAATATATTGTTAAGTATTATCCTTCCGTTGCACTCAATATACCCTTGAACTCGACGGGTACCTAGTATAAATAACAATGCTCAGCCCGACCACGCCCCCTGCCTTCTCCGCCTTTATTCCCAGTTTACACGCTTCGCTACACATTTTCCCGCAGACAGAGGGAGAGAAACGAAGACGGAGACAGGGACAGGGACAGTCAGAGAGATAGAGACAGCGATGGCAAGCCAAGTCTCATGCTGTGAGTTTCATTTCCGGTGCGACATTTTGTTACAAAACTTTATTTTCAATTTGTGCACATATTACACACAGCTTGCCACGCCCCTCCGACGAGGATGCCCGATCCGTTGGCCCACTTATCCGGCTTTTGTTTTTATTTTTAGTGAAATTGTTCTATTTTTGCCCTGGCAATTGCTCCGGCGAACGGAGATCCGCAAAGCTGCAAGTGTCCGTGTCCAGGTCCGTGTCTACTTATCATCTTCTGCCGCCACAGCCGAGCTCTAGAAACCCTCGCCCTTCCTCTGGGCTGTTGATTATTATTACAAGCATTATGACCGGATTTCATTGGGCTGGGCCGAGGGATATGGACAATCCATGTCGGAGCCAGCTGCTCGTAATGAAATTAGTTTGTCACTCGTCCACGAAAGCGAAGGATTCCGTTTCCTTACTCCTTTGCGGAGTTTGTCTCTTGGCCTAGACCCGGTCTGACACGGCTGAAACGTCCTCTTTGGCAGCTGGGCTCTGGCCGCTTTGATGGCTGTTTTTGTTAAGGTCAATGTGAAATGTTATTGCTTTTACGAAGCGAAACTACACTATTTTACATTTAAATGTTAATGGTTCTATGATAATTATTTTTCAAGATATTTTTTCGGCACAGGTTCAGCTTCTCCACTTAGATGGAACTTCCCTGATCAATCCGTTGGGTATGATCCTTTAGAGCCAATCATCCAAGTTCTTTGGAAATAAGCTGGGAGCTGTGCAGGCCAAGTGCAGGCGCCAGAACACATTTGTATTTTGTAGGGACATTTATTGTTTTAAATCAAATCATCAATGGGATAACGAATATTGTGTACACTGATAAAAAAAAATTCTCCTTTTAAGATTTTGTGCATTATTAAAATTAAAATCTTAGTATAAGACCAAAATTGTTGTTATAACAACAAAGTATGTAGCCAAATGTTCACAAAACATTCACCCAATTTAAATATATTTGTTTATATATATTATAAATATATTTGTTTTCCAAGCAAATCAAGGTTTAATTGATTTGTGTGGACGGTGGTGGTCGTTGAAAACAAACTTGATCTGTGTGCAACCCACTATAATATACGATTTTGTGGTTCTTATACTCAATAAACTTGGATAAATGCACTCACCTTATTATGCTGACCAAGTATACATATTTCTGCATGGAATTGGAAATTTCTCGTTACTATGTTGCAAACACAATAATACAATTACCTTCTTATAAATGCCCAAAAAGTTGGATTAAATAGGTTGCTGGCTTTCGAGTTATGAGAACCGAAGTAATTGTGGGAATATATTCTGTTGCCCTCAACTTAATTTCAAGGATTGCCCTCTAATGACCAGCATCTAGACAACACAAAGCGGCTTATAGAACAAATAGGCAAAATAAATTTGGGACAAAGGCCTTCCTGGAAGTTGTTTGGTTACTTAAGCGGCTTTACCTGTGCAGGGAGAATTAATTAATATATTTTGGCACCCACATCAAAACAGAATGTCAAAACTAATTTGCGACTAAAAAAAAGATGATTAAAAATTAACGAGTTTGAGAGGAAGGAGCAGAAGGAGAGTGGAGCCATGCAGGGCTCGTCATCAACCCAACGGGACGATGAGCTCACGTAATCAATCAACTTTGATTACGTCCAAGAGACATAGGCATATGACCCTCATAAGAAGGCCAATCCAACCTTTTTTCTTTGGTTGGGTTGGGCGGCTGCAGGACCCAGCAGATTATCGGCTCTGGCGGGCAATATTTTTTGGCGCCCGGCAAAGACAAAAATCAATATGTCTTGATGCCCGATAAAAGTGAAATAAATTGCATGGCTCGCAAAGTGAAAGTGTCAAATGACCAGGATTCCTCGCACCCACACACACGTCTGGAAGAGCAAATGAAAAGTGAAGATGTATGATGAGCCCCGAAATAGTGATCAATCCGCCACTTGACCCCAGTTTTCCCAACTCCCCAATCAAGGGATTCTCCATTTTCTTTAAGGTTTGCTCTTGCGGCCGGCGCGGCTTTAATGCGGGACAATAAATACGCTCTTAAAAGATAAATAAATCCCTGACACTGGCACCAATCACTGTCAGAGACCAGGACCAAAAGCAAGGCTCCTAACCGCATTTCCCCTAGGCAGGATAAGCAGCTTAGCCCCGAACACGCACCGGCATCACCTATGGCACAAGTTTAAAGTCAACAAAAACAGTAACAACAACGGGGAGAAGCACTGGCGGTCCAGGCCGCAAGTGGAAAAAAGAAAGAAGAAAGGAGGAATTTTTCCGACTTCGGTCATGTGAAGCGTAAATTACCAATGATCGGGAAAGCCGCAATGGAATGAGACAAACGAGAGCAAAATACCGGGATAAGACGGAAAGCCAAGCGACGGTCGAAGGGGCAGAGGAGACCGAGTGAAAAAACCTCAAAGAGTTAAAGGACAACGGCAGCAGGCAGGACCAATGGCGGTACTTTCGTACCTGGCAAACCGAAATTTAATTAACTCACCTGTCAAATGGCGGCCAATCAGGAAAAATGTGACCCAGCTCTAATTGCCAATTTGGCGGAAGAAACTTAGGCTGAGAATTAGTTGGTCTAGATAATAGTTAACTGGGAATATGTCTTCTAGTTTTAGCTGTAAAAAATTCAACATTTAAAACCTCAACTACTATATTAAAGTCAATTTCGCATTTCCCGGAAACTGCCAACCCCATACATACTTACACTTGCGAGTACATGCTTGGCGCTCCGCCGGTTTTCCATGTCGCGAACTTTTATTAACTTGCCCCTTTTGCCGCTTTTGCGCTTTTCCCAGGGTGTTTTCCGAGTTTGTTTGCTCTTGGCCTTTATTGGAAAACGGACACAGACGGGCGTGTCTACGGGCTGCTCATTAACTTGGCTCTGTAGCGGCGGCGTCGGCCAGATACAAATGAAAACCTAAAATCTCATTTTGAATGCAATCGAGTGATGGATTTTTGCATACAATTCGCCGGCTTATCGCCGCGGCGATTGGCCGAACCAAAAAAGTGCCTTCATTAAAACGTAAATATCAAATTGGCAACAATTGCGAAATTGCGAATATACTATATGCGAATGGGCGCGTGTGTGGCTGTGCTTTGTGTGTACATTGTGCTCTCCAATCAAGAGTCCGGTTTCAATTGCAGCCGCAATTACGCTAAACAAAATTACATATTTGTGAAATAACAAAACGAAGAAGAGTCGGGCGCTAACAGACGGATTTTTGGTTTTTGAATTCCGCATTTACCACAGATATAAATTTGACTGATTTTCATCGAGAGGCGGAAAAAAAAGCTGAAATATCAGGCAATTTATTGAAGGACCAACAAAAGCCAAAGCTTTTAATGGTTAACTGCTAGGACCCTCGATACGGATACAATAATTTTCAGCAAATACGCGGCAATTTGGACGGCCCAACTCACAGCAGTTTTGTGAACCGCAGCACGGCCGACCGGAGTGGCTAAATGGAGTTTACATAAATATCGCATTCGTCTTTCCGGATGAATCAACTGTGTATGAAGGTGCCCCCACCAGGACAATGCATGCTCAACAGCCCCATTAGCAGCTCGCCAGGATAACTCCCGAAAAACGAAGCCAGCTGCACTTCACAGACCCACAGGACGACGCACATTCCCTTGAATTCATATCCTGGACAGGCTTCCTACTCTTCTGACCAGGACAATGGCGAGGACTCCAGTTACACCCTTTTTGGGGGAGGCGCGTGCATAAAGCGACCGAAGCAACTAAGCTACTAGGTTCCAGCCACACATGCTCTTACTCCTGCTCCTGCTGCTGCTCCTGTCTCTGCTCCTGTCTCTGCTCCTGTTCCCTGTTCCCGCTCCTGCTCTTCCTCTTTTTGCTGCGCATAAAGCAACACTTTTCCAATTTCCGGCTATGCGAACGGGAGCGCAACCAAAACCAACGGAGGCGAATGCAGCGGCACCAGCCAAGAAACAGAATGTATGGCCATTTAGTCACTGCATTGTAATAATTTCAGAGATGCCAGCGTGATCCGGGCACGAGATTTTGCCATTATGCGATTCGATTTTCGATTTCTTTTGACAGCGAAAATCAGGAAGACGATTTCTCGACACTGTCAAATTGAATCTGATTAAGATTAAAATGTGTAGTTGCATTTCTATATATTTTACAAACGGGTTTAGATAAAGTTAAATTTTGAATTTGGTTCAGATTGAGCGTATTTGAGACTGTCCTTATTATCAGATCCATTTATAGATGGATTCAACGCCATTTATTTAATTATTTACAAATGGAAAAAGCAGATAGTTTAATGTTCTAGATGATCTCGAAATATAAACATTTTCATTTTTATATCATAATAGAAGTAACTCCCATAAAGTCGGTGCACAAAAATCGTTCAAACAATATTCGGCAAAATAACACGCAGTTAGTTCCGTGATTCATTTCTCGATGCCATCTCTATAATAATGACCATTTTGGTCGCTTTGTTGGGCCATGGCCAGCGTGAAGCATAACTCACAATGCGCACAAATACATGGCCAGGATCGGACCAGAGCCCATTATTAATGAGCTCAGCAATCGAAAATGCGTGTACTCCCTTTTCCAGGAGCAGGATGTGCGAAGAGGATGACGATGGCGATGATGACGGCGACTTGGCAACAATATGCAGCACTCTAATGAGCAGCCGCTTGAGCAGAAGGAAACCGCGTATCTGCGGGACGGCGTACGTGGAGCTTGGAGCTGGAGGTGGTGGCATTCCACTACTTGTGGCAAGGAGTAAAACTGGCATTGGAACGCTTGTAAAGTTGCCGAGTAATTAATTTGTTCAATGGCATGCTGAAGGTGTAAGCGAAACCATTTAAAGTTGACGACGCCGACGACGCCAGACACTTGGGAATTCAAAAGCAACTACAAAGTGGCAAAGTCCTCGAGGGTCTTGCCTCACAGTCGGACAGGGGTACGGGGTACGGGGCACTATATAGTATGCCGGCGGGATCTGCAGAAACTTGAGTGTATGCCCGACGGAGTGTGTATCCGGCTATGTGACACACGAGGTGGGAATGGAGAGTTGTCGGAATATTTACATAAAATAGAAATTGTTCTTCTGTGAAATTATAAAGTGATTTCGAATAATTTTTTAGTACCTTACAGGCTTTGAACCCCTCTTAAAAATACCCTCTTCTATTTGCTTTCAGTATGTAAATTATACAAGAAATACTTTTCAAACCACCCTGGCAATATCTAGTGCTCATGCTCTCGTCCCGAATGCGTGTGAAATCGGAAGTGGATGCGAAACCTCCCATCGCCTCACCAACGCAACCCCTGAGTGTTCCTGGAACATCTTCGAGCCGTAGTCTCCGGGTTGGGCTCCTCGGCTGGGCGACAGGTGCTTCCGCATTTGAATGTCAACGGAAACCGCAGCGGTACAACTTAGATAAACGTTTGCTCTTTAAATATGTGCGCAGTGGCGCCGGAAAGGGGCGGCCACTCGGAGGGAGGGAAACTGTCCTCGTGTTTGAGCAAGTGAACTTATGTGTAAGGCAAGCTAGGCGCTACATGCGAAGTGGTTGCGGTCCGTGGAACGGGCAGGTGGAGGGAGTGCGAGCTATGACAGGTGTATGCTTGGATAGATCTTGGCTTAGCTTATTGCTTACCCTACAGATATGCATACGTACTTTACGTGTTCCATGTACACCGACAGTGCGTGAGTGGAGGAGTATGCCAAGGTGTTTGCCTTTGCAGGAGCACTGTGAAATTGATTATGGGGAAATTGAGATGGATAGGCAAAGAGGGTGTCGAAGTCAGCAGGGAAGGCTAACATGAGGTAGCTTTTAGGGAAGGCGATACAACCGCAGCATAGCAGGGTTATAGTGCACGTAAAATCCAGGTACAGGAAATTCCTAAGCTTTGATTATGGCCTAATTATAATTCTACAATAATTTTGAATAATATCTTATAAGTTTGGAAATATTTTCAACAAATTCTTAGGATAAGTGTTGGTCTGCACTACTCACCATAAAACCTCTTAAAATACTGAAACTAATAAGTTATCCTTTATCATTTTAAAGAAAAAACTTCGCCAACAATGTGGCATTAATAAAATTTAAAATATAATAAAAATAAAAGAATGGCGTTCATGCTGAACATGCGTGTGTGGCTTATTGACGACTTATTACGAATATTACATTTTGCATTCCTGACAAGTTGATCCATCACAGAAAGCATTACATGCCCTCAGCAATGTTCACGAATTTATTCACAAAAATATTGTATCAGCTCGTTGATTGAATTATGCTCAGCGGCTAAATGGGATTCCAGCATCGAAAGCCCTGCCCTTTCTGCCTTTTTTGTTGTTCCTGTGGCCTCTGACCATGCATCATTGACAGTTTTCAAAAAATCGAATTAAGTTTAAAATCAATTTTCATTCAATTTAGGCAAATACCAAACAAATTAAATCACGCCCGAATAAATCGCCAAGCACCTGAGTGACTGGCCAAAAAACCCCTCCATGCTAAACTGCTAAAAATAAAATCAATTAACAATAAATGCAAGCAATTAAATTCAATGCTGTGCGGGGGCGGACCAGAGGCAAGGAAATGTTCGCCACAGATAAAAACAGGCCACTTAATTAAGCCGAAAGGGTGTGAGGGACTGTGAGGCAGGGGAGAGTGTGCTTTCGGCCCCACTTCTACACTGGCCGGCATGTTTAAGTGCGAAACAATGTAATTTCATGGTAATCAGTCGGGGACCTGGCCGGCATCTAATGCCAGTCCGGCAGCTGCCACACAACTACAACTACACAAATTTCCGGCTGTGTGCACAAAGCCAGTGGGAACCGATGGAAAAGATGGAAAAGGGCCAAACCGAAGCTGAGCACTTGGGCCAGAAAAATGTCAGTTTGCAATTTTCTATGCCATTTAAAATAAATGAAAATTGCTCTTCATTCCCTTTCTGGCTTCTATTTTTGGGTGTGGCATACTTTGGGCCAGCGCGTGTTAACGTAAATAAATTACACACACGTGCACTCGAAAAAATACCTGAGCTAAACTTAGGGGATTTCTGTAAAGAAATTAGACAGAACAAAGAAAAATATTATTATGTTAATTTTGTGCTGATCTTGGTAATTGGATCGTCTTGTTAAAGCTCTGTCTGCCAAACTATGTTTGTGAGGAGAAACTTCATAGAGCAGAGTTGACCTCAAGGACTTCAGACGTTTGGGGTTTCCTATAGACACTGTACGAAGTTTGCCAAAGCTAAACATAAATTAATCGAAAGCAAACCACTCTACACTCAATGCTAAATAAATATATAAATATTCATTAAATATCCATGAATATAAATACTCCGTTTTTCATATTAACAAGGCCACCAATTATACGATTTTAAATTTCTGTGTGTTTTCCTAAAGTGAACATATTTTAACCAACACAAACTAATTGGAAATAAGCTTTCTATTCATGTCAAAAAATAGAAAATTCTCTTTAAGCTCTTTAACCGTATTATAAAGTTAAATGTATAATATATTTAAACATAAACATAATAGTAGGTATAAACATAAAAATAAATAATAAGTAATTAATTATAATAGGATATGTTCTACCCCATTTTATATCCACTTATTTAAATAATTACATATAATATAATATTTCCCAATGCAATATTCCTCACACCTCACCCAGTCAGTCTCAAGCCTCGTCCTCCTTAACCCATTTTTTCCGAGTGTAAAGAGTGTGAGCGCGGGACACAGATACGCAATCAAGTGGTCAGTGGCATGCAGCTTATAAATCAGCGCCAGCCGCTTGGGCGCAACATCAGCAAACATTTGGAGGATAGATGACCCCGGCATCGCGACCCGCATTGCGATGGACAGCTGAACGAATGACCGAGTGAGTGGATGGCCGAATGACTGAATGAATAGATTGAGCGGGCAGCTCCGGATAGATTGCTTGTATAAATGTTCAGCTATTTAGTTTCGGTTTGCTGTGGTTTGACTTTGCTTGTTTTTCCCGTCCCCAAACCCCATTCCCATTGCCATCCCCATCCCCATCACCGCTCCCCTATGCTTTCTCTCTCTCTAGGATTTTTTGTTGCCTTTCGGGGCGAAGTTGATATTGCGCTTTTGTGTTTTAATGTTGTTTCTGGGACAATTGTCGGTCCGGCGAGAGCCGTGCGTCCGAGTTGGTTAGCTGAATCATTTTGTTTGACAAATTGCAGAGCAATTAAGAATTAACTACCATCTGGTTAGGCCAGGCCCTAGGACATAAGCCGCTTTAAGAGTGCTCCTGCGACGGGGTTGGGTAGAGTGCTGATAAGCCCGATGAGAGCCCGATGGTTGGGGAGTCTGTCATAGTCTAATGTCACTGCGAGTGGGGTTATTTTTAGTATCAAGTTATTCTGCGTAAACGAAACATTAACTTGTGGACAGAAATATATTCATTAAACATAGGCGTGGGAGAACCTAAAATATAAATGTGTAACAATTTATAGAACATGTAAAAGATTAAAGACAATTTCCAACATTTTTAGGTATACATTTTTGTTATTATTAAATTATAGATATTATTTCAAGTAGATCAGACTGCAAAGGAAGAACTCTAGATCTGGAACCTCTAAAAGTTTTTAAAAAATAACTCTTTCTTTAAAAACCATTCTAATAAACTCATCTGTAAACCCAGAGCTTTCCCTTAAAAGTGGGTATCTACCCTAAACTAGCAACTCCCTGAATCCTGAACCTTAAATGCCTGCTGACTGGCTGCATAGTTAACATTGCCCCCTGACTTTGTGCCACTGACAGCAATTGACTGTCTAAGTATCTCCCACTGGCTGCAGCTCTGCCCCCTTTCACCTCAGCCTCTTTATCTTTCGCTTTGTATGGGACGCGAATGCCAAAGAAGGATGCCAGCCTGTGTGTTTTGTGTGGGCTCGAGGGGAGGACAGTAAGTACTTATAGTGTATACTTACAGCCAAAAGTAAAACTGGACCGGCAACAATGCCACAAGATTGCAGTGTGGCCAACGAGGCGAGTTGCCAGGATCATCTGCATACAGGAGAACGAGTGTATGTAGTGTATGTGTGTGTGGCACAAAGGAGTCGCTGTCCCAAAGCAAACCGCACTCATGCGGTGAGGTTACAGCCTTAAGCTCTGCCCCATCTACCCCCGTTCTTGAGAAATATTGCTA
The DNA here is from genome assembly GCA_018151655.1 of Drosophila bocqueti. NCBI lineage: Eukaryota > Metazoa > Arthropoda > Insecta > Diptera > Drosophilidae > Drosophila > Drosophila bocqueti. The sequence goes on from JAECXF010000057.1 coordinate 4,951,228, forward strand.
TGCAAATATTTGTATTGCATACTTTCGGGTACGCGGCAGAAGCCGCCGGCTTCCCCGGATTCCCCGCCAGTGGGAAATTCACAGCTTACAGTAGAAGAAACAAACAAACTGACTACCAGAAGAGATAAGCTCGTCGGCCGGGCTACAAAAGCCGGAACCCAGCCGCCGTCTGAATCCAGTTAGCTTCGCCATGTCGCCGGCCCCAAAGGTGCTAGTATTACTGCTCGTAGTTGTTGGAAGTCTCGCCTACAATGTGCCCAAGGCCACCGTCAAGGTCAACTCGCCGCAGGGCTTCGAAGTCTCCATACCCGACGAACCTGGCATCTCTCTGTTCGCCTTTCACGGCAAGGTCAACGAGGAGATGGACGATCTGTCCGATCAGACCTGGGCGGCGGATATAGTGAGTTCCCGGAACGGTCGCTGGACATACAGGAATCGACAGCACAAACTAAAGCCTGGCGATGTACTCCACTACTGGACAACGGCGCGGTACCATGGCATCGACTATCATAACTATAACCAGCGATATGTGGTCGGCGCTGGCGGAGATCACCAGACAATCGATGTTCGTGGCTCCAATGGCGGTCACCTGCCCATAGTGGCCTCTGGACATAATACTATCAATATACATGTTCACTAAATTAAGTGTAAATAAAGTAGAATCAACTTACTTGAGATTAGAAATGAAATCAATTTCTAACAGTAATAAACTGAATTTGTGATTTTGTCTTAAATTCCAACTATTGACAGCTTCGTTGGAAAAATTAGTGCCACTTTGGCAACAAAATAGTTCAATGCAAAAGCCTGGTTTTATTTTTTATGCTTGCCCTCAAGGGCTATAAATCAAAGAGGTATGCAGGTAAGCATCCGGATCATATAAATCATGCTGAAAAGTTCCCACACCGCTCCGCTCATCAGGCATGGAGTCAACCAAAAATGGCAGCCATATAATCCAGCGACGACGGCATCAAACAAAAAAAGAATGCACCACAGAATCTGGAAAGGTACGAAACCATCGACTTCCATAAACAACTGCATAAAAGGTTACTCTTGGACCATTTAACTTTCCCTCGGGACCAACAAAAAGCAGATAAAACTTTTTGCCATCTTAGTTTCAGTTCAATTTGCCCTTGGTACTCCTCAACCTCCTCCTGGTTGTTTAGAAGTTTTTCGTTCTGAGCGTGTTGAAAGGTTGTCCCTGGCTATAACCAAAAGATGCAAGCGATTTAATCGACTTGAAATTGGCCTGATTAGAGTTTGGAATTATTTGTTTGGGATTGCCTTTGAAACATTGAGATAATAAGTTTTGCATATCTGGAGTACGAAAAAGAACTCAACTTTGAGGTACCCAATAATGAGGTGAGGGTTTTATAAATGCAACTAAACTAATTATAATTATAAACAAATATATTTAAGCCTTGTTGTACCTTTTTTCTTTAAGAACCAATTTCCATTTAAAATGAAAATTCAAATGATGCACGTTGTAGCAATTTGGTTAAATTCTACTTTTATTCATAGTCATAAGTGGATCAGCATGGTAATAGCTGTATTTCTTTAATTAATTTGAATTAATTTTCTATAGACAACTATTTATTTTTTTATTATTATTCAGTACTGTATATTAAATTTAATTTAAGCAATTACCACCCTCGGATCCGCTCCTGGAGCCTACTGCTTAGTGTTTTCCTGCCGTGCGCTTGACCTGGCTCGCTGACCGCTTTCAGCCGGGAAAGTTGAGCCTGAACAGAAGCCGGGAAATTAGAAATTTATTTAATGTACCGGGGACTTGGGGTAGTAGCCATAATGCTGATATAAAGAATCATAAATACATTATTATATGCCTGGTCAGCTCATTTATCAGCACCCATTTGCAGGGTGTTAGGGCTAGGTGAGGTGACTGCACTTTTTCGCACTCGGACATGCATATATTCACACTTATTCCTACCTATGTACATATAAGTCCTGGTTGTATCTGCGGACTAAGTGACGCTGTCAGCAACATTTGCGAGCTGTGTGCTTGCTGCTCTCATTTTCCCATTTGGCTCCGCGCAAACTGCCAGCCAGCGGCAAGATTGTGGCAGTTGCACTTGCACTTCCACACCCACATCCACGGCTCCACCGCTGCACCACCTGCAGCCCACCACAGACTCATGCTTCATTTACCGCCCCCAAATATACATACATACCATATATGTGCGCATACACAAACGTTGGGCAACGTTTTTCACCTGGCAGGCGCTAAAATGACTTGTGACGACAGCTTAATGCGGCAAGTAGGGAAAAAAGTATGTATTTAAGTCCACACAGACGCACCTCACACTTTTATATAAGCCTCAAGTGGAGAGCACTTAATGTTCTACTTAAGCTTTTGATGTTTGTAGCAGGCGCGATTTTTACAAATTTTATTTAATGTGCTCGATCTATGTAAGGGGTTCCTAGCTAATGTAATTTCACACATATTTTTTTTATACAAATAATATTTATTTAGGAGATTTATGGCTTTAAGTTTGCAGTGTTTACAATCATAACCACCAAGTTTTTATACTTAAAAAGTCCTTCCGGATTGTTTCTACTGATCAGTAAGCCAGCCTCTGTCTAGTTATCCATATATTTAAGTTATTAACTCTCTAATTTACTTCTTTGGCTGTTACAACTCTCATGCCGTGTTTTCCATGGTAACTTTAAAGGGGACCTGCATTACTTCCTCCAGAAATGAGTGCGTCTTGATGATTAATAGTGAAAAAAGGATTTCCAATATTACTGCCACTGACGATATCACCAGTTTCAGCTATTAAGCCGTCCGTGCCGTGGTTGCTTCCAAATGGACCTCCAGTAGTACCTCCAGAATTACTGCCGCTAATCACCACTTCCACATTGACTTAAAGGTTATTCTCGGGAGGCGTATCCTGCCGTCTTTTCCAATATAACTTCCGAATAGACCGCCACTTGCTTCTCCAGAAATTATTCCACCTTGCTGATTACCAAAGTCAAACGGGCCTCCAGTATTACTGGCACTGATCAAACCATTTTCAGGTTGAGTAAAGGGTCCCCCCTTGCCAGTTTCAGCCACCAAAGCGTCTTTTCCATGATAGCTGTCAAAGGGACCTCCACTATCTCCTCCTGAGATGGGTCCTTCTTGATGATCATTAGTGATAAATGGACCTCCAGTATTACTGCCACTGATCAAACCATTTTCAGGTTGAGTAAAGGGTCCCCCCTTGCCAGTTTCAGCCACCAAAGTGTCTTTTCCATGATAGCTGTCAAAGGGACCTCCACTATCTCCTCCTGAGATGAGTCCTTCTTGATGATCATTAGTGATAAAAGGACCTCCAGTATTACTGCCACTGATTAGACCACTCTCAGGTTGACTGAATGGTTCACCTTTGCCGGTTCCAGCTATTATGCCGTCTTTTCCTTCGTAGCCTCCAAAGGGACCGCCACTAACTCCTCCAGAGATTAATCCACCTTGCTGGTTTTCATAGGCAAATGGGCCTCCTTTTTTGCTGCCACTGATCAGAGCACTTTCACGCTGGGCAAAGGGTCCACCCCTCTGGGAACCACTTATCAAGCCCCCATTGAAGGCCACAGAAAATCCATTATCTCGGTAAACAAGTTGTGCCGAAATTAAACCCAGAAAGAACAGCATCACAGCACACAGCGAACCCATTGCAAACACCGCCAATTGATGACTGATCATGCCAAGCGTTTCGAAATCTGGTTTTTCCTGAGTTTAGTCAGCCGAAGTAGAAGGAAAACAAACAAAACTAGACAGATCGCACAATAGCAAACAAAAAATACAGAACTACTTAGTAAATCAGATAAGCAATCAATCATAAGAAGACGTCGGTCCAAGATCGGAGCGCCTCTCAGCATATTCCGAAGCTTTGAATAAGCGTTCGTGTTTGGGCATTAAAATATATTTCTATATTTGCTTCATAGCTCTATTTGTGTCTACCTAAAGCAAAATTAACATATTTGCACTTGAATATATTTGATCTTTTACTTTAAAAACTCTGAATATACTAGATAAACTTTAAACTTAAAGTCTCCTTCCTCACCTACGACAGCACTCAGTAGAATAGGCCAAACATTTCCAAAATGATTAACCTTTTCCACATGTCTAATCTCATGTTGAGTCCTGCCCTTCCCCTACATGACCCATCCATCGACCCCCATAAATTGCAGTCAGAAAACCTAAAGACAGCGAAAGCGTCCAAAAGAAAATGTTACTTTGCCCCATGAATATAAATACGTGTCCGGGGCTGAAACTATTTCAAGAAAATGCGGGCATCCTCTAATGGGTAAAATATGAAGCCGCCAGCCGGGGCAGAAGCGGAGCCCGCGGGCCGCGCTCCGTGAGAGGCAAGTAAAAAAGAGCCGACAGAGTGGCAAATTAATTATAAAAGATTCCGCTGCCACCAAGTTAAATATTTTTGCTCAACTTCGGTTCAAACTGTGGGCGGGCACGGGGCGTGGCCGTGGAAAATAAGTTGCCAGTAACTTGACGCACATTTGTCAGGGTTTTCACGTGAAAAAGGGGTTACTAGAGAGGAAGGGTGCGAGTCTACAGGTGTCTTTTCACCAGCGGAGAGAGTGGAATTTGCAGAGGGCGGCAGTGTGTGTGTGGGTGGGCCTGATATATAGCTCTTTGAAATTAGTCCAAGTGCAAAATGTCCTGAAAGAAATAAAAAATTGAGCAAAATGGAGAATAATTGCATAACTTTGTCAGACTGTTGTCGATGAAGTTTTTCTTTAGGGTATATACAACTTGGAATGGAAAATTACCGTCTATAACTGCTGATATATACAAAATATTATATTCCTCTTAACTCAGGGTATATCTGTTATTATTTCTATGGCTTAACTTTAACCTTATGCACTGACATGTTTCCAAATTAGATTTCACATTTAGTAATAAAGCAATAACTATGAAGATAATCCGTCTGAATATCTTAGGAGCCCATCAAATTAGATGCTAATTTATTAGCTATGGGCTCAAAGTGGTTGAATAAACTGTCCCAAAGCTGCTATATCTAAAGCCCTATATCACTAAACAACTACATTAGGCGGCAGGTAAATAAATTTGCATCTGCAAAATGTAATTTGCGGCCTAAACATTTGAAAACACTTCTGGGTTTGGGCCCTGGATCATAACATATGTGCGCAATACGAACATACACATATATCCATGCATATATGTATGTATGTATACTCCTCGGCTGTGTACTCAATTAGCATTAATGAATCCTCATCCTCTTGCGGGTAATGCCTATAAAGCTCGCCTCAATAATTGAATTAATGTCGCTCCGCTGACTCTCACTTCTCCCCAAGTCGTTGTTTACTTATTAGGCTAATTGTGTTCATTAAGACCACCTGCCTTTGTGCAAGTACTTTAAAACACGAGATTGTTGCCATGTTCGATTGATCAAATGCACTTTCCGTGTATTGAGCTCTCCACTGCCCTCACCTTGTTCCCACAATGGCCCACGTCGCAAGTCATCTGCAGCAGCCCGACATCGTCGTCTGCATTTCAAAATCACACACAAAACATTTGCCAAATGCGAAAATGCAGTCAAAGTCGTGCAATATGCAGTGCCACCTAGCTAGTCGCCCACTGGCACACCACCAGAGCACCCCTGAGGGCTATGCACTGGAAGAAACCGGTTCGGTAAGTAGGTTATTGGATACCCTTAAAGTTAAGGATTTATTTTAAATTGAAATTGAAACGTATACAACATTATTTCTTGATTTTTATTGAGTCAACGGATTAAAGTTAAAAATTTTACTTTGTTTTGTAATATCAATCAATATCTAATTTTATAAACCCATTTATTGATATTAAATCCTTTACAGGATTAGAAAAAAACTTTAAAAAGAGAGAAAATCAGGAGAAGGTTTGACTTTTTATTGAGTAAATCTTATATATGTAGGTCACCACTTTTACTTATATCCAAAACTTTTTGTAAATAGAATCCAGGATTTTCTTTATGTCCCAGAAATTACTGAGTATCAACAATTATTCATTAATATCTAAATCTAAATCTAAAAAAACCTTAAACCATTCAATAAAAAGTAGCTTTTAATGTAGATTTCTATTTTCAAATAATCCAAAGGTATATAAATATATAGTAAATATCTCAGTGTGGGGGTTCACCTATAGAATAATCTTTTTTTGTGCTTGTTCAGTCAGCCGTTGATATAGACATTGGTGGCAAGGGGAAAGGGGATAAAAACACAGGGAGAAAGAAAATAAGAGACTGGGAAGAAATACCTCTACTGCTATTTTCTAGTCCTGCTCTGTGGCAATTGTTGCTGCTGTCGCTGCTAACTCTGTGCAATTGTTGTTATATTTAGCATCGCAGACGCAATTTATATAAAGTTTAATTGATTGGAAAATCAAATCGATTCGATTCGCACTGCAGCAGCGGCAGCAGCACAGACACGCATTTGCCTTTGACCAGGCGCAGATTGTAGGGGAATTCCCCTGGCCCGAGTCAGCAGCCCACATCCATGGTTCAACTGCCAGCCGTATTTCAGACCCAAAGTCGTTTATCTTGCCGCTGTTTGGATACATTTCTGATCTCGGTTTGCAGTTGGGCCAATGTTGGACACACATAAGCACATTAAAGATTGAGGGATGGGAGCAATAAAAGACAAAGAAACCCATTGTGGTCGAATTAAGCTCCTTAACCTGGACTCGACAGCCGGAATTCAATTACATCCTTAACGCGCCAGAACAATGCGATAAATAATTCAACAAGTAAGTCAATTTAAAGTTACAACTTTTCTTTATGGCAGTGCGGGAAAACGGGCTTGTTAAGTGGAAAAAATTTACACGACCCAGAAAATGGAAACACTAATAAGCTAAAAATGAAAAGCAAAATGCAAATCAATTGAATAAAGCAAAAAAAAATATTTACACATCAAATGGGAGCTTAAATACCCTTACAACTATTAAAGAGTGATTTATATTTATGTAAATAGTTGCTTTTTTGGCCGACTACTTTAGGGTTTTAGTCCTTTAAAAATATGACTAAGCTTGTAAAATTAAATAAATGTCTTCAGAAAGCAAGTTAAATATTTTATTTAACCATACAAAATCGATAAACATAACAAACCAATCTATATACTTAAAACACCTTATAAACTAATTAACATAGAATTCAGTTACTAACAGTTTATTACCGAAAAGTCTCAAGTATCAAGGATTTATTGAGCAGAAGTTTAAGGACTGCAATAATTTGCACTCCGTGCTAATTAACTCTTCCCCGCCGTAATAGTACTACTTCCGGCGATGACATTTAATTTTGCACTTAACAATTGCTTTATTTCACCAGATAAACTCCATCCCCACTAATCCCGATGCACAGCCACTCGACGGGAGCAGCAACAACGAAGCACTTGTCATTAACAAACAGCGCAATACCTGCTTAATTTTTATTGTGAAACTTGGCTCTGCGAGAGCTTAACTTTTCCCGATGCACTGCCAGCCACGCCCACTTTTGGCCAAGGCTAATGTCACTGTCCGGAACTAGGCGAGGTGGGAGTGAGCAGTTCGACGATATGTTTAATGGCAGCTACAATGGAAAAACTTTTACGTATAGCAAAGCAATTCAATTGAAAATAATTAGAAACGTAGCCACATGGCGAAACTTCTTAATTGCCCGACTATAGACCGCCTACACTGAAGAAAAGGCATCAGTGTTGGGATTACTATTAGAATAGGTTTAACCTTTAAGTTAATATATCTTTCTGACAGAAGTACTGGCCAGGTAAGAACTGTCACGCTAAAATGTAATAAATCAGATTGAAGCCGGGTAAGAAGCATATAGCTTTCTCTGACTGTACGTGTCAATGGGAGGGAGGATAGAGGTAGGAGGAGGGCCTGGCTGGGAATTGAAAGAGTGGAAAAGACAGCAAATTGCATTATGCATAAGCCGCTTGAGCTTGAGCCATTATCGAACCCCTCCACGTAGCCAAACATCGGGAGAGGGAGCGAGACTCTGGCCATCCCAGAGAAACGAATCCACTGAGCAGCGACTCGCTCTCGTCTGACTTGGCGATAGGAGCCGTATAAATAAGTGCGTGTTTATAATGCTGCCTCATTTGGAACTCCTCGCCTTGACCATGCACCTCAGTCAGCATATCGCGGTGCTGTTTCTCTGGCTCTGCTTCGCCCTCATCGGCGGCGGTGAGTGACGTCGCTCTCTATTTTTATAAATTGTAGCTTCTCAGTCCAAGCTTAATCTTCAATTTATGTTTATTCCCAAAGGTCATGCCAAGCCGTGGCGATGGGGCCCAGCCTCGAATAACGGTCCCAGTGGAGGTCCCGCCTGGAACGGAGGCAATGACGAGTCCACCGATAACATAATCATCCATTCCAATGGCGGCGGTAACCGCGGCAACGGAGGCGGCGGCAAGTGGCGTTACTAGCTTGGAAGCCAGTGGAAGGCGTGACCAACGAGTTGCATTTTCCAGCAACTCTATGAATAACACCGTAATTACTTTGTTTTCAATTAGTTTTCTAAGAACTGATTCGACACATACGATTTATCCTCCCCTCATTGTCATACTCTAACGACTGTGCATATATCATACCGAAGTATGATTTGAAATATTTTGAATAAATACTCAAGAAAATATACACAGCAACATCGAATTTTCGGTTTACCCTATAAAAGCTTAAGCGAGATGGATTCAGGAAAAATGCATCTTTTAAATTTTTTTCCTAATATTTGTAGGTATATTGCGTTTTTTTCTTATACCTACTTAATATATTATTAATACAAAGGCTTTATAAAAATTAATTAAACAAATATGGTGCCTTCTTTTAAAAGTTTATTTTATTGATAAGAGATTTAAAAATAAAAATTGTCACCAATCAGATTTGGGGTCGATCAAGAGCATCTTTCTTTACTGGAATGTTTTTCCTTTACTTTAAATCTGGAAATAACAATTGATTATATACCTATATATAAAGTTCCAGATTCAAGTGGAAACTCTGTGGAAATTTCAAGACTCAAGTGCAAAGTCTGTGGAAATTTCTATTGGCTTACCTCTTGTCGTAAAGCTTAAAATCGAATCGGACACCAATCTGGACCATAAAAATCCACAGCTATAATAATTCTTGAAGTCATCAGCCTGGCAGAATCATCAACCGAATCGAAAAAACAAAAGTCATCCGCATCGGCGTGTGTGCTTTGTTTTTGTAGTCCTCAAGCCAAAAGTTCCCAAAAAAGTTGTATTGACTTTGCTTACACTTCAAAGCAGACATCTATTTCGAACAGCTCTCAAAGGCTTTGTTTTACAAAGGTAATTGAAACGATCAGGTCATCTCAGTCAAGACATGAGGTCTTGCCCTTTCAAGGCACTATATAATCCAGTATCTATGCACTGTTCTCGGAGACGATTGCCATGGGCGTCACAGCTTCATTGATAAGGCAAAATACCCGTTTTGTGGTGTTGGGCTGGGAATTTCTCAGACGTCAAAACAAAGTCGGCGGCACGTGCTTTAGTAAATGAATTTTTTGCAGTACAGTGTGAAAACATTGCAGCCCGCCCGCCCATCTGTCCGGTTTGTGGCTAACGTGCATAACGCTGGTACTAACTTAAAAGCTTTAGCGCGTCGATACGCTTCGCTCTCTCGATTAGCCAAAATCAACAAAAATCGGGAGTAGCTTGGCGAATTGGTGACTCAATGCCTCGGTCCCTCAGCAGATCGACCGCAAGTAAACAAAACAAACTCGTCGCTGGCAATTCCCCGACAATTGCACCGCTGCTGACCTCCTCCCCTGTCTTATCGCCCGGTGTGGGAGAGGATCGCAGCTGAGCACCGAGCTGGTGGAATATATAGAACGACGTGATGATCCGATCTTGCCTGCACTCGTATAAATAGCTGACAATTGACTTGGCCCTCGTATAGTCAATGCGAAATGGGCTCGAGCACTGGTAGTTGGATCTTACTGGGCCTGGTGGCAGGCGTCGCCTCTCTGGCTAGCGGTAAATATGTTTATTAAATAAAGGTTTTTGTTTTTGCTTTAATATTATAATATCCATAAAAATTTAATTTTACAAAGATATGCAGCCAAGAGCGAAGAAAATTCTAAGACAGGTGTTTCATTGTCCTAAGACATTCATTTGCTATTAAGCCTGATGGAAATTCCAACTGAAAATAGTTGTATAATACTTTAAGACTGAACATTTATATATTACATTTTATCTAAAATATTAACAGCATAATTATAATTCCATTTCCAGCTGCAAGTGTTCAACAAAGCGATGGTCAGTCGATTTACCAAAACAATGGAAACACTTTTCTGTCCAATGCAGCTGGGCAAATCATTCGCAGAGCCGATGGAAAAACAGTGCTGATAGGTTCTGATGGCCGCCAGATTGTCACAGACTCTTCCGGTGAAGACGACTCTCTGGATGTTGATGATACCAGCGGTGGAAATTACAACTCCAACAACATCATCATCAATGGAGAACAAAGCACCATGTTTCAGGGAAATGGACAAAGCTTCATTTACGGCAATGGCAATCAGGGAAGTTATATCAACGGCAATGGGCGCAGTGTGCGGGTCATAGATGGAGGTATAGAGCTGACTGAAAATGGACAGGTCTACACCTTCCGGTCCAAGGCAAGGACTGCGAACGAAAAGGAAACCGTGACTATCAACGGCCAGCCAGCCCAGGTGGAGTACTCCAATGGAGATATAGTTGTCGAGCTGGCCGATCACACGGTGGTGGCCAAGGTGGGCAATCGTACCTTCCTGGGCGATCGAAACTCCTTCGATAATCGCGACAAGCTGGAGGCTGAGGCCAAGAACCAAGCCCACCGCATCCAGCAAGAGACTCAAGAACATCTGAAGAAGCAGATGGACGAACTCCACGCTCATCTAAAGGAAACTTTTAGCAAATTTCCCTTTGTCTAAGCGAAAATGTAACAAAGCGTACGAGAGTCGCTCGAATAAAGCGAATTTGCAGCATTTATATTGGCTGGTCGTTTCTGTAATTTTTAAAATGCAAAGTGCTAAATGTTAACCCCCCTGAGAAGCTATTTTTTGTTTGCTGGGAATATGCTAATTTGCCGTCAATAATCTCTTGATTCGCACAACCCGCGGCCACAAGTGTGTGTGTGTACAGGGAATTGCCGCAGAGCTTAAGTTATGTGATTGATTAGCGGGAAATTCGCCGGACCGTCGTCTTAGGACGCTGTTAATTCTAACGCTTAGATGGGCAGCCCAGACAGCTTGGGCCGTGGGCGGATGGGAATACATTAGCCGGGTGTGGCGTAATATCTGTGCCCAGTTCTCAGTATTTAGCCAATTGACCCTGCATGGCGGGGTGTCAGGCTCGTTATGATATTTAAAAGCTAATTTAATTTATTTTCAACTAAACGACCTTGAATTTTTCCCCACAAACCTACAAATTGGATTACAGTTTAGATTTAGCAGCATCGCTAGGAAATATAGAGAGAATTTATAAGTAGATATAGATATTTTAATAGGCACGCTTTAAATATTTACTTTATATGTATATATTTGTAAAATGCAAACTATATTAAGTTATAAATTTCAGTAGATCGTGCTGACAAATTGTATAACACTTTTTGTTAGGAAACTAAATTAGGTTGGAATCTCCTGTTGATCTACTTAGATAGAATAGTAGAATGCTAATATGAAGCCATCCTTATCCTTAAATACAAATTATAACCCTTCGTGACTTACATATGGATTTTAAAACCTTTTCAAATGGTGTCATTGCTAACTTAATAAACTTAACAGACTTTTATGAGCGAGCTCACGATTCCGGTATAGAATTTAGACTCCAATTTCTATCTAAATAATTTAGTTATTTGAAAAAAAAACAACTGCATAAACTTAAATTTCGAATGATAATTATATTTCACTTTGATTTCAGTTAGTTTATGTTAAAGAAAGAATAGTTTTTGTTCAAAATGCCAGCTAATTAAATCTAAAAACTGTACAAAAAGTTATTTTAAAGCATTTCCGAGTCTGTCCTCCGTGTTCTATATCCATCGTTTCACTTTCATCACTAATCGACGCGTCGCTACTTTCACCTGCATAAAATATATCGTCCATTTTGACATTTCTTCCTTTTTCCTTTCTTCTTTCTTTTTAAGAGTATCTTATGTTTGTCCTGCTCGCACTTAGGTAAACCCCTATGGCTTTCACAAAAATTCCTGAAATGTATGAAATCGACAATGCAACACTGCAAACAATTGAATAACTCGTTCAAAGGAAGAAACTAAAAAGAAAAACAAAGTTAAGCAAAATTTTGACAATAAGTGCGTTTGCCTTCACTAAGTTTTCTCTATCATATTTGAGGTTAATTTGCAAATTGTAATGGCAACCTGTGTCGATGAAAAAATTTTTATCAATGAGAAAGCTACAGAAAATATTAGCTTTTCTTTGACCGAACAGCAGGTGTCCGTCTGGCGGACCAACTTTTACGATACACCACACAATCGCCTGGCTCAGAATATTTGCACCGCCCGCGATCCCATACAGGTGGCCCTCAACTCTGCAGTGGTGCACAACTCCCAAGGATCGGGCGTTAAGACGTGGCACACAATAACCGGGCCGGGAAAAGGGACCACTGGCGGTCCCGGTTGGATTTGCACTGGTTTGGACATGCTACGTCTGGGAATAGACAAAAAGATTCCCCTGTCCGTGGACTTTGAGCTTTCCGCCGGTCATTTGTTCTTCCACCACAAGTTGGAGCGATGCAACTACTTCCTGAGGAAAGTCTGTGAGCTGCTGGAGGTAGGCGAGCCTCCGGACGGACGCTTGTTCCATCACCTGATGAAGAACGCCGTGCCGGACGGCGGAAACTTTCACATGTTCATGAACCTGGTCAAGAAATACGGCGTTATGCCTCGGTCATGTTACCTACACAACCTCAGTTCTACTCTCAAAGTCAACAAGATACTGAGGAGCAAGGTGAGTACACCAATTGGTCACTAATAAACGCATGAGGACAATAAGTTAATATTAATTATTACAAATACATTTAAACTTGATTTCCCCACAGCTCCGTGAGTACGCCAGCCGGCTCCGCACTCAGTTCCATCTCGATGGTGACTGCAGCAAGCTACCCGAAATCATTGACGGCATGCTTCCGAATCTCTACAACGTGCTAGTCATCTGCCTGGGGGAGCCTCCTGTGGAGTTTACCTGGGAGTTTCTTGACAAAAAAAAACGCTACCAGTGCCTGAGTAAACTAAATTCGGTGCATTTTTATGAGGTGTTTGTGGAATCCACCATGAAACTGGACTCCTACGTTTCCCTGGCTCACGATCCGCGAGCAACCTCCAGCTATAATATCAACTACGAAGTGGCCCACAGTTCCAACATGGTGGGGGCAAAGGAGCACATCTACAGCAACCAACCCATGGATGTGATAATGAAGATCATAGAGGACGCTCTGGGCGGTGGAAGTGCAGTGTGGCTGGGCTGTGACCTTCGCCACCGGTTCAAGACCAGACCGTTGGCTTTGAGCCTAAAAACCTATATGTTTGATATGGTCTTTGGGGTTGATGTGGGAAACTCACTCACCAAGGCGGAGAGACTCACCTACAAGGAATCACGCCAGGATTCGGCCTTACTGCTCACGGGAATAGGATTAGATTCCTCGGAGCAGTCGGTGCAATTCAGCACCATAACGGCATCGGCTCTCGGCAAGGGTGCGAAGGCGAAGACCACGAACCTTACTATTGACGCGGACTGGTTGAGGGAATACGCCTTCGAGATTGTGATAAACGAGAAATTTGTTCCACAGGATGTTCTGGATGCGGCCAAACTTCCAGATGTCACGCCACTGCCTCCTTGGGATCCCATGGGCGCCTTATATGCGTAACTCGAGTATTTTATTATTCAAAGTGCCATTAAGTTCTGAAAGGTCTACTTTAAGTAGACATATGATCTCATATAGCAGACATTCTGCCAATAGGATTTGTGACATACAAACTGAAATATATAAACTCCTTAGATTAAACTCTTCAAATTATGGTTGACTTTTTTGTATAATTATGGACTTTGGCTTAATAGCAACAACTCGTCATAAAACTCTTTGACAGATGTAGAGCTCTTCTCGTCAAGTACTTAAAGTGGCTCAAACTGAAGTGTCCTGTTTTGTATAAAATTATTTTAAAAATCCCCCAATGTTGCCGCCTTTGAGGCAGTTCTTGTCATCGTCACCGAGGCGCGACCTTCACTAAGTTTTTCGGGAATCGGTCCTACATGCCCGGCATGCCTAATTAGGCATTAGGGAGTTGCCAGGGAGTCCGGGTGGGGGTTGGAGTAGCCAGCAAGACGGCAACTGTTTTGGTCTTAAGGGATTTGCGCTAAGGAATTTGACTTTGCGAATAATAAAAACAGCAGCATTTATCTTCGACTTTAAGGCCACTCTTAATTTTATTAAATTTGTAACGATTACATCTTAGAAATCTGGTTGCTACGATGGTTCAATAAGTGAGTCTTGTTATATGTATGTATATGCGCTCTCCGACTTCTTCATTTAAATTCCTGTTTCCTGTTTTTCTTGTGAAATAATTCACAATTAAAAGAACAGTTTTATCAACTTAAAGTCAAGCCAGATTTATTTTTAAAAACTCCCTTCAAAATATTTTGTAAGGATTCACGCTACCAATACTTTCCAGCCCTGCCCTCGTTATAGTACGGATAGGGTGCCGCGTATCCGGGGTATGCTCCAGGATACTGTCCGGGATACGCTCCTGGGCTCACGATAATGGGCTGCACCACCACCGGCTTCGGATACAGGAGCTTGCTCAGAAGATGACGAGGTCGGCGAATGCTATTAGTGCTCTGGTCTGCTGACGGCGATGCATCCGCGGATCCCTCATCTGCCGGACTGGCCAGTGCAAGAGCATGCTGGCCACCAGCTGGCACAGCAGCATCTGCATCGTGGTTATCAGGAAATGCCACCACCATCGCAATGGTCAGGATGCTCATCAGAAGAATGGCCACGAATTTCATCTCAAGGCGGGTGCTACGATGTGTTGTCAATTTCGAACTGATTTGCTTTCAGCACTGACTCACCTTTATATAGGAGGCACAGGTACCCGAGGGCAACCTTTCTACCTGTCCTCTACCAGGATTATTATGACCCTTCATTCCCCTAACAGCTGCATCAAGTTATAATTATCCAGCCAAATTTCTCAGAACTATTAAGTACCTAAAGGTTTTCCGGCTTAAGAATATTTGTGGGTTTTATGATTTTTGGAATGCTTGAAACGAGTTTTATTAGCTTCGATGTGGTTCCCATTTACATGCACAAACGCCCAACTTTATGCTATACATTCAAAATTTTTTGCTTTAGATAATGAACTGCGGAGGAGGTGGCAAACCTTCCGGCGGCGGAGGCAGGCCGGGTGGAGCCTGGCGACGTTGCTATGAGGGAAAGATAATCAAGTTTTGGGTTAGTAATCAGTTGGAAGGAGTATGATCTGTCCTTACCCTGAACTCTTTGGGCGGCGGCGGCGGCTCATCGGCCACCAGCCTTTCTTCCAAGGCATTACGACGAGCCTGAAAAAATGAATTATCAGAGAGTGTCAGTATGAAAAAAATTAAAAATCTTTCAACTTAATTATTAGAAAAACATTATAAATTCCTATATTGAAATCCAAACTTAAGCGAACTAGGAACCTCTTTTCAGGCTGCGTCCTTACTGGTTTAATTATGGGGGCACGGCATCTGGCCCAGCAGCAGGCACTTAACAAACCATTGCCTAAAATAGGCTAAATCGTGAAGGCGCCGCCAGTGCTGCCTCTCCTCTGGATCGAGGTGCATCATCTGCTCTGGTGCCTTATGGTTTTTAGGACCAAGAAGTCTTAGGATTCATTGGCCTTTGGCTTAAACCTTTGCACTCACCCGCTTGAACAGCCCCACGAACTTGGGTTCCTGCAAGGAGAACAGAAACACAGGTTAATGCCGCCGAGAGGTCACAACAAAACCACCGAATCTCACCTCCAATCCGTTTGTGGTGCCCCCGCCGCGTCCATCGACGCCGAAGAGGGTCAGAGCCACAACGTAAATAACCAAAACAAGGCAAAATAGCTTCATTTCCGAGCTGTCACGTTCTTACGGCTCACTAAAATCGCTCCGTTGATGCTGTACGGTTCGGTGGCACTGCGACTTCTTTATATACCCGATAATACCGCCTGGGGGATTGCATTTAATTGGCTTGTTGGGGGGCGTTATCCGGAATCTTGTAAAGTTGCGGCCGATACATGGTTGGTGATAAGCAAAACACGTTAATTGGATATGAAATCGTCATATTTACAGATGCATCTTGCAGATACCACGGAAAAACACAATGTTGCCGCATCGAAAAATATAAAATTATAGCATGATCGGGTGGTTCAACTGCGATACAGAGAGAGAGTATAGATTACCTTAAATTGGTCAATTTTGAAGCTGCTTGTACATAAAGCAAAATGCGATTTGACATTTCTTTAATAACTATTATTAAGTGGTTTCCTAATTAATAAATACTTCAAAGCGCTATTAAAAATTGGAGGACTGTATTCAAGAACATTAAAATGGCCTGGAAAACTTGTTTATAAATACATTGACTACTTTTGGTAGAAAAATAATATTAATAACTTTGAAAACTCCCTAAAGATTTAATTTTGTTAAATTCTCCTATTCTCCTATTCTCCTCCCAGCACAGTTCCTATTTTTTTTTGTACTAATTTTTCATTTTTCATATATTTCTTTCTTATGAAACAAAAATTGAAGGTTTTAAAAAACAGAAACCTTTTAGAGATTTAAAATAACTTTCATTTAAACGTAAATTATTAAATAATTTATTAATAAGATGTTTTTAAAATGTAACCTATCAACGATACGATATTTTTTAAATATTTTCACAAGCCTATTATTGAATTTTAAATTGTTATGGCTTTTTTTACTAAAACTCTTAATATTAATAAACCTGTTCTATTCCCTTCACGTATGTTTTATATTTATTGAAATATTACTTTCTATTTTTGCAAGTGTAACAATTAGATTGCACGCAGCGAAGGTGTCGAGCGAGTTCGCATTACAGGTGCAATCTCCGTGTTTCTTTGCCGTTACCTTTATTTTCACCGCTACAACGTTACGCAACAATCTGCTTCCTCTCCTGCATTCCATCCACCGTCCTCCGCTTCCGCCCCGACGGAAGACAAATGATTCTGCGTCTCGCGCTATTTTTCATTATTTCCGCTTGTAAACGCCACAATGCGTCCACGTTTGCTAAGCTTTGCATAATTCCGAATTATAACGCGCTTTGATGTCGCCGCGAGTGAGGAGAGCGAAAGGATCTCTCCGTGCCCTTCTGCTTCTCTCTCGCTCCCGTCAAGGCAAATAGAAGTGCAGGCGACAACGGGAAACTGTCAAAAAGGAGAAGAAGGTGGAGCGGACGAAAGGGATGAGGGCGAAAAGAAAGTACAAAAATAAATAAGCGCACTTTTTTCTCATTTCCGCTGCTTACTTTGACGTGTTTAGTTTCTGATGTGCACACACTCGCACACCCAGGACGAAGCAGAGAGCAAGGCGAATGATTAAATTCGCCGCCAACATGGACAACGCGCTCCTGCTCGCTCCTTCGGGATATCCTTCCTCTCCACTCTCCATCTCTATCTCAACTCTGACTCTCTCTCCCTGTCTCTTTCTCTTTCTCTGTCGTCGGCGCTTCCTCTCTTTGTCTCTGTGGAAACTTTTCTCATTAGAAAACTTTTACTATTTCCGCTACTCAACGCCAAACACAAACAACAAACGACAAAAATACGAAAAACATAAAAAAGTGCCACGCTCGAGAGACCGAAATGCGTAAATGTGTTGTAAATAAAATGTTTGATGCGCCTAAAGCTCCCAAAAATTTATCTACTTCGGCAAGTGCAATTGAAATACAGTAAAGTTTGAGATAATGCAACCGGAAGTGATCTCGAAGTACATAGCTGTCACGACTGAAACTTCTTAGGTTCAAAATATAGGGCAAAGCAAAAAGAATCGTTTAATACTATTCTCAAAGTGCCAAATTAAAGAGCTATTTTTTACGTAATTGGAAATAAGTGTAATTGCTAACAGTACAACCTATTATTAAGTCAGTGTTCAATGGGGGAAAACTATTGAGCTTTAGAGAGCAGCTAGAACTGAGGCACCTAAAATTTCACTTATTCAATTTGCAAGCCAAGCTGAAACGCTGCTTGAAAATCAATAAATCAGTTTGCTCGGCAGCTTACCTCAGTTTCAATTCAATCAGATTTTGTTATTTGATTTTACCTTTTGCCTCCGCCTCCGCCTGCGGGTCACCCGCGCACCTCCCCTCGCCTCCGCTGAACGTCCGTCCGCTCTTCCTTCTTCCGGTTTCCGGTGCTTGCAGCGCATTTCCTTCAAGTACTTCGCATTTGCTCTAATTTGATTTTGAGCGGCAGGCAGCTTCTTGTGCGATTGCCACTGCCAGGCTGTCAACTGTCATCGCGAATTTGAAATGTTCGCCCGTTTTGAGTTGCAAATATTGATTTCGAAGCGAGTTCACAAGCAAAGCAGGAAGTGAGTGGTTGTTGCCCAAATTCACTAACTATTGCCACTAGCATAGTGTAAAAGATGCAATTGAATATTTTACAGACACAGTTCCTAATGATCCTGTAGTTTTAAGTACATTTCCTACGGACTATATGAATTAATAAAATATTTAAAACTATAATTATGATTTCGCTAGCTAAGATATAAATGAATACTACCTATCACATAAAGTTTACCTAACAAAAAATAAAATATTTTAAGAAATCCAAGGAGAATCAAACCTTCAGCTTGTTTAGTTTCAGTTTTAAGTATATAATTTTATAGTTATATTTACAAAGACCATAATCAGCATTTAACAATAAGCCATAGGTTATTTTTATATTAATGAGCTGATTGGGTTTTAGTTTCAGGTAATTAGTTAACAAATAATTTAATAATTTTCCGTTGCAGTTTGTCATTCTAAGCAACAGGCAAAGCTAGACTGCGCAAAAACATCACAATTAGCTCTCATTTCGATTTAAATATACTAAAAATTGATAGGGCCATCGGCTTCATAAGAAAAATTCTACTATCTCTAATGCAATTGCAATAAATTCACATCGGCAGCCTATAAATACTAAATGCAAAATCTGCATCATTTATTTGCGTGTTGAACTTATTAGTTATTTGGGTTATGCGGATTATACTATTTTTTTGTTGTTTTTTCGGATTGGAAAAATATTCTTGCAGACATACTGGTGAGTAGATATTTTTGAAATACTTAATAATATTCATACTAAAATTGTCCTAAAAATTATAACAGTCCAATCATGATCCAAAGGAGGAGAATGTATTCTTTTGTACGCGGGACTCGGAAGGTGCCAAAAATGCCTTTACCTTGAGGCTCGAAAGTTTGGAAACCAAATTTGCGGAATTGGACCACAGCCTTGGGAAACTTTCCTACCAGTATGGCAATCTGATTGAAAGACTTGGTTTCGAAGAAAGTGAAAAAGCAAGCAAACGACTCCAAGCTGAAGACAATATTCCGAGAAGATTTAATGAACAGGAATCTATTTCATCTCCAACATTGATAGGAGGAAAACTTTACTATATAGAACACGAACAAAAATTAGACTGGATACAAGCGCGAATGAGATGTGAGCATATGGATCTCCAGCTCGTTGGTATTGAAAATGAGGAAGACTGGAGTGTCATTAGAGAACTCTTGGATCCCCATAAAAACTATTGGGTAGACCTTAGCGAAGACGAAGGAAACTTTGTTTCAAAAACTACTCCAAATGAGCCGCCCTTCCTAATGTGGTACACCTCAGGCCCGGAAAATCTGCCAGCACCGTTGGATTGTGTCGAGCTGAAAGCAGAATATGAACATTATATGAACGTCGTTAGCTGCTTCAAACCAAACTATTTTATATGCAGAGGTTCTAACGTTTAAAAAATGTATCGTTAATGGGAATATCTTTTTTTGTAAAGCATTAAAACGAAAATAGTAAAGTGTTCACTATAATTTTCCTGTCTTTTAAATACCAAGGAGAAATTGGATAGTGCTGTGGTTGTCCGAATTAATTTTAAAGGCTTAGATAGATTTGACAAACCATAAAACTCTACAAATAGTATTCCATTTTACAATGACTTAACTATTTATGATCATTACTCTTTTCAATTGGTCCAAATTGCGAATAAGTTTGTATAAGAGCTACAAAAAAGGCACACCAGCTCCATATTCATTGCAATTCACTATTACCACTTTAATGGCATTAATGTGAATGAAAAATTCAATTACCACCCCAGGCCATTAGTAGCCCATAGATTTGAAGCTGCCATTTAATGCGCCATAAGTAGCCAGTGAAATTAATGCCCAACTGCCCCAATTGACAAAGTGCCGGGCCCAGGCCGAGCCATTGCGCTAATGCAAAACATAAACCAGGCAGTCCACTTGCAGGCAGAAGGCAGAAGGCAGCCGGCAGCCCGGTGAAATGTATTTTAGTTGTCGATGCATATTCGCCCAGATACCCGCGCCCAGATACCCAGATAGCCAGATACCCTCTCCCGGGGTAATAAGTTCAATAGCGCCATTTCAACTCCGGGGATGCTGCATCACGTCGCCGGCAAACGAGGGCATCACGAACCGGATAATGATCAACGAACTGTATACGTTTCCGCAATCGTAGTCAAATCGACAAACATGCACACAGAGTGCAGCGGCTGGCTCGGCAGCTCCTCGATGCAGCGCTTCCAGTTCCTCTACTCCTGCTCCTGCTGTTCCTCGCTGCTCCTCCAGCAACTCCTCCAGCTCCCACTGCATCTTGCCGCTGTCACGGGGGACTACTCCGCATCGGAATGGCATCGAAGGCCGGGAGGAGCTTTAGAGATGTAGCCCAAGCAGCTTATGCCGCTTCGCTGGGCGACGCTAGTGCCAACAATCACACTGACTGAAAAATCGACCTCAAAGCGGCTAATAAAATAGCTGATAAAGCAATAAATCTAACTTAAAAAAATATATTCCCGATTGGAATTAAAGTTTAAATGTAAATAATTAAATACACAGAAATTTTAATTTAAATAAATCTACAAACAATCATTATTATTCTAATACCACATTTTTTTAAAATATTTTAAATACAAATAATTATATATAGAACTAGAAAAGTCTAAACACCTTTGTTTTTTTCCATTTTAATTTCTTTCGATTATAGAAATTGTAAATTGTTTTTAACCACAAGCATAGAATGATTTCTGTCAGTGATCCGGGGGTTTCTAAGAGCTGTGAACCCCTCCCCGCCGGAATATTTTGCATTATTGATAAACTGCTTTCCCGTAGTCGTCATCGTTGTCGCTGTCGAAGGAAGAAATAAAGCAGCGGCAAAGAATATTTATGACACCGCCATGCCCCAGCAAACACTGTAAAAAATATACATGCATATGTAGGAGCATTCGCATCGGAAGCCAGCGGAGCGGACAGACAGCTCAGCACGCCCCAAAGCTCGGAACGTGTCGGGCATTAAGCGTCGGAACGTGTGTAACAGGCTTCCTTAGGAGCACCTTGCCATGATAATGGATCTCCCAGTGACACATTCTCACGGCTTTCGATGGGAAAAGAATGACCCAAGCGGATGTTTTGGCGAAACAAGCCAAAATGGTTTTGAAAACGTATGCAAAATTGGTTTCGAATGATTGAATTTTGAAATACATTTTTGTATGCAATAAATATAGTATTACTCGGTCACACATCAAAGAACAAATGCAGTTAGTAAGCCTCAAGAATGGAAGTACCAGGATTACACCATAGATACAAATTTTAAAGAATATGACTTCCTTTCTTGTAAATGCCCTAAGGTGTACAATGACTTGGGTATCCGTCATTCATTTGGCTAATCAATAGATCCTTAAAAAATATGCACTATTAATTGTCATACTATGAGCTTTTCCGATCCTTTCCATCCAGACGACACTCGGTTGCATTTTTTGGCAATTTCTAGTGTTCTGACGTGCAAATGGAATGCTGCAAAGACGGGAAAAAGACGCCAATGAAGCGTTTAACGGCTGCTCCGCAATGCTTCTGCAAGACTGGGCCTCATAAGCGTGCGGGCGCAGAGCTGGGCGAGACGTGGTGCTGTGGGAAAAGCATTTGCCAGACCAATTTAGCGTGGCTCCAAACTCTCAACTCGGCGCACAGTGAGTGCAAAAAATGTGCACTCGTTGCGTTGTAATTGCATTTGCCATAGCTTTGTTGTTTCTCTAAAAAAAAAGGCACCGCAGAGACGGTCGGAGCAGGAGGAGCAGTGCTGAGGCCCAGGCAGCAGCAGGAGCAGGAGCTGGAGCCAGAGCGAGAAAAAGTTAACGAACGGGCACAAAGAGCGCCCAGGACAACGGACGACACGCCATGGATGCACGCAGAGGGCGTGGTCGCTGGGCAGTGCGTCTCTGTCTGGTAACGCACACATCACGTAGCGAAGTTGCCGCAACTAAAACTTCATCAATTTGCCTTGTGAATCCTTGGCAACTTTTTGCCAACCCGTCGCCTGCCGCCGTGTGTGAGTGCGGTGTGCGAGTGTGCCGAGGGTGTGTGTGCGGCTGGCTGTAAGTACGTACTTACAATTCCGGTCAAGACAATAATAATTATAATAAACATATATCTTTGAGGCTTTCCAATTAAAACGAACGTTTTGGATCATTTATTCCAATTTTTGTAATATATTATTGGGTGGAAAATCACTTTAGTCCAATTTGAATTTGAAGATCCTTTGTTTTAGGGTATACAGTTTCACATTGTCAAGGACTCCACTTATTTTTTATGACAATTTCGAAAAATTATTTAAGTAGGTATCACAAACATATCAATCCGATTTACCACCCCTAAGTGTATAATGCGATTTTATAGGGATCATACAATATACAGAATGTAGATCGAAATAATCATCTAATTGAAATTGAAATTAGGCCGAAAAATTCCAAAAAGAAAGCTATAAAATTGAGATGAGAAGGGATTTTACCCCCTTGAAAATCCTCCAAGCTATATTTTTATGAACTCATCTGTTTGGCCGGCTACGTGCATTCTGGCCAGTGCATAAAGCAAATTATATCGGTTGGTTTGAGAGCGAGCTTTATTTTACGCAATTTTCAGACCATCGCATTGCAGGGCCCTGCGCTCCATTTGGCCATTAATGCCTTGCGTTTTATTTATGATTAATTACAGCGTTTAAAAGTGCATAAATTTGCATTGGATAAAAGTGTTTTTACTAGCGAAAATAATTAAATACGTCACGGCCACAATGGAATCCGGCAAAGGACGAAGGACGCTGACGATGAACGGGCCGGCGAGTGAATGAAATATGAATTTGCATTAAAGCATTTCCATTCCTTTGATTTAAATATCAATTGACTCGATTACATTATGCTGCTGCACATTAATAATATGCGTAAATATACGGAAAGGATTCACCTACAAAGAGGTGGATCCTGAGAAAAAAGGAAGTATTCCGACATCACAAAAGGTATAATTAAGTTACTCAAAAATAGGAAACTAGATGAGCATTTCCTATAGAGAATTACAGTCTTAAGGAGTCTGTGTGTGAGCTTTTCCTCGGGTGAGTAATTCAGTGATGTCAATAAAATCATTACATAAGAATAAGTGAGATTTTAAAGCATATACAATGAAAGCTAACAATTTATGTACGTAAGTAATCTCTAAACAAAGGAAAGAGTCAAGCTTTAAGCTTAGCTTAAAAATCTTTATTGATTATTTGCTACAAAAAGATCAAATTCAATCTATTGATTATCATAACTCTCCACCACATAAGCCCCGTCGTCCTGACGATAGCCCAGTCCATTATACACCACATAGGTCCAGAAGTACAAAGTATCTCCGAGCTGCAGCTTCGTCTCGCGGTCCCGGAAGGTCCATCGTCCTCGCTTGCTACTTGGTATGTCCCTCGCCCATCGACCCGCCTCCAGGCCATCGAACTCCTCGTTCAGTTTGCCGTGGAAGGCGAAAAGCGAAATGCCCGCCTCATGCGGTATGGAGACCTCAAATCCCTTGGGATGAAACACGCGCACCCGGGCCTTAGGTGCCTCGTAGGCGCCACCAAAAACAAGGGCACTTGCCAGAAGCAGGAGGCACAGCGGAAGTCGAGCCATCAATGGAACGTGTTTCCCGTTTGGCTCCTCGAACAGAACTGAAACTGTTGAGCGGAGATGGTTTCGTCACATGGCTTATCAAAAGCAAAGCGCAGAAAGATTAAAAAAGCTTCAAATACTCGAGCTCTGAGAAGAAAGTATATAAGGAAAATCAAATACAGCTGATTTTATATTCGTTTCCGCTTTAAAAGTTCCAACTAGCACGAAGAAAAGTCAAAGGAACTTTTAATATCAATTTAAATTTAAACATTTTTATAGATTTTATATTTTATTTTATCTTCTTAAACTTTCTTCTCCGCCGCAAGTTTCATCTCTCTGAAACAATTAAAAAGTCCGAAAACATATTCACACATATCCATCTCAAATTGATATTTGGAGCGACATGAGGCCAAATCAATGGCCACCCAATTCCTGTCCAGAGCTCCCGATTTCACATACTTATAGATCTGCTCCTGCCCCATTTTATCTACAAGACCCAAGTCCATCAGCACGCAGGTCATAAAGCACTTGTAGCTGCGCTCAATGAGGGACAGATCATGGTTATCCGACCAGTTTTCTAGGGCAGTGAGTGCTTCGTCTTCAGATAATTCTTTTTGGGACCCACAAGAATTAAAAACCACAGAGTTTCCCTATGAATATTAGTAAAGAAAGGAAAAACTTAACTAATATACTTTGATTTAATGAAGTAATTTTACCTGAACTGAGGCGCACAGAAAAATCACAAAGAAGTAAAGAGTTTGTTGGTCCAGCATAGTTTCTATAATGAAGCTGGAATCAACAGTCCCCGCAAGCTTATAGCAAAGCCAATTAAATGTAATTACATTAAGTTTAATAAGTGATTATATCGCAAACCATTGAAGTGATATACAATGCCAGATGCCAGAAAAAGAAATCCCTGATTATACAAAAATTATTCTTTTTCAAATAACAGTTTTATATTGTGGCTAATTTATCCACTTTCGCCTCTTTGAAGCCAAGCTACCCACTCTCGAAATAGATAGACTTCTCTAGAATCGTTCGTTTTATTAACATTCAAGAAACCAAAATCCAATATTCATAGCCAGGCCTATTCCGGATGGTACTGCCCATCGTCTACATCCCCATGCTCGGACTGAGCGGCCAGTGCCAGACGCTGTGCCTCCTGCTGGCGGCCTATGGCCGCGTGCTCCGCTGCGATCCGCTCGAAGGCGCTCAGATGCTTCTGGGTGGCATGTGCAACAGCGGCGCTGGCATGCGGAGCGGCTGCCAGTGACTGTGGGGGCGTACAGAAAACAATGCCTCATTACAAACTGTTTCAGCCACACCTGCTGTCAGGTGAATACTCACCGCTTGGCCGGGCGTCTGACTCGCATGCTCTTGCGCAATGCGGTTGTATGCCTCGAAGTGCCTCCGCTTGGCTGCTTTAACCGCGGCGCTGTCCTCCAGTTTGTGGCTCAGCTGCGGATGGAAACCGTGCTCATCGGCCACATACTGGACGGTGCGCACTTGGTTCTTGGGATCCACATAGGAGAAGGCCCCACGGATGACGCCAGAGCCATCGGAGACCTCAGTGTGCTGGCGGTCCACATGGCCGGGAGCACGACCAGCCTGGTAGCTGAACACATACGGGCTGGCCGGGACCTTGGGCTCCGGGGTGACCAGATGGGACACATCCGCCCTGGCGGCGCCGAGCAAGCAAACGACCTTGAAACGCAAACAGGAAGAGTCAGGGTTGAGAAACGTCGCTGCTGCTAGTGCTCTGTGGCAATAGCTCACTTACAAAAACTATAAACTGCTTCATTGCTGGTGGATATTATGGCCCCTCTCGAGTCGAGGTGCGATTGGTAACTGGCGGAGACTTGGCCAACCACTCGCTATTCGCAGTTCGTGAGAGCCAAAAACTGGTCTTTGGCCCGCCGAGATGCGCATTTTATATGCGACTACCTTCGGCTGTGCCAGCTACGATCCCAAAACTTGTTTTTTACATTTTGCATTCATAAACAAGGTAATTTGGCATTAAAATTGAGTTAACAAATTGTTTTTCGATAAGTAACATTTTATGTTAGGCATTAGTCACTTCAACTTGAGAATTGGCAAGTTCAATTAGCATGAGTTCATTTACAGCGGAGAAAAGACTTAAGTCCTAAGATTACTATCTTAGAGGAACTACATACATAGGTAATAACTTAAACATATAGCCTGGGATTCGGTCTATTCCGTCTATTAATTAGTTGGGGGAAACTAAGCTAATCCAGCTCTTTCAATGTCTGAGCCACCCAGTCGCCGTACGCGGAGACCTTCGTATAAACTCCCGGATAGAAGGCATTGGCACAACCAAAGCCCCACGAAACAATGCCATACAGCTTCATGCGTCCATCGATGGAGGTGACCACTGGCCCTCCGGAATCTCCCTGGCAGCTGTCTCTGCCTCCGAACTGGGTGCCCGCACAGAACATGGTGCTGGTCACTGTGCCAGCTCCGAAATAATTTCGGGCGCACTGCTCCTGATCCCTCTGCTGGACCACCGTGTAGCGCAGTCGCTTCTCCGGCTGCATCTGCGAGATGGAAAGACTGCCCCAGCCGCTGACGAAAAGTTGAGCCGTCGGCTGTACCTTGTCCTCCTTGGTGGCCAGGGATATGGGTTGGATTTCGCGACTGTAGACGAGCGGATGCTGCAGCTGCACCAAAGCAATGTCGTTGTTCATTCGCGTGGGATCGTGAAACTTGGGATGCGGAATGATGCGGCGAACTCGTATATAACTACCGCCTTGGGCCCACTCATTGGATCCGGCACGAATCACATAGTACTGTGGCTTGCTGTACTCCAGGACACAGTGGGCAGCCGTCAGGATGATGGTAGGCGATAGAATGGTCCCGCCGCAGGCGTGGCGAGTGCCCAACTGCAGGGATACTTGGTGCGGAAAGAAGGAAATGTGCGTCTCCCAGCCGCCGACAATGCGTCCATCCTTCCCGTCATCCGTGATGTTCTGGGATGCCGTCGTCCAGACCAGCCACAAAGTGATTACCACTCTCAATTCCAAGCTGAGCATGTTGAGTTCGAAAGCTAACTGCGGTGGAATCCCCTGCGGGCCGGCTCTTTTATGCGGAACTCCATGCCACGGGTTATCTTATCGGCAGTTACAATTCTTGTGGTGATCTTGACCTTGTCGGGGCAAGCATCTAGAATTTATGGATATATATGGAGGGGCGGGCGCTGGGCAAACTAAACCGGGGGACGAGGGCGACGGTGCTGCTGCTAGTGTCTCGGCTTTTGCTCTTCCAATCATCTCTCCATGGCCGTGACCTGCTCCTTGAGGTAATCCAGGTGGTTCACGCTGTCCTGCATGACGTCATACTGGTAGCCGACGTGCTGGAGAATCAGTGTCATCTTCTGCAGATTCTGGTGACTGTAATCGGAGACAACATCCACCTGGGTGAAGTTCTTCAAGGTTTGATGCATAATCTGTGAAATAGCTTTTATCTGAAGGCCTTTTCCGTGTTTGTAAGTTGTAAAATAGCTCACCTCGTTGGTCTTTGAACCCCTAACAACCTGTCTGGCCACAGAGCCTGTAAAGAAAAAAATAATAAATGGTTTAAATAATGAATATAATTGATAGGAAAATAATCAAAATATAAGAGGCCGAGGGAGGCGCTTTGAGGCCGAGGTCACAAAATATACCATAAAAAAGGAATGGTATCAGTAGTTAGAGAAAAAAAAACAGAGCGAGAGTTCAGGTCCGAAGTTAAGAATACATTTAATTAAGCTGTGTGTTTTTCCAGAATTACCATCGATTTAAACTTACCCAAATTATTCACGTTTACACCCACACGGGCGCACAAACGCTTCTTCGAGTCATCAAACAAATGTCGGGCACTTGAACTGGAAGCTGAGGCCATTTCATTTATTGTTAAATTCTACGCAAACGTTAATAAACTTTAATAAACTTCGGAAAAGTAAACAAAGTTTAAGGCAATTTATTTTTCCATATGAATGTAAATATTTGCAAATTGCAATTATCGATGATTAGAGGTGCAGAAACATCGATGAAAACATCGATGCATCGATGTTTCTGCACTTTTACCCACATCGATGTTACATCCCCATACATCGATGTTTCTGCACCTCTAATACGATAGGGCCTTGCCTGTGGTACTGCTGGCTACCGCTAGATGTCGCCTGAAAAAAATATGTACATACATATAATTTGATGAATTGATTTTATTGTTAATTTGTTTAAATAATTTTTCCCTTTTGAATATTGTATAATTTTGCCAATAAGTCCATAAAACGCTTTAAAATGTACTATTTAATTATAAGATTAACTCTAAAAGGAAAAGGAGGTAAAATGTGGTTTCTACCACAGATTCTGAAGAAATATAAAGAAAATTAAGAAGCTACATAAACAAAAAGATAGAGGATTTAATAGCATTCTTATTAAGTTAAAATATTTAAGAATTTCGCCTCCAAAATGTGTAGGTTTAATTCACATTGTTTTCATTATTATTATTTCTATTCCATTGAACATACTACATATTGATCAAGAATATAGATTTTTTTCTTGGTAGATGGCTCGTTCTACCTTTTTTAATTAATTTAAATTTTATATATTTATTTAACTTATAACAATATACCAACAAAATAAAATAAGTATTATATTCAAGAGTATTATTAGGTGATATAGAAAAATTTTCAAACCAATTCTAGGATGATCGATGGGCTAATTTCCAACTCGGAAGCCCGTCGGCAGGATGCTCTTGTCGCGCCACTCTGACGACAGAGTGGAATTCCCTTCCCTGAACCTGCCCCCTGGCACTGATCCTGATCTACATCTATCCCAGTGCCAGGCACCCACACAGACGTGCCCCAAAAAAAGTAGAGTCATTCCTAGCATTCCAGGCTGGCTGGCGCCAAAAGGCGTGTCGCTAATTGTCCCTAAACGACAGCATTAGGCGCCAACTTTCAAAACAGGAAGTGAGGAAAAGCCGTGGCTGGAGGAGGAGGAGGAGTAGAGCGATCCACATCGATAGGCTGTGGCTGTGGCTGCGACACTTAGTTGCCACATCATAGCTAATAATAAAAGCTAATTAAGCGATTCTGTGACAACACCTGTAGTTGGTTTCGGCCTCTATCTCTCCTCTAATGACAATAAATCGCCGCTAAATGTCACCAATAAGCATCTGCAGCAGCATCGAAGAAGAGATGGTCTAGAACTGGCACTGGGCCGCTTCTAATTAATTTATGATTTTCCTCACCGCATTAATCTCCCTCGGATGGCGTCTCCAGAAAATGTCGCGAGCCCCAAACAAGAGAACAAGACAAAATGTCATGCAGATGTGGCCGCGGGGAATCCCCTTCCAGTTTAGTGGCTTTTGTGGTATTAGGGGGGCTCATGTTCGGGTTAGACATTTGTCATAATTACCCAGAGGAAAACACACACCAAAAACACACCTCAAATATGGGAATTACGGGGATCAGGAAATTGATCCGTAGGACAGGAAGACTTTTAATCGGATCAGAGATCCGTCAGGATCTGCGGTGAGAATAATTTCTTGGAAATTAATTACAACATATGCTCATCACTTAGCCCCATAAATCCTTCCCGGCACAATTATCAGTTTCAATTTGTGCGTGAAACTGTTTGATATCGCAGACGACGACTCCGACTCTGCCGATGTCAATTAGTAGGAGCCACTAGAGGAGCTGAGCTGGGAGAAGCTGCTCCACTTTACCCCTTTTCCATGGGTTGCGGCAATTTGCCGCCACTCGAGGGGAGATGAGATGCCATCGCATTTGGCTCATTAAAATGCCGCCGCAATTGTTGGTGAGGATCGAGGAGGAGAATCTCAGTGCCATCGATGCGTTGAGGTGGCAACACAGCGCCCTCCGCGCCCGAGACACGTACAGCCACGACTCCATCTCCAGATCTGTCACTCCGCCTGACGCAGCCCTGAGTAATTACACCAAATTAATTGCCCGTAGTTGTCAGGCTCGCATTGTCTGCTAATTTTTCCAATTGCACAGTTTTCTTTTTATTTTAAATGCCTCCATCAACAGTCCCATGAATCCCGCATTGATTCGGCATTTGATCCGAAAGAAAAGGGAAATAAACCCCATTTAGTCCATAAAAAACGCAGGGAAATGTAAATTAAAACATTCCCTGATGCTCATAGTGTCGTAAAAAGCGTATTCCAAGCACTCCTATATGATTTAAACTGCATGTTTTGTAAAAATCTAATTTGATAATTGGTTGTAATTTATGAGTCTTGTCTGCTCGCCTGAAACATAAACACGGAACGGGACGGGAATGACGCCTTTTACTCCGCGTGCTCCTCCCCAAGCATGTTTCTCGGAAAACAGATCCGAGAAGTGGGATCTCCGAATTCGAAACGAGCGCACATTAAATTAATAATATGCAGTTCATTCTCTCTCATTTTTTGTTAATTATTATTTATATCTGTCAGTTTATAAGGCGTAGGCTGGTCTGATTTTGGATGGTTCCCTCCTCTCCTGAGGAAGTTTTCATGAATGAAATTAACAGCAGACGCGGGCACACATGATTCATGGAAGATACTCAAGGAAGCAGAATGACGGAAGGACAATCCAATGTGTTGAGCACTTTTTTGCTTTATTTGAGTTGCGGTAGGAATAAGCTAATCATAACCATACGAATTCAATTAATCAGGCGAAGAAAGGTAAGGAATATAAAGTTGTTTCAAAGAGTTAAAAAGTGTAAAGATTCACCTGTAGAGTGTCTAGCGGATTGAATAACACTTTGCCCAGTCTCTGTAAATCCCAGAATCCCTTTTCCATAGCTTTCCTTGTTGCTCTATTAGTTTTTCACACAAATTAGCCCCGGGACAAACAAACAGACAGCCCAGAGAATTAATCAGGATACCATTTCCCAAAGAGTTCAATGCACGCCCCGCCAAGGAATCCCTTGGAATCGGAGGTACTCCTCCACCTTTGACGTAATCGGAAACCCCAAGAATATGCAAGAGGCAATGGCGTGGGAGTGTCCCAGGCTCAGGCACAGACCCAGGCCCAGGCAATGATACAGATGTTCGGCACAAGCAGGCCCATTGATCGATGTGCCAGCGATACCCAAGTTAGATGTAGCTGACACCCCGCAGGACTTGATGCATCATTAGCTGGATACGATGACAAAAAGAGGGGATACAAAAAAATCAAGTAAAACCAAATACAAAAAGCAGAGACTCTCCAGCCGGAGGACGGACTGTTCCACGCGACTGCCAGTGCAACTCCGCCCGGGACTCGGCGGTTCTCCGGCTGTGATTTATGCTGCGTGCGCCTGACAAACACTTGAGAAGTGATGATTTATAATGGAGATGCATGCTCGGTTATTAATTAAATTCTGACACGGCTGCGCTCCATTTAGCGTTAAATGCGATCATCAAACGAGACGATCTGTGGTTGGGTTAAGGGTTTGGCATCTTATGCAATAACCGGCCAAAGGGCCAATGGGATGGGAGAATTTTGTGTTGAGATTCCATTTCAAGGCAAATATGACAACTATTCTTAATTTATTATTTGTAATTCCAAAGGTGAGGTTATTTACTCTTGATTTTGATTTAAACATCCACAAAAAAGATCCACTTAGAATGATGGTTAATACCTTCACTTAACCCCGAACGAAAGAGGCCATCATACCGGGAAATTCGAAATGCCAGAAGGCGAAACAAAGTCTGCACTTCGTCTGGCAGCGGAATTTGAAATATGGCAAGCAATAGTCGAATATTCATTAAGCGCAATTATGAAAATTAAGTTGTCATTTTGATTTGAGTGCCCGCGACACTCGGGCATGCGGTCCCATAAGCAGATCCCCTCGTCCCGCCACTATTCTCATTAAGTTAAATCAAACTGACAGCTCGGCCGGCTAAATGGATGCCATGCCATGATTCGTCCTCGCCGCCCTTTCGCTCTCGGATCTTGGCGACTAATTAACGTGTTTTCACATATTTTGTTCGAATCGCGCCTGAATAATTAAGACGTTATCACACACGGCATCCAGGCAGAGCACGGCACAGTGTGGTACGGCACGACACGGCACCCTGTAGCTCAGTAAATGACGTGGAGTTGGCTGCTGGCCAATTGGAATGGAAACTAGTGTCGCCCATGCCGCAGGCTAATTTCTCAAGACCTCCCCTTCTCTCGGATCTTGCCTTCCCCTTTTCCTGGTACGTTTATTCGAGGGGATCGCATTGAACTGAATTATGTGTTCATAATTTCGAATTAATGAACGTTTCCTAAGGATTACTGTAGTGTTAGTTTTAAGCATTTTAAGAAGGAATATTTAATTTCGTTGAGGTAGAGAGAGTTTTTAAAAAATCGAACGCATCTTAAATCCTTTTTAAACATTTAAATTTTATTGTATAATTGTATTTCTAAGGATAAACTTATATTTAAAATTTCCTAAACTATGACGATGACTCTATGACTCTTTTATTATTATATTTTATTCGAGCTACAAAGCCGTACATTTCTAAGGTAAGCGGATACAAGTTTTTAAAACATTTTTCGATACGAATTTTCGGAATTCTGAATATTTTTTTTTCTCAGAAATAAGTTCGAATAATTAAAATTTCATAAATTTCAAGACATAATTATTATAAGTAAAATAATAGAACTAATTTCCTTCAGCTAATGAAGAATTAAAAACTCAAAACACTTCCTTAAAAATAATAATTATCAAAAGATAAATCCTCCCAAAACTGGACACGTGCCCGCACACCAATGCAACGAAACCAAATCCAGTCGCCTCATATTGGCCGGCTGCTCGTTAATCAAGCGAATGAAATATGTTGGCAAACGTATTAAATATATTTAGCCAGCCATCGAAATATTAAATAGCGCTACTTGTAGACAATTAGCCAAAAATTATGACTTTTAATCACTGCGAGGCGACAAGAAACGAGACCGAACATTCATATAATAGACACAGACGGCGGTGTGAGCGCAGGCCACGCCCTCGTCCCCACAATTTCACACATGTTTTAAAAATAAATCCACATCTGTTCATCTTCCGAGGGAATCGGAATCTCTTCCTGCTTCTTTCTGGCCCACAGCGGGACTGCCAAGAGTGAGCGGGAGGCAGCTACATAGATGGGCTTAGGCCACGCCCGCCAGGCGATCATCTTGAACGAAATCGGCCAGTGAGCAGGATGCTCTGAATATTCAAATTAGTTTTCCGTAAGATCTCGACGCGCGCTGTTCTCTGCTCGGCGCAGACTCAGGATACAGATACGGATCTTGATCCCGTCACTCTAGAAAATATATCGTAATCGCAGGACCAACTAAAGAGCGACGCAGAAATGAATTCGCAATCGGCGGTGCGTCGGTATCCACACAGTTTCTCCATCGAACAGATTTTGGCCAAGCCGGAAATGCGTGCCTCCAGTGCCTTTCCGGATCCGGTGCAGGATGAGAGTGGGCGTGGCAGTATGTGTGATGTTTCTCGCGTATCGAGTCCTGCCACTTCAAGTTGCTTGGAGGACGCCCTAGATGACGGCAAAAGTGATAACGATTTGGCCTCTGACGACGGCAACGGTGCGTATGATTGATATGCGATATGGGGCTATAATATGAAGAGGATCCTATTTTTATTTAGGAAAATATTTAAAGAAACAATTTAGATTGCCTTTTTTTAACAAAAACTTTATGATAAATATTACTTTTATAGGAAAAATACTTATTTTCAAAAGACACTGGGGCTTACACTTATTACTGCTATTTAAAGTTATTTTGCATTTTAATAAAGTCCTTTCTTTAATTTTTAACAATTATTAAGATTAAATGCTTCAAATCTTGAATTCTTTCTTAGAAATCTTTCCGAATTATATTTTTATGAAGAGATTTTTAACTGAATGTCTTAATTAATTTTTTATAACGAAAAAGCCATTTTTATTTGCATTAAAGTCAAACAAATTAATTACAATATCTTTAGTTTACTTTTATTTTATTCATTCGGGATTTTTAAACAACTTTACTTTGTTTTACTATGCAAAAAATATTTTTTTTTCATTAAACAGATTTAAAATTCAAATTAAAATGCGGACCACATACGTCAGTTTTTATTTAAACCAAAGCTTCTTAATCATAAAAAAATGTAACAAAATATTATATCTGCTTAATCTGCTTGATTTAAGGACCATTACCTGTTCAGGTATTAAACCTTTAGGCATTAAAAGAAAATTTATAAGCCACTAAAATGCATTATAAAATATTGTAGCATTTGAAATGTACAAGGAATAGCAATCAATCAATTCTGTTAAAGTATCAGGATGACAATTTTTTATATATTTACAAAATTAAACGCATAAAAGCTATTTTGTATAACGATAATTTGAATAGTAAACCAATTTAACAAAACCTAAATTTAATCAGTTGATAGTCTGATTCCGTTTAAGAGAACTTCTTTTTAATTAAAATTCATTATTTTAAATGTTTATTTTTCAGTTTTCAAGATATCATACCTATGCCAAAAATGCTTTAAATTCAATTCGGAACTCTTTTCTGGGCTAGTTTTCATTAGGTTAATAAACCAGAGAATAGACTTTAATATTTAAAAAGTTTAAATTTTTTATAATTTTTGACAATTTTGATGATGCAATTAACCCCTTACAATATTTTGAAAATGTTTTTAAAAATTTATTTCAACGAGCATAGCTAGATCAACTCGGCTGTTGTTGCTGATCAAGAATATATATGACTTATAGGGTCGGAAATGACTCCTTCGGAGCGTTTAAAGCTTAGCAAAAGTACAATTCTCATTAATTCTGTGCTTTTAAGTTGAGTTTCATTCTTTTCATGAAAAATTGTAGGGCTTTCGTTTTGTTTTTAGGTATATTTTAAATAAATAGCTTTCCAATTTTATTTAATATACTTTTTGTTGGTAAACGGTTTTCCATAAGAAGCTCACTTCTGAGAAGCCAAAATAAGTATGTATATCCTCCGAAAAATGATCATGGCTGAGTGATCTCATCTGTCATCTGTGCGATCAAGAAACAAATGGTCAAAAATTAGCTTTGCGAGTGAGAAAGAAGAAGGCGTGCCACCGTCATTTTTCGCACCCTCGCAGCATCCCCCCACCTTCATCCGCTAATGATGCAAATGTCAAAAGCGAACAAAGAAGGAAGGCGATCACCGAAAGTGCGCCTTCCACCCGTAGAGGAGGAATTTATATGACAATTTGTTCTCGGTCAACCAGGAGAATGTATTGTATGTATGGCCAAATGGCCAATTAGACGCCTTGGCTAAGTGAAATACAACTTTCTGATTGAGACGTAAGAGTCTCTTCGGCGAATTCGGGGGATGCGGAGTGGGGGTAACCTTGCCAACGGATCGACAAATTACAATTAGGCGAAAATAGTTGGCACCGCTTCCGAGAATGGCCGCTGTCGGTAGCAATAAATGTCTAATTTAGATTCTGGCTATCTTATTTTGATTTTATTCTTTCCAATTTTAATTCCGTTGCAGCCCTTGGCGATGATCGCAAGAAGCGTCCGAGAACCGCCTTTTCGGCAGCCCAGATCAAGGCTCTGGAAACGGAGTTCGAGAGGGGTAAATACTTGTCAGTGGCCAAGAGGACGGCGCTGGCCAAGCAACTGCAGCTGACAGAGACGCAGGTGAGAATGAAAATATAGGAAAATAAATATTTAAATTACATAATTATTATTTTACTTAACGTTCAGATCAAGATCTGGTTCCAAAACCGACGCACCAAGTGGAAACGGAAGTACACCTCGGATGTGGAGACGCTGGCCTCGCACTACTACGCCCAGCTGGGCATTGGCGGCTTGGCCCGCCCAATGGTGGTCGGCGACAGGCTGTGGCTCTTCAGTCAGACGCCCACAGGTCCCACGCCCATTCAGTCCATCATGCTGAATGGCAGCGGATCGGCGGCACCCCTGGCGGCAGCTTCGGCCACTGCTTCTCCCATGCGTCCATATGCCACGGCTGGCGGAATGCCGCCACTTCCTGGGCCCAGTGTCATGGAGAGTGCTCGTAATGCAATTCTGGCACGAGGACAACCGCTCAACTTTGCCCTGCCCTTTGGAGTGGCCAAGCCACCGGCGGCGGGTGGTGTGCCCTCCTCCTCCGGCAGCTATATACCACGCTGCAAGTCGTATCCGGCAAGCTATGTGGATTATGCGCCGCCACATCCACAGAACGAGGCCTATCTGCAGTTGAAGTACGCCACTCTACCGCCGGAAACGGAAACAGGATCCTCCAATGGCTTGGCTGAGCTGGAGCGCGTCTTTGGGGATGCCAATGCCAACTTCCTGCACACACGGAGCACTCCCGCAAGTGGAGGAGCCACATCCTATGGCCACGATGGATTAAATCAGGCCCAACGCAGCCGGAGACCCACGCAATCCGAATCGGAGTGCAGCGACATCGATTGCGAGCAGCTGGACGATGACGATGAGGAGGCGCCCGCAGCAGAGTGAAACTAAAAGCGTCTTGTTACCTTTACAATTTATGTTCTCACACACAAAAATATGCTCATACAAAGGGTAGTAGTCATAGGGGGTAATGTGTCTCGTCTGTGTAGATTCCATTACAACTATCTGAGAGTGGCACACATTTTCAGACCTGGCTCACCACTGGCCCAGTTCTAGTTATAGTTCTAGCGCTAGTTATTGCTATTCTATGTTACAGTGTGGGTCGGGTTATGGGGGTTACTCTCTCTCAACAATTAATAAATGTAAATTAAATAATCACAAATCACAAATATTACATGCCCGCATTACGCAGCTAGAACTCGAGAGTTGCTCCAACTTAAATGCTAAGAGCTACGCGCGGAATACTATAACATAAACATCGCTACACAACTAGTTGCAATTCAAGGGGAAAGGGGGAGCTCTAACAGAAGCGAACGACACTGACTTATGTACAATTCATTGCGTTGCAGTTAACGTTAACTATACTATACATATTGGAGACTCTTTTGATTCGATTTTGTTATGGCCACTGCTGGCCGTTAAAGGAGATTCCATAGTTACAACTTAGCTAATTGGTCAAACAAAAATAAAATAATTCATAGGACTATTATTTGGTATAGCGAGCACACTGGGCTAGCTGTGTGAGTTGTTACTGTTTTGGAGTTGAAGGTGGCGTTGCAGTTGGAGTTGGCGGATTTCTGTATCTCTCTTTAGCGTCGTTAGCTCCACGATAGCTCGTACCCCTTCCAGTTGGCATTGGGTGCCAGGTGCACGCGTCGTTTATTGTAGTAAAAGGAAACAATGCCATGGTAGGCAGTTCGGGGAACTCCGCTCTGAAAGGATTAGAGGGGGTAAAGCTTTATTCAATTATCAGAGAACGTCCCCAATGACTCACCTTGAAATCGTCCATTAGCCCCAGCATCTTGGTTGTCCGTTTGTACTGCTCTCGTGTGGTATACTGGATGCGCACAGGTCCTTCAATTCTATACGAAAAATAAGAAAAACCAGCAACAAATTGTTAGTGCAAGAGAAATTAAGTTTTACAAGGAGCGAACGTGACCTTGCAAGCTTGCAGCTTGGAGAATGCTAAAAATCCCAGCTAAACCACTCACCTTATCAGGTTGCGACGCAACTCGTCGTACGTGACAATGGGATACGTGTAGACGCGCCGCAGAAACGTATTATCGTAATTGTCCTGAAGTGGGCAAAGCGAAATAGTAATTATTGTGGACATGCAATGACGATTCACTCGATTTACTAACCTTCAGCAAATAACTCGTATCAATGTTTGTAAACTTTACAAAGTCCTCGCTGAGTTTAATGTGCTTTAGATACTTGTCAAAGAACAAGCCGCTGATAAAGGAAAAAACAGTACACAAGCCATTAGGAACCATAAGTAAGCACTTAGCTGCGTTCGCTATCACTCACTTGGATACGCCTATTTTTCCAAATGTTCTTGTCCGCGATATTTCGGGCCTAATGCACACGCGGTCTTTCCGCTGGGCCGGGTGACGTATCCAATCATCCCAGAAGCTACACAACGTTTAACAAACAATTAGCGAACGGTTGACAAACGATTTATGTGTACTCACGATTTAGGCCATTTGACCGATAGCTCGGCCCACAGGTCTCTGGTGAGCATCCAGCCGAGACCGGGGAAGAAGTCGGTGCGATAGAGCAGCTCCGGCTGTGAGGCATCCACCACGGCGGCCTTGCCGTTGTCATTCCAGGCGGACACACACCACAGGCTGGGGTCCTCCTTGAGCAGCTTGTGAGTGCCCACGAAGTACTCGAAGAAGTCCGGCGCCACATTCAGATCATCCTCCACAATGATCACGAACTCGAAACCCACGCCGAAGGTGGTGTTCAGGGCCCAGCCGTAGTGGCGTGCTATCTTGTAGTAGCCCTTAAACTTCTTCTCCTTGGGCAGCACCTTGATGTCACTCAAGTCGGGCTGCTCGATAAGGGTTACCTTGTTGCCGTACGACAGGATGACCTCTTTGGTGGGCTCATCCCCGCAATCCTGAGCAAATCAGAGAGTTGTAATGCAATACGCATAAGATAACAATTCAATAATTCCATACCTGAGACACAATAATGGGAAACTGTTCGATGCTGGGCCGGTACTGGACGAGATTGTCGATGCACTTCTTCACCGACACCCGATTGCAGGCGAAGACCAGGACAGGGAAGACGGGCTCACCGTTGGCCAGATATGTTTTCGTTGGAATGCGCGCCGGTGTCGGCTCGGCCACGAGCTGCTGGGGCAGCTCGCCGGATATCTCGGCGGCCACAATACTGATCTGCGGCGTCGTCGGCGGCGGGAGCTGTGCCTGAGACTCCACGTACTTGAGCTTGACGAACTCAAAGACGCTTTTGGCCAGGTGGTGGCTCTTCTGGTTCGCCTCGCGCGCCTGAGAGTTGACACGGAAGGCCTGGTGTGCCTGGCTGCGGCTATTGTGGACGCTCGTGTTGCGCAGCAGCAGGTAGTATGTGGCGTAGGTCCACGTAACCAGAAAGCCGATCACCAGCAGCACCTTGCGCGAGCGCATCTTCGAGGGCGAATTGGAATTGGGCTTGGGGTCGTGGCTGGGGCTGGGGTCGGGGTATTGGTGGGGCGGGGGTGTCGGCAGCAATGCGTCTCTACTACTGCGGCGGCTACTGCTGCTGCTGTGGCACTGGCATTAAGCCGGCTGATCGGTGGGATTGGAAGCCCTCGCGCGCTGCTCTCTCTACTGTCGCGAACGCGCAGCAGCATTCGAGTCGACGAGCACCCGTGTCCAAAGAGCGTGTCCACCATCGGGCACGGGCACGGGCCCAGCTGGAGTTGTCGGCATCCACGCAATATTGTCGCAAACGCGGGTCGAAAGTGTCGCACGTCACACACCAGCGCTCAGCTCAGTGCGGGAGGCGCCAGCCTGGCAGAATGTGGGCTCTGGGGTTGCGAATATTGTGCCAAATCGAATTGCGGAATCGCGTTGCCTTGTCCGCTGGAAGACTGTTTGATTTCTGCTCTCGTCCGCTGCCGCTCGCCTTGGGGGTGTGTGTCGCCGCTTGCTTGTTCAGCCGGTTGTCAGTGCTCGGCTCGATTAACTGCTATTGGTTACGTGTTTGCTCGTAATTTGTTTGCATATTTTAAAAAATAAACCATATAAATCGCAGTGTGACCGGAGTAGGGATGTGAAAAATATATACAAAAAAATATCAATATATCGATATTTTTATTAAAAATAAATATATTTTATCGTGATATTTTTGTTAACTCATTTATTGAAAATCGATAGTATCGAATATGCTCTCCTCTCTAGTTATTTTGAACCGGAACCGGAACAAGTTCACAAATTTCAAAAAATTAATTTAACGGAAAATCAATTCTCTTAATTCAAAAATAAATAAAATAAAATAAATTCAAGCACATTTTTGCTGAGTTCCCGTTTCCCAAATAAAAAAGAGATCCCTCAACGTCCTTTCAATCAGAGTTCTGTTTAATCAATTAATTCGTTTAGTTTAGTCGTTAATTAAATTAGCTTAACAGTTACACTTAGGAGACTAGTAGGTGCTTATGAGTTAGACCGAGTTCGTCAAGATATTTATATATATATGTAAGAGTTTGTGTATTTTTATAAGAATCACTGTTGTCT
This sequence comes from Drosophila bocqueti, assembly GCA_018151655.1. NCBI lineage: Eukaryota > Metazoa > Arthropoda > Insecta > Diptera > Drosophilidae > Drosophila > Drosophila bocqueti. Next base: position 4,991,498 of record JAECXF010000057.1, read on the forward strand.
GTTTGTGTCGCAATGCCGCAACGTCGCCTGCCATAAGTCGTAGAAAACTTAAGCTACGCGCATACGTTTAAAGTTAATTACGTTTTGTAAATGGCAGTTACATCAAGTATAGGTATATATTAGTAGTTAGGTAGTACATTAATATTCCCTCCTTCCTTCATTGCCACTGCACGCAATTCCGACCTGATTAGCATTCCTCGCACTCGCACTCGCCGTTCACACCTTGAGAGATTTACAACTTCTGCATCAGCCGCCAACTCAGGACAGCAGCACCGAGCAGCGTCCAGAGGGCCAACAACGAGAGCCCGTTCCATGCCGATCCCGATGCCGAGCTGAGGTGTCCCAGCTCCCGTTCGTCCACCACAAAGGCGGGCTGGGCACTGGCGGGCGTCTGCTCCTCCGCGAAGTTGCCGCGACTATTCCGGGCCAGGCGCTGGTTGGCCAGCTTCAACTCTCGCAGTTTCTCCTCCAGCTGCAGGACCTCATCTAACGGGGGGTGAAGAAGGGAAGATCAAACATTAATTAATTGATTTAAATTATAAAGATATAGTGATTGTACTTGGGCGTAGCTCTGCAGAAATTTCAATCAACCACTAATATTTTTATCCCATTAAGTAATTGTATTTCTTGTGCTGTATGAATTTTCCCTGAAGGCCTAAGCCTTCTCTAGAACTATCATAAAAACATAAAGAACTTGGCCAAGGAATTAAAAACATTTGTAGATTATATGGTTTATGTAAAATATTTATAGCATTTTTATCACTTTCTTGATTAGGTGTGAGTTTACTTGAATAGAAGATAATAAAGCTATAAAACAGGGTAATTACTTTTTTATTACTATATGGTTTTAAGCTGTTTGCCAAGTGCAAAGACCACAGATTTATTTTTATACCCTTGCTTAATAATTATGTTTGTTATGAGGTATTAACTAACCCTATCTTAAAGATATAAAACCTACTTTTATTGACTCCTTCAATGTCCTCCACTTGCAGGAACATGGCCAGCGATATCTCGTAGACCTTGTTCGCCGCGCTGATCTCCCGCTTGCGCCTGCCGAAGCCCACCTGATTGTTGGAGCACTGGGTGCCGAGGCACTTGTCCAGGCACACGTTGACCGTGGCACGGAATTGAACGTACGACGAGTCGGGGAACTTGAAGGCCTTAAACTTGGCACTCAAAATATCCCCGTCGACGGTGTTGAAGTTCTCAAACAGATACGGATCCACAGTGCAGCTGCATAGAAGATAAAAATGTAATCAAATTGGACTCAACTCTTATTTTAAATTAAAGGAAATCCTACCCCTTGAAGATAAGCGTTTCCGAGGATGTATGCGTATCCGTGACATCCAGATAGTTCACACCCAGGCCATATACTGGTGCAGAGTCCCCATCCAGGTTGATTTCCATGGTCAATGGGGTACCCTATATAATTAAAAAATATATATTTCTATACATATTGGAAGTCTAGATGCTAGAAATGCAATTACTGCCATGGCTAACAACATTTATTCCTCAATTTTAAGTACTCATTAAATACAAATTGAAATGTAAAAAAGCAACAAGCCGCTGCTTGCCTAATTATTATATTTTCATATTGGTGTTTCGGGAAAGAACTCACCGACTTCACTGTCAAATCCCTGGTAAACTTCTGTCCGTCCTGGCTAACGCCAATGGAGAGTCGCGGCTCTGGGGCTCGCTTGGTCAGCGACGTGGTGATCTCCAGATCCCTGCAAGAATATCAAATCAAGTGTTTCAGTACCGCCTAGCCAGGCAATTCCAGCTCTTAATGATCGGCGGGGAAGGAGCGAAGGCCGAAGGTAGTAAATCAACGCCGGGCATTGAAAAACAAACATTATATTCGATCAGGGGCGGCAGGGGAGGAGCTGGCGGAGACCAGACGGGCCCCGACACGCCCCGCAATTAAATTGACTGTGGAGGTATTAACGCATATGAAGCCGCCGGCGTCGATTTGGCGGCTAATTACCTCCCAGGGAGAGGGGTGAGGGAGAGAGATACAGAGCGGCGGAAGTACCACAGAGAGAGAGAGAGAGCGGGGGAGTGGGAGGCAATGAGCTGGGATAGGTTTGATTTATGGGCCTCGGTTTGATCTCCGCCTGGCTGGAAGCAGGGCTGGACTCGCCATTTAATATGCCATAAACTTTTGCATAGATTGCCCATAAAAATGTGCATAGATGCAGTTTGCCTTTATGGGCAATTAAAAACGGGGAGACAGCACCAGATCCGGAGACTCCGGAGGGAGACTTACTCGGGTTCCTGGAAACCAGCCGGCAGCACATCCCGCTTGACCAGGCCGCGGCCACCGCTGGACGTCGAGCTGGAGCTTGTGGTGGTCGCATTCATCATGACGTTATAGGCGGGACTGCTGCTGGTGATGCATTTGACGCTGACAATCTCCTTGCTGTTGGCGGACTCGATGATGATCTTGTGGTAGTACACCTTCTTGCCCTGGAAGCGCGCGCAAGGAATAGACAATATACAGGACTCGTTCATCACCTGGGTGGTCTCTCCTGCTTACCGTTAGCTGGTTAACCATCCTCGTGACTCCGCACTCGTAAAAGTCACTCAACGAGAGCCGGAAGACGGCTAGCGAACCGTCGATCTGGGGCTGGCAACGCACGTCCGGATATCCCTTCAGTCCCTCCAGATATATTTGCGGGGCACTCTGGTCCTTGGCGTCCGCCGCCTCCGGCAGACCGATGTCCACCCTCATCTGGTCCTCCGAGCAGTGCACTTTGTGGGAGCCTAAAAGCGGGAAGAGGGAAGAGGAAAGAGAGGTGAGACACTCGATAAATGGGGCTGCCGCTTCCACATTCTTCTTCGTGTATAGTAAAAAGTGGGCTAGCATGTCGTTCAGTGATCGCAGCTGGACTGGATTCTGAACTGGCTAGCCGGGCCACGCCCCCTATCATCATCATCATCATCGTCAGCATCATCGTCAGCGTCATCATCAGACGTTGACGAGATGGAGTTGAGCCGAGCAGCAAACACTAAACAATTGCCAAACATAATTGCCATGTGTTGAGCAGCGAGTTTGTGGCCTAAGTCTTTTGTTTTGCTGCCATCATTACACTCGAACAAATGACTAATCAGCCGAGAGAAGTCTACTAACGACAGCGGAGATCACAGTGGGCCAAGATCTGTAATTTAATATAATTACAAAATGCTCTTAGAATTATGAAGGCACTTTCTCAACACACACACACATCTCGTTAAATATTTGTTGTTATTCCTGAAATATTTTGGGTTCTATTTGTCTAAGTGCACCGCTTGGCGTTGTCTTTTTTTATTGAGGCGGCTTAATAAACCCGCAGGGCTACTTTCTGGGGCCCGGTGGAAAGCAAAAACCTGGCATTAGCCCAAGGCACACTCAGACACTGCTTTGGTTTAGTTTTACTCGCGGCAAAGCTGTCGTCCATGGGTCTTGGCTTTGGGATAATTTTAGCTCGGGCCGGGCAATCAAAATCTTATTACCGTCGAACATGTGTAGGATGCCACGAAATTATCGGCTTAAATGCTTTGCCGACGAGGCCATTAGTTGGCCAGGATTTGGAGCAGCGGCTGGGAAAGACCGACCACCATTCCTGGTGGTGGTGCCATTGCAGATGGCAAAACTAATTTAAATAATTGACTCTAACTACTTAATCTCGTACTAATGGCCATGGCAAATTTCGCAATTTCTGGGCGGCGCGTACACCGGGAAGTCCTCTCATCGGTAATGCGAGTTGTGGACATGCAATAACTTGCCTTAATTAGCCATTCGCGAGAGTGAAATCCAAGCTGAACCATGAGATCGGGCATTAAACGCGGAAAAGCACTAGCACTGGCGAGGCAATTAAAAACTGCAATTGTTGCACTTCTGTTGCTGTTCTCCCACAGTCTATGGGACTGTGGACAAAAGCTGTGTAATCTGAGGAGCCACAGCAGCAGCTTCAAGGTGGGCGTAATGCAAGTGGCGCCCAAGCAAATTAATATAAGAGACGGTTCAAGCCACGAGCTGCGCCATGACTTCCGATGAGAACACACAGGGAACGGGAAGGAGCCCTGTTAATAAAGCAAATACAAAGGTAAGAGCATTAAGGCCGCATCAAGGATGCCGGAGATGAGGTGTTGAAATAACCTAATGGACTCTACAAATTAGGGACGGACGTGGGTTTGATTATTGCCTCCAAGCGGATGGCATAAGATGGGAATGGGAACATATTTCTTGTGTAATTATGGGACTGAGTCCAAGGAGAAGCAGGGTTAACGATGTATATTTTATATTTCCTCAATCTAAAATAATGCTTTTAAGCCTAATTTCAAGGCTTTTATCCTTATAAATATCCCGTTCTTCTACTGTCTCCCACAAGTACAAGCAGTACCACCCTGTGTACAATGAATACCCTAACATTCCCAAGTAGGAACGCCCACGGAAGGATGACCAGTCTGAGCAGCAAGAGGCTCTGGGCAGACCTCAGTTCCAGCTCCAGACGCAGACCCAAAGTCTTGTCCAATAAAGTTGTTGTGCCAAATGTTGGCCGGTGGGCGAGACTGCAGACGGCGCACACGGCTTGAAATAATTGAATTTCCAAATGGTTTGGCCCTTGCCTGGCTTTTCTGCAACTTCTTTTATTGAATTTTTATTGCCGGCCGCTGATTACAATTTATTTGACACCATTTTTATGGGGCAAGCCAACTCGTGAGAACCCTAAACCGCTCCGAGACAAAGTGCTCAGACGCCGGGCGACGCGAGAGACTTAGATCGTTGGATCTGAGGAACTGTTCTTGGAATCGGATCGAGTGGCCGAGTGGGAGGCCGGATGGTACATAGAGGAGGAGGAGGAGGCATTAGCATTTAACCTGCGAACATGACAAATCAGCAAAACGTGCCACATGAGCATGCCCTGCCGCCGCCTGGTCGCAATCATGTTTGCAGCTTGTTGCCGCAACCGCAAAGCATAAATTTCCATTAACAATAAATTTAAAAGAAATAACATTACAGCCGAAAATGACCCGTAGCGAAGTTCCATGGAAACCCGGCGTCGTGGGAGATTCGGAGGGGGGAGTCATCAACAGGGGCAAACATGCTGCTGCTCGTAGACGGCACAGAGAGACAGCCTGGCAAGCAGGAGGTTCGGTTCTTCTCTCTGCCAGGAGGCACTTCTTCTTCCTCCTCCTCCTGCCATTCCTATCGCAATCAGCAGCCACGACAATGTTTCTGGCCCGGCTCTCCTTCAAACAATTTGGCAACAAATGCGCGCGCACAATCAAATGAATGCACAAATCAATAAGACAACAACTGCAGCGTGCAAAATCGTTTACAAGCCACGCCAAGTCAAGTCAAGTTGCCTCTAACTCCGTCTCTAACTCCCAGCTCTCCAGGACAACGCCGAGGAGGCGCAGCTTAGACCGAAATAACCAAATCATTGCCATGCAAATGGCATCGTTTTGTGGCCGCAGTCATCGCCAGCTAACCGCCATATCCCCACTGCCTCTCCTCTTCTTTTCCTTTCTGGAGAGGAGTAGTCGTGAAAGGTGGGAAAGACATCTCCTCCTCCACCACTTGAGCAGAGTTCTACCCTGTGCCCACTCCTCAGTCAGCTGCTTGCACTGAGGAAAAATAAATCATACAGAACCTAAGGTTGTCATCGATCAGTACACCAAAATTTACTGATGAACAGAGACAAAGAGTGTCTTCTAACGAAAAATTTGGGTTATTGAAATAAAAAAAGGTGATTTCGTCCTCATTAATGAGTCTTATTTTAGGCCTCACTGAAAATACCAACTTAAATCAGTAAAGTTTAGAAATTAAAGTAAAGTTTCTTCAAGTCTTTAGTCTACTCTACTACAAAATATTTCCCAGGGGAAAATTGTAACCCAGAAATGGTGATTGATAGATCCATAAACTCTGCAGGATGGATACTAATTTGAGCCATACATTATACTATATATAGATTTGCTGGGTTTCGCCTAGTGTAGCCTTGGGCTACAGGCGATGTTGCAACAATTGTTTCATGGCCGTGCCCACCGCGGGGTTGTGTCTGGGATTGCAAGTGCAACTGAAATTGCAATCGCAATCGCAATTGCCATGGCCATGGCCACGGCTAGATTATGCAATTGTCTGACTCAGTGTCTCCGCTGACTGTCTTCCTCCCTCTCTGTGTCACTGCCTCCATCTCAGTCGCAGTCACAGTCACAGTCCCAGTCCTGGTCTCAGTCCCTGTGTGGGATTCCAGTCACGTTTCTGGCTGCTGGTGGCGGATCGGTACGGTGGATCTGGGCGATCGGCAAACTGTTTTCGGTACTCTTCGCGTAGAAGTGTTAAGCCTGGAGGCGTCTCTGGCCACTCAACGGTAAACACGCAGGCGGCGGGGGGATGCTCCCTCCCCACCATTCACGAGAAGGAATTAAACAGGCGATTTGTCAGGTGGAGGAGTAGGCAGGAGTAGGTGCCATTTGTGACTTTCACATTTATGACAAGCCTTCAGCTCATACTCTATACATGCTCTCTCGTACACCCGCCTGATGCCTGGTATTGCCAAGATTATGCCCGGCCTGGGCCACTAACTTGACACACACGACGCACGATTATCATCAATCTTCTGGCGGAGCCACAGGAAATACTGGTAATTTTCCCGGTTCTCCCCCCGTAACTGGCCTCATCATCCTTTTCAATGACCAATTACACTTAACGGCCATGCATACAAAATAAATTAGAAAACCTCAACTGCCAGCTGGGCAATGAGTTTGGCATCGGTGGAGCGGGACTGGAGGTCAGCGCCAGTTGCCTGCCAAGTGGGAGTTGTCCGCTCCTAATGGCTCTCCCCAATATGCTAAGCAGTGTCAATGTGTCAATGTTTGCCGCGTAATCCATCAAAATGCGACGGGAACGCAATAAAGAAACTTGTTTAGGAGGTAACAGGGGGAGTTGGAGCCAGTGGGGGTCTACAAATGTGATAATTGCACAACATTTAGTTGTTGTTGCAGTGCTCAAGATCTAGGCGTTATTCCTCTCTTCTTGGGAAACCATTTCAAGACACTAAGAGAAATAATCGTTGACATTTCTAGTTTCCCCTAATCCTTAGGTTTATATTTTTATAGAGAAGTTCTTCATCATTTCTCATTGGTAAAGAATAATATATAGAATACTGACTTCTTTCCGAGCTCCCTTTTAAATCATCTGTGAAAATTCGTAAAACCTTTCCTGTGTAGTTCCCCCATCTCTCCCATACAGTGGCCTTTTCGTGTGGCTCCTGTGTGTACAGTGGCTGTCAGTTGTATGCGACGACCGGCGCAAATGGCCATTCGTTCCATCTCTCAAACGCTCTGTCAGTGGTGTCGTCTGCTTCTGCGCCTCCATCATTATCGGCCAACCACTTTTTGTTGGTTAATTGTTTCCAATGACGCAATTGTTGCTTGCCATTTATAGAACTTGGTCTTGGATTCCGTCAGCTGATTGCGTCAGTCGTGCCAGCATCCTCCTCTTCCACTCCGAAGGGGAAGACTCATCGCTGGCCGGATACTGGCGGCTCGATTCAATAGTCACACATTAAGGCCAAATATCAAATGAGTTGCGGTTCCCAGCTCTCCAATGACCGCTTAAATTAGCGGCCTAATCGATTAGGCGGGCGGTGTGCTAAACACACACTCAGAAAACTTGGCTGACAACTGGCTGCGCATTTGGCCATATTTAAGAGATGCTTATGAGTTGCAGAAGCGATCCTGCTCCTGCTTATGCTCAATCACTTGGGAACGGTAAATCCTTCTGGCTGTTGGCGTGAACATTATGCGCAGCTGGCTAATTAAATTACACAACAGTTTAGACATGAGTGCCGCGGATGGACGAGCGGATGAACAGTAAGCCGCGACCAGAGAGGCCAAAAGAACGGATGCCGCCGGCCTGACCATGACTTTGAGTTCGTGGAAGAGCTGGATCAGCTTAATGCTCAGTCGTCGGCGTCAACAGATGTAAATGTAAACGTAAAACGTAAATGTTGCATGCAAAAAGCGGCTCCAAGCTGCCACCTCATGTGGCATTGTGCATACACACGGAACACGGAACCCATGACGGGCCACCTGACTGACTTTGACTCCAACTTCGACTGTGACTGTGACTGTGAAGCTCCCTCGTTGGTTTTTCGGCGGGCTCCTTGGCTATATTTATTAATTGCCAAGGTGAGAGGCAGTCAGCCAGCCAATCAACTCTCCTGCTCCATGTGCATCTGCATCATCTTGTTACGCGACGCTGCCTGCTGCCTGCCAGCAGACTTGGCTTGAATTAATTTGGCCTTGTTAGCCCGGCTTGATGACAAATGCGTGACGTAACTGTAAACACGGTCGGTCTCTGGCTCTCCCTTTTTTTTTCTCCCTCCGATCCCTTGACAATTGGTCGCTATTTCCACGTCACGTTCATTGTTCACTCAAGCCGCCGCTTGCAGTCTGCAACGGTGGAGATTCACTAATCCCTGGTGCTATCTGTTGCAAGCTGCAAAATGGGTGGTTTCTAAAAAGCCATATGGAATTTACTTTACTGGAGAATACATGGATTTACTCATGTTAAAGAATATTCAAATTTAAGCAGTTAAAATTTACTATTTAAATCCCTTAGAAGAAGTAAAGAAAACATTGATGCATTCTTACAGATCTAGACTTCTGCCCCTTCAAGATGATCTTCCTTGCATTAAGATGAACTAAAGAGCATTGAAAAAATGATTGGAAAAATAACTATACCTAAAACAAACATTAGTGATTTATTTATTTAAAAATAATATCGTTACATCAACCAAAAAACAAGCTTTTTCTTTATAAATAAATGTAAAATTAAAGGCAAATTAACATATGTAAACCCCAACACCCAGATAAAGTCCCTCAAAATCTAGTCCACACTCCAGTTAGATTGTATTCACTCACTCGAACCCCATTCGAGTCTCATTCACTCCCTCATTCGCTTATTTACACATTTTTCAGCTAGCGGCGCCTCGGCACTTGCTAAATTGTTGGTTTCCGCTTTGGCCAGCACGCCTGGCCCCCCCTCTGCTTTGGCTGTTGTTTAAGCCAAATTGCTGTAGCCAACAACAAGATCAAAATCGAGGACAAATGGTAGAAGGTACAAGCCGCTTTTACCGCTAAGAAGTTTCCAACGAAAGCGAGTGGCATTGTTCTTAGCCTATTGAGTCATTTGCTTAGGGAGGCGGAATGCGTTTACAGAGATGATGGGACTGGAAGAATTCTGGGATAACCAGTAACCAGTACTTCTAATGGAAGCTCTACGTGCCTCGGCTTCTGACTAACTGTATAGCGAAGACAAATTAATAAGAAAATAGTTGGAAAAGGCTCTCTAATCATACGAATTAATTCAATTGCCGGCACGAGAAAGTGTTGTTCTTGTTGCCCCATGTTGCTGGTTCCTACCATACTCGTCGGCATTAAACGCATGTGATGGCCAAGACGGCATATAATGGTCTTTTCTTTTTATGTAATCGCCAAACGACAGCATATCTGATTCTGCTGTTGCCAAGGCCTGATGCCTTTTTACGCTTAATTGGCCATAAAAGTGGTTGCCGCGAACGAGAGTTTCATTGCCGCGCTGCAACAAAAATCTCATTTATCAAATAAATTCCTTTCTTTTGCCCGATTTCAATCTGACACATTTCTGTGGGCGATGACACACAAAAATTTGTTGGATATAACCCGATCGATGGGCTATTAATCAAACGATTATGGGGATCGAACCCCTAACCCCAACCCAGTTGCTAATTGTGGCCACAACGCGGGAAACGAGTCTTGACCTAGGAGAGAGCTCTCACAATTATCGATGGGGTCAGCACATAAATCTCCTCGGGGGTTAGGCTAATCAACCCAAGCGCCTCAAGTAACCCGCCAAAGGTGTCCATGCCAGCGGAATAGAAACATTTTCCAGAAGCACTGCGGAAAAATGTACAATTCTTTTTTAAAAATTATTAAACAAGAATGGGGAAAGTACTTTGAATTTCCTATTGAAAGCAATAAAGATTTATGGTGTAATATATATTTAATATTGATTGTGTAGCTTTATGGAATTTCTCTTTGAAATATATTCAGATTAATTAAATTCCATTTAAATTTATTGTCTCTCCTATATCTTGTCCTCTTAATTTTTCACTGTGTTCCGGCTCACTCGCCGATACTCGTACACACACATATATGGGACAACCGACTGACCAAGTGACCGCCAGCCAAAATAACAACAACCTGGAAATTTATTGCAGTCTCCGCGACTCCACACAACTATGGTGGGGATTGCCAAGGAAGGAAGGAAGGCAGACGCAGGATGGGTTATTTGAAAGCGGTAATATTTTTTACTTTGCATGGCCGAGGAGCCTTAATGCCCAAAATAGTTACCCGTGGGCGTTGTCTTGGCCACATTTGGGCATTGGCCATTTAGCATTTGGTCGCAGACAAGGAGAAGATCTGGGAAGGAGCAAAGCTAAGAGCCGGTGTCGTGTTCTGGCCCACACCTGCAATTGACATTATTATTTGGCCCGGGTGCGCGATGATTGCGTGTGCCAGGGCCCAGAATGCCGAAAAGGGAAGAGCTCTCTGAGACCCCAAAAGACAGAAACAAACAAACAAGCAAACCCAGGCCAAGCCAGACTCCCGGCCAGCTTGATTTATAATTGTCCAACTGGGTTTTTGGGTAGACATTCCATTCTACGCATCTTGATAAGTGCGTAGTTTATGGCCGGGCTGCGGGTTAACTTGCATCTGGCCACGGTCATCGCTTGTCCGCTGGTACAAACTTGTTGAAAGGCACTTGGCCAGGTACTATGGACCGTGGACTTTGGAGGATGGTGTATGGTCCATGGAGTGCATGGAGTGCATGGAGTATGCTGTGTGGTGTGTGGAGTACTCTCCTGGCGTAGATCGCATGCCTGGCCATCTGGCCACGTTAATAACCGTTTTTGACATGCCAAGCGGCATTATTAACAGCATTTTCTTCTCCTTTTATTTATATCTCTCCGTCTATTCGCCTCTTCTCGGCTATTTTGTTTGCGTTTGTCTGCGGCTCTTTTAATTGCGGGAACGAAAGGGAGGAGAGCCAGCGGTCTGGGCGACATTTTAATTGAAATTCTGCGGAAATACTCGTAGCATGAATGAATGCCACACTCGTCAACCGGTCTAAGGTTATGGAAGGGAGGAAAGACCGATCTTGGGCTCTCTAGTCTCCCAACTCGGCTGTCCAGTGCCACCGCAGAAGGTATTGTGTGTCGCTTCAACTCAAACTACAATTCCAACTGCAACTCTAAATCAACTTCAATCCAAATCCAATTTGCCCTTGAAGAAAAGCGAAACCATTTCGAGAATGGAATGCTGGAATCGCCTGCTTCCTGGATGCCCCGGCATTTGGCAGTTGAGCCTTGGGTTGGGTAAATTGTAAATTGCTTGATTTGACCGCCGGCTAACTGTCTTCGCCCGCTGCCGTTTCCTGATGGGTTTCTTCTTAGACAGGGTAATACAGATATCGTATGGGTTTATAAGAGATTAAGAAATATTTTTTAATTATTTAAACTTTAAAAATGGTTTCTTTATAATGTTTCGTATAAGGGTAAAGTTTACAGATATGTATAAATATTATTTAGTTTGAGACACTTTAAAGTTCTGATTAAAATTCGAAAGAGTTCAGGCATTGAGAGAACTTTATTTAAGCCTTAAGGCCTTAAGGGTTGTTAACTGGCAGTTAAACAAATGAGCTTCAGGACCCCAAAAACCCAACAGAATTCTTGAAAACCTATTTTGAAACTCAATGAAAGATCTTCAAGGTAAAGTTAATGTTTTTAAGTCGTGAAAGAGACAAATAATGTATAAGATAAAAAGCCTTCAAACTTCAGGCTAATCTTAACTGAAATTAAGTTATATTTTAAAGCTTGTTATATAATATTATATATTACTTTCTATATACACCCTCCGAAAGAGTGAGAATTATATAATTAAAAGGACATCAAATTTAAAATAATTTTGAAGCAAAACTGTTTTTAAGCAAACTAATTTCAACAGGTATCTTTCAGTCGGGATTCCCCCTTGGTATTGCATCCTAACTTGTTCATTTTTGGGATATGCATCTTGGGCATTTCTTTTCAATTACCAACCCACCGGCCCAGCCGCCAACCGCCAACCGAGATCCCCGCCCCCTTTGCTTGTGGTTGCTGCGGTTAACTCCCCGTTTGCCATGTAATTTGGACTTCAAACGCATTCACGTGTTGCTGCTGATGCTGCTGTTGATCTTTCCTCGCTCTGCGAGCAGCTGCAGGCATATCAAAAGACTCGGGACACGAACTGGCTCCTCGTTAGCTCACTGGCCAGCTACATAGCTGGGAAGCTCTACCTCATCGCTGGCTCTTTATGAGCCTGATCCAGTTCATTTGGCGCTGTCTGGAATTTTACAGTTGCCCGCCGCGTTCGCATTCGCATTCGTAAATTGTGTTGTGGCTCGAATTTGGACAGAAAGGAATTCAATAAATTAATTAACAGCATTTTTTACTGATTTTATCGCACGCGAAACTGAGATAGTGCGAGTCTCAGAGACACTGTTCTCCATGCACTGATGAGTTTTGCCATCAGCAGCGAGGCGGGTAATTAAATGGCAAACTTTTAATCAGGTTAACCGAAATGAATGGCAGAGAGCCCCCAGATAAGAAAATAGAAACCACATCGTGACATTAAAGAGTGCCTCGCAGCCATCTCCACCATCCGCTGGTCTTCTCGTTTCAATGTTTTAATGCTTTTGTTATTGTTGTCATTAAAAAGGCAACCATAACACTGCCTACAAACAGCAACTCAACTCTCTCGCTTTCTTGGATATTTTTTGTTTTTGCAATGTCATTGACTTTGGTGCGTGCGTGTGCAAATTGTGTTGTGAATTCAGCTGGAGCCACATGCGATGACAGCGCCGGAGGTACAGTGAATATCAGTGGGAAGCGACTTTGGGGAAATAATTTGGGATTTAGAAATTACAGCTTAATTTATTTTAATTTGAAAATTGTAAATTAAAAATGCATATAAGCCGCAAGGTTATTTTTTATAGATATGAACAGTATCTTCTTTAAATTTAAGCAAACTTATTATTCTCAAGTCTGAATTTTGTGGCATGCTAATTAGTATATAAAAGTGGAAATATTTAAGATAGATGGGTAGAAAATTAATTTTTTTAATACATTTAAAACAATATAAGCAGTATTAAGGGCACTGATGTTTAAAAAAAGAGCGAGGGTAATGTGACAATAGGTATATCTTGAACTTAAGTATTTTATTAAGTCTTACGCTTGGGAATAAGTCAGAATTTAAATTAAAAATGTTAAAATTTCAATACAAATTAGCAACATGTAAAAAAAAAATATCAACACTAAACTACACCTTCTTTTGGGACATTTTAAATATCCCAAATCCCTTAATATTAACCAAATAATATAAATATTCAATAAGATTCGTGTTTCCACAAATTAATCAGGAACCAAAAGTAATTTCCTTGTACAGTTATTTACAGTAAAAAGTGGTAGTATTTTAATGTATCCCAAATCTCTATCTAATATTAACTTCAATAAATATGCTTAATAATTTAAAAAAATGTATAATCATACAACTTAAAAATATTTGTTTCTTAAACCCGATACATACTGTACAATCTCTATACGTTTTTCATTTGGCAAGCCACCTTTGGACATGTAAATCTTTTTGGCATTTAAAAAGAGAACTAAAAAAAAATAAACAAGCGAGTCGGTCAGTGACTCCTCCCTCACAAAGAACCGAAAAATCTATTCATGGCAAATCCAATTCGTTTGAATTTCGCTGACAAAGAACTATATATTCCTTTGGTTATAACTTACATAACACCATAGAGTGGCGAATCAGAATTGATTGCGCCACAATAACCATTATAACCCTTGGCCTTCTTGGGCGATCAATCTTGGATTTCCTCAAATGTGCAACAACCCACATCAGCCATCAGGAACAAAGCTACGGCAAGGCAGAGTCGGACAACAAATAAATATGATAAATTTGCCACATGCAGTTAGACATGCAATTTATCATGCAGCGCAACCGAGGGGTAAAAGGGGCGAGGAACGCTCCCCATCGTTGCGGGTCAGAGCTTCTAATAGATTAAATAAATTTCGCATAAATTATGCAATTGTGGCAAGCCATAATTCTTCTCGCTGCTGCCTGCCCGAGGGGAGTCGGAGCCGGCTTACGCACTCGGCGGTGGCTCCGCTTTCCTCTTTCTCTTACGCCTTATTAATTTCCATCTGCAGCTGATCCTGTTCTGGCGCCTTTACTGAGACTGCGACTATGGATGTGGATGTGGATGTGGATGTGGATATGGATGTGGTGGACTCTGGTGCTCCGTTAGCTTGGCCTGTCGGCTCCGTTTGAAACGTTCTACGCAGCTTGCATTTCGCATTTGGTAATTAAAAACCCAACGAGCTAGCGAGCCACTTGCTTGGCTCTAACGGTAAGCAGGTTGGCTCTCCACGAGCGCCCACCAGGATTAGCTACAGGTTTGCCAGCGCCTACTACTTCCTACTCCACCTCTGAGGCCCCTCCTGGCCAGCGGCAAATTTACATAATATTTGCTCTAGATTCCATCTTGTCCCCTCGGGCGGCTTTCACACGCATAAACCAAGTTGGTCGGGATCTGAGGCACATAGTATGCTCCATCTAACTCCAGTTGGCGGCTTATCAGGCCTCATAAATATGCTCGTCGTGCCTTGACAATTTCTTTAAAGCTAGGCTCTGTCTGTTTTTATTTTTAAAAATTTTCCTGTGAGAAATGGGAGCGGAAGTTAATGACCAAAGTGCAAGAATCTGTGGTATGCCGCCACCAGCAGCAGGTGGGTTTTTGATTGGAGTTTGAAGAGGTTTTGCGAAAGTGGTTGTCAGCTTAAAGACTGTTTAGTAGATAGGAATTCCATTAAAAATAGTTGTGATTTCAAAAGTGATTTTGAATACCTTTTAAAATATTTTTAAAGGGGAAAAAACTTGGAAAAATTAATTGAAGATACAACATTCTTTGTAATTTAAATAATTCATTCAATAATTACAATTGAAGTGAAAATATTTGCATACGAAGAAACAGGCAAATAGGAAAATATTTAACAATTCATTAATATTCAAGAATTTCTTCTTTCTTAAAAGAATTTCACCTTAAAATCTTTTAACTCTACAAATAACATAAACAAAAGAAAGATATATATAAACCGCATATATCAGCTTATGAAAAACAACACAAAGAGTGGCTATTAAATCCTAATTTCCGCCAAGTAATAAGCAAAACCAAATTAATCTGATTTTGTGTTCACATCTAAAACTGTTATTTCCTCAATTGTAGTTATCGTATTGAATATTGGATCCCGTTTGGTAGCATTAATACCAGTATATGAATCACTTGCCACAGGCCTTTGTCTGGAGTTCCCATAAAATTATTCAGTTTCGCCTTCTTAGCAGTCATGTCCACATGCAAAACATGCAAATTTTGCAGCAGTTACTGGCCGTTGCGGCTGCGGCTGCCGATGTGGCCTTAGCTGCAAGCAGTTAGCTGTTGTTGCTGCTGCATCTTGGCCTAATACAATTAGTCTTGTGTAATACGCATGCCTTATGCCCGGCTAGCGGCGAGCGGTTGCCGGAGGAGGAGTGCCAAACCCGTTAGTGGTCAGAGTACATATACAGTTATCCCCCAATACCCCCTTTCTCCTATTTTATTTTTTCCTTTTTTTTACGCAATTCGCGCCGCCACACGCCGCAACACATGTGTTTCGGAGTCGCCACCACCGATCGGAATTGCCTTGGGAGCGAAGCGCGAATTGATTGTGGCCCAAAACGGCAACGGCAGCAGCAGCAGCAGCAGCAAAAGTTGAAAGCCTTTTAGGCCGCCTCTCCGCTTACACCTCCTCCTCCTCCTCCTCACCCGCTCGATTTTGTCAGATTTTGTGTTACTGCTGCAACAGGCAACTCCGATTTCGACTGCCACCTTGTTGCCAAAACGGTCAGTGCATAACGGTGCACGCCAATCGCTGCCAAATGCCTGAATACTGCCACGGCGCTCCCCCAAAAGCCACCAGAACTAATTAAAGCCACAAAAGAGAGCCACAAGGCGCGCAAGTGAAGTTGTCTTTGTCCAATCGCTGGGCAATCGGATTATTATTCAATAAAATGCGCCGGCGTACAAAGAGATGGCCAGCACTCGATGACAAATGCCTGGGCGGCCACCAGTCGGCCAAAAGGGCGCACTCTTTTTGGCCCGAAGTACTTGTGCGCCCAGCCCGAAGAGACCCCAGACTCCAACTTGCTGCTCCCAGTTCGATCTGCGATCTGAGGTCCAAGGAGGAGCCCTTAAAGCAAGCCGCCTCTATTCGATTTGCTCGTTTTGTTATCGCAAGCTTTTAATCTGCCCATTGCCGCGCGAAGGTCTTGGCCAATCCGCTGCCTCCTCCTGCTCATCCTTCACTGCCACCTTCACTTCTTACTCCTCTATGGCCGCATCCCTTGGCCACTTTTGCCGCAGAATTTAGGCTTCGCTTTTCCAGCTAACTCACAGCGGGCATGTAATGTGAGAGGAGCCGAGTGCAGGAGGCATTGTTAGAGCCCACAACCTTAACCCCTGAATAACCTGGCCGGAATAAGAGCAAAAATATATTAGTTTATAAAACAGAAAGTGTTGAAGTTGAAGGAGAATTCAAGAGAGCCCTGGAAAAGAGTATTAGAAACCTCTTTCAAGCCAAGAACTCCTACTTAAGTTTCCCTGTCGATTGATCCCTCAAAGAGGCCCAAACTTGTTCACCAAAATCATTTCTCTGGGTCAACAGCAGTGGGTTAAATATGATGAAGGACAACTGGCAATCCTAACTCCTGGTAAGATAAGTGAAGGAGGTTTATATAAACCAAGAAGAGTCCTTTTAAACACTTCCTCGCACCTCGCCTGCCTATTCCCATTTTCCCACACAATCCGCATAGATTTATCACTCCAAGAGGCCCAAACTTGTTCACCAAAAACATTTCTCTGGGTCAACAGCAACACTGAGTGCCATTAATGGGTTAAGTGTGCTGGTGGCAGAAGGACAGGTTCGAGGGGTTCGTTCAGGAGCATCAATGTAGCAGACACGAGTCTGCGCCAAGGCAGCAGCGGCTCGATTTTATTAGCTTAGCAAAAGGCTTTGATTGTTCTTGTTCTTGCCAATGTTGCTCTGTTGCTGCAACGGCCTGTTGCGCTTGTCTAGACTGGCAATTTTTCACACACACAAGCACACACTCAGTTGGACAGCACAAGACACAGACATTGGGGAGCTGGACTTGCTCTAAAATTGGCATTTTTCGCACACATAAGGCAAAAATGTAAAGCGAAGTCAAGTCGATGGCCAAGAGAGACCTGGCCAAGTCCAAGACCAAGCCGAAGCCAAAGCCGAAGCCGAAGATGAAGCCAACGCCAAAGCCAAAGCGGTTTATTTGCCTTGTGTGGCATCAGCTTCATCATCATCATCATCGTCGTGGTCATCCCAGAGTCAAAGCCAGACTTCGACTACAAGTCCCACTCTTAGCCAATGTCAGAGTCCGAGTCCGAGTCCGAGTCAGAGCCAAAGCCAGAGCCTGTGTGCCCGCTGGCATAATGTGGCGCAACTCGAACATGGACCTGGCTCTGAACCTGGAGTCCGAGGAGGCCCGGAGACTTTGGCAATTTCTTTATTATTACGAGCGTTTCGCCTGGCCTGTCCTTTTGGGCCGAACAGAACTCTCGGCCGGCTGTCACAGATCCGCTGCTGATCATTATTGTTCTGCCCTGGCTGCTCCTCCATGTCCTCTGGAGCTCCTCCGCCTCCGCCTCCGCCCGCTCACAATGGCAATGTCAATGTTTTGTCTTAATGCGACAATGCTCGATCGCTGGCCTGTCTCGCATGTTATTTAAATGGAGACTCATCTGCTGGGGAGTGAGGATTTACAGACCCTGTGGCCAACGACAACAACAATTTATTATATATATTTATATGGCCAGCAGTTCGCTTCTTAAGTCATACGTTCGTTCTGGCCATAAATTAAACGATCTTGATGTTGATGTTGCAGTTGTGGACGCTGCACAAGGTCGCGTGTGGTTGTTTTGCTCGCCGCCGCCCAGTTGCTGCAATTAAACGAGTTAATCACAGTTCGATGATTTGTCAGTAAGGCGGGTGGATATAATCGCCTGGGTAAGGTCGTCCTCCCTCGGCCATCAGCGTGTGCACTGGACTGTGGAGCTTCTTTTTACTTTGTCGATGACATCATCATCCGCTCACCGGACTCTCGGCGAGCTGCTGCTTAAGTCAAGACAGTCAGTAATTCATGAGAATCAAAACTGCTAATTGCAAGCTGTTTTTACGAGACTTTTGAATACAAATTCCTTTAAATTTTTAAAGGCTTTCTAAGGTAAGTAATATTGCACTTTAACTACTGTGCATTCGCATATAAATTAAACAAAGATTGAAATATGTTTTTAAAGCCACTGCGTGTTTAGTAGTAATAAAAAAAACACTAATCTTCTTAATTAATTCCAAGAATATATTACTATTTCTAGAAAATAAATTATGCCATTAAAGTTTAAGGAAGGATAGAAAAGTGAATAAATAAGCTTAAGAAAAGTTTGTTTAGGTGGCATTAAAAATGCAATAAAATTAGCCATAATATAGAAATTTTCTAGGCAACCTTAAGGGGTCTTTCTCTTCGGACTTGGCTTGCTTGAGTTTAAACTGTAGTTTTTACCAGTTGCCATTGTCTATGATATTTTCTTAATTTCTTTTTACGAAATCTTCTCTCTTAAAAATATTTATATTATAAATATAAACATCTCATAAGTCGGAAGACTTTGTATTTCTTTCGTCCGGTCTCGGACTTTTACTTTCCCTAATGCTGTGCAGACAAACAAAAGTTTCGCTTTAGTTATCCCAGCAGCCACGCCCCCATCAGCGGCCCCCAAGTTGGCAAGTCATAATTTAGCTTTCAGCTTTGGCTGCCGCTTTGCTGACTAAGCGGAGAACACCGCCGCGGCTGGGAGAAGTCTCTAATCGGACGCGTACTCCGACTCGGACTCGGACTCGTACTTGGACTCTCGGTCTCGCTTGGTTCGCCCGTAAATTATAGCCTCGTCTGCAGCTTTCCTATATAAGTATATTTCTGTTTGTCTGCGGCTGTGTATCCACTCACTGACGGGGAGCAAGAGAGAGATGTATTCGTATCGGTGGCTTTGTGTATTTTTAGGCTGCATCTTAATTCCAGAGACCAAGCAACCAGTTCGCCTACACGAGCCGCCGAATGTCGCCTGTGTTTGGGCTGTGTGTATATATTTCGCTTTTATTTCTTTATTTCTCTCGCGTAATTCTTTTGCACTTGGCATTTATCAAGCCGAAGCCCGAAGGCTCAAGGAGGGGGGAAGTGTGAGCTGTTAATTCTCCTCTCTGATTGCCTTTTAATAAGCCAAGCAGCGGATACTTGACCGTCCTGCTGATCGTGAATGTGGGGGCTGCTTTATGTTATGAGTTTATATATTTTCATTTTCCTCGTCGATATTATCTTGTTGCCTTGGTTGTGTTTTATTTTTTTTTTATTATTATTTTTTTTTTAGCGTGTCATGTTCCCTTCCCAGCAGTTGTGTTTGTGTAGGTGTCTTGTTTGGTCTTTTGTTTTTTCGCCGCGCTCGCTGCTGCTTGGTTTGTTTAGTTGTCTTGCCTGTGTAAGGCAGCTTGCAGGGCAGCGCAGCCTTAAGTTAATGACTAATGTGTCAGGGCTTTCGGGGAATATGGGGAATATGGAGGAATACGTAAGGGGCATGCATATAAGGCAGGAAGAGCAGCGGCGACGGCTGAGTGAATCATGACAGGGCCACACTGGAGACGAGGCTTCCAACTTCATTAGTCTGCGGAGCAAAGCCAAGTTCGTTGCCTCAGTCTTTCGTTTTTTAGTCCGAAAAAAAGCACCAACGCCGCCACCGCCACCGCCACCGCCCCCGCCCCATAACGATGATCGTTAGATTCGGCCATCACTCCAAATGGCCACAAATTGTGTGTGTACCCCACGACTGAAAACGAGGTCACTTTAGCGGGTTTAGCAAAACGAAAAAAAAAAAAAAAGATCCATTTTGTGTTTCATTGCGCACACTGCGAATGACGAATGACATCATGAAGCTCCAGCTTTTTGCCTGCACTACGCGATCTCAGCTTATACATTTTAAATAAAAGTGTAGAATTAAGTGGGGGGGACTTACCTTTGGCCTGGGCTAATCCACAGAAGAGGGCCGCCAGCCACAGAGAGCGCCACATTTGCATTGAAAGCAGCATTTCCCCAAAATTTCGGATCTAATTGGTCGGGGAAAACGGAAAGACAAACGGCATATTATTATCTTAAGCATTTCGACCGAACGAACACGAACGAACGAACGGCACATGCTCCACAAACGGGCCAGCATTTCATTTGTATTCTTGGCCTTTTGTCGTTTTCACAGACACAAATATTATATACATATATATATATATAACGTTTGCTGCTCGTTCGCGCACACACACAGCAAATTATTATGAAACAAAGCCAGAAGAGAATGCCCGTAGCCGAGAGCGCCGTCAAGTGGCTTGCGGCGACCGCTCAACAAATCAAAAACCAAATGACAACGGCAAATAAAAAACGAAACTAGCCGCGAACCACACATCACATCACAGAGCACGGAGCGGGGCTTACTTGTCGGCTGGCTGGGAGGAATTCAAACTCAAGGCGGGACCGACGAGCACGTCCAAGCTGTTCGCAAGTCGCCAGGTAACTGAGACTCCACTGGCACTTCTGCAGCCGCGATGGTGGCAAGGCGGGAGAGCCACAG
Organism: Drosophila bocqueti; assembly: GCA_018151655.1. Lineage (NCBI taxonomy): Eukaryota > Metazoa > Arthropoda > Insecta > Diptera > Drosophilidae > Drosophila > Drosophila bocqueti. Next base: position 5,012,352 of record JAECXF010000057.1, read on the forward strand.
TCAACCAGTGGTGCTGCTGTCGTCATTTCCGAGTTAAAAAACTGCTGGGTGGGAAGAATCGAATGTTAAAACTGAGCGAATAAATAAAACGGATTAGTGAATCTTACTTGGAGCTTAAAGAAAGCCAGAGACGCATATTATTGAAAGCAGGCAAGATTCTGGCATAGTGTTTCAATAATTCCATCATGAAATTAAATTCAGTTTTCAGGCATCATTTGTCTGCAAATAAATACAAAGAATTATCAATTATTAATTTATTTACGTACCTTTAAACTATTTCTATATGATTTATTACATTCTGAATTTAGAAGAATGTTGGTTTATTAATAAAAATTATTGAAATATTTTTTGAATTTACATATTTGTTATATAATTATTTATTAGTTGTAGCAAATTGCATATCAATTCAAAAATAAATAGCAATATCTGCTAACTTCAGGTTATTTAAGTACCTATAATTAGAAGGCACAAACAACATACTCTTACAAAAATGTTTCAAAATAATACATAAAAAATATCAACAGGAATCTGAAAAGAAAATCCCAAATAATGCATATATTATTCTATGGTTGGCAAGAATCGATCAATTAAATGATTATATGATTATAGATTCTATATCTTGAGGGTTATCGTACATATCAGCCCAAGTCCCACTGTACACATCCATTAATGAGTCAAAATGCCAACACTGCTAGAACAGCAAGCAGAGAGCGTGAAGACTGCAAGCGAGGCGATAGCTGGCCACAAGCTGTTCACAGTGCATAAATAAGACACACAATTACGAAAGTGATATTTGAAATTTATGGGCATATTTGAATAAGTATTTAGATAAGCCGCACAAAAATAAACAAACATGCAACAAATGGCCCACTGTGCCAGCCTGTCTGTCGCGCTGGGCTTTCGCAGCTTGGAAAGCTTCACACGAACGAGAGCGCGGCTCAAAACTTGCAGTAGAAAGGATCGCTCGCTCTTGTTCTCTCGCAAACACCCGCTCTCACACTTGAAAGATATAAATCAGCCGGTTGTTTTGTCTCATGACTAAAATGAGAAATTGTGGGAGCGCAAAATCTTACAAGCAATTATGCAATCTTGTCTCTGCGGCTTTGTTTTTGCTGCCGCCTGCATTGTTGTCAAAACAAACATTTATGTAATTGGGTTTGCTATCAGCACGAACGGCAAGTTCTCACCGCCAGGAAGTATTTGTTAAAAATCGGGCAGGCGGTAATGCTACGGATAATCGATGCAGTACTTACGGTTGTTGCACTTCCGCCAAAAACCGTTCCATTCCTGCGCTGCTGGTCATCTGGTGCAGCAGTTCGGACCCAGAAAGAAGCTCCAAGTAGTGCCCAATTTCACACCTCTTGGCCACGCGCGTGCTTTGGCATTATTCATCATTCATTACATTACGCTCGTACTTGTTAGTTTTCCAAACCAATGGCCGTCCCGTCATTAAACGGCTTAAGCGGCCCAAATAGCCCAGCCGGCCACAGGCTCCTCCAGAACGGTAAATGACGTGCAAATATGTGCACCCAAGCGAGCGCACTAATTAAATTTGCTTATTTCGCCTCAACCGGTGGTTATTACTTAGTTGCATCACATAGAAGGGAAGAATAAATTACGCGCCTAGTTATAATAAAATACAAATGGAATGATTAAATATTTAACACTCGCGACGCGTTCGCAGTCTGCTTATTTTTGTGCTGACGATCTGGCAACACCAGCGGTAGAAACACAAAGGCAAAGATAAATATGGTAGGCGAAAAAACGAAAGAGGAACAAGGAAAAAGCTCCGTTGTTCCAGCAGTTGTCCCTCTTACTCTTGCAGTGTTTCAAAGTTAACGAAATTGCGGAATTCCGAGGAAATAAAAAGGCATTATATAATTAAATGTTGTTTTGGAATCGTAGAAACATCTCACATTTATAGGCCGGTAAGTGTGCAATACAAATATAAATATAAAAAATGTATTTACGCACAAGCCAGACTGCAAATGCTCGTGCATTCGTCCTACACTTTTCACTTTCACTGAAAACTAAAGCATACAAAGACTGGCGAATAGCCTAGATATTCTTAGGCCGGTAAGTGTGCAATACGAATAAAAGAAACGTATTGACACAAATCCCGTCCTGAGAATAGTCTAGTTAATTTTTAACATTACACTTTATATCAATGCTCTTCTATTCGTCGGTTACTTCACTTTCACTTGAATCTTAAATCGTATTATTCTGGCGAATTGCCTAGATATTTTCAGGCCGGTATATGTGCAATACGAGTAAAAATCACGTATTGACGCAGATCCCGTCCGGAATATAGTCCAGGAAATTGTTTATATTACACTTCTTTTTTCGTAAATTGTTGCCACAAATCCATTGGCCGGATCAAGTGCAATAGGTACGTTAGCAAAGCCCATTGCCCCCTGCCCCGGCATACAGATTGGAGGAAAATTCAAAGTGCCACCAACAATTGTTTAAATTTAGTTTTTATTGGGCCGCCTTGATCTGGCCGTTTCAAGTGCAATTCTTGTCAAGAACCACAGATTTGCACCTGAAACCGCACCGGTCACTGCGCCGCTTTTATTTATGTTTTTCACTGAAGAGGCAGTGGAGAACATTGCAGGGCCATGGAATGAGCAATACCGAAAATGACATCGCCCAAACCAAAGCCTAGAAAAGTCAGCCGCAGATACCATAATTATTAACTTTAATCGACCACTCGCGACAAGTTTAAAAAACCGAATGCCGGGCAACGATCCCGAAAACGACGGCGGCGCGAAAAGAACAACAATTTGACATTACTTCTTTGACACGGTATTCGTAGGGACAAAAGGGAATGCGACAAATTAGAGGGAGATGACTATAGAACCATACGCAGTTAGACGTTCTGTGCAGAGATTTTGGCCGAAGAAGAGGAAGCGTCAAAGTTTCATGAAAGCTAAAAATAACGTTAATAAAAATTAATTTTTTCCATAACTACTTATATTTTAGAAATTCCATGATAAAAACGAAGTAAATTTGGTTTACAAGCTGTAAAAAGTATAAAATTAAAATGGCGTCTTCAAAGTTCAGATTATTGCACAGATAAACGAAAACAAAATGGAATCGTGAAGATAATTTCTAGATAATTGTTAATTAACAGGGAAATCAAAAAGTGAGAATAGAATAGAAAAAATTTTTGTATAGAGAGAAAAAAAGAGTTTTGATTCTAACAATTTGAAATAAATAAGAATACTTACATATGTACATATGAATGTACATAAACGTATTATGTGAATGGCTTTGATTTTTTTAATAAAAGCTTCACGAAACAAAATTTATATGCACTTTCTTAATTCCACAATAAAAAAAATGCAAATAATAAGTATTTTGGAAAGGCTATTTACAATTTTTTTTTTGTATACTTTTACGACGTATTTTCGCTGTTAACACGATTTTTTTAAAATTTATTTTTGCACTTTCGCGATTGCAGACTTTTAATCCCCCCTCAAACCAGCTTTAATACAGACTCAAAAAAAGTACTAAAGCTAATGTGAAGGGAAACCCCAAAGCTGCTTGTCACTTGTAGTCTACCGTGTAAATTGTTTTTAAAAACCGAACTATTTATCTGAAAAAAATAAACGAAATAATTCGTGGTTGACTTCTAAGATTTTTCGCGCAACGCAGAAGCGCACGGGAAGGGCGGCGGACGAAATCGAAAAGAACGACGCCGAAAATTCTACTAACCTCCGGACCTTGGGTCAGTGTTGCAAAATGTTTTTATAAGCTTCGCAACGACAGCACACAACTACCAGTGCAAAGATGGTGCATGTGTGCGAATTAAACAACGACCGAAACATAACCGCAATTTCTGTATGCCTTTTTTTATATTATCTAATTCCGTGCACAATTTATCTGTACAAAAAATAACCGAAAATAGCTACACCAAACAAAAATGTATGTGCGAACTTTTTCTGCATACATATTTCGTACGACTTTGGCATGCTGATACATTTTCATAAATTTTATGAACTTTAAAAATGCTTCTTTTGCTGTTCTATGTACATATTTCATAATTCCACAAAAAATAAATAAATAAAAGTAAATACCCTCGGCGGCTTCTCCATTTCTATCTCGAGGAGGCAACTTCATTTATCTTTATAATTTTGCACGTGTTTTGCGCTTTTGCAATTTCACTCCAAAATGAACTGAACACCGAGTAAAAACAGGTAATCAAGCTATTTTGAAGAGAAACCCCTAAGCTGCGATGCGATTTTCACTTGTTTCACTTGCCGACCGTTATATGTAGTTGTTTTTCAAAATAAGTAGACACCGTACTATTAATTTAACAAAAAAAAAATAAATAAAAAAATGTATGGTTCGATTTGGAAAATTTTGTACTGCAAACCAGAAGTGCCTCGTACGGCGGATGAAATCGAAAAGAACGGCGCCGACAATTCTATTAACCTCCAGACCTCGGGTCAGTGTTGCAAAATGTTTCTATAAGCTTTGGGCGCAACGACAGTACACAACTACCAGTGCAAAGATTGTGCATGTATGCGAATTAAGCAACGACCGAAACATAACCTCAATTTCTGTATGCCATTTTTTTTTATCTAATTGCGTGCACAATTTATCTTTGGAAAAAATAACCAAAAATAGAAACACCAAAAAAATGTGCAAACTTACTGCATACATGTTTCATTATTTTTTGTTTGCGCTTTTACAATTACTCTGCAAAATAAACTGATCACCGAATAAAAATAGGTACTCAATCTATTTTGCAGGGAAACCCCAAAGCGATGCGATTTTCACTTGTCGACCGTTATAATTGTTCTTTAGAATTTGTAAACCTCAAACTATTAAATGTGAACAAATTCACTAATTAAATATTTAGTAATGCGACACACTTGTAAAATTTTTTCTTGTAAGCTATAATCTCCTTCCCGTGCGGCGAATGAAATCGAAAAGAACGTCGCCGAAAATTCTATAAACCCCCAGACCTTGGGACGGTGTTGCAAAATGTTTTTATTAGCTTCGGGCGCAACAACGATACACAACTACCAGCAAAGATAGTGCATGTGTGCAAATTAAAAAACGACCGAAACATAACATCAATTTCTGTACATCTGTATGTACATATGTACATGAAAACATGGAATCACATCTTCTAATTTAGATGTATAATTTATTCATAGTTTTAGAAAACCTGAAATCCAAATTTTAAATGAATACATTTTTGTACTATTGTATTTTTAAATTAAGAATTAAATGCATGCATATCTGATGTACACATGTATTCATTTGTACATATATGTATGTATATTTACATATTTAAGTGTATAAACCAGTGTGCACACTCCTTGAAATGCACAAACAAAAACGTTTTCAAAAATCAATGGCATGTAACTTTATGAATTGAATAATTTATATACATTATTTAGTTTTCAGGTGGCAAATAGGAATTATTGATTGAGTTCTGTAGCTCCAATAGTTGAGGCCTGATCTCCTTGTACTGGGCCGTCTGCTGCTCCATTTTGGCCGTTAGTTTCACCCGTTCGTTCTGCACGCTCTGCAGGCGCTCTCGATTAGCTCCGCTTTTGGCCATGGAAATCTGGAAAGAGTGCCAGTTTATCAATAAATTATATTTCTAAGAACATTTAGTTGCTATGTATTTTAAAACGTAAACAAGCAAACGATGTGTGCGTACCTCGAGTTGTTTTTGCTGTGCCTCCAGCTGCCTCTCCATAAAGCGAATGCTAGAGTCCAGGAGGCGCATGCGCAGCGGCCGTGTGAACTCCTCCGGGCTCAGACTACTCCTGAGGACGAAAAGAAGGTCAAGTGGGGACTTGAGAGATTCTTGTGTATCAACTTACCAGTTCTTGCCTTCGTAGGGCGCAAACCTTTCCTTGAGCACCTCCAAGGTCACCAGCTTGTTCTCCACATCGTTCTTGTCGAAGAAGGATTCATTCATTTTGCCCAGAACGTTGGTCATCTGAGTGCGCATGTTGTTCACCAGCTCCTCCGTGGACAGGATGGAGTTTTCTTTCGCCAAGAGGATATCAGAAAACGCATGCAGGTCTGAGGGTCTACAATAAACAATTGATTTGATCTTTGTTTACATTTTAGAGGCCTGCTTGGCTTACCGCAGATCTGCAAACACTTGTCCAATGACCTCCGCATAAGCCTGCTTCACCTGGGGCAGGATCCTCTGGTGCCGTTTGAAGGCGGCTTCCACGTCCTCTTCCATTCTGGGGACTTGTTGGGCGTTTTCCATTTTGTTTTACGAAATTTAAAATTTATTTGAAAACAAAACAAAATTTGTTGCCAAGCGCAAGTGTGACCATTTGCGGCTTCAAAAAACATACCAAACCAATAAGCATATGGGTTGGTGTATGCGCTAATTGGGCAGCACTGGTTGCTTATAAATAAAAACTCTGGCAACGCCGGTCTTGTCAAAAAATATGAAATAAAATTCGATATTTCGATATTTGGGCAAACAAATAATCGTGATATAAATATACCATCTTTAGAAAAGTATCGATATACTGATATATTATCGACGCCATTTTAACTCTCACAGTGTGTTTGTGCTATAAATTTTAAATAATAATTTCGCCTGCGCTTGGTAGTCATAAAACGTGTTAAATAACAATTGGGTGTTTGTGTGTACCGGCAGCAAATCAAGTTTAGTGGCAGCAGCGCATTAGCAGCCGAAGGAAAACAAAGGCATCCAGATAGGTGAGTTGTTTTTTTTTTTTTGGCATGGGGACGCTAGAAAAGGCGAAAGAAAAGCTAAATAAACCAGGCAAAACTGTGTGCAAATGTGTCCATGTGTGTTTGTGTGTGTGCGCGCGATGTTGTGTTTTTCCCGAATACATTTTCTGCGAAAAGTTTTGCCAATACATACAGTACGTGCACGCCGATTTTTCTTACGCTTTGGCCTGCCTGCCGCCCCCCACCCCGGACTCGTTCCTTTGGCTTCGGCGCTTCACTTTTACATTTTTTTTTTTTTACAACCACCAGGGCACACAGAAATATTCCTAGCTCTCTCTCGCTCTGCCTCTTGCGCTCCCACCCGCCCGCTGGCCCACTCTCTCTCTCGCTCGCACGCGTACCGGCTTTTACTAGAGGTACAGAGTCGCCGTTGTTGTTGTTGCTGTTGTTGTTGTTGTTGCTTTTGCCCCATCCGCTTTAGTGGCTTGTTTTGTTTTTTTTCCTTTCTTCCTCGTATTTCCACGCGGTAACCGGCGCATATAATTTCATTATAATTTACAGAGATAAAATCAAAACAAAATAGTTTCGTTACTCCAAAAGCGAAGCTCCCACGCTGCTACGCTGCTGAGCGGCGATAGCAAAAGTTGAGTTCAACGCTCGCGCGCCAGCCTACAAATAAGGAAAGAGCCTAACCTATATTTTATTCATACATAGTTGGGGCCCATTGTTGTTGTTGTTGTAGCATCAATCGATGGGGGCAACGAAGAGGATGAAGAAGAGGTGGAGGAGGAGCAGCGCTAATGAGAGAGGCAAATAACCGTTCAATAAGAGAGTTGCTGTTGGGTGCAGCTCGTTACCAACGAACCCCATTGTGTCCCCCCACCCCATTGCCCCTCTGTGCTCATCCCCCTCCCTTTCACCCTCTGGCATTTGACTCTCTTTTTCCCAATGATTTTTTTTTGTCTTGCACAACTTTTGAGAGGCGTCGCAGATTCCAACTTTTGCTTTTTGTTCTTTGGCTGGCGATTCTGCCTGGCCTTTGTTTAGACTTCCAGTTTTGTGCAAAAATTCGCTTTTATTTGCCTTGTTTGGCTGATTTATTTTCGTGTTTGTTGCCGTTTAGCCGAGCTTGTTGCTGTTGTTGTTCTAGCATTTATTTCGAGTGAAGCAATCCGAAAGATATTTCGCAGCTATTCGCGCGCGCGTTCATTGACATTAAACTGAATTCTGGCACAGATGCTGTACAGCAAAAATTGTTAACAAAAAATGTTTTTGAAAAATGTAGAACTCATTAAATTTAGCAGAGATACAGCTCCAGAAATTATCGATATTACATAAGAGTCTTGATAGTAAAACAGGGGAATTTAGGGTATTTAAACATTACATAACAGGGAAAATTAAGGTATTTAAACATTACAAAAGAGAATATAAAGTTTTATTAATATCCTAAAACTAAGGACAATTGATATTAAAAGGTTCTTTCTATTTAATTCAAATCACTTTTACAAGTTTTTCATTTGTTTGTTTATCAGTTCTGAAAATGTTCGATTTCCTAATTGTTCTGCCTCTTCCCGCAAACCCTTATAAATCCCCCAAAAAATGCGGTAAAATTTAATCCTTGTAGAAGTTAAATAAGTATTTTTTAGTCATCGCAATAAAATGGTTGCTACTTTGCTTGTCATGTTTATCCAGTTTGGTTTATTTAATATTCTCAATAATATTTCCACTACATACATTTAGTTTAGCTTCATTCTACTGGTTTTTGAGTGAAATAATTTAATTTAAATTTTTTTATAACATCGAATCTACCGCTATAAAAAGTCTTAAATATCTTAAATAGTTTAAGGTGTAAATAAAACCCTTTTATCTTTTTCCCATTCATAAAAAATTATTTTATTAAATAATATAGATAAAATAGGCTTAGGAATATTATAATACTGTTTCAAAACACATTTTCATAGTTATTTCGAAGCTAGTTTTACTCTAATTATTTGTTATATATTTTCCATGACACATATATACTCTTTGCAGCTTAGTTTGTGTAATTTACATATTGTCATCGTTGAATACAGAACATGCCAAGTATGTAGGTATCGTGCTGTTTGTTTGCTGTTTTACCCAAAAATCGAGAATGGCCAAAAAGCAAAATTCAAATGTGAAATTTCTCCTACAGTTGGTGTGTCGGTAGGGCCTGGGCTAGCACATTCTCATTCTCATTTATTTGCTCTCCTCGCTGGTTATTGTTTCTCTGTGTTCTATGCTGCTCGTATCATGAAAAATGTATGCTGTTTGCCATATTTTCAATGCAATCAGCTTAACATGGGCAAAATGAAATAAATAAAAAGTCGAAAGTATTATTGCGGTGCTGCAATTGTGCCGCAGTTCGTTGTTGCCGTAATATGTAGGTTGCTTTGATGTTGTTAATTTCCCACATGAATCTATTTTCTGGTTGAGATACGACGGGCGGGACGAGTGAAATCTCGGCTAACTTGGCCCGCATTTAGGTGAATTTAATAAATTTATGTTATGTGGGGTTTATGCGGGTTAACTATGCCTGTCGCCCCCAGTGAAATGTTGATTTCTACCGAGAGCTTTCAGCGTCAAGAGTGCCACATTCGATGGTAATCCCTTCTCTGTACTTCCCCCCTCCCCTGCTGGCTATATAGACAATCGCATTCGCATAACATGTTGTTCCACTCAATGATTTTCGACGTTAGCTTTTGTCTCGAATGACAGACGAAAAATGCTAAAAAGAAGAAGAAGCGGCAATATTTTTATGCAAATCGTAAAAAGAAATAAATAAAACGACGCTTGGAACACGTTTCGTAGACGGAGCCCAAAAGCCAGTCTTATTGAATTCCAAAACCTTGACTGGTATTGCCATTGCTGCGAAACGATTCTTATATTTCCAATTAATTAGCCAACGATGGATTGTCGAGAGATGCAGTTGACAAACGAAGAACTAGATAAGGCCAAAGTAATAAAGGACGAAGGTGGCTGAAGGCGCTGGTGTGGCACTGGTTGCTAAGGTTGGTGGGGGTGCAAAAGAAGGAAAGTACTTTTCAATCGAAGTCTTTTAATAATGCAACAACCTGGGGGGTGGTGCGATTGGTGAGGGAACAGGTATACTTAAAAAAAAAAAAAAGAAACTACACTGGGCACAGAAACTAGAAAGTATTAATCCTTAAAATCAATGATAAATAAACTCTTGCGAGGTGAGGACTTTGGGCAACTCTGATAGATCATCCTAATAAATGAATTTTTAATTATCTTGTAAATATTTTTAACAAATTATGTTCAAAGTAGCTGTTTTCTCTTAGAAATAGCATGTTTATTATTATTTTCCCCAAGTGTATATCGCCCAAAGGCAAGTCGAACTATAGCCGGCAGTCTGTGAAAGTTGGAGGAGAACAAAACAGGACGACTGAACAGAGAGCAGAGTAGTCCCGGATAGAATGGAATAGAATAGTGTGCGATAGAGCAGCAACAACTACATGGCACACGCCATAAGCACATTAGTTATTAGCGCAAGGGACCAGCTGAACACCCACACCCGCACCCACACCCACACCCACTCACCCACTCCTCCATCCAGGCCTTAGAGACACACGCGATGGCAGAAGTTGGTCGGCTCACCCGCCCCGGGCTCACTCGCTAAGCACGCTGACATGTCCATAAAAGCCTTGAAGTGGACAGGCCACAGGACACAGCACCAATATATATACACACACATACACACTCTGTCCGGGGGACGTCTATCTATTCTCCCGGCACGGGGCGATGAGAATTGTCAATTGTATGCATTTCCGCTTATATCCCCAACCTTTGTGGCCGCCATATCCACAACCTGGTTCCTTCCCCCTTTTTTTTTTTTTTTTTTTTGGTTTAGACATGACGTCCATTAGCTGTTTTTCCGCTAAATTATAGAGTTGGAACGCATATACCCGCCGCCCAATTACGCTGGCAAAAAGCACGGCCAGAGGGATGGAATGGGAGAGGAGGTAGGGTTAGGGGCGTGAGCATACACGTGACACGACTGTTTTAAAAATAGTTTCAATTTAAGCCTGAAATTCGAAGGGTTCTATGTAATCTTAATCTTAATCTTGTGATCAATTGAATGTGATTTATATATTTTATATATCAAAAGGAGATGGCAAGAAGATTAGCTAATTTCTAATTTAATTTACTAAGGCATTGGAAGCTTTCCTTGATTTAAATAATAACTAATAACATTAATAGTTGCAAGGATTATATACACGATTAAGATCATAAGTTTATGATAATATTATAAGCTTTATTAAGTTCTTGTATGCATGTTGTAGTGAATCAGTAATTCTAGCCAACCAAAGTTAGGATATAGGTTTGTATACACCACAGCCATTAGGTTAACAATAGTATTTCCATTTAAATAGGCTTTCCAACTACTTTAAAAATCATTCTTATATAGGAAAACCTATATGATATTCTGTTCTAAATGAAGCTGTTGTAAGCTCAACGATCACCTGCAAAGGATCACGCTCTCATCTCTGATAATCGAGGATACCTGAAAGGTGGCAAAAGGAAGAGGGTCAGAAAAAAGAAAGGGAAGCAAAACGAGAGCTTACCACCAGAGTGTGCATGTATATATTTTCTTATGGTTTTTTTTTTATGTTTTTGGTGGGTAACCACGAACCGCGTTTTCATGTGGCTTGCCACGTTTCGCTGGACATAAACTCTGCAACTGTGCTGCTGCCCCTGCCCCCCAGCTTTGGTTCTCCCTTACCCCCGACCATTGTTGTTGTTGCTGCTGCTGGTGGTGCTTGCGTTTTTGTGGTCAGCCTATACACCTGTGTATTAGTGTATTGGCCTGAGGGGATACATGCACGGGAAAAAGGTTTCAAGCGCTCAGCTCAGCGAGCAACTTAAATTATTGTCGTCCCTCTCCGCTGGTGGGTGGGATTTTCGGTTTTTGGTGGGGATGATGGAGGAGTGGTGATGGTGGTTGGTCGCTTGGCTGGACGCGTGTGCGCTGTCAAAAGCTATTTGAACAGGATGTGGACAGCAATCAAATGATTTTCACATAATTGCTTACCTGTCGTTTATGTCACTTTCAGGAATGCGAGCTTACTCGCTTCGACTCCTCCGCTGCCAGTCCCCTCTTTCCTTTGCTTTCTTTTTGGAGAGAAACCAGGAAGCTGTGTAAATGTTTGTAGAGAAAGCTTTTCTAACGCCACAAACTGCACTCGGAACCAGGTGCTCCTGATGATAGAGTGGAAAAAGGAAGTGGGCAGTAAGGATTGCCACCGCCCCTATTGGCCACTTCCGCTTCTAAATTGCTCCTGCAACCCAAATCCAAAACTTCCCTATGACACACTGGAAGTGTGGTCTATAATTAGATCTCCAATCCATTTGGAACGGCTGTTGAATTTCTCAGAGTATCATTAGTTATTAGTGTATTAGGGGGAAGACGGCGGCGACGGCGTCCCCATTAACTGTGTGGAGGAGCATACACACACACATTCAAATGTCGTCTTGAGGGAGTTCATCCGCAAGTGCTGTGGAGTTTTAAAATTATTGCAATTTGCCTGAATAATGCATGTGCGTCAGATCCAACTGCCTGGGACAGTTAAGGATAATGATGGCATTGCCATATGCCACGCCGCCGCCTTCTCCCCCTTAATGATATTTGATATTTGTCCAGGTCAACGCAATTTGTTGCATTTCACACAGGCATTTAGTCCAAGGAACTGGACGACGAACGAATTGCTCTATCAATAGTTAAACGATTTGCTATCCTAGACGAACGGAGGGTTACCGCCCAATACAGAGAGCCCTGAAATATGCATAATGTGAAAACATCAGCTGAAGTTCCATCGAAAATTCATAAGCAAGGCGGCTGCAAGAAAGACTGCAGTTCTTGCGGGGCCCTCGTTTCAGGCCCTCGGTTATTAGTCTAATGTCGAACTGTAAATTCATTACGCAGTCCCCCACACATGTACGGGAATTACTGTACAATTTGCTGATGTAGGTATTATATAGATACCACCACATATAGTACATAGAGTCGGGGGAAGTATAAATCCATATTTCACATATGTAGAGTTCCCAATAAAAGTGCAATGTTCCTCCCCCGATATTTATATACATATAGTTATATATATCTGTATATGGGGTATCTGCCCGCCTTTCGTACATAGGAACTTCTATCTATTCCATGGTTCGTATAGAGCTTCTGTTATGGTCAGTCCAGTACAATTATCCTGGTTGCCTAGCATCCGGTGTCACTTCCCCTATTTTTTCGGTATTGTCACTTGATTTGTACGATTTCTATTGGTCCGAGGACTTCCGCTGTCCATATAGCGATCCTATAGCTTCCGATTGGTCAGCCCTTGGGCATCATATCGACGGATTTCCCGTATAAATAGCGCCAGTTTGTCTAAATTGTATTCATTAGTTTTTGTTCAGGACCCACGGGCCGTGCTTCCTGCACACTGGCTCTCTCTCGAGTTTGCTGGATCCTCAGAGCTTGGTGTTATGTAACTGCTGGAAAAGTCTGTGAAAGTGAAGGAGAAAAAAAGAAAATCTCTAAGATATTTGCCAAAATTAAAAAAGAAAATAATAATCCTAAGTGAACTCTTGTGATATTAATTAAGAAAGCAAAAGAGGTAAATTTGTGTTGAAAAATAAGATCGTTTTGAACCCAGTGAACCTAGAAAACTTGATTACTTTTTCACGAGCATTCTTTTGAGACCTTTTGTTAAGATCAAGAGGGCTGTGCTTTTTATCACTGTTTCATTTTCTTGGAAAATTTAATTAGGCGGAAGAACAGCTCACCATTTCACGATTTCCAGCAATTTACAATTGCATAACCATCCAACATCCAACGAGCTGGTAGTCTTCTCCGAATTAAAGGTGGTGGTGGCAACCCTTTCCTTAAGCTCTTCCCACGCACACCACCTGTACTCCCATCGCTCGACAATTTCAATTTCAAGCCGAGTCATTTTTAGAGCCTCTCCTCTTGGGCCCTCGACAAAAATTCATTTAATCTTCCGTCGCCGTTGGTGCCAGTGCCGCCGCTGCTGTTTGCTCATTGTTATATCGGACAGATTTTTGACAACTTAACAGCAGCAGCAGCTCGGACAATTGATGTTTTGACATCTGAGACCACGTAAAAAAATAAAACAACAAGCAGAACTCTGACTTTGAACGACTTGTTAGATACTCTTTAAACTACTTGAACTACTTTACAAAATCTAAGCAGATTTAGAAATAGCTTTGACTTGTGTGTTTCGAAATGAAATCGGTGGCAATAAAGAATTAAGTAACATATCTTAAATTGTATCCTGTATCCTTCACCCAACAGTCTGCATTACAAAGCTCTTTTTGAGAGGGTATTTTTCAAATCAGAAATGCCAGGGCAAAAAATGAACACAGCTTATTGAGAGGGATTTCATGTTATTTTTCCTGTGGGCGCAGAGCACATTCCACACAAAGGCCCACAATTGTTTGGATCATATACTATACACTCGTACCCGCTGGCTCTTTTTTTATAAATTTATAATTTTTCGTTACATTTTGTATTATTGCACATGCGGCTGCTGGTTCGCTCAATTATGCCAGCAAATATATATAAATTATTCTGCACTCCTATAAGAGATACCTTTATATACTATACTGGCTTATGGATTTAGTTTAGAGCGTTGGTTGTCTGGCATTTCCGCTTTCTGGGCTTTCAGAGGAGGGACCCATTTAGGAGGTGGTGACTAGGTGGAGGTGGCACTGATGCTACCCAGATGGGAAGTTCAATGCTTGATCGCCGTCAAGTGCAGCTGCGGCACGAACCAGATCGGATCCAGCCCAGAGCGTGGCTCTGAAATGGAAACTGAATTGAATTGTTATTCAATTGCGGTGGGCAACAACAAACGGCGGCAACAACAAAACCTGCCACTCACCTCATGCCTTCTCTGGGCTCTGTTAATCAGTGTTGAACGATTTTGAAAAAGAAGACGCTTTTCTTTAGGGGTTTAAGGAATTACAAACTAAATTAAAAATTAATATTATCTTTATATTAATTATTATAATATAATTTAATATGAATAGAATATAATCCTAATATAACTTTAACTTATTCTTTCGTTTTAATTTATTCATAACATTTATAGGGCTTTATAAATCAAATGTTGCTCTGTATAATAATTTTTATTAAACATTCTCAACGAGAAATACAAAAGAAAAACCATTTTCTTAGTTTGTCTATTTATAAACCAAATATTTCCAGCTGTTGGCACAAGTTTACAAATTTCTACCTTGCTGGGAAATGTAAATTGTTTATTTTATTTCCTTAAATTTTAATGCAATTTCAATATATCAATTATAACAAGTTTAAATTTCAATTTCAAATGAAAGCCAACTTGGCAAAAAAAGGCTAAACTGTCAACTCTGTTATTCAACCCACAATGAGTTACAGCTGCCCAGAGATTTGTGTCTCGAGCTGCTCGATGTTATGTGTCAGTTGAACCGAAACTGGCTAGAGATCAACATTTATAGTTGGCTTAAACAATTGCGAGTCTAATCGAATGCCGAATTCCGCCTTTTCGATTGCAGAGAGACTGAGAATGAAGCGCGAAATGAACGATGCAGGGGAGGGACCACAGGACCAGAAGCGCAACCGCCGCAACGAGGAGACCGTGCGCATACTAATACCGAGCAGTGTAAGTTTAAAGTCTTAATATAAATCCTAATGGCTTAATATTAACTTAGCATTATGTTTTTATTATATTTACAGATTGCTGGCGCTGTGATCGGCAAGGGAGGACAGCACATCCAGAAGATGAGAACTCAGGTAATACTATCAAGTCCAAGGTCCATATGAAACCATGAACGAATATTGAATCACAAACTGCATAATTCACAATTGAAGCGTCTGGTATTATTTACAATTATGTTTTATTTGTTGCACCACAAATTAGAAAAACTCTCAAGCGAAAAGAAGTAACCTAATCTAATTGAATCGAACCCATGTCCCCCCAGTGAATCCCGAAAGCGTCTGACTCTCCGTTTTTTGTGTGTCTCTCTCTAGCGAACTCTGTCTCCCTCTCTCTCTCTCACTCTCACTCTCACTCTGTCCATTACTATCTAAAATCTCTTGAGTCAGTCGAGTCTTCGATCTCCGTTCTCCAGCTCTGATCAGAGTTCCTAAACCCCCAAAAACCAAGAAACCGAACCGAACTGAAAAAGAACTCTGCCCTGTGTGTGCCGGTCAGGTTCCCCTTTTTTTCTACTTTTACTCTCTCTCTCAATCTCTCCCTCTCTCTGCATCTCTCTTCCCTCTATCACTCTTTCTCTGGGCGGAGAGAAGTCTAGAAATAAATCGAAAATCAAACACGCTTCTCACTAACTCGGGTCTCTGCACTCAGCTAATGCTCTCTCACATACTCTATCTCTCTCTATGTCACTATATCTCTGTCTTTGGCTACCGTTTTTGAGTCTCTTTTACTCTTTATTTATCGTTTCGTTACTCAAAAAGAAGGGAAGCTTCCAAGTACAAC
This sequence comes from Drosophila bocqueti, assembly GCA_018151655.1. Taxonomy (NCBI): domain Eukaryota; kingdom Metazoa; phylum Arthropoda; class Insecta; order Diptera; family Drosophilidae; genus Drosophila; species Drosophila bocqueti. The sequence continues at coordinate 5,028,566 of JAECXF010000057.1, forward strand.
AGCATTTCGATAGGAAATTAATCCACGAAGCTTTTGGGTGTTAAATGAAATATACAACAGGCGCTTTATTTAATCGGGAAAAACAAACAGTTTTTGTATAACTCAATAAGAACCACATGAAAATAAAAAGAATAAATTTACACGCTAATTAACCTTTTTAACTAAATGAACAATTTTCTCTCTCTCTCTTCTCTCTCTCTCTCTATTCTTGCGTACACCCCATATGTAACCAATATGAATCAATCGATTTTGATTTCGATTTGAAACAATATAAACTATATATGTATATATCGTCGGTTCGCACGCCCGCCCAACATACAAAAAACCAAATCTTCAACCGCTCATCTGAACCGAACTCGAATCGAATCTCGAATTGAATCTCGTATCGAATCGAAACGAAACGAAACGAACCGAACCGATATATGAACCGAACCTCCGAACCAACCAATATATATCGCCCGCCCGCCCGCACCATCACTCTGCACCGCTGGTCCATGGTCTCTGGTCTATATGTATGTCCCGCCCGGGTACTGGGTAACCTTGGATCTGTGTCTGTATCCGTATCTGAATCTGAAATTGAAACTGAAACTACTGGCCCGATGTCAAAATCTGAATCCGAATCGAATCGCCTTGCACCCCCTGTTGCCGTGCACATTATGCTACAAAAAATCTGCCTATGAACGCCTATATATATATATATATTCCAATATTTATATATATATAAATATGTATATGTTTTGGGGACTCCCCTTCCCATGTGCCATGTGTGTGGGTTCCCTATATCCCCCCTTCCCTGTGCAATATCTCAATCCATGTAAACGAAACCGAATGAAAACGGCGAATCAATCAACCCCAACGATCAATATACCGAACCGATATCGGCCGCCCTTCGACCGATTGATTGACCGTCCAACAAACGCCCGCCTGACCGCCCGCCCGCCTGTCTGCCCATCGACCGATATACCGATACCGAATCTGAATCTGAATATGAATCTGAAACCGAACGCCCGCCCGCCCATCAAACGCCCGCCCGCCCAACAACCGCCTGCCTGCCCGCCCGCCCGTCTCCGAATGAAATATGTGATGTGTGTGGTGCGGCACAGTATAAAGCCACTGTGTCTGTCGACGATTCCCAAGGCCCCGAACGGTAAACCACAATAAAATCTCTTTAACCTTTTACCAATTACTAGATTATAACCACCACCGCATCTCTCCTCCGGGAGGGAACCGAAGCGACCTGAGCTGCTCAGCTCTCTCTGCCTCCCTCTCTCTTTCTCTCTCTCTCTTTGTATGTCCTGTATGCGCTAGTTAAACCCATTTATAGATATATACCTACATATATATATTTACCACGAACATTGTGATGTGTGATGGATGTCTGTCTCTTCCCCCGAAGCAGGCACCCAGTGTCCCGAAGTATATCTATCTAGTCGTAGCCCAGTATACATATATCCGTAGTAGTTTGCGCTGCCCCCAGAAGCAAGTAAAGCACCCAAGATCGCCGCCATCCAGGTCTAACTCTCGCTCCGTCTCGCCCTCGATCTCCGGCTAATCCTATAATCTTAATCGCATACTAATCCGCAATGCTGCACCCCAAGTACCACGATTAACCACCCATCCACCCGAAATGCACGGCCTGAGGTATATATGTATGTGTGTGTACCTATATATATATTCCATCGAACTCGGCAAGGAGCCATGAGCCACAAGAATCGAGAGATCCGCATCCGAGACACCATGCATTTGTCCACCGATCCACACCCGAAATCTCCCAGCAAGCGTCTTGTGTGTCCTTGTGTGTGTGGTATTGTTGTTGGCAACAGGGACTGAATCTCATTCGCTCTCCCTCTTGTTCTCTCTCTCTTTCTCTATCTAAATCTCACCGAATCCGAATCCGAAACTGAATCTGAATTATCTCTGTACCAAAAAGTTTGTTCTCTAGTCCCCCGAAGAAAGCAAAAAAAAAAGCAATGTTTAGACCTAAAATAATTTCCAATTAATGTTCGATTCTAATATGCGTTTCCCCTCACTCTTTTTCTCTCTTTTTTCGCCATCACTCACTATCAAAAAAAAAAAAACAAAAAAACCAAACCACTTTCTATGCACGCTCGACACACAGAACCATCCAAATCTCTGCGGATATCGAGTCCACGCTGGAGATAATCACCGAAATGTTGAAATACTTTGAGGAGGTAAGTGCCAGCGCCATGCTGCCCTGCGAAATGTGATCTGTGCTAATTGTAGCTCTCTCTCATAATCCCGTAACCCAGCGCGATGAGGACTTTGATGTGCGCCTACTCATCCATCAGAGCTTGGCCGGCTGCGTTATCGGCAAAGGTGGACAAAAGATCAAGGAGATACGCGATGTGAGTAACTTAATCTGATTTCATTTTCATATATTATCAGGGTTAAGAGAAGGCATGAGGTACTAGGTACTAGGAATGAGTAATGTGTGATTAACTTGGCAAGTGAGGGATTTAATTTATGTCAAAGTAAACACACTTGTATAATAAATGTATAAATAGTAAGATTTTATTACAATTGGATTACCTTGCATTAGTATTTTAGTTTTACAAATTAAAGCTTGATTTGTGTTGATTTAAAGCATTGACATAGTGATACGTTTTAAGACTTTAATGTGGTACTAAAATATAACCCTTTAGTAATCTAGTAATTTATATAAAATACTTGTTTTTCCTGTAAACTTATTATTTATTCATCAAATTGAAATAGTTATGTACAAATCACCTTGTGTAGGAACTTTATAATTATTGTCATACCTTAATTACAACATAATTATGTATCGATCCCCAGATAATTCCCCTTCGTTTCGATAATGAATTGGGTCAGCTTATTACTTTGTGTGGGAAAACCCAACAGCTGACGGTATTCCAGACCACACGACCTGTCCACTTATTGAAGTCCCCTTCTGTGTCCCGTCCCCTCTGCCAAAGCCAAAGCCTTGGCTGATTACATATTTAGCTCAAGTATTTCCGCTATTTCTCATGTGTGCTGCCTTTGCATGTGCGATGTGCGTTCACACGGTTATCCGTCGTCGTCCTGCGGTCAACTAACATGGCCAGCCAGCCAGCCATGACGAATGAAGGCTAACTTAATTGGGCCTATTACCACCACCACCGAATGGTGCGGCGGCAGGAGTAGCATTCGAGAGAGATGCAGGTCATAGTCAGAGGATGTGAGGAAGCCCGCATAGTTAGTGTGCATTTCTGATATGTTTTTGACGATCCCGACGTACGTTTGCGGCAGTCACGTGAAGCTGAAACCCGTCAACATAACTTTGCGCTTGGTTAAATCGAAAACTTTGTACGCGCGTTACGAGTCTGCCAGCTCTCGTGTCCTGGCTGCCGGCTCCCTGGCTCCTGACTCCCTACTACTCTCTTTTGCGCAGTTCCTTGCTCTCCTGGCAGCGACAGCAGAATGCAGTTCCATCGATGAGAGGACGCTTCGGAATCTGTTGCTGACGCCTGGCCCACTGCTTTCATAACGCACTTGTCACTTTGCCCAGCCAGCCTCTTCACCGGCAATCTGAATGGCAGCAGCAGTGCATTGGGTCTCGGGGGGGAAATGGATCCCCAGCAGCCAGCAGTCAGGATCCAGCAACCGGCATCAGGAGGGACATCATGCCAAACGCTTTTCAATTGCGCAATTCGCAATTCCGAGGCAGGCGGAATGGTGCTTGCTTTCTGAAATGTGGGATGGGTGGGGATGCCTTCGAGTGTGTCAATTGGCAAACTCAACTCGACTCTCTTGCACCCACCTGCAATTAGGTGCGCAGAGCGCGTGCCCTTCCTGGTTGCGATTTCGCTTGGTTCATTAATTAGCGATGAGAGTGGGGCTGCATTTTAATTGGAATGATGTCCTGTCCTGCCTTTCGCGGAAGGTGCCTCCTGAATGCACATAATGTGGCAGCAGCAACACTTGCCACCCCCCAAACACCACTTTCCCATCACCAGCACCCAGCACAGCCGCAGCAGTAGCTCATGCATATTCATCTTTTTACTCATTCGCAGCGCCGCTGCTTTTATGGAGGTCAACAAGTCCGCGGCGGCAAACAAAAAGCTTACTTTTGTAGGTTCCCACAGCCGCTCTCTCTCTCGCTGCTGTTCCTCCTTGGCGTCGCCTGGCTTGCTGTTCCTCCTTGGCGTCGCCTGGCTTGCTGTTTTCTTATTAAGAATTTTGTTAGACGCAAGGCAAGGAGATGAGGCACGCCGCTCTGCAGCGCCGCATCCTTGCAGCAGCTGCCGCGTATTCTATGCTCTGATGGCCACGGCAGATGATCAGGAGCAGAGGAGCAGGAGTAGAGTGGTGGCAGTGGAGCAGCCTTCTCAGCTAGCTAAGCATGTGTTTGTCGTCTTGGCATTTATACCTTTTTCTCTCTAGTCCCTCTTCTCCTCGCTGAAAAGGAAGTCGTCCTCGTTACTTTACTGTCTTCTTTGTTAAGGCGAAAGAAAAAAACAACACACAACTGGCCCTGCAAGCAGCTGTTTCCTTTTCTTTCCTGGCCTGGCCTCATCCTCTGCTCTGACTTTCTGTCAAAGCCGGTTTGGCCTGGCTCATCGCTTGGGGTTATCATAATTGCTGCCCCGGGCTTCCTTCTATCTCTTAATGTATCTTCTTTCTGTGGGGGAAAACTCTGCCTCGCAGAGATACAATCTCTCTAAGAGCTGCATTTTGTTTTTGGCAGGATTATTTTTAAAGCATTTCCAACCCCCCTTTGAAGCAAGTAAAGCGCCAAATTTGTCGCATTCTTTGTACTAGACATGTGTTTGCTATGTATAAAGTACATATAATAGTACACATTTATAAGTTCATGGTTCATAGACAACTGTTTCGTGTTTCATGTTTCATGCCATTAAAATGTTGTCCTGTGCCAAGAAGCAGAAGGAGATGCAGCAGGAGTTAAGGCATCTGCCGGGGTCTCTTCTTATAATAATGAGCGACAGCTGCTTCTACTTCGACTCCATCAGGCTGATCCTGCAGCCGTCATCCATTGTGTATGTGCGCGAGTGTGAGTGTGTGTTTAAATCCAAAATGCCCTAAAATGCATTTGAGGATTGAGCGTGCCATTGGCTTTTGTTCCTCCAGCCCGCGTTGCCTGCTGCTTGCCTGGCTTTCCTTCCTGCCGCTGCCGCTGCCTGCGGCTTACAATTGTTGCTTGCTGTTCGTCTTAATGAATGCCAAACAGGTGCGACTCACACACACACACAGTCCGGGAAGATATAGGGTGTTCCTTCATCTTCGATTAGGGCGGCTATCCTCAGCTGTCTCCTTTCAAACTCACTGGAAGAAGGTAAAAAAGACTCCTCTCTGTTTAAGATTTTCCTAGCTAGAAGGCAAGTCTCTGTTAATTAAAGCCAACTTTTAAAATGAGGTCAAAGCACTAGCACTAGTAGCTAGGTAGTTAATTTAGTTTAATTTTCCTGAAATTCCATTTAAAACATAATGACATTAAAAGCGAGTTCCCAGCGTTGTGTGACCTTGTGTTAGCAACCAACTGAAGGCAAGAAAAGGCACCCTTTTGTAGGCATTCCTTGGATAGCGGCAGCTGAGACGAACAACAACGTGTCCTCTTGGCAGCAGCAGCAGCGACGACATCTGGTTTCCTGATAATTTTTCTGGCAGCCAAAGCGAGTTCCTCGCTAGGTTTTGAGCTGCTGCTGGGTTGGCTCTGGTGTGGCTCTCTTTGATCATTTGATTAATAAGTTTATAGGGGAAACTTTCGCGGGCGGAAGAGGAGGAGGAGTAGCGTTGGAGCGTCTCGTCAATATCCGGTTTATTTTTCACTGCTGCGCTCAGCATCAAATTAGTAGTTGGATGCTTCCTTCCGCCTTGTTTGCGCCATCTTCGATAGAGATAGCTCAATCCAAAAGGAGCTCGTTGTGAGAAGCGCGTTCTGGGGAGCGCGTTCCTGGGACTTCGTTCTGGGGAGCTCGTTCTGGGGAGCGCGTTCTAAAGGAGCTCGTTTAGAGGAGCGATTTCCAAGGAGCTCATTCTAAGGAGCGCGTTCTAAGGAGTTCTGTAAATAGCTTTACCCTCTAGCTCAGGGCCATGACACCGAAAGGAAATAACATTCATTGGCGTTTTTAAAACATGTCAGTGAAACTAAATTGTTAATTTTAAATGTACATTAAATAATGTACCTACTTGTTCTTTACTTTTTGCAAGGATATTCGTTCTGACTAAGTTTTGAATAGAAATTTTAAGTATTTTTTATAATTTTGCTCAAGGATATATTTTCTATATATAAAAGGATCTCCTTAATGGGTTCTCAAATAGCTATTTTAGATCCCAAAGAATTTTCTATGTGCAGACAGAGCCCGATCAGGGCTTTAGGAAGCACTGTTTTAGATATGTTCAACAGCACTTCCTGTATTAATTGCTTACAACAAACCCACCTATTGTTTTGTTGTTAAAACTTCTCCAGTAGACAAAATCGCACAATATTTAAGCTAAACAACTTGCAGTTGTACGCGGCAAAGGCGTAATTGATGCCCAGTAATTTAACCTCCTGTGTCTTGGAAGAGTTCTACAATTACGTGGGTTTCCCCCAGTTGTTTACTTCTCCTCGTTCTCATCTCTTTTCTCGTGTGTGCGCATAGGAATGTAAAAGTTTTTTAATTGCAGTTGTCGTAAGTAAATTTTGATTGCCATTTGCAGGCAGAGAGGAGGAGGAGGAGCAGTCTCTCGGGAGGCTTTCTCCTCCCTCCATTCCTGTGTGCTGCTTGTTCTGGTGGCCTGATCTTAAGCGCATTAGTAAGCTGACTGCAATCCTTTAATGGAAGAGGTTTCACCGGATATACAAGGATGCTGCTGCGCTTACACGCTTTCTTCTGGCTGTGTGTTTGCTGGGATGTTTGCATATCAATCGTAGGCGATTTGTCCTCATTTCCTTCCTCTCAACACTTGCCACCAACACACACACTATGCACGTGTATGTACAGAGTTATGTTAAGTAGTGTTGTGTGTGGGATTATGCTCATAACATTTACTTTCGTGTTATATTTTTTTACGCTCTTCTCTGCGCATGCGTTTTAAGAGGGGGAAAAAAAAAACAAAAAGAAAAACAGGACCTTTTTTGGTTTTCGTTCATTTTTAAGCGAGGCAAGCTGAAAAATACACCGGTTCCGTTTTGCTGCCAGCGGGAGTCGAGCAGCAGCTGCCCCAGCAGCCTGCCTAGCCTGCGTATCCTTTTTGGCCTGCCAGGACACACACACAACAAGAGCAGCAGTCACAGGACGAAAGGGAAGCAGCACATGCTCTGCCTCTGTCGCTGCCGCTGCCTCTGCCTCTGCTTTCGGTGTTCTGCCTGTGTATTCCTTTCTGCCTTTCTGGCTTTGTGTCTGTGTTTGTGTGTTTCCTTTTTTTTCTCTCTCTGCTCTGCTCTCTGCCTGCGTCTTCTTCTCCTTACATGGCAACTGGCAATCGTTGAACCCAATTAGTTCGACATTGGCGCTGGTCGGGCACGGTCCTCCAGCTCCTGTTCCAGTTCCTGCTGCTGCTCAGCTTCAGTTATTTCTGCTGTTATTGCTCTCGTTTTAATAGTGTCCCTACAACAAACTACAAATTGAAAAGGATACATATTGAAAAAAACTTACAAATTCAAAGTGAAAATGTGTAAGGACCAGTTCTTCGTCCTTAAAAGGTATAAAGTGCTCTTTAAGTTATCTAATATACAAAACACACCAAGAGATTAATAACTAAATTATAAACCTAACTTAAAAGTGCCAACAAACTAACTCCATAAATTTAATTGTGACAGAAATATTACATTAAAATTAAAATAAATTAAATTCGGCGACGCTCTCCTGGGCTCAGGGGCGCCATCGAAACTAGACCTGACCTCGTGGGCGCCAAAAGTGATTACCAGAAATTAATGGAATCCTTCGAATCCGCGAGAGCTTCTCTTTATATCTTTGCGCCATTAGCTTTGATTATTTTACATAATTTTCACATTTTCGCATTTCGAGAGGCGGCCAAAAATTATGCTACATACAAATTTCATTTCCGAAGCCAAACGCTCACACAGCCACAGACACAGTCTGTGTGTTGTCATGTTTAAATTTAATAATTTTTGATTCACCGACCGAACGACCGACCGACCACTGACTTGGAACTTGCTCCTGTGGGCCCCCGGTCATACGCCGCCTTTGTGTGTGTGACTCAATGCTTTCCCTCGCATTTTGTGGGGCAGCAGCGGTCGACGACGGAAGGGGACACACTTGAGCGTTTTGATGTCGCCATTGTTGTCTGGAGCACACGCAACGAGTTGTCGCCTGGGATTGGCAGGGGTGGGCAGCAGCAGTCAAAGGGAAAGGCAGGCAGGCAACCGACATGACATGACGCAGCCTTTGGTCATTGCCACACTCACAAACACTCACACAAACACACAGGGCACGCAATGGGCTTAGGAATGATGCAATCGGCGACGGCGGCGGCCACAAAATATAAATGGGGAACGCGGGCAGGGTCCGACTAGGGACACAGGACAGGAAAGCCCAAGGGAAACGAGGCAGGCAGGGAGGAAGGAAGGAAGGAGGTCTCCTCCAAACACACACACTCGGAAATCAGAGCGAGCCCCTTATTCTTCCCCTCATCGTAAGTGGCTATCGAATTTCTCATTTACACTTCCGCCGCAGACGGAGGGGGACAGGAAGACAGCCTGTAGGAGGAGGGGAGCTACCATTGAAGAGGATACGAGATGTTAAGGGGGGCAAGGCAGCAAGCACTTCCTGCCACTTTACATGCATCGCAGACAGACAGACAGCTGCCCCAGCAGCAGTAGCGCAGGTAGAAACTACTGAACAACATCTGCCGCTGCCGCTGCGTAGCTTCATGCTGATTAGGAGCCATTGCCCGCTGTGGCAGCAGGATGCAGGACGACGCGCACATACACTCGCACACGGAGCGGGTTTCAGGTCAGGACCCAGGGGCAGTGTCACGGCCAAATTGATTTAGAGACGACTCGGCTTTCAGTAAACCTTGACCAGCATTTGCCCCGCTCGCTCGCTGTGTGTGTGTCCTTTGTCCTGAATTCTAGGGAAACTGCAGGCACTTGGCCTGAGGACTAGAAAACTGGTTTTCAAAATGGCCAATGATGAGTTCATTTCAAGCGAAATTCAAGGGACAGAACAGAATTATTGGGAATAGGGAAACCCCTCAGCGAAGGTACCTGGATAATCCTCGTTAGAAGGCAGGAATACGTAAAAGTTATCATTACTGATTATCCTTTATAAAAAATATCCTTAATAATCATATTCTACTCCTTTTTTTACAGCGCATCGGCTGTCGCTTCCTCAAGGTCTTCTCAAATGTGGCGCCCCAGAGCACGGATCGTGTGGTGCAGACCGTGGGCAAGCAGAGCCAGGTCATCGATGCGGTGCGCGAGGTGATCACTCTCACCCGGGACACGCCCATCAAGGGCGCCATACACAACTATGACCCCATGAACTTTGACCGCGTCTACGCGGATGAATATGGCGGCTATGGCACTGGCAGCGGCAGCACCCGGCCCAGTCAGCGCGGCAACAATCGTAATGGCGGTGGTGGTGCTGGTGGCGCAGCCGGTGGAGCAGCCGGCGGCGGTGGCAATGGCGGCGGCGGCGGCTTCGGTGCTGGCGGTGGTGCACGTGGCAATGCCGGTGGCCGAGGTGGTGGTGCTGATCGCTTCGGAGGAAGCGCCGCTGGCGGAGCTGCTGCCGGAGCTGGCATGGGACAGCGTGACAATCCGTTCATCAATCCCTGGGCCAATGGCGGCGGCGGTGATGTCGATGGTTTCGGCAATACGGGTGGCGGTGCTGGTGGCTTCGCGGGCAACAGCTTTGGTGGTGGCGCCGGCGGACCCTTTGGCGGCGGCAGCTTTGGCAACAACGGTTTCGGAGGTGCTGGACCCACAGACTTTGGCGGTAACTCTGGCAACTTTGGCCAGACCCAAGGCGCCACCGGCCTGCCAAGCCTGGGCAGCTTCACCCAGAGCCAGGGCGGCACCAGTGGGCTGCCCAGCTTGAGCAGCTTCGGCCAGAATCCCGGAGGAGCAGGCGGCCTGGGCAATGGCCTGGGTGGCGGCGGCGGGAGTGCCAACAACGGCGGTGTAGGCGCCTTGGGCGGTGCTAATGGCGCAGGCGGCTTTAATGCCGGCGGCGGTGCCAATGGCGGTCCGAACGGTAGCCCGAATGCGTCCACAAACATACCGCAGGGCCATGACCCCAACAACAGCACACAGGTCACCATTCCAAAGGAGGTAAGTGAAGCCTTTAAGTGAATCCCTTTAAGAAACGTACTCAATCATATTTTTGCTTTACAGTTGGCTGGTGCCATCATTGGCAAGGGAGGCGGCCGCATTCGTCGCATTCGGAACGAGTCCAGTGCATACATAACCATCGACGAGCCCCTGCCCAACTCGAACGATCGCATCATCACCATTTCGGGCACGCCCAAGCAAATACAAATGGCCCAGTATCTGCTGCAACAGAGGTTGGTGTCGCAATCAGACTAAGAAGTATGCACTCCTTCTCATTTGACTAACCCCCAAACCAACCAACCAACCAACCACAAGTAACACTCGAAACACTCGTAACAAGCTCCTCGCCTCGCCACCCAACACCCGATTAACTTGTAAACTATATAAAACAGCGCGATTAATTTGGAAAGCGGTGAATAAGTGTGTCAGGTTAAGTGCTTCCATCGTAACTCCATCCAGACTAACCGATTGGCCCACTCCTTGGGAGTGCATTCCGTATGGAAGACTAGTGATTTTGTTGTTTGGTCTTTGGTAATAACAATAAATCCCTTGTCTTCTTACGGCGTGCACCTGTGCTCTTCATTCTATCGATTCAACTGAACTCTCGCTCGGCATTGGAAATTATCTAAACTAAAAGTGTCACCACCCCCGGTTCATCCTCGCTTCCATCCCGGACAAATACCAGAACCTAACAACCGAATCCACCTTCTAAACCCACCCCCACCAACACCCACCCACATTCATTCATCTGAATCTCTGCTGTTCATTAAAAAGTTCATTAATTATGTTTTCCTTTGGCTGTGTCGCCATCCTTTCTCCCACTCCGCTCTCTCTCTCTCCTCCTGCAGCGTACACGAGAATGGCAGGCGAAACATTTAAGTGGGCAACAACAACGCAACTTGGAACAGAGGAAGAGCATCTCCGACAACAACATCAACACAATAATAACCAACGGGGAATGTGCTGCTGCGTTTCACGTTTAAAATTAAATTTACTAAAAAAGAAGAGCTGGCGCAAGAGAGAGAGCATCCTCCAAATACGAAAGAAATTTATGTATTTCTTCTCTTAACTTTAAGTGAAAATAATGCCCAAAACAAAAACAAAAAAAAAGATGAATAAGAAACTGGAACATCCCCCCCCATGTGCCCCTGTGTCCCTCAACCTCCCCCCCCGTGCACCAGTTTGCGCTCTTTTGGGGGGAAAGTCAACCTTAAAAAAAAAACTCTGTATGATAAGAAGAATGAACAAATAAAATATACACAAACAAAACACAACAAACTATTTGTATAATAAGGGTTTATTCACATTATTTTATGAACGCTTAAACAAAAAAACACATATTAAACATTTAAAATCAAGGTCGTATATGTATAAAAGTTGATGCATAAAGGGGCAACGTTGCGTTTTATATATAATAAATTATTAAGCATTATTCAGTAGATGTGTACAAGTTAATTAAGAGCTGCGTTTAGGGTTGGTATTACTAGGCATCGTTTAAGGTCTAATGATTAGAGTCTAGAGTATTTACAAGTTCCGATTGTGTGTTGAGCAAAATCAATGTTCATTTTCAATTCAGGGATTATTCAAGTGGAATCACTTTGCCAGATTGTCCAGGGTTTTTTTTTTTCTCTTTTAGCACCTGCATAATGAATTTTTGTGATGTGTGGTAAACGTTTTTGTTAAATTCCCGCTTAAGTTTAGGCTATAATTAATATTGCATTTTGTTTGTGTGTTTGCTTAGAATGCCTCCATCAACCCATCCATCCATTCATCCATCCATCCATTCGTCCTTCCTGGACGGACCTTTTCCGTATCCATTCCTGCGTCCGCTCAGCAGCCGACTTAATTCCGCTTCGACGAGTTGATTAAATATTTACAACAGTGCGTCAACAAATGTTTCTCGCCGGAGGAGGATGAGGAGTTGTTGTTATTGTGGTGCTGATGGTGGTGCTGGGGGGCGCCCAATTCACGCGTGTATATGTCGAGTCCATATTGGCCCTCCTCGGGGAAACTGCGGCGGCAACGAGAGAGGGAAAAGAAAGATTGCAGTGAGCGACCATTAAATTTTCCATTTCCCTGTGCACTCACTTAATGATGAACGTGACAATGTCGTCCAGTGTGCTGTGAGTCACATACTTGGCCAGCTTCTTCTCCTCGATGCCATTCTTGTGCAGCGTGGCCATAAAATCTGTCAGCGGACGAGACATGCGGAATTGCAGGTCCAGGCTGCGTCCGGCAAAGATAAGCGGATCCTGCGGAGAGGCAAACAGAGCGGAGTGCGGAGTGCTCGCTCGTATCAAATCACCCCACGGAATAACCAATCACCAAACCAAACCAAACCAACACCCACCTGATGCGTGATGGGTATGAGTCCGAACAGTCGGGTGGCCTTCGTGGGTCCCCACTCGCCGCTGGCGCAATCCGGCAGAGGAACCATCACTGTCTGCAGCTCCTCGCAGCAAATCTGGAAGTAATAAAAAAAGGAGTTACAAGTTGGACATTTAATCTGAAGTGCGAATGAAGCTGTCTCTAATACTGTTGCCACAAATTGGTTTTACTTTACGGAATCGTAACCCTTGCATCCACAACCCACCTTGAATTTGCACACCGACTTGAACTTCATGGGCTCGCCGGTAAGGTACTCCTGGGGCGTGACCGCATTGGCGAAAATATCTAGCAGAAAGGCGCCGGAGCAGGGCGCATGTACCCGGAACGCCACAATGTTGCCAATGACCGATTGCATTACGAATCTCTTCAGGGAGACACCGTCGTAGGAGAGCTCCTCGTCGCTGTCGTAGAACTTGAGATTGTAGTGGAAGATCAGGCAGCTCTGCATGTCCGTGGGCATGGCTATGCGCACAGTGGCCGCTCCAGTGTCATCGGTGAAGACCACAGCTCCGTAACCCTCGTCTGCAAAGTGGAGGCCATAGCGGAAGAAGAGGGAGCGGACGAAGGGCAGGTTCTCAAACTCGCGCAAGGTGATGGGACGCTTTAGCAGTTGCCATTCCTCCTGCAGCGGATAGAACTCGTAGATGAATTCGCGCGGATCCGTGAGGAAGTAGTGGTCATCGTACTCGTACCTATAATCATATAAATCAATAATCTCTCTCTCTTTCAATTATTAAACTCCTAAATTCCTACCGCAGACTGTCGTTCTTGCCGCGTCCCTGCTTGGGTGCCTCCTTGGCGTTGACCAGGTGACGGGCTCCCCAGTTGCACTGGACAAAGCGCCAGGCTCCAGCCACATAGACCGCATTCCAGGAGTTGCGGAAGCGCGAGTCCTGGAACTTGACGCCCGGCTGATAGCCGGCACTCTTGGAATATCCCTTAATGACCACGCAGTGCAGGCCGGCGTAGCTGCAGAGGCGCTTGAACAGGACGTGGTAGCTCTCCGTTCCATACTTGATGCCTCGCAGCAGACCCATTGGTGTATCGCCTCGCAGATCGTCGTCGAAATGCATCGCATTTAGGTTCTTGACCGTGATCCAGCGGAAGATGGTGCGAGCCTTCTCGATGTCCGTGGTGCAGCGTCCGACCAGTTGTCGAACCAGGTCTGTGAATGTCTTCTGGTCTTCCTGGGCCACCGAGATGGCAATGCGATCCACGTCCTCGAACTCAATGGGATCCGTGTAGATCTGGAATTTGCTGACCGCCGGCGGAGCCGGAACCGGGGCATTCAGCGGATACTCGATGGGCACGGCTCCCTCGCTGAACTCGTCGTCCAGGAAGATGCTCTCGCTTTGCATGTACTCCGATCGCCGGGCGCTGATCAGCTCCAGCATCTCGCTGGACTGGCGATCCACCAGGGCGGCGGTCTCGTACCGCTCGTGCTCCAGCATCTTGCGGGTGATGCTCTCCTTCTTCTTGCTGCGCCGCAGCGTCATGTTCTTCTCGAGATCCTCCTTCTGCTGCTCGTGGCGCAGTGTGAGGATATTGGCCTCGTCCCGGCTGCGACGCGAGGTGGCCAGCTCCTTCTCGAACTTGTGGGTGAGCCGCTGCAGCTCGCGCTCCCACTCGTCCTGGAACTCGTTCTGGATCTTGCGGTCCTCCTCTTCTCGCTTGCGGGCAAACTTCCTGTAAAGATCGTCCTCCTCCTTGCGGTGCTTCATCTCGAGGTGCGCTTGCTCCTCACGAGCCTGGAAGATGGGAGAAAAGCGAAAGAGTGAGTTAGTTGGTTGTTTTGCTTTGGAGAAAGCTGCATTTTCGTTGATTGCATTGCGAGCGTTTTGTTTGTTGTTGTTTTTGCAATGCTTGGCTTGTTAACTTGGCTAATTATAATGCCACGCTTGAGCTGCCCCCAGCCCGGCTCAATGTCCGACATTAGGCCCCACCTCCGAGTGCAGTTGCATCTTCATTTGAGTCGCCTCCTCCCCACCCTTTTACCACCCACACAGATTTCCTGCACCACGCATTGCGTGCGCGTACTGATAATTGTGGCTCTCAAAATCGATAATTGCCGGTGGTCCAGCGAACCTGCGGCTTAGCGAAGCATTAAAATTACAGTACTTCAAGATGCCAATGTAAAACACGTATCTTGAAGATAATGTTTTATTATGATTTGAAATGAATGCATTTAAATGAGAGTTTGCTTGATAGGTTCAGAAAATAGGAACAGGTTAAGTTTTTAGGTAAATCTAAGTTTAGATTCAACAACATTTTATAAACAAATTAAAGCTGAACCTTAACGAGTTTTCATTATTTTTTTAACTGTGTTATAAGAGTTAAATATTATATATTAAATATTAGCAGTCGAGAGTAAGGATTAAACTTTGTATTAAAATTTTTAAAAATATTTTGTAGTAAATTTGTAAAACATGGTCCATATTCTATACATTTTCTACTTTTTATACCCTTAAAGTACATTTTCTACCCTAAAAATCATACCTATTTATATATTTTTGATCAGTAACAGACAAATCTATAAAGCCATGTCCATAAATGTATAAGGAGCTACCACAATTAAAATTGTCCAAATTTCAGAACATTTTTCAAATTTAAAATGTAATAT
Organism: Drosophila bocqueti; assembly: GCA_018151655.1. NCBI lineage: Eukaryota > Metazoa > Arthropoda > Insecta > Diptera > Drosophilidae > Drosophila > Drosophila bocqueti. The sequence continues at coordinate 5,043,832 of JAECXF010000057.1, forward strand.
TTTATATGCTGGCTTGTTAGCCTAATGAAAACTAACACAAAACACCTTTCCGATTTGAAATTAATTATTTTAAAAGCTAAGTTGTAATCAATTTTCCAAGATCTAATAGCAAATAGCATCTTCAAACATCAACTTTCCGAAGTTATTTTTTTTCCAGTTTTAATTAATACTTTCATTTAAATAGTTGTTAACTGACAAATTACCTTATACAACCTATTGTTAATTGTCTCTTAAAAAATACTACTCTGACACCAGAAGCAAGCACTTAATAGGGGGTTTCATAGATTGCCTGTGATTACCTGAGTCACTTTAGCCCATTCTCAATGTTGGCACAGCACATATAATCACCATTCTGCAAGCTGCACTTAATTTCCTTTCGTTTTTGACCACATGGCTAGCAAAATGATGACTTCCGCATGCGGAATATGTATCACTCGGAAGGCATTTAGCGCCATGCATGCAGCCAGTGGTGGGAACAACAATGCGTAATTAAAACCGAATTTCAATGTCAAGTTCAAACAATAAATATGAAACAAAGGCGGAAAAAGTAATGAGCAGCGGCAGAAGCAAAAACAAAAACAGAGAAATATAGAAACACCTGAAACTAAACGGTTCAAAGGCCCAGTGACAATGGTCAAAAGCGATGACGACGAGCAGGCATTGCGTGAGCGGCTTTTGAGCGGATTTTAAATATGGCCATAAAGCCGGGCCAGAAACCCCGACAGTTATGCGACGCCCACAAAGGTGACAAAGGGGGGAAAGGGGGGAAAATGCTCGCTCGTACACAAGAAATCAAATCAGAGCCAAACGAAAACGAAAGTCCAAAAATGTTGAAATTAATTATTGCGCAAGCGGGCGCCGACCAAAAATACAAATAAATGCCAAAGTAACCAAAACAGAAACCAAAACAGTGGCATAAATCGTAAATTGGCAAAAAGAGCTTTCCAGCTTTCCAGCTATGAGGAAGTGTCTGCGTTTGTGGCTGCGGCTGCGCCTGCGTGTGAGTTTTTATATGGAATTGCCGCGCCAAATTACACGGCGATTACATGGCGTTTAAAAACGCGTGCATTGCATAAGGGCGGCCAAAGAGAGGCGGAAAGAGTGTGCCAAAGCGACAGAGAGAGAGTGTGCACAGAAAGAAAAAATGAGAAGAGAAATGTTTTAAATCATCTTCATTACAACAGCATTACATTGAAAAAAAATGCATGTTTAAAATTTGAATAATTAAGGAACTCTTTACAGAGCACAATTATTACAGACACACGAACAGCATACATACATAACTTCATTTATTTTCAAAGTAAATTAAAATTTATTTAAAAAAAAGTATTTTTCATCAAATATACGCAGATGAATAGGAACTAATTTTTAGGCATCAACAAAAGCATCTGATGAGAATGAGATTAGAAGACTAACATCAGAAATAATTTCTTGTATAGCGCCAAGATATAATTACACTAACATATAATCTTTGAAGGATTAAAAAAATATATATACTAATTTTAACTGACTTCATTAAGCTCTTTGTATTAAAATACTACCAACTAGGTAATATCTTTTACTAGGTAATATATTTTATTGTTTATCAAGAACACCAAATGATGAAAAAATTAACAACAATTTTTTTTCGAGCCGACTTGGTTAGATCGATTCGGCTGTTGATGCTGATCAGGAATATATATGATTTATAAGGTCAATGCGTTGCAAGCAATTATAATATCCTGCAAGAGCATAATAATGTAAATGTAAAGAATCCTAAAATTTTAAATAATATATATACATATGTGGTTTTTTTTATTTCCGTGTAGGGAGAGCGACGTCCAAGCTACTTAAGCTTCGCAGAATGGGGCGCTCCACTCTCCGGTAATCACAGAAAAAGCGGCTGCTGGCTTCGTTCGCCGTTACTTTCACTGTGCCGCGCATAATTTAGATTTAGCAAACGGCAGCGCAGCCGGAAAAACAAGTGACGTCGAGTGTAACTGTGGCGGTGGCATTGTCTTGGCCCCGTCTGTGCCGCTGCACTTGCGATAGTACAATAACGGGCAGCAGAATAGCAACACGAAGATACTTTTTAAGGTCAATTATTAAAAAATTAAAAGAGATATCGTGAATAAGGTAGAAAAAGTCCTACTCCTAATTTTAAGTTAATATTTGGAAGTTACTAAACACGCAGATGAAAAAATGTAACGGACAGATAATATGCCTGTTAAATACTTCTGAATTACTACCGCTTCAATGCAAAACCAGAGTTTAATCAAGACTCAAACTTGTTAAAAAGTCTTTTTCGGCTTGAAAAAAATATACCTGATTTCAGAAATTAAGTTTTTTCTTCGTGGTTTTCTGCATTCATTCCATTTCTTTTTGCAAATGTTTAACAAGGGGTTAACCTTACACATTTTTTTTAATGGGTCAATTTCTATTTATATGCGACATGGCTAGATCGATTCGCTTTTGATGCTGACCAAGAGTATATATGGTTTATGGGGTCGGAAATTAAATTAACTAAATTAAAGGGAAGTGTGCTGGCGCCTTAACAGCACAATTTTGAGTATAACAAAACTCTGTTATTAATTTTAGTATAAATAAATATAGGCGAAAAGCCTGACATGCTTTTTAAGCAAGTTTATTGGATTTGTTTTGGTCATGTGTAATATTATACCTAATCTCGGACTTTAACAGTGATGATTCATTATTGTTGGTCTATAAACAACCTTACTTGTACATGAATAATTAATATTATTCTTCATATTCAAATGGGAGGATAGCAGCTATTATTTTGGCCTCAGCTGTATATGGAAATCTTTGCTGCCAAAATAGTGCGCCCAGCCCAGCATGAGGGCGAGGATATGGGGGTGGTGTTGTGAGTGCTTTTGCGAGTGTGCGTGGCAGTTGTAAAACATGTACAATTTTTAATGATCGCATGCAAGCACAGTTTTTCACATATTTTTCTTGTTCGCCGTCTGGCGGCGTCGGTTAGTGCGGTTCATGTGTGCCATCAGACACCTGTTCGAAATTTGTTAAATTGAGCGTTGCAATAAAAATATTTGCCGCTGTCTCTGCCCCCCGGAGAAGCTGGTGTCAGTGTGCATATTGCTGCTGGGATCTTGGATTTTGTGGTGCTGCTGGTGCTAGTGATGGCGGTGGCGGTGGCTGATGGTGGTCAGTCGCGTGTGGCATTCTCGAAAGTGAAAGAAAAATCGGTTTTCGGCAGGCGGCAGGCGGCAGGCGGCAGGCAAGTAGTGTGAGTCAAAGAAAGGCAAAAACGTGTGCGATTTGAATTTCGTTTTTACGTAAAATGCGATTATAATGCTTTCACCCGAGCATCAGGCGGGGATTACCATTCCAGTTGTGGCAAGTGCCAAGTCATGGATAAAGATGCGAGCAGCGATAAACGCAAGCCACTTGTGCCCGCTCTGGAGAGTCGTACTAATAAATTACAATCTGCCCGAAAGATCATCCCATCAGCCTGCCGGATTTCTACTAACTAGATCACTTGGGTATCAAAGTTAACTGTCTAAGTTTGTTTAATTATAAGCTTGGTTTTTAGATTTTTTAAACCACTTAAAAAGGCTGCCAGAGTAAGAAGACTTTATGGCTAAAATGTGGGGACATTGCTTTGAATTAATTAGTTTTAAATCTGGAAGCATTTATGCAGAAAATCTATGGAGTACTAACTATCTTAAGTTTAAGGGAACCTTTGCAATAATAAAATTGAAATAAATATATTTAAAATTATAAATACATAAATTTTGTTTCTCTTTCCAGCAAGTGACCTTAACACAACAAGAAACTTGCACGAATATATTAAAGCTAAAACTGAATATATTTTTAATTTCCTGTTCTAGCCCGTTTTTGGATTTATTTTGTTTACTGCTGGTTTGGGAATCGGTCAAAACACTTGAGCAAGAACTAAGCAAGCACACAGATATGGGAAATAAAGGCACACTAGCCTACATAATCACAACTCTGCACCGGCAGTGCATTAATTAAGCTCCCCGCTGCTGTGTGTGCCCAGGAACATTGCACAATCGGTGAAGCTTGGAGAGAATGGAGAGATACACACTTGACCAGCTGGCCCCGCTAGCCACTTAAAATTTAATTAGATGTTCTGCACTAAATATTCTCTTAATTTGCGGCCACTTGGCTCCGCATCTCAGCGTATGGATTGCCTCCTCTTACAGCTATTAAAGATATATGTACATATGCACATTCCGATTTGTAATCGAGCGGAGCAGCTTACCAGATAGAAATCGATGGGCTTTTCGCGGGCCTTATTATAGGCCTTTTGGATCTCCGTTTGCTTGAGGGCGTGGGCAATGTGAAGGGCGCTGGCATCGAAGCGCCCATATTTGTAGTCGGAGTCGTTTTGCGAGGGAGAGCTCACCTCCCGACCGCCATAGCCATTGGGTGTGGACTGGCGGGAGCCCCCCAAAGGTCCACCTGCAGAAATCCCACAAAGAAGAGCTGTTACAGATGAGTTAAGAAATCTATGGAGATCCAAACTAACCATCGATCTCGCTCCGCGTGCCCCGGATTTGCTCGTTCACAAATTTGTTGGTGCGCGGCGCATTCAGGGCCTGACGAATGCCCACGGAGGTCTGGTCGAGATGGCCGGGTCCGCTCTTTGGTACATGTGAACTGCAATATACCTGGAATGAAGAAGGAGTATTTGGAGATTGTTAATATACTTACAAATTCTATACATTTCCTATGGCTTCGTAATTAATTTTAATTCTGTAGTTTGGCTTTAGGTAAGTACTCTTTTGTGCAGTTACCTTTATGAGGCCATTGAACCTAAACCCTCCTCTTTCTTTGGCCATCTTTTAGTTTTCCCAATGCTCTCAGATAGTCATCTACAATTAACGTTTTCCTTAAGCATAAAGGAATTTTCAGCTGAATCATTATTATACTGTTACAGGCACCGACCAAATCAATATACCCCATTAGCCTTATTGGGCTTCGCTTTGAGTGCGTGAGCAGACCCCAAAAGTCAGTCGCTTGCAAATGCAACTTTAACCGCTTCACCTACACACAGCAGGTGGTAATAGACATGCAACCACAAAAATGGACCTCAGTACAGTGAGTACAAATAACTTAAAGGGGTAAATTTAACAAATTCAATTGATAGTGAAGAATTTATTACCATTTTTATACAATTATTAAGAAACTATAATAAAGAAGAATTAAAATTAATTTAAAATTGTATCTATTAAGTTGTAAAGCTTATTAAACGTTGTAATTCTTAGCAGAAAAGTTATTGCTTGGAGGAAAGTTAGTTGAGGTTTGTATACCTCCTCATTATTCTTTAAGTAATTCTTAAATTCTTAATTCTTGTCACTGATCTGCTTAATTTTGTGGTTGTAAATAGAGTAAAGATGATACCAATGTTAAGTGCTTGAAAATATCTTGTTTATTGTAATAAATTAAAGATTAAACACTTTAAAATATGGTTATATGTACGTGGCTGGCTACGAACTATATAGTTTCCAAAAATCTAAAGCTGAAACTGCTTAACATTCGACCCAAAACTCTGCACTTACTGAAGAATATAATTGCTTTACAAGTTTTGTATTTATATAAATCATATAATTGCTTAAAATATTTTTGTTTATTTGTATGACCTAATTTCCCCCATCAATTTAAACCCCCTTTTAACTGCGAAACGCACTGTCCATGCATTACTGTACGTCTATCTATATTGCATACATGAATGACAGACCGCACTGACACACATTTGCGCCTCGGCACAGTGCAATAACGAAGTTATTTATTATTATGCATAGGCACACAAAAAAAAAGTGTCGTAGAGTGGTTCGAATTCCATTTTTGCATATGGCAGCAGCTGTGCAAATATTTAGCCTGGCGCGTTTGTCGCCTAAGTCTTTCGTTTCAGTACGTCTCGGTCGCCGTTTTCGTCACCGTCCCTGCCTCCTCCTCCATCTCTGTGTGATGTAGACTCTCACTGGAGGCAACTCGCTTGCGGTGGCACTTACCTCTTTGTCATCCTGCTTGTGCTGATTATTGAAATACGTCTTGAGCGTCAGCTTGGTGCCGCAGTGCACGCATTTGAAGCAACCGGAATGGAAGAATGTGAAATCCTTGAGCGGCCCCACACGATCCACCTGATAGACGGTCTCGCTGCACCGCAGGCAAGTTGACTCGTAGAAATTTGGCCGATACATAGTGCCGCCGCCGCTCGCTTTGAGTGTGGCTCCAACTATGTGAGAGTGTCTTGACTTGTGGCAGCTTCCGACTGGTTTCGGGGACCTGTTGAGTTTGTCACTTTTCTTTTCCTCTTCTAATTTCACTTGGCGCGGAATTTACGGGTATTCTGCGATTCGGCGGCTTGTGCTCCAGGCTGGTTTGTCGAGTTTGCAGTTGGTTCTGGGGGCGACGCAGACACTTTCGGCCATCATCCGCTCATCCGCTCATCCTCGTCATCCGTCCAAACGCTGCTGCTGGCAGAAGCTGTCCAATGAAAATGACCAAAACTATTACTGGCTGAGTGGGATGGAGATTTCCTATTCGAGCTGCGATTAGATTTTTCGGCCAAGACCAAATCAGGCCCAAACACAACCGTCCAACTGCGCAGGCGTCGGAGCCGAGCCGAGCCAAAAAAAAAAACTTTCATTTATTTTGGCTCTGAGCAGATTATTAATGAATTTTAATTAACTGGACACGGTGGACAAGACAAGAAATTGGCGCGGAAAAGGGTCGCCGGGCTTGTGGGACTCGATGCCGTTTCGCCTTGCCATTGACCTCGCTGGGAGAGTTCGAGTTTGCCTCGAACGTGCCACAATTGAACTTGACGTTGCTGCTGCAGTAGCAGTGGCTGCATTTATTGCAACTCGCTCGTGCAACTGCTGGCTGCCGCCTGGCACCGACAAAAGTTGCATTTTCCATTTGATTAATTGACGCGATTGTTGCTGGCAGGTTTCCTTTCGGTTTTTGGTTTTTATGTTTCTTTTTGTTTGGTTTCAACAATTAAATTGAAGTGGAAAAAATCAGACTGCTCGAGTGTGTGCATGTAACTTTTATTGAATGCATTGTGGCTGCTGTTGCTGTTGCGGCGGCAGTTGCTTTGACCAAAATTAAAACAAATACGGCTCACTTGCCCAAAGACAAAGCCAGCCAAAGCCCGAACGCCGCACTCGGAGTCATCGTCATCGTTTTGCTTTCTTTCCAAGTTTAATGAACGCTCAGCTCAGAGCTGGGCTGGGGGGTGGCAAGGCCTCCTCGCGATTAGCGCCAGTTGCGGCACCGTTTCCCCAGCGAAGGTTGCTGATCTGCGGATTGCATGCTGCCCGCCGCAGCTGCTGCACTAATGGAAAATGCCTCGAAATGGAAATGGGGAAAATGCAAATGCGGCGAAGGCCGCTCGTCGATTTTGTAACACCAAATTATTTTGATTGGCTGTGAATTAAATTTTGTTCCGCTTTTGGGGTCGCCTCCTGATCGGCCAAAGCGAATGTGAGGCAATACAAATTGATGTGTGCTGACCACCACTCGACACCTCTTCGATGGTGGCGATGGTGACTAACTGATCAATAATCCCCCCGGCTGTGTTCTCGGCCCCCGCATCAAACCGAATATCAATCAACAGTTCACGTTCCATGAATGGCAACGCCCACGAGGGCGACGAAAAAGACAAAATAGAAAAGAGTGGCTCAGTTTGATCTCTTGATGCGATCATAATCGGTGTGATTGAATGGTCCAATTATGCCTAGCTTTTGACATAATTAGCGTGTAATGATAATTGTAATGGACATGGATACGCCAGCTGGAAAGACCCTCCGCAAAGCTGGGGAAATTAGCCGGGGGGCGGCTTTGACAAAACGCCTCGTGCGACTTACATCACACTTGGTGGCAGCCAGCACATGGCCACTTGGGTGTGACTAAGAAGCCAGATAGAGGTGGTAGCAACCCGAGAAGCCGCCTCGCTCGCTGCATAGAATTTTTTTTTTATTTGCACACACATGCCAATGGCATCGCATTATCTCCGCTGTTCCGTGCCTGCTTTTGGTTTCTTTTCCACCTGAATGCGGATGAAATGCCACGAAAATAAATTATAACAAATGACAAAAGGAGAAGCAGCAGCAGCAGCACACAGTCACAGCCACATAGTACAAAAGACAAAAACGAAAGTTGCTCTGCACAGACAATTGTTCGCAATCGGGATATTTAAATAAATTGATAAGCGGTCGGAAGCATTTGCATGGGGCGAGCCTAGCCGCCCGTCGCTGCTTTGGATTCAATTTGACCGAACGAGTTTGTTGCCTAAGTCTTTCGTTTCGCGGCCACTATCGGTGGCTATTGCCTTACGAAACGCAAACAATGACAATTAAATAAATACCAATAATAACAGTTAGCTGCAGCAGCAACCACATCATCATCATAATGAACTTGAATTGGCATAATTGCCGCAGCTAATCACATTAAAGCCAGATACAAAGTTTTGATAGATGCAGAGAAACACAACAGCAACAGCGAAGCAGAAACAACGCGACAAGCAGCAACTGGTTATTCAGCCAGCCAGTGAAACAATCATAGGAATTAAAATAAAATGCAAATGATTGCGTCACTTCGAATGAGTGCAGGGGGAGATATGGGGGAAAAATACAACCTAACAGCACACGAAATGTGACACTGGGGGAAACATCAAAGTCGATGTCATGTGCCTAGCAAGTAAATAAGTTTCAACTGAAACTTTATGAACAAAACTTTGTTAAAATTAATAACTAATATGTGTATGTAAATATTATTTCCCTGACTTTTTGGAAATATATTAAAATATTAACGATTTAAGGGAGTGCCAAAAAGTAATTACTAAATGTTAGAAAACTAAGAAGGAGCTCGGAACTAGTTGCCATACATATATTCATATTACTGAAACATCCGGTTTTATATAATTTAAACAAATTTAATATTTAAACGATTAAAAATAATTTATTTGTACTTTAATAAATTAATTTTAGTGTCCACATAAACACAATTCATTAATTCAACATGTAAAATAGCATTCTTTAAAGTTTGAAGCAGACAAAAAACTTATGTAAATAATGTAAATTTACTGGTTATATTAATTTCGTATCAGACTTAGATAAATCAAACTTGTTTTCGAACTAAAAACCTATTCATTTTGAAGTCTTATTAGAAATTCAGTGATATTTACTAAACAATTTGGTAGAACATATAAAAAAGCTTTCAATAAACACTAAATGTATATTAGAATTATGTATCTTTGTCCTTACAACTGCTATAAATAAATAAACATACAAATCTGAAACCAATAAAAATCAGAACCTGTCACAAGCAGCAATTCCGCTTTAGAGAGTCTTCACTGTGCTCGAAGAGCGTGAGAATTGCTTGCGCAAATTCAAGATCACCAAGTACTTGGCGTTGTGCCAATTGCAGAGTCGCTAATTGAAGGGAACAACGGAGTGCTTTTAGAAATCGCCTATTTCGCTGACGATAAATTAGAAGCACAAACACCGAAAATTATTTATGAGCCGTCCGAAATAATTGGCTAAAACAAACACAAAAACAGGCACGGGCACGGGTGTGGGGAAAGGCGCAGAGGCAGAGGGCGGAAAGGGTGGTGGTGCAACCAGCGCCCATGACAGGTGGTGGTGGCTTCTAACCGCGTGTGTGTGTGTTTGTCAGCGCGCTGACGTCTGACGTATGTGTGTGTGTTTGTGTGTTTATGCCGTGACGCAGCCGCAGCTTCAAACGTCAGCTTGCAATCTTTCACTTTTTCGTGTCTGCCGCGCGGTGTTCGTTCCAGTTTTTCCTAAATTATCTCCTCCAGCTTCGTTATTGTTTTTGTTACGAGTATTTTCGCCTTGATTATACACACGCGACGTTTGGGAGCCGCTCTCGTTGGAGCATTGTATTGTTGTTGTTGTTGCAGTTAGTTCTAGGCCCTTTTTGACACACTTCTGGCTTCCTCTCTCTCTCTCTTTCGTTTTGCTTTACTCTCCCTTCTCCCCTCTCCCTTTCCTCTTGCACTGGTTCTCCTATCGCCCCTACTCTATTACTTTTACGCATAAACTATGCTAAACAACTTTCTTCTGCAGAGGGGCGCGCGCTTTGTGCAAAAGTATTTATGATAAATTTCATACACCACACAAACACACACACTAACTCGCGCTCGCACAACCACTCACCCACTCTCACTCACACACACGCAGCCAGAGAAACACACACACACGTATCGAGAGATCCGAGCCCCAACGAGATCCAAGCACATATACACACACAAAAGGGGAGAGCTCGGTTCGCAAGGTCCGTCTTTGAAATTCCGATTCTGCGCTTTGTTTTATCACATTTTCGGCATTTTTGTGGGGCTCCATAAGTCTTGGCCCGCCAAGCAGCAGGTTTCGGGCATTGGGAATGTAACGAAATTTCATTACCAAACACAGACACAGGCGCAGGCGCAAAAACAGAGACACACACTGGAGCGCGTTCAGTACACAGGCACTAGATTCGAGCACGATCGTTTTGAGACTAGCTTACGATACCTGAGCCGAGCACCTGAGAGGTAAATAAGCCCATGCTGCAGCCAGCATAAGGTGGTCTTGTCGGCAAAAGGCTAAGCTTTCAGCACGCGCGAGTGAAATGACAATAGAATGCCTATTGTAATAAAATGTTTGTACTTTTAATTCTTATAACTTCAAGTTATTTTCAACGAAAGTGGTTTTTGAAAATATTTGTTCTTAAATTCTTAAATTAAAATAATTTTTACCTTGGTTTTTTCTACAAGTTAGAGCTGTAAAGACATCGATAGTAACAATATCGATATTATCAAAAACAATCAGTAATTTTAAAAATATAAATTTTACAATATACTGATACTGAAATTCCCTAGGTCAAAGCCTGCAAAATTAAAAAAAGAAAAAACAACTAAAAATTTGTATACAATAATTTTTTAATTTCAGAAAATAGAATTCCTGTTGGGAAGAAACGAATATATTGTAAACACACAGGGCGCAGAGACATCAAAAAGCCACTGTGCTGTTGACCATCGCCAGGTCTAATATGAAAAGTTCAGATATAAAAACAAAAGTCTATTAATAAATAACTCACCTTTGCTTCCGCTTAAAAAAACAGTTCGAATATATTGATATTTTTACCAAAAATTATTTATTTATTTCATGCTTTTTGCTTGATTTTTGAAACTATATTATCGATATATCGATTATAAAATATGAATCAAAGTGGATCCACATCAAACGTAAGTAAGGTGGAAAACTTGGTTTTGATCAAAAACGTTACGTATGATTTTTACGTAAAGAAAACTGTTTTTAGTGATCGACCGGCAACTTAAACGTGAAGTTTTTTTATTTGTATGTGAAATCAAAGAAGTGAAGATAAAAAGTAAAGGATTTGAATTTGTTTCGAGTCGGCGTAGTAAAAAATGTCAGAGCTGCAGCCGCTAAACATACTTTGCCGCCATATTAGCCAAGCCTTGGGTACGACTTACATACATATGTATGGATATTTAATTTATTTATTACATTTAGAAAGTTTAAGAGTGTACAGAAACGATGTAGAGCTTTTCATTATTCATTCCCAATAACTTGCAAGATAAGCGATCGTATCATTAAACCTTCCTAGAGTGATTTTCTGGGATAATTTCATATGTACATACATACATCTATACATATGTACAAATGTGTGTATGAACATTTTTCAGAAATCTGACAAGTTTTAGCAAGTCTGCCCTGCTGTTGTTCTTCTCCTTTCTTGTATTCCCAATTTCGGTTGGTTTCGGACTCTTTCTTTCGGCGTTTTCCCCCTTTTTGTTTTCGTGTGTTACCGTTATGTGGTTTATTATTTGCTATATAGGAGGAACATTTGGTACAAAACCAATAAAAATTTGCTTAATAATTTTCGAATTAAGCTCTGCAGGTTCAGAGACTTATCGATACTCGTGAACCTTTCAACTTTGGTGTGACCACCGAGGATTTGGACTAGTTGGTATTTGGCCCAGCCGCGGTCCCACTAAACTCAACTTCAATAACAAAAGACGAAATTAAAATAAAATTTCTAAATTAACTAAAGAACGAATTATGGGCAATCGATTAGGTATTCAGTTGAGCAGCGACGACGACGACGCCTATGATGGATCGGACAACGAGCTTGGCTACAATGTGATAAATTTCACCGTAAATGCCATGGACATGGAATTGCGTTCGCACTGCTATCACTCGACAGATATGCCCGTAATACGGAGTAAACCAGATTTGGAGAAATTTCAGGTAATGATGAAATACTCCCCCCCCTGCAGCCGTAGGCAAGTAACTTTGGCAACCACTCCGTTTGCAGGCTAGCGATATTTACAAGGAAATAAGGGCCTCCAGCGGCCTGGCGAGCCTACATCCGGACAATCGTTGGAATCTGGTGCGTGCCCTTCAGCAGCGAGAAAATGGGCTGGCCTCGCCCCACAGCGCCTCCTTCTCGAACAACCAGCAGCGCTACATTTCCAATCTGTACATACCAAATAAAAAGTCAACGCGGCTGATGTCGCTGGACTCCAAAGTGTTCGTGACCAAGTTTAATCGCAGTGGCAGCAAGCTGCTGACCGCCTGCCAAGGTCAGCATTTGCTTGTAATTCGGTTGTAGCACCACAGATGGTCTTGACGAAAATGTCTTATCCGTTGCAGATGGCTTTGTGCGCATCTACGACGGTGCCAAGGGTACATACCATCTGCTCAACCGCATCCGGGCCCGCGACGTCGAGTGGAGCATCATCGACGCCGATTTCAGCCCCAATTGCCAGCACTTTGCGTACAGCACATGGTCCCGTTCATGTAGGTGGCTTCAGCCTTTCCCTAATTTATTTTAATTTGTTTAAACGTTCCCCCGTTTCCTTTCAGTTTTCGTCATGCCCGTGAATGGCGGCGAAGATGACTGCCAGTGGATCGACGTGCACGGTCTGCCCAACCATCGTCTTGCCATATTCGCGCTGCGCTACTCGCCCACCGGAGACAAGCTGGTCGGAGCCAGCAACAACTCCATGGTCATTGTGACCGATATTCGCACGCGATCTACCCAGATCCTGCGCACCCACCGCATGCCCGGCACCGATGTGAACTCTGTGAGCTTTCTGCACGACAAGGACCCAAATGTGATAATTGCCGGCTGCGACGACGGCTTGATCAAGGTCTTCGACCTGCGCACCACATTTCGCTCGCGCGAGTTATCCAAATCGGTGGCCTCCTTCATAGGCCACTACGACGGTGTGACGTACCTGGACTCACGCAACGACGGCTACCATGTGCTGTCCAATTCCAAAGACCAAAGCATCAAGATCTGGGACATGAGGAAGCCCGGTAACCTGCGCAACCGCAATCGCGCCCGACAGCAGCAGATGGATCTCACCATGTGGGACTACCGCTGGAATCGAGTGCCGCGTGAATGTAAGCTCGAACTCTATACAAACTGAAGTGTTTCGACTCACGATTACATTGATTACATTGCAGTTTACAATCCTCACAAGCCGCTGGACGGGGACACAAGTATAATGACCTATCGCGGTCATCGAGTAACCAAAACCTTGCTGAGGGCAAAGTTCTCGCCGCTGGAGCAAACAGGCCAGCGTTACATTTACACGGGCTGTGCCACTGGACGTATTATAAGTGAGTTTCGAAGTATAAGTCAATACCTACTCTTAGTTATAATGTTTCCCAACTATTTTGACAACAGTTTACGATGTGCTAACTGGTAAGATAAAAGAGGCTATTGAGGGACATAGGAATGTGATAAGAGACCTGGACTGGCATCCAGAACGCGCAGAGATTGTGTCTGGTTCGGTAAGCTGCCGCGATAGGGTCTTCTCTTTGGAATGCATTTTAATAAAAATATCCCTCCCTCATCTCTCCAGTGGGACACCCATGTGCATCTCAACAATTTCAGCCGCAGCAATGTCAATCGATCGGTAAAGCGACCCCACAGCTCCGATCCGGATAAGAGGCCTTTGAGACGCTCACGTCGTCTGGCGAATCGTAATATGACGCCGGACTAGTTAGTGTTGACGTGATTTCATCCGCTAGCTCGTAAGTTCCCCCCCATTGATATTACTCGTTAACATGGACAGAGTACATTACACACATTCATTCATACACATGCGTGTGGACGCGGAGAATGAGTATTATTATTCACCAGTCAGCAGGCCGCATGGTTCTATGAATAAGACTGAAGATGAATATATATGGCACACAGCTTGAAGTGTAAAGTTCAGTTTAATTATCTTGTTACATACACTTAAATGTAAAAACCATGAAGCTTACAAACTACCTACTTAAGTTGTTTATGTACAAAACAATGATGATAATAAGAGAAAAAGTTGAATTATATTTTTTGTTTGCCTAAAAACTAAATTCCTTGAAACGCAACTCTTTTCTTCACCGCCCGAACAGTTGTGCGCTTGACTGCCTTCGGATAACGTAAGTTATTTGTTTTCTTGTATTTGGCGGCTGACCTATTGTGCCACAGGTCAATGATGCGCTTTTCGTCATCCCGATTCTCCACCACTTTCAGCTCGACGTTCTCGTCGGTCGCATAGCCCACGATTTTACTTAGCGTCGAGTTGCGAAACTGACTCATGTCGAACATTTGGAATTTTTCTGCACAAAATTGAGAGATTATAAAGGTATTGAATGATTTTAGTCTGTCTGAGATCTCTTCCGGTGATAAGAGGTCTTCAGGCTGATCTTCATCGGCTGACTGATGATCACTTTTATCCCCGAAACTGGTTCTACTGGCAGCACTTACTTCTGTGTCTCTGTGCTTCCTTCCTTTGTCTTTAATCTTTTTAAATGCAGGCTCTTCAACGGCTTCGCAGGCTGGCTCTAGCTCAGGATTGACATCGTCAGGGACATCAACTTCTTCTTCATCAACTGGGGGCTTGGACTTTTTCTTTTTCTTCAAGGACTTCTCGGTAGAAGTATCCGTTTGTACGTTCTCTTCCGGTTCGATAGGAGACTTGTCCTGCTTGGACTTTTTCTTCTTTTTTGGAGAGGTTTCGGTTTCCTTTTCTTCACTAACCCCGTTTGCCTCTCCTGCCTCCGACTGATTTTCTTCACATTTCTTGGACTTCTTTTTCTTTTTCCTCGCAAGTTCATCCACGGTTTCCGATTCGTTTGTGCCTTGTTCTTCCCTGGAGTTTGAGTTGTCATCAATTAAAATTATTTCGGATTCGCTCAGCTCGGATTTCTTTGATTTCTTTTTCTTTTTGGGAGCAGGTTCATCGAGTATTTCGATGGTTTCAACCAAAGTTTCAGCTGTATCTTCTTTCTTG
Source organism: Drosophila bocqueti (assembly GCA_018151655.1). Classification (NCBI taxonomy): domain Eukaryota; kingdom Metazoa; phylum Arthropoda; class Insecta; order Diptera; family Drosophilidae; genus Drosophila; species Drosophila bocqueti. The sequence continues at coordinate 5,059,133 of JAECXF010000057.1, forward strand.
TCTCCCTTATCCTTTTTATTTTTCTTTTTCTTTTTGACGATAGTTTCTTCGTCTTCCACAGGCTTTGTTTCCACGCAGGTTTCTCCCACTTCTTCAGCTTTATCTGGAGAGGAGCGCTTGGATTTTTTCATTTTCTTGGGTTCGGAAATCGCAGGCTCAACTGTGCTTTCTGCGTTCTTCTTCTTTTTCTTTTTTAAAGGCTCCTCTGAGACATTCTCGCCCTTGGTTTCCTCCTTGCCGTTTACTTGAGCCTCATCACCAACCCCATTCTCTTGGGTTGATCCGTTTTTAAGCCTGTTCTTCATGGCCTCCATTTTCTGTTTGAAATAATCGCTTACAGACAGCCCCGTGCTTACTGTTTGCACGCCACCGAAATTGGGAGACACATTCTTCTCCTCCTGCGGCGGCTCTTCTATCACAACGGGCGCCGCGATATCTTCGGTTGCCTTTTTGCCAAAAATGTTGGCGAGGTCCTTTTCGCTGTACCGGGACAAGTCCTTGCCGCGTGTGAACTTCTGGTAATGGACACGAGCCTTACTTTGCTTCGATCGCTCCTCCAGCGATATTCCGCTAATGTTCTCCTTGAGCTTCTTTTTAGACGGCTCCTCGGGATCTTCGGCTTTGAAGCCAAAACCCATCGGTCTGGCTTCCTCTTCCGACTCCGATGCTTTGCCATTAGCCTCTTTATCGTCTTCGGCGCCGCCGTTCAAAGATTTGAGAAGCCCATTGAATCCCTCCTCGTGCGTGGTCCACTGGTCATCCTTTGCCTCGTAACCCAATCCCTCGGCGTCATTCTTGAAGCGAATGCGAACGAAATCCTTTTCGCCATCCTGCCTGGCGCCCAGGCCGTTGCCCTTGGACCAGCCCATCTTCTCCAGCATCTTTGTGCCGAAGCGGTTATCATCTGAAAAGGATAGAGTTTCACGTATTTTAGGAACATGGCCACAGCTGGTTTAAAGTGTAATTACCCTCGTATAACGCCTTGCCGCGGGGGCACAGGTTGTACCGCTTGCGGCGTCGTGGTTCTGCCAACATAGCCATTTGGAATTAAAATTATATATTGCCCGTAAGGCACGAAATAAATTATTTATTAAAAACAGTTTATAAAACGCGAGCGCACACAACACGTGCTATCAGTCATCGATTGTCCGAACAGCTGTTTCTTAAGTTTGTCTGATAGCTTATTCCGATTAGGAAAAAATCGTTGGCGTCCGATAGAAGCCCGCGAGTATTATCGAAATTTGGAACTTACAGAAGCGAGCTGGACTTCTACTTCTATTAAATTGAAAATATATTCACAAAAAATTAAAATAATAATAATTTTGGTAACCGACATCATGTAATTTTACCAGAAAAACTTTAAGATTATTTTACAAATTTCGCACTATTTTATAGTTGATTTAATTATATTATCTTTTCATTTTATTACACAGACTAAAATTATTATACCCGTAAAGTAAAATACAACATTTTTTTTTTAAATAAAATGAATTATTCGACTGCGAAGAAATGCGAAACTATCGAAAATCGCGATGCAATCGCCATCACTGCGAAAAAAGGCAACACATCTCTAATTTGATTAGTTATTTGTTATTAGTTTTTAAATTCAACAAGATTCGATTATAATGGATATAAGCGCCGATGTGGATCGGATTATAGCCCAGGCGCCGGACTGGAACCTTGCCGGCGACGTCGCCCTCCTCTCGCTGATGAAGCGCATTTCGGAGGTCCGTGCCATCGACTGACTAATCGCTTATCAACAAACCAATTTGATACCATTTCCTCCCCTAGAATTTGTACGAGCGGGGTGAACGAACCTCCCGCAATCTCCAGGAGTTCGAGACGAGTGTCCGCCAAGTGGACATTTCGCTGAGTAACGCCACCAACAGCCTGCGCTCCCTGCAATTCGGCCACCAGTTTGTGGAGTACAGGGTGGAGGAGGTGGATGACGCCGATTTGGCTATGCCCGAGGAGAAGAAGAAGAAGAAGGTGCAATGAGCCATTGACTCTGAGGGGGGATCTTGTAATCACCGATCCTGTATATACTTGCAGCCCGATCCGCCGCCCATGAGCTCAGAGGAAATGGCGAGGGGATTTCTGGACAACAATCTGCGAATGTTTAGAAAGAACTTTGAGCCGGTGACTATCGATGTGCCAGATTCGGATGACGAGGATGCGTCCGTAAGCTCGACGTACGTACGTGAAATGCAAATTGTTTATTGTTTCTAACAAGAAGTGTCGCTTGCAGCACCGTTTTCCGAGCCAAGAATCCCTACGATGCCATTCCTCTGCCCTTTATTATAGGAACGAAGGAGTGGGAGGAGCACAAGTACGCCGGTCTGTACGACAGTGGTGAGAATAGCGGTGATGACAAGTCCGAAGAGTTCTCGTCCAGCTCCTCGGACGAAAGGGAGTCAGTGTCCAAGGGAAGCACCACACAGCCAGGAAACAAATTTGTGGAGCCCCATCTGTCGGACTTCTCCTCGCTGGCCTCATTTGCCAGAGAACCAGCGATTGTGTCACCAGTAAGAAATCACAATCCAGTGCCAGTTGTTACTCCTCCGACCATGCCACCTGCTGGGCAGGTGCCAGAAGCTGCCATCCGCACGCAGCCGCGTCCGATTATAAGCAGTCAACGCAACCCGCACGAGCGCGACATGTTTGCAGCGCTTCGACAGTCGCCGCCCAGTGACGATCCCCCATCGACCTCATCCTCACCCACATCATCGCCAGCATTTAGGAATACATCCACCGGCGCCCGCTTGCCCATAGTGTCGACGGCATCGTTGAGCTCCAGCAGCAGCAGTCCCGCCCACCAGCCGCCGCCGCCGCCAAGGCTTTTTGAAGACGCAGAAGCTGTGGTTCCCAAGGAAGTCGAGGCTAAGCCAAGTCAAATTAAACGGAAGCCCGTAAACCTCTTCAACGACGATGAGTTTAACTCGTTTATGTCGGAAATTGTTGACAAAGTGCAGGCTAAGACGGGCGCCTCGGAAACTAGTTCGGTGAGAGAAGCGCCACAGGAAAAGAGGCCAAGGGAACAAATTGCGAAGCAGGAAGCACCACCAGCGGTGGCACCTCAAGCAGTGCCCCGACGTGTGAATCTATTCGATGACAGTCCTCCGCTTAGTCCTTCTTCGAAGCCAGAGTCTATCGCTCCTTCCTTGGGTGCCATTCCAAAGCAGACGCCACCACCCAAAGAGGTGAAGGTGGATCAACCGAAAGAACCAGCAAAACCATTACCGAAATCTCTCTTTGATGATGATTTGGAAGATGACGACTTTTTGAGCTCCCTTGCACCCAAAACGAAGCCAGCAGATCAAAAACCAAGCTCAAAACCAAAAACCTCCCTCTTCGATGATGATGACTTGGACATAAATGATATATTTACCAAGCCAACGTCGACAAATGCAAACAAACTCTCCGAGAGAGTGGCAGGAAAGACCAGTTTGTTCGACGACGATGATCAGGAAGATGATACGGATTTGTTTGGCTCCAAGAAGCCCCTCAAGGCTACACAAAGGCAACCTCCTGAAGCTCCAAAGAAAAGTCTTTTCGATGACATCGAGGAAGAGGATTTGTTTGGGACACCAAAGGCAACTGCCAGATATAATAATGAGTCCCAGCCTTTAGAAACTGATGTTGAAATTAAAAAACAAAGCAAACGCATTGAGATTGAGACAGAAGAATTAAGCAAGCAAGAAATTACTGTTCCACAGCAACAAGAATTATCCATTGCATCGACTTCACCCGATTTTAGGGAATCACCTCCACCCATTGAGAGTTCGGAGAAGACTCGCTCTGAAAAGGAGGTGGAAAAGAAATTAAATGATGCTGCAGAGTCCCCACCCAAGCCTCCAGTTAAACTTCCAGATTTATTCGCTGAAGACGAAGACTTTAGCGATGAGGATCCTTTTCTGGAATCCCTAAATTCTAAGACTAAGCCAAAAGGTGCTAGTGAAACTAATGAATTTATTCCAGCGATGGTGGATAATGTAGAACATGTGAAAGTGGAAGATAAATCACCCGCAGAAACGCTAACTAAATCTTCTGAAAAACATACAGATTTGTTCAAAGAAGATTCCAGCGATGAAGATCGTTTTTTGAGTGCATCAAGCAAAACTAAGAAGGCGTCATCGAGTGAAACAGTCACCAAGGAAGTAATTAAGCCAAAAAAAGACCACTTGGTGAAAGAGATTAAGACCAACAAAGATCTGTTGGTGAAAGAGATTAAGCCAAAAGAGCCACCTCGTAAACTGCCAGAGCAAGTCCTGCCAGAGAACAAAATAGATGATGAACTAACCTTCGTGACAAAAGCTAACGCTCCATCTGAGGCTATAACCACTCCAGAAATGGTTGTGCCAGTCTCCGAGACACCTCCGCCGGATGATAAAATCAAAGCCCACCAAGATCCCATTATATCAATGGTGGCGGATATCACCAAGAAGTCCCCCAAAGATGGTGATTCGGTCAAAAGAAAGCCAGCAGACCTAGCTGCCGCCCAGCAACTTTTGCAAAATTATTCGAGTCTCTTCTCAGATGAGCCACCGGATGATAGCGAGTTCTTCCAAACTCTCGGCAGCAGCAGCAGCGGTCTCAGCAGTCTATCCGCATCGAAAATCTTTGACAATGAACACGACTTCTTCGAGCCTGCCTTGCCGAAGATTCCGAGTGCAACTCCAGGAGGAGAACAACCTTCAGGAACATCTGACTACGGAGGCATCGGTTTATTTAGCGACATTCCACCCGAAGACGAAGACGATATCGATGAGAATAGCTCACCAGCAGTCAAGCAGCCGGAAGAAGTGGCACCACACACTACAACCCGCATACACACGATTTTCTACGATGACTTCAGTGAAACTGCAAGAGCAGGATCAATACAGCCATCGAAACCAACTTCACCCTACGACGATGAGCCGCCGCCGCCACCGTCAGCAGATGAAACTGATCGCAGCAAAGCCAAGGAGACGACCGATTCAGCCACCAATCCTTCGTCCCCTGTCAAGAAACTAAAAATGCCCAACATCAAGATCAATGTGCAGGCCCTGCTTCCTGGCTCAGGGGGAAGTCTTCCAAAGCTGCTTAAAAAACAGGAGTCATCGAGCTTTGACGAGAGTCATCAAGCGGAGTCTCCAAAAAGAGAAACCTCTCCAGAGTCTATCCGTAAGCCCGCTGATATGCCACCTGCAGAGGGATGCTTGCTGCATGTAAACAAAACAAGGGCTCGAGGACCTGCCAAGAGAAGACCTTCAACCAGAAGGGGAAGGCAGGAGAACTACGTTAAAAGCTTGATCGAAGATGAGCAGGGGGAGCCAGCTTTGCTACAAAGGCGGCAATCTGCAGAAGAATCCTTAATAGATAGCCAAAAGAATAAGTCGAATGAGCCTCTTCCCTTCACAAAGTCGTTTGAAGTTGAGGAGGTGAGTGCTCCTCCTTCTACAGTTTCAGCTCCTCCGCCCAAGGCAGCGGCATCCTTTTTAGATAGCCCTGATGATGAGGATGACTCTCTTTTTGGTCCTGTCACCACAAAAACAGTTTCTTCTGCCAAGCAAAATACTGGTAAAGTGTCTGTAGCTGCAACTCCTGTGTCGCTGATACCGAATAAACCACCAGAGGATCTTAGGCCATTAGTAATTCCCAAAAAAAATAATGATCCGCCCGCATCATATCGCTCATTTTTGGACAGTCCTGATGAAGACGATTCCCTTTTCAAAAGTATCCCACCTATTCCAAAGAGCTCTTCAGCAGACAAAAAACTGGAACTCCCGAAAGATACTTCTCAGGCGCAGGTGGAGAAGTCTTTCAATGTGCCAAAGGTGGCTAGCACATTTTTGGATAGCTCAGATGATGATGATTTCCTGTTTAGTCCAGTCAAGGCGCCAATTCCGCCATTTAAGTCTACAGTTCCTGTTAAAGAGAAGCTTCCTGAAGCTTCCTCAACGCTCCCCAAACCCGAAGAGCCTCCAAAGGAGCAGATAAAGCCCAAGTCACAAGCCGTACCCAAACTGTTTGATGACAGTGACGATGACGATGATCTGTTTGCTGCTAGAGCCGTTGTGCCACTTCCTGCGACCAGTGTTCCTTCCTCCAGCAGACCAGCTGAAGCTAAGAAGCCAGCGAAACCTGCTGCAAGCTCTTTGGCGGCAGATAACACGCTCCCAAAGAAGAAGTTGCCCCTAAAAACAAGCAAAAGCCTCTTCAGCGACGATGACGACGACGACGATGATGATCTGTTTGGAGGAGGCAGCAGCATGCGCAAAGCCAGCACAGCCAAGAAGACAAATCCTATAGCCAGGACTGTATCGAAACCGGCTCCGAGTAAAACTCCCACGGCCACAGCCGCCACCATTCCCGATAGTATCAGCGATAATCCCTTGGCGGATCTTCTGGATGTTGAGTAAAAAAACACATGATTGCCTTTAATATCAAATATTTACAGTGGTCGATCTGTGTGGATGGTTAGACTGTCGATCAGAGTATTGTTATTCGTATTCCTAGAAACTATAATAAACGATGACATGAATGTGTGTCTCAAAGTCGATAAGTGGTCGATTCTTAATTCTAAACATGGGGGGATTGCTGTGTGAGCATGTTTCGCGTAGATCGATGATTTAACCAGTGACTCTTTCCTCTCTTCTAACGGAATAACTATTAATTTTGAAGTCCACTCAAAGACTTGCTATTTCCCCAATGTGGATGTGTGGATTCTCCCAGTTAAAGGTTAGTCTACGAACTGAAACTGAGTTAGTTTGTGGCTCTTTGGTCGTTATTCCGAGGAATCTCATTCTAGATCCGAGCATCTCTTACAAGTAGTGAGTTAACCTAAGCGCTGACTGATATTCTACTTTGGATCTGGCTCCCGGACTGTCTCAGAGTGCTACGTCGCGATACTTCCGGTAGTCGTCGGACTCGTTGCCCAGCGACAGCTTGCTGTTGGCCGTGATGTACGGATTCGCGTAGTTGGCGTAACCAAAGCCTCCGTAATACTGTAGCTGCTGCTGGCTGTGGGTGGAGCCGCGTCTCTGCAGCGGTTGTGCGAGGACGGTGCCGGCGAATCCACCACCCGTGGAACTGCAGTTGGATGGCCTCCGGTAGATGCCACCAGCCTGCTGTTGGTGGTGGAGCATGTGCTGCTGCTGCTGTTGATGGAGCAGCATGGCCAGGTAGTATTGCTGCTGCTGCGTGTAGTTCTGCAGCAGATTATTCCCGTAGGCGTTGAGGTCATTCTGCACCTTGCTGATCCCATCCAGATTCTCCAGGGACACACAGTTGCGGGAGAGCTTGCCGGGTGGCGGCTGTTTGTGACTGCCCCGTGGGCGATGGTGGTTCCGCTGCTGCGGAACCGGCGGCGGTGTCAACTGCTTGGGCTCGATGGAACAGTATATGGGATCATTGCTGGCGGAACCAATGAGCGAGGGCGGCGAGGGTCGGTGCGAGTCCTGCAGATTGTTCTTCAGGTCATCAATGGTTATATTGAAGTACTTGGCATTCTTGTCCTCCATATCCAGGACATGTCGGGGATTGTACATCCCTGGCAATGTGCAGCGCAGATCCATCAAAGACTGGGCCCGATGACCACCCGGTGCTGCTCCACCTGACCCACCTCGTTGCATCATGGTTGCGTTATTAAATTGCTGCGCCAAAGCTGGCGCAAACATGCTGGCGTTGAACTCGTTCTGGGAACCAAACGCTTGACTTCCGCCGCACTGGTTATTGAGGCCCAGACCCGGGCCGAGGGGCAGCTTGTTGCCTCCAGTCTCGTCGCACAGCTGGTAGCCGGCGTTCTCGAATCCACTCATCCGCTGGCTGGAGCGTCGGGAGTCTGCCTTGGTCATGGGAACACTGGGCGCGGGCGTTTGCAGGGATAACCGTGTGGCCAGTCCCTGTAATTGGCTAAGAACCTGCGTCTCACGTCGCCAACGAATGCCCGTGGGAATCACACAGATCAATGCAAAGCAGTTGATGATCAGGCGAATCAAATAGGAAGTGAGCTCTGTAAGGCCATGCACCGATTGCAGACCCTGAAAGAGGATTGAATAAAAATATTTCAAGAAGTTAGCTAAGTTAGGATGACCCCCTTGTTCAGACAAGTGCTTACCCAGTGCTGTGTGGTCATGAGCATTACAAAGACCAGCTCCGGAATGGACAGCAATCCAATGATGCCCGACCAGGCAAACAGGGGCCAACACAGTCCGCTCACCAGGCCGTGGATGAGGATCGTTGTCGCCACGAACATCACGAAGTAGAGCGAGCACAAGGTGTACGCGGCAAAGGGCAGCTCTCCATGGGCCTCCAGTATCCAAGAAACCTCGCACGAGAAGGCCCCCAGATAGACGATCTGCGAGTAGGAAGAGAAATGGAAATTAACCGAGATTCGCAGAAGAAAAGCGAAAACATAAATCAGGCAATGGCACAGACAAGCAATGGGGGATGGATGCATACGAAAAACCGGAGACAACTGTGCTCCGCAACCATCCATCAATCAATTAATGAGCCCCCTTCCACCTCTGCGACTCCCCCTCAACGACCGAGTGGTGGCCTGTCTTCTGGCCCCCGTCAACTTGCTGGCTGGCAACAAAAAACGATGAGGTTTTTACATCTGGTGGCACGATGAGCAAAAAACGATTTCATTTCATTTTCACTTAATGGAGCAAATACGTTTTCACACTGATAACGGTAACGGACGGACAGTGGGGACACTCGGACGGAATGAGGAGGAGGAGGAGATGCAGAGATCTCCGTGTGGAGTTGCTTTATGTATATGACGGATATCACCCCATCAAATCGAGTTACTTACCAGCAAAAGAACTGCCACCACGCAGCAGATAATGAATAGATTTGCCTTTATGAAGCGCTCCATAATGCGTTCGTTCCAAAAGTTTTGTATGCTATTGCCGTTGCCCGGCGGCCGCTTCTTCAATGAGGACGGCGACTGCTTTTCACTGGTCTTTTGATAATTCATTATTCGTGTTTCGGTTTCGGTGTTGCGGTTGCGATTGCCGTTGCCGTTGCGATTTCGATTGCGGTGTTGCGATGTTTGTCGAAGACGTTGGAAGAGATGTGTGTTCAGACAGGTGTGAGTGCGGTTTTCAAGAGAAATTATCCAGCATAAGCGGGGGGATGGTGTGGCCGGTGGCCTTGGTTCCCCTTTTCGGAGGAGGTCAGTGGTGGTGGTGGTGTGTGAGGCGATGCGATGAGAAGTTCTAGTTCTTAGTTTATGTTTCAATGGGTTTCGAGTCCAGACCGCGCGCTCTTGTGGGTTTGAATGAAAGCGTTAAGCGGCCTAATTGAGCCGTGTCATGCTAGGCTGGTGCTGAAATGAGAATCCGAATGAGTGCCAAGCTTCTCCGATGCGTCCAGTTCGATACCCAAACAAAAGACTTAGGCAACGAACTTGTTTTTTGGATGCTACACATACTTCGAACGAGCAAGCAAAGAAGCACAAGCACATCCACACAGCGTGGCCAACACGGGGCTAACGGCTTGTTCCATATTATTAAGAAGATTTTCACTTTTCTACAACAAAACCAAAAAGCAAGTCAGTTCGTTGGCCAAGTCTGTGGTTTGGCTTAAAAAGCAAATATTTGACTCTAAACAAACTGTGTGTGGAGCGTGCTTTCTGTTTGCCAGAAGAGGAAGCTTCTGGTTAAATACTGACACTGTTTAACTGATGTCAGTTACCTGCTGCCAGTTGCCTTATGTCATGACAAATGAATTCGCTAACTCGGCAATTCCCAAATCAATTAATCAATTACACTGAACTACAAAAGGTGGGTAGAGAGCTTCACCCATGTTTTATGGGATTTTAGAGGTCGAGAGATGATTTAGGAAATTGCCTTTGAGTTAATGAATACTTTAAATACCTAAAATGATAACTTATTACCTAAAACCGAATAAAGTGGAAAGTTTTAACTAGCAAATGCCACCTAGAAGGGTGAAAACGAAGATAGAAGAAGTCTAGATAAAACCAACATTATATATACAATTTAAATAAGGAAATAAATATATGAAAAGCCTATTTACAGCTTAAAATTGTTTTAATTAATTCACCAAAAAACGATAAGATCAAATTCCATAAAGCCAGCTCTCGAAAAGATACTTTCGGGGCCACTCGGGGTAACAAACCCGACCAATTATCGCCCTAGGCTGTGTTGCCGAGTGTAAACAATTGAGACGCCTCGCCAACACATCACTCAGAGCCCAGTTAGCCGCTTAGTCGGATACGGCAATCTGCCCATAATTGACGGCGTCATCAAAATAGAGGCGACGAACTTGCTGTCATTGCCGCCAGCACGCAGGTGCGCCAAGCTCATCATTCTCTTCTGCTCATCGCGGTCTGCGCAAAGCCGCCTCGCGTGCGTCTGTGCGGAGGCGTCTCCTCCACTTGGCGGGCATGGGTTGGGTGCTCCCCAAAAAGGAGAGACGCGTCGCAACGCTCCGCGCCGGATATGCGCACCTTAAAGTGTCGAGCAGTGACTTGCCCCCCATTGACATTCCAACGACGTTGCAAGTTACACACTGCCAAGAGACCCCTACCTGGGGCTGTTTCCTGTCCCGCTTTTGGCTTTCTTTTGGCTGACCGGAAAGAATTGCAAGTCAACTTCGTTTTTATTGCTAATTAGCTGGACAAACTGATTCTCGCTGGGCTGTCCGGTTTTTCGGGGGCAGAGCTCTGTCTCTGTCAAAACGAGTTTCGGCGGAGTCCGAAAGAGACTGCTCTCAGCTATTAGCATCCATTACCGGGGGAAAAAGGTGGCAAGCAAATTCGCAGCGCCCTTGAGTGAATGCCACACCCATGCGGGGAGACCCGGAGACCCCTTGCCAGCGAAATGATTACGAAATTATGCAGATCCAACATAATTTCTGTGAACCTCGTGTGACCGAAAAATGCGAGCAGCGTTTCAAAATATTTTTCTGTTTTTTGCATTGTGTGCCGCCGCTGCGGCAATTAAATTAATTTAATTTCGTTATTGTTGGTCGTATTTATGCATTCGCGCTGTGTGTCGGCATGACGAGTTCAATAGCATAAGTGCAACAATGGACGCGGGCAGGGGCATATCCAGGGGGTTGAATGCATGAATAAACACAACAATGCAGCAAAGTTATGCAAATTGTTGTTATGAAGTCGCTGCAAATCGGAATGGAATCGAAATGAATAGCCCAATGCGTTACCGTTATAGTTATGCTGTGCGTTTCAAAATGCAATCATCTATCCATCAGGCATCAGGCATATGAATCGATGTAGCGATGTAAAGCCTAAAGCCTTTCACTTCGCATTATTTAGTATTATTATTGTTATTGTTATGGCAGGAGATTCCACACAAAAAATAAGTGAACAATAAGCGCGGATCGTAGAAATTATCAGTCAAGCAAGAAACGATTTCTCAGCGGCGACGACGACGCACACTCACACGCGGGCCACCAAATTGTTCAGCGTTGAGTCATGCCACCACCAGGTAGGAACGGCTCTCGAAATTGTCGCTCATGCAAATTGCGTCGTCGTCGACTTCGAGGAGGAGAAGCTTTAATGGTCCATATAACACCACACACCGCTGAGTGCTGGTTCTTGGCACTTTTACTGCTCGCACTTAAAGCCGCGGAGAACTCGTTTGGATCATCGCACAGCAAAAGCGAAATGCGCTCGGCCACAATTATGCTTTGATTGTTATTTAATTGTACAACGGTTAGGCCACAAGCAGGTGCAGAGGCAGAGGCAGAAGCACCAGCACCAGGTCAAGCCACACAGTCAAAGTTGACGAACGTGAGAATCACTGTCTTTGGGTCACTCACTCAACACTCACTCGCACTCGTGAAAAAGCCGTAACATACGCCGCGCGCTAACGGTACGCTCTTCAAGTTGGCGTGCTTGCAAACAGTTAAAAGTGAAATTCGAATGACTGAGGAAACGAACTGCGTTCGCCGAAACGATCTCTGCGAGCACCGCGCCAGCTGCTGAGCGAGCGCTACGACGTCTGTTTGGCAACTGAAGAGCGCTGCTCCCAGTCCGAAGTCTCCAGCTCGAGCCAAGCTCGAGCTCTGCTGTGTCGTTTGTTGATTTACATTTTTCTGTGCTTGGTTTCGTTTATTTTCGCTGCTGCCGTGCAGCAAGTTCACTCGCCCTGCCTCCTGTTCCAACAATTAAATCTTAATTTCTAACTGGCAATGTGATGCTCTCGGTGGCGGGGGAACCCTAGCATTTGCATAATTTGATGGCTACAAAAACAAGCAAGAAACCAAACCAAAACAAAAGGCCAGACAAAAATGAGGCCTAACGGTCATACTTTTGTTTGGGCCAGCTTTTGGGGCCTGATAACAAATGGTTTTGGCCGCTGCTTGTTCTAATTAAAGCTCGCCGAGATTTCTTTTCTTTTTATCTCATTTTCGTTTATTCAAAATTCAATTTGTGAGTTGTGTTGTTTCTTTACTAGCTATTGTGCCGCTGATATATGTATGTATTTTGGTGTGTAATTCTATCGTTTGTTTTCCCCTTTCTTGGGGGTAAATTAAATTAAATTCCCCCTTCTTTGGGGTAAATTAAATTAAATTATGGAATTCAAATGTCAACTCAAATAGGGATTCAATTCCACTCAGTCTCTGGCTATCTAGGAGTAACGAAATCATTTTCATTTCATGGTTTTTAAATGCCTAGCTAATTGCTAACATCTTCGAGATTGTTTCTGGTGTGTAAAACTAATCTTTGACATCAAAAGCATCAATTTATTCTTCCTCCTCGACAGCAGCTGCTCCATTCTGCTCAGGTTGTTTATCGGGAGCGCAGCTATCCAGCACTGCGCTCAGCTGGCCAATGCGCTTAATCTGCTCCATTAGATCGGCTATCTCGGGAGTGCAGTTGCGGAACTTTCTCAAATAAGTGTAGCCACGCAGCATCTCATTGTCCAGCACACATCTGTGAAAAGGGGGGATTAATTAACCTGTGAAACCCACCATCAACTCCGCTTACATTAGGGCCGCCGCTGCGTAGTTGCCTGTCCCCTCGAGTTGCTCTAGCCAACGATTAATAATGGTTTTTATGATCGGATCCGTGGCTGGCAAGCAAATTCGAGCATGCACCAGGGCCTCCTTGTAGTATTCATTGGCCAAGAACAACTCGATGGCTTCCTTTTGCATTCCCAAGCTGAGAAGATACGTGGCTGCGTGCATGATGTAGCCCTTTTCCTCCATCTGCTTGGCATAGACGCGGCAGCAATCCTGCCAGAGACTAAAAAGAACTAACTATTGAATGGAACGAGTCAATAAAGAGCTAAGAACTTACCGAAACGACACCGAAGGAGCCACAGAGAGATGCCACTCCGTGAGGGTCTTCTTGGCCATATTTTCCTCCAGTTCCTCACGCAACTTGAACGTGGATATGACTAGGGAAAGGGAGGATATGTCCTTCGTGTTGGACTGCCTAAGGTTGTTCACTGAAATAGGATTTCAGAAGGGAACATAACTTTTATAAATTCAACTTACATTCTATCGAAATGAGCTTCTTGGCAGTGACTTTGGTACTAAATAGCTTGGACATAAGCACTGACTGATCAATCTTCGTGGCATCTTCGGTCAGAACAATGGCCAGCTTCTCAAGGGCGCTTTTGTTGAGCTCCTTGCCGGCGAGGTAGAGACAGGTGCGGGAATGCTGTGGGTTAAGAAATTATTAATCTGACAATGGAGTAGAAACCACTATAAACGTACAATAAGTAGATTTTCAGGCGGGTTACTGGACTCTAATTCCTTGCACTTTAAGCACTCCTTTTGAGTTGTAACAACAGGCGGCGGCTTCTTGTCCAGGCTGAGTGCTTCCAGCATGTCCTCTACAGGAGTAGGAGTCTCAGGGCCTAGTGAATCCTTAGATAGGTTCTCCTTTGGTGGTGGTGCTTCTGTCTCCTTTACATTTGCATCCCCTTTGTTCAGAGCCGCAGCTTCCACTATGCGTTGGTTACGCCGCTGCCGTTTCTTATCCGTCTTGGTGAGAGGTGGAGCATAGGGCTGATTCAGGGACTTGCTGGCCCACTTAACCTTGAGCAATGCATCCACCTTGGAGCAGATGGTTATCTCATTTCCGGCCAAAGCGCTTTTGATGTCAATCAATTCCAAAGAGATCGCCTTGCCCGAACACATGATGATGTTCTCGTTGGAGGGCAAAAACAGGCCGCTCCACATGGGGCAGTGGAAGGTGATGGTCAGCGGTGGTTTCTCCGGCTCATTTGTGTTCCACATGCACACCTTCCCTTCGATATGGCACGACAGAAGGATATTTACTTTGCTGTGACTCCACCTGAGGGAAGTCACCGAAGCTTTGTCCGCATTTGCCTGGAAAGTGTGCTCCTTTGTCCAGTTGCGGTCCGCTGGTTGAAACTGCATGATGTATATAAACTTGTCGTTGCCCGCCACAGCGAATTTATTATTGTCCAAGGGACTCCAGACAATATCGCAAACATAGCGCGACAGCAAGGCCGACTGGCGGATGAATGGACTCCAGGAATGTCCAGGGCCACTCATCCGTTCGTGCAGCTGCAACAAGCCATCATCGGTGCCAATGAAAAGAAAAGATCCACGCACGCTGAGGTAGCTGGGTCGAGAGATGTGGCTTAGCATGTAAGGTTCTGTGAAAGAAAAAAACGGAATTGAATTCGCGTTACAAATTGGAAATAATTGAGACCGAAAAGTAAGAAGAAAATATAGAGCCCCCATTGTTGTTTTTAATTTAGTTTTCAAGCTAATTGTGGGACCATTTTAATTGTGGAATCAAATAATTAATCATCAACGAGTCTCTATAAGTGTTGAAAGCTCGCTGGTAACCAGCGGCAACCAGAAATAACAAATCACTCAGTCGTCGCATAGCTTTCACAGTCGAGTCTCTGCCTCTGAAATAAATTATTCGTTCTGTTTTTTTTGCTAACCAAATTGTTAAAATGCCGAGACACAGGACACTGGTGGACATTGGCCATCGCATTATGAAGCGCTTCCAGCAACTGGACCTGGATGTGGGCGAGGAGTTCATTGTCTTTGTAGTTCACCTGCTGGCCAGGGACTTGCGTCGCGGTCTGCTCAAAACAGACCTGGAAAAGCCCACTGCCTGTGCCCTCAACGCGTTTGTGAACAGCATTGTGGATAGCTACATAGATCCCAAGGATTGCACCATGGCGAATATGAAGATGGCGTGGGTGATGAAGAAGGGCCCGGCCATCGATCTGCAGTATGTCAAGAAGCAATATGAGGACAAGTTCCAAAAGGAACTGGAGCTGCTCATACGTGACATTCTTCAGTATCCCGAAACCTGCAACAAGCTGCAGCTGGACCAGCTCTTCGCCAAGATGCAGGTTTTCATTGTGGCCTGCTATAACTTGGGCTCGCCCAAGAATCATGTGCTGCTCAAGCTGACGGCTCAGGCGCTAAACAGCGTCATCGGACGCAGTGATCTGCAGAACTATGTCCTGAAGAAGAAGTACCATCGATTGGAGTACCTTCAGCGATTGGCAGCCACGGTGGGTGGCATTGTGATCTACAACAATGATGGGCCAGATGGAGATCGGGAGAATGTGAGAAGTGGTGGGTGAATCAAGTACAAGTCTGGTTGTACTCTTTGTTTATTAATTGAAATTGAAATCTAATTTCAGTGGTTGATGATCTTGAAATGGCCCAACGAAACACAGATGCCGCCTTCAAGGCCAGCATGGAACAGGCAGTCAAGATGCGTTCCCTCTGCCAGGCGGCTGTCGATGGCCTGATTCACATTGATCACAAGGACGAGACCCTCACCTATGGAGTGCCTTTGGAGCATTTGGATCGTCTGAATCAGTTCACTTTGACCTTTTTCATGCTGCATCGCTGCCTGACCACCCTGCACGAGAGCTACCAGAACACCGTGTACCTCATCGATGTGGAGCAGAAGCGATACAACTGCGTGGTGGCCAAGATAAATGAAGCGCTGTCCATGCGCACGGCCATTGAGTCAGAACTGATTTTTGTGAGTGAAATTGCTAAGTGTGTTTATTAATCTTTAACCTTTAATCCCTCCCCTTCCCTTAGCCACACTTTGTATACTTGTCGCAGGTGTGGGGCAATCTCAACAACTATCTTAGCCACATTGTCGAGTTGAACAAACTGAGGGAGCAGGTGGAGGCGCTGGTTGTCGATGATATGATTACCAAGGCCAAGGATACGATTACCGAATTGCAAGCGCTGAGCAAGCGCATCAAGAAGCCAAAGATTTCCCCCTTTGAGGAGAGAATGGAAGCAGTGAAGGGACTACAGACCGATGGAAACTTTTGCAAGCTGGCCAAGGCAGACATCAAGGAGTTCTGCTCTTTGGCTCTGACAGTAACCAATGGCCTGCTGCTGCCGGCACAGGTGACCAGGAAACTGTGCTCCAATGTGGACATAACCTTTGGCTTTCGGGAGCCCAAATACGCGCGGTTTGCTGAGCTTCGTTTCGAACCTTTCATCGCTGCCCTTCGGAAGGTTATCTTCAACAGTGCCAACCTGGCGCTGCTCTTCCAGCTGGACGATGATCTCATAGCCCAGGAGCTGCAGGACCTGATCGTGGAGCCCCCCAAGCAAAGTGATTTTAATGGTCAAACGGAAATGGTCATCACCAACGACTTGTCGCCGTCCAACTGGATCAATGTGACGTGGAATGCATGGGACTACCATAGGGAGACCATTCTCTTGGCCAACATACGCAAGCGGCAGACCCACGACTCGCAGACCAAGGTCAGCTATGGGCAGCGAAATGCCCAGAATCAAACCTACAACACGCGACAGCATATGTAATGTGGGATAGGATTCAAACTCACCGCCACTTGTTTTGTCCAAATCGAAGATGCCGAGCTGGCGACTCGCAATGAAGTAGATGTAGTGATCCTGCCAGCCCAGCGAGTAAATTTCTTTCTTTTGCGGCGTCTTCAAGACGGTCTTAACTTTCATGTTCTCCACATCAAGGATGCCCACCTATTTTACGCGTTTGATTTGATATTTGGTTAGAATTTAAGGTAAATGAAGTCAATAAAGCGACGGCTTACGGTTCCATCAATGGTGCCAAAGGCGAGTTGCAGGCAGTCGGGACTCCAGGCCAGGGAGTACACAATATTGTTGACATTTACGCCATCGATGGGAAGGCAGCTGGTCGAGAGCTTTGAAATATCAAAGATGGCAATGCGACGGTCGGAGCATCCCAAAGCGATTCTACACGAAAAGGAGAGGAATTTGTTTTGGAACAAAATTTAGAAATATATTTTTGTTGAGTGCGCGCTCACTTGTTCATATCATCCGGACACTCTGCCATTGCGCGCACCCCGAGAGACACTGTGCCATAGGTGGCGCCCACTTCGCCTGTTTGGGGTTTCATCGTGACAATCTGGCGATTGTTCTTGCACAACCACATCTCCTTCTTGCTGGGGTGACAGGCGAACGTGAATACATCTTGCTCCTTGCTGCTGTGCGCTCTGTCCTTGCTGATTTTGTAGCGCAACATTTTGCGGTCGAACTCCAGGGACCAGAAGTACAACTGGTTGCGGCTGAGGGTCACTATAGTGTCGCTGCTCAGCCAACAAACGTTGTTCAGTTTGCCCGGGCTGCCCCTGCCCCGGCTGTAGGTCCTCCCGGAATGCGCCCCCGTGGTCGCGTTCCAAAGCATTATGACCTCGTTCCCATCAATGGAGGCCAGCAGAACGTCGGGACGTGTTGTGCTTACCGACGAGCTAAGTGTTTCGGTACTGCCAGTAGGCGTCACCTGGAGATCGCTCGGCGGCGGCGGCTCAGGCTTGGCCTGAGGGGTCTCTGAGGCATGGACCTCTGCCTGGTGGTAGATGTGATGCAGCACCTCGCGCTTGGGCTTGGCTGCCTCTCCGTCGACAATTACAGCGTCGTCGCTGGAGGAGCTATATTGAATGACCTCCAGACTGCCTTCGGTGGAGTCGCTGATTTCCTGGCGATTGCTGGCGGCGCTGCTTGCATCGCTCAGCGGCCCAGAGCGCTTTGTGGGCTCGCAGTCCTTCAAGGTGACTTCGACGTGCTTAACGCCATCCTCCTGACCATGCGCCATCATCAGATCCGCCTTCATGTTCTCGCAGGCTTCTACGTAATCGAGGTCAGCGGTACTGGTGGCTGGCTTCTCCAGGCCAACGAAGCCATCTTCAGAAGATTTGCGCCGCTCTGCTGTGGGTGCCCCAAACTCACCCTCCAGATGATCAAAGTTGTAAATGTCAAACAAATCATCGGACTCGGCGGCCCGAGACTTGACCAGCGGCGGTGGGTTCGGCTTGGCCTTCGCCTTCTCCTTGCCATTGCGATTGCGCCACTGCTCAGCTTTCGAAGTCAGTTCGTTGAGGTTCTCCTCCAGGGGAGAGTTCACCTCTTGCCAGGAGAGGCCGCAGATGGGCGCCTTGTGGCTAGTGAACTTGTAGAGGATGCCCATCTTGAGCAAGTCGCAGACTAGAACGTTCCCAATTGCAGTTCCCACCGCAAATTGGTTGTTGTTGTAGGGGGAAGCGCGCAGCTGGGTGAGCTGGTGGTACCGTTGCGACAGGAACGTCGGCCGGCGGCAGTATGAGTTTGAGGCTACGCAAAAGATGACAAGGTCGTTGGCATCTATCGACAGAATGTTCCCGTTGGCCAAATAGCTCATCAGCACGGAGCTGGTGGTGTGGTGGACTGATCGCGCGTCGCGCGCCTCCTGCTGATGCTGGTGAGCTTTGTGCCCGATGACAGCCTCGCCCAGAAGGCAGTCCCAGACCTGCACGCTCAAGTCGTCGCCGACTATGGCGAACGGCTTGCTCGGGCCGCCCCACAGCGGACTCACGTCTAGGGCAAGAATGTTGATGCGCGTCGACATCGTCACCACCTGGGCCTGCTCGTCGCCGCATGCCGGCGGAGCCGCTATGTAGTTAATACAGCGCACGCCGGCGTAGACCAAACCTCCATCGGGAGCTGCCGCCGCCAGCGCTACGGTCGACGGCGGAGTGGGCACATTGTGGTACGTCACCGGCGAGTTCATGGCGAGAATTCAGAACTCAGGATAAAAGGAATTAAAGAAAACTTCGCGCTAACATTGAGAATCGCGAACTTTTACGCAGAGCTGCAAAAACATCGATAGTATCGATGGCCATTCTGCGCAATATCTCGATTGCTGTTTTCCACCATCGATATATCACCTTTATTTAACATTTTATTTAATTTGTAATACGCAATAAGATTCTCATTATAATAATAATAATAAAAACATTTGCCGATAAAAATGAGATTGGTTTTTTATCAATATTTTGTTTATTATTTTAATTAAAGAAAATCGTGTACAATTGGCAGCTGATGGAGACATTATATTTTATAATATTTCGAAAATATCGATAGCGAACTATTACTATCGTAAACACCGAGTGTGAATGGTCATCAGCAGGTAGATAAGAAGAAGCGCACAATAACAACGCAAAAAATTGGAAAACTCCAGAAAAAAAAACAAAGAAAATAAGAGAAATCAACAAACAATGGATGCTAAACGCGAGAGAAAGTCGTCTTTGGTATGTAGATTTGAACCCCGTTGATAGAAGAAAGAAAACCCTGATAAAAGTGCGATTTCCAGGCCCCCCTTTCGCCGTGCCCCATTCCGGACATCACCGATGACGATTTGGTCAGCATCTCCGTGCGGGACCTCAATCGGACCCTCAAGATGCGCGGCCTGAACCGCGAGGAGATTGTGCGGATGAAGCAGCGGAGGCGCACGCTGAAGAACCGTGGCTATGCCGCCAGCTGCCGCATCAAACGGATAGAGCAGAAGGACGAACTGGAGACGAAGAAGTCTTACGAGTGGACGGAGCTGGAGCAAATGCACGACGACAACGAGCAGATCCGACGCGAGGTGGGCAACTGGAAGAACAAGTACAAGGCCCTGCTGCAGTTCGCCATCCAAAACGAGATCCCGATTCCGAGCGAGCTGGAGGGGCACTGATTCGACCCAACTAGCACCTGTCACATTCCTATTTCCTTCAAAATTTAAAGTAACTTTTAATACTAATAAAACACCTGTAACTAAAGTACAACAGCTGGATATTTCCCCTGTAATAAAGAGAAAGCGACGCATTATTCGCAAGAAATACTCTGCATTTTCCCAGCATAAACAAAGCTCGTGTCGACGTTCGCTGTGAGTGTCGAACGAGCCGGGGCGCACTGAAACTCGGCAAAAGCTGGTTATGTATTAACGTCAATATCCTCTAGGTCCCAGTTCAGCCAAGCAAAATCACAGGGCTAGGGTAGAGCAGTCCAGTCCAGGTGTCAGGTGTCTCAGACGATTTGCAGACCCTTCCAAAGACCCAGCAGTGACGCCGCTGTAAGCGCTCCCCGGACTCATGGCATTTCGCTTCTTTGGCAAATCCCTGCTCTTCGGGCTTCCTCTGGGCATCACGTTCCTCGACTGCGTGGGCTATGTGGCCAGGGTGGAGGGTGAGTATTGTACACATTTATGAACAAAGGCGTTGGTTTAAATACGGGGTGCCTTCCCAGGAATTTCCATGCAGCCGGCGCTGAATCCGGTGGCAGATGAGCGGGACTACGTCTTTCTAATGCGATGGGGCACGCACAACAGCCAATTGGAACGCGGCGACATCATTTCCCTCATCTCCCCCAAGGACCCCGCCCAGAAGATCATTAAGCGCGTTGTGGGACTGCAGGGCGATGTGGTGTCCACGCTGGGCTACAAGCAGGAGATTGTTCGCGTTCCCGAGGGCCATTGCTGGGTGGAGGGCGACCACACCGGCCACTCGATGGACAGCAATACCTTTGGACCGGTGGCTTTGGGTCTGATGTCAGCGCGAGCAGTGGCCATTGTCTGGCCGCCGGAGCGCTGGCAGCTGCTGCACAACGAGCTGCCGCGCCGCCGAAGGCCCATCCAGGCGGCCAAGGGCAACTACTATAACTAGACTGACCACCAACCAGCGGGGGAGCCCAGCTCTGATCCCGAGCATAGTTCCAATTGTGTACATATGTTCAAAAGCCCAAGCGTATATTTTATAAAAAGTGTTTCCGCTAGCGAGACACGTAGGACGTTCTAAATTATAAATTATAGTAAAAGCCGAAGAATCATTTTTATTTGAGAACACAAGAAGAGTGTTTACTTGTTGATTTCAATAATCAAAATGGGCGTCGCATTTATTTTAAAAACTATGAAAAACTATAAACTGTTTATGGAACTTAACATTATTTCCAATTATGATTTTATAGGGAATTCAGAGGAAGCATATAAAAAACCACATTTATTTTAAAGCAATTTCCGTGAACGAATGCCAAATTCCTCCATTACGGCCACGGTTTGCTTCAGGGCCACTCCTGCTCTTACTATCTCGTAGTAGCCCGGAGTGGCCAGGTCGATCACCGTGGAGGCCAGACGTCGCTCCTCCGTGAGACCAATTTGGCCAGCATCGAAGACAGCCCCCAATTGGGGCCAGAGAGGGAGGAACTCGGAAACCTGGAGACTGCTGGGCTCACTGGACCGGTTGGCACTGGTCAAGGCCAGCGGCTGTTCGTGCCACACGGCGCACAGGTCGCGCATAAACCGAAAGTCTGGAATACGTATGCCAATCTTGGAGGTGCTGGGATTAAGGAACCTATTGCTCAGCGCGGGCGTCCGCTCGATCACGATGGTCAGGGGGCCCGGGAGCAAACGAGTTAGCAGCTCGTCGCTGAGATGGGCAGCCTGGCCAAAGCGACGGAGGGCGGCGATGTTGTGTACGCAGATGGCCACCGGCTTGTGCTCGTCCCTGCCCTTGATCTCGTAAAGGCGTTGGATAGCCTGCTCGTTGTTGGCGTCGCAGGCCAAGCCGTAAACGGTGTCAGTGGGTAGGCCAATTACCTGGCCGCTCAGCAGACAGTGGCGGGCCAGCTGGAGGGCCGCTCCATCTCCGACTGGACACACAGGGGTCTCTGGATTCTCCTTCGCCTGCGACAGCATTTTAGTGGACTTGGGGCGGGCTGGTTGCCCCAGAAGGCGTCTGATGAGCAGCACCTGTGTGAGGCGCATTAGTCCCGCCAATTGTGACCGCACTCGTGGTTGCAGCACTTGTAGAACGTTGTCATGGGCTCGTCCGCAGACCGCGTCTGGATCTGCATGAAGTACGCCCGCTTGTGGCTGCACGACGGGCACTCGGCGTCCGTCGAGTCCACGTTCTCCCACGCCGCCTTGCCGCCCAGAACGTGGTCAACCTCCTGCGGTTACAACAAAGAGCGATATTATCAAAAGTTCCACCTAAATTGCATCATCGAACGTACCTTGAGGCGGGGAAAGGTTTTGGTGGAGATCTTGCGCTTGATCTTCGATATGTACGGGCAGGTGTTGCAGGTGAACCGGTGGCAGGTGGTGTCCTCCTCAATGATCAGTATATTGCCGCACGACGGGCAGAAAAACAACATAATTGTTGTTCCCGGTTTGAGTTTCGAGCACGTTGCACGGGGCAGGGTTTTTTCTTCACCACAGCTGGTCACATTATCTTGGGTGACCGTGTAACACACCTCGAAATAACCTAAAATTAGATTGTTGGCATATTCTTGCCCACAGCGTACAGTCACATCTTTAATTCCGCGATATTTTGCAAAACAATTGTGAAAATAATTAATAATATACATATTTTACGGTTAAAGCTAGTGGATCCTTATAAATAAAGCAACATGTCGGCCGATGTGCGTGATATCCTGGACATGGAGCGTGCCAACACGCCGGAAGTGACGAGGGATTCCTTTCTGGCCACCAAGAAGCGCAACTTTGAGCGGTAAACAAATAAATTCCTGGAATTGGTGGTTAAAATTAATATGTGTGACTTTTGACAGAACCAAGAACGCCTCCCGCCGTCCAGAGGGCATGCACCGTGAGGTGTTCGCCCTGCTCTACACAGACAAGAAGGATGCTCCGCCTCTGCTGCCCACCGACACGGCCCTGGGCATCGGCGCCGGCTACAAGCAGGCGAAGGCGCGTCTGGGCATGAAGAAGGTGCGCAAGTGGGAGTGGGCACCGTTCTGCAATCCGGCGCGCAATGACGCCGCCGTCTTCCATCACTGGAAGCGAGTCAGCGACAATTCCACAGACTATCCCTTTGCCAGGTTCAACAAACAGGTGGAGATTCCCTCCTACACCATGACAGAGTACAATGCCCATTTGAGGAACAACATCAGCAACTGGAGCAAGGTGCAGACTGACCACCTCTTCGACTTGGCAAGGCGGTAAGCTCGGCTTTTGTCCAATATTTCAAGGAGTAATACAAAAACTACTTTTCCTAGATTTGACCTCCGCTTTATTGTGATGGCGGATCGTTGGAATCACCAACAGCACGGCGCCAAAACAGTGGAGGAGCTCAAGGAACGCTACTACGAAGTGGTGGCTCTGCTGTCCAAGGCCAGGAATCAGCCCAGCGACAAGAAGGTATTCACATATGACGCCGAACACGAGCGCCGCCGCAAGGAGCAGCTCGAGAAGCTGTTCAAGCGCAACCGCCAGCAAGTCGAGGAGGAGCAAATGCTTATCAATGAGATGAAGAAAATCGAAGCCCGCAAAAAGGAGCGGGAGCGCAAGACTCAGGACCTGCAGAAGCTCATCTCGCAAGCTGACCAGCAGAACGAGCATGCCTCCAACACGCCCAGTACTCGCAAGTACGAGAAGAAGCTGCACAAGAAGAAGGTGCATCCCCAGCCGCGACCCTCCAAGGTGGACTCGGTGGTTAATGCCATCGAGATTGGCAGCAGCGGCATCAAGTTCGCTGACCTGCGGGGCTCCGGTGTCTCGCTGCGCTCCCAAAAGATGAAGCTACCGGCCAACATTGGCCAGCGAAAGGTTAAGGCACTCGAGCAGGCCATCCAGGAGTTCAAAGTTGGTGAGTTGTAACGAAACGGCAAAGACTTTCGCTTGCCGACGCTAATTGTGTGCCCCATGTACTTTGAAGATCCCGCGCCGCCGCCCACGGAGGAGATATGCACCTCCTTCAACGAGCTCCGTTCCGACATGGTATTGCTCTGCGAGTTACGCACAGCGCTGTCCACCTGCGTCTACGAGATGGAGAGCCTCAAGCATCAGTATGAAGCCGCCTGTCCGGGCAAGGTGGGTGTCCACTAGCCAAGCGTTTTGCAAGCGTGTTGTTTGATTTCTGTTTTCTTCTCCTCATCCCCATGCAGACACTCAACATCCCGCCCTCACTGGTGCCCATCAAGACCGAGGCCCTAGACAATACCTCAAATTAATTAAGTTAACGCAGCCCGCTTCCCCCACAACACAGAGAGAAAGAGATTCTCCAGACGCCGCTCCAGTGTGTGCGGCGTGCTAATCATTGTAACCCGTTTTCCACTATTCCATATTTGTGCATTTGCGCTACTCCCAGTCCGCTTGGGGAAATAAATGGATAAACAAGAAAATTGTTTTGCGGCACACTCGATGTGAAAATCAAATAGCCCACGGCCAGCGGTGGCCACCAAGCAGCAGATGCCATGTCGAGTGTGAGAACTCTTTTTCCCGACCATTCGGCCGTTCGTTCGTTCGGCCGTGATTTATTTTCCAGCTAGCCGTGTGCTCTGTTAGTGGCTCGTATTTGGGTTAGGCAAGCAGCCAAAGCCGCAGCAGCAGCCACACCATGGGATGCGATCTTTGGCAAGCCGAACAGGAGGGAATCGAACTGGGCTGAGCGCGCTGATATGTTCAATTCGATGCCTGCCCACACACAATTCGGATATACAGATGCAGAGGCGGAGGCGGCGTCCCATTCATCGGGACCAGTATTTGTGAATGAACCGAATGCGAAGGCAAACACTCAGACAAACACACAAATACAACACCCATACGAAGGCGCACGTAAAGCGAGACGCTGCGGAGCGCCGAGGGAGAGGCGGTGGAAAACGCATATGAAATCATTCTGTTGGCGGCGGCTCGACCTGCCTTACCTGAGCGTAGGCCGCTCAGTCGAGTTTCAGACGTCGTCGGGTCCAGTTCGTTAGCGCTACCTCCGTCGTCTCTCTCTCTCTCTGTGTGTGCAATTGTCGGTGGTTCTCTGCCTCACCTGGCCGCATGCAACCCGAAAACCGAAATTCGTCTGAGCGGCAAATGTGAAAATGCAAATTTGACCCTACCTCGAGTGGAATTACCTCGCGCAACCTGGCTACCTGACATTCCTCGGTCACAGTCATCGTCATTGTCAGCGTCATTCATCCCTCCAGAATCTCTGGGAATCCTGGCGGCGGGGGGCAAGGCGCGCAAACACATCAGCGCAGAGTCGGACTCGCATCCGTTTCCGGTTCTTTCTGTTCTGTTGATTGTTCCCTATACATACTTGCAGTCGGCCGTCGGCAGTCGGTAGTTTTTCATGAATGAAATTTTAATTTCTTGAGTGCGCGAGTGTGTGTGCACCGCATGTCCAGTCACAATTCGAGTTCCAGACCGAACTCCAGCGGTGTCAACTGACGGTGCTGCCCTCCGATCGCATTGTCGACGCTGCCGGGGCGTCAGTGCACCGTAAAGATCTTTATCGCATTTTAAATACGTTCTGGAGCAGAAGGCAGAAGGCAAGACCCGGCCGACAGGCAGGTAGACGGAAAGCGAGCCAGGTTAATGCGGTTTATTGTTCTATGAACGCTGGCCGGGACCGCTCTCTGTTTAAGTTTCGCACGCTGATAAAGAGGAGCAGCGACAACATCGAACGCACGGACTTCGCCCTGGCCCTCAAGATGTGGTCGAAGCTCAGGTGAGTCTCTGGCCCAATTCGCTGGGCAAATAAACATTTATCTGTGTGTGCGTGTGTGCTCTAGATGGGGGCTAACGCCCACAAGGCTTTATGTGTTATGTGATAGAAATCTGTATGTGGCATTTGCCATTTTCTACAGCAGCGTGTGTAGCAGAAATTAGCACCTTTTAATCTAATAATAGCGCTGGAACCGAACGCAGCCTAATCACAGTCTTAATCGCAGCCTGCCCCGTGGGCAGGTGAATGGATCGGCTCATAATGAACTCGTATTAAAATTCAAAGCTTTAATGATTTCAATCAGCTCTCGCAGTCATTTAACGCCGCCCAAGCGTACGACACTTCCGTTGTGTTTGTCTCAAATTTCGTTTAATTTCACGGGCTAATGTCTTCCCAATTCTCTAGGGAAGCCCACGCTTTCGAGGGCTAGACACAAGAGGCCCCCAAGAAATGGGAAGAGACAACATGAGGAACGAACCCACACACGGAGCCTCCACTCTCTCCACCCTCTCGGTTTACGCGCAATTAGCGCTTTGTTGTTGCTGCTCCACTCTCTTCTAATTTCATATATAACTCATCATTTTCACAGCGGGCTACCATGGATCTTCGGTTCGGGCTGTGCTCGTAGCGACAATGAAGGAAAACTCTTTTTATTTATATTTTCATTTCATTTTCTAAAACGCCCACAACAACAATGAAAGCGGAGAAGAAAAATGTTGTTCATAATTAATGTTTATATAATTTTTTACTGCTTTACATGCGGCTCATTAGCCGCCTGGCTCGGGTTTCTGTTCTTCTTGGCTTGACATGGCAGGTTCGTTGCCTAAGTCTTTTGTTTGCCAACTGCCAACTGGCAGCCGTGGGCGTCCGCTTGATGCGGGAAGCGGAGCGACTGCGACTGCGACTACGACAGCCACCGCAGCAAATGCCCAAGGAAAAGAGATAAAATAAGAAACATTTGTGCTACTTACCTGCCGCTGGCTGCTGCTGCTGTTGCTCCACAACAAGTTGCCAAATTTGGCAATGGGAGCGCAGAGCTCAGAGCTCAGAGAGCTGCCTGCTGCCCACTTACTTTTGTGCCCAAAGTGTGTCGCTGACATCCGAGCATCCAATGAGCTAATGTCTCTTGGCAAAGATGAGACTCCGCTGACACCGCACTGTGGCATGTCGCTTGTGTCACAGGGAATAGGACCTTCCTCTGGTTTCTGGCAGTGCATGCATAACTTATACACACAGCCATTCACTTAGCATACTCCTCCGCAGCATCCGAGCAATTTCTTGCCGTACAACTCTAGTCTGTCTCTGGCATTTGCATTTGTGTGTGGGCAGCCCACGGTGTGTGTGGTGTGGGCTAGACCAAGATGCGAGTCAGTGTTTGTGTTTTTCTGTGTGGCATATGCCAACTGCTGTCGCATAATATCTTTAATTTAGTTCATTTCCAAGCCCATTTTCGTGACGCTCCGCCAACCCCACACTCAGCTTTCTTCTTGCCGTATAATTTCCCTCAAAATTTCATTGATTTTTCGGCTCTCGTCAAGCGATTTCCACTTTATTTATTGGTTTTCTGTGTCTGTTGTCTTGGCTTTCGAAATGTCGCAATTAACAGTCGATTTAGCATTATGCACATGCGTTGGCGGCCTCCTCGTGTCTCAACTGGCTCTTTGAGGTTTTGCGTGGGCTGTGAACTTGGTCTTTAGGTTTTTTTTTTCGTGCGGTTCCGTGTGAGGAGTTGTGCGAGGAGAGAGTAGGGGGTGGCGAGGGATGCTGGGGAATGTCAGGTTTTGGAGGAAATACTATATATTATTTACTTTATAACCATGCTTAAAGAGAGTAGAATAATGCCACGAAAAAATACGAAATTAATCATTAAATGATATATTTGCTATTTGTTTTTCGAGGTCTGAGTCGACTTGATTTAAGCCACATAAAGTGAGGGTTGATTTAAAGCCAGTTCATACACAGGTGTATTTTTATGAAAATATATTAAAGTTAATATTTATTTTAGAAAAAGTATACAAAAAGAGATTTTAAATCAAATAGTTAGATACAGTTAATCTTTATAAATGAACCTGTCATTTGGTGCTTCAATGAAATGCCTTTAAAGTTTGATTTTAGCAAAGAGCTTGAAGTTTCTGCAAATTAAATTGATTTTTATATAGCTATAGGAAATCCTAAGTAATAAAAAATGTTCACCAATATTCCAATTGTCCATCAGTCTGTTAATTCGATTCTTCCACCATTTGATTTTTAAATGCCTTATTCAACTCACTGTTAAGAATATATAAACCCATTTTTGTGCATTAAAATCGTGGCCCAAAGGCAAGTGAAATGAGCTGCAGGAGCGGAACGGACGAGAGTCGCAGTCATGTCCATAAATTTCGGTCTCAAATTGCTTTTAGTTGTTCGGCAGCAGCAGCGGCTGCCGTCGGCATATTCATATGCAAATGGCAGACACAACACAGCTCAGACTCCTCTTCCTCACTCTGATCCGAAGACTCTTTTGGGCCAGAGCAAAGGCAACAAGAAATCCAATTTAATTTAAATTAAACACACTGCCTGGACACCAGGTTCATTCATCGCAGGTTCATGCTTGGACCGAGACCATGTTCGGGGGCCCATAAAATGCAAGATTTTGTAAATAAAATAAAAATGCATGCGCACAAAGCCCGGCTTATGGTTTGTTTACCTTGCCCCAAGGGAAATCGGAGCAGATCCCATCGGATCAGCCAACTGTTCCTCGCATTCGGATTTGGAATCGTATTCTCATCTCATGTTTGGTATTGGTATTGGCCCTCATCCCAGACAGGGGTCCGAGAGGTCCGACTTGCAGTTGACTGCTGCTGTCACTTATCGGTTACTTGGCCTGCGATTTGCTTAATTGTTCGAGTGCCGCTGCCGCTGGTGCTTGGCCGAGCACAGCTGCCCACGTGTGAGTTCAATTAAAAAGTAATTTGCCCAACGAAGGCAAAACAAAAGGCAGCCAAATCCGTTGCGAGCCACCCACACGTTTCCGCTGACTTGTCGTCTCGGCCCACTCTCAAAAAATAATACTTACTAATTTTATTTCTCGGTTTTGTTGCTGTTGTTCGCTTCTCTGTTTTGGTTTTTTGTGTTTTTTTTTCTTGTTTACAGCAAAAACGAGTTTGCGAGACCTGTGATTTGCAGTTCGCTTTGACAATATTACCAGCAATTCGAGTCTGACAGCGAACCCACAGAGAGTCAAGCTCTTGCTGCATGGAACACACATATTTGGGGGTAGAAGTAGTCGGTATAAATCAGGAGTTGGTTAATTTTTCAATTAAATATTATTTGGTTTTCAAATATATTTAATTTACGAACTGGCCGGGAACCGAGATTTTTGTAAGAGCAATTAAACAGTTTACTTTGGAAAAATGAGTTTGAAATTAAAACTAGTATTCTTCGGTTAGTTTATTATTTTTTTAAAATTAAAATTTCTAAGCTTAAGGACTCCCTTAAACTTATATAGTTCAGTATTCTTTGGAAATATATTTGTAATTTTAAAATAAGCTAAGGAAGAATCATTGTTTAAAAGGTATTCAAATGTTTTGTATGTGTCAAAAATTCTTTAAAGTCCGCAAGGTTATCTTAAGTTTTTAAAGCGGTTTTATTAGGCATTATTTACTGACTTAAAATTTCAATTTATTAATTCACGTGACTTGATAAGAATGACAGGTTTAGCCACCGGTTGTCTCAAATGACATAAAGTGGTGGCCAGGCCAAACATTTGCATTTGTCTGAGCAAGATATAAGCAATATATATAGCTAAATTTTAATTTAGTATTGCAATAAAAATAGTTATGACCACAAAAATATATATTTATGTTATTTAAATACTTTTCCTACACACCAGCAGTGTGTTTATTGTTTTGATGGACTTATAATTGTAGATGGAAATATAATATTAATTAAAATGCCAGCATCCGTTTCCGTCTTACAAGAAAGACGCTTTAATGGGCAGCCTTCCGATGCGAGTCATTCTCGCAGTCGGTTCTCACAGACCCAAGGGGGGAAAGCAAGGAACCGGGGACCAGGATCACAATTAAATCCCTTTTGGTTTTCAGTTTCCTGTCCCCTTTCGACTACTCCTTTTCGGCATGCTAAATACCCAGGCAGACCACAATGGACGACGTGAATGTGGGATGTTGATGTTGAATGTTGAATGTTGGTGTGGCTACTTCAGTTTCGAAAGCAGCTGCTTCGGTTTTCCACCTCTCTCCTCTCCTGGCCTTTTTGTGTGCCGCACGTCTGTGGTTGCCACTTTGCGTGACATTTCGACCTTTGGCTGGCTTTTGCAGCAACTTTTACTATTTTCATGCTAGGCATAAATTTCATTTGCCACACACACACACACACACACATGAGCCCCTTTCGATGCGCTTTCAACATCCGAACAATGCCCCAGCAGGTTGATATTCAGCATGGCCAAGCCAGAAATACAACAAAATTAAATAAAATATTATAAAAAAAAAGCAATTTACAAATTTCGCCTTTGGCCTATGCAACATGTTGCTGTCATTATGATTAGCAACATGTTGCCCAATTTGCCCGCCGCAGCAGCAGTTGCCGCCGCTGCCGTTTCGGCAATTCATGTCACTCGTTGCGGTTGCTTTGGCCCGTAAAAAAATAAGTTATTTTTTATGTATAAATAATTAGGCAACTGCAACAACTGCAGCTGACGCCGAAAATAGTTTCCCTAAATTGCCGTGGAAGTGGATACGAGGACGAATTCCCCTCGCTTCAAAAAACTATCTTACTTTGGATTTAAATAAGTTTACTTTTCGGGTTACAAAATTTTGGATTTTCTGCCAATTTTTAAAAGTTTTCTTAAATTAAAAAAGAAATACATTCGTTGAAGTTTCTTATTACATATAATATTTAGTTTTTAGGTTTAAAACTTTAATGTTTTATTGAAATATAAAAGCTTCATTCTCAATCAACTCTTTTTCTGCTGAGCATCTTTCAAATAGCATTATTTCTGATTTCCTTTAATTCTGAAATAAACAATAAAGAGCACCCGGCATTCGTTATCTCCTTAGCCACAATTACTTGCTGTTTTTTCTCCAGTTTTACTTTTTTTTATTTATTGCCAAAGAAGGCGAGCTAACAAAAAACGCGTTTTTAATTGTTCGGTGGCTTATCGCATGTTTTGGCCTTTTTGGGAGCGCAAAAATGTTGAGCAAAAGGGGAGAGAGAGGAAAAAAAACAAAACAACTAAAGAAAAAACCCGAAAATAATAATATATTGTCCAAGTTAAGACTAAAGTTATGTGCGAAACAAATAAGAATTGATTTGTTTTTTTTCTTCCCTGTTTTGTTTGATTGAAATTCCCAATCAGTTGTGCAGTCAGCTGCCAGATACACCCATTTTGCGGCGTCATTATCATATGTATCTGTATCTGTAATCTGTATCTTTTGATCTTCATGTGCAGCATCATCAGGCAGCCAAGAAAAGGCTGCAATGCCGTTACCAGCACCATCGCAAGCAATTTGGCCAGGCTTACTCCCATATACATACTCGTACCATGTTTATGTTTAGGCATCCAAACGAGAGGGTTTATTTCCGCTGACGTGCCTTAATTTCAGTCAGTTTGGGACTGTTTCAGTCGTTTCTGGTGTCTTGGTCTCCGTCTCGATCTTTACTGTGTGTCTGCTCCGATGATGATAATGGCGATGGCGATGACTATGGCGCTATGCGCCTACACATCAGCCAGCGTAGGCTTTCAGAGTCACCTGGCAAGGGGCTTCTTAGCTAGGTTAGTTGGTTTGAAAGCCATCTAAGGAAGGATTTTCATACATAAGACTGCAGAGAATAAAATAGCAAGGATGCCCAGAATATGCTGTGGTTTTTAAAAACATTTCAAAAGAAATATGATTATTTTTAAGGATACCATCAAGACATACAGAAGCCTAAAAAAAGAGTTAAAGTTAAAGTTCAATTCTTCTAATTTATGGAGACCTTTCCAAAATATATAAAAAAATGCAATTGATGTAGGAAAGAGCATTCAAAATTCCCTTTCAATTGCTTTCCCAAACTGAGATGTGTGTGGGAGCTGCTGGCAGCAGCTCCCTGCCCAGATGAATAATCAACCCAAACTGGCGTCTCCAGTCTGCACACGGAAAACTGATGGCGACGATTGCCTTGGGTTTCTTTCCGTCTCCGACAACGAGGCTCCTGCCCCGCTCCTCTGACCTCCTCCCGCCGGCTAAAGTATCTTGATTAGCGAGTCCGTGCTAAGTCTGAGGCCAAACAGGCATCGCACAGAAGAGCAGCTAGTTAGTTGGCCACAGCGGATGGATGATGGATGTGCTTTGATTGAGTGCGGGGACTCATCGCTTCGCTGAGTCAGCGGCGACAGGTCAGCCAGCGGAGGTACTCGGATCCGGATCCTGGGAGGTGTGAGGCGTGGCATTTTATGCATAATTAGCCACACTGAGGACCGAGGGGTACGGTACCGAGGAGCTCAGGGAAAGGAAGGAGCGAGCGGAAATTGAAGGCACTCAAACGTTTCGAATCGCTGGCCAGTTTGCGTGACAGAGGTGGAGTTGAGCTGAGCTGCATTTTAAAATATTTATTTTTTATTGTTGAGGACGTTGCCGGTGTGTGTACGCAGTGGTCAACACTACGCTTAATGTGGGATGCACAGAGAGAAATGTTTCGAGTTTTAATTAGTTAATAATTTTAAGACTTTTGAGGAAGCCAAACGAATGTGAAATTTATCGGAGGAATAAAATGACATCTGATGAAGAAGTCAGCTTTAACTTCAAGTCCGGCTTTTGGCCTTCCACTTGTCTACAAAGAGTTCAACGACAGACAAATAAAATGTATATACAATTAAAAAAATTAACCTGTAACTTATTTGTTCAGTGTATGTTGATTTAGCAGAAAAAAACCGATTTATTTTGACCACGTACATATGCAAAGCGCATTCTAATGGAACCGACCAGCCGTGTGTTTCCTCTATTTATGCCTGGCCATTGTAGTTTGTAGTTACGCTCTGATTTTTGAGCCTCCACCTGTTGCTGTTATTGTTTGCACGCTTCCCTGATGCCCTCGGTGCGTTTGCAATTGTTGCTGCTGCCGCCGGTGGCCCCAAAACGGAAACGCCGCCTTTTGTTGAGCGGAAATGCAAACCGATATTGTTCAAGAACCCTACCACACTTCACTCGTACCTATGATTGACTTTGAATGGGTCTCGTCTCGGGTTGCACCGTGTTGCGTCGCAGCTATCAATTACCAAACCCAGTCCACAGTCCCTAGTCCACTGTCCCAGGCAGTGTCATTGGAAAGTGCCATCAAGATCCCAACGCCCAAACAAAAGGCACAAACAGCTCGCCCACTGGGATAAGCTCCCTGTGTGGGCAAGCCGCAGATCCAGATCCGAACAAGCAATTATGCAAAGCATTCATATACTATATATCTCTCTCGCCTTCTATGAGTAAGTACAGCATACATATATGTACATCGGAATAGGAGGAAGGTACACCAGTTCAGCCTAGCTGCGAGCTGCGAGAAGTACGCAGCGGCGACAGGCTGCGAAGGTTGCACACCACGCGAAGATTGGGAAGATTCTGCGGATTGCGACAGAAACGCTCCCAGCCCTTCCAGTACTTGAAGCCCTCGCGCTCCTGGATCATTCTGGCACAGGCAATGTCGTCCTCAATGTCGTCGTTGGAGAAGTCTGAAAATATTTGAAAATAAAATAATATTTAGATCTAAGTCTTAGGGAAAAGTTGTTCAGTTTAAAATTCATTAAAGTCTAGAATTTTAGGGCATCTTTTAGTTTTAAATTCTTAAGAACTCATCGACAAGTTTCGGAGGAAGAACAACAACTAGATTAAGTATTTTTTCATCTCACCTTCACATTTCTTATTGCACAGCCCTCCCTTTCGTCCCTCGGCGCAGTAATCCTTGCTGTTGATCTGGAACAGACCGTAGTTCTTGCTTTTGTTGGCCTTTTTCGTGATATTTCTGGTGTCCAGGAAGCTCTCATGCTCCACCAGGCAGATCCCTGTGAAGTAAAACCTGAATTATACAAGCCTTTCGTTCATTCAATATTTTAACTTACAGTTTGAGAGGAAAGTCTTGTCAAAATTGTAGTTCTCCACCAGCACGCGGGTGAGTTCACAGCGTTGATATTTCTTGGACTCCACTGGCTTTAGTCCCATCAGCAGCAGAACCAGCATTGGGAGCAGGCAACGTAAAAGGGAATTCATTCTGAAACTGAAGAAATGCAGCGGGGCTTGGATTATTCATAGAATATATATACTATATATTGGATTTCCCCATTAAGTATGGACATACTTAACCGAAGAGTTCAGTGATTGTATAAATGCTTAAGTTCCTGTTTGCTTGTGATCGATGTTACTTGCACGGGAATTAGACTCAAATGAGCTTTAAAAGTGTTGAAACTCTACTGCACATCTGCCAGTTTTTTGGTTGGGCATGGTGCTTTCACAGTTTTTTGGTTTTTCACAGTTTCCCATGACACTTCTGTTCTTTTTTTTAACACCAAACAAGAACCACTCAATTGTGGCTAATGATAAGTTCACTAACAAAACACCAAAGCTTTTACCTTTGTTTACTCCCACACGGTTTCGCAGACGGGTATCGTTTCTGAATTTTGCATAGAATGTTTTTTATATACATATGTGGTTTATTATATACAAGTCAGACTATCTAGTTTAGCTCATTACGCTTTAGTGACTTAATTAATTCAAAAGCCTTTCTATATGCTAAGCCTAGTGATTTCAATAGAATACATTTAGTTTTCACTGGAAGTCCTATGATGGTGATATACATATGTAGTACATTTTCCGAGAATAAAAATCGATTATAAAGTTCCATTACTTATCAACTTATTATTATGTCTTCTATAGATTCTATAGATTCTATAGAATCTGATTCTATTATCTGCTTTATTTCTATACACTCCTCAATGTACCCAGCTTCTGTACCAATTTATAAAGACATAATCCGATCTATCCACCATTACGCACGCTCTTCAAGGTTGGCAAAACGTAAACAAACCCGAAAAACAATTCATTTTGGAGCTCTACTAATGTACACGTTTCACTTGTCTCGATTTGCATGCCAGCAGCTAGTGTAATATTAATGAGATTGAGTTACTTCCTCTGGCAGAACACTTTTACTTCAGCAAACAGTTTTGTTTACTTTGTTTACTTAATTATCGCAGAGAAAACAGCGTGCTGCTGCTCGACAGCAGGAAACGAGTTTGTTTAGGGGAGTGCGAGTCTAGGTATCGCGATTACCTGTATCTTTTTGAGTATTTCGTGAGCTTCGCGATGGCGTGCTGCTAAATATCATTTGCACAACAACACCCGAGATCGGAGCTAGCTCGCCGGTGCGACGCCGCTGACCCGAGTTTAAGTACTGAACGCCCGAATATTCCTGAGGCACAATTGCGACTCGGTTCGCGGCTGAGTCGAGGAGGAAATTCTCTCCCAGAACGCTCAAATCGCTCGGCGGTGGCCGATAAAGCTGATAAGGCACTGGCACGCCGACACGGCTGACTTCCCACCTGAACTCTCTAACAAGTCCAAAGATCTGGGCGGCAGGAGAGATTCCCCAATTTGAGGAGGGCCTGGTCTGAGTTTTGTCTTTCTCCAAAGTTTCATAATTACAGCGATAAAAAGCAAAACATTTAGCAATCAATGGAATTGACATGAGTTCAGTGATCCAACTTAAGGAAAGTCTGTGTTTACTTAAACAGAGTTCCAGGAATAGTGGAGGTCTGGCTTTAAAAACACGCACAATTGTCACAGAAACCGATGAGGGTATTAGTCATGGTTTCGCAATCAAAACTTGAAAGAATGCTGACCTTATAAAGGGCATAAATTCAGAATTATAATATTATTTCTATATAAATTTGAATAAATTTCTAACACTACTGTTATTAAAACCAACTTAAATGACTCTTACCCGTAACCAATAGAACCGGCTACTTTTTTTATAAAAAAAAGATAGCCCCTTTCCGCATATACAGATAATTACAGGCCTTGAAACACCTGATTTTTAATCTGAAATATAATAAATCTTTTTTCTTCAAAGTACTCTGTATTTCAAACTTTTGTGTATTTAATTTTGTGAGGTGAATGATTAGCAAACAGAGAAGCATCTACCCCGCGATAGCATCTCGCTTAGGCTGATAGCAGCCAATTCCTGGAAATACCCGCAAATAATCACTGTGATTTTGAAAATAAATACACTGTCTTTCTCTCAGACACATTGACTTAAGCTTTATGCTATTTAGTAGCTATGCATACAGTTAGTTAAGGCTAAGAGCAAGTCGAAAAGCAGTCCTAGCAACGCGAAACGTCGGGCAGCGTGCGCCCACGACACTTGCTCATCCAACCGGGCCAGGCCTGGAATCCGTGGCGGTTGAAGATCTGCATGGCACACCGTGAGTCATCCGAGATCTCGTCGTTTAGGAACTCTGAAATGAAAAGGCCCCGGAAATGTCTCCACATTAATAACTGTGGCTTGCGTGGGCGAGAATGGGGAATGTGACCTAGGGAAGGGAACTCACCTTCGCATTTGATGTTGCAGATGCCACCGCGGCGACCCTTGCGACACCAGTTTTTGCTGTTGATCTGTGAATTGTGGCAGATTCGTTGAGTGGGACAGACAGGAGAAACTGAGAGGAAGGGATTTGGGTTAACCCACCTGGAAGAGGCCGTAGCTGACGCTCTGGTTGGGCAGCTGCATGGACTTGGAAGTGCTGCGGCCACTCTCCGCTTCCACAAGACAAACCCCTGGGTGTAATAAATGAAATAGGTAAATGAAAAACAAGAAAATTACAAATAAAATAATTAAAGCGTTGTTTGGGAAATAAATATTATTTTGTAAAAGTCTAATTGAAGTCTATAACGCTAAGGTTGAACCCTTTAAATCATTTGGATACATTTTCTAGTCTAACTTGTTGATAAAGACACTCATGTGGAGTGCGTTCAAATATATAATTGGTAATTTAGAATTTTAAAAAATAAAAGATAAAACCAATGACTTTAAACCTTTACCCTTTAAAATATTTAAAGCCCCTAGTAAATTTTTTAATAACCCCACAATAAATACTTTGCAATTAAGAGTCTCCATTGTTGAGCGTTTGGAACTTGGCCTATACTTACAGTTGGACAGATAACTGCGGGGAAAATCATGACGCAACAGCTCCTTGGCCAACTGACACCGTGTCAGCAGCTTGGACTCCGTCTCCCATTGCGACAGCAGGAGCAGATTCAGCACCAGGACGAGGGCACCGCCCTTGGGCAAGTGACTGGCCATGTCGGGTTCAAGGGAGGAGGGATTAATCGAATAGGGACCACTGCTAATCCTTTGGACTCGACTTGAGAGATTCCAGAGCTTCCCACCGCGGCAACTGCGAGCACTGTGCACTTTGCTGCGGAATTATTTCTACGAAACTGGATGCGTAGCGCCCGAAATCTGGGTTTTTAAAGCCTCGCACGCAGTTTTTTTTTGTGTCCACTCTGTTGGTGTCTGTGGGAGTGGGAGGTGTCACTCGGGAATGGCCTGGTGACATGGAAAAAATATGAAGGGTATTCAAAAGAAGAGGCTACTCAAAGCTGATGGAACTTGTAAATATGATTAATATTTTAAGGTAATATTTAAGGGCTTGAGATTTTAGGGGTTCTTTCAAAACTCAAAAATAAGAAGAAACTAATTTCAAACCTCCTCGATCTCTGTACATCCAGAGATCCAGATTATCTCTCAGTGCATTCTATAAATCGCTCTGATTGCGTTAAGCTCTAAATTGGCAAATTGTCTTGCAGAGATAACAATGGGAATCTTAAGCCCGAAACGCATGCCGACATGGGGCTGTTTGTGTTTGTGTGTCAGAGTGTCAGTGACAACTGCGGCTTGACCTAAAAACGCACGATCTGATGATGTGCGGGGAGTGCACATCCAGTGTGCATCCCGGCACACTCTTGGTCTCCGTCTCCAAGTGTTTACGCTTTCAATGGGCATGCCACTAATTTCCATGAAAACTTTTCCACTTACAGCCTACTTGCACTTCTCCTGCTCTCGCTGCTCTCTGCCCTGGCAGCGGCCAATGACCTCAAGGATCTGCTGGAGGACAGCACCACGAGCAGTAGTACCAGTACCAGCACCAGTAGCTCCTCCTCCTTGGCTGCCTCGCCCACAACGCCTACAGCGTACGTGGTGTCTGCAGCGGCAGTGCCCGCCACTGCCACAGGAAAGATTAGATCCAAGTCTTCCTCTGGGAAATACGTCAACAAAAGTTCGCCCAGGAAGCGCAAGGCGGAGCAGGTTTCCTCTCTGCCGCTGCCCGTGGACGATGGTCTCACGGAATGGAAGTGCCCCAATATAACGGGCACCCGGAACGCGGAGCTCGAGTGCGGATGCGATCTGCCCCACACGCTCAGATGCAACATAGATCTGCACGGACTGCTGGTGAGGATTTCTTTACCTAAAATCCTTAATTACTAAGTTAATTAAAAACTGTTCTGATATCTTTCAGCTCCTTGCGGAGAGGCTGCGTACTTCTCCGTACTCCATTTCTCTGCTGGACTGCTCCCTGCGCAATGTGACCTTCCTGAGCGATGCCAAGATCTTCGACGGAGTCTCGCTGCATGGCCTGGTCATCTCCTCCGGCGAGATCAAGCGGGTGCACAAGTCCGCTTTCCTGGGCATACGGGGACCACTGCAGGCCCTCGGTCTGCCTGGCAATGCCCTGATGAGCGTGCCCTGGAACGCCCTGTCCACGCTGGGCTCTTTGGAGCGTCTGGATCTGGCTAACAACAAGATCAAGGCCCTGGGCACTGCCGACTTTGTGGGCTTGGGCAGCCTGGTCTACCTGGAGCTGAGCAACAATCAGATCTCAAGCATCTCGCAGCGAACTTTCGGCAATCTGCGCAAGATGGAGGTGCTTAAGCTGGGCGGGAATAGGTTGGGCGACTATCCACAGAGCCTGAGGTCCCTGAGCCAGTGCCTCAGCCTGCGCCAGCTGGATTTGCAGGCCAACAACTTGAACGGACCCCTCAGTGAGCAGACGCTGCCCGGGATGAGGAACCTTGAGAGCTTGAATCTCAATCGGAATCTGATCAAGAGCATCCAGAACAAGGCCCTGGTCAATTTCTCGCGACTGGTTAGTCTGTCGCTTCGCCACAACCAGATCGATGTGCTGCAGGATCACGCCTTCTTCGGCCTGGGCACCCTGGACAGCCTGGACCTGAGCTACAACGGCATCGTGGCCATTTCCAGTGCATCGCTGCAGCACCTGAGCCGCCTCACGGTCCTCGATCTCACGCATAACTTCCTGAGAGCCCTCACCGCCGATCTGATAGCACCG
Source organism: Drosophila bocqueti (assembly GCA_018151655.1). NCBI lineage: Eukaryota > Metazoa > Arthropoda > Insecta > Diptera > Drosophilidae > Drosophila > Drosophila bocqueti. The sequence continues at coordinate 5,098,199 of JAECXF010000057.1, forward strand.
CTGCCCTCGCTGAGGGAACTGCGATTGGCTGGCAACGATATCTCCATAGTGGCCCGGAATGCCATGGATGGGGCTCGGGAGCTGGAGAGCCTGCAGATGCAGGAGAATCCGCTCTCCTGCGACTGCAGCATACGGCCCTTCGCCGAGTGGCTGCAGGTGTCCCAACTACACTCCAGCCTGACTGCCTCCTGTGTGACGCCGCCCCGGCTGGAGGGCGCTCCTCTGCTGCAGGTGCCCGTGGAGACGCTCAGCTGCGACATGGACAATGTGGAGAAGGACAATGCCAATATAATGGAGCACCTGGAGTCGCTGGCTAAGCCCAATCAGACGTCGCGAGTCAAGGACTTGTCTGAGGAGGTAAGAAAAATGTGAAAAATAATATTATATTGCAGTTATATTCTAGTTTTCTTTTATATTATTCCATGTTAGAAGAATATTAAATATTTAAATTATAATTTCCACTCTTAGATTATTCTACACGAGCTCCACTATTCGGCAGACTATGGCCTCATCCTTACCTGGCTCCTGAATCTTAGCAAGAAAGACTACATGTGCGATGCCATCTTCGTCTATAAGGAGGAGAATATAGACGAAATACTCATTGACAACTCACCGGTAAGGAGTTAATATCTAATTTAGTATTAAATATTCCTTGCTAAATCTTTAATCCCATCTCTTCCAGATCCATTGCGAGAGCAAAGTGGTCAATGGACAGAACACAGTAAGCGTCATTGTGCCGGATAGCTCAACCCTGGAAATTGGAGAGAGGTGAGTTGCTGCATACCCCCTTTCCTAGATGAACATATAAACAATTCCCCATCTCTTCCAGCTATCGCTTCTGCCTGGTCATGGTCCAGGAACAGAATCCCAAGGCTGATCTGAACATCGGCTGCTCGAACATTACACAGCTGCAGATGAGCAGCCCTGGCTCCATTCCCGTCTCGCGACAATACCAAAGGCGTCCGTACTACACATCCAATGAGCTGAAGCCGGAGGCTGTGCATGAAGCTGGCGGCGATTACCAGGTCAATCCGCGACGCTTTAACCCGGTGGTGGTGGGCAGTCAGCCTCAACAGACGCATCCCCACCAGCAGTCAACGCTGCTGCACAGCTACACGGTGATCGATTCCCTGAACAAGAGCTTCCTGCCGGGTCTCGGTCTGGGCGTGCTGGTCACCTCCGTGCTGGTCCTCATCTGGGGAGCAACCCGCATCCGACACACGGGTGGCAGCAATGGAGGAGGCGGCGGAAGGGGCAACGACAGCATCGGCAGCAGCAACAGCAGCAGCATGCACAACAACAATAACAACAGTCGCCCGGGCACTCCGACGGCGACCACCTGCTATGCGGCCTCGGATCACATAGCCCGGCTGGCGGATGCGGAGAGCGGGACGCGCTACCTCAAGCTGCAGGCCACGACGAGCCTGTGAGGCAGCGCACTGGCAGGGCGTGTTGCACCTGCCCCACTCAATAAACCATGTGATAGTACAGTGGCAACTGTACCGACTTGCGTAGCCTAGACTATAGACATAGCCCTAAGGTCCACTGCACTAATCCAAAAAAGTTGGCCCACACACTAACCCACTTGTGCCATAAGCTAATCGATACGTATCCCGAAACTCCCATACATATGCCTGAAGAGTGTGTATAGCTGTGGTCAAGAAAATAGGACTTGAAATAAGGTTTAACTCGGTTTGAGTTCTTCTATTAAGTCCAGCAGTTACGGTTTTGAATTTTTGTACTACAATCAGTTGGCTTACTACCTGGATTCTCTCACAACTATTCTCTTGACCTCAACTATATCGATTCACTCAAATGTTCGGCCTCCTCTGGGTCGCATCTAGAACTAGTGTTAGCTTTAGTGTTACGCCTCCTTCGTGTGTAAAGAACGAAAAACGTAAGTCATGACCCCTTACAAGTAAGGCTTTAATAATTTATTAACCAATTCAAAGCACACAAAATAGAAAAGAGAAAAGCATAATAACAACAACAACAAGTAAATAAATATGAAATGAGAAATAAAAGGCAATTTCAATCAAACTGAAAGAGTTCCTAAGGTCAGTTGGCCAATTTTCGGGTTTCTATTTTTGGAGTCAGGCCAGGCATTACCGCATCATAATGCTAAGTGGGGTATTAACCCCGCAGCACATCCGTGACGTCACGAATAACACGCCACATATGTATAGCTTGGAGGAGGACCGTCAACAAAAATGAGCTAATTTCTCATGGAAATGTGCGTACACCACCCACGCTCCCACGGGAAACCTCCAAGTCCTCCACACACATGCACACACTCTATACAGGGTACCCTGTTCGGCCTGCCGCTTATCATAATCCTTATCAATCATTGCTGCATTTATCGACTTAATGAGAATTTTTAATGCTTATCCAGAAATCAAAGTTGGCAGCCACATGAGCTGGACTTCGGATGCCGCCGCCCCCAACCATGGGCACCACCTCTACTGGTTATTGTTGTGGCCATTCCCGCTGATATGGCGACCGTGGCTCGGCCGCTTGGTCGCGAGTTTCTGGCAGGGTCAGTCAGTTGTTCCGTGCCAGCCGTCGGGCGACAACAATGACCACTCGACGACGCAGCCAACGTGACGGCATTTATCGATTTTTGTCACCCCCCGTGGAGCGCTAGCTAGCTCCCAGAGCTCCCCCGCAGTCAAGGAAAAGTTCCAGCCCGCAGACCCTATTGCTGGGTCGGACACACATACGGCCTTCACATGAGCATGCTGGGATTTGTGTACCTGGTTCTCATCCTGGGCTGGATACTGATCGTGTTGTTCCTCAAGTGCAAAAAGTCCCTGGCGGCTCCATTCCGCTTTGGGGAGAACTACACTGATGCCATTGCCGATACGGGTAGGGTAGATAGTTTATATATTGTATTTTTTTTATTGAGCTCTTTTATGGCATTAAGATTTTATTTTATAAATATGAGAATATTGCTGCCCGATTTTTATAAACCATTTTTTGGAATATAGAAGAAACAGCTTTTTATTTATGCGAATTTTCCCAGACCGCCGTCCCTCGGTGCATGTTATCCAACTGCAGCACGATGATGTGGAGCGGGAGGATCACTACCTGGACAGTTTTCACCAGAACACGGAAAACCTGCAGCGCTACTCGCATCGCTCGCAACGCTCCACCCTCGAAGAGCGTACCGTTGAGCGTGCCTATCCCACGGATGCGGTGATAAATCCCGCCTATATGCACGACGAGGACTACGTGATCAACGGTAAGCACAAAGCAGTTTAATCCAGAGAGAGAGAGAGTTCCTCTAGTAATCAAGTTTTCCCTAAAGCCCCGCCACCATCCTACGAGGAGGTAATGCGTCAGCCACAGGTGTATCCGCAGGTGCGACACAACAATCACAAGATCAGTGATGCTAACATATAGAAAAGCTATATCAACATTTGTATATACGCGTGTTCTTTCGTCTTTGTCTCAGCTGTGATTTACAGTGATTTTTGTATACGTTTTATATTTTTGGTTGATTTTTTATTTCACATTTTCACCTAAACACAAAACATAATCAATTCGATTGATTCAACTTAGGTGGCCTCCTGCGCCCTCTCTTGCACTGCGAATAATAATAGTAGTGTTTTACATAGAAAATGTACAAAATGATTTTACGCATAAGAAGTTTATGAATAGTTATGTGATTACGATTAATGATTACAAACAAACAGTCAAGTCAGTCCACACACGGATTGTAATTGTAATTGTAAATAAATTAAGAGTGAAGATTACTAAATAAAATGTGTACAAAAATAAACAAGTTCTCCATATTTTGCATTCTTTTTGGCTAGATTAAGTCGCTAAATTCGATATACCTCGTACATATACATATATATATTGATTGATACATATAAATGTGTTCAAACTTGGCTCAGTGCATTCACAGTTCTAATGACTTCAGTTGCGGCAAAGACTTTCAAATAAAACGATGAGCAACGCCATGCAATTTCTTTGCTTTCGAGTTATTTTAAAGTCTTCGATAACGGCTAGTAGTGCCTATGGCAAATGTCTACGGGAGCACCTTGTGCACGCTGTGCATTTGAATGAAGGCCTCCAGTTGCGTGGGTATCAGGCCTTTAAATTTTATCCTGTGGCTGGCGATGGTGCGTGCAGCCAGGCACTTGAGACTGGTATGGGCATTCTGATAGCAATGCAGCCGAATGCCCAGGACAGCTAAAAGGCAAACATTACTTTTTAATAAATATTAATAAATATTATTCCCTCAACTTACGTGGAATGCAGGCCGTGGCCGCCGTCTCTCCCGCCGCATTCACAGCATCCAAATGGGCCCCAGCCTCGACAAACAATTCCATAATGCGTGCCATCTCCGCCTGTCGATCCTGCGTGGTATTCACCTTGGTCACCAATATGTGCAGCGGGGTATTGCGTGCCGCATCCACAGCCACCACAGAGGCGCCGCAATGGACCAAAACCAAGGCAGTGGCAAAGCAGGGGAATCTGCACATTTCATTCGTGTAGAACTCATCCACCGGCATCACCCCGTTGACTGCCAAGTGCAGCAAAGTCTGGCCATCCTGCAGGCGCGTGTCATTCTGTATGAACTTGCGCACCACCAGAAACAGTTGCTGGATGTGCTCCTCGTTAATGTCCTGGTCCTTCTTGCGACGCGCCAGGTGCGTCACGATCTTGATGAGATACAGCGCTGTGATGCAGTTCTGATTGTTCTGGTCCTGAAATAAACTGGGGCAGTTGTTGGGCTTGGCTTCCTTTATCTTGAACTTGTTGTTCTCGATCTCCTGCTGGCACTTGGCCAGAACGGGCAGGACGTGATCCAAGGTGAGGTTGTGGTTCTCAACGCGTAGAATCTGGGCGAAGAGCTGAGCGAAGCGTAAGAGATCGCGATCTACAGAGACCTAGAAGAAAATGTACAAAGGATTAGCTACAATCTAATTTCATAGAATGCAATCTCAACTCACATTATTACGCATTCTCAGATCTATGGCATAGTTCCAAAGCACTTGGCACTGATAGAAGCGGCCCTGGTCCGCCATCACTGCTCCCCGGTAGATGATGGCCTGCGGCAACTCGGGATTATTGCGTCCCAATATCCGCTCTCGGATGGCCAGCGACTCCATGTGAATGGAGTGGTGATTCAGCTTGATGGCATACAATTCCGGCAGGTTTTCAGTCTCGAACCACGAGTCATAGGCGGGCACAGAGGGCTGAACCCGCTTCCGGATCACCCGTCGCGGATCGCTATACCGCATCTGCATGGCTCGCAGCAGATAGCTGTACGCCTTGTTAATATCGTACTTAGTCTTATCATTCGCATAGGTGGCCCCCAGGAGCTCCAGCGCAGTGATCTGCTCCTCTAAGCTCATCAGTCCCGGCCTCTGAATGAACGCCTCGAGCACGTCCTCGTGCAGTCGTTCTGCGGCCTGCAAGGCTGGCGTTATGCCCAATTCATTCTTTTTGAGAGTGGCTCCATGGTCCAGCAGGGCCACCACAACATCCAGATGACCGCTCTCGGCGGCATAGTGCAAGGCAGTGGCACCACACAACGCCTGGTCGTTGGGTCTGGAGCCATTCTGCAGAAGGGTGTTGACCACCAAGTGGTGACCCTTGTAGGCGGCAATCATCAGGGTGTTGTTGTTGAACAAATTCGTGGCATTCACATCCGCTCCATTGTCAATGAGGAACTCGACAATGTCCAAGCGACCTGGAAAGTAGATTCATGTTAATAACTCTCTTCGATCTCACTATCTACTGGGTTCCTACCCTCATAGCAGGCTGCTCTCAGCGGCGACGACTGCGCCTTCGTGTTGTGGTTAATGGCCGCCCCCGCCTGCACCAGCATCTTGACTATCTGCAGATGCCCCATGCCGGCGGCCACCCAAAGGGCGGTGGCTCCATATACCACCATTCCGTCAAAGATGACATTGCACTCCCGCTCCAAGTCCACGTCATAGTGCGACAGCAGGGTCTTGACGAATTTCACATTGCCCGACATGGCGGCCATGGTGAGCGGGGTCAGCGATTGTCCATCTGGCTGATCGAAATTCTAGGGAAACAGAGGGAAAGAACAGAGAAAGCGTTAGCCGCAGTCGATGGGGAAACTTATGATGTGCGTGCGCAGCCGTTTCACAGTCAAGGTTGGACGAAAATAGTGCGTCGCTAGTGTGAAGTCTATAGAGCATATGTGTATCCCATCTTGGTGGAAAATGTGCAGCAGCAGGCTTTCTTTGTTCTCTTTACAATGGAAAATCGCGCGGACCAAAGTCCATAAATGGGCTATTGCGCGGCGGCCACAGAAATAGCATTTGGGTCAAGAAACTGCTGCCCAGGGACACTCTTCGCACACACTCACCGCCGGATATGTGATGTAGTTGGTCACCGGCAGCGTGTCGTTAGCTCCTCGCCAGAAGCCAGCTCCTGGCCAGGCCGACTCATACCAGCGTTTGCGAGTGCTGCAATTATGTTATTTGTGGGGGAAAGGCAATGATTGAAGAAGAAGCTCTAAGAGGATCGAAGAAAATCCTTCTATTACCGATACAGCTCCGCGTGCATGGCCTGGAATCTGAATTTTAACTGGCAGCTGCTGGCTGGGCGGCAGCATAGGTCCTGCCGAGCACCGAAAAACTCGATAAAACTTCGCCAGGCACACTCGATTCCCAACCCTAAGTTTGCATATGCGGCCATGTCTGGGGGTTGGAATCGAATCGAGGCGAGTCAGAGAGATACATAGATCCTGCGCAGGGTCAGGGAACAGCTGTTCACGGAGAGAGGTCCTTGAGGGTTTGTTTACCGCCCGCAGCTGTTCGCCTGCATTCCTGCAAGCCATCACCACGGACGGAGAGAGCGAAAGCAAAGGATGGGGGAGTGGGAGCGGCAGTCAACCGCATTCCTACACAGAGCGAAATATTTGCTTATTGAAATGAGTTTTTATTTTTATATTTATGAATATTAATCCAGTCCAGTTCCTATTCATAAAGACTAAATCAAGTTTATATAAAATATACATTTTAATGCATTCTAGTCCCAGAATATTTATGAACTAAAACAAGTTCTTATTTCTTATTTACGTTGAATATTCCCCTTCTGAATTAATTATATTAAATATATATTTAATTTAATTATATACCTCATTATTTTTCCTGTGTTCTAATCTGCAATCCCAAACTAATCGCTTGATATACAAAGTATAATTACTCCTATTGCATTACTTATGTGGGCAAAGTTTGCTCTACAAAATTCGATTAGATTACGACGCAGCGCGATGGAGCCGAAATATATTTGGTTAATAAACAAATTAATAAACGCATATTTTACATTCAAGATTTCAGGAAACGGCAAAACATTCGCGGGGACGACTGGCAGCCATCCAATTCCGTGTCCAGAGAGACACGCCACCCATGAGTAATTGGTTAAAGATGGCCCACAACTGAGTGTCGCCTCCTTGACATCCAATTGGTTGTGGCACTGTGGCTCTCTCGGGGTGCCTTGAATAGGGCTTGAATCTGTATCGCTGGGTCATTAATTCCCCATTTTTGCAGCTATTACTGCGGATTGCCGCTTTTTGCTTGCCTTTTTGGCAGGCAATAAAGTTATAAACACATAGAAAATTCTGGTACAGTGGAAGGTCTTTAGATATAGACATTAAAGTGTAGACAAAACTACAGTGGTAATAGAATAAAATTTAAAAAAGGTACTTTATGCTGTGATACATTTTGAGTTAGATCTTTAATCTAATTTAGACTGATCTATGGTTATCCAAGAAATTATTTAATACAAATTTTAAATAAAGATTAAGTTTAAATTTAAAATAGATCCCTGAAAACAGTAAAATTGTCCTTTAATTTAACGGATACCCACTGCTAACGGATAAACTCTATTAACGGATGACCAATGTTAACGGATAACTACTGTTAACGGATGACCACTGTTAACGGATAACCACTGTTAACGGATAACTACTCTTTACAGAGTTAACAGATAAACACTGTTATCGAATAATCACTGTAGGAATGGATAGAGCATATGGCAACCTCCCCCTCCCCTGCCACTCTGTCTCTTTCGCTCACTCGTTCTCTCTCATAAACAATGACAACAAGTAAATACCAAAAACAAAAACACCAGCAGTGGAGCGTTTAAATGCGCTCTTTGGGGCAGCGCAGACAGCGGGGTTTACATATAAACCCAATACGTATACGTGCGGCAGCGGCAGCGATTTTCATTAATGACGCAGTAGTAAATTAAGGCAATTACGCAAAGAAAGGCGTTCCACGGCAGCGTTCGCATCTCCGGGTACTCACTGTATTAACTAAGTGCGTCTGCACCTCCCTGCTGCTGACAGTGTTCAGGATCTCGACGAAACTCATCATCTGGCCGCCACGAGCAGCCAGGTAGAGATTGTTTAGCTGCGAGAAGCGGAGGCGCTCCTGCGGGAACTTGGCTCGGATCTCCTCCGAAATCTCCACCAGCATGCCGTGAGCAATGTTGAAATACCCAAAGTCGGGCGGGTATCCGTCGTATATAGAAGTGTGCGCCTCGTCGCGAGGCTCTTCCGCCGGATCGACCTCCATTCTGGTCGAAATATATTTTACTTTTTCACGGCGAAGAATTTACGGAATCTTTCGGAATGCACGGATCATTAGAGAAGTGAAACCAACGATGACTTCGATGTTTCAAAGAAAAGAAAAATATCGATGTTGTATCGATGTTTTAAAAATAAGACTTTTTGAATATAAAAAAATAAATTAACTTAAAATTTCTAGAAAGTTTTATTATCAAAAAAATAATTGTATTCAATGAGTTAAGAACAAATGATTACACTAGAAGAATAAAACTGATCTTTTTTTTAAGCAGAGATTGTAATAATCGCGGAAACGATGTTTTCATCAATGCTTTTCCACCTCTAATGTAGCGCCGATAGCGATATGTATCTTTGCCGCGAAAATTTAAATTTAGATAGCTTTTTCACATGAGAAATATTGCTTTCTGTATTACATGCAAAATTTCAAAATGCAATCCCAATACAAACCTCACAGAAGCAATCACCGTTTTCAGATATCGCTAGTACTTGGGAAATCAGATAAGCAACACCTTTTACAATTTAATCGTTTATTCACGCATCTTACAGATTTACGTTTGGATTCACATTGCCATTTGGGATTCGTGGAACGTATGTAAATATGAACTATGACAGCTAGAAGTGTTTACATGTACTAGTAATTGGAGTTATCAGTAAATTCGATGTGCGTGCGAACGTTCTTGTGAGGTAGTGTATCGATTCTGTTCTGTGTGCTTAAGCTTCAGAGTGAAAGTTTTGAACATTGGATCAGGCCTGGCTGCGATTGTTCTTCTGTATGGGAATATGTTTTGGTTACTGTGTAGTCATCAGAGGCCTGTCCAATGCAAAATTTCATCGAGGCGTTTTCTGGCTCTATTTTTCCGATCGCCCATCCTGGGGCGACATTGTGCATCGGTTCGCATGGGAAAACTATGCCTAAACGCTGCGTTTGCTTTTTCTGTACAATCATATTGTTGCTTGCGGCTTTTTTTTCTTCTTCTCCAACATTATAATTATACGATCCGTATTCTTATACTATAATTGCATGTTGCTCTTGTGTATTTACTGCAGCATCCTCCAAATGCTTCGCCCGGGTTCGTACAACAACGTCTCGATTAACAGTTCTTGCTTATAATCAGCAATTAATTGAAGCCGTGCCACTCTTGACCACACACAGATCACGATGACGATCACGGTTCACTTCACCATTCTGCATCCATTCACCAACAATGCTCGTGAGTGTGGGGGCGTGCAGGCTTTCGTACTTGTGGTTATTGTTTAGTACACTGCGAATTTGTGCTTACACAAAAATTTTGAGGTTGTTTCTGATCTGTGACAGTTCTTCAAAAAGGAAAAAGTTCGCTTGTAGTCTTCTCTTCTTCTCCCTTTTATATCTTGCTTATTTTATTTGGTGTTTAAAGTGTGTTCTATCATCCCGAAAGGTCTACTGAAAAGCAAAGTTAAAAATTAGCATTTACGTTTTATTTTTGTAAGAAAGAAGCAAAAGCCAATCGTTAAAATTACGTAGTTTTCACATAATTTCACTGAATTCAATAGCGGTAATAGTATTCCTATGATTTGATTTAAAATAGGAGTGTACAATTGTGTAAAAGTTTTGTATAATTTCAGCTTTCAGTCTTTTTCGAACTCAGTAATGTTTATAAACTAATATAAGGAATGTTATGGCGTGTGTATGATGCTTAATAGCTTAATAGGAAAAAGCTATAGATTTGCAATCGAATTTTCATTTCGATTTGATGTAAAAAATTCAATAATACAAGAAAGCGTAATCCATAAAAATAATTAACAATCTACCCGAGTGATTACACCCTCGGCAACTACTTGATCTACAGAGCAACTGGCGAAGGATTAACTTAGGTATTTACTTTACAGAGCCACCAAAAGGTGTCTAGTTTGTAGCCGCAATGGCCACCGGGGAAGGCGATGGCGGCTGTATGGCAGCTGGGGCCGTGTTGTTAAGATCCGCCTTGATGGGGGCAGGAAGAGCATCCGACACCTTCGACTCGTTGGCACTGCTCAGACTGTGGCGCGAGTTACGCTTGCGCTGTGGACGTCCGCCGACAGTCTTGTTGGGCGTTGAGGACTTGGTGGTGGAGTCTGGCAGCGAGGACACGCTCTGCGACTTGTCACCCCCGGCTCCGAACTCGGTGCTGGTGGAACGAGAGCTGATTACCCCGTTCTTGGGAGGCTGATTTGTGTTCCGGCGATTGCGGCGACGATTATTTGGAGTATTGTTGGCCTTAACCACCGGCTTGATTGTGGTCTTGTTGGGATCGAAGAAGCTGTCCATTAGCTCAATAAGCTCCGACTTGTCTTCGGTCTTCAGTGTTCCGATCGACTGCAGGGCCATGTCGAGGCCCTCTGTGCCCTTGTCCTCCCAGATGGTGTTCAGGGAGTTGAGGTCAAAGCCGTGCTCCGCCAACACGATGCGGAACTTGACGGCACGCACACGGTGGTACAAAGTAGTCTTGAAGTAGTTTAGGAAGACTGGACGGAAGGAGTTCTGGCGTTCCAGGTTCTCGTTCTGGGTATCCAGCTCCTGGATATCGGATCCAACCAGCTTAGCGAATGGCTTCAGGGCGTTGAAAACGTTCTCCAGAGCCTCCGACGACTCTGGTTCTGACTTGCGGTCTGCGTTGCCTAGCTGAAATGCAACATTGTAAGCCATCTTGGCACGCACGCTGGCATTTCCTTCAAACTGCTCCCGCTCGTATTTAACGCCATTCTTTGCGGAGCGTTTCTCGTTAAAGTTACTGCTGCTGCTGCTATTGTTATCGGCAGCGGTGCTGTCGATGGCCTCCGTGGATGTCGATACCGATCCAGAGCCGGATGCGGATGCAGAGACCGAGGTGATGTCCTCCTTGGACTTGGACAAGAGCTTTGAGAGCTTGCGCAGACTATAGTTCTTGATGTTAGTGTCGCCAATGGAGGCCTTGGCCAGGTTGAGGCTGTTGGCGAAGGCCTTGACGGTCTTACTGAATCGGTCAAGCAGACCGTACTTCTTAAGCGACTCCAAAATCATGTACGGAATGAACTTGCGCTCCTCGTGGTAGAGCAGCACAATCCCATCCGATTGGGAGTCCGCCTTCGCCTTCAGCTGCTCTAGCCAGTTGAGGAAGTCCTTCAAAGCGGCGATCTCGGACTTTGATTTGATGATCTACAAAATGGGAATGAGTGTGCATATTATTGGAAATAATTGTGTATATAAGGGATACCGATTTTAAAATTAAATTAAATAGCTTTATTTATATTAATTATTAATATTATATTTGTGAACGGATTAAATTTTTATAATGCAAATGTTAAATGTAATTGACTTTATAATTGTATTTTTCAATAAATAAGGGCTTCTGTATTAATGTGTTATGTCATTTTATGAAAATTTTTCACCATGACAGCTGTCAGATTTTTATTAAATTAAAAATGGGTCTAAAAAAAAATATATCTAATTTTCTAAGGAAATATATACCTCCAATCACTAAATTTAAGGGGATAACTCACTTTAAAGGTCTGCATCGACTTCAGCATACGATAAAAGCCAATCGAAATAACACGAACTTGATGGCGCTGGCGGGCAGCTGGATTTAGATTCATATAGGGCATAATGTACTGCTCGAAGTGGTCGTTCGGTGTATAGGCAGCCAGCTGGACAATCTGTGGGCACAGCGAAAGTTGGGTTAGGTTCGACTCGCGAAAGAGAAATCTTTCATTCCGAGTCGCGGTCGTTAGGGTCTTGCCTTACCTCATCGATTAAACGACGTCCAGTGGTGTCTATGTCGATGGCCACCAAGGTGTAGTTGCCTGCTGGCAGTTCATCCTTCTCGACCAAGACCGCCGAGGAGGACTGATCGGCGGTGGCAATGGTAACTGCAGTAGCATCGATGTCGGCAACCATTTTTTCCTATATGAACTGAGCGGAATCGATGTGAAAAAAAATGTAGGATGAAAAAAAATTAATGACGTTTGACGTTAAATGTCTTTCACAGAGTGAAAATTTCCCTAGAGCCCGCGATCCGCTTTGGGGTTTGCCTACGAAGTGCCGGCCACTGACTTCTGGCAGTCGGTTGAACCCAATGGGGGGACCAGGAAAGCAGCGGTTCCCTTCCAGGATCGCCATTTTCCTTCGGCCCTGCTCCACTTCTCCACTTTCACACACACACACGCAGACGCACAGAACATACCTTCCACAATCACTGATTTTATTTCACACTCACTTTTATTATACTCCTTTTCGTGTTAATTTCGATAGGCTCTTTCGCTTTTTACGAACTTCTTCCTTTATTTTTCAAAAGGGTAAAGCGAGTTTTGCTTCCGTTCGACGAGCTTTCACAAATAAGAAACGAATCGTAGGACTAACTGAAACGGAATGAATTATTTCAGAAGGCAGCTCTCGGTTCTGACAAGTCGATGAAATTTGGTCGAACTCCAAGGCCTGCTTCGATGGGAAATGCTACCTGCACGATGGGTGCAAAAAGCTCCTATGACCACTGTGCGGCTCTTAGAGAGCTTATATTATTTAATGGGGCCCCCAAGTGCGGGATGGACTTACACTTGACCCCACGATTACTCTTGGCAAATGTTTAATGAATTTTTGCAGATTATTTCTGCATTATTTCTGCCGGCGAAACTTTAGCCGCAACAACAAAAACTAAGCTGGAAGCGCAGTGCAGAACTGATAACAGCCAGTGTTGCCAAACGTACACGTCCCAGGCTGCCACCTGCGCCTGGCCTTGCCAGATCGTCGCAGGCAGAAGGCCAGCTGTCAGCGTAGTTGCACACAAACAAAAACCAGCTGGTGCGCTTCATTTCCACGAATCAAAGAGTTTAAATGAAATTTCAGTGAAAAAAACCATAAAAACAGCTTTAAAAAAGTACCACAAACTACAGCAAGTTAAACAAACTATGCTGCATTAATTATACACCCACGCACACCCGCAGACAACCGTGCAGACACTCAAAAAAAGATAAAACCGTGAGAGATAAGCGCTCCCAAGGTGCCAAACATGCTGTCCTACATCAAGCGTAAGCTCTCCGAATCGGACGGCGGCGGTGTCAGTGCGAGCACAACCGTGACGTCGTCGTCGTGCGGCGGTACCAGTGGCAGCGGGAGCGGCATCAGTGCCAGCGGCAGCAACAGCAGCGGTAGTATCAGCAGCAGCGGCGGCGGACGCGGGAACTCGGCCGACGAGTTAGTGCGCAAAACGAGCCAGATGTCGATGGATGATGAGGCGATTGCCTTCGGCGAGGACGCACTGCTCCACGAGCTGGGCTACAGGAATGCCACGGACCTGCAGGAGACCATATACGGTTCGAAGGCCCTTCCGCCTGAGCACGAATTATGTAACCTTAACTCTGTTGTATCGTCCACAGATCTGTTGCGCGGCATTCGCGATCCGGAGAAGCCGTGCACGCTGGAGGATCTGAATGTGATCTACGAGGAGGGGATCTTCGTGATGCCCCCCACGCGCTCGAATGTCTCTGTGGTAGGTTATCCAGTTCGTGAAGCTGATAAGGGATAATTCTCGTGATTATTTTCACAATAATTCACAATTTTAACGTAATCCCTTTTATAATTTAACGATTTAAAGTTTAAAACATTCTTTTCCGTGTTTTGTTTTATAATATCTTGAAACATGTGAATATTTCAACACTATTTTAATGGTCTTACTTTAAATTAATAGCAGAAATTAATGAATATCTGTGTATTTACAACAGGTTCGCATCGAATTCAACCCCACAGTGCCCCATTGCTCCCTGGCCACTTTAATTGGACTGTGCATACGCGTGAAAGTGGAACGGGGTCTGCCGCACAACATCAAACTGGATATCTACATCAAGAAGGGCGCCCATCAGACAGAGGAAGAAAGTAAGACTTGACCTTAAACCCCCCCCAAATCGTATACAATAACTAATTTATTGTTCTACCCAAAACAGTCAACAAGCAAATCAATGACAAGGAACGCATTGCTGCGGCCATGGAGAATCCCAATCTGCGGGAACTGGTCGAGAATTGCATCAAAGATGAGGAGTAGCTTTCCCTCAGTCGCGTTTTATGTGTGTGTATATAGGGATTTATAAGGAATGGCTAGGGTTAAGTCTAACATTAAGTTGTCTAATGGACTGTGTGCATAGCATTAAAGCCCTTAAAATCTGTTAATCGCCAGGTGCTTGCTGCTGCGTGATTTTACCTGAATATCGATTGCTTAACCTCCTATCTATTTTCCCTCGTTTGTTTACTGATAAGGCCCGGTTCCAACGCCCATTGTTTACATTCTGCCGGAACGATATCGCAGTTCGACGGACCGGACACTTGGCCGTGTGCACACAGCGCTGTCATGGCGAACCGGATCGGAGGAGGGTCGGCCATCTTGGGTAAGCTAGACGTGCGCGTGGATTTATCAGCACCAACCAGAGTATGTTTTGGGCCGGGACAGGGCACTCACCTGGCGCTGTTAAGTTGAGTGCATGACACACATTTGGCTCCGCTAATTTCTTTGCAACTCTCCGGTTTCAGTGAGCACTTTGTTGCCATGGCTGCTGCTTCTGCTCCAATTTGCATTTCCGGGATTTTCCATTTGTGAAATTGCACTGCCAGCCAGCCCTTCTTCTCCGCAGCCCCAGCCATAAATATTTAGCAATATCAATTAGTTGCTTGGCCTCGCTCTCAAATGCTTTAAACTAATTTTCTAAGACTTGGCAAAAAACATCGCGAGGAGCAATTAAAACCATCTGCCGCTGGAAACTTTTTGCCATGACACTGCCGGTCAATATGCGCAGGATGGGGTTTGGAATGGGAATAGGGGATGCCTCTTAGGAGTGCTGCTGGTCCTGCTGCCTCAAAGGGCGAAGGAAAAATAATAAAAATGAATACGCAGACAAAGCATATTGCGAATATTACGCTAATTGGTGACTGCAATCAAAGCGGACCGCTTCGCGAACACGTTGTCGGGCGAAATAGGCGAAGCCGGGCAGGGACTTTGAGGTAGCCGTGACTCCGCCTGACCATGACCACGCTGTTGCCATACCCTCTGTCTCCTGGCCAGAGCCCCAGGCTTCAGGTGATTCAGAGACAGGCGGGTATTAATGAGAATTCAAGAGAATGTAAGATTATTTCAGGGAAACATTTTTTAATGTTTTGTTTCTTAAAGAATTGATCCCGTCACTATAGATAATTTAAATCCTACTTAGAATATTTTAACAACTACTTTTATGTAAGATTATATTTTAAAAATGAACTCAGACCATCTTTCTTTTACTAACTTCACCTTTTTTGTCAGTAAAACACGTTGCCTTTTGCTGAAGGTTGAAATATTGAGATTTTTTGCCTGTCACCTCGTTCTGTTCATTAGATGCAAGCTTGGTCAGGTTGCCATGTTGCCAGGTGACACTTTAATAACCATGTTGCCGACGGAAGTAGGCAATCTTGGGGGGCCACGTCATGATGACTCCGTTGGTTCTCCGGCCATGTCCCATGGCAGTTTCGTGGGAAACCCGACTGCGACAGAATTTTATGTGTGAAAAATGCATAATTTATTCGGTTAATGCATATGCATTTAAGCCAGGCCAACAACTGCAGCAATTCCCCAGGATTTGCTGACCGGCAATTGTCATTTGTGCAGCGGTCAAAGTGACCCATTTAACCGGGCTGCAGTGTCGGCGCGCTGTGGCCCTTCCTCCGCCTCCGGCCAGAGTATATACATAAGTAGGCAAATGCAATGAGTCCGGGCCCAAGTCGCAGTTGCCCGAAGACGAGAGGCACAGATTGCGGCCACCGAGATTTCCTTCCGATATGCAATGCTGTTAAATTGTGTGCCATTATTATGATTGCCATCGTGCCGGGGAGACGGAGAACCGGGGAACTGCCGCACGGACGGACGAACTGCACAGGATGCCGCAGCCACGACCGGCTGTGGAGTTGCATTCACACATTGTTCGGCTGCTCCGGGTCTCCGCATATGGCATGTATTTCATTATGGGCCCCAATCCCCCAATCCCATTTGCTCCTCTGGCTTCTTGAGTGAGCGCGAGGGTATCCTCTGTTTGAGGAAGTTTGATGGGTTCACATGGAGTTTGGTAAGCTTTGTCCATTTTAAATGAATTTATGATCTTAAAATTTTAAGAAATTGTAATTGAAACCATAAGTTAACTAATATTTTATTAAATTAAATTAATAAACTATCGTTGAAAGTCATTAGTATTGTGCTTTATGTTTGTTTATGTTAGATAGCTTATAATAGTAAATCTATAAATTATTTTCAGAGTACTAGCTATGAGTATTTTTATATTTTACAAATGTTTATAATCCTTAGAAAATTCCAAGGTAAAATATACATTTTTTACGGAGTAATCGCTGGTCGTAGCTCTTAAGCTCTCCACCAATCTCAGTTGCCATTTTTTCAGGTGGCTGTGCTGTTGTTCGCGTTGTTACAACCAATTGTTGTAATTGTCCTAGCCCCAGCAGTCGGCCGTAGCTCCTTAAAGCCGGAAGTAACACTCAGTGGCGTAAAGCTGCCGACGGCTTACGCAGCGTATGCGCATCATGCAAAGTCCCCTGGTCAGTGGTAAAAGCAACGCCAGAGCCGGAATCAGCCGCAGATGTTTCACAGGAGCGGCAAGGACGGTGAGGCAGGACAGGATCAGGCAGCCCACAAGTGGGCTGGGCCATTCAGCAACTGACAACTTACGCATCAGCGAAGGCAGAGGCACAGAGCATTTCGGGGTGCAGGAAGATGGGTCCGGGTACGGGTCCAAAGTCCGGGACTGAGCTCTGTCTGAGCCGGAGCCGCTGGTTGGAGCTGTGACCAGAGCAAGAGGAGTCGAAGCAGGGGCTTTTGTTGTTTGCACTGCCA
Organism: Drosophila bocqueti; assembly: GCA_018151655.1. Taxonomy (NCBI): domain Eukaryota; kingdom Metazoa; phylum Arthropoda; class Insecta; order Diptera; family Drosophilidae; genus Drosophila; species Drosophila bocqueti. The sequence goes on from JAECXF010000057.1 coordinate 5,115,623, forward strand.
TTAATTTCTGTTGCACTCGGCTCGCCATTTATTTCGCAAAATGTGCCACCGTTATGAGTTGCCGGGAAACCCTTTTTGTCTCTGTCGTTTAACCCTTGGTTAGCCAGGAATTTTATAATAATTTTTGAATTTTACATAAGGAAAAATATGGAAAACAACTAAAGCTTAACATAAATAAATATATAAATCTAGAGATTTGAAAAACCAAAGGCTTGTGGCTGCCATTTCTACACCACAATTAACATTTAATAATTGAATAATTTATAAATCGGATCTTAAACCATATAATGATGATATTATTTTCACAAAGGAAAAATTAATTTAATAATATTTTTGGATCTTGCAATTGCTGGCTATATTGGATATCAATTAATCTACTTTACTTAGTATTATAACTATAAATTCCAAGTAAAATTACTTTAAAGCTACAAAATGATTTCCCTTAAATAAAAATAAAGTTTGGTGGAGTAAGCACGGTACACATTTTAACATTTATATGGCTGAGTTATTGATCAGTTGTCCACTATGCTATTCCACACATCCTAGGCTCTGAATAATTTGCAGGCCGCAGTCACTTCGCTTCGGGCGTGAATGGGTTAACGGGGCCAGGAGACCGGAATGGCTACCGAGGATGGAGCGCCTGCCAAGCGGAAGTGGTCGCGTGCGTTGCATCCTGTCGCCAATTATCCTGCAGGGGCAACAACAATTACAGTTACAGCTGTTACCGCTCCTGCCTGCTGCCCCGTACCCGCCCACGATTTACCCCTTGTCCGCCTGGTTGTAAGCCATTTTAATTGCTTGTCTCTTTTTAATTTTCAGCTCTTTTGTTATACTTCACCCTTTGGCCCCACATCCCACCTGGCATATATCCTTCCATACATATACATATACATTTATATATATGTATATATACTTAGCCTTTGTCTGCCAGTCCTTTCTTCGCCTCAAGTTGACATTTTTGCTGGCTGTGCTGACTTCTGGCCAAGAGGTCGCCGCTCCTGGGGCTCGAGGGCCTTTGCTGTTGACCATTTGCCGGTGCTAACGAACTAATGTTGAATGCACAGCAAGTGCCATTCGAGCTTCCGTCGGCTCATTGGCCAGAAGACGACAGCAACTGCAATTAACAAAGGTGCAGGACCACGTTCCATTGTCCTGGCCGGGGGACATTCAATCCGGAATCGGAATGGTGTCCGTTGGCAGCTAAAACGTGTGTAATCAGAGCATAATTGTCTCAAAATTGCTTCGCCACTTGCTCGGTGTCACATAATGGGAGCGTTTGCCTTTTGCTCAAGCAAATCGGAAATCGATTAAGTTCTTAGCTATAATGAAAGCTATATATTCCCAGGGGTAATATGGAGTTGGGTAAGAAGTTTACCAAGGCATAAAATATTTTAATTCTGTATTGTTTAAGCTCGTTCGTCTTATTTTTATGAGAAAGTGCTGCTGATTACTTATTAGGAATAATATACAAATGTATCAGGGGTAATGGGGAAATATACAAAATAAGTTCTTCTACAAATACTTTTGTTACACTTTTTAAATTTATATAAAAAGCGCATTGATAGAAATCTATATAAAAATTATCCTAACTTTAATATAATTTAAATATAAAGTAACCAGTTAATTGTTTCAATTAATGGCTAGCCTTTGTAAGTTAACAATTAATTCATATTACATTAAACAATTAAACCACAATTCAGGAAAATATGCCAGCAATACCGCAAAAGATCAAAAATAGCCAATAATTGTGTGGTTTATTTTTTAAGAATTTTAAAATCCCCAATCAATAAACAAAAGCCAAACCAAGCGAGACGAAAACAAACTGAATCGAGTTGTGCATTCTTTTTGCATACAGCAAGGCCTGATGGCAAAATTGTTTAATCTAAATTCATAACGCGACACAAGCAAACTCGGCACAGATTTGGCTGACATTTTGCCTAAATAATTGATTTGGCCCCGAGAGCAGGAAGAAGTGCAGGCGCTTTTTGTCGGCTTGAATGCTGAGTGCGGGATGTTGGGATGTTGGATGCTGGTTGCTGGATGCCGCTCTCGCTAAGTGGCGTGGCAAATAAAATGATTTAAATATTCAAAACAGCAGTCAGCATGCAACAATTCTTTCTCCTTCTTTTTTTTACGCATAATAAAAACGCTGGGCGGAAAAGTTTAAATTTCCTTTACGACCCCAAACCGCCTCTAATCCACTTTGGCCGACAATTTTCGAGCGACCGCAGGCGCAAAATAAATGAAATCATGAAATAATAAACTAAATTAGGTGCGAATTGTTGGCCAGCCTGACCTGGCCAACATTTGCAGGTTTTTTACATTTTATTTATGCCACTAAAACAATTTCGGGCAGGGCTCAGAGAACAATGGAATTTAAATTTGCAGTCAGAAACATTCAATTTGAAAGTGCTGGCATCTAGCAAATGCACAGAAGTTTCTCCCAAAATTTCCATAGAAAACATTAACACATAATTTAATAATTAAATGTCAAACTGAGTGACTGGATTCGGAAGCGGCTAAAGGTAGCAGCAGTCAAACAATAAAACTAGGCTACTCCTCCTGCAATTGACTCCGGGACTCCGCCCTTTCTTCCTCGTCCTCCTACCAGCCTGGGGTGGCAGAAATTATTGTGGCATTTGTATGCCAACCCCAGGCTCGTATATAAGTTTGAGTATGTTGTTCAGCTCACACACACAGCACACAGAAACTTTTATAATAATTTGCGCAACAAATTTGAAATTGTAATGCCGACTCATTAGAAAGTTTTTCATTCGAATTTGCTGCCTTTGCTGCGGCTGCCCGCCCGCTCCTCTGCCCTTTTCCGCTTTTTTATGCTTACTTGTTGTTTTGCCTTTTTCTTGTTTTATTTTTTGTATTTTATTTTTACTCTTGCACACTCTATAAAATTGCCTACAATATGGAAAAGACAAGAACGAGAGGGCAGAGCAGTTTGTTTATAATATCGTATCGCCGACTGTCTTTCTGCCAGCGAGTGTGTGTGGTCCTGGAAACTGAAACTGTGCCAGGATGCGCTACAGTAATCTGGTTTATCAGTTTGCCAAACTTTCTGCAATCCCCACAAGCTGCATATGAATGGCTTTGGGTCACGTCTTACACTTGCCATCGAAGCTTTGGGAGGTATTTAATAGTTTATTCAGCGTAATGTGTGGCCTAAAAAAATATTTGTATAGTATGTATAATATTCTGTGGTTTCTAAGAAATTATTTTACTAAGGTTTAGGGACCCCTAGAAATACGAAGATTCGAATCTGCTTTCTTATTTTGGTTTATTCAATGTATAGTAGAATATATTTTATTTATTTATTATTTATATTGTCTTGGGAGCGATATTCAAAACTAGAAAGGAAGCCTACAGAAATAAAACCGAAGCCTGTATACCCTTGCAGCTTTCAATTGGATCATGAAAATCGATCATAACTAAGCCAAAAATGCATTAATTTCAAATCGGAAAGCTTTTCTGTGCCATTTTTTATTGGGTTAAAAAATATGCAAATTAAATTTGAAATTACAAATATTTCAAATTTTCTTGAAATTTTGACAAATTTAATGATGTAACCCCTTTAAAAATTTTACAAATTTTGGAAAAATATTTTTTTGCCTGATATGGCTGGTTTGACTCAGCTATTGATGGAGATCAAGAAAATATATGATTTATAGGGTCGGAAATGACTCCTTCACTGCGTTGTAAGCATTTGACTGACATTATAATACCCTGCAATTTATAAAAATAGTTCAATTAAAAGCTATTTATCAAAATAATACCTAAAATTATTCATTAATGTATTTAAAACAAATAAATGTAAATGTTAATAGCCTGTTTGTTTTAGACCTACAAAATACTTATTTGATCATGGCTTGGCATATCCAACGAACATTTCTAAATGGAATATATTTTCATATTTAAATTCATTCTTTCCCAGTTCTTTGGTAAAATCCTTAAGCCCCAAGAATCGTAGAGCAGTCGGACTCATTGTTTTCCTCTGCTTTTCGGGATTAGTGTCAAATTATGCCTATGCAACTTTTCGATATTTGCACATATATTTTTCTGTTTGTCTGGCTTTGGCCTTGAAAGCATTTGTTTCTGGGTTTCGGATTCGGATTTGAATTCTGCATTTGTTATGCAGATTGGATCTGACATGGTTTCTGAGTGCTTGGCATTCAGGCGACTATTTGCCCGGCTGTCGAGTCGCTTCGAGTCCTCCCGCATTTCGGAGGGCTTGCCAGCTGGCAATCTGTCCGTTTTCTAGTTAATAAAATTCTAATTAGTTGAAACTGCATCAGCGTTTGCGGAAGGGGATCCACCGTTTGCACACCTGTGTATGTGCGAGCACAAATGTACTAAAGTACTAAAGTGAGTACACAAATATGAGCAAATGTGGGTGTGTGATTTTAATTACGTAGAGGCTCATTAGCATTTTTCATACATGTTTACTTGTTTATTTTCGGTGGCTGCCGGCGAGACAAACTTTCTCCGTCGCTCTGTAAAAATCCCACTCACTGCATTGACATTTCCATTTCCATTCTCAGCGATGCAGCCTGAAATCGAGATCTATTGAGGTGTGCTCTGAGTAAGAGAAAAAGTCTTTAATTATTTTTTAAGTATTATTGTTATTATAATAATGAAAAATATATTTTTATCTTGAAGAAAGCATCAAAGATGTTCTCTAAAATCAATTGATGTGTTTATAAAAGCTCGGTTCTTCTTTCTATCATTCCCTTATTGTTTAAAAATTTGTATGTTTTATTAAAAACCATACTATCCTGAAAATAAAAATAATTATTTGCCTTTATGTTTTGTACCCTAATTTATAATGTCATTTAGACCACAAAACATATTTTAGGGACACCTAAACATCCTTATAAATCCTTCTGGGCTGTGGAAACCCTGTATAATTTGTTTAAAAAAAAAGCATTTAGAGCTTGTATCTAAGTATTTTTATTTTTAATTTAGAATCCTTGGTGGTTAGGGAGGTACTACTAATGTGATTAAATTAGGTCCATCAGAGATAATTTGTCGGAGAAACCTTAGCTGAAATAACTCCATTCAGGATACTCAAATAGAAGTACTCCCAACAGAGTTCGTGCCATCAAATTTGCGTGTATATCTGTTCAGCCGCATTTCTCTGATTCAATTCGTCCGTTATTATCATTTCGTGCTCATCTCTGTCGGGATGGATGTGGATATATGGTGCAAGAGTACGGTGCTGCTGAAATCCTCTTGCACACCGCCAGGAAAGTTCAAATAAACAAAATGTTATTGCAACGAAAAGCAGTGCGCAATGCAGTGGCTGAGAGTTAAGGGGAGATGGAGAGGGCTCAAAGTACTCTTACAGTTGGCATACAAAATTAACAACTTTTTTGCTGCGGCAGTTGGGAAAAAGACAGGGCAAGGGCATAGTTTTAATATGAATTTGCATGTAAGATTAACGATGGCACAGAGAGCGCGCGATTCTCATGGGGATTCGCCGGGCGAATCTTTGCGACTCCTTGGCTCCGTCGGCTTAATTGAGTTCTTGAACTTGGCGGCTGTTGTTTACGGCATTACAAACTCACTTATTACGAAATTGAGTTGCTCGAAATAGCAGCCGACACATATGCGACAACTCATGAATAATGCAATTATTGCTGCAGGTGCCTGGCATGTTGCAGTAGCACCAACGCCAACAGCATCATCAGTTGTTTAATTAACTATTAATGCCCCTATGTGTGCATATGTGTTGGCTGCTGCCTGAGCCTGGCTTTGACAAATGGTCATGTCACGCCACTGAGCCCGGAATCTGGCCAACTCCGTGCCAGCTTCGGCTCCAGTTTCAGTTGCGGCCATGAGAAATGGCAAATTCATTTACGCGACGTTGCATTTCTCACGCTGCTAAACGGAAAATGCAAAATGAAAGTGTGGGGAATCCCCGGCTGGGCTCGGAGTGGGAGGGAGCGGAAGTGGCTGGCATGTACGTGAGGCAACAGCAGCTCTAACAAGTGACAACACCCAACCGGCTCTCGCAGGACCACCGAAAAGGAGAGGAAATGCCTGGAAAATTGCATTTTGAGTGCAAATATTAATTTCAGCTGCTGCTGCCGCCACAGCAACATACAAAGGCGAAGCAGCGTCACCAGCAGCAACATTACACAGAGAGAAAAATAATTATTAATCAGAAATAATATAAAGAAAGCGGAGAATATATTCATATAATTTTATAGCAAGCCGAGTGTGACGATAAATGAAAAGAATTCCGCTCAAAAAGGCCTGGATATCTCCCAACAGTTTTATCTCCCTTTATACAATTTCTACAGATTAAAAAAAATCTAGAAAATATTCCAAGAATGTTTTAGAGCCAGTACGACTTTCTGAACATTTTCACAAACCTTTTTGTTCTCGGTGTATCCCGGCAGAAACTGTAGCACCATCACCGACTTTGGCAGGAGTTGCAGCCCTTTGCGAGGCAATGTCCGGAGCTGCAGCTCCATCTCCTGGTATTTGTGTTATGTAATTTTGAAAGCGTGGCCAGCATTTGCTAAAACGCATTCCGCAGTGACAAATGCATTGCATATCCTGCAGTGAGCACAGGATCCTTCTTCTTCGCACGGCACTTAGCTTAATGGAGCAGAGCTGCCGCTGCTGCTGCTCGGACATGTGCCACTTCAAGGGGCGGCTGCTGCAGCACTAGCACGGGAGGCGTGGCACCCCTTACACACATTTCCTCCGGGTGCGGCACGCATCTTGCCGGCTTAAACGAATTAAAATGAAAGGCGTAAAAAGCATAAGTCAAATGCAAAGCTTGACCAAATGTGACGGCATTTGGAGAAGGGGTCTTGAAGGGGGTCCCGGAAGGATATTGCGCGCGCAAAATGGCTCAAGGACAGCTGCCCAGCTAGCCAGATATATGACCCACTTGCAGTTTAGCCGTCAACACCCTTGGAGGATATGGTGGCTGCACACGCCCTTCGCCGAGTCTCAGCTCCGATTTCCTGCCTGATTCAATTTTGGTGGCCGAAAAGGGTCGTTAGGCACAATGTAAAATTTTTTTTTTTTTTGGTATTTAAACGTTATTTCCATATACTATTTTTAAATCAATCTAATTATGCATGGAAAGGTTTAGAATTTCCAAGTTAATGCTTACTTTGTTGCCTCTGAGTTTGGTTTGCAGCAACGAGAGGGAAATATTGTTCAACACTACATATGTATTTAACCAAAAATATCACATATCTATGCTTTACACAAAAACAAAGCAATAAACATACATACATTTTCTTTGGTTAATCATCAGAACTTCATCATTTTGAAGTCCATTAATACTCACTTACATTCGCCGGAGATTATTTTTCCTAACTCCCAGTTCCCCTATAACAAAATAGCCATGGAAATGACTACATCTTCCCCCGGTTCATCTATAATCCGGATTTCATTAGTTGAACTCTTTGGCTTTGGGGTGTCGTTTCATTTGTTTGCGAGACCCGCACGCATTTGGCCCAGCTGGCGGCATCTTGGCTCGATTCAATTAAAGTTGACTTAAACCACACGCAAGCCCAGGCACTCGCCCCCTGCCAGCGGAATCCCCTTTGGAGAGGACACGGAGTGCTTGCCGGCGCTTGCTGCAAATTGCATGTTGGTCGCGGTGCAACACAAGACAACATTTTCACTTTTCCGGCTAGCTCAATGTTGCGCATACGCAGCGTATGCCAGATGTTACAATGAGCGAGCAGCACTCGTTAGAGACGTTGACACAAAATGTTATTTCACTTCAATTAAATGGATGCTGGGCTACCGAGGGGGTGAGAAGATGGCGCCTAAGCCATTATGCGAACTTTGCGCCATGTGTCTGTAAGTGTGAGTGCGCCGGTGCATTGTCAGTCAATTTGGCAAGAGCCGTAACCGCGAAACTTTCTTAACGCGTTTGCAGCTTGTTGCTACATGTATACTTTTAGAGTTTGTCTCCGAGGGAGTCCTCCTCCTCTCCCATTGTTGGCCTTCCATTAGAGCCCTTCTACGCCTGTAATTACGTAAGCGGGGAAGCCTCCTCGCGCAGCATGCGCTTTCAATTTCCGCATTCCAAAATTGTTTGCCAAAATCAAATTCAAATTACAAAACGATTTTGGTCTCTGTCGATGGCATCTCCCGCTATGTCTATCTTTACACTAAGAGAAATAATATGAGAATAAACCAGCAAATAAAGAAACAGATGGCTATTTTTTAAACAATAATTGCTAGGAATATCATTTTTATTACAAAGGTGATGAAAGAGCTTTAAAAATCAGTATGCTAAAAAATACGTTTTTTTTTTGCAATAAGCGTTGATTTCAGGTTATAACTATTGTGGAAAAGAAGGTTTAAATGTTTAAAAATTAATATTAATTAAATTAACTGAACTAAGGCCTGGCTGTATTAGAGGACAAGATTGTAAAGAATTCATATTTGCTTAGTTATGATCGCCCCAAGTTCCTATTGCAATTTGCAAGGATTGCTTACTTAGTCCCCAATAATTTAAGTTAATATATTGTAAGTATAAATACAAGAAAATAAATACAAAATCCAAGGCTGTATTTTTGCTGCGCATTTTCATACTCTCTTTCACCTGACTTGCTCATAGACTTCGGCACAGACATCCGGCGGATGTGTTTGTCTCAGATACCGCTCTTCAAGTAGCTCGAAATTCGGCGTTTAAAATGATTCACAAACTCAGGAGCGAAAAGCTCTCCTATTTTAAATCAGCGCCTGCAGGGTGCAGAATTGCGGTGCCAGGCCTTCGAATGGCAATCGAATTAGCGTTGCTGACTTGTCGCTTTGTCGACTCTGATCGCATTTTGTGCGAAAAACACGCATGACAAACTCCACTGACAATTGGCGGGGTGTACCCGTTCGCATACACACTCATATTGGGGGAATATTTTGGGGGGTAATGCCGGGATTTGATGCCCACATGTGACGGAGATTGGCTGCAGCTGGCCGCAGGTCCCGCTGGGTGTAAATATACTCGTATAGTCTCTGATTTCTGCCCATTGTCGCTGCATTTTTGGCCCGGGGGGCTTTGTCCAGCTCATGGTGTTGGCTTAGTGGGTTCGATTTGCTTTGGCCACCACTAAGCTAACTGATTTTTACGCTCTGTGTGAGCTCCATCAATACACTTTTGGCTTGCAAGGATGCCAATGAGTTAAATGAAAATATTGATATTTGAATTAGGCCAAGGCTTTCGGTTTAAATATTTTCTAAGAGTAATTGATTGCTTATTGGATTGGGTTTATGATTTTTCACACTCTCAGTGAAATATGAAACGTAATTAAACAAAAAGAGAAAGTATATGAAAATGAAAAAATGAATTTCGTTATGCACGTTCTTTATTTTTCAGGTAATTAATTTTATTTACCTCTTTGAAATTCTTCTGATAAATGTCATTTCCTATTCCTTAGAGCTTTTTTCTGGCGTAGCTTTAAATATTTTCTGATGCAGTGATTCAAATTTACATTTAAATTGAAAAATGAAAGATTTGTGGTGGATTTTTTGGTTTCTATTCTCCCTTTTAATTGTCTAAAATTGTAGTTATGGGAAACCTAAAACTTAATGACCCCAAGGGCAAGTGAACGCATTAAAGCCTGACACCTGTTCGGACCTTTAAGACGTTATTCAATTCAAGTTAAATTGCTGGAAAATTTTCTGGGTGGCCCAAAGTTTTCGGCCCTTGGCCATAAGTGGCCTTAAACCTTAACCTTTTTGGGGCACCCCCCCATCTTCTTGCTCATTTTTGCTGCTTAGACAGCCTGCGCAAAATGCTCGTAATTTGCTTGTTTCTTTGCACTTGAATTAGACGTGGATGTGTGTTATTTTGAGCCATGTCCTTGCAGCTGCGCCACTTGTAAAGTCGTTTGCTTGGACTGTGCAAACAAAATGAGCGAGCAGCAAAGAAGACTAGTAAATGCATTAATGGATGCACCCACCCGCCGCTCCAGCTTCACCTCTCCCATCTGTCCCACCTGTCCCACCTGCTCCTCATCATCCTTTTAGCACGTGTGAGTGGGCCAGGCGCTCTTGACATTGCCCTGAGTGAAAGGAGGCTTCAGTGTTTACGCTGCGACATGGCGAATGCTTCAGCCTGAAGAGTTCTCGCTGCCCTCGTCGTCTTTGATTGCGTGCTCGTCTCGCTGGGATCAGAGTATACATATATACATGTATTTATACATACAATATGTGTGGGTATATAGTGGGACTCGTCTTGGGCTCGTTAAGTGTCGCCTCCTTATGGCATTTCATGCTATTTTAAATGCATTTGAATAAATAAACACTCCTACGGTGGCAGTCGTAAAATGTTTATTACGTGGGCAAATGTTTGTGTCTGGCCTCATTAGGAATTGAAGCCGAGGGCGGAGGTGGGTGTGGTGGGCTGGGGCGACAATGCAAATGCAAATGCAACTGCAGCAGGCTACATTTCGCACTTAATGCATTTTTAAATCAAAATCCCTCAACGCACATCCCGAAGACATTTGGAATTGCATTGAGATTGCTTTAATTGAGTGGATTTGCAACTGAATCAAAGTGACCCTGAAGACATTTCTCAAGTCCTGAAGGGACTTTCCAGCGATGAGTTAAGTAAATAGGTACTTAAAATATTTTTGGTGTGATTTAATGATCAATATTTAAGTTTATTTTAAGCAATAGTAAGAAAGGGATTCATGAAGTTAAATAATTTGTAGTCAGAATTTATCTACCTCCTTCTGAAATACTTTTTTTAGAACAGAAGAAGAGGGATTTTAAGCGACAACGCTTATAATTGATTGTCCATCAATTATGCACATCGCGGGGCCCACGTGTGGTATGCGTGATATTTCATTTGGTCCTTGATTAACTCACTGCCTCAAATATTTGCCAGCAAATACATATATACATATAAAAGCTTAAATGTTTGCCCCAAAAGAGTAACGAAACTATTATATTTGCATATGAATTGGCCCAGAGCCCACTTGCCACTACCCCCACCAGCCCGTGCCACAGCCGCCTCTCTGTCCTCTCTGTTTGACTGTCAAATGCTGAGCAAACATGGCGAAGATTCATGTATCTCAACTTCAGGCTGACACTTTAAGTGGAAGTTATGCAAATAAATAAATGTGGATTGACTTGACAAGCAGGGAGATATATAGACAGACAGTGACAGTTCAAGATGGAGTGGGGGCAAACATGCAAAAGTAATTAAACGCCATGGCCATTTCCACAAACATAGAACCCAAATAATTTAAGGTTTTGTTTAGTTTCGGTTAGGAGAATGCCAATGAAACTATGTTGTATTTAATAAGTAAACAATATTTGCTGAAAGATATATATTAAATAGTTTACATATCACTGGGAAAGGCCATATTATTGACAAATTACCCGGCATGTGGGTCACAGATCCTGGATTCCCTTTATAGAGTCGCTGGGCCGCATAATTATAATGAATCCTTTTTGTCAGCTAACTTAACCCTAATTTGCGCCAGCTCGCATTATCCTTGGGTGTAAACACATTGCGTTTGCCATTGTCTTCTCCCATGCAGGTGCGAAAACAGTTAAGAGCGGCGAATGCAAAAACGTCGCCGCCTGCCGCCTGCCGCGTCTGCTAATTAAGCTCCAAAATGGTAAATGGAAACCGGAGAATGGAAAATGGAAAATGTAAAGGCCGAGGAGGAGTGCCTGAAAAACTCAACTATTCCAGCATTGTTGCTGCGACTTTTGTGCATGAAGCTGCAGCAGCAGATGCTGCCAGAGGAGAGCCTCAGACTCGTCCCCATCTCCTCCTTATGCGGGCAGGGCGCGAGTTGTGAGAGCTTCAGCCCTGACCACATTTTAATTGGGCTAAGCACACGCCATGTGCCTTCGCCTGTGCCGGTGCCGGTGCCGTGCATGTGTGACATGCTATTAGTGAAACTTTTAAATGAGTTAGTTAAGTAAAGCGGGTTACGTTATTATGAGTTTTTGGCTTGGACATTACAAAAGCTTGTCAGCTCGGTCTGAGCTGGGGATTGTGCGCTTTTTCATTCTTGGTCCCCCCCCGAACAATGGATAGAGCAGAGTCCTTGAAGGTATGTATGGTGGTTTTTTGGAGAGTAAGATGTTGCTGGAATAAACCTTAATGACTCTAGATAACGATTATAAAAACATAAAAGAATTATTCCACGTTTCAGAAGCTTTTTTTAAATTTAAATATTAAATTTGAAGTTAAATGTCAACTGCGCAAAGCGTTAGTGATATTTTCTAAACCTCTTTACCTTTGATATTAAATGCAATGATATTATCTTTCAGTTTACACTCCCCGCAGACCATGGAAAATTCTCATAATTTCCATTGTAGCCAAATAAATGTTACCCGCTAAGGAAAGACCCAACAAATGTTCTGACAGGCACCTACATCTCGACAAATCGATTGCAAACTGTTGTATAGCCTCGCTATTCAACGTTTTATTGGGGCGAATATTATTCTCGTAATTATATGCGGACCCAGTGAGCGCAATCAATTTTCAATTAGTAACATACAATAACTCTGAACACATTTCTTGAAAGGCAGAAACGTAGGGGAATGCCGTCGGTAATTATTGCATATAGTATGGCACCGAACTTTGGTGTATATAAACGACGACGATTGCAGTCCTGCCAATCGAATTTACTTGAATACGGCCAAAGGAATGCGGGGGAGGGAGTGCAAGAGCAGAGCGAAAAAATATTATTCAATTACGCGTCATATCCAGGACAATGGTAACGATGAGCATAAAAGCCGACGCCGCCGCGGCCACCATCGCCATCGTCATTGCCTTTCCATAAATACACAAAGTCTCCCTCCCTTCAGTCAGCCCCCAATACCAATGTGCCATAAATTGAAGTAATAACAGTCATGTGGGACACGCGGCATACCCATAATAGTTTCGTCCTTCCTGCGAATCTTTCAACTGTAATTTTCGAAATTAAATCAATGTATAAATGGTTGACAACAGGGCAAGCCGGACCGCATTCCGACCCATAAAGAAACAACATTCCATTGCCCTCTGGCATTACCGAGAACTCTTTGATTTATTTTCGCCTTGGCACATTCCTGATTGACTTGAAAAAATCAATAGAAAGTGTATTCCACACAATTAGCACTGGGCGGAGAGGTCCATCCTCCGTCGGAGGCTTTCACCTGGGCATGGACTGCATTGATAAAACTGCCTGCCGACCGGGCCGGGTCATCCCCCTGGAGGAAATTTACATAAAATTCAAATAAAATAAAACGACAAACGTAATAATCATTAGTCGGCGCTCTCCTGGGTGCAGTCCACACAGTGGACACTGGGCACAAGATGCCTGCAGCTGGGAGTTGGAAGCAGGAGCTGACTTATTTATGGAGTTTCCATGTTAACGAGCCACTCGCAGTAAATTAATTTGGTGCCAGATAAATAATACCTACGGGTCTCGGCATCAACTCGGGGAGCTTTAAGGTCAGCAGTAAAAAATTAAAAATATAAAATGGAGAAAAAACTAATTTTGCATAAGGTCCATAAAAAAGCAAACATACAGTGGCGAGCAAAAATGAGTTCATGTTCATGACTCTGACTTTGGTCATCAATAAAAAGCCAACCACACAAGCTAATCCAACAATTTTTTTTTTATTATTATCCTTAATTCAATAACTACTAATATTAGAAAAAAACGTCAACATATCAAAGAGGAAAATAAGAAAAAAAAAATCATTTTCGTTTTGTTTTTACCTATTTTCGATTTTCACATCTCTTTTCAAAACATCACCCAGATTTACCTATATATTCTCTATTGCTATTTTCTGTATGATTAGTTTAAAACGTGTTTTGTAGAGAAATTTTTTTGGATAATTAGAAAATTAAACAAAAATTCGAAAATTGTCAAAGAAAATTAAATATAATGTTGTTAGCCTGGCCAAAGTGAAATTCTACACGTATATTGCGTGTTCCATTCAGATGAGGCGATAGACCCCAAGCCTCAGTCGCAACCGGGATAAAAATGTTTAAAATTCAGATGCTCGTCCAAAGAGTTTAAAAAATTATTGCCTGTCGTACGGCTGGACTTACTGTGATAAACATTGCAGGACATCGTAACATATGGTTTAAAAGAATTAGTCGGCGTTTTCCGACAAAAATGTCAAAGCTCTGTTAAAATTTGTTAAAAATCAAATGAAATCACCCAATTCAAACATTGACGATTAAAAGAATTTTCTGGTCTAATGAGTCTAAGTTTTAACCGTTTTTAGAGTGATGGACATTTTGTCGAAAACGCCGACTAATTTTTAATCTCGATATGTTTCGATGGTCCAGCGTCAGAGCAGACAGGCAACATTGCTTGTTTAAGCATTTCGGACATCTTTGGACGATTGAAATTAGAATTTCCCGGTAACAATAAAATTTTCTTTAAATTTTATTTGTTTTATAAATAAATTTTTCTAATTATTAAAAAAAATTTCTCCCAAAACACGTTTAACAATCTATGACTACCGAAAATAGCAAAGATAGAAATCTGGGTGATTTTTAAGAGATGTGAAAAAAGTATGTTTTTATTAGTATTTTCCTTTTTTCTATATTGTAGTATTAATAGATAATAATAAAAAAATTTGTTTTTTCATGACTATCTTTGTAGTAGTTTCATAATATAACTAATTTATAATTATTTATTAATCTTTATTTTACAATCTTAATCTTAAACTTTTGTTTTAATAACCAATCCAATCCTGCAATGCAACTTTCTGTTGTTCGATTTGCTCACCCATCTTCTGGGTCATGGCAAACTGTATAAGGATTAGCAAATAGTTAACAAGGATCGAGGTGAACTGAAAATATTTTATACAAATAATAAAACTTCACAATTTTGTATAAATAAGTACTTACCAGAGCGATGACCCTCCTGTTTAGAACGACATCTAGGCCGCTGGTGAACTGGATCCTGGCCTGCCGCCGCCAGCACATCAGAGACTCGACCAACGGACGGAGTGAGGCGTTCTGGGGAAACCAGTTGTCCAGCTGCTCCACGAGACGGAGGCATCTCTGCGCCTCGCGTATGGTTCGATCGCAGTAGAAAGGCGCTATCAGCAGCTTGTAGAGCGGTGTGGCCATGCAGAGGGCCACGTAACCAAGCATTCGATAGCTGCTGCCTTGCTCCTCCTCCTCCTCGTCCTCCCCTTGCTGACCAGCTCCTCCTCCGATTCCCACAGACTGCCCAAACAGTATATAAAGCTCACTGGTGCTCATGGCCAGGTCGTGGGCCATGGCAGACCACAGGCTGAGAGCGTAGACAGCATTGATCTCCTGGACGAGGTAGAGCAGCTCCTGGACCATGGCCACCACTTGTCGGATGCGCATCTCTCTCACTTGCTTCTGGGGAAAGCGCCACTCCAGGAATCCGGGATCGAGCAGCTGCTGCAGCAGCCGGAAACGGATGCCCAGCAACTCAGCCAGGGTCATGTGCACGTAGCCCGTAAAGTGGGGTCCACCCGTCACGACGGCATAGCAAAAGGCTAAGATCAGAAAGAGAACTCTGTGACCGCTGACCACTTGCATGGCGGCGCTGAGGATGGCCACCAAGTATATAACACTGACCAGCGCCAGGATCACGATATTCTTCCTCAGCATTTTCCTGTAGTTCAGATTAGCACCAAAATCCCGCATCAGCCTGAGATCCAAGGCGGCCAATCTCTTGTAGATTCCCAGGTGGCGACGGGCCGCTAATTGCAGGGACGCCACAGTGGCCACGAATACCAAGGTGGATAGGGCCAGTTCCTGGACAGCAATGCTCAGGACCAGCTTGTCGGCATGCCTTAGTTGCTCTCGAACATCATCGGCGGCCAAGAGGACACTCAGGGAACCGAACAGACCCAGCAAGGCCAGAGCTGTAACTAACAAGGAGTAAATCCTGCGCCAGCGACTGATCCGGAACTGAGAGCCCCGACCGCTGAAACCGCTGCAGCCCATCATGAACTGGAGGCCACAGACGAAGCAGGCGCAGTCGTAGACCGTTTTCGGTTCGCGGAAGAAGTACAGAACGGCCATTGCCGCCGGTCGAAGGATATGAAGTGATTGTTATGGGTATTATGTTCAGGATGAACACAAACATGAGCCAGTTACTTTTTTATTTAAACACAGAAATCGAATTATTACTTCTTTAGGAGGGAAATACACTTGAAATAATGAATGCAAAGTCTTTATATCAGTAAATCTTCTAACAAAACAAATAGTCTAACTATATGTAGGTTTTTAATATTTAATAAAATAAAGTTGTTAATTTACACCTTTATCTTAATTATTTTTAAGGATCGAAAGCTATTTAATATTTTGAATATACTTTCTCGGTGTGTGCCCACCCTTACGAGGGTGTAAAAGCCATTAAAGTAATTTAGTAATTACCTCGATTACCTTTTTTGATAACTTTCTGACAAGTGCTTGTCCTAATTTATGAACAATTTCCCCTTCCCACTGGCTGCGGCCTGCAATCTCGGTGAGCGCGGTTAAGCAAATACATATAAATGATTTCTAACAAAAAACAAATTCTGTAACAAAATGCAAGCAAACAATTCAATTGAAAAGTTGAATTTCAATTAGATTGGTTTTGCGGTTGCAAGTTACTTGCTTCTATAATTATATAAACTGGCGAAAGGCAAATAATTTAATTTTTGCAGCAGTGGAAGTGCTGTCAGATTAAATACCATAATCCCAGGGATTATGGCCAAGCTGTCCGAGTTGCCCGATCTGCTGGCCAAGCTGGGAAAAGTTGTTAATGCCCGGTGACAGAGCTCAACCCTTCGAATTGGGCCAGTTCGGAGATGATATCCGGCATGATTTACAGCTTGGCCGTAAAGGTAAGGCATCGGAGGGCCATTTTGTTGGCTTTAATTAATAAAACTTGATTAACGGAAATTTTATGATTGTCCAAACGACAGCGGGAGGCAATCAATCATCGCGTTGGTCCGCTCTCTTTCTCTCTCTCACTCGCGCTCGTTCACTTCTGTTAATTATTTTGCATTAAATATTTATGAAATTCCCAAAAGAAGAAGGCCAGTTGGGAAGAAGTGTAAAATTAATTAGGCTGTGTCCGAACGGCCGGAGGAGCGTCAAATGGTTGCAAATGACAACCGAACGGACTGGAGTCGGTTAATAAATTGTTTACTGCACATTTGTGGTTCAATGCACACACACGGGCATCAATAAATGCGAATGCGATTCCGAAATTATTTATGCGCAACTGTTGATTTTCTGGCTGATTAACCTTTGGGAGCTTAACTAGGAAATATATTTAACAAATGAACTGCAGGCAGGATAATGGATGCTCTCCCCAAACTGCGCTAGAACCCAGTTTAAATGAAGCATCTCCATTAGTGAAGAGACTCCAATTCTCACTTAGAGTATGCCTCTGTAATTACTATGTTTTTTTATTTTTGCCAATTTTGTTTATTATTTATCGCCTTTCGCTTCAACGCACAGCCGTAGTAACATATGCGCCCACATTTGCATTAACAATGGCAATTACCAAATCCAATCGGATACAATTGGTTGGGATTCATTGGACTTGACTCGGGTCCAGTAGGCACTCTCTGCACTCTCTCCTCCTTTTCGACCATTTGTCCTTGTCACTAGGCACTCCTTTTCTCCTTTTCCACACACATCCTGGCTGACAGCTGGGTTGACTGAGTGATGGCCGCCTGATTGACTCGCCGAAATGTCCAAAAGTAAAACAACACGGGGACACAAAAAAAAAAAAAGGGAAATCAAATCTCCGCCCATACGGATTCAATTAACGCTAATTTAAAATGCCAACATATCTGGAGGGGCCTCTGGAAATAGGAAAAATGGGAAAATTCCCAGCCAGTTTTCCGCATGACCCCCATCAAAATTCCGTTGTCAGTGGTTCGGGCTTTGACACTCCAAAGGGCAGGGCAACAGAAACTTTTCCGTGTCAGGCCAAACGAGCATTGATTGAGGGCAATAAGCGAGCCAAATCGAGTTTAGAATGTGTTAGCCATGTTTATGAAATGGCCAGATGGAAGCTGTATAAATAGTATAGTGTAGTAGCAATTTCAATAATCCTTTTTACGAAGGTGTACTCTCAGAAGTGCCTTATAATTTAAAGCAGAACTGAAGGAGGAATGTTTAATATTCTTCGAATTCTTATTTGAATTTTAATTAAAAAGCTATTCAATGAAATTATATTTACAAAGCACAGACAGCTGAAGAGCTGAAGAGAGAGATGATTTTATTAATACTTGCTTTAAAAATGTATATTATTATAATAATTGAATTAATTTATTTCATTTAATTAATTTAATCTATTTAGTTTTTCGTCGTGGTATGTTATTTATTTCTATTTATATTACTATATAATATTTGTTGAGTCTCTTTCCCTGTTTGTGTTTAAAGTTTAATATTTATTATTTGCTAGTTAGCTACATTCCAGAAATAGTGATTACCTGTTCAAAATTAAATACATTTAGATTAGATATATGTACCTACATTTAAACAATATTTGCTTGTCAACTCAATTCTTGTTTGTTTATCTCCCATAAACATTGGCTATTTATTACCATTTATTTGTTTAATCTCTAAAAATACTCATACAAGATTAAACAATTAAATAAAAAATCCTTTGAGCGGAAACAGTGTTTTTCCATCAGTTTAAAAGAGTGTGAGCTCGAGGGGAGCAGGGCAAGAAACCCATTTGTAGGCACTTGCCCGACTGAGTGCGTCCCAATGCCGCTCACAATTAAATTAAATAACACCATAATTAATTACTGCCCACGCACACACTCAGGACCAAGGACTCAGGACTTTGGACTTGGGACTTGATTTGCTGGCCAAGAAGGTGCTAATGTCCTGGCCCATTCATGGCGGGTTGAGGATGGTGTGCGTGAGTGAAATAAAGAATGATTTATGGCGGTAAGCTAACTAGCGTTCTGTTCCCGAGCGGGCCACGCATGTTCCTGTTCTCACAATTAGGCGGTGACCCCTGTGTGGCAATGTGATGGGAAGGGGAAAGGAAAGGAGCAGCGGAAGGGGAGAGGGCACTGGGACGCCACTCGCTGCGCGATAAATCGCATCATAAATAAAAGGGCAGAGTCGCAATGGAGCCATCAAGTTTGATGCAACTTATAACCGTATTTGGCCATAACCGAGCCAATGGGCCTGCATTGATTGGATATATCGGGGGTCCTTAAGCGACCCATCAACATCTCGAATGTCCGCCCATCAAGGAGCAGTGATAACGCTCCTCCGCACAAAGGCGCTTAATGTTAACGAGCAAATGGCCCCCGAGTAACTGCACTCCTTTCCTTCCTTTCCACTTTTATAAATTGTGTTATGCATAAACTTTATGCGAACGTAATACTTACAGACATATACTTACACTCATATATATATAAAATATATATTTATATATACGTATTTATAGTCAAGGGTTATCATCGCAGCTGCTTTATCTCGCCCAGTCGCTGAAATATGCGCCTGTTCCTTCTGCGCTATCTGCCCGGCATCTTTCCGCGCTGCATGTTCATTTGATGCCGGTGCCCTCCTGCTGCCGCACAGCATAAAATCCACTCAGCCGTGCCACATAAAACCCGCAAAAAACGATGAAATTATGGTGCCTGCCCATTGTGTTGCAGCTTCTCACCTCGCGGCCAGAGCCTGCACAGATCCCTGCATTCCCCAAGAGGGCTGCTGCTCCTGGGCAAAATCAAGGGTATATTAGTTCACATCATCTGGGGGATTTCCGCAGAGGGGGGCCTTGACAAAGACTTCTTAATTTTAATGAAGACGAGAGACTGAATACACTGGGAATTAAATTGCAGGTTATTAGGAAAGCT
The DNA here is from genome assembly GCA_018151655.1 of Drosophila bocqueti. NCBI lineage: Eukaryota > Metazoa > Arthropoda > Insecta > Diptera > Drosophilidae > Drosophila > Drosophila bocqueti. Next base: position 5,135,447 of record JAECXF010000057.1, read on the forward strand.
TTCAGTCAATGTGGCTGAAGGGAAAACATTCAGAAGTAAATGTTTAACAAACTGGTTCCTGGGGGAGCATTTACTACCAACCTAATTTTAATTTGGTTCCTAAGAATACGATCAGTAGTAGTCTAAATAATATTAGGTTAAAGCTAAACGCAATATCGTTCTTTACAAACGAAAAATAATTCTTTCGCCCTCGTCTTTTTTGTATTTTTCTCAGTGCTTTTCTCTGCCTTAAAATAATATTGAAAAAATCCCTTTAAGAAGAATTCCGGTCTGGCTGGGGGTGTAAACTAAATTCCGATCCGCGCTTTGGGCTTATTCCAAATAAATTTTAATTATGTGAAACACAATATATTGAATTCAGAAGATCTGATCCACCTTATACGCACTATGGACACTCCAGCCTCCAAGCCGATTATGTTGCACGTTCCCCGGGAAACGGCAGCCTTGCTGCCACATGTCGGTTGTTGGTTGCTGGTTCCCGGTGGCTGGTTGTTGGTTGTCAGCTCTTCGAAGCTGGATGCTGGGGCTCGACGTGTGTCAGAACTGATTAATGAGCTGCAAATGATGTTATGCGCAACGCCCGCTGCCAGGGCGTAAATCAGAAAATAAGCAGTCGTGCCGAGGAGGAGAAGATGCTGGAAGCTGGGTTCTTGGGAGGTGGTCTTGGGGGTGATGGCTGAGTGCAGGCCCTAATGCTAATGATGCTGCCGATGTGGCATTGTTCGCGTGCGCAGACAGCTCGGCATTCGTCGCCTGCCCTTGCATCTGTCACTTGTTGCCGCACAGCTGCTCTTTCCCCTTGATACTTTGAGTGTCCGACAAATATAGCCTCGGCGAAGTTCTATTCGAAATATTATTGCCAGAATCCCCCGCCTGGAGGGACCAGAAACTTCCCCACCAATTGGCAGTTGTCAGCTTTAAGCCATTTTAAAAGGCAAATGTCTGACAAAGCTGCAACTAAAACTTTTTATGCGCCACTTTGCCCGGCCATTCACAACTTGTACGTGGCAAATAAAAGTGCACCCGGGGACCGCCTGCGTATCGCTTGCCAAATGGGATAGACAACACACACTCTTCCGCCCCTCAGCTCCAGCTCCATCTCCAGCTCCAGCTAAAGCTCCTGTTCCTGGCCTGGAAACAGATTTAAGTATGCAGTTGTAAGCCATAAAACCAGCTTAATACTTCCGCCGAGCCACAAAATCTGAATTTATAGTCAACACAAGGAGTACAAGCCAGAAGGAGAGTTCGAATTCGAGGCTTTGATTTGGGAAATCCCTAGGGGAATACCCTTTAGTAGGGTTTTGAGAATATATATAATATATGAAAAGATAGGGGCGTTATTTTATTGGAAAAATAAAGTTGTACTTTACAAGGATAAATATGCTTATAATTAATCAATATTTCTATTTTTAATGCATGTGTTCTTTAACCCTTTGACGCGTCTTCTTGAAAACTGGTCTTATAAATTGATTGTGTTAGCAATTTTTAAGTCTTAAAGCTCTATCATTATTTGTATATTAATATTATATTATAAATATATTGTAAAAACTAATAATACTTACTCTAGAGTATCAGGAAAAGATTTAAATTAAGAATCTAGAACGCTAACAAAGAGAAATGTGCTGGCCCTGTTGTCGACTGGCACACATTACATAAGACCAGTTTGTGGGTCTGGTTTCGTCGGGTGAGAAGCAGCACCTTGTGACATGGTTCGATGGGCAGGTCAGCTGGCCACGGCAAAGAATATATCTGCGGCAAATGCAAATCCCGGCGACCCCCGTTGAGATTGCTTTCGCCTTCTTCGCCGCTCGTTTGCCATAATGTTTCCATATTCATATCTGGCGAAGTGAAAGTGCTTGATTAGCAAAAAAATAAAAGAAATCTGGCTGCTTTTGGCGGCTCCGAGGGGTAGACACATGGCGAGTGACTGATTGCTTGGGCTCTGTCAGTGATTAGTGTTTATGCAAATGAGTTCTAAAGACCCGGCCGGGGCATATAAATCAATGTGGAGGTGGGAAGGTAGGGTCAAATCAAGTCATCGGAGCAAGATGTGTGGCAGCCACAAGTGGATGAGGCAGCTGCTCCTGGTGGGCCTGATTGTTCTGCTGAACTGCAGTGGGAATCCCTTAGGTGGACTGGCTGAGAAACCCCTTATTTTTCATCAACTAATGAATTTTCTTGCCCTTACAGCCGAGCGGTTAAAATTGCGTCCACTGAGCGATGCAGAGATTAGGCATTTGGAGAACTCCCTGCCCGAAGGTCGATCGGTTTCTAGTGGTTTTGCTGCCCTTACTGGCTTTGCACTGGGTTTGGGAAAAGCCCTGACTGGAGTGTTTATCTACGATGTCATCACTGCCAATATAACCGAAGCTGAGGAGAGCAGTGCCTTGGCCAGTGGTTCATCCTTGAGAGAGATATGTCTCAATACGGGCAGCTCCACTTCGGATATAACTTGCATTGTTTACTACACGAATAATTAATTAGAATAATATATATAATATAATAAGATATAAATTATTTATAATCCAATCCATTGAACTTGCTAATTCCCAGAAACGTAAATTACGAATTAATCATTTAAATTTCTTGATTATTTATATATTTATATTATGTTTTTTTTTTATTTTAATAATTCCTGACCTGACTCATATTATTTTCTAGCTGATTGTTTACTCTCCCAAGCTAAATCGAATTTGCAAATTAAGAATAACATCTCATTTTTGGCTACCGCGTGGCGTGAAATTATAGAAAAACCAGTTTTGGGGTCGCCACTCTGTCAGAGGTCAAAATTTTTATATCTTCGTAGGAATTCGAGATATTGGGAATGGGAATTTGCATATATGCAAAGCTGGGCACTTTCTTTGCCTTCTCGTCACACATAAAAGTGACGCAGAACCCGTGGGCCGTGTCAGTTGTGTTTCTACGCGATTACGCGAAAGATCTTTGAGAAGATGAAGTCGTCCAGGAATTTGACATTTAGCCTAATCATCCTCATCGGAGTCATCAGTGCCGGCTTGGAAGGTGAGCAGTGAAAGTTGATCTCTAGCGAACAGGGTGCTTTTTTTGTGAGGGAATATAGTCGTGGTTAGAGGAAGTTAAAAGCTTGAAATCTAAATTAAAAGGATAAAATTTTTTCAAAATAAAAGTCTTATTACGATTTTATTGTAAAAATAGAGAAGATTCGAGTACAAATTCAAATTAAAAATTGAGTCACAGATCCAAAATTTAACTGAAAATTCTACCAAAAACAGAAATTATAATCAGCTGGAAGAACACAATCTTTACTTGTTAAATGTAAACATGTTATTGGGATATATCTGCCATATTGATACCCTTTTGTATTCAAATCCCTTGCAGCTCGTCGCCTGGTCCTGCGTCCCCTGACGGATAGGGAACTGCGTAATGCTCTGGACGAATCTGGCATAGGTTCCGAATCTGCAGCTGGAAAGTCTGTGTCGTCGGCTTTCGCAGGACTAACTGGCTTCGCCCTGGGCATTACCAAGGGCATCGGGGGCTCAATCCTGTTCGATGTGGTCACCTCGAATGTCACCATCGATTACATCACTAGTCTGCTGAACTCCACCGCCTCGTCCACGAGCAGCAGTGGAACCGCCCAGGAGATTTGCTTCAACAGTCGCAGTGTGGACGGGGAGGTCATTAATGGCAGGAGCGACGATGATGCAAACATAGAGGATAGCGTCTACCCATCGGGAGAGTCGAGACAAAGTACTCTGACTAGTGGGACTGGTAGTGGGACTGCTACTGGTTCGACAGGTACGGTTGGTACGACTGGTACTGGTACGACCACTAGCGGAGTCACCTGCATTGTCCTGGGATCGAAGGGATATCGTCGCAGGCGCCTGCTGGAGATCAGACCGGGAACCTTGCCTCTTCGCCAATCAAAGCGATTGAGAAAATATCGCAGAAATAGGTTTTAAGGCGAGAAAATAACGCCTAGCGTAGATTAGGTTTAAAATTATTTATTGAATTGGATAAGTTTATTAAATTTTAACTGAAACAAGTGCTGTCTTTATTAATGGTGGGATTATTAGGGGAAATCTGGGACATCCTCTGGATTTAGATATTTATGAATTTAATGGGGCAAAGAAAGAAGATACATGAATTATATTACATCATCAAGAAGTGGAATTATCTTAATATATTCTATATATATAAACAATATTTTAAGCATATCGCTTAGAGAATAATTATTGAACGCATCGAATAAAACCTGTTTTGGGTCACTGCTGGGTCAGAGATCAAAGTAATAATTTATCAAGAATTTGCATATGCAAAGTTTTAAACTTTCTTTGGCTTTTCTCCATGGATAAAAGTGAGCAGAACCCGTTGGCTGCTTCAGTTGTGTTTTTGAGCGAATACGAAAAGGATCGTGTAGAGATGAAATTGTTTCAGAGTTGGACATTATTCTTACCCTTCCTCTTAGCAACTATCAGTGTCAACTTGGAAGGTGTGAAAACTAAAAAAAAACCCTCAATATTTATAGGTATAAAATGTAAATCAATAATCTCATCCTACAGCTCGTCGCCTGGTCCTGCGTCCCCTGACCAAGAGAGAACTCCGCAATGCTCTGGAGGAATCTGGAATAGGCTCCGACTCGGCAGCGGGAAAATCGGTAGCTTCAGCCTTTGCAGGACTCAGTGGTCTCGCCCTAGGCATTACCAAGGGCATCGGGGGCTCAATCCTGTTCGATGTGGTCACCTCGAATGTCACCATCGATTACATTACTAGTCTCTTGAACTCCACCGCCTCGTCCACGACATCGAGCAGCAGTGGAACAGCCCAAGAGATCTGTTTCAATAGCCGCAGTGTCGACGGGGATGACCTTAAAGGCCGGAGCAACGATGAAGCATACGTGAACGACAGCGTACATTCATCGGAAGAGTGGAGACAGCTACCTAGCTACTCCACCACTGACAATTCCTACACTGTCATTAATGGACCAACGGATACAACAGCCTCCACAACAACAACACCCACAGATAGCGGAGTAACCTGCATTGTCCTGGGCTCCAAGGTATATCGTCGGAGGCGTCAGCTGGAGATTCGACCCGGAACCTTGCGTTCCCGCGCCTCAAGGCGGCTGAGAAAATTCTACAGGAAAAGGTTTTAGTTCGTGCATATTTATCGATTTCGATTAGTTTATTAAATTTTAATTGTTCCGCATTCCGTTGGAGCTGGGGCCGGGTCGTCTTTATTAATGGTCGGATGACTTGGGGAAATCTTGGATTGACATATTTTATGATTTGCTGACATGCTCTCTGGGGTTCGAGCCCCAAAGGGATTTTACGGGGCGTGTGGGCTCGCCTTCCAAAAATAAACATTCATATGTGTAATATACACCATCACTGGCCAAAAAGGACCTTTGTTTCTGAGACTTTATTTAAATTTAAAGCTGTGCAAAAAGGATTATTTATAGTTTATTTTATATTACGAGCTTTGAAGAGGTTTTAACTGGGAAACAGCGATGAAAAGATTTTAAGCATGTGAAAATTATGTTTTAAATTTTAAGTATTGAAGCTTTAAATATTGTTTTCAATATATATGAATGCACCTTTTTTTTAAACTAGAGCTCCACAGACAGAGTCCTAGACGGTTCTTGAAGGAGATGGCTTTTTTCACAGCGCAGGAAGCTTTTCGCAACTGGCTGACAGTTTTCTTGCTCAGTTTTCTATAGTTTTCACTTTTAATTTTCCCATTACCAACGCTTTTTCTCGGTGTGCACTTTGCAGCGTCACGCATATCGCCGTGGCGGAATGGTTATTAATACAAACAGCCACGCACGCAGCCGTCCACCTCCACCCTTACCCTTTGAGTGGCCCACACTCCCCCTCGTACCCTCGTATCCTCGTATCCTTATGTAAACATTGAAATGTCATTGCCGTCGAGGGCAGCGGCCCGGCACATAAATCCTCCTTGGCCACAATTTATTAACTTTAACACTAGCCAATGTCAACGGCACCCCCTGTTCGTTTGCAGCTTCCAGTTATTGATTTGGATGCGAAATTTATGTGGTCGAAGGACCTCCAGCCAGGACTCTGTTTAGCGAACTATTAACTTTGAATCTTCTTCGGAATGCAGTGTTTATGTTATTGTCTGATCCCTGCCTAGCCTGCCATCGACCGGAATTGCATTAGGGACCATTTATTATTTATGTTAATGTCGCAGAAAGTTCTGTCAGCATCTGAAAAAGTGGTTAGTGATTAAAGTGCGGGTCTAAGGACACAGGCAACTATTGCTTGAAGAAAACCAAACTCAAATTACCATATCTCTGCATCTTCAAAAGGCCATTGAGACGGAATCTGGTAGTAGGTACATATGGTATGTACAGTGGGAACTCTATGATGGCAAACTTAACGCTTTACTTTGAAACAAATAAAATAGGAAATTAATTTAGAACTAAATAGAGAGAACATTAAAGAGAAAATATTTTTGAAGGACCCTTTTTCTTTGGTAACTAAACATTCCAAGCTGAGGAACTCCCACTGTTTAGGCTACGCATGTATATTCATGAGAGAATCAGCAGCAAAACTACAATTATTGTGCACTTTACCATCGTAGAGAAAGCCGGCTTAATGACCAAGGCCATGACCCCAGTGGGGCAGTTGCTGCCCCTCTGGCCACTGTTTCCTCCTCTCGCTCAGAAATTGCGTACTAAATGCGCTAAATTACTAACTAAATGCCGCAAGTGCCGCCCCAGGGCATGGCTAGAATTTCACAAATGAACGCCCTTTTCAGGGGTGGGAAAAAAGAGGGGTTGGTTGGTTGTTTGGGCCAAAGCCGAAAACTGAAGTCGAAGTCAAAGTGAAAGCGAAAGCGAAAGCCAAAAACTGCCGACAGTCGATGACATTTGAGCGATAAGAAAAACTGTTGTGTGGCTTACTTGGTGGCGGCTGCTCCCCTTGTGATTTCCATTAGGAGGGTAGTAGACCAGGGGCCAGGGGTCAGGGGTCGAGGCCAGGCCCTTGTGGTTGTTGTTGGCATTAAGTATGCAGGCGTGTGAATTGCGAGGCAGCTGAAATACAAATAGTGAACCACCCACCGCCTTGGGCTACGGCTACGTCCGCGTCTCCTTTTCCTGGTCTTTTGCAGGCATTTTTACAGTTATTTTTACAGCATTGAAAATTGTTTTAAATGTTAATGTTGATGTCGTTGCCGCCGAGCTGATAATAAAATCGGGGCATCCCAAAGCCAACGAATAATTGAGTTGTTTTCGCAGGGGTGACACAAACACACACAGCCCCCCATGGCAACCTTCCCCCCAGAGAGTCAGCTGTGAGGAGTGCTCGCACTTGTGTTAAATTATGCGGGTTTGATTTTTATTGCAACGCCGCTCATTTCGAAGCTGTTTTTTTTTTGTTCCCTCTGTTTGCCTTGCCTGGGTTTCCTTTGTTTTATGTAGAAGGACCTCTCCGCTGAGGTTACGAGGTGGCACATACATACATATGTATATCCCACCCAGGCCCCAAATCAAAATCATCTCGAAAGTATAAACAAGTTACAGGACCCCGCCTTGGAGTGACGAACACGCGTGTGAGTGCGGCTGTAATTTGGTCATGCCTCGTTGCCCCAACGAGCTGTTGCCTGGCATTTCAATTAATGGCACTTGCCACCCTCGGATACTCGCCCTTGCCTTCTCTTTTCCCGCTTCTATGCTCCAAAGGGTCATCACTTTCAACGCTGCACTCCTAATGAAGCCATCTCCAGCAGTTCCAACCCTTACTCCGCCTCTGAGGAAGAAGTGCTTGGCACTTTTGGGTTGTCAACAGGAGTCGAGTGATAATCATCCATATACTGGGAAAAAATTTGGGGTTGAATATAAGATGGGAACTTGGATATCGTTTGTAATATGTAATTACCTTTGAAATGATGTGTAAATTGTGATTTAATTCTAAAGCTAAAAATAATACCAGTAAAAGGTAAATGAAGACATAAAAGCCAGTTCAGTAACATTTTAAAAATTAAAGAATTTTTGTAGTACCTAAAATTATGATAGCTTCCTTTGCTCTTCTGTATATTTTCCAGTGCACAATTGCAACTCCGCGGTGACACGTGACCGCTGGGATATCGGCTGAACCCGAATATGCCGCATCGCACGTCTTAATAGATTTTTGATTTGTTTGTTCATCCCCAACTGCTCGCAGTCGAGTTCACCCCTGACCCCCATATCCATATCCTAACTCGAATCCGAATCCAAATCCAATTGTGAGCCGCGCGTGCGTCTCTGATTGGAATAATGATTTGGCAAACGAAGCTAGAAAACAAACCGTGGCCAGATTTTTCCAATTTTTTGCGGAGTAACTTGTTTGTCAATATGGAAAATCAATACGGTATATTTTTGCTTTTGTCTTTTGTTAAAGCAGGCGCGTAATTCAATAAAGTGGGAGAGGAGGAGGAATCCTTGGCTGGGGATACTGCTAGGTGAACTGAACGCTCAAGGCTCCGAGGACGAAGATTAAAAGCGCGACCTCAAAGTTTGTCTGCTTCCGTTTCGGGGAGGTAGGTTCCTTGCGGAGGGGGCTTGACCAATATTGGGCAACATTGTACAAATTGTTTCAATTAAAAAGTTTACTGCCTTTGGTTTTTCGCCTTTTACTTAATCTATAATCGGCTTGCGATTGACACGTGCTATCGAATGGGAAGTAATGGCTTTCTGGGGGCGCTAATTGCGACGGCCTTGGCTGTGGGGCAGATATTTATAAGTCCGCAAGTTGGTTGCATAATGCCCGCGTTACGTCCCCCCAACTGTCCGAGTTTCGTAAGCTGGGAAAGCCAAAAGCTGGGCCAATTAATTAAATATATAATCAGTGGGAGAAAAGTTGGGTCAATCTGCAATTGGCAATAATTAATTTAATTGATTTAAACGATTCGACTTGACCCATGGCGGCGGAGGAGGTTATCGAGTGCATTTGATCTGTTTGTTTGTTCAAAATTAAATTGACTTGTAATTAAAAGTTTCGCAAATTGATTGAAATTCTCGTGTGTGTTGTTCCATTGTTTACGTGGGGCCGGCCGGGGGTGGTCGTTGGGTCGCAACAAATAGGGGAATCCCCGCCGAAGGGAAGTAGAAGCGAAAAAACGGCTAATTACAGGCATTAATTAAAAATGCACTTTTTGTTGGTCAGTTGGATTGCAGAGAAGTTTAGATAAGAGTCGGAACGAACAACTGTTTCTGACTGCTTTCTCGCCTGGGATATTTTCTCTTTAGCCTGCGGGAGTATAAGAGTGGAGCTGTTCTCTTATACGCATCCTTAACTGACCTATGCCAGGACTTGTTCGCTTACTCTTGCCCATTGCCTAATATTTTGTGTTTTGTGTTGTCTTTCTCAAAACATTATAGAGTGGTCAGGACTCTTATTACATTTTAATTGCTGTAAGGACTTTTAGGAACACTAACATTGTTATTGTTAGTTTCGGAAAGATTTTTATATTTATTACTCTACAGGAAATATTATTTTTACAGTAAAATATAAATGTATGCATAATATTTTGTGTGCAAATAACTTTAATTTTCTTTTTAGCTGTTCTTTTGTCTTTTGGCATGGCTAAATCAACTCAATCAGCTCTTGATGCTGTATAATACTGTATAAGGCTAAAAATGACTTCCTTTTGTTTTTTTACCTCTGTTTTAAATTAGAATTCTTTTTAATGGTATACTGAAGACTTTTAATAAAATAAATTAAAGTCTAGCATTGCGTATACGTATTTTTTTATGGAGTTTTGTATACTATAGGCAACATTTCACTAAATATAAGTTCAGAACTACTTTGAAATGTGTATTTTGTGTACCATATTTATTGACATATAAATTTATGACCTCAAATATTTCTCATTTACTGAAATTTTTGAGGCAATATTTTATGGGGGATTTTATACTAGCAAACACCTTAGACAGTTTTATTTACTTGTTTTTTAATTAGATACATAAGATAACTTATAATACTATAACTCTGTTACATATTAATTGAATATATAATATTTGAAAAATAATACACCTCCCACACCTACATAAAATATTTGCGCCCCATCTGTTTGCGCCCCATCTGTTTGCGCCCCATCTGTTTGCCCCCCATCTGTATTTGCTAAATGTATGAATATTTAAGGAAAGTTACGCTATAATAAGGAAATATTTATAAAAATACTGCTAATTCCTGCTAAGTATATATTGAAAGTAAATATGAAAGCAGATTGCAAATAAATAAATACATCTATAAAACACATTTGCAGTAGCTCAAGTAAATACAAACATTGGGCATTTCTGGCAATGTAAATTGCATGAATATTAAACAGCAAATATGAAATTTTCGAAAAACACATCCTTGGTAAAATAAAGAAGTATTTACAAATATTTCAATGCAGATGCAAGTACGATTGAGTGCCCGGGCAATGCACTTGCAGTAAACAAACAAAGACTCTTAATAGCTCCACTCGAAAGTTGCTTGGCAATTTCGTGCTCCAATAACCAGGCTGTGAGAGCTGTGGCCGCGCTCTCTTTCTCCCTGGCAGCTCTCTCTTAGCCGCAGGCCGAGCGCTGACGAAGGCCGAATAACGGCATACCTTCGTTTCCGATGGCGGCCGCATACGAGCACCGAGCTTCGTGCCAGTCACTTCCTGCGCCTCAAACGAGTAGCACGCGTCCCTGATTTATGTGCGCGAGTTGAGCTCAGAGCCACATTCAGAGGCAGATTTAGCTTCAGTTTTAGTCTCAGTTCCAGATAGTCAGACTGTGTTTTTTGGCGGAGAGTGGGAAAGAGTGCCTAATGAGTGGACGACGGCGCCAATGCGTGTTAATGGCGAATTAATGACGGCGATTAAAATGCAATAGCCCCATGCTCAGGCCCCATAATGAGCATTTACAGTTACAGTTACAGTTAGAGTACAGTGAACAGTGCTATAAATTAAAAAAGAAGGAAAAACCCGCGCCAAGTGCTGCCTACTTAGCGGCTTTTTAGGGGCTGTCGATCTGTGCGGCCAAGTGCTCGTAGCCCATTAAAACGAAAAGGAAAAGTTGTGTAAAACTCAATCCGCAGCAGATTAAGACCCTCCCGAAATAAAGAAGGGAAACCCACTGTCAGTGCGGAAAAGAACCCAGAAACGAAATACTTTCATTGCTCCCCAGGCAGAGCTTAGCCGAGAGTGTGCCCGGCTCTAATTTGACGGAATCGTTAGTTGACCGGCCAAGTCCTCCCCCAAGAGCGGCCGCCGGATCGCGTGCCGACTACAAGCGTAATAACAATAAACTTGCGGATAACAACCACGGACACAGATACAACGATACAAAGATACAAAGATACATTTAGAAACAGCAGCAAAATGTCCCTGCCATCCAGAGCCAATTTCGGATTACTCAACTGGCTCATCGGCTGGCTGCTGCTGCTGTCGATGGTGCTGCTCAGAGGTGAGTCGCCGGGCTTTTTAATTAAATAATCCAATTTATTTTCATTTAATTTCTAATTAAATTTAATTTGTTTGCGCCAAGCGCGCTGGCTGCTCTAATTGCCCCCGACCGCCTCTGATCCCTTTTCCCACACCCCTCTCTCGAAACGTTTCCCTTTGTCGCCTAGGATTTCCCTTCTAATTTCCGGCAACCAGCGAACGAGGTGAAGCGGATGTCGGAAGAGGGGCAAGGAGGGAAAATGGGGGAATGCGAATTGAAATTCTTTAATTTTTGTGCTAAGAATTTTAATTCCGCTACAGAGTCGGAAAAGTTTCCTTTTGTCTCTGTTTGCTTTGGCGCAAGTCAAAAGGTGAAAGCATTTAATGCCCATCTGTGTGTGACCCCCAAAAAGCGGAGAAGCCACAAACGTTCTAGGAAAACTGAAGGCGCACACACACAGGGGAAAAGAAAAACTGGGCTTCTATTTGTCAAGACCAAATAGCCTTAGTGGTCTCTGTGTGATTTCTACTAAAAATATTAGAATTTGTTTTACTAAAAGAGATACATTTTATTTATTTAATATCTTAAGCTCTTATTAATTGGGGAACTTATTTTAAGGATTTAGTTCTAAGGCATTTGATATTAAATGGTTTCGAAATTGTACTAAAATATTATTAACCATTAAATAGAGAACAATAGAAAAGGTTTATACTATTTATAAGGATCGCAATTAATTCTTTTTCTATGTGTATTTTCTATTTAATCTTTTTCTAAGCTCCATTTTCAATATAAAATTGTCTTCAAGTATATTTTTTCCCTGTGCAATCCTGACTCAAGACCTGGTGCTAGTCCTAGTCCTAGTTTCGCAGCCATCAAGGTCGGTCCGGAGACCATTTGAAGGGTCTGAGGATGAATGGCGAACCGCAGAGTGTATCCTGCCACATGCCATGTGTGTGTGTGTGGGTCGGGCAAACAGTTTTATATAATACTCTGCAGCACACACTGGGCCGAAAATCTCACTTTCAATGCATCAAATGAGAGGGGCACGGCCGCAGAGATAGGATACAAATGTGGCAAGTGAAAAAATAACGCAAAAACTAACAAATACTAACGAGCGGCAGACACTTGAAAATGCTGTTGAAGCTTGGTCAGGGTCGAAACGCTGCAGGCTGCAGTTGCCGTTGCTGTTGATGTTGCTGCGTTGCATGTGGCATGTTGCAGTTTGACACACGAAACTATGGCTTGGCTTTTGGGATCTCACTTTTCAGTTCTCAGTTTAAGGTTTTTAGTTTCTGGTTTCTGATTGCAGCTGTCCGCTGGCTGGCCTCAGCTTTCGGTTTCCACTTTTCCATTTTCTGCTTTCCGTTTGTCATCTCAGAGAGCTGAAAATGGCATCTTTATATAATTTTCCATCATTTGCCTTGCAGTTGTTCGTCGGCGCTTTGTGATTCTGAAATGAAATACTTTCCAAATGCAATTCATTTTGGCGCAAATTGTTTCCTTTGCTTTCGCCGCCTTTGAGGCGGTTCTTCGCCCCGCTTCTGTTGGCTTTGCCTCCCCTGGAATCTGTCTGTGTCTGGGCATTTAATTTGGCTAAAAGCTACTTGAAATTGGTTAAGCGCAGACAAACAGAAATTACACATTTTGGCAATTGAAAACCTGCAAAAAGGCAAAGCAATCAAAACAAATTCCAGCCGAATTACTCTGTGTGTGTACTGCCAAGGATTTTGTTTATCTTACTTGATACATTTGGCCAAAGGCGACGAATATTTAAACTAATTATCATTTTGGCATTCGGCCTAAAACTGCAATTGACAACGCTAAATACTAAAATGTAATTATGTTCAATTAATCCAAGAAAGTGCTTATTTTGCTTACAAAATGATTAAAATCGATTTTATTTTGGCTTAGATTAAAACTCTATCATAAATATCAGCTTGTGCCCGATATAAGTAATCTCCCTTTTCAACAAACTTCCCCGCGGCTTGCAAATCCTTCATTTCATCTAAAATATATGCATTTTGCATGAACCAATATTCATATATGCATTTTATATTGTTGTTTTGGCTCCAATAAAGTCTTTATTGAAAAAAGAGTGTTGGTTTTATTAATATGTGTACATATTTTTGTCACTTTTTCTCCAATTATCTGACAGGAAAAAACTTGATAAATGCGTACGCATATTTCCATAATGAATTCATAAAACTTTCGATCGTGTCTTTACGCGGTCTCGTGCTATTTGGTTTGCTGGTTTATTAATAAATAAATTTTGTCCTTGCGGTTTGCCCGTTTGCCTGTGCGTGTCACGCGGTATGCAAAATTGCAGTTATTTGCACAGCTGTTTGCCATTTAAGGCAAACAACAAACGGTTTTCCCCTTTTTTCACCACATAACTCTCGCACGAAGCGCGGTTTTTCCGAGTCCCTCGGTTAAGTATTTTAGTAAATATTTTCCGTGACGCTAAAAAGGGAAAAAATTACAGCGGGATCGAGGGAGATGAAATGAACGAGGAAATAATAACTGACGTGATTTTGCAGTTGAGTCCGGTTAATGCAAAAGCCATGTGGCTGCAGTAAAATAATTGATTGGGAATCGCTGGAGTGGTAATCAGTGGAGCACATCATTCAGCGGTGTCAGACTGATGAATGAACCGACGCATTGGCCCAGACAAGTGCCTGGCATCACGCACACTTGCCAAGGATAGACTCCAGCTCGATGGGTATCCTTGAAGTATGCAAAGCACATACTCAAGGGCTGGTCTGGGGGACGAGGCGCCGGATCTATTTACCGGCGGTTCCAGGTTATTCACACACAACCCCACGTTATCACTGATTTCCCTTCTTTATGTGCATACATGTATATATTTATACCCACAGACAAATGTTCTTGCTAAAAAGGCCATATTTTTTATTCCCAAAAGCGGCTTGAAGAAACAAACTTTCTCTGTTGTTGATTTTAATGGCATATGGCTTCGCTGGAATCTGTGATGAATGTGTGGTGAAAAGTTCAGCCGGAAGGGCTGCAGACTATGTTCCTTCGCATAAGCAACATGGAGAGGAGCTCAAAGGGCACCATTAATCATTTAATTGACAATTGGGCTTCATTGGGCCTGGCCAAGGCTAAGGCTAAGGGAATTGTTGGATAAGAAGATAATTTAAAACTGCTACAAAACTGAAGATCATTTAAATAAAATTGAAGCAAAGAATAAACCTAGGTGGCTTGGAAACCTCTTAAACCTTTACGGAATACCTCTAGAGACATCATGGCTTAAACGGACGTTCAAATGTATTATTAAACTTAGCAACTCACAAATCTCTGTGGATTTCTTTGACCAAATTTAAAATTCTTAGAATTTCTGATGATAGCTTATACGTTTATTTATCGTCCTTAAAGGAGTAATTTTTACTGCAAATTAAAACTATCAAGAGATTCAAAGACAATCCTATTATTACAAATATTATTCCCAAAGATGTACGCCTATTATTTTTAATAGAAAACATGTGTAAACTCAGGCTCGACCTATTTCATAAAATACCTCTTGGCACCAAGGTACCTGCAAAAATTCCAAGTTGTCAAGGGAGTTTCAGAAGTGAAATCGCTAAGTTCTGCCAACTAGTTTGTTAATTAAACTTGCACTACAAAGTTGTTGCCACAGCAAAGATGAAAAGTTCCTAGAGCCGTGAGTACAACCATTTTTTTTAGGCAAATCCAAAAGTTTGTCTTATTAAGATTCCGTTTCTAGGCAGGTCAAACCACTGGCATTATTTTTTACCGTTGCCTTCGTAACACTTAGGGATTTGACATTTATATGACAGCCAAGGTTTTTCAGTGTTATGTGCGTGAGCAAGGTTGTTGTAGGTCCCCAGAGTGTGTTCTTTGTTGAAAAAACAACACAAAAAATAAAGAAAATTGTTTTTATTTTGCTTGAATGGGAGTGAGTGGTGTGGCTTAGGGGTTTTTAGGTGGGGGGCGGAAGCCATGTGCGTATATATGAGCATTATTTTTTGATTCACTTGGCACACATAGAGAGAGCGCCTTGCCAGCAAAACTCAACTATTTCGGTCACGTAACTGTGGCACAGAGCAAAAACGATGCGAAAACTGAATCAGCCGAGAAAGAGGAAAATTTATGCATTTGATTTCAACTAATTTTCAGAGTCCGAGCATGGCTGCGAATTGTTTTGTTTATTGTCGGCCAAATTAGATGCTGCCATAAATTAGCGTAAACTAGAGGGGAAAGCAGCTCCCTGGGGCTTCCCATGCCCGCTTCCTGGCCATTGTTGCTTTTACGACCGCCAACAGCCTTGAGCCCAGAGAGACGTGGCTATTAAAAAGCACTCCGCATTCGAAAGCGGGCAACTCCGCGCCAGCTGCGCTTTCTCCCAGCTTTCGGCTGTCGATTTTAAAGCCTTTAGCCAAAGTGCCAGCCCAAATTGAACCAAAACACTCACAGCGCACAGCACCCCGCACCCAGGCAGACAGACAAGTGTCGTAAAAAGGATATTCTCGCCATAAGTTTCGGGCGGGGGCCTGTCGATAAATCCACAGGAGCAACATAAACCAGTTGCGCGGCTCTAAAAATCGTGTAGGCCTCAATCATTTCCCAAGTAAAATTCGTTTTATTAACACGGGGACTCCGGGACACGTCACACGTGCTGGGGACAAAGTTTTCGCCATCCATGGGCCGGGCCAGGCCAGGCCGGGCCAGGAGTTCCTGGCGGAGAGTGTGTCTTTGTTGCTGTTTTTCCCGGGGCGTGCCAGTAACCTACATGAGATGTTGCTTTGAGCCGCCTGTCTGAGCCGCTTTTATTAAAAATTCCTCACACAAAGCGGCGGGGTGAAGCATAGGATATAGTCGGAGCTGGAGTCGGAGTGGGAGATGCCGAAATAAGCATGTTTAAGGCAACCAACTAGCAGGAAACAACCAACAATTGTCTATGTAGCCGTTGGTGTTGCTTCTGGCGTTGCTGCTGTTTCTGCTGCTGCGTGCTTCCCGAACGAAGCAGTTTTATTGCTTTGTCATTCCAACATATTTCACACAGACACATCAGCAGCAACAAAAGACAGCGGCGGCCACGTCGACATTGCTGGGAACTGAGCCGCATCGGCTCCTTATCCTTTCGTCGCTGTATTTTTGGGCGATACGCCTAAAGGGTAGCCCAGGGGTAGCAGGGACAATGGATCAAAAAAATACCTCTTATATATTATTTTATTGATTTTTTAAAAATTATTAAAATTAGATTTCATTGCTCTTGGATGAAATAGATACAAAAACTGGCGATACAAATCTTAGCATACATATTATTTTAATTTTATTTAAATCCATATATCATTTTGTTTAAAAGTCACCCATTAATTTCATTTCAAGTGTGGCATATACACTAAATATATTTTCATGCTAGCCAAATAATTAGCAAACAGTTTTAATGGCTTATAATTGTTCACATAATTTATAGCCTTTCCATTCCAGATTAAACAGAAGCATTTTTGAAAATTATAAAATTATCATTTTTATTGCCGTTCAATCCACAATTTAAACTGATATTAATTTTCTGTGGGTTAAACAATTTATGACTATTTAAGTTAATATTTTTGTGGCCGGCAACATTTAGCATTTAATTGTTATCAATTTGCAGAGCACTAATATGACTTAATTTTCTTGAATTAATGGGATAGGATATAGTGGTCTCATTTGGTTAGATAACAAATATCCAAATTGGATATAAACTGTGAAATATGTATTTATTTGTTATAATTGAATTGCTTTGTGTGTTTTCATTAGGAAAATGTAAGGTTTCTTTCGAAATTGATTGGTTTTATTAACAAGAAACACTGGAAGTTGCTAGTCTGTGATTTTATTTGAATTTCTAACTAAGGTTGAGCAGAATAGAGTAGGTTCTTTTAACTGTCATTTGGTTTGCTTTCTTTTTCCCTCTTAATTTATAGAAACATAATTATTTTAGTTCCGTTTTTTGAAGTATAAGGCAGAGGTTCGTATTGGGAAAGACGAGACAATAAAGAGTCAAGAATAAAGAGACAAGACCCAAATCTACAGCTTGATCTGAGTCTTAGGCCTGGAAGGGGTATCAAATAGTCGTAGACTGGAATGGGGTTGCTCCACTTGTCCCTTATTTATTTGTTGTACATGTCTGCCTCACTGGTTTGTTATTGTTGCTGCAGCATCCCGCTGGCAACTCCCCCCCTGTTGCCCCTGTTGGCAGTTGCTGGTATTGTCAACAGCGTTTGGCGCCCGGGGGGCTGACGCATTTCTCATGCGCTCGCGCGTGTCATATTTATTTATTTCGCCTTGGATCGCCCCTCCCAGCATTTTGCCCACTTTCGGTTTTTTTTTCAGCTGTTTCTGCCGCTGCTGTTACATGTGTGCCTCACATACAAACTGTCTGCAATTGTGTTGATGTGTCATTTCCTTTTCTGGAGCCCTTATACAGTCAAAGCGTTTTTCATTTCCCGTTTCCTCAGCCATTGTTGGCCGAAAGTTTGCCACGCCTCCCTAGTTGATTTCGAGTCCTTTGATATGCTGAGTGTGAGCCGGGTGGGGGCATCCGCTTCGAATTGATTTGCCCCTCGCCAGGATGGAGGGAGCTAGTGATCGGGGCAGTGGGATAGCGCCACACAGAGCACACTTAATTAAACCACCCGGAGGGAGAGAGAGAGAGAGTTGCAAGCACTCCTGGCCAAAAACTTGCACTCGGTTATCCAGCTGCGAACACGAATTGACAGCCAACTAACATTTATGGGCGCTTGTCATGTTCTACATTTTTATGGCTCGCTCTCGACAATTATGCGCATTTGCTTTCTCTGAAAAGCGGAACACAAACACACACACACACATTTGCTACGAAAAATACAAAATAAATAAAAAAAAGAAATTCAAAAAAATGAAAAAAGAATTAATGAAAATACAAGCAAGCAGCCAACCAACAACTGTTCCATATTTGGTTCACTGAACTCAAGCATTTGCCTTAATTTTGTGGTGTCCTTTGGCGAAAAAGCGAAACCAATCAAATATCTAGTGGAGTCTTGGAATACTCTATTGTTGGTTTTTTTTTTTTTAATATTTAATATATGTATTTCTGGTGTATTTTGAATGTGTTTTAAATGAGTATTTTGGGAGTGTTCTGAGTGTATTTTCAGAGTATTTGTATTTGTATTTGGTTGTATTTTGTCTTTTTAATAAATATATTTCTGCTAAAAGGAAATTTGTATGCTTAAGAAAACACAGTTTGCATAAAACCTATTACCCAACTTTTTAAGCTAAACATAATAAGCAGATATCTCTTCAAAACTCCCCTCTCCCAAAACTGAGTATCCCCGACTTAGGGTATCGAGTTTCAGTGCCTGGGAATATGCAACAGCGGCTGCAATGCAACTGCAACTGCGTGCAGCTGTGTGTGAATTCGAGTGCATTGGCAAGTGGCCAAGAGCAGCGGTAACGGCAACGGCAACAACAGGAATAAAGTAACAATTGGGCGGGCCGTTAAAAACAGCAGAAAGCAATTAAACTTGGTCACGAAAATAAAAAAATAAATGGTGAGCGGAAGACGCTGCGTATACGTAATAAATGATTGCGAAAACTAGGCAAAGGTTGCCCCCACTCCCACGACCCACTGAGCTATAAGCAGAAGGGTTGAGGTTGAGGCAGCCGCAGCATATTCCCGTCTAGTCGGGGGCAATTACCAGATTGAACGGAAAACTTTGCGAGCTGGCAGCGAGCGATGACCCCGAAAAGAAGCCTCTCGCTTCTCCTCCGTCGGCCTATAAACATTTGAATTTCATTTCATATTTCTCCGGGCGATGCGGGTTATGTGCCAGCTCGCCCACTCATTGACATTCATGGCCGGCCATCTATTGAACTTTTTACGCTCGCTCGCTGGCAAAATGTCCTTTTATGTAGCCGTGCCCTCGCAGGTCCTGCACTTGGCCATTTTGTTGGCGGGTGTTGTGGGGCCATCACGCTGCCTGGTCGCAGTAATTAAGCCGCCTCAATGGCTGATCAAAATGGCATCGCTCGCAGACATTTTCAGCCCCAGCAGTCTGAGCGCGACAATTTGCTGGTGTTTTTCTGTGCGTGGCGTTGGGTAAATGTTTGTTTTGGTCGAATTCCCATAACGGCCAGCCATTTTTGTTATTCCCATTTTTTTTCCTGTAGGTTTTTGTTTCGCGTTTGTGGTGCCCGCGTGCATATTAAGCTAGAATACGTGGCAGTTTTGGCGGCTTTGTTATCTGCGTGCGCGATGCTTTGACAGCTCTTTGAGTTATCAAAAAGGGGTGGGGTGGGGTGGAGCAAACCAATTAAAAAATGGAAAGCCCCAGCAGCAAGGCCGCCGTGTAATTAAAGCGTGTCTGAGCCGAGGAATTGCTTTCATCTGCGCCGTATCTGCGTTTTATTTGAATGAATATCGACAGACGTCTGAGTCAGCGGAACCTTGAGCAAATATGGAATGCTGCCGATTCTGACTTTTGATATTAATTGCGCAAACAGCTAATGACCGAGGACAGAGGCTGCTCTCCAGCTCGGCTGTGTCCTGGCAGGACCTCAATTCAGTTTCAATTTGTTGCCACGCGTTCGCCGGCCTGCTCACAATAAATTGCGGCATTAAATAAAGTTTGTCAAGAGGAAAGAGGCCGACAGAGAGAGAGAGAGAGAGAGAAAGGAAGTCCGCAAGGAGCAGCAGCTCCTCCGGCCTCCATCTGGTCTCAATCTGATTATCCCTGGGGCCCGATGGGCCTCTGTGTGTTGTGTGTGCGGCCTGAAAAATTGCACAATTCTCAAATACACAGGACACACTCACACACTTACAAATTGGGGCACATATGTTAAATTTCACAGGACGAGAGTGAGAGAGAGCTGCTACGTGCGGACATTAGATGGCTCTCCCAGGGCGGCCAGGAGCAGGACCGATCCGATTCCCCGTATCCTTCGGGCAGTCCCCCAGGCCCAGGACGACAGTGCGTAGGATGGATTTGATAATTTGCCGGCCGGGCCATAAGCAAAGCTTAGCTAAAAGCCGAGTGAATGGCCCCTAGAACGGCCCATGATGTATAACAAGTCCTGTTTGTGTGCCGCCCAGCCCCAGCAGACAGCCCTTCTGTCCGAACTTTGAGCGACAATCTAAAATAATTTCAGTGGGAGCAGGCCGGAGCTGCCCCTTTTGCTAAATGCTTGTCCTTGTCCATGTAGCACTTAAGCCACATCCCATTATCAGGCCGAGAATTGTCCACACGTGTTGCCTCTCGCTGGAGCGGGACTTCCCCAAGGAACTGGTTTAATTATGATTTTGTTTGATATTGAAATGCGAGATTAAAAGTGCCACGAGTTCCTCGAATCGAAAACCACAACCTAAGCTCTGAGCTGGTGTGAAATTACAAAATCTGATGAAATACTCAGCACATCGTATGTACTTCTGACTTTGTTACGAACAACATTGCGTATACTTAATGTGTGGGTTTAGCAGGTAGCATGGAGTAAAGGAAGAAGAAATCTCCTGCAATTGCTGTTATTACGAAGCTGCTGCAGTCCTGGACATACATGGCACAGCTTATACACAGAAAAAAAGCTTTATAGATCAGAGAAATACTTTTTCGAAGAGGAAACTTTTACAGAATTAGAAATGTAAGCACTTCCAAGAAAGATTCTCTGCGATTTTCGATATATTCTACTTTAAATTTCTGGCAAAAAAGTATCTTATTTCTCTGAGTGCAATTTACAATCGCTGCTGAGAAGAAAATCTGCAAAGAAATGACAGTGCCTGAGGATGCCTGTATGCCGTGTCCTGTGAGCTTCTCTTTGGCTCGTGTGTGCAGTTATTAATTTTCCTGCAACGACTACGACTCCGACTACAGCTACGACTGTCTTTGGCCAGCTCAGAGAGAGGCTGCCAGCCTTTGGACGGAATTCCAACTTCATATCCCAGGCCGATCCGACAGAGCCCAGTGGCTCCTGTTTGCCAGCATGGTTGTAATTATTTTTAATTATTTCTCCTGGCAACCACAAGCTTGCTGCAGGTGCAGTCGTCCTGATGTATGCTGGGAAAGTTGTCAGGCAGTTAATAAGCTGACTCTTTTGTGGCTGCAGCCGAGAGGCAATTTGCAGTTGGCTTAACACGCCTCGATGGCTGTTAGTTTTATGTTCTCCGGGATCCTGAATCCAGAGTCCTGCACTCGGAGTCCAGAGTCCTAAATCCTGGCTTTTCTGCTGCCTGCTGGTGGCCTTAAAGTTGATTTGTGTGCACGAGCCGCTAAGCAAATGTTGACATTTTCTGGGCAACAGATACAGATAAAGATACAGATACAGAGACGACGGTCACAGCGAGAGAGTCACACTCATGGGTGGATCATTTAATAACCTTCTGAAATAAAAATCCAATATGGGACCGCAGTCTAATCCCACTTTGGCTTTTAGCTGCCACGAAAGTCGCTTAATGTGCGGGCAGGGAGTCGGAGTCGAGTCGAGTCGACTGTCTGTTGACAGCCTTTGCGCAAAAAGTGGCAGCAGAAAAAGTTTTGCATACTTTTTGGCGCATTATATATTAATGATACATTTGCCAACTGTCTGGCCCCGCGGGGGGTTCCCAAAAAAACACAGAAAAAGGAAACTCCAACCGAGTGGATCTGCTGACTTGCCTCTTTCGCCGGCTCATTTCGCCGTCCTGCATCAGTCAGTCAGTGGCACATTTTATAATCCACAATGATTGATATCAGTGTGTGCGTGAGTGTTTGGGTGTGGTGGGTGGTGTGTGAAGGTGGGTTGTATGGGGATGGTCGCATTATGTGCACTCACTTGACGGAAGCAGCGAGACAAACGAGAAAACAAAGAGCTAGGCGCCTAAAAGCCAGCAACACGAAAAATATCGCCACAGTTAAAAATGTCACAGTAAATTCATATTCATTCATTATGTTAAAATCCCCCACGGGACAAACACAAAAGGTCCATGGAAAAGTGCACAAAAACCCAGGCACCGAAAGGGAAGGATATGTGGCAGGAGGACACTGAGACCCCACACCCCACACCCTACACCCTACACAGTCATGTGCATAACGTAGATTGTATATGACAAAAGTGTTGAGCCCGAGTCGGAAGAGCTGCGAGTGTCGCATTCATTTTCATTAACCCGTTTTTAGGCCTGAGCCCCGCCCCATTTCGCCCCCATTCCGGCCCAGCAGCTGATGTATCACTTGCCTAAATCTCCGGCATTCCAGGCAGGCATTTTGTTGCTGCCTTTGTCATGCCCAGATACATAACTATTTGCAGCATACATTCAACGAAAATGTGCCACTTAACATGGTACTGATATATAAAATACATTTTTTCTACTTCAGTTTATTACATTTTTTATAAGGATATTTTAATTTATTGAAGGCTAGTCAAGTATTTAAAAATATAGAGAAAGCATAAAGAATTGCTGATCTGATAAAACTAACACTATATTTTTCAATGTCCTTTTTAAAAATAATAATAAAATACAAAAAAATATCAAGAGAGACAGTAATTAACAAGCTGTATTTACACTATAATTTTTACCATAATTTTTGACAGATTTCTGTACTTAGATTGACGCTCGAATCTTTCTCCCTGTGCATTCATCGGCATTCAAAGGAGGGGAACACTACGGCAGGTCTGTGACTTTCTTCGGCTCAACAGATTTCCCACGACCGAGGGGTGGGTACAAGGACCCATGCCTGGGAGGGAGACAAGTGTGCCATGTTTGGGGATAATTGCTCGTGTGTGTGTGTGGTGTTTATGCGAGTGACACGATTTCGTCAATTCGATATTCAAGTAGTGAGCGAAGGATGAATCGATGAGGATAGGCTCCGCCGCATCGATTTATTGATCCGAGAGCGACACACCTTTAAGCAACTTTAAATTGATACGCCACAGGCTCGAGGTCCAAATAATTGAAGTGCAGCGAAGCGAAGGAACGTCTATTTGTGTGAATGTTTGCTCAGCTTAATCATCTGACAGGAGGCTCTGTGTGGGTGTACTCAAGGCTTAGACACACACGTAATTGCCAGGCAGATACACAGCTATATAGATACTCGACTAAACAGATACACAGCTATATAGCAGAGGGGGAGAGTCGCAGCTGCCATTAACCAATCAGGCGAAAATTCGCCAAGGCTCTCAAGCACTCGAATCCTTATTGAGCTGTGTGCGGATGTCAGGTGGTTGCCGTTAATTAAATCGCTCAGATAGAAAATTAAAGCAACAGATGGAGCTGGCGATGCTGCCTGGCCAGAAACAAATCAAAAGTCTAAGCGACATTGCAGCTAATTAACATTTTGTACTGCAAACAAGGAGCGAATGAGAGTCCCCGTTTATTTGCGACTCCCTCATTGAAGTTGGGGGTGCGTATACGTGATGTGGCCACAGCAGCCCCCCACTGTCAGCGTAAATATTTAATATGCTAATAAACAACCATATGGCATTTCATTAAATACATTATCATAAAAAAATTCCGCACGCACTCTCATAATTTCATTAGCACTCTCGGCCCCGGAGTTTGTGTTCTCGAGAAATTCTCTTTAAAACAGGAAAGAAAAGCGGGGAAAGCGGGAAAGCCGCTGACGGGAGAAAGAATGAAAGAAAGCTGTGCAAACATACCCGGGCCGATGATGAGAAAAGAAACACCAGATGGAGTGGGCTGAAACCCTCTTAGCCACATCAGAGGCGTGTTGGAATTTAATTCCGCCTAATGTTGTGACGAGAGAGCGGGATTGAGGCCCGAGAAGCCTTCCGATATGGTGAAGTATTCCTTATTTTTTGGGTTGGTTCTCGGATTGAATTAGCATAGATTGCTCATTCCGAAATGAACACCGCTGCCGCTGACCCAGCTGCGATTGGATCTGAAGTGGATACTCAAGATACAGCACCACTCACACGCGCCGGCCAAGGAGTATCCACTCCTTTGCTTCGGCTACGCTTTGCTTTACCCGCTTTTCCTGCTTTTCCTGCCTTGCCAGAAATATGCAAATAATAAGCTCCAGCGTAGAAAGGGAAGACCAACCAAAAGAAAAGCCTCTCAGCGGCAGCTCTAAACAGCATTTACAAATAATTTCCAGGGGATGATGAGGACTCCCGCGCACACAGCGACAAAGGGAGATCCGTTTTTTACACATCCTACACTTGTAATCATTTTTTGTACAGTCCGCCCCGTCGCAACGCTGCCCCCCTTGCTCCTCGAGCCAGAAAGGATTTATTCTCGTGCTTAACTTGGCTTAGCTGACGGTTTTAAATGTAATTAGTATGCATGTTTGCATTTCGTTAGCGCTGCCGACCGGCGACTGTGAACTTTTCATTATAAATCACGCTTGCACAGCCACCGGGGAGGGGAGGAAGGGAAACTTGAGCTCGAGCGCGAAACGTATCCTTGCAGGCATAATGATTGCCAAAAAAATGTATTTAAATAAATTTTAATTAAAGCCGGCACGCAATATAAAATAAATAAATAAAATGAAAGCGAAACTGAGTCTCAGACCGCGACTGAGATGCCAGCAAATGGCTCGAGGGGCTGCTGGGTACGGCAGGTAGAGGAGTTGCAGGAGGATCTGGAGGATCTAGAGGCGGAGGCGTGGCTGTGGCAGTGGCTGCTGCTGTTGTTCTACTTACTTTGACTGATGAAGATTTATGCGGCAAAGTCGAGGTTATTGCTGTGGTTGCCAAGGTGCACAAACCCCAGACGAGTCGAGACGAGACGAGCGAAGACGAGACATCCAGGATGTGGCAATTTGTTTCGAGTGCTCGTGCTCCCACTCGTTGTCGGTTGTTGTCTCATTGGCAACCCGGCAACCGGCAGGTGAGGAGCCAAGCAGAGCTGTCAGCCACTTACTGCCAACAAACCGCGACAGTGACAAATTCAGAATAATTTCATTTTCTCTTTATTTGCACTCGATTATTCATGGGCCCGACCGAAAGTGGCGTTTAATTAAATTTGACAACATCTACAAATTTCCATTTGCCAGTTATGAGTTCTTAGCAAATGTGTGGCTCGGCTAGAACATCCTCAATGGTCTGCAGAGAGTCCTCTGCAATTGGCCGCCGGTCCACCTAAGAGCTTTATTACTTACCATAATTCTATAGGTGTTAAGCCGCTTATGGATGCTCATTTTTGTGGCCAGCATTTCATGGTTGGAGCAATTAGATATTTTTAAAGTAACTTTAATACGTTTCAGGCAATTAAATTTAACCTTAATAAATTTAATACGGTTTGGCCAGCTTATAAAGTAAACTAATTATTTCCTTGCAGGGAATTATAATTTTAGACAGAAATAAATCTATCAAAATTTCGATTGTTAACATTTCAGCAATTTCTCCTACATAATGATTATTATTAAATAATTACACTACTTTCAGTTAATTGAAATTTTCCATAATAGTTCTCAATTAATTTCTAAATAATCATTAAAAATTCCTCTCCATGTAGCTGTAGTCCGATGTTTATCCACCGTTGTATAACATTAAGAGGAAAAGCGCTCTTAAGTCCGGAAAAGTGTTGGCCAAGCAATTTGCCATTTGGCATCGGCTATTTCCACCCTTTTTTTGTGTGTTTCTTTTTTTTGCTTTGCCCTTTCGCTTTTCCCATGATTTTTGCTTGCCAGCTGCAATTTGCAATTTGTTTGTTTTGCCTGTTTTGGTGGATCTGCCACCGCTCTCTGGGGCCCGGCCCTAATGAATCTGGATTATTAATGTGCTCTCGTATTTCTTCACTTGATTATACATGTAATTTGCGCCCTTCTGCCTTCTGGTTGTCGTCCTCTTCTGGCCGCCTCCTTTGCCTTTGCTGTTTGCTGATGTTTCCCTTTGGTTTACATTTCATGATTTCCCATTGTCAGTATCCGCATTCTGTCGCACCCCACCCCAGTCCTCCTCCTGCTGACCATGTCCTGCGAGTATCCTGTTTGCCGGAATGTAAACAAAAACTCGGCATCAGAAACAAAGTGGACACCGACAGCAGCTTATAAATTAGTGACTGACGCAATTAATGAATGGGCCAAATTAATGGAACTTCTGCTCGACTGAGGCGGCCTGAAATGGCAAAAAATATGAAACTGAGACGGCCCGGAGCGAAGGTAAAAGCTGCAAAAAGGCTGAAATCGGGTATATCAACCAATTAAAGCCTGGCAGTGTGTTTGCGGAAATCGTGGGCAGCTATATAATTTTTTTCTGTTTAAATAAATGGGGAGAGGGATCAAAGTAAAAGCGGTTGGTTTAAAATTGGTTTAAACAGGAAAAGTGTGCCTCAAATCTATAAAAGAAGTGCCTAAGAATAAATCTGTAGTTTACGTTTTAGTTCCAACTTTCAAGTTGTAATCTATTTTAGCAAAATTTAAAACAAGCCTTTGTTTCATGCTTCTGGTTGTATGCTAGTATGGTTTTTCCCTAGAAATAATATTTAAATAAAGTATTTAATATTTTCAAAGAACTACCGTTTAAACCTTTACTAAACTCTAAACCGGTGTAAACGGCTTAGGTCTAACTCAGTTTTCCCGATAAATTGTTTCCCCAAACCATTTAATTGACTTCCAAGGGGCGTAAACCCTGGGCATCGCAGGATTTCATGAAAATTTTAAATCACTTGCCGACTTTGCCGCCGGTACAAGTCTGCGCTGCACTCCGCAAAAAATACTTAATCATTTAAATTGCATCAAGAGCCAGCCAGCCGGGCAATCCAAATGTATTTAGCCGCAGAAAGTATGCCACAGCGGATTCCGTTCGTTCGTTGGCCATAAAAACGAAAAAAAGAAAAACCCAGTGCAATTCCAATGGCCGCAAGGAAGAAGGAGCCGAAAGCAAGGAAGGCGAGTCACAGAGATAAGTAAATCATGCAACAAGAGGAAGCTGAAAGCTAAAAACTCTCTCCAGGAGCAGGGACTGTACAAGGGGAAACTGTATATAAATATGTTTTGTATTAATCATAGAAATAGCCGGCAACAATGTGCCTGCTAATGGCGGAAATTTTATGGCTGCTCTTCCCATGCAACATTTAAATAAGGCAGCCAGGCGAGAGGAGCGAGGCAAGGACTCGGAGGTGTTTTAACTGCATTGCGCTGCTGGCTAAAAATTTTATTACATTTTCTGCTCAAAAAGCCAAGTAATTAGTTTGGATACTCGACCCTCGGGCTGGGATACTTGCTCCGCTCTACTCGTGTTTCCCGCCAACGCTTTTGCGGCTTCCACAAGCGTCGGGCGGGCGTTATCCTTTGGCCTGGCATGGAGTGTCCTTTTTATGCTCGGACCAGGCTAATGAATAAGAATGTGTCTGCCCTCTGTGAAGGCGATAAACGTTTGCTGTGATTATTTGATTGGAAAGCCGTAAAAGCCGGCCAGGATGTGTCCGCATGTGAACACATCCATTACCCGCACACACACGCACATACGCACACACGCTGCCCTTTAATGGCCTCTTTTATGGATACGGACTGCAATGCGTATGCGTACTGCCTGTCATTGATCGCCCTTTTCGTCAGTCATTAAAATGTTTATGCCCCCGACCGACTCTGTCCGATTCGCGTGGCCTAATTGAAGAACTCTTGAGCCGTCTCCATACGGTCCAGTTTGGCTCTGTTCGGTTCGGTTCGCTGGCCTTAATTAGGTTGTAAAACTTTAATTACGACTCGGCGCAATCAGCGCAAATCATTTGGAATTTATACCTACGCCCCGGCTCCCAGATCTAATTTGAATGGCCGTGGACTGAGTGACAATCATCCATCTGTCCCTGTCGGCGCATTAATGGAATATTCAATGCCTGAAACATTCATGGTCAGCTTCTGGATCGTGTCTGTCCTCTGAGTGGAGCTGAGTGATGAGCAGTGCTTAAAGCTGCCAAAGCGCTCCGCCAGGGCCCTGCCAGCTTCACCAAGGCGTAAAATCGATTTCGTGATATATTAGAAGCACACATTAACGTAGACACGGGCTCCAGCTCCGGCTCGGGATCCAGCTCCCGCTCAAGTGAATGCCTCCTCCTGATAGTCGTAGTCAGACGGAAAGAGCCGTGGGCATAAATTGGATGGGCGCCCGGCTCACAGACAGCGGCAACTCATCAAAATGCAAAACAAAATACGCAAAAGTAATTCCCATCTACATCAAGTTATTTATTTTCTCATATTGCTACAAGATGTTCCAGGCTCAGCGTCATTTACTTTAATTGTGGGTGTGCGGGGGGTTATACTGGTGCGTGTGTGTCTGTTAGGAGAGATGATATTCGCACAAGTTTGATGGACCAAGTTTACTTGTGTTACTGAATTAGGGGGACTTCCCTTGCTTTAAATAAAGAGCGAGCGAGCAAGAGCTCGCCGTTACAGTTTTCCAATTTTCCTGCTGGCTTTCATGTGGCTGCCGCCAATTGAGTGCTTGACAACGGGCCAGAACTGTAGTGACAGGCAGTTGAAACTGTGAAATGGCGACCGCAAAACGTTTCTGCCATATTCATATAATTAAGCAAACTATTCAAATATGACGCATACGCCATGTGGTCGGGCCTCAATTAGCGACGCCGACTGACTGCAGTTAAGCATGCATAAATCAGGCGTTACGTATACGCCACGTGGCCGCGACTGATTCAAGTTGCTTGTGTCATGCGGCGGCTTAACCAACAGCAAACAGCAATAAAAAATGGTTGACAACACGAAATGGCATCGAAATGCACTTGCCTTCCAGCTGTTTTACATTTCAGCTGCCGGCCAAGGACGGTGTTCGCGCCAATTGACTGCGTTTTGACTTTAATCCCCCGTTTGCACTCAATTACTTTGGCCAAGTTAAATTGGCTTTGTCGGAAAGCCAACAAAGACAAACCTAAAGTGGCTTTTGTTAGTTGACACGCTGCTATGTGTGGCTTCCAATCCAATTTCGACTTCAAACACTCGCAATCCGGCATTCACAGCGAACTCATTTGATCAATTATTAAATGCGCGGCCTTCAAATTCCATGGCTGCCTGTAAATATGAATTGATTAACTCATAATTAGTGCACTTTGCCAGGCATTTGATGAGCATTGAAACAAACAACGCGGCTAATTAAAAGGACAATTTATAAATTATTGAACTAATTGATGGCAACGCGGGAGGTATATGTACTATATGAGTGTGTGCGGCTACAATTCATAATTTATTTGGGAGCCAAAATGATGAAAACTTTTCAGTTTACAAAAGGGCTCGAGATTAAAAGTTTCCGGGCCCAGGGACCCACAAAGAAGTGTAACCCGGGCACGAAATCAGGTTTTTGCCCTAGGCTGCCAGGGGTTAAATGAGCCGTGCTTTCTTGGGCCAGTGTGTGTCGGTGTTGGAGTTCAATTAGTGGCCCCAACATTGAGCTGCACTCGCTCCTAGACACTGTCCCAGTTGCTGTTGTTGCTGCTGTTGTGGTTTTCGGGTTACATAAGTTTCCCTCTGGCAGGGGGCCACCACCGAGTGCTAATTTCCAACTCCCGTGGCATATTAGTTGCCGCTTCCACTGCCACTGCCACTGTTGCTGCCTGGGAAATGATGTGGAAAATTATGCGGAGCATGCCTCATGCAAATTATGATTGTGTTGATTATGACGCATTAAAGCTAAACGAAGCAGAGACTTTGTTTTGCAGCCCCGGCAACAGGAATTAGCATACAGATTCCCATTGGCGACACGTAGCCACCGTATTTGGAGACTTAAAGTTTTCCGTTTTCCGCTTTTCCGCTTTCCTGAGTCGCTTAGACGGCTGCTACCGACGACTGCCGTTTTGGTGTGATGTTGATGTCGCAGGCCAGGCATAAAATTACAAAGGCCTCCTGGAATGGCATACTTTCAGGCGCTTTTATGAGTGCTAACAAGCTCATAGAGCAGACCATTCCATACCCGGCCAGACGGGCCGAGCCCCCGCCCGACACCAAAGTGAAGACATTAGCAGTGAGCCGGGCAAAGTAACCCAAAAATGAAGTAGAGCCCCGGCACAAAGGAATCTAGGGGCGAGCTCCAAAAATAAAAAAGAAACAGCCAGCATACAGAGCAAGAAAACCACATGGTGGCCAAGTCATTCCTAATCTCAAGAGCCTTGAAGTCAATATAGATATCGATTGAACCGCAAGATAGTTCAAGTGATTTTAAAGCTTTCCGTTTATTCCTATATTAGTACCTAGTGTTTTAAAGGAATTTAGTTTAAATTTCTACCTTCTTTCACTCGATGGATGGCTAGCATTTAAAAGGTTTTTGAATTAAGTGTTTATAAAAATTAGATTAATCTTACTTGCTTTCGAAATAAATCAAGCAATCAAAGTAGAAAATTCAAAATTCAAACTTCCAATAGCATTTTCTTCCTGTGCAAAAGGCAACAACACACCCTTACTTAATTCCACTTCTCGGGCTGAAGAGAAAAAATGCCGTCATTTGCATGCATTGTCAGGCGCAGGTTGTGGGGTGGTGGCATCTCAAAAAAAAGGTCAACTTGGGTCCCCAAATTGGCACAATAGTTGCGTAGGTGTTGAATTTGTGACCGGACTATGAATAAGCTCCATTCGCTCCCTGGCCTCCCCTGTTCCTGAATAGCAGCAGTTTTCCTGTTTTTTTTCCTGTCCTTTTTCCCCAGCAAACATATTTATTTGCACACTTTCATTCGTTCGAGTCGTTATGCGTTCATTGTATAGTGTGTGACCCGGCCAGGACAGCAACAACAAAAACAGGAATGATACTCAATGCAAATTGAATAGGAGATAGGAGCAGGACCAGACCAAAGCAGATCCTTCGGACGTGGCGGGATGAACTGTGGCCCAACTTGTTGACTTTTAAGCCCAATAGAGTCGACCATTAACTTGAGAGTTTTGTAAGTAGATATATTTACTTGGCATTCACCCTGTCCGCCCGTACGGGCGGCTTTAAAGTGCCAGCTCATTGTGGCAGCGGAATATTTAAGAGCCTCCGCCTCCATGGCCGCCAATGACGAGGCATCGCTGTGCCGAAAATCAATTCCAGGGAACACGAACAGCTCTGCGCCATTAAAAACACACGAATATGCAAAGTGGCCGCGACGGGAGATGAAGTACAAACCAATTTGCATTTACATACGACTGATTTCCATGGAAGGCTTAACAACATGATGCTTTTGCAAGAATCCCAACATGCCTTGGGCTGTTTCTATTCGATGAAAGGTAGAAAGGTGTTTCCCGTAAATATTATACGAGGAAGTTGGGTCTACTTGATGTTTGCAAATTATCAGTGGAAAATAAACATAGAAAAAGATGTTACAGCATTTGAAAATGGTTTCAATATTCTACGTTCTTAATTAGTATTTCTACTATCAACCTACTATCAATAGACGATTATCCCATAACCCTTAAAATTAAGACTTAATTAAATTATTACTTTTGTAAATAAACTCACTAAACGTGTAAAATCTTTTGGATATCCGCCTTAAATTGATGTTATAAGAATTTTATTTCACACACATCGAAGCATTTTTAAAGTACTTTTTCCTATGTGTTTCGAAAAGTCTATTAACCGTGTTTCATTAAAAAGTACTTAAGCAGATATGCGTTCGGCAATTAAATATTTTTACAACTTCCAATAAAAACTCCACGAAGTACAGGTAGCTGGTTTTCCCTCAGCTGTCGATTCAAAAAAGCATGTTTTCAGGCTTCTGATTTCCATGGAATTTTGCTCACTAATTGCTTCAGCTTCCAAGGAGGGAGCCTACATTGCAATATAATTATATTGCTCGGCGGTTGTGCCTATGTCAAACCATTAACTGTAAAATTATGGCTGTCATTTACAAGCACTTTCCTCCGCTCCACGACAATTTCTCCTTAATTCCGCTTGCCCTTGGAAATTTATTTCGCTTTCATTCTGGGGGCCAAACGCCGGTGAAAATTTCAATAAATGCTTGGGCCATTCATTACAATTTATTCACGGGATTTTGTTAATATTTTTGCAAGCGAAATTATTCCAGAAGCGCTTGTGAAAATCGCACCGCTGCTGGAGAGGAGCTGCTATTTGGCATATTTTTGTGGAAAGCGCTGCTCGCCCCATCCTGTCGCGACTGTCGCACATCGCCCGTCTCCCATCTCCCGTCAGACATCCAGCATGTGGAAATTTGTGCCACACAATAAGCGAATCAGCTGCATGGCCAGGGGAATATCCTGCGAGAAACTTCGAGCTGACTTGAGCCTGGCTGAGTCTATTGTCTCGCAGAGAGGATGTCAGCGACAGACAGCCAGTTCGAGCAATGCAAACTGCAAATGCAGTAAATCCATTTTAAGGCGCATGTAAGACGGGGGAAGACGCACACAAATGGAAAAGAAAAACGAAAGCGAGGGAAAGACAGAAGTCAAGAGGGAGAGGGGATCCCCCTTTTTCTCGTCCTTTCGCTGCCAGTTGCAGTTGAATATTTTACGCACTGATTAAAGCAAACGAAACGAAACTTTGGCATCGCCATTTGCATTCCCCCATTCGCAAGAGTCCCAAGAGACTTTTCCACAGCGCGCATGCATATTAAATGAGATTTTCACCGCTTTTCTTTCGCTGATGCAGCATTTCGTTGTAAGTTGTTTACTTTGTCGGCGAAAACTTTTGCAGTGTTAATGTGCTTAACAGTTCGGCAAAGGCGGCAAAGGCTTCATAAACACCGCCGGCTAATGAGGAGCAGCGTCATCCTTCTGGCTGGATGATGCCGTCTAGACAAGGCTTACTGCGTGCGCGTCCCGGTATAAGCCCTCAATCCCTTGGACCAAATAAAAATCCCATAAAAATCACTCATACGCAGCGTTGAACCGCTCGGTCCAGCGAGTGGGGTAACCTAATTTGATGTGAGAGAGTCTTCAGAACGATAGTAACCACGGCCACGACCTACGTTCGATGACCAGGGCCAAGGAGTTTTTCACTTTAAGAAATTGTTTAGAAAATAAATAAAGTTTTCGTACATACATAGAATTGTTTTAAGATAATTCTAGATCTTCTTGCTTTTTAAATTTATTTCCCATTTTAAAGATACGTCCTGACTTTGAGCCTGACAAGTTCCAGTTAAAGTTCCAAGCAAGCACAATTGTGTTGGCCTAATTTCTTGCCGTGCATGACTGCCTGTTCTTATCGACCAAGCAAAAACGGCTAATAAAATGTGCTAAATTATGACAGGACACTGCCGCAGAAAGAGGAAGATGGGCCAAGGGAGCCGCAGATAGAGCGACACACAGTGTGATACCACAGTCGCATAGGAATTGACCAAATGGCAATGGCCCGGAGGCCAGAGTTCTTAGCTGGCGGCATTTTGTTAAATTAAATCAGAGCGGCTAGCAAAAACGCCCGCTCTACAGCTATCTCGCTCCGAAATGAGGCACATAATCATGAAAAAGTCAGCAATAACAACAGCAGCAGCAGCAGCAACAACAGCGGCAGATAGCCATAAAAGCGTCGCCCCAAAGTCTGCATCAGTTTTTGTGTGTGTGCCCCAGTGAGTGTGTAGTGTGTGTGAGTGTCCTTTGTTTTCTGTCCTGCCGCCTGCCTTAACTTTTGCCCTCTCAGGCAGAGAGAGAGAGAGAGAGGGAGCAAGAGATACGTAATAGTGGCCCGTATTGTATTGTTTCCTCGTTCCGCCCTTCACTCTCGGAAAAGTCGGGGAAAGCTGGCGAAAGTTCAATGCCTGCATACAATACCATCCGGCTCTAGGTAGTCGGTATTGGTTTGAGAGGGGCACTACTACTGCTAGTTGTGAATGTCATTTTTGCATTTCTGCTTTGAAGTCAACCGGAAAATTTTCAAGGCGAACTCTCTCGCATACTTTTGGCCAACTTAAAGGCAGGCCAAACAAAGCTCACGAGAGGATGGCACAAATGGAAAGTTTGCCAAGATAGAAATCAATGCCAGGACTTGTTTATTGTTCAGCCAGGAGGACACTTTGTTCAGCTGACTGGATTCCTCATCCTGCCGCCCCCCGAAACTATGTCAATGCCGACTATCCTTAAGTGGTCTCATCTGAGCCCGATCCGGGAGCTCCAGTGCTCTCTGCCGATTGCTTTGAGTTCAATCTGTCGGTTTCAATCAGCAGGCAATTAGCTGCAATGTAACCGAACGCAGGCAGTTGTGTCTTTCGGTGTGTTAGCATATCAGCGGGTAATTAATCAACACGATAGGTTATGGCTACTTATGTTTCAAGCACAGAGAGAAATAGGGATGAAACGTATGAATTCTTCGAAGAATAACCTAATTCTGCCTAGTATTTCATATTAATTAAAGATAGTTTATTTTACACAAGATGTATTTATTTGCTCCCCTGTTAAGTCCCCATAAATTATGCTCTAATAATGTAGTGTCACTTTTCTTGCCGTGGAATCGCGTCACTGATTGTGTAACATGCCCGGCTATCAACTGCCGTTACTCATACGCCACGTTGTTCAATTATTGCGACCAGCAGGCAACGCTCCACTCTACCCTCCCAACCTCTCCCCCGTTCTCATTGGCATTCGGAGGCATAATTTATGGGCTGGCAGAGCGTCTGGGCCATAAATTAATTGTCGCGCCTAAGTGCGCACACTGTCGTCTGAGCACTCGGATCGACCGAGTGGAGGCAAACTTAATAGAAAATTGCCAGCATCGGTGGCATCGGGATGAGGGTCCTGGGTCGGGGGTCCTGCGTTGCAGGGCTAAAGTGAAATATGACCGCTGGTAGAATGGCTGCGTTTGCCAGCGAATGGCCTGCAATATGCCAATGATAATTGCTCGAACATTACACATACGCCGTGTGGCCGGGGCTTTACGGTTTTATCTCCGCCATTAAGTGTAATCAATTTTTCGAAAGGCAAGGCGCTGCAACAACTTTTACCCTTTTGTCGGTTAACCAATATAGGATTTCATTTACAAACAATAAAGCAGCTGAAATTGTTTTCACAATTGCGTTCCCTTGAGAGTGCAATTGGAATTGCAATTGCGATCCTGAT
The DNA here is from genome assembly GCA_018151655.1 of Drosophila bocqueti. Taxonomy (NCBI): domain Eukaryota; kingdom Metazoa; phylum Arthropoda; class Insecta; order Diptera; family Drosophilidae; genus Drosophila; species Drosophila bocqueti. The sequence goes on from JAECXF010000057.1 coordinate 5,170,748, forward strand.
GGCGATGGCGATTGCATTTGCGATGGCAAACAGGAAGCGGAGTCAAATCGATTTCGATCATAAAGTATGTGTCACTGAGAGTGGGGCATGTAAACAGCGCCGAGAGGAGATTTTGTGCTCCGATTAATGTCTGTATTTAAGTGAAGCACACTTCGAGCCGAAACTGCTGAGCTCAGCTACGGGAGTCTAACCCGAACCTGCCAACGCCAGCAGTTGTGGCCCCAGAAAATGATTGTGTGTGGCGGTGCCGGTGCCTGTGCTGGTGGCGTTGTCAACACGCCCGAGGGTGCAGCGGGTGTGCTGGCCACAAGGAGCCATAGGATACGTACGAGTATCTGTGGCAAATATCTCCTTTGGGCCTGCCCCCCCTCTCCGCATCGAGCACTCACCTTTCAGAGTGCTGGCTCGACTTCTTGAAGCGATTCCTGATAATTCCTGACTTTTATTCCTCATTTGCTGGTCGATGTGGCATCTCCACACATTCGTCACATGTCCTAGTCGCATTCATCGGTCGTTTATCTGATTTCGCTTTCGATTTTTTGCTGTATTTTTTGCCCAGCTTCAAAGTTTTTCTACTCGGATTTTTCGGGGTTTTCTGCGTGACATGTGATGCGCATGCAAATGCCAGCGGGGCGGTTTTTAAATAAGGCACGGCTCTGGGTGATAGAGCGGTTCATCTTTGCAACATTTTCATGGGATTTTATGCTCATTGAAATGCGACATCGCCGGGCTTCTGTCTAACGAAGTTCAGCTCGAGCCGCACACCCACATGATGTCGCCGCTCTCACTTATCGTGCCTCATTGTGAGTCATGACTGCCGCTTTTTATAGTTGGCCCCCAATTTGTATGCGTATTTGTATTTAAGCATTCATATGGCCACATTAGCCATGCCCTAGAGAGGGAGAGGAGGGGGCGAAATGCGAAAGAAAAATAATCATAAATTCCAAATGCGGCACTTATAATGCCAACTGAGTGATGAAATGACTGGGCGGAGGAAAGCCGGAGGAGAGCGCAGAAGAGCAGACATTGTCAGCCATAAAAATGGCGACACACGAGAAAAACTTTGCCGCACACAAGAAAATATATGAAAAACCAAGAGACCCAAAGGCCCTTATTTAAAAAGTGTCCCCAAAAAAATGCGCTCTTCTGGCAGACAAATCTGCTTAATCCCGTTCTTTTTTTGACTTCGTATTCAAACATAATTCAGCTGATTAGATGCCAAATATTTTGCTGTACAATTTTCATTTTGATTTAATTTTCCCGGGCAAATTGAGTGGCAAAGTGGCAGGAGCAATTTGCTGCACAAATATTTAGATGTACATCCGCTCACTGGTTCGCTCGCTTGGAGCCAAAACGGAAACACTTTGCCGGCATAATCGATAGTGGAGCATATTTAAGGAGCTCCAGCTGAGTGTGTGTCCTGTTAGTCTAGACTGGCAAGTCGGGAGGGAGCTGCCCCCCGTCGAGTGCATCGACTGGCTGCCACTCAGCGCGTCAGGGCGATGTCAGTGCAACTTAACCTTAAGTGCTTGGGATCATGGACAATCCAGGGCTTCTCCAAAGGCTGCTCCTGGCGTTCGTCTTCGCTTGGTTACACATGCTGATGTCGGCAGCCGATTGAGATTAACTGGGCCAAAGGCTCAGAAAGAGAATAACAGCACTAGTCACTTACCAATTTGTCATTTGGCTTTAATTGTTTCGTTGACGATGCTACTTCTAGTTTGTTGTTCTCGCTATCAGTCATCAGTGCTGACTTATTGAATTTATAGTCTTCAACATATCTTGATCTAAATAGAGAAAAGTATACTTAACTGGCAATTAATGTTTGTATTTACATTTTTCTTTGATGCTAACCAAGTTCCCCTTATTTTCTCTCTGCACCACTAAAGTTTTCACGCTCAATTAGGGCGTCCTTAACAGTTTGCCCTTCGATTTTCGGTAATTTAAATTTATGTTCATATGGCGCGAATTGGCTCCATAAATATTCATATGTTTTGCCCCTCCATGAACCCCACACGACCGCAAACATTTTCCACCACATTTGCTAATTTTCGGGTTGAAAAGTCGACAAATATTTTGGGTCCTTCAACCGCAGCTCAGGACGTGGCAGGAAGGGTCCCTCTCCTTGGTCCCGCTCTTGGCCGGGCCATGCATCATGTTAATTTGCAGGCGCCAAGCGTTTTTGATTAAGCGCACGCTTAAAGCCCTGGCCAAAATCTGACAGCCGCCAGCTGCCGGCTTGGCCGTTATCGATAGCCAAAGCGGGCCAGAATGGCAGGGCGGCAAACAACAAACAGCCGGCAGCCAACAGCCAACAGCCAACAACAAACAAACTGGCTAACAACAAATCGGAGCCATCGACAAGTTGGGCCCAGGCATTTCCCGGCCGCCGCATCGTTAATTTTCACAGCGTGAGCAAATTTTCCATGCATAAACTTAAAATTAGCCCAAAGTTCCACAACGCACAAAACAAAATTGGTAAGAGAGAGGGCCCAGGACGGGCCTAAAAATGTTGTATGTGAAAATCTTCTGGCAGTGTTGGCCATAAATTGCATGCTCGCTGATAAACAATAAATTAAGTTCAGTTTCGCTTCTCCCCCTGTGGAGATGCGCGTTTTCCGCCCAACGAATTTCCCACGCTTTTCCGCGCCGTTTATGCGCCACGCACGCATACGTGCAGCATTCCTAAGCTAATTTTCGCTCGCTTTTGATACCCTGTTACCTATCTCTGATCTGTGGGAAGGGGAGTGGAGAATGGTAGGGTATTACCGGGTCCTACTCTTCTTGGAATTGGATGGGTTTAGCCCAGCTTAAGGCCAGTGAAGATAACATATGAGAGGATGTTGAACCGAAAGGGAGTTTTCCTTAATATAACCTGCGATAACCGTACATTTTTTTTAACGGAATTTGTCCAAAACTATAAAATATTTTACCTACTTCTTTTACTTAAAATAAAATTTAAGAAACATTTTTGAGTTGTCAATAATAAAATCATAAACAATCGCAGAATGTCAAACTAAACTCGATGGCAAAAAAAATGTTATAAATATTTTAAAGTTTAATGAAATTTTTCAATATTTAAAATGTATTTTTCACTATTATTAAGATTTTTATCACGATATTGCTGGTTATTTTTCTTAAGTCTTATTCATATGGTATTTTATTTCGATAATTCTTATGGGACTTTTTCTAACGCTATATGCAATTGTATTATAATATATCCAAAGAGCAACCCCGCTTCGACTCCATCATCAAACTTTTACCCGATGCTACTCTTACGTTATTATCTATGCTGAAATGTTTTGCATATTGCCCGAAGATGGAAAGCCGCACGTACGCAAATGTTGCGGGTGCGCATTAAATTTAACTTTGTGTTCGAAATTTTTGAAAAAAGTGCGAGTAAATCGTAAAATTTGTCATGTCCCGCAGAAGCAGCCCAGCAACCTACAGCCCCACAGCCCCACATCCCGACCCTACGCAACCGCCAGTGCCATGGCTGTGGTGGCGTCGATTCGTGTTTTCACGTTGCTACGCATGTGGAAAAGTTTGCGTATGTTTTCCAGCTAGCTCTGTGTGTGTGCAAGTGAGTGTGCGTGCCTTGGCGAAAGTTTTCACTTCTTTTTGCGATTTTGCGATTTTTCGCTTTATTTTTTTCGACCCTCCCCCCTCTTTTGGCGCGTGCGGAAACGGAAATGTGCAACAGCAGTTTTGCTCCGTCTCCGGGCGATGGATAGCGGTAGCTCTTTGATTCCCGGCTGCCAGTTAGTTCAGTTCAGTTCAGTTCAGCCGGAGGAGTTCGATAAACCGAGGAGCAGCCAGCAGCAGCAGGAGCTCGCCTTGTATCGCCTCATTCAATTATTCGTATTCCAGTTGGCTGCATGCGATCTACGCCGATTTGTACCGGGCTTTGATGTGCGAAACTTTTGCCAGCTCTTCCGTCTTCTTTTGAGGCACAGCTGCCTGGGCGCCACGAATTGATGAACTTATTTCACCCCGTTACACCCTGCCCGGTGCCGGCTCCCCGGAGTCCTGGCCGTTATCTAACTTGGCTCTTAGCGGCTGCAGGACACAACTTTTATCCTGCTTTGACATATTTAGTGGGCCAACTTTTGCCATGGCCATAAACTTGGCCGAAGTGTGCTGATGACCGGAAAACATTTTTACCATCATAATTAGCATCTTTTCTGTTGACGGAGAACAAAAGCGCAATAATTGCGAATATAATTTTTGCGATACGTTTTTTTCTAGCAATACTTTCATGAGATATATTTAGACCATTAAATGTGATTACTTTTGGTTAAATATTATTTTAAAAAGTAAAGCATTCAGTTTAGTTGTTAATTATAATAATAAGGCAGAAGACAATTTAAGCTGAAAACAAAATTTAAAATAGTTCCATTTCATCCTGATATTTATTTGTGCTTTAAAATCCCCAGAATATTTGTCATGGAAATGCATTTAATCGCTATAACCTTATGCTTGCTTCATTATGACAATTCTTGAACCTTAAGTAAACCTTATCTATGGCTTAGAAAGGACATCATCGATTCCGCGTAAGAGCCTTTTTGAGTATTTTCAAGTTGAAGTCCCTTCCCTTCTCCCTTTTTTAGGGAGCACTCACGGAACAGCAAACAAATGCCGAAAGAATAAAAAATAAAGTATAATTGTTTGTTGAGGATTTTTTTTTTTTTTGTGTGCCAGTTACACATACTGGTCCATCCCTCTCGGCGTTCATTTATTTGTTTTTCTGCCTCGTTTTTGAGCAGAATTTTTATGCGAATTTTATTACTTTTCAGTTTCAGTTAGGGCTGTGGCAGCCACCAAAAGTTGTGGCCAGGGATCGGGGCCAGGGCATTTGGCTGCCCTGCTAAAAACCAACAATACGCCGCTGCGTATGTGCGAATGAAAATGAAAATAAATTTCCATTTGGCACAAGTTTTTTTATGCCGCAGCTCTCTGAACCGCTCTAACATTCTGCTCTCTCTTTCCTATTTCTAGGCTACAGCGCGGCTATTGCGCCCACGCCGCCCACGACGACGACCACCACCGTCTCGCCCTCGAACCTGCTGCCCTACTTCGACTTTGATGTGCCGCGCAACTTGACCGTAACCGTCGGCCAGACCGGCTTCCTCCACTGCCGCGTGGAGCGGCTCGGCGATAAGGATGTAAGTACAAAGTTCCAGCGAAAAGGCTGGAAAACCCTAAAGGCATTTTCGGGAGGTTATACGTCTTATCCAAATACCCTCATCGGTTATTGAGAAGCAATGAAAATGTTGAAAATGAATTAATAATTTATTAATCTCAATGGGAGTCAATAATTCAATCATCAAATTTAAATAAACTTTAAAGAATTAACATTTACATGTTGGTGGATCTTTAAATATATTAAAAAATTAAAAATGTTTATTAATTTTAAAAACCTTTTGAAAAGGAATTCAAGAACTTCTCTTTTTGTTGATTCACTCAATTGGTTGTAAGACTTTTAAATATATTTTATTCGCCGACTTTTCCTTTAGTTTTCCTATATTTACTGCACTCCTAATATATCTTCCTAGCCTTAAAAATATTCCTAGCAAGTTATCCCTCCCAGTTAGCTTTAATATCCATCCAAAGGACAGGGTATAAAAGTCAATGGCTTAACATATGGAAATTGTGCAAAATAAATGAAAATTCCGCTTGGGATTTGCAGGCACTCAATCATTCCGCCAGTGATTGCCTAGGCAGGGAGCCTCGGCTCCTCGGTTGGGTCCACTCCAGTTCAGGGCGAAATGATTGAAGGTCGCACTGGGTTGTTAACCCTTCCCTGCCGAAAATGTGGGCGGACTGGCGTTGCCGGGGCTAATATGTCAACATCACGGGCATATTAGGTGGGCGGCCAGTTTGGCCAGCACGGCTTGGCTCTCGCTCTCTGTTTTAGCCAGGCTTAGTCCTTGTGGCTAGTGGTCCTGTCCCTGGTCCAGGGTGGTGACAGATAGTCCAATCATTCAAAATTCAGGCACTCACGCTCGGTCCTTCTACCAGTGTGCATTAGCAACCAGGACTCGTGCTGTTATTAAATGGCAGGAGAGGATGGTAATAGGGGGGCCTAGACCAAATTACCGGGCGATTTTGAGGCTGCACTCGAGGCTGCGGAGAAAAATCGGCAAACAAGACAGGCGACAACTGAGCAACGTCCTGTGGGAGTTGCCAGCCTTAACGAGGGCCACCCTCCCCACACACACACACATACCCTCTCAAATAGACTGCTAAAGCAAAATGACTAATTTATGAGCCATCAATCACGTGACTGGCTCAGCCATCAGCCTCGTGCGCCCGTGTTATCGGCTTTAATTTGCCCGGTTTAAGGCGAAGGGGGAGAGCGAAAGGATGGGGCGTAAGCCGAGGCCGGAAACCGGAAGTTGTGCGCCTTGGAGGAAGCAGCCAAAGTGCAGGCACGAACCGAGACAGGAAAAGGAAGAGCAACTAGAACAGGAGTTGGAACAGAAGCACCGCCATCATCGTCATCACCATCGTCATCAGCTGGGATTGCGACGGGGATGGGGACGGGAACTCAAGTTCACCCATTTAATTCAAGCTCTCATCGGGAAAGTTCATTAAAAGCATTGAAACTACATTAAACAAATGACACGCAAACAGCGAAAGCCAAGCAAAATCCTTGCCCTTGAGCCTTAATTACTTGGCCATCCCAGGCCCCCGCTCCTCCTTCCCCGGAGACCCAGTCCGGTATTTGTCATTGGCCTTCTTTTAGTGTAGGTCTTCCGGTTGAGGCTGAGGCTGAGGTTGAGGTTGAGGTGGCTGCTGATTCTGCTGCTGATTCTGCTGCTGATTAAGCTGAAGCTGATGGGGCTGCTGCTGCTTCTTCTGCCATTGCTCCTGCTCGTTCTCCTCCTGCTCATCCCCCTCTCTGGCACTGGCTTCGGCTATTGATTGCACGGTGGCTGCCACCACGGCGGCCAGTACCTCGCTGTCCAGGCGGGCTCCCCATCTCTGGGATGACTTCTCGTCCCCACGCTCATCGTCGCTGGAGCTGATCGTTACGGAAGTGTTCTGGGCGGGCAAATCGCGCTGATCGTGGTGGGTGAACATGGAGGCCGTGGTCGAGGCTGTTTCCAATTGAATAGCCCTCAAAAGGCGGGTTGGATTAGGGAAGGGCCGTCGGTTCTCCAGGATTAGTTTGATGTCCCGCGCAGATTGCCACCAGCTAAGAGTAGGTATATAATATAAAATTTGAATATATAATAATTTATATAGTAATCCGACTCACCGATACCACGGCGTCAGCTGGGACTTGATCAGCATGTAGATGTTGGCAAAGTAGACTGTAATCTGCGGGTTGAAACGTTATTGCCGGTGGCGTAAGGTGGGAAGAGATCATCACCACCGTCATGAACAGGAAGAACAGCATCCACGACTTGGTCCACAGCTTGCTCAGGCCCCAGGAGTGGGTGTGCATGGCGTAGTATTGGATGCCCACCAGCAGGGTCCCAATGATGCCAAAGGCCACCAGGGTGAGCAGCGAGAACATCTGGCAATCCTCCTGTAGTGCCCTGCGACTCATGGCCCGGGAGTACCACAGGCGCAGCGACTGTAGACAGGTGTACCTGCAACGGAAGCTGGCAGGTGAAGAGTACATTCCACATCCCACACACACACACAGCCACAAAAAGCCACTAACAAAGCCGGCCTAGCAATTAGGAGGCGCCACTGAAACAGGAGCAGAAGCTGAAGCAGGAGCAGGAGCAGGAATTGCAAAGCCAAAGCCAGCTCAGCTGATTAAAAAGATCTGAGCCGCAGGCGTCTTTCATCTGCTGCCGCTTCGAGTGGCACCTGCCAACTGTCGTGGGCTAGCAACACGCGAAGAAACAGAAAGGATATCATGATGTATTCATTATTAAGTGATTTCCCCTTTCCAAATGAGAATTTTCTCCAAGTACACTTCGGGTTCTTAACTTACCGCAATGTCTGCTCCGTGCTGTACTGGAACTGGCACAGCTCGCAGGTGGTGCAGCGCGAGGTGCTAATCCAACGCTCCAGGCAGTGCACATGGACATATGTCAGCGAGCCCTTGCACAAGCACGGCGACACGAGTCTGCAAACAAATCGGAGCGGAAAAGGCGGGGGATTAAGTGACAGGGGGGTGGGTTAATGGGCAAACAGCGGAAACAATGAAAAATCAGGGGATTAAAAGCGACAGCCAACCAGATAATCAGGGATAAAGTGCTCGATGGGGTAAAGGGACGATAGAAGCTGCTCTGCGCTGTGCTCTGTGCAGTGTTCAGTTTTAATTATTAAAATAAATAAATGCACTCGCCTGCTGACCGTGCGCTAAATACATTAAATGCCGTGCAATTAATTTCTTGCACAATTTGCGGCTGCACTTTCGTAATTAAATGGAAGTTACAGCACCCTGTACTTGGATAACGGGAATGAAATGGTTTATATAAGAAATATAATAAAAAATTTAAACTATAAAGCTTAATATTAATAAGCTGAACAACATAAATTTGTCATTGAAATGATAATTAACTGGAAACATCACTTCTGAATAAAGAAATAAACTCTTATAATACCAGTTATTCACAGGAATTTAAGGGATATCTGCAGAGCCAAATCCCCATAAAGGTTTACCAGGAGTATATAAATAATCAGATATATAAACACTCACTGTTCGGGGTTATCGGCGTTGTGGCATATCCGACAGACGAGCGATCCCACGGAGGGCATCGACTCGTTGGAACCGGACTCGTATCCCAGGCCCAGGTTGTTGCACTGCGTGGTGCTGTCGATGCAATGCCGCAACGTGGATATGGACTCCGTGCCACTGACTATCGGCACGGGCTTGGGCGGGGGCGTGGGCGGACCATAGGTCGAGTAATTGGCGGCAGCCAGGGCGGCCTCGGTGCTGACCATCGGGTGGCTGGGTAGCGGAATCTTATGGAACTGGACGTTTGGCTTCAGGCCCAGGGGCACGGAGCAGGCGGGTGCATCGGTTACTGGTTCTGGTTCCGGTGTGGAGACCTCCTTGTCGTTGGACCGTTCGGACTTAAGGTCCCAGTGACTGATGCGCGTCTCCACCACAATCATGCCCGGCGGACTGTCGTCGGCACTGCTCGAGGAGAGCGCCTCGTCGAGCTCCATCTCCAGGGTGGTGGTGGTATCCGGCTTGAGGTCCGCAACATCTTTGATGTCGGTGTCTTCGGGAGATTATAAGGTTTGTTATATGATGCGTCAAAGGTACTCGGATATCTGAAGTACTAACCACACTTTTCGCACTCCATTCGTTGTTTCTGTTTGATGAGTTTTACGCAGGTTGTTACCGAAATAAACAAGAAATTTTAAAACATTTTCTGTCGAGTAAGAAAGGCTGCTTTTGTTGTCACTTTATTTTAGATATAAACACTAATCCAGGTGGCCGTGTGTGTCGTCAAACTCAAGGAATACTTGCTTGAAGCCGAAGGTGCACTTAAACATATAAATTAAATGGATTCTTTCGCGAAAAAACAGAAGTAAAATTAAATCAAATGGAATTTACCATAAGGGTTTAAGAATTTATTATCTTTATGTATTCTCCTGTATGTATTTTCATTTGTATTATTTATTCATTATAAAATCAGGAACTTAAATGCTAGAAAATTGCTTACAAAACTTCCCTAAGTTAGTAGAAAATACTTTTCAAAATAGAATATTTCTATTATTCAGGATTATTAATTACCAACACTTTTTCGCTATAACGAACGCTGATGTTGACCTATTTTTCTCTCATCGACATCCTCTGGTCGATATATAGTACTTGGCCACTCTCCCCTTTCCCGGGAAGAAGGTGCATGGCCTAATGGAGGCAGTTAAGCATGCGCTGGCTGGAAAACAAACTTGTCCCGCAGCCAAGTCGCCCACATTAATTGTAATTGACAGACTGGAACCGCGCTGTCAGTGCCCACGCAAAAACTGGCTCCTCGGGACAGCTCCTGCTCCTGCTCCTCCTCCTCCTCCGTCCGACATCCTTCTCCGCTGCACCCATAAACTCAAAATTGAAAGTGTAACAGTTACGGCAAATAACTTTGCCGGCGCTTGGCTTCCATTACGCGCCACTCCACGCGGAGCAGGCTCCTTGGGTAATTTATGCCCGTGCCGTTAGTTCGTTAACCGTGAGTTTTCCTGGCGGGGATGCGGAGGGATCGAGGGATCTGGTCTTCGGGGGTTTGGGTGCTATTTCCATATCAACTGACAGTGCCAACGCTCTGACGCTCTTTATACACTTATTTTGGGGGGAATTTCTATGGCGTAAAATATGTGAAGGAGCTTTATAACTTGAAGGGGGTCTTTTCTTGAAATTTCTAATTATTTCTAATTTTGGGAGATCTGAAAATTAAATTTAAGGAAATGAGAAAATTTATACTATTTTTTTGCTAGTTAAACTCTTGAATTCAGTACTTTTTGTCTAGGTCTAAAATTAGTTAGTTTAATATGTGATAAATGTTTCTTAATGGTAACTAAAAAAAGTTTAGTTATGTCCCATTTAAAAGTATGATAACTAAACTCAGTTTAAGAGAGTTTTTAAGTTCTAAGTTTCATTTTCAATTTAAGAAGGAAGGAAGTTAAGTCTCCAAGTTGCTTTTTAGGTGGTTTTAATTCTGTTTTTACCAAACTTAGCCTATAAATATTTAAAGATAAAACAAACAACAAATTAAATGTATCTAAAATCCCCTCTTATAGATTAACAGCCAAAGATAATTAATTCCCCAGACCAACCTGGGGCAGGGTGCTTTACAATTCGGTCCCCGATGAGGCCACATCCATTCTTGTTTTTCGACTGCCCTTGCCGGAAGCTGCCGCTGAATCCGCTTGTTCAACTTGACTTCACAGGATTGTCCGTTCGCTGTTGATTTATTGCGCGCCGAGTGCCGCCAACATTTTCATAAACGCTCCACGGCTACATCAGCGAACATGAGCACGAGCAATTTACTCGTGTAATACCAAAAGCGGCAACAATAAGGCTGAGGCTGGAAAAAAAGTATATTAAACAAAGTTTTAGGCTTTGTAAAAAGGCAGCGAACCCTTTTTAATGCCAACAGGACAGCAGCCAGCCAGTCAGCCAGCCATCCTTCCCAGAAATGCGGCAGTGGAAAAAAAGAAATCAAAATCTGTTTACAACTTTGTTTACAAAATGCTGCCATTGAAGTCTCCATTTGTTTATTGTCATGCCCGCGACGCGGGTCTTGACTCCCTCGGCTGGCTTTAAGGGAAAACAATTTAATTTGGATCAAGTTCATTAGGCGAAGCCCCAGTAATTTCCGAATTCGAACCGCTTTTCGCGGAGCTTAATGGCACTTTTCACACCATTTTCTAAGCTCGGACAAAGCTGGTGGCAACAAACTAACAACTGCGGCTGCAACTGCAACTGCAACTTGAACTATTTTTGGCTCCGTCGAGTTTGGGCCAAGTCTTAAGTCTCTCTGTGTTAGAGACGCAGAAAATGCGTCAGCAAAGTTTTTAATGTATTTTCGCCAAGTTTTCCACACACACCCAAGAATACACACATATATACCCAAATAGATGTATATATTATGTATATATACCTCAGCTGAAACTTCTTTCATTTGGCTGTGCGGCGAGATGACTGAAAAACAAGGCGAAAGTAAGAGTAAGAGTCGTAGGAAAGTGGTGGTGAGAGGCTGACAGAGCGAAAGTTTCTGGCCGCAGCGAACACAAAGTGTTAAATAATATAAAACTATGCTTGTGGTATTTATTTAAACCTAAAGACATTACGAAAATTATACCCCGAGCAAAGTTTCGCCACTCACCGGGGGACTCCAACCTGTCCCTGGCCGGGGAAATCCGACGTGCGGCAGAGATTGGGACAACTTCTTGACAGGGGGATAGGGGATAGCGCTGGGAGCACGGCTTTAGCTCTTTAGCCCGCCTCGCCTTGGGTGGCGTTGTGAAACTTTTCACTTTTGATTTTAACCGTTTTCCAGCTGGAAAATTAAATATTTAAGTGCTGGCCTGGAATACATAATTGAGGGGCTTACGGCGACCCGGTTCGGTTTCCATTTCGATAGTTATTTAGTTTGTGCCGCCTGTCGCGTTTACAGTTCATTTCGATGCCGCCATTGCTACTCTTTATGGCGTTGCTCATACGCCCTGTGAGCCTCGCCTCACAGTATTACCCATACGCACCGAGGACTGGCCGACAATTGGCCGACGAACGGGTAAATCGCTGCTGAACTGGGTTTAACTTCTGAAAATGTCGTATACCGAGATTTGACCTTTTTCCCCCCCAAACGGTACAGCAGTCCGCTGGGGAGGTGTTTCGCCCCCAGTTTCCCATCGCTTTTCCCCCGCCTTTGAGCGGTTTAATTTACATTTGGCCGAGACAATTCGCCTATGATCCGGAGGGGCGTAAAAGGGGCAAGCGCATAAAAGTTTTACAAGCGAATGATTTTTATTTTTACGTATTACGTGACCGATTTCAGCCGGCTGTGCGACGATTCCGCCTTAAATCGAATGAATTTATTAGATGGCCAATAGTTGGCCGGCCATTTAGCCGGCGAAGAGCACGAGGCCACAGCCCACAGGCGATTGGCAAATAGTTGAATGAATGGCCACCTCAATTTAACCCCAAGCCTTACGGGGCAACGGTAATTAAATTTATTAATGAGAAGGCATATTTTCAACTTTAATGTTGACAGCCAGCAAACATTTAAAGTTGCCACCAAGGGAGGGAGAGAATGAGGAAGGCCCAAACTTTTTCCATGTAATTAAAATTGAGTATCACAATAGCCGGGAACAACAACGGAAACTAAGGTCATCAAATAAATTGGAAACAATGTGCCAAAAAGGGCACAAAGTGTGTGTGTGTGGGCGCTGGGCCCCGAAGAAATCACGGACAGTTTGGAGAGTCAGAAAGAGAGACACACAAAATCATGGTTAATGGCTTTCCCCAAAAGATTTTCCAGCTAAGGGCGAATGGGAATGCGAAGGCAAAGGCGCTGGGCAATCAAATGAAAATGTAATTCAAGCTATAATAAAAATGCTCCCAAATAAAGGCTGAAAATGGCGTCAAAGCTGTCTCATTGCTGGCCTTGCTCTGGGCTCGAAAAGGATTGAAGGCTATTTGAAACAATTGGAAATCGGGCTGAGCAAGCAGCTTTGACAAAATTGGACCGGCGACCCACTGACAGACTGACCTTTTGGCCAGCGTCGTCTGGCTCATAGAGTCTTCAATTGTCGAGGGCCATTTGTAGGGGGCCGCTCTCTGCTCATCTCTCATCGCCTGGCAACGCGTCGTATACGTAACGCCGGCCTTTTTACGCTCTAATGTACTTTGGCTTTGGCTTGGCTCGGCGGCAACTTCCCGAGGTGCTCGCACCCGGCCTGGCTTGGCTTTGTTTGCCCGCTGATTAAATGCCTGAAACAAAAAGCAAAATGCTAAAGATTAACCAACGCCAGAGAACACGAAAAAATAAGAGGAAAGTAAACTTTTCGCTTTGTTTTCATTTTGCCACCTCATCCTGTTCCGCCGCCGGAGTCGGCGAGCGAGAACAGCAGACAAAACACGTTAAACTCACGGGTGGCAAAAAAGTTTTAAGTGCGGAATTTGTAATGCTCCCCAAAGTTTTAGCAGCAAGCGGTCCGACCACTGAGAAAAGCACTTCATTCCGATCCCCTTCTTGTTTTCATTGCAGGTTTCCTGGATACGCAAACGTGATCTGCATATCCTCACAGCCGGCGGCACCACCTACACGTCCGATCAGCGTTTCCAGGTGAGTGTTTTACTTCCGGCTGAAACGGAACCCCTCAGGACATCCATCTGTTTTTGCCCCCCAGGTTTTGCGACCCGATGGCTCCGCCAACTGGACACTGCAAATCAAGTATCCACAGCCACGTGACTCCGGCGTCTATGAGTGCCAAATCAACACGGAGCCCAAGATGTCTCTGTCCTACACATTCAACGTAGTGGGTGAGTTGAAGTCGTTTCTGCTTGGAAAATTATTGAGAGAAATGTTAATTTTCAAATATAATTTAAATTGGGTTTTAAAGATAAAACTATGTTTCTTTTCTCAATGAACTTAATTATTTTTATCTTCTTAAAATATTTTCCCAAGTTTTCATCAATTAAAGTGAGTTTTACTGTACTTAATGCTGGAAACTTAAGACTGCTTTAACCCGCTAAGCTAAAAAGTTTTCAAAGAAGTTATTAAATATGAAATGAACAAAACTTTCACTATATTTTGGAGCCCCTTTTGAATTTAATGCATTTAATGAATGTTTAAGAAACATACTTCCAAAGCTTTATTGCTTATTTTTGGGTCTTCATCATGAGAGAAAAGAGGCTTGGCCCTAATATATGCAACAGTTTTTACCCATCCCATAACCATTACCCATGATTTGTCTCAGAGCCTGAGCCCGATAATCAGAAGTTTTGGCCATTATCCGACACAGCAAAATAGGCCAATCGAAATGGAGGGAGCTGGCAAAAGAGCCTGGCCCGAAATTGGTCGCAAGCCACTGAAGTGATTACTTTTACGGGCCAAGCTCTTGAAACTTGTTTCAGCAGTTTAGAGCCAGCTATGCAGGTTTTCATGGGCTTAAGGAGCCATACAATATGCATGTTACGGGTATTTTCGGAGCGTGTGAGCCACGTTTGGCAGCAGCCAGCGAGCTGCCTTCGCTCCCTCTGTACGTGATTATAAAATTTTCAATTCGATTATGTGCAAATTGGCTAGCCGAGTGGCTGGAGCTGGGGGTTAAGTGTGGGCGAGTGCTTACCTCTTTGTCTTGGCAATTGGCCGGGTAATTAGTTTGCTCTCGGGTCAGAACCCTTGTCACACATCAGCAGTTGGGGAGAAATGGCTAAATGGATGGATGGACGGGCTCCGGCAAGACGTTATCCTTGGGAGCACACTCGCCCGAAATCAGAGTGCGGCTTGCCTTTGCCTTTGGATTTTGGGCTCCGTTCCTGTTCGGTGCATTTTTATCGCATTTGATATTAGCAAAATGCATTCGGCTAAGAGCCTCTGGTGCGGAAGAGTGCCCTCAATGAGCTTATTTGATTTCTGATTTCCCCACAACATGTGTGCGTGTTTGTTTTAGCCGCACGGACAAACGACTTTCGGCATAAAGCATAAAGCACTACGGTCAGCCCCGACTCGGTTATGAATCTTTTAGAGCGCCCAGAACTATGAACGAGAGCTCTGAATGTTTACACGCATGCAGGAGCTGTGATCCAGCAACTTGACAGACTGACAAGTCGCCTTCAAACTCATACAGCCAGACACCCAGAGCGTCATAAATATTACATTTGCGGAAATGCAAATGACTACGAAACGGCTGCATGCACCCGGCCACGCCCACTAACTCCCACACGGTCTGGAACTCATTTGAATGCCCAAAAAAGAAATGTGCATATAAATTATTCGACATGCCACTCACGCGGAAACAGCAAACAGCAGGTCAGTGGACACAGTGGAGTGAAAACAATCAAGTCAATAGGGTTCTAGGCTTCTTAAAAGGCATTCGGACCATAATAGGAGTTTATATATATTTTATGATCTTATCAGGGTAATGGGTGACCTAGAAAATGAAAGGTTTGCTGAAAATGTTATACAAATTGCTTTACGTTCTCTGCACAGAGTGTTGTTTGACAGAAATAGAGAGATTTCTGGTATTACCCATAATCTCTTAATAATATGATGCACAACTCCTATAAATAATTTATTTTCCACAGCTAGTCTCTGCTCTTTCGCTTAGGGAAACTGTGAAACTATTCTCATGCTTATTGGGCAGTCCCCTAAGATGCTTGCAAAAATCATTTCAATTTGAAGAAAACCCCAAGACAGCGTACATATTTATCTTTTCTTTGGCTAACCTTTTCAGTCGCTTAATTGCGAGCCCCACTGTACTGTATCCGCTGTCATTGTCGGTGCAAACAAGTTTGTTGTTATGCCAGAATTTTTATGCGCTTATGCAAATAAAAAATTGTGCACTAAAAATTCCATAAATTTGTGTGTTTTTCTTCCATTGCTGCTGCTGCTGCTGTTTCTTTTCGACGCCAGTGAAAATTCTATTACACGCCTCCCGGGCAAGGATCCGCTCCTTGCGAGATAAAAAAGAAAATATATAAAATGGAGAGCGCGGCGAGTGATAAACAAAACAGCGCCAAGTTGACCAGAGAATCATAAACATAAATCGCCTTCCGTCTGGGCCGCCTCTTCCGCCACCCAATGCTCCTTCCTCCCACCTCCTTCCGCCTTGGCCGCAATATTTTTGACATTTTAATGCTGCAGCAGCCGCTCCAATTGCTTAAATTACCAAGTTTATGTACTCAACTCGACTCTACTCCAGAAAAATGGCAGAGGAGGATGCTCCCAACTAGGTGTCGGCCGTGGGAGCATGTTTATATGAACATAGATAACTTCAGACGTCGGCGAGATGTCGCCCCGACTCGATTTAATTTGGAATTTAAGGCAAATTACCAAACGCGCTGATAAAGCGAGCAAATTGTAAATTAAATGATGTGTCCCTGTCCCACTCAAGTTGAGCGACAAGAGGAGAACGGAGCCCATCAGACGGCCCAAGGACTAGGGACAGGGACAGGATAAGTGCTGAAAAATAAATCGAGCACGACAGCATACCTGAGCAAGTCGCAGTTCACATGCCCTTACAGTTTTTACAAACTAAAAGTAATCTTTTAATGATTAGGAAACTATTTTATGGATAACCTGACATATTATTTTAATAAATAACATTTTGCGGAATTTAGTTTAAAATGTAATTTAATTTAATATACATTTTTGAGGTACAAATGTATCCTGTTAAATCTTAGAACAATTAAAGGTGGCTTAATACTAGTTTCTTGTTTATATTTTCTTCTAAGCTGTCCTAATAAAATCTAAATAAAATTAGCTTAAAATTGCTTCAATTCAAATTTGAAATCACCTTCTGTGCCTTCACTTTATAGTTCCCTTTTCCTTTGCCAATTTATAATACCCTCTGAAAGTGTACTTATATTAAGAAAGGTGTTGTTGATGCTCCTTGGAAAAATTTGTTTACCAACGCGAATGTAATCAAGCGTGAGCGGTACCTGGCTTAGTCAACTTGGCGAGGGGCGAGTGGAAAACAAATTGCACAACCGGAGCTCCGGAAGAGCTGCTGCAGCTCCGCCGGAGTGCTAGGGATGAGGGCTGGAATTGAAGGCAATTTGAATGCGTAGCTGACAAGATGGAGATGCCAAGTAGATGGCTCATTTTGGGCTCCATAAACCAACACTTTGGCCCAAGAAGCTGTTGACATTAGCAGCCAGCAAATTGCATGCAATCAAGCGCAAATAATAATCTAGAGCCCGAACCAGCAAGGATACATGATTAGCTGGAGACTAAGGGACTCTGGTCCTCTTCAAGCTAGGGTAAATAGTATGGATTTGAGAAAAACGTAGGACTTTTGTAATGGGAATAAAAGCATAAGGTGTTATGACATCACCTAAGGAGAGAGAAGAATCGAGAATATGTATGTGTCAAGAGGCTTTGAATATAATTAGTTGATGAAACATACTGACTTATATTTACATTAAATTTTATTATAACAAACCCTTTGTCGTCAAAACTAAAATCGCATTCCTCTTGAGTTCTAATTACTTTCCGCTTCCCATAAAATTAAATAAATACTTCAATTTAGAACCATAAAAGTTCACAAACTTAACCGATAATAACTTCCACTGTGACACTTTGTGGGAAAGCTCGTTTCTCCCGAATATTTCCCTCAAGAAGCACTAAATTAGTTTCTGCTCTTCATCTTGAATGGAAAAGTAATTGGGCGCCCCAGAAATCCATTAACGTGGCCTTGTCAAAAACAAAGAAATCGTGAGCGTCTCCCCGGCAATTGTTCCTTGAGGTTAATAGAAGAAAGCCGAGAAAATGTTGGCAATTATGATGCACATTGAATGCCCAAGATGCGAACACTGGAGCAGCTTAAAAGTTAAGCGATTCCCATTGTCTTGGCAGCAGGAATTTGCTAGCTGCTGGCTGCAGTTGTTTGCTCTCCAGCCTGACCCAATTCGCATGCAAATTGTACGTGTGCAAAAGTTTACCTTTACATTTTCCTGTGCCTTTGCTTAATATATACAAAGCACCGGTGCTAGGAAAATGCCCAGGTGAAGCGAGTGGCTGGAAGAGATAGAGCACTCACGGCAGCACAGCAGTTTGTGGGAGAGCATCGTGGGGGATAATGAATTTTTATAAATAAGTTGCCGCAAGGACGACGAGCAGAAAGGACTCCACTGGGGCCGCACAATTTGCCCGGCAATCAAATGTTTTACTTCCCATTTCATTCATTTGCGCTCAAATTACATTCTACGGCGAATGCCTAGACCAAAAAATGCCCCAATGATAAATTACTAAGATATTGCCGAGAAATGGGATAGGAGCCGGGCGGAGGAGGAAATGATTAATGTCTCTGCAGCAATGTCGAATTATTAATAATAATAATCACAACAATGGGGACTACTGAAAAGGCCCGAAACGGGATCTGGGCAATGATGATGTTTTGGCATTTTCATTTCGCCATTGTTGGGCTTCGGAGGCTGGGCCTAGCCGAGTCTTAGCTGGAATCCTGACAGGCAAATGGAATAGGAGGCGGGGCCGGGCCAAATACTTCATCAATTGTGCTGGCAATGCGGCTGACTTTTACAAATTGAATTTGTTTATTTGATTTGACAATTAATTCCGAGCAATTGCACGTCCACGTCCATGTCCATATCCGCGATTAATTGTCGGGGCCCCGAGTTTAAAGAGGCCGCAGCGAAGGCTTAAAGATAATGCCCGCTCAGCACGGCCCTGTTTGATATTGTTTTTCGGGCAATAAATACCGAGATGTTGTTACATGTGTGCAAACATGCATCAACACTGACGGAGGGTAATAAATTTTTACGGCCCGGGCCCCACAACGAGCATAAGGACCCGGAGTCGGAGGCAGGGCCAGGATACCAGAGGCGCAGCCATCGTTGGCTGGCTGCAGCAGCGGCCCCAAAAAGTATGCCATGTTTTGTGCCCGGCCCCAGGCAAAGTTCATCGCTCCAAATGTTTATGGGCATATAGGCTTATGCGCATTTTATGCGCGAAATCAAGAAAAATGAAAATGCATTTTCCACCCACCCCAACGGCCCCTCCGTGGCCCATCTTCGGTCGCATCCTTTCCACTTTCTGCTGCGGCTGCACAAAAATTCGCCACAGTCTGAGCCGGAGCAGGAGCCGGAGCCGGAGCCTGGCTGTGTGTAAACAAGGCTCGGCAAGGGCTTTTTGTTTGCCAGGACGAGGGTTGGCATGTGGCCAGGAGTAGACTTTGCAACTTTTCGGCTCCTGGGTCAACTGCGGCCAGGTCTAATGAAAACTTCAAATACGACCAAGTGGCTCTTGCTTGACTGACTGCCTTAAGGGGACTCACCTGCCTCCTCCTGCATAATGCAGCTGGCCAAGTGTCGGGTTCACTTAATCTAATTATAGTTAAATAAGCAATTTCCCATTTCCTCGGAATCCCTTTGGAAGGGCTCCCATTTATTCAGCAGCATGCGGGTTCACACCTGCGAAGGAGCCCGCTTCTTGGAAAAGCCTCCCCATCCGTGGGAACCGCAGACGCGTTGTCAGCTGCATGTGTGTGTGTGAGTGTGTGAGCTGGGGTGGCAATAATTTTCCCGGCCACGAGTCCTTGCTCCCTGCACCGGGGCTGGCAGAAGTCATAGACGGTTAGCTTTCGCTGCCACAATTGTTTTGCCAGGTACAAAAACGGCCAACAACAAGGTGCCGCACTCAGCGCTTTCCTCGGGAGGATGGGTCCCATCCGCACACCTACATACACCTATATATATGCTCGCCTATATATATATGTGCGGGTCTATAAAACAGCCAGATAATCGCCCAGCATGTTCGAATTCCATTTGGGGTTGCTCCGGCCCATTCGTTTGGCTCCGCTCTTTGTTGGCCTTCTTTGTTTCGGGCGGTATATTACTTTTTCTACTTGGCATTTCATTTAGATTAACATTTTTGGGACGCGGACCCCAAAACGACACAGTCACACTCGCACACCTGATTTAAAGACCTTCTTAAAGTTGGCAATAGAAAGAAATACGAAGAGACAGAGAGAGAGTGAGAGCAGGAGAGTTATGGAAAAGTCATCAGTCCTAGTTTATTCCTGCAGGCTCTTGCCGCATTCAAATTTCGTTTTATTCGCTTTTTGCCACACGATTGAATGGCAGGCAACCCGCAGCAAAGCTTAGCCACAACCAGGATGGAGTGTGGAGTGTGTGTGTGTGCTATACAAATGTGCCAGTTGCAATCCGTTCCGATCCATCCCCTGCCTCGGCTGCAATTTATTTCCACGGGCTTTGCGGTTGTTTAGGACCTGAAAAGTTTCCTTTTTAGCTGCTTACGAGAGCGAAAGTGGAGCAGAGAAAGAAAAACGGAGTCGCATTTAACGCTCACTTTGGGGAAGCTCGAGAGGCGGCTGAGACGTTTTCCATTAAGGCAACTGTCAGCCATCATAAGCTTTAAGTACAAATCGCATTTCGGGGCTGTCCACGATGATATTTCGCAATTGAAATCATTGACGCTGTAACAACAAAAGGCACTTCAATGTTGACATTTTGATTTTGTGCCCCAAATGGAAAGCAGAAAATTCTTTCCAATCTGCCAGCCGCGTGCGCTTTGTCTTTTTTAGACAATTCCGCTGAGAGCCGACGGAAGAAGGCACGGCAAAAGGCGGCAAGAGGCGCTGAGGTGCAGGTACCACGGGGCGTATGAGTCCTCGGGATGCCCGACGACTGCCTTTTATATGGCATAACAAAAGCTTATCACCAGCATAATAGAGACACGCGTCTGTGTAATAAAGTAGAGCCCAGCTCCCAGCTCCCAGTCCTAGTCTCAGTATCAGTCCCAGTCCCAGTCCCTCTTCCACTTCCACTGCCAGACAAGCGTGCACTTGGACGTTATCATTAACATTATTATTATTATCATTGTTACGTAGCAGACTTGGCTTTGTGTGGCAGCAACTTAAGTGACTTTTTGTCCGCTCGCTCTTCTCCTTTCTCACACCCACAGAACTCAAGGCGGAAATCTTCGGGCCCAGCGATCTGATGGTTAAGACCGGCAGCGACATCAACCTAACCTGCAAAATTATGCAGGGCCCCCACGAGCTGGGCAACATATTCTGGTACAAAGGTGCGTATGCGTAATGAACTCCGGCCTCGCCGGCATGCACCTCATTTACGCAATTCAATTTGCTACTCCCCGCATTCCATTCCATTTGCAGGCAGCGAAATGCTCGACGGCAAGGGCGAGAACGAAATCGACAGCTCCATGGCCCGGATTCGTGTCGAGGATGATTGGACCGACGGCCTGACTTCGAGGTATGTACAAGTATAGTAACGACTCCTCTCGCCCATCATTTCGCCATTTCGCCATACCGCCATACCTGGCAAACGTGCAAATGTGTGCCGAGCATTTCAGTTATTTCGCATTAAAATACCGCCTCACTTAATTAAGGCCAGAGCCGCCATTTGGAGAGGGGAATTTAAAGTACAGCCGGAAGGCGGTAGTCGATGTGGCCTGCAGTTCTGCAGCATGGACCCCGACTTTGAATGACATTTTAAGGCCAAAGCGAAGGACGAGTCCTGGCTGGAGGACCCTCCGCAAGTCTGAAAGTCCGAATCAGAGCCGAGGGTGGATTAGGCAGGGAATAATGTCAGGCTGCATAGCGGAAGGGAGCCAGAGAGCTAGAGCTAAGTAGACTTTGAGGGGGTTCATGTCACAGCAAATAGAAAAGAAATGTATTAAACGATATACAAGTACATAAGTTAGGAAAGCAATTTGAAAACAAATAATACCTGGCAAAATAATAACGAAATTCAGTGAAATTTAATAATCATTTTCATATAATTTATTTAGGTATGATCCTAGTTTAACTCTTTCAAAGTAACCTGTAGAAGGAATCAAAAAGGCATAACCAATTTATAGTCTTAAAACATTCAATACAAAATTGTTTTTACAAAAGATTGTGCCATATATCCTTACGTTGAGCTTAATATCTCCTCATTCTGCTCTCACTGCACCCAATGGGGCTTAGCTCCTGTAAGTAGGGTATCATCTGGTTTTGATTTCCCAGCAGTGGCATTCCATCACTCTACTTTGTGCCCGAGTTAGCCGTGTGTGACTTTTAATTTGCCTTAGTCAAAGTCGCAAAGTCGGTGGTGTCAGAGTAGTAGCAGTCGGATTTGGATCCGTATCCGGATTCCGGGACTCGGGGGCTACAGCAGTAGTTGCTTGCTCGGTTTCAGTTGCCGCCACGTGATCATTGCCCATTTATGCTGTTAACTAACGACGCAGACGACCATAAAATGCAGGTGCCGCTGACAGAGATGAAAGGAGAGTGGTAAAAGCGGGGATTAGGAGCACTCTGGAAAAGCTGAAGGAAAGGGCACTGTAAGAGAAAGAATCACATTTTTACTGCTTACATATTTCCACAGTTTTTAAGTTCAAACTAAAATTTAAAGAAATTAATATATAAAACTATACTAACAAAAACGATTTGACACATTTTACTTGCGGGATATTTATAATTTTGGCCCCTATTTTTATAAATTTTGTATAGGTCCAAGCATTTCATTTTCTTCAAGTGCAAAGTGACTTCGAATTAGAGTCAGTGGTGGAGGCAGCTCGGTACACATTATGCCATCGCATAAAGTAGCAAAAAGTTTTGTATTTTTTTGCCTTGATGTTTTTCCCCGACATTCTTTGGCCTTTTCCCTTTTAGCCTTTGTTCCACATGCATTCCTCCACAACCATTCACTTTCTCTATGTCCTTCTTTTTTTCTGGGTTCTCCTACTGCTCCGGCTCCTGCTCCTCCCCGCGGCACAGATTAAAAATCAAGCGCGCCATGCCCGGCGATACTGGCAACTACACCTGTGTGCCGACGGTGGCAAAAACCTCGAGCGTCTATGTGCACGTAATTATTGGTAAGTAAGCAAGGACTGCAGCGGGTTACCTGTGCTGTTCCTTAGTGAGTGTGTGTGTGTGTGTGAGCTCCTGCCGGTGTTTGAGCTGTCAGAGAGTTTTGCATGTTTATGACGGGAAGTGGAAGTTGCCTGTTAGCAGCGGCACTTTCGCAATTTGTAATGCCAAGTGCAAAACGGGGCGTGGCCGTGCAGTAATTGCATTGCAACCGGCTCGGCGAGAAATAGCTGCTTGCCTCTTTTCAGATTTTGTAAAACTAGTTTTTTTTTTTTTGTTTTGCTGCTGCCGCATGTTTGTATTTGTGCAGCAGCACGGAAATTATTTCTAGTTGCCGCTGCAGCCAGCTAGAAAGTTTTCTGCCAGCCAATAACGGGGGGCATGTGGGGGCTCGAGGAGCTTGTCAGCTTTATGGCAGCAGCTTGTGTGCTCGAGAGCTCATCGAGAAGTATAACAACTCGAGCCTCCGATGTTTTTCTTTGGCACAAACAGGAAACTCGTGCATGCGAGCCGGCGTCGATGCTATCTGGCGAGGTCTCAAAGGCGACTGATTGGTGGCAGGAAAATGATCTTGGTCTAGCTAAGTCTTGTTTAATTTCCGGTGTGGAAAAGTTATTTATATTATTAATATTATTGGTAAAAAGAAAATGTTGCTTACTAAAAATAAAAAGCTTGACTAACCCATCTTTATTATTATTATCAAAACTAGTTTTAATTATGCTCATAATTCCTTGTTTTGGGCTGATAATGATCATAACCTTAAGTTACTGAAAACTGCCACAAATAATGACAGGATTCTGTGCTGCAATTAGGACACTAATGACTTTCACCATCCCTAATCCCGCGTTTGCTTTCGCTTTTCAACAGGCGAGCACCCGGCGGCCATGCAACACAACTCGAGCAGCAACAGCAACAGCTTCTACTGCGGCATCTGCTGCATGCTGCTCAGCATTGTCTCCTGCTGCCTGCAGCACTTCTACGAGGCCGGGTGTGGATATATCCATGCTGCGGCAGCGGCGGCAAACACGGCGGCACCGCGTCCCCCGAAGCGGACGGCGCTAACGAACAGCGAAACACGAGTAACTGCAGCAGCGGTGGCAGCAACATCCATGCCAGCAACGTGCAACATGTTGAGCGAACGCCCTGCGGCGGTTCAGTGCATAAGATGAAGGAATAATCAACACGCAGCGCAACACTAAAAAGGCGAAATACAACACACACCCAAACACAACAACACCCAGACAAACACACACACTCACAGTACACATATTCAAGGTGATTTAAGTTTTTTATGTATCGCAGGGGGGTCAAGCATAAGTATTTATTAACTTCTAAGATGAAAGCACTTAGTGGACAGAAAACATATATTAGTCGATAAGCGAACAAGTACTTAACGATGATAGGAAAGGATAATTATTATTTGCCAGTCGTTCTGATTAAGTTTAATAACCGATAACCGATAGGCAGTAAGTGATCATCACTGATAGACTCCCCTCAGACAAACACTGATATTGATTGGGCATTACCTTTATCTGATATATATTCGATTCTTAACCTAAACTCCGGACTGACTGTATCAATTTCCCCCTACCAGTGACAATCGATGGCCGCCAATAATAACCGTAATATCTGGATATTGGCTGTCTGTTGATGCCAAGGGAATACAATAATAAGATGGGTAACGCCAAAAGAATTTTAAATAGATCATTTCGAGCTGTCTTCAGGCTTTAGAGAGAGAGAGAAGAAACATTTCTTACCTATGAAATTCTTAAGTATTGGCGTTCTGCATCTTATTGTTATATTACCTTTGATTGATATCTGTCTTCTGCGAAATATGGACTGCACAACCTATAGACCCACACTCTCATTATGAAGTAAGACTTACTAGCTATAAAAATACTCTGAGATGCCCGTACCACCCCACATGCCACAAGCCACTAGCCCCATTCCCTGGACTCACAGTAATCTTCTTCTATGCAATCTCTAACTGCCAACGACAACCTTGCACCTTGCAACCCTTAGCCCATTGAGTCAGAAATTGGATTGAAATTCGCTGTAAATAATTGCCGATCGAGGGAAATATTTAGCCAAGAGCACTTGGAGGTATTTGCAAAACAATTTGGAGCAGGAGTGAGGCATTGTTTTATGTTCGAGTGCGCTCGGTTGCTTTGCACATTTATCAGTTTTAGGCATTAGCTACGTTAGATACGATTGTGAATGTATAGTCGATAAGCGGATAACTATAACTATACAAATGTCAGCACTCGAACCTTGTTTGTGTCAGACCCAATTGCGGGATAAACTCGTTTAATTGTATATAATTAGTTTTGGCTAGAAACAAAATTAAAAATAAGAATGAAAACAGAAAACCACAAGCAGAACACAAAAGGGGGCAAAATTTGAAAATAAATGCAATTTATAATTGTGCTTATCGATATAATTGATACGACTGCCATGCAAATGCGCAGGCACTGTAAATAAATTCATTAGTAGACGAAATTGTAATTTTAATTAACTCTTAAATGATATAAACAGATAAAGCCGATCAATGCGATTCGATAAATGTGAGTTGCGGAGCGTTTTAGTTGGTAAGCCGCACCCCGACGCGAGAATGGAGTGCAACACACACGCATCCCCAAATTATCTAACACGCAACACGAGACATAAAACAATTTGAATAATAGAAAAAAACTAGTTAAATTTAATATGGACCCCTGGCCAGGACCTCCTTACGTCCCGCAATTTGTAAATAGAGTGATTGGATCTCGAACTAATCAGAGCTGGCAAGTAACTAGGCACACGGCAGCGTTGGTTCCCGATCGGAAAACAATAACGAAACCCTAGCAAATACATTACCCATGAGTGTATGTCACGGCATTGCAGCTACAAGTATATACATATTTAAACCAGGTACTCTCAATACATTTACGTGTACCCTACATATGCATATACAGATAGGATTGTTTAACAGCGACAACTGACACACACGGACACTGCAGGCGAGAGTTTTTGTGAAAAGAAACCAAATCGATTCAATAAAAATATGATTTAGAAAATTTAACGAAGGTCTGGAAATTATTTGCTAAGAGGAAATACTGAGGTTTGTATTATCACTTTGCCATCTACATGGGTATTTACCACATTAAATATTTTTACTTGGAATCTGCCGACACATCTGTCAGCTTGTTGGTTTTAACTTTCAGAAAATCTGCTCAAACTTTATGGCTTAGCTCGCATTCTTCTGCAGGTATCCATTAACATGCACCCTTTCATCCGCCCTTTGTTCATTCATCCAGATTGACATCTGATCTGCTCTCACTCAGTGGCTGGCTCCTCAGGTAAAACCTGTTCGTCTCCGCCTGACTTGGAATGCTAATAATGCGTTCATTGACTCTGCTCTCGGGGCGTCACCGAATGTGTATCAAATTTGCCTAATTTATTCAAATCGATTCGGTGAGATGTTGTCAAGGGTGATGGAGATGATGATGCGACATCTGCCGTCCAATATTTATTTAATTGCAATTTCCCAAATTTGCCTCCAAAATCGGGGCGTCTTGTGTACCGTTCGATTTTATTCGCTCGACATAAATTCTAGCAAAATGTATAAATAAAACCAGTGCGGAGTGGACGCATTTTAGTCCGTTCTTGTCCCGGCGTTGGAGCATGTTGCAGACGTCAATGGATAGATGCCTGGCCCTGCTTGTGTTGCTGGCCCTGTGCGCCAGCCTGGAGACAGGTGCGTGTCCGTAAACGGAAAATCCACTTCCAGAACTCACTACGAACCGCATAAATTACAGCTCCGCCCCCTTCGTCGCCTGAAGCTAGCCGGGAGCAGCTGGTGCGAGTCTACGAGATCAATGAGGCGCAATACGAGCGAATGCTGCAGTTGACAAAGGGCAGGAAGGTGATATCGGAGGCCAGATTGATCAGCGGCGGCTTTGCCACCGTCAGCGAGTCGTTCAGTGAGACCCTCAGCTCCGGCTGGCACTCTCTCTTGCGGATCGTGGGTCTCACCACGGTCAGTAAGGCCGACGAGGCGGAGAAGGTGGACTTCGAGAGTCAGCCTTTGTGCGTGATCAAGACCCGCGAGGACGAGCCCGTGGGCAGAGATGAGGAGGTGGCCTCCGCTCGCAGCTCGGGAAAGGGTGTTGAGGCCGATGACGAAGACTCTGCCATTCATTGTATTGTGGTGCTGAAGAAGGAATCTGACCAGGAGTTGCCTAGCCAGGATCCTCATCCAAATTACGGCCAATATTGGAACTCACCAGAAGCTGCACAGGTTGCACAGTCTGTAGAAGCTTCTGATGCAGTCAAGCAGCCCGAACAGGTGAAGGAGGATAATGAGGAAAAAGAGGAGGAGGAGGTCACCACTGCAGCCCCATTGAAAAAGAAGAAAAAGAACAAGAGTGTTTATCCCAAGGCAGCCAACCTGGATGATGACTCCGATGGCTCCCGCCAATATGGTGGTTATCCACTGCAGCCTCAGTACGGCACACCATATCCTTCCTCCCCCTATGGTGGCTATCCCTACAGTCCCTATCCAAGTCAACAGCCCTATGGTCCTCAAGGTCCCTATGGACAGAGTCCCTATGGACAGAGTCCCTATGGGCAAAGTCCCTATGGGCCAAGTCCCTATGGATCAATATCGCCCTACGGGCCACCACCGCAATTTCCGCCGCAACAACCCTATGTCAATCCCTATAATCCCCAGCCTCAGGGTTATCCCTATGGCTATGGATTTCCGTACCTAGATCAGTCCCTGTTGGCCCAAGCTATTGCCAATAAGGAGGTGGAGAAACCCCAGTCCGAGGAGGATGATGATGAAGATGAGGACTCCAACGAGGAAGAAGATGACTACAAGAAACGTTATTATCCCTACTATAGCGAACCCTATAATTATAGACAATAAAAGACAATGAGAAAAATATTTAAACCTATTATTTTAGTAATTTTGGGGCTCAGATAGGGTACATGAAGATGTATTGCTTGAAGTAGTATGTGTGTTTCTCCTTTAAAAATAAAAAATGAGGAAATCATAGAAGAACTCTGCATCCTCAGAAGATTTCACTATAAGTGATGATCCATGTTCTAAGCTATGACTAATACCCGTGACCGTTCTGTAGCCATGATGAGCTAAGTCTTAACTTCGAGATCACTATCACTCAGCGAATCTGGACAAGCGAATCGTGTTTTGGTCAAAAAGCTGTTCCAACTAGCCATTAGTAAGACCAGTATGGGCAGGAACAGAACTGGGTCAACGCGTAAATTATGGAGATCGGAGTCGATTAGGGTGATGCCTTAACTGTAGATGAGCAGTTTGGGTTGATCCATTTGAATGACAATGCCGAAAGGGAATTTTAACAGACGAGCAGATTTTTGAAATATATAAGCGAGTGACCGCTGCCAGTGGAGCTTATTCGCAATCGGCATGAAGTTCTTTCCAGTTCTAGTAGCGATCGTGCTCAGCCTCGCGGCAGTCCAAGCGGGTGAGTACTCCTGTCCCGAGCCTTGGGTAGGAAGCTAAACATCTCTCCTTGCCACAGGCAGGAGTCGTCCCCAGCTGGTGAAACTGCACCCGGTGACGCGGCAGGAGTACAACGAGCTCCTCCGTCTCACCCAGGGCAAAGAGGAGGTGTCCGAGGCTCGACTTCTTAGCAGCTCTATTGCCGGCATCAAGGGTCTGGCTTCTGGCTTTGCCGCAGGCAGCTTCATCCCAGCCATCTTCAGCACCGGCTCCAAGGATCAGAACAAGAAGGGACGTCCCCTGTGCGTGATCTCCACGAATGACCTGGAGACAGGGGAGGAGGATAGGCGCCTGGGCCGTGTGGTGAACATTGAGTACGAGCCAAACACAGACTCCAGTTCGGGATCGGGTTCGAGTTCGGGTTCGAGTTCGGGACATGGCAGTGGTCATGGACATGGAAGCGGAAGCGGAAGTAATGATAGTGACGACGATGATGTGACCACTGTTAATTGTATCCTGGTGGTCAATGGCACTGATACAAGTACCACTACCACCACAACAACCACAACTACGCCGAAGCCCGGATATGGTAACGGTCATGGTCACGGACATGGCCACGGCGGCTATCCGTATCCTCCCTATCCCTACTATCCCCCCTACTACCCACCCTACTATCCCTACCCTCCTCCACCGCCACCACCCAAGCACCATCATTCCGGCGGAGAGAAGCGTTCCGTTGGCGATGAAGTGGAGCTCAGCCGGCTGATCGACGCCTACAATGGATTCTACTACCAGCCAAAGGGATTCCCTTTGAGGGGCGGCAAGCGGTCGAGGGCCAACCAGGAGGTCTCCGCCTACCAGCCAGCTAGCTACCCCAAGCAGGAGTACGCCTCCAACTACCCCAAGGTGGTCCGCAACTACGGACTGACCCACCCGGCTCCCGTCTATGTTCGTTCGCCTCAGTTCGAGCGGGAACAGTAAGTGAAGGAAAGGCTTAGAAAAATGTTCTTTACAACGAAATAAATTAATAGAAATGGGAGAATTATATTGAATTTAAATGGGAGAACTGAGGTGTCTATAATTTACAGCAGATGTAAATTCTAAAGTCATGATTAGCATTAGCATGCTAAACAATATTCCCCAGAAGTCTGCTGAATATCATTTCATTTACTAGGAAACACACCTTTAATATTGTACAAAGAAACTAAAGTAAACCAAAAGTAAGAAGACAGTTTAAAAAATATATACAATAAAAGAACATGATGCACATGCAACCATCATAATTAGACTTGGACTCTAGTTGCAGAATCGTTCATTTGTTGCACGTTTCCGTGAGTGGATGTGTGTTTGTTATTGTGCGTGTTTGATCGAAAGTGTTACAAGGTCCTGCCACTAACAATGCCAGAACGAAGCGTTGATCTAGGCAGCAGAACAGAGCCACCATGTAAACAAGGAGCATTACACACATCGTCCGCGCACACACACACATCGCAGTATTGAGGTACAGCGACAATTGAAAGTGTAACACATCGTTGCCTTTTGTAGAGCTTCTGCAGCGGCTGCTGCAACGACAGGCTCTTTAGTGGAGCTGCACTGAGAGAAAAAGCCCAGTACGCTAATATTTTCCTTCTTGTTTTTTATAGTAGTTGAGAAAAGTTGTAAGATCCTGAGGGTTATTTGTAATACAAAGACTTCACAAATAAATTAAGGCAAGAAATGTGGTTTGTATGGAGTATCTTATGTACCCAGCTACAGATTTAAGTGTATTTTTTAATAATTTAACTAAT
Organism: Drosophila bocqueti; assembly: GCA_018151655.1. Taxonomy (NCBI): domain Eukaryota; kingdom Metazoa; phylum Arthropoda; class Insecta; order Diptera; family Drosophilidae; genus Drosophila; species Drosophila bocqueti. The sequence continues at coordinate 5,200,994 of JAECXF010000057.1, forward strand.
AATATATGCTGGTAATAAGCATACTTTTCTCTCAGTGCCCGTACTAATGCCGACACACACATCCGTTCACTGGCGAAGGACAACGAACGCACAGGCATGAAAGGGAATAAATTAAAGAACAACTCAAAATAACCGCGGGGCAATTGACAGTGGTGCGTCGCATCGCTTCGCATGTGGGCGTGGCAGTCAAAGAGGAGTGGGCGTGGTAGGGACGGGTACGGGGGCATGGGCATGGCGATTTGAACGCCCGTTTGCTGTTAAGTGCAAGTGCATCGGATCGGATGCAGTGAGGCAATGACTAAAGAACACCACTCGCCTTTGGCCTCATTGCGATTTCAGCCGGGCCTGGCACAGCTCCACACGGCCAGCGAGCCACGCCCAGTGGCACGCTTACGCCCCCTCTATCCAAGCGGACGAACCGACTGACTGGCAGTGTTGTGTCTATGCACTGCAAAATAATTACTTTCATATCCTGCGGCAATTAAATTCATTTAGTTTGCCACCAATTTCCCACTCTCACTGCCACCGCCCCCACACCCAGCACTCTGATTAAGACATTCATTCCGCCTCGCATTCAACGGCTCACGCTTGTGGCTGTTGAACCCAGCGCCACCCAGCACCACCCAGCCCAGCCCCGGCGTACTCCGCAAATCCCTTCGACGCCCCTCGACGAAACCCCTTGAAGCATCCCCTTGACAGCCTGCGTCTGACCAAGCAACTCTAAACTATGTCAACTGTTAACTTTTCCTTTCTATTTTTGCTATTTGTTGCGCTGCTCGTTGTTTTTGCCGCCGCCGGCATTCCGCTCCTATGGCCTGCATGTTTTTCAAGGACTCTACATAGTTTATCCAACAACATCAAGCACACAACCAGCCCGCTCCCACACACAGCACAAGCTTGTTGCTGCCATTTTGGACATGGCTGAGTTGAATGTAAGCAAATTGCTGAGAGCGCTGCAAGTCTGTTGCTGGGGCCAAAACAAAAAAAGGTGGAATTGCCCAAAAATTGCCGGAGCTTACTCCCGAAAAAGGCTGTAAAGTGTTGCCAAAGTAGTTGTCAACGTCAAGCGAAAACGGATCGATGCGTCTAAGTGATTAGTTTGGTCAAAAAAACTTATGTTCAAATGGAATAAAATTAAATCAAAGCAAAATCTTTTCAGAGTAGCCTTTTTTACTTGCCAATTATTATTTCTGATCATACTTTAAGCTCTTCCTCTATTGACGGCTTAGGCTGGAATAATTGGTAGTTATTGGTAGAAATATTATGTAAAGTTTGCTGAGTTGTGTACATAGAAATGGCTGTTCAATGCGCTTTATTTGCTCATCATGAAATGTGCTAAAGATTTGTGTATATGCTCAGAAATAATTAATAATTACTATACCAACTCCTTGTAAACAAATAAACTAAATCTCCTGCATCGAAATGGCAGAGAAACACTTGAGAACGGTATTTTTGTTCCCGATTTCCCCCTGTAATTTATTGCATTGATGAAGATAAATTAGATCTTGAATAATTTCACCGGGGGAAAAGTCAAGCCAACCATTTAGAGCGCTCGTCACCAGCGCCGGCGACATGATCACCGCCTTCATCATCGTTGTCTTCGTCATGTAAATGTCAATTTAACGGAATATTAATGCAGGCACACCACACAGCGACTCTCACACCGTCTCAGGCGGCCGTACATATGTCCTTGATATCAACGGAAGTACGCACACAAATACACGCTCGAGTGCCATTTTGTTAAGGCGCAAAAATTGATAAGTGCCTTGTGGTTATTGCGGTCTTTGGCGGCCATTAACACAGCCCGTCGGGGAGGAGGAGCGGCAGGAGCGAGGGGGAAAGGAGAAAGGGGAGAGGGGAGAGGAGGTGTGCACACATACACGGATAATAAAATTTATACAATAAGAGGCTGCTGGAGCAGCAGCGGGCGTTTGCACGTCAATCAAACATGGCGTCAAATAATCATTAACAAACGCCCGCACATACACAAACAAGGGTGTGATTTTTAAGGGGGAGTCAGATCCTTGCAATATCTGGGAGTGCTGTGTGTGTGGTGTGTGCCTGTGTCGCCTGTCATGTAGTTGTCGCCGGCGTTGGTTTTGCTGGCTGTTGATTTGGTAGCTCAACTGATTTGCGGTTGCCAAGCCATCGAGAGCAGGCTCTCCCGGCCGTCTTTGTGTTAAGTGCGGTGTCGAAGTATTGAGGAAACTCTGGAAACCCACTGTAACCACAAAAAATATAAATAAATAAAGAAATACCACCAGAAATTACTTGGGTTCTGCTTTGGAAAGGTTTAAAGACACAAAAACATGAATTTAATTTGGGCAAGTTAAATTATAGTAGCTACGACTTTCATCTACCTGAAGCTTAAATTCAATATATTTGGTAACTATAAAATAATGTTTCTTAGTTTTGCTCTTTGTGGGTAAAACTTAATCCCTACAACATTCTTCGAACTGCCTGGCTGTTACTGGCATTTAATAATCTGTTGTCAATCTGTGCTAACTGAAAGCCGGGAATGGCAATTTGGCATCAATGGCATGGCTGGAGAGCCCCCAGTTACCAGTTACCAGTTACCTGCTACCTGTTAGATGTTAGCCCTCTTACCTGCTTCGGCCCCCTCGAAAAGGAAACCTGAAACGTATGTTCTCAGCACTAACGAGCTGTGATTTTTCTTGCCATCAGCAGGGACTGAATGGAGTGACTGCAAGTCAATGCGATTGGCGTCAATTAAGTGCCATAAGCGACACAACAAGCCGTCAGTCCGCCATCCGGCCGGAGTTTAACGCTCTTCAGCTCACTCCAGCTTAGTTGGGCAACGCTTTTGACACACTTTCGCAGAGCTGCAGCGGCAGCGGCAGCAGATTGATTGGCGCCACTCAATTGGCAACGTTTTTGGCCTGGTCTGGTCTGGCCTGGCCCGGTCTGGTCTCCGGGCTTTGGTTTACCGATGCCTTCGTGTGCAGCATCGTTACACGCATCGCCTGCCATCCATCGGGGTTCTTTTTTCTCCGACAAGCGATTAGAATAAATTGCAACATGCCGGCAAACCGACAGGCCTCCTTCCGGCGTAGGGTCCTGGGAAGCGCTATCGGCAACGGTATTGAGCTCAACGTTATGCATTTGACACGAGTGCCGATTTCTGCTTCAATAATTTCCCCAATATCTCAACGCAGGCTGCGGCCCAGAGCGAGGGTATCTCGAAAGTTTCGCCTCGAGTGGCGGGTCTGCAGTGAGTGTAATCAATTTTAGTGGCAACGCAAAGTTTTTCAATGCGCTGCCATTCAATTAAAAATTTGTGCGCAACTTTATTTCTGCTGTTAAGTGGCAATCTACATGCATCATCCCGCCCCCGGTCCGCGCTCGGGGTGGGTGTATAAGAGTGTGTGCATGTGCTAGGTTATTTTGTCGGTTGCATCGCGCGCTCACATCTGTAAATACAACTATAAATGGCTTTGAAGAGTTTTCCCTTTTCGGCTTTCCTTTTCCACGGTTTTGTTTGGGTTGATTTATGTGCACATGCCAGTCAAATTGATGAATTGCCTTTGAACGACGATCAAATAAAATCAGTAGCGAAGCGTAACGGGCGCATAAGTTGGTCGATTGGATTGGTAAAGGTAAGAAGTGGCCGGGTTAACAAGAAATTTAAATCGAATTTAATTGCAAGCAATTTGAAATGTATTTTGCTAATGTTTGTTTATTGCAAATGAGGCAGACTTTCCCACCTCTGACATCTGGGGAAGATCAAGAAAAATAACTTCGGGAAGCCTTGCCAGCCAGGTCTCATTGTTTTCGATGTGGCCGACAAAATTGAGTTTCCCAGCAAAACATAATCAAAAATTGTTTAGCAATGCACAGGCTCCGGCACGCATACACATAAGCCACTTGAAAAATGACATCAATTCTCTGGCTAAGAAGCAGCAGCAGCAGCAGCAGATGACGAAGAAATTGAAAAATAATAACAAAAAGTTACCTTGGCAGCCGTTGCTCTACCTCCGCTCTAATTTAATGCGATGAATTTTTGGTATATACCCCCGTACTTTTTGTTTTTAATTTATCCGGAAGCCCGCAGCACTTTCCCCACTTTCTCCGCCGCCGACGAGGAGCACCTGTGCCATTATTCAATCTGTTGGTGTCCTGGCTGGCGCTGTCATAGTTGCTGATGCCGCTTTTGGTGTTGGTGTTGGTGGGACCTTGTTTGTGTTTATGTTTTAATAAAACATTGCCTGCCACGCCCCTACGAAGCAGCATCCCCCTGCCACAGATGCTGGCAAAGTCAAGAGTAAGTCATGAGTAAATCTTATTATTTTATCCTTTGTTATTGCACTGCTGGAAAGGCTCCGCCTGGCCAGGCTCAGGTTCCAACTCAGCCCCTGGCAGTACAGCATCCCCGGACCCATCCCGTGCCCCTGCCTCTGCTGCTGCTGTTATCATAAATCTGCATGCTGGCGAGGCATGTTTCGACTGCTCCGAGTTCGGCTCCCAATCCGATCCGGCTGCACACAACGTCATATGTCAACTGCATCAATATTTGCATTTTGATTGAAACTTACAAGGAGGCAAAAGTCTGTCCCAATTTGCATATCCTTCCCTGCCAATCTGGCTCCGGCTCCGGCCAACAAGCAGCTTAAATGGCTTTAAGACATGGCCGACGGTCGTCGTCGGGTGGGCACTCTTTGGCTATTTATGTCTAAATTGGCAAATAGCAAATGGTGATGGCCGAATGCAGTTTTGCTGTTAATTTCACTTACAACGCACATTAAATGCAGACACCAGCAACAGCAGCAGCAACAGCTCCTGCAGCAGAACCACCCACAGCAGCAGCCGGCAAAAAGCTGTTTGTCCATAATCAGTGCAAAGTGCAGTTGCAGTTGAACAGGAATGGAGTGCATCGGGGGCAGTGCATCCCCTCGACTTTCCCTATTTGGGCATTGCCTGCCAGTCGTCGCTCGAAAGGACAGTTGTTGTCGTTGTCGTTTCCCATTGTCCAGTGTCCAGTGCCCAATGCCAGTGAACGTTGCGTTGTTGTGCCAAATTAGGTCAAAATGCGTTCAATTCCGCACGAAATGTCAAAATAAACAAGTTAGCTAACGGCCAGAGTTCCCATGTGAAGATTTTCTATGGCTATGGCACTGCTAATCAGTGATGCCACTGGTCAGCCAAACAAATTTAATTGGTATTAATTAGCCCTAAGTAGTCAAGGTACCTTTTTCATAACAAAGATTGGTCTGCCTTGGTAAAACTGCAGAGTAAGTTTAGACAAAGGTTCCTCTTAGATACATTACCTCCTAAATGTGCCATAGAATTACCTGAATCCCTAAAATACATCTTGCCTTGAACTCAATATCTGTCAGAATCCTTGATCACCAGGGCGAGTAAGTGGCCAGTTTGGATTATGCAGCTGCTGTGGAAGGAGCCTTAGTGGCGGCCAGGTATGGCAATTAATTGGCACTTGCAACTGGCAGGGATTCAAAGCCAAGCCTCCTCCCAATCAGAGGAGGAAACTACCCAAGGGGAGAGATGGTCGGTACAAGACATATGCCCAACAATAGTGCGATAATTTCGTTTAATTAAGCCTGGGCCAGGGCTCTCCGCCTTCCGGTGCCTGTGTGTATCCCATAATCCAGCACAATGGCTGTGGCGGAGGCCCAATTTGAATGCGGGAGCTGGGGCGGAGGGCAGAGGAACGTGCTTCGGGAGAACTACAACAACAGCTGCATTTCATTACAATTTTTCAATTACTATTAACTTGATGCGGACTCATTACAGGACTCGGTGGCTCTCCCCACCCATTCTCTGGTTTATCGTAATTAATTTTGCGGCTTCTGCTTGTCTCCTGTCCGTCCCTTTTCTCGTTCCCGTTCCCGTTCCCGTTCCAGTTCCAGTTCCCGTTCCCTTAGGCAGACATTTCATTAGGAAGATTGTTTATTAAAAAATAAATAGAATTAAACAATAAGCAAGAAGCAAATGGCCAGGACGTCCTCCAAGTTTTCCTTTTTGCATGCGGAGTCACGCCCCCTCAACCCGCCATAGTCCGCCGCTTTTCCCAGCCTGTAAGTTGCGCTTATCACGGAGCATAATCATAAAAAGTTATGCGCTCGCTAATTTGATTAATGGCATTTCCTTGGCCGCAATCCAAATTCATAATGACTGTGCTCGGCTAGGAAATTATTATTACTTCTAATTACAACGAGACAACTTCATTAAGCCAGCTCCCCGACACGGCTGCGGCTGCGGCTGCGGCAGCTCGCAAAAAACGGAAGCCCGGCGATGGACATTAAAACAATCGCATCTGGCAATCAAATGACGTAAATCATAAAATCCAATTATTGTCTCCGGCGGCGGCGGCCTTTCAGCAACTGCATAAAATCCAAATCAAATTCAACTTTTTCCCGCCTTTGATTGTTCGAGCGTCGGAGCCAGAGCCGCAGCGGATAGGTAACTCAATTAAAATCAAACAATCAGCACTGCCGGCAGCCAGTGGCCATAATAAATTCCAACAGAATCGCCCACAATCAGACCAAATTCCTCTCCTAAGCCCCATTCAAACTTTACATTTGAGTGCATCAAACAATCCAAAAGTAAATCGCTTCAAATTGACTATTAATAAACATTCGCGCAATCACTAACAAAAATAAGCGAAACCGTAAAATAATGAAATATGAACTGACCTAGAATCAATGATGAATACTCTGCCAATTTGTCAGTGAAAGTGTGTATCGAAAAGGTTATCTTATATTCTAATGGCATTAGTTCTTACTATTCTTTCTACACAAATAAATAATATTAAAATCCGCCGATATGTTAAAAATTTAGCTGAACAATATTTCGTTTTAGATTAAAACCCACAACTATTTCCATGTACCCCTTGACCTACACTTCACAGCTTAATTTGAATATCAATTTAAAGGTCACATATAAATATTGGCTTCTAAAATACATGCATTTTTGGCCAAACCTGTTAATGCTTCACTACAACCCACTCAACAAAAAATTAAACCATTTGTCGAGCGATTTCGCGGAAAACAATAGAATATCTCTGGCCTTTCAGGGAACGTAATTGATTGGTCTTCCTAGCGGAAGGGAGGAAACCTTTTAGTCGATGTTAATTATGATATCTGCTGCCTTATTGAACGCACCAATGCTCATCTTGATGGCTTGATGCCTGCCTAATGTCCTTTGAGCTGCCGCCGCGAGCTCGAGGGGGTAGCAAAGTGTTGCGGCAAACAATTGCTAAGTTTTATGTCATCTCCGGCGATTGGATCAGCAAATATTTGCATGCAAGCAAGTGGGGCAGTGACGGGCAACATGTCCGCACAACTGTTTCTCTTACTGGTGAACAACCCTCCGGCAGGAGGGTGTCTCAGGCGGAGGTGGGTTGAAAAGGCTCGAGGAATTCAGGCTATTAGTTTCCTTAAATATCCTAGAATATATAGTACTCTCAGGAGAAATATAATGAAGATAAACAAGAGCTGGAACATTCTAATGATCGTAAAACTATCGGACGACAAAGAGATTCTAAAACATAGTTCATAATTCCTATATATGTTTCTTATAATATCGGGTATCTGTGGCATAAATCTCAGTACTTTAAAGTATAAATTTCTATAGAATGCACTGCATATCGAGCCACCCTGCTCAACATGCGTTACTGTCGGATAACAATCCAGGCGAGATGGGGATGGAGTCAGCGGCACTGCTGACAAAAGCTGATTATTATGGCAATGACAAGCATATTGGTCACGTTAGCACGCCTGGCCAGTAGCCAGTGTCCAGTGTCCAGACCGTGGCATGCACTTTACAGGCAGCCCGCTGCCGTTAATAACTGAAACGTGCCTCAAATTGGCCGTACAGCATTATGGCCTATTTGCCTGCCAACTGCCATTGTCTGCGACCATCTCTCGGAGAGGCACTGCCGGGTTCGCTTGAGGGGGAGCACACTGGGTTGTTAGCTCATTGAACTCCTGTAGGCCACCGCATTCTTTGTGACGCTCCTTTTGCCTTGCGTGCGAATTCCTAGTCCCCAGTCTTGGGCTCCTCTCACGTTTCCCCACTTATTCCCCGATTAAATAGCGTATACGCCCTGTGTACATTTCATTTAATTCCGCCCCCAGTCGCCGCCCACTTCCCGCTAATTGCATGCATGACTATTGAATAAGTGTCCCGAAGTCGGAATCTAGATGCTGATTGATGCCCCGGAGCAGCAGAGCAGCGGAGCAGGGCACATAATAGCATCAGCCATAAACCCCAAAGCCAGCTGGGGGACAAGCGGAACCGATGGCGATGGCAAAATTGCATAATTAATCATGCGCGCATAAAAATGTCAACTGCTGGGGCTGGGGCAGAGGCAGGGGGCGAGAAAAGCGGCAACATGTTGCTGCTGTCCAACTTCCTTTTCCCTTTTTCCTCTTTTTCCATGCCCCATGTTAGGAAGCGGGGCGAAGCTGCAAGTTCGCCTTGGCTTGGGGCCGCATTGCAACGTCGAACATTTACAAACAAATCAAATTTGCATCAGAATTTCATTTATCTTGTTTTGCTACTATTGTGTGGATTTTGTGCGCACAGTCGCCAGCCGGACCAGGCGGACCAGGAGGACTGGAGCAGGGTAAAAGTGAAATTGCATTTGGCCAGTTGCAGAATCAGGAATAACAAGTGAAATAGCTCTGGCCAAAGGCAGCCGGACTTGGGGCTAGGAAGTATCTATTAGATGGCTGGGTATATTGGTTTACTGTGTGCCTTGTTCTTTGTAACCTGGCAGGGTACTAGTCATGAATAATCAAATGGCAACCTACAAGGGTAAGCAAGCAAACTTCTTTCTTGTCAAAATTGTATCATTATAAAGGAAAAAGTATAAGTAAATATTTTTAACATTTGTTTAACATAAATTCTTATTACAAGATCTCTAACTAATATACCTCACTTACAAATTTTCTCCCCTATATAAGGCACAACTTCAAAGATACGTTACCAACCCTACGCTCTACCCTCGTCCTTTCCCCAGGGCCATTTATTAATGCCAAATGTTATTTCTCTGCATGGCGAACACAAAGGGTAATGGCAACGAAGTATGCAAACAAAAAAAGAGAACTCACATAATAAATAGAGGCAGTGTCCAGAAACGACTTTAATGAAATAAAACATTGTACATTGTATCCGGTCTCGTTTTTCTATGCGTATCTGTGTGCAACAAAGTTAATAACCGTTTTATGAGTCTATTAAAAAGGGATAATCGCCGGGTTCAGACTGATGTCTGGGCCCTGTGCATGGCACTTATGTAAATGGTTCCACAAAAACAGAGAGATGAAACCGAAGAAGGGCCAGGCACCACACATCATCAGCTAGGAGCGGTGCTATGAACTAAGCCCGAGAGCTCTAATCGCTTGCCCTGCCCATGTGAGGGCAACCTTTCCCCCCCTGGCCTTGGCCAGTGAACCACCTAAAATAAATAAACAAGTTAAGCGGTCAAGCCCTTGAGGGAGGGCAACTTAAAAATTGTTTTTTATTCGCCGTCGGAGCCTTTTTAATGATTATACACACTGTGTAAATCAAACCGCTTGTGAAAGGGACCGAAAATTATGTAGATTAAGCAGCAGCAGCGGCAGCGGCAGCATAAAAAAGGGTTCCACTACATGGTATATGTGGTCATATACACACCGTGTGTGTGTGCGGGATAGATATTATTTATGGTGATATGTGCCCGACAAACTGGCAGCATAATAAATTATGAAAATGCCACAAAATCTACATCGAACTTTTATTTTTTGCCAGGTAACACAGAGAGGAGCAGGCAGGTGGAGCATGTTGCGGTCTAGGTAAATGGCCCCGGGCCCGGTGCCCCCAAAGCAGAAATCAATAACCAGACCGGACAGCTAACAAGGGACTATTTAATTAATTGTGTGCCTTATAAATGGTTTTCTAAGCGACGATGCAAGCGGTTTAAATGCATGTGTGGCTGACTGCATGCAGCATGCGGCAAGTGGCAAAAACTTCCGCCGCCTCTCCTGCTTTCGGGTTGCGGCGGAAGAGTTCTTAAATCTAACGGCTACGAAGCCAACTTCCCTTTTCCGCTTGGCATAAATAACAACAAAAGTCGTTGCTCCGCCGCCAGTGGCAATTGGGCAACACGCATACGCCGCGTTGGCCCGAGCCATGCAGCAGCTGCCACTAAATATTAAGCATAAATACGTATGTACATACGACCGACCGCCCGACTATATCTCTCCGGCCATACATCTGCATATGCATGGTGCTGGCGGAAGGGAGAGCCCAGGACACAAACAGGACCCTCAGACACTTCCGCCGGCAGCAGCAGCGCCAAACACAGGGCTAAGTTGGTAACCACTTGGCTTCTGCCTAGCCAGGGCAGCCTCCAGAGAGGGCCATATTCCTACACCCGGAAAAGCAAAACCCTAAAACGGCTTAAATTATTAAAGCCACCTTGAGGTAAAAGAGCTACCCATATTATTCTTTTCGAAAGAGTAAATAAAGGTTTGGGTCTGTACCAATTTGACTATACACTTTACTTATACACAAAATTGTGAGCCCCTTTTGCAGCTAGAAATGTACGATTTATCCCGCTAAAATACTTTTAAGATAATCTCCAGATATTGCTTGTATTATAATTGGGAAAAATGCTAAGGTAAAACTGATGCAAAATTTATTAAAGAATGCATTCCATTTACCAAGATAACCTTAGAGACTACCTCAAAATTCTTCCCAAACCTCGAGTGCCTTAGAGAAATTTTCCAGAATTTAAGGCCCACAATTTTCCGAGTGCACAAATATTCATAACTCCAACTTTTTCACCCACCCACTTCTATGTGCATATGCTTATGTTTATCTCTTGTGAAGCTGGACCGCAACGTATGTTGATGTGAAAAATATTACATCCGCCGCAGCGTTCGGAATTTTTCATGCCCCGGCCGCAGAGGTCACCCCAGCTTCAGTCCCCAGCCTCGGGATACCCAGATTCCAGACCACCGAACAACACCCCAACCGGTTCTCCATTTGATTCCAGGAAATGAGGACTGCAGGCAAGCAGGGCATGGGGTTGATGCCTGATTTCATTAAAATCCCAAAATTCAAGGGCCGGCTAAACAGCCGGCTAAGAGAATGCAAGGGACGTGTGGTTTGGCCTGGAGGCACTTTCTGGCATTACCTGCCCTGCGTAATTAAGGACGTTCGACAGTGACCGCTGGCTGGGAGCATTTGGAGCTCGGCTTCGACAGTGTCTGAGGCTGCAGCCCCTGAGTACGGCTAGACGGCATAAATCTGGGCAATTGCAGGGACGCAGCTGCAGTGGCTTCCTCATCGGTCCTTGCACTTGCCAAATGGACATGTTTGCCCGCTTGTTTGTCCTGCCAGAAGCTAAAATGGGTCTACGTCAGCTGGTCCGAGTTGAAAAACAAATATGGCAGTTGGCAATGGCTCTGTCTCTCTGTCTGCCAAGGGTTCGGTTTGGGAAGTTTCAAATGACAGTCAGCTGGCTGACTAGGAGTTCTTTGAAAATGACTGGGAGTCCATGGGAACGGGGAACTCCCTCACACATTCAATCAACCAATTACAAATGTCCTGACCGGAGTTTGCAATTTCCCCGTTTAATGCTCTGATTAATTTTGAAGTGGAAATCGTTTTGCGCATTCGATTGAATCAAATGTTTGTGGATTATCTATTTGGATTTGAAAATGCATCAAATTGGCAGCCACTCGTCGGTCGTCCGATCAATTTGCGGCCCTCTCTGCGGTCAGTCGGGCGTGTCCTCCTCCACTCGGCGGAGCCAATTAAATATGCAGCTTTTTGCCAAACCAAACGCCACGCAGCTGCACGCAGACAGCCGGATGTATTCGCGCTGACAATGTTGCACGCACTAAATTGCTAATTGACATGTAAACGCATCGATTGCCCATCAGCTGCACTGCCAAATTGATAAAAACACCAGCAATGGCAGTGGTAAGTGGCCACTGGAAATGGGCGACCATAACGACGACGGCGGACAAACAATAACACTGAAACATAGATATCGAAAATGGAAAATTCAATTGTTGTGCAAATTGATTTCAAATGTCACATAAACGTCAAACTTTTGAGCTTCAGGGGTGCCTCTTTCGCCCTCCACTTCTGTCTCTATCACCGTTTCGACCTCCGTCCCGTCCAGTCCAGTCCCGACTTCCTTCCCCTTATAGTGGCCACACACTAACAAGCCCCTGACTTTCGGTTATAGTTAGATAAATGGTCCGCTTGGGTGCGAGAGCAGCCATGAATTTAGGTGGGCACCAATCAATAATCGCCTTCTCCCAGGGTCTGCCCCGCCAGCCACATGGCAACATGAAAAATGACGGATGCCAGCGACGGCGAGGCGGAAAAGTCCAGCGGGAAGGGCGGGGCGGACAAGGTGAGGGTGTTGTTGCAGGAGCCATTGGCCAGATGACTTTGATTTACTTGGCCAGCATCGACAGTTTGACAGAAATCACATCTGAGAGGCATTTTAAAAAGTCCACAGCCCCCACGTTGGCAGTGAATGTTGTTTCGACTTTGGTGTAGTTATAAGCCCTAACAGTGATGCCTGCGTAAGGTACACAATATGGAATGGAATGAGTTGAAAGCGAGGAATGGGGGAATGGGGTTACAAACTGTGCCCGAGTTGCATGGTAATTCAGCCAAAAAGATGCACCATTCTATGGCCAGATCATTCGGCTACTCTTTCAGATCTAGTTTATTGCATACTTTTGTTGTGCTCATAATGTTGGAACGGTGTTTAATTTAAGCATCCAAAGATGTTTTGCTTTAGCGATATTCTCCCCTATGTTTACCTAAAAAAAAACCCGGCACAATTCCAAAAAATACCCAGAAACTTCTCCCATTGACCCACTGACAACATAGAGAAAAAAGCTGCCCGACAAACTCAATTTTCACTGCACACCCCCTTTGTGCCTGAGCAAACGATGGCCAGTACTTGCCATCATAACAAACAGGACGCCTGGACGCCATGGACGAAGGGGGGGTGAGTTCAGTGCCGGCCTAACGACTACCTGTCGGGAATAACAAAAATCCGACCAAACTTTCATTCTGCGCCCGGAGTCAATGTCGCATGGCGCACTTAATCGTTATTAACGCCAACTTTTTGCGCACACGTGTGTGAAAAAAATCATCATAAATCTGTGAGCACACATATTCCCATACATTCATATACAGTAGAATGTGCAGAGCCTCCGAGGAGCAGCGGAAAAATTGAAACAGCATCCGAGCGGAGCAGAGAACTCCCTGCAGATGAGCGGAATCACGTGCCGGAGATTTTCCGTCGCACAGTGACAGGTTCCGGAGTCCGGAGTCCGGGCCCAGATCCTTTGTCTTCCTCTCCACGGGGACGAAGCCGGCTAAGCAGCAATTGGCTTTCATTAGCCCTACTAGATGCGCCGCTGACGGGATTTGTCAGACATTTGTCAAGTTCGGGGCATATCAAACTTTTGTCAGCATATCAGCTTTCCATTCCCATTCCCCGTCCCGGTCCCATGTCCTGCGCCTTCCGCATTGCCTTTGTTTGAATTTTCGACTGTTCGGGATGGCGAGGCGAAATTCGCGATAAATCTGCGGTCCCCATACGCACACGTGGCCAGGTGCGGACGGGAGCGGGATGTGGATGGGCGTGTGCTCCCGACTTTCAATGCATTGCCAGGAGGTAAGGTCACCGGACAAGCCTACCAGGAACACTGGCTACAAATTGGAGAATTCTAGAGTTAAGCTAGGGAAGCTGACTTTGTAGAATAAGAGCTGTAGATCTGGAGATATTTATTAGATACTTAGGTCAGTCTCAGGTGTGGATTACCCTTGTTCTTAATTATTTGTTTAATATTTTATATGTTTATTAATAATTAATATTTTAACTACTGCCAGTTCTTATGATTCTAAATGAAGTAATTAATTTGGGAGGCCTCTAGGCCCACTGTGCCGGCTTCTGTGGTTGACTTTAGTTGGCTTCTGTGTCATTGTGTGCCTCTGTGTGAGTGATATTGGGAGTGTGCATGTGTGTGTTGTGTGGGTGAGTCGTGGCGACAACTTCATCACTCAATGGACGCGGCCGCAGCTTGCGATGACAGTTACAAATTATGATTGATTGGGGACGAAGTCCCGCTCTCCACCACGGATCCGATCTCCCTGGCCTGGCCTCTCTTGAGGAGGAGCATTGTGCTCTGGCGTCGCCGCCATAAATACGCATTAGAATTAAGTTGCATAAATTTCACATGGAAATCTGTGGCAATTTATTGCAAGCGTTTTAAATAAATTTAGAGCATCACTTCATAAATAACTCAGCTCGGCATTATTTTGCTCCGAGACGAGACTATTAAAATTTAATGCCCGAACAGAGAGCATTTATTGAAACAGCAACTCGGGCCCCACCACCAGCACCACTACTCCCAATAAGCCAGTCACACCGAGCAATCATAAATCATCTCTGGCCGGGCTTCTTCAATACAGGACGGCCCAGGACAAGACAGTTGGGCCTGGAAGGCCAGGATGCCGAAAAGTAAGCGGGGGAAAAAATTACAAGGAAGCTGGGTGACTAAAAGGTATTCGACCAAGGAGATACCTGGTAATTAATGGAGGTCTTACTTTCAATTTAGGAATTATAGATGAACAAACTGAACTATTCATTAAATAAGATGTATTCATGTTGAATGACCCGTAGCTTTAACAGTCCCAATATGAACTCCAATACACCCCAACAACCTCTCCTTCTAAGAGGAAAAAAATAAGTCAACTGCCCCTGGGTCCATTACACGCTCACTTGCTTGGATAATTGGCAATGGCGAGGGGCGGTGGTGCTGGTGGAAGTTGAAGGGGACCCAGTTCTTCCCCCTGTCGGCGCTTTAATCACCAGAATTGAGAATTTGCAAACGCGATAAATCAAACACAAATAGTTCCGGGGCAAGCCGAGAAACCTCCACTCTCCTTAGACCAATAGCTACCCATCGGGGGATAGCGCATTACAGAGCTCAGTAGCAGTGCTGATAATTCTCAATAATTAAAATCATTTAATTTTAAGAAATCCTTTTAGCTGACTTAACCGGCTCAGGGCCCAAATTGAGTTTCGCTCGTTGTTAATAAATCATAAATGGCCCGGGCAAGCGATGGCTTGCTGCTTGTCTGCTTCCCCAGCTGATTGCAAAAGTTAAATGAACTTAAAGTTTCTCCTTTTTTCATGTTTCTTGTGTTTTAAGCGGCTTAGTGGGTGGCTCGTCTTGCCCGAAACTTGCTTTCGGCTTTGCATATTGATGCGGCATTAGGTGGCAGAAGTTGTGGCCCTGTTGTAGCAACAAGTTCTGCGGATATAACTATGGAACGCTGCGGCAGGACGATAAACTGTATCGCGCATACGCACTGTGTGACGCCTTGGGGCAGGCTGCACATTGACATTCAGGCGGCGTCCGCCGCAGAGACAGACACAGATACAAATACGGGCGCGGATAAAGAAATAGATAGAGATTGAGATGGCGCTGGGGATGGTTTTGGGGAATGTTGATTCTCATGGAGATGGAACTCTCCGGTTTGCGTGGGTTGTGGCGGCTGCGGAATGGGGCTTTTATGCCAGCAATAAAATTGCCGCCTGCATTTCGGTTTCGTTTTGTTTGGCCATTAGCTTTGTTTTGTTTTATTGCGGCCACTGTGTCTACTGGCTACTGACTACTCCTCGCCATTGTTGTTGCACTAAATCAAAGTGTCGTTTGTTTTGCGGCATGCAAAGGCCATCCGGCAAATCAAAAAAGATCTCCCAGGAGGGGGGGAAAGTTTATTGACACTGGGCTGCGGGGGACTCGCACTTGGTCTCGGCTCCAGATCCTGATACTGATTCGGTTACGGATACGAATTGTTTCCCGGATTTTTATGGCCTCATTTTGGCTTTTGCATAACAATTAGCCCGCCAGATTCGATTCGCACAGTGCCTTAGAACAGTAGCTCCTTTTTTCCGCTCGCTTAACGTGCGGAAATTGGAAAAGGAAAATAATCAGAGCCTAACAAGAGACAGATACAAGCAGTTGCAAACTGAGAAGGATAAACCATGCTTTCGTTTCGAATCGATTCTGAAATTACACCAGTGCGTATACGTAATGTTTGGGACTCTGCTATAAATACCTGAAATGACATTTTACAAATTTGTCACAATGGGTATTTTTGACGTTTTCTCAAAAGTCATATAGCGACCAAAAAGCGAATGTTTGGAAGGATTTTTGGCTTAAAAATTGCTAACGCCTTCAATGGTTTTATGATTATGTATATTGCACTGTTGGGACAAAAGTTATGAGTTATTTATGAACATATACCGTTATACCGGGAAAGCTAAGAAAGGTGGCTCAAAAATCGAATCGAGTAATCATAAAACCATTCAAGGTTTAGGCAATGTTTAAGCTAAAAACCCAGCGGTACTCTGCTGGGTACATTACGTATACGCACTGTTAGAATTAGTATTTCAAATTAAAAAGATATATTAACGAAAATAGAGAATAGGAAGCAGACAACTTATTTCTATTTTCAAAAATGGGCGACTACTTTTCACGGAAACTGCCAGAAGTACGAACATCAGCTTCTGACTAAAATTATGATACCCTCCAAGGGTATAACGAAATATATATTGCATTTTGTGGATTCATCGAATCTCTTCTGTCAATTTTAAATGATATTCTACTTTATTGACAATGAAATCGTGTTAGTTTGGAAGCACAAGCTTAATGTCCGTGCAGCAAAAAGAACGAATAAAAAGTGCCAAGCTGAAGCCATTCATCCAACTGCTTTCCATGGGGATTCCCCCGCTGCCAAGTGCTGCTAGACAGTGGCACTACCTTATCGGGGGATATTTCCCAGCGAGAGGAATACAAATATCAAATAAACGACAGAGTACTGAACCGCGAGAGCTGCAAAATGTGCAAAAGTACACAAAGAAAAGTGCAATAACAATTTGGCTCAGACGAATGCAGGGATACAAAAAAATAACCGAAAATAAAATAGAAATATTTAACGAAAAACAGTTGAATTTTGGAAGCTTTTTTTGCTGTTGCCACCTCCCCGAGTGCACGGCATTTGCATAGAAAAATTCAAATTAAGCGCAAATGTGCGAAATGCTGTGAATGGTTCTCTGTCCTTCCCCGTCTCCGGCTCCGTCCCTCGTCGTTTCCACTCCGTTTTCGTCCTATTTGGGCTGGCGAATGCAACAAATGAATGGTCAAATAAAAGCTGGACAAAGAAATGGCAAGCTTGAAATGAGCAGCCAAAGCAAAGCAGTTGACAGAGGGCCCTGGGGGGGAAAGGAGCCCCATCGAGTGCTTAAAGTGTGCGTCTAATGGCAAAGCAAATTGTGTGTATTTGCCAGCACAACAAACAGAAGAGTCAGGGCAACAACAATCCAACTGGCTTTGCTGGAATTGGAAAAGTTTTAAAGTTGCCTGCAATTTCCCTGCTGAAATTCAATTGAATTAATCATGGAATAAGCCTCTTGGTAGCCCGACCGCAAGTGCAAGCAATGCAGTTGTTCACTGTCTCTCTCTTTCGCTTATCTCCTGTCTCTGTCGTAGCTTATTCTGCCATCTCTTTCGACCACTCAGTAGTCTGCAACAATAACAATCAACATCGCTTGAGTCGCTGCACGGCTAATTGTTGTTGCTGTTTGGGCTGCTTAATTAAGACGTCGACGACAGCGTTCACTCGATTGCTTTCACCCACTCTCTATTTTATTCCCTTTTTTATCTACACTAAAAAAATCTCATAAAGTTCGTGGGTTTCTTAAATTAAAATAAAAAAAAAGAAGCTGTTGAGGAAATTCGTCCTTTGTAGGGAGTTCTAAGGTGTTATACTTTCAGTCAGAAGCTTGCAATGCAGTGAAGGAGTCATTTCCGACCATATAAATCTTGATCAGCATCAAAAGCCGAATCAATCTAGCCATGTCTTAAAAAACAAAATTTTTCTATAACTTTCAAAATTTTTTAATGGGTTTCATCGTTAAAATTCTCAAAATTACCAAAAAATTGTATTTTTTTACATTTTTAAACTCGATACGCAAAGTTGTTACCCCAATGAAAATTAACATAGAAATGATTTCCGAATTAAAATTAAATAACTTCCGGCTAAGTTATGATCGAGTTTCATTTGTATACAATCTTCAGCCTCCTAAACTATTGGTCGAATTTTCTATTGTACCATTTTTATAAATAAATATTGTGTATTTTTTAAGTGTGAGTAATTGTGGCTTTTTGACACATTGTTTCGCCAGTGCACTTGCAATCTTCAAACGACGTTCTCTCTACTTTTCCTCTTAAATCGTCCGGCCTCTCCTTGTTTTTATTTGCATAGCCCAGCTTCACATCTGCAGTGCAAGTGTCCAATGGAAGCCTTTTCAACGTCAGCGGACATGTCAACGTCTTTCCCAAGCCCTCAACTGGAATGACGAATGAAAAGTGCCACTTCAATTCAGGGAAGGAAGTTATTGTAATTGCTGCCATTCTTCAGTGCCGTCGGCCATTGCTGCAATTTGTTTTTGACTTTATCCTTTTTATAAGGATCCTCCTCTGTTGAATCGCATTAACGCATCAGTCCCTTATTTTGGAAGGTATTTACATAATATTTGAAGCCACTCCGATTGCATCTGGAGCACAGAGCGGCGAAAAAAGCTATGGGTTTCCTGCACACAAAATAGTTTTGTTAAAAATCTTGCAACCTAGAAAGTTAATTTCTTAATTTATTTTCAGAATTTTTGATTTAAATAAAAACATGGAAATAGATTAATTATCCCTCTATTTTTTGTGCCTCTATGCCTAAGAAAATCTTTTTCTTTTTCACTGTTTTCTGAAATCACAGAGCCCATTTTCCCTCAGCGTATCAAAGATGGGATAGGAGCTGCCTAACGATTTTATAATTTTTTTCCTATTTCACAGTTTTTTCTCTCGTAGACCGACTTCCTTCACATGCCAGCACAATTGCCTTTGTCCGCCTTCGCCGCTGTCATCTGGCTTTTTTCACATTTTCCTGCCAACCTGCCTGCCTGCCGGCTGCTGGTCTCTTTGCTCCTCCGATTCCAGCGATTCCTTTTGCATTATGCCCGTGCACTGCGGCCTGCATTGTTCGAATGTAAATTCCGCTGCCTTGAGTCCGCTCAGAGTTTACGGTTCGAAGGACTAAATGTCAACAGTATTCATAAATCTGCCACTGCTGGTGGACATCATCAGCTCAGCTCCGTCCTCGGCGTCCCCGATCCGTCCTGAGTCCGGACTGCAGAGTGACTGGTCTCCTCGACTCGCCTCGAAGTTATCTTAAGTGCTCCGAGTGGAATCTGTCAGTGCTTCTGTTTGTTCGCTGTTTGTTTGCTGCCTGCTGACTCTTGGTCAACTGCTTTTGACAAGCTCTTTAAGATAAATCAGTTTTTCGATTGGATTTTCGAATTGCAATGTCGCTGTGTTGGGGTAATTAACCCATATTGAACAGAAATAAACAAAAAGTTGTAAATATTGAAAAATACAATTATCAAAGTTATTTATTAACAATTAATCTTAATGCTAGGGTAAATGTAACTCAACTGGCAATTTATTGAACTTAGTGACGTTCTTAGAAAGATTTCCCTAGACTCTAATTAAATTTTATTTCAGACCCTCAACTATCTATTATAGCAGCAACTTAAGTTTTGTAAACATTCCTATTTTGATTTAGCGGCTGAGATGCACCATTCGAACATAAGAACACTTTAATCAGGGCTTGTCTTCGCATTCTATGGAATTTCTAGGCAATTACTTTCCATTAGGTAGCCATTGTAATGCTAAGCACAACTTTCAACTTTCGCTGCTTTTGGCCAAATATCCGAAACACACTGAAATTGGACAAGGCTCGGCCGAGGTGGCAACACAATAATATTTTATGGCACGGCATTAACATGGCCATTGGCAGGGCCGAAACTGAAGCATTGTTGTCAGCAAATGCCAAAAGTGCCGTTGCTCGGAATCGATTCGGGGAAACCAGTTCCCGGGGACGGACAGTGGAGCGCCGTCACCTCGACGAGATTCCATGTCCGTAGCATGCTCGATCTTAATCGGGTAGAGCTTCGGGGCTCCACTGTGTTTTCACATTCCCAGAACATTGGCGAACATGAATCGTCAATGCAAATTAGCTGCGGACTGACCCAAATTGGATGGCCATAAAATTGGTCGAGTGGTCGAAAATCGGTTTAGTCGTAGCCGGAGCCAACGCCTAAAATATGTATTAGCCGCCATGAGACTGCCACTGCTGCTGTTGCTAGTCCATTCTTGTGCCCTTGTGGCCAGAGGTGAGTCTGCACTGCCGTTCTAGCGAAAGTACAGTGAGTACTCTGACATAATTATCATCTATAGCCACGCCTGCCAAGCACTGGCGCCGAGCCCCCGCCCACGGGGTCTTCAACGTGGACATCTATGCCTACAACAAGCCCCGGATGAACCTGGCCCGGCGCCAGGCCCTGCAACAGGATTCCCCTCCGATGGGGCATCTGCTGCAGCAGATCGCCCACCACAGTCGCCGATCCCCCGAACAGAGGTCCCACTACCGAAACCTCGACGAGGACGTGGAGGTCCTGCCAGCGGCACAGCCAGAGAAGAAAACAATTGAGGACCAGGCTATAAACATGCAATTAATGCCCCTGCAAATGAACCCGGGTCCGCACGCACGGGAGAATTTATACTCGAACGAGTTCCATGTGCAAAATATAGGGGTCAAGAAGATAGTGCAATTGAATACCCTGACCATTGGCCATGAACATAAACCAGTCGACGAAGAAGTTATGGCCCCGAGCCAGCAGCAGCAGCAGCAGCAGGAGCAGCCGCTGAAGGTGAGGCTGACACTGCCAGAGCTGGCCGAGAACAATGCAGGAGAAGCAGAAATCGTGCCGAAAGGGGATGAAATCGGAAAAGAAGATACCTCTGCCTTGGCCTCGGCCTCGGCCCCTGCTCCTGCTCCTGCTCCTGCTCCTGCCTCTAAAGCCCCCGTGACAGTGCCTGCAGGGGAATCCCTGACAAGTGTGAAGAAAACCATGGCCCCGAGTGGGACAATTATCGATATGGCATCGACAGGAATGCAACAGCTTGTCAGCCAGCCGACAGCGGAGAATGCCGGTGACACGAGCACAAAGGCTCAGTCCGGCCAGAAAAAGAAGGATGAAACCAGGACGCGTCCCCATCGTCCGAAGACCAGGCGCAAGCCAACGCAAACAGGAGCGAGGACTTCCAATGAAACTGATACAAAGATGACAGCGAGCCAGGCTGTCACTACGCCAGTTCCCATTCCAGCTCCTGCTCCGGCTGCTGCTAACCCCAGCCTGGCACCAACTTCAGGTCCATCGAACGTCAAGCAGCCGGCGAAGGAATTGGAAACACAATCACCGGAAATCAGCACGCATCGTCCCCTAACAACGAAGCGAAACAGAACCAAGACGAAGAGCAAGGGTAAGGGAAAGGATAAGCGTCGTCAGGGATCCCAGAGACGTCCTGCCGGCGCTGGAGTAATGGAGGAGGAAATTGAAACTACGACAAATTGGTGGCAGATTCTCCCGTATGCGGAAATTAGAAAATTTTTGAATACGATTTATGACACCATCGCCGACGATGTCGACGACGACCGCGCCACGGATGATGTGTGAAGCCAACGACATAGTTGGGACATGGTATATGGGCTTCCGGGGTTAGGGTTTACCAAGGGTCCGGCCAGGCGTCGAATTGAATTTCCGCCGGGACCCGACTTTGTGTACTGATCAAATAGCTAGTAAGTCGGGGATGTGATTGGGTTCGATTGGTGTCTTATGGTCACAGTAATTTACAATAAAACGGAAAATTTAGATTGATTAAAACGCTAATGTGACTTTCTTTTTGCCGAAAAATATCGACCCACTTCGGGCACTTTCACTCTCGCTTTATTTAATTCCCCGCCCCTATTAATCAGCGTTGTCTTAATGCCACAGTCATCAGCGTCTCATTTGGGTGCGGGATGCTGTGACAACAAAGATGACTTAATTAAATGACCCCCCGTTCAGAAACAATAACGCGGCTGGGCACTTAAAAATCCATCTATTATTATTTCAATAAACAAATAGAGAATGCGAGAGCCCCCTCGGCTTGTGCTTCACGCCAAATAAAACTCTTATAGACAGCTTAATGGGCATTAGACCCGGGCCCAGACCCCTGGCGCAGCAGGTTAAAGTTGAAAGTGGTCGGACGGCTTCCATCCGCGGCCAAACGGGTCACGGCAGGTAAAGCGTGAATACAGCCGACATTAATGAGCTGAGAATTTTGTTTATGGCTGCGGAAAGTATTTCCCAGAAAGGCCGTGAGTCAGCCGGAATAAATCTCTGGCAGCTGATGGATTGGTCTTAATGGGAGATAATAACATAAATGATTAAATGGTATCTTCCTTTTGGTTATTTATTGAGCCTCTTATTGCAACACCAGCCAGATAAATCGATGTTTACTCGAGTATCTAAAAGGGGTTCGTCGCGCCAGCTTTCTTTTGTGTCGCAATTCCCTTTTCGGCTTGGGCTCCACCTCGGCCACAATAAAAAGCTGCGGTCCAGCTCCTGGAGGGATCAATCCGAAGGTTTCTCTAACAGGAGCAGCGGTTGCCTGCACTACCGGGGAGAGTGGAGCCGTGAAGGAGTGTCCCTCGTACAGATGGAGCTGCCAGTCGCAGAGATTCGGTGTCAGGCTGCATTTGAGGGTGGAGTTATCAGCGACGAGCTTGGCCTGGGTCAGGTTCAGCTTCTTTAGGTCCTGCAGTACCCCATCGTGGATCACTGGGCCAGCTGTGCACCACCGGGCCGCGAGACAGATCGTGAGGAGCACTCGCCACGGAGAAGCTCTGAAGGCTTGAACGGAGCTCATTTCTAATTCACCTACCACCTCCTCATGGAGCTGAACTCGGACTGGTGGCTGGGCCAAATGAGACGGTGGAGTGGGGCAACTGAAACCAGTTTGCCTGAATAGACCCGACCCGAGTGCTGCTGTCATCGTTCATCTTTTGTCATGTCAAACGAATTGCGGCTGAGACATTCCAAAGCTTTGTAATACTCCGGTCCAAGATGTCAGATAAAGAGATCGACACGGGGCCCTTTGTTCTTAATATTTATTTCTGAGAGAGTACACTACTGCGGGGTATCTTTCTTCGATTGCCTTTGCCAAGCAGGCCTTCGTGTGGGTCCCAACCATCCAGTGCTAGAACGCCCTGACGCCAGCAGCTTCTTTCCTCTCGCATCTGGTAAAAACGTAAGCAGAGGTCGTCCGTGACTGTCGACAAGAGGAACAAGTGGCGACTCATCTGCGTTCGAGCAAGAATTTGGATAGTACAAGCAAAAGTTGGGATCAGAAGCCCAACGATGCGATGCAACATCGCTGACTTGGGAGTTCCTAACACTCTCCTCTTGGCACAAGGGAAGTTCGGGAAAGGTATCGCAAATCGAAGGTTCCGGTGTATTGGTTTCCTCCTGGCACAAAGGAAGTTCGGGAAAGGTATCGCAAATGGAAGGTTCTGGTGTTACTTCCTCTTGACACGCCGGAAGCTGTGGATAAACATCGCAGATGTCTTCGTTTGGATTTGTCGGTATTGTTGATGGTTTCGTTGATGTCGTGGATCTTGTAGGTCTTGTAGATCTTGTGGGCGGCCTTGTAGGTCGTGTAGTTGTGGTCGGGTGACCCTTGACCAAGTCAGAGAAAATATTCCCTACATTCCACACGGGTATTCTAACTTGTATCTCGGTTCCGCTTGTCAGCAAACCGAACCAGCTGGGCACCGCAATCAAGAGTGAAAACAAAGCTTTATATAGAAGCAGCATGCTCCTTGTCTGCTGGCAAACTAATGCTAACACTCTATTGACACCTGCATATATACTATGCCTATTAATTGGATTCGAAATTCGCCACAAAAGAATGCTCGTTAAAAAGAAGACAACAGAAGAAAGTCCAATAAACAATGCAGATCAGCATCCTCGAAGTTGTTCCCATTAGTGTTCCAGATTGCCAAAAAGTGAGATCCGATTTGATTCTATTATAGCATTCGCAAATCTATGGCTCGCAAAAAATTATTCACGACATGTTCTTCATATAAATTATCTAATAAGTGGGTGTGTCTGAAGAAAGAAAAAAATACCTCGCCATTTGGTCTTCTCTGATAGTTGTTTGATTTCTCGTCCGCTGTATAAGCATAATACAAAAAAATGATTTTTTTCCAAAAAGTGTAAACTTTATTTGGTAGGTGTACTCTCGAAATATTACCAAGGAATCAATTTTTTTGGCCTTTGGAGTGTACGGACTTTTTCTCTGCTGGGGATATTAACAGCAAAGGCCTGCCATTCTCATCCGACAAACTCACAAACTGCGCTTCCTCCGGCTGCATACAAAGTCGAGGATAATAGAAGCAGAGAGAGGTGACTGGATGCGGCTCGGTCCTAATGGACAGCTTCTGATTTGGCTGGAGTACGTTGCTCGATTCCTTTTTCTTCGTCTGGTGCACTGGCTTGATAGCCCGGCACTCCGGAAGAAGGGGATAGATTTTGCAGAGATCCCGCGCAGGTGGGTTCGTCGTGGTTGCCTCAGTTGCTCCTTCGGTGGTCGCAGTTGTAGTTGCCTCAGTGGCTCCTTCGGTGGTCGCAGTTGTAGTTGCCTCAGTGGCTCCTTCGGTGGTCGCAGTTGTAGTTGCCTCAGTGGCTCCTTCGGTTGTGGTGGTCACAGTTGTAGCTGGCTCTGTTGTCGTCTCAGTGGGTGGTTTAGTAGTCCCCTCGGTCGGTTTCTTGGTAGTGGGTTTCTTGGTGGGTTTCTTTGTGGGTCCTTTTGTGGGTCCTTTGGTGGGTCCTTTCGTGGGGCCTTCTGTGGGCATTGGAGGATATGTTGGTGGCGGATAATAAGGCGGGTAATAATAAGGCGAATAATAAGCTGGATCGTAGTATCCGTAGGGTGGCCAATACTCCTCACGATGAGGGCGTTCCTTCTTCTTCGGACGCTGTCCTGAGTCCTGCCCTGTCACGTAACCAGTTACATGTTTGATTACGCTTCCCACATCCCAAGGTATCCGAACCTGGACCTGATGGCCAGTGGTAAAGGAGAGGCAGCCACTGGGTCCAGCAGCGGCAAGCCAGACCCAGATTAAAGCAGTTTTAAACAGTTGCATACTCCCCAGAAAAAGGTTTGACTGTTCTCTGGTGATCACTAACGCCTTTATATATCCATGGATGGCCAATTAAAAGTTGATTATCAATCACTGATGGCAATGGAAACTAAGGGCAACAAACTAGAAACTCAACCGTAAATCGGTCAATCTTCAAAGACATCTTTAGACTGACATTAGTACGATCTTGGCTTGATAAAAACATTATTGATATCTTATGTGTTCAATGAAGGAGGAGCAGAGATATTCTCAACTAGAACAGACGTAAGTAATTGCTTACAAAAACGATTTTGGCTTGATCTTTGGCTTAATCATATAATTAATGATATTGTTTTACTTATCTGATCTAGGCATCTATGAAATTCTTGAAAGAATGCTTTTATTATTCGAACGATAAAAACTAAATTTTAATTTAATGTTTTAAATAAGGTAACTGCATTTCATAAATTATTAAATTGTAACATTTATAAACCATAATTTATTCTTTAATCACTCTTCGGGAAGACCCGCTACCAAAAGCCAGGGTTTTCCATTAGAATCAGCCAGCTGTAGGAACTGTGCTTCATCGGGCTTCGTGCATAGTTGGGGAAAATGAGAACAAATCGATCCCAAGGAGTGGGGCTTCGAAACAATCGATAGCTTCGGTGGGCTCTTGACTCCATCCATATTCTCCAAGCCTCCATTGTCACTTGTTTCATTGGCTACTTCGCAGGCCGTTAGGTATGGATAGAGTATGCAGATTGAGGGATCTGACCTGAATGTATCTTCAGTGGGTTTTGTTGGCCATGGAGGGGTCTTAGTCGGTGGAGGATCAGTTGGTGGTTTAGTTGGTGGCATCGTTGGTGGCTTCGTTGGTGGTTTGGTTGGAGGATCAGTTGGTGGATCAGTTGGTGGATCAGTTGGTGGATCAGTTGGTGGCCTTGTTGGTGGCATTGTGGGCGGTCCTTTTGGCGGTGGGTAAAGAGGATGCGGGTAGTAAGGTAACCACGGGGGATAGTGTTTCAATGGCGGGGGAGCGTAGTATTCATAAGAAGGTAGCCAGTACTCATTCCTCTGCGGACGAACTCTCTTCCGCTTAGTGATTCCCTGTCCATTGACATAGCCGGACACTTGACCTACGATGTTTTTAACATTCCACACGGGTATTCGGACCTCAACCTGGGTTGCAGTGGATTTAGCAGAAAAGCAACTCAATCCAGCTGCGACGAGCCCCAAAATCAAATTTCGCAGTAGCAACATGCCCCTAGTTTAAAAACGGACTGGCATCCAGCTTCCATTAACGCCTTTATATATTCAAAAGATTGCCATTTAATTAAGACTGAATGAGCGAAATCAGCGGTTTATTGATCTTGAATTGGATAAAAAAGATAAAAAACAAAAGCCCACAGATTAGAGCGATCGTGTCAGAAGAAAACTCACTCAAACCAATCATAAAATCGAATCGTCACAGTATTCGAATGTGCTAATTTATTGATTGCCATATAAGAAATCATTATAATACTTAATTGAATGCCATTTAAATTTTGGATCATATAATTTTAAGTGCATTCCCGAATTCCTCGTAAACATAGCATAGTTAAGGATTATAAATAATTGTAATTATTGATATTTACATGCTTAAGCCTAAAAATTTCTATAAACGCTGCTTGTTTTTTTTCTTAATCAATCGGTAAACGTATCGATTCCTACTTGGATTCTTTCGTCGATGTGGCCGCGATCTAAAAGGTTGCTGCATGGAGGTCATTGGGCGCACAATGGGCAAAGGATGCTGCTCCACTGCTCCTGGCAATATGAGGAGCATGGGTTTTCCAAATCCATCTGTTAGCCGGACATACTGCGCCTCCTCGGGCTTGGCACAGAGCCGTGGATAGTTGTGGCACAGCGAAGTCATGGACTGAGGTGGCGACTGTACTGTAAGTTTTTGTTCAGGTCGGAGCTGGCCAGGAGGAGATCCTTCCAGACTGAGCACAGTGGGGCTACTAATGGGAGTCTGCTGGAACAGCTGGCTTTGAAACGGGTGGAAAGGATTTGCTGTTGTAGCTTGCATATTTATTTTGGGTGTACTGATTGGTAAATATTTTGAGCTCGAAATTATGGTCGATGATGGAAAAATTCCTGTTGTTGACGATCCTCCAGTTGTTGACGATCCTCCTGTTGTAGAAGATCCTCCTGTTGTAGAAGATCCTCCTGTTGTAGAAGATCCTCCTGTTGTAGAAGATCCTCCAGTGGTAGAGGATTCTGATGCAGTAGAATTACTAGTTGGCTCGATTGTCGTACTGTTTATAGCCTCGGTCGTTGATGGAGCAGTCGTGGTCGAAGTACTCGAGGACGAGGAGGAGGATATTGGAGATGCAGTTGTCGTAGTAGTCCGAGTGGTTGTTGTTGGTCGCCTGGTTGTTGTTGGCCGCCTGGTTGTCGTGCTTCTTCTCGTGGGCTTTCGCGTTGGCCATGGTCGAGTCGGTCTCTGAGGCCTCAAAGGGCGCAGCGGACGCGGGGGCCGGGGCAGGGGTACTGGAACAGGTATAGGCAAGGGCACTGGCTCCACTGGTATCACATCGCTTGCTGAACTCGCAGCATATAATCCTTGCATTTTATTATAGTATTCCTGCAGGAGCGCACTGTAATAGTCGTTCCAGGGAGCGGCGCCACCTGAATTCGCACCCTGCGGCGCTGCCGTGGAGCTGGCAGCACCAAAAGCATTGGAAATACGAGAGTAAAGATCGCCCACATCCCAGAGGGGCACATTTAATCTTAAGGACTCTGGCTGTTCGCTCCTCACGGCGATTGCAATTATTAACACCAGAAACGCTCGTTTAGTTATCATTCCCGCCTATTGATTTGATCGACTAAATGTCTAAATGAAAACTAAACCTACAGCGGGGCCAAAAAGGCGTTTTATAGACATATCAGAAGTAGTGAATAAGACCACTGATGATGCCCTACGGCCAGAAGCGACCCCAGAGCTTTGTAAACTGTGGAATTGTCATATTAAATCGCCGTTTGTTTGTAAACATAGGTAGCTCTTTCTCAGTCATATCGCCAGGAAAGCAACTTTCTAGACGGGGTCACTTCAACGCTTCAATGCTTGAACTTTCGGGTTATTTTCCATTGCTTACTTTTGATTGCAAATATTAGTATATAAAACAAATTATATTTATTAACCAATGAACATGGAAATAATTCGTGTGCCCAATTTCATATATAAAACGAAGAGAGTTTGGTTTTTAAATTTTATTTTAAAAGAGGAAGAAAAGGTACACCAAATGTAAGCGAATAAATACATTATTTGTTGCGTTGTCTGATGGCTCTTCTCATGGCCCGCCACAAGGAAGGCTGATAATGATTCTGAGATCTTCCTTCGACTGATGATATCAACAATAAAGGCTTTCCATCTTTATCAGCAAGACGCACAAATTGAGCATCCTCTGGCATCGAGCACAGTCGAGGATAATAAAAACAAAGCGATGTCACAGACTGAGGTTTTGACTTGATCAATAACTGTTGATCTGGCTTGAAAACAGAGCCAGATTCAGTGATATCAGAAAATTCTTCGTTTTTCAATACAGTTTCTGTTGAGGAAGTCAGAAGCGCTGTGGATGTAGTCAAATCCGTCGTAGATGTTGGAATCGCTGTGGATGTTGTTAAATCCGTTGTCGAGGACGAAGAACTCGATTCAGAAGTTAAATCCGTTGTCGACGACGAAGAACTCGATTCAGTAGCTGAGGAAGAAGGGAAATGGCGCGTGTGAAGGTTCGTCGAAGATGTGGGAATCGCTGATGTGTTAAATCCGTTGTCGACGACGAAGAACTCGATTCAGTAGTTAAATCCGTTGTCGACGACGAAGAACTCGATTCAGTAGCAGAGGAAGAAGAAGAACTGGCTGTCGATGTGGAAGCTTCCGTCGAAGATGTGGGAATCGCTGTAGATGTCGTTAAATCCGTTGTCGAGGATGAAGAACTCGATTCAGTAGTTAAATCCGTTGTCGAGGACGAAGAACTCGATTCAGTAGCTGAGGAAGAAGAGGAACTGGCTGTCGATGTGGAAGCTTCCGTCGAAGATGTGGGAATCGCTGTGGATGTCGTTAAATCCGTTGTCGAGGACGAAGAACTCGATTCAGTAGTTAAATCCGTTGTCGAGGACGAAGAACTCGATTCAGTAGTTAAATCCGTTGTCGAGGACGAAGAACTCGATTCAGTAGCAGAGGAAGAAGAGGAACTGGCTGTCGATGTGGAAGCTTCCGTCGAAGATGTGGGAATCGCTGTGGATGTCGTTAAATCCGTTGTCGAGGATGAAGAACTCGATTCAGTAGTTAAATCCGTTGTCGAGGACGAAGAACTCGATTCAGTAGTTAAATCCGTTGTCGAGGACGAAGAACTCGATTCAGTAGCAGAGGAAGAAGAGGAACTGGCTGTCGATGTGGAAGCTTCCGTCGAAGATGTGGGAATCGCTGTGGATGTCGTTAAATCCGTTGTCGAGGACGAAGAACTCGATTCAGGGTTAAATCCGTTGTCGAGGACGAAGAACTCGATTCAGTAGCAGAGGAAGAAGAGGAACTGGCTGTCGATGTGGAAGCTTCCGTCGAAGATGTTGGAATCGCTGTGGATGTCGTTAAATCCGTTGTCGAGGACGAAGAACTCGATTCAGTAGTTAAATCCGTTGTCGAGGACGAAGAACTCGATTCAGTAGATGAGGAAGAAGAGGAACTGGCTGTCGATGTGGAAGCTTCCGTCGAAGATGTGGGAATCGCTGTGGATGTCGTTAAATCCGTTGTCGAGGACGAAGAACTCGATTCAGTTAATCCGTTGTCGAGGACGAAGAACTCGATTCAGTAGCAGAGGAAGAAGAGGAACTGGCTGTCGATGTGGAAGCTTCCGTCGAAGATGTGGGAATCGCTGTGGATGTCGTTAAATCCGTTGTCGAGGACGAAGAACTCGATTCTGTAGATGAGGAAGAAGAGGAACTGGCTGTCGATGTGGAAGCTTCCTGAAGATGGGATGTGGATGTTGTTAAATCCGTTGTCGAGGACGAAGAACTCGATTCAGTAGATGAGGAAGAAGAGGAACTGGCTGTCGATGTGGAAGCTTCCGTCGAAGATGTGGGAATCGCTGTGGATGTCGTTAAATCCGTTGTCGAGGACGAAGAACTCGATTCAGTAGTTAAATCCGTTGTCGAGGACGAAGAACTCGATTCAGTAGCAGAGGAAGAAGAGGAACTGGCTGTCGATGTGGAAGCTTCCGTCGAAGATGTTGGAATCGCTGTGGATGTCGTTAAATCCGTTGTCGAGGACGAAGAACTCGATTCAGTAGATGAGGAAGAAGAGGAACTGGCTGTCGATGTGGAAGCTTCCGTCGAAGATGTGGGAATCGCTGTGGATGTCGTTAAATCCGTTGTCGAGGACGAAGAACTCGATTCAGTAGAGAGGAAGAAGGGAACTGGCTGTCGATGTGGAAGCTTCCGGAAGATGTGAATCGCTTGGAGTTGTTAAATCCGTTGTCGAGGACGAAGAACTTGATTCAGTAGTTAAATCCGTTGTCGAGGACGAAGAACTCGATTCAGTAGCAGAGGAAGAAGAGGAACTGGCTGTCGATGTGGAAGCTTCCGTCGAAGATGTGGGAATCGCTGTGGATGTCGTTAAATCCGTTGTCGAAGACGAAGAACTCGATTCAGTAGCAGAGGAGGAAGAGGAACTGGCTGTCGATGTGGAAGCTTCCGTCGAAGATGTTGGAATCGCTGTCGATGTTGTTAAATCCGTTGTCGAGGACGAAGAACTCATTTCAGTAGTTAAATCCGTTGTCGATGACGAAGAACTCGATTCAGTAGCTGAGGAAGAAGAGGAACTCGCTGTCGATGTGGAAGCTTCCGTCGAAGATGTTGGAATCGCTGTGGATGTCGTTGATTCAGAAGTTGTTGTGGTCGTTTGGCAAACTGGAAGCTGAGGGAAAACTGTACAAATCGAATTTTCAGTAGATGCTGTCGTTGAAGCGTCTGTTGAAGTTGGAAGCGCTGTGGATGTAGTTGGAGTGCCAGTTGAACTCGGAATAGCTGTGGATGTCGTTAAATCAGTCGTGGATGTTGGGAGCGCTGTGGATGTCGTTAAATCCGTCGAAGATGTTGGAATCGCTGTGGATGTTGTTGATTCAGAAGTTGTTGAAGTAGTGCTCGGTGTAGTTGGATCTTCTGTGGTCGTTTGGCAAACTGGAAGCTGCGGGAAAACTGTACAAATCGAATTTTCAGTAGATGCTGTCGTTAAAGCGTCTGTTGAAGTTGGAAGCGCTGTGGATGTAGTTGGAATGCCAGTTGAACTCGGAATCGCAGTGGATGTCGTTAAATCCGTCGTGGATGTGGGAATCGCAGTGGATGTCGTTAAATCCGTCGAAGATGTTGGAAGCGCTGTGGATGTTGTTGATTCAGAAGTTGTTGAAGTAGTGCTCGGTGTAGTAGGATCTTCTGTGGTCGTTTGGCAAACTGGAAGCTGCGGGAAAACTGTACAAATCGAATTTTCAGTAGATGCTGTCGTTGAAGCGTCTGTTGAAGTTGGAAGCGCTGTGGATGTAGTTGGAATGCCAGTTGAACTCGGAATCGCTGTGGATGTCGTTAAATCCGTCGTGGATGTGGGAATCGCAGTGGATGTCGTTAAATCCGTCGAAGATGTTGGAAGCGCTGTGGATGTTGTTGATTCAGAAGTTGTTGATGTAGTGCTCGGTGTAGTTGGATCTTCTGTGGTCGTTTGGCAAACTGGAAGCTGGGGGAAAATTGTACAAATCGGATTTTCAGTTGATGATGTCGTTTGAGCATCTGTTGAAGTTGGAAGTGCTGTAGATGTAGTTGGAGTGCCAGTTGAACTCGGAATAGCTGTTGATGTTGTTGGACTGTTGGTAGTTGTTGGGATAGCCGTAGATGTTGTTGGAGCAATAGTTGTTGACGATGTTGTTTCTGGCGCAGCGGTAGTATGAAATTGATTGGGATCATACGGTCCATACGGCCCAAAAGGTCCATAGTAGTCATACGCATATGGGTCATAACCAACTGGATTCTGGTATACATTTGCCCAATAGTTATTATAGTAGTTGTTTAGATAGTCATTGTACTCATTTTCCTGCTGATTGCTACTCTGTGGCCGCTGGTTATTGTTGTTGTTATTGTTGTCGTTATTGTTGTTGTTATTGTTATTGTTGTTATTGCCCGGATTTATTCGAATGCCAGTAAGACGCGTAAACAAAGTTGAGGCATCCCACACCGGTATTCGTATTTGCACTGATTGGCCCCAAGCTTGGCTAGCTAACTAGCAAGAGGCACCAGCTTATAGTATTTAATTTCATTCCGAGCAGAGATTAACCTGCGTCCAGGTTAGTCTAGAACTGAATTGGTAGCGGCTAACCACCGGGAGTTTTATACATGCCAAAGAAGTCGTAAAATCAAAATGACACTCTACACAAACAATAGGCTGGGTAAATCTAAATTAATAAATTTGAAAGGTTTATAGATTTGGTAAAGAAGGAACGAATTCAGACTAAAGAATAGCTGATGCTAATTTCTTCTATACTAACCACTTAGCTTGGGCCATGCAAGCGGCGCATGATTGGGGTGTGTCTACTGCCAGAGGTAAAAAAAGGAATAAATGATTTTTAAGCGTTGCCATTGCAGGCAAAAAGCTCAGCAAACGTTTTTGATACTAGAGTAAATTTATATTTATATTCATATCCTAAATTTATATTTACGTTTCTGTATTCAAAATTATTCTTATATATTATATATATATTCGCTACTCTTTCAATCTGGCCCCTACAAATACTTAAAAAGGTTGTGTTTTATTGCCTATTCCAGGGGAACGGTTTTATCCAAAACTCTTATCTAAAGTTCCCCAATAGAGGTTAGCTAGTGTATGTGGCCAAAGAAAGTCGATCGGCTACTAGAATGTTTTTAAATTCTTTTATTGAATAAATAAATCGTCGTATGAGAAAAGTACCTGCTGGCTCCTCCTATTTCCTTGCGTCATAGCCGAAGTAAGGAGCTGGCTGAGTCCTGCGGTAGATGCCATTGTAAGGGATATACAAGGGCGAAGCCTGCGCCGAAGAGGATGCCACAGCCGCTCCGCGAACGTAGATTGGGTTTGAATTGATTCGGTGCAGATCGTAGGGACTGATCGGTGAGTTGGGCACATAGTGGAAGGGGAGGGGCGTCGTGTGGGACCGGCGTCCCAATGCATCCACAGTGGTGTCCGTATTCTGGGTGCCCACTGCATCTACAGTGGTGTCCGTATTCTGGGTGCTCACTGCATCTACGGTGGTGGGGGTGGAAGCTGTCGTTGATGAAGTAGTAGTAGTAGTGGTGGTTGGCGGGTTAACTGCATCCACAGTGGTGGGCGTGGAAGCCGTGGTCGTGGAGGTGGTAGAGGTGGTGGTAGAAGTTCCAGGAATGGCGTTCGAAGTTGAGGTACCATCGGTTGTCGTAGGAACCGCAGTGGATGTTGTGACCGGAGCTGGGGTAGTCGTAGTCGTTGTCGTCGTCGTTGACCCAAGGGGTCCATTGGGACCATAAAGGAAGGCCAAGTACTGAAGGTACTGCTGATACTGCTGGTACTGCTGGTACTGCTGGTACTGCTGGTATTGATACTGGTTATAGGCCGCCTGGGCTTCGTAGGACTGCTGCAATTCGTTGTAATATTCGTAATAATCTTGAGCGGCCTGAGCGTTGTTATTGTTGTTGTTATTATTGTTGTTGTTCGAGCCAGGACGCGATCCGCCGCCGCCTCCTGTTAAGGCAGAGATGAAGCCTCCCGGCGAGAGAGGAATTGTTATGGTCTGGCCCCAGGCCTGGCCGGCCAAGAGGAAAAGCAATCCCAGCGACGTGATCAGCATTGCGAGCGGGGTTCCACGGTGCTCCGGTTAGTTCAGAACTAAAGTGGCTAGTACGAGATGCGAAGAGTTTTATATAGTCTGGCGGGTGTCATAAATTGGATTTTGTCTGAGAGCCACAAAAGACTGGACTGGAGCATGGGCCTCGAGCTTCGGAATTGGGACTAAAGAAGATTCGAATTTGCGATTTGAATTTTTATTGTCTCTGTGAGCGAAATCACAGAACTTGGCAGAAAGCGACCGCCGCATAACTTAGCAGACTGATGACCTGTCATAATCGGAGTTCTACTTAACGGACCCCTATTACCAAACCTCGTTAATTTGCTAATCATCTTTGAGTTTTAAATAAGGCTGCTTTATTGATCTTTACTGATTGACGCTCGCCTAGCCAACTCTGTTGTATAATCGAATCGGTCTATAGACGGGTCTGTAATAAACATATCTTACTGGCTGCCTATAGTAGACCACACTGCTGGGGCTTTGGGGACGAGCCACAGCGGGACGGCTGGTAGTCTGCTGAAGAATTTTGTTCACCGGCTGCTCAGCCCCATCCAGGTCGTACTTGATGCGCGATCCGTTCTTAAAGTCTATATAGTCGTAATCCTCGTCGTTACCAGGCGCGCTCAAGTCCTTCTCTACCGCTGGCTTGCGAGTGGTGGTGGTGGCCTGGGCAATAAAGTCTGCCAGCATGGCGGCTGAGGGTGAACTTCCTCCGCTGCCGGGTTGCTGTAAGCCCTGCAGGATTCCCTGCAGGAACTGCTCGCGTACCAAGTCGCTGGCTGGCTGGGAGTTTGTTGTCTCATCAGAAAGGGGCAGCTTCATGCTCGCGCTGGAGGGCGCTGTCTCGTCCAATGGTCTTCGAATGGGTATTCCCGGCAATGGGGCGCCCGCCTGTGGCAGACCGCCCGGATAGGCCAGTAGGAGCAGCCATGGTATCGCCGTTCGCATCTGCTCCTGCTTGGAGTCCAGGGCAGCTGCACCCGATGGAAGACTGGTCACAGCCAGTGAACACAGTAGAAATCCGATTACTTTCATATCGAAACGCGTTCGGCCATCAACTAAGTCTGCCCGGGCATTGGGTTTGCATATTTGGGAGATATCTGCACTCGGCAAAGCATGAATGCTAATTTCTGTCCATTAATAAGTTGACGATCAGAGAAATCGATCGCGTCTCTCTCTTTTCTTTCTCTTCGCGCTTTTGTTTGCCCATTTAATTCGATTTAAATCTGTTTATAAGAGCCAAATCAGCTAATGCGATAACGCGTCGGAAGCCGCCAGCTCTGGGAATGTTTTTCGCTTGGGCGAATATGTCTTTCTCCCGCGAATCTGGTTTCGGTTCATGAATAACTCT
Organism: Drosophila bocqueti; assembly: GCA_018151655.1. NCBI lineage: Eukaryota > Metazoa > Arthropoda > Insecta > Diptera > Drosophilidae > Drosophila > Drosophila bocqueti. Next base: position 5,236,349 of record JAECXF010000057.1, read on the forward strand.
TTGGTAGCTTAGATACTTCGAGACTGAAGCTAGTTGGTCGTTGACAACAATTTTATAATAATAAACGTAGATTTCTTTCAGGGTGTTTATGATTTTACTGAATTTGATGTTCCATAAATGCTACTATTTCTTTCCCACGAATTGGTAGAAGTGATCATATGGGATGTAGACTGGAGCTGGTGCTCCCTCCCTGAACAGATTGCTGGCCACCAAGCGGAAGGGCAGAGGCGTGGTGTGTGCTCGCACTAGCGGAGCAACTGCCGTTGAGGTGGTGTCCGTGTTCTGGGGAGCCACGGCTGTGGAGGTCGTTGGAGATGGTGTCGTTGTGGGCTGGGTTGCGACGGCAGTCGACGTGGTTTGATCTCCAGTCGATGTGGGAATAGCAGTTGAGGTGGTAGGTGCTCCAGTCGATGTGGGAATAGCAGTTGAGGTGGTAGGTTCTCCCGTAGAGGTTGGTATAGCAGTGGATGTTGTGTCTGTATCGGGAGCTGCAGTAGTCGGCGGCGGTCCGTGGGGAGGCGGTCCAAAGGGTGGATAGCCACCATATGGTCCATAGGCCAAGTAGGCATAGTAGGCCGCCTGGGCTTGGTAGAACTGCTGCCAGTAATCGTTGTAATACGCATTCAGATATGAGTCGTAGTCCGACAGCCCCTTGTGCTTATGGTGACTGCTGCTTGAAGAGCCAGGACGGGAAGCTCCTCCGATGTGTATGGTGGCCAAGTTGGGAATACCGAAGCGAGACAAGTCACCGATGGATTGACCCGTAAACAGGAGAAGTAGGCCCAAGGTCTTGATCAGCATGGCGAAAACTCTCTAAGAACTGAAGAACTAATGCCAAATCGTCGCAGTTTTATACAACCGAAAGGTGGCAAAAAATTTTATTCTGAATTTTAATTTCACTGGTACATGAACTTTGGCCATCTCCCCCTTTAAATATATATAGTCTTGGCTAATGGAAAGCATAACTTATTAACTTAATGAGCTTTTATAGCACCTCTAGATTTCTAGTATCTATTTGAATAACTTATCCAAACTAGCCGCCACTGATTGACATGGATTCAAAAAAGGTGATTGGATATTTTAAATAAATAAATAATCTCCTAAGCTGGGTGCGTAGAAATTTTGAATGGCTGAATGACTGGTCGATATTATTCCAAGCTGTTAACCCTAAGCTAGAAAATCCAAAAATCAATAAGCGAGCTTCGTAAACAGAAGCTTAAGATTAACCGAATAAAAGTAAGTTTGTTGTTTATAGAATAATTTTAGCAAGAATTCATTTCTGACCCTATAATTCATATAGGTAATTTTATTATTTCTGCATTTCAAAAGCTGCTAAGTTTTACACAGGCATCCACTCTAGGCAACCTAAGGTGAGAGGGAAATATGAATAAATCGATTCATTTAGAGACATTTCTAAATCACTCACCTGCCACTCGTCCTCGAAGACGGGAAAGCTCAGAGTCTGCATATTGGTCAAGTGAGCCTGGCTGGACCTGAGATTCCGTACCATCATCCGGCGAGGCACATTCTGCCGTATGATCTTGACCCGGGTTCGAGGCACATCTTCTTGACTCTTAGCCGATGCATAGTTGTAGTCACTTCTATCCTGCGCCAATTGCCGGCGATTACCGAGTTCCCTTCCTTGGAGTTTCAGAAATTGGGCATTGGAGCGACGGTCTCCTCGCCTAAAGGAGTTTCGAAATCTCTTGAATATATTCCACGGCGAAACATCATCATCTTCGTCATCATCGTCATCGTCATGGTCATGCCTCCTTTTGGGATAGTTGTCACCTCCGAATTGGATAAGTTGAAATCCGGATGGAAATTGATCCCTCGTGATGTTCTGACGCTTCAGGATTTCCCAGAGTTCATCCGGGAAGTCGGGGTTCTCGTCCCTGTCATGATTGTGGCCGTTGTCTCCTCCCACTTGGATAACATTTATACCGTCTGGGTACCTATTCCTATGCTTGTGTTCGGGCCTTGAATTTGAATCCTGATCTGGAGTCACGATAACCACTTTTCCGCCGCCAGGTAACTGATATACCTCGTTGCCCTGTCCAGCAATAAAGCTCGCTTGGAGGATCAGAACGAAGCCAAGGGAGGCGACTAACATGGTTCTGGAGAAGTTGCTTAGTTCCCGAGTTCGAATTTGGACTACTTCTGGGACGAACAGCCGCTAGACCTTTTATACTAGGAGCGTAGAGATTTATCTAAATTGTTATTAATGGATCAGTGTTTTGGTTTCTTAGGGATATTAATTACAGCGCCTCATAGGTCGCTAGAAAAGATTATAAATATAGAATTCCAGTTAAAGTTGTGTAACTAAACTACACATTAATTAAGGGACTTATACTTTCGATATACTTAGTTTTAGGAAGCGGCTGATTTAATATTTATATTGCGATTGAATTACATGATATCCTAATCACTTTGTAAACGAAAGCAATATATAATTAAGCTAATAAATGTGTGCAGTATAAGTAAATTACTAATTATTGGAAGCTGTAAAGATTTATACTTATAGCAAATTAAGAGAGTATTTTGTTGAAACCATAGGTTTCCTAACAATGCCACCAACACCTGAAAGGTGAATTCTTTCTGTCATCTGCCAAGCTGTTATTAAAAAGATTTAATCATTTCGACGGTCCACATTGTGGACCCCATCCAGCTGGGGCAATAAAAAACGCAAAAAACAACCAAGATGGACCGTTAGACTTGTAAACTAATCAGTGACGCCGATCTAAGCGAATAAAGCCGCGCGACCAGCAACGTCGCTGGGCGTGTTCTGAGCTGATTTTAATTGCCGAATAAATTTGCATGCTTAACTGGACTGGTGACTAGACATTTTCTCGGGAGATCTTTTGAAAAACTTGGCAAACTGGGTTAATGTTCAGTGGTTCAATGGTGCGTTACCGTTTTTGGCAATAACTCGGGCGGCGCGATCGCATTTCTTTTCGCGAATAGGACAAGTATAAAAAGCGCAGGTGCTGCCATCTGTCAATCAGTTCGAAGCAAACACCCTTCATACGATGAGCCCCAAGTTGGTTCTCTGCCTGTGCCTGGCGCTCTGCGGAGCCCTGGCAATGGCCCGCCCCCAGGACGAGACCCTCGGCCAGGAGTCGAGTGTGGATGTGGAGGAGAGCAGCCAGGAGCTGAACAGCGTCGAGAACGACGCGGAGACCGATCCCTCGAACTGGCGCAAGCTCTTCGGCAGCGACGGCAACCTGGTGGTGACTTTTCCGCAGTCTACCAGCTCAACCAGAAAGCCCACCAGAAAAACAACCACGACGACTAGGAGGCCCTATCCGACCTACCCACACTACCCGCCGCCACCACACAGCCCTCCCAGCTACCCCTATCCTCCGTACCCCTATCCTCCGTACCCGTATCCTTATCCCGGTCACGGCGGACACGGTGGACACGGCCACCCTCCCACAACGACTACTACGACTACCACCACCACAACGAAGAAGCCAACTCCGCCCACTCATCCCGGACACGGCCATCACCCTCACTATCCCTACCCGCCCTACCCGGTTTATCCCTTCCCCCCACCACCGCCGCCGTACTACCAACCCTTCTACCCTCCGCCACCGCCACCACCACCACCACCACCACCACACCACAACAACAATGACTCGGACGAGTCCACCGAGGCCCCGATCAAGATCTGCAAGAAGTTCTTGGGCCAATGGTGCATCTCGCGCTAGATAGTCTTCCTTCCATCAGAGTCACATCAAAAGCTCAATATTTATTTATTTATAAAAATAATTTATTAAACGAATAAAAAATTGGCATAAAAACACAATGACTTTGATTTTGTTTTAAAAAAGTATAAGGTTTTATATCAATTTTAGGGCTTTTCTGAACTGATTACGTTTGATATAATTTTAGTAAAACATTTGTTCTTTATTACAATTTATTTTATACAATATATGAATATTAAAATCCAAAATAAATTGCAAGTTGTCCTTTCAGCCGATTTTACTGAGTGTTCCGCATGAATTTGACACTTGAAAGAGGCGTCTCGAACCTGTCAACCCAAGCTCCGAGATATACTCATTCAGCGTTGTCCCAGAAGACTTGTTCGATTTGATAAAAGGCCTTCATAAATTCTGGATTTGCTTTGCGCCGCGCCACAGGTGTGCCCTGGAGATCGTCTCTAATTGACAGCGGCAGCCTCATTAACATGATTGTCGGCCGCGAAATCGGTGTAACCAAATGTTTTGTTTGTCCCCCGTTTAACATTTCCAAATCGCTCGCGGCACACTTTACATATTCAAATTTTATTTAGTGGCCGAAAACGAAGCGGCACGGGATGTTGCCACCAATAGAGAGAGAGAGAGATGACTTCACCGCCCAGTTGAGGTGGCCGAGCGGCGTGGAGCTCATTATGGAGATAAACTTCGAACAATGGCCGATGTCTGTCATCCGGGGGCCGGCTTATTTATCGGGATCTGGCCTGCGCGCAGACTTTCTGGCGACACTAATTAAATGTCCGCCCGCCATTACTAAATCAAAACAATTCCCAAACAGGACAAACAACAGCTCCGAGATGCAGATACTCGCACAAAGGCCAGACGCCCAGTTAACTATTTTCTATACAACTCAGCTCCGAGATCCACTCGGCGGCGGCTCGTGTTCCGAAAATCGTAAATTTCGGATGTTGTTAAAAAAGTTTTGGCAGCGGCATAAATCTGCGGCCAAGGGGGCAACAACAGCCACGGCGAAGTCGGTTCACTAACGAGCCAAAATCGTTGACTGGAAATCCTTGAGTACAGCAATAATGCCTATAAACATGCTGGAGGAATTGTCTGTGCCCCTTTGTTGGATTCAATTGAGTCAAAGGCAAAACTTTTGCCAACCATGCGAAGGTCAACAGCGCAATTTGTTTTCCCCGGAATGTGTGCTTGATGGAGATGGTGGGAACGTGGTGATCCGGGGGCTCAGATCTGGAGTGGAGCAGCTAGCTGAAGGTGGGCCGCAATTACCACTGTTTGCGATGCCTCCGAGCGATCCAGCCAATCCGGCAGGGAATCGAAGATGGGTTATGAAGTGCCGCGAAGCCTGATTGTCCAAACAGAGAACGTAATTACCCAGCATGGCTCTCAGGAGGGGGGCGCAATTACACGCAGATTACCACGTAATTTATGAAATATGCAGGGACGAATAAAGCGCTGTAAAACACGTACTATGTACTATATATACCCTGGACCCCATAAATATGCCAGCCGGCTTAGCCAGCTGCCCATAAACTATACATTTGCCCGGGCCATCCTCCGGCGTCCATTCTCCGTTCAAATGTAAATAGGCCCCCTGCCAGCCTCTTGGCCAACTGGCAATTCCATCTTGACTTTGAGCCTGGCAACCGGCGGAAGTACTTGGAGCAGCGGAAATACAAATGAAGTTGGCCATATCAGTGGAACTTACTTAGCCAACATTTTTATGGCATTTCGCATTGTTAGCACAACTTTTGGGCCCGAAAAAAGGGAGAAAGAAAGCCTGGCCCGCGCGCTTTATGCGCTTAGAGACAGTTATTAAAAATTTGATCTTCCTGGAAGCCCCCTGAAACGTACTTAAATTGGATGCCTACCAAATCGGTTCGAGAATATCCCAAAAAAGAAAAACGTAAAGCAAATTAAGAGCGCCGTCGAAATGAAACAAATTCCACTTGATTCGTTTGTGTAACGTTCTTGCTGCAGCAAATTGCTCGGCAAATTTTGAACATTTCTCTATGGGAGTCGAGTCGAGGGTGTGTGTGTTTCAAATATAATTTGCACTCAACAAATAAATCGCCCGACTCTCCTTCTGCCAAAACCCTCGTCTCCTCTTGGCCATTGTTCACGACAATAGACGACTGCGTATGGCTTTTCACTTTAATTGTGTGAAATTATTTTGAAAAAGTGTTTCGCTTTTCATTTCGTTCTGCTCCCTCCCTGCTCCCACAGAAATATATATATATATATTTTTTTTGTTTGTTAACGATTCGTTTAGCACAAGGCCATATTTATTTGAATGGCAGCCTTTTAATGTCGATTTTTATTGTGCGCTTTATAGACACAAATTGCCCAGACAAATGAGACAGGGAAAAACAATTTATGGATACACACACTACCCTGAGATACATTTATATTCGACGGCGGGAATATTTAATACATTACGTTTGATGGAAAAGCTCTTTGAGTCCTTGGCAAATATAATTTCATACTTATGAATTTCCTTTTCCATTGAAGTTTTTAATTAAAGAAAGAGACGCAGGTCCTCGAATAGGTGAGCGTTAATTAACACTGCTGACCTCAGAGACCCGCTCCCTGACCCCGTCATCCTGGCCAGACGGCATCGCTGCCGAATTTGATGTCTTGGCCATCCTTGTGGGCCATTAGGTCTATTTTCCTTGGCCACATTTACGTCAGAAGTGATTGTAATGAGTTTTTGATATTCGCCCAATGGCTGGAACTCCCTTCTGGGATGGTTTGGCCCCCATCCAAGGCGCTTCCTGTTCTGGTCAATTTGAAAATGGCCTCCGTTCGGGCCGAGTGTCGGAATGTCAGGCTCGGACACAGTTGGCTGTCAGACATAAAAAATGGCAACACAGAAAATATATGTACAGTCCTGCCAGTTGCTGTCGAAGTAATCAAAATGTGGCCACAGAAATCAAAGCATCTAGGATAAATACTGAATTAAATATCAGCAGGATACGGACAGCCAGTTGGGAGATAAATTTAAAGGGCCGTTTAATGCGGATCCCTATGGTTTTTTTTCCCCTTCTTAGCGTTAAGCGAGGAGTTTAGGGACAGGACTTGGGGTTTTGTTTTCGCTGAGGGCTCGGCAACAAAAACAAAAGTCGTCTAAGGCAAAGGCGCCAAAGCGAAAGACACACACACACACCGTAATACACAAGCCCTGCACATAGACACCCTCAGAGACCTTGGTACCTCGCGGTTTTCCTGTCCCTTCGTCGCTTTCACTTTCGCTGCCACCTCCACAGCCGCTTCTTTTTTTAATTTCTTTAAGAGCTAAGCAGAAATGGCGAAATAAGCATAATTTCAGGCGCCATAAAAACAAAGGCAGGAAAAAAATAAATTCACACAATTTGAAAAACGCAAACACTCAACATGCCAGCCAGGCTACAGACTACAGCTGCTTAGCTCCGCCGCTCTACAGTCAGTCCTAGCTCCCTTTCTGCACTGGGAGAATATATAAGAATTTTAAAATGTTTTTTAAAAATATGTTCTGAATAAATTAGTCTCATTAATTATTTATTATTTATTATTTATTTATTATTTAAGATATGTAATGTTAATATAGCGATTGTCCCTTTTCCTTTTCATCAGCTTTTGAAAGCCAACCTATACAAGTAAATTATGTTTCTCCAATTTAGATTTGTAGTTTCTGTTTTAAGTATTTTCTTAATAAATTGATATTAATTTTCTCACCGTGACCACGCTGTTTCTGCAGCTGTTTAATGGCTTCCCCTCTCCTTGGTTAGGTGCGAGTATGCTGGTGAGTGTGTGGCTGATGGCCAACATTCTTGGTTTTCCTCCTAGTGTTGGATGAGGATGAATTAAAAAAATGTTTACGACTCGACCGCTTGATTTTCAGCACATTGGTAAAAATAGCCGGGGCCAAGGAAAAGCTGAAAAACAAAAACACGGAGCGTAAGGGACCATAACCAAAAGAATGTGCAAAAGCACACCTCCCCATTAGCAGGCGCTGCCCATTCCCATTCTCATTCCCTCATCCTCATCCTCGTCCTTGTCCACCGAACCTGCTGCTGTGGCCATTACCGAGTTGAACCGAAAACCAGACCAAACCGAAGCGAGTGTGTAAGTGTTTGTGGTGACGGTTTTTGGGTTACGCTTAAATTTCGCCCACAAAGTGGATAGCGGGGTGCCCGAGGTGGAAATTTATTGAGTTACCCAGGCATAGATCTCACTTTGGAGTCTGTAAAACTAAACGTAAACGATTGATTGGTAATTATTGAATAATGTTTATAAAAAAATTGGGTTTTATCTCCTGATATATCTCCTGATGAGCTGAACAAAATAAATATTATATTACGCAAATACCAGACAATAGAAGTTTCTCCTTACCTTTTCAATGTACCTCAAGCATTCTCTTCTCAAGAAGGACTCGGTTTCAGTTCCCTTGGAATTTCCTGTTTAATGGTCATCTTTCAGTTTGTGGAAACTCATCAGCCAGGGCAGCCGAGAGTCAGCTTGTGGTAATTTTTATATCTCTCCAGCTTACTCCTCCCTTTGACTCGATGTATTTTTTGGTTGGCCCCAAAGTTTAATTATTTCATCGGCACCCGAGGGCGCCCCGCCGAATGGTCAGCATGTGCGGTAAATGAGGCTAGAATTTCCAGCTAGGAAAACAATTCAATAATTGGCAATCGTACGGCAGAAAGACATTGGGAGGCTGTAAAGCTGAGAGGCACGGGATAAGCCCGAAAATTAATATTGAGTAACTTCGATGGCTGCCACGCGAACTCGATAAACACGCTAATTAGTTTCTGCTCTTCGCCAATGAGATTGTAATTAGCGGTCAGCTGAACTACGACCCGACTGCGATTCGATGGGCTCGGGCTCGAGCTCGGAATTGGGCTGGTAATCAGGACCGGAATGAATAAATTGTTGCAGTATTCTGAGGTAAGGACGCTTAACGAAAGTACCCGCAACCAATTAACGGTCACACAACCTCAGCGAATGGCCAAAGCGTGTTGCAATTGCAGTTTAATTGAGCGCACGGCTGTCGGTATAATCGGATGGCCCTTTGGCAGGGGCGTGCAAAATGCCTCTCGATAAATTTCAGTACACCACCCCTGGCATTTGACAAATTATTAGCGAGTTTTTGCGTAGACCATCGAGCGAGCGTGCGGCTTTGGCTTAAATTTATGCGCCAGGCCGCGTTACAGGTAACTGCTCTTCAGTCTATTAAATCAGTTGTGGAAAAGAACTGAACGAATTATTTATGGCACGCATTTAGGCAGTGATAAAATATGATAAATGCCCGGGGGGAGGGTGCCAAGATCCTGGCACTAGGCCCTAGGATGCACCGCCTACCCGCCATTATCTGGGCCCCTCAGCTGCCTCTGCCACATGCATAATTTAAGACAAATTGACTATAAATCAGACGCCCGAACATTTTCGGCTGCCTCAGCCACCTTAACGAGTGTGGGCGCCACGAGAGGGGAGGCACTCCACAAAAAAATCGGAGTTCCAGCGACAGATTCGACATCGGCCTGCGAGCGTGTGGTGCACACCTGGACACAGGTGCCGCAGCAGCGACATCTGAGGCAGGAGCAGCAGGAGCGGTGGGAACCGCATGGCCCATTGTGATGCCGCAAAACAAGCGCAGGCAGCCAGACAACGGCAGCAAACCAACAATTTATTTTAAAATGTTTTTATAATTGCGATACCCTAGGCTAAAAGCAGGCCCCAACTGTTTTCAGAAGGGGAAAAAAGCCCGGACCTGGGCAAGGCAATTTGTTGTATTTACCAATTAAAATCAGTGATTGTAGATGAACCAATAATTGGTAATTAAAAAAAGTAAGCGGCTAATATATAGTTGTCTGTGTTAACCAATTACCTAAAACCAATGCACAATTGATGATTTCAAAAAGAGAACCTAAAATTCGTTCTACAAAAATCTGGCATTGTGGCATTGTTTCGGCTCCTGTCCAAATAACAAATACATCGTATTTACTAGAATTGATCGATAACAACCATGCAGCAACGCGATGCAAATTTAGATTTATTTTAGTGAATTTGATGGCCCATTTCTGTTTTATAGTGCTGTGCATTCCACACCTTGTTTACGTTTTTGGACTATAATTGCCGTACAAAAATAAAAGAAAAAGCGACATATAAATCTGACTGAGAATACAAGGAAAAATGATTTTTCAGAGCGGAGCACGTGCTTGTCAGCTATTTCCCAGGAATCCCCGCTGGGGTTACCCCCACTTCCGGCCAAGTGCTGCAGCTGCTGTCCCCTGCACGCAATTAATCACCTGGCTGGCGACCCTAGCGAAGGGAAGGCGCTGCCCCGAAATTCAATTTCCCAGCCAAACAGGATCGCTCGTCCCTCATCCTGAATGCACTATGGAGGCTATACAGAGATTTTTTAGAATATTTTTGGGATGAAAAAGAACTAAGCTGATCTCTGGTAATATTCAGTTAACAGAACTGAAGTTTTGAAGTTTTATTGAGTAATAATAGTTGCATAAACTTGTGGCAAACCTTTAACCTACTTATTTTCATAGCTGCTTAGTTTTAGCTACCTTAAAATGTGAGTCCTATAATTAGCTCCTCGCTACTAATCAAGGAATGAACAGAATAATGTAAGAAAGTTTCCCAAAATAAAACATATAAACCTCTACTTACTCCACCGTCCTGAGTTTGCATACGAGACCAGGGCTATCAGCCTGGCTCGTTTGCCTTTCAGAGTCTGCAAATGTCTAAAGCCGCTAAATATGAGCGCAGTTCCTCCAGCTCCTCCATTTCCTCGCTCCCCGCTCACTCGAGTGGTTGAAGCACCTTTTAGACAGCAGCCAGGCACTTAATTTTGCGCACTTTTTAGCAGTTGCCGGTCGCGCCAAAAGCGGAATCCCAAACCCACACCCAAACCCAAGCAGAGCCATGCCAAGCCAAGAAGCTGGCGCGTCAGTCAAAGTGCAAGTGGCACTTGTTGCCACTCCAAGCGTGCGGCACAAAACGGAAGCCAGCGTTCTTCTACGGAATTTTCCCTCCGCTGTAAGCTTTTCATTCTTCTGCCTCGTCACTGGAAAACTAACCCTAATTGCATCTACGTTGCTTGGCCAACAACATTCATTCGTTTATGGAGCGTAGAAAAACAGAGGGCAAAATGTATTTTCGGTTTTCCCTCAGGTAAATTTGGCTCACACACAGATACTGTAAATAACAAACATCTCATGGTGCCCCGGCAATTATTTGCCCGACAAAAAAAAAATATTCAAACGAATTTTCCAGAAAACGTATGAGAATTTTGATGACAGGCCAAGGGGAGAGAGGGGAGAGGAGCTCGAGACACTTGGCTGAAGTCCGGTTACTCTACAAATTAAAAGTTCTGGTCCGGCTGTGGCTCCCCGAAGAAACTATAAATTCAGAGAGAGAAAATATGCATGTTTACACAGAACAAAAATGGCTTGAAATAAGGGAGTGAAAGTCCTGATTTAAGGACTATTTGAGCTTAAAGATACACTTTGCAATTAACTTTGAATATAAGATTTGGGAGAAGGCTTTCTGGCCTGCATTTATAAAGCTGTAAAGCAAAATGTGCCACATTTCTCTCCGTGCTTAAATACGTTTAACTAGAATTTCTGATGGCCACAAAACCCATGGCAATTTGGTTTTGTCCTTGAGTCTCCCCAAACACACACACACACACACACACACATACACTTGTGCGGTATCGATGAAGGACATGGAGAGCAACATGGAGTTCGTAGGCCTGCAGCCCTGCCCGACGCTGCATTGTGTGCAAGGATGTTCAGGCAAGCATGTGTCTGTGTGCGCCATTTCCCAGGGGAAATTTATGTAAATAAAATAACAAATAAAATTTACAATTTTACAATCATGAGCACGATACTCGGTCTGCATTCGGCGAGTCCCTCTTTCATTCATTCACTCATTCGTTCAGTTTATTTCGCTTCGATTCGAGCATGCCACTGCCTTCCGCTCCCTTTGTGTGTGAGTATGTCTCAATTGGTTTGTTTGCCAACGAAGAAAAGCGCGGAAAATCTTGCGCCAAGGCCGGCACTCCCGCCTGGCCACTTGTCAATATCATTAAGTGCGTTGGAAACTGACAGTGCCGTCTAGACGGTGACCTTAGAACTCGTATAACAATAGTTATGCAATCAGTTTGATGGCCCGAAGAACAAACTTTAATTGCTTCGAGGCAGGAAAAGTTTTTTAATCATGATTTTGCGCATTTTACAGCTGTGCGAGCTTGGGTATTTTTAGGTAGCTGCCAGAGCACACACATGAGCCCAAGGACTAGGGGAATTTTCACACTCAACTAGATGTGTAATAAGCGCAAGCTCCAGCAACAACCCACCCGTCGAAATGGATTAGAAACAACTTTGTCTGCGCCAGAAAGTATGCAAAATTATTGAAATTGAGCATTCAATTTATTTGCAAATGGCTTGCCATATATATTCATCCGAACGAACAGCTTTTGCCTTGTTTTCCGTTATCCGTTCCCAGGACTTTGCTTTTTTACCACACCACCCCTTCACATACTCGTATGTGGGGGAAAAGTTTAAGGATAACTGAAATGTACGCACGGAGGCGCCAACATCTATTAAGCTCCAATGGAGAATATAATACATTATACATATCCCATATACCCGCACACACTCGTGCACAACAGCCAGCGGCTGTGTGTGGCCCGCACAACACAATCAATAATTATTTCCATATCATTAGATGCCAGATCGCAAAATGAAATGCAAGAGCAAAATGTATGGGCAAAACAAAAAGTCGTAGATTCCGCTTCTATATTGGTTTATGAATCACCGACCGGGGCTGAGTGCCTGCGCCTTCCTGCAAAGTTGAAATTTCTATTTTTCTTCTTGTTGGTTCCGCCAGCTGCTTCTACATTCTACATTCCGGCCAAGAAAGCTAAAAAACAATCACGGGAATTTGTTGGCCAAAATTGTTTCTATTAATTCAACAGGAAGCGTTTTTCCAAGCAAGCTGCGTGGGCCGCTCGAGAATTGTTTTCCTTTCCACCGGCTCCTGGTCCTGCTTCTCGGTTAGCAGTCTAGACTAATGCCCCACACATGTGTGTGCGGCAGCATCAAAGTTGAAATTTAAATGAACCGACAAAATTAAGTTCATTTCCAATTAAGGCAAATGCAGCAAGGCGGCCAAAAAGAAAACCCATAAATATAACAACAGAAAAGAGGCGGAAGAATATTGAAATTGAGTCAGGACTAGTGCATACTGTGAGTTTGAAAGGAATACTAATGCAAAATAAAAACAACAAAATGGAAAATTTATTTTAAATTTCAATGGAAACTGAAACTTTTCTTAAAAGTTTTACCAAACATTTAAGAAAAACCTTTATGTTCAGCCAATTAAAATATTTAGATTAAATCAATAAAATTCGTAAGACTTTTAATAGTCCATGACTAAGTTATGTAAAACCAAATATTCACTTTACAAAACATGAATAAAATATCCAATAAAATACTTCTAATAAAAAATAAGAAAATAAAAACAAACCCAATACACTTTTCAACTCTAAGATACCCCTTAAAAAGAAACAAAAAGAACGCTGGAAAGCCATAAAAACAAGTGGGGAAAACACGTGGCAACTGCCAGCGAGAAAAACAACCTTCGAAAAGGTGAAAATTTTCTGATTGCCCGTGAGTGTGCGTCTCTGTGTGTTGAGTCTCTTGAGGCGACAAATATGCACAAGCACACTCACACACAAGCACACATGTCGGCACATTAAAGCTGATTTTGCAGCTGATTAAAAATGAATGGCACACACTGCGTATACGCAATACGATACATTATTCAGGAGAAGCCTTGCAATGCTTGCCTTGGAGAAATTGCAATTAGAACAATGCGCATCATCTAGCAGCGAACACTTGAACAATTCAATAATTAATAAACATTCCCCTTGCTGTTGTTCTTGTGTCCAAGGGGGCAGTGTCCTTTAACCCCAATTAATCAAGTTTGATTTATGGCGGGGCTGTAAGGTGCAGCGAGCGTTTGGCCCCCGCCAGCCGGCCAGTCAGCCAGTCATGCAGTGAGCCAGTCAGCCAGGCACGTTTAATTGGGCCAGGCCAAGAGAGCCATTCGGTTAAAGCGCAAAAAAAGAGGAATGGCCACAAAAAGGCAACAGAAACAGCCAGCAATTGCACTCTGCTCTCCAACCCGATTAAGGATCATTGGCAGCAGGCACCAGGCACCAGGCAGCAGGCACCGGGATACGAGGCACTCGCAAAGGTAGAAGAATAATTGTATGTATAAATAATTGATGGCAATAAACGGAACGAAGGAAAAGAGACCGCAAATGAGAGCCATCGAGTGTCGATGTGGCAATTGTTTCGCATTTGCTTTAATGCCCCGCACAAAGGGGCCTATTAAGGGAATCAAGCATTGGGGGGCATCCACACAAAAGGTCCGCTCTAAATAGTTGGTTGGCGTCCTCCTTTTCCTCCGACCAGTCTGGCACGAGGATAAACAATGCATTGATCCACGTTTGCTTTAATTGACAACATCGTTTGCAGCTCGTATACGTAATCATTTATGCATGTGCAGCTTTTCTGCTGTAATTACATTGTAAATTTACGTCCCAAAATCCAAGCTGTGGAGGGAAGGCGAATGTGATTCATGACAGTGGCGCCTCTTAGTGAGGGGATCGTTGGAAAGCAAAGAAATTATATTATGTGGGAATTTTAATATTCTACATATTTTGAAATGAGGTATACCTGGAAATTCAAAGTAAGTAGAAGAACGCTGAGCCAAGGTTTCCACTACAAATGCACATCGAAGTTTCCTATCTTGCGAATGGCAGGCTTTATCAGCTCAACAACAAATTGAAAAATATATATCCATATGTTGTACAAACCCTCTCGACTCTTGGCACGCCACTGATTTATTCTTCTCCCCGCCAGTGGAAACAAAGACGCGGTCCTCCTTAACTTCACGGAGCTCCACTTGACTTGCTTGTAAGGAGCTGTTGGCAACATGCTTGTAAAACTGTAAACACACCGAGGCAATAACAAAAGCAGGGGGCCAGAGAGACACACACACACAGAGACAACCGCCCTCCCGGGTTATGGCGAGTGGGCGTGGCCGTGTCATTAGAGGAGCTCAATCTCGGTGGCCTGTTTGCTCACGAGACGCAACACAAACACTCTGATTCAATTTCACTCAAGCAACTGTGCAACTGCAACTTTCCACCCGCCGCCACTCTGCCCCCTCATCCACACAGGGCGGAAAAAGTTTCGGGTGGCACTAATGCAAAATTTAAGAGAGCACAAAATGCCACGGAACGGCACGCACAAGTTAACAATCATTTAATTTCCATGTTTCAAATAACAATTTCGCGCGGCGCAAACTTTTGCGTGCCTGATAAACTGCCATTGCCGCAGACTTCTAATTACGAATGCAGAATAATGGCTCTGGACTCGGCAAACTTGGTGGTTCGAACTGGCTCAGGACCCACCATGCAGCAGACACATTCGGAAATGCTTTCGCCAGCAAACTTAACCGGCGAAATAGTTGTGCAGATATTCAATAGGCTCATTGTTCGGCAAAGGCACAAATGATTCAAAAGCCAAATTCACAAAGGCGGAGGTTCTTTTGCAAAAAATTCGCTAAAAGTTCGGATAAAATATTTTTGCTGGCGAAATAGTTGCACAAAGCGATGGATTCTGTGCGAATATTCGATTTGAACAATTAGTAATTCGGAATTTCTGGAGGAAACTATTAATTCCCTCGTTGCGAATTTCCAAACAAATAAGTAAAAATTTAAGCAAGCTATAGTAAGGAATATATAACTTATATATTGCTTTAACTGATTAGTTAATTAGTTCTTAATGAAAATTCGATATTAGTAGCAAGTTTTTCACTTAAAATTTTTGATTCTTGAAAAAGCATTTAAAAGAGGCCCTTAGAATACATGTATTACAAATGGTATATTTAATGTTAAATATATATCTTAATTTTTCATTAGCCGGATATACCCTCACTATTCGGTACATTACATGAACAAACCCACCACTTCCGCCGACCCCCAGCAAAATGTTATCCGTGTCCATGTAATTGCATTGAATACTCAGCACTTTATTTACTCGGCGCACCCGCCCAGTTCATTATGGGTTTCGATGCGAATTTCCATTGCCTGTGCACTATTTTTATTTGGTCGATGCGCGGGGCGATGCATTCATTTCATTCTGATGTGGCCGGGAGGCGGTGTGGTGTATCCAAATGCAGCCTGACATAATGAGTCCATCCAGCGGCAGATGCAGCGACTTTGACATGCCCCAAAAAGTCGTATCTACTTTCTAATTTGTTACAATTGCATGATGAATAGTGTCCCCTCACTCACATATTGCACTGCTATATATATTGCTATGGCAATAAGTGAAATCATATATCGCAACCCCATCAATTAGGGGCCCTGGCATTCGAATACGCTTCCTTATTATGATTATTATTATGGGAATGGTTATGGGGCCATAAGCGGAACATGCCACACACATCCGAATGGATGTGGGTTCATTGGATAGCCTCAACCTTGGCATTCGGCATTTGAATTTAGTAACTGATACGAGCATCGCAACAATGGCCGCATATCCCGGGTCCGGCATTAGCAACAGGGCCCGAAAGAAAGCCATTACGGGGAATCGGAATCGCTTCTTGGCGAAATTGCCCCAATAAATGCTAAAATGTGATTGTGCTTTAATAGTGCCGCTTTCCACTTTGACTTCGCCATATTCTATATGCTATATGCCAGAGAACATTTATGGGAATGTGCGGGGCTCCTAGCTCCACATGTGCCTGCACTAGACACCACGTGCCAGACCGAGCAAAAAGGTTTCGTCCTGGCTAAAAAACTTGTCTGAGTCCTTTGGGTTTGGCTTGTCACTGACCGAATTGCCGGCGCCTACTTGGCCAACTCTCCTCCGCCTTTGTCGCCTTAAAGTGTTCCGACTGTGTGTGTGGTATGCGTTTGCAAGTTTAATAGACTTTCTGTCCAAAGGAATTTGAGGCCATATGCAGCATTGCCTGATCCCGGGACAGCTGTCCTTCAGCGTTAGCTTTGACAGTGAGGTTAGTCCTGGTAAGTAAGAGGGGAATACATATGTATTCAAATACACGCACGATGTGGCTCGAGTCAAGTAAACTAATGTTAGAGAAAACGTATTTTAAAAGCTTTTCTTAATAATTTACTCCACTACACTTGGAAATTAACACATGAACAACTATTTTAAATGCAATTGATAAATGGTTTTTGTTACTTAAATGAGGATAATACGTAGAATTTACTCCATTTAAGGATTATCTTTATTATGTGTTGTATATCGAATTTTATCTAAGTATTTATTCAATATTCTTCGTTTCCTGGGACTACATAGGAAGGTATCCGGATTTTTAATATTCCAAATATGCTTGTTCAAATTTGAATTGTTGTGTTTATGATTTATATTTTAAAATACTTTACTTAAATCTTTAAAATATTATCATATATAGGAATTTATAATTTACCTTTTAGGATAAAGAGAAATATATTAAAAAATGTTATTTTGTCAGAAAAAAAAAGATTTGCTAACAACCAGACTCAAAGTACTCTAAGTGTCTGCACCTACCGTGGCTGATTTTTCATAAATAATAAATCTATTTCATTAAAAAACTCATACTAAATGAGATTTTTTATGAAGGAAGAGCATTTTGTGTTTGCTCCGTTATCAGTGCTCCACTTATTGCCACTTCGCTTCGATCCTGGCTTCCTCGGAGCGTCTGTCTCTGCATGAATGTCGGCTGTCAATAACCATTGTGGTGCTCATACATTGCTCTTGTCTAGCAAATTGGTTCAGTGGATTAGTGGTGCGGGTGTGTATACATATATATATCTGTCGCTTCATGTGCCTGTCAGTGTGTGAGTGTGGCTGTCATTGTGTTGGGACATGACTCTGACAGCGCCACAAAATGGCGATCCACTCGCACCCGCACTCTCGGTCCCGGCCGGTCGCCTTCAATCCGGGGAGCTCAGTATCTGCGCCGAAGGTTTCCCGTTCATTCTTTTAAGTGGCAAGCCGAAACAGGAAATAATTGGGCAAGCCACTGGACTCGCCCCGAAAGCCGCATCTTTCAAAATCTATCAAAATCTCGCTTGTGTGCACACTGAATCAGGCTGACTTTGGCTTTAAAGGGCTTTCCGAAATGAAACGAAACGAAGCGGAGCGAGCACGCTCCATTCCATCTGCACAATTCACACACAGCCGTGTTAATCCGCACTAATTTGTTGGCCATAATTCACTGGCCCGGCCGGAAACCAAAACCGAAAGCCAAATCTGCAGGAGCCGGAGCCCGGTCTGAGCCATTTTCAAGTTTGCCCTTCGGCTAGTTTGCCATTTGCGGGGTGATGGATATCAGGGAAATTATCCTTTTTAATTGACAGCTGTTATGTGGATTTGGCCAGCCTCAGCATTAAACCCTGATTACGCGCTAAATTTATTTTTTGGCCCACCAACGGTTCCCACCAATAAAGTATAGCCGGATACAGGCGGGCTGGGGACTTTTATTGCCGTAACTCCTTGTTCTTGAGGGCGACCACTCTGACTCCGACTCGGAATATCCTTCGAAGCGCATTAGGCTGGCCATTCCCTTGGCTCTCCCTTTTCGCAGGCGATACTATCGCCGGCATAATGAAGGACCTCCCCCCGAGAGCACCGCATAAATAAGGCACGAATAACCGAATAACCGAATAACCGAATAACCGAATAGCCGATGCCGTTGCCTTTGGCTTTGCGAAAGCGGAACCAAAGAGTGGGCTTTGGGGGGATATGGCGAGGAAGGGCAGGACAACAATGGAGACAGCGCCGGGGATAACTAAGCCGGGCGGCCTTACGTGCGCAGGATTTAATCGATGGACTTAGTTTATTGTTTTCAAATTGAAATTGCAAATTCAAAGCGCAACCCCCGCGACACTTGCCGCCCTCCAATAAATTTCGGAGCCTGTCCCCAGGAGCCGAATTTCTCCTCATAAATATTTCGCATTCCCTCGACTCAATCCGCCGTCTCGGTTATTAAATTCAGCAAAATTGAAGTTTGAAATTGTAACCTTTTAATAAGAAGGAAGGAACAACAGCACACGATGTAATTCAAATCGAATTGCAGAGCCCGAGCCTGAGTCTGGGCCTGATTCTGCTTTATGGCATCCCTGCCTCTTTCAGCCAACATTTTTCCTTTGCTTTCTTTTTGTTTTTGGCCCTCTGGCACACCTTTTACTTTTATGGCAAAACAAGAAACTTTGCTGCCTCACCCAAAATATTTTTGGCACAAATTTCGAATGTTGCATAAAAACTTTGGCTATTAAATGAAAATAGAAATTGCCTGCCTGTAAAGTCAACTTTTTGGGGATTCATTTAGTAACAACATGTTGTTAGTGGAAGCTATGCTCTAAATAACCGAACTACACAGCAGCAACTTTGCCGAAGTTTCTGTAGCTGAAGTAACTGAAGTTGACTGACCTGATGCGAATATTATAGTCTGTCTTAGCAACGGCAGCCAAATGTGAAACGTAGTCAGGCACAATAACTTGTAACTAGGGTCATTTGGAAATACATATAATACTTGAATTATTTCAATTTACTTATTGCAATTAATAAATTCAAAATGAATTCTATATTCTTGCACTATAACCCCAAATGAGCTCAGTTAAATTACAGATCCTCTGAACTGCATTCCTGACTTTAGACCACATCAATCGGTCTGGTATTCGGCCATATTTATGGGCTTGTGCGTACTGGCCAATTGCTCAATGATTTGCCCCTGATAGCCGACTCGGCTAATAAATGTTGCGATTACCATTTGTCTTGTTTCAGTTTCATAGATTTCCAAGAACACACAATATTTGACAGCAACGAAAGGATATGCCCGTGCATTCGTGCGAGTGGGTGAGCCGTAATAATTTATGGCCAAGTGATATTTCAATTTGCCAGAATATATGTGACTACATTAATTTTGCTTTGTTTCTGATTGCAACTTTGTATTCAATTATCGCAGATGCGAAACCGAGGCAGACTCTCGGAGTGAAGAGAAAATTTCCCTGTCCACAGGCTCCACCGGCTCGCTCTCTGCAGCTGCGCAACTGGCCAGGACTCGACTCTTACTTGGCCACGGACAAATGAGCTTAACTAATTTCAATGCACATTTATTACCTGCCTCGGGGTAATTACAAATACCAAGGGTGTCGTTGGGTTCCGTGCGAGCTGTGTCCTTGAAAGTCCACACCTCCAAAGTCCGGTACCAAAAAAAAGTTGAGAAAACTTTTCCATTTTTCTATCAATTTCAGCAGGAAGGTGTAAACGGAAAAGGGCTGTGTGGGTGTGTAGGTGTGTGGGGGCCTCAGGGCTACACATTGGCGATGAAAGTTTGCCACAAAAAGAGCAGGATTTTCTGCCAAATCGAACCCGACTCGCCTCGAAGGCTTCGCCTGGTGACAGACTTAACAAGCACACGCACTGGTGACCACGACACCTCCGACGCCCTGGCTACGTGCGCAAAATTAAGAGCTTAGTGCGACATGACCTTAAGTGTCAATTCATTGAAAATTTATAATACGCCTTCGACCATGAGTCTTGTGTGCCAGTTCGTCCTTTCGCAGCGAGAAACAGCCTTAAAATAATTTAAAGCTGAAACTAATTAAACAATTTCGACCTTGGGTTCTAGCTTCTTTTAGATTATATTAAAAACCATTTGGGGTTTAAATATATCAACCACTTTGCTAGGGGGCTTTTAGAACAAAGCAATTTATTTATTTTAGTTGATGATATGAATTAAAACCTTCAGGGTTTTGGCTTAATTGTATTTAAAATCTATTGCAGATTTGGCAAACATTTTAATTACCTTTAAAAGAAGTTACCTCGCTTTTGGCAATTGAAATCCACATTTCTGTAACAAATGATTACTGTACCTAATTCCAATGAGGTTATGATTCACATGAACGCCTGTGATTTAAATACAAAATAAATAAGAAAATAAAATAAATTGAGTTAAAACTCCTTTGGAATATTTAGGTATAAATATTGTTCTTCTCAGTGTTCTGATCGACCTTTATTAACTAGGTTATTTCTGTGGCTTTTGTTCAATTATGTTTGTCCTTTTTGCATCTCTGCCTATTTAATGCGATTCAGCTCACAATTAGGTTTATTTCGGCTTTGAGTAATGCACATTGTTAGTCTCTGTGCAAGTCAAAATCAATCAAAGGAAAACGGAAATGTTTAACATGTCAAACAGCTCATGATTTTCCCGAAACATTTGTCACATCCTTGTGGAGCCTCGGATGGGAACAGAAAATTACCCTGTGCGAAGAAGAGCCGGGTAAATATTTTATTCCAAATACTTCTACTCAAGAACTGTTCGGTCTATCTGCATCTCGGATCGACTTCCACGCCCACAAAACTACACCTGATGCACGCCTCCCTCCAACTATGCATCGCATCACACGGACAAAGCCAAAGGACTCGCGGGGAAGCAGGAGGAGCAAAGAGGTCCTGAAAAGCCGAGAAAAATGGTGAAAAATTCAACCTGCCTGCAGAGGGCGACGTTTTGCGGCATCCTCAGCATCTTCCTTGCCGTGCGGCCTGTGCCTGGTGGCTTTCCAATGCAACTTATGCAAATTTATTGGAAAATACTTCGTTATTTTTTTCCTCAGTTCTTTTCTCGCTTCGCTTTGCGGCAGAGGAAAAGGGGAGGCGTTTCTCTTTTTGCGGCATAACTTTGAATACCCTTTTGTCGAAAAGAAAGCTGGGACCCTTTGATTGGTAAATGTTGGAAAGCGATGTAGATTTTTTAAGTATGTTATCTCATAAAATGCAGTATTATCGTAACACTTAAAATATTACTTATGTAGGTGTGCTTGAAGACTCTCTACTTTACCCTTAACGAGGTTCGTTCTGATGCCTTTTTAGATTACATCTTTAGACAATTTCTCTAAATTCTTTAAGAGAATTCACTCTTCGACTGTCAAAGGTCCATCCTTTCAATACATTTTTTTCTACTACCACCATTCTGCATTTTATTTATACATATCTGACGTCTTTTGCAGTTCGTCTTCAATTTTATTGTGGGGTTCCGAATTGTGGGCGTTTTACATTTATTTTCCATTTGGAATGCAAGTTATTTCGCCGTGCAAGACAAAGGCCGATGTCTTTGCCTTTTCCCTCTGCCATCACAAAAAAAGGGGGCAATACCAAGGTGGAAAAGTGGGCGTTAGCAGGCGGCTTTCCCTTTGACTTTCTGGCAGCAAATACAACTGCATCTGCAAGGGCCAACGCATCTGCATGCAGAATCGGGACTGTAAGCCAGCAAAGGGCAATTAATCAAGCTGATCCGGGGATTCATGAGAAGCTCCAGCTCCTCATTTGCTCTGTTCATTGTTCAGAGTTGTGCCATCATTAATTCGTTGGCCAATTGTTTGCTCCGGCTGACCCGCCGCTCCCCGCCAGACTCACAGCACAGTATCCACCGCAGAAATGTTTACAGCTTTCGCCTTTGTCATCCTGGCCATTTTCCGCACGACAGCACAAACTATTTGTGCGGCATTTTTATTTCACTTTCTAATATGAATTGTTCCGCCCCAAAGCCCCCTAAGCGGATGAGATAGAAGTGAAGGAGAGGCGTGCCGGACCCGGACTCTGATTCGGATTCGGATTTGCCGGGTGTTTAACGTAATTAATTATAACGGAATTCATTTATTTTCCTCTATGCAGCATCTTAGAAATGCCGTCAACAATTTCCCTCGCACTTGCAACGCGTAGATGTTGCTAATTAATGAGGGGATTTCCCTGGAATTATCTGAGACACATTCAAGCGTTGGGAACTTTATCAATTCGGTTTGATCTTCAAATGTTTGAAGTAACCAACGGTGTTTAAAAATATAGCAAATAAAATAAAATAAATATATAATACAAATTTGTATACAAATAAAATAAATATATTCATTACTCTATAAATTGTAAATATAAAAGGGAAAATTGAACATTAGCATTAAACTGAATTTTGTAAGAACATTAAAATTCTTTATGTAAGGAAACAAACTTAAAGACCAATTGCTTAAAATAATATGGATTTTGTTAGAATAATAATAATAAATCAGGACAATTAAGATGCTTAATAATATAACCCAGGAATTTGAAATTACCTAGCCATGCAGTAGGTCACTTCAGTGACTTTCGCAACAAATTTGCCTCGCTGATGAATCTGTAACCCTTCTAGAGAGGCATTTCCTAATTTGGTTTCCACTGGTTACTTATCAAATCCCTCATTGACCTCAAAGCTGGTGAATTACCGCATTTTGAGGTGAGGCAGGACAACAGAGAATGGAAACTTGGGGGCCTCAAACGAACGAACGGTAGAAATGAAGCCTGGAACATAGAAACACTAATTTGCATAAGGCTGCCAGACTGAATGTTGTAATTTAATTAGCTGCCACTTCCATTTCACTCAGTGGTTGGCATCAGTTGTTGCAACCTAATTGAAATTACCTGCGCTAATAAACTGGGGCGCAGGTGGAGCGCCTCATGCATGGCTGTGAGCTGCATTTGTCTGCCATAGATCTTCGATTTAAATTCCACAGAAGAGCGATGCAGCCAGCCAGATTCGAATTTCTCGCACACATAATTGGAAAGCGCTTTTGACGGGTCGGACGACTGACGAGCCATCAATCAAACGCTTAGCGAGTACATCAATCGCAGGTGCAAGTGCGAGTGTGCGGGAATAAATCACGGGTGCGATGGGTTAAACAACGTTGCCATCGCTACTGCAATCCGAAACTATTCATCAAAGGTTTGGCCAAGTATTTGCCAATTGCTGGAGCTGCCAGCACGGGGATTCCCTTTCGCAATTAATTCCTCAGGAACGCTGGGAAGCCCATTAAATTATCATAGAAATTCAATTATTCCCCGATGCGCGATGGGTGCCCATCAAGCGAATTCGATGGCAAAAAGGGAATGTTTTTTAATGGCCAGCTCGTAAAAATTCCGGGAATTCGGCCAGGTAAGCAGCAATCGATCATAATACAATTTTTGATATCGTTGTTAAGCTCGCGAGGCGCATAAAACTCACATTATACTAAATATCTAATGACCAGAAAGTATGCAAACCGAAATTTATATGCTTGCGGACGCCTCGAAATTGCTGCAGCGTGCTCCATTAGCGGCGAGGGAAGTATGGAATGTCGATGGATGCAACGCCGAACTCTCATCGCTTCCCTCGCAGAGCCAGCGCCCTGAGAAGTATGCTATTAAAATTATACCTTGCTAAAAGGCGAAATTACAAGCAAAGTTAACAAGAGAAGCGACTGCCTCATAAAAGTTTTCCATATTAATGAGCTCCCATCCCCACCGAAAAGGAACCATCCCCCCACTGCGTACAGCGAGCGCATTAAAATTGGTGAAACGGCAAAGGGAAGCCGCGGCACGGAATGGGTGGATTCTGCGGCCGGTGACCATCTCCTGAGGGGGTGTCACTGTCTGAGCCGGGTAATGGAGTTGAGTGAGTTTTCATAAGCCATTTAACGGTCTACAAAGCTGCTGTTGGCCACAATTTTCCCGGGCTTCCAGGGTGCGGGAGATGGTCAGCGACAGCGACAATGTTGATTGGCTCTGAATGGGAGGCCATCAACATATTGAATAAAGTTTTGGGAGCTATTTAGGTAAAATGTATGCATTTTATGGGTACTCTATGGGTTGAGTAATTAAGTTTAGCTAGAAATAAACTGAAAGGTTTTCTTTATAAAGTATAATGAATAAGTATATTGTATATAAAAATATTGCTTATAAAAATGATTACGAAACAAAGAAATTCACTTTTAAAAATTCATTAAAAAAAATGCAAAGAGTTAAAACCTTATTTCAAGTGTTGCATATTATTTTTCAAGTCTTTCTTTAAATTAATAAATATAGTATGTAAAATGTCAAAGGCTTATAGCAACCAATAAAGCGAAGGATGTGTTTTTAAGCTTTTTCTTTCTTTCCATCTTTTGCCCAAAAGTAGTCCATTATCCGTAATTACAAACCGCGTGAAGAAAATATGCCCAATGGTACTTGATTTCTCTGCAACTATTTTCCCTTAATTTATCAATTTTTCTGAGCCCTGACAGAAAGCGAGAAGAGGGATTTTATTCGGCTTTCACAGGCAGCACACACAAGCAAATTAAGGCAGACGTACGTACTTATATTTCGATCCGACACGTTGGATATGTGTTTTCCATATAAAACGACAACGACAAGGCTGCCGTTTTCCCGATGTCGTGGCGTGGCGTGGAGGATGAGGACAGGATGCTCCTCATACGTTGGCTGCTATTTAAGCAACGTAACTTAAAATAATCGCACTCATATATAATCCGGGGCATGCAACTTTCGGATCCCGTGCCAATGCCACACACACACACACACACACACACTCTCCCGTCCCACATCCTGCACCTATATATGTATATATTTGCTGCTCCTTAGCATAAGTAATAAATGTACTACGCCGCATGAGAGAAATCGCTTGGAATGGCAGGAAAATAAATTATCGAACTTCGATTTCACTACTCGTCCTTTCAGGACGCTGCCTGCCCTCCTCCCCCACTTGCCTGCTCTATTTTCATTTTGTATTTTATGATTTTGTACGCTTCTCGGTCTAAGGTTATAAAATTGATACGTAAAGAGAAAGAAATTTCAGCTGAGTTCGATTTCTGCCTTCTCCACGGATAGTTTAAAGGGAAATTCAAACCCGAATAGCACACTCATGTGTTTGGCTGTTTAATGTGAGGGGTAACCAGATACCCCGCACATCGGGGTGTTTGCCAGCTTAGGGCTTTTCAGGTTAGGCAAATATTATTATTTGCCTGCGCATTCGATTTCAATTCCAGCTCTGTCCGGCAAGGTCACGTCGCTAAGCGTTTCCAGGACATATAGCACACACATAGTGTGCCCTATAGTGGAGCGTATTTTTCACAAATTGAACAATTGAACCGAGGAGCCAGCTCAAGGCTAACAAATTGAACGATGTCGCCTGCAGTCGACGCCGAGTCGAGTTCAATTTGTGCGGCAAACTAACGCTAACACCAGACTACAAATAAGACTTGGCGCAAAATGGGGTTTCTTATTAGTAAGAAGTTGTGAATTTGTCCTCGATAAAATCCTGGAATTGTATCATTAAGTGTTGAAAGTGCTTTCAAGCATAAATAATAATGAATTTAAATCGAGATGATGCTTTATGTATTACACATAAAATATATAAGCAAAATACAAAACGTCATTATTCTCCGTAACCGTAAAACACCATAAAATATTACTTATTTATTGAACAATGGGTTGAAACATGTTCAAGTGATTATTATTTACCATATCATTATTGACTGTTTATGCCAGTTTCCAATGAGCTAAGCTCCCTAAGCCTGTACCCAATGAACACATTAAAGAAGGACAACAGTTTTCCTGTGGACTAGTGTTCCTGCCTCTGTGGATGTGCCTATCTGTGTGAATGTCCGTGTGAGTGTGGCTTTGTGTGTGGCTGGGTCATGTCAAGCAAACGTTCAACACCGTCTCATTAATCATGCCGGCCACACACACACTCTTGCAGGGACAACATGTGGCCTCTTTCTTTGTGTCTCTGCGGGCTGCAGCTTCCACTTTCCACTTTCCGCTTCAGCTTTTTTTTTTTTGATTAAAATTCAACTTTTGACTCTTGCATTGTAATGGCTGACATCATTTGCTTGCCACTGCTGACCACCTGTGCCAGCTCCTGGCTGCTGCCACACAGACAGACACACCGAGTATTAGCGAGCGGGGGAGCGGCAGGATAATGCTTTGTGGAACTTTCTCAGTTTGGTAATCTCTTAACGCAAACAAAAAACAGGAATCTGTGTTGGGTGAATCACAAAATACACTTCCTTTTAGGAAAACCTGAAAATATGACATCAAAAGGAGTTGATATTTTAAGATAATGGATGGTAAAGTAACACTATAACAGTTCCTTCTTTTGATGTTTCTTTATTTATTTCTCATATAAAATAAACTTTACTATTTTCTGTAATTTACTTAATGACTTTTTCTACAGTTGAGACGATTCTTACACTTTTGCTTTGATATATCACACATTTATTATATAGGATAAAAAACTACAATATATAATAGCAATTTTTAAATTGAACTTTAGTAATAGCCTTAATTCCCAATTAAAATACAACGCTTTATAGTTTAATAAAAATTTCCACACCGCTTGGCACGCAGCTATTTGCTCAAATGAAAAAAAAAATAGTTAGCAATGTTTCCGTTTCAAATTTATTGGCAATTTGGCTCGGGTTTTATTTAAACAATTTCCATTATATCTCTACAACTTTTCACAGCCACTTCAATCAATTAGTTATTGAATTTATAGTATTTTTATTTGAAAGCAATCTGCCAGCGAATGTACTCGTTGCGTGAGGCACATCTAAAACACACGGTCTGGCAAAGTTTTCCATTTGATTCATTCGCTGGGTTCTTTTTGTTACGGCTCTTGTTGTTGCGGCCAAAACATTTTTAACTTTCCGCCTGCCGCGTGATATTTTCGGGACTCAGTGCTCAGCGTCCGGCGCATTCATTTATTTAAAAAAGAAAACCTTTTCATATAAAGAATTCATTTCGGTTGCCTACTTTCGGGTCGTGGCGGGCCACGGTCCGGTCCGGCATTGTTCGGCTGTCACGTCCGTCATCAGCATCAGCTGTCGGCCGGGACGAGACCCGGTTTTGGCCAGGCCCTCGGACCTACGTGCTGCGAGCCCTGCGGGAGTGTGTTTATGTGCGGTTCTAATGTTTTGCCGGTTTTCATTACATGCATCCACTCCCAGGCTCACTCAAATTGCCATCAGCGGCGGCAGGACGAGATCTGTGCCGTTTGCATTTGACAAATGACAAACTCCACTGGCCTTGGACGCTGCCTCCCGCCGAAAATTCCTAATGATGTCATTAATTTTGCACAATTTTTAATGCGTTTGCAATGGGGTTTTTTGTTGTCCGTCTTTTTTTTTTCTTGCTGCGCTAAAAGCCTCTCCAAATGTTTGTGATAGAAATTGCACAAAAAGGATTCGCTTCTGGCTATTTTATTTTTGCCAGCAGTGTGGGTAAACGAATGAAAAAGCATTTGCCAAGCAAATACAAGGCAGCAGCGTCAAATTTGCTCTGCAGCAAATGCAAATGCAGCATCAGAAGCTTCCTGACTGGCACTTTGCCCCCTGGCCTAACGACTTTACCCCCGTTCTAACACTGCCACTGCCACTGCCAATGGCAATGGCAGCCGCAAAATATTTGCGCTAATTGAGATAAAATACAATTTAATGGGCCAGCGGAGGAAGGAGCATGCCAATGCATTTATTTCGCACTGCACCGACAAAAATGGTGTTCGAAATGTGGATTTGAAGTCGGTTTACGTGCATAATGAAGCATGGGTTTAATAAATCAGTCCCCAATCAAAACACATCGAAAAAGAATTGGAAGTTGTTTACTTTTATTTAATTTTGAAAAGCTAAATTATATTTCATAATTAATAAATACCACAATATTTAAAAGGACTTTATATATACATATAAGATACAGATTAATACTTAACCATCGATGTTAACCAGATCTACAAGAGTATATAATTATGTATATTTATTTTGTGCAGATACTTTTTACAGTGTTCCACTGGACATACTTTCGTCAGACCCAAATAATCGAGATGAATTCTTGGTGCCTTCAATTCTCTTAC
This sequence comes from Drosophila bocqueti, assembly GCA_018151655.1. Lineage (NCBI taxonomy): Eukaryota > Metazoa > Arthropoda > Insecta > Diptera > Drosophilidae > Drosophila > Drosophila bocqueti. Next base: position 5,264,839 of record JAECXF010000057.1, read on the forward strand.
CAGCATTTGCAATTATTTGGCGTTGGGGTCCTCCCTCCCTCTCTGGACGATCCTCTTGGCCACATTAACCAAACCTCATCGCTCAATGTGTCAATTTCCGAGGCAGGACACTGAGCTGGGCAGGAGGTGGGGCCGGGAAGAAGTAGATGTTGATGTAGCAGCTACTGCAACCAGATGTGGCAAAACAAAAGGCAACATCAGCCAGCGCACAGACAACACAGTTTGCCAATGACAAGCAAGCCGAAGACAACACAACACGACTGAAAATTGACTGCATTTTCCCCAGTTTTGTTTGCACAATTTTCAATATGCATTTTCCTGCAGCTGCAGCTGGATAAAAAAACACACACACAAAAAGACAACAATAAAGCTGAGCCACAATGAAGCTGTTTGCCTGTCCTGTTTCATATCTCTGGACTGCGAAAACTGTGGCAAACATAACTTCCGCCCCTCGATTCCCCTGAATTGCTTAACCGCAGCGCTAAAAACTGGCAAAACGAATGGCAAAACCAATTGCTGCGAATTGCGGTCAACAGTTTTGATTGTTTTTGTGGCCAAGCCAAGGGTGCTCAGCCTACGACCGGCCCCAGCAGCCACCCAAAGCCACCCACCCACAGCGCCCTGATAGCTGCTGTCTTTCGGTGGCAAACAATGCCAGTGAAATACTCACATTCCCGCACTCGAACAGGAATCAAACAGAAACAGTCGGACATTCTCCAGTTTTCGTTATGCACTTACAATCAATTTGCGGCCATAAATTCAGCTGCCACGCCCAGCAGCCGGGAGAGCCTCCGCCCCCCCGATTTTTGACGCATCTTGTGCACGTCTGCGTGCGAGGCAAATAAAACCAGGGCGAACCCACGTACCCCCCGAAAAAAAAGAACCCATAGCAAACATAATGGCGACGCTTTACAACCCTTTGCTGCAACAAATAAAAATTTATGACTCTGCCAAGAGCGGAGCCAAAGTAATGTGTATGCTTATGGCGGTGGAGCAAATGGTGTAAGAAATGGTGCGAAATAAAATATTGGCTAATAATCGCATGATAATGCCGAAGGATTTGGCCCGCCGGCCTGCGGCAAAAGTTCTCACTCGGGGGACACGTTGCGTATACGCAATCCATTCTCCACTTTTTGCGGGCAGTTAATAATGCTTTGGTTTATGGGGGGAAGGGTAGTAGGGTGGTAGGGTGCGTGGAGGCTCCTGGCCGAGAGGCAGGCATTAATAATGACAACTCGTTTATAGCCGCATCAAAATGGAGCTCAAAGCCCAGCACTCAAACTCGCCCTTCGCGCTTTATCCTAATTGCACTGGAGTCCCCGAAGCCGGAGTAAAGCTCGTGTGTGTGTGGCCGGGAAGAACTACGGGTGAGGAAGGATCCCTGGGTGCTTGGTGTATGGGTGTTTGTGTTTGCATGGCCCGGCGGCAAAAGTCTGATAAGCTGGCAGTTCACAAAAAAAAATTGCTGGCAAGAGAGTGTAAGGAAAACATCGCAGGAGTTGCATTTAAGTGCAGTTCTCACATCCTGCATGTCCTTGGCTTCAGTCGGGGCGAGGGCGGGTACGAAGGGCGGCGTTCGAGTAAGTGCCTATGTAACTACAGCCCCTAAGTGGAGTGACGTAAAAACTTATCCCAGGCCCTATTATCTCCCTCTGCACCTCTGCGCGAGAGGCTGAGAGTTCATTCTGGCAGTGAACTTAAAAGAATCCCTCCCCCAAGGCAGGTGCTACTCAAGGATATTTTTGTAATGATTTAAATTTCATTGCCTGCCTTTATTTATATCAAAATATTGTTTACTATTTACCGCAAGCACTCGACCATCGAAATAATTTCAGATCTTTATAACAAATTACCTGCGAAGGACGACTTGGAACTTTCCCAGTTCCAGGATGAAGGGAATCCATCCACTGGCTTTTTCAGAGACAAACTCAACTGAGTAGATCCATCCTCAGCTCTGACAGAGTAACTTGGCTTCGTGGTGCCGCCGCCCTTTGTTGTGGCTTCCAGGACGCGGAGTTTCCCCGGCTGATTGCCACTGTTGCACCATCATTGTTGCACTGGCGGCGCTTCGGAGGTGCAACTTTCGCCCAAGTGGCAACTTTTAACGCTTTTAGCTGTTGATAGTGGTCGGAAAAGTTTCGGGCCAACTGTTATCGCCGCGTTGCCGCCGCCCTGAGCACGTGCAAAAGGCCCTAATTATGACACAAGAACTAGTCCCCGGCACCGCTCTCCCAACTATTTAGCCCATAATTGTTCCAGAGATCGTTTGTTTACGCTTCACTTGCCTGCTTTTGCCACTTCGAAACGTGTTTCACCCCCGTGCCTTGCCCTCCAGCCATGCATTTTTCATGGCGTTTGTCTGAAGCGTTTTTATTCCGGTCTCGGGCACTTTAAAGTCGTTGGTGAAAGGAAAACAGAAACCAGAAAAATAGAAAACACAAAATAGAAAACCCAGAAAAGTAGAAAGGCAAAAAAAAAGAGGAAAAGCGAACACATTTCAAAAACATAAACGCACAAAATGTGTCAACCGCAATATGCTCGCTGTGTAAACAGGGCCGAGGCGGGGCACATGCGGAAATCACTAAAGGCACTTCCTGCACCAGCAACAAATGCCATAAAAATCATGAAAGCAGCGCCTCAGACCCGTTCCTCGCCACTCACCTATGGAGCACACATATAGATAAGCCGGCCACGATAAACGGGCTTTGGTCTGGAGACTGGAGACTGAAGCGGAGGTCAATGGGTCGCTCCCGATGTGGCGACGGACTGTCTTTATTCCAAAGGAGAGAGATGATCGCGTGAAGGCAGGAGACACGACAGCTCTAAGGATACCTAAAGGGATCTAGAATTATTAAAATATGAAGTCACCTAGAATATATTTTCCAAATGTGTCTATAAAATTTGTTTCAGGGATAAGAGATACTCACTTTTACAAAGAACTCATTACCATTGACTTAAGGCTAACTCTAATATTTAACTAAAAGAGTTCAAAAGGCAAATATTTAAAACATAATAAGTGAAGTAATTAATGAAAGATTAATATATTTTACTACAAACACAAAGAATGCCCTCAGTGAGTGCCCGTTAAAGTTTACTGCAAAAGTGTTCATGGAAAAAGTTTTGGCCTCGAACATTTCGTCGCATATGTCCTGTGTGTGCACCTCTGGCTAAGATCCTGATTCTTTACTACTTCCCCCCCTTTCGCTTTCCCCGCTCGCATATGTCAGCCATACTTGTCATAACACCCACTCCCACACACAGAGAGGAGGCATCAAATGCCGCAACACTTTGGATCTGAGTCGGGCATTCCGCATGCCACAAGCAAACACACTCAAGCTCGGGACTGGGTCTCAGGATTCTCTCCGCTTGTGTGTGGCACATTTCAATGGGAGCTCACACCCACACGTACACACAGCCATCTCCAGGCATCTCCTCTCATTCCGGGCTCAGCCATGCAAAATATGCCAGCATTATAAAACTTCAATCTACTCTAAAGAACTTGTTTATGCCCGATTCGGATATCGACAGGCAAGGATTGGCGTGGAGTCGGCGGGGCTCAATGGGATGTGGAGTTAGCACGCTTTTTGACATCTTTGCCGGGCCAAAGCGTTTCGCATAGTTTGAGCCTTTGAGCCCCCCTATTTAAATCGGAAATCCAAGCCGAGATAAAATATGGATAGATTCGCTTCGATGGCTCACAGGTTATTCAATTCACGTAGAGGTAAAATATTTTACTATTTCGAATTGCTTGAACACATCCTCTCTTCTCTTAAAATGTTAAATTATGCTGGAAATATTTATTTTAAATGAAAGCAAGAGAAAAATGCTTCACAAAATATACAAATAAAAAGAAAAAATTCTACAGAAAATACAGAATTACCTTTGGTTTAGTGTGTGAGTTCTAAACATTCCATTTTAAGAATTAATTGTCTCCCCATAATGTGATATCAAATATAATATTTCATTATTCTTAACTTCTTCATCTTTTCAAATTTATCTTGAATTTATTTATTGGTAAAAATGCAAGTGTTGAATAAGTTTATATTAATTAAATTAAATAAATCAATCAAGTCACATTTAAACATTTTTATTTTAGTTCAATTATCTAGAAAACTTTATTAAAAATACACTGATTCTGTGTTATTTATATAAAACATTGCTTTAAAGTCGAATTAATAAAACTTCAATCTCTTTAAGATATGGTAATAAACTAATATACAACCGGTTAATGGCTTTATATCTTTAACTCGAACTTTCCTTTAACCGACAGCTTCTAGCTTTGATTCCAGGAGTAAATCGCTTGTCTCCTGCCACTCACATACATACTGGCAGGATGGCTAACACACACTAAGCTCTGATTTCCAATGTCCGATAAAGTGCGAGAGTGTCAGTGGGTCTGTGGGTAGCTGTGGAGTCTGTGGATTTGCACGCCGAGATGGCGATCAGTGCAGTATTTGCTTTTGTATGTTTTCATTTGGACTCCGGGCGATGTGGGATATGTCCTGTGAACCACTGCCGACGGGCAGGGCGAGGTGGGGGTGGGGGTTAGCCTGGACAGGGATAACAGTAAAAGTATGTCTAACCACCGTAAGCTTGTTCTACTGCTACAAAGCACACATAATGTTGTGAACAAAAGAATAAAATAAAACTAAGGTCCGAGCCAGTCAGGGGAAAGCCAAAACAGCTTCTAGCAGTGCCCTGTGTTCTTGAGTTTGTCCGTAATTCCTTGTTATTATAGTATAAAATCCAATGAACGTTTACAGCAATCTTTTGTTTTGACTTTATAAGCATACAACAATGTTGATATATAAATGATTTTTTATGGGAAAAGGTATACGCTAAACACGGGCTACTTGAATGATAAATCATATTTTTAAATAACTAAATATTACCCTTCTTTCTCTTATTTTATTTTATTTATTTAACAGCTTCAACTTAGCTTTAGAAACAATTATCCAATTATCCCAAAAAATGCATCTGAAAATGTACCATTTCAAGCCACAAACAACTCACTTTAAGTTTTCTGTTTAAACAACTCAACGTTTTATTTCATCGCAATAATTACAATGCAAGCAATGTGTAAAGTGTAATTTTAATATATAGTCTTATAATAAACTTAGTGTGGAAAGCGTAAATACATTCATACATATATAATACAGTGTTATGCAATACAATTGCCTTAAGTACAGAACAAATAAATTGCTTGCATTTTTTCTCTTCTCAATTTATTTGGCACAAAGGACCTCGCTTCTACTGCTGAGGAATTTTCCGAGTTTTTGGTTTTTAAGTTGCCAGCCGTATGGGGGGGGACTTTTGGTTTCGAACTGGGATCGGGGAAAATATTTACAATGAGAATGCAAAATGTCAAAGTTGCATTTGCATTGAATAAAACATAAAACAAATCTGGCTGCCGGGAGAGCAAGCACTTTAAGAGTATTTTTGTTATAAGCACACAAGAATACCAAAGTTGCCACGGCAACAGAAAAATAACCAAACAAAAATTGTATTTCTATTTATTTTGTTGCTCGCTCCGCCCTCTTTTCCGCCCCCTCAGTTTGTTTTGTTTGCCTGAGTGGAAATATAAAAATTACTTCGTTTACATCCAGCAGCAAGGATAACATCGAAGCGAGCAGGGCAGAAGCGGGAGCGAGGCCAAACGGGTCACGCAACATCCTAGACAAAGTAATAACACTTGACGCACGTCTGCGTTTCCGGCTTGTGTCCGGCCAAGGGACGTGTCTGCACAGAGAGAAAATGTTTGCAAAATATGTGACATTAATATGTGGTATAACTAAGTGTTACAGAAACAAGGAGTGACTTAGAGAAATTATTGTATTTCATTTAAATAAAAAGTGAGTAACACACAGCAGCCACATATAAGGATTAATTCTGTAATTAATAAATTTTGAGGCTGTGAGTTACGCATCTTTTATTTATAGTGTCATTTACTAGAAAGGATAATTGACTTGACTTTAAATATAGGTATGTTTTTAACATTTTGGAAAGTTGATATACTAATAATAATAAATTTCAAGGAAAGTGTTGCAGAATATGGCTAAATAATTAATTAATTAGTACATATGGTATATTTTCTCTCTGTGTAGCTCTAGCCGTTTCTCCAAACCCCCTCATCCTTGCAAAAACCTCTACTCAGGTGGTGAAAACTAGACGAAACTCTCCTGACGTGTTAAATTGAATTTGAGCAGCGTCGACGACGACGACTTGGCCTTGGTTTTCGAGTTGGCACTGGAACTGGTCTGCGTTTGGGCCTCGGGCGTCTGGTGGCCACTGGAGAAGGTAGCAGCGACCGGCGTGGGTGTGGCCAGCAGCTGCTGCTCCTGCTGGTGGACGCCGAGCAGTTGTCGCGCCAGCTGTGATATATCCCGGCCGTGGCTGCTATCCAAATATCCAAGCGGCGGCGGCTGCTGGGGCGAGGGCAGAGTGGCCGCGGCGGCTTGGGGCTTGAGGGCCAGCGACTGGCGCAGCAGGTCCGGCAGATGCCACTGCTCCAGGAGCTCCGCTCCCAGCGTGGGCGAGTCGCTGGCCAAACGCGTCAATGTGTGCAGGATGGTCTTGATGCTGCGGCGCTGGGCATCGCTCTCCGCACGTGAGCCGTAGGTCTTGTAGAATTCCGTTTGGTACACGGACGTGATGAAATTTATGATGACGCCGTTGGCCAAGTGGCTGTGGCACTTCTTGTTCAGCGACATGTTGTGCAGCATCCCAACGATTTGCTCCTGTGCGGATGAAATGAAGCGGAGGGGCGGAAAATGTTGATGAGTAAAAAATAAGCAACGCAAAGTGGGTCCATGTGTGTGTTCGGGCTGGCCGAATGAAAAATCGTGGCCAAGATTGCGAAAAAATTGCTTTGCAAATGCACAAATAAATTTTACGAGCCAGCGCCCCGAGAAGCTTTCAATAAAATTGCCCAAAAAATTGCAGGAAATCGATTCAGGCGGCTCCCACCCAAGGTCAGGGTTCACACAGGGATAAATGTATCAGGATATGAAGAAGTATATTTGTTTCAATAAAAAATGCTTTAATGTTCTTTGAAAATCATTCAAATGTTATATATTAAATTAAAGATATTCAAAGCATTCAATTTTAATTAAGTTTCATCCTGGACATAACATTAATTTGTGATTACTAATATGTGATTGGTGATTACTTCCAATTGAATTTAAATTAGTTGCCGTTTTTGCCCAGTAATATATTTATATCTATTCAGTAAATTTGTTTATTAAGAGAATTTTAATTGTTGATTGCAATGCCGCACAGGAGAGGGTAATTTATGTCAGGAAATTAAAATATTATCGGAAAACTGCCTGTTTTGCGGGGATTTTGTTTGATATTAGCTTGAATTTAATAAAGAAATTCAGGAAAAATATTTACATTCTCTTTACGAATTAATAAATGCAACTAAACTATATAATTTGGCATATTTTCTATTTTTAACAGGCATCAAATATACTGAATAACCTAGAATTATTTTTAATTCTACCTTTAAAATTGTAAAGAAACACTTTCAGAGCTACTTACATAGAGGAAGACTGTGGTGCCGCAGCTTTGGTGTTCCAGGGTGTCAATCAATCGGAAGATGGCCTCATTGGACATGATGGAGTAGTGTGAGGTGGCCTCCATGCGGCTCAGATTATTTAAGGCAGCGGCACAGAGGAGCAGTGTCTGGGCACAGCACTCCGGTTGCAGGAGGGCAGCCAAGCCAGCCACCAGGCTCTCCGCGCAGTCCCTCAATCCCGGCACTCGGTGCTCCGGTCCGTGCCAGGCGGCGGTGATCTGGGCTAGTAGTGAGACCGCCTCCCTGCGCTCAATGGCTCCTCTCTCGCCGGCCGATTCCACCTGGAGAATGTCCCTGACTATCTCAATGCCGCCACAGCTGCCCAGCTGATTGATGGCCTGAGGGGCGCAGCACAAGGTAGCCAAAGCCCGGAGAGCCAGGGCCCTGACAGAACTCTGCTTGTGATCCAGGACCACCACCAGGAGGGTTCGCACTGCCTCGTTCTGGACGAAGGCATCGGACAAGGAGGCAAAGCCGTCGTAGTCGATGTTCATCAAGGTGGCCACCATGTTGATGTTGGCCCTGAGCAGCAAGTCACAGCGACTCTGCTCGATGCTGACCACCAGAACGCGAACCAATCGCTCGAAAATGAGGCGCAGCGTGATCAGGGTGTGCCGCTTCAGGAGCTGCACATCGTCCAGCAGGGACTCCAAGTTGATGTAGTGCTGCCGCTCCAAGGAGTACCTGGTGTCCTTGCTCACCGTCCTGATCTGCTCGAGGTGCTGCTCATAGCGCCGCCTCTCGATCTTGGCATCGTTGAAGAATATCGCACGGCGCTCCAGCGTGCAGGTGAAGTCGTCCAGGTGGGAGAGCAGCTGCGTGGCTCCGGCGAGAGCCTCTGGCAGGGAACTGGCCTGCAGTCCGCTGAGCACCCGCTCGCTGCGCTCAAAGTGCACCTGAAGCGACAGAGCCTGCTGCTGGAGCTGCCGCACCAGCTTGCACACCGCACTGGTGGTGATGGTGTAGTTCTTGTACGCCTCCTGGGCAATGGACTTGTGCTGCAGGGTGCACATCACCTCCGGCTCTCCGGCCCAGCGCTGCTCCTGCATCCAGCTGGCCACGGGCTCGGGATGTTTTCGCGTCTTCTTTGCGATCCTCGAGCGACTCTTTGGCGTACTAGTGCTCGCCGTGAACCTCAGAGCGCTAACTCTCAGGGGAGAGGGCTGCGCCTGCAGGGTCTCGTCCTGTTCGGTGGTGCCAAAGGTCACGGTCTCGTTGTTGTACGGCGGTGGAGCCTCGCCCAAGTAAACAGTCTCGTTATTGTAAGGCGGCGGTGGCGCAGAAACCTGCTCCTGCTCCTCCTCGCTGGCCGAACCCTCTTCCGGTTCCGGTTTGGCTTTCCGCATAATTCGCCGACGGCGTCTTATCGCCGGACGTGGCGGCGTCGGTGTGCCCTCCTCCGGCGTCACAAGCTCCGCCTCGTCGTCCAGCTTCATGCTATCCAGCTGCTCGAAGAGCCGACTGCGGCTAGCCGCCAATTCCGCATCCACAGCATCCTCCTCCTCCCCATCCTCGTTCTCGCCGGATTTCGCCTTTGGCGTCTTTTGGCCGCTGGTGAATGAAATCCGCCGGGAGACACTGATCAGCGGTGAGTAGAAGGCTGAGTTGCCCACGCGACGCACCACAGTTGGGGGCGTGGCCACCGAACACACGGAGGTGGGCGTGGCCGTGGGTGTTTGCTTCACGTCCGACTGAGGCGATTGCGGGGACTGTGATGGCTGGCGATGCTGCAGCTGATGGGACTCCTCATTGTCCGAAAAGCCCGAATCCTGTGGGTAAACAAGATACATCCTTTAGCATATTGCAGTAATTAAGGAAAAGGTATTTACTTTCATTAATACATCATTCCGGCATCCGTACTAATATACAATGAAAGCTTGAGCTTCTTAAAGACTCCCACTAAGCGGAGCTATCCTCGAGTTAAATTAGAATAACGCCTCGGGATGTACAATCAAATGGACTGCAAACCGTTTGCTCACCTGACTGCGCAGACTGCCGGGACTATCGTGCTTGTGCCAGGAGAGCTTGGAGCTATTCTGCTCGTCCTCCACCTCCTGGATGCAGGAGAGATTGCCCAGGGGGCCGAGGGAGGAGGGCTGCCTCTGCGACGAGCCAGACGAGTGGCTGCTGCCATTGAAGCTCGAGTAGAAGCCGCCGCTGGTCAGGGAGGACTGCTCCGAGCCCCACCACACCTTGCTGTAGCTGCGCTGGAAGGACATGCCTGAAATGGAGAGAAACGAGAAGGAAATCAGTAGTGTCCATCATTTAAATAAATTGGACTCATTCGTTTAACAGGCTTAAATTCATTAAATTTAATGCAATTGCCGCTTGGCTGGACTGGATTCATTGCCAATACACCCAGGGTTATTCCGGGGTCATTCCTCCCGGAAAGAGTGGGGCGACGAAGAGGCCCACAGACAGCAGGGAGCAGGGAGTACACACACATGCCTGAACACTGGCGTAATATCCGTTACAAAAAAATTAAATTTCCGCCCAAACTGATACAAATCATTATTTTAATCAATGAAATGCTGTACGCCGAGCCCCAGACTCGCTCCCATTTTAAATGTTCAGATCGCCTCGAGTGATTTAAGGAGCTGCCGGGAGGGTTGGTGTAGGAGACCTAGGCAAGTCTCGGGGCCATCAAAATGATATTTGGCATATGGCCGGCCAGGCGTCCAACTGTTCCACTGTATACATTACGGTGCAATAATTTCTAAATAATTGATGTGAATGCCCCAAATTGTGGGCATTTATGCAGATTTTACAGGCCAAATCTGTTGAGTTATAAGCATAAAGAAGGGCGGCGCTCCACCTGGCTGGTTGCTGGAAATGCAAATGAATTTCTAGGGGGGGCATGGCCATGGGGGACTGCTGGTCATGGACTGGAGTAGAACCAACTGGACAAAGCATTCAGTGTGCGGCATTGGGGTCTCTATTATGCAAATGGAATAAACTAATTATGCTGCAAAACAATTTTCGTGTGACATCGCAAACCCAACGAACTCGTGTTTTATTTTGTTTAATTTTCCGTGGTTTTTGCACTTTGCAGTTTACATATTTATAAAACTTTGTTTTCGCCATAATTACATAATATAGCATCCATATACGAATGTATGTATGGATGGATGTTCTTTTGCGTAGAAGGGGACTTGTTGGCAGCACCTCGGCGGGCGAGTGTACAACTATTTGTGTTATGCATGAGTGGGGAAGTTTATTTTGCATGCCCAGTGAACTCTGACCTATGTATGTGTCTCTCTCATTCCATCACTCTCTCCGTTCACACTCAGTGCAAATATTGACAAAGTGCTTGTTTCAAGTAAACAAAATGAAATAAATAAAGGACGAAATGTATTTTTTCTTCTGCACTTTTCCCTACGGTCAACGCAACGCACACATAAGCGCACACTCTTCGCCGCACACGCATATTTATCGAATTCATTAAGCAATTAATTAAAATTATATTCAATTAGTACACAAAGCACGACTATGAAAACCAACAAATATTTGCTGCCCACTCGCAGTTAAATATGAAAAAAAAAATTAAATATTTCTAAAGCATTTCGTAATAATATTGATTTTATTTTTGCGGAATTTTATGTAATAACGATTATTGTTGCATGTGGGGGAGGTGAGGGGTCGACTTTTAAACTGCTCATTATTTCAAACTTTAATCTAATTAAAATAATCTTATTTATGACGATAGAAAATCACATTCTTTTCATAGATTAATTCAAAATTTATCATTTTTAACGTAGATTTTGTATATATTTAAATTAAAATACTGATCTTGACTTTCCTTTCCCCCAAAAATTAAATTATCTTCAACGGATAATTAAGTACTTTATAACAATATAAAATAGTTCAGTTTAACGTGCCATAATTTCCCCATTTAAGACCCCTCTCAGCTCCCAATCCACGTTCATATATCACTAAGCCCCCTTCGAAATCCCGAATCACGGGGTACACAAATGAAAATCACTGTCCCTGGGCCTCGGGCTAATTAATGGAGAGCTCTTTTAACTTCATGCCCACATTACAATTTCAAGCCGGCGAAATCCTTTTCGCTGGACCAATAAATATATTGCACAATTGACGCCGGCTGGCGGCCGAGCGGCTTAACAATGCTGCAAGGCGATAAAAATTAACGGTGCTTAATAGCAACATTGAAAATCATTAAGTGATTTATGGTCAGCCGCAGACAGAGCTCCCTCCAATAAGTGTCAGCGCCCGGACAGCCCCCGAAGGACACTCCATCCGTCGGCGGGTGAAATGTACACACGTATACTTTTGTATTTATTTATCGTTTCGTTTATTTACATGAGCATCTTAGAATACGTAAACGCACTTTATAATACAGCAACATACATATATATATATATTTATAAAGACAATAACTGAGGTCGCTCCTCGTCTTTTTACCATCTCAATTTCGTCTAAGAAGTTCGATTCCCGTTCACAATGATTTCGAGATTTAAAACAAAGTTCAGTTAAGGCCACGCTCTTACAAAAACAAAAAAAATAGAAAGAACAACCAAAAAACGTAAAGTCAAATAATATTTATAAATTTTCCTAGGCTGTATGTGTGTGTGTGTGGTGTGTGTGTTGGTGCGGAGGGGGCGGCGGCGGCTGCTGAGAGGCGTGGCTGGTTGGCAGTCAATTAGCACAGGCGCCACATAAATTTTAATATCGAATACGTATTCGTTTTTGGTTTTTGTGTTTAATCAAGATAAACGAGCTCGCTTTCAGTATTTCTTTTTTTTTTTCGAAATTGGAGGGTGGCGCTTACACCTTACAGACCCACATACCCAAGGGCTGTACATACATGCATCCTGGCTGGAGAACCATGCGCACCCAATGCCAGTCCCGCTCCCAGTCTCAGCGCGGCAGGTCGTTGAGCACGAGCGTGGACGTGTAGCTGGGCCCCTGAATGTGAGCAGTCCTTGTGGTGGTCGTCATCGTGGTGGTCGACGACATGACCCTCCCGTTGACATCTCCATTCACCTGCTCTGGCTCGCCCTCTGGCGAGCTCTCTGAGAGTATCTGCTCCACATAGCCCGTCGTCACCTGGACGCTGGTGCGATTCAGCGGCGAACGGGAGCCACTCAATCCGGGTCCCGTCGACTCATCATCGCTGAAGTCGCTGGTCAGGGCGCTGCCCGTCCGTACGGAGTCGTCGTACGAGTACTGGGTGTGATAGGTGCTGCTGGGCTCCCCGCTGCCGCCCGTCGTGGTGCTGCTGCCACCTGCTGGGGCTCCCTCCATCTCGCCCTGGATGTTGTTGTTCGATTGGCTGTTGCCATTTTGTCTTTGCTGGCGCTGCAGCGTCGTTGTGGAGGCTGCGGTTATGTCCTCCTCGGAGATGTCGTCGAAGGCCGGCGGTGGCGTCGACATGCCGGAGAGCATGGTCAGGACCGGCTGGCGTACACCCGCCGTCGGCGTGCTCAGAGGGGGCAGACGCGAGGCTGGCGAGCGCAGCAGCTGTGTGGCCGAGGTCTTGCGCTTGGAGGGGGAATGTTTCAGTGGAAATGTGGGCGTCTTCTTGAACACCTGCTTGGCCATGGCGTCTTGGAAGCGCTTAGCGTAGAACGAGGGCCGGCACACGGACACCGTGTCCCCGTTGTACAGGATGCTCTTGAAGGTGTGCTCCAGCTTCTTCTCCAGGCGATATGACTGCAGGATATCGATAATGCCGATGTAAAGGATCAACCTTTCGTCATTCTCGGATCGTGCGGGTATACCGCCCGAGGGCACATCCTCGTCCTCCTCCAGGGGCACATCCATGTCAGCTGTAATCGATTCCAGAGCCGTGGAATGAGCCACCAAACGCTGACGATTCATACTGCGCGTGCGATTCAAGGCTGCCCCTCCAGTCCCAGTGGACGAGCCCGGAATGGAGGCGTACGAGGCCACCGTATGGAGTTGATTTTGATCCGCCTCCGGGGCGTCGTCATCGGGGTTCAGGGACGGGGGTCCCTGGGTGGCGCTCTCCTTGCGCTGCAGCTTGGCCCGTGCGTTCAGGATGCGCTCCTCCCGCTTTTCCTTGGCGGCCAGGTCCAAATTGTGAATGCCCACCAGCAGCGAGTAGTCCATGATCTGGAAGCTCTCCAGCACCATGCAGTCCCGCTGAATGGTGCGCATCAGCGCATTGTACTTCTCCGTCTCCAGGAAAATGCCGTTGGGATAGTGTTCGGCAAAGTCAAGGTCCTTGAACGTGGGACTCGCCTTCTGGCGCTCCGCCTTGGAGGCCTTGCGGCGGAAGGACGAGCCCTTCAGGTCGTACTTGGCATGCATCTTGATGTCCGATGGCAGCAGGTTGTTCATGGCCACCAGACGCACATTCTTCGAGTTGTAGTGGAAGCAATAGAGTCCGAAGAACTTGGGCAGCAGCGTGCGGGGATTCTGCGAGAGGTTCATGTAGTAACCGGGCAGCAGTTTCTGCAGGAACTCGCACTCCTTCTTCTGCACCGTCTTGATGATGAACTCGTCGTCGTCCGTCAGGTAAAATATAGAGCCGGAGGCTCCCGGATTGGAGAGCTCTCGCAGCGGCGAGGCACACATGGACATGAGGAAGTCGTCGGGTGCGATGCCAAACAGATCCCGGAAGTAGCGGAAGGCAATGGGCGCGTACACCTTGAACCGGAAATCGCTGTAGTGGTGAGCCGGTGTGATGGAGGAACCATCTGGCGGAAACGAAATGGTCTCCATTTCCCAGAAGTCGTTCATCAGCAGATCCCTCTTCGGCTTGCTGGCCAGACTGCCCACCGTGTGCTGGATGCCCAGCTGTATGGAGCCCATGATCTGCTTGGACTGGATCTTCTTGTAGGTCACCTCGCCACCCTCGGCCACTCGCCGGTGGCCGATCTTCTTCTCATGCTTGCCCCCGGTGGTGGAGGGGTTTCGCGAAATACTGGCATCCAGCGTGGAGCTGGCACTACGGATCTTTGTGACTGGTGTCTGGGTGGCGGCGATGTTGTTCAGCTCGTGCTGCAGCAGCGCCGTGGACTCTTGGCCACCGTGGGCCAGAGCGGCGTCCCGGAAGAGCTGTCGGGATGTGCTCGGCTGCAGGTTAATCGGGGGCGGCGTTCTGGGAGTCCGCGGCGTGCCCTCCAGGTCCTGCTGAATGGAGTTGCCAGTGGGTGACTGGTTCGAGGCATTAATGATCTTAACGGGCGTTAGCAGGCTTTTCCGCTGCAGCTGGCCTACCTCATCCTCTGGCGTTTCTTTGGGCTTTGAGTCATCCTGCTGTTTCTTCTCCTCCTCCTGCTGCTTCTCCTCCTGGCCAACCGGCTGGAGCTCCAGCTCGATGCGGGTGTCCATACTGCGCTCTCTGCGGAGGAGAAAACCACTTATTGCAGTGCCGCTCAAACTGTACAAAAGGCAACAACAGGCAACGCTTTCAATGGCAGAGCTCGAGAAATGCAAAATGGTGAGTGTTTCTCTGTTTTTTGTTTTTGTTCTTGTTTTCAATGGAGGTGATGAGTCAGTGTGAGATGGGGGCTTGAGCCAATGAGCGAATGATGAGGCATTGGAGCAGCAGTTGGCACGTTCGCCTTCTTGCCCGACGACACTTGCGAGCTTTCGAGCAGCTGCTGCCCACTAGCAATTGTGTGGCTTATCTTTTGTTTGCGCAATGAAGAGGCAGCTACAACCAGCGACAAAAAGAACAACAACAACCGCAAACACTAAGCTTTTATCGAGAATAGTAATTAGCACGCAGTGACTGCCAAACTGTGGAACAGTTGACTCCCAAACCGTGCACACAAGTGCATGCAAATAGAGGGGAAATCGCACAAAATCTCATGAAATCACTCATTACGAATTTCCAAAATGCAGGCAAAACAGGTAACAAAAACAGCCTAACCATAATTTCGATTGTTTGCATATGGGAATCCTAAATACCCGACAGACACGTTCGAATGCATAAACAAACGTTCAACAATACACACAGAGAAAGCAAGGAGAATGACTAAATATTTACACCTAAAATAATACGGGAAGCAAGGTGTCGGTTTCCAAATTGTACGGAATTGCAGTTTTCTATAAAAATTATTGATTACCAATCTGCTTTGTTTAAAATGGATAAATAAATAGAATCAGATGTCCGAGGCCCTCCTACTCACTCATTACTCACAACTAACAACTGTTTTTGAAAATAAAATAAATATCTGAAATCCCTACAAGTTTGCAAGTTCAAAATACCCAACTAATCTTTTCTCTCTGCATCCAAACGAATGGCAAACGGTTGCTGAAAACGCAAACAATTAAGGCCGAAATCCTCAAAATTATTATAGGAAAGTCATTATTTTTGCGTGTGTGTATTGTGTGGTATTATTTCGAAAAATGGAAAATGAAACCAAAACATGGTCATGGGCGTAGAATCAGAGCGGAAGGGGGAGAGCTGTATGGGAGGGGGCGGAGGCCATTCAGCTGGCTCGTGTGTGTTTTATTTTCGTAGATTGTCGCTCGGCGGATATAGCGTCGGCATCTCCTCTATATCTTTCCCTCCTCGTGTCTTTTTTAATATTTGTCGCACGCATGACAGGCCAAATAATAATAATAATAAAAAATAGGGAAAAGCGAAAACAACAACAGCTAGAAGTGCTTTCGCAGCGGAAAGTTTTTCCCGAAAATATTCACTGAATGAATATGAAATATGGGCGTCCTTTGGCCGATAAGCAATATAAACACTATGTATATCGTTGATTAGTAATACGTTGGCACTTAACAGGCGCTGCTAATGGGTCTGTTAACCTTCCCAGAGCTGTTAGTTTTCTGCCGTTGCTGTTGTTGTTGTTTTATCCGTTGTTGCTGCCTTGGCATTTTTTGCCTTGGGCACTTTTTCACGATGAGCCATTGCCATTAAAGCGTTTTGCCATTTTATTCGTGAATTAATTAGCGTACTTACACAGAAACACTCGAGATTTAAGTTATGGCGCTCCCAAAGGTCAACTATCCAGCAACAAGTACATGGGCACACTCTCTCTATCTCGCTCTCTTTGTGTATCTGCTGCTGCTGATCGAGGCGCGTTTATCTCCAGCTCCCTTTCGTCCGCAGTTCAAGTCTCTGTTCTTGCTTCGCTTTCGTTGCTCTTCCTTCGATTTCCAGTTTCCAGCTCGGGGTTCGGTTGATAAATTGCTTTCATAATTTACAACAATCTCAATGAATTCTCAGTGAGCACCTTTATTGTTGTGTCGGTGTCTCGGCGCGTGTATGTGTGTTTCTGACTGGCGATGACGTCGTCGTGCGGCAATCGACTTAAGAAATTTCCACTTCAAAGCGGTCTCATTTTTACTCCGCTTTTCCGCCGCTGTTCGCGAAGAATGGGAAACTGTCGACGCTTCCGGGCAAGAAGCAGCGGAATTTGTAGCCGCGTCTGTTAGGTTTGTTAATTTTAATAAACTTTGCGATTTGCAAAATACGCGACCAGCGTGACCGAACCTCAGTTTTTTATTCAGGTCGAATGCGATCAGTGTGACCGTACTTGGTGCAACGGTGAGAAAGGTGCAGAACATTGATGAAAGGCGGTAGAAGCCGCATTCAATAAAAAGTTTGTGATCGCGCGTTATATACGTAAAAGCATGAAAATTTTAAGTGAAATGGGTGTTTGCCCAGTTTCCTCCAAAATGACCAGAAAAAACTATTAAAAGAGCGGTAAGTCATTTGCGCAGTGTGACCGTTGATGAGCCGCTATTAAATACCAATATTTAATATTACATTTTATTTTATATATTTTTATAAATATATTTTTTCAGCTTTTAAAAGTCTAAAGAAACCTATTTTTATTTAAAATGTTTTTAAAAAAATAATACCCGCACAAGATTTCGTAGATTTGTTTGTGGGAATCTTATTGGTTTTAGTCTCTGCTAGCCTGCCAACAAATTGTATGATCATTGACCAATCCGACAGGTGGTGCTATTGTTAGTTTGGGAAATGAAATCCACACAAGAGGCGCCACCTGGTCAATTGACGACTCGTGTGGAATGTATGTGAAATATTTAAAAAAACTTCGGTTTTAAAAAACTTTAAGAATATAGCTTAAATAGTTTATAATTAAATATTGTTCGATTTATTTTTAATTTATATTTTGTAATTATTCACTCTATTTAGAGCTTTTTAAACAATATAT
Source organism: Drosophila bocqueti (assembly GCA_018151655.1). NCBI lineage: Eukaryota > Metazoa > Arthropoda > Insecta > Diptera > Drosophilidae > Drosophila > Drosophila bocqueti. Next base: position 5,282,545 of record JAECXF010000057.1, read on the forward strand.
TTCTGTTAAACTTTTGTTGGACATTCAAGATTTTATTTTCTTAAATGTCTTTTCCCTTTGACCTTTGCTTTGTCCTCTCAATTTATTTTCTCCCACGAAAACAACGAATTTCTTGAATGAAAAGGAAAAATACCCAGCAATTGTCGTTCTATTTCTGGATGAAAAATGTCTGGATTTCTAGACGAAATATTAATTTAATTTTTTCGCTCAGGAAACCGCCTGACCGGCGAGAATCTAATTAGGAACACCTACAAAGGCGACTTCCCGGCCGGCGGCGTAATTCTAATTGGATTAGTAACCGAAGCCGGCGATGCACTGTGGTCGATCCCATAGGCCAAAAATAAAAAAAAAATTTTTTTATTTTAGCTTAAAATGTGCCAACACTGTCTCGTAATACATCAAACTTTTGTACCTTGCCTTTCTTTTTGTTTTGCTCCAGCTATCCTCTTCAAGAATAACTCTTAAACATAGAGCATCAAACTGTTATTGGTTTTGCAGTGCGTTGCAGTGTGGGCGGCATTCAAACGAAAAATTGAAAAACAAAGTTTTAAAAGATTAACCGAACAATGGAAGTCTTTAATATTTTAAAGAAAGGTATTAGCTACTATTTTTAATTATATTCATTTACTCAGCATGTTTTGTTTATTTTTAAGAATTAATGCAAAGTGTGTCCAATTTAGATAAAAATGTATATGTAAACAAAAAAGTTCACTTAGACTTTTAGTTGTTTAGTCCATCGAAGTCCGTGATCAAACTTACATCAAAATGATAAACGATATTTACAGATTATTTGGTGTAAAATTCAGCTGCTAGTTTTTGCAACTCTCTGCGCAACAATAAAAGAACAACGGCGTCTCGCAGTTTTTCGAGCATTTTTTGGTCGCCCGCTCCATACAAGATGATATAATATAGTAGTCCAATCTTAATAAAATTAAAACCGAAATTCTAGAATAATACAAAAAGGCCATATCTCAAATTTTATGAAATTATGTGGAAAATTAGCTAAGTTAAAATTTTTTTCTTCATTATTTGCCGATCGTTTCTATGGCAGCTATATGATATAGTTGTCCGATCTTGATCAAATTAAGCCCGAAATTCTATAATAATACAGAATGGCCATATCTAAAATTATATAAAAATATGTTAAAAACTGGTTAAGTTATAATTTTTTTCTTCAAAAAATTTCGATCGTTCCTATGGCAGCTATATTATATAGTCGTCCGATTTGTTTACTTTTTACACTATATATTCAATATATTTTTATAGATTTTCTGTAAAAATTTCATAGTGATATCTCCACTAGAAGTATTTTTGGCCGCCCGCTCCATACAAGACCGACCACTGTGCGATGGAGCGTTTTCAGGACCTCCAGTGCCTCTGCCACTGCCCTTGACCCTGCGACTTTTCTTCTTTGGATTTTTTTCACTTCTTTTTTTGCGGGTGCCTGTCTCATTACCACTTCCCCGGCCCGCGTCGTCGCTTAAATTGATTGAAAAACCGCCCCTTAATCGATATTTATGGCCAGCCATGAGTAATTTTAATAGACGCGTCCCCCTCTGCCCCTCATTAGTAGTAGGCAAGGCGAAATGTAAAAATTGTTTAGCTAACAATCCGGTTCCCAGCCGGAGCGGAGAAATACTAATGGCTGGGACGAGATGAGTAGGTACGCCTCATTACAAATGCCCAAGAGCGGCAACAAAGCCGGCCACAAATTGCACTTAATTGGGTGTGTTAAATAGTGTAAAAATTGATGTAAATTCAATTTTAACGAAGGCTCGTTTGAGTCAAGTTTTAGCTTCTTGGTATCCGGCCAAAATCGAATTCTATATGCAAATGACGAATAGAGATGTCAGCAAACAAGTTTGGCCAAATAGAAAGAAAGGCAAATTCTAAAATGTGCGACAATCCGCCAATTAATTTGGAAGTCTAAAAAAGAGCGCATAATTTATGCAATTCGAAATCACAAAGACCACAACGGAACTCTACGCCATATCGTCGCGTTGAAGACCCATCAAAAGCTGAGATAATGCTTCGTTATCAAAGGCATTTCATTTCATAATAAAAACAGAAAAATAAAGAAAACAATCAAAAAGAATTGTGAGAGAGCGAGGGAAGCGAATTGAATAATAAATTTATGTTCTGGTCAGCTTAAATAGTGGCCATGCTGGCGAGTTGAAAATATTCATATATATTGAAAATGGCATCGTAAAATTGCATTGAGAGCGGCAGAAATTACACAGAAATTGTTAACTATCATAATTAAGTTAATTTGCGGGGTGGTTATGTGTTGACTGAACCTGGCCCAATGGGGGACGAGGCCGTCCTGATGGGGAAAACTGGGGAAAGAGGCAGCCCGGCTTAATTAACCGAAAGTTAAGGCCCAATGCGAGATCAAATCGATTGGGAAAATCGCAAAGCCAAAGCGCTCAATGATTAATCCGCCATCGGCCGTAATCATTTTAATAGTTTTGACATTTAAGCGACAAATTAAAATGGAATAAATGCAAAATAAGCGTAATAAATTTTAATTGCAGCATCGCCACTCCCACAGATGTTGCATTGATTATAATGAAATTATTATTTATTTATTTGCCATCTTTTTGTTATTGCATAATTAATTGTTGTCGCTCGAGTGGCAAACAATTAAATAATAAATCAGTTTTTAAACAATCATTTAATTATGTAAAAAATGGCCCATTCCACTTGAATCGAAATGCCATTCAGCGAGTGCAATTATTCAAGCCGCACTTTGCCATACATTGTTCAATAGAATTTCGCCATTGTGGCCACTGCCAACCTGACACATCGAAAACAAACAGCGAGTCGGTTACAGAGCTCTTTCAATAGAATCCCCTTTACACTGCTGCTCCATTTACGGCGTTGTCTGACATTTCACATCGGAGCGCTTCAATGGAAAATCAATAAACTAAGCCAAATTAAACATTAATCCCATTCAATTAGACAATCATCATTGCCTTGGCATTTCCCATCTAACGGTAGCCGCATATCGGAGATGCTGCCGTGTGGCTGTTGCAGCCTGAATGCCACGAGTTGGGTTCCTGCCATCGACACCAATTGTCATTGATATCGATCTCTGACTGGCGAGTGAGTGGCGGCGGCAACAGGTGACTGACTCCGGACTGGTTTCTGGGCACATTGGACTTAATAACACCTCTCACGCCGACCGGTGTAATGGCCAGTGTTTAGCGCTCTAATGGAGCAATCGCGGTCGCAGATCCAACCCAACCGCAGGGAGCACACTCTCTCCCCCGGCATATGGAACTAGATCAGTGCAATCAGTGTTCCCTTGATTATTGCAATTAGGTTTCGGTGTACGGAAATTATGGGAATCTTCTTGTGGTGCCAAGTGAGGAATTTTTAAAATTCTTCGGTAGTCTTTGATCTTGAGTTAAGAGGTGTTCTTACAAGTTTGAGGAAGGGGTTGCCAGGGAATAAATTTGATTTGGTATAATGCATAAAATAAAAGGGAATAATTTATAAACAATTAAAAAGAGATCAATTGGGCTTTGATATGTATTTATATGAAATATATAAAATATATTTCTTTTATTGATTAATAGGTACTTCCTCTTTTTTATGATTGAATTATTTACCTATTTAATTGTACAATTCCATAAATAATATTATAGAGTTATTGTATTGACGAGTGCTCAGAGATAACAAATAAACACATAAAATCAATTATTTCCATATAAATAAATTTCAAGCCTTAACTTGTCATAAACACAGATAATAAGAGGCTGATTGCATGCTAATTTATAAAGGTGTGGATAGGAATGTCTACAACAGCTGCAGGTTATTTTTAGTCAATTCTTTACTAACAGATTACGTCTCCCATACCACCCGTACTCCTTTACCTAACCCAATTAATGTTATGTCAAGCCAAGGCTTAGTCACCACCCCACACAGAGCTTTCATTCACCATCAACCTGATCAGTCACCTTTGCCCACACCCCCAACTGTAGTATATATCTCCCAGTTATGTATCCACTCGGTATCCCCAAGCTCGTGCGTGACTCACCGGGGGATCTACGTTATAAAGAACATTCAGAGGAAAGCCGTTCCGAAAAAAAACAACCGAGAAAACAATCATTATGCGGTCTGACGACTCTCGGACGCTCCTGAGTCATAAAACCGAGCTTAGCGGAGTCCTCGAAAATACAGAAATAAAAACAATACAGCCGCATAGTTGGGTTATGAGTTCAGTAACATACATATAGTGTGTGTATTAAAGCGCGTGTAATTACAAGGGGCGTATGCGGAATCGTATTAAATATTTGTGTTTATTATTGATAAGCTTATTGGGGTCAAAGGGGGCCATAAACAGTTATGTGCCTGTTTGTCTGCCATCCCAAATGCGGCTTTTGGTGACCGAAACTTACCGTTTTCTTCTTGAACAAACAATGCCGAGGTAATCCCAAGTATAGCCGTTGTTATTGTTGTCGCTGAATGCTGATAGTAAAATTTATATTTCAAGCACGTGTCATTTGATTATCTTTGGTCACTTGGCACTTGGGGCCGTAGTGGGTGGCAGGGGGGGTGGTGCACCCACAAGACAAAACGTAAATAGTTTAGCACTGCACAACGGTAAACGGTAAACACAGGCGACAAAAACTAAACACGTAAAACCCGAACGAAGCTAACCCGAAGAAACTGGGCGAAGAAAGACTCGCGGCGATCGCAGGGTGTTGCGACTGCGTTGTTCGAATGCTGGAAGTCGAATGAGGCTATAGACTTCTGATTCCGAGGGAGGGCACAGAGACTTGGCCCACAGCAAAAGAGAGAGAGAGGTAGAGTAAGAGAGCGAGGTGCGCCGCAGAGTCATATTTCCTGGGTGAGTAAGGTACACTGGACAAACAGAACGTCCCAATAAAGTCAAGAAATTAACGTTATAATTTAATACAGAAACATCTCAACAAGATTTTTGTTTTGTAATTGTAAATATTATATTGTTTTAACTCAACTTGCTTATTTGTTAAGCTAATTAAAACTAACACAGAAAAGTTTTCCCAATTGAAATTAATGCGTTTTTGTCTTAGCTATGAGATATTTATATTTTAAAGTTGTGTGTTTGATACAACATATTCGAAGCTATAAAGTAATTCTATTTTTATTAAAGAAGATTTGTTTTCTGTGTATAGTCACTATCAGCAGCTGCTCTCTCCAAACTCGCTCTTTCTCTTAGACTCTCCCTCTCTCCGCTTGTTTGTTTAATCATAATGTACATATGTACGCTCCGCATAATACATTGCATTGTTCACATTGTCGCCTTCGTTGTTGTAGTAGTTGGTGGTGGTTTATGCTTTTGTTGCTATTTCGCTTTCTTATCACACACTCTTCCTCCGTCTCTCTTGCACCCTCCGTCCAGCTGTTCGGTAGCATTTCCAAAGGTGCGATCTCCCCCCCCTTCCTCACCTTTCCTCTTCCTTCTGCGCATGCGCAGCTGCCTGAGATTTGGTTCCTTGATTGGACTCGCTTGTTCCCGGCCTGACTGTGATTTGATGCTAATTTTTTGCGCCATTCCAGGGTAACTCGCTGAGGTTCTTTGCAGATTATTTCAAACCCCTAGGAATTTCCGTTTCGAAATTTGTTTGCCAACTTGCGCAAGTTTGTCCGCTCGGTCGGGGTGCTTCGATAAGATAACCGGAACTTTGGAAAGGCCAGTAAATGTAGTAAATGTGGACTCATTCAAGATCGATCAGCGGCGATAAAACACAAATATGGCACACATATTTTTGACTGTTGTAACGCGACGGCAATTGGGCAATTGAATAATTGGTGCAAACATCATTAAAGCGCTAAGAGATCGCCCACCTATAAAAATAAAATACAGAAATTAAGAGCTTCCCACAGTGAGTTTGTGCTTTTTTTGTGCTGTTTTTGCTTTTGCCAATTTGTAGCAATTTCCAAATTGCGAAAGTAGTTAAAACTGTCGGGATGAGCTTGGCGGAGGAGTTGGATAGCAGAGTAAGCAAATTAAAACCGAAAACAACGCTGAGCGATGTGCACAGGGAAAAATTATATATTATTATCCCATTTCCAGTTAGCTAGTTTGTATAATACACGTATTTACAATCTTTAATCTATTTTGTTAAATATAATGCTGAAAAAAGCAACAAGGAACGAAGCCAAGACTTTCTTGAATAAAGTTAATTTGCTGTCTTAGGATTCAATATTCACTTTACAAGATAAACAAATAAACAAATAATTACTTAAATTGTATAAACAAATATTAAACGCATATCCAAACCTTTATTTTGTATAATGTCCTTATATTTATCCTTTGACCCGAAACTTCCATAAGACACTCTTGGGTTTGAGTTGCACAAGTTTCCATTGATTGTGGAACTTGCCAACCAAAACTTGTCTTGTTTGCTGACATTTATTTATTTTATTTATTTATTGACAGCTAAGCTTAACTTTTTATTGATATGAAATGGCGTGACATTGACCCCAGGCTTTTCACTGTGTGCAGCGGCAGCAGCAGCTCCACAAAAAGCGACAGTTTCAGGGGGCCAAAAAGAAGTTCAGAGTGCACACGAAAGGAATTTCCCCCCATTTCGTTGTCAATGTAATTTGTCAGTTCAAAGACCCCTTGCGACACGAGGATTCCGTCGTATTTTGTGTACCATGTAACCGGGATGCACAAGGACCCGGATCCTACGTGCAAGATGTTTACATGGCGGTGCCGCTCTGACAAATGTGCCAAGTGTGCGGACGTGCGCCCAGCTCACAGAAAATAGAGCCCCAGATCCCGAGACTAGTGCAGCTACAAAAAATGTAATCAATGTATTTTTGTCACGTTAACGAAATGCACGAGGCTCACATCTCAGCTCAGTCACAGCTGCCCCAAACTCAAACTACACAGAGAAATAATTAGTTACAGGAGACACAAATCTAAAAGGTTTTGAGAATCTCTGAATGTAGGATTCTTGTTCTCTTGGATCTCCTGGAATTTGTAACATTTTCTCTCGGTGGTCTTCACATCCCTCGTCACCGCTCTCCAAACATAAATTCCGTCCTTCATTCTGTTTGTCGAGTTGCCTGAATTTGCACGGCACAACTACCATTACAAACTATAACTGCATCTGCAAGTACAAGTACATCCACAGCTACAGACGCCGGAGAAGAATGAGTCCAAATCCCAGGCAGCAGGAGCAGCAGCACAAAGGATTGTCAGGGAGAAATGTCACTTCGTTTGGCAGCAATTATCCCCAGAGCAGAATGAGCATTGACTGAGCCAGCGAATGAGCCTGCAAAGGATTCAGATCCTGTGCCTGTCCCTGTGACCGTACCTCCCGAATTCTAGACGGCAGCTGCCAGGCTTTGGCGCGAGCTAGTCTGCAATTGCCCAACAGTGGGCTCTGGCTAAGGGTGGCAATTGCAGAGATTTGTCTGAAGGAGTAATAACAGCAATATCTTTGAAAATTATCAGAAATAATGATGGAAATGCTTGCAAGTCTTGCAACAACTTAAATAAAAGAAAGAGCCAATGCTTTCTTTGTTGATTTTGAATACATTTTTGTTTTCAATTTCCTTTGCCGAATTGCTTTTCATCTTTTATAATAAATTCAATTTAATTCCCATAAATTCACTGCAGCAAGAGTACGTACTGCAGTCATAACTGAGGGCGCGCTGGCATGCCTTTGCTCAATCGCGCAAAGGACTCCCTTTTCGCTGGCAGTGATGTGTGCCTTATGCCACGACTTCCTCCCCGAAAAAGCAGAGCCCAGAGCGAAGAAAACTTAAGTGCATTTTGTGCCACTGCGAGTCGCGTCGTCTGCCAGCTGTCTGCACCCCCTGTGCAGTGCTCTCCCTTACCCGTGGCAACCCTCGTGTGTAATTAAGTCGAGCATTATCGTTTGGAATGGAGCAGCGTTTTCGATATGCTGTGTTGCCGAAATTTATGGGCAAGGCATTTGCTTTGCTAGCTCTATTTATAGACAGAACTAATGGCAGGGCCCAGCAGAGCTGGGAGATCCGAGTTCATAACCTTACCTATGCATATCTCAGTTGGCTATCAAAGTGGGACAATGGAGTAAAAGAACTCTGGTTTCTTTAAACCTCTTTGTGCCACATTGATGAGTAATCCTTGTTTGTCTGTATATCCACGGTAATGTCATTAAACTATCAGTATTATCTGAGCAACGCTTAAGCAAAGACAGCAGATAAGTTGCTCAAACATTGAGTGACGATGTCATTATATTTATTATATATTAAGTCTGTCCCTGTAAAGAGTTTGGCTTATAATTGTAATGATATGAAATGAATAAGTACTTTAGTTGTATCAATCAAGGCTTACAGAAGGAGTTTCTTTATTTCAAGAAAGACAGTAACCATTGGAACTCAGAGATGGCTCATCCGATAGCCACCAAACTTCCAAAACCTGAGAAACTCTGACTCCCGCATACCAAAAATCACACTCCAAACTCCAGCAACTCCACCAGAGAGCCGGCTGCTTAGCTCGGTCAGACTTTCGGCGGCATATTTGCAGCATGACTTCAAAGAGATACCTCCAAAGAGACTATATAATGTCCACTCTCTGGCGCCGTGAGTCACCCGCGAACTTTTCGTGTGTCAGCGCGAGAAAGAGCGACGCAGATCGCCAAGTGATTAACTGTCTGACAGTCGCAGATTCACCTTTCGAAGTGCCGAGTTGGCGGAAAACGTAAATAAGGGAGCTGGAGAATATTCAATAGCCCGGATCGAAGCGGAAACCCGACGCCTTCGCAGGCGCCTCCGGTTGCACTTCGCGCTGCCTCAGCTTTTCCTGGGCTGCCTCCCTCCGCCTTATCGCCGCGACTGTGTCATCAGAAAGCCATATAAAGAGCATGCCGCAGCAGTAAAGAAAATAATTTAACGACGGGCGACGAGCGCCCAGCCAAGATAGAAGATAGAAGATAGCAACAAGTCGCTGGCAGCCCGCTTGTTTACCTTGAGTTAGTTGGCCGCAGCGGCGGAACCGCCAGCAGAAACCCTAAACTTTTAGCTGCAGCTCTTATCAGGTGCACAGTGCATTGACATTGTGTTGAGAGCGTGGCTGAAAAAAAGCTCTTCAAAGTGCCCACACAAGCGGGCAGAAGAGCTGTGCCCCCTGAAATTCGGAAGTTGCATTAACTTATTCCCCTGCCTTTTGTCGCAGAAATTGAGGGGCAGTGGAGATAAGCAGCCAGTCTGTATTCAGAGATCTTTCAGTCATCTTGTTTTCCCTCTTCAAAGCTCTTGGGTTTCGCAAAGGAAATAGAGAACGAAAGGAAACGTTAAATAAAGTATTTGTATAAATGAAACAGAAAGCGGAAATTGTTGAAGGGTTGAGAAGGGGGTATTAGTGATTTAACTTAAATTTGGATACCTCAAGGAAAGTTAATCTAAGCTTTTATTGGGTGTAATTCGAACAGATAATGATTACTTTATAGCAGTATAGTAATCAATAAATAAGTGAATTGGAAACCCTCTATAAAATTTAGATATTTTAAATGACCTCCATAAAAAAACCCTAAATGACTGAATCTTTTTTAGAGACGATTACAGTAACCTTGATATTTGTTTTTAATTTATGGATGTAGGCGAAAGTGGTCCGATTGGTAAACACCCTTTTAATTAATTGACAATTTGGAACTTTATATTATTTTAATTAAATTTAGAACTGATAAATATTTTAAGAGCTGGGGTACATATTATATACACATGTAAGTATGTAGTTTACTGACTACTTAAGCCTCTAAAACCGGCTTCCAGTTGATATGTATTAGAAAATTGTTATATATACATATAATATAATACATATAAAGCTTATTGTTGTGGTGACCGTGTCATTTGCTTTTAATGGCTTAAAAAACTGTTTGTTCTTACACATTCTAAGCTTATCTTAAGTATCAAAGAATCAAATTAAGTCTTGCAACTCTTTTAAGGTTTCGACTTAATTTGTAACTTTTTCCTGCGATTGTAAACAAATTTTGAGAAAATATTTTGTATTCATAAATTCATTTATATCATTGATTTGTTTATGAATAATAAATGCATTTTTGTAAGCCTGTCTTTTTTGCTCTTCCTGTAAATTTACTAGAATTTTAGCAGCTTAAGAGTTTTGTTGATTCTTTCGCAATGGTTTCTCCTCTGTTTATCTTTGTATCTTTTTAATCGTTGTTCTAAAGTTTGCATGCCAATGAAGTTGTTTGCCTTAGCAATCTGCCTTAGCCTTGACCATACATACAGATGTGTACTTGCATGCCAAGAGAATTCCCTGCCAGACAGTGGCTTTAGCGCGGTCCGTGCATGTCCTTGCCAAGCCCCCTCTGGCCGCAGCCCGAGAGGACTGCTTATTAAGTCATAGCCAATGCTGAAGGCAAAGTTCACAGGCACTTGGCGCCCACATAAGTATGCAGCGCGTTTATGTTTGTCTCAAGCGGTGCATGCAGCAGCCCGCCTTTGTGTGTGTGCCAGCTGCCATAATTTACTATTTTGAGCAGCTTACACACCCACACCCACACACTGCGCAGAGAGAGAGACACTGGAGGAGCCGCTTTGTTGACTTTTGTTTTAACGCCTCTCCCTCACAGACACACACACGATAGCACTCACGTACACGCTTCACTTGACGCACATTGTTGTTTAAACCGGCGCTGGGGGGAAATCACACAATTTATAAGTGCGGACCAACAGAGCGGAGCTGGCCTATCTGGAAGAACAACAATGCGGCGATGGCGCCTGCTTTATATTAACAAGCCCAAAGAAAGAGCGCGAAAAGGGGCAGGACATGGCGAGGACGAGCAGAATAAAACTGTTGACAATGCCGCAAAACAAGCGAAAAACATTGCATAAACTCGGGCGCACGCACCGCGAGAGGGGTGGAGAGGAAGGGGAGTGAGATGGCGATGTGGTAACAGAGATGTTGTGGGTGAGAGTGGCGAAAGGATAAAGGATAATGGCTGAGAGTAGAAGGGGTTGCCGGAACACTCAAAGAACTGTGGGTAAAGGGAAAATTACGAAATTAAAAATAAACTTCTAGGATTGTGAATCGAAATTTATCTTTGCCTAAGATCCAAATACGTTATATCTTTTCAGAGCTTATGATTTCCCCTCCTCCTCCATATTTTCTCCCAGTGCATGACTGGATTTATGCTGTGGCATATAATGCGATGGCAGTTTGCGAGTTTGGCGGCGCTTTAAGAAGGCCGCCGAAAGCAAAACTCTTTTCACTTTGCCATTATGCGGCTTCAGGGGGTGGCGTGTTGAGCGGGTCAGCACGTGGGGGCTGTGCAATAACATATGTTTTTGGAGGCAGCGGGGATTATGTAACAACTCGCTGCATTTGAACAATGTCCGCCACCCCCCTTTGTTCTTCGGTCCACCAGCGAAAAGAAAGGAGAGACAGCAATGTGGGCTGGAGGTCGCTGGGCTGCTGGGCTACATGTGCCTCTGTGTGCGTGGCAAAGCCAAAATATTTGAACAATTTGCGCTGCAGATTTCTTTGGCAGCCGCAGAAGCGAAGCTAACAGCCTTCGCTCTTCATGTGTGTGTGTGTGTCGCATCCTTGCCGTCCTTGCCTCGTCGCACTTACACACGCACAGACTGCACTCGTTTAGCATCGTTAAGCTTTCCACTTTCCGCTTTTGTGTGCCGGGCCACATTTTTCGTGCTAATATCGTTAAAATGTTATTACAACGTAGTTTTTGCTTTAAGCTTCCCTCTTGCACTCCTCGCCCCCTGTCGTCCTGTTCCTCGCCGTTGGAAAATTATCGTTAGTTTGGTTGTAGTACAGAGCCCTTGCCCCTTTCCCCAGGCTACTCTTTCATGTTTCTGGGCTGGATTTTCGCTACATCGTGTAAAATTAATTGAATGTAGCTGCAGCGCAGCAGCAAATCCAACCGGAACAGGCCCAGATGGCCAGGAGCGGCTGCAGGCCAGGATTGAGCCAGCCAGTTGGCCAGTTGGCCACTGGGCCATGTAATTTAGATGCTGCCAAAGCTACTTGGGAGCAGCAGTAACTAACCAGAGGTTCGAAGTGCCTTGCCAGCAGAGCTTATGAGAAGTTTTATTTACCAAAGAGAAGCTGGGAAGAAGCAATAATCTTTGATCGAGAACTAAAGGAAAAGCTGTACTAGAATATTTAATGAAAAAACATTATTAAATATATAAAATGTAAGTTTTTGCCAAAGACGTAAATACCATTTAAATTCATTAAAAAAAAAAGCATAACAAATATTATATCCCAATTTTAAGGTCTTCGTATTTATTTATAGTAAAAATTTAAACTAAATTTATGATCGCAGTTCGATAAATCAAACACAATTTCGACTTATCCCAAATAAATATGTCACTACGTAAAGATATCGATTTAAACATTGACCTTCAAGTTAAATTTCGATGCATTGTCGATATACAAATTTTGTATTGCCTCACCATTTTAATATTGCTCTATGGAAAAAAAAGGACATTATTTTTTTGTAAATTACGCAGACAGATGGAGAGTAAAGCTTCCATCGAAGCAGTAATTGATGATGTTATTGGCAACAAAAGTGCACGTAGTTATTTTATTTGGTAAAAAGAGAGTAAATGTAGTCACTTTTTCACATATTTAATATTTTTCTTATTGCTCTACCGCGAATCATCGCAATCAGAAAGTTATTATAGATTAAATAAGGAAAAAAATTGTGTTCCACGTTCTCTTTTATGCTTTCTGCAATAAAAATGCAATTTCTTTTCGCTGTGTCGCTTTTCACGATGAAAAAGTGTGCTCGGTTTATTTTTGTGCCAGCTTACAAATAAATATAAAGAGCGAATAACGAATAATTTGAATGCAAGACCGTATCGTTTTGTATACACTCGAGGTTAGAGTGCTTGTGTTTTTGGAGTTCGTAACATTTTTGGATAGCCCATATGCCTTATCAAAGGGCGTCGTTTGTTTGCCCAACTCCGACTACGACTTCGACTCCACCTGGCCTATCTTATCAGCCAGCTGGGGCAGGGGAGGCTCTCATTTTCCCAGCACTCGGCATTCCTGAATGCGATTAAAAACCCCGCTGGATGTGATGAGTTCCCCATTCGCTGTGACAAATATTGATTTATGCTTTAAGCTCCCAACGTTTGCTCTGCTGCATCGCAGGGTTCTGGAGCATATCAAATATTTGCTTAAATAAAGCAAAGGCAAGCTTATTTTTCTGCCAGCAAATGAACTAAGCTCCGTCCGGAATTGGCGGGCGGGGGGTTTGTTTTTCCCTCGCATTGCATGACAAACATGGCAGGGAAAATTCTATGAAAATTTCGCTTCCTTTTCAACAGCCTTGGTCTAGGGCCAGGATAAATGATTTTTTCATCTTCTACTGCTGCGGCTTCTTTTTCCTCATCTTTTTCTTGGCAGGCGTAATTTAATGATGAATTCTGGAATACACTGAGGAAAATAAATACAAATTGTTTTATTTCACTAGTGAGGGTCAAGGGAAATTGATTTTATTCTGAATTTTAAACGACATAAATCCTTAAGTATAATTAATAATGACTACGTTTTTCTTAAAACTTTGGTATTCTAATGAATATTCTAATGGTATTCTAAATGAAATTGTCCGAATTATATGTTTCCATTCCCTGTTAAAATACATTTTTTCTCTCTGTGCATTCTGGTCTAAACGTGGGCGATTGTGGGCGTTCCGTTGCGTGTCTACAGAAATTATAATCCACACAGAAGGAGAGAAAAAGTGAAAGACAGAGGGACGGAGGCGACTGAGAAAGGGGGCTGAGAGGGATGGATCTGCCATTCGTGAATGCTTATTTATATATTTCCTTATCTGCGATGAAAAGTGAACTATTATTCAGTGGGCCCTGACCAAGACGCGCTCAGCTGAGACGCCAGCGGCGTGTGCCAGGACCTCGTCCCTACCCCACCTACGATGTATGTATGTGTATCCTGCCGCTCGCTCCTACCCCTATCCCGCTATGGTCCTGCGTAGGTGCTGCGAAGCGTGGCCAGACAGACGGCTGGCAGGCGTTAGGACACGCGTCCTTTTTTCCAAACTACCGCCCTGCTGCTGATGTTCTGCTGTTCTGCTGCTGCTCCTGCTTTTCTGCTATTGTGCTCTTATTCAGGCCAAGAAAGTTTTCCGGTGGTGGGCTTCCTGTCCCAAGGAAATTAAAGCCAGCCTAGCAGCTGCGGATCCTTACGTCGGCCGGTCGAAGGAACTATCGGGTTAGGGTTCCACGAAATCGAATACATTGAGCATCGAAAAAGTGTGCTATTTAATTATAGAACTTAAGCTTCGCCTTAGGATGAATTTCAATTTGTTGTATTCTCTCTTTGTGCTGTCTTATGGCTGCATTAATTAATTAATTAATTATTAAACATATTAGAGGGGAAATTTAATATTGAAATACCTTTGAAAGAATTTTGCTACAAATATTTAAAGCTTGACTCTTATTGTCAATCATAATGCAAACTAATTGGAATTGTAGGTTTTAAAGTATAGATTAATTTGTGTATTGGTAAATTGTTTCTAAGAAACTAAGTTAATTTTAGTTACAGTTCTATTAATTAATCTATTAAGTTAGAGCATTTAAAATCCGGTATTAAGGTGTTTGTAAATTTTTTCAAACGCCTTTCTTTGACTTATCTAAGCCCGGATGTGAAACCGCTTTAAATACTTACTTTGCCACCCTGGCCGGGCTTAAGATGCACCTTTTCCATTCAAAGTCTTATCGGGCCCACTTTTGTCACACCAACACACAAAATATACACGCCTTCTGATTCTATTGTGTGTGGATAAGTTTTCTGTTTATCATTTGGAGGCCCGCAGCTTTACATCGAATCCGATTGTAATTTTGTGTGTTTTTGGCGTTTTTGGAGATTTTGGATAGCCTTAAACAGCCCCGCATCCTTGAAGTCGGCATTAGACCCGGTATGGTTTGTACACTGGAGGAAAATTCAAACTTAGCAACAGATAATAAACATAATTTAAGCTGTGTCTCAACTATATAGATATTAATTTATGCACTCAACTGCCTTGCTGAAGTTTACATCGCTTAAAGTATAAAGAACTGACCTGAGTTCTTTATTAACTTGTGTAATTTTTTCTCTCTGTGTAGTAAGGATTTTCGCACTTCCTTTGCCATCAATCAAAAGTGCGTGAAATCAAGAATTTATGCCTCATTGGCAGCCCGGGCACGCTCGAGCGCATTGAGCAGATAAAAGCATCAGCCGCAGCAGGTCGACACCGGGAAATCGCATAAAAATGCTCGATAAAGGGCGGGTAATATATGCACGCTCCTCCGCAGGGGGTGTAGTGGGTGGCTTGGGTGACTTGGGCAACCGCAGGGCAACAAAAACATACATTTTATTAACCGACAAACACGGCGAGATGTCCCTGACCGTTCCTAGGACCACGCACACTTGCTCCACTCTTCGGGGACTGCTGCCGAATGACCACAAGTCAGATGCACGTGTAGGCCCAAAGGTGGGTGGCAAGTGGTTGAGTGGCTCAGTTGCCCTGTGGGCGGGGCATAAAAATTGCATGAGCTTGAAGTTGATTTGAATGTGGCCCCTGCGCTGGACCCTGGAGGTGTGCAAACTGCTATAAATATCACCTTACCACAGACAATTCACATTGCAGGTTCCTAGCAGCCCAGTTGTGGTTTCAGTTGCCTCTGTCACACGTGCCTCTGTTTGGACACTTACAGCGGTCCTCGAGGCCAACTCCAACTGGGCTTTTATTTAGGAAAATTAAGGTGAAAGGTCTAGCTTACATTTAAAGTAATATAGTTTAAACTGTGGGAGTTCGATTTAGGAAGGATCTAGGAACTTAATAGGAGAGAAAAATTGTATTTAAGATACATGTTTGTGAATTACTAAACCCTTTAAGTTATGATAATTTTTATTTGATTAAAGATAAAGGCTTTAAAAGCATCCTTGTTTGATGTATGTAAGTATTGTCACTAGATCATCAACAGTACTATTCCGATAAATACTCTTTTTTGTGGGTTTACAATATCCTTCTTTAGACAATTAAAAACACATGATAGTTGCATTTGCATGAGGGCTTGTGCCTCCGCGAGAGCCCACTCCATCCTGTTCCAGGTGCGCTCTGAGTACCATTGAAAGTAACGGCTTTTTGCCGGAGTCCTTGTGGCCGCAATAGTTGCCACCACTATGAGCTGGGCAAACACTTTCAACCCTCCTCGGGCGAAATCAACGCACGGCAGATGTGCGGCAGTTGAGCGATCGAGTCGCAGGACATGTTCCCTGGCACAGGACATATGCGGGATATCTCTCTTCCCTTCTCTCTCTCTCTCTGTTTTTGAGTAGATCCACCCGGGGTAGCGCCGAAAATGCTTGTTTAATTGCAGGACCAACCTGGAAACTGAACAAACTTCCCCCTTATCCCGAATCAGGTTGGGTTGAGTGGGCTTGGTCCTGTTTCTGTTGCACTTTCCGTGCTCCTGTCGGTACAGTTTTATTGTTGTCCTTGTTTACATGTGATTCCATATGCTGTGCATTTCCTTGATGAAATTTTAAAGCATAAATTTTTGCATTTCGTTTCCTGAAAATATTTGCTGTGCGCAAAAAGCAAACAATATGTTTGTGTGTATGTTTTTATAATGCTTACCTGCTGGTCAAATGCAATGGCATAACCAAATAGTTTTTACTGAGGTATTTAGGAGATGTAAATTTATTTGCACTAAGAATTCCCCCTTAGTCCTGCACATTTTTAAGACAATTTTCCAGACTCTCCAAGGGGAAACTGGCATTTCATATTTTAATTTCACAAAGTGAGCCACTAAGCTGGAGTCGAATTTTAACTCTGTTGAGGTTTTATGTGGTCAAAAACTATTTTTCCAAAAGGAATATTGATGTAATTTATTTGAAATTGGATGTCTAGATTGGCACATATTCAGGGAAAGGATGCAGGGAATGCCGACCCCCTTGGGCTTATCCTCTAGCCGGAAATTGTTGAGCAACTCACTGGCCTACCTCCTTTCATTCACTTACCCCATTCATTCACTCACCGACTTAGCCCTGCCTGGATTCATTCAGTTATTCGTTGGTCATGCAAATCCCTGGCACACAAATTTACACCTTGGGTGCAGTTTGCAAAGCCCGGGATAATCCGCATTAGTTGCAGAATGCAGACGGCCACAGCCACCGAACGAGACCGGACCGGGAGAGGCTAAGACCCCTTCCGATCCGAACGGACCATGTGGCTATAGGGCTTAGTCTCCTCTCACCCGCTAACTGATGCTATTACGCTATTTCCACAGGCACATCTCTGGCAAATTGAATCGTGTTTTGTCGAGCATTTCATTTCGGCATTTGTCAAATGTCGAAAATGTCCGGACTGGCTTCGGTCCTAAAAGTCCTTAAAACCCCAAACAGAAACAGAAACCAATAAAATATGTATGTTTTGTCCATCGCCCATCGCCCCTCGCTGTCCATTGCCAATTGCATATTGCAATTTTAATTTTTCAATTCATTTTATGTAGAATATCTGTCCGAGTCGATGTTCCCAGCCCCCCGCCAACTGGAGTCGCAGAGCCACAGGGGTGCCACAAATAACAAATTGCTTGTCATTGGCATTGCCTCAGCCTCGGCCTCAGCCTCTGCCCCAAACTGGGGCCATGCCTCGCAGGGCCTGGCCCAGGGCATTTACAATTTGAATCTCGATTAGAATTCATTGAGTTCCCGGCATTAGTTAGCCATCAGCCCCTAAGCATGCACAGTGGGTTGGCATGGATAGATTTGCTGTTAAAATCTAGGTTTATACTTAGGTAGTATCTTCCTTCGCTTGGCTTTTCAATAGAAATATATAAACTTAATTGTTTGAACTTCCAAAAGACAGTCTTAGGTGGTAGTGTGTGATTCCAATTAAAGTTGTATCCTTGAGTAATTTTTATGTATTTCTGTAACATCCTTAATATCCTTTATTGAGCTTCTACTCCCAATTCTCGCACAAGGTCCAGCACCTTGCGTCTCTGCAGCTTGTCATTGGGGGTTTTGGGCAGGCTCTGAATAAAATAAATGCCTCCCCTTATGTGGTAGGCTCCACTCAAGTGCCGCTCCACTATGCTGCGGATCTGTTCCGCCTGCAGCCGCTCCCCCTCCTGGCTCTTAGTTCTCACAACAGCGCAGGCTGTGAGGTTGGTGGACACCTGATCGGGAATGCCAAAGACACAGGCCTCACTTACGCCCGGCAATCTGAGGATGAACTCCTCGATCTGCTCGGGATAGATCTGGAAGTTGTTGAACTTGAAGACATCGGTGTCACGCGTCTGGATGTACAGATAGCCCTCGCTGTCCAGGTAACCAATATCGCCGGTCCGGAACCAGAGTCCGTCCGAGCTGAGGGCTCTCCTGGTGGCCTCTGGGTTCCGGTAATATCCCTCCCACTTGTATCGCAATCGGGCATAGACTATGCCCACCTCATTGATGCCCAGTGGCATCTTCAGTTTGTCCAGGACGCGCAGCTCCACATTCCTCATGACCTTGCCCTCGCAGCCCACCGGACCGCCCACATTTTTACTCAGACCTCCCATCTCGGAGAGGCCGTAGCCCACGATGAATCGCTGGCTTCCAATCAGTTCGTACATCCGCCGGGAGACCGCTTTGCACACCTTAGAGCCGGCTCCGATCAGAACCCTTACGGAGCTAAGCTGGGCCTTCAGCTCCACAAGATCGCAGTCGTGCTTCGAGAGCAGGGCTATTTGGTGCGAAGCCAGGAAGAGGAAGGTCACCTTGTGACTGGCCACCAACTGCAGGAGGTACTCGACACTGTAAGGCCGGTTGGTGATGATGCGACGGCAGCCGTTGAGCAGGGAGGCCAGCAGGATAATGGTTCCCGATATCCAGTAGAGGGGACTGAACGAGAGCAGGATGCTGTCCCTGGTGTAGGTGTTGGGACTTTTAATAAAAGAGAATTTTGATCAGATAAGTTTGCTTAAAATGGATACCAGTCATAAGAATTATAATTGAACTATAAATCCTTGAGATCCTCACTTACTTTTTGCAATTGCACAGCAGACTGCGATGGGATCGAGTCACTCCCTTAGGCATTCCCGTAGTCCCCGAGGAGCACACAATAAAGGCCGTATGATCACCATGCAACTTGGGACAGGGAACGTAGCTGAGTGTATTTAAGGAATTCAATAAGATATTTTATTGAAATGTGAAGCGATCAACTTACGCGGCAGCTGTAATGGACTCATCATCATTGAGCAGGACACTGATATCCAGCACTCCTTCTATTTGACCATTAACCAGATATATCCTGGCAGGCTTGATCAATCTCTCGTTGACTGACTTTATGATGTGATAGTTTTCCACATCGCAAAATATGAGTTTGGGCTCTGTGATATCGTACATGTATTTGACAGTCTCTGAATGGAAAATAACTAAATTATCCTTCTGATCACTAAAATGTCATCTATATTCTTACCCTCTGTAAACTCCGGATGCAGTGGGTTGATGGGAATGCCCCTTAGCAGCGCCGCAATGACCACACTGGTCAGGTAGGTGGAGTTATTGGCCGAGATACCGACCACATCTCCTTGCCGCAATCCCAGCCGCTTGAAGGCCTGGGCAAGGCGGGCACTCTGCTGGGCCAACTGGCTGCCGGTGAGCTCCTGGCCCGTGGGATCGCAGTGCTGCATCACTTGGTCGGCATTGATCTGAAGCACGCGCATGATGACCTCGCCCAGGGTCATCTCCGGACCGTAGAAGTCCTTGCCCCGCGGCCCAAACCAAGTCCGCGAAGCGGCGTCGTAGTGAACCTCGCAGCTCATGGCACTGGCGAACGAATAAGTGCTTTATTGCGCCTCATTTGGGTCTTATATGGCACCGACTAGAGGAAACAAAAGCGGAGCTGCTAATTAGTCGGGCACGCTGCGTCGCCCCAAGAAGCCAGAGCCGCATGCCAGTCCCCGGTGACATCTAAAATAGATGCTGATTTACTCATTCGCATCTCCGTCTGGCCGCTAATCAAAACCGGCAGTCCACCAGACAGAAAAGATATGGAAACTTTTCGATAATGCCTCGACGAGAGCCTCTTCGGCTGACTCATTCTGTTTACTTCTGCAGAGCACGACTTTGTCCAACAGGTGATATTTATTTATAACAGACACTGCCTCACAGATGGGTGGTGGCCTCGCTCAGCTCCGGCCAGATTCTCCTCCGCTGCACCTTGTTGTTCTGCGTCTTGGGGAGTCTGTCCACAAAGAAGACTCCGCCCCTTATGTGGAAGGCCTCGCTCAGGTGTTGCTCCACGATTCCCTTCACATCCCGATCGGTCAGCTGCTCCCCCAACTCATTCTCCTCGCGGACCACGGCGCAGGCAGTGAGGTTGGTGGACACCTCGTCGGGTATGCCGAAAACGGCCACTTCATGGACTCCTGGCAGGTGGAGTATTACGTCCTCGATTTGCTTGGGATAGATGGGGAAGTGGTTGTACTTGAAGACGTCGGTGTCGCGTGTCTGGTAGTGCAGGCAGCCGTCGTCATCGAAGTAGCCTTGGTCCCCCGTCAGCAGCCACTTGCCGTCGGGCGTGACAGTCACCTGGGTGTCCTGGGGGTTGTGGTAGTAGCCTCCCCAGCGGAAGTTGAGTCTGACCAGGATCTGTCCCGTCTGATTGGGACCCAGGGCCTGACCTTGTCCATCCACCAGTCGCACCTGAATGTTTCGCAGCAGCTTGCCCTCGCTGCCCAGCGGACCGCCCACATTCTTGGAGATGCCTCCGATCTCGGAGAGACCATAGAGCACAGCGAACCTGTCGGCGCCCAGCAGCTCGTACAACTGCCGCCAGATGCCGAGGGGAACCTTGGATCCGCTGCAAACAAACGAATGGACACTCTGCATTTTCTCGGCCAGTTGAAACCTTTCGGGACTCCGGGCCAAAAGAGCCATGTGGTGGGGCACAGTGAGCACGAAGCTCACCTTGTGGCGCTCCACCAGCTCCGCGAAGTACTCCACACTGTACGGACGGTTGGTGATAATCCGGCAACATCCATTGACCAGGGAAGCGAGCAGCGTGAAGATGCAGCTGATCCAGTAGAGCGGACTGATGCAGAACAGCACTGTCTCCGAGGTGAAGAGCTGGGGGCTGGGGAGTTATCAGGTTATCGATGTGGAAAAGCTTAGAAAAAAGGCCGCAGCAACTCACATTTTGGCACTGTTCAGGAGACTGCGGTGCGAACGGCTCACACCCTTGGGCAAACCGGTTACGCCCGAGGAGGTGATTATGAAGGCCGTGTCATCGCCGCTCAGATGCGGGCAGGCGAAACTGGAAGGGCATAAAGGAACTTTAAGGTTTCCTATTATCAAGTGGTGTCTGGGCTACCTACAGGGTCTTCTCGTCGTACTCGGTACAGCCGTCTGCCAGCAGATCCTGAATGTTGCGTACCCCTGGCAACGTACCGGTAAGCAGGATGAGCTCTGTCTTAAACTTGAGGCTGCTCTTGACCGCGCTCAAGGTCGCGTAGTTGTCCAGGTCGCAGAATATAACCTTGGGCTTGGTGATTTCGTACATATAGGCCATGGTTTCTGAAGGATTTATAGTTTAGATTCCTTTTTAATTTCTGTGGTCGAGATTTACCAGAATCGAAATCCGGATGCAGTGGGTTTATGGGAGTGCCATTGAGCAGGGCTGCAATGACCACTTCGGTGAGGTAGGTGGTGTTCTTGGCCGAAATGCCCACCACATCGCCCCGCTGCAGCTTTAGCCGCTGGAAGGCATGGGCTAGGCGACGGCTCTGCTCCAAGAGCTGACCACCGGTGAGCTCCTCGCCCGTGGGATCGAACACCTGCATCACCTTGTCCGAGTAGAGCCGCAGGATGATTAGGGCCACCTCGCCAAGCGTCATATCCGGACCGTAGTACTCCTTGTCCTTCGGGCCCGACCATATCTTCTCGAAGCTGTCGTATTTGGTGGCCGCCATTTGGCTCTCCTTGATTTTTCGATTCCTGTTGGACGGTCGATGGGACAAAACAAAACTTCCACACACAGCAACTGAGTTTTGGCGAGTGTGGCCTGGCCTATATATATAGGCCACCACCACCTCAGGCGGCAGCAGAACTAGATGTGCGATCTGCTAATTGCCCAGACACGTTCCCCATAGCCGTACCCCGCTGCTCGCTTCTGGCCCTCTAATAAACTCCGGCGACAGTTGGCGCTGTGGAATTGTCAGAAGTGTGTTTGGGCATAGCACATGAGCCTGAACGCGAACTGACACTGGTATCGGTCCCGCAGGGATGTCATTGCGGATGTCTGAATCCCAACTGGTTCCCAACTCCAATTATTTGGGACTTGGGGAAGCTTTAAAGCCGTTGCCGCAGGACTCTGTGTATATTTATATGTTGATGGGAGTAGTGGCTTCATCAATAACCTCATTCATCATCCGAATCCCAACTATCCTGTGATTTTATTTGTCTTACCAAAGGGCATAAGTAAGGCAAATGTTATTCTTTGGGTAACATGCTCAGCATGTTCATCGTGCTTGGAACCACAGTGCCGGGAGGTATTCAGTCTCTGCCCGCCGCCTGGCAATTGCATAATTTCTACGATTAAACACGGGCTGAGCTCCAGCCCCTCCCCTCCCCACTCTGCGGTTGTCGCCACGTCGCACGATTCCTGGTCCTCCGCCAGGTGGATATATACGCGCACCCGGCTCTATATGTATAAATGGCTTGTGCAACCGCAGGGAGATAGAGTCGCATCCTTGATGGGCACACGCTTCATTTGCGTGCTTAGTTAGGAAATCAAGCGTATGGCTCCAGGACACCGATAGAAGAGGACCCGGGACGCAGCAGTCAGAACTTAAAATGCAAGGAGCATTCATTCGCATTCACCTGCAGTTGGGGGGCTGGGTTTGCTCTGAAACTTCGTTGCGTAGCCGGGTAAAAAGTTAGCCAACATCGGCGGACGGAACTTGGGCCACGGCAGAGATAGTCCTGAGTCCTGGGCACGGATTTGCCTTGCCTTTGCCAATGGGGGCTGGACTGATTCATTGATTTCACTTAAATTCTCTTGATGCCGGGAACTAAACTTAATTAATTACGCGGTCGGCAGAAATGTGCAACAAACTGGGAGTCTCTGGAGTGGGTAAAACTCTGCGATCAGCAGCTAATAAAAGTTGCTAGCAACTTTTTTATTGCCGTTTTATGACCTGGACTCGACGACGACTTGACGGGGGAACAAAACAAGGCAACTGCAAACAACTTGTGCCACATTTAACTAACTTCAAATCTCGGCAATTAACTGAAAGTCACCCGCAGCGAGAGTCCCAGACGCCGACATGGCAAATGTAATCAGGCCCAACATTATAATTAACCGCAAAATGCAGTAAACCAGCCAGGAACCCAGGATCCAACATCCCCATCCTGCTGCCCCTCTGCCCGCTGGTCTGCTATTAAAACTTTTACGACAAGTAGGCGAAAAAAAATTACTTAATTAAAATGATTGACTAAACAGAAAAGTTTGTGCGAAATCATTTTTGCTTTTTTCTCTCCCGCCTCGTAACTAGCTGGGCATACTTTTCCGGAACAATAGTTCTTTCCGGTTTGCGGTGCGCCCTATATATGTATCTGGCCCTCTCTCTCTCTGGCCACTAGCCCTTGCTCTTTTGCGCTTATTTATTGTTTGCCTTCGGCCGGAGGCTGTGAACATTTTTTCCTCTGCTTTTTTCCCGCGTGAAGGGCGGAGGGAACCCCTCAACCCAAGCCCAAGAGAACCTTAGATGCGACAGCAGCTTGTTGTTCATCTAACAAATTAACGAACGCCTCGAGTGTTGTTGCGTGCCATCCCCCCCTCTTGCTGGCTCGCTCACTCGCTCTCCCCTCTCGCTTGCTCCTTCCTCGAGAAAACTTTGAAGTGTTAATGAATGGAGCGGCAGTGGGAGCGAGCGAGCTGCTGTTGGGTCAGGAGAGAGGGAGAGCCAGATAGGCAGAGTAATGACCGTTGGCCGCTTTTGTGGTCAATTTTCTGGTAATTGAAATTATGATTTAATTTAATTTGCCACAAAAAGTGTTGACAGTAAGATGGGAATCAAAAGAAAACGCCAGGAGGGAGAGAGCAAGCCAGGCAGAGCGGAATAATATCATATCTTGATGGCAAATTATATCCGATTAGGGTTAATGTTGACAGAAGAGACGTTTGTCTGAAATGTCAATGCTGATATTTGCAGAAGTCAACTGGCTCTGACGTACTTAACGCTTCAGGTGTGTAAGTTACACAAAGATAAAGCCTTGATTTGCAATAGAAACTAAGTAAATATACTTTAAATGGCTTAGGGAAGATGTTTTGGAAAAGTTTGAGTACCTTAACATAGGAGATATATATGTTTATCTATAAGGGAGGTCCTGTTTCATGTAGATCCTTTCACTCTTAGCATAAAATCTTACATCCACTCTTGTTTGAGTATGCAAAATAGAAGCAAAGAGTCTTCAACTAATTCGATTAATGTCACCAATTCAAGACTTGACCCTTTTACACCTGTAATTAAATTAATTAACTCAAAATCCCTTGTTGTCCCGATATATATGCTAATGGCATTCAAGTGATAATCGGCCCAACAGATGATTCGGTGCCGGGCTGAATAATTCAAATGGGATTATGTAATGTGGCATTTAATAATTCACATGTGGGAAATGTGTTTTAGGCGTCATTACAAATCGTTACAACACTAATAATCCGTCCAAATGAGTCATTAACAATTAATTAGAGCGCCTTATAGACGCTCTCAAGTGTTTGTGTCTGCAAACACACACGGACGTGCATAAGCCCACTACACACACCCGTATGCATAATGGATGTCGTGGAAGGCGGTGGAAAGCGGAGGAAAATGAAGCAAAATGGAGGAAAACGGAGTCCCATTTTACTGCACTTTCAAAACTGCCTTTGTGTGCGGTTGCCACAAAACCAATTACAGCTCGATTTGAAAGCGTTTTCACTTTGGGGCCAAAATCGGTGCCACACACACACACACAATTGCTCTTAACCCCAAGGAAACTACGCAGCTGCCTAATGGAGCAGAGTCCTGGAGTGAGGAGGACCTAGTCCCTGATGGCATATAAAAAGCATTTAATTTAAATGATGTTCAAATGCCTCGGATGCCAACTTTTGATTCAGATCAGCAGCTACTTACTGCTGTGTTTTACTAATATCCTTTCGCAGTGGGATGAAGTTTCCTCAGTTTCCTAATACCTTTAGTTTGCATATATTTAGATATATACTCTCTAAAGCAGGAGTTAATTGCACTAGATATATAATATATAGCAAACTTACTGTTCTCGTACAACTTTTCTCAATAGCCCGTTCCTGCTGCAAGCGAAATGCATTTTTAATTTCACTTCCAGCAGCACTCAGAAACTTTTGTTTTAACTACTGATCTTTCGCCCGCTTTAACGCCCTCACACAAGGCGACCCCTCCTAAAGGCCACCGTTTACGGCTTTTCCAGCGACGGAAAATGAGTTGCCCAAAAATTTTAATTAGAAAATTCGCACATATGCAGCTAATGTGCCCCGTTAACGATGCCATCGGGCGGAAGTGAGGAAGGAGCGTGCAGGGGGACGGGGCCAGGAAATCGCCATTTCCGATTAGGCACCTGGCAGGACTAACTGGCAATTGTTACCTGGCAACTGTGCCACCTGCCCATCGACAAAGGCCATTCACAATTGTCGCCGCTTTTCGAGGTGCATGAGTGTGGAAAAGCGCTTTCCACGAGCCCCTGCACAGGTGTGTTCACCAGAATAGTTGTTGCTTTTAAAATATTTTAACTTTTGCTTGTTGAAATTAATTAAAATATTGTCATGGAAAAGCTTTTCTCAGGAATTTTCAGCTATTAGCAGATTAACTATACGTTTAGTTTTATTTAAGAACTGTTAATTTTTCACATCCAATACGGAAAATCCACTGCTCTGCATTTGGGTGTGAGTGGAAAGTGTGACAGGTCCATAAGTGCGAGTGCACGTGTATGACTGTTGCCAATTAAACTGTTCATTTTGCCGGATTTTCTTTGTTTTGAGCCACTCGCAAGAGCGTCATGTCACCCTTGTTTGTCACTGCCAATTGACGCCTCATAATTGCTCATTAACCCAACAATCGAGGGACTCGCGAACAATTGCCGTTTAATTACAGAGCATTTCGATTCAATGCCGGACAAAGACCGGAAACAATGGAATCAGGAATATACTATAGATTCAAATGTATGCGATCCAAGGCATACTTTTGGGTGACACACATTCCTCGCTATTACCTTGGTCAAAGAACTTTCGCTTGCTCCGCTTTATTCGGACAATAAAATACTTCATACTATTTTTACCAGATTTTTATTTGTGGTCCGACTCCCTTGGCGTTCGTTCCGGACCAATTGAGCTGACAACGAAAACACTTTGCCGGCTATTTAAGCCAACAGGCAGACGAACAAAACAAAACTTTAATTTACTTGCGGTCAACTTCTGTCCCCCTCCGCCTTAGCTCGTCCTTTTCCATTACCGTCCGTGCTCGCTGTACATAAAACATAATAAAAGCAAATACAGCAGAAAAAGCAGGGGGCTGCAGAGATAAAAAAATTAATTTTGCACAAACTAAAGCCTTAGAAAATTTATGCTCTGCCTGCATAAACAAAGGCACACAACGAAAGGCAAATGGCAAAAAACAAGAACGAAAAACAAGCAACAATTCAATTCATTGGCTGTGAAAGATGCAGACTTGGGCATGCTCGTGGTCAAAACGCACTGCTGACCGGAGGACAAACTTTTTGCTGGCAAAAAATGGGGGAGAGCAGGGTGCAGCAGAGGATAGAGATGAAGGAGGGCGTAGAAGGGGCAGGCTGGTGGCCAGGACCCATGCCATTCCTGCATAGCGAAGACGACGTTTGCAGCTAACCGCAGGCATTCAATTCAACTAGAAAATACAACTTTGCTGCTGCTCCAGCTCCAGGTCCAGCTCCAGTTCCTGCTTCTGCTGCTGCTGCTGGTGCTGCTGCTGCGTTTTTATTAGCTCAGACACAATGCAAAAAGCCTCTGACTGCCAGGACCTGCGTATAAATAATGAAAACGGAGCAACAACAACAGGGCCAGCAACATCCTTACGCAGCATTAACAGCCAAAGAAAAATGCTGGAAAAGTAATTCCCTGGCAAAAATAGAAACATACAAAAACCGGACGAAAGTCAGTAAGCGATGGAATCGAATCTGGGCATATCCTATTTTAAATTGTATATTATCTTTCTTATTACTTTTATATATAGTCAATTTATAACTATAAAATTGTTGTATGAAAGAATTTAACTTTGAAAGAGTATTTTAATGAGTTGACAGTTTTAATAGTCAATGAATTTCCAGAAAAAGTCCTCCAAAGAACACTTCAAATCTCTCTGAAAAGAATTCATCCTTCTGAATAGGTTATGGAGTAAAAGGACTCACTTTCTTCACCCTAAAATTATTCCTTCTCCAAAGGCCCTCTTGCGTTACGAAAATACTGGGTACTGTGGCGGAGAGAAAAAAACGCATTTAAAGTTCCCTAAGCAATTGGAGCGAAGCGCAGAACTTTTTACTCCTGGCGCTGTCAGTGGGTTAAGTGCACCAGCACCCATAGAGTCCTGCCACCACTGCAGACATACAGACACAGGCCAGGGCACATAGTCATGCCGCACAATTCGATGCATTGAAACCATCATTAATCAGGCAGTGGCGAATGGCAACGAATGGCAAGGAGCCGCGCAGAAACTTCCCTACCTTCGCCCACTCATCAAGGACTGCCAGCGGCAACCGCTCCTTTAGGCTTCCCTTTTCGGCCCTGCAAATTATGCAGTATTTTCCCAGGAAATTTCAAGCAAATGTTGATTTAAGATTGAAATTCTAATTCGAGAATCTGAGAGAATATTTGACGAAAGTTCACTTAATGTCTGCTTCCATTAAATCTTTGGATATCAAATGGTTTTCATGAAACACTCGCTGAATGTGTCCTTGAAATTGGGAATTTGCTATATTTTTTGTTAAATACCTAGCAGCTTCATTCCTGGGCAGGCTTGCGTGTGCGTGTTGTGGAGTTGAGTTCGGGGGCAGTGAAAATGTCACAGTCGCGTCACACCGAGCGTCCTTGTCGGTCTGACGTCCTTGCGTGTGCTGCATGTGTGCTCTGCGTCCTTGCGCCCGCCGCCAACGAGTTATAACTTACTCCCAGCTGCCGCAGCACCTGCAGCCACCCAGCCGCCCACTTGGCTAAATCCTTCCATATCCTGCCGAGCATGTGTGTGTGTGTGGGCGGTGCAATTTATTTTGCGCTCTGCTGCTCGACGACGACGACGACGACTGCGTTCTACTCCTGATGTAATTAGCGAAGTTTACCGTTGTGTATTTTTATAATACTATTTCCACCCGCAGTCCCCGTCGCCGGGTTAACAAATTGAGCGCTCGAAGGAGGATTTACTTTCATTAGCGTTTGATTTACGCTTCCAATTCCGCTTGGAGTTATAGCCCAGGGACCCAGGCCAGGCCAGGCCAGGATATATGAATATGCAGGGCCAGAGATGGGAAGCATAACACTTTCTTTTTACTTAGTTTAGGTACATTTATAAGGATTTAAGGTACCTAAAGTAGAGAAAAAATACAGGAGATATCTAGCTTACACTTCCTAAAGTTCCGACTTAAATTTCAAATAAACAATTAATAATCTTTTAAGCTCCAGGAAAGTGTACATAACTTTTAGAATAGAATAAAAGTATAAACAAGATCGATGGGTACAAAAACAAGAGCGGATCCCAACACTGGCGGCTTGTTTGCTGGCCCTGGCAGTGAGTGGAAAATTGTATGTCAATTGAATGGCCAGAAATCACTGTTTAAATTTGCATGCATTTGCAAAGGCAATCGGGCCGAAGGACAAAGGCCACTGGCCATAGTACGTAGGTCGCAGGACGCAGGCCAGGCGGAAGCAGGTCAGCGGGATAACAGCCAGCGGGCTCTTAGAGCCGGTAACTGCGATGGCAGCAGCAGCCGGCAACGGTTAACGCGCAGTTGCCGCATGCATAAAACATAAGGATAACGAACGGAGCACCCACAGGACAGGACAATCAGTGCAGGGACCGGGACAGGTTGCTGCTGCTGATACAGGACCCTGCCGGAGTCGGCATTGTATAATTAAAATTGCATTCAGATGCAAATGCAAATGCGAATGTAAGCTACAAAGCGTAAGGCAAGCAAACGCTCACAGATTAGACAACATCCTCCCGGTGCCGCTCGCTCCATTCATGATCCTGTCCGAGACTCGGGGGTTGAGGCAGCAGGACCTCTGTTGTGAAATCCTATTAGCCGCATATCGGCCCTGTTCAATGAGGAACACATTAGGGCCCCGGGATTTACACGGACTTTGGCCAGTTTAGTGCAGCAAAATCCTGACCAGTTGTACCTAGCATGTGTTGGCCCAAACACAAAGCGCATCCGTTCTACCTGAACGTGAATTACTGCCTCCTTCCTGGCAGATCCTTAAGCTCACCCGCTCGCCCGCTCGCCTGCTCGCATCTCTCGCATGCCTCGTGATAAATTTTAATATATGAAATAACTTCCCTCTGGCATATTGCATTCGTGCCGCAGCTAAGTGCTTTTTTATCCCATGCAAATCCCGGGCTAAGCGGCGTACGCCAGGAATTTGAATGGATATCCATTGATGCCTGGCATACTTTCCGAGTTCATTGCATTTTCGCACCTCGGATTAAGTCAGCAGCCAGCAGTCAGCAGCAGCGGGGGACAAATGGGCGCGGCACGTCACCTCTTCCGCTCTGTGCGCCGCCCTTCAGCGGCTTAGGGCACACGTGTGCCGGCAACAGGTAACAATTGTTGCACTGCCCGCAGGTCGTGTGCCGCTTCACCTGGCCGGGCACGCGCACTCCACACAGCCCGCCAGGTGACTCCTTGGCCGGGACAATATCAAATGCGGGCCAGAAGGGGTGGTGGCACACGTGCGCCTCTAATTGAAATGCAATGCGAGGGCTCCACACTCGAAAACCCCTGTTGCCGGCAATTTTGTTAAAAATATACATTCGTCTGCAGGCACTCACCTGGCCAGGCCCTCAAGGCATTATTTATTTGAATTTTTTGAAAAAATATTTAATATGGTTGTTTACCAGTTGTATATTTGCCTTTTCAGAGCATTACAAATGTTTGGAACAGTGAAATGTTAGCTGAAAAAATATGAAATAAGCCCGTAGTTATTAAAAAATAAATAATTAATTTTAAAATCATTACTTTAATGTTTAAAGTACAAGGGAATTTTTAATGCAACTTCTTCTTCCTCAAAGCATTGCCCCAAAATTACAGAATTTACAGAATTACAGAATCGTTTTAAAAGTACAACAAAAAATGCTTTTAATTAGTAGGTATAGTTAATGCTATTAATTTTGTTAAAATATTTTCCTTTTCTTGAGTGCACAAAAAACCGCATCTATGCGGGCTATCCAAGCAGAAACTGGAGCTTCCACAGCTGCCTTGGCTGGTGAGTTCCGCAAGTGGCTCTCACAATGCACAAACAATAATGCGATTAGATTCGACAAATCCAATTTCGATGACACTCGCTAGCACAACATTAATGAACTGCAAATATTTGTCCCTCACTTTACCTCGCCCACCCGCTCTCCCTGGTGGCACGTGGCTTGCGTTTCAATATTTGCCGCATGTAAATTTAAGCTCGCCCAATCGAGTGCAACAAATCGCAGCTCAACATCATATCATACTTTGCATATTAATGCCACCGGCAGCGACAGCTCCTCCTAGTCGAGGCGAACTGCTCCACGGTGGATCCAGTGCAACCGCTGGGAATGTCACCACCAAAGCACAGTGGAAGCAGAATCAAAACCCGAGGGGATTAATTAAGTAGACTTTCAAAATAAGGAAGCTTGATAAAAAATATATTTTAAATGCATTAAATATTGCTGGAAAATTATTAATAATATAAATGAAAGCATACTTTCAGGAAGCAAAGAAATCCAAATACTCTTTGAAGTTCAAACCGAAAAACGATCTTAGACGTTTACAAATGAACAGCGAATTTAATTTAGAAAGCTTTGAGAATAGTTTAATTAAATAATGTAAGAAATTGAATATTTTTAACTCAAAGCATAGCAAAACTTAAGAACTGTATAAAAATAGAAACTAAACCTTAGAAACATTTAAAAAATTCTATAAGATGTCAGTTTTGTTGATTTGAAAGCTTGTCATATTTGTAAATCCTGAAAAAATCCTAGAAAACCCTTTTCAAAAATTATTAATAATAATTTTAGAATTCTAAATGCTAATTCTTTTAGCTAAATAATCCACTTGTACCCACTGTGCACCATCAGCGCTCCAAGGGCAAGTGCAAACCGAATGGCAAAGCATCAGCTGCAGAGCAAATGCTGCAAATGAAAGAAAGAAAATTATTTGTTTTCCCTCATTGAAAATCGTGCAGAGTCCGCGCTGCACTAGAAAAAAAATGAGAGAATGGCTGAATAAAATGTAAATGAAATTGTGTTGGGATTGGAAATGGTAATATGAAAGTGGCAGTGGAGATGAGAAAGGCCATGATAGCGAATTGATTGGCGGAGATTCAAGGAGAGGCGACTTTGCAAAAGTGAAATCTCAATGAGTTTGTTGCACAAAGATTTTTAATCGGACTCTGGCGGCCACTGCTTTTAGTGGCCATAAATAGAGCATGAAGGATTTTAATATTACCAAAGAATAATTATAGTGGGTTTCTTATTATTCTAGTTAGAAGTTCAAGCAGTGGTTTTCTAATTGGTTAACATTTTAGACTGATTTATCCAGTCGGAGGTGAAAGCAGTACGCCAAGCATGACGCCAAAAACCTGTATTAATAAATTTTCCAATTAGACATTAGCAAGCAGTGCAAAAATAGTTGATCAGAAACTCTCTTAAAACACTTTTAAATTGTTAAAGACTGCCTTTATGAGATGGAATTGCATTTAAGTATAAACAATATCATTTACAAATTAAAAATGCTTTTAATCAAGATACCTAGCAAACTAAGACCTTCAAAGCGATTAACTTTTAATCTGTTTCAGACACTTTTTCGTAATTTTTCACCACTTACTCTTCGGTGGCCACTGGTGTCACTCAAACCGAGTGTCTCTCCCGGACCCCTTTTTATATTTTGACACATTATTTTCGCTTTGGCACTTCCCAAACTGTCCCCCCCGATGTCCCCTAGAACTGAGATCCAAGGATCTGGCAGCTGGCAAGGTTGAAAGGCGCATTTAGGACCCATTACCATTAGAGGACACTTTGCTTTGCTCGAAATCAGCCATAAGCCGGGCCTGGCATCCTTTGGCCAGGACATTTGCATGATTTTTGCAAGAGTAATAAACGTGGCGAGCGAAAAGATGGAAAAAAGAAATGGGAATCGACGAAGGGCGATGATGGTGGCGGAAAGGGCAATGGCAATACTTAATGTCAGGCACGTAGCAGGGACACTTTGCGTCCATTGACATGACCAGTTCTCCTGTTAGCCAGCTCCGTGCCACTCTCCAGGCTCAAACCGCCCCTGTCGCCCCGCCAGTTGTCTGGAGTCATCTGCAAGCTACAGGAGTCGTGTCCTGGCATAACTGCCTCCTCTCGGACGGATGGGTCAGTTAGTTGGCATGCAAAATGCTTTATGCCCGGCACTTGCACCTACTCACTTTGTCATTGATTTGCAGTTGTGCCAGGAGACTGTAAAAAAGTATTCTTGTGAATATAACTCTGATCCTTACTATAAAAAAACGGACTAGTAATAGTCATTATTAATTATGCTTAATTGGTTGGGCAAGCTCCATGATTAATACTATAGGCTTGATGTTTGTTCAGGCTTATTATTTATTGATAGCAATTTGTTTACACTTAATTGGTTAGCTTTTTATTGTTATTGTTAAACCCACCACTTTAAAGGGATCGAACTTTGTCAGTAATAATATTTGCAAGCCCTTGTAAATGCTTCAATTCTTCAGTTACTTCACAAGTTAAAAAAAAAACCCACTAATCTTCCTATTTTCCCTTCGTGTTACTCCTGGTAAAAAGCAAAGTATAGACAAACGGAATACTAAAGTGACATAAACACTGTTATCACTCGATGCCTTCCCTGCCGTGCCTGACGTGTAATTCGATAAGCTTGGCTTACAAAAAATAGCCATGGCTCAAATGAGTCGATACAGTTTTAATAGTTTTTGCTGCTGCCGCTGCTGCTCCTGTGGCTGGGAGGGGGAAGGATAAGTTTTTGAAACTTTGCAGCTCCCAACGCAAACTTTTGCGCTTCGATAAACAACAACAAAGGGTCTGGGACTGGGCTGGGACGGGGTAGCGGCAAAGGAAGCGCCCGATCCCGGAGTCCGGTCCGAGTCAAAGGCAAAGTGTTGACAGCTTGATGCGACATACAGGAGGAACCCTGAACTTTGGACAGCTCGAATGCATTGTATACAAATGCAGTTTCCATTGGCTCAACTGCAGGCCAAGTTTTGCTTTTCAATTTCGAGGAAAACTCGAACAAAAACAGAAACACTCACACACACACTGATATGGAGAGCAGTAAAACGCTGGGTGCAAAAGTTTTTAGCAACACAAAGCAAGACCTGGCAAAGTTATGTCCCGCTCTCCTTGGGGTATTATTAGAAATTGAATTAGATTTCATTTGAAAGGAGGTAGGATTGCAGGAGCAATCATCATATCGAGATCCACTTAAGGTGCGACACACTGTTTGAGTCAGCTGGAAGAAGAGAAGTCAGAAATGGTGTGTCGATACAGCAGGATAACTGAGGGAAAATCATTGTAAATATATTTTAATAAATATAAATAAAGGTTCTTTTTTGGCCTCGATATATTATTTCCTTATAATTTATATACTTGTATTTATTACTGAATTATTTTCTTATGTAAATTCATTTCCATTTTTACTCCATTAATATTGATAATATCTCTGTTAGAATATTTTATTACCTTTCCATACTTGGTTTTAACTTTTATAGGGTAATCCCTGTCATAAAAGCGAATGCTCTTTATATTTTTATCTCATTTTAAGGCTTGAATAAATATTTTTATCCATACTTCATATTGACAAACTCAATATCCTTCCCCAAGCGAAAATCCAAGCAGTTGGCGCGCCGTCTTCATTTGCCAAGATGCAAACTCGCGCTGCAGTCACATCGAAAGTTTGCAATCAAAAAACTTAGCTGGAAGCCCAAAATTTGCGTGCTGAAAAAATAACCTTAGCATTAAATAGACTACAAAGTTGTTTTTAACCCCTCCGCCCTTCCCACCCCATCTCCACCCCTCCCTTGCTAATCCTTTTAATTTTGAACTTTAACTTTCGCCGGGGAGCAAGGAAAATAAGATGGAAAATAACCGAGTAGAACCAAACATGCGACGCACTCGGCGAAAGTTTTTTAATAACAAGTCCTGCAAAAGGACGAGGCAGATCCATCGCAGTTATCAACGGGCTGGGCGGGGGTATAAATTCCGCCCTAAACTGCACGTACACTGCACACATTTCCCTTTCCGGTCCGATGCCGTGACTTTTGTGGCCCGAAATCCCGAAAACTTTCAGTAGCCCGAGGCGCTGGAACCTCGTCCCTCGAACCCCTCCACCCTTTCCCAACTCTGCCGTAAAGTCCGCCGGCCAGCGGAATGCA
Source organism: Drosophila bocqueti (assembly GCA_018151655.1). NCBI lineage: Eukaryota > Metazoa > Arthropoda > Insecta > Diptera > Drosophilidae > Drosophila > Drosophila bocqueti. The sequence continues at coordinate 5,317,182 of JAECXF010000057.1, forward strand.
AATACAAGTTATAATAATTTCTTTTCAATTTCCAGCCAAAGCAAGCACTTAAGGGGATCCTAGTTACGGGCAAGGCGACGGACTGCAACTGTACGTATATATAGCCAGGATGGCGGGCAGTATTTGTCATTGGCCTCATCAGTTTTGTGATTTCGCTGAAATTTGCATAATACCAAGTAAACAAGCAATTTCATTGAGTGGGTGGGAAGTAGGAACAGGACAGGCAGTCGGGATTAATAACTCTTTGCAGACAGAAATTGGATATCATCCGACGGCCGTGAGCCTCCGAGCAAGGCCAATTTCATTAGAAACGAAATGAAACGACAGTCAGGGATCAAGGACAATCGCAGGAAAAAGGTGCGCTATGCGAAAGGAGAAGTTAGAAAATTCGTTATTGCAGACGAATCCCTGACCGAAAAGGCATTAAAATCACTTATTAAAAGGCTTAAAGGATTTGGAAAGATTGACACAATTTCCGAATCTATTCTAAGTATTCTTAAAAATTTGCTGCGGAACAGTTCAGCTCAGTTTGTTTTACGGAGTGCGAAACAGACTGTCCTGGAGAATGCTATCAAATTTAAACTTTGATCATTTCTCGATCGAATTATTTTGCACTTAAAAGTCGAAATCCTTGGCGGCAAGAAATCCCTTCCCAGAATTCCCAGATATCGCATTGATTTGCTAATTCTACCCAAGCGACGCTTCAGCGGAGAGAGAAGCAAACAAGTAAGTTGAGCTCCCAAGTTCCGGCACTCGCAAATCAGGGAACACTTTCCACCACCGACAAAATTTCGTTCCGGCAGCGATAAAAGTTGCCCCAATATACGGGTACTTCCCCGGGAGAGTGCAAATAAGTGGCACAATAAATTCGTTATTATGTTCCTACTTATGTCAACTCACCTCGTTGCAGCGATATTTGTGTATTGCCATGTCAAAAGTTATCGCCCGACCAAGCCGAGCAGCAGCGCCCAGTCTCGAGTGCTTCTGACAGGCTTTGGGAGGTCATAAATGGAACCTGCAATAACTTCCGACCCTCCCTTCCACTCATTTTTGTGTGTGGCAGCCAGGGTTTCAATTTAATTACCGTGCAGCAGTAAATATTGACAGTGGCCCACAGCCTAGAGCTCGCCGTAAAAGCGTTTTAGCTGAGCTTAAACCCATAAGCCTGTCAATCGCAAACCGTCGGTTTTACCCTCCTCACTGCAGTCCTTTTTTGTTAATAACTTTACCTGCTAACCAACCACAACAAACAAAACAATTTATCCAGAAATAGGAGAGTTGCAACATGGCGTTAGAGTTCAGAAAAAACTGGCGGGATGCAGAATTAAGTTCCATTTTAGAAGCAAAAAACCAGCAGCATTTTAGGATTTCTAATTACAGAAAAATCGCGGATTTATAGTTCGTCTGAGTTATTGAATTACTGCCAGAGAATAGCTGCCAACCATATTTGTTCAAAATTTGTTAGGATTTTTAGCTTTCTAAAATGAAACTTCGAACAACTCTCTCTGAGGGTCCAATAACACACTGGACTTTACAAAAAATAGGAATCAATTTTGGTTATTTATCCCAATGCCGCCTTTAATAACTGCAAACCCTGTCGGGCTCTTTTAAACATAGGAATCCCTGAAATCCTGCTGTCAGTCGCTGCCTAGCAATAGATGATTATTTTATGGATGCCAAGACCAAAATCCCAATGCAATTTCACTTCTTTGGTTTTACTCTCCCGGGCGACTTGGCAACTTTTAATGGCCTCACTAATACATTTAAGTCCCGGCATAAGCAGACGCCCACACATAGGAGAGAGATGGATTCGAGTCCTGTATACAAATAATTACATGGCAAAATATTTACATTTTGGTTTTGGCTTATGCACCAAATAGCCCAGGCCAGACGCCAGTGGTGCGGTCGGTTCTCGGTTCTCGATTCTCGGTTCTCGGTTCTGGGTTCTGGCTACCCTGCTTGGGCAGCAACTTTTTCATAAAAACATGCATTATGACTATTTTATGAAGCACGCGCCGGGAACTTTGGCATTCAGGATGCAGGGCCGCAGCCCAGGAGTCCTGTGTGCGCTAGGTATTTATTCGAGCTGCCGTAACGCCGCCGATGTGCGTGTGTGTGTGTCCTGGCACAAAGCCCCATAAACCGACATCGTTGTTGTCCCCTGTCCTGTCCTGTACTGGGCCTATCTGCTTTATGGCCCAGCGCTTCCAGTGCATCCAACGGGGCAAACAAAGGATCCCACATTCATGGCCTGTGGGGGTCACAATTTCATGTGCCCTAAATGGCTCACTTTGGAGCAACAAAACTTGGGGCCCATGGACGCAAATAGTCGTAAATGTGCCCAGAAACGTAACTGACCTAGCCCACGTTCACTGGGGGCTCAGTTGGAGATTAATAATTTGGTCCAGAGTCCGGCCAAGTCGGTGGTCATTCGAGTGGCCATCGGACGTCATTTGCAAGCCACTCGAGACTATAGCAGGCAATTCAATATCGGAATACTGCACCTGAATCGCCTTGCACACTCGATGCTTTGACTACTCTACTCATCTGTGAGAGTGACGGGCTGGGTTCGATTCAGTCTCGTTGTTGAGTAATTAGTTGGGGACTCACCAAGCCGGCTAATTGAATGGTTTAACTAAGCGCTGGCCGAACGCAATGAACAATGCAATGGATCCGGATCACTTATCTTATCACTTATCCTTTATGTGTGCAGAGCACACGGGAGCATAAGAGGCTGCTTATTTAGGGCCTTGGTTTCATGAGCAGCTTCTGAGGGAGGGTACTTTATTAAATCGTTCTATTCATTCAAAACAGCTAGGTTTCCCTATATTCTACATTTCCTTGGGACTAACCTACCACTCTCTCCCATAGCCATGTTGTTCTCAATGTTTAAAATAATCTGGCACACATTTATGTACTATTTCGGACTGATGATGGAATTGGCCGAAGATTCGCGGCTTTTAACTCTGCTGATCAGCTGCACAATGGCCTTGGCCTTCATCCTGAACGTGCAGTCAGGACGGGCGGTGTTCCATGAAGTGGCAAGGAGGGTGGTCAACATGACGATCCGAGCCCGGCTGGACCGTTATCCGTCACCAGTTCACATTACGACCAGTGAGGCCTGTTGGCGGGAGTTGAAGCAGCCTCTGATGTGGACCCACTACGATGACCTGCCCTTGGCTATGCTCCTCGAGAACAATGGCAGCACGGTGATCCTGCGAAGCTGCCACCCACCGCATTCGAAGCCCCGTCTAAGCGGCGGTGGGCTGGACGGCAGCTACCATTTCATGGAGGCCATCTTTAAGTGGGGCGACGTGAGATCCGAGCACTCGATAGACGGACAACAGTTTTCCCTGGAGATGCAGGTTCTTCATTGCTGTCCTCAGCGAAAGGAATACCTGGCGCTGAGCTACCTCTTTTTGCGGAATTTTTATAGGAATGACGCCCTTAAGCCAATCACAGAGAACTTGAAGAATATCAAATATGCCGGATCTTCAATTGAGCTGCCGCCCTTTGAGCTGGAAACTCTGCTGAACCCCTTTAGCAGGAACTATTTCAGCTACCAGGGCACCTATGACAACGGGGAGATGGTGTTGCCAGTCACCTGGCTGATTGACCCACAGCCTTGCAGAGTCCGATACCAGCAGGTGATTGAGTTTGCAACTCTGTGTGGACAAAATGGAACAAGGATCAAGAGCAACGGGCGGATAGAGAGATCATTGGGCAGGCGCTCTGTGCAGTTTCATTCCTGAAAAGCGTCCCGGGGAGCGCAACATAGTAAAAAAGAGAATGCATTGCAGTTTCTTAACTCTGTAACTCGTTACATATATATGTAAATGACTTGAAATATTCAATTATTCAAACTTAGTTGAAGCATCCATTTATGCTGCTCTCAAACCCTTTGTTCGAGACACTTGTTAGTATTAAAAACTACCCAAAGACAGACAAAATCTATAACCATACTGCGCAATTCGTTATAGCTATGGAAAATTGCCTTTGAACCTCTCCCGACGACGTGTCTAACATAAAGCTTTCGTTCCTGCAGTTCCATTCACTGGCTTTCAAAGCTGAAACTTTAACGTTCACCTGTGCGACGTGCATGGGATTGCGGTGAGCTGGGCCCGAGGAGGACCTCTACTCGCCATCATCGAGGAGAAGTTGAGCATTTCGATTCGTGATTCGCACGCCATGGGCAGTCCATCAGGCTTTGAGTTCGGATGCCGGCCAACTACATATTTGCCTATTTGACTGACCGACCCACCGACTGTCTGCAGGTGCAGCCAGGCAAACAGTCAAAGTGCAGGAGGAGGCTCAACTGGGGAATTTGTTCATTTCAATCCCGCTTTTACTCCCGCTAGTGGAAAGAGCCGGGAAATGCCTGCAAGCGGGAAAGGCTAAAACAGTTGTGAAAATTGTCGAAATTAATTTTCAATAAACGCCCGAAGTGCAAATGAAAAATCGAATACTGATTGGCTTAAAAGTTACGCTCAAAATCGCTTTGAATGGAGGATCCTGAATCGACGTTGGCCAGGAGCAAATCGGAGAATTCCAGCTCTCGGCAGTGGCGGTACAGGAAGCTCGGCATTCGGTTATTGACTTGGCCAGCACCCACATCTACCGCAGAGCGAGCGCACTGGGAGGGGGAGCAGCATAGTTGGCCACTTCAAACGCGGCGCAAATTGTTCCCCCGCCCTGGGAATGCCTTCGCCGGGATATCAAAAGGATTAGCCAAGGGCCAAGGAAATATTCGAGTGCGAGGCGGGGTATTCGCCAGCCCCACCTTGTCGCCGGCAGACATTCTGAGCAGCGAACTGGGAACTCCTATTACGATTTATTTCAGGCGTAAAACCGGCGAAGGAAATATTTGCGGCGAAAGTTTAAAATAATTGTTGATGTAACGAACCATATACCGGCGGAGCTAGAGGAGGGGAAGTGACCCGAAGTAAAACAAAGGAGCTGTTGCAGGATCTGTAACTAAAGCTGAGCCCCCAAAGCAGGACGACCGAATAGTTTTCGCTTGGCAAATTGTTTAAAGTTTTGCCCGGTTTCGTTTGCTTGCATATATAAATATGGACGCGTCTGCGGTTGTTGTTTCCGAGTGGCCACAGTTCCAGTCCATATCGCAATGCTGCCAAGGTCCTCCCCTCCCAGAATCCAGAGCCCCGAACACTGAACCCAGCTCACCCATCGCACCCGCTTGGCCGTCAGCAGTTTGCAAGTCAAACAATTAAAACAAGCTTCAAACAATTTCCATTTAGATGCGAATAACAAGTTGTGCGTATACTAGACACATGTCTAGACTGGGGCGATGAGTGCGAATTGCGCATAGATTGGCCATCAATCAGGCCTGGGCTGTAAACAAATCAGTCCCCAGGTTCTCAGATCGGGTGACAGGCAAGTGTCCGTCCGAACTTGTCCTAAATTGGGCTGGATTTTTAATTAAATACAGTTTCCCTGGCGATTTGTCGCCTGTAAGGTGGATAAGATATTAGCTGAGTAATGCAAAGTATTTCTTGCTATTTATTTATTTTTAGAATGCTTTTTTGTCTTAGAGTCTGAATTGATTAAGGTAATAATAGGAGGAAAAGCAATAATGCATAATGTTATTTGTTTTACTAATATTTTAATAAGTTTCCGAGCTATCTACATGAACATATTCAAATGGCCATTAGAATTAGAAGGATATTTACCCCTTTGCTTTAATGTTTGCACTAAAATGTGCATTGATGTCATTCAACTCAAAAATTATTTATATACTAATTATTCTTGAATGTATTTGCTAAACAAGTATTATGGGCGTTTACTTGTATTTTCTATTTGAATTTGTTTAATTTTGAAATTTAATTGGATTACATTCAAGAGATTGATAAGTAAACATTTTACTAATGCACATTCTATATATTAATGATGCAAGCAATAAGACAACTTTGTGTAGGTATCAATAATAATTATCTCCTGGATTCATTTCTGTTAATTTTAGTGCTGTTCTTAGAGAATTAAAAACACATTTTATACATTTTATGCATTTTGTACATTTAATTTGTTTTATTACAAATTTAAATGGAAGACATAGGAAATCGTTGAGCTGTCAAGTCCTAACCGGTGCTGATGTACTGGGTGTTGGGTGTCTGGATCAGCACGGTTCCAGCTGCAAATGTACACAATTGAGGCATATTTTTAGTAATCTAATATATATTTAAGATTTAGTAATCTTAGACTTACGTTCCGGAGCAGCGTAGGCCAGGGAAGCGAACATGGCCAGGAGGACAGCGGCGGCTTGGAAGATCTTCATGTTTGTGGTTTTTTGGTGGCTTGAGGGTTTTCGGTTGGTGGTTGACTTTGGGGTATGACTGAGATACTGATGCCCCACTGACGAATGCGAGCTCTTTTATAGCTGGGCAATCGGGTGGCAGTGGCTGTGGTCTGGGCAATTCCACGCCGGGGGATTGCACAGGTTCAAAGATCGGCGTAATCTCTTCACTAGTCAATCAGAGATTCGCGTGTTGTTGATGCGATTTTATGCGGTTCGAGGGAAGCGAGAACCTGTCTGGGATTCTACGCAATTCAATTAGTGCTGGTTATCGGCATTCGAGTATATGTGCACACGTAGCGCCCGACCATTAGAATAACTGGATCTGGGTGCAAACAGCGCAGTATGCAAGCCAGTTTAGTGCGGCAGCTGACACCTGTCCTCACCTGGAGTTTCTCTGGAAAAGACCTTTGGAAGTGTTTTTGTTGCGGCGAGAAAGGTGCTAAGACCGACAGCAACAGCAATATGAATTCTTAATTAATTCTTTGCGTGTTTGTAAACAAAGTATTTGGAACAGAGATTGTGCAGAGGCCTTAATGACTCTTTTCCATAGGTGGAAAAATACTATTTTAAATAATTAAAAATTAAATAATAATAATTATTATGGCAGGAGAGAGAACATGTGATTTTTCCGTTGTTTATTTATGTATTTCATAAGCCAGTAAGCAACGCAGTGAAGGAGTTCCTACCCTACAAACCATATATATTCGTGATCAGCATCGAAAGAAGAATCAATCTAAATACATATGTTAAAGAAAAGTTGTACACATTTTTTCTACATTTTATAATTATTACAATTACTAAAAATTCAAACTTAATTTAATTTTTTAGAGTTCCTAAAATCAATCAGACATGATTTAAATAAAAACATTAAGTGGAAATAATTTGAAAAGGTTATATCAGTCAAATTTTAAATAACTTATAAACATAATCGAATTAAAAAATGTTAAATGTTGTTAACCTCATAAATACTTAACAAAACTGTTTTCAGAAAATACAATAAATAAATTAATAAAATATATTATAAATAAGCATATATTTTTCGCTTAATTATAATGGTTTTTTCATTTCCGGAGATTCTTGTTATTTCTTTAAGAATTTAGTTTGTTTTAATAATGCCTTTATGTGTTAAAAGGGTTTAAGGCTTTTAATCATCTTTACGCATGCTAAATAGGAAAAGTTTTCTGCAATGCCCAGATTAAGACATTAAATCCGTTGGAATCGATTAACCCCTGGGAAATATTCATTCACGTGCTCAGCTTATTTACAATTATACATTCGCATATTAGCTTCAAGCGAATTATCAGCTCAGATCCGATCCCGAGCTCTCAGCTAGCTGCCGATCGTGACCCTGGGGTATTTCGACTCGTATTGGAAATCCCAGATTTCCAGCTGAATGCACCGAAGTCACAGCCGGAGGGGGCTATATAAGCTTCGCTCCCAGCGAGTGCCAATCAAAGTAGAATCTGATTTTACACTGTAAACATGAACTGCCTGAAGATCTGCGGCTTTTTCTTTGCGCTGATTGCGGCTCTGACGACGGCAGAGGCCTGTGAGTAAACTCGAATCTAAAGAAAACAAAGGTTTTTACTTATCAGTTTTAAATCTTTTCGCTCTCTCTCAGCTACCCAAGTGTTGAACGCTGGCGGCCACACACTCATTCAGACGGATCGCTCTCAGTACATACGCAAGAACTAATAGAATGGACAAACATTAAATAAAAACATTTAAAATATACAAAATTTGTCTTGTGAATTTCAAATATAGCGCGCTTTCGGAAAAAGGGTCACACTGCTGAAATATACTAGAATTTGGCAGGGTGGTGTGTACACACTGAAATGTGATCTCAGCTATCAGCTGTGCGCATATGTAAATAAATTTGATTTTTAGAAGTGGAAGGTTTTTAGTGATTTAAAGAAATTAAGCTTACTTCAAGCAATAAAAAGAGTGTGTTTCTTAAGAATAAATCACTGAAAGCCTGGATTTAGAGTAAAATTAAACAAAACAGCGAAGGTACGTACTAAGTACACATTTACGTTGTTTTGCGAAGCCGGTTTTAGGTTCACATAAAAAACACATTTGGGAATATTTCCGAAAGTGATGACTTAAAACTAGTTGTTGTTCAGGTAAGCTTCTTAAGGAAAATCCAGCATGAGGTAGGGATCATAAGATATAAATTTCTGGGAAAGAATAATGAGCTGCTTACTGCATTTTAAATGTTTGCTTACAGTACAATATAACTTTGAGGAATCAACGCCAGGAGTGCTTAGCCCTGTTCAACTTTCTGAGTGTTTCTTAGCAATTAAAAAAGGATATTTTAAAATATTAATAATTTTACACTAATAACAATAATATTCCCTGCAGTACGCTTTACTCTATCATCTTTGTACATAAATATTAGGATTTTTGCAATGCGTTGTAGGACTGCATCATTATCCGTAATATCCTTGCTTCTCTCTCAACTGAAATGCGATATTTTTCGTAATTATTTTTGCTCTCTGGAACTATTCATAGAGTTTCGATTCATCTGTGCAAATGTATCTCCTTTCAATCAATACTTTTCTTGTATGAGTAATCAACATTTAACGCAAACACATATTTTAAGAGAAATATTTCATATTACCCCAGGGTTTAAAACACTTGTTTCCTCTTTACTTAGCTTTCTGTTGTAAAGCTAAAGCATTTATGTATTTATTTATTGATGTACTATTTGCATATGAATTAAATCTCAAAACGTTGTAAATCAATTAAGAATATTCATGTTAAAGAGTCAATTTTCCCTGAAGTTCTTCACTTTTTCAATGTTAAATGAGGTTTATTTATTTAACTCTGTTTCTTTCAGACTTATAATTGCATAAAGACCAAACTCTCACAGTTAAAAAGTTGGAAAGAGCATAAAAACGTAAGCAAATATAAATATACATTTATTTATTGAGGACTGCCATTTAAGTGCCATATTTACGTTATACAACGAAATATTTGTTCGATACATAAATTGAAAAACTATTACAGTGAACAAGAATTTCCTTTTAAAGATTAAACTTGAAGAAGCTTAAGCGTTTCCATTATACAATTTAATGTTGCTTCAGAAACAATTTAAGCTCAAACTCAATTCTTATGCCACCTCTTTCAGCTCCACGTGACCTGCCCCGGTGACCGGCGACGACTTCCTGGCTGCAGCATCTTATCGCCGGTCAATAAATGTACGTAAATGTGCCCACGACAGGACAAACAGTCGCAGTCCCAGTCGCAGCCACAGCGGCAGCAGAAACAATAACAATAGTGAAGCCGCAAACTCAACCACAACAAGCCACAATCGGCAATCATCAACACTGGCGCGCCGCAGACCGAGGAGGGGTCAGAGGGCAGCGCGGGCCAGGATAGCAGGATAGCAGGACGGCTTTCGAGGGCGCCAGTTGCATTTTGACAGCGGCAGAGAGCCGACCCAACGGCTGCGAACCAAAAACACCCGCGCATAAGCCATGACAGCTGTAGGAGAACCCTCAGTCCCCGGGCCAGAGCCAGAGTCAGAGCTGGAGTTCCACTTCCAGCCGCATCAGGCGGCCAAGAATCTGCACGCCCTGCTGGATCTGCCCGCGGCGATGGAACTGCGCCAAATTGAGTTGATCTATCGGGCGGAGGGTAATGCAAATTTGGTGCTCGCCTTGCCGCAATTTAAAAAAGTTTTACGTTTGCCAAAAATGATATCCAGCAGACTGCGGAGGACTGAGCGGCCAGAGGTTGCTGGGCCGGAAGGGCGCAGAGACTCATCCGCTGGAGCCGGGTCTGGAAAAGGTTTGTATATGAATGTGCTTACATTGAGCTAAAAAGTTGTCTTTGTCCTCTAAAATTGAGATATTATTCACCCTTATTCGGGCAACTAACCATTGATGACCCCCACAAACTTGTATAAAACAAACAATATTGAACTTTCACTTGCTTGATTTATTAAATTATTATTTAAAACTCCACGACCTAGTTTTAGTTATAAATTTGTTAAGTTTGAACGTACTTTTTACACCGAATGTCATATTTTTAGCTGTCTGATTTTTTTTAAATCTAGATTTTCACATTTTTAAATGTTTAAATGATGACCAAACTAGTCTGATTTTGTTATCAACATTTTCTTTTCGTGCAAGGCCTTAGCCTGTTATTGTTAGCTGTATGTACGGCAACCGACATTTTCCTTTTTTGTTGGACAGGAAATGGTTGCGTGCAACTTCAAACACCCAGACAAGCTGCTGCTACCAGCGCGCCCTGCTCCCAGCCAATTTGAGTATTGTGCTTCGGTTATTGCCCGCTTGGCTGGATTTCGACCCACCCACTTCCTTTTCCCCTCGCCGTTTGCCCTTTGCCCTCTGCCCTCCATCTTCCTTGTGGGAATCTCTCTATCTCTGTGCATCTCTTGGCCATTGCATCAAATGTGTTTATTTCATTTATCCACATTTCTTCCATGCTTCCTCCGTGGTCCACGTCCATGCCGGTCCATCTTCTCCCATCTCCAGCTGGCGACTTGACAATGCCGGATTTTATGGCTTATATCGGGATAATGCGCCGTCTATTAGGAAATGAGTTTGTCTGCGGAGCGGATATTGTTGCCATACCAAAGGAAGACGATAGATTCTGGATAAACGAGCAAATACGCGCCCACAGACCGGGTAAGTGCACTGTGGCCAAAACTAACTAACTAAATTGATCAACAAGGGTTTAGATTGCGACTTTGGGGAATCTTGAAATGTTCAAGGAATCTCTAAAGAGAAGAACCTAAATTGTTGCTAAATTGTTGAAACCAAGAATCATCTTACCTACTATTGTTTTCAACATTTTCACTTGTACAATTTTTAAAATATTATATACAAGTACGACCTAGTTAGAATGGGTCTTCAAGCACTACTTCAGTGTGCCGGTTGTGGCAACAATTTAGTATTTGATCAGCTTTCGCTGCAGTGCCTCCACCCAATGGCCTTTGGCTTTGCCTTTGCTGCTGAAACTGCCACATCTACATCCACGACCTCCGCCCCGCATCTTGGTCGTGGTCCTGGCCGCTGTCCAAAGCCTTTTAGAGCCACTGCAATCAATCATAAACGAGCGTTTTAGTGCTTCGTCCCAGGCCAGTCCCTTTCACTGACGTTTACGATGCGGAGGCACCCAGGTCCGGGGCTGCTGCTCTGCTGCTCCTTTGCTCTAGTTTTCAGTTTCCAGCTCCCGGCTCTCGGGCTGCCAGCTTCATCCACAGCCCGTCCACATGGGACTGATTAGTGGCGGACGCCATAGTCGTGGCCATATATCAAAATCGGGCTTATGCCCGGCAGCGAGCAACAGGCGGCTGCCCGGTGCATCCATAGAGCGCTCGCTGGCCAGCGATTTATCATTCAGCGGCGCAGTCTAACCCAGCGGCGTCTATATATCAATAATCGCCGGATGCTGGCGCTTGCACTTTACATTCATTCGGCTTTCCCTTTTTCCTTTAGCTACCTGTACCCACCACACCATTCCCAATGCCTGACTTTCCCGCTCTTCATTCCGTGTCTGTTTTCCGCCCGTTGCAGTTTCGCGTCTGGATAAGGAATTTGTGGGGCCATTCGGCCTGCTGCTGCCAGATGTGACCCAATTGCCTGCCACGTTCGATGTTTTACTTGCCAATTTACAGGTGAGTTGGTCGTCGTCATCTGCTGCCGCTGCTGCTTCAGCTCCTGCTGCTGCTGCTGCTGCTGCTGCTCTTGGAACTGGGATGCTGATGCCGCTGTTTCGCCTGCCGCTGTCCAAATAAATTGTGTATTTTGTACAAGGACAATATTGGCATTTTTGGCCATATGTGCTGGACACGTTAGCTGCCGCCGTGCTCAAACTTCAGCTCCCTGCTCCCTGCTCCCTGCTCCCTCCTCCCTGCTCCTGCTGCGGTTTAGTTTGCTTTGTGCCGAGGCAAACGGCTAACATGGCCACCAGACCCATCCCACCATCCAAATTCAGAGCTAAACCCTGGCCAAGGCCCATAAATCAACGGTTCTTTGTTTTGAATTTAAGTGGGCAACAGTGTAAACACTTTGTTGGTGCTACTCGCCGCCAATCCAACAACCCAAACCCAGCCCGCCAAACGCCGCTGGCCGTTTCGATTCGTTCCGTTTGGTTTGGGCTTGTGCGGTTATAAAAGATGCCGAAATTGCTTTGAAAGTGCCCGCCATAGCTGCAACTTTTATTATATGTATGCCCTATGTACCCGAAGTCGGACATAGCCGCCGGGTAGCTTAGCTGACACACACACATGAGATGGGGATCCCTTCCCGCCCCTCGGTTTTCAGGGTACTCTCCGGTTCGATCATTCCCGGTTCACTGTTCATTTTCTTTTTTGTGTTTTGCCATTTTTTGGCTATTTGTTCGCCGTGCTCGGTGGGTACATATTGAATTTATGGCTTTGGTGCCAAAGCATTGACCGAAATAAAATTGCCAGCAAAGGAAACAAACAGCCAGAGAGGCATACGTATCGTAACGTGGCCATAACTAACGCCATATTGTGCGGCGGCGGCCAGAGAAATATTGGGGAAAAGGTAAGCTTGATGCTGGAAAAAAACCTTTTAATTGCGGCTTTAAATGTTAATTTTCAATTTCAAGTTGGAAAGTGAGCAGCGAACCCAGGCATGCCGTGCCGACCGTTGGTCCATAACTCATCATACAATCAGCGCAACAACTTTTGTTTTATGTCACAGCGGCGGCAACAGCAGAAGCAGAAGCAGCAGCAGCAGCAGCAAAGGCAACAGCCAACAGCCAACAGCAACAGGAGCAGCGATAACCTGACCGACCCCCAATCCCGACCCCATGCGAACCCATGGAAGCTTTATTCATGGGTGCCTTTTTTCCTGCTGCGCTCGTCGCTGCATTTTCAAGTCAAAATGGCATCAACGCCGGGGCCAAAAGTTCGCGGTACACGGCAGGCATAATATTTCATGGCAGGACATGCCGGCACCTTCCTTTTACTCCATTTACTCCCCGGGTACCGGGACAGGGACTGGGATCGGGACACAGTGTGAAGGAGCGAGAGCAAATAAGCGAAACGATATAATTTTTGCAGGCACAGGGCACAAGAGGAGATGGAACCGGAGCAGCAGCAGCCGGGAGCAAGGAGTCAGGAGGAGACAGGAGAGGCGGTGTCCGTCGTCTGGGCGATACATATGCCATCGAAATAAAACCCAAACAAGGATGGCTCCAGTTGGCAAGTGATGTCAACGATTTATTTGATTTAATGCCAGCCGGAGCAGAGACAAAGCCAAACAGAGACACCGGGGACGAGCAGCAGGACGAGCATCGTTCAGAGGAACAGCTAAGGGATCGGGACAAGTGCTGGTGTCGCTACTGCAGCATGCAGCTGCTGAAGGTGAGTGTGGGAGAGAGTGGCAAAGATAACGAAGGCCTCTTTAGTTCTTCATTCACTACCTTCGACAGCTGCACAATGGGAAAATCAAACGTTTGGGCCACTACTGTCCGCTGGAGCTGTTCTCAGGGTATGTCATCGAACCCCCTGAGCCGAACAATGGGTCTGGAGGAGGAGGGAGCACGTGGACGGACAGCAGAGGCCGCTCCTTTGGCACGAACACCGAGTCATAAATTTCAATCTGCTCCATTTGCGTGTCCTGTCGTGCTTCATAATTCCAACACTTTCGGTTACTGTTTGCCACTCCTTCTGCCTTAGTGCAGTGCCTTTTTTTCCGCCTCTGCTGTTGTTGTACGGCAGGCAGGCAGGACCCTGAACAGCCCCGGACTCCTCGGGTCGGTTCTCCAGGACTCCGGGTCTTGGTCCACTTCAATTGCAATCCCAATTCCAGCCCCGCCGCTACACTCATTCGTTTATTTGCGGCCCGCTGTTTCAAGTCATGCGTGCATCCGTGCACAAAATTCAATTTGCTTGCGCTTTCATTCCGGTTTGCCGCCTGCTACGCCTCCCTACTTTCCTCCCTCCCCCTGCCGCGCCTCCCTACTCCCCCTGCCACGCTTTTTCCTGGCCCGTGCTCCTTCCTACGGCCCCTCGAATATTTTTTTCCCATGGCCTTTGCCTTTGTTTTGGGCGCCAGCATCTTCCATATATCCCATATGTATATACATCAGTTTTAATAGTATTATTCATAAGTACACTACGTGACGAAATTATTCGATCTGCTCAGCGAAATTCGCGACTCAAGGACACACTTTTTATAGGTTACCAAGGCGCTTGATTCGGCATTCATATTTGATAGAGGATTCTATGTTAGAAATTTATAACTTCCACAATTAATTACCTAGTAATTTTATTCCATCTCTAATGAAATATGTTATTTAAACTAAAGAATAGAACTTGATGTAAAGAAAATACAGATTTTATTAAAGATATTAAACTGTTAATGTGAGCAGAGGTAGGAGCACAGAGCGAGGCACTGCTTTAAGGACAGTAATTACTTTAAAATACATTTCATTTTACATTCCTCGCGCCCTGCATTAATATTTCATACCCCACTGTATGAGAGGCTCTGTGCACTGATGTATTTTCATTGGTTTTTCTCTGCTTTTAGTGCACCCAGTCGTATGCTCGATGCCTTGGATGCACTTTTCGCCTGCCCGCAAAATAATTTACGTGTATTTCAGAACGGCAATTTAATTTATGGCGATCACGCGAATTCGATTTCCTTCGACGAATTGAACTCGCGTGTCTTTCCCGGGTAAGTCACTGTGAATTTAAATAAATATTATTATGCTGCGCACAAAAAAAAAGAGAAGAACTGCAAATGTTCTGGGAAAATTTGAGCATGAACTGAAAAGTACGGACAACCTGGGAAAATGTAAATTGAAACACTACAAACTATCTTAGCCTTTGTTATAATTACTTTTTGTCCGGCTCTTTGCCGGTCCTACATAAATTTCCTTGGCTAGTGAAAAAATAACCGGGAAACTCCCAAACAATTCCGGGAAACACGCAAATATTCAATAAATAATGCAAGAAGCAACAGCCAAACACAAATTCTCGAGTGCCAAATGCCAACATCGCCATTTTCCCGGCTGCATTCCATCTCTCTCTCTCTCGTTCCACCTGGTTTTCAACTTTTTCTTATGCTTTCCACCATCCGCCACCCCTCCGGCTATGCTTTTCCATGGCCGCATCGCTTCAACACCTTTTGGCACAACGTTGACAACGCCGACGACGTCCACACGAAATGGGAATGCGCATTGAAAATGCTAACAAACAAAATTTCACCAATGCCACCGCCACCGCCACCGCCGCCATTGCCGTCGCCATCGCCATAAAATCTCTGAAATTCTCCAGTGAAATTATGGTGCTTATAAAACATTTGCTGGTGGCCTGCCTGCTGAGGGAATATAAGGTAAAGCACACTGAAAACAATATCCGAATACTATTGGTGAACTATGTATACCAATGATTTTGTGTTCTATATTGTTGTTGAGTTAATACAAAGACTCAATTTAGATCGATGCCAAATCACCCACAGAAACTCTTTAGTTCAGTTCTCTACCTACCTACTTTTAATTAATATCAAAAAATATTTATAAAGATTTTTGTTTCTTTTTCTCTGTGCAGCAGCAGGAGGAATCTAACGCAACTGAGAGCCCCAATCAGATCCAGAGGCAAAGCCAAACCCAGAGCCACGGCGAAGAGCAGCTGCAGCAGCAGAATCAGATTCGCGTTTCAATTGCGGCGACGGAGACAAAAGCCGGAGCTGCTGAAATTGGCGTCGCTAATGTTGTCATGCCGCCCGGAACCAGGACTGTTGTCACTGCTGCTGGTCAATCCTCGACCCGTACGCGACCAGCAGCTGCCACAAGAGCAGCAGCAGCAACAACCCAAAGGTACACAAAGCTGGCCAGAATGGACGCAACAACAACAGCAGACACGGTCGCTGGAGTAACATCGAGAAGCCAACAACTGGCTGGCAATGTGTTGGCAGTGGCCACTCGAACGGAAACAAAAACGGAAACGGAAACACAGCCAACTCCAAGTACGAGCCGGCAGCATGGGAAGCTGCATCAGAATGAGACCGAGATCCGAAATCGGAATGAGAATGAGGCTGCGAATCAAACTCAAGCACAAATCAAGAAAGCGGAAATATTTAGCTTACCGAAAAATTGTGTGCTGCAAAAAATTTTGAATTTGCAATTGCTGGTAAAGGTAAGCCAACCAATCCAATCACAGTTCTGGCCCTCTCCGCAGTCCGTCCGTCTTTGTTTGGGTTTCCCGGCCCAGAGACGCCAGGCAATTGAAGATAGCTTTTTGTTGGATTTTTATACCCTCTGCGAATGGGGTATTCTGTATATTTTGAGCCTTTTCAAGGCAGTTAAGGAGGATGTTTCGGATCCTATCTATCCTAGAGTGCTTTCTTTCTGTTTCGTTTTCGAACGATATTTTTGGTGGTTTCAGTTTTTGCAATTTCGATCCATATGACCCATGTCTTTAATAGTTTCAATTGGTTTTCAAAAGTGTATTCAAGGCTTCGGTCTCCTAAGTTTACCTTTCCACTGAGTTTTTTCCCAAAATGCTCAGGCGAGTAGTTGAAAGTTGAAAGTTTACTCGCAGAGGCGGCGGCCAAATGGGCAATGGGCGGCAAGTGGCTGTAAAGTGGCTTTGTCCAGAGAGATGGTGAGAAAGAGAGTAACATTTCTTGGCTATTGCAGGAACAATTCGCCTTCATGTGGCAATCCGGCTATGCTCGCCCCTCCCAATCCCTGCCCACTTACAACGCGCTACGGGACCTGCTGGCCGAGGCAATGCAGAAGGAGCAGTTCAAGCCGGATCTGGAGCAGGCTTACATGCTGGGAGCCACGGCCCTGGACTGCTCGATAATGTTGACGTTTCAGGAAATCGAAATCGAATGCCAAGCCGCCGGTTGCCCCGATGGCCAGAGGTAAGTTTTATCCACACACACAATGCCGCCGTCGCCACTAATCGAATTCCAAATCTTTCGCAGCAGCACGGACGCTCTGCAGCCTTGGTGCGTCTCCCTGCTGGGTCATCACTTTCTAACCAAGCTCAGTGTGCTCGATTTGGACCCGAAGCCCGACAGTCACTTTCATAAATTCATAAAGCAGACACGTGAAATTGAAAAGTGCCGTCGAGCATTAAATTAATTAATAAACTTTACGCCCAACTAAAAGCCGCACGCATCGACTGTCGGGCTCACAAAACTGGGCTATGGGTTATCCCTTCCATAAATACATATGTATGATGTACATATAGTTAGATTTTTGAGTGCTTTTCATACCCGGTCATTGCAGGAGAAAGGGTATGTTGTACTCGTTTGAGCGGAGAAAGGGTTTTGGATATCATCAGCTTAACCTGCCAGGCAGCTTTACTAATACCCAGCGAAGTTCTCGGCTTAACATCATTTTAATTGGAAGTAATTTGAGATAAGCCTTGGTATACCAGAAATTATTAAAGGTTTGTCGTTGAACTGAAATGGGTTCAGTGCCTGAAATTGAGCTACCTTACTTCTAAAATCTATAATTTTGAATGTTAATGTTATAATTAAGCATTGCTGACTAAGAGAGCGAAATGTTACATTTTGAAGGAGTATTTGAAAAGTAAGGGCCTCTAAAATGATGTAATATGTATTCTTTTGTACAATATTAATTAATAAAATTATAATTTAAATAATTACCTACCTCTTAGCGACTTTAAAAATAAACAATTATTTAAAAGGCCTGTTTTCCATTCCGAATAGAAATATTAACTGTTACCTTCCTCAGTTCGAATTCGAATACATATTAAAACATCGGGTGGTACCCATTATTCGTTAAATCGACACAGTTTTGCTTAGTTTTTACATATTTTTTGCCTTTTACTTTTCTGGGCCGCACCTCTAAAAACTGTTTTTTCCGCAGCTTGACAGCGCAAAAGGCAGCCGCGGCAAACAAACCACAGGATACACGGCGCTGTCCTGGCTGCGGCAGTGGGAGCTGCGAGCTGCGAGCTAGGGCATAGTTGTGGGGGCATGGCAGTGGGAAGTGGGAATGGGAAATGGCACGCCAGAACACTCCTTAATTAATTTCCATGCGAATGCGGGCGCCATACGCTGCCCGGGCGCCGCAGGATGTGTCCGGAGCCGTGGAACCACCAAGCTATGCAAAGTTATAGCCGGGGAAGTTGGCCGGCCCGCCCGCGCACTCTGCGCCACAGTGTCAGTCGCCATTCACGCTCGGGACTAACCAGTTTGGCCAGGAGCTACGTTTACGCGAAAAATTAAAAAAAAAAAAAAAAAGGGAATAGGAGTGGACTTTCAGGCTGGCCAGGAACGATGGGCAACAAAGTTGTGACATTCACCGAACAGCAGTTGGACGACTACCAGGTGAACTATCTATCAATCAGTCGATGTAGAGGGATCTCACAGCTAATTTGGTTTCATGCATTGCATCGCTGCGCCCGCCCACAAATCGGAAAGGATTGCACGTTCTTCACGCGCAAGGAGATCCTGCGGTAGGCCATTTGTATTCCCGTAATAAGCTAAAACTATTCCATTTCGTATGGCGGCAGACAAAGCCCGACCCGCCATTGTTCCCAGCATCCTTTTGTTTGCCACTCGGCGGCAACAAAGAGCAGGAAACAGAAGAAAATACCCACACGACAGCCCACAGACAGACGCTCGGGACACAAAGGGCTTTCATCGCCTCCATCAACCGCCATCACGTTATCCATACCCTCTCGGAGGGGATCTCAATTTCCACAGATCTCCCAATCGATCCACACGTAATGGATTCCCTCTTCGAAAGATAATTCGAAGGGCTTCTTTTTCTTAAGAAGTGAAAGTGCTTAAAATACTTAATTCAATTTCAGAAAAAATATTCATAAGGGTTTTAAATCGAAACTTCAATGATTTTTAAAATAAGTTATATACTTACTATATATCCTAACATTTAGTATGCTTTGTGAACCCTCAGAAGAATCTTTTGTAAAGGCTAATACCTCCTTTATTTCTCTTAAAAGAAGCTTAACTTTAAACTTTATAAAAAGACTTCAGTAACATTTTGAATGCGTTTTGAACTTAGCGATTTGAAGAAAATCTTTTGAAGTTTAATTCCTCCATTATTTGTCTTTAAAGAAACTGAAATTTAAACTGTATAAAAACGCAGTACCCCTAATGCCTGGTCAAGAGTATTTCCCACTTCGGTCACCAAAGCTAAAACCCATCATTTTGTTTTTTCTATACGCTACAGCGTTCATAAACGTTTTCGTGAGCTGAGACCGGATTTGGTGCCTCGCCAAATGACCGAGGGTCAGGCCTCGAGTGTCAAGGTTCCCTGCGAGTGCATCGAGAAGATGCCCGAGTTGCGTGAGAATCCCTTTCGCCGGCGTATCTGTGCGTAACAAAGGACCGAAAGCCTGCATAAGCAAAGCAAAGCACTATAGCAATTTTGGCCATTTCACAGGCGAGGCCTTCTCACGCGATGGCCAGGGCAATTTATCCTTTGAGGACTTTCTAGACGCCCTCTCCGTCTTCAGCGAGCAGGCGCCGAGGGACATTAAAGTTTTCTACGCTTTCAAGATTTATGGTAAGTTTTTTTACACTTGGTTCTAGTTGTTCTTTTTTTTTTTTTGGTTGGTTTTCTTAAGTTAGCTTTCGATCCTCTTTTTGTTGAGATCAGTGGAATGATGTTTTGTAAATTATTAGGTATTATTAATAGGAACATGAATAATTCTTTATTATTATTAAAATTTGTCATATAGAAGGATAAAACTCTTAAGGCAGAGGGAATTAATATAAATTAAAGATATATGTAGGCATGCTTGTTAGTCCTTTTTGGTTAAAAACCTCTATAAACCAGAGAGAAAGTCGGAAAATATATATTTGTTTAGATAGCTAGATAAGTTAATGTTAATAGAGGGCATTTAAACATAGATGCAAAGGGTTCTACAGAAAATAAAACTATACCTCGTTCTAACAAGATAAAATCTAAATTGCACGATTAAGATCCTTGTTGTAGGACTTAGAACCAAGGTACCCCTCATCACTCTCTGTGGTCCAGGCCCTTCTCTCCAAACTCCATCTTCGTCTGCAGTTTCTGCTGTTGGCCAGCATTTTGAGCTTTTGTTTATGCATTTCCGCAGCCCCTGTTTATTGTCTTTGGTGTAGTTTGCCTGTGTGCCGGCTGCGTGTGAGTGCTTGCTGGTCCTTTTGTGTCTCTGGCCTTTACACGAGGAAGAGGAAGGTGCTGCAAGGCAGTGGAGGAACAGAGACCTACGCAGCGCCACAACCCGTGACCCGCGACTCGGCAATTTGTGGCGCCGTGCCAGGCAACTATTGTTGTTTGGCCCACGGCGACTGCAGGGCCAAAGTTCAAGGACAGCCATAAATTCTAATAAGCATTTTAATTGAAATTTAAATTAGAATCCCGAAAATGTCACCATAAATGGGCGAAAGTTTTCGTGCAAATTGATTGTGCACTTGGCACTCGAAATTAATGGGCCACAATCCCACAGAGAGTGGGGGGCCGGCAATCGATGGGATGCAAAGTATCTCTCAGCTCGAGTGCAGCTGAAATTTTTGCAAAACTAAACTAGTTTCGAAAGCGAGACAGGGGCAGAGGGGCACCTACACTTTATTTCAATGTGCATTATTAGATTGACACAAATTGAAACGTGCAGCAGGCGATTACCTATGCCACACACACACAGAAGTACGGGGACACAAACGTGGCAGGCAGCTAGGCAAACTCAGTTTGGCACACATCACTTGACTTTTGTGCAAGAAAATGTCAAGTTCTGTAAGGCAGCTCGAACCAAAGACCGAACCCTGCCGCTGCCCCCTTGGCACTTGTGTGTACTTATGTCTGGCATAACTTTGCAGATTTCGATCAGGACGGCTTCATCGGGCACGCTGACCTCATGTCCTGCCTGACGACAATGACCAAGAACGAGCTGAGTCCGGAGGAGCACCAGCAGATTGCCGACAAGGTAATCGAGGAGGCCGACGTCGATGGTGATGGCAAGTTATCAATTTTGGAGTTCGAGCACGTTATACTCCGGGCCCCCGACTTCCTCTCCACCTTCCACATCAGAATATAAAATTGCTGCCTTGCCTGCAGGAGGCAGAACACACAGAAATGTCGCAGAAAAAGGGTCATCGATTTGGAAGTTGTCTCTTTTAAAGTTGTTGTTGTACGTATAAAGACTACATTTAAAATAAAGAGGATTATGTCTAAATTATTAATACCCCTGCTGTGCATTATAAATTAAATTAGAATTTCAGTGTTATTGCATTTGTATAAATTAATAAGTTCATAAGTTGGCTCAAAAATGGAATATAAGGAATGTATTTAGTTTTTTTTAATTTTTGTTATAGGAGCTTTAAACTCTAAACTCTATTAAGTTTAAGCTAAGTTAAGCCATTTTTAATGGTGGGTCTTTTAGCATCTTTTGTTAGGAAACAAGCGAAAGTGTTGCTTTTTAACGTACACATTTAAATCGTTTAAATATTATCTAAATTGAATTATTTAATATAGCTATCGTGGTATCATTCGTTAACTTCCTATAAGAGCCTAGGACAATCAGCAAAATAAATATAAGCACAAGAACATTTACAATAGTCGTGGTTAGATTTTTCTCTCTGTATTGCTTTTATTATTTAATTGCTTATGTTCGCTCGCATCGAATATACATACATATTGCATAAAAGTGCCATCAGTGTGATTAAGTTGGCTCCCCGGCAGCAGCCCCTGGGTTCAGGGTTTGCCTGCCGGGATCGGGCCTTTGCGTTCCGGGCTCTGGTTACGGGTGCAGCTGCAGGGGCTCCATGGGCCAATTGTCGTGACAATGTGCATGTCAAATGTCAGGCGAGCATTATAAAATTTATAAGCCCATGCATGCAGTCGGGTCGAATTTTGTCCTGCTCCGGCTCCTGCCCGGCTCCTGCTCCTTTCTGACCCCAATCAGACTGACTGGGCCACGGACTGGTGTCACGGCCAATGGAAATCGTCCTGCCCTAAGGTCCTGGCACTCTCACACTCGTACTCGTACTGGACCGGACTGTTATCAGAGTGCGAGTGTGTGTGCCGTGCACTGTCAAAGTTTTATCAATTTTGCCAATTTTCAGCTTAAACTTGTTTGGCATTTGGGCATCTGCCTGGCGCTCCAATCCCATTCAATTATTGTAATTGCATCTGCAAGGGGACATGGAGCAAAGGCAAAGGAGTGTCCGGCTCCAGGGAAATTTTCCGACTTATGAAAAAATATATATGCAGCCTGCATGGCCATCAATTGTTGTCATAAATGATGTTCTGGTAACTAAATGGCATTATAAATATCTGTGAGTGGAATAAACGATATTGCTATAAATTGCAAATTAAATTATTTTTTAATACTGTTTTTTCTGGAAATAATTGTGGTGAAAGGAGGGATAGGGCCAGGTTTAGGATATTTTGAGCAGTCCTGATGCAGTTCATGTATGCTTTACTTTTGTATGGTTAAAACCTGAACCTATTGAAACTGTAACCCGACTTCTTCACTCTACTACAAAAAGTACATTGAGGAAGGCTTTTAGATATTACACAATAGTCACCGATGAGTGGGATTAATTGCAATTTGCCTTTTTTTCAGAAAGCCAACTGAAATCAATTAGCCACTTAATCGGAGCACGCAACCAGCCACTTCATGGACTAGTTTTTGTTGAACCTCGATGCCATTGTTATGCAAATCACGTTTAATTTTTAATTTAGTTTACTATTTAATAATACGCATAATTACATACATAGTAATTGTTTCCATTTTTTGTTTAGTTGGATTTAAATTTAGGCTTAAACGATACAAGAAAGTCTATTACAAGTATGCCATAATCGTATGCATGTATATATAGTTGTATTCGTATTGGTATAATTTGTAATTGGTAATCGTAAAAGTAATCCATGGGATGCGTGCACTCTGAAACGGTTTCGGGTTGAGAATTGAGCTGCGTTCGCTGCATTTTGCTATGTCGGGCCTCTCGCTGGATATTCTATGGGTCATGGGTCGTACCTTGGCTGGATCGGGGGATATACTAGTATATAGCAACGGAACGGAACGGAGGTATACTGCCTATACACAAAAACAACAACACTTACATGAGAATAGATCTACTTACATACACGCCTAGGCATAAATACGCTTACATACGTACGGGCTCCGGGGAAGTCCCTTGCCAAAAATTATTGTGCCGCCCCAAAGGACACGAAGATACTCTCCTGCCACCTTGGGGGCGGTCTAGTTTTTTTTTTACAGTTTTCGTATACGGCAAATGTTACGGCTAAGGTCTACATATTCATGCGGGAAGGGGCGACCACTCGAAGGTGGTACTTGGTTGGCTTACGATCCTAGTTACGCGCGGTTATCTAAGTCCTCAGCGTCCGCTCAAGCTTCGATTTTCGTATACATGTTTACATTCATTATAGTCTTTTAAGTTGAAGATGCACACTCCTTGATCTTGGAAATCATTAAACAAATAATGCAAACACATAAATTGTACAGTAATTTAGCCTAGTTTTGGTTATCTTATAACGCTTCCTTCGCTCCGCCGGAAGAGTCCTTGCCTCCTGCTCCCGACTCTACGCGGACTCTACGCGAACTCTGCACGCCTAGCCCAGGTCGTGGGTGCCGCCGCAGTTGGCGTACCCGTAATCCGAAAAGCTTTCGAAGCTCTTCAACAAATTTCAGTATATTTGCTGCTGCTCGTAGTTGTTGTGGGCGGCGGCGTGGTGGTGTAGGTAGGACGGGATCGCCGTGGCGTTCAGCTCCGATGCCCGGCGGCGTAGCGCCGCGATGCTGTGTCCTCGCCACACGTCCTCGTCGGTGGCGCCATCGGACGGCGACTGCATGGACTGGTGGCAAAGCGGAAGTCCTGCGTCCTGCTGCTGCTGTGTGGGTGTCGGTGGCGCCATCTGCAGTTGGTCAAAGCGAATTTAGCACGGTAGCGGATACACGAACCGCAGTGGTGACTTACCTGCTGTTGTTGGTGAGTTTGCTGCTGTTGCTGTTGTTGGTGAGACTGCTGCTGCTGTTGTTGTTGGTGAGACTGCTGCTGTTGCTGCTGCTGGTGACTCTGTTGTTGGTGAAGCGGCTGGAATTAACAGTGAAAGTGAAAGCAGTGAAATTTATGTAAAATTGGTAAATCTTTCGTTTTCTACATGTATACTGGAAGTCAAAATGGCTGAACTTACAAAGAACTAAGAGAAAAAGCTTTAAGAAGTTTTGCTTTTGTAATGATAAGAATTTTATTAAATTAAATTTTATTTTATATTTCTTTAATATTTAATAGAATATTTATTATTTAAGATAAATAATTTGCTTTACATTTTAATTTAAGGTGTAATTTTTAATTCAGGGTATTGTAATTTTAGTCAGAAGCCTGTAGCGCAGTGAAGGAGTCATTTCCGACCCCATATATCATATATAGTATTGATCAGCATTAGCAGCGGAATCGATCTATGCATGTCCGGCACAAATTAATATTTTTCAAAAATTTCAAAATTTTATAAGGGGTTACATCGTTAAAATTGTCAAAAATGAGCAAAATTTTTAATTTTACAAATTGTTTAATGTGGTGTGCAGATTTATTAATCTATAAAAAACTAACACAGAAAAGCTTTCAGAAATGAAATTGATGCATTTTTGACATAGTTATGATCGATGCAAATGTCAAGGGTATGTAATCTTCGGCTTTAAACTACAGTAGATTCCGGTTAGTGTATTTTACAACTGTACCCACTCTTTATGTAATTAAAACAAACATTTACTTGTAACCTTTAATATTTAAAAAACCTAAACAAGTTATTTTAAAAAGTATTTACAGAAAATATAAAAGAAATGTTTACTTGAGATTTAAAAAAAACTATCATAAATTTTGTTTTTACATTTATAACTTATTATGTTTAAATTTTATTTAGCTAATATTCTGATAAAGTTTTTTTTGACTGATTTCAAGGACAACTCACCATAGGCTCGCCATTCAGCTCGTTCTGGCTGGCACTCGGCTGTGCGGAAAGGGGCGGCGGGGTCACCGAGGAGCAGCTGTTCATGTTCGGCGGGGTGGTGGCGCTCGGCGAGCCACTCGGGCCACAGCTGACCCCGCCCACACTGTGCTGGTACATCATGGAGTCGCCTGCGGGGCAGAATGAAAAGACAGATGGAGTTAATCAATTGCAGGATAATATGTAATTTAATAATATTGGAAATCATTAACTCTCTCTATATTCCATGCATAAAACTACAACTTAATTTGGAAGTTTTAATTATATCGATACATAATTTTATACTAATTTATTTAAAGTCAAGAAAAATTGCATAAGAATTGACGCATCTGATACATATTTAGTGTTGATAAAACAAGAATATTTAAGGTAGAGGCAATTGAATAGTATGACATTTTTATTTATTTATTTGTGTATATTTTATATTTGTAATTTTATTTACTGCAAAATGTATTTATTTACTACAGATTCATTATACTGATCTTTATGTCACCCCTTTGGCTTGTGCAGCCTACAAAAAGTTTAAAATCCCCAACTCGAAAAAACTGTAACAATGAACAACTTTGCTGGCGGACGCTGGAGCCTGGCCAGAGCCGGAGTCAAAAAAAAATATATAAAATCGACATGAACATGTCTCCAAAATGTCAATTAGCACAACTATACGAAACCAAACAAAGAAGTCGAAAAAATGCTATTGGGTATTCCTGAAAATTAAACGACTGCCTGTTAATTGATCGAGCAAACAGGCAGCCGGGTATAATAAATGATACGATGCGATGCTGTGTTTTGGGCTACCGAAAAAAGTGTTATGAGTTCAAAGAAATGAGGGACGCGGACTCTGGCGTCGTCGTCGTCGTCGTTGTCGTCGTGTTTGGTCAATTGTCGGGCAGAACTGGAACTGAAACTGGAACTGGATCTCGTTGGTCTCGAAAGCCAAGCAAATAACTCCAAACCAACAAAACACAAAAAACGAGAATGAGATAAAATCATGGCAGGCAAAAAAAAAAGTGTCAACGCTTGGCCTTTGTCAGCGGTCGCATGCAGATGGAAAATTTTCGGGCATGTGATCATCGGGGCGGGACTTGGGACTGAGAGGAGGAGGAGGAGGAGGAGCTGGCCCCCGGCCAGAACGACCTACCCAGAGCATTGAGGCCGTAGTGCTGATAGCTGCCCGCTCCGAGGGCGGAGCCCATGTTAATGCCCGAGTTCAGGCCGCTGTTCAGCGAGGACTGATTCAGCTGGCCAAAACCTGCGAGCCCAGTTAGTATATCCAATAAGCAGCAGTTAGTAGGAGTGTCACGAGATACGAAAGTTAGTCGGAGCCTTCTTCGATGGGGGGAATCACTCACCTGCCGTCATGGGATTGACGCCCACGCTCCAGCGATCGCCGCCGAACATTCCGGTGCCGCAGAGCCCATCGCCCATGGCTATGTTGGTGATGTTGGCCCCGAACGGGGGCAGACCGTGCGAGGGCAGGAGAGCGCCCGGGGTGCGGAACACGTTCGTGGTCTTCTTGCGCTTCTTCCACTTGGCGCGTCGGTTCTGGAACCAGACCTGCAATGAAAGTATAGAATTATATATGTAGTTGCTTGGAAAATATAAACAAAATAGTTATCTTTAAATGGAATTTGAAGTCATAGAGCAGCTTATTAAGACTTTCCAAGACTCCTCCCTTGACATCCTTGTACATGTGGCAACTGCCACTCCTCCCCAGGACCTGCCTTCTCCAACCCTTCGGGCTCCTTCCGCCGCTGCTGCTGCTGCTGCCGCCTACGAACACGGTCTTAATCGAGATCAATTACCGCCGTGACAGTCAAAACATGTCTCGACACACGCACAGAAACAGATTTACATGGGCATAAATTCCGTATGTAAATTCCTCGGCTCCATATATTGGCGGAGAACAAGGCAAACACTGATTTCCACCGCCCAACCCCCGGTCCGAGGTCCGGCAATTTGGCATCTTTGGCCAACGAATCCGAGTCCGGGGCCGGACCCTCGATACGCTTTTGTCTTAGGCTCGAAGAGAGAGGTCGAGGACCGTGTCGGATGTGTTCGCTTCAAATTGGCATTTCCATATGCATAAGAACAACGCAGACATGTTGAGGTTTTGACATTTACAAGGCAGCACACAAGCACAACTCCCTCCTCCACCTGAGCCACACTCACACACCCACACTCAGGCGAATGGGCCAAAAGGGTTGCCTACATTTCGGGGCCAGATATCTAGCTGCGGAGGAAGTGCAGGCTGCAAGGCATTCTCAGCTCACAATTCTCAAATTCTCCATTCTCGGCTCTCGACTTTCCTTTTAGCCCTTTTTGTTTTCTTCGGGCGGGGCTACAGGATAAAAAAAAGGGGGGAATAAAGTGCCAGCCGGTGAATGACTAGTGACATGAAAACGATTTTGCCAGGCCTTCAGGTCTTCGCATCCACATCACTCGCAGGCGGGTTGACAACTTAACCGTGATTCTCGCAAACACACACACACACATTCAGCTCGACTATATAGTATTTATAAATCCCAGCATTTCGTGGCAAATCTTGAGCTGTCACCGACTGTCGGCGTCGACTGTTTCTGTCTGAGTGCGCCAGACTAATGGCAAAGGAATATACGGCCAAAACAACAAGCCGGAAAGTGCGAGCCGGGGAGCGAAGGCGGCGGAAAGAAAAATGGCAAGTTTCCAGCAAAGTAACTTTGCTTGTAAGGCCTTCTGATGGCCTGATGGTCCCCAGTGGGTTTGTCATATGTCGGACATTGGTTGACGGAACCAGCTATAAACTGAGAAAAATCAAACTAAAAGGTAGATGCACCTTGGAGTGTAAATTGAAGGTTTGTTGGGGATTTTAAAAATAAGATTGATTCAAGTATGGAAAATAAGACTCATCTTGATGAATTGCTCATCATTTATAAAGTACTTGCTTATTATCCGAAAAACCTTAAGAGTTTATTAGTTTTTTCCAGTGTGAAAACAAACACTGAAGCTGAACACAACTGTAACTATCTCAGGTTGTTTTGGAAAATCGCAGCCTTCTCGATGTTACTCTAGGGACGTTAATGTGCCACAATGCAGGGAAGAGTCCTCGCAGCTGGGGGTAAAAGGATGAGGTTGTTGCTACATATATAAATATATATATATGTATGTACATGCCTCAAAGGGGTTGGAGAAAAGTGTCGGCGACCTTGACTTGTTTATGTTTTTTACGTGTTTATGCGTCGCCCTATTCATTAACTTTTAATTTAATAATTTAAGGCAGTGTCTGACTGTCTGCTGTCCCTCTCCCTCTCTCTCTCTATCTCTGTCTGTCTCTCTCTCCCTCCTTTATTCTTCCCTTTTCCCTCTGTTTCTGTGGCCGTCTCTCTTGCGCTGTGTGTTGCCATCTCCCTTTGGCTTATTGAGTTCGCTAAATTAAATTTAGCTTACTGTTTTATTTTGCTAGCCACATTCGTGTGGAAGCATTTCCCTACTCACAGCACACAGACACACCCACACGCAGGATGCGAACGGAAATAAGAAGGAGCGGAAGAAGAATGAGCGGTGCGGGCAGAGAAAGCCAAAAGTCATTGCCTGCTTTTTTGGTCTAAGGCTGCGAGCCATTAAATTGGCATAACGTGCATGACGTGCACGGCACGTAAATAGGCGTTAAAATGTCGGTTAAACAAAACATTTATTTTTTATGTCTGCCTGAAAAGTGTATGTATGTAAAGGTATATATCCAAAATATTCGAGGGTGTGTCAGGCAATCCCAATTTTTGTCTGCGTGTGTTTGTGTTTGTCTGTCTGTTTGCCTTTGATTTGTTTTTATTTCTGCTTCCTTTGCCTGGCTCTCCGTTGCTGCCTTATTTCGTTGCACTCAATTTCAAGCCTGAATCCCAAAACAAAAAAAAAAGAACATAAAAAAGAAGGCAAGAATCGCTCCTTATGTCGCGTTAAATTGTGTGTCTAACGGTAATTTTTTAAGCTTCACCCCTATGCATAAATTATGAGCTGCTGAGTGGCTGCCTTCAGCCCAAAAGTCAAATCATACGCATATTTCCCATGTCCTTTTTATCTTTTTAAGGGGTAGTTGCTCAAGCGAAGGGTATATTGGATAATGTCTGAACTTACTATCAATAAAAATGAGTTAAAAATAAAATAAAACCTATGTAACATTTGTAAATTTGTTAACATAATAATTAATTAATAATATTTATTGTCCTTCAAAAAGTTTACACAGAAATTCGTTCCGCATTGAAATTAATTCGTTTTTGGCTTAGTTTTGCTACATTTTGCATTATACTTAATTTTTTAATAACGTATCTCTTAAAAACAGCTTGCTGATTTTAGTTTTCCTTCTTGATTATATACAGGATGAGCAAGTCAAGGTATGCAGCTACTAAAATATCTCAAAATACTATAGTGCTAACATAGATTAGTTTTAATGGTTTAGAAGAAGAATTTTTTGTAGGACCTCCTCTAATGCCTTGCATATTTAAGTCAAAAGACAGCAGATTCCAAAAGAAACCTTCAGTTTAATTAAATTTAATATTTACTTTTTTTTTATTATTATCTTATGGGTAAACCACTTTCTTACCCATTACCCTTATATAAAGCTTATGAAAATTTACATCAGATAGAAGACCTTTCTGACATTTAGAAATTAATTAATTATTATTATGTATTTAGAATTTATTTAATATATTAATGAACTCTACAAAATATCCTGCTAAATAAAGTACACATCTTCTAGGCTGCAAACTCTGCTTTTTCCCAACAAAACCTTCGATCTGCAGACTGCAGACAAAAAATAGCAGTCAACCCAAAAAGTTGGCGGGCCAAAAAATTTGAGCCATATGTTTCATACAAAAGCATTTTCATGTTTGGACTTTTAATTTTCACTTCACGACTGACACCAACAAAGGCAGCAACAAAGAAGAGTCACCACCGTCGAAGGCAAACAACAACACGGAGCAGGGGCTGGGGGAAGGGTAGGGAAAACTGTTGCAAATAATAAATGAGTCAAGTTCATGAAAAAGCAATTTCTTGTGGCAGGCCGCAGGTATTAGCACCCGCAGCCAGGGCAAAGCCCGATCCTGAAATGCTCACGAGGGGCGAGCCAGTGAGCAAATGGAAGCAGAAGTCAGAAATTAAGTATCGGCCAAATTACACGGCCGGGGGAACTGCGGCTGGAAATGGGATAACAAGTGATTTGCTTTGATTTTATGGGCTGGTGGATGGTTCTCACTTCCGAGGGTGGCAGGATCTACGGCAGGACGAGTCCTGGGGTGGGTGCTGCTGCTGCTGCTGCCGGTGTCGAGCTAACGGCTTTTTATTATGAACCTGTTTATTGTGTCATCCTCACCCCGCTTATGATTGCACTTCCATAGCCATAATGGTGTGTCATATATATCCGAAATCCCCCTCTGGACCGCAGCGCCTTGTTTACGATATCCTCCGCCCGGTTCGTTATGCAACATTAATTGCACATTATGCCTAATGGCTGATTAAACAGCTGTAAGGATAACACGGAAGCACGGAAGAGCCTCGGCAGTGACAAAAAAAGCAGTGTGGATGCCAACATAGAAATGCACTTTGCCCCGAAAGCCGCACTTCAAAAGCCAATTTCAAAATTATCAATCAGAGGCAGGCCAGAGAGAGTCGCGGAGGATTGCAATCAAAATTCGATTAGCCTGCAATGCAAATATTATTTGCGAAGCTAGTCGACGGTGCACAGGTGGGACAGGTGGTCGGATGGTGTCTCTTAATAAACGCTTGATTGGCAAAAGCCAGAAAGTGCAATAATATTTTTCGGCTCGTTTGCGTTGACAATTTTTGCTGGTCCTGTCGATTGCAGATTGGTTATTGCCTCGCTTTCCACTTTCCGCTTTCCGCTCTCCACGCTCCGGTCTCCGCTCTCTGCCCTTGTTTGGAGCATAATCAAAAATCAATTGGCCAGGTTATTGCTTTTCCTTGAACCCCCCTCTTGGCAGGATATTCTCCCTCGCCCAACCCCCCCGAGGCTGCCAGGCAACCGAAATATAAAATGGCCACTCAGCAAAGTCCACACCAAACTGTCCCCTGGCTGCCGGCCTTTGATGTCGTCCTGGCCAAAGTCCTTGGCGCTTGTTTTCCTTCGAGCTGCCTTCATCTTCAGCTTGAGCATCTTTTTATTATCATTATTGGTCCTATCTCGGCTTTCATATCCTCCGACTGGCACAGCGACTCCGACTCCAACTCCGGCCCTGAGTGGTTTATGGAAATCGCTTTTCGGCCAATATCTTTTCATTCCCGAGCATATAAAAAATGCGTATAAATTCATAAAATGCCGTCTCGACTTCTGCTCCCTTCCCCAACACCCACTCCCTCTCATACACACACACAAATGCCAGTCGATTTATTTTATGTTATCCTTTAAATCCTGCTTTACGAGTCAGCCCCAGCAACACTTGCCGCTGCCCACCCACAACCCCAGGGATTGGAGCTCCAACCCGCCGAGACCGAGTCCACTACGGCCGTCTCTCTCTCACACCACCCGCAGCCCACTCTAGCCGTCTCTTTCGCCGCTTTTGGGGAAATGTGTCGCACTGGCCTTTGATAGACATCATCAAACCGCTTCTCTGGGGGTTGCCCCGGGAGCAGGCTCTGCTCTGATTTCTCTGATTTATGAAATAGTTTTGGATATCTTTCTTGTCTTTTTTTTTTATAGATTTCTGGGTTTGGTGCCTTTCATTTTGTTATCCTTTTGTGGGTTGCCGGGGCAACTGCAGTCTCTTCTTCGGAATCTTACTCGGGGCTGGGGCCCAGGGAGGCTGGCCAATGCAACCCCCGAAAATTGGGAATGTTTGCGCTGCATTCGTGGAGCATGCGCAGCTCCAGAGGCTGCTCCCCTCGGATTCGCTTTGTTCCATCTTCAACCTTTTCCTTTTTTTCCTCTTTTTTATTTTTGGGTCGTGGGGACTCTTGTCATTCTATCAATGGCAGCGGCATTTGGAGCAGCTTATCCGGGATAGAACCCCCAGCACCATGGCATCACCCCTGCCAACACGGCGGCGTCCGTCCGGCACTTTGGCACGCCATTTTCACACAAACATTTCAATGAAAAGTATCAACGAAATTGCTTTCGGAATTGCTTCATATGCCATAAACAGAATGCGTGCCAGATTTCCTTGATGCTCTTTATGTGCATTTTATGGAGAACCCAAACCCGAGCACCGAGCACCCAGCTCCTCCTCCTTTGCTCCCTACTCTGTCTGGCATTTTTTTTTAAAGCTCTCGCTAAATTTAGCCCGCCACAGGACCCTCCTTCTTTTTCCCGGCTTGCTGCATATTTTCGTTTTGGTATTTCAATTAAAGTTTAATTAAAATTTGCGATGCCATGGTTATATCAGACGCGACCCAGTCGCCTTTGGCCCCACTTCGAGTGCTTCGCTGGAAAATACTCGTTACAATGTCCCCAGCTCCTTGACCCCTCTCTGCCTTGCGCGCTTTTAATAAAGATGCTCACTTTTTATGAGAATATTTCGTCTAATTTTCACAAAATATTCGGATATTGTGCTTGGGAGTCACATGGTCTGGCTGATATCCCTGCTTCCCTGCCCACCTTCCCACAACCCCGCTCTGGGCAGGAGCAGTCAGTGGACTATTATTAGAGGGGCATTAAGCGGCTCAGCAAATAAATTAGTTCTGTCTGAAGTCGAGGCAATAATTTATCAACGCTCACAGTGGGAAGGCCAAGGCGGATGGGCCTGGGATTGGATGGCCTCGCAAGGACCTCGCCTGTGGCTTAGGCCAATCGATATTCCCTATGCCTGATGGAGCGCCAAGAAGTCAGGTTTTGTTAGAAAATGTCAGAAAATGGAGCATTGGTTGTATCAGTACTTAAATTTTTAAAATATAATTCACACTTTGAAAACGAAAGTAGGAGAAAGTTAAGATTACAAGTTTAAGATTAAAATCGACACATTAAAATATAAAATGAGAATATTCATCAAGTTAGTACCTCTTTTTGATATAGAAAATATCGGTTTAAGTACATTAAGTGATTAAGTTACTTTTACTAAGAAGGGCTTTCATCTAGTTTTTATTTTCAGGTAGATATCGAGGAAATTTAAGTTATTGAAGTATAATGTATAGAGGAGCGTTTAATTTCTAAGATCCTTAATATTTGTAGAATTAAAATTTAAAATAAGTTAATAATTTGTTAAAAAATCGTCTGGGAAAGGTGTTCAACCAGAAATTGAAGAAGATTTATAGAAAGACTTCAGAAAGCTTGGAAAAGGTAAAAGAAGGTCTGTTTTAGTTGAAAAACAAATCCTATTGGTTGCTGGGAATAATTCTTCTTTAAACATTTTATTACGAAATGGTTGTCAAGGTTGTTCCTCTTCCCGTAGTGACCTTAGACCAGGTTTCCAGGCAAATTAATCATGTGAGAAATTCATTTAGTGCCCTGGCACACACACCCACTCGCCTTATCCGCCACGTGCTGGGCCGTCGCTCGCCCCCACACCGTTGCAACAATTTAATAAACAAACCAATAAATGCTGCAACATTCAACACAAAGCCGAAGCAGTGCTTTTGACAATGCCGCATCATGATAAGTCAATTCCGTGGGCCATCTTCTGGGCCACCCCCCGGCAGCCGAGGGATCCGCTCCCCCGCGGAGATGTCACGTGTGACAAACAGATTGTCCTGGGCAAATTGTCCAATTGCCGCCCACCGAGGGGGCAAGGCGGTGTGAAAACACACAAATTAACAATTTTCGGTGGGGGGGCCTCCTGCTGGTCCCTGCCATTCTAATTTACCCAAAGTCGGAAAATCGGATTAGGATTTGGGCTGATGCTCCTCGGCACTGACTTTTATGTTTATTAAATTATATTTACCATAAATGCTGCTCCTTGGCAGCAGCACACACGCTCAGCCAGTGGGCACTACGTGAGCCTCATAACTTATGCACCTGCCTGCCGAACCCGGGGAATATGTACTATATGAAGACTGGCTGGAAGCTCGCTTTTGGGGGCTAATATGGACAAGCGTTTTTCGGGCATTTATAGTAGCTGCGAGGGTCGTCGGCTGTTGGATGTAGGATGTAGGATGTCGGCTGTCTTTATGCCGTCATTAGCTGCAAATCCTTGTAGATTGATTTAGGGCCAGACGTGTGTGTGCATATCG
This sequence comes from Drosophila bocqueti, assembly GCA_018151655.1. NCBI lineage: Eukaryota > Metazoa > Arthropoda > Insecta > Diptera > Drosophilidae > Drosophila > Drosophila bocqueti. Next base: position 5,351,605 of record JAECXF010000057.1, read on the forward strand.
AATGAAGGTCCGACCTCATACATGTTCGCATGGCAGAGTTACCCGCATGCGGGAAAGTGTGAAAATTTCGAAGCTCTAAATGTTTTATTTCGCCTTCGACTGCGAACTTAATTTATATGCTAATTTTATTAAACAGCAATCCCAAAACTAATCCAACGGCCTGACATCCTCTAAGCCGCAACGACAACGCAAAATCAAGCATTAAAACAGCAGGACGACACTGTCGGCGGAGGCGGAAAAAAAGAGAGAGCTGAATGAAAGCCGACGGCAGTTCTAACACGAAGTTCCACACACCCTGGAGCCGGAGACGGAGACGGAGCAGTATCCGCGTCCCAGGCCACCCCCCGCATGCAGCTTCCACCCCCCCGGGCAGGTGATTGCATTGTCCCTTTGGACAACCGGATGCGGGGTAGTGGTTGGAAAAACAGCATTAACGGGCAACACTGATACGCAATTATTAAAACAATTTATCAAAGTAGGACACATCCGGCGCGGGGCACGAGCCCGGCCAGGACTTTGGCAGGATCATCATGGAGGTGTCGTCGCCTGAGTTGCTCACTCATGGCTAATTGTTTTAGCCAGAGCAGAGCGTATGGCCAATAAGGCAAAGTTTTTGGCATTCATTTCCACCGCAAAACAATTCTCGCACTCGCACTCGCACTCAAGGGGAGCTCCTGCTCGCGAAGGAGCGAGATGCCAGGCGGAAGCGGAAGCTTAAACACAAATTTAATGAAGCAGTAAATTCGATTGTCGCATAAACAAAGCTCGCAAGCCAGCATGCAAAAAGGACCTCCGGGGCAGGGGGGCCGGTGCCGAAAGAGAGACAAGGATAATGGCGGCGGTGGTGGCACAGGGGAGCTGTGCCAGCCACAAAAGGATAATGCCCATTGTGTGCTCCTGTGTGAGTGTGAGCTCGGCGCAAACTTTTCCAGGCGCAAGGGAGAGGCTGCCGAGGGCGTGTGGCTGGATGCCCGACTAAATGTGACTTTATGTGCTTTAATAAAGTATAATTTTTGGGCGCTTAAATGGCGTTCGGCGGCGGCTGCGGCGGCTTTCAGCCCAGTCCCAGAGCCGAGCCTCGTAAACTGTTGCAGTCCGGAACAGTCAGAAGTCCAGGACTTCTACTGTTGAAAAGCCAAAATCCAAAACGTCCACTGCGGTTTTGTGCAACACAAGTGAAATGTCATGTCGGCCCTAAAACGAACTAAACCCGAAATTCCGACAGCTCCGACCACTGACAACTGTCGAGCCGCAGGACAAAACCACGCAGAGTTTAACAGAAAAGGCACGAATACTGTGGTCCAAGTTCTAATGGTACTTTAATGTAGTAAATCAAGAATGTTGCAGAAATATAGAAGTATAATCAAATGTTTTAGTTCGAATATAAGCTTTGAACAACCTGCATTCCTTGGCGGTACAGAGCTAACCTTTATCCATAAGATATTGTATGAAAATCGAATAGAAAACATCTCCCAATAATTTGTATGAGCGTCACGCATCTCATTAACTATATCAGCTTTGATTCCAATCAAGACTCCCACTCTTTAGACTCACCTGAACCCGGGACTCGGTGAGACCGATGCGCATGGCAATCTCCTCGCGCATGAAGATGTCCGGATAGTGGGTCTTCGAGAAGCAGCGCTCCAGCTCGTTCAGCTGGGCAGGTGTGAAGCGGGTGCGGTGGCGCTTCTGCTTGTTTTTGTCCAGGTGCTGGAAGAGAGAGACACAGCCAAGGCGGCACAGAGCCCGATGAGAGATGGGACCACGCCAGAGGATCTTAGAACACAGAGAACTACCGGACTAGGAATGCAAGCTAGGCACTACAGATTATAAACAGATTACAGACTATGGACTACAGATTACGATTAACAGTTTACAGTTTACGGTCTAGGGGAAGATATAGTTAGGCTAGGATAGAGGAGTTCTACGGTTCTAAGTATGGAAATCAAAGTACACTTACTTTTGTTTATAGAGTACGGATATGATTCATAGAGTACAATATGATTCATGGCACATTTAATTAGGTTCATTACACAATTCAGAACACAAACATTCACGTTTTTGGAAACAGAATTTCGTTTCGGATCGAATTTCGGATCGAATTGGTTTGTATTTGTTTTGGATTTTTTTGTTTTTGATTTTTGGCATAGCAGAGTAGTGTTTGAAGGAAAAAATAAACATCGAAAAGAACATGGATTATTAAAAAAGTTTCGTATTAACTAAGCGCTATCCCTGCCGCTCTTTCTCGCTTAATTTTCTTCTCTCTATGCTTCCTTCTCTCTCTCTGTATAGCGCTGGCCTGCTCACCTGATCCTGTTGCTGCATGTTGCTGTTGTTGCCGCCGCCGTTGTTGTTGCTGCTGTTGCCGTTGCCGCTGCCTCCGCTTCCGTTTCCGGCGTTCAGCGCATTGGAGTTGTCGCACAGTCCACCGGAGATGTGCAGGCGAGCCACGCCCCCGCCCACTGGGCCCACTCCGCCACCAGAGCCTCCGCCGCCGGCACCGCCGCCCAAGTCGGCCAAGTTCGGACCCACGGGCAGTTGGCCGAAACTGTTGACGCCCGCGTGCAGGGCCGTTAGCGCGGCCTTTGGCAGATCACAATCCTTGGGACCTGTAATGGGGGTGAGAGATAATAGTTGTTAGGTAATTAATTAATTTTTCTAAATTTTATATGTTAGATTTAAAATAAATATCTTTACTTTGTTAAAGTTAATTTTTCAATAATTAACTTACATTTTGAATTCTTCAAATCAAATTTTTGATTAGAAATTGATTGTAATGCTGAATTTTGTTTTATTTCTTTTATTTCAAATAATTTTATCTATTTAATTTTTAAAATATTTATGATTTGTTTATCTCATAAAACCAATATAGAAAAGCTAACCAATTAAAAATGTAACCTTTTTTGGCCAAGTCTTGATCGATTTCCAATACAGTTCCCTGATCCAGTTGCAAACTACAAAACTATACAAGCATCGTTTTCGCCAAGTTAACTTTCTTTCTAAATTAAGATTAAATTATTTACTTTTTAGCTTGTGTTTTCAAAACTCAAAGGCACTGTTGTTTTTCAAACTCTAACTTAATAAGCTTAGAAAAATCATTCGAGTAACTCGTCAGGTTTCAGCTCCTATAATTCATTTTGACGTATCGAATTTTAAACATTTACAATAAACAATGATTATTCACGTTGTCGGATGGTGTCTGAACTGCATTGTCTTCAGTATTGTATGCATCATTTGGAGTATTTGTAAATTGTTTCTCGTAAATGTGGCCTTCCTAATGGTGGTACTTGCCGTCAAAAACACCTGGAGCCAAAAGTCTTCGAATCCTTCAGAGGCTAAGCAGGAAAATAAACGTAAGTGAACTTCAGCTTTTTGGCTCCCTTAAATGAGCTGGTAAATAAACTTCACGAAAATTCACAGATTCAATGAAAGGCACTGGTACTCGGCACACACACACCCACGAGTCTGGTAAATATTGTTGAATTGTTGAAAACGACGATGAATTACTACTAAAGTCCGCAATCACTTGTTCCGCGTTTGTCTTTAATTAAGGTGGCCTCTCTGAGCGCCCTGAGCGCGAACTGGGACCGGTGAGGTAACGACCTAGAGGATTGCTCGCACCGAACTGCGGCGATCGGATAAATTGAATTTTTCAACAACCTGTCATTCGGAAGGAAAAAGATGCCAAAAACAGTAATATACGCGGGGAGAGCGAGCGAGAGAGCGCGCACCAAACAGCGCACACAGATGCAGATACAACAACCTGAGCTACAGATACAGATACAAACTGAGGTGCAGAGTGGGCGAGAGCGAGAGAGAGCCACCTAACCCTTTTCATTTCCTACAGAGGGAGAAATAATCCAGCCAGCATATGCCGATTTTTTATTTAATTGTTTGATTTTTTATATTTACAAATTACATTAAGCAACTTTGGGCATTTCAATATCAAACTATTAACGATTTTTGAATGGAATCTTCTTGAGAAACTACACTACAAATAAGCTAAATAAACTAATAATTAGAGTGGATTTTTCTATGCTCTTCAATTTAATTTTGATATATTAAAATCCCTTTTAGCCCTTATTTTCCCTGTGTGTGGCTTTCAGCCTCACTTGACTACGTAACGTATTTCTGTTTTATTTCCATTTTATTTGTACGTGTATATCACGTCAGTTGTGGGATGGGATTGGTAGCGGGAATGGGAATGGGAATGGGACTCCGACTCAGTCTCCGATTCACGGGAGAGTCATCTTCATCGTACGCCTGGAATTTTTAACATGTACGTGCGAGAGAGACTCCGGCTCAACTCTTTCTACGCGATTCCCTTTGTTGTTGCTCAACTGTTGCTACAAGTCAAACATTTACTCATCGCCAGTGGATGCGAACTCTCGTCCCCGTCCGTCGTCCGGCGTAACCTTTGGGGGTCTGGGCAGGGGATGCTGTCATGAGGGCCATTCGATTTGGGCCCAAAGTGAAGGTGTAGGCGGTGGACAATTGCTCACTGCCATTTCCCTTGAAAGCGAGTCCGAAATGCAAATCGCAGCTAAGCGGTAATGCCCAGCCCTGGCTGCCGAATCCTCCGCGAAAGCAATCCGTTTCAATTTCATCTTAGGTAGAGATACGCAAGACACTCTCGATTGCCGACTTTGATGTCAGAGCGGTGGCGGTGTTGGCGGCTCTCAATGATTTTTATTGTTTTCGAGATGGACTTGTTAAAATTTCGGCGAAGATCAGAGGCGGAGATCCGGAGCGGGATGCAGTATCAGGGCCTCTCCCCCCGGCGAACAGGTGAACGAGTGCAGAGCGAGCGACGCCACATAAAATCATAAATATAAATATCAACAAATAAAAGATATGGAGTTCCTACAAGCGACATTCCCTGTAACTGGCTCTGGCTCTGGCCCAGTCGCGTTTTAAAGCGCTGCCCGGAAAGTGCTAATTTTTACACATACACCCAGTGCGGCTACTGTTCATTAGCGATTTTCAGATGGTGACGTCCCCAATCGGGACCACAGCCTCCGCCCCCTCCGTCCCCCCCCGTGCTCCAGCTGGTCTCCGGGGCGGCTTAGACCCGGACCCTGCCACTGTGGCAAACTGTAGCGCGGCTGCCACATCACTGAAATATTTTTAGAGCGTTACGCAGCACGCACAGATCGGTGGCTGCCGCGGGGACTGGCGATATGCGATCCGAAAGATTGAGGGAGCGCATCGAAACTCTGCTCGTGATTAGTAAATTTAAGGCGCGGTGTTAGGTGCGATATCTCCATCGACACTCTATCTCTCTGCCCGGCTAGAAATTCACGCTCGATGGCCACATCTCAAACATGGACTCTGGGAGATACTCGTACTAGACCTGGCCGCCGGTCCGTTGCTCCAAAGAAGTGCGACTTTTAACATCCAACTGTTCCCGCTTCCTTCTGTTTTCCGTTTTCTGTTTTCTGTTTTCTCAAATCAAAGCCACACACATCCCCAGCGCCTGTGTGTGTGTGTGTCTAGTGTGTAGTGTGTGCGCGGAGAGTGTTTTGGCCACGTTTGGGAGCCATAAAATAGCGCCACTTCTCGAAATCGCACTTGGCTGGCAATGGCCATGGTCCAGGCTTAGGCCCCAAGCTGGAAGCTCCGCAGGTCGCAGCTAGTTAGTTAGTTGGTCTAACTTTGATTTTTTCACCTCGCCTTTTACAGTTGTAGCACATAAATATTAAAAAGCAGCAGCCCTAACTGTTCCTTGTGTATGCAGATCAAGGTGATGCCAAGCCAGTGGCTGAATGAAGCCACTGCAAATATCGCGTTGAGCTGGAGCTTGTGTATATTGTGTTGCTCATATTTAAAGGGAAATCTTATGTCTTTTAATTATTAAAAAACGAATCTATAGATAGATTTTATGATATTTGCTATGTAATAATTGTTATGTAAATATTTTCGGGGATAATCATATCAAGTTAATATTGCCGAACTTAGATGAAACGTTAAAATTCAATAAAAAATTGATTTGTATTTTTTAAGTTATGTTAAACCTTCTTTATCAAAATCTTAACACTTTAAACAATATCTTCAAGCTTATTTTTATTGAATTCTTATATAAAAACATAACTTTAGACATTCTTTTGTTTTGTATTATGTTAAGCTAGCTTTTTCCAGCTCTACAAAATCCTATTTAAATTTACCAAGGAAAAGGTAATAAAAAAGTTCATAGGAATCCTTATAATAAGTATTTTAGATATGTATTATTTAATAAGAATATTATTTAATTAATAAACAATACTAACACATTATTAATTGAACACAAACCTTGTCTCATCAGGAAAAGAAATACCTTCATTTCCATTATACATTGTAACCAATACATCAGGTAACTCCCCATGTGCACCCTAATTAGCCCACCATAATACAAAGAACGATGTTAAATATTTTCCCCAGAACTTTGGGTAGAACCACAAAATTTACTCAAAAACATGTTCCCAAATCATTACAACCCCACCTAATAGGGCATAATTTTGTAATCTATCATCGTAATTTAGTTAGCCCGCCATTTGCCACCAGGTGAGAGAGAGCTGCGCTGGCATTAATACAAAACTGTAAACATTGCTGGACGCCCACGCAGACCGACAAACAGACGCGGGAACAGAGATACAGATACATTTACATCTGGCCCGGAGCGGACATTTTAGTTGGCCTGGCCAGAATGGAGCGAAACGAAATGAAAACCGCACAAAGCGATTAATTAATTAAAATTGGCAAACATGAATTTATCGCGCAAGCAATTTGCACAATTTGCGCAAATCAGTTTGTCTGTTTTTGGGAAGCAAACGCGACTATCTCCCGGAAAATGTATGCACCTGGCACCGGGCACCCAGGTCCCAGGACGCACCCAGTCGTCAGTTGCATGTGCAATGTGCATAATTATTGAAATTTGGAAATTGTGCGGTTTTTAGCAGCCGCCTACCACAGGACATATAGTACATAGGCCCCGGGCTCGGATCGGCTCTCTGGCTGGAATCTAGGCTGCTCCACAACTAACCGCAACAGGGAACAGAATCCGCAGCAACCGCAAAACATTTCAATGCACAACGGATAGCGCGTATGGGGGAGGGGGCTTGGAAATGGGGGCTTTTGTGGGGGTTAAGCACATATTTCACTAGCACAGGCCACCGCAAAAATGCCAACGCACAAAGCAGGGATACTTGGGGGAAGGTGATTGGGCAAATTACAAATGCAATCGTGAAATTAATTTAATTAATGCGAGGCTCACGGAAAAGCGTCCGAAAAATGCCATTCGAGTTGCGTTCTTCGCGCTGAATGCAAATTAAGCATTAGTACCGACCGAGAGATACGGGATTCGGAAAGTTCTGCCATTTCTTTTGCATGCAAATTGCTCTTAATTGTATGGGGCGCTCTTCCACAATTTCCCCCCAGATATGCAAATGTTTTCGGTGCCTCTTGTTTTTGTTGTCGATGTTGTTGTTGTGCGGGAAACTCCGAAAAAGGCTTACGAAATTTATTATGGCAGACTCCGGCACTGCAGGCAGGATTTGGGCAAAGGATTTCGCACTGCGAATGATTGAAATTTATAGTTTCCACGCTAGGAGTCAGGCGTTACTTTAAGCTGGGCAGAAACTTTAACATTGGGTAATTTTTGACCTTTAACAAACGATTGCTCATTCGATTTATTACTGGTCCTCGATTGCTCTCAATAAAAATACTTCTTCACACTAGACCTGCAGGCTGCAACTATGGTGCACATTAAGCATACGCCGCGTGGACAACTGGCGCGTGAAAAATGGCAATAAATTAATAAAAGTAATTAATTGCAATGCCTCGAACGACGCAAGGGCGAATATCGGCAATAAAAATTGAATAAAAACGCGAACCATAATTCATCGTTGCCGTTGCATTGGCAAGCAAACTGCAATTGGTGGTAGTGCCGGGCGGGCTAACAGCAAATTGATTGCCGAAATTGAAAGTGCTTGAACCATTGATCAACAATGTGGTGGAAATAATTTATTCGCCTGCGCGTACGCACACATCAGTATATATAATATGGGCATATTTTCGGATTTATTAATTTATTAATATGTATACAGTTTGATAATTATGTGCGTGCGCCAGGGCCGGCCCATGTGCAAATGTAATTCACAATTTGCGGCATATTTAAAAGAGCAATTATATCAATTAACACACACACACCCACCCACATGCCGGGAGTGGGCTCTGGGCATGGGAATGGGAGAAGGCTTGTCGAGTTAGTTAAATATACAACTTAATTATTGCTAAATGCACGCGACACCTGGCGCCATCTGGTTAGACGCCTCAATTATAGGCCATTTAGCAGACATCGGAGACTGCGATCGGAAGATCGGAAGTAACTACTCACACCGGGCTTGGGGGTGTGCTCAAGAAATTAGTTTAATTATGGCCAGTCGGTTCGGATCGGATCGGTTGGATTAATACACACATTATTATATATTAGCGCAATTCACTTGCCGATCTTAATTACAATATTATACGGCTCGGTTCGACTTACCCAGCACATTGGCCCCAAGATTGTTCAGCATGTTTGCCGAGAAGTTTCGTATCGATAGAGTCGACAGTTTGTCGCTGTTTCTGTTGGCCGCTCCAGGAGTTAAGATCACCTTCGTCTTACTGTCGTCTTCGGAATTCCGAGTTCAATTTGATTGAATCGAGATTCGTTGTGGGGCAGAGTCCCAAGGGGATCGGCTGCTCGTATACTCGTCTATCACAGAACGTTGGTGTTCACCTTCGGTGCGAATTACATTTCAATTGTTCGGTGGCTTCGCTTTGAAATGGGTGTGGCTGAAAGTAAATTGAATTGTCAGATTGTTTGTCTAAAATATTGAGAAATATTTCAGAAGATTCTTAAGTATTTTTCAAAGAAAAAATATATACTTAAAATCCCTTGACTAAATGTATTGATAAATACATAAAATAAACTCAAATAAAATAATTGTATATATAGAAAAGTTAGTTTGTTTTTTAGGTACATTTGCGTAAATAGAATTTTTCTAAGTAAATAAAAACATACAGTCAAACTTCAGCTTAAATTAATTTAAAGAAAATCTCAACTTGACTAAAGAAAACTTGAATTATAAATTAATAAAATTGTTTGTGTTTTATTTTGATTATTTATTATTCCCTTTTCTACTTTCATTTCCTTGTGAGAATTTGAGTCAAATCCCAAACACAAAGATGACCGAAATTCCCTTAGAAACTAATTAATTTCTTTACCTAAATGTTTTTCCTTTGCCCTCTGCCTGAACCCTGACCCTCGTCAGGTGTCCAGCTATTCGGCTAATTCAAGTAATGTACGATTTACTTGAAAACTAAATCCATTTCACTTTCCTTAACCGCAGAAACTTTGGCAAGACGTTCGATGCGTATTTACATTGACTTTTATTGCTCATTTCAACGGAAACTCACCTCAGCTTGGGTCGTCCGCCTCCGTGGGCTCCTTCCGTGTCCTTATTCTGTATGTGGCACAGGGTTAGGGGTCAGAGTTCAGGCCAGACGATCAAATTGCCATAGTAAAATTAATTAAATGCCTTGACCATAAAAAAGCCAAAGAAATTAAATCGAAGTCACTTGGCCGGAAGTTGCAAAGTTTCCTCCGCACACATATACACACACAAACACACTCACACAGAGGACACGCACGCACACACACACTGGCATGCACTGGCAACATGCACAGGTAAGAGCACGCAAGGAAACGGAAGTCAAATCGTTTATTGATGGAATGTTTGACCAACTGACAGCCGGACACTGTCCCGTCTCCGACACCGTCTCCACCTCCTGCGGGCGTGGTCTCTCGGTCTCGCCTCGGTTTTTATTGTTTAATTAATAGTTTTCGGTGGATTTCTGGCACATTTTCACTTTTTTACAACCGCTAAATGTTGGGCATTCGATAGCTTTCATGGTTGGATCATTTTTGATAACGTTCTGTGGTTGGCGACGGCTTTTGGAAACTGATCGGATCGGAGCGGAACGCCGGAAACGTAGCGCTGCCAAGGCGGACTCGCTTGCATTTGAGGGCAGTGCGAAAAAATCAAAGCGAATTGACTCCGCTGCCTGATAACATCGACATCGACGACTGCGCAATCGCCTACGCCACCCTGGCCACCCCCTGGGCGCACCCCCTTTGGCATTATGGTGCCAGCGGCAATCGACGCGTTATCTGCCTTGCGGGTTATCTCCTGCATTGATTTGCAAAAATCACACGAAAAGAGAAAGGCGTGGGAGAGGGACGGCTACCGGAGCCCACTGCCATCTTGCTTTCGTGGCCAGCAGGCTGTCTCGCTCTGGCGCAGGCCAGAGCGGGATGGCTAGTGGCGGTGTGCGTGCCGTAAGCCACGCCCCCATTTGATAGCCGACGAATGAGCGAGCAGGCCGGCGAGAAGTACAGTGGATACAGAACGATAGCCCCACATGGCGCCCTTTTCGATAGCCAGCTAGGCTGCTCCTTGGGCGGGCGGCCTATCGATAGGCAGGCAATCGATGGCGTACCGGGGCTCCCCCGCATTCGTCCGCCAACTACTCGACAGCTGGTCGCGTTGGCAACCTGCGCTTAGCCCACAGTTATTGCCGAAAGTCCACTCCCCGAAAAGTGCTTTAAATTCTTTTTTCAGCATCTCTGCCACGTGTCAGGGCCCGACTTCACCTGTTGTCGTTTATTAGTTTCTGTTTCCGCTCTTTTGGGCGGTGGAGCCGGGGGACACGAGCCGTGTCCCTCCAACGCTCGGCGGAATTTTGATAATATTTTGCATGCTGCACAAATGTTGAATTAGCCAGACAACGGAATGCCGGCCGAAATGAGAACTTGCCATGGCAACCGCGCTATTCAAAGGATCTCCGCTCCGCCCCACGGAACTTGGTCCCCATCCACGCACCGCCTCCTCCTCCTCCGCCTCCGCCTCCTCAGGTGTATTCAATTTGACGGTGTCTCTGTGCTCGCTTCCCATACACACAAGCACTCACACCAGCACATCGCGTACTGAATGGAGGGTGTTAATTAAAAACTCAAAGTAAAAAATAAAAACCACAAAAAATAGGCAGAAAACAGACGTGAGGAAAGAGGAAACATATGATTTTTCTCTGGGTGGATTTGATTACAACATGTCATTTCTTTTGGTCATAATATTTAACATGGAATTTAGCTGATAAATACATAATGATGGCCACCGATTCAAAAATAATTAAATTGGAAGCCACTAGGTGGCTTATTATTATTTTATTGTATATTGTAATTGTATATTTAAGATTTCCATTGTTATACCCCTTGCAGGGTATTTTAATTAGTCAGAACCTTGCAACGCAGTCGAAAACTCATTTCCAACCCTATAAATCATATATATTCTTGATCAGCAAGAACAGCCGAGTCGATTTAGCCATGTTCGTCAGATATAACAAAATTTACCCATTTTTTTAAAATTGTATCATTAAACTGCCAAAAATTACAATCAAATTTAATTTTTTGTAATTCTTAAAGTCATTTATTATTCTAATAAAAACTTGTATTGAACCGCTTTCGGAATTGAAATTGGGCCTTTTTGGCATATGTATAATATTTTAAGATTTAATTTGCCAAACAAAAGTATTACAATTATCTATGTAAAGTTCCTTGAAGTCGGATAGTTCAGCTTTTTTTTTTTTTTGGGAATCTGAATGACAACACTCGAATTTTAATGATACTGATCAAGAATATATTTTACTGCTTTTAAAATTAGATTTCTAAACCTTTTATTGGCAGAATTAAAAGATTTAAAATTGTAGATTGAATTTTAACTGTAGAAGCATAAATTATACAATAACATAAGCATTAAATATCTAAATATAAAAAGTATTTGGATGTAACACATAAATCTTATAAGTCTAGCTTATATGTATCTCACAATCGTCTCATATAAATAAAAACATCTATTGACACCGAAGTTCGAGTTCTGGTTGAAGCAATAAAAAGAGATTTTGAAATATTTGTCGAAAGTGTAGTCAATAAATAAAATTTCCTTTTACTAAGTTAAAAAAGTCTCTATAAATTATAAAAACAATCGGTTTATAAAGGCAATGTCTATCTGGGTACTGTTTTAAATATCAACCATAAATAATTTATCCGGGATTGATACTCTTTTTAGAAATAATTGTAAAGAAGCTGGAACTGGCAGGGTACAAGAAGGAACCATTATATCATAATAAGCAGTCAAACTAAAGATTTTCCTCAGCCTTATTACTGTTCAATAGGGTCTTTAAAAATAATAACTCTAGCTTATTTTGATGAATCAATCGGTAAAAGCAGAATTCGGAATCAAACCTTAATCAAAGTTAAAGTTACTTTAATAAAATACAAAAGAAACGAGTTATCGAATTTGTGTGCACATCAATCATAAACCTCCCATCTCAACTGTTTTGGTTAGTGTATTATAAAGTAAACAAGCTGAATAAATCGTGATAACATCTCAATCCGGTGTTAGGTTCACTTATTAGAGCTTCTACATCATTTTTCATTTCTTTTACTTTTTGCCATGAAGCACATATCAAATCTTCGGTGTGTTAATTAAGCAAAGGCGCAATCGAAACGAACCTACAAAGGCAGCAACAAAAATTAAATAAATAAAAAGAATGTTGTATGTACATATATTGTATTCTATTTGGAGTAGTTGAATTTCACAATATTTGCCGAGAGCTAATCATCTGGAGGAGGTCTCAATTAGACCGAATTTTGAATGCTCGGCATGAGCGGGTCGTAAATCACTTTGGCCAAAGCCGAGCAGAGGATGGTGACTGTGACTAGGACAGCTACTAGATCCTTGAGATGCCTGGCCCAGCATACCAAGAGCCCAAGCAAAAAACGCAGCTCAAATGCAAAGGATACGCTCAACATGCACGACGCCTTTTCGACTTTGTTTGGCAATCGCTTAAGCCTGGCCAGGACCACGCAGGGGAAGGAGATGGGGGGAGTATTGAAGACGAGGGATATATGTGGAGGACCAACAAGTACGTGCAGTCAAACAGATTTCCAGTTAGCAGCTCACAACAATTCGCTTTTAAGCCAGAGCATAAATCAACCTCAAAAGATATCCCCGAAAATGCGGGGGAAAAAGTTTGTTTTTTTGTCGGGCCGCGGCATTTTATTGAAAGGATAATCGATTGCAGCAACTGCTGGCAGCGTATTAAAGGATTTGACTTGGGGCAACTTTAAAACTTAACCCAAGGCGAGATGTCGACGAACCGAGAGCGATGTGAAATGCGGCTCTTTGCGGTCAATTTAATTGAATGATGAATTGCGTCGGACACTTGGGAGGCGGGGGGTTTGCATGCCGCAGAAATTTCTTCAGTTGTCACGGGTACTTGTGTCGAAAGGATCCGGTCGGTGGGTGGGCTTGGGATCCTTGGAGCAGGAGGAGGCGACGACAAAGACGAATACGCATAATCAGTCAAAATTTATGACAAGCTCGAACCGAAAAGTCAGCTTAAGCATTTAATTGGCCCAGGTCCAGTTGGTTGTCCCCCAGGACAGGCCTAATTAGCACGGAGGCATATGCGGGTTGGAGTCCATTTTTTGTAGCCCCTTTCATAGCCACGGAGCTATGGAGCCAGGGAGCTATGAGGACCCAAAACGATTTTTACTGTTCTCCGGCTCTGACTGATGACTCCGCTGGAGAACTGGCGAGCTCGGTGGTAATTTGTCTAGGCCAAAAAGGCTTTTGGCCTCCTTGACTGACAACCCGTAGTAGAAGGGGGGTTGGGGTTGTGGAAGTTTAAAGGATGCTCCTCCTCGATCCTAGAAGTGTCCTTTCACTCGATTTGCCCTGCAAGGAGGCGCATAAAAGATGGATAAATACGGCAAAAGCTGAGCAGCGTAAAACCGAAAATGTTGTGCTTAGTGCAGTTCCGTGTAACGCATTATTCTTGCTTAACATTTGGCGGCTCTTGCCGTTTCCATTTTTATTTTGGCTCTGTTTGAACCCATTTTAAGCTATTTTTTGGCTGGTTCTAGTTTTATGCTAGTTCTAGAAAAAAATGTTAAGGAAGGGGAAAAATATTTTGAAAAAATTAACTGACTTTTTCCAATAACAAACTTTACTTTACTTTTTTAAATTTAATTTGTTTCTTTTTTTATGGTTTTTTAGAGGCAAGCTTTTGGTTCTTGGATTTGATAGGTACAATTCTTCCATTTGGTACCTTGATAGCGTGTTTCAAACCCAGTACCTAAAGGAAATTTGTAGAAATTCAAGTAGAATGTATTTTTTGCTGGCGCCACCTTGTTTTCAACGTTGACACATTTAAATTTCAATTCACCACGTGGTTAATATAAAATTGGTAATTTTGTAGTGTATTTGTTGTTGTAATTTTGGCGCCATGTTTTTTGATAGGGAAAGTTGAAAGAATATTTAATTTTAGTTTTTTGCCTTGAAGCCGTATTGAAATGCCAAAAATGACACGGCGACAAGCGCATATTCCATATCAGACCATAATTTATATGTAAACCTGAGAACGAGCGGAAAATTAAAACAAGAAGAAAATTATAATACCTTTATAATGTATATATATTATCCAACTTCCTGGAACTCCAGACCTGATGTTTTTATTTTGCCAGAATAATAAATATTAACAGTTTTTATTTAAGCTATTATTAGAATAATTAATGTAATTTGAAAATATTTAAAGTTTTTATGAAAAGTATTTTTATTTCCTTTGGAAAAAAAAATTACCGACAGACACAACATAAGATTGCATCTTGCGTAGGTTGAGTTTAACTCTTCTATATATTTTCATATAACCTTTAACAAAATTAAAGAAAAATAATTGAATATACCATCAATTATAGCTACACAAGTGCTAATAAAATCCTTTAAAAGCATTCTCAAGTGAAGCAGATCAAATTGATTGATTGCGAACTAAATTAGCTGAGGAGCGATCGCAACGCTAGATTTGATTCGAACAATCATCCCCAGACCGCTTTCCACCCCTCACGATCACGGGTCCTGTAGGCGTTCTTCGGTTTCTGTGCATGCCAATGATACTATTATTTAATGGATCGACCTCGCAGGAACCTCTGGTTCCCATTGAGGCGGAAGCGATCCACAGGCACCGAAAGAAGTGTCTTTCAGACGGAAACAAGGACATTATTGTGCCGGGCAAGTAGCCAACATTGTAAACAAGCAAGCAAAACACGGCAACGCCCCTAAGCTGCTAATGAGGGCAACTGTGGCTGGAGGCTGTGAAAACAACACAAAGGTAGTGAAAGGACGCATGCTGCGACAAGGATCAGGATCACATTCGAAGGCAGCTGAGGAGCTCAGAGTAAGAGTGAGGGAGAGAGACAGAGATTTGCAGAGGCAGCATGGCCGCAAAACGATCTTGAGGAAGTTTCTGCGGTGAAGGAACTAAAGGTATTCTCATCCAACCCACCAGCTCCTGCGCCAGGACCCACGTTGTTCACTTAAAAATCACACACAATCCATAATCCTGAACCATGGAATGCAGGCGAAGCAGGCGAGTGAAAGGACATAAGCGGATTGGCCAAACAAAGTTGAGTGGCCTCAATACCTCTCGTCCTGATCCCTCGCCTGCGCCGTGTTTGATGTCCTGCGGCGCATATTAACATTATCAGCTGTGCGCAAAAGAGACGGCTGCCTAGGTGGAGAAAATCCCACTAGACAATGTTATCGGAACCTAGTAATTGTCTCGTCCTTGTACCCTGGCATCCTGGAATAATGTGTGAAAATTTACACCGCACCCAGGGCACCCGCTGCGCCCAGGACTGCCAGGATATTCTTCTGTGCGCGCAGTAATCGGCAAATGTGGTTAAGCGATTTAAGAGGATATTATCGAGACGTGCAGGCAGGCAAATCAATCGAATTCAAAGTGAGACAAATTTCGTTTGCATTATCCAGCGCCTGCAATTTCTCTTTGGCTTCATTCTCGCGTCGCTTTAACAAAGTTTCCACCCACAGCGGAAACGGAAATTTCGTTCGCATGTTTGTGAGTGTCGGCATTGCAGTTGCAGTCCTTTTTTTTGCAGCTATTCGCTTTTATTCCTTCTTTGGACAAGAGGAGATGATTGGTCAAGGGGGCTAGGTCTAGTGTTATTTTATTGCACTCTTAGTGATGCATATTTTAGTTTTCCAACAAATATAAATAAAGCCTTAAATTTCTGTTTTACTACTGTTATCCTCTAGTAACAAGCTCTAAACACCCAACACTGATTTGTCAAAATACCACTTAAATACACTATATTCACCGGATATTAAACCATGTAACCAAAACAAATATTGTGTAACGAGCTACCCCCGGGCTGCAGCTACAGCCTCAATTAACCCTAAGCGACCATAAAAATCGAGTCATTCGGTCACAAATGAAAACAACAACTGCCGCGGGGCCTGCGCCTGCTTTCGCTCAAAAATGGTTATGATTGTTATTTCGTTATTTGGGAATTTTGTTATTTCGGCACCCTCTGGCAGGACTCGCCTAACGATGTTAGTGTTTCCGTTTATGCCACATGCTTACCCGTCAATTTGCGTGCAACTCTCATGCCCCGGGACTTCTATCAGGTCCACATCCAGGTCCACGTCCTAGCGATAAGAGGCGGGCAGGAGGTCCGGACACTCCGGAGAATGGGAAGTCAGACGCGGACAATTTGTAACATTTGGCAGACGTCAACGCCCTGCACAAGTGCAGGAAAATGAAATCAAATCAAAGCCAAACGAATTGATCAGAAAAATGTCATAATTGAATCGCAGGGCCAACTCACCCCCGAGCCATGTCCTGTGGCTATGGGCGTGTCTGGCCTTTGATAACTTTATGCTAATCAGAGATGGCCGAAAGGTCTCAAGTTTCAAGCAGAGCCACCAATCCCTGCTAAGTATGCATTTACAATGAAAACAATATTAAATGAAGCTGTAACATGTCTCAATTAACAAGATTCATAAGGATTTCCTATCGCCTTGCTCACTATTAAAAGCATTGAATTATTAAATAATTATTAATTAATTAGAAAATATATTTGTATTAATTCCTTGCCATTTACCATATGAGAATTTTTAAAACTAAAACAAATGCGATTTTTTAAATAATTTAGGTAACCCCACGTTAGAAAGGGGTTAATAAAATTCTCTTGATTGTAAAAAGTCTTGTAACACATCACTAAATAACTTAGAACCATTAAAAACCCTAAAGATCTAATTTGGGTTCAATATTTTTGGTAATTAATTTCGGTGTAGTTCCTGGCCGCTGCACAAAAGGTGTCGGAGTGCCGAAAATAATTTCCGTTCGGCTCCTAGTGCTCATTTCGCCTATTTTGTACATACAAAACTAATTAATTTCCCAAAATGCAACAGAGAAGGGTTGCGGAAAGCGGCTCGGAGAGGGGGCATAGCGCGGGAGCCTCACAGGATATTTGTGCAAGCAATTTCCGCCGCCGAAGAGAGTTTTGTGCGTAATTAATTTATGCAAAATACAAATGCAAACAAATTGCAAATGTTTTCGCACAAAATTGCTGTCCGCCCAATTTGTTTTCCAAAATAATTAACTTTTCAGCGGGTTTAATTAGAAATTTTCTGAGCCAGGAAGGCCAGCATTTTGCTATCACCCGCTCTGTAGAAAAACATTTTCCCCAAAAAAGTTTCCTTGCTTAGCTACTATTTTCCACGAGTGATGCTCAAGTAGTTCTGGTGCTGGATGGACGACCTAACTAGTTGGCTGGACAACGGTATTGTCCAGGTTGTGGCCGCCATTGTAGGCGCCTTTCTTGTACTGGTGGTCATCCGCACGACCACAGAAATTTGCGACCAATGTCCGGATGAGGAAGCGCATGTTCAGAATGAGAGGAGTGCTCGGAGACATCCAGCTGATCAGAGTGATCATCTGACTGGCGGCACTCGCGTCGACGTGGCGGAATGTGGTCCTCGCGACTCGCAGGCATCCTTTGACTACGACTGGATCCGGGGACCGCACACTTGGAATGCGCCGATAAACAACCAGAGTCCCATCAACATTGATGTGCGCTGCATGGAGGTAAAATACTTCGACACTCCGCTTACTTGGTCCCATTACGACGTCATGCCCCTGGGCATTCGCCTGGAGAACAACGGACACACTTTGATCCTTCGAGCCGCTTTCGAGGGGCAAACGCCTTCCATCGATGGCGGCGACTTGCTGGGCCGCTTCCACCTGTGGGAGATCAGCTTCCGCTGGAGCTGGTTCTCTTTGAACGGGTCAGAGCACTCGATCGATAATAACCACAGCGCGCTGGAGATGCAGTGCCTCCATACGGACAGCTGTGGACAAAACTGCGCCTCGTCCCAGGGCGTACTTGTGATCTCCTATCTCTTCGATATGTCGGAGGACAATCCGTTCCTGGACGTCCTCGTCCAGCATCTCGTGGCCGTGCAGCAGGCCGGCCAAACGGTGGAGATACCTCCCTTTCCACTGACCTACCTGATGCCTGCGTTCTACAACGAGTTTTACAGCTACCACGGATCGCTGACCGAGCCACCGTGCCACCGCGGGGCCGAGTGGTTCATCCAGCCGGTGACCATGGCCATCAGCGAGCGCCAACTCAACGAGTTCCGGCAGCTGAGGGACACGCGTGGAGGACGTATTGGTAGGAATTCCAGACCCGTGCAGCCACTCGAGGATCGAACGGTCTACATCAATCAATATTGCCCTTGATCCGCTCAGGATTCATTTTTCATATTCATATTTCTGTACTTTATCAAAATCTACTTTATATTCGATGTTATAAATAATTTCACCTTCTGAAAATTACATTTGGAAGATCATGATGGCAAAGATTTAAATTTAAATAATGGGATAATACCTAGTAGGCATCACATTAGGTAATCAGAAGTATATTTCCCAATAACTCAGCAGAGCTTCAACCCCTGCTCCTTTAGCTTCGAGGCCTGGATAATTGATTCTGGTTCTGGTTCTGGTCTTCATTCTGTTTCAGTTTCTGTCTCCGGCTTAGGTCCTGGACAGTCTTCCGCACAATTTCCTGGAGGTTGCCGTTTGCTGGGCAAATAGTGTGCTTATATAGTAATCCACTAATTAGTCGTTCAAAGAGCATTAGCATTAGCATTCGAATTAGCTGTGGCAGAGTCCTGGGCCTGCGCCGCTTCCTGTGCGCAAAATCGCCGCAGGACATGCAGGACTGCGTGTGGGTCCTGCGTCTGTAATTTCGTTAGTGCAGCGGAAACTGTTGCGGACATGTTTGCCCTGGGATTGGGATTGAGATTGGCAACGGGAATGGGACTGGAATGGTATGCGTATGCGAATGCGAATGCGAATGGGATTGTGTTCTGGGCCTCCTGCGGCGAAGCACCCTCATCTCCTGTCCCCTGTCCCCCTCCACCTCGATTACAGCTGCTGCTTGGCAATCAGAGTTCCAGTTTCCAGGCTTATAATTATCGGTTGGCGCCTAACCATAGATGGAAATTTTCGAGCAGCGACAACGGACTATTGCCCTGTAATTAGTTTTTATCCCGGAGTCAGAGCCAGAGGAGCCCGGCCCCGGATCGAATGCGATTCGGTGCCGTGCCTCCCACATGGGATGGGTAGAGCTCTCTCCTCTCCTCCCACGGAGCATGGAGCAGAGGCCTCGATGTGGACGACTTGTTTAATCAATGGCAGGCCAAGTGAATTTCACTGCAATTGCATTTGCTGCAAATCAACGCTAATGAAATTATACAAACAAGTTTCGGTCCGCCCAGCTCTGTGTCTGCGTCAATATTTGTGCTGTGCGCCCATTCGCAATTTGCATGTTTTGAAAACTTAATTGAATTGCAATTTCCACAAATAAAGCTTAATTTTTCGGTCGCGCTATTCGTTTTTCGGCCAGCGACATATACACATGGACAAAACCATTTATTTTTTGGCCAAAACTAAAACTTTTGTTTGAGAAATGCAATTAAAAATGGATAATTCCATTTATTAATGCTTGATATGCAAATTGATTGTACACAAAATGTGCAATTAATATGAAAATGTTTGTTAGAAAATGAATGCAATTTTTCCCAGAATGGCAATAATTACTATCTATACTTGTGCGTGTGTGTGTGGATCGGTTGATTGTGATTATGTTGGTGTTGAATTAGATGAAAATGACACACTAAAATGCAAATAATATGCAAATAATTAGTGGGAAATTCCACTACGGCGTCAAAGTAGGCGATCGAAATTTTAGAATATGGGAAATATAAGAAAGGGATTGCACTATTTAAAGTGGATTGTAAGAAAGGTGTATAAAAGTAATGCTTATTGGTAATATAAATATACAATTTATACTGTAACTTAAGCTCTCCCCAGTAGATTTTAGTCTGCATTTGGAAACAATAATAATAGAATAAATATTCTTATAAAATAACTTTAATATACATAAATTCAAAAAACAATATAAAGAATAAACTAATAGTAGATTTTTGTTATAATATATACCTAAACATTTTATATAATTATTGCATTGATTCTGGTATACAACAGTGGTTTATATATTTACAATAACTCTTTATTCTATTTGAAATAATATTTTTTCTTGATAAGTTTTCCTTGCATTTAAACTCTCAAAAACCAATTAAATTTTCTGGATTTAATCCGTTGAGGCTACAACCAGAACACACTCTAACCAATAAACCAATTGCCTGCCGCACTTACCCGATTCCCTCTTCCAAGTCTTTCAGTCGCAGCAAAACAAACATATCAATCAACATATTTAATTGATTGTAATTAGAATAAAGCAGGCCAAATCCAACTCCTCCAGTAGCCTGAATAAACCCAAGCCCAGTAAGCCGAGTCGTGCTAACCGCCAGCCCAGCTCCCTTGCTACCACAGTCATTCCACAGCAGTTTGTGCTCCACTGAAAATGGCAAGAAAATGAAATTAGACGAATAGAATGACGATGTAAGTGCCATGAAAAGACGTTAAGACGCTCTGAGCCAAGACGCTCGCTGTGGCAGAGAGGGAGAGAGAGAGACGTCAGAAGGGGAGGAGGGTTGGCTGCTGCTAAAATTGAGGCAAATTGCATTTAAGTGTTGCCGTTTTCATTTAGCCGCATGAATATGTATGCCGAGGATGCGAAGGAAGCGAAGGATGCGAGGGATGAGAAGGATGCTTCGAGGATGCCAAGTGGGTGGTGGAGTGTGGGTGCCTTGGCTCTTGCTTTTGTGGCATGCAAAATTGAATGAATAATTGAGAAAACGAGCGCATGATGGCATTAGTGTGTGATTGTGGGTTCTCTTACGTCGCTGTATGTGTGTGTGTTTGCAGCTAATGAATTTTAATTGCTTTTATTAAGGCACAAAGAGGATGGATGATGGCCTGGTGAGGCGGCAATGGCCGCATCAAAAATCCCTGTTCAATGTTAATTGTTAATCATTAAATATTGTTGCTGGCAAAATCAATATGGCGGCTGACGATTAATCAACGCCATTTTGTAATTATCTCGCTGGAATATTTAATTCAATTAACTCTGCGGGCGAGCAGTGTGCCCGTGTTTTTCTTTCTTTGTTGTTTTTTTTCCCCTGGCAATGGAAATGAAAACAAATAAATTTAATTGAAAACTGTTATTGCAACAGTAACCGTTACTAAGAGCAGCAAAAAAGCGCTGAATTAAAAAAGGACAATAACAGGCAGCACACATGAAAATTAATTTGAATTGAAAACTCGGTCCTTGCCACGTCGAGTCCTTTGGCCGGGGTCTTCCCTCACGCTCGACTCCTGTCTCTGTCGCTCAGCCCTTTGGCGCACTTCCTTTTTCAATTAAACGCCACCATTTTCCATTAACGAATTTGCATGTGTGTCTGTGTCTGCGACTGTGCCGGTGTGAGTCGCTCACTCTCACACACACGCACGGGCGCCCCTAAGGAAGGGGCTCTCTCCGTCGACTCACTCACTCACACACACGCTTACACATGTCTGTATTTCTATAATAAAATTAAATTAGAAGACCAGAAAATTAAATCATCAAAGCTTGACGTCTGCCGGCAGCGTCGGCTGCTGTTGCCTCCTGTGAGAGTGTGTGAGAGTGTCCTTGTGTGTATTGCCCTCTCGCCAACCAACACTCACACACTCGCACAGCCCAATTTGCAAAAGCGACAGTTACGAGTTCATTAATTTTTCTTCTTTTTTCTCCTCTCTTTCCGCCTCTTGCTCTGCGGTTGTCGGCTCCCTCCTCGCTCTTCAGCGCTCATTCTCTCTACCCCCTCAGCCTCTTCCCACTCCCTCTCACAGTTTGTTGCCATCTCTTTCGGGGCTGCTCGCTTTGGCAATGGTGTGAGCAGCATCATAAATTAAATTCTTCATCAACTCAAACTCGTTAAGCGCCAATAAAGTGACAGAGAGTTATTTTCATCACTTTTTCAATGGTCTACCACAAGGCATGCTGGTGTGTGTACGAGTAGGTGTGTGTGTGTGTGTGTTGGTTACTCAATGCGCCGAAGCGCTCTCAGACCAAAGAGAGCGAGAGAATGAGAGAGAGTTGGCTTCAGGCCACGCCCCCCCCTGGAGAAAGAGAGAGCTTACTATCGAATGGGAAATCTGGAAAGTGGAGGAAGTGGAAAAACTGGTTCTTCTTTTCAGCTGGAGAATGCCCTCCTTTTTTCATAGCCACTTACGCATGCGCAGACTCATTTAGATTTCAATCTTCCTCCAGAGATAAGAGGATTTCGCTAAGTGCAGACGGGGACACAGCTGCCAAGAGCGAAAGAGAGAGAGAGAGGATCAGTGGGGGCAATTATCCGCATACTCTATCACAGCCCACTGGGCGTATACTTAATCTGGCTGAAATGGAACATTTGTCTGCCTGCTTTTGGCACACACAATTCGTGGCGGAAAGTCGCCGTTAACTGTTTAACGATGAAAGCAAACTAATTAAAGCCGGCGAAAGGAGGAGAAATTGCCACATAATAAAGCAAATTAAAAGCAAATTAATTTAAAACAAAAAAGGGGGGCAGAGCAGGCGAAGCAGCGAGTTAACGTTGCGGATGTGGCGCAAATGAACGCGACGCACACTCACACACACACACAGATATGGCCGGGGCAAAAGGATACACAAGGAAGCAGCGCCTGGGATACAGCTCGTCCGCCTGTCGCTCCACTTCAATTAAGCATAGCGCCAACATGGCAGCCTCTCACAGATACACACGCACACCCACACCCACCCACGGCCAGGCGGCCCACAGACAGAGCGAGCGCACAAGAGTCTCCACCAACACACACACACACATACAGTTTCAGGACGTAATTACGTTTGGCAAGCTCGTTATGCGTAAGAATAAACGCGCATTAAGAGCTCATTAGTTGGCACAAATCGAATCGCTGGGCCAAAAGGAGGCGGCCCTTGGAGTGCGTGTGTGCTGTGTGTGCTGGCTATCTGGCATTTTCATTTAACGTGTAATGGAAGATAGAGCAAACGGGCAGAGAGAAGCTGAATGAACTGGACCGAAACGAACCTGAAACGAAATAGTAGTGGGGCTCCGGGGAAAAACCACAACTCATGACAACAGGTAAGCTGCAAGTTGCCCGATAAATGTTAATGGTAATGGTATTGGCCACGCTTAATGGCCGCCCCAACTGGCTGAAGGCGTCTATTACCTTGCTGACAATCAAGTGTCGGCCATGGAAGGAGACTTTCACGGAGCAGAGGGGGTTTCCGCTGCAAAGAACAGGGCCTGTTCACAAACTGGTTTTGGGAGTAGGAGGAAGGAATAACTTGAGTAACTATAATCTACACTTTAAACCATATTTGGGTTTGTTAAAAGACTACTTTGTTTGTTTGTTTTAAAGTTATATATTTCAATATCAAAAAAATATTCTTGTAAAATTATCGACAGTATCAAAATGGTTTATTACTAATGATCATCTGTTAAATCTACCTTCAGATTTTAGGTAAATATTTTTTCACCGTCTCTAATAAAGTTATTGACGTCTAAGTTGGCTGTCTTTTAAACAAAAATTTAATAATGATACATATAATGATACGTTTAATATTTTAAAGAGAAGCTTAAAGGTTCACATTTATTATTTTATAGATATACTATATGCTATCGTTTTTATTAAATGCTTTATAAATTATATTACTTTGTTAATTACAAGAAAAAAATCAGAACAATATCTATACAATATAATTACTTATATTTACTTCAGAAAAATAAATTTACGTAATTGATCCAGTGTCCAGTACCTGTTTTAAGTCTCAGACTCAAAAACCCACCATAAGAAATACAATGCCTGACCTCAGCTGCTTCCTGAATGCTTTTAAGTTTATTTCCCTGACAAATGCCGCTTGCCGCAATCAGCTTGCAAATTTGTAACAATAGCAGGATATTAACAAAATCCACTTATGTATCCGTTTTAGGTTTCACGCTCCTTGGGAGAAGCGCCAGAGCAAGAAGGAGACACCTATTCAGATGGAGAGGGAGAGGGAGAGGGAGAGAGAGAGAGCGAGAGCCACACTTTGTGGCCTGAGCCCAAAATGGTTTTCCGATGCAATTGTGGTCGAAAAATCTGTGGCAGCAAAGTCATAATTTCAGGGCGGAAAAGTGCAAGGACTCTGCTACCTCCGACCCCTTCCTGTTTTCGCAGCGGCAGGACAGCTGAGCTGAGGGCAGTAAGTGCAGTTAGTTTATTTTATTACGCAGCCGACAAACAATCCACTTGGCTGGGCCCATTGTTAGGGTCTCCGGACTACGGATCACACACGGGGTTGGGATGTGTGCTCCTGGCGAGTCCTGCGCACTCTCTCTCGCTCTCTAAAGAGCTCTCCGAGCCGAGCAGACTCCGCCCCTCGAGGCACACACTCACACAGCGGCACCCTGCATGCATATATATAGGTGTGGTGAGCTCGACCGGTTTCCAATTTGATTTGGAAACTTGAGCCCAAGCCGTCGCTGAACTCGATTCCCGAGTTTATTGCCAACTCTGCCTTGGCACGGTGCGCAACGTTTCGGTTTCGGTAGCTGCTGGTTTCGGTGCTGAGACGTTATTCCCGCTTGTGAGTGAAAATGCTTGACATTTAGCCATTATTTTGAAGAATACAAAAATAGTGCAGAGAAATAAATACAATCCGTGCATCCCGGGTGTTTCAACTGTGATTTACCAATCGAAAGAACTACTGCCTCCCCCCCATAAGAACCAAAATGGATATCAAAGCCTCGACGCCGCCAGTCCTCGAAGTGGCCGACTCTCCGGCCGCCAAGTTGGGAACCAATGCAGCAGCCGGAGCAGGATCCGGGCCAGGATCGGTGGGAGCAACCTCGCTGGCCAGCAACTCCAACACCGCCGCCACATTCCAGCACATTTTCGAGCAGCTGGTGCAGCAGAGCGGCGGCAACCACAAGCTGCCGCCCAAGCAGCTGGAGCACCTGCGACACCTGCTCGGCAATGTCCGCGACGCCAAGAACCTGCAGCTGATCGTGGAGAAGTTCAAGAACCTGGAGCAGTTCCACGAGCACTATGCCGCCCATCTGGCCAACAACAACACTGTGATCTCGGCGGAAGGTAAGTTGTTCCGACGGCAGTTGTACCCTGGTCAGCACAAGAATATTGTTGGGGAATTGCGTGTTTCAAGGATAATTATGAATGAATAAAATAAACAGAAATTACGATATTTTTAAAAATATTTTGAATTAAAATTCTTTTAAATTAAAAATGTAAAGTTTTATTAATAATTTATTACGAAATAAGGGAGTTAAGTAGGTCAGGCTTATAAAACCTTGTCAATTGCTTAGTGTTTTTAATTCTTGATTAGATACGATTGATTTATGAATCATTTTTTAAAATCCTAAGAAAAATATAATTTATTAAATATGAATTGAATAATTTAGATCCTTCTGCACAACACATTTAAGATAATTATGGACTTTATTCATGTGAAGGTTTCTTTCTTTATACGAGGAATTAGTCATTTAAACGCTGTAAAATATTATACTTTTATTAAAAACAATTAAAGTAAACATGTACTTATATAAATTTCTTTTATAAATAAAATAGAAAAAAATACCTAATAGATTACCATCAAGTTTACATATACCTATTCTTCAGTTATTAATTTACAGAGCTCTTAAATTCAGGTCAAAGTCAGTTCCAGAGGTTTTTCATTCCACAGTTTGTTTTATTCCCACTGTTTTCCACGTGTGGCCTTAGCCGGAAAAGGCTTGCAATTGTTTGATTATAGATTTAATTAACACAAATTGCTGCCGGACACGGACATGCAGGATAATCTCTACTCCCCTGAATGCCTGAGTGTGTGCGTGTTCGCGGCAATGTTTTTTTGTGCATTAACATGCACACAGCGGAAAATTTGAGAGAAAATTATAAGCTAATTGCAAGACGAGGCAATTAAAGGGATTTTCCTGCTGCACTTTCCCACCTGCCACCACCACCTGCTATGGCCGCCACTTGGCACAGTTTGTTTTAATTTCGTTAAAAATGCATAAAGCCATCAGGCAACATGTTGCCTACTTTCCAGCATGCCGGCGTGACAACTGGCCATTAGGAGAGGGATACGGCGGGGGTCCGCGTTGCAATTACAGCTTTTAGCTCGTTAAAATCGCAAATAAAGTTGTGTGTATGTGGACTGGACTAAATTTTAATACTTTCGAAATTGCTGACAAATTTGCATAGAGTCGCATGGGGCCGGCCGGTCGGCTGTCGTGCGCCTAATTGACTTTGGCAAACTGTTGGCAAACAGGCTTTTAATTCAGTTTCCCCGCACCGCTCCTCTTTCCTGATATTTATATTCGTACATGGCTATTTACGTTTTTAACCCGCAGATAGCGACTTGCTGAAGGATAATGCCAGGAAGTTCGGATCGGGCGGGCAGACCCTGACCCCCCGGCACACAATCGATGCCATTCTGGGCCTGAAGAATCGCAATGGAAATGGAGCAGGAAATGGCCGAGCGGAAGCGATCAGTGATGGTAAGTCGTGGCGCTATATCCTGAAATTTTTAATCATATTTTGCAGTGTTTAATAGAGCTCTATCCTTAATATACCTTTGAGCCCCTAATACCTCCTAACTCTATGATCAAGCCCAGAATAACTAACATTATTTGGCCATTAGCCGGGATCGCTGGGCCCCGTCATAAAAGGCAAATCGATTTCAATTACCCGCTCGCAGGCCATGGAATCAACAGACACAATCGCGAAATTGTATTAGCCTTGAATGGGGTGGCTGGTTGGGTGGGTGGTTGCTGCCTGGGTGGGGGAGGAGGGTGCCTTGTGGGTGGTGGCGTCGGGAGTTGCACTTTGGCAACGCCTCGAGATGCACGACAGCTGATAAGCAATCAGTCAGCGGTAATCGGTCGTGAAGAAAACGAAACGAAGCCCCCGAGGAAGTCATAGATGGGATTAGGGTCCTTCCATTCCCTGCCTTAGGGCCAATTCAAATTAGTGGAGCGGGGTGCGAGTAGTTTTGAAGGCTTTTTAACTGGATTACGGCGGGGATTTGCGGTGCCAGCTGGTGACGGCTCCTCCCCTGCCGGGTTCTCTCGCTGCCGGGTGCCAAAAATAGTCTCCTGCACGTCATTTATAATTCATTTCGCTTCTGTTTTGATTGCCGACAAGCGATTGTCGCTCTTTCGACTCCTTTTCAGTCCCTGCTCCCTCGACCACGCCCACACCGCTGCCACAATTGGCAGCGAGTTGCGAAAAATAGGTGGGCATTGATATGCCAGCGATTATGGTTATAACCATAGCTCTATGCCCATGGGTCCTTGGATGATCCAAGCGACCACGTGAGAAATTAGGGAGTTCCGTTTCCATTGCCATTGCGGCACAGGAAATGTTTTGTTTTTTAAGGAATCCTGCGTTTGGCTGTATTCAGGAATAGTGATTATATACACAAAAAATTCCGAAAAACAATGAAGGTTTTGCATCCCAAATAACTTATAAATGTAAAAATAAAAATAAATTATTTTTTCTCAGATATAAATCAAAGAACAGTAATTGAAGAGAGATTAAAAACAATGATATGGAGGCATCCGTTGGTTAGTAATTCCAAATGCAGAAATCTAACGAAAGCTAGAAAGTTCAGAAAATTACGTATACGCCCCCAATGGCCTAAAAAGAAGTGTTTCAGAAAGAGTGTTATTTTAATTATTAAGTTCGATGATGAAGACCGCTGTGTCTTATTGTTTTCTTTAATCAATATTTATCCATATTTTTATATAGCCATTTTTTGCTAATTCAAAGTTTTAAAAAACCACAACTAAGTCAAACAATCTATGATTTCAATTCGGAAAGATTTTTTGTGCTAGTTTTTCTAAGTTTAAATAATCTGATAACTGAATTTAAAATGACTTAAAATAAAAGGGATTAAAAAATATAATCGATTGGCAAAATAAAACGCATTAAGCCTTTTAATGTAGTTTTAAAAGGAAAGCAATTGTCCCAAAAACTTTAGTATTTTTGAATTTTCACAATTTTTAAATTTTGAAATGATATCAGAAGTACTTGAAATCGCGTAGAAGTTCCCCTTCACAAAGCCAATTCGATTAGGCATAATTTGATGTACAATTAATTCAATTAAGCGGTCTCATAAACGCTCAAAACAGACAGCACAACTCCCGAAGTGCTCGGACAACCAATAACGACATTAGCAACAAATCCGCAACAACGTCACGCGCGAATCAAAATGGCGCTGAGCAACAACAGCAACAAGAGCCCAGGTTAAATGGCCGCAAATTAATTAGAAGCAGGCGGCGAATTAGAGGCGGTGGATAAACAGGGGGGAAGCTGGAAGAGACTGGGGAGTGACTGCAAGGCAGGCTCAGAGCGTTTCGCATTTAAGCCGTAATTAAACTGGCGGCCAGACACAAGCCGTCAAAAAGCATTTAAACTGACAGCTGGCGGCGGCGGCGGTGGCGGTGGCGTCCCACCAGACAAATGCTGTCGGAAAGAGACGGAGGCAGACGTCCCGCGAGAGAGATGGAGCGAGGGAGCTAAGCAGGGGCGGCGAGGGGCGATTGAGATGTAAACAATCATTAAAGGCGCAGGAGGCACAAGTGCATTTGGCCAACTTGCTCTGCATCCCAAAGATGCCAGATAAGCGGAAGCAGACAGAGAGAGAGAAAAAGAGAGAGAGGGGTTTATTGAGGCAGAAAGAGACGGGCGAAGTGATCCCCTTCACGATCCATCTACACGAGATCTGTTAAGCAGTTGACGCGGCATTAAATTGAGCATTAAGTCGCCTTAATGATTTTAATGCGTGTCTGCGGCCGTGCGTCGGCGTCGTCTTATTAGCCGCCTTTTGTGGCTTCTACCACTTTTCAGAGAGCCTTCCTCCTAGCCCCCCCGATCTCCGTTCCACTTGTACCACTTGTGATTGACAGTTTTGTTTATGGCTTGTTTCGCTTTTTGATATGAATCCGATATCGCGTCTCATCTGGCTGTAAAGATCTTCCGGCGAACAACGAGAGGGGCTGGGGTAGCCCCTCTCAGAAATGTGCATTTCCTTTCGGCTTGGGCCCCTTACCTGTTCCATGACTCTTGGAAACTCGCGCCGCCCGGCTAATAACATATCAATTAGGCCGCCTAATGGCCAAGTATTTGCCCAACAATGGGAAACTGTCAAATCATCATTAGGATTAGACAACGGCGGCAGGGGATGTGCCGGAGAAGTGACGCGATTAACGTCAATTTGTCCCTCACAGCGGCTGGATTCCAAGGAAACACAAGCCAAATTAGAGCAAAATGAGTACATCCCAGATTGTAATCATAAGTCGAGAATCTCTAGCTCTCTCTCTCTTGGAGGAAAACTAGTCAGTAGTTCGAACCTCTTAGCAATTTCCCATTCGAGCAGGCGAGTAGCTTGTTTTTGCTTACCAATTTCCAGCTGCCAAGCTAATGGAGAGCGTACGGAAATCATTTCTTAATTGATCTGTCGATCAGTTTGTTATGGGGCTACCTACCACTGAATGAATGCTCAACCTGGGCATCGAACCTCCTCCAGTCAGTGAATGGAAGTTGGCTATAAGCAAGGTTCATTCACCATTAGAAGAGGGGCTAAAAACATGTTTGTCAAGATTAAATGAGGTGGATTGAAATTAATTACTTGATGTAATTAGTAACAAGGAAATTCATTTTTGATTTACTTATATAAGTATCATATATTTTCCTATTTAGTATGACATTTATGTGGACTAGCAAATATATTTTAATGTATTTTAAGGGTTTTAAGTATTTTAAGTTATTTATCTTTATCAAATGTCAAGCTTATTATAATATTCAAGAGAACTTCAGACAGATGAGTTGTCATAGAAAAAGTTTCTTCTAACTTACAAAAATAGGTTGCCAAAAATTGACTTATGGTTAGCTTTTTCCCCCTATACATAGTGCCTAATTTATTGCCACCTTATGAGGAACTCCCTACGATATATATTCATCACATCATTCACACTCTGGCCGATTGCTCCCGAGTGAACGCCAGGCAGTAAAACTTTTGTCTTAACCTTTTATTTTTCGCTGCTCACGCAATTAACTCACGCACTCCGTGTGGGCCGCCGCCCAGCGGTGGCTTGGAAAAACGAGGGAATGAGGGAAAGAGGGGCTCAAAGGGGCTGCTAGGTGGTGCCGCTACTGTCTCTCGCCTCATGTGGCTCACACACATTCAAATGAAACCTTTTCGGGCGGCTTTTGTGGTGCGACTGCTACTTGATTTGCAGAGGCTTTCAAAATGCTTTTTGTTGTTAATTTCATTAGCACCACAGTGGCTCAAAATAAGACGCACGCTGGGCGTGTAAATTTCGATTGATTGGTGAAAATGCTAGCAGAGGTTAATTCGGGGCATTTACAATTTTCGATTTGGCTGCTGTTTAAAGTTAATTAGCCAAAATGTTGACCCAATTAATCGGGCTGAGTCGAATCGGCACGATGAGGCGCATAATTACATTATGGACTCGGAGTCGGAGTCCGGGACTTACATCAGAAAGCAATTACCCGCAAGACTATCAGATAATTACAGATATTTTATTTTCGAGTTGCAACTTCCCAGTCTGACTGGGTAATTGGTTTTGTTTCGATTCAACGATTCGGCCCGCCCCGAAAGCCAATTTGGCATAGAAATTGAATTCGGTTACACAAAATCCAGCCCAACGCCCCCTAAAAAGCTAAGGATATAGTATATATATATATGAACTGGTGCTGGCGCGGCGACAACTAATGACTTCCTTGCATGTCACGTGATATGCACAAGCGCCAGTCAGAACGCCCATTAGGGACCAGCGCCACTGCCAGCGACTCATCTGGAACTCCCCGCCCCATGGACGGACCTCCGGCATTTCAACTCGTTTTCCGAGAACTTTTATTGCCGCACATTGTAAATACGAGCCGGCTAATTGAAAGCCGTTTATTAGTGGTTGGGCGGCCAACAGGTTTGACCCGCTGCAGGTCGAAGTTGGCCCCGCCAACCACCAAATTAAATAACACGTCCGTTATTAGACGGCCTGGCAAGCGGCTTTATGACTTGTCTGCCCGCCTCATTGAGCATACTAATTAAAATCTAATCAGGTGGCTAAAAGCGTGGGAGTGCAGCCCCACACTTTGATGTATTAGCGGTTGATCACTCTCAATTAATTGCCTATTGGGCAACTATGTCGGGGACTATATTTAGCCTTAGTTATGTGACATAAGAAGGGTTTAGGAAGTTCATATTTCCCTCTATTTGTTGTGTCAAAAGGAGTTCTCTCCACGTAACAGTAAGAAATTTTTAGGCCTTTAATAAAATATTAAACAAGTAGAAAATGGTAGACGACAAAATAAATATGAATGGAGAATTTATTAATTTATTATTTATTTATTTGTTTCTTTAATGACTTCTTATAGAAAAATTATCTAACAGGAGATAATGCTAGATCGTTTCTGCTGTTGATGCTTAACATAATTGCATTAAAATAAACATGAACCTCTTCCTTAAGAATGAAGTAATTAAAAATTAAAAAATCGAATGTTTTAAATAACTCTATCTCATTCGTATCCTCTTAACCTTCACTTCTTCCAGGCGAAATCGATCCCTCCATGGGCGACGAGGACGCCACGGATCTGCGCTGTGGCATGACTCTGTCGCAGCTGCGCAACATGGACAGCCACATGGCCAGCATGCTGCAGCAGCATGCCAAGAACGGCGGTGGCTTGCCCTACGGCCCCCCAACTCCTCCCGGCGGCCCCCAGCAGCAGCAGCAGCAGCCGCCCCAGAGTCAGACCTCGAGTGCGACTCCCCTCCATGGACATGGTCAGCAGATTGGTGGTGGTCAGCCCGTGGGTCATGCGACACATCCCTCCCTATCCGCCCACCCTGCCCACCACGGTCATGCGCCCTTTGTCTACCACAATGCCTTTGGGTTCGCACAGGGACACGGCTACGGGGGGCCCCAGGAGGAGGCAGCTGGCAATTACCTCAACTCGATGCACCAGATGGTCGAGGCCAATCAAATGCAGCCAGCTGCTCCGCCGCCTCCGCTGCCGCCCAGCTCCTTTGGCAGTCACCAGCAGCACTTGGCCGCTTTGGCTGCGCAGGCGCAGGAGCAGCAGCAGCAGCAGCAACAGCATCAGCAGAATCCGCACGGCAAATACGCGAAGTCATCGCCGCCTCCTCCGCCTGGCGGTTACTTCTTGGACGGCCAAGCGGCGCCGGGCGCGCAGTCGCAGATTGGCTACGACGAGCGTTCAATGTCCTCCACCAGCGACATGGAGGAGGATGACGATGACGCGGCAAAGCTGCCCCTAGACGTTACCTCGCCGCCCACTCCGGCGCCACGCGGTCCGCTGGCCTCAGCCGCCGGTAAGCGCAAGTCCGCCGGCGTCTTCTGTGATGATAATGAGTCCAAATTGGCCAACGGCCAGATGGGGGGCAATTATGCCATCCGAGCCCGCAGCCTGGACGAAGTGCAGCATCAACAGCATCACCAGCAGCAGCAGCAGCAGCAACAGTCGCAGCAACACCAGCAACAGCAGCAACAGCAGAGCTTTCAGCACGACTATCGCAATAGCAGCAGCAACGGCAACGGTCATCCCAATGGCAATGGCAACGGCTCCGCCGGCGATCATGGCGAGCGGCTGAACGCGGATAGCGACAGTCTGGTCAACGGCAGCTGTGCTTCCAGCGAGGATCTCAACCAGACCAACAGCAGCGAGCAGGGCGAGAAGATTACCTCGGGCAGCGATGATGAGGGTGGGTGAAGCCTATAAAAACCCTACTAACTTTTCAGCTACCTCCTTAATTTTACAACAACAGATTTTTTTAATATTTAATTTATAATATCCTTTTTACTCCCTTATACAGGCCAGGACGATAACTGTGCCAAGAAAAAGCACCGACGGAATCGCACCACCTTTACCACCTATCAGCTGCACGAGCTGGAACGGGCCTTTGAGAAGTCACATTACCCCGATGTCTACTCCCGCGAGGAGCTGGCCATGAAGGTGAACCTCCCCGAGGTCCGCGTTCAGGTGAGTCATCCTGCCCAGTCTATCTTACATGTTGTATCTGAAGCTTTGAGAGTGATTTACACCCGAACCCTGCTGCTAATTGTGCAATCAACGTGTCTGCATAGGGTAGGAGGAAGCGGAGCCACTGGCAGCCAGGCTCCGGAAATTAAATAATTTCCGTTGGCGATTTATTTTAACGAAATTAAGTTGTGCCTGCTGGTTATCATTCCCTTTCGATCCCAAGTGCTTGTGAAGAGCTAGAGGAGCTAGATAAGCATACATCTTACTTGGTAGGAACGAATGACCAGAGACTCTTAAGGGAAAGGGAAATGCATTTATTTTCAGAATAATTTAGGAAGTAGTTCTGGTTAGCAGAGAGCTATCGCCTTACCAAGGAGTTTACTTGGACATGACTGAGAATTCCAAATAAATTATGCTTAAATGCTTAAATTACTCCGATTTTAATTTTTTAAGAATATTTATTCCCTTTGCCTTCGACTCCGTTTACCTCCTCTTTAGAGCCATAATATTTGTCAAACTTTGCCCATAACTTGGCTCCAAGTGCATGGAACAATTTATGTCTCAATCGCGAAATGACAACGCCGAAAGAGTTTTCAAGTTGCCTGTGGCCCATTCAATAAGTTTGCTTTTCTTCCTTGGAGAGAATTATGCATTTTATGCGACTATGCGCCTTTTATGCTCGAAAGCGCCGCGGCATTGGCCATGAGGCGGGAGGAGGGCGGTGTGGCAGAGGATGCCTGGCATGTCTGGCAGCCATTCGTTTCGGGTGGCAAATTGTGACGTGAACGGGCAGGGCGCCTCGTAAATTCCATTCACGGCGGTGTAGCATAAAATACGCTTAAGCAGCAGCAACATTTTGGGAGGGTAGTGGGTTTTGAGCTGGGAAAAAAGGGTATCCAATGTGGTCTAATATTACTTTGTATCTGAGAAGGATGTGACCTATACTAAGTCATAGGTTGATGGCTAATTTCTTTTTTTAGGAATTTCTTTCCAACGTATTTTATTTTTAAAATCTATAAAATTAACTCTAAGACAATAACAATTTAAGAAGTTATATTAAGAACTTGTAAAGAGTATCTTAGGGATATCTATAGCTATAGATACAAGCAGCTTCAAACACTAAAATTCATTTTCTATGTAAAGAAATAATCTGACAGAGACCCGAGGCTGCTTAAGAACCCCAAGTGGACCGAGTAACTGGCATACTTTCTCCAACCGCAGTCAGAAGTAGGAGTAAGGACACCGTTTAGGGGAGTAGCAAAGGGAAGTAGGGAGCAGGGGCCACCGGTAAATGCAAAGGACATATCAAATTTCACGATTTCGTTTCGCTTCCTCGGCCGACAAATCATTTTTATTGACTAAACATTATCGTGCCCACAGCCAGAGCAGCAGAGTTGGCGACACTGTCGTCGGCGTCTCCAACACAACACAGGGCACAGGACACATAAATAAATAAACAAATACCGAAAATGCCGTATGTATTTATAGGTGTATCTATAGCCGAAGCCATATAAACGGAATACAAAGGTAATGAAGCGAAATCGCATAAAAATTTCTCCTTCTGGGCCGGGCCTGGCCCTCATGTGTCACTTTGTCAAATTGACACGAATTCAAATTATGCCAGCAGGCACCGGGGGCGAGCTCTCCAACCCTTTGACTCGTTTTTTCGATTTAGTGGGGTGCACCGGCACCATTCAGCCGCATTTCCCCCGCACACCTGATTCGTTCCTCCTGTGTGTTTGTAATCGTATTTGCGGTTAGTTTGCATGAAGTTCTAGTTATCGTTTTTACTCCTTTTCATTCTTTTCCGTTTTTTTTGTTTTTGCTGCTGCTCTTTGACTGGGCCTGGGAAATTGCTTGGTGTGCAACTCGTTGAAGGTGGAAATTTGTTTTGATTAAGTTTCCACACACAGGCACACACACCTGGACACACATAGGCCGGCCAAAAAGGAAATGTAACCAAAGTTGTCAGAGTTGTTTCTTTGCCAAAAAAAAAACCCATCCAGCCATCCACCAAATAGAATTTCTCGTTTAGATGAGTTCATTTCGGGGCTCTGCTTTGGTCGCCCACTTTTCGTCGGTTTCTTTTTGGGAGCGCTGTCATTGCATTGTAATAGATTTGTTAAATGTTTGTTTAAAAAGTTTGATTGGATTTTGCATTTGTGTATGGCAATGGAATGAATTTCTCTGTGGCTTGTTTGATTGTTGTTTAAATGGCAATATTCGTTGACAGACAAGGCCATAAACTATCCAACTATCCGGGCCCAATTGAAATTGTGTCACTTTGTGGTTTGGCCGCCCAAAAAACACAGGCCCTTGAACAAGGGTCTGAGTCGTGGTCTAAGCCCAGGGATTATCGGCGATGGTAACCAAAACAAAACGCGTTAAGCCGGCAAATTAAACGGCAGATTAACGCCCCAAAAAACACAGCCAGACGATCATTAACACGGTGTATCGTCGCTTCCCCTAAAGCCCCCGGAACCTTCGGAGTCCTGAGAGCCGGAACATATGTCCGGGGAGAGATGACAATTACTTTTGTTTGGATTACTCGCTGACAGGAGAGCCGAGTGCCCAAGTGCGAGGCCTTATCCTGCTCCCTTATCCGGGAGGGTTGTCTGGCGCTCAGTCAAGGGTTAAAGCCGCCGCCAGTCGACTCAATCATACGCCGCATTAGGCCGAGGGCCAAAAAGAGTTTAATTAAAACTTAATTTGCCATGGAGCAAACCAAATCGAGTAGGAATGGATGGATTGATGATGGGATATTTACATATATATTCACATATATACCGACTTGCTGCATGTCTTGGTTTAGTTTGGCAAATAAACATGACTATTTCCATGTGCAACGACCATTTTTATTGGGTTTATTAGCAGCAAAAATAAACAGAGATAAAAGACACAGAGGCAAAAGTTTGTGTCAATTATTTTGCATAGTCAAATGATTAAATATCGTAAACCTGTCAAAATATCCTATCCTATTCTATCCTCCGCCGAAGGCAAATAATAATCCCGTGTAATAGTTTATTTATCTGCATATATTGCCCATACGACATGTGTGACGTGACACAGACAGCCCCGGGACGTTGCTGTATGAGG
The DNA here is from genome assembly GCA_018151655.1 of Drosophila bocqueti. NCBI lineage: Eukaryota > Metazoa > Arthropoda > Insecta > Diptera > Drosophilidae > Drosophila > Drosophila bocqueti. The sequence continues at coordinate 5,388,151 of JAECXF010000057.1, forward strand.
GAGCCTGAGCTCGTGCTCGTACTCGTGAGGGGATGTGCATAAACAGCAAACAAATAAAAATGTCATTTCACTAACAAATAAAATAGATTTTTATTGCATTCCACTTGGGCTGCGTCTTTGCCTTCGCCTTCGGTTTCGCCTCCGCTTCCGCCTTTGGATTTGTGCAGGAGTTTACATTTGGATTTCCCTCCTCGACATTTCCCACAATTTTTATGCTCATTTCGTTGTGTGCTCCGTTCTGGTTTCTGCTTCGATTATTTTTTATTGAATATTTACTTCAACTTTGGCATTCGTTTGCTCGCATGACCGTTTTATCGACGTAGTTGATGCCTCCGCTACCCGCAACGCTTTCGTTTTCACATGCCATAATAATAATGCATATTAGGTTCATTTGTTTAGACCCACTCCCCAGCCCCCAGCCCCATGAAATCCTATACAAATCTAATAATGAAAACGATCGCTGGTCCGACTGCCAAACAAGCTCGTTCATCGCCATCATCGGGAGCAGGAATGTCCTGTGCGGGTCATCAAATCGCATGAAAAAAGTCATTGAATGCCTAAGTAGCCTGCTCCCACTGGGCATTGGAAATTGAAATTGTGGAAAAAAGCTTTTCAACTTGTTTAACTTATTGTCAGTGCGGGAAGGGACCTCCCTCGGTAGTCTCATCGGGGAGTGGCTGGGCCTTTTAAGGATATTTATTGGGCACTTGTCCTGATTTGTCCAGTGCGCCCAAAGCAGTTAATGAACATTTGCATTTCTTTTCCAAGGCATTCCCGTTGATGTAATTAAATGGCAAATGAAATATGCATCGCACTCGAGCGACAGCTGCCCTCAAGTGCCGCTTGGCGTGGGCGAGGGTGGGTGTGGGTGTGGGCCGAGCAATTAACACATTATGCCACCTTGGCATAACAACAATAAGAAGGAGCAGGAGCAGAGCAGGAGCCGGGGTCGAAAGCCAGGGAAAACAAAGCCACCGCAAGGGTAAATAAATGTCAGGTCACAAAAGGTAGACCAGGTTAGGGGTTGCCTTGTTTAATGCTGAACGGGAATAAAATATATTTAGGCAGGGTCTTGTGTGTTACACATCTGCCGTTTATTAAAATGTATTTTGATCAACTGTCAACTAAAACAAAGAGAGCTGAAAAACACTTCCAGGCACTTGATATGATTCGGCTAATTTGGCTGACAAGTCGAGAGGGGACTTGTATTGTGTAAGAAAATACGTATTACAAAGCAATACAGATTATTTTACTAGGGACTTAAGCAATTTCATTTAGCCTAATAAGAGATTTTTAAGAACAAGATAGGGTTTATAAAATACATTAAATGATACATAATAAATAATAGATTTTCGAAATGTAAATTCCTTTTAAAGCAAACCTAAGCCCTTTTTTCTAATTAAACAAATTTGACTGAAAATTTATTTAAGAAAACGTTAGCTTCCCAGAAAGGCGCACAAAATCAGGCTCCCCACAGAAGTTTGCCGCTTTCAATTAACCCTCATTAGAAGCTCGACTCACAAAGGGCTTTCTTCAACCGATCAGGACACGCCCACGCCGAATCCGTGTCGCAATTAATTAAACTTGAAAGCCGCAGAGAAGAGCACAGATACCGGGAGCCAAGGAGCCAAGGAGCCAAGGAGCCGGGAACTGGGGACTCGGAGGATGACGACGCAGTTGCCGCACGGCTCAAAGAAATTCCAACAGTTGGCAGCTGGAGGGAGACCGAGGCCGGAGATGCCGAAGGATCTTTGGCAAAAGACCACATTGTCGGCATCGTTTGTATTTGTTTGCGATGGCATCCAATTTCATTCTTTTATGCGACTTATTGAGTTTGCTCTGTGCCGCTATCTCTGCATTCTGGTCCTGGTCCTGGTCCTGGCCCGGCCAAAGGGTGTTGTTGTCTCCAGTGTCTGAACCTGGGGCAGAGTTGAAAGGCTGCCTACTACGCCGCCGCCATCGGAGCTGCCTTTCATGTGAAGCTCGCGTTTGCTTAGCGCACATCCAGCGCATCCTTGCCGCCGTTTAAGCTGCGAAACGTGTCCTTGTGCTCGGTACTCGTATTTGCTTAGCCAGGACTTCGGCTACGATTGCGCTTTTCTTTTGGCTAATAAAGTCTGAGTTTGGGACACGTGCTGGGGATTTGTTTTAGTTTGGGTTCGCTTGTCTCAAATTCACCGTAACCTGTCAACACATTTCAATATAAATGCATAAATCAAACGGAATGAAATTATAAATCATATCACCCCTGGCTCGGGGCAGAGGTCGCGAAGGTGGTTGCAACCCCCAGACGTGGCCTCACTTGACGTCACGAAAGCGAGGATTGCTTTGCTCTCAGCACTCCCCCTCGAGCAAAGTAAAATATAAACCAATGTAATCAAGCGAAGACAATTACAATTACAATGAAATTATTTCCCATTTTGTCAGGGCTTTTTTTATGGTAAATTACTTTTGGCAAGGTCCTTAGATCTCTGAGAAAACAGCCAGGAGAGCAGCTGCTCTCGACTGCTCCGAGTGTCAAGTGCACGAAGGGGGGTGGGTTTTGTTTACGGAGAGCCAGCACACCCCCTGGCTGATGATGAAAACGTTATGAATATTATTCAATTTTGACGCCTAAATGCTTTGTAATGAGTTGCACATCTGTTCGCTACGGCGAACGCTTTCCTGACGGAGTCAAAAGGCAACAGGAACAACAACAACAGGATAAAGGATGAAGTGCGGGTGCTTTCGGGCATTATGTTTTTATTGCATTACAGCCCGAGTCAGATGTCAAGGATGCACACTCAATCCAGTTTACAGTTTCGAGCGGGCTTCAATCAAGACTTTGATTTCGGATTGTGTAATCAGTGCCCGGGCCCCTCCAAACTCTCTCATCTGCATCCGATTCCTCCACGCTGTCAGTTTAAATGAGCCGCCGGGCTTAAGTTGTCAAATTAGCAGCCACAATGCGACTCCAATTGCGATCCAAAGTCAATCAAAAGAATGCCCAGTCGCAGAGAAATGGGAATTTCCGAATCGAACTCAGGGAGACAGGTAGAAAAAATAAAGAGGGGACCGTCACGCAGGCATGTGTGTGCGATACACGAGGAATTGACTTAATCAGCTTTATATAAATGCTTATTTTTGACAACGCTCTGGGGGGGGTGAGAGCTCGCTCGCTCCGTACGCTCCACATACGCTAATTATGGCAGGCCCAAGCCGCTTATTATAATTTCAGACATCATATTTATGGGGACCACAAAGGGAACTCCTCCTCCGCTCGGAGGTCGCTTTTCCGCTTTTAATTAATTCCCGCTGCCTGCTAATTGGTTTTATGCGTTTCCCAAACAAGTTCCTACTGCGACTGCATAAATCACAAAACACTTAAACAATTTTCCGAGCTCTGGCCTCGGCCGGTTGTTCACGTTGATTACGTGCTAATTAATCACCTAAACAAATTTTCGCTTCGGCTGGCAGGTGGAATAACAATAATAACAATATTATTTTCGAGAGCACGCAAATTATAATTAAGCTATCAGAGGGGGACAAAAACTTTGACTACTGCCCCCGAAAACTATCCCAAAGCCTTACACGGAAGTTAAATCTTTAGACTTATTGCTTTTAATATAATATTAATAAGCTAAAAATTATAATATACTGCAAGGGTATAAAAAGAACACTTAGAAGAAAGAATTAAGGCTACCATAGACTGATAGGGCTCTAAAGAGTCCTATTCTGTTTTGAATTTGCTCAAATTGGCCTTTTAAACCACCTATTTTTTAGTATTTTCATTATATACTTAACTTTATACTTTATACCCTTTAGTTTATTTAAAACTATGAGTTTGTAGGTTGCTGTTTCTATATAATAATCATTTTGGATTATTTCCAGGCTTAAAGCATAACTCAAAGTAATAATATAAATATTCTCAAACAACTACTACACTCAACTTTGTGCAGTGCACCTTTATTAATATATATTTGTCCTTTGAAATTATTCAAATTGAGCGTGGCAACTCGGCTCTACTCCGAGCCCACACTGTCACCGTGGTTCCCTTAGGGCCCTCGACTGTTGCAAATTAAAAATGCGTCAACAGAAATTTGTCCCTGTGGCAGGAGCAGGACCAAGAACGCGCCGAGCAACCCCCGCCAGGAGCACCGTATTTGTCGTCCTTTGTAGCCGATTTAACTGCTTATTAACTGTGCGTGCGCTCGTTCCTTTCGCTCCGAATGCTGCCCGGCATGTCAGCGAGTAAATAAATAGCTAATTAAATACAGGGTGCCACGTGTCTGCGCACAAACACGCCCCGGCAAACAGACCTCCCCCTCAGGTCCGGCGGAGCTTGGAACAATTGAAATCCGAAGGAAACCCGAGCCCCTGATCGAGTGGGTGTCGTCGGATTGGCATTTGGCGTTCTGCGAGCGCCTTTCCGACTTTTCTCACAGTGACATTTGAGGCGGAGCAGGACTGCCAGGTCTGCGGCTGTCACAGAATCAAGATTTGTCGCGTGTTGGGCCTTCGATTACAGGACTCTCGGTGGAAAAGTAAAACTGTAATTAGCGGCAGTGGGTGAGGGGAGTGCGATGAGCTGACAAGGCGGATCTGAGAGTGTGAAAGCAGGATGCACACTGTAAAGGACAACATCTCTGGGATTACTATGTATTAGGAGAGCTTCAAGGCGGTAGATAATATATTCTTCATAGATATCTAAATATCAGAGTTATTGATAGTATCTTCAAGGTATTTTAAAAGAAGTTCCCTTTAAATTAAAAGCATCTCCACTCTGGCTTCTTCTTCTATTGCTCCCTCTCATCTCCCGACAGCCTCCAACTTCCAAGGACCAAGCGGCGGCATCGAGTGTAAATCAATACGCTTGTCGGCTCTTAAACTAATTAAAACATCTTGCGGATTGTGGCCGTCGTCAAAGCTTTTGTCTTCACTCTAATTTGCACTGAATAGCACAAAGCGACCGAAACAGGATGCCGGAGACTCTGGCTTAGCTACCTAAGAGCTCTTTCTCTCTCTCTCTCTCTCTCTGCTTGTGCCGGAACTAAAAGCCAACAATGGAATAAAAAACATGTCATAAACTAACAGGGCAAAGACTCCATGCTGAGGCATTGTCCATCCCAGGTCGGGCTGGATTTATGACAGCCCCTGGATTGAATCGAACCCGAACCTCCGAATGCTCCGTGTGTCTGTCGCTGTCTGGAAGCCGGGAACGGGGACGGGGACAGCCATATAATTAGGCTCCCCTAACCAGGATTTGAGGAATTTTTTAATTGAATTAAAGCTTGCGCGAGGAGCGGCGCGGCGTTCCCATGCACGGCATATGCATTTGCTTTATTACCTTAGGCGCCGCTATCAATATCCTTGAACGCAACGGGTTGTCCTGCCCCGAACCTTGCGAGCCTCGCCCCTTAGGGCCTCGGGGTCCCTAATTGCAGGACTTGCTGGGCTATATTTTCGCTTTCCATGCAATTAAATCGCCTATCGCCAACGAGAACCAGCTCAAACAAAGTGCATTCGATGTCATCGGCTTTTCAATCAATTTGATTGAATCGCATGACAAACAGGCGGCACTGGGATAATTATAGTCCTGTCGCTGGCAAAATGATTATGCCATGGCAAAGTAGCGACTAGTAAGCAGATCGGACAAGCTGATTTCAAGTGACCCCCCATTGGGAGAGATAACGTTGCTAAATCTGAATTTTAGTTATGTATTTTTGAGGCCTAAATATGTATGCAGTCAGAATAAGAGTCAAGAAAATAATAGAGAGCAGCTCCTTTTCATTTCTAATTTGTTGTAGAAAGATATGTATATCATTTCTATCTCAAATTATTTGCCAAAAATTTGATAAGGTTATTGAATTTTAATATATTAAAATATTTATCTAGGATCGTTAACAATTACCATATCGTTGAGTAGGGATATATATGTACAGGAATATATATTGATAGAAATAGGAAAAGTCAGATATCATTAACCAACAAAAATATTGCGCATAATATTATTATCAAAAAATATAAAAACAACTTTATTTATTTGTCTTGCCGTTCATAAGCAACATTATTTTTGCCATTCTAAAGAATATATTTCAAATGAACGAAATAAAAACGGCCGAAAAAAGGTGTTTAACAATATTCAACAAAATAGCTCTAAAAATAAAAATAGTAAAAAAACAATAGCTAGTTCGACACGGCTGTTGTTGCTTTTTTAAGCTTTGAAATATATTTATCTAAACTAGATTTCAAATACTTATTTCTAGAACGTTCAAATTGGCTTGCTATAGATTTCCTATGCGAGGTCAGTTGGAAGTCTTGGAAACCATTTGTCCCACCGCAGACCCAAACATCCTGCCCAAAATCGGAAGTATGAATAAACCAACAATATATACTTATGCCTCTGTGTAATATCAAGTCGAACTGCAGCAATCCAACAACCAGCCTGCCTAACCAACCACCGCCCACACCTACCACCCACCCACCGCCCTTCTACAAGTTGCAAACAGTTTTATTAAGCTGCTGAAGCTCTTGTGTGTTAAAAGTCAATTTTCCAATTTGCAAACTGTCAGAAACATTCGAAAAGCAATTTCTGCCACACAGCGAGTGAAAGAGAGGGTCGTTTCTGGCCGAAAGAGAAACGGAGAAAGACAGAGAGCGACAGAGAGAGAGAGAGAGACAGAGCATAAGGGAGCACATTGCGTATACGCCTTGTATGCTGTGTGAGTTACTTCTACTTCTATGTGGGGCCATTCTTTCCTCTTCGTTTTTTTTTATTTGGGTGGAACGACACTTTGCGGCAGAAGTTTTCCAATAAAACGGCAAAACTTTGCTGCGAACAAAATTAAAGAAGACGACAAGGAAAATGGTAGAATGACATAGCCAGAGGAAGAGCGAGATGATGATGTTAAAGAGGGTTTCCACGGGGGGTTGTGGAAAGATCATCATCATCATCATCATCATGGCGGTGCTGGTGCTGGGGGGTCGCAAATTGTTTGCTGCCAATGTGAAGTTTATGAAAAAGATTAAAGTTGAAAAGTGGTTGCCTGATGGGGCACTGGGCTGTGGATGTGGATGTGGGGTGTGTTCTTGTGGTGAGTCGCGTGCTCCACATGAATGCCAAATTGCTGCAGGCCTGCTCGATAGGGGGTGGACTGGGTGGACTGAGTGGTTGGAATGGATGGTGGGTGGTGGGTGGTTTGAGGCCAGAGCCGGCTAAATGTAGCAAAATTGAAAATGGCCCTGTTCACATGTATGTGACTGTGTCTGTTTGTATTTGTGTCTACGGGGTGGAAAATTGAGTTTGGTCCATGTCATGGCGAATGGGGGCGGGACAGCGGGCGCAGCATCAACAGCCAAAGATGAAAGCAGACAATTTTGCCAACTTTCGGGTGGATGAGAGTGGTGTGGTGTGGCATGGTGTGGGGGGGGAGTCGAAGGTCATTATGATGTTTGTGGGCGTGCCACCCGCCAGCTGCCCGAGAGAGAAAGCTTTCTCCGGTGCTCTCTCTCTCTCTCTCTTTTCCACCGCCTTCCCCAAGTGGGGGATTTTCATTATGGCGCGCCATGAATGGAAATTACCAAATTGATTTTGATGATTTAATTAAAATGAAGAAGCACAAACTCAAATTATAACAGCCAGCAAACTCCGTCTCTTCCCTTCTCTCTTTCTCTCTGCCTGTAGCTCTCTCTTTCTGTCTCGGAGGGAATGGATGTGTGTGTGTGTGTGTTTGTGGCAGCATGAGGAGTCGAATGTGGCCTAAAGCTGCTAACTTTAATTTATTTTCTTCGTACAGATTTGAGAGACAGGAAATTAGACTTTCTAAATGGGATTCCAGCCCGATGGGGCAAGGGAGACGGGAAGGGAAGGGAAGGAAAGCCGCTTTAGCCATTTTATTATTGTTGTCTGTCTACTCTACTAATTGGTATCCGACAGATAGTCGAAGATAATCAAGGAAAATCTCTAATGGAAACGGATTTGATTGGCTCAAGTTGGGCTTAAAATGAGCATTCGAAAGTTATTAAATAACATCTTAAAAGGATTGGAAATTTTTTATAAAAATAAGATAGAAAATATTGTTTAGATTAAGTTAAGTTAAAAAAAAATATTTAGTTTTATTTAGGAGTGAAGCTCTAATAAAAGTTTATTATTATTTAAATTTTTAAAAGATAGTTTTTTATCTTTATAATATTTTATATGTAGGTACAAAATTTGTAAAGCGAATTTCAGATTAAAGCTTAAATCAGTTTCCGACAATAAAAAAAATGTCTCATCCTTTGTACCAATTTTTTTTATTAACAACTTTTAGTTAGCTTACATAAACAAATTTTTTAAATATATTTCTCAAACTTCGGATCGTTTTGTAAAAAAATAAAGAAAGTCGTGCGCCATTTTGTATCGACTTTTAGAAAGTTCCTTCTCTGAAAAATACCTTCCTTTGTTTCATAAATTTCTAATTAAAGTTTAAAAATAATATTTCATATTTCTGATCCCTGATACGGTATCTAAAATTTGCAAAATACATACAATATAAAAAAGGAAAGACCTTATAATTTTAGTATTAAACAAAATTAGCCTGAACTTCTTTTAAATTTTATTATTATACAGTAAAAATAAAAAATATATATATTATGTTGAGTTAAAGTATTTCTATTTCTAAAACTCAATGAATTTTCCCACAATTTCAATGCTCATATATCCTTAACGAGGGTATTTTTAATTAACCCATTTCAAATAGCTTTTTCCGACTGCCAAATTTGTTTTGCAAATCACTTTCGGGGCAACGAAAATAATTTTACGCACCATTATCTTTAATTAAAGAGCCGCAGAGAGACCGAAACCAGAGCACACGCATACACAAACACGCTCACGCACACACACACAGGGTAGCTTGTATGCTGGGTTGTTTATGTACTTGCGGCAACAGCAACATTATTTCAGGGTAATGAAATTTCCATCAGAAATAATTTCTTATTAATTTGCGCAAATTGCATTTAATTACTTTGAGCGTGGCAGCGCCAGAAAGTGGGTGGCAAAGGGGACGAATGGGTGGCTGGGGGCAATGGAAACTTTCCCTAGACGGCCCTGGGCTTCTCCGCACCACCCCCTCCGCTGACTAGCTCCGCCACTAATTAGACAGCCACACTCATACACACTCATTGTTGCGATAATTCTAATTAGAGCCAAGGCAACTAATTGAATTTTATTTTATTTCCTTCGTTACCTGGCGCTGTGTCTGTGTGAGCTGCTCAGCCATTTTGTTTGCCTGCCTCTGTGTGAGAGTGTGGGTGGGGGGGGGTATCTCTTCTCTCTGTGTGTGTGTGTTTTCATTAACAATTTCCCGTTGGCCGCCATTTTGCTTTTTGTCTTGTTCGGCTCTCTTTTGGGGGCTCTCGCTCTTTCTCTTTGGCGCCGCACACAGCTTCTGCTGGCGTTATTAAGCCCATTCAGTTTTCTAATTACGCTTTGTGCTTTTCCTCGAAATGTTTTTCCAGCTCCTTGCAGACGCTTAGCGCCTGATTAAATTAGCGCGTTTCTTGTCAAGTGATTAATTTAATTGCCCTGCAACCCAATTAGCTCACACTCTTACTTCATCGCTTATCGTTTCAGGTGTGGTTCCAGAATCGCCGCGCCAAGTGGCGTCGCCAGGAGAAGTCGGAGAGCCTGCGTCTGGGGCTGACCCATTTCACGCAGCTGCCCCATCGTCTGGGTTGCGGTGCATCCGGTTTACCGGTGGATCCCTGGCTGTCGCCGCCCCTGCTAAGCGCATTGCCAGGTGAGAAGAATTTCCTTGCTAACATATATCCTAGGAAATTGAAGAAACCAAGTGTAAAATTGTAAAACTGGTTGAAAAACTAAATATATTCGTGGTTTCGTTTGACTAAGTTATAGGATTTTACTAAAAGTATCTTGAAAAAAATCTTACAAATCATTTATAAACCCGAAGACTATAGAGTAATTAAATGTTATTAAATGGTCTCAAAATACTTCTATCAATTGTGTACCTTTCCCATTAATCTCTTTAACTTCTTATTCTCCCCACAGGCTTCCTCTCGCACCCGCAGACGGTGTACCCCAGCTATCTGACGCCACCGCTGAGCCTGGCGCCCGCCAACCTTACCATGAGCAGCCTGGCGGCCATGGGCCATCATCATGCCCACAACGGACCGCCGCCGCCCCCACACGGCGGTCATGGGGGGCATGGTCAGCCGCAGCCACCGCCACCACCGCCACCGCCCCACGGAGTGCCCCATCCGCATGCCGGCCACCATGTGGTGCCGCTGTCGCACCTCTCGCCGCATCTGGCACGCATGTCACCGCATGCGACGTCTCTGGGCTCGCCGCACCACGGAGTGAACCCCCTGAGCACGCCCCACCACAGCAGCCTGCCGCCAAGCTCGACGTCTACGACCGCCGCCGCTGCTGCAGTGTCGTCCTCGCAGTCCTCCTCCTCCTCCGCCTCGCTGGAGTGCAGCGGTCCGGACGTGTGCATGTCGCCGCAGAACCTGAGCATCGGCAATGCAGACTCGAATGGGGAGGGGCGCGACCTTAGCAGTGACCTGGACGCCGGGAGCAGCAGCAGCAACCCGGGCAGCGGCATGGACAAGTGCGCGGCCAGCGCCAATATCGAGCTGCTGGACGTGGGGCGGGACAGTCCACCGCCGCCGCCCACGCCCAAGCTTTCAGCGACGCCGCCGGCCGACATGCGGAGCAATTCGATCGCCACGCTGCGGATCAAGGCCAAGGAGCATCTGGACAACCTCAACAAGGGCCTGGTCTCCATGGTCTAGTCGAAGACGCTGGGGCTGGCGGTGGCCGAGTCCTGAGTTCAGCTCCAAATCAAAATCATTTCTCCCCAATGTCATCTTCTAGGTGTGTTCTAAGTTTAGTGAATTTCGTGTTGTAAGAGTTTATTTTGGAGCCCGTTTCTTGTGTCGTTAACTCAACTCATGTGCAAAGCGTATTTGTAAAATTTCAATTACTTCAAAGACAAAACGGCTGAAGAAGAAACCTATTCCTAAAGCATATTAGCACAAAATAAATATAAAAAGTTTTAGCTCAAATATAGAGTGATTTATTTGGGGGTTAATAAGAAGGGGAGTTAGTGAGAAGGTAAGAACCATCTTGGACTTATTTGAACTTGAAGGAAACTGGAAACATTAAGCTACAAGTAATTAAATATTTTTAGTTCTGATAATACCCTAAATTAATCAAAGTTTCTAAAACAAGTTATAAAGCTTTGAGAACTTGGAAGGTAGTAAACAATATGAACTACAATGTTACTCATTATTATCATGCCGGTTTATTAGTTAACACAATTCTTTATACATTGAATACACCACAAAATCATAGGTTTTTCCTCAAGACTTTGATAACTCCCAGGAGACCTGTTCAATTACCAGGAGAGCTAATCAGACACAAAAATTTGGAGGGGGTATAGAAGGCCATCAATAACCCAACTTGTCGGGCCAATTATGAGAGCTTATCGGCCCCATTGATCGGGTGCTTGATGACTTGATTAATAAGAAAATCGGGAGACATTGAGCAGAAAACGCTGACAAGCAGTAATTAAATGCAATTAAAAAGGACTAAATACACTGCAAACAAAGGACCCAACCGGAGAGGGGGTGAAACAGGTGCAGTAGCCGCAGTTGAATCTAATAAAGTAACGAATAAAATTATAATTGATTAACGCCGCGGGCAATTAAAATGCAAGCATGTTGCCCCCGACGGGGAGTCCTTTCACTAAAATACGTACATGTTCGGACATGAAAGCATATCCCACATGAGCGTTACAATTTGCTCGAAGGACTCGGCGCAATGATAATTGCCCGCAATTACATCAGGGCGCTTATCACACGCACAACATCTAGCCGGAAAAATCTCACCCAAATGCATGCGAAGCGCCCAACATGGGAAAGAAAACTCTACGTTTACAGTGAAATTGTCGAGGGAAATGGAAATGCTGGTCACTTAGCGGCGGGCGAGCGTTTAGGGTCAGTTTAATGACAATTGCGACCGCTCAGGGCCAGCGAGACGAGGTTACTGTTGGTAGATTCAATGCAACAAACCCAGCCCAGGGCATGTAATAAAAATAAAAAGGTTTTAAACTGATTTGAAATTGTTGAGGGAATCAAAATGTATACCTTTTATTAGAGGATGTAACAGAACCCATGAGAAATAAAATGCAAAACACATTGAATTGGTTCTGACTTACTAGAAAAATTTGCTAACTATCATTCAAAGTATAGCATTTGAAGAGGGGAGAAGCAAATATTAATTTAAGTAAATAATTGGGGCAAGTGGGATATGTACATGCTATTTCATTTATGCTAAATTCTCTAGAGACCAAAAATCTCTATTCTTAGAATTCATTTAATTACAAAAGGGCTATTCAATATATTTAGATAATTGCTTATACATTAATTTATGCTCCTAAATTTAAAAACTGGTATGCGTTAACTTTTATTAGATAAAATTTAAATTAAGCAGCATTAACTCTAAAACAAAATTACACTCTGGTAAGTTCAAGGAGACTAAATCGAATCGCCTGCAGATTGAAAACGGAGAACGAAGAAGTCTCCGCATGTAAAAATGTATGATCCAATCGATTTACAAATTCCCTTTATATAGCAGTGTCTAATTACTATATATTTTTTTAAAATTATACATTAAACAACTAAAAATTAAATGTTTTAATTTATTTTCAAGCTACCCAGTGGCGCCATAAATAATTTAGTACGCCACCGTTAGTTCATTTTCTGTCCGATTTTGAATCAAACCCAGGAATAATTTTTTACACGACGTCAAACATGGCGCTCTAGCTATTTTAATATAATTGAAAAAATACTAAATAAAAATTTAGATAAATTATAATAATTATAGTTATTTTAATAAAAGAAATTTTAAAGTGTTGAGTTCTTTTATTGCTTGTTATACAAATTAAAATAAAAGTTTACTTGAAAAAGTCAAGTAGAACATCAAGATGTAATTTGACATTCCAATAGCGCCAGCTAGAGGCCAAAATGGACATCCTGCTGCAAAACTAGCCGTACAGAGGGAGCCACATAAAAAAAAAAATGTTTAAATTATTTAAATAAAATCAGTAGTAAATAATTGAGTGCTTTTTAAGATCTATTTTCCTCCCCTCTGCTGTCAGCTGTCAGAATGTTAATTATCCGTGTGGGGAAATGCATCCGGGGCATTGCACTTCCACTTCCACCTCCACTTTGGGGCAAAAACTAATATACATTTATAGATCGCTCACTGATTGAGTGATGGGCACATTGAGCGATGGCCGAACCCACCCCAGAGATCCGAGATCTGAGAATGAATCATCTAGAGGAGCACCAGAAATACTTAGGTGCCAAGTGCTCGCCATATAAGGCATAAATGCGATCGGAAGGGGATTCACATGTGTGCCGCCATTGAGGGTGGGGACTATGACGAACCAAAAATACACATTACAAATGAAATAAAAATGCGAATGCTCGCTCGCCGGCACAAGTGCAAGCCAAAGTCCAACTGAATTGAACTTGAATAAAGTGCTCGCTGGCAGGCGACCGCAGAAGTCGAATCAAGAATCCCAAATGATGGGGCGAGGGTTCTTCTGGGGGCGGTTTTTGGAGCAGACAGCGACAAGTGTTCCACGCCAAGAGAGTGCCGTGCCTCTATAAATAGGAATTGTCAAAAACCACCGAGTCCGAGTCCAAGTCCAAGTGGATGAGACGATCGTGCTGCCTAGGGAAAGCGCTTCCCATGGCCATGCGTGGTCCGGTCCGAGCGGAAGCTGCCTGGCATTGGGCCTCCAATTTCTCTATGTCCGCATGTCCATATGTCTATATCACAATTGTACTTTAATTAAAGACACATTGGACACACACACACACCGACTGAGATATATATCTTTCCGATGCCGCCCATAGACATATCGCATATTGACGACATACAGCTGATCGCGCCCGTTTGGTCGATGATGAAAGCGTTGGCGCTATTTTCCTTGTACTATACTTTTTTTTTCTTCTTCACCCTCTAATTTTCTACATTTTTTCCGATATATATTTTTTGTTTTTCCTATGCGCTTGCTGCTTCTGTTTCGTTTTCGTTTCGTTTCGCTTTCGTGTATATATAAAATAACAATGTTAAAAATAAATTCATCCAAACGAAATGAAACCAGCGGCAGAACCGAAATTATTGAACAACATTTTCTCTGATTATGATTGTTGTTGTGCGGGTGTGTGCCGATATGTGGGTGTGGGTGTGTGCCAGTGTGTGTGTTAGTGCTGGTGTGCTACAAACTGAGCAAAATCCGTTTTAGAGCACACCATAAATGTCCGCGTCACTTTGGTTGTTGTTCCTCCACTCGCTCGCACAGCCGATATATGCCATGGTTTTTTTATTTTTTGGGTGACCCAAAGGCATGATGAAAATCGTAGGGAAACCTAAGGGAAATGCTTGAAAATCCCTTGGAATGAAAACGTTTGGGGTGTGCGAATGAGCAATGTTGGGATTTTGTGTCATTGTTAACATAGCATATTTTAATACTTTTCTATTTTAAGAAGATTTTACTGAGGCTCTTCTCATAATAATTGTCTAGCCAATAAATTTTAAAATATGCTATTAATTTGCAAATTTGATTATTTACACTTGAATTTATTTTGTTGACTTTGATTGTCTGTCTAAGCTGCAGGCTGGCATTTCCGTGGATATAAGCGTCATACTATCGTCTTGAATTTAGAATAATATAGGCCAGATTATATCAGTAGTTTTATATTTTATTTTATTGTACCTATATTTTAGGCCAATAAAACCAATAGAAAAACTACAAAGAGCCTCAGCAATAAATAATATAAAAAACGTTGTCTATCCTATAAAATATTTTAGATACATGTATACATTTTTAAAATAAGTATAAATTAAGTTAAGAAAAAATATTTATGTATCATTACTTATTTAATCAGTTAAGATCTTTTTTATACAGCTAATAAAATATTTTACATTGATCAATTCTTATTTATTATATATTTTATTTATTTATTAAATTTTTACTCGTTATTTTACATATTTTAAAATCCAGTCAAAATTCATTAAAGATAGAGCGATTAGAAAATTACTAAATTACACAAAAATCGAGAGGGAAGTCTGATATAGAACTCAGTTTCTAACCAATAATAGGTTTACATATATTTTTAAAAATATTGCATTTAGAGTTATAATATTAACGAAACAAAAATTATCTAAAAATATCTGAAAATGTTATTTAATTAACTTTTCTTTATATTTAAGACAGAAATCGGCGCGATAAATCTAACCAAGTATTATTTTATCTCACATATACTGTACGTATATATACATATATCAAAATTAAGGAAAGAATATAAATCGATTTTTGCCCTAAATATCGATACGGTAAAAAACTTATAGATAAAACATTTTTGGTTCTCCCTTAAGGGAAATTAATAAATTAAAAGTGTGCCATAAATTACATATTATTCAACGATTTCAAGCTCATACTTTGTGCATTCCAAGATTCATGTCTCAGTGGTTATTGGGTCCACCCGAATCCCCCATGATTACTCTTAGAAGGGAACATATGCACGGATTGCCGTCGACCGATATTGCTCTCAATTCGGCAGCATGAAACACCGCCCCATCTCGGTGTTCTTGAACGGTTCCGTGCGCCCTGGAGGCGGCAGGGCGTACAGTGCGCCGGACTCAGACTAAGCAGATATATTGAGCGACCTATAGATATGGGAAACAATACTCGATGGAGCGCATATCCGAAAGTATTTCGGTCTGGCCGGTGGACACAGCCAGCGACAGATATTTGCGGATTCGATATAGCATTTTTGGGCCTTGCATATACGAGACTTGGCCACTTGTCTGCCTTTGGCGACGACCGGCCGATTGCAGGCAGCACGTGAATGACTAAATATTGAATTATGGGTTCGATAGTGTCCGGGGAAATGGCTATGCTGAAATTCGATAGGATTCGCCCAATGCGCATGGAAAATTCCATGCTAACATCTCCAGAGTGGCAGGCCTCTGTGTATCCATCGCGGGAATACTAAAAATAAACCTCGCCTGCAGCACTCCAAACCCTAACAATCGGGGAAACTTTTTCCTGGCCATTAACACAAATTAATGCATTCCAGAAATCACAATCTGAATCGAAATGGTGTGTTTATATGCGTTCGCCTGACCTGATTTCAGGCTGCACTGAGATTGGGACTGGAGCTGGGACTGGGACGGGGACTGGGAGGGATCGCCAAGTGGCCAGGCAAAGTGCCGGTCGGAGTGGCAGATGAGTTTGTGGCAGCTGCTGGACGGTGGTCAGTGGAACTGGAGCTGTTAATGCGCTAAACAAATCAATGGTCATCGATTGTGATTAGGCCTATTAAGGGATTGTGGCCAACCCTTTATGCCTGACCCTCTCTTATCCCCTTTGTTTTCCTTTCTTGTTTGCGAGCGCCTGCGAAAATCCAATAAACCCTAAAATGCATGTGGCAAACTAATTTGAAATTAATTCACACAGAGAATCGGGGAAAATAATATTCATCTGCACCCCCGCCAATGCTCAAGCCACTTTGATCAACTCTGTCAATTGCCAAATTGGCAACTTAATAAAAATTCCGCTTTAATTCATGGGAATCCGGGGCATTTTAAACGTGCAAAAATGGGGTGGGCCCGGGGCCAGTTTTCCCAGCAGTTCGAAATCCGAAATCCCTCATCCACCATCATGTGTACCAGCTCTTGTTGCCTTGGCTCTGGGCGAAACCCCGGCTCCATCCTCGCCTTTCATCGCCATCGCCTGTGTGCATTCCGCTTGAGCTGTCAAATGCGCATCGCAACAGTATCCCTCCTGAATCTGAATCAGAATGTGAAGTCAAAGCCTTATCCTCATCCTCATCCTCGGCCTCGTCCTCGTCCTGCGACTGTGTGATGTGGTGGCCACTTTTTGTCACCCAAACCTTTGCCAGCTCAATTGCAATTTGTTTTCGTTGATTCCCAGCCTCGACCTCGGCTCGGTGTTTGTTTAGGTCCTTGGTGTGGGTCTGTGTGGGGGTGAATTTTGGGAGCAGCACATTTTCGCATTGGGTAATTCACAAATGAATCCCTTTAGTGCTGGCAATTGGCGCACGTGCACTAAAACAACAAGGCGGAATCGCTGCCAGGATACGTGGTCATTATTAAAATTCCTAGGACCTCCGCCACTACTGGTGACATCCGCACCTTGGATGGTATTTTTCTTCGCTCCAACGAGTGCACACTGCGCTGGCTTTTATTAAATTTTGATTTAGCCATTTATACAATCTATTTGCAATTGGCTTTATTTTCTTTATTTTCGTGCCAACGGGCAAAGTTTGGCTTTGCCATTTGACTGCCGCTGCCCTGAGGGACCTTCCGAATGGTGTCACCGGTGGTTGCTGGGATACAGGACCGACCGACAGACAATCATGGTTACATTGATCTACATACTTTTAATTAACTCTGATTTAACAGCTAAGCTGTAACTGGTTATAGTCGAGAGTGAAAAAGAGTTTATAAGATGAATAGGAGGAAATATTTAATATGCAAATTAAGATTATAAAATCTAAAGTAAAAAGTCTTTTTACAGCAATTTAATTTGTTTACCCTTTCAGGGTATTATCATTTTAGGCAGAAGCAACCACAGCCAAGTAAATCCGGAAATTTTCAATAAAAAAATTATATCAACCATTGTTAAAAATTTCAAAATATTTATTTACTCTGATTTCTTTGAATCAGTATGCAGATTTATTTATCTAATAAAAACTAACAAAAAAATTATAATTCATGTTTTTTTATGATATTTTGAAACTTTGATTTCCCAAGAAAAACAACAGCATAAGAATCGAACTAAAAAAAAAATAATGTACAAGTGGCAATAAAAAAAATATCACCATTGGAATCTTTAATAAATAACATAAAGGTTTAGAAAAAAAATAAATTCAATAATTATTATAAAATTATATTATTATATAATAACTAAATCTTCGCATTAAAAATTAACAACAATGTAATGAATGGATCGAAAGACATTTTTTACAATATTAAGAAGTAAAATGAAGGTGTAAATAAATAGGAAAAACTTCATAATGTATGCTAATAGAAATTAATAAAGATATACAATATTATTCATATTTGTGAAAACGTATTACACATTTGTAAAATACGAGTATATACAAAAATTTAAACTCGCTTTCATAAGACTTTCATTAGATTAGAAGATTTTAACTTAATATCCAAAAATAATCATGAACAATTTAAACTTCTTTATTATTATTTTAAAGGATAAAATAAAAAAAGAAATACTATAATTTAAGTGATCAAAAATTATTTTAAATTTATGGAAGGGTACTAACGATTTATATTATATAATTAGAAAACGGTCTTAATTATTTTGTAGAGCGTTATCGATGCTTAATCTACACATGGATTTTTATAGCAAGAAAAAATTTAGATAGAGAAGGACTTGATTTAAAAATCGTGTAAGTGGTTTTTATTTAATCTTGATATATTTCTTCCTTTAGTACAAAACAAAACACTTCCTTTTTTAATTCCATAAATTTTTTAGAAATATTTATTTCTCTTAGTGTATACTTGAAACAGATAATTAGAATATTTCTTTTAATATAAATTGATTTATTGTCGTCACAAGTGAAATACGATCTCATAGAATATTATAATTTTTCAAATACTTAGTTTTAATATTGATAATTAAATGTTAGTTTATTTTGGTTTAATTTTTTTAAAATTTAATTTATAGTTAAAGTTATGCATTCGGCTATAATATTGGTTCAATCAATGATATATGTGCCCTAATTTTTATATGTCAGCCCTGGAGGAATGCTATGTTTGTTGTCACCTGAGCTAAATATAGCCCAGACTAAAAATATTCGGCAAATACTCGTTCATCCTGCTCTTACCAGACTCACACAATCAGAATAAAAAATTTGGCAATTTTAAAAGTCCAGGGATTAGTCATACTCCTCCCTAATATTAAGCCCCTTTGGAGGGATACATTGTTTAGATATAATTATATGAAGGAATAGCATATACATATGTATTCTCGTTTGGCCTCGGGTGGCTAGAATTTAGCGACATCGAAATCCATTTGTTTTTCCATGTAGCAAAGGCATTCTATAGTATATAGTACATATATCTTTTTGTGTGGATATAGAAAATGTCGGGTAAAATGTGCGAGCAGGAACGATTGGCCTCACCGGCCTGCGATTGTGCCATAAAACGTAAACATGCCCCACTTAGTTGCTGCCCAAAAATAGACTCCACCGAACCTAATTTAAATGGGAACCCTGCAAAGCTGGTAGCCCTATCCCGCTTAACCCCCC